>CM057453.1:831110000-833610000 GCA_016271365.2 Neoceratodus forsteri | reverse complement strand
ACATTCCAGATCTGGGGGCCATCATGGTGGATGCTAGCCTGGATTTTGTGGCCATAATGGAATCATGGTGCACTGACAGCCACAACTGGGACATGGCCAAACTAGGTTACTCTCTGTTCAGGAGAGACAAGGAAGGGAGGGGAAGGGAGGATAGGCTGTATTATATGTGAGGGAGGAAATCTAGGTAATGGAAGTACAGAGGCACCCAGAGGAAAAAGAAGGGCTGGAGTTGCCGTGGGTCATTCTGTAGACAGCTACTATGGCCACTATCCATACAGGGGTGGCATACATACCTCAAGCACATAGAGAGGAGTTGGATAAAGCACTTGGGGTAGCCTGCATCAGGATGGCAAGTAAGGAGGAGGTGCTGCAAGTTAGGGACTTTAATCTGCCAGATGTGGATTGGAGCATTCCAGCTGCAGCATTGACAAGGAGCATAGCCATCCTTAACTCCCTACAATGGGCTGTTCTCAGGCAGCTAGTCAAAGAACCTACTAGAGATGGGGCAGTGCTTGACCCACTGCTTAAAAACCAGGATGACATTGCAGACATCACAGTGGGCAGTCCACTAGGCACAGTTGTGCTCAGTGGTATGTTATTTATTGCTGCATGATCACACAGTGGTGAGTCAATTTGGTGCTACTTTTCTGCAGGTTTATGTGCATCACCTCCACAGCATTGACTATATTTATTTATTTTTGTGCCAGTTTATTTATGTGTAATTTCTAATCAAAACCATCGTGGGTTGTTTTCAACTGTCACATATATGCATACTCTGACTCCACTGTAATCCATCAGCTTTCCCTTACTTTGTAATACTAATTCAAGTATACTGTGTTGTATTATTAAGTAAGCCAAAATGCCAAAAGTAGTAGCCATTTAATAGTCCAAGGTAAATGTAGTTTTTAGGGAGTGGGTGTAAGGTGTTTGTGAATTGAAAACTGTCTCTGCAAACTCTGCTTCATCAACACTATATACAGTATATGCACCCCTCAAAAACCATATTACCCTTTTTATGGAGGCCTGGGCATTTGGGGACTTCAGGAAACACCTTGAGGAATATGTATACTGAATTGTATGCTTGTGTCACAAGAAAGTCAAAAGTTATAACTTGTTCTGTGTGTGTTGCTTCTGAAGCAAATGCATTAGCCCCAAGGAGACATTTTATCTGCCTTCTGTTTCCCAGACAACACACAAAAACTATCCTCAAAAACCAGTTTACCCTTTGTTTAGAAACCTGGGCTCACAGGGCACTGTAGGGGGGCACCTTGGGGAATTGGCATACCAAATTTCATGTTTATACCACAAGAAAGGCAAAAGTTATGCCTGCTTCTATATGGTGTTAGTGAAGTGGAAGCAGGCCCTGCCATCAGACGTTCAAGGTGAAAATCAAACAGTCAAACTACCCTCTGCTTCCCAGACAACACACTGAAATTACCCTCAAAAATCATGTTTCCCTTTATTTTGAAACTGAAGCATTTGGGGAATTTCAGGGGACACCTTGGGGAATAGGTATACTGAACTTCATGTTTGGGCTACAAGAAGTTCAAAAGTTATAACTTTTTCTGTGTGTTGCTTGTGAAGCAAATGCATTGGCCAGCTAGGTATAGTTTAGATTCCCTTTCCTTCCCAGATGACACACAGAAATTTCCCTCACAAAACACTTTACCCTTTTTCAGAAACATGGGCATTTGGGGGACTTCAAGGGACACCTTGTGGAACATGTATACTGAATTTCATGTTTGTGCTACAAGAAATTAACATATTATAACTTCTTCTGTGTGTTGCTTGTGAAACGAATGCATTGGCCACCTGGAGACAGTTTAGATTCCTTTTCCTTCCCAGACAACACAAAGAAATTAAACTTGAAAACCACTTTACCCTTTTTTAGAAACTTGGACATTGGGGGATTTCAGGGAACTCCTTGTGGGAACACTTGTACTGAATTTCATGTTTGTGCCACAAGAACTTCAAAAGTTATAACTTCTTCTGTGTGTTGCTAAGGAGCAAATGCATTGGCCACAAGGAGAAATTTTAGCTGCACTTTGCATCTCAGACAACACACAGAAATTACCCTCAAAAACCACTCTACCCTTTGTCTAAAACCTGGACTCAGATGGCACTGTAGGGGACACTTGGGGAATAGGCACACTGAATTTCATTTATATACCAAAAGAAATTATGAAGTTTTGCCTGCTTCTGTACAGTGTTAGTGAAGTGAAAGCAAGCCCTGCCATGAGAAATTTGAGGTGGAATTCACACTCTCAAGCCACCCACTGTTTCCTAGACAACACACAGAAATTACCCTTGAAAACCATGTTATCTCTTTTTTAGAAACTTGGGCATTTGAGTGACTTTAGTGGACCCCATGTGGAACACATGCAGTATACTGAATTTCATGTTTGTGTCACAAGAAATTCGAAAGGTATAACTTCTTCTGTATGTCACTTGTTCAGCAAATGCATTGGCCAGCTGAAGACAGTTTAGATTTCCTTTCGTTCCCAGACAACACACTGAAATTACCCTCAAAAACCACTTTACCCTTTATTTTGACATGGGAGCATCTGGGAAATTTCAGGGGACACCTTGGGGAACATGTATACTGAATTTCATGTTTATGCTACAAGAAATTCTAAAGTTATAACTTCTTATATGTGTTGTTTGTGAATCAAATACATTGGCCATCTAGAAACAGTTTAGATTCCCTTTGCTTTCCAGATGACACACCGAACTTTCCTTCAAAAGCCACTTTACCCTTTTTCAGAAACATGAGCATTTGGAGAACTTCAAGGAACACATTGGAGAAAATGTATACTGAATTTCATGTTTGCGCTACAAGAAATTCAAACGTTATAACCACTTCAGCGTGCTGCTTGTGAAGCAAATGCACTGGCAACCTAGAAACAGTTTAGATTCCTTTTTCTTTCTAGACAACACACAGACAATTCTCTTCAAAAACAGTTACCCTTTTTTAAGAAACATGGGCATTTGGGGGACTTCAGGGGGCACCTTGGGAAACATGTATACTGAATTTCATGTTTGCACCAGGGGAAATTCAAAAGTTTTAACTTCTTCTGTGTGTTGCTTGTGAAGTGAATGCATTGGCCACCTGGAGACAGTTTGGATTCCCTTTCCTTCTCTGACCACACACAGAAATTAAACTTGAAAACCAATTTACCCTTTTTTAGAAACCAAGGCATTAGGGGACTTTGGGGAACTTCTTGAGGGAACATGTATATTGAATTTCATGTTTGTTCCACAAGAACTTCAAAAGTTATAACATCTTCTGTGTTACTAGTGAAGCAAATGCATTGGCCACAAGAAGCCTTTTTAGCTGCACTTTGCTTCTCAGACAACACACAGAAATTTTCCCGGATTTCCCTCCAATTAAGAGATTGAAACGTTGAGTGGTGGGTGCTCAGATAAGCAATTAATTTATTCATTGCTATCTACAATTCCATTACCCAGGTTTTTTGTTTCCTATGTTTCATTTTAAAATACAATTGGCCACAATACTTAAACATTCCTTCTATCTTTCTTTGTAAAACTTTATACAGCCATTTTTATATACTTATGTCCACTTATTTATAGAATAATTCCAACATCCTTATAATCAATTTATAGTCATTTCTCCTCATCTTCTCATCCCCAGATGTAGAATCTGGGGGCCCTTCTTCTTTTTGGAGGTAACGGTGTATACCCATTACCGTTTTGTTTTTTTATGTTGTTGTTCTATTTTGTGTGGTCTTCTTCCCCTCCCCTCCCCCACCTCCCCTTCCCTTTTAAAATTATATATCTTTTCTCCCTTTAACTCCCCCATCTACCACTGGCTGCACCAATACCACCTCTCGGCGTAATTTTAGACCCTGCCCTTGTCTTCCACCTTCGGCAGGGGCCCTATAACTGTCCTTCATTCATTATTCCTGTTCCTATGGTAGGGTGGGTGGGAGAAAGATGGAGAGTAGCAATCTGAAAAAGAGGGCTGCCTGTCCCTCTGCAGTAGCTTAAAAACTCCAACAGGCCATGCCTTTTCCTTCTGTTTCTCCCAATCTGTGTTCACTTCCCTTTTCCTTGTACCCTCACTTTGAGTGACATCATCACCTTTTGACTCTGCCCCTTCTTGTGAGTGACCCCTTTTGAGACACTCCTCTTTCTTTCTTTCTTTCTTTCTTTCTTTCTTTCTTTCTTTCTTTCTTTCTTTCTTTCTTTCTTTCTTTCTTTCTTTCTTTCTTTCTTCCTTGTTCCCTCCCCCTTCCCCCTTTTCCCTGTGTCTCCCTTGTATAGGCCCTCTATATTGGTGGGTTCACCTGGACAAATCAGTCTGCCCTCTAAAGGCAAACCCCATTACCCTCAAAAAACACTCCACCCTTTGTTTAGAAACTTGGACTCAGAGGGCACTGTAGGGGACACTTGGGGAACAAGCACACTGAATTTCATTTTTATACCAAAATAATTCTGAAGTTTTGCCTGCTTCTGTACAGTGTTAGTGAAGTTTAAGTAGGCCCTACCATCAGACATTCGAGGTGGAATTCACACTCTCAAGCTACCCTCTGTTTTCTAGACAACACACAGAAATTACCCTTGAAAACCATGTTATCTCTATTTTAGAAACTTGGGCATTTGAGTGACTTTAGGGGACCCTTCAAGGAACATGTATACTGAATTTCATGTTTGTGTCACAAGAAATTCAAAAGATATAACTTCTTCTGTATGTTACTTTTGCAGCAAATGCTTTGGCCAGCTGAAGACAGTTTAGATTCCCTTTTATTCCCAGACAACACACTGAAATTGCCTTCAAAAAAACACTTTACTTTTTTTTGAAACATGGGTTTTCCAGAGATTTTGACCACTGGCAGGGTAGCCCCATGCATGCATAACTTTTGAAATTCATGCAGTATTAAATATCAAAGGAAATATGGCCATAAATAAAGTTCCATTCCTACTTCTTAACATTGAATAGGATGATTTCCATTTTGCTACCTCAAAGACGTCAGTTTTCTCCTGGTCACCATAACATCTAATTTCTGAGTAAAGTAGTTGTCACCTATTCAGCTAGTTAGTTAGTTAGTTAGTTAGTTTGTTAGTTAGTTAGTTAGTTAAAACATTGTTTTTCAACAGGATAGACCTTTAGGTCCAAAGGACTTATTTTCAAAGTAGTCCTGTGTACATAAAACATACATTCAAGAACACTCTTATATCATACATGCAGCTAAAACATTATTTGGCAAACAATAGCTCCAAAACTGATTACATAAAAATAAACAGACATTTTTCTTATTCATATGGAATCTACAATCTTAAATAGTTAAGAACAGGTACATTCTTCATGATGAATCGTATCAATTTCTGATTTAAAAGTAGATAACTTATGCAAGTTTCTTATCAATGGGGGGATTTCATTCCATAATATGACAGAAGAATACTGGAAGTTAATTTGACCATATCTGTTTCTTATTTAGGGAATTTTAAGACCCCTGTGAACCACTTTCCTCAGCTGATTCAGATGTTAATAATGACCAGCTGCCCTGTGAACTGTGAAAATGGGGGATGGGAGATCATAGGCATGACATGATTAGAGTCTTGACTCTTGAGGACAGAAAGACTGGTTTGGTACAGATATTGTAGCTTTTAACATATACAGAATACTGGGGGGACATATTCAGTGCAAAACAGATGCGATGGCCGGCACAGTTGCAATATTCAAACAGAATGCGCAATCAGTACAGATCATGTCTCCTGTTTGAATATGGGACCCTGGATGAGCTGTACAAATCAGGTGGCCGCCATGGTGGGCACAGCACATCCTGGGTCAGGGCTGAACACCGCCAATGGAAGAATGCTTGGCACATACCTGGATGTGCTGTTTCTGCAAGGGCAATATTCAGCTGAAACATGCTAATGAGCTGATTGAGCATGCATGGTGCAACCGGGCCCCATGCATGCTTATTATGAGCTCATTAGCATGGCTGCACCGGGCTGCATGTGCTGGGCAAGCACCCTCCTGGCCTCGAGCATATGAAAGCACAAGTGTCATCCCCTGTCTGCCTCAGTAGCATAGTGGTACTCAGCTCCCAGCCCCGATCTCTGATATATGTCATAGTGCAGCCACCCCCCCTTTTCCATAGTGTAACATCCACACCACCCGGCCCAGTCCCCATTCAAACTATGTTCCCAACCTGTACCCTTTTCCATAGTGTAGTAGTACCCCTTCCAGCTCCAATCATCATTTGAACTAAGGTCCCAACCCATACCCTTTTCCATAGTGTAGTGGTACCCCCTCCCATGCCCAATGCCCAATTCCCGATCATAGCATACTCCCAGCCTGACCCTGTTAATAGCAGGATGCTCCCCCCACCCATGCCCAAGGCCCAATGTCTGAAAAACAGCCATACCACCACAGTATTTCCATAGTGTAGTGGCCCCCTACCCCTCACCCCATCAGGATGGGACCCCCAACCCACTCCCCCCAAATCTAACCAGACTCAGTGACTGGCTCAGCCCTCCACACACCACCATGGCCAGGCACTGACTGAACTATCAAAGAACAGTACTGTACATAGTATGCACTCATTGGTCAACCAATGCCCCAACACTCGACCAACTTGCACACCAACCCTTGGGTGACTAGGCTCAATGACCAGAATGTCCATCTTGTCTAGGTTTAACTTCAGCCAGTTGACCTACATCCGGTCTTGGACCATGGCAAGGCACCAACTGAAAACTGAGACAGCATCCTGTTATTAAGATGCAAAAAATGAGTAGAGCTGGCTGTCTTCAGCATAGCAATGAAAACACAGTCTGTACCATCTTAAAATGTCCCCTAGTGGTAGCATATACACTGCAAACAACATGGGGACAAAATAGAACCCTGTGGGACCCCACATGGCAGGGGCAATGTTAGGGGGGAAAAGCCCTTAAGACCACCCTTTGCATCCTGCCAGTGAGAAAAGAATGAAGCCAGTTGAGGACCACACTAGAGAGTTTACAATGAACCCACAGGTCATCCAAAAGCACCCCATGGTCCATGGTGTCAAAAGCAGCTGAGAGATTGAGGAGAACAAGAAAGGATTGCTCTCCTGTATCCCTAGCCACCAAGAGATCATTAAGCACCTGAACCAGGGCAGTCTCAGTACAGTGCCTTTTCCTAAAGCCCGACTGGAGAAGGTCATAGATGTTGTGAGTTAACAAACAGGCCTCCAGCTCTAAAGCCACCACCTTCTCAATAGCCTTGCCTAAAAAGGGTAGGTTAGAGACAGGTCTGTAGTTTGCTTGGCAATCCAGGTTGAGCAATGTTTTTTCAAGTGGGGCCTTGACACCGACCCCTTAAGGGGTTCAGGAAAGATCCCCTTCACTAATGAACACTGGACTATCCAAGTGAAAACCGGGCTGATGGACTTGATGCACCCTGCAGGAAGGCGCATCGGAGCCGGGTCCAAACTACAGTAGGTGGGTCTCAGCTAATGGACGACCCTCATGGCATCCTTGACTGCGAACTGGTCAAAGTCAGACCAGACAGATGGAATGCCCATGACAATCACTGGTTTACCACTGCAAGTCCCAATGGAGGGTTCTCACAGTATCTCAGGACTGATAGAGGAGATCTTTTCAGCAAAGAATAGAGCAAACTCATCACATCTAGACTGTGAAAAGACTCTATCTGACTGAAGACAGGCTGGATTACACAGCCTGTCAACAGTTCGGAAGAGCTAAGCTGGTCTGTTAATTGCTGCAGCAATTTCCCTGAACAGGAACTCTGCCTTCTTACAGGAAATTGCTGTTTGATAATCTCTGTAATAAGACATCAAAACAAGCTTGTCCTCAACAGATCAGGATCTCTGCCAGCAGCACTCCAACCTTCAGCCTTTTGCCTTCAACTCCCTGAGAGTCCCATCAAACCATGGGGATCTCTGGCATGAGGTGAGGTGGTGAACATGGACTGGTGCAATGGAATCAAGAGCACCAGTGATGGCCCTATTACAGGTTGACACCAATTCCCCCAGCTCTTTGCAAGCTCTCATCACACCAGATAGATCCAGCACTGCCATAAGACCCTCTGGGGTCAAGCCCTTGAAAGGGTGGTACTGAACCATCTCCGTAAGGGTGGGTCTATTGAAGGGGGCTTCAAACAAGAATTTCACGGTATAGTGGTCTGTCCAAATGACCAGTTCCACTATGAGGTTAGTGACCTCTGATCCCAGTGAGAAGACAAGGTCCAAAGAGTGATCATGTGAGTGGGTTGCAGAGGTAACCACCTGTGTCAGGCCCAGTGATTGCATTAACCAGAGGAAGTCTTGGTTGATCCTGCATCTGTGGGAGTTGTGCGAGTGATCGTGCCCATATGACTTTCTATCTGGTTAATCCTGCAATTTCTGTTGCCTCAGTTAGCTTAAACTGTGGCTTGTGTGCATTCCAAATCAGCTGGAATGTTGTTGTAGCACAGAAGGGTACACTCACGTCCCTTGACCTTTGAGCTGTGATACAGTAGCATTTCAGCGGAGATAGATATCAGGTTGAAACAACATTCCTCCATAAACTATAAATACCTTTCATGAAAGTTTGATGACCAACACAAAGTACATCACAGCACAGAGTGGAAAACTAGTGGAGATGGGATGGTGGGCTTGCTAAAGTTACTACTAGATTTAATAGTATAATACATGTACCCTTATAATGTGTGCCTATTCACAAAAGTGATGTCAATAATATATATCCAAACACACAAGACAGGCAAAGACTGAAGTTTAGAGCTATTAATATTAGCATCACTTCAATGAACACCTGACTATGCCCCCCCCCAACTAGGAAAGGTGTATCCAGAAATGAAAATAATAAAACACAGTACATATAGTAGAGCAAGTATTTGAAACATGGCTGAAGTAAGACTGCCAACACCACCTAGCCACTTTGTGATCGGGTTCCTGGGCCCACAGGGATGGGTGTTCACTGCACCCACTCAGTGTGAGTTGGTGATGAATGGAACAAGAGTGAGTACAGTACAATACATGCAATATACTGCTACTGTATCATGCAGTGAATGCACAGATTAAAACAGCATTGTTCAATGACAACAGCTCGAGGGATGACTTTGCCCCTGAGGGAGGTCACCAGAGGAGGAGAGCAGTCCACGGTGGATGGCACAGCCAGTGCTGCCAGATGGCAAAACAGTGCCACCAGCACTGTCCCTCCAAGGGGACCACTATATTGACCCATATGACAGGGAGTGGCATGTCATTGGCCAACAAGTGAGTAGTGACAATAGTGGAAATTTTAGTCCATTCCCAGTAATAACAAGACATCTACAACTTGTGTATTTAAGATTGACAATAATGGAAAGGAAGCACTTACCCCGAGAGTCACATTTTAGACATCTGTACAGAACATTGCAATAATGATAAACCCATGGAGAAAATGACTGCTATATTTGGCATTTCTTTATTCTTTTGCCAGTAATTTCAGAATCATGTTTCCCAAGCTGTCCCCTAACCACCCCTGGAAGCAGAGTCTATACTCCAAGTGAAAGTTGATTTTTAAGTGGTGGGGCATGTGATATCTGACAAACAGCTTTCATGCCATAGAAACAATGTGTTTTAAAGTCTTACTGAAAATGGTTGCAATATTTGGCATTTCTGAATACTGTCACCTGAAATTTCAGAATCATTTCCTCCAAGGTGTCCACTAATGACACATGGAAGTACAAGTCTGTACTCCAAGTGAAAGTTGATTCTCAGTGGGGGATCATGTGATGCTGGCAAACAGCTTTATAAGCATAGAAACAATGGGCCCTATATTCAGAGCCAGCCAGATGCTCGTGCACATGGGGGCGTCACATGATAAAATAGAGCCAGCTGGCTCTGGCACCATATTCAAATGGATAGCACAATCCGAACTGACCAAGCTATCCATCTGAATATCAGACCATGGTAGTGAGGTGCACAGCTACTGGTCACCACATTCTGTGCTGTGCTAGCAGGGCGCTGGGCTGAAGACAGCACACAATGGTAAGCACCACAACCCCTATGAATGATATTCAGCCTGAAAACGCAGATGAGGCCATTGGGACTGCATGGCACTAGAGAGCTATTTGCATGACCATTATGGGCTCTTCTGAATGCTACCACAGCAGCCATGTCCCCCCTAGCCCTGATCCCGGTCCATGTAAAAAAAATTGCATTGGTGGTGGTCCAGTGCTCTCTCCCTAGCCCCAGTCCCCATCCATGTAAACCAAAATGACATTGTTGGTGATACAGCAGTCCCTCCCTAGCTCCAGTCCCTATCTATGTAAAAAAATTGACAATTGTGGTGGTCCAGTGGTCCCTTCCCCCACCCGATCCCCATCTATGTAAACCAAAATGACAATGTTGATGGTCCAGTGGTCCCTCCCTAGCCCAGTCCCCATCCATGTAAAAAAATGACATCGGTGGTGGTCCAGTGGTCCCTCACTAGCCACAATCCTCTCTGCCATAAAATAAATAAAACATCCCTGGTAGTCTAGCAGCCCCCCTCCCTGAGCCCCAATCTCAGCCTTTGTAAAACCACCAAAATCTCTGGTACTGTAGTGGTCCCCCCAGAGCCATGATCCCCACATTGGTAAAACAAACCATTGCTGGTAGTCCAGAAGTCACCCCAGCCCTGATACCCTGTCAGAACACTGACAATGCACCTTGATGGTCTAGCGGTCCCCCTTCCCTAACCCCAACCTGCTCATATCAGTCAAGTAACACCATCCTTGGTGGTCTAGTGGACCCCCCCCCACCCTGGCAAGTAGTGTCCAATCACCCCACTTCAATACACCCCAATCTCGAGGGAAAGAAACCAGCCCAGTCCTGTGATCACCACCATGGCCATCTGCTGACTGAGCTGTCACTGAGCGTGCACTACATACAGTACCACCCATTGGTTGACAGCCACTGTTTCCTTTGATAAAGGATCTTTTTGATCCAAAATGCATCAGGCATGCTTGTCTGTGTGGATTTGCAATAAAATGTTTATCTCATTTTAACTCAGCCTGGTGTCCTTACATTTTGAAGGTGGTGAGTGCTCGACTTTTTTGTTGTGAATAATTGACTGTTTTTGGTTCTGAGCATCACCAGCCCAGAGTGGGACCTAATTTGCACCAGTATCTTGCTGCTGCTACATACCAGTTGTAGAGTCATCTGTGGTGTGATGTAGAAAGTATGAAGAGAAGAAGAGAAGGAGAAAGAGATGCATGGGGAGAGGAATGGTGCAGATAAATGTTCTAGAATGCCAATTCCAAGAAAAAGTTCTGCAATTGGTGGAAATGGAAATGGCCATGGAGGGACTAGGAGTCATGTCTGTTTGGGTAAAACCTTGGGAGTTATTATCAAGGGTAAAATATCATATTTTCTAGAAGATAATAATTTGCTAATACTAAATCACATGACTTCAAAAATTGTACTTCATGTGTGACAAATTTACTCAAAGTTTATGAAAATGTTAGTAGAACGATGAGTACTTGAAAATCCCTTGATGAAACATACGTTGATTTTTAAAAGGCTTTCAATTTTGGGCACCATTTAGCTATTATCTTCAAACTGTAAGAAATGGGTTTCTCCAAACAGTTGGCCAACTTGATCTAAAATTGTTTAAGCAACAGAAAGCAAAACATAAGAATTAAGGGCAGGGATTCCAAAAAAGGGTCCATCACCCGTGTTGTTCCTCTGGGATCAGTTCTGGGTCAAATTCCTTTTCAGATTTTTATATCTGATATGGGGCAGATTATAAATTGATGGCTTGAGAAATTACCAGTGATACTAAAATTCAAAACGTAGCTAACATTGCCAACCAACATATAAAACTCCAAAATGATCTTAGCACTGAGGCTAAATAGACTTTAAAAAGGGGTATGAAACTAAACAGTGAAAAATGTAGCTGGCCCACTGGTTCAGCTGTAGCACTACCACTTGCAACCTGGGATCAAGAACAAGCCTAGCTCATCAGAGGGACAGTCGGAGGGGGTGTAGGACAAGCATCTGTAGAATTGCTCTCTTCCTCCCGGGAGGCGGGCTGTGGTTCCTGTCATAAGTGTGACTCCCAGTGGAGGCTGGGAACACAGTGCCAGCATATGGACCATGTGGTCAGGGAGGAGACATCAGTGGACATCTGGAGGGCATGTTTGGGAACATGCATGCCACACTGATGTCATTGCATGTCCACCCTGAGGCAACCTAAGCAATAAAACCCCTGATATAGTCATACAGTGTCACTAGGGACCATTGCTTGCACTGCCCATAACCTGCTCTGGGGGATGCTGGGAGGTGAGATTAGCATCTTGGTCCTCCTCCTTGGGTCCAGGGGAAGCACCACAGTGGGGAGTAAGCCATAGTCTCCCAGATTCCCCAAGAGCCGGCATGAGATCAGAGGTGAACCTGAAAGGGGTCAGCTAACCGAAACAGGATACATCCCCAGCCTCTTCAGGACAATAAATGGAATTGGCAAAAAAAGTAAAAAATGTAAAACTTTGAATTTTGGCCAAAGTAACAAGTAATACAAATATTACTTAAATAGGGATATAATCACAGTTGTGGAAACTGACAGAGATCTGGGAGTTACTGTAACAAAGATCGTGAGCTGTTCTTACCACTCTGGTGAGATGGCTAGTAAAGTTAATAAACTTTTTGGATGTATACAACATAGCTTTGTTTCATGGAAATGCAAACTATATAAAAACCCTTTGTAGAAATCATAAAGACCCCACCTCAGCTATATCTCCCATTTCTGGGCACCTCATATGGAAAAAGATAAATCCAAAAGTGAATGAATCTAGTGAAGAACCATTAAATTGGTCAGAAGGGTTAAACATTTACATAATAAACTGAAATTTATAGGCCCGGGGGGACTTACTGTTAATGTAGAACATCGTTAGAGATGGCCAGCTAAGTGAAAATCTGGGTTTTGAAATTAATAGCAGTCAGGTAATTGCCAGAGTCTATTCAGCCCAAATATAGCTTGGGAAATTTAAATTGATCAATCAAGAGAAAGGTTTTTTTTATACCAAAGAATAGGTAGTCTTCGGAACAAACTACTGTATTATGCAATTGAGAGTAGAAATATTAACATCCTTAAAAAAGATTTGATGAGATAATTTACATGGGAAGCCAAGCCAACCAAGCCATTATCATTCAGTAGTGGGAGTGTCTCAGTGGGTCATCTTGGCCTTTGACTATTCATTTATCTTAAGTGAGCCTGAGTAATTGAAGTTAGGCCCTATTGAAGACTGAAAGAATGCAAAATGAGCAGCAACACTCATATAATTCAAAGATTGAGAACTGGCCCATGTAGGTGATGCATACAGTGTAAACTTGTATGTGACTTTAGAACATCATGCACTTGTTGATATACTGTTATTTAAAGCTGGGATTATGGTATGTGAAAAGAAAGTCCAACATGGCACTTTGTATCATGGTCCTTATTATGTCATTAGATCCCAGAAATGTTTGCAAGCAAGAAATGTAAACGATCAGACATTATGCTAAAAAGTTTTAAACACCCATATGTATCCACTGATTCTGATAGTCAGTTGAAATTTCTCCGGGGCATTGGTGGTTACAGATATTATGGGTGTTATACATGGGCTGCTTCCACTATGAGTGCTAGTCGGGCTTGGAGTTGGTGGGACTTCTTGTGAGAATATGAAGTTATACTGTAGATGCTTCTTTGTGATCTAATGAATGACCAGAGCAGAGGAAAGAACAGTTACTCACAGTAACAGATGATCTTCGGCAGAATCTCCTCCATTGGACCACACACATTTGGAACTGTAAGCCATCAGTATCAGGACCACTCAGAAACTTTTGCTAGCTGGGGGCTGCCCAGGATGATGTGCAACCTTAGCACCTATAAAACATGGGAGTCACATTGCTCCTCAGTTCCCAGCTGGAGACAAGCTTGGAGGTCCTCATACCATGAGGAACTAGAAGATAAAACTAGTATCAGGCACACAAGAAGAAGCATGGAACTGGAAATATAGTATACATAAGACACTTACAGACACCTCCAGGTAAGGCAGTGGACAAATCTGCCAGCTTATACCTCAGAAAAAGGGGGAGGGGGTGGGTGTACCTGTGACCCAATGGAGGAGATTCTCTCAAAGATCTACTGTTACAGTGAGTAACTGTTCTATCTTCTTCAAGGTTATCTCCTCCATTTGGCCACACCTGTAGAACAATTCCCAAGCAGTGCACCAGGTACTGAGGGAGGATGGCAAAGTCTAATATGTATTCAGGACAGAAGGTCTTGCTGAACAGCAAAATCAAATCCAATACATCTATGTGAGATGATGTTTAGACTGTAGTGCTTAGTGAAAGTGTGCACAGTGCTCCACTTGGCAGCAGCATATATGTCAGCTGCCGAAACATTCTGAAAACAAGCAACAGAAGTGGCCATACCTCATGTAGGGTGGCCAGGTACAGTGCCAAGGAGTTCTTTACCATATTTCTGAAAACAGAACTCAATACAGTGAGCCAGCCATTTGGACAGGTATTGTTTAGTCACAGGGGTGCCGTCTCTCCCAGGAGCAGATAAGACAAAAAGCTGAGAGGACTTTCTGCAATCCTTAGTGTGATCGAGATAGAAACATAGCATTCTATGCAAATCTAATGTATGAAGCAATGCCTCACCCTTGTCAGCATGCTCAGAATAATACACTGGAACATGTATGGTCTGATTCAATGTGAAATCAGAGACTACTTTAGGTAAAAAGTGTGGATTGGTAAGGAAGGATACGCTGTCCTTGTGGAAAATCAGGTAGGAAGGTTCATGCATGAGATCTTGAAACTCAGAAATCATCTGAGCAGAAGTGATAGTGACCAAAAATTGAGCCTTCCAGGAAATGAAGTGCATTTCACATGTTACAGCAGGCTCAAATGGAGCCAGAGCCAATTTTTCCAGAATGAAATTAAGATCCCAAGGTGGAACCTGTTTATTAACTGGGGGATACATGTGCAAAATTTCCTTAAAGAATGTATAGGACACTGCTAATTCTGCCCCCATGTGCCTATCAATAGGGGCATGGAAAGCAGAAATGCTAACCAAGGGCACCACAATGGATGAGTGCTGGAAACCAGAGTCAGAATATGGGCAGGAAGGAGGGGTAGAAGAACAATGGGGAATAATGAAAACTGCCATCACAGAGGTAACAAGCCTTTGTGTGAAGCAAATAAACAAAACAAAACGATGTAAGAAACCACTATGGTTCTCAAAGGAGGTGGCAGTGAAGGTTCAAGAGAAAAAGAAAGCATTCAGAAAGTACAAGGAATCACAGAAGGAGAAGGACAGAGAATTGTATCAGTTAAAGCAAAAGGAAGCTGGGAAGACAGTCAGAACAGCAAAGGTCTGAACTGAGGAAAAGATAGCCAACTCAGTTAAGAGGGGGATAAAACCTTTTTTAGGTACATCAGGGAGTGAAGGAAGACTAAGGGAGGCATAGTGAGGCTTAATAAAGGGGGGGGTGGGCAGAGGGTGATGGTGAAAAGGCAGAGATACTAAACAAATATTTTTGCTCAGTATTTACAAATGAAGAGGGGAAGGTACCTAAAACAAACAATAGAAACACTCTGGATATAGAAGTTGATACCAGCCCATTTACAGAAGAAAGGGTTCTGAAAGAACTCTTAAAACTGAAGGTGGACAAAGCAATGGGGACTGATGGGATTCATCCCAGAATTCTAAAAGAACTAAGGGTAGAACCAGTGACACCACTGACTACCCTCTTTAACAAATCATGGGAGGATGGGGTGGTACCTGAGGACTGGAGGAGGGCAGATGTGATTCCCCTTCACAAAAGTGGGAGCAGGGCAGAAGCAGGAAACTACAGACCTGTTAGTTTAACCTCAGTGATAGGGAAAATGATGGAATCACTTCTGAAGGAAAGAACTGTCGAGTACCTAGAGGCCAGAGGGGCACAGGACCCAAGGCAGCATGGATTCACAGCAGGAAGGTCATGCCAGACAAATCTAATAGATTTCTTTGACTGGGTGACCAAAGTAGTAGATCAGGGAGGGGCTGTGGACATGCCCCCCATCTTCAAATTGTGCCCCCTTGTTCTTGCACGCCTCTTTTTTTGAAAGATGCTACCCTCTTGGACTTTGTTGATTCCCTTGAGGTACTTGAAAGTTTCTATCATGTCCCCCCTCTCCCTCCTTTCCTCAAGGCTATACATACTAAGCTCCTTTAGTCTCTCTTCATATGTCTTCTGGTGCAGACCCTGCACCATTTTAGTTGCCCTCCTCTGGACAGCTTCCATCCTGTCTATGTCTTTGTGGAGATTGGGTCTCCAGAACTGCACACAGTACTCCAGATGGGGTCTCACCAGCTGTCTGTACAGAAGGATAACAACTTCCTGTTTTCTACTGGTGATGCCTCTCCCTATGCATCCCAGTATCCCCCCAGCCCTCCTTACTGCCCTCTCACATTGCTTGCCCACGTTTAAGTCATCTGATATGACTACCCCCAGGTCCCTTTCCATTTTTGTTGTTGTCAGTATTTCACCCCCCATTGTGTACTCTTCCCCTGGGTTTTTGCTTCCCAGGTGCATTACCTTGCACTTCTTAGCATTAAATCTAAGCTGCCATACATTTGACCATTCCTCTAACCTTGCCAAGTCCCTTCTCATCCTTTCCACCCCACCTTGTGCATCAACTCTGTTGCAGATCTTTGTGTCATCTGCAAAGAGACATACTTTTCCTTCCAGTCCCTCTGCAATGTTGCTTATAAAGACATTGAAGAGGATCGGTCCTAATACTGAACCCTGCTGCACCCCACTAGTAACCCCCCTTTCTTCAGAGTGGACTCCATTTACTATTACCCTCTGTGTCCTATTCTCCAGCCAATTCTTTACCCAGGCTAACATCTTGGGACCCACTCCCAGGCTGGCTAACTTGTATATTAATCTTTTGTGTGGGACTGAGTCAAATGCATTGCTAATGTCTAGGTAGGTAATGTAGGAAGTATTTTTTCACAGAGAGGGTTGTGGATGCATGGAACGGCCTTCTGGAGGAGGTTGTGGAGTCAAAAACAGTGGGACAGCCATAAGGCAATTCTAGGGGGTGGGGTCGAAAGAAGTAGTCTGCTGGTTAACTAGGATCTGCAGCTTATCCATTAGGTAGGGAAATGTGCAGACTGGGTGGGCCAAGCAGTCCTTATCTGCTGTCAAATTCTATGTTTCTATGTTTCAGAAAGAGACAGCAGGTAGGCCAGTACCATATTGACAGGACATGTAAATGGATTACCAAAATGGGAAGCACACCATATGGAGGACGCTTCCATTTTAGGGAATAGGTGTATCTAGTGAAAGGCTTTCTAGCCGCCAGTAAGATATCAGCAACCTGGGGGAGGTGACCATGAAGTGGGTAATGGCTACATCCTCAGGAGCCATGCCTGCAGATGTAGGGACCACAGATCTAGGTGGCTCTGGGACCCCCTGTCCTGTGACAGTATTCTCCAACAGGAAGTTCTGTTTGCAGATGCTGTGACAGAGGAAACCATGTCTGCTGAAGCTAGAATGGGGTTCCCAGTATTAGGGTGTCCTGATCTGCTTGCAGCTTAAGCAGAACCCTCTGAATGAGAATGGTCAGAGGCAATGAATGAAGGAATCTCCCTTTCCAGGAGATGGACGGCGTACCTCACCAAAACCTCCAGGCCCTGGAGCAAGCAAACAGAAATGCATCAGTTTTGTATTGTGTGGGGATGAGAAAAGGTCCAACTTCACACAACTCCATCTTATGTAGAGGTCATTTGTCGCAAAGCTCAGCATATCCCACTAATTGACTTGTGATTGTGACCAATCTAGCCTGTTTACTAAGATCTTTTGGACACCTAGGAGAAACATGGTCGACAGTTGTAGGTTGTGAAACATTACTCAGTGCCAGACTCTCATCACTTCCCTGCATAGGGGGTAAGAATGAGTGCCTCCTTGCTTATGGATGTAGTGCATTACACTGACATTGTCAATCCTTATTAAGAAAGGACAGAAATAAAGGTGTTCTGTGAAACATAGAAACATAGAATGTGATGGCAGAAAAAGATCGGGGGGGTCACTGAGTCTTCCCAGAAGGTTTCCTGGTACCCAGTGTCAATCCGAGGACCTATCCTTTCTCCTTCAGCACATCCCCACCAACCCTATTCTGGGAGCATAGCCGCTTTCTGTACACTTACTCTGTCCCACCCATGTTTGAAACCCTCCATGGTCTTTGCACCCACCACCTCAGCAGGCAGACTGTTTCATGGCTCAACCACCCTTTCAGTATAGTAGTACTTCTTCACATCCCTCCTGAAGCTCTCCCCCCCAGCAGTTTCCATTCTTGCCTGCGTGTTGATGAGCTGGTGCTCCTTTTGAATAGCTCTGAGAAAGGCACTCTATTTATACCCTTCAGGAACTTAAAAGTTTCAATCATATCCCCCCTCCTCTCTGTTATGGCCTCCAGTGAGTACATGTTTAGCACTCTCAGACCCTCCTAGTAGGAGACTGCCTGGAGGTCCTGTATCATCTTTGTTGCCCTTCTCTGCACAGCCTCCAGCCAATCTCTGTCCTTTTCTAGGTGAGGGCTCCAGAACTGGACACAGTATTCCAGGTGTGGCCTCACAAGGATCGATAAAGGGGGAGGATCACCTATCTGCTCTTACTATCTATTCTCCTCCTTATACACTCCAGCATCTTGCTGGCTTTGCTGTAGGCTTTATTGCACTGGCTTGACTGTTTTAGCATGTCACAAATAATGACTCCCAGATCCCTCTCTTCTGTAGTGATACTAAGTTTAACCCCATTTAGCCAGTACTCTGCCTGTGGGTTGCCTTTCCCCAGGTGCATTAACTTGCACTTCTTTGCATTAAACTTTAGCTGTCACACATTTGACCATCTTCCTAGCCTGTGGAGGTCATGTTGCAGTTCCTTAACTCCCTCAACACTGTCAACCCTTCGCAAAGCTTAGTATCATCAGCAAAGAAGGCAAGTTTACTCTGGATTCCTTCACCAGTGGTACTAATGAACATTTTGAAAAGGACCAGGTCCAAGACCAATCCCTGAGGTACACCACTTGTGATCTCCCCTTTCATTGACCTCACCCCATGGACAGCGACCCTCTATTGTCTACCTTTAAGCCAATTTCCCACCCACCTGACTTTGTCCTTTGCTGTTCCAAGGTCCTCCAACTTCTTCAACAGGGGCTTAAGTGGCAATTAATTGAATGCCTTACTGAAATTAAAGTAGAGGAGATCCACCACATGGCCCCTGTCCAGCTCCCTCATCACCCAATCAAAGAAGACAATAAGGCTGGTCTGGGACAATCTCCCTCCCATAAATCCATGCTGTTTATTGTTTTGGAGACCATTTTTTTCCAGGTAGTCCATGAGGTCCTGCTTGATTAGCGTCTCCATTTGCTTCCCCACAATAAATGTGAGACTAACCAGTCTGTAATTTCCCACATCCACTCATAGGGTGGCACGACGTTAGACACTCTCTAGTCTCTGGGTACTTCCCCTGTCTGCAGTGAGCAGTTTAACAGATGCGATAGGGGATCAGCCAGCTCTTCTGCCAACTCTCTTAGCATTCTTAGATGCATCCCATCTGGGCCTGGTGCCTTATCTACTTTGAGGGCCGCCAGCCCTTTCCCAACCCTGGGCTGGATTCTCCAATCATTTTGAGGCTAAATCCCACACCACAGCTCCAGTTGCAGACTGAAATCTCTGCAGCTATGGAGATTGCTGTTCACAGCCGTAGCAGTTGCAGAAGATATTATGGCTGGTCCCACCGGCCATAACATTTTTCCACAGCTGCAGGGAGTTCCATGGCAACACCACCTTCAAGTCATCATAAATCATGGATCCAGTCATAAACTGGCTCCTCTTTTGAGAATACCATAGCTGTCAGAGAAACTGCAGTTCTGCAAGTGGCAACCAGCTTGCACTGAGTTTTTCCAGCAGCTATGGGAATTTCAAGTGCTTTGTGAATCTGGCCACCTGTCTTTGATGAATACTGGGACGTCCATCCTTGGGATTCCCCTAGCGGCTGCAATGATGCTGCTTTCAGGTAGGGGGCCCACTCCCTCCCTGGTGAAAACAGAACAGAAGTAGTTGTTTAGGACTGCGCATTCTGTCCATCATCCTCAATCACCTTACTACCATCTACCAACCTAACAATCTCCGCTATTGTCTTTCTTTTATTCCTGATGTATCGAAAGAAAAGTTTTTCCCTTGATTTAATCCCATTAGCAATCCACAGCTCCACGACTGCCTTTGACTCTCTTACTGTTATTTTTGCTTCCCTAGTTTTTTGAGTTTAAAGTTTTTATTGATTTTCAAGTATACAGATAAACATAACCAGAAACATGACGCAAGGAGGGACATAGTAGAAGATACTCATGTGGTGGTTACAGTGTGAAGGTTAGAGTATGCCTTCATAGGGCCTTATTTACCACTCTATGATGCTTATGTGTGGATTATATGTGTTACCTGAGCTTATAAGTATTTTTACAGAGAGTAATTCTAGTAACACTGTTTCCCCCTAACAAGGCAACAGAAGGAGTATTGGTAGTTACTCTACCAAAGGGGTTGTGACTCTGGATGTGTCAGTTGTACTGGCTGATCTTTTGCCATCAGGGCTTCCGGTAAGACCTTACTCGTGTGTATCCAGACCAGCTGCTGCGGATTGTTGTGACACCCTCTGAAACAAAACAATAATCAAAAAGAATACCTAACTCATAGCCAAACAGTGAACTTTTTACAGTACAGCAACCCATACGTCTCAACTGTCACACATTACGAGGTACGTCACTCATTTTATCCCTCAGAAATCCTCTGTCCCACATTGAGAAGGTGACATTCCACACTGACCACTGAGACTTTTAAGCAGAAATATGTAATAATATAAGATGCTAGGTTATCAGTAAACATTATTAACATTAGTGCACTTATTTCCACAGTATTCTGAGCTTGCAATGTCATGTTTGATGATGTGTCACACATTTTGTCCTTTTGTCACACATCTTGTCACACATTTGGGTGATAAAAGGTTGAGAGGTATGCAGCAACCTGTTAATAGTGTTTCTTGCAAGAGAGAGAGAGATTACTTAGTTTCCTGACTAGTGGCCATTCAGGGGCAGGGGTCCTTAAGCCAGTGGCCCATAAGACAGTTGAGTGCAGTGTGTCTGGTGGAGATCAGGGGATTTAGAGGAGAATATGCTAGGCCATAGGCCTCTACTACATGACTCCAACTCTAACCTATACCTGTAGGTGGATTTACGTATGCCATGTACAGACCCCAACAGGTGTAGAATGTTGCCATTCAATAATCCTGAGAGTAAGAAAGTCTGTCAAGTTCAGCTGTGTATGTGAATGTCCCTAGAATCTCCCATAGGCTAGAAAGTTGTATTGCTCACCACTTACACAATAAGGCCCTGTATTCAAGCGGCTTCAGCTTCAGCAGTTCTGATTTTATTCCTAGTAGGAAAAAGGGGCAGAAAGAGGGATGTTATTCTTAACAACCATGCTGCCTGTTTGACCCCTTGTAGTAAGAGTGCCTTGATTTTGGGGCAGGACTAAAGTATATGGTACAGGTCATCTCCTGTAGCTTAGCATCTCCAGCATCTATCATTATCCAACATTTTGGCTTTGTGAAGGGCTGCAGGAATCATGTACCAGGCATGCAGAATTTTGTTCTGCATCAGCATGCTACGTGCATCCCTTAAACCAGGTATGAGCATCTTTCCATACCTGTGTCCACTGTTCCCAAGTAATAGTGACTCCAAGGATTCTCTCCCATCGTGCTCTTGAGTCATCAGACTGTGAGGGAAGGGTGTCTCTTAGTTTGGAGTAAATTTTCCCTGCCAATCCTTTGGTGGTGGCCAGCCAAATTTTTATTTCACTGCCTTGTGTTCCCTTCTGATGTTCAGTGAGGAGGGGTTTTACATTGGCTCTAATCTGTAGAAAGTGCCTGAAGTCCTTTTATTGGAACCCCCATCTATCCTGTAGTGTTTGAAATGTGGCAACTCTCAAATGAGGGAGGTCAAGGATATCTGGGACATGATGAATACCTATAGCATACCAACGTGGCAGTGAATTGATTTATCTATTAGGACTTATGGGTTGTGCCAGAGAGGGGTGTGTGAGAGAGGGATTGAGGCTAGTCCCAACTTTTTATCAACTATATTCCAACACTTAACAGAGGGAGCAATAGTAGGGTGTGGGACACTGGAGGTACTCCCTATCATGTACAGTAATGGCACTGCCTTGCAGACCCCACCACTAACTTGCTCCATATTCACCCATTGTGGTGAGTGGTCCAAGTTTGGGCGCATCCAATGCATGGTTTGCGCTGTCTGGAAAGCATGTTTATAGCCTTCTAGCCAGGTCAGATTCCATCCCCCCACCTTCCAGTGCATTCTTAATTTGTTGTGGCTGAATCTTGGCTTCTTCCCTTCCCACAGGAAATGCCCTATTAATTTATCAATGGTTTGGAGTCCTTTCTTTGGAAATGCTGTGGGAATATGTGTGAGAAAGTAGAAAAATCTGGGTGCAATGACCATTGTGATGGCCGCAATCTTACCCGCTAGGGTGAGTCTAAGCAGCTTCCATCTGTCAAATTCTGTTTTAGTGGATTGAATAAGTGGTTGCAAATTGATGTCCCAAATTTTGTCAAGGTGTGAGGTGATCTTAATTCCTAAGTATGTGATGCCCTGGGGTGCCCATAACAATCCTGCATGTGCGGCTGTGTCCTGTTGGCAACCCTGATTTAGTGGCATCATCTCTGTCTTCAACTGATTTAGATGAAGGCCTGAATGTTGCACAAAGGAGTCTAGAAGTGTGAGTAGAGGGGGGGGGAGCACTTGTGGTGCAATAGCCAGGGGGATGAGCAAGTCATCTGCATACATAAGCGTTGAGTACCGCATACCCTCAATTTCAAGGCCCTCAGTACTCAGCTGTTATCGAATTACAGCTGCCAGAGGTTCTACTGCCAGGATGAATAGCAATAGGGAAATGTGGCAACCTTGGCGGGTGCCTCTTCTAAGGGCAAAGGGATCAGACAGCAACTGGTTGGTGGTTACCCTGGCTGTTGGGGATATGTAAATTGCTCTGACCCATGCCCTGAATCGATCTCCTATTCCCAGGTGGAACAGCACCATCTGAAGATGATCCCATTCCAGGGAGTCAAACGCCTTTTCAAAATCTACTGCAATAGTTGCCGATGGTGTAGAAGTGGTCTTTGCCGCATGCATGAGATTGATGAGTGAGCGTTTATGGTCGGCGCTATTTCTTCCTGTTACAAATCCCACCTGGGAAGGGTGAATTAACCCTGCCAACAATGGGCCTAAACTGTTTGCCAGTACTTGGCATAGATCTTACTGTCTACATTAATGAGGGAGATAGGTCTGTAGTTGGCCGCCTTGGTGGGGTCCTTCCTTTTCTTTGGAATTACTGTAATGACAGCTTCCCTGAGTGTAGGAGGGAGGCATCCTTGTCCCTCTGGTTCTACATATACTTTTGTTAATATGGGGGTTATTTGGGTGGCGAGGGCTTGAACAAAATCTACAGGGTAGCCATCCCCTCTTGAGGAATTGCAAGGATGGAGCACTAGAATGGCTTGTCTTACTTCCTCTTCCAGTATTGGGCCATCAAGTACTCAGGCCTGATGTTGGGTGAGTTTAGGGAGGGAGAGTTGGTCCAGGAACTGTTGTGTTCCCCGAGGTGGAACCATGTGGGAGGATATGTAGAGCTTTGAATAGAAGGCAGACATAATATCATTGCGTTCTTGGGGGTTAGATTTTACTTGCCCATTGGGGCCCTCCTGCCCTGCTATCTGCCTGTCTGCCATCTGCTTCTGCAGCTATTTGGTGCAGAGTGTGCAACTTGTTGTGGTCATTTTGAAGTTTTTCTGAATAGCTTGCACCTCCCTCTTTTCCTGTGCTTGGCAGCATTGTGTTTATCTGCTTCTGCAGCTGGTAGGCTAGTACTTTTCCTCCCTTGTCCCCTCCTTCCCAAAATTTATGACAGACTCCAATAATTGCTATCTCAGTTTTTCTGTTTAGTAGTTGGTTAATTTCCGGCCCTAATCCCAATACTTCTTGGCCCGGGGGGAGAGGGGTGAAGGGGGTGGGAGTGCCTTGAAAGCTGATTCAGTGATTTTTAGCTTAGCTTCCAGAGAGGCTAACCTTTCCTCCCTTTCCATCCATCTTGCTGACTTGAATCCCATAATATTGCTTCTCATGGTGGCTTTGAATGCCTCCCATGTGTTACCTGCCAATGTATCTGAGATGGGGTTATTTTGGAGGAACAGGGACATTTTATTTTGTGCCCATGGGATAAATATGGGTCTCTTAGGATAAGTAGGTCTAGTTGCCATGATTTGGAGGGTTAGGGAGGTCCCCAATGTAAAGTGCAATTGCACCGGGGCATGGTCTGATACCAGTTGAGGTAGAATTGCAAAGTCCAGTATACTTTTTGTCAGGAGGGGTGAGGAGAGCCAGCAGTTGAATCTGCTGAATGAGGCATGTACCTCTGAGTGGTACGCATAGTCACGGAGATGAAACAGCCTCCAGCTATCTGTCAGGCCAAAATCTGATATTAGTTGATGTAGTGCTCTACTCCCCCAATATGGGTTTCTTTGCCTGTGGCACTCCTGTCTACCTGAGGTGTTAGGGTGAGGTTAAAGTCTCCTCCCAATAGCAGCGGGGTGTTTGGAGACATGAAGGAGTTACTACAAGAGTGCTGGCCAGGTCCTAGAAGAACTGGGGTTCGTCTTGATTGGGCATACTCTATAAATGTTGTATAGTACTATGGGGCCCGCTGGGGTGGTAAATCCTGCTAATACCCACCTCCCTGATGGATCTGCTATGAAAGAGAAAATGGTCCACTTCAGTGTTTTGTGGATGAGTATGATGACCCCTCTTTTGCATGTGGAGGCACTTGCATGGACTTCCTGCCCTACCCAGTCCTTCACTAGAAATGAGTGATCCATATGGATCTGCTTAGCTTCCTGAAGAAAAAACACTTTTGACTTCAGCCTCTTTAAGTGCAAGAGGATTTTTTTCCTCTTGATTTGGGTATTTAGTCCTCTGACATTCCATGTGTGGCAGACTATCTCATCCATGGTCAGTCAGGGGGGACAGCATGTTTAGTCTGGGATCTATAAAAGGGGAAGCAATTGCGAAGTCATGACTGTTCTTCAGCATTGCTCTATACATTTCTCTATGTCTCATGTTGCAGGCACATACATCCGGTTGCTGCACCTTTCCCCTCCCTCTAGAATGAGGCAGCCTTAAGTGGAGGTTCTCTCTCGCTCTTCAATATCTGTTAGCACAATGCGCCTGCTTCGTGAACTCATGTTACAACACAGTACTATGTTACATAACCAAAACGTATTTACAATTGAACTAACCAAAGAATTTCTTAAGGTGATAGATTGAAGGTCTGAGGTTTAATCACCCCATGGTCAATCTGACAACCCTGGGATGGTGGGTGATAACATTTCCAATAGGGATGGGAGAACCTCAAAAGGTTCTGAGGTTCTAAAAGATTCTGATATGCAAAAACAGGTTTGGATACTTATCAGAACCTTTTATAACCTTTATTATTTTATGGTAACTGTAGGTGAAAGAATAATTTTAAACAGCTTTTAATCAACATATCTATAGAAAAATGCAATTAAACCACTGTTCAGTAGTACTAAAATGCATGAGTAATGAAATGAGATGAGGAGTGAATAAGGTGACTGTGGATGTGCCTACTGGAGGATGACGATAATATGATCCAAAGGCAGGCAAGTCCCAGATCTCTATTTTTTTTCCAGTCTCCTGAGTCTGACGTTTTGAAGAAGGGGACAAGGTGTTTGTAATGTATGTCACTAATTATGTTCAGCAACAGCTCTCAGTATGGAACAAAACAGGTAGGGCATCCTGCAGAACTGAACACTAACAGAAGCATCGTACTGGACCAAGGCTAGTGAGTGATGTGACATGATAACTGGGTGTCCTGATTTGTGATGAAACCAAAGATTAAAAAGAAAAAAAAACAGGGTTGCACCAAAAATTAAAAAAATGTTTCTTCTGTAATCACGAAGTGTGGAACAGGTACTGTGGGTGTATTTTTGTAGGATTTCTATGTCAGTACAATCAGAAGTAAACTTTGTTATGCAGCCTTTAGCTACTTTCTTAGTAATGTCTCTTTAATGAGAACAGAACAAAATATAGTGTAACCCCCTACAAATGGGGGTTCCCGAAAAGTCTTCCTTGAGCTTGCCTAAATGCTCACTGCCAGGCTGGTGTCCTGCATCTTAGCAGTTTAAATGTGATTGACAGAGAGTGCCGGTATAGCCTCTGTGAACTGTCTCTTTAAGAGCTGCATGGATTGCAGTCATAATTAATCTGAGAGGGAACTCTGTTAGAAGATGTACTTGTTTGCTGATCATTTGTTAGAGTAGTAATAATACTGCAATTTGTTCTAACATCCCTTCTTTGCAGCATGGGCAGTTCTGTTTGTTTCCATCATCTTGGTCCTGGACTGTAGAATGGGCCAATCAGTATATTTGGGACTCTAAAATGGAGCCTCCCTACAGGGGTTTGGTGGGGCGAAAACTTGTAGGAATTGTAGTTTTGGGCTTTTGGTGCCTACAATAACCTGGAGGGGAGCCCTTGTTGTGACTGACAGACAGATCAGCCAAATGAACCTTTCAGATGTTGGGGAAAGTCCCACACTGCTTGCAGTTTCAGTTAGATCCGAGTTGGAAAGTGAAGAAGTAACAGCTTGAGATAGTTCGAGCAGCAATCCATAGTGGATTTGTGTGGGAGAACTGTGGAAAGGCCTGAGTTTGGCCTGCATGCCTGCCTGCTGTTCCTGAGAAGGAACTTGTGCTTTTTTTTCGGACCGAATCTGAACATGGAGAGCGAATTAAGCCACTGAATTGTGACCAGGCTTTAACCTGAAGAAGACAGAAGATTTGATGAATGCAATTGGCCTGTCAGGACTTCCAGCTACCTCTGAACTCCAGGATTGTGCAGAGACTCTGTAACTGCAACCGGAGAGCCATTTGCTTGGTACAGTGGAATTTCCTTACATGTGAATGTACTGTGTGCTTATAGTGGGTCATGATTTGATTCCCCACTGTATTTCTGAACTGTTTTGCTTGCTGGAGGCTGTATCCAGCTCCACGGACTGAATCCATATCCATTTCTGTTTGCCTAGGCCCTGGTGCACTGGCCCAGCCAGAATACCTGCTACGCAGAGAAAGTCATTGATGAGAGACCGGCCTGGAGATCAGCCCCCTGCTCAGTACCTTGAACAGGAACATTGCCTCGGTGATTCGTGTGGGGCCTGCTTCTCCGGGCACTCCAGCTCAACAGCCTGCAGTCTCGATTTCATCCTGCCTGTGTCCAGTATTGGGTATCATGAGTAAACATCAAGGTAGCTCCCTGCAACAACAGCTAAATCTTAAAGTGTTGTCATCTGATTGTCTTGTTGCCTTTTCTTTCATGAACTGAGGCCTCCAACTCCAGATTACAAATAGTGTGTGTTGTGCATGTTACTTTCTTCCATCACAGGACCCCAACCTGCTGCAACATTCCTGGCTAGCCCACCATTTTCCTACCTGGGTACCCAGAGTGTGTGACTGTGTGGGGCTCTGAACTGCATACATAACTGTCTGATTAATATAGCTTTTAAGCAAATCAACCTGATTACACCCTTCCCTTGTTCAAGTCCCCTGAATAAATCAGATTTAACTTTGTTTGCATTTAACCTGACTGTGGTTCCAGTTTGTGCCAAGAGTATTGTACTGTTGTTATTTGCTGTGCTTAACCTTGTTTTACAGGGGGTCCCCCGGGTCAAGCTAGAGGAACCAGCCCTGGTGGTAAGTGCAAACAGTGTGGGTAATTGCCTGGTGAATAAGGGCCATTGTGAAAGTGATTATTGTGTACTGTTCAGGCCACTAGCAGAATAAAAGGGGGGTTACAGTGTCCTGGAGGGCTATGCCCAGGTCAGCTTGACCACTACCAACCCTGACCTCCAGGTGGAGACACCCATATCAGAACCTAGGCCCCTTAACCTGCAACTAGCCAAGCAGGCAGGGGTAGTAGCCCTTGGGATAGCGCCACCTAGGGGTTACATCTTGGAGGCTCACCACTGAGATGTTGTGCCTTTTATTGGCCAAAAATTACAAATTATTGTTAAAGATGAATGGCTACCCCAGTAGAAATGGCTGTACACCAGTTGGTGGGGTGGTGTACTGGGCAGGAGATCGACCCCCAAAATGCTCTGCTTATATTGGATATTCCCCTGGGTAACAGTAAGGACACTGTAGAGGGAGCACTCTCCAAAGTTGAATGTTTAAAAAACCCTGCGGTGGTGGGTCAACAGGCTGATTTGATCACCCAAACTTTCATAGCCTTGGTGGAGTGTAGTGACCTCGTGGACAGCTATAAAGTGCCACAGACTATTGCCTCAGAAGGGGTCCTAGCTACCTGGAGAGTGATAACAAAAGACAGGAAAGACCCTGGGGAGGATGAGCTCCCACCATTATCTGAGACTTGTGAGGAGAAATTTGTTAAGTTGTTGCTGGAGGAAGGGAAAACCATAGAGGACTTTAAGAAACTATTCCTGCCACCTGGGGGTGTTCCTTTCCCAACACTCCCTTCCACTCCAGCACCTGTTACTGCCCCACCTTTTGTGCCAGTGCCAATGAAGGCCCCTATATCTGTACCCGACATTAGTCATGACTCCTACCTAAGGCTGAGAATCTTCTTGGGCACCCTCCCCACCCCCAGGGGGAGGATGACTGGGAGACCTGGATTGATCATGTTGCCCTCTTGGTAGCTGAATGGCAGTGTGCGGGGGCTGAGAAGCAGAAAAGAATCATAGAAAGTTTTAGGGGCCCCGCCCTTGAAGCCATTAAATTTTTGAGGTCCACGAACCCTGATGCATCTGCTCAGAAGTACCTATCTGTACTTGAAGGTAATTTTGGAAGCACTGAGTCAGGGGAGACTTTGATGTGGAAATTCCAAGGTACCAAACAATGGAAGGGGGAAAGTTTGTCTGTGTATGTTACTCACCTAGAAAGAGCTCTGCAGAAAGCTTACAGGAAAGGTGGGGTAGCCGCCAGTGATTTGAACCATGTGAGATTGGGGCACATACATCAACATGCCAAGCATTCTAAACTGCAGATCATCCAGTTAAGGCTCCAGGATAGGAGAGGTAACCCACCTGACTACTGTGACTTGATAAAAGAACTCCAGGAGGTAGAAAGTGAAGAGGGAGACTGTAATTATGGGGTGAGTGCAGCCCAAAAGTGATCATGGCACCAGAAGGCCCTTCCGAAATGGAGACCACTATGAATGTCCCACCGTGGGCTAAACGTTGGGGGAAGGAGTTGCTGAAGGAAGTCAGAAAAGTACAACCGGGTGCGTTCGCTGAGGTATCCCCTGCTGACAGAGACCCTGACCCCTGTCAGGACGTGACTGTTATGGGGGTTGGGGGCACCCTCAGGCATCCTCTACTAAGGGTGGCTTCTTGGCTGAGTTCAAGGAATTGACTGACACCCTTAAGGAACTTTTGAGACATGGTACACTACCAGCAGAAGTCAGATCACAATCGCCCATCGATGCTCCAGCATCCCGTGCTATGTTCTCCCCAAGGATGCCCCGAGAGCCTGTCATTTGTCACAATTGTGGCAAGGATGGCCACATGAAGAGGGAATGCAAGTCTCAGAAGGACTTGGAGAAAGTGGTGAACCGGCTTCAAGAAGAGCTTCAGAAAACAAGTCAATGGTCAAGGGGTGCACGAAATGACCACATTGAAGGCTTCGGCCATCCTAACTCAAACCCCTCTGTGGCTAAATCATCTGTCCAGGCCCCTGCTGTTGTCCCTCCAGACTGGTCCAAAATAGTGGGCACATCAATGGAGACTACTATGGCTGTGAATGGTATTCCTACTCAGGCTGTGCTTGACAGTGGGTCGGAAGTGACCACTGTATTTCAGGACTGGTATGACAAACACTTATCTGATGTGCCATTACAATCCCTGGAAGACCTACATGTGTGGGGGCTGAGTGACAAGTCTTATCCCTACCTAGGATATGTCCACCTCTTGTTGTCCTTTCCTGCAACTGTAACTGGTGTAGAGGACCAAGTAGAGACAATGGCCCTAGTGTGTCCCCCACCGGACTGTGTGATGGAGTTCCCCTGTCAATTGGAACAAACGCCCACATTTTTGGGAGACTAGCACAACTCTGCCATGAGAAACAATGGCAACTGACTGGACGGGCCCTAAGAATTCCAGCCTTTGAAAAAAGGGCATATGACTTACAACAGAAATCCAATGAAGAGGACCCAGATGAGCCAGTGGGGATAGTGTGGAAAAAGGAACCTGACTACTTGGTATTGGCCCCCAATATCCAGTGCACAATCCATGGAGGAGTCCACCTAAAGAGAAATGTAAAGAACAAAATATCAATGTTGGATGCACCAGGAGATGGCAAGTTACCAGAAGGATTATTGGTTAAACCCACCATCTTGCCTGCCCGTGCCCATGTCTATGCACGACGAGTGATGGTCCAAATTCAAAATGCGTCATATCAGGAGGTCCGGGTGAACAAAGGGTGCACTCTAGCTACAGTGCCCTGTGCAGACACTACAGTATTATCCAATAACAAGTATTCTGGCCAAAAGGAGAGAGAGTGATCCCGGACTTATTTGACTTTTGTGATTCCCCACTGCCAGCTAAATGGAAGGCTAGGATTAGCAAGAGACTCTCCCAGAGAGACCGAGTGTTTTCGTTAAAAGAATGGGATATGGGGTGTGTCCAAGGTGCAGAGCATAATATATGCCTGCATGATGACCAGCCATTCTGAGAGAGATCTCGACACCTTGCCCAGGTGGACACAGATGATGTGAGGAGACACCTGCAGGAAATGCTCGCTGCTGGTGTGATACAGGAATCAAGGAGCTCATATGCCTCTCCCATTGTGGTTGTGCTTAAGAAGAATGGGTCATTGAGGATGTGTGTTGATTATTGAACCCTGAACTGGTGGACCATCGCAGATCAATACACCGTGCCCCGTATACAAGATGCCCTGGATTGCTTGAATGGGATCAAATGGTTCTCAGTATTGGATCTTCGCAGTGGATATTACAAATTCTGATGGTCACGGAGGACAGTGAGAAAACCGCCTTCATCTGTCCTTTGGGGTTCTATGAATTCCTGAGAATGCCACAGGGGATTTTGGGTCCCGGACACCTTACAGCGACTGATGGAACATGCAATGGGAGATATGAACTTGCTGGAATGCCTAGTGTACCTAGATGATGTAATTGTGTTCAGACGCACATTACAGGAGTATGAGACCCGACTGTTTAAAGTCCTAGACCGATTGGAAGACTTTGGCCTCAAGCTGTCAATTGATAAGTGCCAGTTTTTTCAAACCTCTGTGAAGTATGTGAGGCACATAGTATCTGGAGAAGGAATAGAGACCGATCCCAGTAAGGTCTAGTCACTAACTACTTGTCCCTAGCCCCATAACTTGAAAGAACTACAACATTTCCTGGGGTTCTGTGGCTACTACCGCAGGTTCATAAAAGACTATTCCAAGGTGATTCACCTGCTCCTGAATCTCACCCAGGGTTACCCCCCTACCAACCATAAATACAAGAAAGGGTCTGTCAAAGAACCCAAGAAAGTATACTTCCGAACAGGTGACCCTTTTGGGCCCCACTGGACACATGAATGTGAAGCAGTCTTCCACAAAGTCATATACCAGCTCACCCATGCCCCCATCCTCGCCTATGCTGACCCCACCAAGCCCTATGTGCTGCATATGGATGCTAGTCTGCAGGGCCTAGGAGTTGTGCTGCAGCAAGACCATGAGGGTGGTTTGAGACCAGTAGCTTTTGCCAGCAGGAGCTTGACCCCATCAGAACGAAACTATCCTGTGCACAAGCTGGAGTTCCTTGCCCTAAAATGGGCCACTGTTGACCAGTTTCATGAGTACCTTTATGGCGCAAAGATATTGGTGAAGACCGACAATAATTCATTAACCTATGTACAGGCTTCAGCTAAGTTGGATGCCACTGGGCACCGGTGGCTCTCTGCTTTATCAACCTATGATTATGCTATCGAATACAGGCCAGAAGTGAACCATATTGATGATGACGCTCTGTCATGAAGACCAGTCTCCAAGAGTGATTGGGTCAGGTTGTCTGAACCTGACATCTGAGCATTGTGCCAAAAGTTTGACAGAGATGAACAGATATCTGTGGACACAGTGGACTGTCTAGTAGATTGCTTCAACCCTCCTGATATCTGCATACCGGCTGCCTATTGCCATTTCTCTGCTCTAGATATTAGTGCACTACCTCAACTTGACAATGACAGTATTCAGTGGGCTCAATCACAAGATCCTATGATTCAACCCGCACTTCATGCCCTGTGTGCAGGGAAAGATGTAACTAAGTTATGTTCCCCTGACTTGCAAACTGCCCTATTGTTTAAAGAAGGCCCCAGGTTGAAGTTACTCAATCAGTTGTTATACAGAGAGACAGTGGATCATAGTGGTCAAGTAGACAAGTAACAATTGGTCCTGGCCATGGCCTTTAAACACTTGGTACTGAGGTCCCTCTACAATCAAATGGGGCACCTCGGTATTGACAGGACTCTTGACCTGGTCCGATCTCGATTCTACTGGCCCAAGATAGGGGCCGATGTTGAGCACCATGTCAAGACCTGTAGTCATTGCCTGCAAAGAAAAGTCCTGCCTCAGAGAGCTATCCCCCTTGTCAATATTACTACCAGCACCCCCATGGAACTGGTCTGCATAGATTATTTGTGTTTAGAACCTGATCAATGGAATATGGGCAATGTGTTAGTGGTTACGGATCATTTCACATGGTATGCACAAGCTTTTCCAACTAAAGATCGAAAAGCCCCTACCATGGCCAAGGTGCTAGTGGAAAAATTGTTCATCTACTATGGTGCCCCCCAGCATATCCACTCTGACCAAGGCAGTGACTTTGAAAATAGGCTAATCAAAGAAATGCTCTCTCTGTGGGGGGTGCGGAAGTCAAGAACTACCCCTTATCATCCACAGGGAGACCCTCAACCAGAACATTTTAACCACACCCTTCTAGACATGCTGGGCACCCTGCACCCAAAAGACAAGCATAAGTGGAGCCAGTAGATTAGCACCTTGGTACATGCATAGTATTGCACCAAAAATGATGCTACTGGGTTCTCCCCTACCATCTCATGTTGGGAGGGAGGCCCGCCTGACAGTTGATGTCTGTTTTGGGGTCTCTCCAGATGAGGTCCAAGCTGAAACTACCTGCAGGTATGTACAGAAACTAAAGCTCAATTGAACCATGCATATCAACTGGCCCAGACAATGGCCGCTAAAAGAAATCTCGCCAACAAAGAGAGGCACGACAAGAAAGTAAAGGCTCAAGAACTACGGCCCGGAGACCGTGTGTTATTACACAATTTGGGACTACATGGCAAGCACAAAGTTGCTGATAGGTGGCACCATCTTCCTCATGTAGTAGTTGGAAAGTTGGATGATCTATCAGTATACAAGGTATGCCCAGAGAATAACTCCAAAGCTATCAAGACCATGCACTGTAACCACTTGCTGCCTATCAGCCAAGTTATTATTGAAGCTGAGCCAGCAGACATTGCCTCCCCTGGGCCAGTGACTCGTGCTGCTGCAAAAAGAGACAGAGTCAACCTAACCCAGTAGTTACAGAATTAAGGTTTCCCCCGCAGCAGGCCCAGAATGATAGTGACTGTCAGTCCACCTCTAACGATAGCGGGTGTGACAATACCTATTACCCCTCCTATGAATTGAGTCAGCTATTTTGAGGTAACCCTATAACTAATTGTGGGGATGAAGCTGGGCCTTCTGGACTGCCTAATCCCCCAGCTTCATCCTTGGAGCCAATGTTCCCTGAAAGTGAGGTGCAAAGCATCACATCTGAGGTTGCAGACTCTCTGAGTTTTGTGGAACTGTGTGAATTGCCCGAAGAAGGGGCTGATGGTCTGAGTCTCCCTGGTGACACACTAGAACTTGAAGAACAGTATGAGAGTGCTGACAGCCCCATTTCAGTGCCACAAAGCCTAATTGTGCATAAACCTTCTCAAAATGAGCCAGCTGGGCCCTCGTCAGAAGATAATAATGAGCAAAGTGTTGTGGAACCAGAGCCTACAGAGCAAGGAGCTGACAGTGCTCCCAGTTTGCACATTCCCATCCATGCAGAAGTACCCCTCACAAGTGATGAAAGCTCCAAAGTTAGTGCTGAAATTACAGAGACTGTGGCTGCTCCCCCCAGAAAGACTGGCCGAGCTGTCAAGCCAGTACTATGCTTCAGTTATGATTCCCTTGGGAGGCCAGTGGATTTGCCTCTCAATGTGGTTCACAAAGGGGTTTACGTCTCACCAAGCTCACGGCCCAAATTGAGCTTGATGGCCAATTTCAGGTTACTTGTTTTTCCCTCTCACCATGGTGCCCCTGCCCCATCCAGCCCCAAATTAGCTGGTAGGGAAGGGCCTCTTACATTGTTTAATGTGCAAGAAGTTATTACCTGAAGCAGTATTGTGATGTTACTAATGTGTTAATCATAGTGGAATCAGCATTACCTGTATGATACATGCATAAGTATTGTCAATATGGATGTAGTAATGTGAAGTATATTGAAAGGTATAGTGATGTAACAAGCTAATGATATATATGTCTCATTTATACTGCATTTCTGATATTGTGATGGTACAGACTTGACGTTGATGCCAAGTTTTCTCAAGGCAGGGAAGGATGTAACCCTCCTACAAATGGAGGTTCCTTAAAAGTCTCCCTTCAGCTTGCCTAAATGCTCACTGTCAGGCTGGTGTCCTGAGTTTTAGCAGTTTAACTGTGATTGACAGAGAGTGCCTGTATAGCCCCTGTGTACTGTCTCTTTAAGAGCTGCCTGGATTGCAGTCATAATTAATCTGAGTGGGAACTCTGTTAGAATATGTACTTGTTTGCTGATCATTTGTTAGAGTAGTAATAACATTGCAGTTTGTTCTAAGCTGCCTTCTTTGCAGCATGGGCAGTTCTGTTTATTTCCATCATCTTGATCCTGGACTGCAGAATGGGCCAATCAGTACATTTGGGACTCTAAAATGGAGCCTGCCTACAGGGGCTTGGTGGGGCAAAAACCTGTAGGAGTTGCAATTTTGGGCTTTTGGCTCCTAAAATAACCTGGAGGGGGAGCCCTTGTTGTGACTGACAGACAGATCAGCCAACCGAGCCTTTTGGATCTTGGGGAAAGTTCCACACTGCTTGCAGTTTCAGTTAAATCTGAGTTGGGAAGTGAAGAAGTAACAGCTCGAGATAGTTTGAGCAGCAATCCATAGTGGATTTGCGTGGGAGAACTGTAGAAAAGCCTGAGTTTGGCCTGCATGCCTGCCTGCTGTTCCTGAGAGGGAACTTGTGCTTTTTTTTTTCAGACTGAATACGAACTTGGAGAGTGAATTAAGCCACTGAATTGTGACCAGGCTTTAACCTGAAGAAGACAGAAGATTTGATGAATGCGATCGTCCTGTCAGGGCTTCCAGCTACCTCTGAACTCCCAGACTGTGCAGAGACTCTGTAATTGCGGCCGGAGAGGCATTTGCTTGGTACAGTGGAATTTCCCTACATGTGAATGTGTTGTGTGTTTATAGTTGGTCGTGATTTGGTTCCCCACTGTATGTCTGAACTGTGATTTGCTCCACGGACTGAATCCGTACTCATTTCCATTTGCCTGGGCCCTGCTGCACTGGCCCAGCCAGAATACCTGCTACTCAGAGAAAGTTATTGACGAGAGACCGGCCTGGGGATCAGCCCCCTGCTCAATGCCTTGAACAGGAATGATGCCTCGGTGATTCGTGTGGACCCTGCTTCTCCGGGCACTCCAGCTCAACAGCCTGCAGTCTCGATTTCGTCCTGCCTGTGTCCAGTATTGGGTATCGTGAGTAAACATCAGGATAGCTCCCTGCAACAACAGCTAAATCTAAAAGTGGTGTCATCTGATTGTCTTGTTGCCTTTTCTTTCACAAACTGAGCCCTCCGGCTCCGGATTACAAATAGTGTGTGTTGTGCATGTTGCTTTCTTCCATTACAGGACCCCAACCAGTTTCAACGTTCCTGGCTAGCCCACCATTTTCCTACCTGGGTACCCAGAGTGTGTGACTGTGTAGGGACTCTGAACTGCATGCATAACTGTCTGATTAATATAGCTTTTAAGCAAATCAACCTGATTACACCCCTTCCTTGTTCAAGTCCCCTGAATAAATAAGATTTGACTTTGTTTGCATTTAACCTGACTGTGGTTCCAGTTTGTGCCAATAGTATTGTACTGTAGTTATTTGCTGTGCTTAACCTTGTTTTACAGGAAGTCCCCAGGGTCAAGCTAGAGGAACTAGCCCCGGTGGTAAGTGCAAACAGTGTCGGTAATTTCCAGGTGAATAAGGGTCACTGTGAAAGTGATTAGTGTGTACTGTTCAGGCCACTAGATGGAGAAAAGGGGAGTTACAGTGTCCCGGAGGGCTGTGCCCAGGTCAGCTTGACCACTACCAACCCTGACCTCCTGGTGGAATCAACCATATCAGAACCTAGGCCCCTTAACCTGCAACTAGCCAAGCAGGCAGGGGTAGTAGACCTTGGGATAGCGCCACCTAGGGGTTACATTATAGTATGTGTTTAAAGAATGGATAGCTTCTTTGTAATGTCCCAAATGGGACCACAAACACGTAAGAGTTGTAATGGTGCATGTTTTGACTTCTCTTTTTCTGAAGGAGACAAAATTTAAGTGTTTTGAATCTCAGAGCCGAGAATGCTGTCACTACTGGAAGGGTTTGCCACTGCTGTGGTATTGTACTAAAACAAGCTCCCAGAAATACTTGGCAAATGTGAAAATTGTGACTGTGATGACCATGAATGTGAATGTGATTGTGATGACCATGAACATGATTCGTTGTAAGGATGAGGACTTGTGTAACAGTGGCAGTGCTTCCCTGAGCTTCAGATACTGGATGGAACTGAGCTTCTTCATGACTGATGACCGTGAATGTGATTCATTGTGAGGATGAAGAGTCATGCTACATTTGCAGCGCTTCCCGGAGTTTCAGATATTGGATGGAACAAAGCTTCCAGAAATAGTTGCCAAATGTGAAATTCGTGACTGTGATAACCATGATGACCGTGAATGTGATTTTTTTTTTTTTTTTATTTATTCCATATGATGTGATGGAATGCCCTGCCCACTGAGCCAAAGCTTATACCCCACTGAGCGAGCACAAGGAAGAAGATGACAGATGACTGACTTCTTGGGGGGGGTCACACAGACAGTATGCAAGAAGTGGCACTGGTGTACTGAAGACTGGCTGGCAGTCTTGGCAGATTTTATTTCACACACCACCTATAGTAAGGGTGATGCTGCAGGTACTGCTGCTAGTATACCCACAGAGATTCGGGGGGACACTGCCTGGCCTAACCTTTTCTGACACAGGAGGGGGGGTCACCCAGACAGTATGCAAGAAGTGGCACTAGTGCGCTGGTGACTGGCTGGCAGATTTTATACACACAGCACTCTAGTTCTCACAAGTTGCCTTCAGTCTCTCTCTCTCTCTCTCTCTCCAAGTTCCATCCTGGCTCATCATTCAATGTTCATGTTCATACAGATCTCCTGTCCAAGTCTCTTCTCTCATACATTGTACTCCCCAGTCCCCAGTCCAGTCCCCACCCCAATCCCCAACTCCCTCCTGAGTCTCACACCCAGTCCATGCTGGCAATCCCCCTCCTGAGTCCCTGACTCCCAGTCCCTGACTCCCCACTCCCAACTTCTCCAAGATCCCAATCTCTTCCTCCCTTAAGTTTTTCTTTTAGTTCAAAAAAGTTCCCCTTTTTTTTAGGAGTGGTAGACTGGCAGTGAAGTTCTTCACTTGTCCAAGGGGCACAAAAATGCAAGCAGCACAAGCACAGAAGAAAGCAATCAATTCAGCAATTCAGAATGCAAGAAACAGCCAAGAGAAGCTGCTGCTGCTCCTTCTCCATCCTCCTGATTCCTCTGCGTAACTGTAAGGTGGAACATGTGGGTATCTAGAGCAGCAACCCAATCAGGTGCCATCTTAGAGAGATGGACAGCTCAGCCATCCAATGAGGGACCAATATCTTGTCTCTGGTCCCTCCTGTGGGTTCCTCCTGCTCTGGCGCTTCTCGCGCTGCAGTTCCCACAATAGGAGCCATCCAAAACAATCCAAACAGCCAAAAGTGTTCAGAAGCTGTTAGTTTCCGAACACCTCAGCATGTTCAGGTCGGTTCATATTTTTGATGAACCAGTTCACCCATCCCTAATTTCCAGCTCCTCTGGAGTTATTTGTTTCTGTTGGAAAGGCATGTTTGTAATAACTTGACTTTCAGGTGTTAGCAGCACCGTTGTAGCACTGCTGTCCCTGAAGGTGTGCCTGCAGCTCTTGGAATCACATTTAGACAGTATGAAAAATCCATTGCGCATGCATCTTCATACAGTAGCTCACCCCAGTATAGGTTCAGGGGTGTTGGTGTGCTCCCTTCCAGTTGGTATTGGATGCTAATTGCTACTTGAAGGCAAAGGTCTGATAACTATTTGCTGGAATTGACTGCCTTCTTGGGGGGAGTGGTGGGGGGGGAATCTCCCAGTTTTTCCCCTGCAGGAGGCAGTAGAATGGGCTCTCCTTGTACCCCATCCTGCAACCCAGATACTTGGAAGGTGTGTGTCAAGCATAGTTTGCAGCCCAGCACATTTCCAAGTGGTTGGGGAGGGTGGGGGAGCCACCGTCTGTTAGGCACGCTGCCCTTGTGTGAGCCCAGCTTTTGCCATTTTGTGGCTCCTGCGGTTCTGAGTTAGGGTGCAGTCTAGTTTGGTGTCAGTCTGGGCAGCGCAGCATGGCTGGGGCAGAAGGAGAGAGGGAGGGGGGAGGCAGGGGGGTTACAAGGGTATATATAACAGACGCCTTTCCTGGAGTTCCCCCCTCGGGTCAGGCCCTGATGAAACCATGTATATATCCTGTCTCCAGTACCTATGTTTTAACCCCGCTTAGACCCTGGTGTTCAAGATAAATAAGCTGTCTGGGGGACTAACAACCGCTTCCGAATGAGAACCTCTAAACATGCAGAAACAAGAAGCCCACACAGTATTTTTACTTTTCTGTGGTTCTCCAGAACAACGAAACTGTGCCTGTCAGGTTGGGTTAGCAACGAGGGGGATCAGACCTTGTGCAGCCCTCCCTTGCGGTATGCAGATACAAGAATTAGCTGGATGAGAGGCTAATGAGGATAGACATATCCAGCCCACTGCATGGCAGCAAACCTGCCGGGGATTCCTGCTTCTAGCCAGCCTGCTTTTAGCTAGACTGCTCTTTTTGTATTAGCTAGCTAGTTAGTCAGCTTACTTTTTCTTCCCGCCAGCACTTTGGCTGGCTTAGCCACCTAACTGGCGTTTAAATTGATAGTCTAATTTGGTCACAGGACATGGTTGTGTTCTAATTACAGCTGTGGGCAGATCCTACAGCCATTTTGCGATCGATCTATTGCTCCTAAAATGACCGATCATTGCACCGTCTGTTGGACATTTGGAAGTATCCTACAATGGAGCTTGTAATACTCCACCACAATCAGCTGCTATGGAGTAACAGCTGCACTATTTCAGTTGTTACTTCCATATTTCTGGTGCTGCTATCTTCTGCTCCGCAACTACGCGTGCGCGAATGCCGCACATGTGCAGTTCCATCACCTATGCTATTTTGCGGATGGCATTTATTCCACATCCTCCCACTTCTCCTTTCCTTTCAGCTCCCTCTGTTCCCTCCCAGCACCAGTGGGTAATGACACCCTCTCACTCCCTCCCACTTCTGCAGTCCTCCCCACACCCTCTGTTTCCAGTTTCCACGCTGACTTCAGGGTGCCAAATCCCCATGTCAGCATCATGTACCCACCCAACTCATGTGGCACACTGGAAGCCAACCCCAGCGTACCCAAATGTTTTATTCATTTCCCCCACCAACATCAGGGTGCCCAATCCACGTGTCGGCATCATGTCCATCCCCCCCCACTTGTGGCACACTGGGAGCTCACCCCAGTATGCCCAAATTTGTTTTTCCCTGTAAATAAAGAAAACAGTCCCCAATGTCTTTTCCTACTTGTAAAAAAGAAAACAGTCCCTCATCATTGCCCTAGTCCCCCTCCCCATCCCCACCCTCCCACTGAGCACCCTCCCTGCACCCCCTTTACCCCATACTTATCTCCAGAGATCGGCGCTGTCATCTTCTGTGGACCTGGACACACCTGCACTCCTCAAAGCTGAATCGCAAACTGAAGAATCAAAGGTAAGCACCCTATAATGGCTGTCAATGAGGTTTTCAACTTATCTTGATATATCAGACATTTTTAGGAATTGTGGCTCCAAATTTTCAACATGCAGTTCTTGGGACCCCACCTCGTGAACACTGTAATTTTGTTACACGGTCCTGAAAGGTGATTTCATGGTCACTGCGCTGAATCACCTTTCAGGACCAAGTAACTAAATGAGAGTGCCACTGTTCATGAGGTTGGGTCCCAAAAAGCCCATGTTGCAAGTCTGGCGAAAAAATTCTCAAAAATGACTGCATTAAGAGTGTGCATTGTGCAGTTTCTATGCACGCTCCTAACTTCATCACTTTTTAATATTTTCATTCCAGATTTTCAACATTGTCATTTTTGCACACCTCCTTATTAACAGTACAGCTGTAATTTTTCATATCCTTCCCAAAATGTGTTTTCACACCTGTGGTGGAGAACGGCGCATTCGCTCTGCGAAATCACCTTTCAGGAAAAGTGAACAAAATGACAGTGGCACTTTTCATGAGTTGGGATCCCAAAAAGGCATGTTGAAAATTTGGTGAAAGAAATTCAAACAATGGCAGAGTTACACCCGGTCGTTCCATATTTTCTACTCACAGGTGCAACTTTAATCATCTGGCAGCGCTCCACAGCCGTATTGGCTCTGGCTAGACTTGTCCACATCTTCATTAGCAAATTATATCACTCTACCACTAGAGGGACTAAAGTTTCCCTGATAGCAAGCCTTCTTTCTTCCTTCCTTATATAGTGCTTGTCTACTTGTACTTTTCCTCTTCTTTTTAGTAGGCTCCTCAATTTTCTTTCCATTTTTGCTTCTCCTTTCAGCAGTCATCACAGTTTCCCTCTATAATTCTGTCATATTGCACTTTCGACTCCTTCTTTTTAGTAGGTGTCCCAACCATCTGTATTTCTTAGACTGCCCCATTGCATTTTATTCCCCCATGCTTAGGTGGCCCTTCACCTGTTTTCCTTTACTTTTTATACGTAAGATAACCAACATGGGCATTCCTGCAATATTGATTTCTTCCCAGCATGCCGGACACTCTGTGCTGGTCTGCCTTTTACTGCTTGGCATGTTACACCTTTCCAACATCCCTTTGCCAACTCCTTGGCTGAAAAATTTTAATTTTGGACTACTATCTGTTCTGCAGGTCAAAGGCCCTCCACCTGAACTTGGCTTTGATAAACTGATTTGCTTATTATTTCATCATCTTTCAGGCATGTTTGTCCTTGGTCATAAGATTGGACTTCCTCGTCCCCAGCTGGCATTCTATAACATAACATTGTTATGTGTTCCATTGTGGGTAGCAATCTATACATTGTCACTGTCCCGTTTTATTACTAGCACATACATACCATGTAGTAAATTTAGACCTCTTAAACAGGGATGGCTACTGCTTGTTAAAGTTATAATTAGCAGACGTAAGAGACAGTTCCTTATTCTCTTTCTTTGCTCTGGGAATGTGGAACTCAGCCCTGGGCCTCCATCATCAATTGCAGCCACCTCTGACATGGCCCACCTAAAAGGAATTAGACTACTGCATATTAATGCCTGTAGTATTCTTAAAAAATTAGACATGGTTCAAATCTGGGCCTTACATTCTATCCCTGATGTGATAGTTATCTCAGAATCTTGGCTCCTGTCTTCTACTCCAGATCATGACATTAATATTCAGGAACATAAGCAGGAGGCTGTTAAGGACAGAGGTTTGGGTTTATCTTCTCTTTTAACTGAACTATTTGAATAGTTTTGTACATGAAATTAGTTCTGTGTGTTAAAAAATATCACTAATTATTACTACCATTGTTCACTTGGGAACATAAGCAGGAGGCTGGTAAGGACAGAGCTCTGGGTTTATAGTCTGTCATAACTGAAATATTTGAATAGTTTTGTACGTGAAATTAGTTCTGTGTTAAAAATTACTACTTTGAGTTAAAACTGTTATTTGGGCTGTGATATTGTAACTTTTGGGGCTTGGGAACACTTGTTTGGCAGTGATAATTAGAGTGAAATTTAAATGTGATGTTTGCCTGGTGTTGGTAAAAGCCCCCCCCCCATCCTGTTTTGTAGGCTTTTTTAAATACTGAAAAGCCACTGGGGGTTGGGACTGAAGGGATGTGTATTTCTGTTTGGTACTGAAATTTGAAGCAACAGGAACTGGTGGGACTGTGACATCATATGGTACCTGATGTCTGCATATACACACTGTTAGTGGGACTGGATGCACACTGGACTGTATGTGTTTGTGAGACTTGGGAACTTTATTGGTGGGGTTGAAATTGGGTTTGTAAATAACTGCAGTCAGTATAGAGAGAAACTGTATTCCAGGGGGAAGGGACTGAGAAAAGGGGTGTGTGCTATTATAAACAGAGGAGACAAACAGGGTGGCCATATTCCACCATGGCAGGCATCTTTTGAAGGCTGCTAAGGCTGCACAGGCTGTGGGATGGCAGTAATTCTCAACTGACCTGGAGAGAGGAGGCTGCCCACTCTGTAGACAGCTATCTTGTATCAGGAGTGAAGTATATTGGTTAAGGAGTAAGCTGGGGGAGTTGAGGTGTCTAAGGATAAAAGGGGTGTGGATATATGGACAGCAGAAGGGTGGGAAGGAGGCTGAGGCAACACTCTGAAATTACAGGACGTTATGTTACAGCAAGCAGGAGGGGATATTAGGGACAGAGGACCCTTAGATAGGGATGTTGATGCTAAGGGGAAAGCATACGGGGTGAACATTCTGAATACAAAGAGAGTGGAGGGGGAAGAGTCAGGAGGGGCTGTTGTGGGGAAGCCTAGTAGAGCAGACATTGAGAAGGGGGGGCTGTTGTGGGGAAGCCTAAAACAGCAGACTGTGAGAAGGGTGATCCTAAGGAGAACAGAGCAAGAGGGGAGAAAGAGGGGCAGTTTAGACTTGCAGTCAGGTGATACTCAGGTTACTTGATGGAGGCTGACATAGAGTGTCACAATAAATTTGAGCTACTAAGCAACCTAGAGGGAGAGGAAGGGGTTGGTGCCAATGAGGAAACTGATACAGAGGCCGGGGGGAAGGAGTCAGATACCCATAGGGCATCACAGACCGGCAATGGAAAGGATAGAAATAGTCCCAGAGGGAGAAGGGGAAACATAAATGTTAAACAGATGGGGGAGATGCAACATATTGCAGACATGAGGGAAGAGAGCATGACTGGAGAGAAACTGGGAGACAAGGAGGTGGGAGAGGAGCCCCCCTTCAGCAATGGGGTCAGTACCAAGGATGGGGCCCTAGCTAAAGGGGACCCACAGAGAGCCTCTGGAGGTAGGGGTATTATTACCAGGGGGAAGGATGGCGGTGTGGTGGAAGGAGAAACCATCAGGGCCAGGATACATGGTTTGGATAAAAGAGGGTTAAAGGGTACACCTATTCAGAGGGGTCTGAGTTAAGTGGGCAAAATAATGAGGGAGGCAGAAAGGGGAGAGTGACAAGGGGGTCTCTAATAAGGCAGGAAGACTCCCATGGAATTGAGATCATGAATAAAGGGGGGGATGGGGGGCTGAGAGTGCATAGTGGAGGTAACCATAAGGATGATGGTGGTGTTAAGTTTCTGTTATTGGGAGACTCGATGATTAGAGGTATCCAGTGGGAGGGACAGGGAGTTGGATGCCATAGCCAGGTGAAGGTAGTAAGTATCTCTGGGCTGACAGTGCACAGAGCAAAGTTCATGGTGTATGAACTGGTTAGGGATTGTGAAGGGAAACAGGATTTCCTGGTGCATTTGGGAACTAATGATCTAGAGGGAAATAGCATATGGAAATCCAAGCAAGGTTCCAAGAACTTGCCAGAGTCTGTCGGGATAATGGATGCAACATTTCCTTTTCGGAGATATTGCCAGTACCAAAGGCCTCAGTGGAGAAAAAAATGAAGATCACAGAGGTGAATGACTGGCTTAAGAAGTGGGGTGAAGAGAGTGGGTTGGGAGTGTTAGGGACCTGGAAAGGAGTTTGGGAGGATAAGGGACTATATGCCAAGGACAGGCTTCATCTTGCCTCTTTAAGGAAGGAAGTCCTTAAACAGGGGATGGCTGACTACATTCAAGAAAGGTGGGGTTTAAACTTGTGAGGGGGGAAGGGATAAGGGAAGGGCTGACCAGAAGCCCTCTCCTCCAGATGAGGGGAGTAGCCTTCAAACCCAAGGGGGGGGACAGACTGAGGGTGGAGATTTCAGGAGGAGCAGAGGGAGGATGGAAGTATGAGGAACCTGGATGGGGTTCGACAAAGGGTATCAGGGATAAGGGGTGGGGGTTGAGGAGCTTGGGAAACAAGCTGCCAGAGTTCCAGTCCATGCTGTTTGCGGGGGTTCTCGTGGTGGCGGTCACGGAGACGTGGGCCAACAAAAACCATGACTGGGACCTAAACATGTGGGGGTACACTATGCTTAGAAAGGATAGAAAGGAGGGCAGAGGGGGTGGAGTGGCTATGTTCATTAGAGATGACATAGAAATTGCTTGGGTAGAAGAGGCAGAGGGAAACGTGGAGGCCTTATGGGTCACCTTACGATCCCCAGCAGGAGATAAGGTCAAGCTGGATGTAGTATATAGGCCCCCCGGGATGGGTGATGTTCTGGAGGATGGTCTGCTGGACAACATCATTGTTCAGTGTGGACCAAAAGGGGAAGGGGCGGTGTTGATGGGGGACCTTAATATGCCAGGTACAAACTGGGGAACCATGTCCTCTAAGGTGGCCAAGGAGCAGAGGTTGCTGGACGGCTTCCAGGATGTGTTCTTAACACAGCATGTGATAGAGCCCACAAGGGAGGGGCATGTCCTGGATGTGGTTCTGGCAGATGGGAATCTGGTAAGGGACCTGTTTGTAGAGGATCCCCTGACTGGGAGTGACCACAATACTGTCTGGTTTCAAATAAGCATGGGGGGGTGAAATCTAGGACACTGGCAGTGGACTTCAGGGGCAGACTTTGTGGGCATGGAAATATTCTCAAGGATCACTTGAAGGGATTACATCAATGACAAATGTGGAAAGGAGATGGGAGGTCATAAACAGGGGACTTCATGAGGCAGTCAGGACCTGTGCTAAGGTGAAACATAGGGAGCAAAGTCACATAAACCATGCTGGCGGTCCAGTGAGGTTCAGGTAGTGGTCAGAGAAAAGAAGGCGGCCCACAAAAAATATAAAACAACAAGAGGGGATAGGGATAAGGAAATGTACCATTTTGCATCTAGAAAAGTCACCCAGATGGTGAAAGGGGCAAAGTCCAGTAAAGAGCAGTGGCTGGCACAGGGGCTACGTGGAGGGGAAAAGGGGTTCTTCCGGTACACTGGGGAGTGGAGAAAAACTAAGGGCCATCTCAGCAGATTGAGATCAGAAGGAGGGTGGGTGGAAGAGGCGAGGGACCAGGCAGAGGTATTTAACGAGTACTTTGCCTCTGTGTTCACTAGGGAGGCGGATGGGATATCTACAAAGCAAGACACAATGGGGATAGAAGCAGCAGTGAGTGGGATCAGGGGAGCAACAGAAATGGAGCAAGAGGGAGGGAGAGGTACCCCAGAGGTGTCACATCAGGATAAGGATAAAAAGGTCAGTAAGGTGGAGAGGACGGATGATGCAATCTCCACCAAAAGGGTATGGTTAGCCCTCAAGGCTCTAAAGAAAGACAAATCTCCTGGGCCAGATGGCATTCATCTGAGAGTACTATGGGAATTGGTGGACATACTGGCTGCACCCCTGGCGGAGCTCTTCAACAGGTCACTTGAGACAGAAAGGGTACCTAGGGATTGGCGAGAGGCACATGCGGTGCCAATCCTTAAAGGGGGGTTGAGGGAAGTACCAACTAACTTTAGACCCATCAGTTTGACCTCGGTGGTGGGAAAATTAATGGAGAGTATACTAAAGGAACGATTGGGAGTGTACTTGGAGGAGGTGGGAGGTCTGGATAGTTGGCAACATGAGTTTGTGCCAGGTAGATCATGTCAAACCAATCTTGTGGAGTTCTACGAATGGGTAACATCAGAACTAGATGGGGAAAGCCTGTGGATGTATTATTCTTGGACTTCAGCAAGGCGTTTGACTCTGTCCCCCACAATGGTCTGGTGGAGAAACTGATGGGGTTGGGAGTAGGCCCTTTGATGGTCAGATGGATTGAAAACTGGCTAGCTGGATGCACCCAGAGAGTAGTGGTAGGTGGGGAGCTCTCGAACCCTAGAGAGGAGGTTAGTGAGGTACCGCAGGGCTCGGTCCTGGGTCCAATCCTGTTTAATGCATACATATCGGACATCAGGGAGGGTGTAGGGTGTGAAATGAGTCTCTTCACTGATGACTTGAAGATGGGAGCAGTTGTTGAGGGAGAAGAGGGGAGGCTGGCCCTGCAAGGGGACCTGGACACCCTGGAAAACTGGGCTCACACATGGAAATTAAATTTCAATATCACCAAGTGCAAGGTGTTACATCTTGGGCGTGGAAACCCTAAACACAGGTACACTCTGAGAGGGGAGGGGAGGTGCTGGATGCCTCAATAGGAGAAAAAGGCCTAGGGGTCATGGTGGATGCATGTATGAATAACTCTGAGCAGTGCAGGGGAGCAGCTAGCAAGGCAAACAGGATGTTGGGATGCATTGTAATGGGGATCACCTCTAGGAGCAGGGAAGTGATTCTGCCGCTGTACAATGGTCTGGTTAGACCACACCTTGAGTACTGTGTACAGTACTGGAGACCACACTTGAAGAGGGACATGTAGCTCCTGGAGAGGGTACAGAGGAGGGCAACTAAGATGATATGAGGACTAGGGGATTTGATGTATGAGGACAGACTTGAGGAGCTCTGCCTATTTTCATTGGAGGAGAGGAGAGGAAAGACGGGGGAACATGATTGAGGTCTTCAAGTACCTCAAGGGAATAAATAGGGTAAACATGGAGGGGATCCTTAGACTAAAGCAGGAAGGTATCACCAGAGGGCATGGTTTGAAGTTGGAAGGTGGAAGGGTGAGGGGGGAAATGAGGAGGAGGTTTTTCACTGATAGGTTGGTGGACCCTTGGAATGCACTGCCTGGTGAGCTGGTTCAGAGATCCACAGTGGAGGGCTTCAAGAGAGGGTGGGACAGACACAGAAAGTGGATGTATCAGATGATGGCCTGGGCCAGGGGGGTGGGGATGGTGATGGAGGTTACTGGAACACAAGGAGGGGAGGGCCTCGGCACCCAACTAGGGATCTGAGGTTCGAGCAGACTCGATAGACTGTAAGGCCTAATCTGCTGGCAATTAGTATGTTAGTATGAATATAATGTCTTTAGGGCTGATAGGCATTCAAGAGAGGGAGGGGTTGCTATCTACGTGTCAGACAAATTCACAGTCTCTGTCATAGACTCAACATCGATGCCTAAGGAATTTCAAAACCTTATCTTGAAGGTCTCCCTTCCTTCTAATGAGGTTTTACATATTATAGGATGTTATCACCCGCCTTCTGATGGCCTCACGATTTTTCACAAAATTCTTCCGTCCTGCAACTCTGAAGCCATTATTATGGGTGACTTTAACTTCAATCAGGCAATTCATCAATTACTCAGTCAATCAATTTATTTGTATACTAGAAGGTATGTGAGCAAAATTGCCCATTTTTACAAACGTCCAGTGTAGGAATACAACAGATGAACAAATACATAGGCCAATGGAATACATAGAACATACAACGAACTACCTACGACATATCACAAAGTAAATACATTTTATATATAGATAGTGATGTCGAGATATCTATCGACTCCACGAGGCCATGATATTGGCATATCTCACGGTGGCGGGTTACCAGTGAGATATCATGATGTCATTGGCCTCAAGTGACGATAAATATGATATCTTCAGTCAGGCCATGTCATGTTCTGTTAATACTATGTATGTTTTGGGCTGCATTCAACAAAAGCCCCAAATGTGCGCTTACTACATTCCACTACATAGAGGTGTTGGCTGTTTCAACAGAAATCTGCAGTATGTCTACCAGCACAACAGATGCCATATGATGTTTAAAAATATATATGTAGTTGTTCCTGGTGCTTTAAAAATTATTATGAAAAATGGGTCTGGATTCTGGCTGACCTAGCCCTGACCACCCCAACACAACTCTCCATAGCCGTCCTCAAAACAGCAGATTTACATATTCTTAAAAATGTCTCATGTTGCCCTCTAAACTCATTGAATAACATATCTGGTTAATCCTGCTTGCATCTTTAAACAACATATGTTTAAAATAATATCTGGTTGATCCTGCAAACTTTGTTTTATCCAGGTCCAACTGTAATGCAGCATGAGCGATCACATGTAGTGAAGTGGGCGCGACTGGTTACTGAAGACCAGATGAGTACAAGGAATTGTTATTGCGAGCCTGTGCCAGTGAGCTATTCTGCTGTTTCGTTTTACATTTGCTGCGTCGATAAATAGCGAATGCAGAAGCCAGAAACCAGAGATCGGTAAAAGCGCCAGCATGTGTATGGCAACCGATGCCCATTGCTCAGGACTTGAAGCTAACTCGCCGCTTCTTCTCTCTCTGTACTGTCGGCAGCTTTTCTAAAATAGAGGCATAACAAAGGGCAAACTTTTCTACACTTTACAGCACAGGCTCCATAATTAACAATTTTTTACAGTACCTCACATCTGAATCTTCTAGCGCTCGGTCACGCTACATTTGACTGCATATCGATCGCTCATGCTGCATTACAGTTGGACCTGGATAAAAAAAAGCCACAGGATGAACCAGATATTTTTAAAATTAATTATTTATGTAAAGATGTAGGCAGGATCAACCAGATGCAAGAGATGTTTGTGTTGTAGGGTGGGGCAAGCTCATAAAGGGGCACAGCAAAGATAGCTGGATGATGGAAAGTGAAACACTTTCACTTTCATTACGATGATGTATAGGAGTATGAAGATATCAGTGATATCTTCACATGTGAAGATATCATTGATATTTCCATGACCTGGCAGAGATATTTCTTTTATCCTGCTATTTATCCCAAAACATACATTGTATAAATATATATATATATATATATATATATATATATATATATATTATTATATAAAATGGGGTGGTAAAATCATAGAAATTCCATTAACATGATTGGACAGAATGCATCACATGACCGCATTATTTCCCAACGACACGCACACCTCCCAGCGCGACCGCATGCCTGAACTACTTTTTATCCTCCAAAACCTTCTCACCAGTACTCACATCATTCCACATCTACCACAGATAGTCACCCACAAACCAAAGATCAAACTAACACTGACTAGAAAAAAAAAGAGCTTTGTATTCCTATTTCTTTTCAGTTACTATTCTTACAATAAAGCCGTCCTCTTTACAGGGAGGAAAACAAGTGGGGACCACTTTCACTTTTATTAGTGACATGTAGCATCACCGAGCGTGGTCAATAACGGTACCTAATAACCACCCAGACACGGAAAGCAAGTCCCTCAGTGTGAAGAAGGAAAGTAATTGTATTTTACCTTATTTTTATTGAGAATTGTGTAAAAGAAGTAGCCAGCTGAAGCGAGTTGCAGACAGGACTTTCAGTTTTATCACTGACGTGTAGCGTGACCGAGCGTGGTGAAAAGTGACACCTAATGTGCAGCCAAACAGTGAAAGTAAGTGACACTCTGTAGTAGAAAAGCAAAGAAACTTTGCATTTCAGGTTATTTAAATTTAAAACCATGTAAAAAAGCTGCCGTCTGAAGCAGTTGGAGAACTAGTGCAAACCGAGAGTGTTGGCAGCGTTGGAGACGTTACGCAGGACAGAGTGAGTGTTCCTCTAGCAACAGTCGACTACTTTTTGCTCTCCCACAAAAATATTTATTTTCATTTTATAAGATAGATAATCCACTCTAGTGTGTGCGGTCGCGCTCTGATACAAGCACGCCTTGGGTGGTTGAACGCACTCGGCCTGTGGCCTCATGCGTCACAACACACACCAAGTCGTGCGTATATCAGAGCACGCATGCACCCTAGAGTGGATTATCTATTACATATATATATATATATAAATATATATACACACAGGTGTACAGAAGTACATTATATATACAGATATATAGAAGTACAAGGAACTAACAGGTGCAAAATATAACTAGCATATGACATGGGTGAAATTGTACAAGAGTCAACCAGAAGGCAGACAGATAAACAGAAATGTTGTTGGGTTTTGTATTGGGCAGAAGTTTTAGTGCACTCAGTGGGGAGAAGAAAAGTGCGGGTGATGTGGAGGAGAGAGAACCGCTGGGATACACCAAGCGGTCCATAGAGGAGGCCTATCAGGGCAGCTGCAGGTGGATAATAGGAAGATGTGCTCCTTTAGGGAGGAGTTGAAAGATTATATGGACCCACAAGCCTGGATTTCATGGGTAGTTTGTTGTAAAGCTTCATTCCCTTGAAGGTAATGGAGTTATGGGCATGGTTAGTCTTGCAGAAAGGGGTGTCAAAAATCAGATTTCAGGCACCTTTAGTCAAATGCCCAGGCACTGCGAGTGGGAAGAGGGAGATAATGCTGGGGGGTGGGGGGATATTTTTTTTGAAATTTAACTTCTTTATTGAGTTATATAAAAATTCACCAAAAACATGAGCATACACTGTATATCGTATTGTACTTGGAACAGATATAACCAGGTAAATGATATTAGTCCCCGAAGGGATAAGAGGAACTAACAAACTTCCTGGTATAAACAATCCATAACTAACTAAAATTAACCCGCCCCCATACCCCCCTACCCTCCCCACCCCAGAGAGTGCCTTAACAGAAAGGAAACCTCAATGAGAGAAGGATATCCAAGAATTGACCCCGAGTAACCGAGTCCATCCCAGAAAGCAAAGTAGGCAGAGAGTGTCAGAGGCCCACATAGAAGGGGGATTATTTCAGATAAAATGCGTATAATCTTCCACATTTCTGATTAAAGGAGGCCAGACAATTTCGGGAGCTTGATATTAACTTCTCAGTGTTAAAGCAATGGGACATTTCTTTGAGCCATTCCGAGTACGTAATGAATTCTTGATCCATCCAATGTCTAAGGACCAGCTTCTTGACTACTATAGAAATTAAAGCCATGTGATACCTACGTTCTTTCACTTCAATGTTAGAATATATCCCCAGTATGCATATTTCCTTAGTGATTAGATCTGTTAATCCCAGAAGCGGATCTAGATTATTTCATATTGTATTCCATAAAGGTGTCACCTGGTCACAATGCCAAAAGATGTGCAGCAAGTTCCCTTCGGCAACTCCACACCTAGTACAGTTGGAGGATTGGAGTTTACCAAACCTAGCCAGTTTAATTGGTGTATAATAAAGGTTGTTCAGGATGTGGAACTGGGTCAATCTGTGATTATCCTGAGAAAGATATTTGTATGTGTCCTTCCAAATCAGGCTCCAGGGTAAAGGAGAATCCGGGAAGAGAGGTGCCCAAATTTTGGATCCCACTAAAGTGTCAGAAAATAAGGCTTCCAGGAGGTAGACATAGATTCTGGCAGTACCATGGGGTTTAACTGCAGCCTCTTGGATTTTCTCTAAGAGGGGCCTTGTTTTAAGGGGTGTGAATATGGACCCGAAAAGTTTAGCTATTAGGTGTCTCAGTTGAAAGACCTTGAAAATGTACTTCTGGGAGATGTTGAGGGAAGTTAGAATACCTACGGAAGAAAGGAGTGAACCTTGAGAATACAGTGACTCCACTAGAGAGTCCTGAATTTGGGGGAGCCAGTCAGGGGTCAGCCTGTTGCCCCCTAATTTTTTGTTGGGATTTAATATAAGGGGTTGAGCCAAGTCTTTAGTATATGGTATGCTGAAGAAATTCCAACACTTGGATAAAATTTTGACAGAGGTACCCATAACCGACTCTTGTATGGTTTTGGGTAAAGCTGAGAAGGGCAATAGAAAATTTGGGAGGGGAGGTTAAATTGGTCCATTAGTTTAAGTTCCAATTGCAGCCAAGTTGGTTGGGACAAGTTGAGCTGGGGAGTTAGCCACTTCCCTATTTTATGCAGCTGACTGGCCCAGTAGTATAGTAGGAAGTTAGGGAGACGAAGGCCACCTTTGTCTCTAGTTGTATTAAGTTTGAGGAAGGCTCTTCTAGGCTGTTTCCCTTTCCAAATGAAGGTAGATAGCGCAGAGTGTATCTGTTTGAAATACAATCTGGAGAGCCAAATATTTAGTAAGTTTAGGGGATAAAAGATCTGGGGTAGTACGTTCATTTTGACAATATTGATTCATCCCCATAGGGACAATGGCAGGCTTTGCCATCTATTGAGGTCACTCTGGACTTTTATCAGAAAGTCATCCAAGTTGAGTTTCTTGACCATCTCGGCCTCATGGGCCAGATATATACCCAAGTACTTAAGCGATTCCGGAGACCACTTCATACCGAACCGGTTGAAATTGGCCTGAAAGGTAAAGGAGTTTAACGGGAAAATAATTGATTTGGAGAGATTAAGTCTATAGTTGGACACCTGACCAAATCGTTCAATAATTTGTAGGGCTTGTGCTAAAGAGGATTCTGGGTTTGTGAGGTGCAATAAAATGTCATCTTCAAAAACCAATAGGGTCAATGGAATTTGGGAAATCACACATCCTGTGACCCGTGATGAGGCGTTTATACTAACTATGAGGGGTTCTAAATACAAGTTGAAAAGATAAGGGGACAAAGGGCATCCCTTCCATGTACCAGAACTAAGGGGGAATCAGGCAGAAAAAACACCATTACAATAGACTTTGGCCGTGGGTGATTTATAAATCGTTTTAATCCACTGAATAAAGGTGTCTGGGAAGCCCATTCTCCTCAGTGTAGCCCACAGGAAGTCCCAGTTCACCCTGTCAAAGGCTTTTTCAGCATCTAATGCAACTGAGGCCATGGGAGACTGGGCTTCCTGAGCCATTCGGAAAATATGGGAAAGAGTTCTCAGATGGTCTGCTGCCGATCGGCCCTGAACAAAATCAACCTGTTCCGGGCTCAGCAGACTTTGCCAGAACTTCTTAATTCTCAAAGAGAGAATCTTGGACAGGATTTTAATATCATAATTTAATAATGAGATTGGTCAATAACTAGATGGATCTAGAAGGGGTTTATCTGGTTTTGGAATTAAAATTATTGTGGCTTCTGACAGGGACAGATCAAGACAGTCTGAGGAGAACATATAGTTGTATAGTTTCAAAAGTAAGGGGGCTAACTCTTTACAGAAGGTTTTATAGAAATTTGGGGGGAAACCATCGGGGCCTGGGGCTTTGTCCAAAGACAGCTCTTTAATAGCATCTTCTGCCTCAATTAAGGAGATGGGAGAGGATAATACATCACAGTGGTGTGCCTGGAGGGAAGGAAGTCTGACCTCATCTAAAAACTTCTCTATTCTATGGGGAGGTATATGGTGCATACCTTCACCATAGATTTCTCTATAAAAGGTTTCAAAAGTAAAAGCTATGTCTCTGGGCAAAGTTTAAATAGAGCCGTCTTGGGAAGTCAGAGCTGGGATTAGCCTTGAACTTTCCGTTTCCCTCAGTCTGAGGGCTAACAGTCTTCCAGGCTTCTCCCCCCTTGGTCCAGATAACGGGATTTGGTTTTGAGCATAGCATACTCTGCTTTTTCTCTTAATAGATAGTTGTAATCACTCCTGAGCTTGATCAGGGTTTCCAAGTCTTTTGGCGATTTAGATAAAAGGAAGTCATTTTCAACAGTCCTGATTTGGTTGGACAGTAGAAAAATGTTCGCCTCTCTCTTGCCTTTTTCCTATTGGAGGCTAGCTTTATAAACTCTCCTCTAATAAAACATTTAAGAGAGCACCAGAGTATATCAACCCTGGAAACAGAGCCCTGATTAATTTCTAAGAAGGATATGATTTTAGATTTAGTATGGGATACTATACGATCTTCTTTTAAGAGCTGCATATTTAGTTTCCAGGAAGTATCCCTCTGTCCCTGTAACCCAAGGGAGATCGTGAGCCACACCAGAGAGTGGTCTGAGATAACTATTGGCTCTATGCCTACCTGATGTACGTTATCCAGAAGGGAGGAGCTAATTAGAATATAGTCTATTCTTGACCATGTTTGGTGGACTTGGGAGTAAAAGGAAAAGATGTGGCTTTTAGAGTTAAGCAGGCACCAAGGGTCACATAATCCTAGCAACTGTATAAATTCCTTAAGGGCTAGTTGAGAGGGGGATACGGGTTTTAATGGTCTATAGGTTTTATTCATCTTCTGGGATGGAGCTATATTCCAGTCACCCCCTAGGATGAAAAGGGAGGGTATAAATCTACTCAGTTTATCTGCTAGGGACATGAGGAACTGGGGATCACCCCCTACTGGACCATATATTGCCCCCAGTACCACATTACTGTTGTTGAGCTGCTCCTTAATCGTAACAAGTCTGCCCTCCTGATCGATAATGGTATCCTCTACAATAAACATAATATGTTGTTTAATTAATATGGCCAACCCCTTACTGGCATTTAGCACACCAGATGTAAAGATCAGCGAAAATCCCCGCCTACGCATCCCTTTAGCTTCTGAGGTAGATAAGTGTGTCTCTTGGAGGAAAAGAATATCCACATTTAATAGAGAGCAATTATGGAGCATCTGATGTCTTTTGGTAGGGTCTCTGACACCTCTAACGTTCCAACTAGCAACCTTAATTGGACTCATAACCATATGGTACGATAGCTCGTGAAAGAAAACCAAGAAACAATAACCCCTCTAGCAAGCTCATTAACATTTGGCACTCTCCGAGGTCCCCCCCCCTTGTCCCACAGAAGAATAACAGTTAACAACTGACCATTCTACTAAGTTAAACACATTGGGTTGCAGAAGATGAACCTTGAACACAAAAGACAACAGCTAGTGATTGAGGAACCCTGAAGGTGAAGAATTCTGCCATCCCCCCTTCCCCCAACAAATCCCGACCATAAAATCCTTTATACCCCCCTGAACTATGTACAAACAGTCCCCTAGAGTCCAGTAATGCATGCGCAGTATGGACAGGTATGGTGGGCAAGGACCATCCCCCCCAGCTTGCAGATCCAGGCACTGCTGAAACAACTACCTGACTATAGTTATACAGGATTATTATGGGAAAGACAAGAACAGTCGTCAGGGTCAAGTGAGAACAAATTGATTTCCCGGGTACTGCAGCCCTCCCGATGCGTCGCAGGTTGCGGAGCAGATTGCCCATGGCCAGCTCAATCTTTATACCCCCCTGACCCAGCCAGAAAACCCAGGATTTTAAAATTGCTTGGCCAAAGGTCCTACTAACACACCTCATACGCGAATCAGTCTCGATGTAACGAGATTCTGTCTTCAATCATTACACCCCAGATGCCACTAAGAAGGTGTTAAAACATCCCAACTTAACCTTAAACTGGCAGTGAGTATCTATTTCACTGTGGGCTACATTACTTCCGGAAGAGGGAGGGGAAAATAATACATCAAGGACCAGTTGGTCCTCCAGAAATACCCACTGACAGGAAACGTTGTCAGGAGTTAAGTTCCATGGGGGTGGGGGGATATTGAAGTATATCTTATGTAGGAAGGAGAGCTTCTTTAGATAGAACCTCTCTTCTAGAGTGGGTCACTCAAGGGAGGAATAAAATGAGCAGTGGTGTGTTTTCCAGGGGAGACCGGTGACAAAATGTGCTATGCTGTTGTACGTGTTGTATGTGACTCTAAGTTTGGAGAAAAGGAGGGATGAGGTAGGGGAGAGAAGACAATAGATCCATAGTTGATAAGGGGCAGGAGTAGAGAGCTAGTGAGGTGAAGTCTGGATGTAGGGATGAGGAGCTTTCTAATCCTGTAGAGCAGACCAAGTCTGATATGCACCTTCTTTATGAGGTTACTGATGTGGAGATTGTATGAGAGGTGGGGGTCAAGGTGGAGGCCTAGGTATTTGAATTCTGACACCTGTTCAATGAGGTTGCCAGAATTGTCAAGTAGTTTAAAACAAGGGGCTGGGGTTTTCTGGGTCCTGAGAAGATCATGAGCTTGATCTTTTTGGAGTTGAGGACTAGGCTGTTACCAGAGAACCAGGAGTGAAACTTCATGAAATCAGACTGCAGATTGTGGAACATTGTGAAGGGTTTTTTGTCGCTGCAGAAAAGGGCCATGTCATCGCCATAAAGGACAATTTGAGTGGAATGGAATATTGAGGGAAGGTTATTTATAAAGAGTGAGAAAAGAAGGGGGCCCAGTGTCGATCCCCGGGGGACACCATATTTAACTGGACATTCCAAGACGTGGCCTTTGATTGTGGTTTTGTGGGATAATCCTGGAGAGGTAAGTACCAACCCATTTTATAGCATCATCAGAAAGATGTAGGCCTCTTAGGGTATTAAGGAGTGCATAGCCCACAAGGTCAAAGGCCTTGGGAAGGTTATCAAAAATGGAGCAAGTGTACTGGCCTTTGTCATTAGCTTTATGGATTTCACTGGTGAACCAGACCAGGGCTGTTTCAGTGCTGTTCCCAGATCTGAACCCATGCTGGGCACTAGAGAGAAGGTTGTTGGATTCCAGGTAGCCGGCAAGTTGAGCGTGCACAACCTTCTTTATAATTTTTTGAGAGGGGGCAAGGAGGAAAATAGAAAGGTAGTTATCCACCTCGTTCCTGGGCCAGGACTGGAATAGGGGTCTGATGGTGGCAGTTTCCCAGATGGTGGGGAAAAAAAGTCAGAACAGAGGGAGTGGCTCAGAAGGTTGGTGATGGGAACTGCCAAGGCATTGATGGAGAGTTTAAGAATTTTATAATCTATACCGTCTCCACCTTTACTGGGTCTGGGGTTATTCCTACGTATGAGCTTGTTGGTGTCAGCAGGTTTTAGGGCTTTGAAGTAGAAGTCGTAGGAAAGTTCTGCCTTCGGGGTTGGGGTGGAGGGGCTGATGAGAGGGGAGGTGGGCATAGGAGAGGAGGGGGTAAGTTTGTATTTTTTGAGGTCACTGAAAAAGTTGTTAAAAATGTTAGTCACTTCAAACATATCACTCACAGATGCCACCATTCTTGCAGCTCCTCCTGGGCTGGTCAACATGCAGTCCCGGGATGTAATTCTAGGGAAATAGTTCATTATTAGCGCTGCCAGTATCTGATCAGTCCCCCAAGCAGATTGTCTTGGAGCGTATAACTTCCGATTGCTATTGGTGAGCTTACTTAAGTTATTTATTTGAGTTTTCAGCTGAAAATATAGGATGCTGTGCCCTTTGTGGATCGAGCTGAGCAGTTACGTGGCCATTTTGGTTGAGCTCAGTCCACACACACCCTCCCTTCCTTAGTTTTTGAATGTATTCCTCCCACTCCCCCTGACTCCTTTTAAGTCTATAGAATGCTCCCCATTGGCACTGAACGTTTCCTTAACCTTCGTTGAATACCATATGGGTCTCTTGTACTTATTTCTTTTTACAACTGATTTAACACAGAGTTTTATAGCCTACAGGATGTACTCTTTTATAAGCCCCACCTGTCATCCACACCCTGTCTATTCCTAACTTTGGCCAGTTTGTTACCAACCAACAATCTCATCTTGTCAAAGTCTGCCCTTCTAGGATCTCTATCCATGAGTGTGTTCTTTCACCATCTAGGGACAACTCAAACCAGACAGAATTACTGTATGGTCATTGTTAGCTAGTGGTTCCCCTACTCTTACTTCTCTAACTGTTTCTGAGTTTGTGAGAACCACAGCCAGAATGAATCTCTGCCTGGTAGCATCCTTTACCAACTGGGTGTGTAGGCAGTCCTGGAGTGTTTCCAACATAAACTGGCTTCTAGAACTCTTTGCTACTGGAACACTCCAGTCTACATCTGGTAGGTTTAAATCTCTGACTACCGCTACCTTTCCTTTTTCTGTCCCACTTTTTATTTCCTCTACACAATCCTTGGCCCTCCCCTTTCCCTGTCCTGGTGGTTGATATAGCACCCCATGCTAATTTATTTGCCCAATGCCACTGTGAGCTGCACCCACAGTGACTTGTCTTCCTCCATTCTTGATATTTCCATTTTCTATGTAAATACTCTCACGAACATAAAGGGATACCCACTTCCTTGTCTTCCCTCCTGTCTTTCATGCAAAAGATAGTATCCTTGTACTGCGAGGTCCTAGTCATTGCTCTCCATGGCCCAAGTTTCTGTGATGGCAACAAAGTCTTCCTTTGAATCTACCACTAAGGCCTGTAATGTGCTAATTTTTTTCCCAGGCTCCTGGCATTGAGCCCCCCCATCCAGAAACCACCTAAATGTATTCTGTTGTGAGCAGTTAGTTTTCCCTTATTCCTCTTAGGGTCCCTCTGTCTTGCTCTATCTGCAGCACCATCCTTGTACCCTCTGCCTGCCTTCACCTGCCTAACAATAGCCTTGGACTTGACATTATGTTTCCATTCAATTTTTTTCTTTTCAGCCCCCATTGTGGGGGAGCATCAGCTAGGTTCTCCCCCCCCGGCCATGATAGTCCTCATGGCCTCAGACTCCCCCTCAATCAGTTTAAATGTCCAGTATAGATGTCAAAAGTTCTGTCATAGCAATCTTACCCACTCCCTTGCAGGTGAAGTCCATCATCCCAAAATAGCCTCTGTTCCCAGAAGTCACCCCAGTTGCCCACAAACTGAAAACCCTTTTCTTGACACCATCCCCTTAGCCACCCGATAAACTCATCTATCTCTGTCTGTCTAATTTTGTCCCCTCTCCCCCTACCCCACACAGGGAGGACCTCAGAGAAGGCCAGGGATTGAGAGCATTTCCAATTGTTCCCCCAGACTCTCAAAGCTCTGCTTAGCTGCCTCCACTGACTGGTTTGCTAGATCATTGGTTCCCAGGTGAACCAGAACTCCCAGTCCTCCACTTGCTCTGTCCACCATCCTCCTTATGCACTCCATGTCTCATTTAGCTGAGGCACAGGGCAGGCACCTAACTATCCTCTCCCTTTCTATGTCCCTACCCAATTCTAACTCTGCATCTCTAATTATACAGTCCCCTACTACTAGGACTTGATTGACCTTCCTATTGTTGTTTCCCCTTCTAGCACCGTATGCCATTTCAATGTTCTGCCTAGGCCCTCTGACTGACTTGACGTCCCCTCACAGAGTCAGGTTCCTGCACCTCTACAAGGGGTTCAAATGGTTTGCGGTCAGAGTGGTGATGGTCCAAACTGTGTCCTTTTGGTTAATCCTTATCATCCCCCCCCACTTTCCACCCCCCAGGCCAGTGGGCCATTGTGGTAGTGGAAAAAAGGGGAAGAGCTCCAGTTAAGCTGATGATGTAAACATTTCAAGAACTTGTGTTAAGGGATGTAGCGGTGGTTATTAGAGAATCCAAAATGAAACAGCACTGGAACAATCTAAGGGTGGAGGAAAGAGCAGCACTGCAGGAGCTACAGTTGATGACCGACGTCAACATTAAGGCATCGGACAAAGGCAGAAATATAGTCCTTTTGGAGAAAGAATATTACAGAGCTGAAGCACTGAGACAACTGTCAGCTAGAAACTCATATGAGAAACTGCGGAGTAGCCCAGTGACTAAATATAAGGTAAAGTTGGTAACTTCTTTGAGCCAAAATTTAGAAGTAGGTAAAATTACAGATCAGGAGTATGACTGATTTTCTGAATTGTGAGACTATGGTGGTTCCTGTGTTTTGCCACCTTCCAAAGATTTATAAAAGCAAAACTCACCGCCCCCCGCCCCGATACCCGATTATTTCAGGCTGTGGTTCACTGATGGAACTGCTAGCTATTTTTATAGATGGGTTCTTAGAAGAGGTTAAAGACACTAAGGCAGTTTTTCAGGAAGTAGAGGGTTTTTCTTGGAGAGACACATACTGGTGGTTAACTATTGATGTTTCCTTCCTTTATATCAGTATTTCATATGCTTTGGGAGTACAGGTAGTATGACATATGTTGACCAACTCCCCTCTTTTTTACCCTGTGGAGTTTATTATATCCTCATTAGAGCTGATTCTGACTAGTAATTTTTTCCTGTTTGATGGGAATTTTTATATTCAACACTCTGGGACTGCGATGGGGTCCTCGGTTGCCCCCTCCTATGCCAACCTCTTAACGGCCAGGTGGGGAGGTGAGCCAGGACCCTAGTCATAATCCATTTTTCCAGAATGTTGACAAGTATAAAAGATACATTGAATACTTATTAATAGTATGGGATGGAACAGAACAAGAAGAACAGCAGTTTATGGAATATTTGAATAAGGATACAGTGGGGTTATCTTTCACTTATAAATCAGATAAAAGGGAAATAGATCATTTGGATCTGTCCCTAATTGGAATACCAGGACAAAGTGTAGAAACTAAGAGTTTTAGGAAACCAACATCGGGGAATAGTGTGATGCACACTTGAAGCTCACACCCTAGGCATACAATTGAAAATCTACCATAAGGGCAATTAATTAGGATGAAAAGGAATAGCTCCACCGATCAAGAGTTTATCAAGTCCAAGAATGAGCTGTTTGAGAGATTAAGGGAAAGGGAATATGAGGAACATGTTTTATAGAGGGCTATTGCTAAAGTATGTCAGGTTGAAAGGAAGGACCTCTTCCATTATAGGGTCCTTGGAACAGGTCCAGATCAGGTAACTTTTGTGTTAACTTACAGACCTGTGACTACGGACATAAGGTCAATTATTTTAAAGGATTGGAACATTTTGGGCCTTGACAGAGACCTTAAGGAGGTACATGAGAATGGTCCCCTAATAACCTTTAAAAGAGGCAAGCATTTGAGGGATTTTTAGACCCAGAGTGTGTTTAAGAAAATTATGGACAAGGGCATGTGGCTGGGTAATAAACCTTCTGGTTTCTTTCCCTGCAAACATTGTGTAACCTGCAGGGATGCAGTACAGGGTACAATGTTTTTAATCCATGGTCCTCTGGGTATGAAACAAGTAAAGATCAACGAGTTTATTACATGCAATACAAAGTATGAAGTTTACACCCTCTGGTGTATGTGTGGCAAAGTATACATAGATCAAAACACCAGGGTATTAAGGGAGCATATCCAAGAACATTTCAGAGTCATACGTAGGAATGATGCTTCACACCCAATGGCTAGACATTTTTGTGGGGTGGAGGATGTTAAAATGACAGAATTAGATATATGGATATTGATCATGCACACTTCAGATTGTGAAGGAGGATCGAAACGTGGTACTGGATAAGAAGTAATCATCTTGGATATTTAAATTGAGAACTTTGAATCCAGCTGGTTTCAATGATTTCATTGATTGGAAACCATTCATACATTAAATGCAATGATTGTATAAGGACAGGTTTTTGAGTACTGATCGAAAAACTGAGTGCCCCCCCTTGCCCCCTCCTTGTTTTTCAAGATTTATTTCTTTCACTCCTCCTTCTTTGCTTCTGTCCCTTTCCCTTTTCTTTCTTTTCCCCTTTCCCATCCCTTCCACTTTCCCTTCCTGTTCCCCTCCCCTTTATTTTTCTCTCATCCTTGTTACCTCTTTTCCTTTCTCCCCCCACAACACCATCAAACCTTCCTCATTTTATTTGGTTTATTTCACCTTTACAGATTTACTGCTTGTGGGGCACCCTAATTGAACCACGGTATGTTACTATGGTGCCATAGTTTTTCTATTGTGTTCATTAAAATATAGAGTATGAGTTAACTATGTTATTGTACTTGAAAACTTGTTTTATTAAAGAAAGTTTTTTAAACAAATGGCTTGTTTGCATTTAAAAGACCTTTTTCTTTGCTTCCTGGTTCCTAGTCCTGGTCTGTCCTGGCTCCCCTGATGCTGATGTGGAGGCAGGCATGGCTGAGCTGTGATTGGCTCCCTTCTTGAGCCTCTTTGGTCTTGGAGACCTAGCAAAATAGCGCTCATCTCCAGAACACTGATGTGGAGATTAAATCCCAGGTTGATCCACACACCTTCTGAATGGGTCCCAGGTGGTCACCCCATCCTGATTCATCTGGAGTTTGGAAGAAAAACGAGATGCTCTGCAACAAATGTTGGGGTTCCAGTCACCAAATTAGGGATTTGTGAAGAGGAAGCATGATGACAACTATTTGTTCCATCATACATCAGTTGATCCCACTGTACTCAAAGAATCCATTGAGGGATCCTCATATGAAGGTGGGCCAGAGAGACTGTTACAATGGCAGCTGCCATAAGTCCCAGGAGGCAAAGCATGGTCCAGGTTGACATAATGGCTCCTGTGAACTAGCCACCAGCCTCAGCCCTGTCTGTAGGTAGAAATGCAATGCTCACTTCTGTGTCCAGAACTACATTGGTGTGCTGTGAGCATTGACAGGAAATAAGTACTGATTTTTGTACATTGACTGTAACACCCAGGTCTCTGAACAACTGATGTGTTCTGGACAAGGTGTACTGAACTTCTTCTCTGGATGGGTCCTTCAGTAGCCAGTCATCCAGATAGAAGAAGAGAGAAAGCCCTCTCCAGAGGGCTGCTGTCACAACTGAGAAGAATCTGGTAAACACCAATGGTGCTGCAGATAAGCCAAAGGGCAAGATTAGGAACTAGTAATAGTTGCCCCCAACATAAAGCTATGGTACTGCCTGTGGCATTTTCTGACTTTTGCATAAAAACATGCATCCTACATATCCAGAGAATAAAGCCAATCCCTATTTTGTCAGAGGGGGATGAGATCATGAAGAGACATCATTCTTATTTAGTGAATGTTTTCAGGTCTGTTACGTCCAGTACAGGTTTTTAGGAAACAGTGGAGGGATGAAGTGGGAAGTTAGAAGGTGCCGGGGTTGTGGGTCTGCCTGAACTGGAACCCTTGGATGCCTTGGAAGGGCCGCCAGAGGTGAAAGGACCTAAAAATGGCCACCTCCTCTACCATAGTACTGTTGACAGTAGTCATGGGAACCACTTCTTTGCTGGTCTATGAAATGTAGTATTTCTACCATGTCCTCTTGTATTATATTCGGTCAAAGATTTAACAGCCCTCAGAGTCATTTCAGAAGTCTGAACGTCCATGAGTGTATTATCAGCATCTGTTCCAAATAACTTGGAGCCCCTGAAAGGGACATTTTATATGGCTGATTGCACATCAGTAGCAAAGCCAGCTATCCTGAACCAGGAATTTATCTTGCTGCAAATGCCAGAGGCAACAATCCTAGCAGAGGCATCTGAGGCATTACATGCTGAATGCAACAGATGCTCACCAGTATTAGCACCTGCTGAAGTGACTTTGAGGCGTTCAACCTTTTTAGGACTATTAGGCATGGCCTGAATAGTAGTCATGGCAGATTTCCATAAGCTATTCTGATACTTGATCAACTAACCCTGGTAAGTTGCACTCATTAGACTTAAGGTCACAGAGCCATGAGTTGTTTTGCATATAACATCCAGTGTCCTGGATTCCTTGTCAGGAAGCAGGGTACTCATCACCTTAGGTGTTCTAGAGTGATCACGAACAGCCATGATAATCACAGAATCAGTTTCTGGCTGTGCAGCATAACAGGGATTAACAGACGGAGCAGGGTACCGCTTGTCAGCCTTTCTAGAAACTGCTGGCAAGGTGCTAGGTCAATGCCAGGTGGCAAAGATAGCATCCTCTAATTCAGGATATACTGGAGGGTACTATGATAGCAGATGCAGCTGTAACTTCTAAAAACTCCATTAAGTTTCATTTACTGGAGTCTTTCTCTTCACCCTCAAACACTAGGACATCTCAGATTTGCTTGAGCAAAGCCTGAAAGTGAGATCATCTGGAGGAGACCTGGGATTATAACTCACTGAGTCCTCACTGCAAGAAGAGAGGGTAGAGATGAAAGGGAATCCCCTTCATAAGGGTCTACTTCCTCCCTTCATCCTCAAATTTCTACTCCATATTTAGGAGATCAGGATTGTATTTCACCTCATCATCATCATGAATGATGACAGGGCAATAGACGGAGCCGGTGACAGTGGTGGCAGTTGTGATGGAGGGATTACAGGCGTGCGTTTAAGTCACATCAATGACAACAGTACCAATGGAGAAGGACCTGTAGATGGGACTACTGGCACCTATGCTAGCAGTGACAGGAATATGGGAAGAAACATTTCTGAGAAAGATGCCAGCATAGCCTGGGTGTCATCAATGCCCAATTGAGGCTTTGTGACTACCATCACTGCCAGGACAGAGCCCAACAATGGGGGAGGCATACAAGCTGTAGTAGATATGGCAGCACTAGAGCCAAGCTCGACCTTGTAGTTAATGCCACCAGAACAGACGATGAGGACTTACCGTCCTTCAATACAGACCTCTACCTCACCGGTGAAGCATATTTATCCCTATGCTTATGATGGCCGGGTTGGAGGAGGACGAGGAGGAGGAGGAGGAGGAGGGTTTCAGTGATGGCCTTTCTCTTTCTTTGGTTGTTGCCATCATCCTTGCCTACCTTGACTAAGGGGTATTTTCCCCAATGATGGTCAGGCATGAGTAGCTGGCTTGGTGCTTGCAGCTTTGGCTTGGGTTTCCATGGTCTTGATGTCAAAGGTTTCTAGTGCCTTCTTTCAGCATCTCCTTTTGGCCTGATTAAAACCCTGGCAGATCTTATAGGCCCTCACACTATGGGACAAGCCCAAACAGCAAACACACATGGTGTGAGCATCATCCTTGTAGATCTTTTAACCACAATTATAAAACCTAGATACAGATTCTTTCAATGGAGGCATACAGGGACAACATCGATAAGTAAAGTTAACTTAGAAAATAATAAATACTTGAAGAAACAACAACATTGTTTCATGGCAGATCCAACGTTAGCAGTTGATAGTGGAAGAAAGAATCAAGGAACAAAGCGGATGCCCATGTTTCATAGGTACTAACATTGCACATCATCTCAGGTGGCCCAAAGTTAGCAATAGTTTCTGAGTGGTTCTGATGCAAATGGCTGCAGTTCCAAAGGCATGGCCCAGTGGAGGAGACAGCCTTGATAAAGATCATCTTTTACAGACCCAGAACCCTTGGTTTGGCTGACTACCAGCTTTATCATCATCATCATCATCAACATCAACATTCTTGGCCTAATCACCACACATTATAGCAGACTATGAAAGTTCCAAAGCATGTTACACTATAGTTGTCTGGGCAGTAATATTTTAGATTGTTTCTTAGTGCTGAAGTACCCGCACTGTGTGTGGCCAAATCATGACAGACACAGGTGCACAGTAGGCAGCCCATTTGGTGGGTCAACAGAAAAGAAACTCCACCCCTCTGGAGAAGATGTTCTGACTGCTGAAGTAAATGAAGGAGCAAGAGACATTGATTACAGAGAACCCTGTAGCTACTGTGCTTATATAACTTCATTTGCACAGTAAGGGTGAGAGAATTGGGCTATTGGCAAATTTGGTTGAGATTCAAGTTGGGCCTAATGAATTCAGCTCACCTTTGAGAATTAGTCTGAGCTACTTTGGGTCCCAAAGCAGTGCCATGGGATAATGCAGACTACAAATAGGGGGTTACTAAGAGCCTTCAGGTGAGGCATGACTATTCATTGTTGTAGCCTTCTTGTGGCAGGAGGAGTTGGCCTGCCACTGCTGTGCATTGCTGTTTCTGCTGTTGCAATAGAGTTTTCAGCCCACTAATACTATCACAGCCCTGTGCTGAACAATAGTAGTGGTTAGTATTTATTGCTGACCTTGAGGCTGATACCCCACTATAGCCTCTGCTTTACCTCCATGCTAATTATGCTATGCTCTCTGGACCCAAAGATTTTCAATTTATATATAGTTGTGGCAGTAAAACCCTTATTTTTACACAGGATTTGGACTATTGGGGCAAGCCCTATTTTCAAGGTCATCTATATAAGATAGTTACGACATGAATCAGAAAATCACAGTACATAAAAACAATACATGCTAGTACCTAAGAAGTGTGTACATAGCACACATGCTTTAATATTATTCATACAAATGTGGTTTGCAATTCCTGTTTTAGGTCTTTAAAAAAAGTGTTGGTGGCTGGCCCAGTGTCAAAGAGGGCTGAGGCACTGTGAGCTCCTTACCTTTTCCCACACCGGTGACCCGGGTTCAGAAACAGACTCGGGTCATGGGGAATCAATCAGGGAAAGGAGGATCGAGCATCTGGAGGACTGCTGTCCTCCTATGGGGTGAGTGGGTTGCTGCTCCCTGTGCATGTCTTCCCTCTCACAGAGGCTCGGGGGAAGGCAATGTAGAACACCACTTTGGAAGGGAGGGATGGCAGACATCGATGTCTCTTGAATTGTAGTGTGCATAGGTGCATGCAGATGACATTGCACGCCCATTCCTCTGAGGGGATAAGAGAAAGCAGAAAATTGCCAGGTGCAGAGCACAATGATGGCGTTGCCTCATAACCCCACACCAGCTTCAGGGCTCACTTCAAGCACTGGATCCATTTCTGACAGCAGTCAGGTGTACACTGTCGACTCCAGCCATGGGGTGGACAAGTCATGGGGGAGGTATTGGGTGGATCCGGATCCATTTCTCGATGGTACAGGTGCCTGTTGTCAATGCAGAACACCACTTTGGAACAGAGGGATGACAGCCATTGATGTCTCTTGCATTCCAGTGTGCATAAGTGCATGCAGATGGCATTGCACGTTTGTTTCGCTGAGGGGATAAGACAAAGTAGAAACTTGCCAGGTGCAGAGCATGATGATGGTGCCACCTCACAGCCCCACACCAGCTGCAGGGCTCACTCCCAGCACCAGATCCATTTCTGTTGGTGGTACATGTGCCTGCTGTTGACTCCAGCAATGGGGGTTAAGCCAAGGAGGATTCTCCAGTTTGAGATAAGTCCCTGGGGATGCTAGGTGACACGACTGGGGCAGCAGTGAAAGGAGGTACCTGCACCGTGTCGGGGACGAAAAACCTGATTAACTGCAAAAAAAGAAAAGGCCTTGGGTGTTAATGAAGAGCATAAACCAATAGGAAATGAAGTCCAGGATTTTGATACACTGCATTGAAACATTAACTCTCCATATCTTGCCCTTATTCTTGGTATTTGAAAGTCCCAGGTCATTTCCTTAAACCATACTTTAGCTGTAATGTGATTCTATTAATTGCTCAGATACTGTAAGTCTGTGGGCTTGTTTGTTTTAGTAGGTTATATCCAGTTGTTGACTATTGTTTATTCCTTCTTACATCTAATGAATCCCAATTCAATTTCTGATACATAATACTATGATGTGTATAATTTATTTATTTATACGAAAACTGGTACCTGGAAAAGGCACACTGAGCCAGGGCTCATTTCCATGTGCAACCTGGGGAAAAGAGAAAGGGGATTCATTAATTTAGAAACAGCAGTAGGGAAGCATTCCAAAAATAAAATGCAAACAGTGACTAATTCAACAAGATGCAAGTGCAAATAACAATAAATGGCAAACAGAAGTTGATTCTATAAGCAGCACCAATACCCAATTAAAATGACAAAAGCAGGCTGATATAAATTGCAGCAGTTGTAGTAAGATGAACTGAACCCGGGGGACCATGGCGAAGGTGAAAAAAAGCACCCGGAGAGATCAGGCAGTGGGCTGACAGGAGCAGGAGGTGAGGAGCTTTTCCTGGTACCCAAGGGAAACAGAGGAGGATGAGAGATAGAGAGAAGAGGGGAGGAGGTTCCAGAGGGTGGGAAAGTGATAGGAGAAGACTGACTGCCCAGCAGAGGAGTGAGGGTGGAGGAGGGAAAAGTGTTGAGGATCCCTGGAGCAGAGGGAGTATGAGGCAGAAGGAATGAATGAGAGGACTGTGGTTAGGTAAGATGATAGAGACCCAATCCAGTATTTGGAGATGATGAAGGCGTAGGGGGACTGGCGATGTGATGGTGGGGGAGGATGGATAGAGAGGAGTAGAAGAGTAGGGGAGCAGTGGTCAATATGACAGGGGAAGTGGGTAGCAAAGCAACAGAAGGCATTATGGAGTGTGTTCAGTCTAGTGAGGAAGAGGAGGGGGCATTACCGTAGATTACATCCACTGTCAAAAACCATGAGTACCATTCTAGTAACCAACTCCTGGCAGACCTGTGGGGACAGGCATTTTTTGTTACAATACAAGACTCCAAACTTGTGGTGGAGCTTGGATTGGATTGCTTCAATGTGGGCAGAGAAGTCAAGTGTACTATCAATCCACACACCAAGATACTTGAAGGAGGGAACCACTTCAAGAGGGGTGCCATCCAGGGTGGAGAAGGCAGGGAGGGGGGTGAGCCTGGACATGCTAGGATTCCAGAGACAGCAGTTTTGGTGAGGCATTCTGTTCTTAGGCTGTTTGAGAGCTGAGACATAGAGAGCCTCTGGGCATTGTGCAGATAGCTCAATGATATTATTTTTCTTCACTTTTTGTGAGTTTGGGAAAGCTTTACCGATGGAAGGTTGGCACTTGGCAGCTGGGAGAAAACTTGGTGAAATGGAGAATTGAAGCTGAGACATTTTACTGAGAAACAGACCTGGACAGAACTAGTTCAGTATTGTATGTGCCTACATTTTTTTTTATTTAGTTGTTTAACCAGGTATAGCACACTAAGCTGAAAGCTTTTTTACAGGAGTGACCTGGGAGCACAAGGAGGTTAAGTGACTTGCTCAGGGTCACACAGTATGCAAGTGGAAGCTGTGAGATTCAAACCCAGGTCTGGTCTGCTGGCTGTCACCAGATTTGCAGCTCAGAGCCTTAGACCACTGCGCTATACTGCCTCCTCATTTAATTAAAAGTATGCTGTTATTGCCTGGGATGGGGGTTTCTGCATTCCCATAGATACAAAACTTACTACGCTCAGTGGAGTGCTATTTTTTGCCATTTATTTCAACAGGTGTTTAAACAGTCACTTGGAGGAGAAAAGATCCCTGCTACAACAATGCTTGATCTAAGGAGGGACCAGCAAACTGGGAGTACTTTATTTGGATACTGGACCCCTCCCCCCAGTTAACAGAAGGGCAAAATCCTACTAAGACTCTTTTGCAGTGACAGGAGGAGGTTGCCCACGGGGAAATTCCCCATGAGCTATTTGATTTGTACTAAGTGTCAGCTGCTGACCTAATACCCAGACCGACTAGTGACCAAAGGTAACTGGGTCTTTAATGCTCTGGCACTGATTTATTGTTAACAATATGGGGTTTGAATTCTTGTTACAGCTATACTTTTAAAACAAAAAACTGTTTTTCTAATGTGGTTGTTCAGTGAAGTGCTGATAATTTGGACTCCAGTATTTAAATGGAGTCTCTTTTATATTTAACTATTTGTTATTCTAAGTTACAGCATCTTAAGTTTCCTAGGTAAAACAGAGAACATTTTCACGAGACTCTCTAACATGGTCTGAGCCGCTGAAGGGTCTGTACTCTTTTTGAGTGGATTTCTGGTGTTCATTACGCATCTTGTCTGGAAGGAGGCATCTCCTACAATAAGTATTCCTATTACTATTTTGAATATAGAGCCTTCTTTTCTGGGTCTCACAAGGACTCCATTTTAGTAAATTTTGTGACCCATGGAGTTTAACAGAGGGATAAAAATTTCCCCAAAGGATGCTCTTTTCCCACTATTGTGAATTCAGATTTTTGAGGTGCGTGCTACATTATTCTTGCAGAATTAACCTTCAGCTGTTAATCAACAAAGTATTTATCTTTTAAAGTGGGACTCTATGATACCCGAGTTGCTGGAAACTACTATATGGAGCTGTTTGTTATACTTTTATTCAAATGCCTGTGGTAAAAAATATTGATTTATGGTTTATAACTTGGCTGCCCTGGTTTTGCCTTACAAGAATTTGGGGCTTTATATCTGTTGATGGTATGATCTCCTGCATATTTTGCTTATTCAAAATTATTTACCTCTGTTAAAAGACTAACGGACTCCTGAACATGAAATGGAAACCTTTAGCCACATATTTATATTAATTTATGGACTTCTGAATTAATGGAGCCTTGAGCAGTGTTCCCAAAATAATTGACTCCTGACTATAAAGGAGCCACAACCTTGCACAGCTGAAACTAATCTTTTAATATTTTAACAACATTAAAATATTTGTACATTTTCTCCACTGGTCTGAAATTAACTACTTGCTGATATTTACAGTTCATAGGGGACTTGAATTATCAGTCCCTGTAAAGGGTAACTTCAAACAGTTTAGTCACTGTAGATTTAATGTTAATGTCAATGTTGATATTCAATTATTTATTTAATTTATTGATCCTAAGTGGAATTACTAACTGGCAAATTGTTATAATCTTTAGCTTTGGCTTGCTAGTGGTGGAATAGAAGTAATTAAAATCTTGAGTAGTTTTATTAACTGTAAGTGTTCATTACCTATACTACTTTCTTGTGTTGGTTATATCGGAGTCTGGATAATTAATTAGAGTAATAGGTATTTTGATTATGTCCTTTACAGAACATGTATATGGTTGTTATAGGGGAAAATGACAAGGTCATATTGAACTGACTTGATTATTTTTACTAATGCTGTAAAATTGTCTATGGTTAGATCCACATAGCCAATGGAAGGTCAGCATGGTTATGTTGCCTAACGCTTTTTAGGTAGTTTTAAATGTTGCAATAATTAGCAGATGGTACGTATTCAACACAATGATACATTTGATATTCAGAAGTATTTGTAATGGAAATGTTTCCTGGAAATGCTTATATGTTTGTTTTTGTATATGTTTTGTTACAAATTATAATGGCCAAATGGCTGAACAATAAACAAAACTAACTACTAGCAATCTATATGGGGTTAAAACACCACCCTGTTTCTGCTGATGATACCCCTTCCCATGCACCCCAGGATTCCACTAGTCCTTCTGACTGCCTTGTCACACTGGCTGGCCACCTTTAGGTCATTTGATATGATTACCCCAGCTCTTTTTCCTGCTTGGTCATTATCACTATCCAAATCATTTCATACTCCACTCCTGGGTTTCTGTGCCCTAAATACATGATTTTGTACTTTTTTGCCTTATAACCCAGCTGCCATTTCCTTGACCATTCCTCTACTTTTTCGGATCTCTGCTCATCCTTTCTGCACACCCCTCCAGAGTGTCCAGACTGTTGTAGATCTTTCTGTCATCTGCAAAGAGGCAGACCTTCCCTTTCAGCTCCTCTGCTATGTCACTAATACAGACATTAAAAAAGACTGGTCCCAGTACTTAACATTGAGGTACCCCTCTGGTCACCCTTCCTTTCTCAGAGTGATCTCAGTTTACCACTACCCTCTGTCTCCTATTCCCTAACCAGTTTCTTACCCAGGCTACCACCTTGTTCCCCACTCCCAAGCTACCCAGTTTGCTGACCTGTCTCCAATGTGGAGCAGTGTTGAAAGCCTTACTGAAATCAAGGTAGGCCAAATTCACCGCTCCACACTGATCTAACTCCTTGGTCACCCACTCAAAGAAATCTGTAAGATTTTTTTGGTAGAACCTCACCCCTGTGAATCCATGCTGCCTCAAATCCTGTAACCTGTTGGATTCCAGATATTGTACAATCCTTTCCTTTTGTAGCATTTCCATTAACTTACCCACCACCGATGTAAGGCTGACAGGCTGGTAATTGTCTGTTTCTTCCTTGCTGCTTCTTTTGTGAAGTGGGGCCACATCTGCCCTTCTCCAGTCCATCAGGACCACTCTGGTCTCCAGTGATCTGTTAAATAGGTCTATCAGAGGTGCAGCTAGTACCTCCCTGAGTTTCTGAGCTCCCTCATCACTCCAGAATGTACTCCATCTGGCCCTATATAGCTTTGTCCACCTTCATGTTAGTGAGTGCTTTTCAGACTCTCTCCTCAGAGAAAGGATTAGTGTCCACCTCCCTCCCATCAAAGGAAATGAAATATGAAAACTGCAGTGGCTTTGGTAGCATTCAAAGGCATTGACAGCCTCATTCCTGTGCTTACAGAGAGAAAAATGAGTTTTGCTGTGGGGCATGGTCAGACAATACCATCCTATCTTGGAGAATGGCACTTCTAATCCTCCTTACCTCACCATCACCCCAAACAGGGGAGAGGATATTATGATCTCTTTGAGTGGCTGAAACCCACCATAGGATTCTTTGCAAGTTGATGACCACAGATCAATTCATTGTGGTTGACTGCATAATGTGTCATACAGGAACATCATGGTGGCACAGCATTACCAGCATTACCATGTAGGCATTCAACTCAGTGACACAAAGAAAATTGTTGAAGAAATTAGAGGATCTAGGTGCAGCAAAGAACCTAGTTAGATGGCTGGGAATTTGGTTTGGGGGAGACATCAGAGGGTTGTGGTAAATGAAATCAAGTCAGGGGATAGGACGGTCACAAATGAGGTGACACAGGAGTGAGTCCTGGGCCCAGACCATTTCACTATGCTCATTAGCAACATAGGAGAAGGACTACTGACCTGTTTGCAGGTAACACTAAGCTCTGTTAGATGGATCTGCGTAGGTTAGAGAGGAGGTCCAAGGTTTGGCAGTTTAAATGTAATGCCAAAATGTGCACATGATGCACATAGGGAACAAAACCTAGGATGGAATATTGGATGGGATGGGTTAAGCTGGGAACTTTGAAGAAACTGACTTGGAAGTCATCATAAGTGACTCCATACAACATTCTAGCCAATGTATCAAGGCCTACAGGAAGGCAACCAGGATGTTGGGGTGTAATGGAAGGGGTTTCTATAGCTAGAGGAAGGAGGAAATACCTCTTTATAGATCAATGGTAAGGCCTCATCTAGAATATTGTGCCCAGTTGTGGAATCCCCAGCAAGGACAGAAAATGACAGGCTAGAGACAGTCCAGCATAGGGTAACCAAAATGATTCAGGACCATCAGAGTAGATCCTATGAGGGTTGGTTTAATGCATTGAACATGTACCTACTAAAGGCCAGAAGAAAGAGGTGTCATGTGATACAGACCTACAAGTTCCTGAAAGAATAAACAGGACAAACTGTGAGGCATGATTCAGCAGGAATTGTGAGTCAATAACATGGGCACATGAGTGGAGCTGGTGGGGGTGGGGAGTTCAAGAGGGATGTAAGAACATTTTATTTTACAGGGACAGTAACTTGATCCATGGAATAGCCTGCTAGCATAAATGGCTTCAGGCAAGGCTGGGACAGAGGTAAGGGTTTAATAATTACTCAGGGTGAGCAGTAAGGCAGGGAGCGGAGGGGAGAGGGGCAAAATCTCCATCTAGACAGCAGGTCTTAGGGCAGATTAGGGTGCAACAGGGAAGACTGAATAGACTGATTGTCTTTTTCTGCTGACATTGTCTTTGTTTCTATGTTACTCTTGCTATTCATTTGTGTCATTCAGATGGACAACTGACCCAGTAGGAGGAAGTACAGGAGGATTAATCCCTTTATGTATTGGTAGCAGCTGCTCCTGTGCAAGACCTGTTCATGGTTTGCAATGACATCACCCCCTCTTACTGACCTATGTTTTAATAAATATTTGGGCATGGATTTTCAAAAGTATTAATGCAGCACTTGAGGCAATGTTACCATGCAGCTGCTTCCTTGTTAATGTGCTTTAATGTTTGCGGACAATTTTCAAACATTCTAACATATTTACACACTTTATGCAGTGTACATCACAAAAATGATGCATGTATCAGACGTTTAGCACAGTCATCATTTTAGATGCATATTTTGCTGTATTTGCAGAAAAAGTTAGACAACTGTTTTGGTGGTTTAACAGTCCTGATGAAGTTAGCACAAGTGAGGCAAAATTGTGCAGCAAAGCTTTGAAAATGCACCTCTTTACCTTTATACTCATCTTACTTCTCCGTATCTGCTCTGGGAACATTCAAGTAAACCCTGGTCCACACAGCTCCATTATATCCCCATCAGACTTTGCCTCAGCCCCTGGACTAAAACTTATGCTAATTAACGTATGAAGTCTGCTCAACAAACTTGCCCAGCTCCAAATATGGTTAGCCCACACCGAGCCAGACATTATCATTATTACTAAATCATGGCATAAACAATCCACTACTGATCAACAAATATCCATACCTGCCTACAACCTCCACTGACTTGACAGGCCCACTGGGGGGGTGGAGTGGTCATCTACTACAAAGACAAATTTAAAGTACTGTATCTGATATCTGGACCGTCTTGGAACCAAAAGAATTTGAATATGTGTCACTAAACTTCCACTTACCATCATCCCAAATCCTTCATATCATAGGTTGCTACAGGCCCCCCTCTGGGGGAAACACAATAATCACAACCCTAAAATCCTTGATAGTCCTTAGCAGCTCCTAAACCATCAACCTCAGTGATCTAAACCTTGACTGGTTAACCCCCAAATCAAATGGCTTAAAAGGGCTATGCAGCGAACTCGGGTTCTCCCAGCTTATCTTGGAACTGACCAGAGAAAAGACCAAAAAGACCAACAATCGTGCGAATAGCTCTATGCTTGACATCATCAACTCGAAACACCCACACAAAATTCTCAACACTGCAGTGTTTCACAATGACCTGATCAATCATGGTATCATTGTTTGCACCAGGGCTCAGGTGAAATTCCCCTCGACAGCCAAATTTAACATTAAGAACAGTTTCTGCAAATTCAATGCTTGTAACTACTTTAACAACCTCAGGGGGATAAACTGGCCAAGCCTCTATCTAGCCAAGTCAGTGGACAAGGCTGCCACAATCCTCAACAACCATCTGCTAAAACTAGTTAACAAGCACGACCCCCTTATCAAAACCAGGGCTCATAAATTCTCCAATCTCTGGTTCACACCGACACTCAAAGCTGCCCTCACCTCCCAGGATAAGCTATGGGCCCGTGCTAAGTGGACTAAGTGTGAAGTCAACTGGCAGGCTTTCAGATCTGCTAGAAACTCTTGCTACAAGCTCATCCATTTAGCTAAATCAAATTATTACATCAATACCCTTGAACAGATCAATGGGAGTTCAGCCAAGATCTGGCGGACTTTGAAATCCATTGAAGGGCAGAAATCTGCCCCCCTCTGTCCCTACCAAAATCAATGATAAAGAAGTCATGCTAGAGGACTGCAATCTTGTCCTACAGAAATGAAATTCCCACTTTGCACCGCTGGGCTGGCATTTGACTCCTCCCCTTATGCTGGATGATTTTTGCCCTCCCCAATCCCAACTGCCCCTCACACAACCACGGCCCCATACCCCTTCACTCTATAACCAGTAACCTACAAGGAAGTGGAAGACCACCCGTGTAGCCTTGACACCAGGAAGGGTGGTGGTTCTGATGGGATAGAACCCTTTTTTCTCAAACATGGCTACTACTACCTTACAGCCCCCATCCTCCATATGTTCAACCTCTCTATCTCTACTGCCACAGTCCCCTCCTGTTGGAAAATGGCCCATGTACTGCCCCTCTTCAAATCCAGTGACCCCCTGACCTGAACAATTACAGACCTATTTTCATCCTCCCAGTCCTTTCCAAAATACTAGAGAAACTTATCTATAGTCAAGTAAAGGAACATATCGAAAAGCACTCCCTCCTTAACCCTTCACAATTAGGCACAACCACAGCACCATCTCGTTTCTAGGTAAAGTCACCAATGATTGGTACTCCACCCACAACTCTAAATAAATAATAGGTGCAGTGTTCCTCGACTTGAGTAAAGCATTAGAAACTGTCGATCACAGACTCACTCTACTAAGCCTCTCTAATCTAGGTGCCACCACCCACACAGTTCATTGGTTTGCAAACTATCTTGCAGGGTGAGTCCAGCAGACGGCATTCTTTTGAACCCCCTTCCTATTACTAGAGGCATCCCCCAAGGGCCCATTTTAGGCCCTATCCTTTTCTCTATCTACATCAACACTCTTGACTCCAACATTGTCAATTCAAAACTATACTTCTTCGTTGACGACACAGTGTTATACACTTCTAAGCCTATGCTAGTTGAAGTATGTGATTAACTTCAATCCAACTTCCTCCAGCTCGAGCAGAACCTTATTTGCGCCAAGCTACTGCTCAATGCCAAAAAAACAAAGGTCATGTTCTTCAACAATAACAAATAACCCCCCTCCCATGTCTAAGGCTGGCATCACAATGGTATCAATATACCTAGGGGAGCCACTTGCAGTGGTCGACAAGTTTAAATACCTAGGCCTCTATATTCCCTTGATTTGTGTATCCACTCTCAATGTTAAACATTCTGCTGCCTATAAAATGGTTCCAGAAAATTAATTCAATTTGGTTGAATTTCTTGTGGTTAGGGAAACACCCCAGAAGAGCACTGGTAAAGTTATGCAGACCAAGGAAGATAGGGGGATTGCAAATACTACATCTCTTACTATATTATTTCACATTCCAAGGCAGTAAATATTTTCAGTGGTTGGAAGGCCAAAAAGGGGGAACCCCACCTTGAAAATGGTTGAACACTGAAAAATTTAGAATAAACTCTAATCATATTGCTTTACCTCCACTTCTCTACATTCCTTTCAGTAAACTCCCAGCCCAAGTGAAACATACACCAGTTGGCTGGTCTGTAAGAGCACACCAACACCTATGCTGCTTTTATAAGCTGACTAGTCAACTGGATTTGGGACAACCATTTTTTAACAATCCAAACATTATGACTGGTAATAAAGTGGTCCAGCCGACTACTTGGAGAGGGTTAGAGATGTCTTCCCTCGTGTATTTCATCAGGGGGGACAAGTTTTTATCCTTCTCACAGTTTAGAGATGTTTTCCACCTCCCTGCTTTCTCTGCTTTTGGCTACACACAGATTAAGCATTGTCTATATTCCCTGCTGGTACCACCCCATGGTCTGATGGTGCATCTAATTTTTTTCTCTCTTTGACTTTGGCTTTATCTCAGACTAGACAAATATCAAAATTATATAATGAGCTAGGATCCTGGCTTTTGAAAACATATTCTTCCAAAGCATATTATTGGCAGATGGTCACCAATCTGACCTATGATGATGCTAAGTGGAGGTTTATCTGGTCTGATATATGTATATATAAATATATTAAACAAGATCAGTTAAGACTTATACATTTTAATATACTTCACAAAATGTACTATACGCCACTTAGACTATATCAATTGGCTGGAAGGCCTGATGCTTTATGCCACAGTTGCCAGCAGGAGGTATGATCCATGCTACACATAATATGGACGTGTCGAGAGGTGGCCTCCATTTGGCAAAATATCACACAAACTTTTCACTCTATTTTTGGCCATGTAAACTATTTTATAATAGAAATATGTGTCATAGGTAATTATTCTACTATTAAGTCATCTTATCACAGGTCTATATGGCTCTGGTATCTGCAGTAGCCAAACATCTTGTGCTAAGGCAGTGGACCAGTGACCCCAACAAAGAGTGAATGGAATCAAGAACTGTTCTCAGCTTTGAAAGCTGAAAGGGCCATCACTATCCAGAACCAAAAATTGCTCAAGTTCCATGCCCTGTGGGAGCCCTTTATGCAATATCTGTCCGGGAGGTGAAAACCTGAAGCCGGACTGATTATTACGCTCGCTACCATAACCTGACATGGAGAGGAAGAGATCTAAAATTTTAGACTTTCAGTCATTGCTGACCATATTTTTGCTTTCCTGCACACATATGAAAAGTTGTTTAACCACAGGATGGGGTGATGGGATGTTGGGGGGTGGTTTTGTCAGGGAGAAATCAGGGAGCTTTTTGACACAATACTGTTGCATCCATTTATGCCATCCTGGCCTTTAGCAGATAGGAATTTTTTTTTTTTTTTTTGCTTTGTGGGGAGTGCTATTTCATGGATATTGTATAATATTTCTTTGTGAGACTGTTCAATAATGTATGTTTTTGTATAAATTCAATAAAGTTTAATTAATTGCAAAAAAATATATACCTAGGCCTATGGCATGAGAGCAAACTCTCCTTCAATGCCCACACAGATAGTCTTATTGCCAAGCTTAAAGCCAGACTAGGTTTCTTTATTTGAAACAGAATGCTATTCCCAACTGAGGTCAACCTCTGACTCATTCAGGCAACATTCCTCCCACTTATAGACTATGAGGATATCATTCACAATTGCACTTCAGCAACCAGCCTACACAGGCTTGACGTCCTATTCCACCATGCCCTTCAATTTATCATGAAGGCCACCTCCAGGACCCACCTTGTGACTTGTACCTTCTTGTTGGGTAGACATCCCTAACCACTGAAAGACTGCTCCACTTTGGCATGTGGATGCTTAAAGTGCTACACAATAAACTGCCCATCTATATCTCATCTCTCATCCATATCTCACACTGCACTTACTCCTTAAGGAAGTTTGCCTTCCTCCTCCTCCTGGACATTCCTAGAACTCATACTTCCCTTAGCAAGGATGCTATTTTGCATGCCCTACATGTGGCTAGGAATCACATTCAGACAATACTTAAGCTCTCCAGCCTAGTCCTGATTAAATTCTTCAAAGACTCTAGCCTCAAAACACTTTACGGCTCTCTGTAACTGCCAGAGGAACTAGTTCACGTTGTTCCTGTCCCACTGTATTACCCTTGTCTATAAACCGAGTTAAGCACATTTCCTCTTCTCCCCTCCACCTTCCCTCACTCACCCTGCCCACCCACTTCACCATCCCCCTGCTGTGCCCACTCCTTCTCCCCATGCTGCTACTGGCTCCTTAAAGGTCAAATGCACATGAACCACATCCCTTATTACCTGTTGGTAGTAACTATGACAGTATGTTCCCTAGTTGTGAAGTAACTTTGTTTTGTCAAAGACAAAGTCGTATTAAGTACCTTTCTGAGCCTCTGTTTAGCAGCTGAGCAGCACAGTTTGTTCACATTCCTGCTATCAGATTCTCAGATGTCTCCCCCTGAGATGTCCCCTAGGAGTGATGTCAAATTTACCTCAGCACACTAATGGGAACCACTAGGCTGTCAGTGGTTCTCCCTTGGCACACAGATTGATGGCGCTACAATACATCCCATGTAAGTGTGTTGTGTCATTGATTTATTTGACTAGTGCTGATGAACAGCAGCGGCACACAGCTTGTCTATGAGAGCAAAGCATTTGACCTTGCATGCTTTCTTATTGGAGCCTCTCTTTGCTGCTGTGCTACAGTAAGGCAGGAGACAAGACTGTAAGTGTGTTACTCTGGGGGAAGGGTATCCTTATATGTGCTATTAGTATCTGTGGGACTGTCAGATTATAGGCAAAATGCACTGCTGGACTTGTGTCACCCAAATGTACAGAATGTAACATAAATGCACAGCAAAGTGATAAGCACCCCCCTTCCCCATTTCCTCAGCTTTACCCAGCTGGTTTCCAATGTGCGGTCACATCACAGAAGGTGGGGCCATGCCTCAGCACACCTGAGTTCAGCTAAACATATATTCTGAGTGTATGAGGAAAGCTGAACTTGGGGAAGTGCTAGTTCATATGAAACAAGGATTACAAGTGCTAAACATTGAGGTCTGCAACTCCTGGAGTGATACTGGGCAAGGGTAAATGACTATGCATATTCCAAGGACTTAATGTCCTGGGAATGTCTATTTCAACGCATAAGTGTATTGAAATTTTAAGTGTATTAACCCCACATAGATTGTATGAAGAATGTAATTACTAATTGGAAACATTCACAAATTCTTACTTGATATTTTTAACTTTAATGTCAATAAGCTTTGTAATATCACTCACAAAACCAATACCCAGCAAACCTACATAGATAACATGCTGTTATAGCTCTTCAATATGTTATATTTGTTTCATGCTGTAGTACTTGAGAATCAGCTTCCCCCACCAGGATCGTATTTTTTAATGTCATCGGGAGCCCATAGTAGAGAAGAGAATAAGTACAAAAGATAAAAACCCAGAGCAAATCCCCTGGGGCAAATGTTACCCTGGAAGGATATTGGCCATGCAGCCAAATCTGAAAGAAAAACATAATTGCACACACCCAGTTCAGCAAAGCATCATGGGAAGTTTATGCAAATTGACAAGAAGGAATTTACTTAGGCTCAGCTCTAAAAAATATAAATATATATATATATATATTAGCATGTATGGAATATTTGGTAAAGCTGTAAAATAAAACATACATCACAATACTGCTTGCAAAAGCATTATAATTAATTACTGTAATACAGCACTATACCATTTCTGGGTACAGTTGATCAACAAAATGAAGTGTCATTTTGTTACACTGTAAGTGTCTAAATCACTGTTTTCATAAATGTAACACATTTGTGAGTTAATATTACACATAATGTGTTAAACAGTGATTTAGACATTTACAGTGTAAAAAACATAACACTCCATTTTTAGAGTGCACAGACACTGATAGCACATATAGGGATCCCCCCCCCCCCAAGAGAAACATGCTTACAGTCTCGTCTCCTGCCTTACTGCAGTACAGCAGCAAAGAGAGGCTCCAAAAAGAAAGCACACAGGGTCAAATGCTTTGTTCTCATAGGAAAGCTGTGTGCCGCTACTGTTCATCAGCACTAGTCAAATAAATCAATGACACAACACAGTTACATAGGATGTATTATAGCACCATCTATCTGTGTGCCAAGGGAGAAACACTGACAGCCTAGTGTTTCCCATTAGTGCGCTGAGGTAAATTTGACATCACTCCTAGGGGACATCTCAGGGAAGGCATCTGAGAATCTGATAGCAGGAACGTAACAAACTGTGCTGCTCGGCTGCTAAAAAGAAGCTCAGAAAGGTGCTTAATACAACTTTGTCTTTGACAAAACAAAGTTACTGCACATCTAGGGAACATACTGTCATAGTTACTACCACTAGGTAATAGAGGATGGTTCATGTGCATTTGATCTTTAAGTCTGCCTATTTCTACCCCCACTCTCTTTCTTTCATTTCCCATCTTCCTCATTGCTCTTCTAACCTATGCTCTTACATTGCCTCCAGTTTGTCACCCCTCCGAGTTCTTTCCCTACAGGGTCAGTTCACCGTATGTAGAACGGCGCACCTCAAAACCACTCAACAGAGACAGCATGGGTGGGAATAGCAACAGGGTGCAAAACTGCTAAATGATCTTTGCACAGTTGTGCACCCTGTCTCTGCTCCCTCACAGAGGATAAGTCCTCTGCTGGGAGGAGGGTCCTCTGAGCAGCTGCCGTGGCATGATAGGATGAGTAACAGGCAACAATGGAGGCAGTGCACCTGTTGATCATGTGATTTAGGTGTACAACCCCACCTTGGAATTGATTATTTTAGTGGGGGGGTCAGGGGCACAGCCCCTGTAATGGGGAGTGCATGGGGCAGAGCCCCCCACAAGACATAGAGAAATGCTGCTGGCAATATATCATGCTGTAGTGGCAGTGCAGCATATTGCTGCGGCATTGCATCATGCAACATTATGACCCTGTACCATTCTTTCTGCCTACCCTATTTATCTCGCTGCTGGATTTGTCTGTCCTTCCTCTAACCACACCCTTAATTTCTCCCCAAACACTGCCTTACTCTATGTTGTTTATCCAATGCTTTTGTGTAACTCTGTTAATTTCAGTGCTGCAATATATGCCTTTCTGTATTTTTGCTGTATCTTGCACAATTTTTGCACAATGTAAATGCCAGAATCTGCTAGTAGACTGTATGTTTTGATTTGCATGAATTATTTCACTATGTGTGTACCTCCCCCCCCTTATGTAATCAGTTTTATTGGCTGAATTTATACCACCCTTTATGTAATCAAGACCTCTTTGTGAATGAGCCTGCTCAATGGAGTTTTTCTGCAATAAACTTGAACTTGAACTTATACAAAGTCTGCCTGTGTTTTTACATGTATATAGGGTTGTCTGGCATGCTGACATATCTGTCACTGTGTGCAGTGAAACATCTGTAGGGGAGGTCAGGAAGGTCATCTGTTTGCATATTGAAAACTGTCCAGTTTGTCATGTTACTCAGAGGTGCTTATTCCCTATGTTACCTAGACCATGATATACTCAACCAGTGGATGTGAGTCAAGAATGTCCTTATCACATTCTCAACTTTCCGGTACCCACATGAGCCTATTGTAGGAGTGACATATCAGAATGGTGCAGAGGGCACAGCACTTCTGGTTGTTTCTAATGATGGTACAGGGAAGTGCTACCAGCTAATCTTGGTGTTGATGGCCATCATCTTGTCTGTCATCAAGCAAGACCTAATCAGGTGCCAGTGTACCCTTCATTGCACCAGTCCCATACGGAGTCCACTGCTGATACTGCACTTCCATGCTACTAAACACAGCCTTCTCCATGCTTTAGGTGGTTGTCCATGGCCATCTGGGCACTAGTAAACCTTGGTTAACTCCAACCCCAACCACAGTCACCCAATCACTGCAACCTCTATGCCTCCCTGGGGTTGGCTGCCTTATCAACCAGACATATCATCCACTCTGTCACCTGGCTATACAAAGCCCTACTTTCAAAACGTCCCCCCTACATCTCAAACCTATTTCAGTGGACTACTTGTGCATACTCCCTTCACAGTAGCTCTTATTATTTATATATTTATTTATTGAAATGTTTCACTAGGAAGGGTACACTGAGCAACTTAATGCTTGCCTCATGGTACGTCCTGCAGGAAGGGGGAAGTGGGAATTTCAACATAAGTAAATGATACAAAAACAAAGCGTAGTACAGTACAGAGACAGGAGCATATAATAAATGACAGTCAATACATACAGGTAATACAGTGCAATCATACAGGGGATTCATGATGAATCAATACAACAACTCAGGGAAGCATGCGTAGCAAACACACATGCATGAAGTGCCAGGAATTTAGAGTGAATAGGTGAAGGAGCAGAGGGGGTGTGAGGGAAGAGCAATATACAAGTAGGGGTCAGTAGCAAGAGCATTTAGGCAGTTATGCTAGACATCCCAAGCTCCCATTCCTGCTTTTGAGCTATGGCTATAATGTATAGGCATTAACCAGTGCTCACTGTACTTATACTCTGTATGATTGCTCGCCCACATTTATTCTATGTATGAATGTCTATGTTTTATTCTGATGTGGAGCCTTTGGAAACGAGTTTATGACTCAAAGGGTTGTAATTCCGATTTTCTAAATAAATAAAAAAAAATAAGCCATACCCTTCCAGCTGCTTGGAACAAGGCACAATCTAGACTCAGACTTCAAAGTTTGATCCACCTAGATAGTTTCAAAAGTGCTAGCCTATGTGAACTCTGCATTTGCCCGCTAATTATATGTTATGTGTCTGACTCTTTAGGCCTAAATTATATTACCATCTCTCTTCCACCAGCTTCTTCCCTCCACCTTCTCTGACCTCATCGCTACCCCTCTTTTTTATCTCCCCCCCAACCCCCCACAGAGCCACTCCCCTGCTTCCTTGCCTCTACCTCCCTAGGCACCCCAGCCTCACTCACCTCCCCCCTCCCTTTATCACATTCCTCCTTCTCTTCCTTGTCTGTAACCCATACCATGCCTGCACCTCCACTGTATCTCTTCCAATAGCACTACTACCTTAGTGGATACTGACTAATACAAAAGTACTGCCAAATGCTCAGTATTCTTACTATGTGCAACCTCCAAAGCTCTGTTGACCTGTGTTCTCATTGCAAGCATTGCATAATTTATCTTGTTATCTGCTGTACCTGGGTATTTTATTGCAAATATTGTGTACATTTTCTTGTTTTCCTTCTCTGCATCTGATGTACTCTCTGTTTATTTACCATTATTTTTGTATATGCCCATGTATCTGACTCCCTCTGCCTTCCAGGACCTCCTTATAAATGAGCTTGCTCAATGGAGCTTTTCCTGCAAATAAACTTGAACTTGAACTTGAACAGTATGGTCTCCAAAATTCAGTGAAGAGCTGGCTGAATACTCCTGTCCTCTTTTTTGCAGCTGTTCCTAACAAACAAAGCACTTCTGCACTTTCTTTTATAAATTGCCTCTAACTGACTGCACATTCCTGATTTCTAGTTTTCTGTAAATTACTAAATGACAATTTGTCAGGGTGGAATAGTAGTAAAATACTACTTAACCAACTACTTCATTTAAATAAGGGTGATGTAAGTAATAAGACACAACAGGCTGTTTGTAATTATGTGACAAACACACACTTAGGTGGGTTGTGAGGCATCAAGCATTTAGGTTGAGAGCCTTCAGCATCTGGAAGTGCAATTATCACATGACTACCCACACCATAACATGTCTTTTATTGTACTTACAAAATGGGGAAGTTAAGAAGATGTCTTAAAAAATGGCAGCTTTTTTTTTTAATTAAAAACAGATATTTTCTTTTGTTAAAAGTAACTAAGAACAAGCATTTGTCAATGCCGAACGTTGAATGCTTTGGAAGATGTCTGCTTCTGCACCTTGTTTATGTCGTTGAGGTACTTGAACATTTTGTGTCCTGTGCCAGACTACCCATCTTGTTAATTAGCCTTCTATGTTGGCCGGTGTCGAAGCCTTTTCTGAAATCAAGGTAGATGACATCCACTGCCCTCCCCCGATTTACTTCCTTACTGAGGTATTAGGGTTTCCAATCCTAATGCCAACCCCTAACCCCACCCTGCAGAGACTGACAGGCATTTTGGGGTGTCTTTGGGTCTTCGGCCATAACGCTCATGCCATTCCACCTCACCCCCACCCTGCAAACACCAACAGGCATCACAGTGTGCCTTGGGGTCTTTGGACATTATGCTCACCCCATTCCATAAGGAAATAACCTGAGATGGGTACAGCATAGAAGAATGGGGTGAACATTAGAGCCAAAGACCTCAAGGCACACCTCAATGCCTGCCACTGGCTGCAGGGTGGGGGTGGAATGTCATGAACATTATGGCCGACAACCCCAAGTCACCCCCTGATGCCTGTCAGTCTCTACAGGGTGGGGGTGGGGTGTTCTGGTATGAAACCCTAATACTCCAGATATTTATTAGTATTTTTGCTTCAAATTTTCAGCATGGTGTTTTTGTGATCCCACCTCATGAACAGTGGCACTATCATTTCGTTACTCAATCCTGAAAGATAATTTTGCACAGCGGCCACACCATTCGGCACCACAGGTGCAAAAACACATTTTGGGCAGGATGTGAAAAAATGACAGCTGTACTGTTCATGAGGAGGTGTGAAAAAATGTTGATGTTGAAAATCTGGAGTGAAAATATGAAAAATTGAAGTTCCAAGCATACAAAGAAACTGTGCAACGTACACCTGTAACACAATCATTTTTTGGAATTTTTTACCAGCTTTTCAACATGGGCATTTTTGGACCTCTCCTCATGAACAGTGCCACTGTGATTTTGTTAATCTGTCCCAAAAGTTGATTTCCCACAGCGACCGCACCACTCTGTACCACAGATGTGAAAACACATTTAGGGCAGGATGTGAAAAATGACAACTATACTGTTCATAAGGAGGTGTGAAAAAATGGCAATGTTGAAAATCTGGAGTGAAAAAATTAAAAACTGGCAAAGTTATGAGCATGCTTAGAAACTGTACAATGCATGCTCATTACGCAGTAATTGTCTGGAATTTTTTCACCAAACTTGCAACATGGGCTTTTTTTGGACCTCCCCTCATGAACAGTGGCACTGTTGTTTCATTAATCATTCCCAAAAGGTGATTCCATGCAGTGACCATGAAATTACCTTTCTGGACAGAGTAGTGAAATGACAGTGAACTGTACATGAGGTGGGGTCCCAAGAACCCCATGTTGAAAATTTGGGTCCAAAATTCCCAAAAATGGCTGAGATATCAACTAAGTTGAAACCCTCCCTTGACTCCCATTATACAGCTTACCTTGAAATCTTTATTTTGTCAGTCACCTTTGAAGAGTGCAGATTTGTCCTACTTCACAGAAGATTGCTGCTCCCGAGCTCCAGAGGTAAGTTTGGAATGACGGCGGGGGAGGGCAAGGAGGTGGGTGCATCCCAAAAGTTGATTTTGCAGTCCCTGCATGACATCACCTTTAGGCCAGGAGTTAAACATTTTCTCTGCCCTTCTTTATGAGGCAGGGTCAAAACAAGGCTATGTTGAAAATTTGGTGTAAAAATAAAAAAAAAGCAATTTTCAAACTTTTTAACCCCAATTCCCCTCCTGCAGCCCTATCAGCTCTGACCAGAGTTTGTTTTATTAGTCAGTGTTTGTTGGTGCTTTTTATGTCATGCAAGTAATTGTCAATTTGAAAAAAATTCTAAATAGCTAAAACAAAAGAGTTAGTGAGTGGCTGGCCTGGTGGTACAGAGGGCTGAGGCACCATGAGCGCCTTACTTAATCATATGCTGGTGACTTGGGTTCAGGAATGGGGTTGTCTGGGAAGAGAGGATCAGCATCTGCAGGACTGCTCTCCTCTCTTGAGGAGAGGGGATCCCATGCATATCTTTCCACTTGACTGCCATCTGGAGGAATCCAGATGGTAGTCCGTGCAAGGCCCAGTAACTGGGAGGGGCGCACATTCAGAGCACCAGTGTGTCTCCACAGAGGCCGAGCACACACATCTTGTTCATCGTACATCTGCCCAGCTCAGGGGGAGAAAACAAAGAGAAAAATGGAGGATGGGCTACATGAAACCCTGCCCACTCATGCTGATGGCCTGCTCAGTGTCTAGCTCTGGGAAAATCTTGATATGTGTTCCAGGTGGGGGGGGATGGCCCTCCCTTCCTGGCCCCACTGCAGGGAACAATGCACAAAGGATACAAGTCCCCCAAAACTGGAGGAGACACAGGATGGCTGCTGACAATGGGACAGGGCTGAGCCAGCTGCCCAGACCTGCCAGGAGGATAAAAATCTATATAAAAAAAAAAGAAAAAAGAGGCAGTAACTAAAAAATAGAGGTTAGCCTTTGGTGTCTTGAGCCAACATTGTGGGTAGTGCATTTCTGTGGTACCTGTAGGTAGTATTACGTGGAAGACATTTTTCTACCCTGCCTTTTCCAGTTCCCTAACTGGATCCCATCTTTACAATGACTCAGTAATACACTATAACTGAGCTATGCACAACATGCACAGAAAGTACTTTAAGAAGGTCTCCCTGCCCTCCTGTGATGCTACACAAAGTGAATATCCCAAAAATAAAGCAGATAATTATCATCTGCCCTACCTGAGGGCACTCGGTTAAGGCTGTAGTGTATATATTATATGCACAATCTTTGGCTTGGCAGTGCTGTGCTACTGAGAGTTTGTGTTTTGAGATGGCTTAGATGTCATGACTGGATACCATGTCTTTGAGCATTTCTTGTGCTCTAACTACATTAGAATGTAAAAAGAAGTCTGACTTTTCTATACTTATTTGGGGCAAAGGAGGGCACATTCAACCCAGGCTCTTTAGCTAAGATGACTAGATACTGTAGTATTCAAGGTCCACCACAGATTACCTGCTAAACTATTTTTAGTCACATAAGGGACTCCAGACACTTCTGTCTGTCTAGGGTTTCTTTTCCACTACTTGTCACTACTATGACCGAAGAAGTGGATAATTTAACTAATTACTGAATAGTGTCTTTCATAGACTGGTTCTCTCCCAGAACTCAGTCTGTACTGCTACCAGTTTTTACAACCCTTCAGACACCTGAAAGGGTTACCTTGGTATGCTACCAACACACAACGTGACTCTCACTCTGGATATCTCTTGGCCTGAATCCTACCAGAGCCACTGGTAACACATTATAGTGCCATTTTGCAAAGAGCAAATGACCCACCCCTTCTGTCACAGCTGAGAATACTGCTTTAGATATGGTTACTTTGCAGCCTATCTCTTTGGAAACAGATCATAGACTTTCCAATTTACTCCTAATCTATCCTGAAAGGTTTAAGTCTCAGAAAGCATGAAATATTTTCAATTCATTTCAATTCATTTACTAAAAGGCAAATTGAGAGCACAGTCTCTTTTACAATTGCGTCCAGCATTTAACATTAAAAAACATACAATACAGATACACATAACTTATAACATCAAAAAGGTTTACATTATAGGTGCAACAATTTACTCATAGCATTCACACTTATGAGTCATAAACATTTTAACACTGTTTTTAAAATGGGAAATTGATATGAGACACCATGTTGAGTGTCTTCTGAATGGCAGCCCAAGTAAGAGGCACAATAACTGCTAACATATTATCACCATACTTAGTCCTATATCTAGGCATGGTGAACTGTGGGAGATCAATTGACCTTAGTGTCACTCAGATGAACGAGGATAGGGTGGTGGGCCCTGTGTTTGTGGACCTCTCCAAGGTCTTTGACACTGTGGACCATAAAATACAAATATATATGATGTCCAAAATAGGAGTAGACAAAGAAACCTTGCCATGGTTCCAGTCTTACATAATATCAAAGGTCCAATAAGTCCAGGTAGACAACTTCCTGTCTAAGCCAGCTATAGTTCAGAGAGAAGTTCCTCAGGACTCCATTTTGAGGGCCCACATTATTCCTTATTTATATAAACGAGATGGCAAGTGTGGCAGCCCACACAATTGTGAGGTTGTACACTGACAACACAGTCCTGCTAGCTCATGGAAATACTATTCAAGAACTAGAACAGAGGTTACAGTCAGACTTCACAAAACTTGAACAATGGTTAAATCACTCAAAGTTAGTTTTAAACAGTAAAAAAAAACACTATGGCTTTCAATCCAAAAAGAAATAAGAATAGATATATACAGCAGGACATTCATATAAAAACATTTAACAATGAAATATTGGGTCAAGAAACCTGTTATAAATACTTGGAAGTTTGGATAGATGAAAAAATGAAATTTGATTTTCATATACATGACTTGATCAGTAAAACAAACAAAAAAATTGGGAGCCTTTTGAAGATCAGGGTTCTGTATTGAACAAAAAATGAAAACAGATATTGTTAATCAGCTAATAATTCCATGTATTGATTATGGTGGTCATATACATGGAATGGCTTATAAAACCAGCCTAAAAAAGATTGATGTAACTTACAATAATTTAGCTAGATTTATCTTGAAATGTGACTATTGAAAACATCATTGTGAAATGTACAATCTTTTGGGTTGGTTATCACCAGAAAATAAAAGGAAACCAAAATGGTCCCATCAGTTTCATCGGGTAATATTTTCTAGAAAGCCCAAATATCTAACCAAAAATTTGGAAATAAATGAATATAAACACAAATACAACCTAAGAGACTCTAAAAACAAACATCTCCAAATAAAAATTTAGAATAGATTTGGAAACATGACATTTACTGTTAAGTTTGCATAAATTTGGAATCCAATAGATAATAATCTGAACGATTGGGAATAAAATACAAAACATTTTATAAAGTCTCTTAGACACGAGCTAAATTTGAGATGCATGTGAAACGGTTAATGATAGTCACACTTCAAGCAAACTAACATTTCGATTCAACTTACAGTCTCTCATTTAACTTATTTTTTGAGTGTGTTGAGGGTACAAATAAATTTGTAAATAACTAAGATTACTTCTTTGCAATTTGATTGTATGTTTTTATATGTGTAACTTTTTAGGTATAAAACAGGACCATCTTGAAAATGTTTTTTTTATTTTACCTAATGATGTGTATATAAGATCTATTCCTGTATAAAAATAAATATTTTCTACTAGTGCATATTTGTTAAGTTGTTTAGGATGCAACAAGTTCAACAAATATAAAGGGAAAATTTTTAATACAATCTTATAAACAAAAATTACCCAGTTATTTTGTCTCTGGGCTGCCAAGGATTGTCAACCAACCACAGAATATAAACTACAGTGGAGGGTTCTCCTTTGCAAGCCTGAGGCAAATCTCAAGGCACTGTGGTACAAAGGGTCAAGCAGTCTCAATACCGCATCTTATGTCTTCATGTAAATACAATCCCCAAACTCAATCTGCAACATAAATAAAGAATTAACCAACTGTTTACGAATAGTAAAACTAAAACAGACAGTTTCTATAAAAAAAAAAATTATAGCAATATCTTAAGTTTAGCAGACAAATTTTGAGTATGCAAATCAAATTTCATAGGCTTGTCTAGAAAAATGCCTAGATACCTATATGAGGGTGTCTTACATAAGTCTGTCCCATCCCAAGCTTTAATACTAAGGTTAGAGCGCTTCTACTTAGCCTTACCAGACAATAGGATCCATTGGTTTTTACCAATGTTCAGCAATAAATGTAAATTAATAAGTGTATGCTGAACATTATCAAAGTTATTCTGAAGGATATTTATAGCCACATTGGGATCCTTATTCTGGGTAAATAAATTGGTGTCATCAGCATAAAGAAAAGCATTTGTATTGAAACGCATTTCCCCGGTGTCCTGGCCAAATTTCCCTCATTCACTAAAAATACCACCAACAGCTTAATCTGGTTCAAGGTCAGTTGACATTCATCTGTATCCCCCTTCCCGGGTCATGCCTGAAAATAGGCAGGATTTGTCTAGTGCACCTACCCGGTCAACAAAAGCAAAATAAAAAAAAATAAATAAATTAGCTGGGGTACAGTTAGGTAATTCATTAATATAAATAAGACACATTTATTTTATAAATATATAAAAATAACATTTTATCTCCATGATATTTACATACAATTGTAACCTGCTGTGTGCTGAATTCTGCTGCATGACGGACTAGCAGATCACATCACAGGTGACACAGCAGATAATTAAAGAACAAATGGAAACAAAAGGTCCTTTTGTTCTTTTAATTACACTGCATCCCATTGTGCCATGATCTGCTGAAAACAAAATGCCGCTGGCCACAACTCTATGTTATAGGATGGTACACATTAAAGACTACGGGAAATACAGTAGTTCTACAAAGATAAAGATAAACACATTTGAAAAAGATAGAGGTCAAACAGAAAAAGATAACTCAACACAATCTAAATCTTTGAGTAGAGCAATCCCAACTGGGAACTGGTGCATTATGGCAGACTTGAACCTGTGATGTTACTAGTTCAATGTTTTAAAGCATAACTATCTTCTCATTACAAACATAAAACAGAAAAACCTTTGGCTGGCTGGCCCATTAACCTTGTATCACTGGACTGGCCTCGTTGACATCACATCCTGTATCTGCTTTTGATCTCTGGGACCACCTTTTTCCCAGACTGGTTTAAACCAGATTTTTTTATTTAGAACTTGGTCCTATTGTTTTGATCACTGTATTCCCAGATGGAAACATTTGGCCTTACTCTGGACACTGTTTACATTCAAAACCTGTCTTTTCTTTTATGAAAGAGAATCTGTCACCCCCAAACAAAAGTTTTAGATCAAAAGAATTCAACTACCCACAAACAATTGTTTCTACTGTGACTACAAAGGACCTTTTGCAAAAAAATGTACCTCACAGCTGAGTTCCCTGCAGCTTGGACCACAGAAGAATGTCATTTTCAGTTTCCACCAGACCTTCCACCTCAGCTGAAATACTTTATAGAGGTATAGATGATATTAAAATAAAGAAACAAAACACAAAAATACATTGCAATTTTGTCAAAAAAACTAATCTTTTAGACACCCTAAATGATGTTCTTTTCATGTTAGCAGGTTTGCTCCACCTGCTATGCCCCCAGTTCTCTCTGTTTTAACAATCCATTAATTCTTTAAAGCACATTCTGTTCTTTGCTGAGCCACAGGGTATTGCCTAGACAAAGTATCTGCATGACCATGCTGTGACCCACTGTTTTGCCTAATGTCAATATTGTAGGACTGCAGCACTAGGCTCCACCTTAACAATTTAAGGATTTGCCCATGGTCCTGTGGAGCTATGTGAGGGGGTTGTAGTTAGTGACCAGTGTAAATGCCCTCCTATACAAATATTGTTACAGTTTCTGCAAAGCCCAAATGATACCCAGACAATCTTTTACAATAGTGGCATAGGTCTCCTCTCTGGGCAGCAGCTTCCTGCTCAGGTACATGACTGGGTGTCCCTCCCCATGTGCCTGACCTAATGCAGACCCACCCCTTGTGCATGATTGGATGCATCCACATGTGCAGTGAACTCCAGAGAATAGTCAGGGCTAATGAGCATAAGTGCCCAACACAATGCCTTTTTAAATTGGTAAAACGCTGTCTTGCAGTGATCCATTCACTGAACTTTTTTCTGGCATTTTCTACCTTGTGAGATCAGACAGGGATTTGGCACAGAGTTTTAATAGTACCCTACCATCCATAGGAAGGCCTGGACATTTCTCTTTGTGGAGGATGTGGTCCATCCCTTTATGGTCTCAATTTTTATTGACTCAGGCCTAATGTACCCACTCCCTACCCTTGCTCAATGTATGACATCTCTGCCATTCCTATTTGGCACCTCACCTTGACTGTCAGTCCCACAGCCTTCAGTTGGTGGAGCACCTCAGTCATGTGCAAGACATGATCCTCCAATGTCTGACTGTAGATGCCGATGTTGTCCATGTGCACCAGAGCAAAGTCTTCTGCCCCAGACAGAATGCAGTCCACAAGCCATTGAAAGGTAGCTGGTACATTCTTTATCCAACATGGCATTGCTCAAAACTTGAATAGGCTGAATGGAGTGATGAAGGCTGACCTTTCTCTGGTTTGAGTGGTTGGTGTACCTGCCAATAGCCTTTTGTCTGGTCTGTGTTGATCAGGTACATACCCCCCCCCAGCTTCTTTAGGACCTCATATGTCCTGGGAATGGGGTATGCAGCCAGCTCTGTACAGCTGTTGAGCTTGCAGTAATCAATGCAGAACCTTGTGGTCCTATCTTTCTTGAGAATCAGTACCACTGTGGAGGCCCAGGGACTACCGGACTCCTAGATTACCTAAGAGAGAGTATTTTCTTGATCTCCTCTTCAGTGGCATGTTTCACTTCACTGGGAACACTGTAGGGTGATTTCTGCAGCGAGGGCCAGGGGCCCTGTAGCCACATGGTGCTCCACCAGCACGGTGTACCTGGTTTCCCTGTAAACATTTCCACAAGTGCATGCAGCACACCATGCATTTCAACAGCTTGGGCTAGTGTCAGCCACTCCAAGAGGCTGACAGTGTCCACTGAGGAGTCTTCTTGGGTTTACTTCTGCCTCCTCCACTGGATTTCTGAACACAGCTACTGTAGAACTATCTCATCCTGGTCATGGTTGAGCTTCATCATGTTTAGGCAGTAGATACAGTGGTAGCCACAGACATTGCCAGCTATTTCCAGATATTTCGTGAAATTTCTGAACAGTTTCTCTCTGCTTCCCCTACTGTTTAAATGCAAAAAGCATCAGATATTTCTGGAAATATCACAGAAGTGTCTGGAAATAGCTGGCAGTGTCTGTGGCTACTACTGTATGCTGCCTGGACCTCCTGCTGGGTAGCTCCACCACATAATTAATATCATTCACCCTCATGACCACTGAGTAAGGATCCTCCCAAGCTGCCTACAATTATTTCTGTCAGATGAGGATAAGTACCATCACATGTTGTCCAACTTTGTACTCCTGGGCTCTGGACCCACAGTTGTACCACATATTATGTCTCTGTTGCTCAGTAGCTGGGTACTTCTTGGTGAACCCCATGTGCTCCTTGAGCCATGACATAAAATTCAGGACATACTCCACAACAGATTCACCTTGCAGAGCAAGCTTACCCTCCCTTTCATCCATTGCCAAATCAAGGGGACCCCTTAGCCTATGGCCAAACAGGAGCTTGAAGCATGACCACCCTGTGGGCTTCTGGGGGATTTCTCTATGTACGAATAAGAGATTGGGTATGTACTTTTTCCAGTTTCTCTCACATATTGGTTAGTGAATGCAGAGACAGCAAGAACCACTCCACTGCATGAGTGTGCCAGGTGTATATACACTAGAACCATAAATCAAACACTGGCACCGCTCTACTGGGTATACAAAAAATTCGTTATTAAATATAAAATATATACAATACCCCAACAGACTGAGTTGCTTGCTAAAACCCCAACTGGTTTCACACTACAGCATCCTCGGGGGGTGGGGGGGTGTCAGTATTTTATATTTTATGTTTAATAAATACTTTTTTGTATGTCCAGTAGAGTGGTGCCAGTATTTTATTTTCAGTTGGTTGGTGAATGCCCCTAACATAGATTTAGGTGACACATTAAATTGCTCAACCAGACCCTTACTCTGAGGTGGTATGAGGAGACCCTGAGCTGTGCACCCCACTCTTCTCCCAAAGACTAGCCATTAAGGCAGACATGAGATAAGTGTCCTGGTCTGACAGATTCTCCTGGGGAGAATCTACCCGGCTGAATATCCCCAGCAGTTCGTTAGCCACTTTTTCCACTTCAGTGTAGGACAACAGCACAGCCTTTGGGTACCTCAAGGCATAATCCACAACCACCATAATATACCTCTTGCTTGTGCAACTTGGGGTGCTGAGTGGCCCCACAATGTCAACAGCAACTCACTGAAATGGAAGAGGAATCAAAGCCACCTTAGCTTTGTCCCAAACTATTTCCACCCTCTGGAACTGCAGAGAAGTCTGGCAGTAGTTTGCCATGTCCGTAAAGTTACTGGGCCAGTAAAAACTGATAGTCAAGATGATTTTTATATGGCTGACTCCAAAGTGTCTGGAAAAGGATATTTCATGGGCTAAGGCTAGAAGCTGCTTCCTACACACCCCAAGAACTACTATCTGCCAGAGTACCCCTTCCTCTGGTCCTTCCTTTGGAACCCATTCATGGTGTAAGATCCATTTTCCCAGGACACCTTCCTTTTGTCTGAACCCTGATAGTCATCTTCCACCCTCATGGCCAACTCCCTTAATTTCTTTAGGAATGGGTCAGCTTGATGCACTCTCCCCAGCTCCACACACCTGATCTTCCCTAACACACATTCTCCCATGGGAGACCTGCCCATGGCTGGGCTCTCCCCCATCTGTAGCTGTGGCTCAGAACTACTGCTTCCAGCTTGTTCTTCAGCTGCAACTTCTCCTGCTGCTGATGGAGATTGCTTCCAATTGCACTTCCCTCTCTGTGTCTTCAGAAGCTGGTTTCCTACCCATACTAAGGGTAGTGACACACACAATGTTGGCTCTACTGTCAAAGTTATTACCTATAATTGCATCAAAGGACAAGTCCAGTACAACACCCACCACCTGTATACTCTAGCCATCTTCCCAGTTTAGAAAGATGTAGGCCATTAGCACTGAGCCCACAAGACCCATCAGTCCTCTAATTCTAGAAAACTATCCCTGCAGGATCTTTCCATTGTGAATCAAATTCTGTTTTACCATTGATGTGAAGTCCCCAGTGTCCCACAATCCCTGGATTATCATTCTGTTTACAAACACAGGATGCACATGCAGTGCAGTAAGTGGGAACTGCACTCTGAGTACTGGCTACTAGCTGCTGAGAGCTTCCAGAGCTACCCCGCTTCAGCTTCACTCTTCCTTTTTGTTATATTTTTGGACAGTCATATGACAGGTGTCCCAGTTTTTGGCAGATATCGCACTTGTCTTCCCCGACTCCTTAATTTTGAAACCATTTGACTTCCCTTTTTGTTCGGGCACAGGCTGGCTCCCCTTAGGCTGTCCCCTCCTGGGTTCCTTTAAAACCACTTGATGCCCCCCCCATTGTTTTTGTGCTGAGTGTATAGTTAGCATGATACAAACTGATTAGCCCTCTCAGCTGCCTCCTTCATAGAGCTAGGCATCCAATCCAGTAATTGTATCAACTCTTTTGGTTCAATCCTTAAAAACTGTTCCATGAGAAATACATAATTTAGCTGTTACACAGACCTAGCTTCTGCACCCTCTAATCATTGTTCTAACTGATTGTCTAGTTGTACATACATTTCCGAAGACTCATCTCTCAATGCCTTCCTTAGATCTTTAAATTCTTGTCTGTAGGCCTCAGTAGTCAGTTTAAAACATTTTAACAATGCAGTTTTCACTTATTTTAGTCCATATGGTCCTTATTGTTCATCCTGGTGAGGACTTCTAATGTTCTGCCCATAATTAGTGACAGAAGGTGAGTTGCCCAATTCAAATTGCCCAAAGATTATTTTAGAAGATTTTGAAAACAAATCGAGGTCATCCCCCTTCTTTTCCTTTTTCCAGTGGGGTCTGGTCTCTCACTCCACTCTCCACCCCTCCCATTCCCAGGCTTACCTCCCTGGGTGGAGCCACTGGGTGGGAGTCCCCTCCCAAGAAACATGGGTCTCTAAGCCCTGGCTTGCCCTCCAGGGCAGGGTCATGAGAGCGGGACCCCCCAGTGGACTGTTGTCAGACTGAGAAAAGAGGCAGAAGCAGGGGCCATCATTAATGACTGGCATTTTTAGGAGGTATTTTCCCTGGGGGCAGAGACATGCAATGGTGCCAGCATCCACCCCACCACCCTGACATGTGGTGCTGGCTGTGGCGGTACCCCCAGACTCTGCCAGAGATCCACATTGTGCCAGACACTCTTCCCCTGGAAAAGGAGAGCAGTCTATGGGACACTCGATCCTTCTCCCCTGGCCAGCCCTCCAACTCCCAAGTCCATCCCCAAACTTGGGATGTCAGTGCCAGAGATGGATGCCTTGCTGCTGCACCGGCAGGCTGGCAGGAAAGATCATCCCCCTTCTGATACTTGGGAAACATTATGAAATTAATTTTGGCTTCATGGGTCAAAATCCTGATGCCTGTACTTATGGTTTGTGGCAGTGCCTTCTGGTGCAGAATCTCCATATCCCTCTCATGTTCATGCTCTCTCTCTCTTGCTTATCTTTCATCTGAATCGCATGCTCTCTCAGCTGGATCTCATGTTGGCACTGCCTTTCTCATCCCTCTCACTTTCTCTTGTGCCTCAGTTTCAAACTTTGTCCTCTGCAGCTCTCCATCTGCCTTTTGCCTCTCAACCTCTGCCTTCACTTTAACCAGGGTGCTCTCCAGCCGCATCATTTGTATCTGGTCTGCTTGTGCCACTGCCCAAATTATAGGCTGTGGATCATTTGCACTCTCTCTAGACTCTGTCTCATGATTTTTTTCTAGCCTTGACCACTTTTACTGTGCTTCCTTTGTCACTTTACTGAAGGAGGTCTATGAAGTCTGCCCATGGCCGACCTTCTTCGAAGACAAACCCTCACCTTTTGCCCAGCTCCTCAAGGTTTGCCCAGTTCATTTTTTTGGTATGTCCCAGACATAGTATCTCCTAGCTATCTGCTCTTATTTACAACAAAATAAAAATGGAAATAATGTATATATAGTATCCCCTTTATATAGCTTGCTTTTTGGCTGACCCATAACCTTTTTAATGACAATCCTTTTCAGATCCCAACAGTTCTCAATCAGTTTGTCACAGACTGGTTCTCTCACAGAACTCAGCCTGCACAGCTGCTAGATTTCACAACCATTCAGATGCCTGAAAGGATTACCTTGGTATACTGTGTCTATTCAGCATTCCTCTAACTCAGGGTATCCCTAAGTCTGAATCCTACTAGAGCCACTGCTCACACAGTGAAATATTCTTAGCAAAAGAGCAAATGACCCACCCTTTCACAGCTGAGAACACTTTGCTTTAAATATGGTAACATTGAAGCCTGTCTCTTTGGAAATGGATCACAGACTTGCCAATTTATCCCTGGTTATCTATCCTGAAAGGACTGTCACAGAAAGCATGAAGTATATACAAATGACATTTAATACTCCACAATATTTACATTTCTGACTGGAAAATACACACTAAAGACTGTGGAGAATACAGTATTACTACACAGATAAAATCCAACACATTTTCAAAACATAGAGGTCACACAGAAAAAGCTAACTTAACACTATCTAAATCTCTAAGTAGTGTAGGAGAAGCTTATCACAAACTGGAAACTGGTGAGTTGTGGAAGACTTGAACTCATGATGTCACTAGTTCAATGCCCCAAAGCATAATCAACTTCTCATTGCAAGCACACAACATGAATATCTTCAGATGGCCAGCCCACGATCCTGGCATCACTGGACTGGCTTCTCTGATATCAGGCAGAAGGACTGTATATTGAAAGACAGAATAGCATAGTGAGATTGATCCACTGGAAACTATGCAACATGACAACAACTAGTACCCAGAGCAAGTGCTGAAAGGAAGCTGAGAATAGAGGAGTTTAACACTTGGCTGGGAGCCTGGTGTCAGACCAAAAGGTATGGGCTGGTGGCGGGATTGGGTAGAACTTAGGATAGCAGCACCCTGTATGCCCAGGACAGGTCACACTTCAGCAATGAGGGCTCAGGGGCATTAAAACAGAGACTGGTGGAATACATAGCAACCAGAGTGGATTTAACCTATGTGTGTGGGGAGTCAAACTGGCTTACCCCCATACCAGTAGGGACGGAACAAGGGAGTGTTTAAACCATTTTGATAATAATAGCATTCAAAAGGGGAAGGATGGGAAGGGCACATATTGGAGGGTAGTCTCCTTGAATGCAATGAGCCTGGGGAACAAAATGACCAAGTTGCAGGCTCTCATGGCAAAAGGGAAGGTGGCCATAGCTGCCATCACTGAAACATGGTCCACACAATTCCAGCACTGGGCCCTGGTGATCCCAGGGCACAGGATATGCCACAGGGACAGGAAAAAAGGGAAAAGGGTGGGATGGCAATTTATATGAGGGAGGGAGGGGATAAGATGTGCCAGGGAGGAGGTGGAGGAGGAGGGTAGAACAGAGGCATTGTGGATACAATTCTGGGATTCAAGAAACAGGACACTTAGGATGGGTGTTTTGTATAGGCCATCATCTCAGGCACAGCATTTGAACAGAGAACTAGCAGAGCTGATAAGGATGATCAGTGGGAAGGGTAACACCATGATCATGGGGGACTTCAATCCACCGGGGTGGATTGGAGCACTCCAGCCACCTCGAGTACAAGGGAGCAAGTCCTCCTTGAGGCTTTCAAGGACAGCTTTTTGGTACAGATGGTAAATGAGCCAACCAAGTTAGGCAACACTCTGGAATGCATGCTGTCCAATGGGGAGTTTGTCAGAGAGCTGGGAGTGGAGGATTGACTGGCAGGGAGTGACCACCTCACAGTGTGGTTCTCACTTAGCATGGGCAAGGAGGCTGTGGGAACAGGGATCAGAGTGTTGGACTTTAGGTGAGCTGACTATGTAAGGATGGGAGAAATAGTGGTCAGGCACCTAACCAAAATCCACCCACACATGGATGCTAACCAGAAATAGGCTGTTATAAAGCTAGGGCTCATGGAGGCCACTAGATCCTGTACCAAGACACAAAGCAAAAAGGCTAGGACCAAGAAACCAAATTGGTTAAGTGGGGATGTGTTGGAAAAGGTGAGGGCCAAAAGGACAGCCTTCAGGAGATTCAAGAGATGCACATAGGGGAAGGATAGCGGGGAGTACCTGAAGAAATCTAGAAAGGTCACCAGAGGAGTCAGGGCAGTCAAGGCTTCCAGAGAGCTTAGGCTGGCACAGGCTATCAAGGAAGTGGAAAAGAACTTCTTCAGGTACAGAAGGGAGAGAAGGATCTGCAAAGATCAAATAGTAAGGATCAGGAAGGATGGAGGTGTTCAGAGAAAGAGGTAGAGCAGGCAGAAGCGCTAAATGAATACTTCTGTTCTGTATTTACTAAGGAGAAGGATGGGTCACTGACTCAAGGGATAGAGAAGGTAGGATCAGTGGGGTGATAGATGGGGACAGCACAGCGGGCAGGGTACTAGAAGGTTTAAGGGCATTGAGGGTGGATACGGCACCAGGATCAGATGGCATACACCCCCTGGTACTGAAGGAATTAGTGAAGGTCCTGGCAGAGCCATTGGCAGACTTGTTCAATATCTCTCTGGAAACAGGATGCATGCCCTCATGTAGTACCCCTCCACAAAAGTGGACTCAAGGATGAATTGGGCAGCCATAGACTAGTAAGCCTCACATCCATTGTGGGAAAGTGAATGGAGACAATCCTTAAGGAGAGGCTGGTAACCTTTCTAGAAGGTAGTGGACTCCAGGACAGAAAGCAACATGGGTTTGTCTCTGGCAGATCCTGCCAGACCAACCTGGTTGACTATTATGATTAGGTGACTAGGGAGCTTGACAATGACCATGAGGTGGATATCTTGTATCTGGATTTCAGCAAAGCATTCAATTCAGTGCCACATGGAAGGCTGATTAGCATGTTGGTATATCAGGGAACAAGGACAAATATGGTGAACTTGCTCATGAACTGTCTGCAAGGGAGACAACAAAGGGTAGTGGTGGGAGGGGAACTCTCATCTCCAAGAGGTGTAACGAGTGGGGTACCACAGGGCTTAGTACTGGGCCTGATGTTGTTTGGCATTTTCACTGCAGGATGATCTGGCAAAACATGAGGACTGGTTAGATGCATGGCAGCTGGGGTTCAATGCTAAGAAGTGCAAAGTCATGCACTTGAGAGAAAGGAACTCAGGGATGTGTTATCAATTGGGAGGGGGGAAGATATCCACTATGGAGAAGGATAAAGATCTTGGGGAGATAATAACAGGGCAAATGAATCACTCAGTAAAGTGCAGGAAAGCAGCAGCTAAAGCCAACGAGATGCTGGGGTGTATTGCTAGCGAAATCACCTCCAGGAGGGTGGAGTTGATCCTGCCTCTGTACAGGTAATTGGTGAGGCTGCACCTGGAGTACTGTGTGCAGTACTGGTGCCCATACTTAAAAGAAAGAAGTTAGATTACTGGAGTGGGTACAGCACACAGCAACAAGGATGATCATGGGGCTGGAAGGCAAACCCTACAAGAGGAGGCTGAGGGAGCTTAACAAGTACTCCCTTGAGGAGAGGGGGGATATGGGATATGACTGAGACCTTTAAATACATGAATGGTATAAACAAGACTGGGACAGAGGGGATTTTTATGTTGGGGGAGGGACACGAGAGGGAGTGTAGTAAGTATGTAAGGCAGTAAAAATATTTTATTCATATGATTTCTTCCTATGAATTAGGATAAAACTCGATTGAGTCACAAACTCATTTACAATGAGGTCCTCTAGTGACGTTACAACAAGTACAAAAGGAGCAAGGAACAAAAATTCAAATATGTATACAATAAATTGATCAATAATTTCAAAGGACATAATCATATACTTTAACAATAAAAAATTCTAAAAAATAAACATTACATATGTACATACAAATAATGTTGAGCCAAAGATTTTCAGGGATCATCATGCAACTCCTAACCTCAATAACCTACCCATCCTCTGTGTACACAGCAGTATGATTGTTTACTGTCAACAATCAATGTTACTATGTTGACAAAATTGTTCTGGTTTACTGTTAAGATGTCTTTGTCACTTTTTAATTAAGTTCCAGGTTTTTATCTCCCCTAATTTTCTTAGGTAGAATGGAATTTTATTCCACAAGAGTGTACCCTGATAGTACACCATTTGGCGACCTATTTCTAGGTTACATACTGTGACTGCCAAATCCAGTGCCGATGCAGATCTTAGTGAAACAACTTTGTCCCTATGTTTTAAATGGGACACTATATAAGGGGGGAGCTTATCAACCATGCCTTTATAAATAAAGGCAAGCAAATGATCTTGTCTTCTCTCCTGGAGAGTACACCAGCCTAGCCTATCAAACAACTGGCACCTATGAGATAATCTTGGGGCATCTAATATAAACTTAGCTAATCTACCATAGTAAATATGTAGTCTCTCTAAATCTCTTTTTAAACTGTTCAAATATAAAATTTCTCCATAGTCATATAGAAGTAGTATCATAGAGCACACCAGCTTCTTTTTTATGTCTGTAGTCAGGCAAGATCTAATTCTGTACAAGGCCCCCAGTATTTTTCCTATGCTCTTGAACAGATTCTCTATGTGGATGTCCCACTTGACGGAGCTGTCCAACCATAACCCCAAGTATTTATAGGACTGCACCTGCTGAATCGGAGAGCCCCCCACAGTAAACACTCCTAAAGGCCAGTCCTCTCAAATTTTAGTAGTTCTGGAAAATAGCATAGTTTGTGGGATTTTTTTTTTGCATTAAGAATCAATTTACTATTCTTAAAAAAAAATCTGTAAATCGTTAAATGCTTTTTGTAATTTGTCCTGCATTCTGCTTACTGTATTGTGTGATGTGTATATATATATATATATATATATATATTCATGGCAAAAAACTCTGTTTAATGCATCAGTTAGGGTTGTTCCACAGTGACAAAAGCAAGGAAATTCGGTGTTAGGGTTGAAAACCCTAACTCCAAATTCACCCCCCCAGCACCACACACACACACACACACACACACAAACACACACACATATGCAAGTAGGGGGGAGGATCAAGGCAACATGTCCAATGACAGACAACCAGCAGCAGGTGACAGAAATAAAAAACAATTGTCTAAATGTACTACAAGACATCCCCACCCACCTGACAAGGTACTGCATGCTCAGTGGAGATCAACAGCAAAACTGAGGCCATGTACACCAAACGTACACATCCCTGATTGCAGGTGCACACAACGTACCACACTTAGTAGTTGCATGTGTCATTCAGCAACAGTGACATCCACACATCAGCCGTGCTCGTGGGTACAGCAACAAACTCACTTATATGAACAGGAACAGCAGTGTCACAACTGATCTTACAGGGAAGTTCCTACACCTTGCCAGCCACGTGATCATTGCACACCCCAGTGTAATTCAGAAACTCTCTCTGTGCAGTACTGCACATGCCCATTGAGCTGTTCGGTGATGCCCACCCTGTTTTCAGTTAGTACACCAGTGTTGCCATAGACATAGAATATTGTCCATTCAGCAATGCACAGATTCTGGCAATATGTAACAAGGGCATAACAGGCTCAATATCATAATCTGTTACATATACATGGGTCAGCTCCCCCAACCTCATTAACAAATATTACTATTCTTATCTTCTCATATCACTATGTGCACAACAGAAAATTCTCTTGTGTATATTGTGTCTGGTGACATCAGTACGTCTCACGTAATTGAGTAGTATATCAATATGTAATAACACTTTTCATATACTACCCAAGATCTAGATAACAGATATATTGGGCTGAGTACCTGTATTACTCATTTCTAACATGAGATGACACAAAATTACAATTCAAATCTGTACAAATATCTTCTTACACTGGAATGAACACAGCATTCACTTATTAAATGACTGAAAAGAAATTCATACAACTACAATACTTCACATGTCATTGTTGTCTAGAAATGTCACAACCAGTTGTGGATCATAGTCAGTTAAACCAAACTGAGATGTATACAACTAATGTACATCTGTCTATAATATCTGTTCCTTTTGAATCACCATTTATATAATGAAATACCACGCCTTGTTTTTTACAATTCTTAAGCAATATACTCCAACAGGGTGTTGGTTTACTGGAGATGTACCATGGCTGCTGTAGTTCAGTCACAAAGTGCAGCTGACAGACTTAACCATGTCAAATGTGGCAGATCCTCCAGTACACCCACTCCCTGTAGCAGTATATTTCAATTATACAAAGTGTTTAATCATTTTTTTTTACAAAACAAATTATTTAATACATCCATTTGGTTTCATACTTGCTTCTCATTTCTGTGACATATATCCATTAGCTTTGCAGTGCTGTTTTTGCAATGAACATATGCATTTGCCACAGAGTTCCTGATGTGGCTGAGTGGTGACTGGTGTCTTTCATAACAAGTACAGAGTATTATCTACAACACTGAGAAGGTACCAGGTACACAATCAAAATTCAGAATTCTATAAATTTTGTTACTGTACATTGTATTAATACAAATATTACGTAGGTGCTTCAAGTCATATTAACTTACTAAAGAGTATTTCCTAAAAAGAAATGAGTTAAGTAGTCCAGCTTACACCTTACATGATAGCCTCATACCACCCCAATTACATATTACAATTATTTCTATAAGTATCTTACCATCTGACTTGACAACAATGACACTGTCAGTGTCAGAGTGATCAGCCTCCACAGCTTCGGACTGTGCTGGTACTACCTCAGCTGCAGCTGGGAGAGCCCTGCGTTGGTCTGTGAAAGAAGATAATAAATAGATCCACTAAGTCTTGCATGTAAATGTCATCAGATTTTAACAACACTTTCTTTAAGCATTAAACAAGTTTCAGGCACCTAACATTGCCTGTCATCAGAGGCATTGCAGGCACATATTAAATCACAATTACTGCAAATATCGAGGATAATGGCTGAAGAGCAGGTGACAACAACTCTGTAATCACCTCGAGTGGTTGCTTGGGTAACATGGTAAACCTTGAGAGTGCAACTCGAGAGGTTTATTTTACCCTAGCAACCACGAAAGGTGATTTTAGCGTGTTTCTCACCAGATACCCAGCCATCATCTTTCATAGTATATGGTCAAAAAACACTGTTTCCATTCTGTGTCAGAATTATGCAACTCTGGCACATTCTGTTTTGTTATGTCACTATTTGGAAGTTTCAAACTGTGTTTAACAACTTTTTAAATTTCAAACTGTGCATAACAAAGTTGTGTGACTGCTGATTATGGTGGTTAATACACACTCGCCACACATTATAAATATTTCATAAATAAAAGATCGTAAACTGACTCAGAACACAATAGTTAATACGTCTATAGTACTCCACATGAAGTACAATTCTGCTTAGATTAAATGGATACTGGATACTAACTCCAACACTATCATTTGGTGATTCATTCAAAAGCATCACAAAATACATGTAATACAATGGGTTATGAAAATTCAGTAACCTCATTGGTCAAAACACATCACACAACAGTGATAAATCCTCCAGTATGCCCACTATTAAAGTTTCATATCACTATAAACACAACAAAACAAGTTCAGCATTGTATCATAGCTAAATACAATGACAGGGACTGGGTATATGGGTGTGTTTACCACTTGTGGTGTTGCTAAGTCACTCAACTGCACGTCATGACCGAACCACAACAGGTATGGCAAATTAGCAATATACCACTACTGTGATAGCATATTTCATAAATTTTATCTAAGTCAATATCAAGACACATGCATTGTACAAACATATATATATATATATACACACATATATATATGTAACAACAAAAAAAGCGTCATTACTTAGTAACTGTTACAAATACTTTTTCACTGAACACAAAAAAACAAAACAAAAGACTAAAAATATGACATCTCTTGTGACATACGAACTATTCATTTGTTTGACAGTACAGCAGCTTGACTTGTAAGATCTTATTGAGATAGCTACAACAACAAAGACTTCAATAAGAAATAGGCTTTTTTTTACTCATTTCTGTACCTGTACTTTAATATCATAGAATGTGAGGAATTCTGTTGAGTAACTTATGATGAGTGAGGCACTCCCCCACAGCTGGCTTTCCTGCAGCCTCCCACAATTCATATGTGAGGTAGTATCAGCACCTATCACTGTCCGGTATCTCCTCCCTCTACTTCAACACGTAGAAGCGCTGGCGCAACAGCTTCCACTTCCTCTTGAGTTGTACTACAGTTTCATTCTTAACTTTCAAAATGACATGTAGAAAACTGTTTATGCGCCTCCACATTGAGTCCAACTTACGGTTCATGCTCCGCATTAAAATGCAGGCACTCCCCCTGGCTTGGACTGCCTCAAGCAGCAAGCACACCTCTCGCAAGGTCCACTGTCTCATTGTGATGTATCGATTCTCCAATAAAAACATACAAAAACATTCCATTACTGTCATGTCTCAGAGTCTATATATTTCTATGTATTGTATGAAGTATTATGATTCAAACATGGCAAGAAATGAAAATTACGTACCTACCGTAATTCTGATCTTTCTGTGTATCTTCACCATTCATCACATATGGATATTGGCCGGAGGTCAGGACCCCACAGGAGCTTTTTTTTTTTAAAAAGGGGAAGGCAGAACTGACACTCCATCGGCACCACCCTTGAGGCTAACGTACTGCGTAGTGCTCAAGGGTTGGCCGATAGGCTGTGTCGACTCCACCTGCCTACCAGTTTTGAGTCACCGGAGAGGTAAGAGGAAGGGTTGGAGGGTGGGACAAGAGAGTCCAAGGGACAGAAAAAGGAAAGGATGACTGAACTAAAAGGAGAAATAATGACTGAGAGGACAGCAAAGAAGAGGTTAGACTAAGGGGATTGGGTAGGGGCCCCAATCTCTGGAAGCAGAAGAAGGGAGGGTAGGGAGGGGACAGAATTTAGGAGAGAGGAAGAGGTATTAAGGTATCCAAGACCCTTGTCCATCACCAGATTGTATAGGAACTGCAATGAGTAGCAAAGCTCTCTGCCAGGATTCAAGGCACAGAATAACTGGCAAATACCCCAGAAGCAGAGTCAGCTATTCTGGAGGAAGGACAGGGTACAGGGATTTAGTACTCTCTCAGGAAAAGATGTTTGGTGAAAAAAAGGTTTTTTTTTGTTTTTTTTTTGAAATAGTTGGATGGAAACCAGAAGGAGAACAGAAGGAGGGCAACCACCAACTCCCACCCCATTGGAGTGGAGACATGCAGTAGAGAAGGAGTGCCGCTCAAGCTGTCTACCCTTCATAGGAGAATACCCCCCTGTGTGACCCTACTTTACCCCACTCCTAAAGAGGAAAGGGGATTCACAGAGAGGGAAGGGGACCCAGAGACTGAGGACCCAGTGGGATGGTGGGTGGGGTTGTGATGAATGGTGAAGATACACAGAAAGATCAGAATTTTGGTAGGTACGTAATTTTCATATCTTATCTGTGTCAATCTTCACCATTCATCACATATGGGTGAGTACCAAGTCCTCCCCAAGGGGGTTGTTTCATTACACCCTAAGGGACAGGGTCCCTTAGCCCTCAGTGGGTGACACACTAAGTGGGGGACCTTCAGGGCCTGGGGAGGCCTGAGAGTGGGGAGAGTGAGAGACGGGGTCCCCCGGAGGGGGAAGGAGGCTGCCCCAACAAGTGCCGTCTCGCTCTATGGGAGAAAAGGCAGGTTCCCTGGTGGGTGGAGCAAATCATCCTATGCCGGGCCAAGGGTGACAACTGGGAAAGATGTAGCCATGCTGATCTTCTAGTGCAGATCGCTGTCCCTATGACCCTGGTAGCTACCTCATTGGCGTCATAAGATGCTCTTGGTGCCTTGCTAGCTCCAGGCCACGTGCAGAGAGCGCGATGGCTTGTCTGGTTTGCTCTGAGTCAGGCAACGAGGCTAGGATCTGACCTAGCTCGGACCACAAGAACCTGTTGTAGGCTGCATAGTGGGCCTGGTGAGCAGAAATAGAAAGGAGCAACCGTGCCAAGTAGAAGGTCCTCCTCCCCCAAAAATCAAAATCTGAGGAGTCTTGATCTGGGGGCGGGTCACGGTGGAGGGCGCGAAGCCCATCAGGAGTGTCCAGATGCATCAAGCCAGACTGCGGATGAGGCATGGAACCTGGAGACTCCAGGGGAGTGCAATACCTCTGGCTGAGGTCCCTTGGGGAAGGAACTCCGGAGAAGGGCCACTGCCAGAAATGCAAGGACGCCTCCCAAAAGGGAGTAGGGCAGGGCGGCACCACAAGGGTGGCCTCACCAAAATTGCCTAGAAAGGCGTGCGCCGCATGCTCAAGATTGTTGACAGTAGAGGGTGAAAGGTGCAAGTCCTCCAACATCCTCACGAGGAAACGCTGATACTCCGAGAGATCAGCAGCCGGAGAGATGTGGACAGAAGGTTCCTCTCCCCCAGAAGAGGGGGATGAGGAGCTGGAGGTCACCATATGTTCTGAGGGTGGCTGCATGGGGGGGAGGTTGAAAAACCTGGCTGTCCATAGCCCTAACATAAGCAGGGAACCAGGCAACCACCGCTCTGAACTGCTCCCAGGTGAGAGGGCCGCTAGGACCAAGAATGCCTGGGAGCGCAGGAGAATGTGGCAGAGGGATGGGGCAGAGCTGAGAAAAGAAGTCGGCTGACCTCTGCCAGGGCTAGGGAGCGAACCGTGAGCACCCAAGGAGGGTGCCCCAGAAGACTCCACGGCCGACAGCTGTACAACCACATTGGTACTGCCTTGGCTGTGCCGAGAAGAATCCCCCCAGTGAGGCAACCGGGGCTGTAAAGGTCCAGAAGGATGGTCCCCTGCCTCAAAAGAATGGGACTCCCTCAAGGAACCCGAGGCGGAAGGGTGGAAATCCACACTACGGCTCTGTCCAGGGCCCGAGTGGACCCCAGAGAAGGGCTGACGTGCCGACCCCACACCCCTCAACCCCTCAGAGTCTGAGAGAGTCTTCCTCCTCGAGAGAGCCAGCCTAAGTAGCTGGCATCTCTGGGAAGCCCCCGAAGGGGAGATCCAGGGAACAGTACCCTTCCCTCCTGTAGGCTTCTCGATGGGCCCCAAAGTTGGGCAATCAAGACACACCACTGGAGGGGATACCACCACCGAGGGGTCAATGAACCCCCCCAAGACCAGGTTGCAGAGCTATGGTGGCTCGCACCACTGCCTGCTGGTCAACACCACTGACCCCAGTCTTGGGGGCCACCTGACTCTGCTCAGTAGGGGGCTGGCTCTGACTCATCGATGAGATGACAGTGCTGCCCTCCTCCACAGCCAACCCCAAGGGGTGTGACTGCTCATCCGACTCTGAGCTCAACTCTGACTCTGAAGAGGTAGAGTCCGAAGCTCTAAGCCAAACCGTAGGAGGGCGGGCAATACCAACCTTGCCACCGGGCCTGACAGTCAGCGTTGTGGCCGAGTGGGCACCCGTGCCCTCTGCAACCCCGGGAGTGGGATCCGCAGGAGGCACCTGGGCAGCTCGGGCCAAAGGTCCAGAGCCAGGGCTAGATGTAGCGCCATTGAGTCCACCAGCACTGGGGGCAGTACCAGAGACAACGACAGCACCGACAGCAGCCCTAGCAGCATCCTTGGCACCAACAACACCACCCAGCCCCACGGTGCCACGAGCAGCACCGAGGACTGAAGCGGCACCGATGACGGCCCTGAAGGTGGACCCGATGCCGAACATGGCACTGACGGCCCCTCGGCGCTGCGAACGGTGCCGAGACTGTGGATGGTGCCGAGGACAGCACTGACAGCCGGAGTTGAATGCCCTACGGCGCAGAGCCGTGAAGGCACGGTGCCGTGCTCAACCTCAGTGCCGAGGTGAGACATAGCAAAGGAAGACGCCGGATCCTGTCCCATGACACTGAGAGTGGCGTCGGCACCAGGAATGGCATCGACAGGGCCCACGGCGCTGAGCGATGAGTTGGCGCTGACGACGGCACCAACAGGGCCCCTGGCACCAACGGCGCTGACCGATGGCATCGAGGATGGCACCGACCGGCGCCTGCTGCAGGAGCGACACCGAGGAGCCTTCACCTTGCGGGCGATTGCCGCGGGCGGCACCTCCCACCCGCCTCCCAGGATGAAGCGGGATGGGGCCCTGCACTGCTGGAGGAGCTCTTGATGGCCAGGCTGCAAGTAGCGAGGCTCCCTCCTCCTCGGTCCATACAGAACTGGGAGGGGACCTGGAGGAAGGGCCGAGAGAGCGTGGCTTGGCCCAAGAGTGTGAACCCTACCCCCAAAAGTCGGCGGAGCTCGCCCCACTTTCAACACACGCTGTTTGAGGACCCGGCAATCCATGGAGAAGCAGGTGTCGCACGAGTCCATGTCATGAAGTGGGCCAAGACATGCAAAACACCGGTCATGCTGGTCGGTGATGGAAAACTTTTGGCCGCACGGGCACCAACGCATAGGGGGCCAACCCTTCTTCGAAGACTTTTTGCCCTCCGACCGAGACATGACCTAAGGAGGAAAAAAACACCAAAACAGACTCGATGTCACAGAATTCAAATAAAAAGGAAAGATCTTACCGGGCGACGTCGAATGGAGGCAGAACACAGAACCAGCAGGTGACCGACGGACTGTAAAACGTCGATTTCAAACAGCTGAAGGCCTAAAATTCTTGAAGAAGCTTCCCACGAGGCGACCTCGATGGCGGGAGATGAAGAACTGGTAGGCAGGTGGAGTCGACACAGCCTAATGGCCAACCCTCAAGCGCCACGCAGTACGTCAGCCTCAGTGGGCACCCGATGGTGTGTCGGCTCCGCCTACCACTTTTTAAAAAAAAAAAAAAAAGCTCCCTCGGGGTCCTGACCTCCGGCCAAGACCCATATGTGATGAATGGTGAAGACTGACACAGATAAGATCAGCATTTCACAACCCTACCAAAGCCCTTCACACAGAAATTATTTTTCACATGGGTTGTTTTGTGGTACAGTAACACTACTATGCAAACTTAAGACATCCTGGTATTGATCCTGTAATAACATGAGCATCTGCAACCACAACCCATACTTCTGCTGCACACTGTTGAAGCTCCTCAAACAAAAAAAGTTTTAAAAAATGAGAACCACAGTGTACCTGCAGTATTGCACATCACAATATGCAGCCAATAGCTCTGCGTTGACACCCAAAGTCCACGGTATCATGTGTTGTCATCAGCCCTGCCTCACCAACTATAATTTTGCTATGGAAAATATATCCATGGGAATCCACTGCATCCCACCCCATCACCCAATTGTGGACTTTCTGTTTAAAAGTAACCATTGTGCTGTACTGCAGCTACTACTCCAGCTCAATTTAACAGCAAAGTAGAGCTAACAAGGCCACAAGGGATACATTTTAAAAACTTAACCCATTATAACATGAAAGGGAATACTCCAGTGTACTACCACCAGTATTTTTTTTCCCAAAAAACTAAGCTCTAGTTTAGAAATACATTACCACCAAGCTACGGGGGAGGGGGGCATCACTAGACAACAGGTGCTGAATCACACAATACCAGCAACAAGTTACTCATAAAGAGGACACCTGCATACTAATGATGCCATGATAATATGAAAATAGCTGTGTTGACGCCTTGCATGCATTATGGCTCCAGTTGCATGTATAGTACTAAATAGTGTATTACTTAAACCTACCACCACTGCATTTCAGTGTTGTACCCCCCTACTCCTCTCTGCCCTCTTACACTCGTGCAGTGCCAGAGTAATATGCACAATGCAGCTTACTAGACTGAAATATTTCACAATGCTAACCATGCCACAGCACCGTAAAATATTGTCCTGACAACAACCTGCTGCATTGCAGTTGCACTTTGCCCAGTTTTGTTCCACAGCGTGGCATGGTCTGAATATTCCCAACCCATGTGTTACATCTGTGTGAGTGATGTATGCTGCTGTTCTATTTTTTAACCAGTATTTTTTGGTTCTGAAAAGAACCTTTGTTATCACTTTGATATTTGTTCAAACAGTCTGACATTCTTAGAGGACTTTGAGGATTGCATCTCGAAGGTCTCCCAGGAAATGGCAATTGCCAGCATGCGAGAAATGTACACCGTCTGGTAGGTATTGCCAATCATAACAATACTTAATTTCTGGGTGACGTGATGGTGTACATTCCAGACATAATGAAATGTAGATATTTGTATGTTGACTTTTCTTCAAGCTCTGTCAATCAGGTACATATGGTGTTCTGCTTGCCAGACCCTACACTCTGTAATATCCGAAAAAATGATTTTACAGGCAGGCAACATACTCATAATAGAAGCAAGGTCCAATTTTGCTTCTGTTACTAAATCTACCCAGTGTTTGGTGCCCAAGTCATTGCCTCCGAGATGTATCAGCAATATGTCTGGATGAGGCTGAGTACTCAAAAGTCTGTGCATGGTTGGCATGAGGTGCTCCCACCTCATTCCACCACTACCAAACCACTTAACAGAGCAATTTGGGAGCTGCAGGTTTCTCCCAAAATCACTATTTTGAGCATACTCAGATGCTCATCTCACTATACTGCTTCCAACTATCCACAAAGTCCTTTTGCTATTTTCTGTCATTCTCAGGTTTTAAACTTAAAAGTGAACAGAGAGCTACCAACAAAGTCAGTATTCACCCTGCAGTGCCTAAGTAGTAGTGAAAGTAAAACTGATATTTTCCCTCCTAACTTCAAGCCAGCTGCAGTGGGCTGATCCATAACACACAAATAAAAAAAAATATTGGCTATTACTCTGCCTTCATTGACCACTGTAGCCTATGCACTGACTATCACTGCACTTCTGCTACAGGTAAAATGTGCAAACATTAAGAGGTGGGAAAAAAGCATCCTTTTCATAGGCAGTTTTAAACAATTACAACTGCAGAAACATGTCTGATTGGTTCCCCTCTTCTGGTATGGGTCCACGTGCAGCTTCCTATCTCCCTCCATTTGCAGCTGTATCTGTACAAGTAAGTGCTAAACTACTATCTGACTTTAAACAGTTTTACCTAAATAATGCAGTATCTTAGGTTATAGCAAGCAACATAATCAAATACAGCACTAACAAATGTTTTGATTAATAGTATTTACATGTTACTAACACTTTTTATCATACTAGAAAAATGCTTTATAAAATATAATGTACTTACAGTTTGAAATCTGCTGTCTCTCAATGTAAACTAAGATGGATGCTGTTGATTTCTTCTTCAGAGCTGTCCATCTCTGATTGGTTGTCTCACATGTCCTGACAAATCTAGCATAACATTGGCAGAACAAGCTGTCACTCAAATAACAATCAGATCTGATTCAATAATGAATGCACTTGCCACTCCTAAGTTAAAAATTTGTGACACTTTCACACGCACGATACTACTTTTGCGACACTGTTGAACGCACAACACTACTTTTGCGACACTGTCAAATGCACGACAGTACTGTTTGCGACACTGTCGAATGTTCAGCACTACTTTTGTGATACTATTGAATGCACGACAATACTATTTGCGACACTGTCGAATGCACGACACTACTTTTTGTGACACTTTCTTGCACACGGCACTACTTATCCAAAATTTTCAATTTTCAACAGAATTTGATGATTTATGACAAAAACAAGCCATTTTTCAATGATGACCATTGTCACACTGGCATTGGCAGTGACAGAAGTGGAGATGCATAGTGCTGTGACTTTGTTAATGTGCCCCAAAAGGTGATTTTGCACAGCAAGTACATCACTGTGCAACAGACTTGCGGGAATGCATTTTTTGGCAGTTGTTAAGCATGCTTGCAAAATAGTCATTTTATGGACTATTGTCACCAAATTTTCAACACAGTCATTTTAGGACCTCTGCTCAAGATCAGGCTCACTGCCATTTTTGTTATGTGCTCCGAACACTGATTTCGAACAGCAACCGCACCATCCTGTGCTGGAATTGCGAAAACACATTTCGGGAAGGATATAAAAAATGACAGCTGTACAGTTCACAACAAAGTGTGGCAAAATGTTAATGTTGAGAATCTGGCATTAAAATAGTGTGCATACGCTAAGTTATCAGTGTGCATTGCGCAGTTCCTATGCACACTCGTAAAACAGTCATTTTTTGAACTATTCTCACAAAGATTTTGACATAGTAATTTTAGGACCTCTGTTTATGAACGGTGTCACTGTCATTTTTGTTATTTGCTTCAAACACTGATTTTGCATAGTAACTGTACTATTCTGCGCCGAAGTGCAAAAACACATTTCGGGCAGGATATGAAAAATGACAGCTGTACAGTTCACTAGAAGGTTTTGGGAAATGCCAATGTTGAGAATCTGTCATGAAAATAGTGCAAATGCGCTAACTTACGAGTGTGTGTTGTGCAGTTGCTACTCACACTTGTAAAACGGTCATTTTACAGAGTATTGTCATCAAATATTCAACATATACATTTTTGTACCTCTGCTCATGAACAGTGTCACTGTCATTTTCACAATGTGCTCTGAACACTGGTTTCGCACACCGGTCGTGCTACTGGACACAGGAACTGCGAAAAAACATTTCAGCAAGGATGTGAAAAATGACAGCTGTACAGTTCACAAGAATGTGTGGTAAAATGCCAATGTTGAGAATGTGACATGAAAATATTGCAAATGCACTAACTTAAGCTAAGTGTGTGAAGTTGATTTATTAATGTGTTACTCATTTACAGAAAGATTGGATATAAAGTAATTGTTTTACCAGCAGTTTAACAACATTAGGTAAAAATCACTATACAGAATAACACTGATTCTGCATTGCTGAACAGTAAAATCGTACAGAACAAAATCTATGTGCCATAGTGATAATGCTATACAAGACAGTGTAACAGGAAAGAAAATAAAACTGCAACAATTTGAACAACCAATCTGATTATAACATTTAATACATTTTTTTTATTTTATACTTAAATCATCTCTCTCAATATACAATGTTAGAAGTGATCAACACATGCATATGCTAATATTGTCTTTTTCTCTGTCTTTTATACAGGTGTCTGATACTTCTGTAAGATTGGTGACTGACACTGTGAACTAACAGATTGAAAGATGCCTACTAAATACAGATGTACATGTATAGGAAAACGAGACAGGTATCATAGTAATTCACTGTTGCTTAAGAATGATAAAAAAAACACTGATGTGTGTTCAGAACATAAAACAAAACAGGGTTCTACTGCAATAGTGAGCTCTACAGCAACTCACTCCACAGCAAAAGCACATACTTACTCAACAGCAAGTAAAAACTGCTTACCTGAGCAACAGTTGTGTAGATCTCTCAGACGAAACACAACTATTGCAACAGCAACCATCAAAAGACCTTCTAAACAGCATCGTAAACTCACACTTGGTGATTTTCATCTGAGAAAGCAAAAATATTTTTAATCACTAGCAAGTAAAGTTAAGATCGACAGGCTTATTGCTGCTGTGATGAGACATGAGCGCCAAAAGACAAAGAGTCATCTGTCTTTGATGAAATTACATCTCAAAGTACACACATTTGTTAACAGAGCAGTATTTGTTCTTCAACGTTTGTGGCGTAAGATGTCTCATGTGCTTGAACTATTCAGAAAAGTTGTGTACAACATCAAAAAAAGGCTACAACAGTATCATTCTTTGACTGTGCACAACTACTGTGATGTATTCACAGGTCACTGGATGCACACACAGCACTCAGAGGCATATTTCTGGGAAGAACATAGACACATAGAAGTTGACGGCAGATAAGGACCGCAAGGCCCATCCAGTTTGCCCATTTGTTTTTCTACCTTATAAATGTGCCATCGGCCTTTGCTCTGTCAGTGGTCTATCTATTCATAGTCATTTGTATTGCTCCCTTATGCCTATCCCATCCCTGTTTGAAGCCCTGCACTGTATTCCTAGCCACCACTTCTTGTGATAAGCCATTCCATGCATCTACCACCCTTTCTGTAAAAAATAATTTCCTCACATTCCCCCTTAATTGGCCCCCCTCTAATCTCATGCTGTGTCCTCTTGTCCTGCTATTTTTCTTATTTTTAAACATGTTAGACTCTTTCACCTTGTTAATGCCCTTAAGGTGCTTGAATGCCTCGATCATATCACCTCTCTCCCTCCTTTGCTCAAGGGTATACATATTGAGCTCTGTTAATCTGTCCTCATATGTCTTCTGATGCAGTCCCTGCACCATTTTGGTTGCCCTTATCTGGACTGTCTCAATTTGGTTAATGTCCTTGTGAAGGTGTGGCCTCCAATACTGCATGCAGTACTCCAGATGGGGCCTAACCAGTGTCTTGTAAATAGGGATTATTGGCTCCCTCTTACACCTTGTGATACCCCTACTAATACACCCTAACACCCCCCTAGCCTTACCTACTGCTTTAGAGGTCTGCTTGGATGATTTCAGGTCATCAGTGATGATGATACCCAAGTCTCTTTCTTCCTTTGTGACTGCTAGCAACTCCTCTCCCAGCCTATAGGTGGCTTCAGGGTTTCTCTTCCCTATGTGCATGATTTTGCACTTCTTTGCATTAAATCCCAGTTGCCACTCTTCTGACCATTTTGTCCAGTTTATCCAGATCTCTTCTCATTCTGCCCACCCATCTGGATCATCTACTCTGTTGCAGATCTTGGTGTCATCTGCAAACAGACAAACCTTACCCTCTAGTCCATCTGTAAGGTCACTAATGAGATGTTGAAGGACTGGCCCAGGACTGATCCTGAGGTACCCACTTGTGACTTGCATCTCTTCTGACTGTATACCATTTATCACCACTCTCTGTTTTCTGACTGTCAACCAGTTTGCCACCCAGTTGACCAACTTCTGACCCACCCCAGCCTACCCAGCTTATTTATCAATCTTCTATGTGGAACAGTGTCAAAAGCTTTGCTGAAGTCAAGGTAGGCGACATCAACTGCTCCCCCTTGGTCCACCACTCTGGTTACCCAGTCAAAGAAATCTATGAGATTAGTTTGACAGGACCTTCCTTTTGTAAACCCATGCTGTCTTGGATCCTGTGCTCCTATGGATTCCAGGTGTTGCACTATCCTTTCCTTAAGGAGTGCCTCCATAATCTTGCCCACTACTGAGGTAAGACTGACTGGTCTGTAGTTTCCTGCCTCCTCCCTGCTACCACTCTTGTGGAGCGGGATCACATGAGCCCTTCTCCAGCCTTCTGGGACCTCTCCTGTACTCAGAGACTCACTAAACAGTTCTGCTAATGGCTCTGCTAGTTCCACCTTTAGCTCCTTAAGTATCCTGGGATGTATGCCATCAGGTCCCATTGCCTTATCCACCCTGAGCTTAGCAAGCTCTTGTAGGACCCTTTCTTTTGTGAAGGAGTAGTGCTCACCTCCCTCCCCCCTGTGTCCATGATGCTGAGCTGTGGGCCCTGCCCTACCTTCTCTTCAGTAAATACTGAGCAAAAGTATCTATTTAGGATAGATGCCTTTACAGGGTCCTCCTCCTCACCTGCTCCCTTTTCTCCATTAAGCTTAGCAATACCCCCTCTGGACTTTCTCCTTTCACTAATGTATCTATAGAAAGTCTTGTCACCTTCTTTTACTTTCTTCACCTTTCTTTTAAGAATCTTATTATTTGCAGAAAAAAGAAAGCAAGTTCATCATTGATGAGTCTGGTAAGCTGGTCAATGTGCTCAGTGTCTGTGATGACACAGCAATGGACACAAATGATGACTGTGATGCAACCACCGTGTCCCATAAATGGCACTGTCTGTCATGGCCATGTGATGACACCTGCAACCGTAGACAATCGTCATTTGAAAAAGTGGAACAGTTTGTCAACCTATTTGTCATAACAGATCACAAAGAAAGATATAAACTGTTTAACAAGATTGACCATTGTGAAATCCATCCAGATACTGGACTTATGGGTCACTCACTAGCATGCCTCAATAGCACTGTTTGTGACAGTGTCTTTCACAACATGCGGATGCTTGGAGTGCATCAAACAGGCATGTGAAACTTTGTATACAGGGTATATGAAGTCCGATGAGTTGTAAATCAGTACACTTGTTTAAATGACTTATTGCAGTCAGGTGACATGCAAGGTGCCATCACATTTCTCAAACAGCTGCAACATGTAACTTCTGTACCAGACACGACTATTTATCAGTCAGCAAGTTCTGCTGAAACATCTGTTTTGGTGTTAGAAACTGACATACTGAAACAGTATGGCAAAGAAATTGCAAAATTTGAGCTGGCAAAGGCTCAGAAGTTTGACTCTGTATGTGTGTCATGTGACCGTCTGTGCTACAGTAAACAAACAGTCACAGTGAACCTGGACACCTTGTCACCATACAATGACATGTGGTTCTGTGTCTCAGCATTTTTGCTGATGAAATCTGACTTTCAGTTACAAAACACCATTCTGTTATGCAAGCACTGTTTCTCCAAACTAAAGTCTAACATTTTGCCACCAAGGTCACTGTTGAATAATATGGAGGTACATGTTACACCAAGTGAGACTGCAACATTGAATATGTTTGAACACATTCTAATTCAGACAATGAAACCATTTCAAACCATTCTATGTCTGAACACAAAGACACTGAACATTCCACAGAAAGAACTTGTTAGATCTCTAAAGGGTTCTGTGATGTATCTCCCACTGCCTCTACAGGAAAATGTGGAGGCAATCTCTATGGAAAATAGTTTGGTGATTCTTGTAATGGTGTTCCAACTAAGTCCAAGGTCATCTGGCAAGATGTTGTCAATGTACAAAAGATAAAGCTTGCTCTTACTTATTTAAATAGTAACAATCCCTTTTTATACAGACCTTGACATATATCACATGACTAGTCTGTCTGTCCAACATGATCTCTTAGAAACAACTAAACCAATGATTGAGAAGGTCAGTGGATAGACAAGTGACAATGTGTATGAACAGTACACAATTCACCCACTACATGGCAGAGATCCAGTAGGAGACAACACTGATCTCTATCAAATGAAACAGGTGGTAGGTGAGCCTGTCAGCATTTGGGAGGCAACACTAGAAGCACGCTGTTTCCCAGACTTATTCCCAAAAGGGTCAGGTGGATGTCTAGATGAAAGAGAAGTGCATGTACATGGTGCTGAGTACCGCACTAGCCTTGTGCTCAGTAAAGATGGCAAATTCAGATGTAACATACAATACCTGTTTCATCTCCTCTGGGAGAGTGAACTTAGCATTCTGTCTGCATCTATTGCATATACCATTCATCTCACAGCTCCACTAGATGGAATAACAACTGCTCAATTTCTAGAGAAATTAAAGCAGAAAGATGAAAATGTGCAAGTGAATCTGTCTTCCATACTTTCAAGTCTTCGTGGCACCAAAGAATATTGGTATTGCAGACACTCCGAAGTGATGACAATGCTGTGAGAGTATGGTACAGCCACATGGTTTGTCACACTTAGCTGTACTGAATAAGACTGGGACGAGCTCACTGAACTGTTGAAGTGGGCAAATTCTGATGTCGATGGCATCTCATGTGTATGAACAGAGAAATGTGTTCACTTGATCCTGTGTCTGTCACAAGACATTTTCACAAGTGGTTCCATGACATTCTGACTTTCATATTGTCAGAGGATAATCCACCTCTTGGTATTGTGGAGCATTACTTTTGGAGGACGGAATATCAAGCACGGGGTGCCCCTCATATCTATATGTTATTGTGGATCAAGGATGCACCACGCATAAGTGAACATGAAGCAGCAGAAGTGCTAGCATTCATCAAGAAATATATCACTTGTCACATTCCAGACAAGTATGACAGTCCTACACTATGAAAGTTGGTTCAAAAGTTCCAGCAACATATTTGTGCAAAATACTGCCGGCGAGTAGTAAAGAACAAATCTAATTGGTACACACGATGTCGCTTCGGATTTCCTAGACGAGTTTGTCAGGATGGTTCCACGAATGAACTTTTCTCAACAATGCGACACCACTTGAAGGCAAAATCAACCAAGAGGGTATACGAGTTACCCAGAGATGAGAAAGAGGTGTACATCAATGACTACAACCCAACTCTTCTCCTAATGTGGCAAGCTAACATAGATGTTCAGTTTGTGGCTGATAACTCATTGTCCCGGACTCCCCCCTTTTCCCTCACAAAAGACAGAGACCATTGTTTGTTGTAGTGCTCAGATTGGCAATTAATTTATTTAAATTCATAATTCCATATTCCATTTCAATTCCTTTATTATCATATTTTCAACATTTTGTTTATTTCATCCATATATCAATCTCTGATTATCCTTCCCCCAGGTGAAAACCTGGGTGCCTTCCTCTTCTCCTTTCCTGTTAGGTAACAGTGAAAACCAAGACCGCTTTCTCCTTCATCCTCTTCCTCTTCCTGTGTTATTCCTTTTTCCTCCCCTCTCCCCTCTTTCCCCCCCTTTTCCCCACTAGCCAGTCTCCAGCTTGCGTTGGATGGCTGCCTTCCCCCTTATTTAGGGTACCATTATCCCTTACTTCAGGGAAGATCCTTTTTATTCTTTCCTTCTTTCTATTTTTTTTTATTTATTTCCCACTGTTTGTCTGTCTCCTCCAAGCTTCTATAAAGCCCATTGTTTCTGTACTGAACATGTCTATGGCTATGTCTGACAGGTGCACCCCGTCTGACCTGTAAAAATCTTCAACCCATTCTTCTACACCCCTCAGTATCACCTGTCCTCCCATCTGCCTTACCAATGTTCCAACCCTCCTATTCATCTTTCTCCTGGCCCTTTCTACCGCTCTGTGGCTGTGTTCCTACCTCCACACCCTCCTTGGTATTATATCTGACCAAACGATGCACACCTGTGGCCACCACTGTCGTATTGGCCCTAAAACCTTTTTTATCTGTAAGTATGTATCTACCCAAGGTCTGCCTGCCAGATCATTGCCCCCTAGATGTATAATAATTAGGTCTGGCCTGGGCCACCATCCTCTGAGTTCTTTTAAGGTGAGAAGCAGCTGTGCCCATCTCATACCCCGTATGCCATGCCAAACCAACCTACACGTTCTCACATCTTGGTATAGCTGCCTTCCCCCAGCCTTCTTCTCCTCTGCTCTTTTTCCAGCCCAATAAATATAGGAATGGCCGCAGATCCATACTTCCATGATCCTCCCTCTACCTATGAGGTGCAAGCAAAATTCATTATTTATACATGTTCATAGTGTCATTCCCGTATTCATCCCCACCCCATCTTATACCCACCCCCCGGCCTTTTCCATTTCTTGGCCCCCTCAGCTCTCTTGAGTTCCAACCAGGAGCACCCCTTCAAAATATTCTTTATTATATATTATATACAGTGACTTGCAAAAGTATTCAACCCCCTGAAAGTTATCAGATTTGTCTGGATTACAAATGAGACTTACATATATTATTCCAGTCAGTATTTTTATTGCAAACTCATATGCTCTAACAGTATATTTTCAAAGCCAAAATTAATTATCCATCAGCAGATCTTTTAAAGAAAATTAAAAACTGAAAATGCTGCTTGCAGAGCTATTCAACCCCTACACATTAGTATTTGGTAGAGCCACCTTTTGCATAATAACAGCTTTAAGTCTTTTGGGGTAAGTATCTACCAGCCTTGCACACTGTTAGGTGCTTCTTGCCCATTCTTCTTGGCAGATTTGTTCCAGGTTGTTCAGGTTGGTTGGGTGATGCTTGTGGACCATATTTTCAAACAGTGCCACAGATTCTCGATGGGATTGAGATCTAGACTTTGATTTGGCCACTGTAGGACATTCACCTTTTTGTTGAACCACTCCTGTGTTGCTTTGGCCTTGTGCTTGGGATCATTGTCCTGCTGAAAGGTGAAGTTTCTCCCAAGCTTCAGTTTTTAGCAGACTGAAGCAGGTTCTCTTGCAGTATCTCCCTGTATTTTGCTCCATCCATTCTTCCTTCAATTTTAACAAGATGCCCAGTCCCTGCTGATGAAAAGCATCCCCACAGCATGATGCAGCCACCACCATACTTCACTGTAGGGATGGTGTTTCTCGAGGCATGGGCAGTGTTAGATTTGTGCCACACATAGCGCTTTGAATTTTGGCCAAATATCTCTATCTTGGTCTCATCAGACCACAAAACCTTGAGCCACATCTTAGCTGGGTCACTGTCATGCTTTCTGGCAAACTCCAGATGTGCTTTGATATGGTTCTTTTTGAGTAATGGCTTCTTTCTAGCCACCCTCCCATACAGGCCAGTATTATGCAGAGCTCTTGATATGGTTGACTGGTACACCTTCACTCCACTCTCAGCCACTGAACTCTGTAGCTCCTTCAAAGTGATTGTTGGCCTCTCTGTGGCTTCCCTCACTAGTCTCCTTCTTGTTCGGACGCTGAGTTTTGAGGGACGGCCTTATCTAGGTAGTGCCTGGGTGGTGTGATGCAGCTTCCACTTCCTCACTATTGATCCAACAGTGCACACTGGGATATCCAAACACTTGGATATTATTTTGTACCCTTTTCCTAATTTATGCATGTCTATTACTTTATCTCTAACTTCCTTAGAATGCTCTTTAGTCTTCATTTTCACACCCTTCCTTCAGATTCACAGTCTGACCAATGGTCATTAAACTGAGGGGGGGTTATCCAGAAAATGTGAGCTACTTTAATGTTTCAGAGGTGAGGCCAATTGTAAGTCAACTGTGTCCTCGTTAGGGCAATATTTTTCATCTGTGTAAACTTGGAGCCTCCAGAGCACAGGGGTTGAATACTTATGCAAACAGCATATTTCAGTTATTTATTTTTCTTAAAAATATTTTCTAACATAAAACCAATGTCATTTTAAAATAATTATTTTGAGGGTCAGTCTTTTTAAATAAAATATTACACAGAACAAAATCTCAATGTATCATTTGTCATTCAGACAACTTTCAAGGGGGCTGAATACTTTTGCAAGTCACTGTATATATTTTTTTTTTATTATTTCAGTGCTCTGATGTATCTTTTATAACTGGCCAATCACCAGCATCCCTTTTCCAGTATCTCATTCACCATCTCACCTGCTGCTGCCCACTGTGAGGCAGCCCCAATCCTCAGGGAATGGGAAGAATAATTAGCTGGGTCTTCCCCCATGAATTGCATGCCCTTTTTGAGTATTGCTGTGACTTGGTAGCCAGTCACCCTTCTCCCATCCCTGTGTACAAATAATTTTCCCGCCCTGTTCCCATGCTCTGTGGTGAATACCCACAGAGCCTGTACTGGGCATATTGCACCTTCTGGTTGCCCTTTCAGCATCACCATGCAACCTTGCCCTATTTGATCCATCTTAGACCTCCTAATCTTGATCCATATCTCCGTCACCCCCAGCTTATGTCACCCCATTCTAGTCCCCCTTCCTTGTCTTCTCTCCCATGGCCTACCACTTCGTTCACTCTCATGGTCCCTGTGAACATTACCACATAAATCGTGTGAAATAGCTGGGCCTTGGTCTTTGATCTGCATATTGCCTGGAAAACGTCCTTCAGCTTTATCATCCACTGTTCCCCTATAGGCCTCCTATTATCTGCTAGTCCCTGTTTTAACCTGCTCCATCTTTGCATCATTCTTCTGATAAGTAATGATTTTGTCAGATCTCTCCACCCTTTTAGACTGCAGATAACACTAATCTCTGCCAGATAGACTCCATTGTGGTGTGGGCTGTGCCTCTCCGCCACTGCTCCACAGTGAATATTCCCAATTGCTCCTCTGTGAGTGGCCTACTTACCTCCATCTGGTGCTCTGCCCTGAATGTTTGAAATACTCACCAGGCCCTGTCATAGGCCCTCAGAGTCCGAGGTGCCCATGAGCTGTGAAACAACAGTTCTGTTCCTTCCTGCCAATGTCCCAGATGTTCGTTGGTATGGGTGTTTTTAGTTCTTCCGCTGCTGGCACCAGCCCCATGAAAATGGTCCAGCTGCAGATGGGAAAGGCTGTCAGCCAGGGTATTGTGTACCCCTTCTATGTGTTGTGCTCTAAATGACATGTTCAGCTGCAATGCCCTTAAAACTAAGAGTCGTAATACCTGCATGACTGTGTCTGATCTGGCTCCCTTGTTGTGCAGAACATCCACCACTGCTCTATTGTCACACCAAAAGGTCACTTTTTGATCCCATAATTCCTCCCCCCAGACCAATGTACATGCCCATATGGGCATGATCTCCAGTAATGTTATATCTCTCACTTTCCCATCCTTCACCCAACTGGCAGTCCAGGGTTCTGTGAACCATCTACCCCTCATGTATCCCCCCATGCCTAGCCCACCAGCAGCATCTGTGTAGAGGTTGAGGTCTGTGTTGTATAGCCACTCCTCTTGCCAGAAAGAGCACCCGTTGTACTCCCTAAGGAATTCTTCCCAGATTTTAAAATCCTCCTTGACACCTCACATCAGGTCCACCCAGTGATGTGATCTGGTGACCCCTGCTATAGCCCTGGCTAACCTCTTTGTGAATGCCCTCCCTGGTCCTATGGCCCTGCATGCGAAGTTCAAGTGCCCCAGTACCTGCTGTACCAGTTTTAGCTGTACCCGTCTCCTGCTGGTGTGTAATTGGATTAGTTCCTTCAGCTTACTTACTTTTTTGTCCGGTAGCCTAAATACCTCGTTCGAGGCATCTGTCTCAATCCCCAGAAATTCCATAACCCTGCTGGGCCCCTTTGTCTTTTCTGGTGTCAGTGGGACCCCTAACTCCTGACACAATTCCTGAAACTTACCTAGCATCCTCTGTGTCTCCCTTTTCCCTTTTCCAATGAATAGAAAATCATCCAGATAATGGATGACTGTCCTATAACCCATTTTTTCTTGAAATATCCACTGTAAACAGGTGCTGAAAGCCTCAAATGTAGCACATGCTGAGGAACAACCAATTGGCATTGCTTTGTCAAAATAATACTGTCCCCCACTTTTAAAACCCAATAGATCCCAGCCTTCCCTCCTAACTGGAAGCAGTCTGAAAGCAGACTCAATGTCCGTTTTTGCCATCCATGCATCCTCTGTGGCCCGGATCATTTGGACTGCATCCTCTAGTGTCGCATATGTCACCTTACTGTGTTCCTCGCTGATGAAATCATTCACCGACTCCCCTTCTGGATAGGACAGGTGGTAAATCACTCTGTATTCCCCTTCCTGTTTCTTGGGTACCAGATCCAATGGTGAAATCCGCATGTTTGGCAATGGGGGAGTGTTAAACGGGCCCCCTACCCTACCTGCTCCCATTTCTTTCTCTATCTTCCATCTTAGTATCTCCTCCTTTCCTTTTACTGACCTGAGGTTGCTTGCCTCTAGTGCTCGCCTGAGTCCCGTAAACCGTAATGAAAAACCTGTGTTAAAACCCCGTAAAATCATATCCAACATGCTCGTGTCTGGATATTTGTCCAGGCAGACTGACCATACCTTCAATTTGATGGGAGTTCTGGCCATCCCAAACTGTTCCCTGTTATGCCCCCTGCCATTCCTCCCTAGCCCCTCTCTCTCTTCTTGCCCAACCTTTCATCCTTCAGTGGCTCTGTCCCCCTCTATTCGCATTCCCCTTACCCTGCCTTCCCCTATTCCATGTTTGGCCTTTAATGCCTTGGCCATTTTGAAAAAACTGTTGGCCTGATCCCGGACCCCCATGCCCCTGTGCCCCCTGGGCCCATGACATTCTACATTTGCTTGCCGGGTGCACTCCCCCACATTTTGAGCATGCATGCCGAAAACGACATTGAGGCCATGAGCAGAAAGCTCTGTTATAAGCCCAGCAGCATCTCTGGGGCGTAAAACCCTTTTTGCTCCATTCACCTTTAGGAGTGGACTGATCTGTGACATAATCCGTCCACAAATCTATCTGTTTGGTGTCCCATCTCATGTCCCCAAATGTTGCCATTCTCTGCTGAAAAGATTCATCATAGTATAACCACCCCATCCCACCCTTTGCCTTTGCCCTCCGTAATATCAGAGAATAAGTAATGAGCGGGATGCCTAACTCCAGCTTCTTTTCCAGGATGATGGCTGAGAAAGTGGCAAAACCTAGGAACCACCTATCCCAAGTCTTCCCTTTAGTGAACTTATCGTCCTTTTTTTTTCCCTAAAAGCACTATAGCCGCTGCCATCTCACTCTTACCTATGCCTTCAGCTTCCTCGTACTTGGCGGCAGCCTTCCGGCTCACCAAAGCAAATATGTCCACATATTCCCCTTTCCAAATTTTCTCCTTCGTGGTCAGCGGCACATGCTTGCCTATCCTCATTCCAGGTGCACCTATCTCCCTTGCCCCTTTCACCTCTCTCTCCGTTCCCTGTTCCTTCCTTTCCGGCACCTCTTTCTCCATCCTGATCTCTGCCAGAGCCGATTCCATCTGCCCTATACCTCCTGTCCCTAGTGCTGCTACAATTTGCCCTATATATTCTTTCATACTGTCACCCACCACACTGGATGTGTTACCTGTGACCTTGTCTGGGCTGTGCTGCCTGGAGTCCTCTAAGGTTCCTCTTGCTTCTCCCTGCAGTTGAGGAGGAGGGTGAGCTACTGGGTTTTGCAGAGGGAGCAACCCGTTCTGGGCATCATGACTGGGGTCAACCAGGGAGATCCCACATTGATTGGGGGGGTATCGGTGACACAGGGACCATAGGCTGCAGGGTTACTGGATCAGCCACCTTGGCAGGCCCCACTACCACCGGTGGTGCCCTCGTGGCACCATGTGGTCCTTTGGCTGGTCGTTTCCCCATGCCACCTTTTCCTGTGCCCGCTTTTCTCTTCTCCCCGGTTCTCCCTAGTTCCTCTCCCTCCACCAGTTCCCACATCCTGTTTGCCTTTTCAGATAATCCAATTATAGCCTTGTAAGCCTCCTCTTTTGATGGCCTGCTCTTCTTTGGTGCCATGTCCTTCTTCTCTTTGTTCTGTGAAAACAACTACAGGAAGAGAAAACAAGGTTAATTGTATATCTGTCCTGTCAGGAATGCTTTCCTCCTGTCCGTCATGCCCCCTGCCCATATAAACAGCCTGGCTGCCAGTCAAGGCCCCCCATCCTGCTTGACCAGTTCCCTGCTGCTCTCTGTCGTACCCTTTGCGAACAACCCGGCACTCCCCTTTTCATCCATACCAGTGCCTCCCTCTATTCTTGGGCCTCCCCAAAATGTTGTACTGTGCTGGCCTACCTCAGAGCTTCCTCCTTTTGAATGCTGCCATTTCTTCTTTTTTTTTTTTTTTTGGGCCGACCAAGCCACCCCTGAGTCAGCACCCTGCTATAGCGAGCGGTCGTGCTGTGAGGTCCGATGCATGGCCATCTATTCCTTTCTCTTCCTGCCCCTGCCAGCCCCAAATCCCCCCGGTGCCCCCCTCCCAGTGAGGGGAAAGGCCAAATAGAGTAACCAGCTTCCAGTGCGACCTCCTCACCGCGTGGACTACCGCCCGTGAGGTCTCGATCACAAAAACCCTCCCCCTCTATCCCAGGCCTCTCACAGGCCCTTTGTCTTCCCTCCCAATGCTCCTCAATAGGCCCCCAGTGCCATGAAAATATGGCCCGAGTGTCTGATGATGCTGTTTTCATCCCTTTGCGGCATGTGACACCACGCCACATGGTCACATCCTGCCCTCGCTTTCCCTTGTTTCTTGGCCTTTCTCCAGGCGTATTCTCCCTACTTTCAAACCTTCCCAGAACCAGCTAACAAAGGGAGCAAAATTGTTGCAAAGCGAAAACACACCAAGGAAAAATGAGCACATGAGTCTGCAACCCCCCCATGCAGTGTGTGCCCCGTGCCACGCATTTCTAAACAAATCTCATGCCTCCCAGCTTCAAGGCCTCTGCTAGGCCTCCTCCTCTTATTGCCATCCAAAGAAAGTGCCACATGCGCCATACCTATCGCAACACAAGGCAAACGCTTTAATGGCTACCCCTATGTGGTGTGTGACATCACGCCACTTATCCCATACTTCAGGCCTCCCTAGGCCTGCTCTTCCACTCCAAGCCACCAGACAAAACTCTATCCTCACTACAAAGTGAGCACTTGGGTCTTCAAAACCCCCCATGTGGTGTGTGCCTCGTGCCACGCATTTCCAAACAAATCTGGCTCCTCCTGGCTTCCAGGCCTCTGCTAGGCCTCCTGATCTTATTGACAACCAAAGAAAAAGCCACATCGCACCATACATATCCCCAACATAAGCCGAGCACCTTAATGACTACCCCTAAGTGGCGTGTGACGTCACACCGCATATCCCATGCTTCAGGCCTCCCAGGGCCTGCTCTTCCACTCCAGGCCACCAGAAAAAGCCCTCACACAGCCATCGGTGGCAGAAAGGGATGCCACACCATGTGCCAACAACAAGGGGACAAAATTGCTGTAAAGCAAACAGCCAAGGAAGGATTTGCTAGTATTTTTCCAGGTCATCAGCAAAAACCCTCACACCATCAACAGTAGCAGAAAGGGATGCCACACCATGCGGTCCCGGCCTACTCTCACTCCCTCCCTCTCCAAGGCCTCTTCCAGGCCCTCTATTCACCCCAGAAACCAGCTGCCAAAAGGGGGACAACATTGCTGCAAAGCAAAAAACAAACCAGGGAAGGATTTGCTAGGATTTCTCCAGGCCACCAGAAAAACCCTCACACAGCCATAAGCAGCAGAAAAAGATACCACGCCATGTGATCCCAGCCTGTTCTCGCTCTTTCCCTCCCCAAAGCCTGTTCCAGGCCTTCTATTCATCCCAGAATGGCCCACAATAGGGGGCCAAAATTGCTATAAAGTGATAACAAACTGAGGAAGGATTTCTAGCCATGCTAAAATGGCATGCAGCGTTGAGCTGCGTGGTCATTTCTTAACAACAAAGGAAACCAGTCCACAGTCTCTCAAAATATTAAAGGAATTCCAAGGCTTTCACAGCAGCCTCCCCCAGTGAGGTGCATGCAATTCCTCTCCCCAAATCATCTCCCATGGACCTGGGTCCCTCTCTCAACTTCACATATGATCCCCTTTGCTACCCGGACCCATCATATTGCTTAGCTATATACTGTACATGCTTATTCTTAATGCTGTAAATATACTTCCTCTCCTCTTTTTTTTTTTGTAATATCAACTGTATTGTCTCCTTACCTCTCACACCTGGTGAGCCAACCTCAAAGAATTTTGCCAATCTGACGTGCTGCAGTTGATGTAGATCAAAACTCCAGCAAAAAGTGACTTAGGCCCCCCTTGTGCTGTCCCTTATGTACCTCCCTTTTCCCCACCCCTTCCTGTTTACCTGTCCATTGTTCTGGCCCTAAGCCCTCCCTACCCCTCCCTTCTGAGCACAACCATCCTAAGCAGAAGGAAGGGGTGCAACCCTGGTATGCCCTTTTAAAGGGGCAAACTCCATTGGCCCTGGTGTGGTACGTGACTTCGTACATAACGAAACATGAGCAGACTAGCTTGCAAGATCTTTGGGAAGATATTGGCAGTTCATGTAGAAGCCTGACATCTCAGCTGTGGTCATTGGGCTTGAAGACTCTTTCACACAGAGAATGTGGAGCTTATGAAGCCAGTGACCATTTAATGGGTACACATCATACGGGAAGTCTGATGCTGTCCGGTTTCTCAGTGTGAAATACAAAGAGAAATGCAAACGTGTACTGATTTCCCATGCTAAAATTGAGGAACTCACTGCCAATAGACCTTCTTCAAAACATATCTTGAAGAATAATCTGACAGACACATTCTACCCCCGTAGACACTACGACATGGATGACATGTGTCTCTTTCAGGTGGATAAGTGGTATGACTACAAGGCAGATATATCACCTGACTCAACATGCCAGATTTACAAGGTGAACGGAGTGGATGGTTGTCTTGTAAAGAGACACAAGCCATGGCTCATAGACCACTGTAAATTACATCTAGGCACATCGGAGAGCAGAGAACATTACTACTTTGCTCTCCAATTCCTATTTAGACCCTGGAGGAATAAGTCTGAATTAAAAGGTGACTGTGATACATTTGAGGAAGAATCCAATCTCAGTTACGAGACTTTCAAAACTGAATACTCAGAGACATACATACAGAGACTAGAGGCTGAGAAAGAACAGCTTGAGAAAGCAGAGAAGCAGCTTCAGAAAGACACTCCTGTTAGTTCACAAGACAACCTTGATTCAGAAGGACAAGCTGTTCTAGGTGAACATCTGCCTTTAAATGCCCCAGAAGTGTTAATCTCAGAAATTGAGACAGCCATGGAACATGGAACACACTCCACTGTCAACCCAGCTGACTTGAGAGAAAGACTAAATCAGCAGCAGCATGTAGTTTACTCTCAAGTAGTTGATGCTGTTCGTCATGGCCTACTACATGAAACAAAAAAATGTGACTGTCGTGACTATAAACCACTACTGATCTTTGTTAGCTGTTTAGCTGGTGCAGGAAAGAGTTAACTTATTGAACCCATCACTGCTGAAATACGGAACCTAACAGGGTCATCAATGTCTGTTGCTGTTACTGCTCCCACAGGACTAGCCTCATACAACATTGGTGGAGTTACATTACATCGTCTCTTTATGTTGCCAGTGGAACATGGCAAAACTGGAGAGTATCATAAACTGTCATTTGAGGTTGCATCTCCACTCTGTTCCATGTTCACAAAGATGAAGTTATTCATCATTGATGAAATCAGCATGGTCTCCAATGTCATGCTTGACTGTATTCATCTACGTCTACAGGAGATCTTAGGTACTGATGATGGAGTACCATTTGGTGGCAAAAGTATATGTTTGGAACTCTAACTGCCAAGCAAGCTAAGAACATTCTCGGCTGCATTGCAGATTATAACATTTGGGAGCTATTTACCGATGTTGAGTTGTATGAGAACATGCGCCAAAGTGGTGATCAGGCTTACAAATCACTTTTAGATGAAGCTCGTACAGGTTCTCTATCACCAGAACATGTTGCTATGTTAAACGATCGGTGAATCACAGTAGATACTGCATCCATAGAAACAGCATGTAATGTTTTCAGTGATGTATATTCTCCAGGGACACACATAGTGTGTCTTATGTCATGACTAAAGAAATGCACTGAGTTCAACAATGTAATGCTACAGAGAGAAAACCAAGAAAGTCTAACCCTGCATGCTATTGATACAGTTGATGGTGTCATTCTTAGTCGCAACCTAGTAACAAAGATGACTGAATGACTCAGTGAACTCAAGTCAGATGTTTCACACACAGCTGGCCTAGAAGCTGTTCTTATACTTTGTAGGAATGCACGTATCATGCTACTACGTAATCTTGATGTTAAACGGGGCATGGTAAACAGTGCCATGGGAAACATCACTGACTTTGTCTACAATGTCCAGAAGACATATATCGAGACACTTGCAGTTCACTTTGACAACATGGAACAGCCTGTACACATAGAACGTACCTGCATAAAATTCCAGGTATTTAAGGATATCTATGTAAACAGGAAACAGTTTCCACTGTGTGTTGCATATGCTGTTTCTATTCACAAATCTCAGGGCTTGAGTTTGGATTCAGCAATGGTGGACTTAGGTACGCACATTTTCAAGGATGGATGAGCTACGTGGCACTGTCACGTGTCCGCAGTCTTTCTGGGTTGCACATTATAACTCTTGCACCTCAGAAGATACGAGCTGACAAGCGATGTGTTGTTGAGTACAACAGGTTACGTACTCTCCATCAGACACAAATGTCTTTAATACCACTGCCTACATATCTGGCTGTCACACGTTGTACAGTCAAATCTACAGGTGTCACCAAACAGGCACGAGCTTCCACAAGTGATTTAACTTAAAAGAGTTCAACAAAGGTCACAATTTCAACTAAACATTCAGAGCCAGCAATTCATCAGAAATCAGTCGGTGTAGCTGCTGTACCAGTCTTTGACAACAGCACTAGAGTGAACTGCTATACTAACTCAGCTATGCAAGTTTTTCGACACATGCCACACTTTGTGCAGGTAATATCTGCTTCACAGGACAATCCTCTATCAAACGCATTGAAGCAAATTGTCAGCATAACTTCTGACCAGTCTAACAGTGTGCAGTCACTAACACCACTATGCCAGGTGTTAGATACATATGACGAATGTAGTACATTTGCTGCTGACATACAGCAAGACACTAGTGAATTTATGATGGCTATCATAAACAACTTGGATGAAGACAGCACTCCAATGCGCCACTACTTCACAGTGTCATATGTAACCCAAATATGTATGTGTTTCATGTGATCATTCACAGCGTGAAACCACAGAAGACATGCTGTGGATTACTCTTTTTTGTCCCTCAAGCCAAAAGTGACAAATTTGAACAGCTATTTATCAATGCTCAATGTGGTAACTCCTGTAAAAGGTGTGGAGGAAGATGCACTCAGTCCATATGTCTCAGGAGTTCATCTCAATATCTGTTGCTTATGTTGCACAGATTTGACTCCAATGGGCTCAGAGTTGACACTCCTATCACAGATTACACAGCTGGTAGAATAGTTTTTAACCAATCAGTGTTTGACACTCACAGTGTAGTCTATCACCATGGTCAATCCATGCATTCTGGCCATTACACCTGTTTACTAAGGTACAGAACTGGATGGTTAGAGTGTGATGACTCTACAAGAAGTTTTAAACAGAGACTGCCACGACACTTAAAAAATGCATATCTTCTAATATTGAAGAATTATGATGACCTTCATATTTCAGAAGAATAGCACACAACATGTGGCATTTTTAAAATGACTACTTTGTGACAGAATCAGTCATAGGTCAGTACAATTGTTTCCAATCTATGACTCACAGTAAATCTAGCATATCAACAAAATGCTATACTGGCAGAGACATTTCATGCACTATGCCATCAAAGATCTTGTGTGGATCAGTGACAACATGGAAATTGTTGTAGTGGCTTCAATAGGCACCAACAGTATTCACAGACACTAGAGAAACCATGCTTACATGTCTATCAAAGATTGTACATGTCAAAACAGAGGCCTTCCTGTCTCTCCTGTTCTGTACATATCTTTTCTTGTAGCTGTATCATACCCATACATAACAAGAAGTTGTTGCCAGTTCCTAAATTTTTCCTTCTGCAGAGACACAAAAGTTGTCCCTTATCATCTTAAATAACTGTGCAACACATGTCTCATTCACCAAAGGGCACAGTCTGTCACAAGTTTTCTATCACCAGTTTTTTTGTCTATTAGCTGTTGACATGTAGACAACAGCATCATTTGTGCACCATGCAACAGTGTTGAACTATGCCTGTTTTATTTGTTACACTGAAACTGTACATATGTAAAAATAACACTCTTTAGTCATAATGCAGCAAGTGAAATGAAGCAAGTGTAAATACTGAACTATTGCATCTTATTATCAAATGACTTTTACATACCTTTGTAATGACATGTAAATAATATTTACATTCTTATTCCATCTCACCGTTGTTGTTAACTAGTTTTATTGTTCTAGTAAACGTATTACTATAAGAGTCAAGTAACAATAAATCTTTAACATATAATACAATACTATACTGGTTAAGTTCAGTGACCCATATCTTTGATAAAAACAGCGTACCACACATATTTTTTTATTTACTAGTTCAGAGCTAACATAGTAACTAATGTAACAATTGAAAGAAATGTATATTGTACCTGTAATAATATGAAATATTTTGTACTTGTCATACAAGTAATTGTAACCTATGGTAAAAATACTGAAAATTGTAAATCAGACAATGTTACTGATCACAACGCACTTCATACCTGTTCCTGACAATATTTATGAGCACCTCTATTGAGGGGTCGGGTGGGAATTTTCCATATGCACCTACTCAGTGATATATATTTAGTTTAGTTTAGTTTAGCTTAGTTTATTGTTCTAGGAATTACTACCATTGAGCCAGAGGCTCTTTTACAAAGGTTCCACATCAATTAGGTACAGTACAAAAGGTTACATAGATAACACAACAATTTGTGTTGTGTCAAGAGCAAGAAAACATATACAAATACATATCAAATCATTTGTGCTAAAGGACATGAGATATCAATAATCACATTATTATTACAAGAAAGAGGTCATGCCAGATTAGGAGAAACAAATAGAGAAAAAGTCCAGAACAGAGAAGGTAAGTGAAAGGTGTGGGGAGCAGACAATAGCAGGAGAAAAGGTTTCCCAAACATGTCTTTGTCAAATAACAGAACAGGGTGGGTAGTAAGAAAATAGGAGGTTTAATCAGGGCAGTCACAGGAACTGGAGGTGGCAAGGTGAGAGGACAGCCTTGATTTGAAAATACCTAGAGAGGTGGAGGCAGTAATATGACTGCTGAGGGCATTTAGCCAGCTGGGGGGCACGATAGGCAAATGATCTTTGTCCCTGAGAAGTCCGGCATTGGGGGACTTGGAGAGGCTGGTGTTCTGATCTTCTGGTAAAATGGGTGCTAGCGCTCGGGCATAACAGGTCTTGGATATAGGGTGGAGTGAGGCCCAGAGTGGATTTTTTTCACCATCAGGCAGGTAAGGTATTTTATCCGGTTTGAGAGTTGCAACCAACCTGAGTCAGCATAGAGTTCACATGTGTGGGTACATCGATGTGCACCAGTGAGCAGCCAACAGGCCTTATTTAGGGATGTTGTAATGCGACTAAGTGCTGTAGTAGCGGCAGATCCGTATATAACTAAGCCATAGTCAACGACTGAGATGATAGAGGATTGGATGGCAATCCTCAGTGCAGAATGGGTAAGGAGCTGTCAGTTCTGATACAGAATCCCAATTCACTGATTAATAGTTTTTGCTGTACTATCAATGTGACTTGCAAAGGTTAGGCCTTGATCAAAGTTGATTCCAAGATATTTGAAAATTGGCATTTGTTCAAGGGTATTTCCCAGGTATGTATTAATGGCGAGTGGGACTTGCCGTTTCTTGTTTTGCAGGTTAGAGAAGAGCATGGATTTAGTTTTTTTGTGGTTTAGAACCAGCATGTGCTCAAGGAACCACATCTCAACTTTGGAAAAAGCATGCTGAAGGTTGAGGCGTAAGAGGTTCGGATCTTTATGAGTGGCAAGAATCATGGCATCATTGGCATAGAGGATTATTTGTTCAGGGCAGGATTTGGGGAAGGAGTTTAGGAAAAGGCTGAAAAGGAGGGGGCCCAGGATAGATCCCTGGGGAACTCCTGAGCGAACTGGTTTTGAGTCTGAGAGAACTCCAGCTACTTTTACAGATTGAGAGCGCTGAGCAAGGTAATTTTTTACCCAGTAACCAGGACCCTGTGAGAGCCCTAGGGATAGTAGTTGTTTGATAAGTAGGCCATGGTGTACTGTATCAAATGCCTTGGTTAAGTCAATGTAGACTGCTCCAGTTAGGTTTCCTTTGTCCATGGCATTGTGGATTGCTCCTGAGAATTCAAGTAGGCAGTCGATGTGCTGTGCCTTTCCTAAATCCATGCTGCTGAGTGCATAGGATGTTGTGCTTTTCAGGTAGTCTGAAAGTTGGTCCGCTACCAAGCGTTCAAAGGGCCTTAGAGAGGTGGTAGTATTGATATTAGGCGATAGTTACCAGGCAGTGACTTATCACCACTTTTGTGCACGGATGACAACTGCAGTCTTCCATTTCCTAGGCAATTGGCTGTAGCAGAGGAGAGATTGAAAATTTTTGTGAGGTGGAGCAATACTTCCTCCAGATTGAGGACAAGTTTCAGGTCAATAGTGTGGCTGCTTGCTCGGGACTTAGAAATGGCCTTCTTTACATATTTATAGACTTCATGTGCCTTTACTAGTTTGAAATGGAAGGTGGTTTGGTTGGAGAGGTAGTAGTAGAAGTAGAAATTGGAGGGTCAGCATCAGTGAAGAAATCAGATGACAGGACACCACTAAGGTCCGTGAAGGTATCATTTAGGGTGTTTGCAATGATCTCTGGGTCTAATGTAGTGGTTCCATCCACATTCATTATTGTAGGAGAGGATTTGGACTGCTGACACCATGATATTTCTTATGTTGCCCCAGAAGGATTTCCCTTCACCCCAGGAGTTGGAGAAGGCATTCTTGAAGTAGGAGCTCTTCATCAAGCGGATCTGTTTAGTACAGTGGTTGCAAGCCTGTTTATATTTTTGGATGTCCGACAGAGTGCCAGTAGCTCTTGCAGTGGCCCAGAGGTGATCCCTACTTTTGAGTTGTGCCAATATCTTCGCCGTGAGCCAGGGATTTGTGAGTGCTTTGATTTTGCACTTTTTACTGGTGCATAGGTGTCACAGGCAGTGTTGAAAGTAGTAATAAAGTAATCAAGGCTAGGTCAGCATCTTGAGTTTTGTAAATCAAGGACCAGTCTATCTGCCTAAGACAGGTCTTGAGATGAGTAAGGTTGCCATAAGGTAGGAATCTGCTATAGATGGTTTTTGGAGGCGGCATATGAAACTTATTTGTCCAGGTACATATTATTGGAGAGTGATCACTGAGCGAGTCAGGGAGAATGCTTACATTGGTTATATGGGTAGGGTGGCTGGTAAGGATCCAGTAAGTGAGGGTGCTGGTCCCTGATTTGTAGTTTTTCCTGGTAGGGGAGTTTACCACTTGTGTTAAATTTGCTGCTAGGATAGCATCTTTGTTTGACCCCACCAGAGCAAGCCAATTTATATTAAAGTCCCAAGGAAAGAGTTCATGTCAGAAGATCACGATCTTTTGGTGGGATATAGACAGCAGCAATCGTGAGGACTTTGTTTTGGGCACCAAGTAGTGTCTTGATAGGGAGGAGTTGCACTTATTTAACTGAAATATTTAACTGAACATACCAGTTATCTAATGTCACTGAAAACATATTTTTTTTTATATTTTATTACTTGAACACTTAGCATCTGGTTTTTCGACCACCCCAGGAACATACACATTATCAGTCACACAATAACAACAAAACATTACTGTTTCATGTGTGTTATCACTGCTTAGAAGTTCCTGACATACCTTTATTAATATAGGACAGAACTAATGGACGACACATGTTTGGAACATTCAACTACTTAAAACATATAAATAATATTCTTAACCAAAGTCTCTTCAAGCTGAGTAGCAAACATATAACGAACAGCCACAGGTTCAGCTTGAGAGTCGGAAGTTCAGGAGGAATGTCAGAAAGCACTTCTTCCCACAAAGAGTAGTGAACACTTACACTTCACTGCTAAAACAGGTCACCTCATTAAAGACAGTGACCACCTATAAAGGAGCCAGGTATATGCATACCAGGGAGATAACAAGCATGCCTAGAGAAGATAGAACACTGCAGGGATAGCCAAGACATTAGCTCAAAGATGCGAACCCTGTAACACAAGCAGATTTAATAGACCAAATTGCCTTCTTATGCTGCCTTCTTTCTATACTGTATTACCATGTGTACATACTAATTCCAATTCATATCATCTACTTGCTATAAATGACACACATTTAGATATATTCCAAGCAATGATTACACACATGCAAGGATTGTATTGTGAGACTGATTTTGTAAAAAAAACTAAATCTTAATTGGCCCTTTTTCTGTTTCACCAATTGGCAATAAATCTTTTTTAAATGTAACCACCTGTGTTGAGCCTTTACTGAACCATAGCATTATGACATTAGAATGTAACTGTTGTTTCTATTAAGCATGCAAATCAACTGGTACAAATACTACCACAATTACATGTCCATGGGCTTATTTTTTGCTATGTCTCTCCACTCAGTATCCACCACATAGGCTACGGTGTGGTACATTGCATGTCACACTTCCCATAATTCCTAAGAGTGTTAAGAAGTCTGTACCGCACTTAGTTTTCCTGTGCCTCTCCAGTCAGCAGGTAGTAGCTGCTGTAGCAAGGTGTCGGACATCACTATCTAACTCTATGCAGCTGTGGCAATACACTTAGGATGCAATAACTGCTATGTCTACTAAAATTCCCTGGCTGAACTCATGCAACTCCTAACAGTGCTAACTTCACTGTACCTACAATTACAGAGGTGTGCCATTGATCTCCAGTCCCTTATTGTTCCTGTGTATCACCACTCATGATGCAGTACAAATTTTTGGGGGGCAGCAGCTCTAGCTGCCCAAATCCATGCAAATCCTAACTGAGCTAACTTCAGTATGCCTGCAATCAGTGATGTCTACCGTTGATGTCCATGCCTTCACCTGTGTTGTGTATCTCCACTGAGATGTCCAGTCCCTCACCTGTTTTGTGTATCTCCTCTGACAATGCAGTACCTGCTATCACATTTGAAGACACATTGCCTGCCTGAATCCATTCAAGTGACAACTGTGCTAACTGGACTGTTCCTGTAATCAGAGAGCTGTACAACTGATGTACATTGCCTATCTTTTCCTGGGCTTTTCACTCAGGATGCAGCAAGTGGTCTGCAAGTGCAGTTCCCCCATGACACTGTTCATCTCCATGTTTTTTTTTCTGTACTCTCCATTCAGTGTGCAGTATGTGGGCTAGAGGTTCGGACATTGCCTGACAGACCTCCTGTAATTCCTAACTAAGTTAACTAGTATATAACGCCCTTACTTTTCCTGTCAGTCTCCAGTCAGAGTGCAGTAGCTGGTGTAGAGAGATGTGTGACATTGCTACCTAAGGCCATGCAGTTGTGGCTGTACAGTCAGGATCAGTAACTGGTATGTGTGGGGAAATTGCCTGGGTGAGCCCATACAAATCCTAACTGTGCTAACCTGTGTCTACCAACAATTACAGAGGTGTACCATTGATGTCCATTGCCTCAGTCTTGCTGTGCATGAGTATTCATGATGCAGTACACATTTGTTTGGGTGGCATTACCTGTCTGAGCCAACACAAACACTAACTGTGCTAACTTGAGTGTCCCTGCAATCAATGATGTCTACCATTGATGTCCATACCCTCAACTGTGCTGTGGATCTCTACTGAGGTTCCAGTACCTGGTGTCTCAGTTTGGAGAGGCATTTCCTGGCTGAGGCCATTCAAGTGATAACTGTGCTACCTACACTGTACCTGTAATCAGGGACATGTACAACTGATCTGCATCACCCTTCTTTGCCTGTGACTCTTCACTTAACATGCAGCAAGTGGTCTGGAGGTGTAGTCCCCCACCCCATGAGACTGTGCAACTCCTAACTGTACTAACTTCTGTACAGCCGCAATAATACTCCTAAGTGTGCTAAGTTCTCCACACCTGCAATGACAAAGCTACACCATTCATGTCCATAGACATATTTTTTGCTGTGGCTCTCCACTCAGTATGCAATATGTCGACTAGTTCTATACTATCGCTGACACCTCCTGCTGATTGTCTGTGATTGTTCCTGTTGCCTTGGTTCTCCTCCTACTTCCATGTGTGTCTGTGTCTCTGTGTGCCAGTGTTGCTCAGGGAGGTGGGGGCTACGTGATGTTTTCACACATATTAACACAGTGCCAGCAAGCGCAAATGTTAATGCGCATGGTAGCACAAATCGAAACACAAAGAGAAACAGTACTGGAAAATACTGAATGTAATACAGTGACAGGAGCGTGGAGCCTTTCGGGACCCACGCTCCTGGCACATGATATCTTCACACATACTAACACAGTGCCAGCAAACGCAAATGTTAATGCACATGGTAGCACAAATCGAAACACAAAGATAAACAGTAGCATAAAATACTGAATGTAATACACTGATGGAAGTGCAGGGCCCTTTGGGCTATAAACAAATATAAACAGTACTAAAAAATACTGAATGTGATACCCCAAGCTCCCACCATGCAAAACACAAACATAAACAGTACTAAAAAATACTGAATGTGATACAGTGGCGGGAGTGCGGGGCCCCGCCACGTGATGTCTTCACACATACTAACACAATGCCAGCAAACGCAAATGTTAATGCACATGGTAGCACAAATCAAAACACAAAGATAAACAATTGTAAAAAATATTGAATGTAATACAGCACTATATTATGGTAGCACGGTAGTGCTACCATAGTTAGGGTTGAGGAGCCATTTACATGTTAAACCTAAAATCTTGCACCATAATAACTTTGCAACTGTTCAACGGATTTGCCTGAAATTTGGAACACACAATCAAGAACCATACATCTTGGGATCTGCCAACTTTTGTACTGTTGGGATATACGGCTGTGGAGTTATTAAGCATGATCTGCACACATTTACGCTTTTTTGCAATTCTTTGGTCGTCTCTACAGGTTGCACGGTTTGCGCGACCAGTCCAAAATCTTCAGGGAACGTGCAGCCAGGGTCCCCGATGTGCCTTTCAAAGATTTCATGAAAAAATATTAAACGGTTCAAAAGTTATTCAAAAAATAGTTTCCCATTATAAGTCAAAGGGAAAAGTTAACAAAAAGTTCAACACTTTTGCAAATGCAGTTTTTACTTTCGCAAATGGCCCTTTTACTTTCACAAATCCACCATTTTGTTTTCAGTTGATGATCAGAAAAATGCTTGGCATTTAAATTTGGGACCCACAATTCTTTTGTGTTTACCTAGTCAGACCCTGGGGATGCTAGTCATGTCTTTATTTTGAGGTTAAACACCCTAGAAATATGTTTTTCAAGTTTCTGGAGAAAGTACTTTCACAAAGTAGTGTCGCACTCATGAAAGTGTCGCAAATTTTTGCGAAAGCTTTTGCAAATGGCGACACTACTTTTCCAGGCTATGGCAAAATGACAGTAATTCTTATCCACCCTGCTGCAAAAGAATGGTTTGGTCTTTTGGGCTGAAATTTGGAGGGAGCACAGCCAACATTTCACAAATGTGCCTTTCAGTATTTTGGTGAAAAAATATTACAGGCCGGCAAAGTTATGGTACTCCAAAGTTGACACTTTTTCCCATAGGATAACATTACGGCATCCGCCGCATTACAGGAATCCTTTGCCGCCCTGCTGCAAAATAACAGTTTGGTCTTTTGGGCTGAAATTTGACAGCAAGAAAGTCAACATCCCACTGATGTGCCTTTTGGTGGTTTGGTGAAAAAATATTACAGTGTGGCACAGAGACGGCACTCTGAAGTTAATGCTTTTTCCCTTTGGATAACATTACGGCGCCCGTCGCGTGTTTTGGGCCCCGTATCTTGGAAACAGTGTGAGATACAGACTTTTCATTGCAAAAATGCTTAGCCCTCTAATGGGGCTAAGCATACAACTAGCCAGGAAAGTCATAATTCATATGAAATTTACATTTTTTTCTACATCGTATGGTTCCTGAGACATAAGCAATTTAATATTCCAAGTCCTCATTTTCTGCTCCGAGGCCCATTGTTATGTATACATTCTTTGTTTTCACTGTGTTTTCTGATGCATTTTTGAGGGAAAAGAAGGGTGTGCCCTTTTGTTACTGTGCCAGTTAATGTTTCTAGTTGCGTTTCCATTACTGTTTGTGGCACCATTACCGTCTACACCACCGTGTGCGTTATGGTTTGCGTTTTCACTTGCGTTTGCATTTCTGTGTCATTTGGCATTATTGTTGCAGTTACCATTACCAGTTTCATTTGCAATTGGGGTACCATCCACATGAGTGCGTGAGGCTGCCCTGGACAGGAGAACACTATTGTCCAAGGAATCAAATGCCTTGGACAGGTCGACAAATATGGCTCCCACCTGGGTCCTCCTGTCCAGGGAAACCTTCACATCTCCCACAACCTTAACCAGAGGTGTTGTGGTACTATGGTATTTTCTAAAACAGGACTGCATGTCATTAATTCTCCCCTGTATCTCCAAATGATCTTTGAACTGTGTTGATACCAATCTTTCAAAGATCTTTGAGAGTTGGGGTAGTAATGCGATTGAGCGATAATTCCCTATTTCAATTACTTTACCCCTTTGCATATGGGTGCTGTTTTAGATAGTTTCCAAGCATTGGGGTATTCCTCAGTGCTCAATAATAAATTGAATATATATGTTAGAGGGTGTGCAATTATTGGTGCAGTGTATTTAAGAGCCATGGAGGAGTACCATCAAGTCCAATTGTCTTTCTTTGATAATTCTGCCTGAACAGCTTTAACTGTGATTTTAGAAAAGACAAAATTCTGCACAAAATCATTGCCTGGTCTTTGTTCCCCTTGTGGCTGGGGATCATCACCTACAGATCCCAAACCCCCATTGTACTAAAGTATTGGTTGAATTTGTCTGCAACTATCTGGAACATGGGAACCATCTGATTATCTAGTTCAAATAGGTTTGAGGTAAAATTACCTTGACCCTTTAACAAACTACAATATTTACTGTTTTCCAAAAATTCCTGGGGTGTTTTATGCTGTTTTTATCCAATAAATACTTATGATGCTGTTGCTTAGCTTTCCTCACTTCAGCCACATAGCCATTACAAAGATGTCTATATCTATCACAATCACATGTAAGATTACTTTTTTTTGCCTGGACCCATGCTTTATCCCTACCATGTTTTATTCTCCTCAGATTATTTGAGTACCATAGGGCATTGTTATTTTTTAAGAGTTTTACATTAAATGGGGCATGTCTATCACATAACATTATAAATTTGGTATGAAAAAATTCCCAGGCCTCATTTATATTTGGAATCAGTTCCAGACAGTCCCATTCAAGGTTCCCAAGATACAACATAAACTTCACATAGTCAAGTTTTTAAAACTTGACACCTGATGTATTTTTTATCAACCCGTTGCCTGCAACCCAACCATCCTACAAAAGTAAAAACTGGTGGTGGAGATGGCATCAGGAAGTACCCACTCTCCACAGTTTTACTGGAGACAGCTAACAAAAATTATATCTAGGATTGTTGGTGCTTCCAAGTTTCCCATGTTTATTCTGGTTATATCCATAATCAGCTGTGTGAGGCCCAGGTTTACCTGAAAGTCAATCAATGGGTGGGTATCTTTAATGTTATACCAATTTATATTAAAATCTCCTGACATAATAATTTCATGGGAATCTTTGAATATCAGTAGGATATCCTGTAGTTGTTCAAACACAGTAAAGTTAGTTTTTGGGGGGCCTTAGATTGCTGTAAGCAGCATTTTTTTGTGTAAGGTATTCTTAATTCAAGAAACAGTGCTTCCACTCCTTTAAAGTCCCTATATATTTCTATCTGTAATATAGGTAAGTCAACCCTTCCATATGTTAAGATGTCTCCTCCCTCTTGTTTCTGTCCTTCTGTCATATATTCATGTTCAAGCAGCAATCCTTGGCGCTTTTGTTTAGCCATGTCTCAATGATCACAACCAAATCTGGTTTGTGGTCCCTCAGCCATGTGCTTATCACCTCCATCTTTTTTAGCATACTTTTTGCGTTGAAATGTACCAACATAATTCCTTTCTCTTTTTGCACTGGAGTAGTGAAGGAAGTATTGTCCACTTCAGGATTAGCCTTGTCATTTAGCCTATGTACATATTCCCTGTTGTTTAAATTTTGCTGACCTTGTTGCCAGGGGCCTGGATTAGGGTGGACATCTCCACAAATAGTTAATGTTATGAGGAAGACACATTGTAGCAAGGGCCCAAGTTTGTATTTCTTCTTGAGGATTCACTAACATTTTCTTTAACATCCAGTTTACTAAGACTTTTCCCAAAAGTGTTCTGTGTTTAACTGGATTGTTAAATATGACCAACTTAAAGGCATCATTTGCAAAACCTAATAGAAAGAAGACCTGGATTTGTTACAGTTCCATAGTGGCAACCTTTATTAACATGAGCACAAGTACCCCTATATGGTATTTCCAGGGCCTGCAGGACTTCCTCTGATCTTATATCCTTCCTCCTTTTCCCTATTTCCTGAAATTTCCAGGCTAGTATCAGGAGGCTCAATATTAATACTGAGATTGGAGGGTGGAAGATTCAAGAGAGAAATAAGGAGGTACTTTTTCATGGAAAGGGTGGTGTCTATGTAGAACATGCTGCCCAAGGAGGTGGCATCCTATAAGTCAGTGGGCAGTTATAAAAGGGGATGGGACAAAGTGAGGGGGAGGGTCATCATGAAGGAGGGGAGGGAGGGGCAGCTGCAGTGTAATGGGTTGCTAGCTGCACACTCAAGCAGACTTGCTAGACCATATGGCCTGTATCTGCTGGCAGGTTGATATGTATATAACATACAGGTAGCAGAGTAACACTGGAAACACAAACCACAAAGAATCACAGAGAATAAAGAAGTAATGATGACATGTGATTACTTGATACCAACTACAAAGAAAGTGGAAGCAAGAAAACCAGATATTACAATAGAAGAAAAAAGAACAAAGGTAGCATTGCTGATTGAAACAGCCACCCCTAGGGACTACAGTGTTCTGCACACAAAGAAACACAAAATCATGAAATACCTAGATATGCAAACAGAATCTAAACTCATGTGGAATAAGGACACCAAATCATTCCAGTAGTTCTCAGTGCAACAGGGCTAATCAAAAAGAACTTTCAGGCACATCTAAATATGCTACAATATCCATGACACCTTATAAACTACAAATGGAAGCCATCCAGGGGACATTGCACTTGCTGAGAAGAGTGCTCTCAGCAAACATCAAAGACTAATACAGTACTGATTTCCTGATTTTTAAGTCAGCATGGGCATAGCCATGCTGTCTTATTGCTATGAAGAAGAAGAGGAAAGGGGACAGGAACAATATCATGTGTCCATCCACAGTGCTACCGTCATTTTCCCAGCATTGGCTTTCCACTGGCCCTTCTATCCGCAGACCAGACAAACCCCCTCTCCTCCCCTCCTGCTGGGACACTGAAGAAATAGTTCTCTACAGTTTTTAAAAACACAGGATTTGATCACCCTCTCCAAGCACATTCTACTGTCAGTTTCTTATCAGGCTGCCACTAGGACCTTGAGGAATGTGAGCCTCACGGGTTAAATGGATTGTAGTTCCTGAGTCAGAGTGCAGCAGCCTATGTAACTTAGAAGAAAGTAAACAGAACTGCAAGATTTTTAAAAACACATCTAGGTAAGCAAAAGCTGTTGTTAGTATGCAGCACCTGACTGTAAATGTTTCTTCTTTAAATCCTTAACTTAAACAGCTGTGATATTATACATTCCAGAAGCCTGTTTAACAAACAATTTAAGATCAATGGCAAATGGTTTGTAGTGTTTTGCTGTATTGTGTCTTTTTCCAGTTTTGCTCCTGGTATCTAGCAATCCTGCAGCTGTTTGGGTAAATGATTTTATTGTGAACACTTTATTTTCTCCTCCTGGAGTTTCAGCTTCTGAAAAGAAAGTCAGAAGGAAGTGTGTTCTATGTTCAGCGTCTTTCTGCCTAGTCAAACAATGCTGTAAGGACGTCATAGGGGTGTTACTTTGCATAATTGTCTCTATTGAGACCATTTATCAACACAGGAACTCTGAGTAGCATTCCAGCAGGTTAGTTCAGTAAACAACAAAGTATGCCTGCAGCTTGTTCAGAGTTGAACAGCACCGTAACTGCCATGTGTCCAACCAAGCACACCAAAAGTTAAACAGTTATCGGGCCCCCCATAAAATACTAGTACACTACTAACATGCAGCAGGACCCTTCTGAGCTGTTCAGCAGATAGATGCAGGCTCCCAGAATGATGCAGCACATGACATCATTAGTACAACAGCCTTAGTGCAGCACAATTGAGAAGATCATGCACAGTGCTTTGGGTAAACTCACAACAATAGGTGACAAACTATTATTTCCAAACCAGTTTTAATAAAACAGCACAAGTGCCACGTGGAACTATGTGGTTAATGCAGCAGATTCAAAAGCCTGCTTTTTAAATTGCAGACATTGTATGTATGTATTTATTTATTTGTTTGTTGGGACTTTGGAAACAACCTTGGAGTAAGAACTCTTTTACAAAAGGTCTACGCAAATTAAATATTGTAACAACAGATATTGTTGAATTCACAGTACAAATAGAGACATAGTTCAATTATCAGTACATAACTAAATTCACAGAACAAAATACAAACATAGTTGAATTATCAGTACAGGAAGTACCAAAAGAATAGAAAACAGACCTGTTTCTTTTGAGTTTCATTAAGGGTTAATACTAAGTGCTGTATGGCATAAGGAAGTATATGAGAGAGAGAGGAAAATGGTGGATAGGGAGAGAGTGATGTGGGGAAAGAGCATCCCAATGGGAGCCTTGTCACATTTCATTACAGCTTTGGAACTGAGGAACTGGGGAGGATGCATGTGAGATAGTGTGGTAAGGTGGGAGAAGGTGGTTAGAGACAGAGAGAGAGAGAGAGAGGTAGAGGGAAGGGAGGAGAGAGGGGAAGGAGATAGAGACCAAGTAGTGGAGGGGTGGCATCATGAGAGTGGAGATTGATGGAGAAAAGGAGGGGTGGGGAAGGGGAGAGAGGGGCAATTAGACATGAGACAAATGAGAGAGCACAGCCACTAGCAGAATAAGAGCTATGGAACATGAGGCAGCAGAGTTTGGTGAACAGGGGTATGGAGTGAGGAGGGGTGGACCATGTGAGTGAGACCATGAGTAGTTGCTAGAAGGTTGGATTGGTGCAGGATCTAGAGAACTGCTCTGAACAGTTGAGGACTCATAGACATTCTTTTGCAGTAGAAACTGCATAAGTTCAGCTTTGACGGTTCCAGGGTTAACAGCATTTAGATTGTTAGCTAGGATCTCATTAAGCCACAGTGGAGTGCGGGTACGAAAAGGATCCTCATCAAAGAGCTGTTCTTTGGAATGGGACACAGAACAGGTGTAATTGTTTATTCCTGCCATTTGCCATTGATCTAGAGCTGTACTGGTACTGGAAGAGTGGTCTTGTGGGTGGGGAGGTTGGGATGTGGGTTTTCCTACTCCTAGCATGGTGCTCAGCTGAAGTCTTCAAATTCTTACCTTCCAGACACAGATCTGAGGGACTATAGCTGCTAGTCTTTTATGGAGACACAGCACCAGTAATGAGAGACTGCATGTAACCCCCCCCTTAGGGGGCCTTACCTGGAAGTCCTCCCATATGTCAGCACATTCTGCTAGTGGTCGGCATTTCAGCTGTTGCTTGCACTTTTCAGAGGCGCACTGTTTGCAACTGCTGGTTGAGGTCAAAAGTGGGAAAGTGTTCCAATGGATCCTGGTGTATAGTATTTTGTTAAAAAGGCACCGGGGGACCTAGAGCAAGGGCAGGGAAAGTGTTTTTAATTAAGTAGAAGGCAAGCACCTATAGCACTGCCTCTGGGGCACCAATATTAAAGGGCAAATGAAAGGACAGCGAAGCTCTAATGAATATTAGTGAACTGCTGTGGGTTTTAGAGGGGCACTGTATTTGCAAGGCAGTGACATGGAAACTAGTCACATATGGGAGAGATTAATAAATGTGTTTAAAAGAGAAATGTTGGGGCTATGTAACTGGGGAATTTATGTAATAATAAGGTTTATTCTGGCTGCACCAGGACAGTTATATTGGGACTGCAATAAAATGTGTGTGTGGAACAATGCAGCAATCACCATTGTGCAGCAAAATAACCAGTCGAGAGCCTGGACCTCTGACCAGAGACTTAGGGGAATTAATAAAGAATTGTGAGGAAAAAAGGAGAACCTTTTCTAGGCACAAAAAGCAAGTCAATTAAGAGACTGGGACAATTTGGGATAGTTTTGACTGTCAATGAGATTCCTGGACCTTAGCCCCATATAAAAAGGGGTGACTGCTGAAACAGTGGAGATTTCCCAGATCTTCCCGGGAGTTCAGAGTGTGAGCCTCTGAGGAGCCAGCCATCTCTCAGAGGTTAGGCCTGGTGGGCCTAGACTTTTCTCAGTGGTTCAGTCCACGGGGTCCAAGGTGCATCAGTTGGTGCAAGCTGCAGTGTGCAACAAGAGGGGATTCATGCAGCAAAGGGCAGTATAGCAGATTAGCCTGCAAGCCTACTGGAAGGACCAGAGAGGAACCAGCAGCACCCTTACATATAACGTAACACAGACAGACTATCTTAGGGTAACTGGTTCATTCCACTGGGGTGTTACACAGATGAGGCACACTAATGAGTCCTGGTAGGACGAAACATGTGTATGTGTCTTCTGTTGGCACCCTTTGCAGACTGTATGAGAGACCTTTTGGCACCATGCATTTTTGCTTAAAGTTGAACCAGCATAATATTCTGTGGTAATTTGCATATACAGCCCATGATGCTCTGTATTATGGGGGTATGTGTGATTTTGTATTTCTTTGTACCTTGGCTTCTCAGCCAATGCCCTTCAGGGTAACCATTGCCTCAGTGCTTGTGCACTTAAGTTCTTTGTCTTTTAGCTTGTTTTTTTGTTTTTATTGGGTTCACCACAATGTAACCCAAACAGACCATCTTAAGGAGCTGGTTCATTCCACTTGGGTGTTACACAGACAAGATACACTGATGAGTCCTCAGAGGATGAAACACATGTATGTGTCTTCTGTTGGTACCCTTTGCAGACTGTATGAAAGGTCTTTTGACACCATGCATTTTTGCTTAATGTTGAACCAATATAATATTCTGTGGTGATTTGCATATACAGCCCATGATGCTCCGCATTATGAGGGTATGTGTGATTTTCTATTTCTTGTATCCCTTACATATAGATGTGTAAAAGCTGCTGAAGTGTGTGTGTCTGTGTGTGTGGTTGGCCAGTTCAAGATATCCAGTTTGCAGTTTTGACTCATTGACTCTGCTAAGCCATTCGGCCTTGGACTATATGAAATCAGCCCTAGTCATTTGCTCCTGCATCACCAGACCAGCTGCTATAAGAGGACCATGAGGGAACCCTCCCCCCTGCTTTAAGAAATGTCTCTACAGGTCTTATTTCATTGGCTGATCTCCAGTGTCTGGGTACAGTGATTAGGAATCAGGGTAGCTCTGAGACAAGCTTTAACAATCATTGTGGTACCACCTAATCTCCATTTCACTGCTAGTTTAATGGATCAAGAGATTGGGCCATCCGGCCACTGAACACAAACAAAATCGCATGCCAAATCATCATGTCTTCTTTCATCAAGGGCCCCAACAACAGCTGGACCCCTCAGGCACCATTTAGGCTAGCTTGTTTTCCATCTAGGTACCCACTATATTTATAGGACTGCAAAGTGGAACTAAATGCATGCCAGTATCCTGGCTCAAACCAGTAAGGATAAAATCATTTTACCAGACTTGCCCCTTCCTTGTTATGCTCCCCCTAAATAAACTTGATTGGTGTTGCAATGTTATATTGCCTCATGCATGTTTACTGGTGGTCTGTTACTGTATTTGGAATATTCTTGAATGTGCATGACTGATAACCATTATTTGCAGGGGGATCCAGGAGATCACACTGAAGCCCAGAGCATGGTAAGTGGGAAACCTATGAGCATATCATTAATGTCTGTTGACAAATGTATTGTGAATGTTGTGAGAGATTATTGCTTGTTCCAAGGTACAGGGCCACTAGGTGGGGTAGTTATAGCTTCCCAGAGGGCTACAACAAATTTAATAAATACTCACTGAAACCTTACTCTGAGTGGAGCCACCAAAATACTGTGTTTACCATGGGTGAGCAAACTCTGGTACTAGCTAGTTACAAATGCAGGCCCCTCAACCTGTGGATAGTAATTTGGGCAGGGGCTGTAACCCTAGACATAGTGCTACAAGACTGTTTAACAAGCAATATAAAGTTTAATATACAGAATTGCACTGGTACTGGAAGAGTTGTCCTGTTGTGGGGGGACTGGGATGTAGGTTTTTCTACTCTTAGCAGGGTTCTCAGCTTTAGGGCTGGCCACTGGGCAGGAATGTCTAGAGGCAAGGCAAGGCAAATTTAATTTTTCAGGCACCCAATCCCAGAGGTTCTGGGCACCACACAACAGCAACAACTCTATCTTAATATGAAAAAGGAACATAACACATTTTCCAGTCTACAAATTATCACATTCATAAATTAAAATCAGTAAAACCAGAAGAGGGTAAAGGGGGAGAGGGCAATCTTGTGGATGGTATGGCCCACTCCAGGGCTGTAAGTTAAGTTTTGTGGCCACTAGCCAGCATGTCTAGTGACTGGGGAAATTTACTAGCCCTACAGACTCTTCCACTAGCCCAGCTGAAGTACTGTACTTTTTGGTTACATTCTGTAGTACCAACCTACAAGGCTAGTTAAAGGAAAATCTTACTAGCATAACACAAAATCCACCAGAATTTAGCTAGTTGGCCTGTACAAGTTTCAGCCGCTGCACTCTCTGTGATGAGTTGCCAGTATTTAAACAACTTATTTTTAAAATGTAATGACTGAGGTATGATCAGTTATTGGACTGCCAGTGGTGGGTTGCCAGTGCTGTGATTGTCGGGGACATTGCTGTAAGGGGACAGGTAAGTACTACTACTGTTGAGGGAGGTTCAGAGACAGTGTTGTGTTAATGGGGACAAGCAAACACCAAACAGTGTGGTTCATGATAAACACAACCGTAGACTCAAGCCATACAAAAGCAAGAGTACTGAACTTCAGGAGGGCTGAATTTGGGAAAATGGGAGAGTGCCTCAGAAAAGCCCTAGCAAATGGGCAAGAAGAAGGAGTGGAGAAACAATGGGGAAAAATTAAAACAGCCATCACAGAGGCAACAAGCCTTTGTGTGGAGCATATCAACAAAACAAAATGAAGGAAAAAACACTATGGTTCTCAAAGAGGTGGTGGGGGAGGTTAAAGAGAAAAAGGTAGCATTTAAGGAAGTATAAGGAAACACAGAAGGAGCAGGACAGAGAACTGTAGCAGTTAAACCAGAAGGAAGAAGGGAAGGCAGTCAGAATAGCAAAGGCCCAAACTGATAAAAACATAGCCAACTTAGTTAAAAAGGGGGATACAGCCTTCTATAGGTACATGAGGGAGCAAATAAAGACCAAAGTTGGGATAGTGAGGCTTAATAAAGGGAAGGGAGGGTGGACACAGGGTGACAGTGAAAAAGCAGGGATACTGAATGAATACTTCTGCTCAGTATTCACAAAAGAAAAGGAGGGAGAGGTACCTAAATCAAAGAATAGAAACGCTCTTGATAGGGAAGTCAGTGCCATTCCATTCACAGAAGAAAGGGTTCTGAAAGAACTCTTAAAACTAAAGGTGGACATAGCAATGGGGTCTGATGGGATTCATCCAAGAATGCTAAAAGATCTAAGGGTAGAACTTGTGACACCACTGACTACCCTTTTTAACAAATCATGGGAGGATGGTGTAGTACCTGAGGACTGGATGAGGGCGGATGTGATTCATCCTCCAAAAGTGGGAGCAAGTCAGATGCAGTAAACTACAGACCTGTTAGTTTGACCTCAGTGGTAGGGAAAATGATGGAATCACTTCTGAAGGAAAGAATTGTTGAGTTCCTAGAGGCCAGTGGGGCACAGGACCAAAGGCAGCATGGATTCCCAGCAGGAAGATCGTGTCAGATGAATCTAATATATTTCTTTGATTGGGTGACCAAAGTAGTAGACCAGGGAGGGGCTGTGGACATGGTCTACCTCTCTAGACTTTAGCAAGGCATTTGATACAGTCCCACACAAAAGATTAATACACAAGTTAGCCAGCCTGGGAGTGGACCCCAAGTGGTAGTCTGGGTAAAAATTGGCTGGAGAACAGGACACAGAGGGTAATAGTAAATGGAGTCTGCTCTGAAGAAAGGGGGATTATTAGCGGGGTATCGCAGGGTTCATGTTCTGGGACCGTTTCTCTTTAATGTCTTTGTAAGTGACATTGCTGATGGACTGAAAGGAAAAGTATGTCTCTTTGCAGATGACACAAAGATCTGCAACAGGGTCGATACAGAAGGTGGGGTGAAAGGGATGCAAAGGGACTTGGCAAGGTTGAAGGAATGGTCAAATGTATGGCAACTTAGATTCAATGCAAAGAAGTGAAAAGTAATGCACCTGGGAAACAAAAACCCAGGGGAAGAGTACACAATGGGGGTGAGATACTAACAACAACAAAAATGGAAAGGTACCTGAGGGTAGTCATATCAGATGACCTTAAGGTGGGCATGCAATGTGGGAAAGCAGTAAGGAGGGCTGGCTGGATACTGGGATGCATATGTAGAGGCATCACCAGTAGAAAACAGGAAGTTGTTATCTCTCTGTACAGACATTTAGTGAGACTCCATCTGGAGTACTGTGTACAGTTCTGGAGACCACATCTACACAAGGACATAGACAGGATGGAGGCTGTCTAGTGGAGGGCAACTAAAATGGTGTAGGGTCTACACCAGAAGACATATGAAGAGAGATTAAAGAAGCTTAATATGTATACCTTTGAGGAGAAGAGGGAGAGGGGGAACATGATAGAAATGTTCAAGTACCTCAAGGGAATAATCAAAGTCCAAGAGGGTAGCATCTTTCAGAAAAAGAGATGTGCAAGAACAAGGGGTCACAATTTGAAGACAGGGGGGACGGCTCAGAGGTAATGTGAGGAAGTATTTTTTCATGGAGAGGGTTGTGGATACATGGAACAGCCTTCCTGAGGAGGTAGTGGAGTCAAAAGCAATGGGGAAATTCAAGAGTGCATGGGACAGACATAAGGCAATACTAGTGGAGGGTAGGAAGAAATAGGCAGTAGGTTTACAAAGATCCGCAGCTTATCCTTTAGGTAGGGAACTCAATCAATCAATCAATCAAGCAATCAAAATCTTTATTTTCCAGGTGGAACATCATTGAGACAAGCTCATTTACAAGATGGATCTGGGGCAAAATAATTGCCAACAGGGTTAAGACATAACAGGTTGAGTGAACGCACATAACAATTACATAGTAATAATAACAACATAATAACATATAACCATCACATGTAACAAGATACTTCCACCAGAATATAATAGGTTCAACAGGAGGTAGTGCCATTTAAATACAATTGCATAGATACAGATATATGGACATAAGACAGTGAGCTAAAGTTTATACAGTAAACATTGGAGGGGTCATAGTGAGCAGGAGTGGCAGTTCCTCTAGTGTCAAAGTGCGAAGAAGATTGAGATATAAGAGTCCTTTGAAAAGTACTGTAGGCATGGCCTGGCAAGTGGGATGGGAAGGGGAAGGGGTATAGGGAGTGGGAAAGGAAGGTCAGATGAGATAGGATGGGGTGGACATGATGGCCTAGGGAGGAAGGACTGTTCTAAGGGAGAAACACGACAGATGCCACAGGCAATGGGTGGTGTTTAAGTCCAATATTTGAAGCAAAGACTGATTGTGATGTTGGGACCTTGATTTGGACAATGACAGAAGGGAGGACTCAAATGACACCTCAGGCAATGGTTGAGGATTAAGTCCAGGATTTAATGCAGTGATAAATCATGATGTTAAGACCTTGACTTGAAGCAATGACAGACCTCAGAGAAGGTCCTCCGAAACAAGGATTTGAAGAGCGAGAATGTGACAAGGGAAGCGAGCCTTAAGGTTTTCTGGATCTTATTCCAGAGAGCAGGAAGAGTGAAGCTTATTGAGGCTCTATCAATGTGCATTTTAACTTTAGGAATAGCCAGAGATAAGATGGTAAGACTTCTGAGAGAATAGGCACTAGGGATGCAGGGAGTTAGACAGCTTGTGAGGTACAGAGATAATTTATGAGTGATTGCCTTATATGTCCATAGAATATCATTCTTTTGCCTCATGAAGTCCTCCTCGGCAGACTAGGTGGACCAAGCAGTCCTTATCTGCCGTTAAATTCTATGTTTCTATGTTTCTATGTTTCTATGGTGGGGCTCAGTACTGTGATTGCTGTCGTTGGGGGTGTCAGTACTTTAACAGTTGTGCGTGGGGAGCCAGTGCAGTTATTGTCAAGGAGTGGGTGGTTAGTGCCATGACTGCCACATGGGAGGCAGGACTGCAACTTTTGGCAGTGTGGGGGGGTGTTGTGACTGTGGGGATGGGAATTACTGCTGTGTCTGTCTATAGAGGGTATCAGCCCTGTGACTGTTATGGATGTGGGGGGGGCAGTGCTTAGACTGTTGTGGTGGATAGTGCTGTTATTGTTGGGTTTAGAGGTAAGTGCTGTCACTGTTGCAGGATGAGGATCAGCACTGTGACTGTCGGGTAGGTGGCCACTGCAACTGATGGTGGAAGGTGTTAGTTCTGTGACTACTGAAGGGTGGTACAGTTCTGTGACTGTTGGGGGGGTTGGGTGGTACCAATCCTGTGACCATTGTGGGTGAGGAGGCAGTGTTGTGGATGGGGGTCAGTGTGGTGACCATTAGGAGTAGTAAGTCAGTGCTGTCATTGTCAGGGGATGGGAATTAGTGCTGTGACTGATGATAGGGGGTGTCAGTTCTGTGACTTTTGGGGGTGAGGTGGCTGTCGTGTGACTGTTGGGGATTGATGATCAATGCTGTAAGATGGGTGTAGGGTGCTGTACCATGACTAGTGATGTTACTATGGGGGATTGGGGATTAGTGCTGTGACTCTGAGGGGCGTATGGTCATTGCTGTGACTGCCAAGCTGGGGGGTGAGGTAGAACAGCAGTTCTGTGAGTATTGGGAATACTGAGGAAGTGTTGTGACTTTCAGGGTTGTGGATCAGTGCTGTGATTGCCAGAGGTGGGTAGTCATTGTCAAGATTGTCAGTGGAGGGTGTTAGTCCCGTGATTGTCAGTGGGATGATACAGTCCTGTGATGGGGGTTCAGTCTTGTGCTTGTGAGGGAGGGGGTGATACACTCCTGTTACTGTGTGGGGTGCCAGTCCTGTGACTGTAGGGGGTAAAAGTTCTGTGACTCAGGGGAACAGTCCAGTGATTGTGGGGGGGGGGTCCAATCCAGTGACTGTTGGTGGGGGGTTGGTTATTGCTGTGACTGATGGTGGATGGTGTCAGTACTGTAACTGTTAGAGCAGTGGTACAGTCCACTGATTGTTGGGAGGAGGGCCTGTTATGTTACTGTCAGGGTTAGGGTGTCATTTATGTGACAATCAAGGTAAGGGTCATTCCTCTGACTTTTGTGAGATTTGCTTATGTGCAACTCTACAACTTTGAGGGACAGTTAGCATTTGCAGGAAGTTGTACATGCGGCAGGAAGGTTGTAAAAGGTGCCAAACTAAGTGACTACTTGATGGGAGGATGTTTGGTCCTGACTGTGTAGGGTGGTCATCAATTCTGTGATGTAGTGTTGTGGCTGGTGGGTGGGGAACTACTGCTGTGACTGTCTGTGGAAAGTGTCATCCACGTGACTGCCGGGGATATGGGTATAGTGCTGTCATGATGGTGGGGTGTAGTGCTGTGATTGTTGGGAATGGGGATCAGTTCTGTGACTGTCAGGCATGGGTGCCCAGTGCTGTGACTGACAGTGGAGGGTATCAGTCCTGTGACTGTCTGAGGAGGTACAGTCCTGCCACTGTCAGGGGTGGGAGGGTCAGTCCTGTGATGGTCAGGGGTCAGTGCTGTGGCTATTGTGTAAGTAGTGTAGAGTGGTGCACAAGTAAAGGAAACGGCGGTGCATACGCAAAGCAGCCAGCTTGTAATAACAAAAGAAAATAATGCTCAGCACTCCTAGATTCAGTTTTACATGCAAAGTGCAAGATTTATTTTCTGGCAAGATGCCTGGCATGCACCCACTTGAGCCAGCACTTCTAGCCTTCAGTGGCCCTTCCACAGAGGACAGGTCTGAGGACTAAAACTGATGCATCTCATTTACACAGAAATGTCAAAGTGATATAGACCACACACTAAAAACAGCATGCAAGTCAAGGTGAAAACACAGAAACAGTTTTTCCAATGGTAACAAACATTTCAGTATTCTGTTTTTTTGAGTTTTGTTTTTGACACTCACGGTAAACAGTTGCTGATGTTAGCATAATTCTTAAATTAAGCTTGTCTCTGTCTTTTACTTCATTTAATTTAATTAATCCCTCTACAGCTGTATTTTTTTTACCTCTTACAATGAATTATGCTCATTTCATCTCTCTCCTATGGTTCTCAAGAGAGGTGGCTGTGAAAGTCAGGAAGAAAAAGATAGCATTCCGGAAGTATAAGGAAACACAGAAGGAGCAGGACAGAGAGCTGTACCAGTTAAGGCAGAAAGAAGCAGGGAAGGAAGTCAGAATAGCAAAGGCCCAAACTGAGGAAAAGATAGCCAACTCAGTTAAGAAGGGGGATAAAACCTTTTATAGGTACATCATGGCGTAGAAAGACAAGGGAGGGATAGTGAGTTGAATAGAATGAGCGGTGGGTGGGCAGAGGGGACAGTGAAAAAGCAGGAATACTGAACGAATATTTCTGCTCAGTATTCACAAAAGAGGAGGGAAGTGCCTAATCCAATTAACAGAAGCACTCTTGATAGGGGGTCGATCCAGTCCTTTCACAGAAGAAAGGGTTCTGCAAGAACTCCTAAAACTGAAGGTGGACAAAGCAATGGGTCCTGATGGAATTCACCCCAAATTCTAAAAGAATTAAGGAAGGAACTAGTGAAACCACTGGCTACTCTTTTAATAAATCATGGGAGGATGGTGTGGTACCCGAGACTGGAGGAAGGCTGATGTGATTCCCCTTCACAAAAGTGGGACCAAGACAGAGGCAGGAAACTACAGACCTGTCAGTCTGACCTCTGTGGTAGGGAAAGTGATGGAGTCACTCTGAAGGAAAGAACAGTTGAGTACCTAGAGGTCAGTGGAGCACAGGATCCAAGGCAGCATGGGTTCACAGTGGGAAGGTCATGTCAGACAGATCTAATAGATTTCTTTGACTGGGTGACCAAAGTAGTAGACCAGGGAGGGCTGTGGACATGGCCTACCTAGACTTTAGCAAGGCATTTCACACAGTCCCACACAAAGATTATTAGTCAAATTAACCAGCCTGGAGTGGGTCCCAGGGTGGTAGCCTGGAGTAAAACATTGGCTGGACAACAGGACACAGAAGGTAATTGTAAATGGGTCCACTCTGAAGAAAGGGCAGTTACTAGTGGGGTACCGCAGGGTTCAGTATTGGGTCCAGTCCTTTTTAATGTCTTCATCAGTGACATTGCAGAGGGACTGGAAGGAAAAGTATGCCTTTTTGCAGATGACACAAAGATCTGCAACAGGGTTGATACACAAGGAGGTGTGGAAAGGATGAAAAGGGACTTGGCAAGGATGGAGGAATGGTCAGACGTATGGCAGCTAGGATTCAATGCAAAAAAGTGCAAAATAATGCACCTGGGAAACAAGAACCCAGGGGAAGAATACACAAGGGGTGGGGAGGTAGTAACAACAACAAAACAGGAAAGGGACCTGGGGGTAATCATATCAGATGACCTTAAGGTTAGCAAGCAATGTGAGAAGGCAGTAGGAGGCTGGGGTATACTGGGATGTATAGGAGAGGCATCAGCAGCAGGAAACAAAAGTTGTTATCCCTCTGTACAGACAGTTGGTGAGACCCCATCTGGAATACTGTGTCCAGTTCTGGAGACCCCATCTCCAAGGACATAGACAGGATAGAGGCAGTCCAGAGAGGGCAACTAAAATGGTGCAGGGTCTGCAGAGAAGCCTTATGAGGAGAGACTAAAGGAGCTTAATATGTATACCCTTGAGGAAAGAAGGAGGGGGACATGATAGAAAACTTTCAAGTACCTCAAGGAATCAACAAAGTCCAAGAGGTAGCATCTTTCAGAAAAGAGACTTGCAAGAACAAGGGACACAATTTAAAGATAGAAGGAGGCGGTTCAGGGGCAATGTGAGGAAGTATTATTTCACAGAGAGGTAGTGGATGCATGGAACAGCCTTTCTGAGGAGTTAGGGGTCTAAAACTGTGGGAGAATTTAAGAATGCATGGGACAGACATAAGGCAATTCTTGTGGGGGGCAGGAAGATATAGGCTGTTGGGTAACTAGGATCTGCGGCCTATCCTGTAGGTAGGGAAATGGGCAGACTAGATGGGCCTAGCGGTCCTTATCTGCCGTCAAAGTCTATGTTTCTATGTTTCTCCTCTCCTCTCTGTTGTTCCCACGACTCTATTTACTCCACATTAACCTTCTTCTCTTTACTTTCACAGATCACACAGGATGTGAACTCCTTCCCCAAAAGATAAGTATTACAATATATAACCTGTCTTATCTCTCCTAGTAACCCTCCAAGAAGTGAGGATCCTTTGTAACCCCTTTCCTCTATTTTATTCTAAAGGTTTAAGAAATGCCATCCCTTTATGACTCTTACCTCTGGCTCCGTAGTACCCTGTTAAGAGACCCTGTACATTATTACCTATACTTGATAGGTTTACTGTAACAGCTCATCTACACCCATTATGGGAGGGTTGTGCATACTGTATGTGTTAAGGTCATACATACTGCAGCATTTTCCCTCCTCCATGAAACGTTTTGCTTTGCCATTTTACTTGGGCAGGCTCTCAGCCCTATCCCCTCCCCTCCTCCCTTGTCCATCACTCCTCTGTCCCAAACCACAGAGCCCAAAGTTCCCATGGATTGCATCCCTCCCCCATATTAGAGAGGCCAGAAAAGGGACAACCATCCTTATCGCCACCTAGTCACTTACATCCACAACCAAGCCCATCATCCAGGTGGTCATGTGGGACACAGGTAGCTGGGTAGGGCTTTATGGAGCCTGCGCTAGCCATTTCTGCATTTTTCCATTTCTTGAGTTCCTGCCTTCACCTGGAGGAAAATAAAGGTCAAGTCTACATGCCTTTCCATGGAGGGACAGGACAGCTATGTGATGAATGTTCAGTCTGCCTTCCAACCCCTGGCAATCTGGCATATTCCTGAACTTGGGTCACTGATGTGGCGGGCAATAAGGCACCTAGCACCTCATCCCTCCATACCACCGGACCCAACAGGCCTGATACTGCAGCAAAATAATTATTTGTTACTACCCGGACAGGCGATTGGACAACAATGGTGCTACTGCACACCAGGAAATTATTTTTTTTATTAAAAGGCCTGGCAGTAAGAGGGTGGGTTGTACTTGTGGACACCAGAGAACGTGTTAATTTTAACAGGGCCAGCAATCACTGTTACTGGCTGCCAGTTTTAAACAAAATATTGAGCTGCTTGAGGTTATATATAAATATATATATATATATATATATATATATATATATATATATATATATAGATAGATAGATATATATATATATATATATATATATATATATATATATATATAAATCCTTATAGATCGCTCCTAACCCCTATAAAATTAATTTATTTACTTGATGAATTTTGTTGACCAGGTAGGACCGCTGAAACTAAAAGTCCCTTTTTCAGGGATGACCAGGGTTGGGTACAGATGGTAACCAACTGAAATTGAACCTGATGAAGCTGTTGGTGGTATTTTACTGAATGGGGGAAGCTGGCCAGGACACCAGTGAAATGACCGTATTCTTTTCAAGACGTGCCATAGGATCTTTAACGCCCAGCTGAACAACCACCAGACCATGCTGAGGGGACCTCGGTTTAACACCTCATCTGAAACATGGCACCTCAGGAGTGCAGTAAACCCCTCATGCTGCACTACAGAGTAGGTATTGGGATTTAACCCAAGTGCCTGATATGGGTATAAAACCTACAGCCTTCTGATCTTCTAGCCTCAGAGGCGAGTGTACAACCTGCTGTGCCACCTACAATAAAAATAGCATCATGCTGCCTTGTTGGCTAAGACCAGAATTTGTTGAATATGCTCTGGCTTAAGAATGGGGTCCATTCTTGTCACGACAATAGTAGTCCCTGAACATTTGGAGACACTAACCAAGGGAGAAAACTTCACCCCTGTCTCTGATTTTGATCTTTGTGGACCACCCTTTTCAAAGACAGTTCCAAATCAGATTTGTTATTTAGAGATTTAGACCTTCTGTTACCACTGCCATCTGCCCAGCTGGAAACATCTGGCCATACGTTGGCTACTGTTTACATTCCAAAGAAGTCTTTTTTATGAAAGGGACTGTAATCCCAGAACAAAAGCCCTTAGGTCAAAAGACCCTGCTACCCACACCCACTTGTTTATACTGTGAGTAGAAAAGGGCATTTTACACAAAAGCTCCACTCACACAGTTGAGTTCCCTGCAGTTTGGAACACAGAAGAATGTAATTTTCAGTTTCCAGCAGACCTCCCTCCTCAACTAAAATACTTTATAGAGGCATAGATGATAATAAAAATAATAATAAATGAAAAGAAATGACACACCAAAAATAAATTTCACATTGTTACAGTGGCACTATACAGCAGATGTCTTGGGTGGAGATAATCCATTATTTACACATATCTAATAATTTATCTAATATCTAGTCATTAGTTTTATACCTTGTCAGTTTCCTGTGAAATGTGACCACAAAGGGTTATGGTTCAGAAGTGCAGATAAGCACCTTGACCAATATACTAATTACTGTGCTCGTGTTCTCTAAGGTTGAGCACAAACCTACCAGTAGACATTATACCCAGTCTAACAAATGTGACAAACTAAAAATTCTACATATGATTTTTGATGTCTCTTAATAAAATCTGTAAATGTCACATGTTCCATAGACTGGATGGATTATTTTATACACCAATGCTAACCTTATTTGAGCATAAATATTTTACTGCATCTGTTAATAAGCTAATAGATAAACAGAGTACTCCAATTGCTGACTAAGGATAATCTGATTGCTGCTTCCAGCACTGCATTGTCACAATGTAATTGCTTTTTTTTAAAGGCATCCATGGTCTTAGGTTGATTTGTTGTAAATTAACTGAGCTGAAGTCAAATTGTGAGCTGATTTGCCACAGAACTGTCACAGCTTGTATATGCATCCACAGCATCAAGCTGAAAAAGACACTGTTATATCTAAGACTTCCCTTCTAGTGATTTGGTGTGTGGTTTTAATTCTGTTGTTCATGTCTTCATAGCACGCAGACTAGATCAGGTATGAGCTGTTTCTAGACAGTTTTATATGCATCATCTGTTCCACTAAAAGCTGGGCTGAGAGCCCCTAACATATTTTATTCCTAGCAATTGTCAGCCTTCACAGACTAGATCAATTAACTGATCTATGCTTTGAAATCGAGTGTTAGGAGTGAGGAAAATATGAATAGCTGAATCTAGTTCATCACTCCCAACCAGCGGCTTAAACTATTAGGATAGAGATGGCCTAATAGACATTGAAACAGGTTATAAGTAGGATTCAGTGGGGGAGTGAGGAAATTAACTCAGCCTCCTCCAAATATCAGATAATGTGCCTGGATTAGTCCATGAAATGGGGGAACCAATGTACCAAACACAGTAATTAAAAAAATTTGGAACAGTCACTACAGTTACAATCAGTGGGAAGGACTCACGATCACAAAGGAGTTGCGTAACTCAACTGCTCCGGCACAGAGGAGATGCACTGAGCATAAACTTTGGTATTCATAGAAGATGCACTGGAGAATGCCCCCAGTGCTTCCCCTCTGTGAATACCACAGTTGCACCTAGCCTTGGCTGTACCCATGCTACCCCCTTGTTGGGCTGGGAATCCAATGGGGCAGCACATCTAATGATGCGCTGTGCCCAAAATTTCCATTCACAGCCAACAACATTCAAATGAGGCCATTAAACATGCAAGGTGCAATGGGTCTGTTTGCATGTCATTATGACCCAAATTTACATGCATTCTGCAGGGACACACCCAGTGGAGTGTGCCGGGTGCCCTGCAGGGCTGTCAGAACAGCCACAAACCAACACCCCTGGTGTTATAGTGGTCCCCCCACCCCACCCATAGCACTGACCCCATACATATCCACCTGTGATCTCTGGTGGTATAGTGGATCCCTCACCCCACCCGTAGCACAAAGCACCCATACATATCCACCTGTAAGATCACTGGTGGTGTAATGGAACCCCATACCCTCCCCAACCACAGTGTGAATCCTGCCTTTCACAATAACCCTGTTGGTCCAGTGGTCCCCCCAACCCCCACCCACTCAGGCACCCCACCCCAGCCCACCCCACATCCCATCATGTGTAGCAGGTCAGTGGGCAACACAACCCACCCACACACTGCCACAGCTTCATACTAACTGTGTTGTCCATGTATGGCAGTGTACTGTACAAATGTCACCACATTGGTAGACTATGTCCACCAATGGGCTTGCAGCATGTACTGTACGCTGTCATTCACAACTTTGTCCTTCACAAAGTTGTGAATGACAGTGCATAATACACTCTGCAAGCCCATTGGCTACCATGGTCTACCAATGTGGTGACAGTTGTGCAGTACGCTGTCATAGATGGACAGAACAGTTGGTGGGCAGCCTTGGCAGTGTACAGGTGTGTTGTGCTGCCCGCCGGCCTGCTACACATGCTGGGACATGGGTGCAGGCTGGGGTAGGGGTGCCTGTGTGGGTGGGTGTGGGGGATCACTGGACCTGCTGCAGGCGCATCCAAGAGCAGGGTCATTCTTGATGCCCTACAGGGGGCATGCCTCAGACAGCTAGTATTGGAACCCACTCGGGAGGGAGCAATCTTAGGCCTGGTACTTTCAAATGGGGATGGAGAAAAAATCTCAGATTTACCAGTGGGTAGCCATCTTGGAACAAGCGACCACCAAACAGTTTGGTTCACAATAAACACAGCCATACAATCAAGCCATACAAAAGCAAGAGTACTAGACTTTAGGAGGGCTGACTTTGGGAAAATGAGAGAGTGCCTCAGAAAAGCACTAGCAAACAGGCAAGAAGGAGGGGTGGAGGAACAATGGGGAGTGATCAAAACAGCCATCACAGAGGCAACAAGCCTTTGTGTAAAGCAAATCAATAAAACACAATGAAGGAAAAAAACGCTATGGTTCACAAAAAAGGTGGCAGGGAAGGTTAAGGAGAAAAGGACAGCATTCAGGAAATATAAGCAAACACAGAAGAAGCAGGACAGAGAACTTTATCAGTTAAAGCAGAAAGTGGCTGGGAAGGCAGTCAGAATAGCAAAGGCCCAAACCAAGGAAAGGATAACCAATTCTGTTAAGAAGGGGGATAAGACCTTTTATAGGTACATTAGGGAGCGAAGAAAGACCAAAGGAGGGATACTGAAGCTTAATAAATGGAAGGGAATGTGGGTAGAGGGTGACAGTGAAAAAGCAGGGATACTGAACGAATATTTCTGCTCAGTATTCACAAAGGAAGAGGAGGGGGAGTTACCTAAACCAAACAAGAGAAACACTCTGAAGATGGGGGTCGATACCAGTCCATTTACAGAAGAAAGGGTTCTAAAAGAACTAATAAAATTGAAGGTGGACAAAGCAATGGGGCCTGATGGGATTCAGCCAAGAATTCTAAAAGAACTAAGGGTAGAACTAGTGACACCGCTGACTACTCTCTTTAACAAATCATGGGAGGATGGGGTGGTACCCGAGGACTGGAGGAGGGCAGATGTGATTTCTCTTCACAAAAGTGGGAGCAGGACAGAGGCAGAAAACTACAGACCAGTTAGTTTGACCTCAGTGGTAGGGAAAATGATGGAATCACTTCTGAAGGAAAGAATTGTTAAGTACCTAGAGGCGAGTGGGGCACAGGACCCAAGACAGCATGGATTCACGATGGGAAGGTCATGTCAGACGAATCTAATAGATTTCTTTGACTGGGTGACCAAAGTAGTAGACCAGGGAGGGGCTGTGGACATGGCCTACCTAGATTTTAGCAAGGCATTTGATACAGTCCCACACAAAAGATTAATACACAAGATAGCCAGCCTTGGAGTGGGTCCCAAGGTGGTAGCCTGGATAAAAAATTGGCTAGACAACAGGACGCAAAGGGTAGTAGTAAATGGAGTACACAGTGAAGAAAGGAGGGTTACTAGCGGGATACCGCAGGGTTCAGTACTGGGACCGGTCCTTTTTAATGTCTTTATAAGTGACATTGCAGAGGAACTGGAAGGAAAAGTATGTCTCTTTGCAGATGACACAAAGATCTGCAACAGGGTTGATACACAAGATGGAGTGGAAAGGATGAGAAGGGACTTGGCAAGGTTGGAGGAATGGTCAAATGTATGGCAGCTCAGATTCAATGCAAAGGAGTGCAAGATAATTCACATGGGAAACAAAAACCAAGGGGAAGCGTACACAATGGGGGGGTGAGATACTGACAACAGTAAAAATAGAAAGGGACCTGGGGGTAATTATATCAGATGAACTAAAGGTGGGCAAGCAATGTGAGAAGGCAGTAAGGAAGGCTGGGGGGATACTGGGGTGCATAGGAAGAGGCATCAGTAGTAGAAAACAGGAAGTTGTTATCCCTCTGTACAGGCAGTTGGTGAGACCCCATCTGGAGTACTGTGTGCAGTTCTGGAGACCCCATCTCCACAAAGACACAGACAGAGTGGAGGATGTCCAGAGGAGGGCAACCAAAATGGTGCAGGGTCTGCACCAGAAGACATACTAAGAAAGACTAAAGGAGCTTAATGTGTATACTCTTGAGGAAAGAAGGGAGAGAGGGGACATGATAGAAACTTTCAAGTACCTCAAGGGAATTAACAAAGTCCAAGAGGGTAGCATCTTCCAGAAAAAGAGATGTGCAAGAACAAGGGGGCACAATTTGAAGATAGAGGGGGGACGGCTCAGGGGTAATGTGAGGAAGTATTTTTTCACTGAGAGGGTTGTGGATGATTGGAACAGCCTCCCTGAGGAGGTCATGGAGTCAAGAACAGTGGGGGACTTTAAGAATGCATGGGGCAGGCATAAGGCAGTCCTAGTGGCGGGTAAGAGGAAGTAAGCTGTTGGTTAACTAGGATCTGCAGCTTATCTGTTAGGAAAATGGGCAGACTAGGTGGGCCAAGCAGTCCTTATCTTCCATCAAATTCTATGTTTCTATGTTACCACCAGGGCTATAGCGAAAGGCAGGATTCGTACTGTGGTTGTGGTGGGGATGGGGGGGTTCCACTATACCACCAGGGATCTTCCGGATGGATATGTATGGGGGTTCTGTGCTACAGGTGGGATGAGGGGTCCACTATACCACCAGGGTTCCTACCATGACTGCATACCAGGGTTCGGTGCTACAGACAGGGTGGAGGAACTGCTATACCACCAGGGCTCACATCAGTGGTAATGTGCATTGGTTAGGTGCTACAGGCAGGTTTGGGGAGGCTGGACTGCCAGGGTGTGCAGGCTGCCTTGCTGCTGTCTGCAGTACAGCAGCCTGCCTGTGGGTGGCCACCCACTTAAGTCTACTCGCGATAGACTCAACTTTGGGAGGTGCATCTCTGGACTAGCCCCAGGGATGCACCTCCAAGTTGGACTGTGAATGGGGCTGTGTTCCATATGCATAAGCACGCCCCCTTCACAGGCCCTCGAGATGCGAAGCATATCATTATGGATGGTATGTGGCACATCAGGTTTGCACCAGCGCATTGGCACCCTTCTGGAATTGCAGTACGATGCAAGTCGGGGATGTGCCAGCACTTCTCAGATTCGCTGGGTGCATCCCTTTTCTGAATCCTGCCTAGTGAATTCAAAAAAGTCTCACAAGTACAGATATATTACATAAATTGAAAAGCCCAATGCACCTGTGTTTTTAAAGTCTGCCGTCAAAATGCCACAGATTTTTCTCAGCAAATATGTGGAATGCAAGACAACAGTACATGCCACTACTTGTATACAGGCATTTTTCTTGCTGTACTTCAATTAAATTATTTTGAAAAATGTTTGTGATGTTGCCTTTTATTATTGAAGGCATTTTCATCCTGGTTTTAAATGCGTATAAATGCATATAAAATGTCTGGTTCATTCAAAGTTTCTGTGGCACATATAACCTGTGGAGTACAAGTATGTACATTTTTTAAAAGGCCCAACAAATTTCAACAAAAACAGGTTGGACGTACCACTGCTGCCCAGGTCTCCGGTATACAGATCTTGACATGCTCAGTTTGAGAGTAAGATACAAGCCACTCTATCATTGTACTCAGCCACAAGCCCTGCAACCTGCATGGGGTGGGGAGTGTAAAGTTGGCAAGATAGAAAGTGCCTACAACTTTTTAAAAATGGATACCTTGCTAATCTTCTCCCTGTCATTAAGAAGGTGAGTATTCTGATGCACCCACCGTGACCCCTCGGGTTAATCAGGCTCAAATATCTGTCAGGGGCACCACTGTGACCTCCTTCCCTGTTTGCTGGCCCCTGTGGTCTCAGTCTGGGAGGTAGATGCTAAGGCACACATATACATACAAAGTTGCCATTAGATTAGACCTATTAGTCTATCTCGTCTGCCCGAGATGCTGCTCCTGATTAAGTTTCAGCAGCTGCCCCCCCATGTGCTCCCTTCTACCTGCACACTCCAGCACTGTTTTTTACCTCCCCCCAACCCGCTCCTTGCCCATGTACCTGTCCCACCCCACCTTGAAGCCCTCTATGGTTTTCTTTGCCAACAGCTCCATTGGTTATGCGTTCCAAAGTGCAACCACCCTTTCTGTGAAATAGTGTCTCCTCACCTCCCCCTTGTACTTCCCACCTACTAGCTTAAGGTTATGTCCTCTCATATTTCTCTCCCCTTTCAACATAAAGAGATCCTCTGTGTCTATCTTCTTTATCCCCTTCATATATTTGAAGACCTCTATCATATCCCCCCGTCCCATCTGTCATCCAGGGAGTACATGTTCAACTCCTCAAGTCGTTCCTAGTAGGACATTTTCCCCAGGCCATGGATCATCCTTGTGGCTCATCTCTGTACTCTGCCCTAAAGGGTAAAATCCCTCTTTAAGTAAGGCCTCCAAAATTGTATGCAGTACTCCACATGAGGCCTCACCCAGGAGTTTTATAGGGGCAGAATTACCTCCCTTCTCCTCGATGTTATTCCCCTAGAGATACACCCAAGTATTTTATTTGTCTTAGCAGCCGCTTTCTGGCACTGTTCTGAATTAGTCAGCCTGACATATATGGCCACCCCAGGTCTCCCCTTAGATGTCAACAGCTGTCCCCCCAAAAATGATAGTTATATCCAGGGTTCCTGAATCCCAGATGTAGTATGCTGCACTTCTGAGCATTGAACCCCAACTGACAAGTTGTGCCCACTTTTCATACCTGACCAAATCCTCCTTAAGTATCTTCCTACCCTCCTTGCTGTCTACCACTGCACCTAGCTTAGAATCATGTGCGAATAGGCTCATCCTGCTCTTTATTCCCTCCCCGATGTCTGCAATGAATGCATTGAACAGGATTGGGCCCAATGCTGAGCCTTAAGTGATCCCGGTGATGACTCATTAACATTGATGGAAGTGCAGCATACTACATCTGGGATTCAGGAACCCTGGGTATAACTATCATTTTGGGGAGGAACAGCTGTTGACATCTAAGGGAGGCCATATATGCTATGATGAATACTTTAGAACAGTGTACCCTCCTATGAGTCGAAGTCTCTCCCCCTACCACCACCTTCTGCTGCAGATTCCTAAGTCAATTACATTCAAAATTGTAAAAAAGTGTAAATAAAAACTGTATTGAGGAGCATTACTAGCCCCTTTACAAAGCCATAGTGAGACGCACCTGGTGTATAGGGTTCAGTTCTGGAGGCCACATCTCCTCAAGGATATGGATGCATTTGAGAGGGTTCAGAGAAGGCAACCAAGATGGTGCAGGGTATGCAGGGAAAGTCATACGAGCAGAGATGTAAGGAGCTGGATCTGTACACGCTGGAGACAAGGAGGGAAAGGGGAGACATGATTGAAACTTTTAATTATGTAAAGGGGCTCAATAAAGTGGGAGAAGAGGGTTTACTTAAGAGGAAGGAGAGGGACAAAATTAGAGGGCATAGCCTCAGATTGCAAGGAAAAAGATACAGGAGCAATGTGAGAGGGCATTTCTTCACAGAGAGGGTGGTGGAGCCCTGGAATAGACTACCAGACAGAGTGGGGGGGGGGACTAAATCGGTGGAAGAATTCAAGAGGGCATGGGACAAGCATATGGGGCTAAGTATCGGGGGAAGGGCGGGGGCTACCAGGGAGAAGGAGGTGTAGGGGAAAAAAAAGGGTAAAGTAGGTGGGCCGGTATGGTCCTTTTCTGCCATCAAGCTTCTATGATATGATTCTATGATTCTATCAATTTGTTATCCATCCCACCATTTTTAACCCCACCCCTAGGTTCCTCAGTTGACATATCATCCTTCCATATGGGACTGAATCAAAAGCATTGCTTAAGTCCAAGTACAGGACATCACCTGGCTTTCCACTGTCCAGGTATCTTGTCACCCAGTCAAAGAATTCGACTAGGTTGGGCTGACACAGTCTTCCCCAGACAAACCCATGCTGGCTTTCGTCTTGAAAGCCATTTGCCTCCAGGAACTACACTATCCTTTCCTTCAGGATGGCCTCCATCAGTTTCCCACAATGGATGTCAGACTAACCAGTCTGTAGTTTCTCAGATCATCCCTCGGTCCACTCTCGCGGAGTGGCACAACATATGCTGCCCTCCAGTCTAGGGGTACACATCCTGATTGGAGGGAGAAATTGAATAATTCTGTCATTGGAGCAGCCAGGATCTGCCAGTTGTTTCAGAACTCTGGGGTGGATCACATCTGGTCCTGGGGCCTTATCAGTCCTCAAGGACTTGAGACCCTCTTTCACCCTCCCCACTTGGATCTCACAATCCATAAGTGACCTCCCAACTACTGTCAGTATCCTGCATCCCCCTTGTGGTATTGGATCCTCTTTTTCCCCCTAGTAAAGCCTGAGCAGAAATACTCATTAAGTATTTTCACCGGCTGTACTGTTCCTTCAGCCCAACCTTTTCCTTCTTTAACCTGTTTATCTGCCCCCCCTTACTTCTCTCCCTGACATATCTATAACATTTCTTCTATCCTTCCCTGATCCCCTGCTCTAGCCTAAGCTCCTTGTATGCTTTAGCCACTCTTACCTGTCTACTGACTTCATTTGAGATCCCCGTGGTACTCTTCCCTATCTGTCTGCCTGCAGAAACGCATGTACCATCTGAAGGCCAACCATTTCTCCCTCATCCCCTGCTGAACTTCTCTGGACCACCAACAAGGTTTCCAAGCCCTAGCCTTCTTATGATGGAGATTTAGTGTAGACTTTTGCAGCCTCCAGCAAGCCCAGCTTCAGAATCCTCAACTGGTTCTCTGTGCTCATCGCTGGCCTGATATGTTCTAAATGCTCCCCGAGTATGTCAGCCATCTCCCTGAAGTCAGACCACCTAAAGTCCACCACAGTGGTTTTAGTCTGGTTCCACCCCTTCCTTTGGTCTAACGGTGAACCTAACTGAATGATCACTCCCTGCCAGAGGGTCCTCCACTACCAAATTTTTCACTTGGTCCCCATTCTCAAATGCCAAGTCCAGGATGCTACTCTCCCTTGTCAGCTCTCCCACAAGTTGACTTAGAAACCCATCCTGAAAGATGTCCATTAACTTTTGTTCTTTTGCAGATGCCGATGCCATGGTACTCCAATCTGCCCCTGGAATGTTGAAGTCCCCATACCATGGTCCCTCCCCAACCCGGCTGCAATGTTTGCTAATACTGGCTATCGGTTCATTGTCTGTGTCTTCTGACTGTGTTTGTGGCCTGTATGCCACCCCCCAGGTTGATCCTCCTTCACTTACCATCCTGCAGGGTGGCCCATATTGCTTACACATTTCCCCCCTGTGCCCTCATCCCTGCTGCACACAATCCCTTCCCTACTGAACAAAGCTACCCCCTCCTTTGCCAACTGTCCTATCTTTCCTATAGGTTGTGTACCCCAGGAGATTCAGGTCCCAGTTGTGACACTGTGTGGCCCAGGTTTCCATTACAGCTGCTACATCTACCCTCCCTCTGCCAACAGAGCCTGCAGCTCAGGCATCTTATTCCCTAAACTTTTTGCATTAATCAAGATCACCCTCCAACCTCACTCCCCACCCCTATCCATTCTCCCTAACCCCCTCCCCTTTTTTGAGTTCAAGCCTGCCTTTTCCACCTGCACACTTAATGGGAGGAGAGGCATCTGGCCTCCTGTGGTTAGCTCTGCTGTCTGCAACCCATCGTCAACCTCTCCAACCCCCTGCTACCAGTTTAAATTTCACCTGGTACCTGTGCACTCTCCCAATTCCTTTTTCAGTACATCCTTTCCTGCTTTGCTTAGGTGTACTCTGTTCCTGGCATAGAGTTCTTTATTTTCCCACATATCACCCTAGTTTCCTACTAACCCAAATCCCATAGCTGAACACCAGTTCTGCAGCCAATTATTAAATTCCCAAATATTCTGCTTCCTTTCTAAGGATCCCATAGGTACCGGCAGGACTTCTGAGAAGGGGAGAGAGGTTTCTTCTGCACTGCATATTCTCGCCATCTTCCTGAATCTGGCTTGCACCTCCATGATGCTATTTTCTGCCAGATCATTTGTACCCATGTGCACCACAATAGTAGGCACCCCCTCATCCTTCCTTTCTAAAGAGTGCACATGGTGCACTACCTTGTGTACAGTCATACTCTGAATACACTCAACCCTAATACAACTTTTCCTCCCATCACCACTACCCCCCGATTTGATTCCCTGACTATGGAATCCCCCAAGATCAATACCTTGGTGCCCACTGAAGTTAGACATTGTGTATTGTTGTCAATTACTCTTCTCCTCTTTAGCACCATTGTCTATCCCCTCTGAACTTTAGTCCATTATCTTTAACGTCCCCTTTCCTGGATTTTCCCCTTGACCCCTTGACCTCCCCCACTCCCTTTATGCCTAGCCACTCCACCTTTATTCCTCCCTCCTCCCCTGTGATCAGTCCTACAAACCCATCCTCTCTATCATTATTGCTGTTCCTTGTTGATCCCTGGGGGACTGCGTTTGTCCCCCCTCTTAACTCCTCCTTCCTCACCATCCGTACCCCTCCAACCTCAGCTATTTTTCTGGGATCTCAACCTGCCTCCCCCTCACTTTCCTGCTCTCCCCTTGCATCATCGGTCTCCACCATCCCCACATGATCCTCCATGTACCTTCTGTTTTGTAGTAAGTTATACTTGTTCATTACTACTACACCACCTGTATCACCAATGTTGTTTTCCACTCTGGCCCTACCACATATAACATCTACCACTCCCTTAAAGAACAACTGACACCAGTCTGGCCAAAAGTGCTACACTGCAGAATTAGAATAAGCATATCCACAATAAATCTCATACCAAAAACTAGATTTCTCCATTAGTTCATTTTAAAGTTATGAGCTATTTTATAACCCTGATTTCGCTACCTGTACAAAAAAGCCTATGTCAGTGAAGTGCTGATGATGATGTCATCTCAGGAACTCACAGTCTTGTAGTCCCTGTCAGCAAGCTTATATGATATGTTTCTCCAAAGTTGTAAAGATCATGTGCAATGGTTTTCACAAGTAAAACAGGCAGCTCCATTCAATAAACATTGCTTTGAAAACTATGCGTATTTCAGATTTTGTAACAAAGCAGACAATTTTTTGTGCAGTGCCTATTTGTTGTAGACCTTTTTTCCAGGGTTTCTGGATGCTGGGTTATAGCACACTGTTGTAAGGTTTGCAAACTGAATAAGTTTCTGATGTGAAAGGCTGAGATCATTCACATCTATCATTCAATTGAGATGATTTCTAAGAACGGCACTTTACAACAATTATTCAATCTCCTTGTCAATGGGGATGGGAGAGGCAATACTGTTTTGAAACCTTACTAGGAGTTTCTAATTTAGCCAGCCCAATGTGTTCTGCCTGTCAGGCTGTTTTGACCTATAGTCAGTGGCTCCAGGGTTGCTGGATGCTGAGTCAGCATGTCACCAGGCTGCTGAAGCCATTTGGAGTGCTACTCTACTGTGCCTGTTAGGATGTTGTATTTCTGCTAGTATTGTATTGTTGGTAACTTCACTGCTATTTGTCAGTGTCTGCATTACAATAAGTTTTAATAGGGACCTTATATGTGTCAATTCCTACTAGGGATGGACATGTTAGCTTTGGTAAAATGATCAGTTTAATTGAGAGTAGAACATAGATGAGCCTGAATGTAGGTCAAAACAGCCTGACAGGTAGAACAAATTGGGTGGGCTAAATTAGAAAACCCTAGTAAGGTTTCAAAACAGCATTGCCTCTCCCATCCCTGTTGATAAGGAGGTGGAATAATTGTTGTAAAGTGCCGTCCTTAGAAATCACCTCAATTGAATGATAGGTGTGAATGATCTGAACCTTTCACCACATCAGAAACTTATTCAGCTTGCAAACTTCACAGCAGTGTGCTATGACTCAACATTCAGCAACCCTGGAAAAAAGGACCTCAGCAAAAAGGCACTCCAAAAAATATTGTTGGCTTTGTTACAAAACCTGAAGCACACGTAGTTTTTAAAGCGATGTTTACTGAATGGTGCTGCCTGTTTTATTTGTGAAAACCATTGCACATAATCTTTAGAACTTTGGTGACACAGGTCCTATAAGCTTGTTGACAGAGAGTACTAGACTGTGAGTTTCTGAGATGACATCATCAGCAGCTCTTCACTGACACAGGCTTTTTTGAACAGGTAGTGAAATCAGGGTTACAAAATACTGTAGTTCATATCTTTAAAAAAAAGTAATGTAGAAATCTAGTTTTGGGTATAAGATTTCCTGGGGGTATGTTTATTCTAATTCTGCAATGTAGCAGAAGTTGTGTCAGTTGCTCTTTAACTTCCTTCCCCCACTCTTTTTCTGATCACTTTCTGCCATTCCTTGTTCATCCCTTCACTTTTGTTACCCTCTTTCTGATTACTCCTGCCTGTTCTGTAGTCTGGTTTATATCCTTCTCCATATGCCCCCCTTTTCTGACTCACACAGGTTCTCTCAAATGTTCCCCCCTGAGCAGCAAGACCCCCTCCCCTCTTGCTACCCTCTTCCTGAATACTTTGAGCAGCAACCCCCCTTCTTTTCACACTCTTCCTGATCACTTCTACATTTTACGTTGACTGGTTTACTTCCTTCTCCAGTTATCCCTCTTTCCTGTCTCTCATTGGGCCTCTCAAATATTCCCCCTTGAGCTGCCAGACCACTGCTGCGTCTCCCCCTATGCCCTACTCCCTTGCTTAATTTTTCTACCTCCCCTTTGACTCATAAATTACTCTTTCCAGGTGTAACAGCCTCACACAAAGGCATGCTCCTGCTCTCCAAAGTGTATCCATATGCTCAGCTGCTCCGCATCCATTACATCTCACTGTTCTGCTAGTACCATTTCCCACCTTGCTGCCATGTTTTTTCCACCTACCCCCTCCCCCAATTTCTCTACCTTCATGTTCTCTCCACCCCCCCCCATCCTTCTACATTCCTGGCCTCTCCACATCTTCACATGTTCATTACTTGATTTGTCACCCTACCCTCACCTGTCTCAATCCTTGCCAACAACCATCCCCTGTGACTCAGTAATAATTTAACCCTGTTCCAGACCTGTACATTAGCAACCAAGTATTAATTTGCCCCTATCTTTTTTCACAGCAAATACCAGTGACACCTTAATCAATATGATATTAAATAAATACAGGGAACAGATATCATGAATGAAATCCAACCCCTTCACTAGGGGGTCTACTTCTGCTTGAGAATACCTTCTGTTCTGATCTAGCAGTGTAATCAAATACAAGGATCAGATATCACTAAAGAAAACTTCAATAATGAGTCAAACTGCTTAAAACCTTTCTCAGTTTAGCTTGTTCCCTACTGAAGCTTAGCAAAAACAAAAACTTGTGGTAATGGGCATGGCAGTTTAGAACATATTGCTCATTTCCTTCTCCTTTCTGTTTTCTTTTAAAGAGATATCCAAAAATCCTGTCCGTTAAGATACACAAAATCTATACTGCAAATTTCATTCTGCCTAATCAATTTACAGGGGTGCAGAACATTGTATTATCAGTTTCAGTTCAGGTTTGTTATTCTGTCCTTTTCTTGCAAACCAAGAACCCGCCTCTCTCTGACTGTATCCTATCCCAAGTCCTTCAGGTGTATTTAAGAAGTTGTAGGGGAAAGGGTGAGTAGATGGAAATTCTTATCCTGCAAAGTTCTTTTTTTCTTTGTTAAAATAAAATTTCTGCTGCTTGGCATCGTAGGGGAGGAGGGGGTCCCAGCTGGGACCAAGCCAACCTCCTTTTCCTAATGATCTGTTCAAACTGACTCCTCAGGGCACAGATACTGTGTTTAAACTGCTGCCATAGTTTAAACTTGGCGCCCTTTATTTTTTTTTTCAAATTCTGTGGCTGCTTAATTTGCCCGTTGGACAGGAGTGAGCCACTGTGGATATTTTGGCACTGCTTAGGATTTGTGATGTGTTAGCGAAGCAGTCATGGGGAGGAGCATTCTGAGATTGCTGCCACTACACCAGATGCACTGCTGCGTTAGGTAAAGTACCTCCACAGAACTACTCAGGCCATTGAGAGGTTCTGTCTGTGGTTTACACCTTTAAGAGATTCAAAATGGTTCAAGTTTTTAGTGTCCAGATCACAGTTGTTTCCAGTTTGGTTTAAATGTGTCTGAAAATGGTTACAATAATATGCTGTTAAACTTCACTGTAGGGAAAAATGAGATTAAGAAACAGTCGAGAGCCATAAACTGTGGGAATGGGGAGACTGTCACTCACTGGCAGTGAGCTGCATGCTATTAATGACAATAGAGTTTAAATGAGTAGCATACACTGTTAAGAGTCTGGGCAGCCCCATTAAGATAAGCAGACTCCTGCATGAACTGAATAGATAGCAAGTGGCAGTAGCTCTGCTCCAGGAGACCCACCTCACTCAGGAGGAACATAAAAAACTGAAGTGTTCTTGGGGGGAGGGGTGCCTGCTATTCTTCCTCCTATGACTTATACCCACATAGAAGAGGTGTGATGACCCTGATCCATGAAGATGTAGCCATCAACATTACAGGAACCAAATTGGTCCCAAATGGCAGATTTATAATAACTTGAAGGCACATGCAAAGACATCCCTATTTACATTCTGAACATACTGTATATGCCACCAGTGACCAGAAAGATTGAGAGGCATTTCTCAAGAAAATGTTCTTGTTCCTCCCCTCCGACTCTCACACACAGTGCATTGTGGGCGGACACTTTAACATATTCTTACAGTACATGAAGGCTTGCATTGCAAAAGCCAAAACCAGAGTCCGGGGGAGGGGGGACACTCTCGGCACAAAACTTTAAAAGACTTATGAGGAGGTGGGTCTCTGTGAATCACACACACAGGATATGGACTTCACTTATTTTTCTGCTCCACAGCAATCATATTCCCATATAGACATCATTTTCACAATCTAAGGCTCTCAAATTGGTATTGCCACCCTGTCTGACAATACCCAGGTGACTGAGCTTGCATGCTTCCCCTGCTAGTTGCACCTCCATATGGAGAATGAACAACTCCCTATTGAACAAAACAGAAATGAAAGAATGAATACAAATGAAAATTAGACTACTTTGTGGACAATAGCAAAGAAGATACCACCACTGGCACACCAGTGGGGTGATAAGAAGGCTACAATTATTAACATGATTACACAAAATCAAACAGTTATAATACCAGTGCTTCTCCCCTCCAAAAAAATAAGGTGCTTTAATGCCTGAAATTCATTCAGATCAATTCAGTTTTCTTATTTGCTTTTTTTTAAATCATTTTAACATGTTATAGGGAGCCTGGTTTTGTCATTTGGCCAAACTATGAGCAGCCTGACCACCAACAACAAGTTGACCCACTCATCAGTCAGGAAAAAGGTTTATATTTTATATTTTACCATGCCATATATGAGCTGATGTCCCCCTGCTTTCTTTCTATCTTATGGGGAAATCACTCTCTGGCTTCATTTCTTATATAGTGTGTTCTGTGCTCCGGGCAATAAGAGTCTCACAGGTGATCACTGTGGAGCTCACTAATCAGGAGAAGGTAAAGTGATAAAAAAATCTTTATGTATTGGCTGGGGTCGAGTTTGCTAAACCTTTAATACTGAATTGCAAGTGAGAGAATTGTGGCCTTCTTTTAATTAGTGAGCTTCCCAATGATCGCCTGTAAGCCTCTTATTGACCAGAGCAGAGAACACACTATATAAAAAATGAAGCCAGAGAGTGGTTTCCCCCATGAGATAGAGAGAAAGCAGGGATCTCAGCTCATATACGGCATGATAAAATTTTAAATATGCAGCTTTCTCCTGACCAGTTTATTTATTTTTCAAAGCGAATGAAGTGGGCTCTGGGATGGCGGTGCAGCATAAAAATTCAACTTCTGTTTGTTCCACAAGTGTTTAGCGCACTGATCACTTCCGAAATAAAAACTCGAGCTGTAGATTTTCAGTTCATAACTTTTTATTTCTGCAGCCTCAGCCCCATGCTGAAAGAAACTGCTAAGGAGATCTTGCATTTCACACCTTTCGGTGTTTCATCAGTTTATTTATTTATTGATTTAAAAGTTTAACCAGGAAACACATACTGAGCTTATAACAGCTCATTTCCAGATGTGTCCTATGGGAGTGGGGATAAGGAGATTGTAGAATCATGCTGGCAGAAAAGGGCCATTTGGCCCATTGAGTCTGCCTGAAAGAGATAGCACCCCCCACCACCCTTTTACTTCCTACTCCACTGTCCTCTCTTTCCTCCCTTTCCTAGTCCCATGTAGTTATCCCATGCTCTCTTGAATATCTCCACCCTATCCATCTCCACCACCCAACCTAGAAATCTGTTCCATGGTTGTACAACCCTTCCGAGTAGTAACACCTCCTCACGTTTCCCCTAAATCTGCCCCCTCCAGCTTAAATGCATGACCTCTGGTGGTTTTGTTTTTGATAAGTCTGAAGATGTTATTTCCCTTAACCTTAATTGTTCCCTTCATGTATTTGAAGGTTTCCACCATGTCCCCCCATTCCCTTCTCATCTGCAGCATATACAGACCAAGCTCCTCCAGCCTCTCCCCATATGATCTCCCATGCATCCCCTGGATCATCTTGGTCATCCTTCTCTGTACCCTCTCCAGCCTATCTTTGTCACCCTGCAAATGGGGCCTCCAGAATTGAACTCCATACTGCAGCTTTGGTCTGAGCAATGTTTTGTATAGTGGCATGATCGCCTCCTTCCTCCTACTTGTGAAACCCCTCCCAATGCATGCCAACACTCTTGTTGCTTTTCCAGCTGCTTATTCACACTGAATTCAAACCTTTAAAGTGCCTATGATCCAAATCCCCTGGTCCTTTTCTTGTTCTGTGACCTGCAGTGCCCCCTCCCGAGGCAGTAAGTGGCCTTTGGGTTATTCCGTCCTATGTGCATTAAATTGCACTTTGTTGCATTGAATTGCAATTGCCACTTTTCTGCCCACTCCTCCAGCCTTGCTAGGTCCTGCCTCATCTTCCCCACCCCTCCTGGAGAATCCACTTTGTTATAAATCTTTGTGTCATCCGCGAACAAACACGCCTTTCCATTTAGACCCTCCATCAAGTCTCTGCCCTTCTGACTTGATTGAAGTTAGTGATTGACTGTTTGCATTGCAATATTTGTAATACTGTGAGTATTCACTGGGCTAAGAATTTGTCATAAGCCCTGACTTGAGAGCAGGTTACAGGCTGTGTATTGGACCCAGACAGTGCCTAGGAGGTGGAAACTGTTTTTTCTTTTGCTTACCTCAGTGTGCCTTATAAGGCCAAGCCAGACTGTGTCAGGAAGTGCTTACATCACAGCTACTTAACAGCCAATAGCTCTGGAAGAATCTTACAGACCTTGATAAAAGTACTAATTTTAGCAGGCTCATCAGATAACCTCATAGTCTTCAGGTGAAGCTACCTCTGGCTGCAAGCTGCAACACTGGTCTTAAGATTTGCAAGAAAACGAATAGTGCTCACAACAGAGGGAGGTGAACCTTACAATTTACAATTGTCTTTGGTTTGAAGCAGATTCCTTAGGAAAGTTAATATTCTTCAGGTGGAGGATACTTCTAACTGAAGGGTGAAATAAGGAACTTAAAATTATCAGAAAAGGCAGTCTTTCAATCAACAGAGAGAGGTGGAGTTTGCTTTACTTTTGTTACAAGTGTTAAGGTTTTCAGTGCAGGAACAGTTTAAACCCACATAGGCTGAATACTGTTTTCTGTGTCTGCCCTTCTGCACAGCTGACATGTTGTGGGGCTGACTGAGCACAAGTCACCAGGCTCTTCTGGGGCTGGGGAGGTTTACCTGTGTCTGACTTGGATGTTTGGATTTTTCTCTGTTTGATTAGCAGGGTATTTTCTCTGTCAAATTGGTTTGAAGCAGTATTACAAATTGTCGTGTATGGCATCTTGCTAACAGGAAGGCACTCATCGCATCGGTAGGTCAGAGCATTTAGCTGATTGTTTCATGAGGCACAGTTAGGCCTAAACCTTCCACCCTCACCCCACCCACCCCTGGAAATAGTTCATTTATACCTGGGGTTCTGACATCATTTCCTCAAGAGGGCAAGGTACATATCACTGTCATATCCTGTCTAGCACACTGCACTGACAATATAAGCATACACATTATATAAATACATATATTTCTATATAATGCACCAATCACACACACACACACACACACACACAAAAGCTAAACAAGGTAGACAGTTATGTGGGGAGTAGTACAATGTAATGGCTGTGGGGCAGCAGTCTTCCGGGAGTCTTTCTGGAGGCTGAGATGCTGCCCTGTTTGCAGACAACTATCTGCCCTGAGGGAGGAAGTTTCCCGTCTTCAGGCTGCACTGGACAGTAGCAAGGGAACCTCCCCCATCCACGGAGCACCAGAGCCACCACCACTACCTCAGAGGTTGCAAAGAAAGCACAGCAGTTGGACCACAGTGGGCTCAGAGAGGGTAAGGGTGGTGGAACAGAGGCACACCTAGTCAGTTGTTCCACTCCACAATCCATACACCATTCTGGGGGAGCATAGTTCCCCTATGGATGCACCCGCAGAGGAGAATAAGGAGGGTGCAGACAACTGTCACAAGGGAGGCCCTCAGGAAGGAGGCAGAGGGCACCACAGGGAAATAAAGCAGCTCCTGGTGGGGGACTCAATTATTAGGGGGATAGAACTGGGGGAAGCAGGGAAAACTGAAGTAAGGTGCCTGCCTGGTTCCATGGCTTGGAGGGACAGGAAGCGCATCCTTAGGATCATGAGAACAGTTGCACGGGAGTCTGAGCTGGACGTCATTGTCCACCTAGGGACAAATGACTTAGCTCATCATGAGATTAGAGCAGTGCAGAAGGACTTTGTAGAGTTGGGGAGGTGCTTAAGACAAGTAGCACACACAGTATCCTTCTCAGAGGTACTGACTGTCAGTGGCATGGGTGAGGCGAGGGTACTTTGCACCATGCAGTTTAACAAATGGTTGAAAAAATGGTGTGGAGCACAGGGGTTTGGCTTCATTGGGGACTGGGGTTCCACCTGGAGGGACACCAGCCTATCCTGGCAGGTTGGTCTGCATCTGTCCAGGAAGGGAACAAGTCTTTTGGGCAATCGGTTTAAATGCTTCATTGGTAAGCCTTTAAACTAGTCAAGGGGGAGGCACTGATAAGCAGCAGGAAAATCCCAGCCTCCCCCTACAAAACAGGGTACTAAATGAGAAAAAGACCAATGTAGAAAGGTCAGTGGGGGATGCCGCTACAGAAGGTAAAGCCATCAAAAAATGGAGAGCAATGAGTACCAATGCCCGTAGTCTGGGTAACAAGCTTTCTGAATTAGTGGCCTTGATGGAGGAGGAAAATATGGCTATCGTGGCAGTCACAGAAACATGGTACACACAGAACCATGACCAGGACGTAAACATACCAGGATACACTATCTACAGGAGGGACAGGGAGGGTAAAAGGGGAGGAGGAGTAGCTCTCTACATAAGAGAAGAAATCAAAGCAACAGAACAAAAGGGTAAACAGAGAGGAGAAGAAGCACTGTGGGTCAATTTGGAGGCAGGCAATGGTGCCACAATCCGCACAGGGGTTGTATACAGACCCCCCTCTCAGGGGGAGGAAATGGACAAGGAAATAATAGAAAGTATACTTAGAATGGCAGATAAAGGGGAGATATTGCTGAGGGGTGATCTGAATATGCCAGATGTTAACTGGAGTGCAGTTGCAGCAGCCGCTTCTAAGAATGGGGTTATTCTAGATGCCCTTCAGGGGGCATGCCTTAGACAACTAGTATTGGAGCCCACTCGAGATGGAGCAATCTGAGATCTGGTTCTCTCAAATGGAGATGAAGAGAGGATCACAGATGTAGAAGTGGGTAGCCATCTGGGAACTAGCGACCATCGAACAGTATGGTTCACAATAAACACAGCAATAGAGTCAGCTTACAAAGACAAAGGTACTGGATTTTAGAGCGCTTGACTTTGCTAAAATGGGTGAGTGCCTAAGGAATGCACTAGCAAATGGGCAGGAAGGAGGGTGGAAGAACAATGGGAATAATAAAACTGCCATCACAGAGGTAACAAGCCTTGTGTAAAGCAAATAAACAAAATGAAACGAGGTAAGAAATCACTATGGTTCTCAAAGGAAGTGGCAGTGAAGGTTCAAGAGAAAAGAAAGCATTCAGGAAGTACAAGGAATCACAGAAGGAACAGGACAGAGAACTGTATCAGTTAAAGCAAAGGAAGCTGGAAAGGCAGTCAGAACAGCAAAGGCCCAAACCGAGGAAAAGATAGCCAACTCAGTTAAGAAGGGGATAAAACCTTTCTAGGTACATCAGGTAGTGAAGGAAGACCAAGGGAGGGATAGTGAGGCTTAATAAAGGGAGAGAGGGAGGTGGGCAGAGGATGACTGTGAAAAGGCAGAGATACTAAACAAATATTTTTGCTCAGTATTTACAAAGGAAGAGGGGGCGGTACCTAAAACAAACAGTAGAAACACTCTGGATTCAGAAGTTGATACTAGCCAATTTACAGAAAGGGTTCTGAAAGAGCTCTTAAAACTGAAGGTGGACAAAGCAATGGGGCCTGATGGGATTCATCCCAGAATTCTAAAGAACTAAGGGTAGAACTAGTGACACCACTGACTACCCTCTTTAACAAATCATGGGAGGATGGGGTGGTACCTGAGGACTGGAGGAGGGCAGATGTGATTCCCTTCACAAAAGTGGGAGCAAGGCAGAAGCAGGAAACTACAGACCTGTTAGTTTAACCTCAGTGGTAGGGAAAATGATGGAATCACTTCTGAAGGAAAGAATTGTTGAGTATCTAGAGGCCAGAGGGGTACAGGACCCAAGGCAGCATGGATTCACAGCGGGAAGGTCATGCCAGACAAATCTGATAGATTTTTTTGACTGGGTGACCAAAGTAGTTGATATGGGAGGGGCTGTGGACATGGCCTACCTAGACTTCAACAAGGCATTTGACACAATCCCACACAAAAGATTAATATACAAGTTAGCCAACCTGGGAGTGGGTCCCAAGATGACAGCCTGGGTAAAGAATTGGCTGGAGAATAGGACACAGAAAGTAATAGTAAATGGAGTCCACTGAAAAAGGGGTTAGTAGGGGTACAGCAGGGTTCAGTATTAGGACTGGTCCTTTCAATGTCTTTATAAGCTACATTGCAGAGTTACTGGAAGGAAAAGTATGTCTCTTTGCAGATGACACAAAGATCTGCAACAGAGTTGATGCACAAAGGTGGGGTGGAAAGGATGAGAAGGCACTGGCAAGGTTAGAGGAATGGTCAAATGTATGGCAGCTTAGATTCAATGCTAAGAAGTGCAAGGTAATGCACCTGGGAAACAAAGACCCAGGGAAGAGTACACAATAGGGGTGAGATACTAACAACAACAAAAATGGAAAGGGACCTGGGGGTAGTCATATCAGATGACCTAAAGGTGGGCAAGCAATGTGAGAGGGCAGCAAGGAGGGCTGGGGGAATACTGGGATGCATAGGGAGAGGCATCACCAGCAGAAAACAAGAAGTTATCCCTCTGTACAGACAGCTGGTGAGACCACATCTGGAGTACTGCGTGCAGTTCTGGAGACCCAGTCTCTGCAAAGACATAGACAGGATGGAAGCTGTCCAGAGGAGGGCAACTAAAATGGTGCAGGGTCTGCACCAGAAGACATATGAAGAGAGACTTAAGGAGCTTAATATGTACAGCCTCGAGGAAAGGAGGGAGAGGGGGACATGATAGAAACTTTCAAGTACCTCAAGGAATCAACAAAGTCCAAGAGGTAGCATCTTTCAAAAAAGAGGTGTGCAAGAGCAAGGGACACAATTTGAAGATAGAAGGGAGGCGGCTCAGAGGTAATTGGTGAAGTATTTTTCACAGAGAGGGTTGTGGATGTATGGAACGGCCTTCCAGAGGAGGTTGTGGAGTCAAAAACTGGTGGAATTCAAGCATGCATGACACAGTCATAAGGCAATTCTAGGGGGTGGTGGTAGGGAGAAATAGGCTGCTGGTTAACTAGGACCTGCAGCTTATCCATCAGGTAGGGGAATGGGCAGACTGGGTGAGCAAAGCGGTCCTTATCTGCCATCAAATTCTATGTTTCTATGTTTCTCCCCTTTGTAGGGATAGTAATTGAGAAAGTGGTGGCAACTCAGTTAGACAACCATCTGTCCATCCATAACATCTACGACCCTCTTTAATCAGATTTTTGAAAGAGGCATAGCACTGAGACTGCACTGGCTCAGGTGCTCAATGATCTCCTAATGGCGAGAGATGAGAAAAAATGGTCCATTTTGGTCCTATTGGATTTGTCAGCAGCATTTGACACCGTAGACCATGGGGTGCTGCTTGAGTGCCTGAGATGCATCTGTGGGTTGTCAGATTTGGCACACAGATGGTTTACTTCCTTCCTCACAGGTAGAACTCAGAGGGTGGTATCAGGGATATTTTCCTCCGATCCTACTTCTCTGTCCTGTGGGGTGACTCAGGGCTCTGTGCTGTCCCCCATGTTATTTGCGGTGTACATGCTTCCCCTCAGAGACATTGTTAGATAATATGGGCTGGAGTTTCATTGCTATGCCAATGATACCCAGTTCTATCTGTCTTTCGCACCTGACCAGAATAGAGCACTCTCAGTGTTTAACAACTGTCTCAGAAAGATCCAGGGTTGGATGAGGTCCAGCTGGTTGAAGTTGAATTCTGGGAAGACGGAGGAGATGGTTGTGGATCCTGGCCACTGGATTGAGGGGCAGGGGGCAAATCAAACCTCAGGTTTATTCTTGGGGGATGTTGAGCTCCCTGCCTCCAAATGGGTGCGTGACCTAGAGGTGATCCTTGATGATTGGCTGATATTGCGTGTGCAGGTGTCGGCGGTTGTTAAGGCATCCTTTTACCATTTAAGGAACATTGCTAGGATCAAGCACCTTGATCCACGCCTTTGTGACCTCATGTTTCGACTACTGCAATTCCCTTTACTTTGGGCTTCCTGGGGTTGATATCCGCTGCTTGTAGCTAGTGCAGAATTCAGCGGCCCGGTTGTTAATGGGGACTTCTCGTTCTTCCCATATTACATCGGTTCTGAGGGATCTGCTCTGGCTGCCGGTTCAGTGGTGAATCACCTTTAAAGTCGGATTACTGACATATAAAGCCCTACATGGTCTGGGACCTGACTACCTGAAAGATCTTCTGGTTCCTTACCTTCCGTCACGACCACTCCGCTCAGCCCACGAGGGGTTGCTAGAGATTCTGAGGGTAGTTTTAAAATATTCTGGCGCCCGAGTTTTTGTGTTCATGGCACTGACCCTCTGGAATTCTCTTCCCCATTGGATTAGAGAGTGCATGTCGGTGGAGGGTTTTAAAACAGGTTTAAAATCCTTTTTATGGAAAAAGGCTTTTGGAGATGATGTGAACACTGATTGATGTTGTGTATTTTATTCTTGATTTTAATTGTTTTATGATGTTTTATATGTTGTTATTTTATTGTAATGCTCCTTGATTTTAGAAAGGCGCAATAGAAATAAAGATTATTATTATTATTATTGCTGGGTTTTGTCTGTTGGCATAAATTCTCAGGTTTATGAGTCTTACATCCCAGAGCCCCCCATTTGAGTTTTCATTTATTGCTCACAGTACTCAAAAAAACATTTCCGTTAGTGTCACTGTTTTGCTTTATGTCCTCCTACTGAAGGTCATAATGTTCATTGGTTCTTAGAGCAAATTGAAGCCCAAATTTAAAAAACAGAAAATTTAGCAAGACACTTAGGGTAACCATGTTCAGGGTACCCAGTTCATAAAATAATTCTATATTTTCTTCAGACAGAGGCTGTGCCTTGTGTGGTCTGTTGCCTTTCCCTGTTTTGTAAGTTGTTTTTGTTTAGCTGCAAGTTATTTTTTGTCTCAATGAATACAGTGTAATTTTCTTTGAAGATGGAATGAGGGTGTTTTTTGCCTACTAAATACCTGTCTATACTGGTGACTGCCTCATGTAGTGCTAGGCTCATACTCACTACCATATTGCCTCTGAAGTAAAAATATAAAGTCAGCAACTTTGTGTCAAATTGTTCTATTTCTAGCTCCTCAAATTGAGTGTTAGCTCCTACCTCAGATAGAAACATTTTGAATAGCCTGAGATTGCTCTCTGTTTTGTGAGTGGTGTTGTGGTTCTCCTGCTCTTCAATGAAAGATTGCCTATCTGTGGTGCTGTCCAAATTAAATAGGGCTGACATTTTTTTTCCTTTTTCTTTCTTTAGGTGATAAAGTGGTTATTTCTGTGGCAAAGCTGTGATCATGATCCATGTCTGAGGTGAGTGTTTCTGTAACTGTTTGCTGTGGCAGGCTGACAGAGTTTGAGAGGTCACGGGGCAGTGTGTGGCTTGTGGGTTTTAACATAGGAAAATGGCACATGTTTGCCATTATAAACACTCCTTTATAATGGCAAATTATGAATGCCTTTTCCCATCGGAAAAAAAGAAAAGTGACCCAGTTATAATATAATTACTAAAAATGCAAGAAGTCAAATATAATGATATAGATATACAAGAAGAATCAAAAATACTGGAGGTAATTTAGTAATGAATGCAATTACAAAACATAACAATCACCTATATGCAAAAAAGGGGAAAAGTAGGGAAACAGTATGAACAGGGCAAAACTAGAGATGGGGAGTAAGAGTGCCAGTAACAAGTAACGAGGGGGTAAAAGAGGAAGGGATCATAGACAGTCGCAGGAAAGATAACAATAAAGAAGAGACTTTAGGGAGGAAGGAGAGGAGGCAGAATGAATTGAAAGGGGAAAAGAGGATCAAGGTTTAGGAAGGCGGAAAGAAAAAGCAGATTGATGAACAGTAGATTTTCTAGAAGGATGAGAGATAGAATGGGAAGTAGTGTTATGGAGAGTATAGAAGGAAGAAAGAGGAGGGGGTAGGAGGGATCTGAGATAAAAGGGAAGGGTGCCAAACCAGAATTTAGATACAAAAAGAGACACAAATGGGAAAGGCACCTAGCTTCAAGGGTGTGGACAGAAAGGGCTAAATAAAGAGAGCAGTGGTGAATGCAAGATGAGCAATCCAAAGCAAAATGACAGAAAGAATGAAAAAGGGGATCCAGACTGGCAAGGGAGGATTTAAGGGCATTATGGTAGATTAAGTCACCATAGTCAAAGATTGGAAGGATCATTTATAATACAATTTCTTGGTGGGGCAGGGAGTAGAATACTCACTTTATTCCTGTATAACTCATGTACTGTAGCTTAGGGTGAAACTGCATCAATATGCACTGGGAAATCAAGATGCCAGTCAAGGCAGACCCCAAGGTACTAGAAGGAGGAAACATCTTCAGTTTTAGCACATTCAAGATATTTAATAGTGGGAGAAATGTATATTTGGCAAGCCTTTGACAGGTGCCAAAAGTCATTGAGACTGTTTTTTTTGGGGGCACTAAGGGATAATTGGTTAGACTGAACCAATGCCGAATGTTGTCAAAATCCAACTGGAGCCAGCAGGTATGGTCACGGGGAGAGGAACCAGATGCAAAAAGAACTGTGTCATCAGCATAAATATGAATGAATGCAGATAAACAGACAGAGGGTAGGTCATTAAGGAATATGAAAAAGAGAATAGGACCCAGAACAGACCCTTGAGGAACATCTGAGCTAAAGGGAAGTGAAGAGAAATATATTTACAAATCTGGACAGCTTGAGACCTGCCAATTTACGCAAGAGTCACAGAGGCCCGCAGCTTTAAGTTTGTCCAGAAGGAGGGGATGCACCACAGTGTCAAAAGCTTTAGCAAGATTTACAAAAATGGCAGAAGTAATCAGACCTTTGATCCATACCTGTAAATATGGCATCAGTGAGCCAAAGGAGGGAGGTGGAAGTGGGAGGGATTTCCTAAAACCAGACTGGAAGTGAGTGAAAAAGAAGAAGTTGTCATGAAAGGAAGTGAGCTGAGATAAAACAATATGATTCTATAATATAGCCAAGGTAGGAAGGAGAGATATTGGACTGATGTTACCAGGAGAAGTGGGATCACCACCTTTGTGTATAGGTTTGACAATAACCCATTTCCAAATATCAGGAATAGTAGCAGAAGAGAAGGAAATATTTAGAAGTAAAGTAATGGACAGAGCAATGGTAAGTGCTAAGAGAAGGAGAAGTTTAGGGTAAAGGCCAACAGGACTACCATCCTTCAATGGATTAAGGGCAAGTAGAGCCTTTAGTGAAACAGGAGGAGTAATAGGAGAGAAAGAGAAGGAAAGAGGAGAAGGAAGGCTGAGAGAGGGAGAGAAGGAAGGGTGGGGGAGGGAGGGATAAGATAAAGGGCACAGATAGTAAAGTAGGAGTTTAAAGACTTAACAACAGCAGAAAAGTCAGAGATAAGGGAGTCAACAACCTTAAGAGTGAAAGGGGGAGACTGGGCCTGAGGGGAGAAAAGGGAATGGATAGCCCTCAAAATTTGGAGGGGTTATTAATGTTTTGGAACATGGAACCAAAATACTCAGACTTAATAAGTCTGATGGCATTGGTGCAGGAATTGTGAGGGCATCTATAGTTGTCCAAAGAAGACTGGGAGTCAGTGATTTTAAAAGTACAACAGACAAGGTCTCAGGAGTGGAAACAAGTAAATACCTCAGCCAATATCAGGGGAAGATGTGTAACCCGCACTCTGTTTTTTCTCTGTGGTGCATGACTATTCTGTGATAAAGAATTTTCTTTATCCGAAATGCATCAGTGGATGCAGTTTGTCCTTTCTATGTGTTTGTATTCAAATTAAATGGACTAGAATAAGTCTGGAAAAGAAACTAGCTTGCTTTTATCATCATTTTAACACGTTAGAAGAGTTGTATTATGTTTTACTATGAGGTGGTGCATGCTCAACTTTAAAGTATGTTTCTGTGCATGACTATCCCATACAGCCAAGAACTTATACTAAAAATAATGTAGGACCAAATTTATACTACTGGCTGCAAAGTTGGGGGACCTATGAATAGATTAAAGATTAATTAGGAGACAGGCCAAGTCAAATGGCATAAAAGACCTGAGAAATATGAATTATGGGGGGCTTTGGGATAATGTAGCTTGTGCATGCAGTAAACCATATGATGATTGTTGAGTGCATCAGGAAGGATACCTGCATCCACTACATGGGAATGGGAAGTGAGGACCCAGTCCAGCAGAAAATGGTTTAAGGATTAGAAATTTAAATGAGTGGGTTCAAAATCAGTTTGCTTCAATGACTTTACATTTTGTGGAAATGTATTTGCATTGGGGAGAGCCAATTTAAATTAAAGTCACCAAGTATAAGTAACTCATCACTCAAGGAGTTCGAATAAATAAAGGAAATAAGCTCAGTAAATGAAGCAGTGGTTACACCATGGTAGCAGTAAACACCAGTAATAAAGATAGGAATAGAAGGGAAGGAAGAGTTTAAGGAGGATCATCTCATGGAAAGAGGAGGAGGAGACAGTAAGAGCAGGTGTACATTGTACCGATGAGTGGGTCACCTTGTCGCCAGTGGTTAGGCTAATCATAGTTGGAATGAATGATGAGACAAAGAACCCATCTAACATGTTAAAATGATGATAAAAGCAAGTAAGAAAGTAGAATTGATTTGAATAAATTACAGGCTTTAAAGCAGCTTTTTGGGGGGTTGTCACCGGTATTATAACTGTTTGCTTTTGCTTGATCACACACAAGGTGCACCCCTATAAATATATAAAAAAAAATTAAGATGCATTATAAATGTGATAAAAATTTGTATGTATTTGCCAGGGTTGACCTTGTTAAACCTTTAATATATGGTCAGGCAAAATGCCTCTCAAAAGAGAAAAAAGAAAACAGCCCATCACCATGACCTGGAACAAAAATTATTTAATTTGAGGCCATGCCACAATCAGACTTGCTCTTGATAACACTCTCCATTCACAAATTTAGCAGTGTAGGGAGGCCCTGCAATCAATGTTGAACAAAGATAGAGGAGCAACGTAGGTATGCCTACCAAACTTCCTATGAAGGAGGGGGGAAGGGCAGGGAAAGTATTAGCCTGGAAGATTCAAAATCAGTCGGGTGATATAGCAGTGCTCAAACTGAAGGATAGGGTATGCGGAGACCAGGAAACCACCAGCCCAAAAGAGACTGCAAATATCTTTCTATACTACAAATCCCTTTATTTAGAGGAGCGAACCCTGCCCCACATTGCAAAGATACAATACCTGGGGCAAATACAACTGCCATTACTCACTGAGCAACAACAAAATAGATTGGAGGCACTCATCACAGAATGGGAATTAGCTGAAACTATGAAGCTGCTTAAAAATTAAGAGTCCAGGGGTGGATTATCTCACCTCTGAATTTTACAAGGCATTTAGGGAGATGTTAACCCCAGAACTTATGACTTTTTATGGGTTGGTACTGACGGAAGAGGAGACACCCATAACATTGCAGAAGGCACTAATCTAGGTAATACCAAAGCCTGGGCAAGGACCCCATTGTGTGAGAGTCTTACAGGCCAATATCTCTTCTTTCAATCTCAAAATATTTACATCTATTTCGGCAAAGAGGCTGAAGGAGGTAGTGGGGCCAGGCACTAGGTTATAATGCCTAAGTCAACAACAGTGTGGTCAAAAAACACACATGGCAACACAGCGAAAACAATGGTAGTACTCAGTAAAAACAGCAAGTGCTACCATGCTGACAGTAACACACCAGCTAAAATAAATGTTAGCAGGGGGGCTCTGACCCCCACACCCTGGACACTTGAGGCCTTGTCCCTGCACCCTCCAAACTAATTATAATCAGCTCCACAGATGGTGAAACTCTGAGACAAGGAGGAACTTGGGGAATTGCAACAGTGCAGGGTGGAGGGAGAATAACCCCCCCCCCAAAAAAAAGTTTGGGTTTGAAGAAAAAAACAACACAGACTGGAGACCGGGAACAGAACCCTGGTCTTCAGTACATTTCACCACCATAGGTGATCGTGATCTCAGCCCCCTTTACCATGGGAGCAGCTCAGTGAGACACCACTCAACTCATTACTTTCTCATCTCCTCTCCTCTCCTCTCCTCAGATGTGATGACAGCTACAGGGGTAGCAGTAATTGACTTTTGCTACACTATCCCTGTAGCTGTCATGACATTCGCTATTGTTGCAGCATGGTTTTTACCAGCGATATTGTCACAGCGGCATATTCACCGTGTATGGTGGGGTCCTAGTCAAACCAGATCAGACAGAATTTATCGAGGGGTAGAACTTACTTGATAACATTCAGTGCCTCTTTAATATCCTGCATGCTCAGAAAACAAGTCTTTCCAACTAGCAATCTCAATGGATCAGGTAAAGGTTGTCTTGGCCATCCTATTCTGTACCCTAAAGGTAATGAGATTCAGTCCAAGGTTCATCACCTGTCTGAACCATTGTATGCTGCCACTGAAGCCATGGTTAAAGTCAATGGGGTCGTTTTGCTGCGATTTGCATCATGTAGAGGCACTAGGCAGGGTTATCCCCTCTCCCTCCTCTTCACTCTGTGCATACAGCCTCTGGCAGTTGCAGTTAGAGTAAACGACAACATAAAAGGAGTTTAAGTGGGGGAGCTAGAGCAGAAAATCTCACTCTGTGCTAACAATTCTCTTTTTTTATTGGGGACCCAATCCAGCTGTGGTGCAGTAGTGGGAACCTTTTGGCACTATTTCAGGCTATAAAAATGATCTTCACTAAATTGGAAACAATGGTGATTACAGGAACCTGTCCAACAGGGTTCAGGAGAACATTTCCTTTTCACTGGGCTCTGCAGAATACATTCAAGTATTTGAGTATCAAAACCACCCCCAACACTAGCTAAATTATATAAACTGAACCATCTCAGGCTGCTAGAGGAACTTGCCTGCAATATGCAAAACTGGAACCTACACCCCATCTCACTGGGAGGGAGGAGGGAGGATGGAGGTCATGAAAATTAGTATCCACCCATGGCTAGTGTTCCTATTCCAAGCATTACCTATATAGACTTCAAGATGGCCACCATGCTGGGCTGACTGTTTGGGGCTGTTTAGGGCAATTTGTTTTGGAGAATCGATCATTGTATCATTGTTCTTCCTACTAAATCTATACTAAATCTTGTCAACTTATAACCTAGTTGGTGTCCAGTGATAATAGCAAAGGATAAAGAGCTACCTACTAAACAGCAAAGGGAAAATAGCGAGTGCCATTTTGGCAACTTACAGATTTGCCCTCTCCTCGAGTTGCACACCCCTGGAGTTGGTTATCTATAAAAAGGGGGTGTGGTGGGTAACCCCCACAAAGGGGGGGAGTGCAGGGGGCAAAGCCCTCTGAAAAATATGCATTCGCTGTTTTGCCTGTAGCTGTTTATCATTTGCTGTTTTTCCTTCACTGTTTTTTCTTCTCTATTGTCACATGGAATTTAGTTAGCTGCAGGAATATAGAAAGAGTTTTAGATAGGTGGTAAAGTGAGTTAGCGTCTTGGGAGTTAGCTTTTTTATTATTAGTAAGGGATCCCTCAGTTTGTGATGTGGTATTTTATCTTACATGCAAATTTGTACACAGTTCATTTTCTGATCTAATGTTATATTTGGTGGAAAAACGGAGTTGGACTCACTGGCTTTTAAGTTTTGTGGTGACCTTGCTTATTTCAGCTGAGCTTTGTGGTGAACATGGTGCCGGCACAGCACATTAAGGACTGGACAATACCCCTGATGCACAGTGAGGACCGGACAAAATGACAGATCCCCAGAACAAACTAGCAGAGCTTGGAGGAGGGGAATACAGACTTCAGGCTGTGTAATTTCTGGGTCATCCACAAGCCAATAAACAGCAGCTGTGTAAGTTTTTGCTTGTGACTGCTGTGAGAGCAGCAGTCAGGGACAGACACTTTCTCTCTTTTGCCTGTTTAGGTAAGTGTTTGTAAGCCAGCTGTCTGTACTGGTATTTCACTGCAATTTGATGGGACACTGAGGGAACTGTTTTGGCCATCTGAGAGGGGACGAGAGCATCCCCGGCAAAGTTGAACTTTCTCCTTTCCATTCCAATGCTATGCCGGTGGTGGTGAGAGCCCCACCAGCACCCTCATCTGCATATTTAATTTTATTACAGAACTTTCCTCTAGTGAGAGAAAAGGTATTTCTGACCTTAAACTTGACTTGTTGACTTATAAACCTATGGTACTTTAATCACTTAATCTGTATTTTATTTCATCTCAGATCCATTCCTCTGGTGAGAGAAAAGGACTTTCAGCATTAAGTTCTGTTGTTGACTCATGGACCTATGATGCTGTCCACCACTTGTTTTGTTTATTTGCTGCACCACAGACTTTTTGCTGGATTATCCTTTTAATCTGTTTCAGCCATTTTTATTTATTTATTACTTGGGAATTGTGCTGAGAGAGGTGTGGGTTAGGTTTAAACTAATTAGTGCTCTGTGTCATTATGTGTGTGAGGGAGTGGGTATGTGGATGTTTGAATTTTGATTTTATGTTTATTTGTGTGTTTGTGGTTTGACTGTTTTAGAGGTTAGTTTTAATTATTGTATGAGTTATGTGTTTGGCATGTCTGAGAGCTGTGGTTTTGTGGTGTGTGCTGGGTTTTATTTGCCTGGCTTTGAGTATTTTAATAAGGATGGCTAGATCTTAACACTAGCTAATTATGTACAGAGGCTTTAATGAAAAGAGGCACACCTACTCCCGTTACCACCTGCGCTTACTTCATCCAATCAGCAAGGTCTCATTGGTTCTCCTTGCAGAGGTCCTCAACCCCCTGTGGAAAACTAGGGATCCTGAGAAGGAGGAGCACTTACCGCAGCAGAGGTCCCAGGTATTGTGGTCAGGATGGTAAGATTGGTGTGGTAAGGTCCAGAAGACAGTCAAGGAGGATATGGAATCAGGATCAAGGACTTTCATGCCTGGTCCCCCTCCCCTGGGCTCTGCCTAATTTTAGCAAGCAGAAAGTAACCCATCAGGCCAGCACTGCTTGTCCCCTTTGAGCCATTCTTTGTAACACGAGGTCACTGAGGAACAAGACGGTTGTGATAGAGAGTTTCATTGCTGATTCCTAAGCTGACCTCATTTGAATCATGGAAACCTGGTTTGTCAATGATGCTGGCCCTGTGCTGAGGGAATCTGTTCTTCTTAGTTTTTCCGTGATGCATTGCCCAAGGAGGGACCACAGAGGGCGCAGGGTGTTCATCTGTTTTAGCTCCACTCTGGGACTCACTACACTCCCCATGAGAACTTTCAGATTCTTTGAATGTGTGATGGCCAGATATGGTTCAGGTGTCAGAGGCAGGATCATTCTCATCTGCAGAACCCAAGGTAGTGGGAGTGATTTCTTGAGGTAGCTAACAGACTTTATCACCAAACAGGTGTTGAATGCTCCCAGGTTACTGGTGCTGGGTGAATTCAATGTCTCTGTCAACAAGGAATCCTTGCAATTTGAACAAGAGCTCCTCCACTTGATGTCTTCACTGGGATTGACACAGGCTGTTACCTCTGAAACCCATCAGCATGGCCACACATTAGATCTGATCTTTTCATTGGGACTTGACATTAGTGTGGTCAAGGTTGATCTGGTCTCTTGGCCGGATAATCATACATTTGTCTTCCAGTGTGGGGTCCCCTGTTTAACTACCCCCTCTGTGGAGATTATCTGGTGCCACCCAAAACAAACTGGAACCTTACAAACTCCAGGAGGCACTGGATGCCTCAGGTATATTGCTGGCCTATGCACAAAGTCCAGAGGTAGCCATGGAGTGCTATAATATGGTGCTTATGGCACCCTAGACTCTCTTGCACCTTTCCATGTTCACTCCTTGACCTCCCATCATAGTTCACCATGGTACTGTGCTGAGCTGTGGTGGTTGAAGACAAAGGGGCAAACATTGGAGCATTCTTGGAGAACTTCCAGGTCCATGGAAGACAGATTGGCATTCAGAGTTCACTGTGTTGAATATCAATGAGCAATTAACCTGAAAAAGACAGAATTCCTGTCATAGTCGTTTGCTGCAGGGAAAAAAATCACCCAGCTGAGCACTTTTGTACTGTGGACAGGTCATTAAATCCTCCTTGTCTGCAGTCCATTGAAACTATTTTGGCAGGAAATTGGGAGGAGTTTGGGTGTTTTTTCACTGACAAGGTGTCGGCCATTAGACCTGGAATTTCTTCTAGTGTCCTGGTTTGGGTCTGTAGTGCTCATACCTATGACATAGATCTGCCTCCCTGGGATGAATTTCGACCTGTTTCCAAGGCTGAGGTGCTGTGGGTGGTCTTCAGTTTATGTCACACCAACTGTATGCTGGACCTCAGTCCAAAGTGGCTGATTATCAGCTGCACTGAGTTCTTTGGTGGAGTATTTGCAGATTGTGAATGATTTCTTGACAGAGGGTATCTTTCCATCTGCCTTGAAAAGCACTGTGGTCAGGCCCCTACTAGAAAAGCCTTTCTTGGACCTTGATGTTCTAGAGAATTACAGGCCTGTCTCTAACCTACCATTTCTAGGGAAGGTTATTGAGAAGGTGGTGGCTGAGCAACTGACTGATTGCTCAGAGTCTTTTTCCATCTATGAACCTCTACAGTCGGGATTTCGGCCATGGCACGGCACTGAGATGGCTCTTGTGAGGGAGACCTATGATCTACTCCTTGTGAGGGACTGAAGGCTACATTCAATCTTGGTGCTTTTACATCTCTCGTCAGTGTTTGACACAGTGGATCATGGGGTGCTGTTAGATCACCTGAGTAACTATGTAGGCCTCACTGATGCAGTTTTGTGCTGGTTTGAGTCCTACTTACCTGGGAGAATGCAACTGGTGGCTCTTGGGAATTTTTCCTCAGAGGCATCTATGTTGACCTGTCCACAAAGCTTGATCTTCACCCCCATTCTGTTCTCTGTGTACATACTGCCATTAGGTGAAATCATTAGGTGGTACAATGTAGTACTTCACTGCTATACAGATGATATCCAATTTTACCTGTCTTGTGCCCCGATGATACATCTGCAGCTTTGGTGTTGAGCCATTGTTTGGCTGAGATTAATGACTGGATGGCCTTGAACTGGTTATGTCTCAACCCAGACAAGACAGAGGTCATGGTGATTGAACCTGGACGCTGGGACAGATGCAGATGGCACAACTCTTCCTGTATTAGGTGGCCATTCCCTCATGGCAGTTGGTACGGTTAGCGATCTGGAGTTATTTTGGATAACAGATTGACATTCGAACATCAGGTATCTTCTGTTATCAAATCCGGCTTTTACTGCTTGTGGAACATCACCAGGATCAAACCATATTTATAAAACGGGGAGAGAAAACCCTGCTTCCTGATTCATTGTTAACTGTGCATCAAATCTATTTGATGCACAGGTAAAAACAAGTTCAGAAAAGTAGGACCACAGTTTAAAAAAAAAATCACTGTGCAGTTAGAACACTGCGGTTTCCAGATGCCATCATTTTTTTACCTTGTGTTAGCCAGGAAATCCTTTGTTCTCCAGTACATAGCGTTTCATTGCTGGCTCCCATTCTCAGAGTCTCCCCTACTGTCAGCAGTGTTTAATAGTGTACATTTAAAAGTCAGATTTTAATGGCTCACAGCACAGCTCCACTCAGACCTGTAGCAGCTCATACCAAAACAGAGTTCCACTTGTTCTCTGTCTCTCACCAGCAGTTCACAGCTATACTGCTTGGCTCATTCTCTCTCTCTCTCTCTCTCTGTTTAGTTTAAGTTCATTAAAAGTCAGCATTGAACATTGGGAAACAGTATACTTTAGCTAGATTTAGCTAACTTAATTAATGGCCATTTTTTCTGATATTAATGTTTGATACCAAAACAGACCTGTCACCACACAGCTCGACTCCCTTGCTCTGTTGATCAGGACACGCTAGCCACAGTAGATGGGGAGGACGTGGCACACAGACAGCAGTTAAAAAAAAAAGCCAAAATGAAACTTTTCCACATACTAGCAACAGTATTAGTTGTAGTTGAAAGTTCACCATAAGTCCTGCATAGGAGGGTATTTGAAGTTGGTATCAGAAATAAACTATGGATGCCATACTAGGACAAATTCTATATGACAAAATGTAATGGCATCATCAGGTAGCAAGCAGGTAGACTATTTTACCTCAAATTAAGACAATGATTTCTGTTTTTAAACATATAAATAGAGTTTCTTAGAGTGAGAAAAGTGTTAAAAAAGAAACCCATTTTATAAGCACAGTAAGACACTCCAGTGTGTGCACTGAACTGATATTACTGCACTTCCAGGGGCTGAAGGCACTCTTACTACACCTCTGGGTGTGTGGTAATATCTGTTCAATGTACAGCCAGTTGTAACTTATTGATTACTTAGCATAGGAGGACCTAGCAACATTCATGCTTTCATCACTTCTAGGTAGGACTATGGCAACGCTCTTTACCTAGGGCTATCTGGAGGTTTGATGCATCGACTGCAGCTGGTGCAGAATGCTGTGGCCCAGATGATAGTGGGCTTCTCACAGACTGACCACATCATGCTGGTCTTCTCTGCTTTGCACTAGCTGCCTTTACACTTGTGCATCACCTTCAAGATTTGCTTGTTACCATACAAAGGCCAACATGTCCTTGGACTCGGCTACTTAAAAGAGCTTCTGATTCCATACCACCAAGTCTGCCCTCTCCGCTCCACACTTGCTGATCTGCTGGTCATCCTCCATTCCAAACTTAAATCCTCAGCCCAATAAGTTTTTGGAGTGGCTGCTCCTATGCTTTTGAACTTGCTCCCTTTCTACATTCACTTGGCTAGCACAGTGGAGGCCTTTAAAGCCTCACAGAAAACTTTTTTGTTTGATCAAGTCTTCACTGTATAATAGCTTATTTACTTCCTTTCATTTTATCTATGGTTACTGTTTTTTTTCTGTTTTTTCCATATTTTTGTTCAAGTCAATGACATATTTCACTTCTTAATTACAGGCACTCGGCAGTTCCTTTTACAGCTTTTAAGGCACCTGCCCGTATACTTTAGTACAGCACATTTAAAATCAAAACATGCATTCTTTGTACCTGTTTTTAGTCACAAAGCAACCTGTTTTCACTATAATACCCCTTCGACTACAGTATGTACATCCCTAATATTTGTTCTAATATACCTGTTAAGCCTCTTACCATCAACCATATCTATGTTAACATTTGTGATGTGTATGCAGAATTCTCCCTATGCCCCCAAAACCAGTCAGGCCTCTTTTCTCCTCATCTTATAATTCTGTACTACTCCTCTTTTCTTTTATGTCTAAAGCAAAGCCTATCCCTGTGGGGTTCATATTATTACTTGTCTCTGAGCCATTGCCTTCCCCACTGGCAGTGAGTTTATGCATGTTCCCCACTTGTTTATAAATTATTCCTCCTTCCCATATCTTTGATATGTCAACCTTTCTAATGTCAGGTTTTTAATCACCAGGGTTTTCCATTGTCCTATAGTTGGCTTGATATGGGACACCCATGTGTTTTGTATACACTGTCTTGCCATTGTCAAGAGCACCCTCACCATCCTGGGAAATACCTCCCATTCTTCTTCCCCCAGAGTCTCCATCCCAAACAGAAGGGAGATCACAGAGTCAGCCACTCCTACCTGCATGTCTCTGGTCACCACCTGTACTAATTCTGGCCAAAAGGGCTGTAGCTCCCTGCACTCCCAAAAGTAGTGTATATATGTACCTCTCACAGCATTGCATCTCCCACACATTGGGAAGACCGCTGGGTGGAACTTATTAACCTCCACCGGGGGAGCAGTACAGTCTATGCAAAAATTTAAACTGGATTCCTTGAATTTGTTACACATCAATAACCCCATATGGGGGGCGTAGCTAACCAGCGAACAAGATGGCAGCTTGATCATAAAGCTCCACATGCCTAAGAGCCCAGAACCTGAATAAGTACATACATTTGTGTCTCCCGACGGGGGGAAACTAACTCGTCAGTGATCTGAAGGTACCCGTTCAGTGCTGGCTAAATACAGGAAGATTGCTTCCAGTAATGACTTACTAAAATGAGCCCGAAGCTGAAGTCGCCCATACAGTCAGCCACATGGCATACTCGGTACCAGGGAGGGAGGAAACCTCAGTCAGAGACATGTTCACTTCTATTATGTCTAGTATAGATGCCCTAACATTAGTGGTGAATACTACAGCAGTTTCTATGCAGCAAATGGATGCACGGGTGGACCACCTGGAACAAAAAACAACAGCCCAGGATGATGTATTCCAAGGACACTGTGACACTATGTGAGAACAGTCGGCCCAAATTCATCTTCCCCAAGACAAGTTGGAGGACTTGGAAAACAGAAGTCACTATAACAACTTGCGACTCCTTGGCTCCCCTGAGGGTTGTGAAAATGGGAAAGCATTAACCTTCTTGCAGAAAATGCTACCAGAGATTCTTCAACTTCCTAAGGGCATGAGAATCACAACTGAAAGGGCACATCGCTCCTTGCAGCCCAGATCTACACAGGGTGACAGGCCTCGGCCATTTATAGCAAGAATTTTAAACTATGCCGAGAAAGAAGCTATTCCAGTTAGATCCAGGGAATTGGGGCAATTATGCTGGAGAGAGCATACGATTATGATTTTCCAAGACTATTCTAATGATCTAGCTGCCAGGTGGAAAGCCTTCTCTGAAGTATGTCGCAAGCTCCATGTTTTGCAAGTCCCCTTCACCCTGCACTACCCTGCCAATCTACAGATTTCGGTCAACGGTACAGTGCACCAATTTGCCTCCCTGGACACAGCTATGGTCTTTATTGTAAAAATGTGGCCGGCTGGCTCAGGATCCTCATCTCTCAATCTGGAAGAAGGCTGAGCTCAACTATATCTACCAAGATAAGATCCACCTGAAACCACAGTGGTGACACCTCCTACAACCCTTCATAATGGCCTGGAACCTCGTAACTCTAAGTTAGGAAACAACCACCAAATTCCTCTCACTCCAAATGCAGCCACCCACAGGATAGGAAGCACTCCCCAGGAAGGCAGGCCCAGTACTCCAATGCAGCAAATACAGTGGAGCTGGAATTCGTCAGCCAATACTTCACGCACAATCGTTTTGCAGCACTGAGTGATTTGCCAGATACCGATCGGCGGGATGAGATGGACATTAGCATCATGGACCCTGATTGCAGTGACTCTGGGGACAAGCACACCTCATGGGCCTGTGCTGTGAAAGCTGCGCTAACCGTGTAGGACCTAGAATCACGAACCCTGGCTCTCGGTTCACCTCCAGGCTGCAGTACGGAAAAGAACCCTGCTGATCCGTCATAACCAACTGTTCAGATATGTGTAAATCAGATAAGTACCTAGAGGCAGGTGTCTCGGGGAATTAAGAAGGGAAGGATGGGGGATAATCGGGGCCATAGTGGCTTATAACAGCCCGGATTACAAGTCTTGGTCTAATTTAAAAACCAGTATTTCAGGGCTTTTCCTCGATAGAGTGAATCCTCCCCCTATTAGTCCAAACGAATCAGATTGATCAAACATAGGCCTTATTAATGCTCCCAGACGCCTACTTGGAGGTACAAAAATTGGGGTTGTACTGCAATGTTAGGAGGGCAGTTACATAAAGTATGTAACAGAACTGCATGGCGTAATGTTAATCTATGCAGATATGTAGGGGAAGATGTCACCCGGTTGTATTTCTGCTTGGTCACCCCAGAACTTCTTCTCCCCCCCCTTACTAATTTACTGAGAGGCAACATGGTGGTAGGTCTGTGTTGACCATAACAGAGTGGCTGGTACTGAATGTATACACCCTTAATAGGCCCCATCATCTGCATGGCCTTCTAGTCTCTAGGAGCAGATGATGCAGCGTAGAAATCTGCTATGTTGCCATGGAGCACTCGCATCCAGGTTGTGTGCTGGGAATAGAACACCTCGCATTTTATTTTACTCGATTTAACAGGCACTGACTGTTGGAGACCTTTTGGAGAAATAGAGAGATAGGGGAGGATGGATGGCAGACGGGTGTAGACATTTCTCAGAAGTTCCTGGGCTTTGTTCAGTCTGTATAATACATTCAATCACTCCTCGCATCTACTCCGTACCCCCTATTAGCTACCCTTAATCGTAGGCACTTCCATGGGAAGATATATCCTACAAGGAAAGTATTATATTGTTAATGATAAGATGTTAATATACAGTTGAGGTACAAGATACCTGTTCAGTGTGTTTGGTTTAGATGCTATTATTGTTACTCAGATCTAGTTTAGATCGCAATTAAGGAGTCCTCTCTCCCCCACCTTTTTATTTGCCCTAAAGAGATACAAGAATGGGGAGTTTTTGTAAGGCTGCTAGGCGTACAAGATAAGACAGCCGGCAATCTACATTTCCTCATTACTTGTGTACTCTGGTAATGCTCCCACAGCCCTTCTATTTATTCCCCAGGAATGAGACTCCTGCAGTGTTGATATGTTTCCTGTATTTTGGGAGGATGCCTGGATCCTTCTGTCAGCCAGCAAACCAGCTACTAATTTGGAGACCACCAATGCGTTCCCTCTTCCCCTCTTTGGGGGGGGTTCACTTATGGCTTGGTTTGCTTTGACATGGCTCTGGGCAAAGGCATACTGCATTACTCCCATTTGAACTTTTACAAATAGTGTTCTAGATAAGTCACTTTAAGTTTACAGTGCAAAGAAGCTCCCCTTCCTATTGGAGCTTAATTAACCCACGCCCCCCAATGGCGGTAGGGCATACCATTGGCTGGGGCTCCAGCTAGTTTAGTCTTATTGCACTTTTCCTTGTTGTTTTGTTTGATAAGTTAAGCAATTTAAATCTTTAGGTAGCACATAGGTACAGCACTTATTTGTAAGCTTTGTACACTGTTATTTCCAATTTGTGTCCGAAGGTGGAGGATAGAAACCCTTGACCCACCTGGTATAAGGTTTGGAGTGTACTGTACCTCTCACTGTGCTTTTCTGGTCCCCTTTGGAATGACCTCTAGGCCATATGACAGACATCGTGGTTCACACCTGGAATGTCAGGGGGCTGAATTCCCCGGTGAAACGCAAGAAAGTCCTGGCCCATTTGAAACAGTTATACTCCAAAGTGGCTTTCCTCCAAGAGTCCAAACTCTCCGGGGATGATCATACTCATATGAATAAGGACTGGGTGGGCCAACAGGTACATTCTAATGCCCCAACTAGGAAGCATGGTGTCCTTATTCTTTTTCATAAGTCTCTTAACTGGACATTAGTCCAGATGCTTTCAGATCAGGACGGCAGATGGGTAACTGCCACATACAACACACCCACAGGACCACTTACTTTATGTTACCTTTATGCCCCTAATGAAGACACCCCCCAATTCTTTCATAATCTGGCAGAGGTGATTTTGGAGTTTAACCCCCCAGACTGCCCCCTAATTATTGGTGGGGATTTTAACCTAACACTGGTACCCTCCCTAGATAGAAAAGACAAGGGCAAAGAGGCACACACAAGAAGTGGGAAGGCCCTTCATCAAATGATCTTGGAACAGGGGCTCACTGATTTATGGAGACTATTTCACCCCAGAATGAGAGATTACACTTTCCATTCAGAAGCTAATGACTCATATAGTAGGCTAGATTTTTGGTTGGGCTCACCCATCCTTACAGCCAAAACTCTTGAGGTCTGAATTCTGCCCTGTGCCGTTTCTGATCATGCCCCAGTCCAGCTTCTTATACAATGGGACCCTGTGGCCCTCACTCAGACATTAGAGATTAGACCCTCTCCTAACAAAGGATCCAGACTTCATCCCCTGGACTATCAATGAAGCCTCTCTTTTCTGACTGAAAACCCCGTATCAGACACCTTTACTGGTACTACATGGGAAGCCTTTAAAGCCACGATGTGGGGTAACATCATGGGTTTTGCTGCGGCTAAATGCAGAGAAAGGGAACAACAGCTGGTTACCCTGGAACAGAAACTAGCCGCAGCTGAAGGCATCTTTAAGTCCATGCCCTCTCCATCTATTCTGTCCCCTATAGGCAGAACTATTTTAGGTCTCCATTTAAAAATCAATCAACTTCTAAACAGAAAGGCCGAAATAGCCATCCTTCGCCTCAGGCACACCTTTTGAGAGGGAGGAGACAAAGATGGCAAAGTGCTTGCCTATCAGATTCGTAAACAGCAAGCCAGTAGATATACCCCTGGACTGAAGAACATGCAAGGGGTATTGGGTACTTCCCTGGAGGACATTAACACCATTATGTCTTCCTTCTATAAATCGCTATACTCCTTCACACACACAGGACCAAACAGAGATACTCAATTTTTTTTAGATACTTTACATCTTTCCAGACTGCAGAAACAGCAAGAGCAATTCCTAGACCTCCCCATCTCTAGTGATGAAGTGGCTGTAGCCATTCGGGACTTGAAGAAGGGGAAATCTCCAGATAGTGATGGCTACACTGCAGATTTTTGGCGTGCATTAGCCCTGGTTGTTTTACCTTTCTTAACCCAAGTATTTCAAGGGATTGAACTTAAGGTTACCCTTCCTCCCTCTATGCGTGATGAAACCATTGTAGTTATCCCCAAAAAGGGCAAAGATCCTACCAACCCCGGAAGTTACCGCCCCATATCTCTTATTAATTTAGATAGCAAACTGTATGCCAAAATTCAAGCCACTAGACTTAGTCCCCTACTCCCTGGTCTTATACACCCATCATTAGCAGGCTTTATACCTATATGTCACAGCTCAGATCACCTGAGAACCCTCATGAGTTTACTGCCTATTTCGAAGTCACTCCCTACACCGGTAGCTGCCATTGCTGTAGACTTCGAAAAAGCACTCAACTCAGTCGAATAAGACTATCTCTACATGGTCCTAACGCACTTCGGCCTAGGAGAAAAATTTCTATCTAGGATACAAGCCATATATGAGCCCCTTGGCCAGAGTTAATACAAACTCTGTACTCTCTTCCCCATTTGCATTGGGAAGAGGTATGAGGCAAGGCTGCCCCATCTCTCCCCTTTTTTTTGTATTGGCAGTTGAACCCCTGGCTGCTGCAATCCATAGCCACCCTGATATACAGGGTTTGACAGTGGGAAGTATAAGCTGTACAACTTCTATGTATGCTGATGATCTCCTTCTTCTCCTGGAGGATGTCCACCATGCTATTCTCTCCTTCTTAGTCTCTTAATAGCCTTCTCTAGTTACTCAGGCCTACAAATGAACCAGAATAAGACTGAGGTACTCCCTAACTCCCACTGTTCACAACAACTGGTGGCTGCAGCTGACCTCCTTTGAGCTCCCAATGGTCTCACTTACCTGGGTATTATTTTGACTCCATCTTTGGAGGGCATATGGCAGGCTAATATACAGCCCCTTCTCTCCTCCATCAAGACAGATTTTGACAGATGGAGATTACTAAAACTTACTCTAGCAGGGAAAATTGCGGCCGTAAAAATGGTAACAGCCCCTAAACCTTTTTACCTTCTTATGCACTTGCCTGTCCCTATACCTAAACACTGGCACCAGGCCATAGATAAACTTTTTGGGGACTTCCTATGGGAATGTTCTAAACCCAGATACAGTCGGTCCAAACTTAGATCTCATTGGAAGCAAGGAAATTGGAATCTTCAATGGCCAGAGGGATACTGCCGGGCTTTTCTGCTAGATCAAACAGTTAAGTGGGCATGTCCACCCTCCTCTCTTTCTCCACAATGGATACAACTTGAAATGGACATCATGGGAATCATTCATCCTTCCTACCTTTTTGTACAAAGGGTTAGTCCCAAATCTGGCTCACGTCATATGTCAAGCGCAGATCCTATCTCACCTACAGTGGTTGCAGCTCGATCTAATTGGTTTAATACACACCTGAAAATGAAAATAGACCCTCTCCCCCTCTCTCATGTACCTCTCTGTCAAAACTCCGCTATCACCATAGGAGGTACTGAGGTGACATGGAAACAATGGGTCAATTTGGGCATTTCCAAAATGGGAGATATAGTGACCCCTAACCTTAAGGCTCTTCACACATTTCAATCCTTGAGGCAGATGTGGGGCATCCCACAATCCAATTTTTGGAGATACTTCCAACTTAGAGATGCTACTTGATATCTGTTACCCCCTAGCTCAGTACATGATAAACCCTCTGGCCATAACTCATGGATACTACACCCTCAGGGTCAGGCAGGTCAGCTGAATGCCACTCTTAGAGATACTCTCCCTTCCCAATCTGATGACACTAGATGTAAATGGGAGAAGGTGCTGCAAACCCACATTTTACCTGAGACCTGGGACAAGGCCTGGAAGGCACACACAGTTGGTTTAAAGATGCCAAATCCATACTAATTCAAAATAAAATTGCCCACTCATGGCATAGAACCCCTGTTATCCTTTATAAAGCCAAACTACTGGAGTCTGATAGCTGTTGGAGATGCCAGGCACCAGGGGGAAATTTGCTGCATATTCTATGGTCCTGTACAAAGATCCAACCCCTATAGCAGGAAATACAGAAGGTAGCCTCTAAGGTGATACAACAGCAGATTCCCCTTAGCCCTCTCTTCTATATTTTGGGGATAGGTAGTGACATACCTAAGTTACCCCCACAGTAATATAGATGGCTAGCATTGCCGACTCTGCAAACCAAGATATCCGTTCTATGTAAATGGAGATCTTCCCTGGCCCCCACAGTAACTGAGATAATGTCATCCCTCGTGACCCTGGCTAAACTAGACAGAATTTCCCACCTTCAGACATCTCAAATTTCCATATTTAGACTCTGCTGGGTGCCCTATCTTAACTATCTTAAATTTGTCCACGCGCAAACAGGCACAGGATGAACTTCCTCTCATCACCTGTTAGATATATTGAGATTTAACTATGGAGCATTATTAGGTGACCTAGTGCTGTGTAAGGTGGTTACTGTCCCCCCTCCCTCCTGGAGGGATTCTAGTCCAATAAAGAACACCCTCCTATTATCAGGTTTAACTGGTTGTACCCTTGACATGGTACTTCTATTATAATGTATTTAAGTTAAGAACTTAAGCTTTGGGATTTATTTGTTTTCTGTCTCAGGTTAAACCCGGATTTTGCAGAGCATATACACACTCTTGCCCAACTTTTTTCCCCGAGTCCGTGAAAAGGGACTGGATTGGTCTGTCTAGACCTATAGAATGCGTCTGGTGTGTTTATGTCCAGTAAAGCTGCTCGATTGGGATGGAATCATACTCTGGTGAGTACAATAATCTGTTATTTACTTGGAAATAGAATGAGGACAAAAGAGTGTACCCTCTCCCTACCTCCCCAGCTCAGTACCCCACCCTCAATTCATCAAACTTCTCATCGGTGTACAGCCTCAGAGGTTACAAGAATTGATAGCACCTTACTTTATAACCTGATGTCTGACTTTTCTTCCTAACCTGATGCCTGACTTTTCCTCCTGAGTACTGTATGTATAGTTAGCTGTCTGTACACCTCTGAGAGAATAAAACTGATGTCTGTATTACTCCCCACCCCTCTCTTTTTCCAAGCTTTATACCTCCCCCTAGGTCTCTTTCCTTAGTCCTGCTTTACTCACCCTTTTCCCTCTCTTTTACCCACCTATAACTTCCCTCCCTTTGCTTAATGGAAATTTGTACATGTACACTGCCTATTGATTGTTAATTCTATAGTACAGAGTCTCTGGATGTATACTGTATCTTGTCTACCTTTTGTCTGAAAATAAAAACATTTCTATGAATAACCCCATATGGGTCTGAAGAATCAGAAACCAATTTCTCTCCGTAATCCCAATGTCTAAGTCTCCTTCCCATAAACCTTTAACCTTAAGGGATCTATCTGGCAGTAGGTCTCCATCCAGGCAAACAGCTCTGGCGAGGAGACTCTTAGGGTTAGACCACGAAGACCATATCATATCCTCCAGTGGCTCCAATCTCTTGGACTGGTCATCCTGCCCATTCCGATCCATACCAAAGGCCCTAATCTGGAAGTATTTGTACCTATGCATAGGTGGAATGCCAAACCTCTCTCTTAATTCCTCAAACTGTCTTACCCGTCCTCCCTCCAGGATATCTTGGAGGTATCGCACCCCACCCTGTTCCCATAGCTCAAACCCTCCCCCCTCCAGGCCCAGCATAAATTTTGGGTTCCCTACCACTGATACCAACCCTGTAACTTACCTCTCCACTTACCTCCTTTTCCTGGCTTGCTCTCATGCCTCTAATGCCCATTCCACTAGTGGATTTTTGTTCTGCAGCCTGCTATAGGACCTTTTGCCTCCCGTATTTATGTACTTTGCCAACCGTACCCCAGTACCTTCTCCCTCTAAGTCTACCCATCCTGCTTCTGCCCCATGGTGTATCCATTCTTGAATATACCTACTCTGCATAGCTAGTGCATATCCTTTTAAATCTGGGAAGTTGAGACCCCCATCTCAGTTTTGCCCTTCAGTCTTAATAGACTCATTCTGGGTCTCTTGTTTTGCCAGATAAACCTCTCCAATTCCTTGTCCATCTCCTTATAATCCCTGGCTGTTAAGCCCATCGAGAGCATTTGCATTAGATACAAGATTCTAGGCAAAACATTCATTTTAAGGAGGTTGATGAGGCCCATCCACAAAATTGGGAGAGCTCTCCACCTTTCCATGTCCACTGAAAGTGCCTGCAAGAGGGGTCTGTAATTAATTCCATATAATCCCTCCAGATTCCCACTCACCTTAATCCCCAGGTATGTAAAGTTATTCTCAACAACTCTAAATCCCTATGTATTCCACTCCCACACACCCTTTTGACCTGACCCCAAACATTTCTGACTTGGATTGGTTAAGTCTGTATCCAGAGAATACTGCAAATTCTTGTACTACCTTTAATATTGCTGATATGGTAGTGTCTTGATGTGTGGTGAGCAACAACAAGTTATCCGCATAAAGTGTCAGTTTGTGCTGTCTTCCCAATTCCCCCTGTACCTCTGAATCCCAGCATCAGCCCTGATATACATCACCAATGGCTCAATAGCCAAGGCAAAAAGCAGGGGGGACAGTGGGCACCCATGCCGCATTCCCCTATGCAATCCAAACATGGCAGAGCACTCCCGTTAACCAATACCTGGAACGTTGGTTCCTTATAAAGCATCTTGGCCATATCTATGTAGGTTCCCCCAACCTGAATCTCTTAAGCACCTCAAAGAGGTAGGGCCACTCTATGTGATCAAATGCTTTTTCAGCATCCATGGATAACAGCACTACTTGTCCCGGGTACCTATTGTCCCACTGAATAATATTTAAGAGTCTCCTCATATTGTGATAAGACTGTCAGCCGTGTATGAACCCCTTTTGGTCTGTATGCACTAGTTGGGGAAGAATCGCCTCCAGCCTGTGGGCCAATACTTTTGCAAAACTTTTGACGTTGCAGTTTAGTAGTGATATGGGGCAGTATGATCCACATTCCTGCAGATCTTTGCCAGGTTTAGGGAGTATGCATATCATCACCTGCAAGAAAGAAGGTGGCAACCCATCCCCCTCCTCTGCCTCCTCCAACATATCATCCATGGCACCCATCAATTTCCCCCTTAATTCCTTGTAGTATTCCATAACGAATCCATCAGGACCTCCTGCCTTCACATTTTTCATTAATGCTAGGGCCTGACCCAGCTCCCCCTTTGCCATCTTCTCTCCAAGCTTTTCTTTCTGCTCTCTTGAGAGCTCTGAAAGTCCCACCTTTCCTAAAAATTGTGCCATCTGAGGGACTGTGTTTACACATTCCACCTGATGCAATCTTTCATAGAAAGCTGCAAAAGCCTCCCGTATTTTCTCACTTTGTGTATGAAGCTGCCCCCTACCAACATTTACGCTAGTTATTGCCACTGTTCCCCTTCTAGCCTGTGACAGCCTTGCCAGCATAGCCCTAGGTTTATTCCCTCACTCATATATGTGTTGTCTAGCATAAAATAGTGAGGTGCTGGCCTCCCCTGTTAGCAACCAATTGACAGCCCCTCTTAGTGCCATCATCTCCCCCCTAAGCTGGTCTGAAGGCTGGGAGATCACCCTCTTTTTGATGTCTTTTAGTTGGAGTTCCAACGTCTGTCTTCTAAGCTTCCTTTGTTTCTTATACCTATTTACATAGCCTATAATGACCCCCCACATATTTATTTATTTATTTATTTAAGAGATTTACCAGGAAAGGCATACTGAGAAGAGTACCGCTCGATTCCAGATGCGCCCTGGGGTAGGGGGTTACAAGGGTGTAGTACATAAATACATAAAGCACAAAGTACATACATAATTTGTAGATATCCAGCAATGGCCCAGTGGGATGGGTGTAGTAGCTGAGATGCATGTAGGTTAATACAAAGTGAGGAGTAATTACAGGCAGTATTTACAGGCAGTGATACAGTAGAAATATCAATTTCATGGTGAGATTAGATTTACCTACTAGATGGGTAGGTGAGTATATCAAACAGTAACAGAGGAAGGATTAAACAAAAATGATGTATGGTACTGATTTAGAAATGGAGCCCAGGATAGCCGATAAGAGTTGAGCAGGGAGTTCAGCGATGGGGAAGGCATAAGCATTTGGTGGCGAAATGCGTTTTGAGGAGGACATTTCGATGTGGAGTACTTGTGGTGCGTCTGATGTCGGCTGCTAGAGAGTTCCATAATTTGGGGAGTCTGAAGCTGAAAGCAACCTGACCTGATCAGGTGGATCTGCAGGGGATGTGAAGAAGTCTGGAGTCAGAGTTCCTGAGATCGTAGGTAGGTGGGGGGACGGAGGTTAGGGATGTCAATCGGTAGGAGGGCAGTGTATGCAACCAGAATTTAGCAGTAATTCTAGTGCAGTGCAACAATCGCCGGTTTTGGAGTGATGGTAGGTTAAAGGATTGGTACATATATGCCTTACCTGCCTCCAAATATACTGTATAACTTTTGTCAGAGCCATAGCTTCATTAGCCTCTTTGTACTGTTCCCAGTGCTGTTTCAAATACTCCCTAAATGTCTGTGATGACAGGAGGTATGTGGGGAAGCATCATCCCGGGCATGGGGGTGTCTTCTCTCCCTTAAATCTTCTCAGCACCACCATAGCATGGTCTGAAACATGTATAGGTCCATGCATGACATCTCACACCCCGCCATAACTCTCTCTAGTGACATATATGTAGTCCAGCCTGGACCACGTCGTATGTGGGCTGTAGTAGAATGTATATTACCTTGCTCCAGGATTGGCCGCTCTCCAAACATCTATCAAATCCAGATCTACCTCCCCTGTTTCCAGTGGTTAATTGACCTCTCGTGTCTGCCCGTCCCTCCTGAGTGGTCCAGGCTGGACTCCATTACACAGTTTAAATCCCCTCCCATACACAGATTAGGGAATTGTTCATACATCATCACATCCAGTAATTTCTTATAAAATTCTGCATCAAACACCACTGGGTCATATATGCTGGCATAAGTTATTGGCTTCTGGTCCACCATCCTCTGCAAAAATATATATTGACCCCCATCTGGGTCGGCCACCACTCTTTCCACTACTTTTGGGTAATTTTTAAGAAAGATTATTGCCACTCCCCACTCGTGGGAGCTGTATGCAGCAGCATAACATGACCCAACCCATCCCCCCACCAGTTATTTCTGCTCCTCCACACTAAGGTGGGTCTTTTGTAACAGTGCTACCCAAACTTCCCAATGTTTTGGGGCCTGAAGCAATTTCTTATGCTTTATGGGGTTGTTAAAACCATGGATATTCCAAGATATAATTACAGTATCTTTAGTCATTTCTGTATCTATAGATTCTCTTGGATTTCTTCCCTCCCCAAGTTACTCTTACCTTTCCACACATCACAACACTATGACACAGGTACATTATTGCATTTGCATATATGTCCCTTTGATCCCCTCCTCCCTTCACTACCCCAACATTTCCTGCAACAGGCAGGTAGTTAACCCCAGCATCAAAACCAACATTGACATAGTCATGAACAGTAAAATCGTTACTTGTTTTAAAACTATATCCTCTCCAAGCTTCCTTCTTTCTCAACAGTATCCTCCTATATCCCAGATCTCAATTTTGGGTTTGGAGGATAGTGTAACTCTCAACTTTCCCCCCTCCCCACACCCCATCCAGCATTGTAAGCAGATTCAGTCACAATTTCTGCCTCCCCTCTACCCCGCCCTTACTATTTATTTCAATTTATTCCCCAAAGCAGTAAGCTCCCTTTTTACCTTTGATTACCATCTTGTTCCATCCCGGCAATCCTGTCTCTGATATGTACCAGTCCTTATATACATGGCTGATTCAGGGTACCATGCCCCTATGCCGACCAATCACACTTTCTTCGAATATACCTCATATCAGCATCTTCGTGTTCAGTGCTACTATTGCTGCTGCTTGTGGTGAGATGGTTTAAAAGATTCTTTACTATTCAAACTGTTTTAGCTGAACTCCTATTCATGGCCTTCTCTTTCTCTCAATTAAGTCCCTATTAAACTCTCTTACGCCATGTCCTCTCTTTGAACCTTGTTTTCCCTGTGTTCCCTGCCCCAGACATCTGCAACAAAGTACTTTTCCACTTCCAGATCCTTTCTCCCCATATCCTCCCAAACCCCGCACTTGTTCTCAATTCTCCCCCCATCATTAGTGACCCCAAACAACATTTTCCAGTGGCTGTTATATTTGTTTAGATCCACCCACCCCCTCCCACTTCTCCAGATGTTATGGATGCCAGTCCCCCTAGGCCTTCCAAACTACCCCCCCCACCCCAGGGGCCCACAGATAAGCCAAAGTGTCCCCCAGGGATATCTATTGGTCCCATCTGAAGGTGCTGTAGTGTCATGTCTACCCCTTTCCTAGGCTGCATATTATAAAATCCCACACCACCCCCCATGCTATGATCACCTCAACAGCCTGAGGTAGGCAACAGTGCACAGCACCCTCAGTCATATATCGTTTTTGAAAGAAACCACAAAGTTCATAGTTAACACAGCTCTCTACAGTCTTTGAATTCACTTATCTGAACCCGTAGATGTTCCTGGCATTGGTTCTCGTCGACAATTCCTCTCCATTTCTTTCAAGAATTGCTGTACTCTCTCCACTTCATGGAACGTGAAGGTCGCTCCTTCTCTGCATATCGTTACAGTGGCAGGGTACAAGAACTGGAAGTTCCCTTTACTAGCCCTCAAAGCGTCCAGGACCAGATTAAACATTCTTCTTCTCCATTGCGACAGTTGAGAGAAATCCTGTTGTGAATACAGACGTGCCCCCTGGTAAATCACCTCCTTGTTTCTTGAAAGTGAACCATATGGCCTGGCGATCTCCAAAGTTGTGCAGGCAAAAAATTAATTGCCGTGGTGGCTCGCCCCTTGGGGGATTTCAGTACCAAATCCCTATGTGCCCTTTCAGTTTTATATCTTCCACCCTTCAGTTCCAGTCCTAGGATCCATGGCAGTATTGTACCACAGAATTCCTCCGGAGAGTTCCCTTCCTTGCCCTCTGGCAGGTAACGAATGCAAAGATTATTCCTCTGCTGATAATTTTCCTGATAGTCCATCTGTTCACCAAGCTCCTCCAGTTCCCTTCTGAGCCCCTGTACTGTGTCAGGCATTCGCTCCGTTCGGTCCTTCAAATTGGATATCCAGACCTCTGCTTCAGCTATTTTTGCTGCCTGCCCAGCCAGTTGTATTGAAAGCGCAGATATTTTGGTGGTAATATTCTCTAACTTTGGAGACATTGAGTCCATAACCAGTGCTGTTAGGGTCAGACATATGATATCCATCTCTGGAACGGGGAGCATGATGACATTCGGGCCTTCTGGTCCACTTGGAGCCGTCGACTTATTTGCTGATTTATTCACATTACGTAATGGCTTACCTGCATTCAAGACAAGATTTTCGTCCATTGTGCCTTCCTTGACCAGAGGCTGTCAAGTTTTCCTTAAAAATGTAACTTTAAAACCCTACCTTTGCACTTAAAAGACCCGTGAGGACGGAGCTGGTGAAAAGATGTTGCTGTTCCTTTAGCTGCTCATTAGTGCCCCTGTGGTTACTGTTTTAATGTGATTCATTAGAACTGTGGTCTAACTCTGTAAAGCACTGACAGTCCATGTAGATTGGGTGCTATATAAATAAACTTTGCCTTGCCTATTAGTATATCCTGTACATTTTGGCAGAGACTAAGGAATCTCACTTTGAAATTAATTAGGCAAAACCATAGAATTTGGATAGAGATCAACACACGCCACCTCCTAAAAGAACAGGATGGGTTGGGATTACCAAATGTTGAACTGTATTACTTTTCTGCCCAGGCCTTGCAAGTGGTGACCATAGTGAAGCAGAAACTAAACCCCAGGTGGAATAGACTGGAAAACAGGGCCACCTTGCTGGCACTCCTTTTTACACTTCCCACTGCAAAGGTCACACCTAAACTACTCAAAAGAATCTACAACCCCTGGACAGTACACTCATTAAGAATGGTAGACTAAACAAAGAAGTTAACAGGAACACTTAATGAGATGTGGCTAAAGCTGAGTACTTTTCCTCTACCTTTCAGAACAACATTAGCAACCCTTCTAAGTTCTGGAAGGCTATCCATGCTTTATTCTCCTCCAAGGCCCAGTCCACTGTCCCAGTACTTAAAGTGAGTGATACCACCCCTTCTGACCCCCTTTCAGTGGCCACTGAGTTCAGTACTTTCTTCACCGCATGTGCCTCCACCCTTCTCTCTTCCTTCACCCCATTCTCTCTGCCTCCTCCCACCACCCTTCCACCCTCCCTAACCCTCCCTTCTCCTTTGCTCCTATCTCATTTGCTGACACCTTTAAGGATCTGCTTGCTCTTAACTCTCGCAAGAGAAAGAGCTCTGATGGGCGTGACCCTAAGATCCTCCACCTCTCTGCCCCCACCATCGCTCTCCCTATCTCCTCCCTTCTAAGCCTCTCTTTCACCCTCACCTCTGTCCTAGATCCTGGAAACATGCCATAGTTATACCACTCCCAAAAGATGGCGACCCCTCCAATCCAGGCAACTATCACACTATCTCCCTACTTCCCACCCTTGCCAAACTCTAAGAGTATGCTGTTCTTTCTCAGCTCTCACCCTTCATTGACTCTTCCTCCTCCTCCTTTTTCTTCACCTCTTTCCATCCTGGATTCTGAAAATCCCACTCCACCTCTTTTTCCCTCCTCCAACTTACTGACTCCATTCTTTCAGGAATGAAACAGGGCCATATCACCTCAACCATCTTTGTTGATCTGGCCAAGACCTTCAACACTGTAGTCCACCACTTTCTCCTCACCAAGCTTGCAGCAGCAGGGCTCTCCATCTCTGCCACTAATTGGTTCTGCTCCTACTTCAGCAAGGCATTCAACACTGTTCCACACAGGAGACTGGTGAACAAACTGGACAGCCTGAGACAGGGTCACGAAGTGGTGAATTGAGCTGCTAATTGGCTGAGGGATACAACACAGAGGGTGGTGATAAATGGAGCTAAATCCAAAGAAGAGAGGGTGACTAGTGGGGCACCACAGGGATCAGTCCTTGGGCCTGTCCTGTTTAGTATCTTCATTAGTGACAACACAGAGGGTCTGGAGGGGAAGGTATGCCTCTTTGCAGATGACACTAAGATCTGCAATAAGATAGACACAGTGCTGGGTAAGTTACTTTTTCTATTACTTTCTATTACTTTTGGAAATTTGTTAGCTCTGTGCAGTCACTAACAAGGACAGAGAAGTACTGCAAAAAGTAATATACCTTACAGTTACAATTACCTATGTCTTTTTATACAAAAGAAATATGTAACTGTAATTGATTTCATTTATTTGAAAGTAACTAGTAACTAACCTATTACTTTCAAAAAATTTAATCTGTTATAGTTATTTAACATGTGTTATTGTTTTTGTTTAAAAAGAAATAAGTAACTATAGTTGTAAAGTGTATTACTTTTTCTAGTACCTCTCCATTCTTGCTGGTGACTGCACAGAGCTTCCTGGAACAATAATAATAATAATTTTATTTATATGGTGCCTTTCAAATATCAAGGCACCTTACATAAACAACAGTTAAAAACAATGAAAAAAATCATTAAAAATATTCAACAAGACCAAGACATTATGTCAGTCAATATTCCAAAAATGCTTTTTCCCGAAGAAAGGTTTTCAGACCCCTCTTAAATCCCTCCACGGAAGTGCACTCCCGTAACCGATGGGGTAGAGAGTTCCAAAAGGTGGGGCAACATACGAGAAAGCTTGAGCACCAGATGATTTCAAATTCACCCTTGGAACCTCTAGCAACCACTTGTCGGCAGAGCGGAGCAATTGATTGGGGCAGTAGGGAACCAGAAGTTCTTTCAGATAAACCGGGCCCAAATCATGTAGGGCTTTGAAAGTCAGCAAGCTGACTTTAAAGGTGATACGCCACCAAATCAGCAGCCAGTGCAATTTGCACAGCACTGGAGTAATATAACAGGATCTGCAAGAACCCGTCAAAAGCCGGGCTGCAGCATTCTGCACTAGCTTTAGGTGACGGATTTCAACCCCTGAAAGCCCTAGATAGAGGGAGTTACAGTAATCCAAGCATGAGGACACAAAAGGCATGGACTGAAGTTGGAAGGTCAGCAGATGGAACAAGCTGCCTAACCCTGGAGATGTTCCTAAGATGGTAAAAGGAAGTCTTGATGACAGCAGACACCTGCCACTGCAGTGTCAGTCTATCATCGAGAACCATTCCCAGGTTACGCACCCATTGAGAGGTCGGGACAGAAATGCCTGCAAGAAAAATTCCAGAGGACACAGCACTACCAGACCCCCCTATCTGTCGACCAAAGTCCACAACCAGTACCTCAGTTTTTTCTGAGTTCAACCTCAGCCAACTAGAATCCATCCACTCCTGGATTTCTTTTAGACAGCTATTAAAGACTGAGAGAGCTCCTTCCTGGTCAGGGGCAGAAGAAAGGTAGAGCTGGGTATCATCTGCATAACAGTGAAACCTCAGCCCATACCTTCTAACAATGTCTCCAATGGGCAGCATATACACTACAAATAGCATGGGTGACAATATTGAACCATGAGGCATCCCACACACAAAGCCATTGAATCTGAGGAAAAAACCCTGGACATAACTCTTTGTGATCTCCCAGTGAGGAATGAAGAGAACCATCTTAAGACAGTTCTCAATATTCGGCATAAGAACCTCAGGCTTTCTATCAACACCATGTGATCTACAGTGTCAAACGCTGAAGATAGGTCAAGGAGAACCAAGATGGAATGGCTCTTCCAATCTCTAGCCATCAGGAGATCATTGAGGACCCGAACCAGCACTGTCTCAGTACTATGCCTTTTATGAAAACCGGACTGGAGGGGTTCATAGATGTCATGAATGGTCAAATGGTCCTCCAGTTGTGCTGCCACTACTTTCTCAATTACCTTCCCAACAAAGGGAAGGTTAGAGATAGGTCTGTAGTTTGCAAGACAGTCAGGGTCCAAGGTAGCTTTCTTCAAGAGTGGTGTCACCACCGCTTCTTTCAGGGAGCTAGAAAACTCACCAGATTCCAAGGAGCACCTGACTGTCCACACAAGGATTGGACTGATGATATCAATACAACCCAAAATTAGGGAAGTCGGTCCAGGATCCAGACTACAGCACGTAGGGCGCATAATCTGGGTGATCCTCATGACATCCATGAACTCTGGCTGACCGAAAGAACTCCAGGAAAATTGAGGCACAGTGGTCTCACACCAGTCCACAGCAAACCCCTTTAGAGTGAGATGGCAGCAGTTCCGCTCTAATGTCAGCCACCTTATTTGTGAAGAATCGCCACCTCCTCACACTCTAATTGTGAAAAAGCTTTCTGAACTTGCAGACAGGCTGGGTTGCACAGTCTGTCCACAGTTCAAAATAGCTGAGCAGGTTGATTCCGAGCAACCGCAATTTCCCTTGACAGGAATTCTGTTTTCTTACAGGTGATTGCAGATTGATAGACCAAATAATAGTCCATCAATCTAAGGTGGTCGGCATCAAGGGTGGACCTTCGCCAGCAAAGCTCTAACCTTTGCCCCTGTCTCCGCATCTCCCTCAACATCCCATCAAACCAAGGGGACCTGGGGCCAAGGGAGAGAGGTGAACATGAACTGGAGCAATGAAATCCAGAGCCCCTTCAATGGCTGTGTTATAAGCTGACACGAGAGTCTCTAGATCACTGCTTGCAAACACAGGAGATGAGAGGTCAAGTACCACCGCAAGACCTTGGGGATCTATATCCCATAATGGGCGGTATCTAACCAACTCCACAGGGGAAGGCCTTCTAGAGTGGGGTGCAAAAACTAAACCCCACTGTGTAATGATCCGACCACCCGACGGGTTCCACCCCCACATCGGATGCTTCAACCTCAAGAAGGAAGATTAGATCCAGAGAGTGTCCATATTTATGTGTAGCAGTGGAAATCACCTGTGTAAGACCCAGCATTGTCATTAACTGGAGGAAGTGTTGACCAAATTGTGAGAGTTCATCGTCAACCCAGGCATTAAAATCGCCCAGAACCATCAATCTGGGCAACTCAAATGCCAAGTCGACAACGAAGTCCGCCACTTCCTGAAGGAATCACTTCTCATCACCGGGCAGACAGTAAATGAGGGCGATTCGAAAGCCTACACCTGCAAGTTTCCAAACGTAATAAAAAGTAATAGAAAAAATAACTTACCCAGAACTGGATAGACACTCTGGGAGGGGTGGAAAAAATGAGGCAGGATCTAGCTAAACTGGAGGTATGTTCCAGGGTGTAGCAGCTGAGATTCAATGTGCAAAATCATGCACTTGGGATGCAGGAATCCAGGGGAGGATTACATGATGGGTGGAAATTATTTTCGGTCACCAAACAGGAAAGAGATCTGGGGGTGAGCATATTGGATGACCTAAATGTGGCCAAACAATGTGTCAAGAATGTAGGGAAAGCCAGTGGGATGCTAGGGTGCATATGGAGGGGTATCGCAAGCAGAAGAAAGGAGGTGGTGATGCCACTGTGCAGGTCATTGGTGAGACCTCATTTGGAGTACTGTGTCCAGTTCTGTAGGCCACATCTGCATAAAAACATAGACAAGGTAGAGGCAGTATAAAGAAGGGCAACAGAAATGGTGCAGGGCCAGCACCAAAGGATGTATGAGGAGAGACTGGAGGCACTCAATAAGTATACCCCGGAGGGAGGAGGGAGAGGGAAGACATGACAGAGACATTCAAATACCTGAAGGGAAAAAACAAGGTACAGGAGGGTAGCATCTTTCAAAAAAAAGAGAAGCTCTAGAACAAAAGGGAATGACAAGAGATTGGTGGGGGGGAGACTAAGGGACAGCATGAGAAAGTACTTCATCACAGAATGAGTAGTGGAGGCATGGAACAGCCTCCCAGCAGAGGTGGTGGGGGCAAAGTCAGTGTGGGAATTCAAAACTGCATGGAATAGACATAGGGGAACCCTATCGATTCAAAGGAGGAAGTAAACCCAAAGATAAAGTATGATCTGTGGCATTTCTTTAGTAGTTAGGGAAAATGGACAGACCAGACCAGATGGGCCTATTGGTCCTTATCTGTCATCAAATTCTATGTTTCTATGTTTCTACCTTGAGGGTAGGACTCAGAATAGGCAATGCCATCCCTCCCCCATCTGCACCAGTGTCCCCAAGGTTCCATCCTCGTACCAGTACTCTTCTCAATCTTCCTAAATAACCTCCCTGCTGCCTGCACCTCAATGTCTATTCACATGTATGCTGATGACACAGTCCTGTGTGCCTCTGGCCCCTCCCCCACAGATCTGATGACCAGACTCCAGCTGCACTTTGACAACATTCAGCTCTGGTTCTGCTCTAATCAGCTGGTCTTTAATGCCAATAAAGGATCTCCATGACCTTTGGCACAAGGCAAAAACTGTCTAGGATTGGTCCCCCCCCCACACTATGGATGGGTCCACTATCGAGGATATACCCTCTGTCAAACACCTTGGGGTCTGACTGGACAGGCACTTTGACGTTTCTGAAAATGTGGATGCCATACAGAAAAAATTACATCCCAAATTAGCCGCTCTGTACTGTAACTACGGCTGCATCCCCTTCCCAGCCCACAGAGCCGTTGTTCAGAAAATGATCCTCCCCATATTTGACTATGGTGACAATCTACAGCGCTGTTCCCAAATCCACCCTTTTCAGACTGGACACCCTCTTTTATTCCTTCTGTCATTTTGCTCTAAACCATGCACCATGCACCCACCACTGCTCTCTCTTCACCTCTCTGTTCTTTCCTTCCTTTGAAGGCGGATGCCCATCCCACTGGTCCTCTTTTACAGACAAGTATTGGCTTGGCTGTCTCCCTTCTTAGCTCACCTCTCTTCTTTCTCAGCCCCCCCACCTCTTATGCCCTTTGCAGCTCTAACTTTCACACTCTTGCTCTCCCCCCCCAAGGTCCACCTCACCCGGCCAGGCTGCCTTCTCCTTCCATTTCCCTAAACTCTGGAATTACTCCTCCCTACCCACCCATTATGCTTCAATCTCTAGCCTCTCTTTTACTTGACTTGACTTCTCTTCTCCCTCCTGTAACTGCAACTGATCCCCTCTTTATCCCCTCTTTTTTCCCCTACCCCTCTACTTCCCTCCCCTTCTCCCTCCAGTCTTACCTCTCCTCCTCCTCCTTCCCACGTCTTATATAATTCCACTCTCCTTTATTTCCTTACATCCTTCTCCCTCCCCTTCCTTGTTTCTCCCCTTTCCAAATTATGGCTCCACTTCCCTGCTAAGGGAAAATCACAAACTGCACTTTTATTTTCATGTTGACTTGTACACCCTGCACTTCCATGCTTAGCTTTACTAATCAGTGTTAGGCCCATCTATACTGCCTGTTAAACTATGCTCAAATTTTGTACTTGAATTACTTGTCAATTGTTTTTGTGCACTAATTTGCCTTCTCTTCTCCTTCCCCACAGGATGCATCCGGAAATGAGCTGTACTCAGCCCAGTATGTCTTTCCTAATGAAACTTTTAAAATAAATAAATATGGCCTCTAACAATAATTATATGAGGCTTGAAATGTATCCAAGTTAACAGGGATACTGACTTTGTAAGGTGGAATTACTCCATTGTCACAAAATATACAATACCAAGTTGGTAACAGGAGGTATATTTGTGACATTAGAGCATATCAAGAGAGTACATGGACTTCCTAATAAGGACCTACTGTATATAGGTATCTATATATCAGACACTACTTGTTGACAGGGCAAATTATTGGCACATGTCACAAGACCACACTGACCAAGTAGGAGGACCTCCTATTTTGCGTAATTTGGTTGAATACAAAATGCAGATATACTTTAATGACATAAAAATTGCTGCTTGAAAAGGGGAAAACTCTTTGCAGGGGGGGTTAAAAAGCTATGGTAAGTAAAATTTGGGGAACAGATCTCTGCCCCAAATTTGGGAAAAGATGCTAAAATACAGCTGGAATTTATTTATTTATTGAACCAGGTAGACCCCCCCAAGACAACTGTCCCTTTTTCAGGGGTGACCTGGAATTAATTACAAACAGGAATATAAAAGAATACATGTAAGGACCAAATGCACAGTAAACAGATAAGGAATTATAATATTGTACAAGTGAATATAGCATCATTGCACAAATCATAATAGAGAACAAGTCCAAGGTTAATGACATTAAGTTTCATCATACAATATGAGAACAGGTATGAGGAGGTGACGTCTTCCCCAACTTGGCAAGAATATCATTGTGAAGTCCTGACAAAATACTTCTATACACTCACCATAACAGTCTACTGTGGTGGTGGTGGTGGTGGAGGGGGTGTACTACGGATATGTGCTGGTGGGGCTGTGTGACCATAGAAGACCATTAGCACGTATTTTGAGAATGTCCCAAGATCAGGGGTTACTGGTACCAGACTTTATACAAGCAGAAAAGGATCTGGGGACCAGAGACTACCATGAACATTCAAAACTATATACTGAGACTCCTACCCATTAACCTTGCTTCTAGGGGCCAGAAAGAGGTATTCTATATAATGTACCTAGTAGCCATAAAGAGTATCACATCTCACTGCTGGTCTCCCACAGTGACCTCTGTGGTAGTGTGGAGGGACAGGCAGGAGATTGTGATAGGCATGGAGATAATCACAGCAACCCTCAGGCTGATGCAGGACAAATTCTTAGATAAATGAAGAGCTTGCCATGAATATCTGATACCAAATAGAGACACAGGGGAGAGCAATGGTGATGAGGGGGGCCGACACTGAGGGAGGCAGGGCTCTTTAGCCAGCCATTATCTATTTCCTACTTCTGTATCTCTTAAACCACAGATAAGGAAAGACACCACAAAACAAAACCTCAGACATGCAGGTCTGGCTGCTTCATGGAGTTTATTTCACTGGGTTCTTAGTTAATACCTGGTGATGTTGGCAGTATAGTCTAGAGGTTAGAGTAGCGAGTTGTGAATGAGTCTGGTACATCCAGCAGACTTGGGTTTGAGTTTCACAACATCCACTTGCATACTGTGTGACTCTGAACAATTCACTTAACTGCCCAATGCTCCTGGGTCGCCCCTAAAAACAGGCACTTGTGTCTAGAGGGCCTTACCCGGTTACCAAAGAATAAAATAAAAAAAAACTTTCGTAGTACATTTCTAAAGTACAGTATGGCTTACTAGTCCACCAATTCCAAGATGATTATGAACATATGATACCAAAGAAATTGGCAAATATAATCCACCTGTGTGTGGGTCACAGGAATATAGGGACTACAGCTGCCAAAATACATGCACATATGAAGTCAATATCATACTCAATTATAAAACATTGGAATGCAACTGTATAATGTTGATCCTTTCATACTAATAAAACTTAACATTTCCAAAAATAAGAAATTTTCTGGCAAAAGAAGCTATTATGGTCTATCTAGTCTGTCCAGAGTGGTTCTGTGTGCACTCTTGATGTTAATATCCATCCACCCCCTCCATCATGTACCCTTCATTAACCTATTATGACTGTCACATCCTCTCTTAAATCTCATTACTGCTGTTGTACTGACCAGCCTCTCTGGAAGCTTGTTCCACCACTCCAGCACCATTTTTGTAAAGTTGTACTTCTTAGAGTCTCTCCTGAATTTACCCACCAATTGTTTGCCGCTGTTCCATCTAGTAGTTGTAGTGTTACTACTGATATTGAACAGTTAACTTGTGTCCATCTCATTAATACCCTTCATGTATTTAAATGTTTCAGTCGTGACCCCTTCCCACCACCTCTTGGTCTCCAATGAATACATGCTGAGTGTCTCAGTCTCAGCTCATGTGTCTTCACTCCCTGTATCTTCTTGTTCACCCTACTCTGCACCAGTTCCAACCAATTAATGCTCTTTGTAGATGAAGGTTGCAAATTTGCAAATAGTACTCTAGGTGTGGACTTACTAGTGTTCTATACATGGGCAATATGACCTCTTTTCTGCAACTGCTGAACCTACCACCAATACATCCCAACATGTTATTGGCCTTCTGTATTGCTCTACTGCATTGCACATATATCGCCAGATCCCTTTTCTCCTTGGATACTGTGACTGCCACTCTAGGTGTGGCCTTAGCAGAGTTCTTATACAGGGGCAATATGACCTCCTTTCTCCAACCGCTGAATCCCTACCTATGCAGTCCAGCATTTTTTTTACCTGCTTCATTCCTTTACTGCATTGCGCTGATGCTTTAAGTTTGAAATCACCACTCCCAGATCCCGTTCCTCCTCGGTTCCCTTGAATGCCATTCTCTTAATCTGTACGCAACACTTGGATTTTTGCTTTGCATGTGCATGACTCTGATCTTTTTGATACTGAACCTAGCTGCTGTATCCCAGACCCCCTCTAAAGAACCTCCAGGTCTTCCCTCATGTCTCCAATCCCTTCCCACAGTCAACCCAAAAGCACATCTTCGTGTTATCTGCACAAAGGCATATTTTTTTCCCCCTTGATCATGGCTCAAGTATCACTAGTTAAGATATTCAAGCAATAAGGCACAAAGAGGTGCATGTTATTGTGTAATACAGTCAGCACTCAGATATCCATCTCCCTTGGTTCCCAGGCATGGTGACGGATATGTGAGAGAAACGGTTACGTGCATCTTTTTCTGTCTGATTGTCAGAACTCATGGAAACCATTTAGAAATGCAGGAAAAGAATTTCTGGTGAGCCTGCAATACTTTAATGACTCTAGATATTAAGTAAAACACTAATAAAATACGGCTTAAAATGTAAACTGGTCTTTATTTCTTATTTTTTCTTGTTTTAGCACTGTTTTTCACTGTGCAGCTCTGAACCTGTAGTGCTACAGTACAGTATATTTTTTTACAGTACAGTACTGTACATTTTACACTTTTTAAAACAATTAACCTTGTTACAGTACAGTAATCAAAACAGTACCCTGTACTCCATCACAAGAAATCATGGCATTTTTCAGTTTCATGAAAAACATTCCACCACACCATCACAAAGAATGGCATCCCCCTCCCCCAATACAGTACCTATACTGTACAGTACAGTACAAAAAACATGGCAATTTTTTTTCAGCCTCATGGAAAACAGTTCTCCACGTCACCATGAAACAAGGCACTTGCAATGAAAACAGTCCTCGAAAAGCCAAGAATAAAGCATGGCATTTGTTTAACTTTCAACACCTCACCATCACAAAACCATGGCATTTCCCCCACTCTCACCCATAACATGGCATTCTGTTTTTCATTTAAGAGACAACAGTCCCCCATATACAGTACTGTACTGTACAGTACATACTGTACCCAGAGTAAAGCATGGCACCTTTTTAACTTTCAGGGACAACATTCCACTGCACTATAACAAACCATGGCATTTTCCCCCATCCCACCAATACTGTAGCATGCCATTTTTTTTGTCACTTAAGAAACCACAGTCCCCACATGCCCAGAGTAAAACATGGCACCTTTTTAACTTTCAGGAAAACATTCCACCATGCACCATCACAAATCATGGCATCCCCCACAGCATGGCATTCTTTTTGTAATTTAAGAAACCACAGACCCCCACATGCCCAGAATAAAGCATGGCATCTGTATAACTTTGAGGAAAAACATTCCACCACACCATCACAAAACCATGGCATCCCCATACCCATAGCATGGCATTCTTTCTTTTTCATTTAAGAGACAACAGTCCCCATATGCTCAGAGTAAAACATGACACCTTTTAACTTTCAGGAAACATTCTGCCATTCACCATCACAAATCATGGCATCCCCCACAGCATGGCATTCTTTTTGTAATTTAAGAAACCACAGTCCCCCACATGCCCAGAATAAAGCATGGCATCTGTATAACTTTGAGGAAAAACATTCCACCACACCATCGCAAAACCTGGCATCCCCCCACACCCATAGCATAGCATTTTTTTCCTTTTCAGTTAAGAGACAACAGTCCCCCACATGTCCAGATTAAAACATGGCACATTTTTAACTTTCGGGAAAACATTTCACCACACCATCACAAACCATGCGCCCCCCCCACAGAATTGCATTCTTTTTGTCACTTAAGAAACCACTGTCCCCCACATGCCCAGATTAAGCATGGCATATGTGTAACCTCACCATCACAAAACCATAGCATCCCCCCACCCATAGCATTCTTTTTTTTTCATTTAAGAGACAACAGTCCCCCACATGCCCAGAGTAAAACATGGCACCTTCTTAACTTTCAGGAAAACATTCCACCACACCATTACAAAACCATGGCATCCCCCCACACCTATAACATGGCTTTTTTTTCATTTGAGACAGCAGTCTCCCACATGCCCAGAATAAAACATGGCACATTTTTAACTTTCAGAAAAACATTTTGCCACACCATCACAAACCATGCCCCCCCCACAGCATTGCATTCTTTTTGTCACTTAAGAAACCACTGTCCCCCACATGCCCAGAATAAGCATGGCATATGTGTAACCACACCATCACAAAACCATAGCATTTCCCCTCCCACCCATAGCATGGCATTTTTTTTTCATTTAAGAGATAACAGTCCCCCACATGCCCAGAGTAAAACATGGCACATTTTTAACTTTCAGAAAAACATTCCACCACACCATCACAAAACCATGGCATCCCCCACCCATAGCATGGCATTCTTTTTTTTTTCATTTAAGAGATGACAATCCCCCGCATGCCCAGAGTAAAACATGGCATCTTTTTAACTTTCAAGAAAACATTCTGCCACACCATCACAAATCATGGCATCCCTCCCACCTAGAAACCATGGCCTCCCTCGCAGTATTGCATTATTTTTGTTGCTTAAGAAACCACAGTCCCCCCACATGCCCAGAATAAGCATGGCATATGGTAACTGAGGAAAAAATTCCACCACACCATCACAAAACCATGGCATCCCCACCCCCACCCATAGCATGACATTCTTTTCATTTAAGAGATGACATTCCACCACATGTTCTTGGACTTACCAACAGTGCCATAACATCACAATTGAAAATGAAATGCACTGACTCACAGTTTGAAGTCCCTCACAGTTCACTGCCTTCATGATCTTTTTTAAAGAATTGCTCAATCACAGTCTGATGTGACTTTTTCTGACCCACCACAAAAGTCATTGCAATCAGGGCCTGGATGCAGTCAATATCCTTTATGTCGAAGAAATCCATATTCTGTTCGGCATATCCCAAAGCAACTTCCAATCCACGAGCATCCACTGCTGTCCGGGTGACAGGTGTTTCTGTGTCATCGATGCTGTCAGTGTCTTCATCGGAATTTTCTGCTTCATTGGATGGTTTCACCATCTGAACAATTTCCTCTTCACCTAGTACTGCACAGGTTTCAACACTCTCATCAGCCCGCAGGATATCTACCGCATTGACACTTGTGGTGTCAGGCAGTTGGTCAAGAATGAAGGAGATGGATTGCACCACAGAGTCAGTGGAGTTGTTAGGTTGTTCTTGGGTGGCACTGTTGTCAGTAGATGGCTGAGCAACAGGGTACAGAATTTCCGTATGTTTCCAGCAATTGACGACTGTTGTTGTGCTCACATCGTGCCAACTGTCCCGTATGAAATACAGAGCCTCCTTGATGTTAACATCTGCTGGTTTGCCATCATCCAGGCAGTTGACATAGTGCTGCAGTTGCTGTCATCGGTACAGAGCCTTAAAGTTCTGGATTATGCCAGCATCCAATGGTTGGATTTTAGAGGTAGTGTTTGGAGGGAGGAAATGAAGGGTGACATTACGGTGGCGAACTGTGTTGGAGTGCGAGGAAGCATTGTCAAGCAGCAGAATCACCGGCGTCTCTGCAGGCGCATGGTCGGTCAAACTCCTTTAGCCATTCTTGAAAATTGCAGCTGTCATCCAGGCTTTTCTGTTGAGTGTACCAGTAGCAGAAACTATTAGGATCAAAGTCCTTTCCAAAGCACCGAGGGCGGTTAAATTGCCAGATGACCAGTGGCTTACGCTTGTCTGTGCCACTTGCATTGACACATAGTGCCACTGTCAATCTATCTTTATTTTTCTTTTTTCCAGACACTGGCCCTGTTGAAAGTGTAGCATTGGGTTCCATCCAAAAGAATAGACCAGATTCATCCATGTTGTAAATGTCATTAGGGACATACTCTTTTAAAACAAGTTGCAACTGCAGACGCCCATCAGACACAACTCCTTCATCCACACTTGCAGCCTCACCATGCAGTTTGTAAAGCCTAAAGTTGTGACACTGTTTAAATCTTTGCAGCCACCCCACTGAATAGGAAAAGGAGTCTGGCACACCCAGTCGTTGGCCAAGTGATTTTGCTTTGGTTAACAGGACATCATCACTTATGGTTACTTTTTGCATCCTGGCATCTGTGAATCATAAAAACAGGGCATCCTCTAGTTGTTTATGCTGAGGCTTTCTTACTTTAGTTGAGGCATCAGAGGACGAACAGGCTAACCACTTGTCCTTCTCTCTCAAAATGTCTGAAACTGTGGATTTTCCTATTGACAGTTTATGCTCCTTTAAAACATAGGCAACTATGTCAGACCTTGAGCTTTTTGGATTCTGGGTATGGAAAACACAAATGCTATGTTTCACATTTGCAGCAATGGCTGTCCTGGCCCTTTTGTTTGCAGGCTCCTTCTTACAGTACTGCTCATCCTGTGCTGTGCAGATTACAGTCTACGGTAAGCACCTTCAATCTGTAAAAAAAAGGTTGCTGTTTACTGTACTGCACAGCTGTACCCACCTCCTCTGCCTTCTATCTCCCCCATGAAACAACAAGTGGTACAGTATTCCAACATTTAGTTTATGGCTGCTTGACTGGTGGCAGAAAAAGTCACTGTACCCCCCTCCTCCGCCTTCTGTCCCCCTCACTCCCATGAAACAGCAGGTGGTGCTCCAACATTTAGTTTATGGCTGCTTGACTGGTGGCAGAAAAAGTCACTGTACCCCCCTCCTCTGCCTTCTGCCCCCATGAAACAGCAGGTGGTGCTCCAACATTTAGTTTATGGCTGCTTGACTGGTGGCAGAAAAGTCACTGTACCCCCCTCCTCCGCCTTCTGTCCCCCTCACCCCCATGAAACAGCAGGTGGTGCTCCAACATTTAGTTTATGGCTGCTTGACTGGTGGCAGAAAAAGTCACTGTACCCCTCCTCCTCCACCTTCTGTCCCCCTCACCCCCATGGAACAGCAGGTGGTGCTCCAACATTTAGTTTATGGCTGCTTGACTGGTGGCAGAAAAAGTCACTGTACCCCCCCTCCTCTGCCTTCTGCCCCCCCATGAAACAGCAGGTGGTGCTCCAACATTTAGTTCATGGCTGCTTGACTTGTGGCAAAAAAAAATTGCTGTACTCCCCCTCCTCTGCCTTCTGTCCCCCATCACCCCACATTTAACAAGAAGTGGTGCTCTAACGCTTACTTTATGGCTGCTTGATTGGTGGCTGCTTTGCCTGCTTCAGTTTGACTGCACAAAAAGTTTGAAGTGCAAATTACATTACACAGGTTCTTTACTGTACAGGTTTTACTGTACAGTACTACTGTACCTGTACTGTTTTCTATTTCATTTAGGTACAGTACTGTACAATACTGTGATGTACACTACAGTGCAGTAGTGATGGCGCATTTACAGAGCTCTCCCGACATGGCTGGATCCTCCTTGATGTACTGCTTCTTCCTATTGGTCTGCTTGATGCGCCTAGAAGTTATGCTAAAAAACTGCGATGTTTCCACAGCATAGTCTCGCAGAAGGTCAGTTATCTGAGTGGAGACTGTGAGCTGCATAGGAGACAACATGCAGGATCAGTGATGGAAACGGATAACTCGAGTGACAGTTATGCGGGTGATAACACAATGGGGTGGAAAAAAATAACCGGTTGATGATGGATACGTGCGTGCGCTGGTAAAATGCGAGTCGGATAAACGAGTGCTGACTGTAACATCATGCCTTGGGAGGTTGAAGCATGAGGCCACAGAGCGAGTGCATTCAACACCTGAGAAGTGACATTATTACACAATAACACACACCTTGGAGTGCCTTATTGCTATTATACAATGGCTAATTTTTAAATATAAGAAAAAAATTAAAATAAATACATCTGAAAGTTTTTTAGTTCATTTTTGTGTGTGGAATGTATTTATACAAAAAGAAGTGCCTTTTTTCTGTTTATCCTGTGGGTGGAACTGTCTGGGCAACAGGTGGATTTTTCTATTGTGAATCTGCTTCTCCATCGCACATGTGCTTTTGTTTGCTTTGCTGTGGCACCCATTCCGTCTCCCCCACTGTGTCTTGCTTGCAGTTATGTTGGTACAGTTTGTTTTTATTTTTAGCATTGTACTGTGAGATTATTGTACCGCTGTGAAGTTTATGAGTTAGTGAGCACTGTTCGGAGCTCCTGCCCCATCACCACCCTTGCTGTCTGGCCACTCGCCACTGTCAGTTGCATCTCTGGGAGACAACAGGAAAGAAGGTAGGGAGGTGGTGGGAAGAACATTTTGCTTTTTGTGTATGCATGTCAAATAAAAGAAAAAGTAAAGTTAGCTGGTGGAAAGAATACAGACAACACATTGACAACAAAGTGGGGCAGAGACAGCCTACCATGCACAGCTGTGTCATGAGCCACATCTGAAAAATGGCTCCTAACTATAGATTAACCAGGAGAAACAAAAGAAAAAAGAAAACATTTATGGTATGATGGCGTGTTTGTTGTAGTGACTTGGTGTCTACCTACTTCTGCAACACATTCAGGGTTGAAAGTGAAAATAAATTTTGCCAGAATTTTGTCCTTGAAGTGAGCGGCTTCAGTAAACCGCATGACCTGTAGTTAGGGTCTGCGTGGTTCACTCAAGTCACTCTGTTTGGGGAGAAAATGCTGGAAAGAAAATTTAATTAATTTTCTACCCTGTGCTGCAATGTTTTCTGTGACTGCCAGATCGAGAGATGGAATTGGTCTGGGGGGTTAAACTGTGGTGGCTTTAATGTGGGTTGTGAGCAGTGGTAACTTTGTGGGGTGGCTGCATCATTTCTCATGGTGTCATACAGTCATGTGTGTGCCTGCACTTCATACAGTGATGGTGTTCAGTAACATCACTGCCCCAGGCACACACTGACCAATCAGAGGAGAGGACATTTTTTTGCCATTATATAATAAAATGACTAGATTAAGCAGTGATTCCTGAGGGGCCACAGTAGTGAGTTCCCTCATTCCCAAGGATTTGTTGTTAATCTCCATCCACTATGTCCTACCTCCCACTCAGTTGCCCACCAGCTTTTGTGTGTAGTAGGTTCTGCAACTTTGTTGATGTCCAGATACAGTACTGTATGTCCACTGCCTGACTTTTATCAACACTCCTTTTTACCTAGTCAAAAACTCAATCAAATTTGTTTGACATGACCCTGTAGCCACAGGCACATACTGCCTGCCATCCTACAGCCCATTAGCTACTAGGAACTCCACCAGCCTTTCTGTATGTAAAGTATGGTTTCCATCAGTGCACAGATTAATAATGTCAGATTAACTAGCCTATAGTTCTTTGGCTCATCCCTTGCCCCACTCCTGTGTAGGGACTCAGGTCCAGTGTTATAATCATTGTGTCTGCAGTGTAGCACCCACTCTGTAATTCAAACATTTCTAAGAAACCAGTTTTCCCACATGTGCATAACATGCAGGTTACTATAGTTACAAATGAGCTACAGTGTAGAAATTGCATCTTTTTTATCTTTGAATTCTTGTGACAAAAAATCCTCCTCCTCCTCCTCCTCCTAGGTTTGATTTATACAATGATTTACTAGTTCGAGAAATAGTGCAAATTGCCATTAGCTTGTGCAGTACCCTCATTTCTATCTACCATTAAGACTCAACAATGGATGGTGTATCATGTTGGGTTTGTCATTCTATTCACTGTTGAGCCATGAGGGTAAATGTCAGGACTTGTGTGCCAAGAAGAACTTGGGGTAGAAGAGGTGGAGGGTGCAGGAAACCCTTCAGGAGTTATGCATCACATTCCACCCACTTTGTCACCCAACATGTGCAGCTATGCAGAGGCAGTTCAGGGGGGAGTATGGGGGTGTCAGCTGGTCAGCTGTAGGGGATATAGCTCTGCCACCATCAGATCAGGAAGGAGTTCTGGGATGCTAGCTGGCACCCATTATGTGGAAGATTCGTGGACCATAGTGTGGAGCCCTCTGAGCTTACATGCAGTAACTAAGTTAGCAATAACTCACAACAGGGTATGGGGTTGTAGGCATTTAATCAATGCCTGGGGTGCATTGTGAGGCATGAGGTTGTGAGCTGAGTGTCCTCACAGCACCTCGGGTGTGGATTAAATGCCTATAGCCCCACACCCTGGAGTGGGCTATTGCATTTATAATATGGGTTGCATGGAGGACCAAATAATGCTCAGAAAGGGTGATTTTAATGCTGGAAAAGACAATTTTTATTGTGTATCCTTCCATCTGAAAAAAATTATTTCCACATATAGACTGAGAATAAACATTTTATGGTTAAGTTAGATGTTTCTGTAAAGTACAAAAGCACTTCAGACACATTAATGCTAATGATCACATGTAAGCTAAGTGAAACACAACATGTGGAAATTATAACTATCCACTGGCAAGCTTTCTGTGGATTGCACAATTATGTGGGAAATTTGTTCTTACCTCCTGGCTTGTATGATACCCTTCTTTCCACAATTTGAGTCTGCTTTAGTACTTTTTTCATGTTTGAAATAATAAAAGGAGCTTTCCTTTTAAAACAGCTCAGACCAGGTCTTTATCAGTATTCTCAACTGTTGTCCATCAGTTGTTTAAATACCACTTCTGTTGTGACTAAGATGTAGTATTATGCAGCAGGCAGTGCTCTCTGACCTTATAGAACAATAGGTGTTCAAAAACAGCTGCAAATATTGATGAAAACCTTGTCCGAGCCATATTAAAAGAAGTGCTCCTTGTATTATTTTAAACGTGAAAAAAAATTATAAAACAGACTCAAATTTTGGAAAGAAGGGTATCATACAAGTCAGGAGTTGAAACAATCTAAAATAGAATAATAAGTATAGGTCAATATTTTCACCAGATTCTTGCACTGCTGCTTTAAGTCATATGTGCTAATGATCACATGTAAACTAAGTGAAACACAACACATGGAAAATACAACTGCGCACTGACAAGCTTGCTATGGACTGCACACTTCTGTGGGAAATTTGTCCTATTTGTTAATCAATAGCAGAATAACTGTGTAACACTTGTTTTAACAGATTAATTTGCTTCCTGGAGTACTGTATATGAGTAGAATGTTGTTTATTTATATTGCGATGATGGCCATACTTTAATACTTCCTTTTAGTGTTCAGACACAGGAGAGCAATGTAACACAGCTCCTTTCCTAAAGTAATCAATAAAACATGTTAGAAGCAGGGAAGCGTAAAAGCCAGGTGTTGTGCTACATTTAGCACAAACATCTGTTTTACTTGCTTTTTACCATGTAGGAGAATACAGTAATGACTTGCAAGTGCTGCATAATGGGTATGTAAATAATATGGGTTATGCAGTACTTCTGTCATTCTCTGATAAATAAACTTATAAACAGTAGTTATCGGGGAGATCTATTTGTAATTAATAGTCATATTCATTGCACTCAACCAGTCCTCATGGCTAGCATTTACTGTTCACAGTCTGGCCAGATAACAGGATCTGGCAGGCTCAGAGATACTACACAGGGTTGCTTCACCCTAACTGTGCTGGTACCGGCATTTAATCAATGGCCAGGTGGGGCTTCCTGACCAATTAAACTTGTCACTCAGGACACCCATGTTATAAAAGTGCAATAACCCACTCCAGGGTGTGGAGTTATAGGCATTTAATCCACAATGCACCCCAGGTGTGGATTAAATGCCTATAACCCTACACCCTGGAGTGGGTTATTGCTAACATATAACATAGGCTGCATGAAGGACACAAATAATGTTTACAAAGTGTGATTTTAAGGCTGGAAAAGATAATTTTTATTGTATATCCTTCCATCTGAAAAAAATAGTTCCACATGTAGACCGAGAATAAACATTTTATGGTTAAGTTAGATGTTTCTGTAAAGTACAAAAGCACTTCAGACACATTAGTGCTAACGATCACATGTAAGCTAAGTGAAACACAACACATGAAAATTATAACTATCCACTGGCAAGCTTTCTATGGATTGTACAATTATGTGGGAACTTTGTTCTTACCTCCTGGCTTGTATGATACCCTTCTTTCCACAGTTTGAGTCTGCTTTAGTACTTTTTTCATGTTTGACATAATAAAAGGAGTGATCCTTTTAATACAGCTCAGACCAGGTCTTTATCAATATTCTCAGCTGTTGTCCATCAGTTGTTTAAATATCAGTCAATCAATCAATCAATCAATCAACTTTATTTAACCAGGCATATAACACCATTGAGCAAGCTCATTTTCAAGGTGGTCCTGGACATTAATTCGATACAATATGGAAAATACAGTAAACGAGAAGGAAAAAAAAAATCATAACATAGTACAGATATGGTAGCCATCAATGTAGCAACAGTGAGCAGGTGTAGACCAAAGCAGGCATACACATAAGGTCTAACATAGTCACATACAACAATTTCCATCATGATTTACAGGAGTGTAAAGATTACCATCCTAGCTGTTACCACTAATTAGAGGCTAGTATCTTTATACTAAAAGCAGGGAGAGAGGGGAAAGAGCGGACAAGGGAGGAGAAAGGGAGCAAAAGTGCGCTAGGAAGGGGAATAGATTAGGCTGACTTTAGGGGAGATAAAAAGAACTAGTAAGTGCTGTATCACTTCTGTTGTGACTAAAATGAACTATTATGTAGCAGGCAGTGTTCTCTGACCTTATAGAACAATATGTGTACAAAAACATCTGCAAATACTGATGAAAACCTTGTCCAAGCCATATTAAAAGGAGTGCTCCTTACATTATTTTAAACTTGAAAAAAAATTCTGAAACAGACTCAAATTTTGGAAAGCAAGGTATCATACAAGTCAGAAGATGAGACAATCTAAAATAGCATTATAAGTATAGGGCAACATTTTCATCTGATTCTTGCACTGCTGCTGTAAGTCATATGTGCTAATGATCACATGTAAACTAAGTGAAACACAACATGTGGAAAATACAACTGTGCACTGGCAAGCTTGCTATGGACTGCACACTTCTGTAGGAAATTTGTTCTATTTTTTAATCAATAGCAGAATAACCGTGTAACACTTTTTTTTAACATATTCATTTGCTTCCTGGATTACATGAGTAGAATGTTGTTTATTTATATTGCGATGATGCCCATACTTTAATACTTCCTTTTAGTGTTCAGACACAGGAGAGCAATGTAACACAGCTCCTTTCCTAAAGTAATCAATAAAACATATTAGAAGCAGGGAAGGGTAAAAGCCAGGTGTCGTACTACATTTTGCAAAAACATCGGTTTTACTTGCTTTTTACCATGTAGGAGAATACAGTAATGACTTGCAAGCACTGCATAATGGGTATGTAAATAATATGGGTTATGCAGTACTTCTGTCATTCTCTGATAAATAAACTTATAAACAGTAGTTATCTGGGGAGATCTATTTGTAATTAATAGTCATATTCATTGTACTCAACCAGTCCTCATGGCTACCATTTACTGTTCACAGTCTGGCTAGATAACAAGATCTGGCAGGCTCAGAGCTACTACACAGAGTTGCTTCACCCTAACTGTGCCGGTGCCGGCATTTAATTTATGATCAAGTGGGGCTTCCTGACCAATTAAACATCTCACTCAGAACACCCATGTTATAAAAGTGCAATAACCCACTCCAGGGTGTGGTGTTATAGGTATTTAATCCAGAATGCACCCCAGGTGTGGATTAAATGCCCATAACCCTACACCCTGGAGTGGGTTATTGCTAACATATAACATGGGTTGCATGAAGGACACAAATAATGTTTACAAAGTGTGATTTTAAGGCTGGAAAGACCAATTTTTATTGTATATCTTTCCGTCTAAAAAAAATAGTTTTACATGTAGACTGAGGACAAACATTTTATGGTTAACTTAGACATTTCCATAAAGTATAAAAGCATTGTAGACACATTAGTGGCAATGCTCATATGTAATCTAAATGAAACACAACATGTGGAAAATACAACTACACACTTCTGTGGGAAATGTGTTCTGGTTTTTCTAACATATTCACCTGCTTCCTGGAGTATATGAGTAGAAAGTTATTCATTTATATTGCAGTGATGTGAATACTTTAATACTTCCTTTTAGTATTTAAAACACAGGGGAGCAAAGTAATACATCTTCTTTCCTAAAGTAATCAGCAAAACATGTTAGAACATTTGTTTTACTTGCTTTTTACCACGTATGAGAATACATTTCTTCCATGACTTGTAAGCACTGTATCATGGGTATGTAAATAATATGGGTTATACAATACTCTGTCATTCCCTGAGAAATTCATTTCTAAACAGTAGCTCACATACCCATGATGCAGTGCTTGCAACTCATGGAAGTAATGTATTCTCATTCATGGTAAAACACATGTAAAACAGATGTCCTAACATGTTCCTGCACTCATTGATTACTTTAGGAAAGGGTCTGTGTTACTTTGCTTTTCTGTCTTTTGAACACTAAAAATAAAAAAGTATTAAAGTATTTTGGTCATCACAATATAAATGAACAAGACTCTGCTCGTGTACTCCAGGAAGCTGTGCAAGTAAGAATTTGCTTTTATTGGGATAATCACAATACTTGGTTTGTTTGAAGTAGTGTAGATCACCTAACTGTGGATTAAAAAGAAAATTTAATCCACGGTCATCTGATGGTGTTTGACCAATCAACAGTTTGCTTTCATGCAATTCATGTTACAAGGAACAATATTGCACAAGGCTAACTAGGGACTACAGTTTCATCTTCATAGTGCATACCTCATGTCTGTTCACCCAGATGGATTGCAGTAGCAGGGAGGTATGGCGAGAGACAGAATTGTGCCACCGGGGGGGGACACAGAGTTAGGCATCCAGAATAGATTTGTGCCTCTGGCAGAGTCTGCTCAGAAGAACAGCATTCTGAAAAACAGTACCAGCTCTCATCTAAATCACTTCTGCCCATGCCTTTTATAAAAGGAAAATGCACTTACCAAGTTTCTTCCACTGGTGCAAATCCTTTATTAAAGTGCAAAATGCAGTAGGTCAAACAAAGCAGCATGTTACTAAGAGTAACATGTGGGGCAGCTGGCACTGGTCCTAATGCATTCCATGCACACATGGTGCTCTTTGTGAAAGGATGCTGCTCATGTGCAACACACTTCCTTTAAATTGAAAATTTGAAGTGGCAACATGCTATTACAGAATGCACAAAATTTGTGGACCAGATAAGCACTTTATACAATCACGAGTCAATACATGTGCAAAAATGCAGGTGAACAAAAGTGCATTAAAAATAAATCACAGGTTCTAAGAAGGAGCTAATTTCAAAACATTTATAATTTTTACTATAATAAAATTAATTTGTATTACATCGTAATCCCACAACTAATGCATACAATGCACAGATGAAGGGGACATAAAAAGAAAAAGATGAGTAAAACAAAGAGTAGGGAAGGCAAAAAGGAAAAGATTATAAGAAAAAAGTGGGGGAGTTGCTCCCTGGTGTTGCTCCCCCACCACTTCATTCAGTTTTCCTAGCTCTTTAGGGGCTGGCATGGGGTTTTAGTTAAAACCACAAATCCACTATGGCAATACAGAGCAGCATCAGATCATGTCAGCAGGCAACATGGTAGCTAAGAAAGACAAAGGGACCATAGGATGGCAGGTGCAGCACTTTTTCATCTACAAAGTTTGTAGTACACTCTCTTGGAGGGGTAAACCAAAAATGATAAGTGGTAACTGCTGAATTTGCACTTCAATAAAGGGTCTGCCCCAGTGGAAAAAAACTTGGTGATTTTTTTTTAAGGCCACAGATGGCACAGTTTAAACATGCTGGCTATGTTAGTCTCTTCTCTGTAATTTGTATCAGAGCACCACAACTCCCTGGTTGGCTCCATGCTCCTGCTCCTGTCCTCTCTCCCAGTAACCATCCCCTTTTCTTCTCCATTTCCAACCTCCCTGCTCCTCCCTATCCTACCACCTCTTCTTACCCTTAGCTATTCATGCCTCACATTCTCTATTTGTATATATACTCTGTATCATATTGTATAATATTATAATTGTATTGTATAACCCTGATGTTTACAAAAATGTTGTGTTCAGCTGTGCCTTCCACTTGTTCTATATTGTTTTTTTCCCTTTATCTGTATATGTACCCCCTTCCCTGGGCCATTACTGGAAATGAGCTTCGCTCATGGTACCTTTCTCAATCATCACATTTTAAATAAAATAAATAAATGCTTCATTATTTAGGAGAACAGCAGCAGTATAGAGGCAAACTCTGCAGTGGTGGCAGTATCTAATAAGGAGGAGCCAGAGGGGAGGGTGTCAGGCAACACAGGGAGGAACAAGGAACATTTCATTGTGTGACTCCATATCTAGAGGGGTGGGAGAGTAATGTATGACTTAGACTGGGTGAATAGATTTGTTCTGTGTGTCCCTGGGTAAATGCAGAAAAGGTCAGACCTCAGGTGGAGAGACGTCTTAGCAGGGAAGGGTAAAAGTCAGGTGTTGTGCTACATTTAGGTACTAATAAACTATCCAACTGTAATGGAAAGGAGATTTAAATATGCTGTAGGTTCATAGAATTAGGCAGGAAGCAGAGGTTCAAGACAGACACAGTTGCTTTCTTGGAGATGCTGTCAGTGCCACTGCAGGATGGAGTAGACATAGACAAAGCATGGTGTTTAACATGTGGCTTAAGGGTTGGTGTGAGGAGGAGGGATACCCCTTTAGAGGGGACTGAGGTAACTCTTGGAAAGACCACCAGGTATTTGCTAATAATGGCCTGTATCTAAGTCAGAGGGGCACTGGCACTTTGGTGCAAAAGTTGGATGTTATAGCGAGTCAGGTTATACACTAGACAAGGAGGGTGGCAATGTAACAGGTAGGGTACAAGATCACATACAAACGCATGAAGGCTCACTCCAGTCATGCATAGGCTTGAGAGACACAAGAAGAACAAGACAGAGTCATATCTACAAGAGCAGGGAGGCAGACAACAACACTAGAAACAGGGAGAAAGGAACGAATCAGAACAGATGGAAGGCTATGTACACAAACGCAAGAAATATAGGCAACAAAACGGGTGAAAACTGCAAGCTGTAATGGCAGCAGGTGATTTAGACCTCATTGTCATCACAGAAACATAGAAAATAGCTCTTATTTATTTATTTCTTTATTTATTTATTGTCTTGGAAAACAACCTTTGAGCTTGGAGCTCATTTAAAAAGGTTCCACATCAGGAAAAGGTACAATTACAAATGCACAAAGACTTAAGATATATGCAGGATGTAAAAATAATGGAAATATTTAAATATTTTCAAAAAAAATGTACAGACAATTTATAACGACGCTAATGTACACCCCTTTATCCCCTGGGCTCAAAGGGGGAGCTGACATTTTTAGGCACAGAAAGCACAAAAACCATATGTACTTACTTGACCTCCTTCGAATCGGGTAATCTCCGAGCATCCCATGGCACAGGGTGGGCTGGCAAGGATAAAGATTTATTCATTTTTTATTTATTTATTCTTTGTTACCCAGGTAAGGCCCACTAGGCACAAGTGCCTGTTTTCAGGAGCAACCCAGGAGCTTTGGATTTAAGCTGGTTAGGCAAGTAATAAACTTTATAATAAAACAATGTCCCATCAGAATGGTAAAAGTTTAAAACTCCAAAAGGATCCTTTATTATAAAACACTTTCTCCATTGATGCTGGTGTTACAATTATTCTGGCCAGCACAGACCACAGGGTGGTCATTGGTTCTAATCCCATAGGGGGACATTTCATTAATTCACCCCAACAATGGCTGTTGTCACCCTCGGGGCTAGGAATTAAACCCCTGGGATCTCTTCCAGTTGACTTTCTTTGTTTTGCCTTATAGGGAAACACACAGGGCATCTGTATTGGCATTACTTTATTTCCAATCCCATATTTTAAATGGCAGGGAGAGGCTACAGTTCCCTTGGACTCCAAGGTGCCACAGATCAAACCTCCCACTCTTCCCTCTCATGACTGAGACCCCCCGTGAGAGAAAAGTCCAGATCCACATTAGTTGGACAGCCCCACTGGGCTCAATTTAGGGGCAAGGAGGGCAGAGCATCTCCTGGGGGTCCAGGGTGCCACCAGATCTCTGCCCCTACCTTCTCTCAAGAACTGACTCCTGTGAGAGAGGGTCCCAAAATCCACAACAGCAGGAAGAATTTCACTGAAACTTTAAGGGGCACATTTCAAGTACTAGCTACCTGGCAAGTAGGCAGTCTCTCACTTCGTAGACCCAGGCTAGGTCACACATATATTTCTGCAGAACTGTCACAAATTACTCTCTGTGGCAGACAGCATTCAACTTAACAAATTTTTCTCTGAACATCTTCACTGTGGAAATTACCACAGCCTTTGGTGCCCAAAGGGGGCATAGACTAGTGTCGTCACTGACATCTTAACTCACCAGCATAAGAACATTATGACAGCCCCCTTTCTTAGAGACAGTCATAACTCTGACTGGAAACTCTTCTTTTAAAACCCAGAAAAAAACCCTAGGCTTTGAAACATTGAAGTTAGCAACTGGCATAACATTTTGAATAAGGTTAAATGTCACTTTGTTCCTTCATATTGTTCTAAAGCTGGCAGTCTTTCCCTGAGAAGCTCCTATGAACTCCTAAACTGGTATTTCTCCTGAGGAGAGGGGCACCCCCCTTTTAGGGATGTTGTATCACAGGCCACCACCATAAACAACTGCTTTTTGTACCAGTACCAACTCTGAAAAGAGGTTTTAATTCAGAGGGAGACTACAGTGCATGCTAGTCTATGTTCTCCCTCCAACTGACAAGAATTCTCAGTTCTTTCAAACAGAGAGCTATAGCCCCTCCCCTTTGGAATGCCCAGGGCAGCAAGTTGTCCATGGTCCTCCAAGGGCACAGAGGTTGGCATTACAATAGACAGAACACGCAATTTTAAAGCAACACACACATAGTAACTCCCAATGGGGGGAGGGGTTACACTAGGTTGTACTAGCTGTACTTAAACACTAAGCTTAAATGGAGGTTATTAGGCAAGTCAGTGAGAAAGAGAGAGCAGCCAGTGGTTAGCTTTGTCAGGAGGTGGAGAGGAAGAAGTGATGTGTGGAAGGGAGTAAGCTATGTGAAGGGGAAGGGGTGGGAGTTGATGTGGGAGACTGGGAGGGGTGGGTAATAGCAGAGAGGCAGTAGACAGGAAGGGGAGAGAGGAAGGGGAAGAGGCATTTAGGAGGGGTGATTGTATAGGGAGGAAACATGGAGAGTGATGGAGAGGATGGGGGTGAGTGGGAAGTGGGGGGCTAGTTGGTGAGCTAGGAGGTAGAAGCAAGAGAGGTGAAAGGTTGGAATGAGGGGAGTACGGGAATAAAGACAGGCAGTCACATACGCTTAGTGTAGTCAGGTGTTGAAGCAGTTCTTTCTTAAACGTTCTGAGCTTCAGCACATTTGCCATGGTAGAAGGAAGTTCATTGAGCCATAGGGGTGCCTTGTAGGTGAAGGACCGCTGGGCTAGTGCCGTATGATGAAAAGGGATTTGTAGGCATTTCTTACCTTACCTCTTGTCTGGTGTGTGTTTGATGAAGGAGATTCTGTATGGCTGGTGGAGTTAATCCAAGGAGGATTTTGTTACCTAAGAGACAGACCTGATACTTTATCTTCACCTGGAGGTTTAGCCATTTGGTCTGGGCGTATAGGTCACACGTGTGTGTGTGTTAGGTTGCATGCACCTGGGACCAGCCAGCAGGATTTGTTTAAGGCAGTTCTGACTCTTTTCAAAGCAGTGTCAGTGGCTGTGCTATACACTGCTAGACCATAATCAATAATAGAAAGTATTGAGCTTTAGAAAATGGGATTATAGAAAGGTTAATTTTGATTGGCTAAAAGTACCAATCAGCCGGTCCGGTATGAGACAATAGAGACTGTGAAATATCTAGTCCCAGTCTCTGTTGCCTCATATAGTTCTAATAATATTGGGCCATTGGAACTTTCAAAATGGCAACTGCAGCCATGTTGTTGGTCTCACTTAGCAAGACTTAAGCAGTCAGCCGATCTCCTCCTGTCCCGTTTACCTTGTTCCTGAACTCACCTCAGTCAGGAGCAAGTAAATGAGTACAACATTTTGATTTTTTTTTTTATTCTGCGCCCCATCAGCAAATGAACTAACTGCACAAACAAAACTTTTTTTTTTTTTAATTTTTCCTCTTTCTCCCTGGCAGGACCACCAAAGCCATCCACCCTGGTCACAGCCCCCAGAGACCTCTACCACCGTCGATTGCTGCTGAGGACCCTCGGTCACCCCCAGCTTGCCCCCCGGAGGGCAGGGCCACGGGCCACCTATGTGGCCCCGGAACTGTAACTAGTCAGGGTCCTGCAGCGGCGGCAGCTATGTGAGGCTCTCCAGGGAGGGCTTCGTTAATCGGTGGTCCTGCCCTCCATCTTTTTCCACCGTTTTTTCTCCCCAGAGGAGGCAGGGACGTGCAATGACACCAGCGTCCGCCCCACCTCCATCCCCACCCTTGTTGAGCGCCAGCTTGAGTGGAACCCCCGGTCTCCACCAGGGGTCTCCAACACACCAAGGCTTACCCACGCCCTCCCCCCGGAATAGGAGAGCCGTCCGTCGGATGCTTGATCCTATTCCCCCCCCGGCCGGCCCTCCGACGACCCGGATCTGTTCCCGAACCCAAGTCGCCGGCGTCACAAGCGGAAATCCAACCGCTGCGCCGACAGGCCGGCACCAAACAAAACGTTTTTGCACAAATACAATTCTTCCCGTTATTCAGATTCCAGACCATGTCAGCCTCAGCCATGTAATAGCAACACTGCGACCTGCGGCACTATTTTCTAGTTTTACTCTCCTAGTTTTTTATCACAGTAGCCCAGCAATAATCATGTTGCTTCAAAATTACAAATTACAAACCGGCAATGTTTTATTTTGTCAGTCACTCGCTACTCACTTGCACCTACGTAGACGAGATTATGAGCATCGGGAATGTTTACTGTTGGGCGCTAGTATTGTCGGTAGCAGTCATGGGATTTTTTGGGCAACAGGCAAACGGTCAGTGGGATTAAGTACAGATCCCAACCCGCTCCATCCAGACAGTACAGAGCTTCTTGGCTCGACTGCTTGCTACCCACTCTCGCTTACACATACAGTCAGTGGTCCTGTAGTTTGCGGCAATCTTTGTTTTTAAAAAAGGCAATCGGCAAAATGAATTTTTTTTTTTGTGAGTGCCACTGCTTCTTATCCCGCTTGCAGTCTGGCCCTGCTGCATGACCCAGTGCCACTACTAAGATAATGTTGTTTGGGGCTGAATAAAATCAATAAATAGAAATTTGCACCTCAGTACATGATGCCCCACGAGCTGCGGTGTTCTAATACGTTGTCCCTCTCAGTGAACTGTGATCTTCCCTCTACAGCGAGACTCGAGAAAATCCTATGACCGACCACCCTCTCAGCCTTCTCCAAAGGTTTTTCTCAACAGTCTCTCTATTTTCAAACAGAAACTCACACTTAATGATGAAAGGAGAGCTCCTGATGTTCCGCTTCCTAATCACCCTCAGGGCACTCGCAGTCTTCCCTCTACTACAACCCTAGCACGGCAGGCAAAATAAAAACAAAAAAAAACACATAAAGAAACCACAGGCAACAGAACACACTTTCCCTTTCAGCTAAAATGTATAAACTTCATCGCTTGCCAGCTCTACTGATGGTACTGTGCTCTGTTGTGGGGACACACCACACACACACACACACACACGCACGCACACACACGGAGGAGTAACCATGACAACCAGGACAAGAATAGTGTTAGTGGAGGAACTATTTTATTAAAAAAACATATCTTAAACTAATATTCTACAATCATGTTTTTACTAAATTAATTTTATTCTGCAGGGCCCATTTTCTAAGCGCAATAATACCCTTCAAGGTGGGCGGTATTGGGCAATACCAGACCTTCCAGGGGCTATAAGGCCCTCTGCCTGTGGCGTCGAGCCTCATTACACCCCTAGGCGGTCTGGTATTGCCCAATACCACCCACCCTGTTGGGTAATATTGCTTGCCTTGACTGCCAGAGACAGGGCTTCAGCTATCGTGTAGAGCTGGTGCCTATAGAGCAAGCCAATTCTGGTATTGATTATATTTAACACATGATCTACATGATGGGCGTAGGAAAGAGAGCTATCAAGTGTGATGCTTAGGTACTTAAAGGTGCTAACCTGGTCTAGGGGATATTATTTAAGATTGTTAGCTGGCTGGATTTGTATTTGCTTTCTGGGTTAGCAAACAGCATTACTAATGGTTTTTTTTTTGGTGGTTTAGAAGGAGTTTGTTTTGATTAAACCAAAATGTACCTGACTACACTTTATTTAGAAGAGATAGGCAGGTTGCCAAGAGGGGTGCGTGAATGGCAGATTCATAGATACATAAAAATTGTTGGCAGATGAGGACTGCTAGGCCCATCTAGTCTGTCCATAAGCCCTAAACTTGTATGCAGTAACTGACCCTAAATGATCAATGGCTTTTCATCAATCCCTCTCCACCCAGTGTTCCCTTGTGCCTGTCCCAGGCATGTTTATACCCCTCCACTGTACTTGCCCCCACCACCTCTTGTGGCAGACTGTTCCAAGCGTCCACCACCCTCTCTGTGTAGAAAAGCTTCCTCACTTTACCTTTTATTCTATCCCCCTCCAAGTTCATAATGTGTCCTCTCATTCTGATATCTTTTCTACATTGGAAAAGATCCTCCACCTGCACATTGTGTATGCCCTTGAGGCACCTGAGAGTTTCTATCATGTCCCCCTTTCTCTCCTCTCCTTCTGTGAGTACATATTGAGGACTCTTAGTCTCTCCTCATATATTTTGTGATGCAAGCCATGCACCATCTTTGTCACCTTTCCCTAGATAGCCTCCACCTTGTCTATGTCCTTACATCTGTGTGGTCTCCAATACTGCACGCAGTACTCCAGGTGAGCCCTTCCCAGTGTTTTATACAATGGCATCAGCCCCTCCCACCTCCTGCTAGTAATGCCTCTGCCTATGCACCCCAGCAAGCCACTGGCCCTCTTTACAGCCTTTGTGCACTGCTTTGATACCTTAAGGTCATAAGATATGATAACCCCTAGGTCTCTTTCCTCTTCGGTGACAGTCAACCCCTCCACCCCCATTCTGTAGCTCTCCCCAGGGTTCCCCTTACCCAGGTGCATTATCTTGCACATTTTTGAATTGAACCTCAGTTGCCACACCTCCGACCATCTTTCAAGCATCTCCAGGTCCCTCTTCATTTTCTGCACCCCTTCTGGAGTATCCACTCTGTTGCAGATCTTGGTGTCATCTGCAAATGGGCAGAACCTTCCTTCCAGCCCCTCTGCAATGTCAATAATGAAGACATTAAGTAGGATTGGTCCCAGTACTGATCCCTGTGGTACTCCACTGGTCACCTCTCTCTCCCTAGATTGGATCCCATTTACCACCACCCTCTGTCTTCTGTCCATCAGTCAGTTTCTAACCCAATGTATCACCTTATGCCCCATGCCCAGACTACTCATCTTGTTAACCAGCCTTCTGTGAGGGATGGTATCAAAGGCTTTGCTGAAATCTAGGTAGGTGATGTCTACTACCCCTCTCTGATTCACTTCCATAGTCACCTAATCAAAAAAAATCTAGCAGATTTGTTTGACAAGACCTTCCTGCTGTGAATCCATGTTGCCTCAGATCCTGGGCACCACTGGATTCCAGGTGTGTCTCTATCCTTTCTTTCAACAGTGTCTCCATGATCTTCCCCACCACTGAGGTGAGGCTGACTGGCCTGTAGTTCCCTGCTTCATCTCTACTGCCACTTTTGTGCAGTGTGACTACATGCACCCTCCTCCAGTCCTCTGGAATCATACCTGTGTTGAGTGACTCTGTGAACAGCGAGGCCAGAGGTGCTGCTAGTTCCCTTCTCAGCTCCCTTAATATCCTCGGGTGTATGTGATCTGGCCCCATGGCTTTATCCACCTTCAGCTTTGTGAGTTCCTCTAGAACTCTTTCCATTGTGAATGGACTGGTGTCTACTTCTCCCCCATTGCCTCTTCTCCCCAACTGTGGTGCTTGACCCTCTCCCTCCTTAGTGAATACTGAACAGAAGTATTCGTTCAGTATTTTTGCTTTGTCTAGATCCCCCTCCTTACACTCTCTCTCTCTCTCTCCTCCCCTTTGATCCTCACAATCCCCTCATTTTTTCTTCTAACACTGATGTACCTATAGAATGTCTCGTCCCCTTTTTTCATAGTCTGTGCTAAACCCTCCTCCTTCTGTGCCTTGGCTCTCCTAACAGCTTTCCCTGCTTCCCCTAGACATTCAATCTACACCTCCCTTTGGGTTCCCTTATACTTCCTGAAACTTGCTCTTTTAGCCCTTACTTTGTTTTTCCCACACTGTTCCTCCACTCCCTCTATTACCTCTCCCTCCTCCAGAGCTACTGTTAAACATCTACCCATTTCACTGAAATCTGCCCTCATGAAATCTAATACTTTTGTCCTTGTGTAGCTTAATTGAGTCCCTGTCTCCATGCCAAACCACACCATATGGTGGTCACTGGATCCCAGGTGCCCTTCCACCTGGACTCCTTCAACTCTGTTTCTATTGGTCCATACCAGATCCAGAATAGTTTTGTCTCTGACTGGCTCATGCACCAGCTGTCTGAGTCCAACCCCCTGCAGGGATTCCTGGATGGCCGTGCTTCTGGCTGAAGCAGCTTCCTGGATGGTCCAGTCTACATCTGGCATATTGCAATCCTCATCCGCAGGATTTCACCTTTAGCTGCCATGTCATGATTTTCCTCCATTAGTACCCTGTCCACTTCCTCCCTCTGTGTTGGAGGTCTGTAGATCACCCCAGTACGTATTGCTGTGCCATTCCCTGGTTCAAGGGTGACCCACATTGCCTTGGCTTCCCCCTGTCTTCCTTGTACTTCTGTATTCTTTATGCCTTCTCTGATGTACAGGGCTATCCCCCCTCCCTTTTTACCTTCCCTGTCCTTTCTGAACAGTGTATAGCCCAGTACATTGACATCCCAGCCGTGATCAGCAGAGTACCATGTCTCTGTTATTGCTACTATGTCAAGAACTGCATCCGTCATCAAGGTTTCCAGGTCTGGAACCTTATTTCCCAGACTGCAGGCATTATGAGCATGACCTTCCATGTTTTATACCCTGCCCTCCTTCTGTTCTTGTTCTCTCTCCCTTGCCTGTTTCCCCCACCCTGGTTTTCTTGTTCATGTGCTCCTGGCCCCCTCCTTAGCCCCCTTTTACACGCTTCACCTGCCTGCTCCTCACTGCCTGGCAGGGTATATAAAGGGTGGATTAAGTATCTTAGAGGATAGATCAGTGTCTGGGGTGAGGGAGTCAAATCACTATAGCATTAGCTGATGGGTAGTGGGGGGAAGTATAAAATCAGAATAATCTATAGGCCACCAAATCAAGATGAAGACAGCGATAAGCAAATGGAAATAGAAATACTGTATACACTATATAAATGGAAACAGAAATACTCGATACTATATATAAATAGAAATACTCTGGAAACATAGATACTGTAACAGCTAGCCAGACAATAACAGTATTTATAACATGTGGGACTTCAACCTCCCAAACATTAATTGGGCACTCTGATGGTGATAAACTAAAAAAAAAGTAAGAAGTTCCTAGAAATTGTACTGGACAACTTCGCTCACTGGGGCTTCTTTTTCCATTTCAAATAAACATGTTTTACTACTCCTGACTGTCCAACCATGATATTATCAGGAATACCATTAATAGTGATCCAATCAACCAGAGCTGCCACGCCTCTGTTACATTTGACATTGTGCTGGGGTCTGAGCAACTTAAATCCAGTACAGTGGTCACTGACTTCAATAAAGTAGTTTACAATAAAATGAGGATAATCATATATGCAGAGCTGAAGGAAATGCACAAATTGGAAGTGGCAGAAAACAGGAGGGCAGAAATTAAAGGGGCCACCCATGCTTGTATAAAACCTTGTAAATAAGATTAAAAAGCAGAAGAAACTACTTTGGCTCAACATGCAAGTGATAGAGATGGTATGGGGTCATAATGTCGATGTCAAAAACAGCATAGCAATCAATGCCGTAAGAAGAACAGCATGCGCAGAAACAATGTGAGGAAAAACACAGAACCCCAAAACAGCTCACACCGCCTAAAAAATAGCTGATTCTTTATTTTTTTCTGGGGGGCTCCAAGACCCACACCCCTGACTTGGGGAACTTCACGCACCACACCCCTGTACTAAAGATAACATACTCCAAGGGAGTGTGGACTTCGGGGAAGTGAAGAAACTCAGAGGGAGCAAAATTCTATTGTTTTTAAAAAAAAAGAAAACACATGCAAAAGTAGTAATACTCAGAGACCTGGGGGGAACCAAACTGTAGTCCCAGGTTTCCGTGTCTGCTGAGCACTGATGCCCTAGCCACTCCACCAATGGAGCACCTTAGCCAAGCACCAGGCCACATGGCTACTTCACCCTTTCTTTCTTACAGCATAGAGCGACAGGGGTAGTGGTAATTCCCTACTGCTATTAAACCTCTGTCACTGTAAATCCTTTCACGCTTTCCACAGCACAGTTCTTTCCATGCTATTATTGTAGCACTATATTGACCCAGTACCAATAGAGACAGTACAGGATGAAAGAAAGGCTTTTGGATTATACAACAGGAACCAGAATGAGTCCAACAGGGATCTGTATAGAAATTAATTCTTAAAAGGTAAGGACATCACATGTAGGCTTGAAGTGATCACAGAAGTAAGATAGGTGAAGAAAAGAAGAAAAAAAATGGTAAACCTTCCTATGCAAATGAGAAAATAGCAGACAAGTAACAGCAAAGAGAGAACAAAAAAGAAAAAGTGAAGAGGGGAATGAAAGAAGGAAAACATTAAATGAGTACTTAGTTCTTTGTTCACAAAAGAAAGCACTGCACCACTTCATGACAGCATCATAGATTCCAGGGCAATGCTAATAATGTGTTTTAGATAGGGTGTATGACTAGGAAAAGAGTTCTGAAAAGTCTACAAGACCTTACTGTGACCTAGTTCCCAGGGCCGGACAGGCTGTACCTCAAGGTACTGAAGAAGTCACTGGCAGCCGCATTGTTAAACCTGTTTAATAAATCACTAACTATGGGGAGAGATCTCAGAGGAAAATCCAGAACATTTTAGAACAGTGAGCTTGTTGTTAATAATGGATGGAACTGGAATCAAGTATGAAGGAAATGATAGTAGACTTCCTAGAAGAAGATAATTCTACAGACAGAAATAAGCATGATTGTACAATGGAACAGTCATGTTGAGCAAACTTAGATTGACTTCTTCAGATTGGTAATAGTCAACATTCTGTACCTGGACTTCAGTAAGCCCTTTGATTCGGTACCTCACAGGAGGTTTCACAAACAGGCGGGGGAATATGACAAGAGAGACAACTAACTGAATGTATTAGCAACTAGCTGTTAGACAGAACCTAGAGAAGGGTCCTGAATTGTAACTTTGTAACTTTTCTGTTGTCAGGAAGGTCACAACAGTTGGGCTGTAGGGATTGGTGCAGGGTAGTTATGGGCAAAGTTGACAAACTCCACGACATGAAAAATGTTGCTGATTTTATGCATTTCGTGAAATTTGTCGTGAATGCAAAATTCTGGCCACCATATGCAGAATTTCTCCCACAAAGAGTAGAATTTCACTAGTGAATGGCTGAATCCCACCCACAACTGGCCGAATCTCACCACTTGAGGGTAAAATTCAACTGTTTTGGGGTGAAATTCCTCATTCCGGGGGTGAAATTCCACAGTTCACGGGTGGAATTTTGCAATTTCGCACCTTCAAAATATTTTGTGGAATGTTTGAATTCCACAAAATATATCACAAAGCAAAATTGCCAATTTCGTGGATACTTCACCTGTGAAATTAAACTTCGGACCATCTCTAGTCCCGGAACAGGTACTCTTCATTATGAATGTCAGTGACATTAGGGTGAGGTTAAAGGGTGAAGTAAATCTGTTTGCAGAGGACACATAACTCTGTGGGAGGTATTAACAGCATAACAAAGACATAGACAAGCTGGAGCAGTAGTCTACAATATGGCAATTAATATTCAATGCCAAAAAATGTAAAGTGATACGTACTTAACAGTGGTGGATTGCAGTTAGCACAACCCTTCCTCTCACCACCTTAACCGGCTCCAATCTGAATGAAGGAAATCATGTGCACCCATGGTAATCAGCTGATTACTGTTAGTGCACATGCTTTCATTTCATTCAGATGGCAGCCACCTGAGGTGGTGAAAGGAGAAGCTGTGCCAGTTGCCATCCATTGCTGTATGCTTATTTATTTACTTATTTCAAAAGTTTTGCCAGGTATGGAATACTTAGCTGGTAACATTGTATTTCCAGATGCAAGCTGGGGGAGTCAAGAAGTAAACAATACAAAAGATGAAGAGTAAATAAAACACAGTAAGACGCAACAGAAATAAAAATACATTACAGATGAGCAGTCACAATATTCAGGCAAGTAGACCAGTGCAACCAAAAATAAAAGATGCAAAGAAAAACAATAAGACACAAGTGCAATACATTACCAGGTGCAAACACCTAATTAAAAGCAGATTAAAACCTCCCAGACTGTGCAAAGGTGCAAGAGTAATCAATGCAAGCACAATACAATAAGGTACAGGTGCAATACATTTGCAGATGTGAACACATACAAGAAATAGATTAATGCCACATAGACTGGGAGTCTAGGGTGAGCAAATGAATTGTCCACGGACATGTTTCCCCCTCCCACACCTAATTACCACCCTTCAGTGACAGATGTCCCCCTCCCCAGCCCCTCCCATGCAACCTGCTAAACCCCACCTCCTCCCTGTTCTTCTAGATACCGGCTGAGCACAACTATAAGCCTGCTATTTGGACCCAGCTCCCTCGATCTGATACCATCACCAAAAGCTCATCTAACACCCTCAGTCCCTGTGTTTGCACCAGCCTATCCAGCACTCTGCACTCTTACCTCCCCCACTCAGGACTCGTCTCCCAAAATTATCCTCATTACCTGCAAAATCACCACCCCTCCTACCTGTGCTAGCAGCCTCTTTATATATGTCCCAACAGGGAAAAGGGCTCCTTCCCAGTCCATAGCCATCCTAGATCAAACACCACCCTAAACTATTACTACCACCCTGAACGGCAACCCACCTCACCACCTCCACCCACTGACCCTAGTAGCCTAACTGACAGGGCTATATTGCTGGTAGGTCTGCAACCCTGAGCTTAGCATACTAAACTATTACACTCCCGGATCACCTGGAAACCCCTAACAATTTAACCAAAGTGCAAAACCTTACTGCTCCTCCTTCTTATTTTAGGAAACTTTCACCCAAACCCCAGCCCTCACACTGATATCCCTATACAACTGGACAAAGTGAGCCACCTATGCATAGCTTTATTAAACATTGGCAGTCTGCAACCAAAATGTACTCAGTTGAAGGCATGGGTGCAGCACACCAACCCAGACTTGGTTTCCATCACAGAAACATGGCTGAACTCTAAAGTCCCTGATTCATCTATTGCTTTCCAGGGATACACAATGATTAGACAGGACAGAGTAGGTAAGCGGGGAGGTGGATGCATTCAGTACCTCAGAGCTGACCTACAAGTTAAGAGAGTAGATGTATCCAGGACCACTTTCGACTGTGAGTGCCTCATAACAAAACTAACCTTTTGCAACAAGCCCATGTTAATCATGATGGTCTACATTCCCTCCGATACAGCCAGTCGGGCTTTCAGTCCTTCATGAAGTACTATCAAAACATTAACCATTCCTATGAAACCCTGGTCACGGGAGACTTCATGTAGACTGGAGAAACATCACCTCTAGTCCTAATAAGGTCTTGGTCAGGATGCCATGTGATAACAGTGATCGCATAATAGCAATCTACAAATTAGCGAGTGCACAGTGCTCAAGTCAATAACGACGATGCGTACTACACCGACTCCAAAAACGGCAACCCCGAAGTCCTTATCAGGATGAAATACATTCAGATCTTTATGTGGGGGGCTGCCCAACAGCACCCATTATTTCAATAATCAGCTTCAAGGGGGCTATTTTGGGGGTACATTAAGGAGGCTGGGGAGCGTACGGCACACATTCAGAGGCTGGGGAACACAGTACCACAAAAAAAAACATAAGTCCCTATACTGGGAAATAAAATGGAATTCCCACCCACAAGCTCCAAACCCATATCCCCCCACACTAGTAGCAGGCACTCCTACCACTAGACCAAATGGCCAGCTGGGAACTGCCTCGCCAACCAAACCTCAGTATACCTATATGCAATACCATCTCCTTTTCCTGTTGCTCTTTTGGTACCTTCAATATCGTTCTCACCACACCTGGCTGTAGTTTCAGAATCGCTGTTTTCTCAGGTGGTCAAATTGAGTCGCTCATATATATTGAGTCATTCAGTTTGACTTGTCCATATCATGGGTTACCCCCGGTCAGCTCTGCAGTCTCTGTCTCACACAAATAGTCAATGAGAGCACTAAGAAACATAGAAACATAGAATTTGACGGCAGATAAGGACCGCTTGGCCCACCCAGTCTGCCCATTTCCCTACCTGATGGATAAGCTGCAGATCCTAGTTAACCAGCAGCCTACTTCTTCCTACCCCCACCCCCTAGAATTGCCTTATGACTGTCCCATGCATGCTTGAATTCCACCACTGTTTGTGACTCCACAACCTCCTCTGGAAGGCTGTTCCATACATCCACAACCTCTGTGAAAAAATACTTCCTTAAATTACCTCTGAGCCGCCTTCTATCTTCAAATTGTGCCCCTTGTTCTTGCACACCTCTTTTTGAAAGATGCTACCCTCTTGGACTTTGTTGATTCCCTGAGGTACTTGAAAGTTTCTATCATGTCCCCCCTCTTCCTCCTTTCCTCGAGGCTATACATATTAAGCTCCTTAAGTCTCACTTCATATGTCTTCCGGTGCAGACCCTGCACCATTTTAGTTGCCCTCCTCTGGACAGCTTCCATCCTGTCTATGTCTTTGTGGAGATTGGGTCTCCAGAACTGCATGCAGTACTCCAGATGTGGTCTCACCAGCTGTCTGTACAGAGGGATAATAACTTCTTGTTTTCTGCTGGTGATGCCTCTCCCTACGCATCCCAGTATCCCCCCGGCCCTCTGTGCTGCCCTCTCACATTGCTTGTCCACCTTTAGGTCATCTGATATGACTACCCCCAGGTCCCTTTCCATTTTTGTTGTTGTTAGTATCTCACCCCCCATTGTGTACTCTTCCCCTGGGTTTTTGTTTCCCAGGTGCATTACCTTGCACTTCTCTTAGCATTGAATCTAAGCTGCCATACATCTGACCATTCCTCTAACCTTGCCAAGTCCCTTCTCATCCTTTCCACCCCACCTTGTGCATCAACTCTGTTGCAGATCTTTGTGTCATCTGCAAAGAGACATACTTTTCCTTCCAGTCCCTCTGCAATGTCGCTTATAAAGACATGGAAGAGGACCGGTCCTAATACTGAACCCTGTGGTACCCCACTGCTAACCCCCTTTTTTCAGAGTGGACTCCATTTACTATTATCCTGTGTCCTATTCTCCAGCCATTCTTTACCCAGGCTGTCATCTTGGGACCCACTCCCAGGCTGGCTAACTTGTATATTAATCTTTGTGTGGGACTGTGTCAAATGCCTTGCTAAAGTCTGGGTAGGCCATGTCCACAGCCCCTCCTGATCTACTACTTTGGTCACCCAGTCAAAGAAATCTATCAGATTTGTCTGGCATGACCTTCCCGCTGTGAATCCATGCTGCCTTGGGTCCTGTGCCCCTCTGGCCTCTAGATACACAACAATTCTTTCCTTCAGAAGTGATTCCATCATTTTCTCTACCACTGAGGTTAAACTAACAGGTCTTTAGTTTCCTGCTTCTGCCTTGCTCCCACTTTTGTGAAGGGGAATCACATCTGCCCTCCTCCAGACCTCAGGTACCACCCCATCCTCCCATGATTTGTTAAAGAGGGTAGTCAGTGGTGTCACTAGTTCTATCCTTAGTTCTTTTAGAATTCTGGGATGAATCCCATCAGGCCCCATTGCTTTGTCCACCTTCAGTTTTAAGAGCTCTTTCAGAACTCTTTCTTCTGTAAATGGGCTGGTATCAACTTCTGTATCCAGAGTGTTTCTACTGTTTGTTTTAGGTACCTCCCCCTCTTCCTTTGTAAATACTGAGCAAAAATATTTGTTTAGTATCTCTGCCTTTTCACAGTCACCCTCTGCCCACCCTCCCTCCCCTTTATTAAGCCTCACTATCCCTCCCTTGGTCTTCCTTCGCTCTCTGATGTACCTATAAAAGGTTTTATCCCCCTTCTTAACTGAGTTGGCTATCTTTTCCTCGGTTTGGGCCTTTGCTGTTCTGACTGCCTTCCCAGCTTCCTTTTGCTTTAACTGATACAGTTCTCTGTCCTGTTCCTTCTGTGATTCCTTGTACTTCCTGAATGCTTTCTTTTCTCTTGAACCTTCACTGCCACTTCCTTTGAGAACCATAGTGGTTTCTTACCTCATTCGTTTTGTTTTTGCTTTACACAAAGGCTCGTTACCTCTGTGATGGCAGTTTTATTATTCCCATTGTTCTTCCACCCTCCTTCCTGCCCATTTGCTAGTGCATTCCTTAGGCACTCACCCATTTTGGCAAAGTCAGCCCTCCTAAAATCCAGTACCTTTGTCTTTGTATGGCTTGACTCTATTGCTGTGTTTATTGTGAACCATACTGTTCGATGGTCGCTAGTTCCAAGATGGCTACCCACTTCTACATCTGTGATCCTCTTCATCTCCTTTGAGAGAACCAGGTCTAAGATTGCTCCCTCTCGAGTGGGCTCCAATACTAGTTGTCTAAGGCATGCCCCCTGTAAGGCATCCAGAATAACCCCACTCTTAGAAGTGGCTGCTGCAACTGCACTCCAGTTAACATCTGGCATATTCAGATCACCCATCAGCAATATCTCCCCTTTATCTGCCATTCTAAGTATACTTTCTATCATTTCCTTGTCCATTTCCTCCCCCTGAGAGGGGGGTCTGTATACAACCCCTGTGCGAATTGTGGTGCCATTGCCTGCCTCCAAATTGACCCACAGTGCTTCTTCTCCTCCCTGTTTACCCTTTTGTTCTGTTGCTTTGATTTCTTCTCTTATGTAGAGAGCTACTCCTCTTCCTCCTCTTTTACCCTCCCTGTCCCTCCTTTAGATAGTGTATCCTGGTATGTTTACATCCCAGTCATGGTTCTGTGTGTACCATGTTTCTGTGACTGCCACAATATCCAGATCTTCCTCCTCCATCAAGGCCACTAATTCAGGAAGCTTGTTACCCAGACTACGGGCATTGGTACTCATTGCTCTCCATTTTGATGGCTTTACCTTCTGTAGCGGCAACCCCCACTGACCTTTCTACCTTGGTCTTTTTCTCATTTAGTACCCTGTTTTGTAGGGGGAGGCTGGGATTTTCCTTCTGCTTATCAGTGCCTCCCCCCTTGACTAGTTTAAAGGCTTGCCAATGAAGCATTTAAACTGATTGCCCACAAGACTTGTTCCCTTCCTGGACAGATGCAGACCATCCTGCCAGTATAGGCTGGTGTCCCTCCAGGTGGAACCCCAGTCACCAATGAAGCCAAACCCCTGTGCTCCACACCATTTTTTAACCATTTGTTAAACTGCATGGTGCAAAGTACCCTCGCCTCACTCATGCCACTGACAGGCAGCACCTCTGAGAAGGATACTGTGTGTGCTACTTGTCTTAAGCCCCTCCCCAACTCTACAAAGTCCTTTTGCACTACTCTAATCTCATGATGAGCCAAGTCATTTGTCCCTAGGTGGACAATGATGTCCAGCTCAGACTCCCTGCAACTGTTCTCGTGATCCTAAGGATGCGCTCCTGTCCCTCCAAGCCATGGCACCAGGCAGGCACCTTACTTCAGTTTTCCTGATCCCCAGTTCTATCCCCTAATAATTGAGTCCCCCACCAGGAGCTGCTTTCTTCCTGTGGTGCCCTCTGCCTCCTTCCTGAGGGCCTCCCTGTGACAGTTGTCTGCACCTCCTTAGTCTCCTCTGTGGTGCATCTATAGGGGAACTATGCTCCCCAGAATGGTGTGGTGGATTGTGGAGTGTAACAACTGACTGGGTGCCTCTGTTCCACCACTCTTACCCTCCCTGAGCCCACTGTGGTCCAACTGCTGTGCTTTCTTTGCAACCTCTGAGGTAGTGGTGGTGGCTGTGGTGCTCCCTGGATGGGGGAGGTTCCCTTGCCACTGTCCAGTGCGGCCTGAAGATGGGCAACTTCCTCCCTCAGGGCAGATAGTTGTCTGAAAACAGGGCAGCATCTCAGCCTCCAGAAAGACTCCCGGAAGACTGCTGCCCCACAGCCATTACATTGTACTACTCCCCACATAACTGTCTACCTTGTTTAGTTTTTTTTTTTTTGTGTGTGTGATTGGTGCATTATATAGAAATATATGTATATGTATAATGTGTATGCTTATATTGTAAGTGCAGTGTGCTAGACAGGATATGACAGTGATGTGTACCTTGCCCTCTTGAGGAAATTATGTCAGAACCCCAGGTATAAATGAACTATTTCCAGGGGTGGGTGGGGTGAGGGATGGGAAGGGTTTGGGCCTAAACTGTGCCCTCACAAACAATCAGCTAAATGCTCTGACCTACCGATGCGATGAGTGCCTTCCTGTTAGCAAGATGCCATACACGACAATTTGTAATACTGCTTCAAACCAATTTGACAGAGAAAATACCCTGCTAATCAAACAGAGGAAAATCCAAACATCCAAGTCAGATACAGGTAAACCTCTCCAGCCCCAAAAGAGCCTGGTGACTTGTGCTCTGAAAACAGTCAGCCCAAAACACGCAGCTGTGCAGAAGGGCAGACACAGAAAACAGTATTTAGCCTATGTGGGTTTAAACTCTTCCTGCACTGAAAACCTTAACACTTGTAACACAAGTAAAGCAAACTCCACCTCCTCTGTTGATTGAAAGACTGCCTTTTCTGATAATTCTAAGTTGCTTATTTCACCCTTCAGTTAGAAGTATCCTCCACCTGAAGAATATTAACTTTCCTAAGGAATCTGCTTCAAACCAATGACAATTGTAAATTGTAAAGTTCATCTCCCTCTGTTATGAGCACTACTCACTTTCTTGCAAATCTTAAGTCCAGTGTTGCAGCTTGCAGCCAGAGGTAGCTTCACCTGAAGACTATGAGGTTATCTCTAGAACCAGCTACCATAGGGGCACAATCACCCTAATAGACTGGATCCTCACTACCCACCCAGAGACCATCAACAGAATCAATGTGCTACCAGACACAATTAGTGACCACTGACCTGTCCTCTGTGAATGCTCAGCTAAACATATCAGACCACCACCTAAGCTAGTCACAAATAGGGTCGTCCATGAATCCTCTGTAGAGCAATTCAGAATACACCTGGCATCCATTGATTGGAGTTACTTGGGCTCAAATCCCGATATTGACCTGATGCTCGACTTCTTCATTCAGGAATTTAACCAGGTAGGCAACAAATATGCCCCACTCAAAAAAACAGATGGTAAGAGGAGGCTCTGCATGTGGCTAACCCCTTCCTTAAGACAACGAATGTGGGTTAGGGACATTCTATGGAGCAAGGCCAGGGTGACTGGAACACAACAGGACATCCAGAATTACAAAACTGCCTGAAACAGTTGTATGCTTGAAATCAGATGGGCTAAGGCTAATTTCTACAAAGATGAGTAGACCAGCCTATGCGGTGATGAGAGAAAAGTCTTGAATTCAATTAAGAGGCTCCTTGGCAAGGAGGACAAGACCACACCTACCATGATAACTCATAATGACTGAACTATCACCGATTCTACCTAAATTGCGAATGCCTTCAACTCATCCTTCACCGACCTAAGCCACTTACTCTCCTCTTTGGACTCCACTGCTCAGCCTCCTAACTGGCACACTGCCCAGGACTTGGCCTCATCTAAGACTCCCAAGTGCCACTTTACAGTAAGTTCTTTACACTTTACAGTTCCTGAATCTCTGAAATACCTTAAACAGGTGCTGGACAGAACCAGAATTGGAAGTGACTCAATTGACATGTGATTACTTGCCTCTGCACTTAATATCCTGGCCCAACCCCTCACGACCCTCTTCAATCACTCCCTAAGGTATGCTCAGTTCCCTACCCAGTGGAAAATAGCAACTGTCACCCCGGTTAATAAAGGTGGGGACAAAATCTCTCTTTCAAATTACTGACCCATCTCAATACTTCCCCCCCCCACTCCAAGGCACTGGAGCAAATTGTCTCAGATTAATTGGTTGATTTCCTAGAACAATACAACCTACAATGCCCTCAACAGCATGGTTTTAGAAGAAACCACAGTACCATAACCGTTCTCCTAGAATACACTAGTGCATTACACAGAGAACTAGATGGTGGACACTTGGTTGGATCAATTTTTATTGATCTAACCAAAGTTTATTTATTTTTATTTTATTTTTTTTATTTTTATTTTAGCTTTTGTTGACCGGGTAAGTGCACTAGACAAATCCTGCCTATTTTCAGGCACGACCCGGGGGAGGGGGATACAGATGAATGCCAACTGACCTTGAACCAGATTAAGCTGTTGGTGGTATTTTTAGTGAATGAGGGAAATTTGGCCAGGACACCGGGGAAATTCCCCTACTCGGCTGCGGTCTGCTGCCTGTAGGGGGACTGGCCATTTTCAAGATGGCCACTCGTAGTTCTGCCTGGAAGGAGACGGAGGACGACGGAGGGGAGAGATGGCCCGACTCCCCACTCACGGAGATCTAGAGGCTTCAGTTTTGTTAAACCAATGGAAGCTGAGACGGCGTTGCAGATGAATATTCCTAAAAAGGAGCTGATAGAGAAAGCTGGCGAACCGTATCCTGATACTTTACAAAATCAACTAATTTTTATAAAGGAGTCGGAGCAAACGAGAACGGCGCCCTTAGTGAGTACAGTTGATGGAAATCCTTTTCGGTTACAACGCAGTTTGGACTCTGGCGCTATGCGGTCTGTCGGTTTTGAAATGCAGACTGACCCTGCGTCTTTAATAGAGGAACAAGACATCGGTGAACAATTTGGACCTGATACGACGGAGAGACTGCAAACCACGACCTGTATTCCTTCTGATGCTGAGGTCTGCAATCTTACTACAGGTACTGTGTCAATTGCCTTCTGAAGTGTTGTTTCGGGACAACAAAGCGGCGGAGCGGCGGCTGTTAAAGCGCCCCACGGCAGCATGTAGCTCGGCGATTGAAACTGGTCTGATTGACTGCAAACCTACTGAGAATGTCTGCTAGTTCCGGCAGCACTCTCCACAAGTGGCATGTAAGCCGGACATTAGTCTTATGAACGGAGCTCAGTGCAGTGCTCCGCAGTACTGTAGCTGCTGTACTCACTACTTCTACCCGAAAACAGGCTGGCAGTTTTATCGCAGATATTAGCGAGTGCCCTCAGCCTGCATTGACTTCGTCTGATCAGTCTGTAAATTCAATTAGGACTACAACTGCTGCTGCTTCAGCTTTTGGTAAAAATGACATTGCTAACTTGACTAAGGAATCTGGTTTTGTTCTGAAAAATGTATTGAAGAAAGACTCATCTCCTGCTTCAGTAGTGACTTACCAAACAACCGAGGGTTTGCAAACAGGGGTCACTGAGTTCTTTTTCCGTTGATAGGAGAGAGAGCTCTCTTACAACTCAATCAAATGTTTTACTGAACATAAATAAATCCTCCCTTTAAGGGAAGATGGTAAAGAGGATTTATGGTCACCCAGTAAAGTATTAAATGAGGCAGGTTGGCGACAGACAGAAACAGGTATATGGAACCTGATCCAAGTTGGGATGCACAATTGTCATTGTCTCAGCATTCCCCAGAGGGGCCCTGTGGTGCAACCTATAGAAAGTAGTATTGGGGGAAAGGAAATATTGAAATTGATGTAGTGGAACTTCAGGTTAGTTCTGCTGCATTGTTAAACCTCTTGGTTCCTCTAAAGGAACCCCATCATCAAGCTTCATCTTTAAAATCCCATTAGTGATTCCTGTACCCTCCCTACCCCAATCGTTAGCTCAGAAACCCTTAATGTCTGAACTGTTTACAGATTCACATAGAGAGGCAGCCCCCAGACGGAATGCAGTTAGATGACGATACAAAGGTGGGTTAGAGGTTAGGCCTGATAGGTATTACGTAGGAAAAACATTATTGAAGGATTCCTTGCATTTTTCTCCTCAAGAGGTTTACGCTTTTATAAATATTTTGGGGGAGGACAATTTTGATGTCAGTTTTCGTACACAGCATGCTTTGGATATGTTTTGGATGAGATATAGTCAAGTTAAGTTTTCTCCTCTTTGGACTCCTTTTATTGTCATTCCATTAACTAAACCTTTAATCAAATTTGTCACCGTTATGTTCCGAAATGAAGGAGTGTGGGTAGAAGATATTACCTTTTGGTTGAAGAAAAGATGTGATGTTTTATGAACCAGAACCAATCCTTGATTCAGAGCAGTTTTGGACGGGTGGTTGAAATATAAAATCAAGCTCAGACAAACTGAGGCTGGGATAGCATACATACCAAACTCTTTTTATTAGGAAGGGATAGAGGTGTGTGTTTTACAGTGGACAACCGCAGGGCATGCTATAAGTGTGAGCAAGAACACATCTTTCTAGCGCAGCGATAAGCCCAGATGTGATAATTGTGGGGAGGTGGGTCATTTAACAATGTTTTGTAATAATCAATCATGTTGTTACTTATGTGATTCAAAAGGACATGTTTTTAAAGTCTGCCCTTGGGCTGCCCACAACTCAACATCTAATTCTGGCTCTGAGGGGTTCATTCAGAGAGCCCAGGAAGCTTCCACTCAGGTTTTACCTGCACAAATAAGTCACCATACCCCAAGTACCACTCATAGGAAATTAGCTGTGGATAAGGATTTAGTGGCTTTAAAAGAAAAGTTTAAAATTGGAGACGACAGCAAAAGCAAACCATTGTCAGACAGCAAGGAAGAAAATCAAGGGCAGCACTCCAAAGCGAGGAGCGTGTCCAATACCACGGTGGATTTTCCTAACATTGTCAGTATTCCACCAGTTTGTTTTTCGGAAACGGGGACTGAAAAGGTAGATAGCACAAACTTAGTTAAAGAGCCTTTGACAGTTTTGCCTCAAAGAAGATCATTCAGGAATTTGCAACCCAAACCCCCACCTCCCCCCCCAGCAACGCACATTGAGACCAGTAACTCTTACACTGCCCTATTTTCCTCATGGGGCTCTATGGCATGAGGCAGAAGATTCTGATTCTCAAAATCTTCTTTATCAATAGGTCATAGTCGGTGACTAATTACAAGGAGAAAAAAGAAAAAGAGGAAAAAATAAGTGGTTGAGCATTTTAAAAGGACATGATGCTGACTTGGGGATCTTTAAATGCTCACAGCTTACTGAGTAAAGCTAAGAGACAATCACTATTTCACTTTGTGCATGATTACCCATTTTCAGTCTGTTTTTTACAGGAAACTTGGATGTACACTATAGAACAACTGGTAGCATTCAAGAGGGAATGGGTTTGGGGCCCCTCTTTTTGGTCTTTTGGGGAGAACTCTGCAGATGGGGTAGGGATTTTGTTTAATTCCTTTTCTTTTCAGTTACTAAATTTAATAGACCTAATTCCTGGTAGAGTTTTAATAGTGGATGGGAAATGGTTTGGCCTACGCTGCTTTATAAACATTTATAATCCACAAACCAAATCAGGCAGAGTACACTGTCTCAATATGATACAGCCTTTTTTGTTAACAACGGCTAGGATATTATGGGGTGGAGATTTTAACTGCCCAATTCCAGGTGTTCATTATAAAAACAATACCAAGAAAATATACTGTGATTCTAATTGTCTCAAAAAAATAATCAAAGAGGCTGGTTTGATAATTTGTAATGACTCTACAAACAAAGACAATAGTTTTTCATTTCAGAAAGGCAAATTCTTCTCATTGATAGACCACATGCTTGTTTCACAAAACATGCACATGTTATTGTTTACAATATCCCCATGTGAATTTTCAGATCATTCCCTTCTAGTAAGTATGTACAGGTTTTCAGATAGACTAGAGAAAAGGCATTTAAGATGGAAACTGAATAATTCATCTTTAGAGGTTCCTTTTATCAGACAAGGTGTTCAAAATATTTTGAAGGGCAGATTATCTGTAGCGTTTTTATATTCAGATATGGGAGAATGGTGGCAAGGGACTAAAACTGACTTAAGAAACTGGTTTCAAACTAAAGGACGTAAAATTAAAAATGATACTTTTCTACACTATTTAGGCCTCAGGCAGCAATTACAGAGACTACTAACTATAGCGTACTCATCAAAATGGGATTATTCAGCTCAAATTGCCATGCTAAAAGATAAAATGAGAGTATCAATATAGTAGAAGTAAAACGAGCAGTTATTTTAATTAATGGGTTAAAAAGTCACCAATAGGAGATCCCTTTGAAATGTGCAAAAAGTTACGGGAGTCAATGAGAATGGAAGGGTTGAGGAGATCAGATGGGAGCTTGGCTACTACGGTAGAGGAATTGCGAACAGTAATAGTTGATTATTTCCATGTTTTAAATCCATCGGAAGGCATCAAAACGGAAGCTATAGTTGACTATTTAAACCAGATACCTGTTCTCAGTACTATGGAATATAGGTCGGACAACTGGGCCCCCATTACACACACAGAAATTTTACATACTATTAAATCTTTGAAATCAAACATTTCACCAGGAATTGACGGCCTTACTAATGATTTATACAAAAGCTTTCCAGAAGAATTTAGCCTGTGTTTGGAACTTTTGTTTCAGTTTTTTATCGAAAAAGATATAATTTTTCCATCATTTACGGAAGGATTATTGACATATATATTCAAAGTTGGTGATAAACATAATATAGCCAATTGGAGGCCAATTACGCTCCTCAATTCTGACTACAAAATTTTTGCTAGCATTTTAAATAAAAGATTACGTACATATGCTGATAAAGTCATCTCACCTTTTCAATACTGTGGATTGCCTAATAGAAGGATTCAGTCAGCCCTTATGCTGATTAGAGATGTAATTGATCATCTCGCAGATAGGGGTATTACAGGATGTTTGGTGGCAGCAGATTTGGGCAAAGCCTTTGATAGGGTATACTTACCATTTCTATTCTTGACTTTAAGGCACTATGGATTCCACAACATTTGATAAATTTAATTGAGAAAATATACAAAAAGTAGTGGCATTTCCTATTGTGAAAGATTGTGTAGCAGGCGGGTTTATTATAACCACAGGGGTACGACAGGGATGCCCGCTCAGTCCTCTTCTATACACCTTCACACTAGATCCTTTTCTACATCAGGTATGGGTAGCACAGAATTGGGATGGCATTGGGTTTAAGGATAATAGTCTTTTACAGTTAAAAGTACAGGCTTATGCAGATGACCTAGTACTATACTTCAAAGATTCAGTTATGATTTCCCATTTTATGGTTGCTTTTAAAGATTTTGCTAAAGTCTCAAATGCAAAATTGAATATACTGAAAACAAAGGGCTTATTTATTGGGGCTAGTGGCCTTGAAGATACATGGCAGGAGGGAATTCATTTTCCAAGACTGCAATAAAAATCCTAGGGATTAAATTTGGTTCTCAAAATATACCCAAGGAAAATTGGGAAGGAGTGATTGAAAAACTCGAAAGTAAGGTCAAAGGTGGAAACAATGGAGGATACCCAAATTAAAGAGTCCACATAATCAAACAATTTCTTTTACCCACCATACAGTTTGTAGCAATGATATTTCCTCTACCAACAGCATTTGAAACTAAAGTTTATAGTTTATTTTTCAGATGCTTTGGGGTAATCGCCTGAACCCAGTCAAAGGAGTTTTACTTATTTAAGAAAGACTCAAGGGGTTAGGGATGATAGACCCAGTAGTTTATGCACATGTTTTTTCATTTCAAACACAATAAAGAGGGTTTGACAGAAGAATCAAGAGCTGAAGTAACATGGAATTTAACAATACTGGGTAAATATTACAAGAGTTGGCATTTGTTTCCTCCGAAACTGAACCATCATGTGAACATCCTGAGTATTTTAGGCCTGCAGCACAGAAAATTTATAAGTGGAAATTGCAGAAACAATCAGTACTGGCTCATAGTGCCAAGGGGTTATATCAGCTCTTGATGACCACATTATACCCTCAGGAGGCAGGTTTTAAAATTGTCCTTCTGTACTAATCCCTTTACTCTTGCACAATTAAATAACCCTAGGATGCCTCAGAATCAGTGGGAACGCATAATGGTTAATTTTCTATGGAAAATTAAATGTCAGAGGAATGCAAAATATAAGGCATTACCTGAAAGGCTGTGTCCCTATTTGGATTGTATAAACACTGAGGAAACAATGGCGCATTTTTTTATTGAATGTTCTTATGCTAAAGGTTTGTGGAATTACTTAGCTGACTTATGGGGTTATAGATGGATGCATAAGATGTCATATGAGTTTTTAATATTTGGGAAAAGTACCCCTATATCACTGGGTTTTCACGTAGAGACTTTAACTCTTTTTTTAGGTTGCCTGAGGTACTATTTATGGCAAGCAAGAATACAATGGGTGTTGTATCAAAAGATGATTCCTTATTCTGTTGTGGGCAGCTTAATCATAAAGGAATTAGAAAAATGTTTGCTTTAGATGCTTTAAGAGTTAATGAGGACATTACGAAAATGGTGGAAAGGTTTTTACACTTCATTAAGTATAAATAAGAAGGATAAATGTATACAAATAATTAATATATAACTTGAATTTCTTGTTTATGTAGTGAGCTATTTGTGGAGCTGCAGGATCACACTGTTTTGGTTTTGATATTGACATCCCTTTTGTTTGCTTTAATTTGTTCTATTGTTTTGTATGCTTGTACAGATATTATTGTATATGTTCTTTTCTAATAAAACACCCCTACTCTTTTCGATAAGTGCCATGGGATCTTTAACATCCACCTGAACTACCACCAGTCCAGGCAGATGGGACCTCGGTTTAACGTCTCATCCAAAAGACGGCACCTCAGAAATGCAGCACCCCTCTCATGCTGCATTAAAGTGTCAGTACTGGGATATTAACCCAAGTGCCAGATGTGGGAACTGAACCCACAGCCCTCTGATCTCCCGGCCTCAGAGGCGAGTGTGCTACCTACTGAGCCTTGTTGACCACTGGCTACTGCTTAATAAACTCTGCCAACTAGGCTTCTCTCAGGAGACTACCAAATGGTTTGCCAGCTACTGTACCTCTCAGGGCACTCCCAGAGAGTAAAAATCAATGACGGACTATCTGAATTAAGGCCTATGACAGTTGGGGTCCCACAGGGATCCATACTGGGTCCACTTCTGTTCAGCCTATTTATTAATGACCTACACTCAGCCTGCACAGTATCCCAGATCCTAGTGTACACGGACAATGCAGTCATCTTCTCGAGTAACAAGAGCCCTGCAGAGCTTACCCATGATCTACAGGTCTTTGCCTCCCTTGAATTGTGGTTCCTCCACAATTGACTCATACTAAATTACAAAAAGAATAAAAACAATGTTTACTAACTGCTGCCCCAAAAAGAAAAAGCTCCCCCATCTCAAAATCCGGAGCAGTGGAGGCACAGTTCTTGATCAGGTTGATACCTTCAAATACCTTGCGATCTACCTCGATGATACACTAACGTTCACCCACCACATTGACCAAGACGTAAAAGTGGCCGGCAGAAAACTAGGAACCCTTTACAGGCATAAAGCATGACTTCTAATGCTGGGAACCTAGCAGTTTCTGCATTCATCCTTCCAGTCATAGACTATGGCTTAATGGTCTATGGAGCAGTATCAGTTACGGTCCTAAATAGAATCAAGGTACTGCTCAACAAGGCCTGCTGACTTGCCCTGAATGCTGATACATATATCCACACCTGTAGCCTATACTTCAATGCTAACTGGCTACCCCTAGTGCAAAGAATCAAATTCCAGTCTTGCCTAATGGGGAAAAAAGCCCTCTTGGGACTCACTCCCCTAACACTGCAGTCTTTCTTCCGACAAACTGCCAGTACACACCAGACAAGAAATGTGTGTAGAAATGCCCTCTGTGTTCCATTTTGTAGGACCAACCAGGCTATGAGATCATACTACTGATGTGCACCTCTTTGGCTAAACAAACTTCCTCTTTCACTATTAAAACCTCCCCAAATTGGGCAGTTTAAATGGGAACTAAGAAAACTTCTCACTCCCCCTCTTCTTGCCCATGCACAAGATAGACCAACCCTTCCATCACTCTTGCGGCCTCCCCTACCCCTCTCCCACTCTATTTTTGTTTCCACCTCTCAACTATCCCCCTCCTTCCCCTCTTCACTCCCCCTTTTACCACCTCCATCAACTTTCATGCACCACCTTTCCTCTCCCCTCTGCAAACTTCTCCCCCCATTCTTACCCCTCCCTCCACCTCCCCAATGCACTGTCACCTCTTCTCAATCAATGGTAGGCATAGTCATGCTTCCTACCCCTCACCTTTCCACTATCACCCACTGAGCCGCTGCTCCCCAATGTCCCCTGTCTAACCCACCATACCCTACACACCTCCTGTCTTTGAACAACACCTTGTGTACACCATGACAATGCCATAAGCTGCTGCTTTGTATACCTCAACATTATTGCTACTTATTTTGTACCATTATTGTAAATATATCCTTTATTAATGTTATTCTGTCTGTAATGTTTCTCTGACATGGAACCTTTGCAACTGAGCAATGCTCAAAGGTGTATCTGAAACCTGAAATAAACAAACAAATGAATAAATAAATAAATATTGCTTTGAGCTGAGGAAGCACCCAACAGACACGAAGCAGGTATGGGGAACACTAAGGTCAGTGGTCAAATACAGTTGCAGGAGAAGGTAGTATAGTCACAAAGAGGGGACCTGAGGGAGGAGAAGGCAGAGGTTGAACAGATAAAGAGGGTAACAGATAGACAGGGTATAAGAGGACCAGAGCTTGAGGAAATTATATGAGTAGGCAGCTTGGCCCACAGAAGTTTTCCTGGAAGGGACAGAAAGGGAATGAGATGCAGTGTTCCAGAGAGGGTAGGAGGAAGAAAAGGTGGAAGAGACAAGGGCAGAAAGGTACAGAGGGAGCAAAGCCAGAATTTGGAGTTGAAGGAGGCACAATGGAAGAAATAGCTGTCAACAAGGGAAGGGAGGGAGAGGGAGAAGTAAAGGGAGAAGTGGTAAGTGCAGGGAGGGCAGTTAAAATCAGAATAGCAGAATGACTAAAAGAGGGTACTCAAGGCTGGTAAGAGTGGACTTGGGAGTCACTCTGCAGACAATGTCACCATAGTCAAAGATTGAGAGGATCATCTTCAAAACTATCTCTCAGCAGGTAGGATGCAGAATACTGGCCTTGTTCATGTACAGCACACCCAGTTTGGGGTGGAGTTTGTAGTGGATGCCATGTATGTGTACTGAGGAATCAAGGTACCAGTCCAGCTAGACACTGTGATACTTAAAGGAGAAGAAGACATCTCTGTCATGTTACCATCGAGGGTATGGAAATATGAGGAGAGGGGAGAGCTGGGCAAGCCTCTACTGGGATTCAAAGGGCATGAAGACCATCTTCTTGATGTTAAGGGACAATTGGCTGGATTGGAACCAGTGCTGGACACTGTGAAATTGTGTTGAGTCAGACAGTGACCATAATATGATCGAATTCGGCATATCAGGAATAGAACAAATAGCCAAAGGACAGACCAGGATTAAGTGCTGGAACAGAGCAAACTATAAGGACATGAAGACCTACATTAAAGGATGGAACTGGGAAAAGAACCTTAATGGATTAGATGTACAGCAAATCTGGAATGCTATCAAAACAAAACTGATGTATTACACTACTCAATATGTACCAGAAAAAATAAATACAACTCCCAAGGAAGGATCCCCACGTGGCTCAACACTACTATTAAGAAACTCATTAAGAAAAAGAAACAGGCCTACCGGGAATCCTGGAAGAGTCCAAATGGATCTAAATGGTCCAAATTTAAGAAGGTAGCAAAACAATGTAAAATAGGGATCAAAGCAGCCAAATCCAATGAAGAGCACATAGTAGCCAACTTAGCTCACCAAAATAAAAAGTATTTTTTTTAATTACATTAACAATGCAAGGAATGGAGTTTCTAGGCTAGGGCCAATTATCTCTGGTGGAGATACCATCTCAGATGAAAAACCAATGGCTGATATATTTAATCAACACTTTTTAAGTCTTTTCCAGATCACTAGTAGTACGGATCTAGGTAACAATGTAGCTAACAATATCCCTTGTGAGACAGATTTTCAATCTATGATTAGAGACAAATTATTCAAACTTAAAATTAACAAATCACCTGGGCCCGATGGGGTGCATTCATGTATTCTAAAGGAGCTGACACATGAATTGTCTAGACCCATAGGGACATTATTCAAGGAATCCCTTAGACAAGGGATGACTCCACAGGACTGTAACACTAAGCATGTCACACCTCTATATAAGAATGGGCTAAAAACTAATGTTGAAAATTATAGGCCCATCAGCCTTATTTGTATTTTATGCAAAATAATGCAAGAATATATTAAAGGTTATCTAGAACATCACATCCTGGCAAATGGACATATAGGTATTACACAGCATGGGTTTGTGCGGGGGAGGTCATGCCAGACTAACCTGTTGAGTTTCTTTGAGATGGTGAGCAAGGCTCTTGAGGATAAATTACTGGTGGATGTCATCTACCTCGATATTTCTAAGGCCTTTGATCTAGTCCCACATGATGGCCTACTTAAGAGTATACAGGATATAGGTGTATCATCCCAAATCATCCAATGGGTTAGAGCATGGTTGGGTACAAGAAGGCAGAGTGTGAACATAAAGGGATTCATGTTAGACTGGAGGAACGTCACGAGTGGAGTGCCCCAGGGCTCAGTATTGGGCCCTGAATTATTTAATATCTTCATTTCCTCCCTCAAAACATCAGGGAAAGCATGGATGGCAAAGTTTGCTGACGACACCAAGGTTGATGTCATTATAAGAACGTATGAAGATGTATTGAAATTCCAAGCAGAATTAGATGTAATTGGAAACTGGGTACAACACCTAAGATGAAATTTAGCACGGCGAAGTGCTGCGTTATGCACTTTGGTCATAATAATATTCAGGGAACATATAAGCTATGTGGATATGCTCCAAAAAATGTTGATTATGACAGTGACCTTAGCATATTGGTTACCAACGACTTATCATTTGGACAACATGCCTCTGCAACAGTCCACAGAGCCAATAGAATGCTCCATTGCATCCTGCATAATATAAGAAGCAGGGACAGATCCAAAGACACATAGAAACATAGAATTTGATGGCAGATAAGGACTGCTTGGCCCACCTAGTCTGCCCATTTCCCTACCCAATGGATAAGCTGCAGATCCTAGTTAACTAACAGTCTACTTCCTCCTACCCCCCACTAGAATTGCCTTATGTCTGTCCCACGCATTCTTGAATTCCCCCACTGTTTTTGACTCCACTACCTCCTCAGGAAGGCTGTTCCATGCATCCACAACCCTCTCTGTGAAAAAATACTTCCTCACATTACCTCTGAGCTGTCCCCCTCTATCTTCAAATTGTGCTCCCTTGTTCTTGCACATCTCCTTTTCTGAAAGATGCTACCCTCTTGGACTTTGTTGATTCCCTTGATGTACCTGAAAGTTTCCATCATGTCCCCATTCTCCCTCCTCTCCTCAAGGGTATACATATTAAGGTCCTTTAATCTCTCTTCATATGTCTTCTGGTGCAGACGCTGCACCATTTTAGTTGCCCTCCTCTGGACAGCCTCCCTCCTGTCTATGTCCTTGCAGAGATGGGGTCTCCAGAACTGCACACAGTACTACAGATGGAGTCTTACCAACTGTCTGCACAGAGGGATAATGACTTCCTGTTTTCTACTGGTGATGCCTCTCCCTGTGCATCCTAGTATCCCACCAGCCCTTCTTACAGACTTTGTGCTACTGCCCTTGTACACAGCATTGGTTAGGCCTATAATGGAGTATGCAGTAAAATTCTGGAACCCTATCACAGATCTGATGTATGTAACCTTGAGAGGGTTCAGAGGAGGGCAGCTAAAAAAATATGTGATATAGTTTCATTATCCTACGAGGACAGGTTGGGAGAGCTAGACATGTATACTCTGGAATATCAGAGGCTTAAAGGGTACCTTTGCTTAGTATATTCAACACACAGGAACAGGGTCTTGTGGGACTGTGTGGGTCTTGATAGTAGAGATCCTCCTAGATGGACATGACTACATGGGTACCAGCTGAAAGGGGAAATGTACAGAACTAATAATAGAGGGGCTTGTGTAAACCAGACAGTGGTATCCCCTTGGAATAGACTCCCATCCGAGGTAGTAGAAAGCAATACCATGCTTAGCTTTAAGACTAGGTTAGACAATTATTATAGAAGCCTAGGGAAAATTTAAGGGTACATAAAATACAACATACTAGTTATGGGACTCTTTGGTGAAAGCTATTGTCCCTCTATGAACTTATGAAACTTATGAAACAGTAAGGTAAGCAGCAGGGGTGCTGGAGATAAACAGCACTGTGTCTTCAACTACATGTAAATGGATGGAGAGGAACACATAGTGGGTAGGTTATTCAGAAATATGGAAAAGAGTGGATTGGTAGCGAATTAAGGAGCCTTTCACCTCTAGGACATGGATTCAAATCCAGCATGTCTGTAGTGGTCAAAAGCCATTATCACCTGAGGACTGTTCAATGGCCAATGTGAAATGAGTTGTGGTGGTCCCAGCCAGTTCCCAGTGGGCAGATGTCCACATCATAAAACCACCAACACAACTGGCAGTAATTGTCACCCTTATTGGCAACCTCACATGACAGGCCAAGGAATGAATGGGCATGGGGTCTGAACGGTTCTATGTGATCTCGGCAACCGCAAAAGGGTGACCCGAAGAAGAGCAACCTCAGGGCGGCGAAAACAATTTTGCCACCCCGACAACCATGGCGCATGGAAAAATGGTGCCGGGGACTAAAAATACTTGCTTTCTGTGGTGGGGCTGCCTCACCACCCGCACCTCTCTACTTAAGGATTCTCAGCTCCAGGGGGGGTGCATGTCAGGTGTGTGTGTGCAAAAGTAAAAAAAATTAGACTTTGGGCCGGGCGCAAGAAAAGCACAGTAGCGCCCAGACCCAGACCCGAACCTAGAACCCCAACATTGCAATCGGAGGCCAACCCACGACGCCACGGCACAGCTCGGCAGCCGGCCGCAGCACCACCCCCAACATCCCTTCCACCCCCTCACAGGCCACACTCGCCGTGCTTGCTCCCCCCTCCACGCGCACGTACTGTCTCTAGGGTTGCCCACCCCACCACATCTGGTCACCCTCCCTGCCCCCTCATCTTTTGGGCTTTTGCCCATATCGCGCCGCCGTTTCAGACGGCACTGTGATTCAGGCGCCCACCTCACATGCTACCGGTCTGAACTACCCTCTTACCTACATGGTGGTCCCTCCATGGCAAGGTTGAGACATATTGGTGGGGCAGTGTGGGGGAAGCTTGCATGTGATCAGCCATGCTGTACCTGACATGTGGAAAGAGGACTTCAGGTTCCAGTGCTGTCGATACAGCACCTTTTCCAAGCACTAAATTCACACACAGAAAAAAGAAAAAAAAAATCTAAAAAAAAATTAATAAAGAAAAGAATGGTGGTCCCTATTGGAGAATGCCTGAGCAAATAGGGAGAGGAGGATAAGGTGTCTCTGAAATGAACAGTTTGCAGCCTGCCCTCAGGGTAGGAGCAGAACCAGCTGACTGAGGAGGCAGACAGCCTACCACCTTATGCTTGTCACTCACTGTGTCAAAGGTTTTGGCCCTGGTCCATACCATACAAGATGGAGTCAGCTAACAGAAAGAGGGAGGGAGGTGGATCTGGAGTGGGGCATCCTGAAGCCACACTGGAAGGGAGTGAAAAAGAAGGGGGTGTCAAAGAAAGAGGAGAGCTGTGGGAGGACAAGGCATTCCTGGAGCTTGGCAAGGGTGGGGAGGAGAGAGATAGGATGATAGTTGCCAGGAGAAAAAAGATTACCCCCTTTAGGGAGGGGGATAACAGTAGCATGTTTCCAGATATCAGAGACAGATGCTGAGGAGAAGGAGAGGTTGAGGAGGAGCGTAATAGGCATGACAATGGCAGGAGCAGAGAGATGCATAAGCCTGGGGTCAAGTCTGTTAGGACTCACACCCTTGTGGAGGTTAAGAGCTGGAAGGACCTTGAAAGACAGAAGGAGTGGTAAGAGAGAAGGTAAAAGGATCTGAGAGAGGAAGTATGGAGTTTGGGGGGGGCGTTGGGTAGAGGACAGAAAAGACACAAGTGGTGGAAAAGGAGTTGGAGGAAGAAGCCATGGTATTAGGGTTAGTGATGAGGGAGTTGCCAGCCTTGAGGATGAGGGAGGACTGCATCGGGGGTAAAGAGAATGGATTACTTTCCACAACTTGGAGGGGTGGTTAAGGTTATTCTGGAGTGTGGATATGAAGTCATGGGGTTTCATAACCCTGATGGCTTTGGTGCAAGCATTGCAAAGAGTCCAGGCAAGGTCTCTGGCTCAACAGCAAGCCAGCAGCTCAGCAGAGATCAAGGGAAGATGGGATCCCTGGACCCTAATTTTCCTGAGGTATGGTATGGTGGTCCCAAGTGAGCATACATTTGGTCTGGGAGGACTGGCAGGCAGGACTGATGTTGGTGGCCATTGAGATATGGGACCAGCTAGTGACTGACAAGATGGTGTGGATGGAGGACAGGTCCAGCAAATTAAAGGAACAAAGGAGGAGGATTTTGGGGGAAATGGATATCTGTTATCCTTTTCAAGAGTGGCATGTGAGGGAGGAGGAGGATAGAGATTGTGTGCCTTGAGAGTGAGGGATGGGGAGTTACTGGCTTAATTGGTTGGGGCTATGTAGGAGGCTGGGGTTGGATTGCTACAAGGGGGGTTGTTTTACCTAAGTGTATAAATCTTACTTTTGTAAGAGCTGGTGGGTGGAGAAGGATAGGATTTGGTGCTAGGAGGGTTGGGGTGTTTTAATGGTTGAGTCTGGAGGAGGGTGATAATGGTGCTACAAGAGTGGGGACAGGTTTTTCTTTAGTTTCAATTTCAAACAAAGACTATGCAAAGTGGAACTGTGTTGGCAAAATTTGCCAGGTGAAATAGACACTTCACTGGGTGAATGGCTATGCAAAGTGGTCACTGCCAGCAAAATGCCACTTCAAGAAATCTTTTCCCAAAGTATTGGCATGTCACGTATTTTTTTGTGAAATTTCCCAACTTTGCCTTCCACTATTCACAGGCTACGCAAGGTTACAGAAAATTCCTTGTAGTTATAAAATGGGTAGGGTACATCCTCTGTCTTGATTGATCAAGAAGATTCTGAAGCCATGAAGTTTAGAAAAGAAAGCAAATGGCACTGGACTTCTTCCGGCAACCAAGGCACTGTGCACTCAGATATAAATGTTTCTTAAAAACATTTTTTTTAAACTGTGGCAGCCATGTTTGTATATAGTAGCCCCATGTTGTAAAAGTTAACAATAAAAAATAATGATGTCTCCACATTCATCCATTAAACAAGTTTGCAGCAAGTAACGCATATTAGTAACACTAACAAGCAGAAATAACCTGTATTTCCATTATATTTTTTTTTCTTTTGTTTGCTTTGCCCGCTTTAGTCTTGTTCCCTCAAATGGGAGGGAACTGTTTAGATAAGGCCCTGAGTCCCTGCTATAGCCACTGGTCTTGCCAAAACTGCAATCATGACTGCATGAATCACCCAAGGTCCTTTAAATTGATAGTTGTGACAGGCTCCCAGTAGTACTGTATAATCAGGTGTGTGAGGTTTTTTTTTGGGGGGGGTGGTCACAAGATACAGTTAAGAAAAGGGTCAAAAATATATAAACTGCAAAGATGCCTGGCTGTCACAGCTCATAGATTAAAGTGGCACATTCACTTTCATCAGCAAACAGCAGTCCTACTCCTTCTATGCCTAATCATTGTTACACTGCCCTAAAAATAAAAGCTTCCAGTTAACTAAACCATGTCTCTTTTAAAATGTCTCAGTTTTACTTTCATACATATATATATATGTTGGGGGGGGAGTTGAGTGTCTGCGATGTGTTTTGAGATACTACCCAAGGGACAATTTTTTTCCTTTTTTTACCATTTTCAGCTGTTTGTTCTCAACTTTTATTTAATTGAGAACCGCATGTATCTTTTTTCATTCACACTTGTTGCCCATTTTATAAGCGCAGTAAGATACTCCAGGGTGTGTTAATTTTTGTAAACTGCACTTCCAGGAGGTTTTTGATTTTTGTAAACCACACTTCCACGTGGTTGAAGGCACTTGGCACAAGTGCCTCATGCCTCACAATGCAGCTTACAAAAATAAACACCCGCCCTGTCTGTATGCAATGATTTGCATACCCATGATGCTTTACACTGTGCTGGATCCTTCTAAGTGTACATGTGAGGTTTGGTGAGATAAATAGAAACCAAACAATTTAAAACATAGACACATGTAATTTGTCAGCAGATGAAGACCACTTGGCCCACCCAGTCTGCCCATTTTCTCCTGCCTATACCATCACTGCAGACCCAACTTGATCTATTGCTACCTCCCCCACTTCCTAACTAAGATTCCCCTGTGCCTATCCCATGCATGCTTGAAGCCCACCATTGTTTTCACCCCCACTATCTCTGCTGGAAGACTATCTTAGGCATCCATCATTCTTTACGTGAAGAAGTACTTCCTCACTGTGACAGGGTGACCCCTGTCACAGTGGACACCCCTAGAATAAGTTGAAATCCCTTCCCCAAGCAGTTTATATGGTTTGTATAATGTCCAACATACTGGTTGGCTGGTTATAAATTAAGTACAATGGCTTTCTGTGCATATTTGCCTAAAAACTAACTAGAAACTTACCAAAGCCCTCAAAGAATATTGAAGTTATATATTGTTTTCTTCTCTGATTTTTGGCCATAAAACAAAACTAAGAGGGTAGTTCTAATAGAAGAATAACAAAAACTTGTGTCTGTGTTTTCTAGATGTTAGCAGCCCACTTCTAAGATATATTTGCAGCAGACCGCGTGAGGTAATTTGACTCTGCAGGAGAGTTTGAGAGCACAGAATGTTCTGACCTTGGCTCTGACGTTTAACAATGTTGTTAGCAAGTTATGTAATGTTCTCCAGGTGCCAAATAACTGTTCTTTGTGGTGCAACAGTGGCCCCTAGTGGCTAGTTTTATGTTATGCCTGCTGTTAATCAGAAGGGCAGTGGAAAATTTCTCCAAATTCTAGTGAGCTTATAAAAAGCCCTACCTCAGTGCAGAGAGAGGATTGATAGGGTGGTCAACTGAATACTGACTGAGGAAGGTGAAAGACCTCCTGGTAGTGTGTACTTTCACACTGTTTGATTCATTATAGGCTGAAGAAAAGCCTTAGAAACTGTTGAAGTTAAGCAGTTGTCTGACTTACTATTTTGCTTTCTGTACATTTTACTTGATGAAAATAAAATGATAAATGCAACCATGCATTTTTTATGCACCTGACTTGTGGTCTACCTGAAATTATGTTATCCCAAACCCATGCCGGTGACACTCACGTCCCTCCTAAATGTTCCCCCTTCCATTGTATATCCCCATATTCTCATGTACCTTCTCTTTGAAAAATACTCCTCACCTCTACCTTGCTCAAACCCATAAGGTACTATATTTATAGGTATCTATAATGCTCCCCATCCATGCTATACTTATTGAGATCCCTTAGTCTGTCCTTGAAAGGCTTCTGATACAGTCCCTGCACCATTTTAGTTTCCTTCCTCTGGACAGCCTCCATGCTGTCTATGTCCTTCTAGAGATGTGGTCTCCAGAACTATACACAGTACTCCAGGTGAGGTTTCACCAGTGATCTAACAGTTGCAATGCAACCTCCCTCCTTCTGCTTGGGATACCCCCTTCCTTTGCACCCCGCCATCCCTCTGGCCCTACCCACTTGCTCTGTTACACTGTCTCACACCCTGAGGTTATCATATATGATTGATCCCAAGGTCCCTTTCCTGTTTGGTGACCATCAATACCTCTTCCCCCATTTTATACTCTGCCTCTGGGTTTCTGTGCCCTAGGTACATGATTTTACAGTTTCTCACATTGAAACCCGTCTGTCATACCTGTGACCACTCCTCCAGTTTTCTCAGGTCTTTGCACATTCTCTCCACCCCCTCTGGAGTGTCCACCCTACTGCAGATTTTGGTGTCATCTGCAAAGAGACATACCTTCACTTCCAGCTCATCTGCAATGAAACCTATAAAGACATTAAAGAGGACTGGCTCCAGTACTAAGCCATGAGATACCCGTTGGTTACCCTCCCTTCTCTGAGTGAGTTCCGTTCATCACCACCCTCTGCCGCTTAGGACCCACTACTAAGCTACTCAATTGTCACCCTTCATGCTACTGATTTTATGAAGTGGGATCACACCTATCTGCCCTCCTTCAGTCCTCTGGAAGCACCCCTTTTTCAAGTGAGTTGTTGAATAGGACTGTCATAGTTGCAGCCTGTACCTCTCTGAGCTCCCTCACTACCATTGGGTGTACCCTGTCTGGCCCCATAGCTTTGTCCACTTTAAGATTTGCAAGTCCTTTTAGGACTCTCTCCTCTGTAAATGGACTTGTGCCTACGTCCCTCACCCCCCCCATTCCTGTTGCTTTCATGTGGTCCATCCCCTTTCCCTTCCACCGTGATGACTGAACAGAAGTATCTGTTTAGGATATCTGCTTTTTCTTAATTCTCCTCTGCACAGTCCCCCCTGCCTTTCTTAACCTGATATTCCCTCCCCTTGTCTTCCTCTTCTCACTTCTGTGCCTAAAAAAAGGTCTTGGCTCCTTTTGTTACTCATTTGCCAATCCTTTCCTCAGTTTGTGCCTTTGTGTTCCTCACTGCTTTCCCTGCTCCCTCTGATTCTTCTGGTACACTTCCCTGTCTTCTTCCCTCTGCATCTCTCTTTGTACCTCCTGAATGTAACCCTTTTAATCATACATTTTTAGTCACTTCCCTTGGGAACCATAGTAGTCTCTTTTTCCTCCTGTTTTTGCCCACTTTTTTTGTGAAAAGGTTTGCTGCCTTCACTGTGCCATCCCTAAACTTGGCCCACCATTCCTCCACCTCACCCAGGTCATCCCTCCCTCCTAGGTCATCTCTACAAGGTATTCACCCATTTTTATAATATCTGCCCTCCTGAAGTCCAGGACTGTCATCCTTGTGTTATTTGCTTCCGCTGCTGTCCATATGTTGACCACACCATACAGTGATCACTGATCCCAGGTGGCCTCCAATCTTGACATCTGCAACACTGCCCCTGTTTGTGAGCACCAGGTCCAGTATTGCCCCTTCATGAGTGGGCTCCCTGTCTAGTTGCATGATAAACGCCCCCTGTAGGGAGTCTAGAATGCCCCTGCTTCTAGCCAAGATCGCAGCTAGGAGGCTCCAATCTACATTCAGAAAACTGAAGTCCCTTACCAACTGTACCTCCCCTTTTTCTGCCATTGTGCTAATGGCTTTCCCCCGGTTCCTTATCCAGTTCTTCCCCTTGTGCTAGAGGTTTGTAGGTCACCTCAATATGAATAGTGGCTCTTGCTCCTCTCTCCAGGGTGACCCACAGTACTTCCAGCCCCTCCATTCCCCTCTGGCTTCCTTGGGTTTCCATCAGTTTAATACCCTCCCTTTCATACAGCACCACCTCTGCTCCCTTCTGACCCACCCTATCCTTCCTTAACTGAGTATAACTTGGTATCGCTATTTTCCAATTGTGGTCGACTGTGCACTGTAACTCAGTAATGGCCACAATATCCAGGTCTGCTGCTCCATGATCCCATCTAGGTCTGTAATTTTATTTCCAAGACTCTTTCCTTTTGCACAAATGGCCTCTCACACCTTGTTCCCACTCTGCCTGCAACCACCCTTTCTTTCCCTTTTGCCCCACCTCCTTTTTCCCTCTCCTTTTGCAACTCATGTCTCCCCCTTCCCCATCCTCTGGTACATTGTTGCTTTCTGTATCCTGCTCCCGGGGGTATTTTTCTCCCCTTAGGACCTCTTTACTCACTGATTTAGTCTGTGGTGGGCAGTTTATGCCTCCCTTTTTCCATACACCACTCCTCAGCTAGTTTAAATGTTGACCAAAGTAACATTTTAACCATCCACTGAGGACTGTGGTTTCCATCCCGGATGGATGCAGGCCATTACCTCTGTACAGGCCCATATGCTTTCAGACTGGTCACCTGTCCCCAGTGTAGCCAAACCCTTCCTCTCTACACTATTCTTTCAACCATGGGTTGAAGCTCCTGGTGCAGAATACTCTATTCTCCCCCCGGTCATAGACAGGCAGCACCTCAGTGAAAGCCACCATACATGCTACCTGCCTCAGGCCCCTCCCCAGTGTCCTGAACTTTCCCTGCAGAATCCCAACTCCATTGCTAGCTAGGTCATTAGTCCACAAGTGGGTAGTTACATATAGCTCCTCCTCCCGCCTTGCCGCCCTAACAATCCTTAGGATCCACTGCCCATTCTTCCAAGCCATGGCACCAGGTAGACACCGTACCACTCTATTTTCTTTGAAAATTTGCTCTGCTTGTATCCAATATGTATACCACATACTGCTCTTTTTCCAGTCTACCTCTCCGGTATGCTACCTCCAGATTGGAAAATGCCTTCTGGAATATGTGTAATATGTGATTTCTTGTGTTTGAAAGTACTTACAATTGTCTTGTACTTTTTGATGTAAACAGTGTCCCTCTCACATCACAAGTAGATGGATTTTACTATGGAAAGTACATATCAGACTAAATGTACAATATAACACTATGGGTATTTTAGTAAGGTACTCTGAAACTTATGATACAGTGCTTTGTATTGCATTCATATAATGAAGTAATAGTAATTCTAACCCCAGGAATCACTCACTTAATGTTTAGACTTTATGCAATTATCTCATCTTGGCCAGGAGTGATGCCCTGGAGATAGAACCTATGCAAATTTTAGAATTTGGAATGTAGATTCAAACTCTGCATCTGTGCTCCACTCTGGCTGTTGCTCAGCCTGTTTCTCTGCCTGAAGAGAGCAGTCATCCATAGTGAACTTCAATAACAGCTGGTTCTCCAGTCAGTTTTTTATTTTGTAATTATAACAAAAAAGTTTATTTTATTCAGTGTTCTCGATTACTCTGTGTTTAGCTAGGATTTTTTTTATTTAGGTTTCTCCAGTTCCTGTCTGATTCCAGGGAACTGGAGAATATCCTATTTGGCTACTGTGACTATCTTTGACTATTCTGGTTAATAAACCACATTCATTTTTACTAATTTTAGTGGTTTACTATTTTAGATCCAATTTACAGAGAACTGAGTGTTTTCAGTTTCTTTTCTGTCTGTGTCCTTTTACCTTAATTAATCAGTTCCTGTTACAGGAGGCACGGTTTGACCTTTGGAAGAATTTTTTCAGTATAAGAGCCATTTTTCACTATTGGACTCTTACTGCATCTTTTTTGAGAATCGTTTTGATTATTTCAAGGCTCTAACTTGCATTCAAAGAGACCTTGTGGATCATCAAAAAATTATACGAATTGTTTTTGGCTCCTGGCAAGGGCAGACCGTCATGATCTTTATTTAAAGTGTTTAGATCCACAACACAACTTTATAAATTGTAAGTCCTGTCATATTGTTTGCCCATCAAACTCATTTAAAAGGGTAAAAGTTTTAAAAAGAAGCATGCATTCGCAATCTGCCTCTGTGTCACCGAAAAACAATAGAAAAGGCTCTAATAGTGGTACTAACAATGGTAGAAAGCACGCATCTGAGGGGTCCATCTCCTCATGTACAGCAGCAAATAATGTAAAAGTTGACAAGAAAAAATATAAAGCTGCACAGCCATCAGAAAGGTTTGGTAAAGATGATTCGGCTATCAGGGTGTCCGAAGGGGGAACCTTAATCCAGTGATGGCAAAAAATAAAGATAAAGGAGCCTTAGAGCAGACACTGGAAAAGGTGTATGCCAAAAAAAAAATAGAAAGAAAGAAAAGAATGTCACTGCCGCCCCTTCTGCATGGAGAAAGGAGCTGGCAGATGGCACAGAAATAAATGCCCTCATCAGTGAACATATCACAAAAATGACAATTTTTCTAGGCGGTCCAGGCCATGGGAAATTTGAATAACATACCTGCCACCCTCCATCCGCATGCTCAGGCTCCAACCTATCTGCCTGTGGAAAGAGAGGGAGGAAGAAGAATATTACATGCATATGGAGGAAGGTGACCCTGTGGAGTTAGAGGGCACACCTGAACCAGATTCTGAACCTCTTTGAAGGCAAATTGAAGACTACTCATCTTTTTCCTCATTTGTCATACAAATAATTAATACTCTCAACATCCCACCACTAGAAAGAAAAGAAGGATGAAGAGGATGATTTTCTAGACATAGTGGGAGTAGTTCCACCAAGCAGGATGCTACCTCCCATACATAAAACATTTAAAAAGGTCATAGGAAAAATCATGGCTGCACCCACTTGCAGCCATCAACAAAAAGAGAGAAAATATCAGCTGGACAAGGAGAGAGTGAATTATCTGTATGCCCATCCTAATCATCATGGAGCAGTCCTGGCTGCTGCTTGTGAGAGAGCCAAAATCACTCTATCTGCACCATCCCCTGAAAAGGACTCTAAAAAACTGGATACTGTTATACAACAGCTTCCCTTCTTATCTGACAGGCAGCTTATTCAACACATATAGCACAGTTGCCAAAAGCCTACCGGGTCAGAACAGCATGGAGAAAACTGCACACAGCAAGACCGCGCTGTGAAGAGCGTGAATGGCTTAAGAGTGACAGGGGAATTACAGCGATATGAAAGGATCGCTCCCCCCGGTCGCTCACCCAGAAGAAGGAAGTGTATGTGGACACTGCAGGTCAGGTTCTCAGTCAAGCTGCTCCCATGGTGGAGTGGCTAGAGCACCTGGCCCTGCAGTGGATGGGGTTGGGGAGAAAGACGTTTTATTCCCTGTAAAGGAATCTTTTTTTTTTTTGTACTTTTTCTTGCCCCTGTGTCCACACCCCCCCCCCTCAGAGTTGGTTATAATAGTTTCAGGGGGCATGGAGCAAAGCCCCCCTTAAAACAAATAAAGTACTTGCGGGTCTTGCCACACACTGTTTGAAACAGCGTGGTCTTGCTGTGCACGTTTCTGTCCCATGCTGTTATGACTCTGTGCCACCAGAGAGCACTTTTTGACACAATTCTGGCATTAGCAGAAACAGAAGATGACGGTTTGACACAGCACCTGATTGTCACAGCAAGATCAGCCCTGGTTGCCACAAAATATCACTTCCATATTGCAGTGGACACTAATGACACTGCTGCCAGAGTTTTAGCTCATGTAATGTCATTAAGAATGTTTCCTGACTAAGGATTATCATCCTTTCCCAAGATACTCAAAACAAGTCCATGAATTTCTCCTTTGAGGTAGATTCATTACTTGGTGACAAACAGAGACCTACATGAAAAAGTGAATAAATACAAAATCACTTTCAAAAGTAACAATGGGAAGGATGAGGCCTCTAACTTGTACAGGTCATGCAGAAGGGGAGGCAGAAATGGGATACTTCCCAAGAGCCTTTATCTCTTACGTTCGTTATGAGCACCAATCACAAAGAGGTTACCATAGGGGGAAGGAAAAAAGGCTTCCTGAGTAATGCTGCAACACCAGTACCTAAGACTCAGTCAAAACAAAACCCTTAGCAATTTTGCCCTTGTCACCCAACCTTTGCCAGTGGGAGGAAGATTGGCACACTACTTCCAGGGATGGGAAAACATTACCACAGACAAGTGGATACTGAAAGTATTGGGCTGGGGGTTGTGTCTGCAGTTCAAACACTTTCCAGACCTTCAAAAACACAGAAGCTTCTCAGCTCATTCTCCCACACAAAAAAAGTCTACTGGAACTGGAAGCAAAAAAAAAAACTGTTAATATCAAATGCTATAGAAAAAGCCCCTTGCTTCCAGTGAGGCAGGTGCCTATTCTCAAGATACTTCCTGACCCACAAGAAAAGTGTGGAGTGGCGACCCAAATTAGACCTTAGGTTTCTGAATAAGCATTTGAAAAAAGAAAAATTCAAAATGGTCACACTAAGGACAATGATGCCATCTTTGCAAAAAGGTCATTGACTGGGATCCCTGGATATGAAAGATGCCTATTTTCATATCCCGGTCAGACAGTCTCACAGAAAATACCTCAGATTCAAACTGCCATTGCCAGATTTCAAGTCTCCTATTTGGTCTCACCTCAGCTCCAAAGGTTTTCACAAAGTGCCTGGCTGTGGTGGCAGCACATCTGAGAAAACAAGGTATAGTGCTTTCCCCTTCCTGGACAACTGGGTAGTCTCAGGGAAAACAGAACAAGAGGCAAGGTGCTCAGTTCAGTTGGCAAAAATCTCCTTGGAGAACCTGGGATTCTTTATTAACTTGCAGAAGTTCCAGCTAGAGCCTGTTCATGTACTGGACTTCATAGGAGCAGAGCTAAACAGAAAAGTTCAGATGCATCACAGGTTTTATCTGGGGTGCTTGAAACGGGTGGCTAGTCCCAGCAAATTGAAGACAGAAACAAGTTTTTAGCACTCTGAGTCCAGCAAGATGTCAATGAAACCAGGAATTAAGCAAAGATTTATTGAGAGGTTACCACAAACTGAGTTTGTGGTAACGTCTGAATACATTTTTAGTTGCTTAATTCCTGGTTTCATTGACGTCTTTCCGGATTCGGAGCAGAGCTAAACAACCTGCAGGGGATAGCTTTCTTCCCTCAGGTCAGAGTTATAGCTTTGATAACAACAGCACAGACTTTCACAGCAGGTCAGCTAAGACCTGCAAGAGACTTTCTACAGTTACTAGGACACATGGCTGCATGCACAGCTGTGGTTCCATGGGTCAGGTTCCAAATGAGAGATACCCAGTACCACTTAAGGGACAAACTGATCCCAAATATGGGATGCACTTTCAAAACTAGTGCCAGTGGAAAAAGCACTAGTGGAATCATTACAGTGGTGGAATGAAGAAGCAACCTCAGACAGGGCATCCCCCTCCTTCAGCAATCACTAGCAAGTATTCTTACTATGGATGCCTAATTTCTGGGGTGGGGTGCCCACCTGCAGGATCTCACAGTGAGTGGCACATGAAGTCCACTGGAGTCACTAGAACACATAAATCTCCTGGAGCTGAGAGCAGTACTGCTAGCAATGCACTCTTTCTCCTCCCAGCTACAGGGTCAGACTGTCCAAATCAGGACAGACAACACCACAACAATGTTCTACATAAACAAGCAGGTAGGAGCAAGATTCTCAAAACTGTGTACAGAGGCAATGAGGTTCTGGGACCTGGCAGTTTCCTTAGAAGCATATTTTTTTGCAGTATGTCTACCAGGCAAAGGGAATATCCTGGCAGATTCTCTAAGCAAAATCAGTTAGGGTAATGATGAATGGGCCTTAAACCAGCAAGTTCTGGTTACGGCATTCAAAAGGTGGGCAGTCCCAATATTGATCTGTTTGCATCTTAGGAGAACTATCAGCTCCTGCAGTTATCTTGCAGACCACCAGCTAGAGGAACAGTGACAGAGGACTCCCTGGTACTGGACTAGACATGGAAGTTTCTCTGTGCCTTCCACCATTTCCACTCATTCAGAAAGTACTCCTGAAACTAAGGAGAGAACCTGCAACAATGATCATGATAGCTCCAGACTGGGCCAGACAGGCCTGATACTTAGTGCTCCTAGTTCTGTCTGATATGCATCCAGTCTGTCTCCCATTCAGTCACAATTTATTGACTTTATCCCAGGGCAAAATAAGATTTCTGAACCACTAGACCATAGCCCTGAGTATGTTTCTTAAGAATCTAGAATTTTCTGGACTAGATCTTTCAGAAGAACTCCTGATGGTGCTTAAGGTTTCAAGAAAATTCACTACCAGGAAAGCTTATTCCTCTAAATGGAAAAGGTTTTCTTACTGGTGTACCCTCAGAAAAATAAATCCAATAGAGGCCGGGTTGTTTATAATTCTGCAATACCCAGTACACCTATGGCCTTCAACTTTAAATGTGCACTTAACAGCAGTATCACCATACGTATCAGCTGGCAAGGAAAAGTCTTTGGCCTTACAACCCATTTTCAAAAGTGTTTTTAAAGGCCTAAGCCACTTGTATGCACCAGTGAAGGACCCTATCCCACCCTGAGACTTCAACATATACCTTGCCCAGCTTCTGAAGGCTCTCTTTGAGCCCATGGAAATTATTCAACTGAAGTATGTCAAATGGAAAACCATATGTCTGGTTACAGTAACCTCTGCTAGGAGGGTAAGTGAACTGGAAGCCCTCTGCAAAGAGACAAATTACATAATCCCACACAGGGATAAAGTTGTTCTCTGAACCAACAGAAAGTTCCTTCTTAAGCCGGTATTTGAATTTCACCTGAACTCACCTGTACTCTATCCAGAGCATTCCAGTCTGGGTGAAGAAACATTACATAGCCTGGACCTAAAGCAAGTCCTGACTATCTATATGGACTGAACAAAAGGTGTCAGGACCCACAGTACCTAGATTTTGTTACCTATGATGAGGCTGGCAAAGGCAAACCAGCTACAAAGAGATTTAGCTCTCACTGGATGTTTTTTTTTTTCATTCAATTTTGCTATGAAATAGCTGGAAAAATACCACCAGCAGGCTTAAGGACTCACGCCACAAGGGATACCTCTGCCTTTATGGCATCTTCAAGGAGTAGCCCATTATTACACATTTGCAAAGCAGCTGCCTAGAAAACAGTACACACATTCACAAAGCCCTACTGTTTGCATTTACAGTCCAGAAGGTTTGCCAGCTTTGGAACTGCTGTCTTGCAGAACCTTTTTCCTAACTAGTGCCGGTGCAAGGCTGTGTGCAGCTGGGGCCAGATCATGGACTGTCCCTGCCAACCTCCCTCTACCCCAGTCAGTTGGCTCACTGGACCTGCATATGGGACCCCCACCGAGTACCACCCCAGCACTCTGACATTCACACCGTGACCCCTAGCTTCCTAGGGCACCCCATGCTCCTTCTGCCCCCACTCCCCTTCCTTGCCAGCATATCCCCCCACCACCTTCATGGCCTCTCTCGGGTTGCACCAGGTGGGGGGTGATGTATCCCTCTGTCAAACCCCACTGGTGTGCCACATATTTGGCACAATCCTGCAGATGTGGCAACTTCCTGGTCTGTGGTGCAGGGACCATCATTTTTACAAAATACAGTGCAGGGTACCCGACACACCCGGAGTTTGCCACAGCCCTAGATTGCTTCAAATTGTGATGATCTAAGGGATCTTTGAAAATTAAGCCCTGGGAGTCTGACCCCAGTGTTGCTGAAAACCCTCCATTTTAACACCCAGTGCACAAGCAAGGTGTTAGATACAGTAACTAATTACAAAAAAAGATGTAATGTTCCTAACCCCCACCCACTACCACCCATCTTGCCCTCTTCCCCTCCCAACCACACTGCAATATATCCCCCTACTCCGAGCCCAATAGCATCTCATACCACTCTTCCCCCATGCCACCCTTAATTTAAAAAAAGAAGACTGCAACTGATGCTGTCTACCTCTTTGCCTCCCTGGCTCTCTGCTGTCTGAATGAATGAAACCATGATCAGCTGTTCAAAACTGTGGTTTAATTCATTCAAACAGAGACAGTGGAGATGATGAAGGGAGGGCTGCTCTCATTACTCTGACTTTTTTTGAATTATGGGTGGCATATGCTAGTGGTCTGAGTAAAGGGGTTATTCTGCAGTGTGGTAGGGTGGAGAAGAGGGACGGATGAGTACTAGTGGGTGGGGGAGAGAAATAACTTCAATTTGTTGTCATTATTCACTGTAGCTGACACCAGTGTTGGGCATCTCATGTCAGAGTCAGGAAGTTGCCTTGATGGTGGGGGGGAAGGTACCACGGAACACCTGAGGTACTTAGATATGGGCAGGGTGTGGGGGTGTTCCACTGAATGGCAAGAATACTTGAACATGGAGCAGGGTGTGGGGGTACTACTGGATGCAGATAAACTTGGATATGGGGCAGAGTGTTAGAGTAGGTACCACTGGACATCATGTATACTTGAACATGGAGCAAGATGAGGGTGACAGGTACCATTGGACACCACATATACTTGGTCAAGGGGCAGGGTGAGGGAGTGGATGTCACTGGATGCAGGAACACTTAGAATGTGCCAATGTGTGGGAGGGGATGCCACTAGACAGGAGGAGACTACTTGGTACATGGGTGGGATTGAGCTAGGAAGGAAGTCATCAGTGGATACCATGGATTGCTTGGTGCAGGGGTGGAGTGAACATGGGTATGCCAGTGTACTACTGGGCTGTCTGGCAAACAGTCGGGCAAAGGCAAAGAGTGACACTGAGGCCGAGTACTTCTTGCTATGAAAAGTATTGGAAGTGTTGGCTGCCGGAATTATCAATACAAAGTAGTGTGTATCTTTCATCAAATTTCTCTTTTAAAAAGTAAGGAATTCATTGCAAAGAACTATGTTTAGGCATCAGGTTGCCTCTTAATGTCACAAATGTGAGGAAATGCAATGTTAAGGTAAACAAAAAAAAATTCCCTGAGCCTTGGTGAATCTGTGGCATGTTGTTTCTTGGGCTTTGAATAATCATGCAATGTAGCAACTGCATGGCTCCAACTTAAGTACTCTGTCTCATAGTACTGTGTATTGTTCTGTGCCAGAAAAGGCAGAGCCAAACATAGGTCAAAGCTAACACCGCTTAAAGTCTCAGAAACAACATGCCACAGATTTACCAAGCCTCAGAGAATGTCTTTGCCCTAATATGACACCACATTTCCTTACTTTTGTGGCACTATGGAGCAACCTTAACTGATTGCTAAACTTAGTTTTTCACAATGACTATGACATGGTCAACATCATAAATTCTTTCAATATATACATCTTTCATGTATTTTGTAATTGTAATTTGTTGCATTAATTAATTTCTTATTCAGCTTTGTATTTTGCAATGTTCTTCATCTTACCAGTCACTTGAACAGCTCATACTGGCCATGCACCATATTCAAATGCCTGCCTACTTGTCTGTGCTACTTGACATGTTTTCAGGTGCCCTTCTGTGGTTGCGTTTGCTCAAGTTACTGCATTGCTGTTGGACATCCTGCACCATCTGTCTTTAACCATGCTCTCACTTGGATTTCTGTATGCACCCCCACACCTGCTCTCCCAGGACACTCCTGGAAGCAATCTTTTTGAGCTTACTATGTATTCCTTGTCAAAGCATGCATAAAATAAATAACTAAATACTTTTGGTTAATCTGAGAATGTTATCAATTGAATTGCAGAACATATTGCAAGTTTTTTTAATTTATGAACAATTACACAACTGATTTTTGTTTTCTTTCTCAGGCTTAGAGTGAAGGCTTGCAACCAAAACTGATCTTAACACAAATATTTCTTCTAGTAGCTGGAAACCACTGGGCTTGCTGCTGTTTGTTTTATGTCCTTTGGATCTCATTTTAAATATTAGCATATGGAGTAGGCTAGGATGTGGGTTTTCTTATTTAGATTAAACTTTTCCAAGTCACTTAACACAGTTCAACTAGACCATAGACATAGAAAGGCTCCAGTGCTCTGTGTCTTGTTTTTAATTATGCTAAACTTCAACAAAACATTGGCAGTAAATGTAGGGAAAGAAAAGCTAATCAAATGTCCTTTGTAAGCAGAGACACATTATCAGAGCTATACAGAAATAACAGGAATCAGCAAGTATCAAGAGAAAAACAGATGTGCCTTCAGGGTTTGTTCTGCTCCCTGAAAGTTGTTATTGGCTCTAACACAGACACAACACAGTTAGGCATTACTCAAGATGTTCCTGTGCCCTATTCCTGAACTGTGGATTATATTTCTATACCCAGTTGTTCAGTGTTATTCTCCTGAATATGTCTTATCCTGTTACTGTATTGTATTCTTCTAGCCTGAAAAAGGAAAATAATATTTAGCAAAATCTAGATTGAACTAAAATAGAGGTCTTGCTCCTAAAAAGAACATACTGTATGGTGTACACTTGTATCGTTTGACATTTTATACTTCAACATTTATTGTATATCAACAAAAAACTATGTTATATAGATCTTATCCTTTTGTATTGCTATAGCTTGGATTAATAAGTATACTGCAGTATAGTGTATGGTAGAATGCTGTTGTGTATGGAGATCCATGCACTTGAAAGAGTCGCTCTGCTGCAGTAGTGATGTAGCTACTAAAGTAGAATGACTTTTCATTCTGTTTTAGTAGCTGCATTGCAATGCAAGGGCTCCATCAGTGCTGTTCATATGACAGTGGGTGGTTGAAGCTTCGCTCATGTGAGCTGGCCGGTGGGTGGATGGTGGTGAAGTGTGGGCAGTGGAGTGTAAAGACTGATTGTTGTATACACAAAAAGTAAGTGATTTTGACTTTTTTTTACCATAAACTATAGAAAATAGTGTGTGGTAGCCCAAATACACAAGACTCTTATTACTCCTTGTGGTTACCATTATGACAAAGTGACCTCTTAAGTTTCACTCTCTAGGTCCTTGTCATCATGGTAACCTCTCGGGGTAAGAATAGCATCGTTGTGTATGGGCTGCTATACACTGTTCTTTATGTTGTCCTAGTTAAATAAACATTTTCCATGACTACTTACAGTTTTTATCAATTATTTCAAGAGAAGAAAACTCAATGCAGAAAAATTGGGTTTAAGTTTACAGAAAGACCCAAATTCTTTTTGCCTTTTATTTTAACCAGCTAAACTCCATTGGGATGGACGTTCCGTTATTAGGGATTGTCCCCAGCCAATACATGGCAAATAAAATACATACATGATCATACAATACACAAGATATATCATAACACTGTACTTTAACAGTACAGGTATAGCAAGCATTTAACAATTAAGCAATAATGCACGGCAGGGTGTGTGTTGTGCTGGGATAACATCATACGTCGGGTGGTTAAAGCACGAGGCCACAGGCCGAGTGCGTTCAACACCCGAGAAGTGACATTATCCAGCATGACACACACCCTGGAGTGCATTATTGCAATTATACAATGGCTAATGTTTGGAGAGAATAGAAAAGAAAATAAGAAAAATGTTTTAAATATTTTTTACTTGTATTTTTTGTGTGGAAGAACATTTATATAAAAATAAGTTCCTTTTTCTGTTTATCTACTATCAGAGCTGTCTGTGTATCAGAAGCACTGTTGTTATGTCTTACTTGTTGGTCCTGATTGTGGTTTTGTTTCATTCATTCTGCCCTCCCCCCACCCACCATGTGCTGCTTGCAGTTCTCCCAGTACACACTGCTGTGATATTTAAATGTACTGGGACTTGGGAGATTATTGTACTGAGATGACATTTTTATGGAGTCACCAGGATTTGGGGGTGTTAGGCAGTTGCCGCTCTTGCTGCTGGTCTGAGTTCCTGAGCAGGACTGCCAAAGAAGAAGGAGATATGTAGGAGGGGGTGAGAATGAAGGTTTAGTCTGCTGTGCTTTTTTTGTGTGTATTTAGTAGCCAGCAAAGGTACAATTATCAATAAGCAAAGAGAGGGTGAGGCAGCTCAGGATATTAAGGCAGTGCCAACTTCTCAAAAAATTTCCACATGGCAATTCCAAGAACTGTAAGTGGCCACACAGCCAGGGGGAGAAAATCACAACCAGTTTGCTTGGTCATGATAAAAAAAGCTTCTTTTTAATTTAAAGATATACTTTAAAAGGTACACAGCACACGGTTTGAAATGAACAGCACCCCCTCCACTGTTCATTTTACCTAGAGTGCATCTCATATGTTCCTACCATATCCTGTTATGTTTAAACAATTTCTGTTCTTGATTTCTGTATATAAGTGTTTTAATTATTCATGTACATATACCAATTATTGAACCTTGATTACTGTATATAAGTACATACGTGTTTTAAATCTTCCTATACATGTACCAATTATTGAACCTTGACCTTATCAGGTCCATCTTGCAAATGAGCTGTGCTCAATGATGTTCGCCTGAATAAATAAAGATTTGATTGATTGATTTATTGATTGATTAAACAGCATGTGCTCCACGCAGCAGCTGTACTGACTGAGTGGCCAGCTGTTTGACGGTCAGGAGGGTGGACAGATTCACATTTCAACTTTCGTGTTCCAGTACAAAACTGGGAAAGAATAACTTTGAAGCTTCAGTCTCCTTGTGAAAAACCAGGAATGACCACAAAAGAGAGACACAGAGACCAAGACAGCCAGGGGAAGGGTGCAGAGAGCCACCTACTGGCCAAAAGCAGCAACATATGTATACTTACAAAAATCATAGAAAAGCTCAAAGGTACTTTAAAAATGTTTATTTATTTATTTATTTGCATTTGAGCCATTGCATAATATCAAGAATGCACTCAAGGGTGTGTGTCTGTGTGGGATGTCACTTCTTGGGTATTGGATGCATTCTGCCTGCAGCTTTGTACCCAACCACCCAAGGCGTGAGGTTAGCCCAGCAGGACACATATTCTGGTGTGCATTACTGCTTAAATGTTTGCTTGCATGCTGTTGTACTAGGTCCTGCTAGCACACATTTTTACTTAAGCAATAATGTACAACAGGGCATGTGTTGTTGTGAGATTTACACATGTCTTGTATGGTGTGTCACAAGGCGCAGCTGAGTGACTTTAACCACAAAAGAAGTGTGTAAATCCCACTATTACACATGCCCTGAAGTGCATTATTGCTATTATAAAATGAATCTGTTATTAAAAATAAAAATGAATTAGGTTCAAAGAAAGTAAACATTTAATCATCAGAATCTTTACCAGCTGTCTGTTGCAGGATTTATACGCGGTCATATGACATGTTTTGACCAGTGAGGTTACAGGATTTTCAAGACCCATTTTATAATATATATTTACTCAAGAGAGACCAAATGAGATATAATATGTCATTTGCAATGGGGTTTTGATTTTAGAGATTTTTATAATGAATTTACCTAGGATAGTCAAGGTAATATGCAATAATTCACTTTTAGTGGGGTCCAGCTTTTAGAATCTATTTTTCTAGAACTGATTGTCTTATACACAATGGGTGAGATATTTAGACTGCTCCAGGCAGGGGCGCAAGCCTTGGTGCAGTACAACTGGGATGCGCCAGAGCATGGGCTGGGCGATATTCAACGGTGCTGCACCATGGCCCAGCACCACTGAATATGGCACTAGGAGTGCCCACACTGTGCCAGTGCAAGTGGCAGGTGAGGAGCAAGGGGCTGCACCAGCGCAAGTGCAGTTGCGCTAGACTCAGCAAGAGTGATATTCAGATGTGAGCATGCAAATGAGACCATTATGTATGCAACGCACAAATGGGGCCATTTGCATGTCATTATGACCCCATTTGCATGCAGTGAGCCAATCCCCGGTGACTTGTGCCTGGCGTCCTGCCAGGCTGCAGCTGTTGCGGACCGATATCCCCTGCCCCTCAACAGGCAATGTGCCCCAACACCCGATCGCGGGCTTTAGGTAGATTTAAATTCCCTGGTGGTCCAGTGGACCCTACCCTATTGCCCAATCATGGGAGTAATATATTCATATCCCTGGTGGTCCAGTGGACCCTACCTCATTGCCCAATCATGGGCTTTTGTAAAATGTAAATACCCTGGTGATCCAGTGGGCCTGCTCTCCTGCCTGATCACGGGCTGTAATTATAATTACATTCCCTGGTGGTACAGTGGACCAGATCCCCAGCCTGATTGTGGGAAAATTAATAAAGTAATTCCCTGGTGGTCCAGTGGACCTGATCCCCAGCCTGACCGCGGGCGAATGAATAAATGAATTTCCTGGAGGTCCAGTGGACCCGATCCCCAGCCTGATCACAGGCTTTAGTTGTAATGACATTCCCTGGTGGGCCAGCGGTACACCCCCCCCACCCACCACTCAGACCCACCACCCGCTCCCCTTGGTCAGCAGCGGGCAGCAGCTCCCCACCAGCAAGCCGCCTGCCAAATGACAGCGTACAGTATGGCTGTATGCCCATTGGTCCCCCGCGTGGGCCAATGGGCATGCAGACCGTACTGTACTGCACAGTTCTGAAATGTGAATGGTTCATTCACATTTTGGTACTGTGTGGTACAGTACGGTCTGCACACCCATTGGCCCAGGCAGGGTACCACTGGATGAACAGCTGTACTGTATGCTGTCAGTTGGCGGGTGGCCAGGCAGCTTGTGGGTAGGGAGCTGCCACCCTCTGCTAACCGGGGGGGGTGGGGTGGTGGGTCTGAGTGGGCGGGTGGGGAAGGGTGTACCACTGACCCACCAGTGAATGTCATTACAACTAAAGCCCATGATCCAGCTGGGGAGCAGATCCATTGGACTACCAGGGAATGTAATTATAACTACAACCTGTGATCAGGCAGGGGAGCAGGTCCACTGGACTACCAGGGAATATCATTTTAACTACAGCCCATGATTGGGCAGGGGAGCAGGTCCACTAGACCACCAGAGATTTATTGCTATTATGCCCATGATCGGGAGAGGGCACAATGCCCATAGTGAGTCTCAGGAGGTCGAGTGGCCACCCACAGCAGGCGACTGCCATGTCGTACCCAGCAATATAGTGGTTGGCCTGTGGGTGTCCCCCAAAATGCTCCTGTTTTCCATGGGCACATTTTTGCACCCCCCGTGCGGCACAAGGCAGGTTTGTGCCTGCATATGTGCCGCACATCCCAGCTGAATATCGGGATATGCTGCATATGCATGGGCACGTCCCCTGTATTTGTGGTGCATACATTTCTGGTGCACCCTGGCGCATCAGGAATTGCGCAGCGCAACATCCCCCTTTGACTATAATGCCGGGGTGCATCAGTGGGTTTCGCATGGCACAACACAGTTGCACCATGCGCAACCCCTTTGAATATCCCACCCAACATGTCCTTTTCAGTGGGGTTCTGCTGTTGGGTTCTGTTTTCACACAGTTTTGCAGTGTATTTACCAGGATAACCCAGCTGAGATGCAATGTCTAATTTTCAATGGGGTCCTGTTTAATGCATTTTTTGCACTGTATTTACCCAGCATAGCACAGCTTCAATGCTATCTTGTTTTCAGTAGGATCCTACTTTTCCCAATTTTTACATTGTAAGTACTCAGGATAGTGCAGCCAAGATGCAATATCTTTTTTTGATGGGGCCCTGCTTTTACTCCTTTTGATAATGTGTTTACTCAGGGTAACTCAGCTGAAAGGCAAATTACAATACATGAGGCCCAGTTTTCACAATGTATTTTTCCCAGGATAGAGCACCATAGACGTACAGTTCAGTGAGGGCTCTGTTGTACTGGGGTCCTGGTTTTACACATTTTTACTATATATTTACCCAGGACAGACCATCTGAGATGCAACATCTCATTTTCAGTGGTGTCCAGCTTTTACACATTTTTAGATTGTATTTATCCATGACAGGGCAACTGAGAAGCAATATCTAATTTTCAGTGGGCTTCCACATTTTGACCCCATATTCCCAACATAGTCTTTTCATGACCTAACGTTATGATTAAGCCAGGTGGAATTATTTTTTTTAATTCCATCCAAAAGGTGTTTTCACATTGTGACTGTGAAAACATGTTTTGGAAGGGATTTTAAAAATGACACCTGTCATATCCAAGAGATATGTTGAACATTAGGGTCCAAAATCTGCAAAAACAAAGTTACAAATAAGTGCTGGAACAATTCAACGTTTCTTCATAACTTAGTTGATTGTTCACATTTTGACCCAAAATTTTCAGCAAAGTCTTTTTATGACCCCATGTTATGATCAAGACAGGTGGATTTTTTTGTATGTCTGTCTAAAAGCTGTTTTCACATTGGGACTTTGAAAACATGTTTCAAAGGGGATTTGAAATATTACACCTATCAGGTATATCAGGCTGGGTAACAAAAGGGCTATATTTGGTGCCAAAATCTACAAAAATCATGAAGTTATAAGTAGACACTGAAAAAATGTAACCTTTCCTCATAAATTTATTGTTTTTTTTTTGACATTCTGGTCCTGAACTTTCCACACTGTCTTTTTATAACCCCAACTTATTATCACAGCAGGGGAAATGGTTTAAATCCCATTCGAAAGGAGACTTTGCAGGACAAATGCAAAAACATGTTTCAGAGGAGATTTGAAAAATGATACCTGTCATGTTCACGAGGTGGGGTAATACAAGGGCTGTGCTGAAAACTGGTTGTCAAATTGTGCAAACATTGCAATTTTTATGAGTAAACATTGAAAAAATTCAATGCTTCTTCATAACTTCTTTGTTTTGTGACATTTTGACCCCAAATGTTCAACATAGTCTTTTTATGACCCTTCCATCTGAACATGACAGGCATCATTTATAAAATACTGATCAAAACATCATTTTGTGCCGCAAGAGCAAAAACATATTTTACTCAGTATTTGAAAAATGGTACCTGTCACATTCACAAGGTGGTGTGAAAAAAATGGCTAGTTTTAAAATTTAGGATCAAAATGTTAAATATTACCAAAGGTATAAGTGAGCATTGAACATTTCAATGTACTTTAATAACTTTAGTGTTTTTGTTTTTAATATGTTGACCCACAGTTTTCAACATAATCTTCTTATGACCCCATTTCATCAATCCAGAAGGTGAAAATTTCAAAATCCTGCCTGAAATGTGATTTCACAGAGCGGCTATGAGATCTTTTTTTGGGCCACATTTCAAAAATGTAATCTGCATTGTTCATGAGGTGGGATCCCAAAAAGGCCATGTTGAAAATTTGGGGGAAAAATATGTAAAAAATGACCAAGTTATGAGTCCTAGTTCAAAATGCATTGAAATACATTGACCTCCTGATTTCCCAGTCTGGCTTTGAATAGTGAAGATGTGTCTCTGGTCTAGACAGGATTGCGGCATTGGACTTCCAGTAGGTAAGTAAGGGGTGGGGGTTGCTGAGAGGGGTGTCAGGTTGGGGTAGGATAATGGCAGCAAGAGACATTGATGGACCATTTTCTTTTTTACAAGGTAAAGGTGTAAGAAAAAAATAAAGACTACGAGGTATGGAATTTTTTAATTTATTTCAGGTACCAACACTGGGGATTGGACACTCCAGTGTCAGTTTAACATTTACAAGGCCCTGGGAGTAATGGCGAGGTGGGATGGATACTTATCAGAGGGTGGGATTGTTCAAAATGGGCACAGGAAGTGAGGTGGAGGTAGGAGAGAGAATTTTCAGAAGGTGGATTGTTCATAATGGGCACAGAACTGATGGGGATTTATTTGTATTAAAAACTCTATTCAGGTGGGTGCCAGGCAGTAGGAGATTGGTCCCGTGATGGAGTTGCACAGGCACTGACCAATGTCATGATCAGCCTAATTAATAACTGGACTGTCACTGTTGAGCCACTGCAACCTGAAATGCATGGACCTGACAGTGACACACATGCGAAATGTGGTTCGTTGTAAGAAAATGTTTGCTGTGCATGCACATGCAAACATATAAATTACGAAGAAAAACAAGTACAAGTACACTTTCTGTGTAAATGTAGAATCAGGTGCATGAATAGCTGGCACCTACTTAAAGAGAAGTAGCTTTCAATCTAGAGTACAAAATGGAAACAAAGACCATTTACCTTATGTCAAGTGTTGAATTTATTCAGTGCAGTATCAGGTTTTGCAAAACAACTTATAGCATCAAGTACAAACCCATTCAATGTTCTTCAGTAATTTCAAACCATGAGTCAGTAAATTCCATGCACTGTTATGGCACACTTCCTGGACCCCCTTATGCTATTATCAAGATGATGTCACCGGCTATCTAGCCAAGCATTGCTTCTCCCTGGATGTGCTTCCACATACATGTGGCTCAGAATAAATGTAAAATACCATATTTCATCAATTATTAGCCACAGCTAGTATTCAACTAATTATTTTTCAGCCACGGCTAATAATCATGATGGTGCTAAGATATATTAGAAAAGTAGAAAATTAGAAAAAAATCCAGTACCCACCACCTTTTTCCAAAAAGTATTCTTCTCAGAGACTGTCTAAGTGACAAATCATCTTTATTGAATTCTCTGGTACAAAAACAATCTTGTTTCAATGCCTGAAGTGTTTTGGATCTCTGGCTTGATCCCTTATCAAATGTCTTTGATGAAGGATCTATCCAGAGATCCAAAACTTATCAGGCATTGAAACAAAATTAATTTTGCATCATGGATTTATCACTGAGCCAATTTCCAAGTGGCATCCTGTTTTGAAAAATGTGGTGATCACTGGATTTTTTTTCCAATTTTCTATTTTGCTAATATATCCACAGCATCACCATCCAAGTGCAACTTTTTTCTGTTGTACTACTGTAACAAGTTTGGCAGAGAGTGGGATAGGCCTGGTGAATGCCAGAGTTAGAAAGTCTGCCACCTCAGACCAGAAAGTCTGCAGGTTAGGACACTGCAAGAGTATGTGGAAGAGATCCCCTCACCCAGCAGTTTATATCAGGAGACAGGTGAGCCACATGCAGGACTGCTGGGGTGCAGTATGATAGGTGCAGCACTTTGTTCTGCATGGGCTGAGATCTGGTGTCTCTAAGAGTCATGGGAGCCATCTTCTAGTACAGACCCCACTGTGAAGCATTAATCTGTTTATTCAGCATAAAGGACCACTTATGACAGTCTGCTACTGTTTGACCAGGTTTGCTGTCCTGCAGGTAGTGATAAGTGGTGCCTGCCCTCCCTTTGGGATGGAAGATCCAGTGTTGCAACGGATGCCCTTGGGGGCTTTTGCAATGTTCCAGAACCCATTTGAGGGTAGGGTTAAGTGTCCTGTAGAGTGGCAGGTAGTGCTAGAAGTCTACTTTATCCAGCTTATGTCTGTCCTTCAGGGCCTGGAAGGAATCCATGGCCTGCAAGCTTGACATGAGAAGATCTTTTACAAGCAGGATACCCTGGCACTCCCAGCTAACTTCCTATTTGAATACTTGGGTTACAGAAAATTAGTTACACTAGTTTGGGTTAATGGCCCTATTATGACTGGCTTTCGTTTTTTCCCATAGAGAAAGCCAGTTATAATTTTCTGTTATAACCAGCTGGTTATAATGGCAAACACGTGCTGGCTTTTACTATGGGAAGGCATGAGCCACTGTCCCCTCATGCACAAAGCTTTGTGGCTCTCTTTCAGAGCTCCGGGAACACTCACCAACTCCTCATCAGCTCTAAAGTCCTCAGTCTTTCTCTCTCTCGCTGTCTCTCATACCTCTGTTAGTTTAATGTAACTCACCTACAGGGAAAAAACAAAACATCTCAAGATCTCCTATCAAGACCCCCAAGTTACCATGGAAACCCAATCTCTTCAACCTATAACAGTTACCAGAAATATTGTTCCTTCTAACTTTTAACACTTTTAAAACACTTTCCTATACTTTTTCAGCTACAGTTGCAGCATGTAACTTTCTCAGTGGCAGTTAAAAAATGCAGTTGTGCCTGTCATGAATGTCTTCCTTGACCTGTTACCTGGGAACAGACCAAAAACAAATACAAATTGTGTCTTTTAAACAAAAATAAGCTTTTGACCATGCACGTGTAACTGAAGTCTCTGTTACTCTTCACTAATGCTATTGCATTGATGACCTCTCCTCCTCAAGGCAAAAAATTGAAGTCCTGCAATTATGTAAAACAATGGCTGGGTAGGCATGTAAAACTTGAATTTTACACACCCCCTCAGTGTGAGATGCTTTTATAAAACCCTCCAGCTTTGCTCTCGGGATTTATGTGGCATCCCATACCTCGAGTGTGTAGAATTCTGGTTATAACCACCTACCCAGGCATTATTCTATATGTTATGTTTATACCTTTCTATGATTCAGGGTGTGCACTGGTACAATGGCTAGTCCCCTTTCTAATCTATATCAGTACTATAGTAGCTTTTGTGTATGGTGATATTAATCTGATGTTTTCATTGTTACAGAACAACTTGTGCCTTCCCTCCTACCCAGCTATCCTCTCTCTATTTGGCGCCCCCTCTCTTCCTCACTTCTGTCTAGGAGTTGGATTGAGAGTTCATGGACAATGGTGAATCAGGTAAGGCTCAGACTCTCACAGAACATGTAGGACAACACTTCAAAGAACTTGTCCCTAGTCAGCCACCATGGTGAAGCTTAAGTGGATGACCTGGAATGTCCAATGGGTAAATCACCCATTAAACAAAAAACGTAAATAAATACTGCAGCAGCTCAAAACACTTATGTGTGCTATTGCCTCATACAAGACAGAGTCAGCTTCTTAAGCATGAGTCCCAGCAGTTGGCTAGGGAATGGAAGAGGAGTAATTTATCTATGAAAAGGGAGTGTCTCCATATTAATTAATAGAGGACCCTTGTGGTCGAGGGAACAGCCACTGATAAAAAAAGATAGATGGGTGATGGTGCTGAGATGTATCCATCCAACCCTATTCTGATTGTAAACAGGTAGTACATCCCAAATATAGATGATCCACATTTCTACCACTCCCTGGCACAAAGTATGGCAGACAATCTGCCAAAGAAGGATACAATTTTCTTGAGGGGACCTTATTCTCTCTCTGGGGCAGCCCTGTTGGAATGATCATTGCTGTAGCCAGGGAAGCCATTGCAGAAACAGGCTAGGGCAACTTTGTAGCAGTTCTACCAGGAGGCCAGTTGATAGACCCCTGGTACCTACTCCACCCCATTGACCATGACTACACATATGGGTCCCTAGTCATCATACATGCAGTAGATTATATTTCTTCTTAACAAGTTCCCACTGCTCTCATGAAATCTCAGAGGTATCTATATACTCCATTGTGGTTTCCAACCATACACCTGTCTCTGCTTTTCTCATACTGATGCAAATGACTGTCAATACCTTAAAACAGACACTGAACTCATTCCTGGTCTAGTCCGAAGACATGAAAGAATAGATCTCAAAAGAGATCAAATTGTATTTTCCACTTAACAACAACCCAGGAACCCCAAAATCATTGGTCTGTGGTGATTTTAAGGCCTTTGTCACAGGACAGATTATTACTTTTTGCTCTCATATTAACAAACAATGGAAGCAGGAGACAGTGGACCTGTCCACAAAATGTGAGACAGCAGAGCAGGCATATTACTCTAAAGGTAGTGTAACAGCAGAAGAATTGAGGAACATTGTACACATTAAGTAGACGCTGAACACCATCTTTACTTATCAGTCTTAAACAGTCTTATTTTATTTTTCACTAACTTGAGTTACGGAAGAGTAATGAAAAGGGAGGAAGCTACTGGCCTTCCGCCTCAAGAAGAGGAAAAATAATTCTCTTATTCCTCATGTGAAACTCCTGGATGGATCAGTGTTGTATGACCCTGGCCAGATTAACAAGGCATTTTGAGCCTTCAAAAGGCACCTTTACACATCCATAATGGCAGTGGCACCTGGTACCATACAGGCTTACCTGGAAACTTTGGGAATTCCACAAGTACTGGAAGTGGTTGCTCATACCGAAAGTGTGGAGATCACTTTAGCAGGCATGATGGAGGCCTTCAAGGCACTGTCCAAAGGCAATACACTGATACTGTATGAGTGAAGTGCAGGCTTTTAACAGGCCTTTGTGCAACAGCTTGCCCTTTTCTCTTCTGGTAGTCTATCACAAGGCCATCTTGATGGAGATCTGTCACAGTCAAGGCATCATGCAACAATTATGGTCATCCCAAAGCTAAATAAAGATCAGGCAATGTGCTCAAATTGCAAACCCATCTCCCTGTACAATGTGGGTGTTAATATATTGGCAAACATTATAGCAATGAGACTGACAACAGCACTACCCCACATTATTCATGGTCACCAATCTGGCTTCATGAAAGGGAGGCAAGGGTCTGACAACCTTTGGACGATAGTGAATCTCCTTGAAGGGTCACAGGTGTTAGCCACCTGCTCTGCCTTGGTGACAATTGATGCAAAGATGGTATTTGACCCAGTGGTATGGGATTTTCTCTACACAGCCAGTGGACCTTGAACCTTTATCAGGCCTTTGCACAACAGCTTACCCCTTTTCCTTCTGGGAGTCTACCACAAGGCCCATATTGATGGAAATCTGCCAAAGTCAAGTTATGAGGCAACAATTACAGTTATTGTAAAGCTAAATAAAGATCAGACAATGTGCTCAAGTTGTAGACCCATCTTTGTGTTCAATGTGGGTACTAAGATGTTGGCAAACATTACAGCAGTGAGACTAGACACTGCACTACCCCACATTATTCATAGTGCCCAGTCTGGCTTCATGAAAGGGAAGCAAGGATCTAATAACCTTTGGATGATAGTGACTCTCCTTGGAAGTGCCACGGGGCTCAGTCACCTGCTCTGCCCTGGTGGCAATTGATGCAGAGAAGGTATTTGACACAGTGGTATGGGATTTTCTCTACAAAGCCAGTGGACCTTGAACCGCATCAGCTCAAATGGGCAGCAAAGATGGGCAACGCATTTTGTCCCACACATGGAAATCCCATTGGAAGTCAATTCACATATAGACCAAGACCCAAAGTTCAGTAAAAGCTGATTCAAAGAAAGATTATGGGCAACTGGCACAGAACCCAAGCAAAACTGGTCAAGATCGGCATCAATATATTAGATGCAGGCTGGAGATACAGACAAAGGCCAGGCCACATGTATCAAATAACCTGGGACTGCCAAGTATCAGATATTTTGGAATAGTATAGGATTGTTATTTATTAATAATAATAATAATAATACAGTACTTTATTTTTATGGTGCCTTTCCAAAGCCAAGGCGCCTCACAGTTTTAAAACACACCAAATTAACATACAATTTAAAAACAACCATAAAACACTTAAAATAAAACAAATACATCAGTCACCATAAGCATGACACCAAAGATGGGTTTTTAGTCCTTTTTATGTTGCTTGCACACATGTGCAAGAAACATAGTGCCATCATGTGAGATTTCGAAGGTGGGTCACCTCCTCCTCCAATTCAGGCAGTGAGCTGGCAGGCGCGGCCCCTGTAAACCAATGCATTTTGGAGCTGTGTATGACACGCTCCAAAATGCAGTGGCATACAGTTGAAAGGGGGAGCTACGCTTCAGTGAGCAAGGATTAAAGCCCACTGCGTGGCTCCCCTGCAGGCGTGCACGGCCCCACACCTACTGCGTATGCCGATGCGGTGCCCAATCCCCATCGGCTGAGCTGCATCTCCCCCAGTTGTAGGTGCCACGCTGAGGAGCCCACCCCAACATGGCAATGAGTCCTTTGGCCGTGAGGGGTGCCCAATCCCGTCAGCTGAACGCCCAACGTCCTTGTGCCATGCTGAGAGCCCACCCCAGCATGGCAAGCGTCCAGACGTCTTTTTGTTTTTAAACCTGAAAAGCAGCGGTCCGCGGGCGTCTCCGACCCCCTCCCACAACCCGCACCCACCCACTGCGCACCTAGCCTCCCCACACCCCTCACCCCATACTTACCTCTGGACTCCGGTGCAATGATCTTCGGTGGATCGGGAACACGTCTGCACTCTTCAAAGCCGACCGCGAACTGAGGAAATGCCGGTAAGCTGTATAATGGCCTAGATAGGGGGGTTTCAACTTTGTTGCATATCTCAGGCATTTCTGGGAATTTTTGCACCAAATTTTCAACATGGGGTTTTTGGGACCCCTTCTCATGAATGATGTCACTGTCATGGCGTTATTCAGGCCCGAAGGGTGATTTTGCGCAGTGACTGAGAAATCACCCTTTGGGCCTGAATACTGCCATGACGGTGACATCATTCATGAAGGGTCCCAAAAACTCATATTGAAAATTTGGTGCAAAATTCCAAAATGACTGTTTTATCGAGCGTATCATGAAAGTTCCTACGCAAGCTCATAAGTTCATGAATTTCAATATTTTTACTCCAGATTTTCAACATTGTCATTTTACCACACCTTCTTATGAGTAGTATAGCTGTCATTTTCATATCTCACCCAAAATGTGTTTCCACCCATGAGCGCAGAATGGCGCAGTCAGTGCAGCGAAATCAATGTACGGGACAAATTAAGAAAATCACAGTGACACTGTTCATGAGCAGAGGTCTTAAAATGGCTATGTTGAAAATTGGTGAAAAAAATTCCTAAAATGACTGTTTTCATGAAGCGTCGTTGCGCAGTTCCTACGAGGCTCGTAAGTTAGCAAATTTTCAATATTTTCACTCCAGATTTTCAACATTGCCATTTTACCACACCTCCTTATGAGCAGTACAGCTGTCATTTTTCACATCCTGCCCAAAATGTGTTTCCACCCATGTAGCGCACAATGGCGCAGTCGGTGTGCAAACTCAATGTATGGGACTCAGTAACAAAATCACAGTGACACTGTTCATAAGCAGAGGTCTTAAAATGGCTATGTTGAAAATTTGGTGAAAAAATTCCTAAAAATGACTGTTTTACCAGCGTGTGTTGCGCAGTTCCTATGCACGCTCGTAAGTTCGCAAATTTTCAATATTTGCACTCCAATGACTTCCAAATACCTAAACAGCACATAGAAGCAAGCAACATTCGGCATTGACAAATGCTTGTTTAAATCCCTCCACAGTCGTACACTCTTGTAGAGCCTTTCCAGGGATCAAAGCACTTAATAGATTAAGACAAATGAGAGATCTTATCACAATCATAAAAGTACAGGGTATAAAACCTAGTTTAAATTAAGGAACATAGTATTTCAACTCACTGGCACCGTAATGGGAGGCACGGTACCACAGTCTCCTAGACTATGGATCCTAGGGAATTTAACCCTTCTGTAGAGAAAATCACACATTCACAAGGCCCTGGTATACTAGCTAGTCATGAAGGCTAAATGTCAACTGCTCATAAAGTGGAGACAACCAACTACTCTGACTTTCAAGGAACAGGAGGCTGGGGTTACTAAAGTAGCCTACCTCCTACAGATCTATTAAGGGGCTAGAAGTGTGAGGGAGAAATTCCTGGTAATCTGGGCTCTTTGGCTGTCTTACACGGAGGCACTGCGAGGCACCACCTGACAGACTCTAATGTAATAGGGAACATACTATAAACTCAGAGGGATAGACTCCTCTCTCCACACTGCTGATGCCTAACCTAGATCCACTAAATTCCCCCATTCTTCTTACCCTCAATATCTCAGCCATGAATTCCCCCCCTTGTATTACTAGTCTCATGCTTAAAACAGGTCTAGTCAGGTTCTTTTTCATGACAGATGCAGGCAATAGTAAATGGACAAATTGATTAGTAGTATCATTTTATTCCGACAGCTAATAACAACTGGTGCACTCAGAGTTGGCATCTAAATATTTAGTTGATGTATTGCACATGTAACCACCCAGTCCCCTCTGGGTTATTAGAATCCCATCAGTTTAGCCATAGGAAGGTACTGGGCAGCGGGTAAAGGTGCTTATTAGCAGCCCTTTGCAGATGACATCATTGTTTACTCAGCTAGGCTGAGCAGAGAATGGATTATGTCATTTAGAATTCTCGTAGCAGCATATGCCACTTTGGAATCAGCTGCTCTGGGGGAGGTTTAGAAGAAGGACCCCAGGCTTTTTCTCACTCTAATGTGTGAGACCCACCAGAACCAGAAACAGTGGTGGAGACCATTCATCTGCAGGATTCCAGTGGGTCATTTTCCACAGAACAATATGGTTTGGACTGTGTTTCAGTGAATCCAAGGGGCAATCCCCTGAAGATCCTAAAGAGTGTCAGTTGCCCAGAGAGAAAGTGTGTGCAGTTGAAGCTGTGACAAGCTACCTGTGATTGGAAGAGGATGTTTTCCTTCATGATTTCATATCTGTATCAAAGGGATAAACAAAGCTGCGAGGTCGGATTCATGAGACTGTTCTTAGGGGTTGGTCTGAGGTGTATGTGGCCAGAGATAAGGATAGAGTGCACCTGTCAGGGCTCCTGTTTCACCATAAACATGTACTGAAAGTTTCAAGTTAAAGTTTGGGAGTCCTTTTGCAATCCAAGTGTACTGGAAGGATTCTGTTTTACCTCAACACTGTGTTGAATGTTTCAAGTTTCAAGTCTGGTATTCCTTTGTAATCCAGGTGATTTGGAGGATCCTGTTTCACCACAACACTGTGCTGAATGTTTCAAGTTTCAAGTTTGGTATTCTTTTGCAATCCAGGTGTATTGGAAGGATCCTGTTTCACCACAACACTGTGCTGAATGTTTCAAGTTCAAGTTTGGGATTCCTTTGCAATCCAGGTGTACTGGAGGGTCCATTTTGGTGTAACCCAGAAGGAACGGCAGAGACTGGGCATGGGGCAGGATTGGGCATAAACCCAGTTTAATCCTCAGTCAGGGCTAACTGGTTCATATATCGGCACCAGGTTAAACTGGGCATGTTAATGGATGTCATTGCACCAAGCAATTTGTGAAATGTGTTTAAAGTGTGTGTCACCAACCACATAAACACTTTTTGAATAAGGTAAAGTCCAAAGATTCCTAATACAGAGGGATCGACAGTTTGAAATGTGTGTAAGGAAAAGTTTGTTCTAAAGTGCCCAAACAGTTGTTCTGGAATGAAAAGCCTTGCTTCTGTATGTACAGTACCAAACCTGGGGTGCCACACTGTTCTGTATTTGTTACCAACTTGTGTGAATAAAGCCGTACTGTACAATTCCATTTTCAGTAGTGGACATTGCATCCGTGCTTCCTGAGTGTAAATTGTTATGGGGCCCCCACAGAAGTTAGATCTAACATAGCCCTTGCACCTTTCTCCCAGAACCTGAAGGAAATATAAATGTTATTTTGTACCCTAAATTCTTGATCCCTTTAGACTTCCAAGCTAGGTATTTGCCCCAGCGCTAGGGGTGATGCCTATTGTTTTTGGCAACAAGCCTGTTGCCTTGTCTGTGGTACAAGTTAAAGGGGTCCCAGTTTCCAGGCCCTACTTTTGGCCAGGGCATGAGTTGCACATGTTATAAAGTATTACAGTGTCTTCTTCACTGATCTCTCATAGTAGAACTGTTTCTCTTTTTATAGATTGTGTGGACAAAAGATTTATTGTAGAGAATGGTTTGAGTACTCCTTAAAGCCAGCATATGAGTCATACTGTAAATGCAAGATTTTTATAATGTCTCACTTTGCTGCCAAAGAGAATTCAGTTGCTGTACCTGCTCTCACAGACAGAGACATGTTAACTAACTGTCCCTCTGCCTATCACATACATTTACATACACATTACCTGCTTTCCCATCTGACCTATCTATCAACCCCTCTCAACGTCTCTCTGGAAAGTATTGTATGTCTACATAGCTTTGATGCTGAAAGGAATAAATGACCATGTCTTTGACTATCTATTCTGACATATATTATTATATTCTGACATATATAACCTTTTACAATGTTTTTCTTTAGCAAACAAACATTATTGCAATTGTTTTTTAGTGGTACAATTCAATGAGAGATGCAGACCACCTTAGCATTCTTGCAATTTAAACTTTTGGTTTAGCTTACAAATGGGAAACATTTTATAGTATCCTGAAAAAATACGTAATGCAAAAGCATAAATATTTTTGTATATTATTCCCTGTATTTTCTCTAAATAGGTGAAAACTTCATAAAGAACATGTTTTGGGAAAGACTGAGTATAAAGTAGGCATTCTGTAAATCAGTGTTCATTCTTGGTGAGTAAAAGACTGAATTGCATCTTAATTAGACTATTAAAAATGAGAGTGACCATAACTAAGCAACTGCATGCAACAGGGTGTAGGGTGAAAATAAACTTCTGCATGCCCCAGGCTGGTTGTGAGGCAGGAGGTGCAGATGAGTGCTCTAAACCACATGAGGGTGTAGTAATTTATGGCATCATCACACACCTTGGAGCATGTTACTGCACTTATGGGTTTAAAAGTTGACACTTCAAGAATAAAATGTAAAATGCAGTCCATGCTGTAATGTGAAATGGATGCACTGTCATGCGATTAGTTCTGACCAATGAAATTGCTTATTTATTTCAAGCCATTGTATATGAGATTTTAGAATTGTTTCAAATCATCAGAAAACCATAAATTTGTTATCCCTAACTGTAAAAAACATGCTGCCACATATCTAAAGAGCATGGAAACTTGTCCTAGTTTATCAGTCTAGTTATGTATTTGAAAAATGCACACGTAAGTCTAGAAAAACTGTTAGATTTGTCAAACGTATTTCAGAGTGTTGAACACATTTAAATTTTACAGATGTAGAAGGTATGATTTTATTATTTTGTTTTTAGTTAGTTCCTTTCCTTCTTTTTGTATTTTTGTCTTTAAATCATACCTTCTGCCATTTTCCTTTTTCATATAACTCCTTCCCCCATGCTTAAGAGCTAGCTCTCTGACCCCACCCCCATGCACACATATCCAGTAGGTTAACCACAGATGTGAGAAACTCTAATTGGGACTATGAATTCAGAGCACCAAAGGGAGAATTGAGCAGTCAGAAGTGTACATTGGAGTCTTGGGCAGGTTCATCCAATTATTTTCCTTATTTTTCTAACAATTCTCTGGAAGATACTGTATTAGTGTTATGGGCAAATGTATGCATGCAACAGCAAGACGCCACACAATCCTCCAGTGTTACTGCCCTTCCCCAACTGCCATTTGGACAGTACATTATTCCTCTTGTTTTTTCAAAATTTATTGAAATTTTTCATTCAGAGAACAGATCTACTGAAAAAATACAAGACATGAAACAAAATATATATATGATTTTTTACAAGATCTATTCTCCCCCTCCCACCCCACACTCCCCGCATGGCAGCAGATGCTCAAGGATTTTAAGAAATGCTAAAGAAAACAACTCCAGGCATGTTAAAGGGAATAAAGAGATCGTAGAGGACCCCATACTTTAATAATTCTTGCTAAATTGTTTTGAAGGCTTGCTATAGTCTTTTCTGTTCTAAGGTTAGCCAGTAACTTGTTTAGCCACTCACTATAGGTAATTAATTCTTTGTCCTTCCAGTGTCACAGTACCAGTTTCTTAACAGACATAGAAATTAAGACTATGTGGAACTTATGCTTACAGACAGAGATCCTTGAGAAGTCCCCCAAAAGGCAAACCTCTGCAGCGAATAACTTTTCCAGGCCTAGAAAGGGGTCAGCCCTTTGCTTGATAAGGGCCCACAAGGGCGCCACTTTGGGGCAGTCCCAGAAAATGTGAAGCAAGGAGCCTTCATCCTGCTTACATCAAGTACAAATAGAGGAAGTTGCCATCCCTAATCTGATCATTTTCAGTGGTGAATAGAATAAATTATGTAGAATATGAAATTGCATAAGACAGAGCCTATCCTGAGTAATAAACTTGTGACAGTTTTGCCACAGAGTAGATCAATCTATAGTGGCATTCAGGAAGATAGATGACCAATAAGTGGAAGGGCTGAAATAGACAGGGTATATCTAGTTGTATAGGGACCTAAACATTTTGGATACCACTTGCGGGAGGCTTGCAAGAAAGCTCAGGTCAGATTGAAAGGAAAGGCCAGAGAGTTGTTGCTGTGGGGGAACATCCCCGGCCACCTGAATCACCAGGTGTCGGAGCTGGAAAATTTTGAAAATGTTAAAAGATGGAACATCCCATTTGTTGAGAATTTCAAAACAAGAAAGCCATCCCCCTCCTTCTTTCACCAACTGTGAGAATGAATGCCCTTCTAACTGAGGAAGCCAAAGGGAAGTGAGAGTTTTGCCCCCCATTTCAAAAACAGGATTACCTTGTAGGAGTTGTGCCAGGTCCTGAGTGGGTTTACACTTTAGAAAAGCACAAAGCTGAGAATGGACCTTGATAGCGGTAGCTATAGGGGAATCTCATAGCTGTATATGGAGAGATTTAACTTTTGTGTATAGAAGCGTGGGGGGGGGGAGAGACCTTGGGATCTGATTAGGGCTACTTCTAGTTTGAGCCAAACTGGTGTGTAAGGGCTAGTGTCTTGGGAATCTTCAACAGTTAACCATCTGAGATATTTACTGGCATGATAGGCCCAGTAATAAAGACCTACATAAGGGAGTCATAAGCCCCCTTTGGCCTTTCGAGCTGCTAGTTTATATTATGCCAATCTTGGCCTTTTGCTGGCCCAGATACATTTGGTAATGAGACTGTGAACTTTTTTAAACCAAGAAAGGGGAAGCCAAATATTTAACATAATAAGTGGGTAAAAACAATATTCCTCTTTAGCAACAGGTGACAATGCACATTGCATGCATCCCTCCCTCCTCAGAGGTGGACAGTGTCCTATGAAATGTGTCAGAGCTTCCAAACAGCAATGCGGAGATACATGTATGTATACAGGAAATTTGATGGCAGATGAAGACCCAGTTGTCTATCCAGCCTGCCCATTTACTACAAATGTATCAGTTCTGGGCCGATGATTGGCACTTGACTCCCCACCACATTAAGCATCAATACTACCATTTGCATAATGTGCCATCCTCTATCTGTCTCTATTTAATAAGAAATAAACAGTTGTGATTGTGGAATCAAGTTTACAAGTGTATAATATATTGGTAGATCTTTTTCTTATGGAGGAAAAGGAACCAATACAATTCCAAATCATGTCTTACTAAATCAATTAAGGGCATCATAACTCCTAAGAAGCTATCCTATCATATTGATTAATACACCACCCTTTCAACACAGCTACTATAAATTATATAATTCTGACATTATCAACTTGAAACACCTGAATGAAGGGACCAATTGAAACATCATCAATAAACATTTTTAAAAGTTGCTACCTCACCATTACAACTATACATTACTAACAAAACTGTCTGCAAACTTTGCTTCACATCCTAACAAAGATGCAAAATGCACACCATGTTAAACAAAATTGGTTACAGACAAATGCTCACTGCATAAACATTTGCATCATACTTGACTTCCTTGTGCTGCAGGCTATCCAGAGAAAACAACAGATAAAAAATAAGACCATGAAAGAAACAATAACATAACATCTTAGATGAGCTATCCTAGACTGACGAAACATCTTAGAAAGCAGAACTTCACATTTGGCAGAGATTTGACATGCAACCCCCTTACCCCTGAACAAATAAAGGGCAAGACCAAAGGCACAGAATGAAACATAAAAACACAGAAACATAGACCAAGATGGCAGAAAAAGACCAGAGGTCCATCCAGTCTTTTCATATTCCCTATAATCCCCGGAACCTTCCATGGAACCTATTGTTCCTCCAGGGTACTAACCCTCCCCATCCTATCCCCATTCTCCTCCCCAGTCTTGTTGCCCCAGGCAACCACTATTCTCTTTATTCTATCCCATGCCTGTGTGAATCTCCTGACTGTGTTTGCACCCACCACCTCAGCTGACAGACTGTTCCAAGATTCCACCACTCTTTTCATAAAGAAGTACTTCCTCACATCCCTCATGAACCTCCCTCCTGTTAATTTCTACTCGTGACCGCGTGACCTCGAGTTGGTATTCAGAGTAAATAATTCCCCATAGTTTAACTTGTTAATTCCTTTAAGAAACTTGAAGGTTTCTATCATATCTCCCCTCACTATTCTAGTTTCCAGTGAATTTATATTTAGTCCCTCGGGGCTCTCCTCATAGAATCTGCCTTGCTGGCCCTGAATCATTTTTATATTGTCTTGTGCACACAGTGCAAACAACATATTGTGATAGCTTGTGTGGAGTAGAAAGTTTTGGAGGTGCAGTCGTGTTGTGGCCAATGGTACCACTGCTTTTTCGGGCTGGTCTCTGTGGCACAAATGAAATAGCACGCTGTCTACGACAGCACTGCAAAAGCATGTCACCAATACGAAACAATTTTGTCACTGCAATGAGGGACCGACCCATCATTGCAAGGTGTCCCTTGCCTGGTGTAACATTTCAGTAAACATGGTGTTGACTGTTGGCCATCTGCCTCTCACAATGCCCAGCAAGCTGACTTCGGGGAGCCCAATCCCTTTGTCAGCATGCCCCCTCTCCTGTTTGTTTGATGATGGGAAAGCCCAATTCCCATTGGCATATATTCCCCTTTGTTTTGTTTGTTTGCCGAGGGGGTACCCAATCCCCCTCAGCATCATCCCCCCCAAACACAGACACACTTTCCGATGGGGGGCCCAATCCCCCATTGGCTTCAGTCCCCTGTCCACAATCTGCCGAGGGGGGTGCCCAATCCCCCCTCCCAGCATCTTCCCTCCCAAACACAGACACATTTGCCGGTGGGGGGCCCAATCCCCATCAGCTTCAGTCTTCTGTCCGCAATCTGCTGAGGAGGAAGGTGCCCAATCCCCCTCGGCATCATGCCTCCCCAAACACAGACAGGCTGTCTTTGCCAATGGAGGGCCCAATCCCCATTGGCTTCAGTCTCCCCTTCCCCAAAAAACACAAGTGGCACACTGGGAGCCCACCCCAGTATGCCCAAAGCAAACCTGTAGGGGAAAAACCTTCCTGCAATGTCCGTTTTTTTAATTTTTTACCTGTAAAACAGAAAATGGTCCCTCGTGGTCACGACAGACCCCCTCCCCAAAACTGCACCCACACTCTGTGCACCCCACCTCGCTGCACCCCCCCTCACCCATACTTACCTCCAGAGCCCGGCATGAATATCTTCGGTGGAGCGGGGACTTATCTGCACTCTTCAAAGCTGACTACAAACTGAAGAAAATCACGGTAAGCTGTACAATGGTATCAATGGGGTGTTTGAACTTAGGTGGACATCTCGGCAATTTGTGTAATTTTTGGCTCCTAATTTTCAACATGGGGTTCTTGGGACCCACCTCATGAATTCAGTCACTGTCATTTCATTATTCAGTCCTGAAAGGGGATTTCATGGTCACTGTGTGGAATCACCTTTTGGGACTGATTAACTAAATGACACTGCCACTGTTTATGAGGTAGGCTCCCAAAAAGCATATGTTGCAAATTTGGTGAAAAAATTCCAAAAAATGACTGTGTTACGAGCATGCATTGCGCAGTTTCCATGCACGCTCATAAGTTCGAGAATTTTTTACATTTTCACTCCAGATTTTCAAAATTGCCATTTTTTTCACACCTCCTTCTGAGTGGTACAGCTGTCGTTTTTCACATCCTGCCTGCAATGTGTTTTTACACATCTGGTGCAGAATGGTGTGGTTGCTGTGGGAAATTAATGTTCGGGACAGATTAACAAAATCACAGTGCCACTGTTCATGAGCGGATGTCCCACATACTTTCATGAAGTGGGGTCACAAAAAAAACATGTTGAAAATTTGGAGTGCAAGTACCAACAAACGCTCGGGAGGTTAGGGTTTCTAACTGTAACGTCCCACCCTGTAGAGACTGACAGGCATCAAGGGGTGTGACTTTAGATTGACAGCTGTAATGCTCACGCCATTCCACTACCTCCTCCACCCTGCAGCCACTGACAGGCATCAAGGTGTGCCTTGGACTCTTTGACCCCAAGGTTCACCCCATTCTCCTATACTGCACCTATCTCAATGTATTTCCTTATGGAATGGGGTGAACGTAAGGTCCAATGACCCCAAGGCACAACGAGACACTTGTCGGAGTCTGCAGGGTAGGGTGAGGTGAAATGGCATGAGCGTTATGTCTGACAACCCAAAGGCACACCTCAATGTCTGTCAGTCTCTGCAGGGTGGGTTGGGGTTGGCGTCAGTTCCAAACTTCACTGCCATTCCTATTATGCATCACTCTAACTCCTGCATTACCAATGCCAGCAAGACAACATTCGGCATTGACAAATGCTTGTTACTCTGTGCTACACTGTTTCCAACCTATCCCTGTCCTTTCTGAGATGAGGGCTCCAGAACTGGACACAGTACTCCAGGTGAGGCCTCACAAGGGACCTGTATAGGAGAAGTATTACCTTTCTTCTGCTATCAGTACCCCTCCTGATACATTCTAGCATCCTGTTAGCATTGATATAGGCCTTGTTGTACTGACTCATTTGTTTAAGGGACTTACTAATGATAACTTCTAGATCCCATTCCTCCTCTGCAGTGCTAAGTCTCATCCCACCCATCCAGTACTCCATCTTGGGGTTACTTTTCCCTAAATGCATTATCTTGCACTTTTTGGCATTACATTTTAAATGCCAGACCTTTGACCACCCACCTAGTTTTTGAAGATCCCTCTGTATAAATCACCTTATTCCCTCATCACTATCCGCCCTCTCACACAGTTTTGTGTCATCTGTAAAGAGACACAGCCTGCCCTGGATTCCCTCACCAATGTCACTAATGAACATGTTGAAGAGGACCGGACCCAGGACAGATCCCAGTGAAACTCTGCTTGCAACCTCCCTTTCCCCTGATTTAACTCCATTGACCACCACCCTCTGCTGTCTCCCTTCTAGCCAACTACCCACCCAGTTCACTACAGTTTTAGTTGCACCCAGGTCTTCCAACTTCTTGAGCAACCTTTTGTGTGGTACCGAATCAAAAGCCTTGCTGAAGTCAAAGTACAGCAGATCCACAGTGTGGACCTTGTCTACTTCCTTAGTCACCCAGTCAAAACAAAGAATCAGGTTAGTCTGACAAGACCTTCCTAGCACAAAACTATGTTTTTTACTATCCTGGAGCCCGTTGCTCTCTAGGTAGTCCACAAGGTCCTCTTTGATTAGTGATGGAGATCAGACTGAAAGGCCTATAGTTCCCTATCCCCCCTCTTATGAAGTGGCTCAATGTCTGCCATCCTTCAGTCCCTTGGAACTTCTCCAGACCTAAGTGAGCTGTTGAACAGCCCAGCCAGTGGTTCAGCCAGTTCTTCTACTAATTCCCTAAGTATCCTTGGATGCAACCTATCTGGTCCTGGGGCCTTATCTATCTTAAGGGCTGCCAGCCTTTTCAGGACCCTCTCGCTAGTAAGTATTAGCTGCCACACTTCCAGGACCCCCTTAGCCGCTGCTTTGATGCCACTTTCTGGCATAGACCCACATTCCTCCTTAGTGATTACTGAGCAAAAGTAGTCATTCAGGCCTATGGCCTTCTGCTCATCTTCCTCTATCACCCTACCTCCCTCAACTAGCAATGTGATGCCCTCCCTTTTTTTCCTTTTTCCACTAATATATTTAAAAAAAACTGTTTTTCTCCATTCTTGACCCCTTTGTGGTATGCAGCTCCATGTCTGCTTTCACCTTCCTAATGGCCCTCTTTGCTTCCATATTTTTCTGTAGATAATCCTCCCTTCCTGCCTCCCCCTTCCTTTCCTTGTATTTATAGAAGGCCTTCTTTTTGGCCCTAAGTTCTTCCCTGACCCTAGCTAATAACCATAGTGGTCTCTTAAACCTGCTTTTGTTTTTTAGATACTGTTCTTATGTTTGCCTTTGGTTCATCCAGGGTGGCTCCTTTTATTGCCCTCCATCTCTTCTCTACCCCCCATGTTATCCACCCCTACTAACTTATCCCTGACCAGTTGCCTTAACCTATCAAAGTCCACCCTTCTAAAGTCAAGGACTTCAGTTCTTGATTGCGGGTTGCTGGAACAGAGGACCAATTTAAACCACACAGAGATGTGGTCACTGTTCCTTAGTGGCTCCCCTACTCCCACAACACCCCACACTTCTGAGCTAGTGAGCACCATATCAAGGATTGCATTTTGCCTGGTAGATTCCTTAACAAGCTGCACCAGTAGATAGCCTTGGAAAGCATCCAATAATGTCTGACTCCTGTTACTCCTGGCCACAGGGACATCCCAATCGATATCCGGCAGGTTCAGGTCACCCACCAGCACCATTTCCCCCTTTGCTGCCCCTCTTTAGGTTCCTCCTTGAGTTCTCTGTTCCTTTCCTCCCCTTGTCCTGGAGGCTTATTGATCACTCCAAATTGCACCTTCATGCCTGAGGCTGCTGTGAGTTGCACCTGTACTGACTCAGCCTCCCCACTGCTACCCCTAATACTTCCATCTTCTGCCACTTCAATGCTCTCCTTGAAAAAAAAAGGACAACTCCTCCCACCCTACCACTTCTTTTGTCCCTCCTGAACAGTGAATACCCAGGGACCATCATCTCCAATAATTTGTATCTGCAGCCCATGTTTTCTTGATGGTCACCAGGTCCATTTCAGTGTCTGCCATCAGTGCTTGGAGCTTGCCGAGTTTGTTGCCTAGTCTCCTGGTGTTAAGGCATACCCCTCTCCATTTGACCCCTGCTTTAACTCTGCTACTGTCCTTTTGCTTTTTGTGTTTTTTTCCTCCTTGTTTGAGCTTTAATACCTTTTACTTTCCTTCTCACTGGTATTCCTCCCCTTGGTTCTGTAAATGCTACTGCATTCCCTCTTTGCAGTTCCTGGCCCCAGAATATGGAGGAGTTCTGTCTTCAGTCCCCTTCTGCTCCCCATCCACCATGGATTCCCTAGACCTGGACTCCCCCAAAGTCAGTTTAAATGTCTGATGTAGACATCAAACTTCTTCCCTAGTATGCCATTCCCCCTCTCTTGTCAGGTGAAGTCCATCAACTTTGAAGAGTCTCCTGTCCCAGAAATCCCTCCAATCTCAGACAAAGTGGTACCCCATGTCCCAACACCACCTCTTAAGCCAACTGTTAAACTCCTCTATTTCATTACTCCTAATTCTGCCCTCCCTCCCATTCCTGCCCCACACAAGGAGGACTTCAGAAAAGGCCAGGGAGGCAGATTGTGCCGCCAGTCTGTGCCCCAGTCTCTGGATGTTCCACTTTAATGTGTCTACTGACTGGTTGGAAAGATCATTGGTACCCAGGTATACCAGCACCCCCAGATCCCCACCTCCCTCTCCACCATCCTCCCTGTTCTGTGTAAATCCCAACTGGCTAATGCTCCAGCTAGACATCAGACCAACCCCCTGCCATCCGATCCCTCCCCATCACCCTATCTATCCCGCTGACTGTTGAGTCCCCAGCCACTAGAACTTTCCTGTTAGCCTTGCTCCCCTTGGGTGCCAACATGATGTCCCACTCTTTCCCCATGATTGACCCAGAGTCCCCCCGGTGGAGTCAGGAGCCTGCACTTCCTCCATGGGTGCAAAGTGATTCACTGTCTGGATGGTACTGGGCTGGACAACCTCCTTAAAACTGCTCCTCCCACTGTGCCCTGCCACCCTCCACCCCTCTGGACTACTGGTCCTCTGGGGGACTGGGGGTGTAGGGGGTGAACTCCTGCAGAGCTGACTATGCAGCTGAGATATCTCTATCCTTGTTGCTACTAGCTGAGCATGGAGTTCTGCTATGGTCCTACAGAAGGGGCAGTACCCCCTCCTCCAGAGCACATCACTGGAGAAGAGTGTCCCACAGTCCCCACAACAGAGTGCCTCACCCCGCAACTGCATCCTGGAAGGAACTGTATTGGTGAGAGAGAACCTTACTTAATATCACTTTGTTTAAATTGTACTCCCCACCCAGATGGGGTGAATCTACTACTAACTAACTGTTACAGGCTTACTGTATAAGATACGGCAACAGTGCATGGTTCAAGTATCACAAATATGACTCTGATGCTGCCAGGTAATCAGGCTATACCCAAGCCCCCGACTTTTCCGTGGTCACGGCTGACCGCAGAATTAGCCGCGGAATTTGTGGCCACCCACAGAAATTGCTGTCACCTGCAGAATTTGAGGCAGATTGTGGAATTAGTGTCTGATCACTGCAGAAGTTACAGCTGACCACCGAACTCCCCATCAAATTGTCTCTCCCTGCCACTCGCTGTGCCACTCAGTTTTTATTTTTTCTTCGTAACCCAGGGTTCTGACAGTACATGATGTCATTCATGGAGTGACATCTGAGCTGCTCAGCGTGAGCATTTATCAGATTTGAAGCTTGAGCCGCAGTCTGGAGAGTCCTCCTTTTCTTTGTTTCAGAGCCTTTGAGGCTGTGATATTGAAGCTCACCCTCATTTTTTTTTTGCTTCTGCAAGGTAAATTTATCAATTTGTACTGTTCTGTTTACCTGTATGTTATTTTTTACCCCCGGGTCACCCCTGAAAAAGGGACCCCCAGGGCCCAGTGGGCCTACCCGGTCAACAAAATTCAATAAATAAATAAATAAATAAATGCTCGTATCAAAATAAGCAGGGATTTCATATTTAGTGGTTTTCGTTTGGTTATCTTCGCACATAACGTACGTTATGTGTGTGTTGGGGAGAGGCAGGTGTGCGATGTTGCCTACATTTGGAAGCCCTTGTTCACTTCCAGCTCAGATAAAATAGCTATTTAGCATGTGTATTTAATCAACATAGTGCAGCAATCCTGATATCTTGTGAGTTGGAAAATCAAGCATTGCAGCAGGCAACAAATGCGAGGACCCAGCATGCTGTTGACACGATCCTGCTGACTGCTGTTTGTTTGTCCTACCAGTTTTCCTGCTATCTGATCAAAATCCCATGTTACTGCATGTGTCCTCATGCTGATTATATGATGGGCTCATACTCATACACACAGCACCTTTTTGGAGCAGCCGCCCCAATTATTGAACCCCTCTGTACATTTGTTTTGCTAGTCAGTAAATGATTACTGAATGAACAGAGGGGAAGATAAATAATTGTTTCCCCCCCGTTAGATTTCGTTTTCACTTAACAAAATGTCACCGAGAAATGAACATGCTGCAGTGATGCACATTGTGTGTGTGTATTTTTTTGTTTGGAGGGGCGGGCAGTTGTGCAGTGTTACTTACAGCAGGCAGCACGTCATCTCTCTTAAATCCCGCAAAGATAAAATTGCGATTTATGTTGTGTATTACATCAACCTAGGGCAGCAATCTATATATCTTGTGGGTCAGAAAATCAGACGTTGCAGCAGGCAGCAAATGCGAGGACCCAGCATGCTGTTGACACGATCCTGCCGACTGCCGTTTGTCCTACCGGTTTTCCCACCATCTCATCAAAATCCCATGCCACTGCGTGTGTCCTCATGTTGGCTTCATCTATATACACACACACAGAATTATTTATGACCTATGGCAATGAATCTGACCTCACTTTAGGTAACAGTGCTGCACCCTTTTCATGTCAGTTGCACTTTTATGCTTCGCGCTTTCCACGTTGAGCAACATTGTCGAAATCAACCCCAATCCATGCCTAAAGACAAATGAACATTAAAAGTTTTTTGATTTCCATGGTGTGCAGGTGTGTTTGTGATGGGGGGGTGGGGATGCCACTGCGATGTTGAGGTCTGAAAGAAGACCTGAAAAGTAAAACCTATGGCAGCATTACTTGCCATCCCACACTTGACCCTGTCCTGAGAAATACTGGCAGCTGTGTAGGTGTGAGGTAGATTACTGGCATTGGCATTTACAGCTGAACTAAGGGTGCAGTGTAGGCGCCTATCCATAGCATGCCCCTGAGCTAAAAGATAAAAAAATAAAAGGGAACCCGCACTTTGAACACAGCATCTTGCTTCATTTTATGGCTTGTGCACCTACCCAGTTAACAAAAACTAAATAAATGCTTTTACTTCCTTCCCCCTACTTACCCATAATTATTTTCTTCTTCCCCTGCCTGCTGCAGTGTCCAATTTTTCAACCCACAAGATATCAAGATTGCTGCACTATGTTGATTTAATACACATCCTAAATTGCAATTTAATCTGAGTGGGAATTGAACATGGTGCTTCCAAATGTAGGCAACATCACGCACCTGCCTCTGCCCAACACACACATAACATACATCGTAAAAAATCTTATATGCGAAGGGAAGAACCACTAAATATTAAATCCCCACTTCTCTGGCTGTATTTTTTTTTTTCAAAATAAAATAAAACTGGTCGATACTGGGATGCAAAACAAAAAGGAGCAAAGCGGAAGAGATTTTAAAAACACTACAACACGGACTAAAAAAAGAGCAAATGTGATCAAATAGGTTCAGTAAAGTTCACATTCATCTGACGGTTACAAGCAAACAGTCAAGCGCTAAAATGTTTAAATCTCACACTTACAGCTATTACAGGTGGAGTTACTGTTCAGCTGCCTTTTTCAATCTGTAATTTTTTTCACTAACTGGTAAAGTTTGTCATTGACAAAAATTATAGTGAAGAAAAAAATAAGAGCTGCTCCTGTCATCCCAGAGTTCCTGTGTGAAAGCTTAGAGCAGCACAAGCTTCAAATCTGATAAATGCTCACGCTGAGCAGCTCAGACGTCACTCCATGAATGACGTCATGTACTGTCAGAACCCTGGGTTATGGAGAAAAAATTAAAACTGAGTGGCACAGTGAGATCCAGTTTTAAAACCCACTGAGGTATAAAATACCATGATTTACAAAGCAAAACACACAGACACATGATTTTTATTAGTTAGTTTTATTACACTGACAGTACCTGTGAAAAGAAAACTAATAGAAACATTGACAGCTTTGCAGTTGATTTTTAAGGGTATAAAGGTATAGCCACAAAGTGATCTGAATATGATCGCCATATTAATTCTTGATGTGTGCCTGGTCCCGTGTAGCGGTCAGAGCCCCATACAGTAAATAAATAAATACATCAATACTGTGCTCCGGGCATTGACTCTCATGTCTGGCATTCAGTTCAGAGTAGTCCAGCAGCTGCACAGGATGGCAAATCATTCCACACACACATATATATATATATATATATATATATATATATATATATATATATAAACATTGACAGACACAAACCTCACCGACTGTCTGAGGCTGTATCCAGTTGCTGGGTAAATATTTTTTTTTAAATAACTAAAAGAAAATAATCTCCATGGTCTGGCTACATAGTTAATGGGTGAATTAAAAAAATACAAAAAATATAAATATTACAGTGAAAAACAAAAAAAATGTAAAAAAAATTAGGGTAAAAAGTGTGCCGCAGAATTACCGCAGAAATAGGTGTCTAGTGCTGCAGAAGTTCTGCGGCAAATGGGAACCCTGCCGCAGAACTTTGCTCCAAAATGCCGCAGAAAAATCAGGGCCATGGCTATACCACAAATATAGATGCGAGAAAAAAACCTTGAAGACTCAGAGAATAACAACTGGTGGAAGTAATTCCTCACCACTAGAAAAAAAATATATGGAGTACTTCCTACACCTCCCTTACTCACTTAACCTTACATAAATATAATATATTAAAATATATAAATCTCTATTTCACTTGTGTCATATCTTATTATCCAAATCAGCCTTTACTTTTTAAAACTTACAAAACACTACTATTCTAAAATTGTATTCCTGGGATTCTAGAAATCAGTGGATTGAGTGAAATCTACAAATTCAGAATGAAGGACTGTACCAAACTGCAGAACTGAGATAAAAATGGAATCCTTTGGCATGTAATGCTGCATTTACTTCTCTAACCTAGTACTTAGTACCAAGTGCATGAAAGTGCTCCAAACACACTGTAAAATGGATGAAAAAAGAACAGTTTAAATTCTGCCCACATTTAGCATAACAAAAAAACAAAACATAATGAAAGATACTCACACATTGAAAGAAACCCCATTAAAAGAGTTAACCTTCAAAACTATGAAGCATCTTCAGAGCAAACAGTTCAGCTTTTTATCTCCCTTCTCAACTGGCAGCCTTGTACTTCCTCTCAGTAAGGTGACTAAGCCTCTGAAATTACGCACAGCTATTCTATTAAAGATCAGTTGCAACGTTTTCAAAATATTTTTAACATACTTTATTTGCTCACAATGAGAACACCCTGTCCATATATATTGTAAGTAAAATGCAGGTACTGTCATTTCTTATGTTCAGATGTTATTTTACTGCCTGTCTCATTTGATAATTTCACAGAAAATCTCTCAGTCATTTTCAGTCCAGCTGGCATACTCTTCAGTGAGTGCTGATGTCATTCAAGCAATAAAGACATAATTTTCCTCAAGGTCCTGGCAGCTCAGTACTGTACATCTAGAGTATATCAGATCATGATATTCAAAAATCAGTCTTTGCTTCCAATTTTCTGATGGTGGCCTTTATTAATCAAATTATTCCAGTAAAACACCGTGGCCGGGATATTCAGAATTGTGCCAAAGACCAGCGCAAGTCCAGCGCAGCACAAGTCAGATGCACCATGGCAAAGCGGGTGCAATATTCAGAAGTTGCACCACAGGAAGTGCACCAGTGCAAGCCAGCTGAATATGGCAAAGATGCGCCATGGAGCAACCAGAGATGCGCTGGGTGCAACCATGGAAGTGTTAAGCAAACCTGCACACAAACCCCAGGGCAGAGCAAATGTAAGAGGCCCAGGGACACAGCCAAGGAAGCACAGAGACAATGGTCACAGGAACCCACCAGCAAGGCACACCAGTGCACACATGGGCACAAAGCAGGAGGGAACACTGGACAACACGTGATGGAGCTAAACCACCAACAGAGGCGCTGTGCACTGCACCAACCATAGCCAGTCCATGGCCGTGCAACAGGAGCAGGCACCAGAACAGCACCCCAGAACACAATAGTGGCCTGGCCATCAGGTGACAGGTGGGGACAATGGCCAATGCAAGGCTGCCAGTGGTGCCCCCCCTGCAGACCACTAGTCAGCTTGCCGTGGCCAATGCCAGTACACAGTGGGTGTCCACCCCCACATACTGGACTCAAACACACCCATGCCCCACACCTCCACAGGTGGCACCAACGCCAGGCAGTGAATGAGGCAGGACCCAGGAAGGTGGCCAAACCCCATGGGACTGGGGGCACAACAGTGGATGCAGACGTCCATACCCCATTGGGTGGACAAGTCCTGCAGGATAACTAGGTCTGTGCACAACCCTTACACCCCCACTTGCCTGCCCACCCCTGACCACAGCCCCATGGTGACTCTGAAGACACACAACATACCCACCAAACCCAGGAGACAGCCCCCACCACAACATGACACACCACTGGACACAGCAGGGAACCCCAGTAACTCCACACGTGCCCCTCCCTGCACCAACACCAATGACCAACACCTGACCACTGCAGCATGGCTCCACACATCACCTGCAAAGCAGACACAGACACAGGCATGTAGCAAAATAAATGCTTTATAAAAGTGAAACACAGAGGTGAACAGAAAAATGAACAGGGGCCAGGAACAGGGGAGGTAGAATGTAGGATGGGGACAGGTAACAGGGGCTGTACAACAGGATGGAGGACTGCAGGGAAAAAGGGATAGTGAGGGAAAAGGGGGCTATATACAGTACAATAAAGGCCTAACACTGGCCAAGGCTGAATGGCCCTACACGCCTCAGCTCCCCCATTATGGCTGTCATCACCCTCTGGATAGACGAGACCACCAATAGGACTCTCTGTAGCACCACCAGTATCTGGTGCAGTGTTCTCACCTGTGCCCTCGGAGCACTCCTTACTGCTGGCCATCTGACACCTAGGGGATGGGACAAGACAGGCAATCAGTGCAATTCCCCAAGGACCCCTGCCCACCCACAGCATGCATTTGACAGTTGGGGCACACACCCCTGGAGAGACCAGAATGGACCCTCGCATGGAGGGCAATGCCAGCTATCCACACAGCACACCATGGTGGTGCAGAGAGGTGGACAGTGCAGTGCAGCGTCCACATGACCACACGGTGATGGTCACATGGCACACAGCAATGGCAGCGCCGCAGCACAAACAGTGGAAGTCATGTGCATGCTCACCCCACCAACAGCTGGTACACGGTGGCCAAGGGACAGGCCACAGTGGCACGCACAATGGACTCTGCGAGACACACAGCTGTTCAGGTACATGGCAGAGGTGGCCATGGCTGTACCCTATCCCCACTGCTATGCCACATTGACACAGATAAGGAAGGTGACAATGCTTACCTAACCCTTGCTGTGCAGCGGGTGCCACCTGCTGTCCACTAGAGGGTGCCGCCCTGGCCGCCACTGCCACTGCCACCCTGGCCTGTCTGCGTTCTGCCGGCCCTGTGGAGGAATGAAGAGAGGTAGACAGCAGTACACAATCACGCATGTAAAGCCCCCCACCACCATACAGCTGTGCACTGGGCATATCCCTGTCTGTCCTGAGGCCCCCACACCAGCATGGCTGCAACATGTGCATCAGTCAAACACGATGCACGGTACCCGCCAGGATGATGACGTACCCCGCTGCGGGCCATGCCATGCAGCCACTCAAACACTACAGTACTGCACCTGGGCATACATGCAACATGCGCACACCTAACTGACTATGGCACCGAACCTCACTGGACATGGGCCTGCATGCATCTCAGGTGGTCAGAGTCCCTCCACCTCAGGTTCCCATACCATGATGGCACTGCTCCACTGTGCAGCCCACAACCATTCTCTTTATGTTCTCTGACACACTGTGCCACACTTCCCCCCTGGCCTGCTGTAGTGGCACCTGGCCAAACAGCTGATCCTCATAGGGCTGCACCACAGCCACCAGGTTGATGAGTTCCATCTCTGACCAGTTGGTAGCCCTCCTGCTATCACCCTGCACCATTGTCACCAGCCGCAATGCCGAGGAAAATGGCCATGGAACAGTGCACGTGTCTGCCACATGTGTAGGATGCACGATAGGATACTCAAGACTGCAATTGCGCAGCATGTGGATGCATGGCCACAGGTGCAGTGCAGGGCCATTGCACAATCATGGGTATGTGCATCATGCCAGGGCCTAGCGGGGGCATGGGGTCATGTAGATGACCCATGAGTCAGAGGTCGACATCCTGTGCACAGTGCCCAGGTGTACAATAGGGACTGCTTCCAGGAAGCTCATGCATGCGCAATGACATGCCAGTGCTACATGTTCAGTGCCATAGCATCACGAAGGCTGCGCAAGATGTGCAATTGCACTGTGGTCCATGCTGTGCACGTGTGCACTGTGGGCACGTGCACTGCGCATGTGCAGGTAGTGAGCCATAGAGTTGCTCTGGCACAACCCTATTGCACACGGCGCAAGTTCACGATGTTGAGACACCATATGCAATCCATCTCATAAGCCAAATCATGGTGCAGTGGGGAGCATTAGCGTATCATTACCATCGCGCACAGGCTAATTTGCATGCGCTGTGCCTTATAAGCACCACGGAACAGCACAGGCCACAGACTGGTATTGAAACCATGCAGGTAAGTGACTGGCAACATGGATGAACAGCAGTCTATTTCATCACTGCAACAGAGGGCTGCACTGTGATGTTCTGACACTGACCCACTGTGCTGTTCATGTCCACAGGAGGCAGAATGTCGGGCAATGAAGGAGAGGAAAGTCAGGGGCCTGCACGCAAGCGCAGGCCCAACTTCACAGCAGCTGAGACCAATACCCTGTTTGAGGCCTATATGGACAAGGAGGGCCTTCTCAGTGGTGCCACTGGCATGATGCAGGAGAGGGAAGTAGGCTGGGAGGAGGTGGCTTGATATGTGAACACCAACAGACGGCACCATTGCACTGCACAGGAGTGCAAGAAGAAGGTCGACATAGACAGGAGGTGCATTAAAGACAGGTTTTCAGCCATATGGGCATCCCACAGGGTGACCAGTGGTGGGCCACCTACAGTGCCACCACTCTCAGCCACAAAGGAGTTTGTGGCATCCACCTATCAGCTGCACAGCGTTAGAGGATGTGCCTGGTGGTGGTTTCCAGATGGGTGGCAGCCCCTCTCTGCGTGGTGAGTATGACCAGCTGCCAGGCGTGCTTGGTGTGGGTGTGATGTCCAGGTGTGCCTGATGCCATGCCCATAGCCACATTCGTGTGTGGATGTGGACACACAGTGTGATGCAGTGGCAACAGCAGCATGCCAGGGGCCCATGGGTAATGCTTCACAACTAACCCTCTGTGTTTGTCTTGCAGCACCAGCATGCCTCCATGTGGAGGACCAGGCGGAGGCAGCCATGGCCACAGACACGGATGCCCGACCTTCAACATCCATGGGCATCCATAGCCAGGACAGGCCATGTCTTGGAGGTGTTGGGTATGTGGATGTGCTTGACATGAGTTCGGATGATCCCCTGGCCGGGTTCCTACATGATAACAGTCCGGAGGTGCTGTGTGCAGAGACTCAACTTAGGATGTTGTCCGACACTGATGTTGACCTTACTCTGGTACTGGACAGTGTAGGGGTGGTGGTGCCTGACATGCCCCTTCCTGCTACACAGGCAGCAGCAGGGCCTAGCACTGTGCTTGCAGCTACAGAGCCACCCCCCATCCCCACTAGTGTGGTGGTGTGTGGCACCACTGCTGTGTCTGGCATGAGTGGCAGTGGTGCAGTTGTTACGGCAGCAGTGCAAGGCACTGCTCAGCAGACAGTCGGGCAGCGGTGGCAGGATGCAGGTGACAATGTGCAGCATGACATGGTGCCCACTGCCGGTGCACTGGCAAGCACTGTACCCCCTCAATGGCCCACTGTGCAGCGTCAACCTGAGCAGGAAGCTGCGCAGCATGCTGTGACATCCCCAGCAGCTTGACAGGTGGGCTTAGAGGCCCAGGATGCTGAGAGGCTGACAGAGCACACCCGGTTACTGTGGGCATCTGTGGGCAACCAGGCATTGCTTGCTTCTGAGATGAGTGCACAGCGGGCAGAGGTGTGCCAGCTGGCTGAGCAGCAGGACAGGGGCAATGTGAGGCTTATGGATGGGCTCAGCCAGATGCAGGAGGCCATGACCGCAGAATTGGACTGCATGACTGGTGCCATTGTGGCATCAATGGACCACATGACTGGTACCATCCCAGCTGGGCTAGCTCGGTGGCAGCCACTGGGCTAGGCCATGCACAGAGGACCCCCCACAATTCACTGTCCACCCCATGGTCCAGGCATCTGGTGACCCCCACACAGCAGATGCTGGGCTCAGATGTCAGCATCCCAGATGCCCCCGGGGCTGGCCTTTTTGGCTGCATCTACACCCCTGCACTGACACAGTCATGATCCCACACTTCAACCCTGGAGGGGGCATCTGACACACACCCCCGTGGCTGATGCACAGCATGTGTCTGCCCGTCAGCCCCAGTTTAGCTGCCCATGTTGCCATGGTGGACGTGGGACTGTGCAGTCGGAGTGACATGTCTGCAGCCCTGACCTGCCATCTACTGCTGTTGTCACACACACACATGGGCGGTGGTGGTGCAGCATGCATGTGGTGGCATGCATGTGTGTTGTGCCGCATTCACCCTGTGTGTGTGGACCATGCTGCTGGGACATGTGACATGGATGTGATGAGGGCAGCTCAGCACCTGTCATGCCTGTGCATCGGTGTCTTGTTTCTGATCCATGCCATGTTCCTCAACGTGTGTATGTTTGGATGTGTGTGTGTGTGTCTTTGTGCGCATGCCATTGTTGCGTGTGTATGTGTGTTCATTGCCATGTGCCAGTGGCTCCGACATGTGTGTTGTGTGCCCCCATCCCTGCTTGCATACCACTGTGCGCATCTCTGCCACTACGTTGTGTACTGGTCTGTGTGACCCATGCTTGTGTGTCGGTGCACTCACCTGCGTTGTCCATATGCTCCCTTGTGATAGTCTTTGTGCCACCTCACGTCCTGCACTATTCGTGGGTCCCTCCTTCCAAGGGGCAGCTGCCCACTGCCCTCAGGCCCTTCACCACCATCATCCCCACTAATGTTGCCCTCATCAGCCTCGACAACTATTCCATGGTCAATGACTATGTTGTGCAGGATGCAGCAGGTCAGGAATATGCCACAGGCATACTGCCTGACCTGTCTAGGCAATGGAATTGCATCTTTAGCATGCAAACAACACGCTCAATGATATTGCATGTGCTGGCGTGTGCCTCATTGTATCTTTCCTCCATGGGGGACAATGGTCACCGGTAGGGGGTGAGCAGCCATGGCCTCAGGGGGGTATGCACTGTCACCTGTGTGGAAGAGGACATAGTTATGCCTGTGCTGTGCTTCCCCCTGCTCCCTTTCAGCCACCGCACACACCTCAACACCCACCCCACCTACCCTCCCCCACCTCCAGGGCTGTGGCTCCCAGCCACCCTGGTGCATGTCCTGCTCACTGGCAAGGTGGCCCTTGGGGATGTCACTGTGCTCAAATCTATGGCACAGTGCCGAACTGTGCTATGTAAAGGCATCATGTGCACTCCCGGGTTGTGTGGCACAGACATGGATGATACACCCCATGGCATCGCACACCACCTAGCAGTTTATGGATGGGTATCCCTTCCAGTTGATGTAGACTGGGCCCTCTGGGCCAGGTGGTGTGTTGATGCCAATGTGGGTGCAGTCTATGGCCCTGATCATGCCTGGCGTGTGTGCCACCCAGTGGAACTCCTGCATGTTTGCTGTACGCTCTGCCTGTGTACTGGGGATATGTATGAACTCTGAAGCACACGGCAGCAGAACATTGAGGATCTGGGTGAGGAGGCAGGATGTGGCTGACTCGGTGATGCCTGTAGTATCCCCTGTTGGTCTTTGGAAGGTGCCGCTGGCAAGCAAGCACATCACGGCGGTCACCTTAATCTCCACTGCCATGGCATGACTACATCTGGTGGGTGCCTGCATCTCAACACTGCACAGCTCATAGAGCTGCCTCACAACTGCCCTGTTCAGGTAGTACTGGCCCACTATCTCAGTGTCACTGTAGTTCTCATACGTGATCCTGGCACGGTACCACCTGTGTCAGGCATACCACTGCCGGGCCCTTTGTTGGCCATGCTGGTGTTCCTCCTGCCTCCTCACACCCCCTCATTACTGCATACATTATGAATGGGCCACTGTCTATCACTCAGTCACTGGGTGTCTCCCTGGCTGCCTATGGCACTCTGTCAGTCTGTCCGTCTGTCTGTGTGTCTCTCTTTCCCTCTCTGTCTGTCTCTCTCTCTCTCTCTCTCTCTCTTTCTCACTTTCTCACTCCCTCTCTCTCTGGGCACAATGTTGCACATCTGCTGTCTGTGTATTTGAGCCTGTTTTTATAGGCTCAAGTCTGCCTGGCGCAACTTGAGGTTTGCTCCAGACTTGCTCCATGCTTTACGGTTGAATATGCCATTGCACTACTTATTCATGGGAATGCCCCTTGCACTTGCACTGCGTACATTATAATTGTGCCTTGGTGCAATGGGATTAGTGCTGCACTGCCGTTCCCTTTAAATATCACTCGGTGGCGCGTGTACATACTCGCGCCGGCACAAATCAGTTGTGCCATGTGCAAATGCTCTGAATATCTTGGCCCATGAGTAAATTTCAGGCAATTTCCCTAACAACACTTTGTGCTCAGTATCACCCTCTCAAAAAATCAACAACCTGACAGGCTCTTAACAAGTAATTTTTTTCCTCTTTGTTCTCTTCCACCTCAACAGCATCTTCCACAGCTGACAGCTCCTCCTTATTTCAAACAAAGTATTGTCCCCTAAAAATAATTGATTAATCTGTGAAAGTAACTAAACGTTTATCTGTAATGATGTATTGATAAAATTCAATAGGTGAAGGCCCTCAGACAGTTGAACAAAAACATGAGCTGTTGCCATTATATAATCTGATGTACAATAGAGTGTGCATGTGTGTCTAAGCTGCAAGGATCTTGAGGAAAATTATGTCATTGTTGCCTGAATGATATAAACTCTCACCCAAGATTCCACTAGCTGGTCTAAACATGCTGTATCTGAGGGATCTTCTGTAAAATCATCAATTAGGAGAGTATTAAAATAATATGTGTAAATGACAAATGATAATTTCTTCATTTGATACGTAATAAATAAGGCCAGGATGACCTCATGATAGGGAAAAAGAGTGAAGTTTATAATATGTTTATAATATATCTGCAGTTGATATTTAAGAAAGTTGTCAAAGTCACCAATCCATTATTTACTTCTTCAGTGCTTGCAAAATGTTCAAAACACATGGTAAAATCAGAAATACAGCCATATTTAAACTACCCAAAGATATTATAAAAAACAACAGGAAAGACTGCTGTGCTTTGATACAGTATAACAGTATCTCATTGGGGTAACAAGGAAAAAACTGCACAGGAACTCATTACAAGACCAAAAACATGATCTGTGTAACAGAATAATGTTATCAATTGTAAGCAATTTGGATTGCAATATGTGGGCCTGCAATTTTGGATTGCAATCTGTTGGCTAAAATTAATAACTCTTTAAGGAAACAGTTTAGTAGTCATAAATATTTCATCTCAGTAAAAACTAGACACTGGTGGATATAAACACTTCAGTCAGCTAAGTCATCACCAGATTGTTGACATTTGCATAACTGCCAATCAGAATGTTGGAGATCAAAAAGATCTTTCCAGTGTGAAGAATTGTGGATTGCCTCACTCAAGACCCTAAAGCCATTTGGTTTGAACACATTGGACTGAACAAAAAATACATTTATTTTTTAATAGTTCTGTATCACCCTTTTTTCTTAATTTAATATTTTTTTACATCTTTCCACTGGTTATTTTTTGTACTTTTATCTCCTTCCTTCTTATGTTTTACTGTCCTATTATCTAATTACCAACACATTCATTCACTCCTACTTTTTGATCTACTTCTTTTTTTAGGAACCACATTTAGGACATCTGTTGTGAACAACTGTTTTCTGTCTGTCTGTCTCTCTGAAGGAAGAACAAGTGCAATGCAAATTGTCACCTGTCTCTTTGAAGTTTCTCTATTTAAATTCATTGCATTCTGCATTTCCCCATCTCTGAAGAAAAGCAACTTTCTTTTCAGCTTGAAACACTGTACTCATTTCTATTATATTTCTTTTCTTTTGCCATAATAGTTTGATACCTCGAAGAATAACATCTACCATTCAAAGAAATAACTGCAACTCAGATTTTGTCCTTGTGGTTTATTTCCTCATTTCTTCCTCAGTCATAACATAGGTTGGGAAGTCCCTGCATCCTGACTGGCTAGTACTCATTGGCTCAAACTGTACCACTAACAGTAAAACATAAGTTCTGTCAACCGCGATGCACAACATGACTACAATGTTTGTGCCAGACCAGGCACCCATTTTTCTCATTGTCACAAAGTTAAAAAATACAATATATGTAAAACGTTTGTGATATGCCATGGGCTGAATAAAATATCATAATATCAATATCATGAGTGGCAGAGTCATGAGTGAGATCTATAGATGTCCTACTTTATAGATAGAAATAAATGTGATATTTTGTACCCTGCCCAAGGCATACAGTATGTCATTTATGCAATTACAGTGCCTTTCTGGTAGTTATTATAATGATTAAACCTCCTCATTTTTAATTGCAGCAGATGGCATTGTGATATTTATTTTATTTATTTTAGTTTTTGTTGACAGGATAAGTGCACTAGACAAATTATGCCTATTTTCAGGCACGACCTGGGGGAAGGGGATACAGACGAATGCCAACTGACCTTGAACCAGATTAAGCTGTTGGTGGTATTTTTTTTAGTGAATGAGGGAAATTTGACCAGGACACCGGGGAAAATTCCCCTACTCTTTTTCAATAAGTGCCATGGGATCTTTAACTTCCACCTGAACTACCACCAATCCAGGCAGATGGGACCTCGGTTCAATGTCTCATCTGAAAGACAGCACCTCAGAAGTGAAGCACCCCTCTCATGCTGCACTACAGTGTCAGTACTGGGATATTAACCCAAGTGCCAGATGTGGGAACTGAACCCACAGCCCTCTGATCTCCCGGCCTCAGAGGTGAGTGTGCTACCTACTGAGCCACTGAAATTGCAGGCATCAGGCATTGTGTAAGCTGTTCTCCCACTGGTCAAGAGTCCCTTTGTGGCCAACCTAAAGTGGAAATGAATGCTAATGGCTGCAGGATCTATAAAACTGACCATTTTCCAATCATAGCTACAACATTGTACACATTCAAAATAACTTATAGAGGGACCCAGTCCTGAAGACATGTATGGATATTATTTCAAGGATGGCTTACAGGAAAGTCAGACTTTGAGCCAGAAATCAGACAGTATTGGCCATTCATAGAAATAACTGCGAAGGACACATAGGCACATAGATTCAAAGATGGTTGGTATATGACTGATAGAGACTAATGGTGGGATTTTCAAAGGTGCCCAACATGACAAAGTTGCATCAAAATGGGTAAAATTGCACCACACAAAAACAGCGACATACTGTACTTGAGTAATATTTTCATACTTGAATGACATGACATGGCACAAGTAGAAACTTGAATCATAATTGTATCACAAATGCCTTACAAATATGACTATATAATGTAAATTTGTGACACAGGTGCATATTGTCCAAAGTGCGCTGGGAGTGTGAGACAGTAGAACAATGGACAGTGGAAGAAAAATACATGATGATAGGAGACCACCATGTCAGCTTATAATTGTAAGTGACTTACTGCTAAAGAGGGAGGAGTCATGCACAGAACACAGGTGATGTATCATATTGGTGTAGATACTGCTCTGGAGTCAGCTTGTAATGACTGATACACTGAGCAATAGCATAACAGTATGGCTGAGTCATTGACTGCTGTGGACAATGTACTGAAAATAGCAATGTTGAGAGAGTCAGTGGACAGTGTTGCTGGTGTGCTAAGGGGTCTGCATGATTGTCACAAACACAGAAAATAGCTCTTCATTGAGGATCTCTCCTCCATTGGGCCACACCTTTGGAACTATAAGCCATTGGTGTCAAGACCACTCGGAAATGTTTACTATCAGGAGATGCCTAGATGATGTGCAACATTGGCACTTATATAATTGTGGGCAGCTCCATTGCTCCTCAGCTCTTTCTTCCACTGTTGACTGCTTGTCGGACCTATAGAGAAACAATTCCATCTTTTTGCAGTGTGTTATTTTTCTTAACTTGCTATAACACTTTGTTAACATTGTGCCTAATAGACTACCCTTTCTTTTCAGATTTTCTTTAAAAGAAAATCTCTTTCTTAGTGTCAAGATCTGTAAGACCTACTGGTATTTCAAGGTCAACAAGGTGACGATGCATGAAAATTCTGGACAAATCTTTCTTCACAAACTAAGAGACAGCATCTCTTGCTTAGGCTGCAGATCTCAAGCCAGCTTCTTGATCTAGCCCAGCCACCACCTGTAAATATAATCCCTAGAGGCTTGCCATGCTTTCACTGATACAATCAGTGGGATCATCAAGCTCTGCAGTGAAAGATGGTAGATTCTCATCAACAACCACTCCACCAACATCAACTGTAGCCCCCGACTGTCCTTAGGACATCAAGGTTGGGGTTTGGCTCGGGCACTGCTTTACCTACTAAGGACTGTATACCACCTCCGAAAACAGGATACAGGCCAATGAAGCTTGCAATCATGGACTCTTCCATGGGTGTTGTCAACTCACCAGGCTGTGCTGGTATCATTCTCAGACAGAGTACTTCACCAATTGCCATTGCAGCCTCCACTGCTGATGGTGCTCCTGTCCCATCAGCTAGGCCCTTCCAGTTAATACTGTCATCATCAGCAGGACACAGTAGCACACTGTACGATCCTCTGTCACAGTCAATGCTTCCTTCACTGGCTCTGTCAATGTCCTCTGTCATCACTCGAGGTGTTGACATGGTTTAGTTTTGTTCTTCCTCCTGACTATTGAGGAGATCTTGGAGTAGTTAGATACTGAAGGTGAGCTCTGGGACATAGCTCTACTCCCTAACCCTACCCTCTCCAGTACAGGGCTCCAGACACTGTGGTCATGAACCCCAGGTTTTGTCTAATAATCCTTCTCAGCAGTAACTCAGATAGATCCAAAAGGTCTTGAGTGCTGCGGGGGAAGGAGAGGCCTCCAAGAATTTACTGGAGTTTTTGGAGGTGGAACCTCTAACTCCTATTGTGCTATATCCTGCATACCATACTTGATAGGAAGATGCATTTAATACTTGGTAGGATACAAAAGCTTTCTCACTAGCTCCTAGAAGAACTGATGAGCTGTACCAGGCCACATTTACTAAGCCTTATATTGCTCACTTGACCACTGCTCCTGAAGACCCAGCTATTCAGTATCTCATGAGGGCCTTTAGTATCCTGGGCAACTGATCTCCTGATGTGGAGCCAGACTGAATGGATGTTGAAGGCAGTAAACCCACCACCTCTACATCTTTGGACCTGGACCTGGAAACCTCCCAGGCATATGAACTGAATTCTCCAAATACCCTATTGTTTACTGCTACTTGACAGGCTGATAGACTTCGTGACCCTGGGTCACATATCAGCTTTGATAATTTTCTGTCCAAAGCAGTATCCTCCTTGGCAGGTTCTCATACCCTAATACCTCTCCCCCACTCCTCTATTGACCTGCAGATATGGGAGCAGGCTTTCCCTATATCTATCCAAATGGAAGGAGCTTACAATAGACAAATAAGCTCTAGACATAGTGGAGAAGGGCTACACTCGTGCGTTGTTGTCCTCCTCTCTGCTACACCCCAACCCCTTTCTTCTTTTCCTTCTCAGCACGTGCGCCTTCTAAAAGAAAAAGTATGTTCAATTCTTGAAAAAAAGGCTATCAAACCTGCTCCTGTAGAGGGAAAAAACAGTAGGTTCTGTTCTAGGTACTTCCTGATTCCCAAATGGATAGGTGACCTAAGACACATACTAGACCTGTGAGTCCTGAACAAGTTCACTGACACAAAACATTTTGCATGATGTCACTGCAGGATCTCATCCCCATGATACAGCAAGAGGACTGACTCAGTGCCCTGGAAATGAAAGATGCTTCCCTTCATGTCAAAATTGGAAAATGCCATAGGCAATATCTCACCTTTACAGTAGTAGGTGAGCATTACCAGTTTGGAGTTTTGCCCTTTGCTCTCTCTACAACACCATGAATATTAACTAGTTGCTTTAAGGTTGTAGTGGCTACCCTTAGGAGAGAAGGGTTTTATGTCTTCCCTCATTTGGAAAACTGGTCACTAAAAGGCAGGTCTAGGGAAATGGCTCAGTAAACATTGTACCATACATTACATTTGTTCAAGAACTTGGGGATTATGGTCAACACATCAAAATCAGTACTGACTCCATGTCAGCAGGCCCTGTTCATTGGAGCAGTACTGGACATGACAGTAGCCAAGGTATTTTTGCCTCTAGACAGACCAGAGGACTTGGTCACTCAGATCAATTGGTACCTGGGAGTCTCTCTGTACCAGCCTGAATGATGATCCATCTCCTGGGTCTCATGGCCTCCACCACCACGGCAGTTCCCCTGGCCCAGCTACATATGTAAATCCTGAACAGAAAGATGACCTAGAATGCAATACTCTCATCATGTCACCTCTCCAACCTATCTTGAGGTGGTGGATGGACTGTATGCACTTATTGCAGGGCATTCCTTTCTTCTGCCCTACCCTGGTACAAGTTCTAATTATAACTGCCTCTGAGTCAGGCTGGGGTGCCCACCTGGGTTATGACATGATCCAGGGGTTCTGGACCAAATGGTGTTCTGGAAATGAGAGGTGACCTTCCTGATCTCCAAAAATTTGAAAAACAACTCAGCCCGGGTCTTCTGTTGATAAAAATGGACAATGTTAGTGTAATGCACTACATAAACAGTCAAGGGGGCACTCAGTCGTACTCCCTCTGCAGGGAAACAAGAAAAGTTTGGGAATGGGCAAAGTTTCGTGGCTTTCAGCTATTGGCTGTGTTTCTCCCTGGTATACCTCACAACCTCATGGATGGAACGAGTCAGTCCCTTTCACAGGAACATGAATGGGAACTTCTGACCTCCATAGTGAACAACCGCTTCAGAAAATGAGGTTGTCAAAAGGTGGACTTGTGTGCATCTCTGCACAGTGCAAAATGTTTTCACTTTTTCTCACTTACTCCAGGTGCAGGAGTTTTTCTGCATGATTCATTGTCCATATCTTGGACAGTGAGGTTCATTTATGCATCTCCTATGATATCTTTAATTCATAAAGTTCTGCTCAAACTGAAGGCAGAGCATGCCACTGTTATACTAGTGGTCACTTTTTGACCTCAGCAAATCTGGTCATCACTTTTACTGCACCTGGCCATGGAGTCTCTGGTTTGGCTACACCTTTGTAAACATCTACTGTCGTGTGCCAGAGGGTCTTGGTCCATCTGGACCTATGATCCCTGCATCTGCATTTTTGGCTCCTAAAGTCATAAGACAACCCTTGGTGCCTACTTTCTGGTTTTTGTCTGGAGTACACCAAGCTGGATACGCCTTTGTCATAATACTGGTCCTACTGTTACATAGGCCTCTTTATCTCTTTTAGCCTTCTTTTTATTGTACCCTTCTTGGGGCATCCTGGAGACTTATGACCACCTTTCCATTCAAACTTTCCTGATTACTAATCCTTTTCTTTCTTGTTTCTACTAATACTCTACAAAAAAAAAAAAAGGAGAAGTGAAATGTTTTTATGATAATGTATCTATAGTTTATAACTATGTTTCAGCCCTTGGTGGCTGTTATTGTTGGTTTCCTTGGGGACTATGAGTTCTGGACTTGTTTTTGTTTTCAGAGTTTACAGTTATAGAGTACTAACCACTGATTTCCACATTATTTCCAGCGGGCCCAGCTTTCTATACAACCTGTTCCTAGTTACATTACCTATGATAGAGCCTATGCCCACATTACCCAATTGATTCAATTTCTGGTATTTCTTCCAGCCAATATTACCCAGGGAACGTTTTGTCCCATACCCTTGTTATACATAATACATTCTGGACTGTAGAAATTGTTCTCAGTGTCTTTCACATGCCGATGGGCATTAGGTCACCCTGCCTATCTCTGTTCCTTGTTTGTCTTAGGCATTGGTTCTCCATATTGCTTTAAGCTATTGTATGTATGAGGGTGGCTCTCCCTACATGTAACTGCAGTTTGTACCCTGTCTGCTGAAGTACATGGGTTTCTGCACCTACTGGTTGTACTATTGCCCTACAGACACTTGCGTATTGCTTTAGCTATAACAATATGTTCCAGGCACTGTCTTGTGTGGATGTATTGTTTCTTACCTGTCTGGCAGACCTACAAGTTTTCTGGTCTTGATTTCATATTAGACCTCACCATTCTCCTTAGGCACCTGGTGTACCACTTGAAAATCATTTCAAAGGTGTGTCCCAATGGAGATGGTACCCCTATTGAAGATATAACAGCTACTCACTATAACAGAGGGGCTTTGAGATAATCTCCTCTAGTGGGATGCAGCACACTGACCCTCCTTCTCCCTTACTATGACACTGGCCAGTCGTTTTCATCCACTACTTGATCTGGGGGTCTCCATCAGTGACTTACGGTACAATTTTCCAGTCCCATGCCTCTCCCTGTGTGTCTGGTACTGGTTTAGTCTCCCAGTTCCTCATGGTAAGTGGCCCTCTGAGCTTATCTCTGGCAGGGAACTGAGGAGTAATGAGGCCACTACTATTATATAGGCACTGACATTACACCTCATCATTGGTGGCTCCCAACTAGCAAAAGTTTATGAGTGGTCCTGATGCCAACAACTTACAGTTCCAAAGCTGTGGCCCAATTGAGGTGATTCTGTCAAAGATCTACTGTTATAGTGATCAACTGTTCTTTACAGACCATGACACAGTTATGATTCTGTTCGTAATTGCTATATATGTGAGCACCAAATACACCATGGGCATGATGCAGTTGTAGATTATGGCACACATGGTATATTTGTACATACCACATGCGTCATATGTGTGCTGTCCTGTGTGGTCCTGTATTGTACTGTCTCACACATGCACAGCTTGTGGTGATGTGAGCCTCCAATATATGTTGATGCATGGTGCATGTTGATGATGCAAATGTACAGCACCAGTAGATGCATGATGATGATGTCATGGATGAGGATGACACACAGCTACAGCACACAGATGTAGTTGAGAATGGGAAGGAGAATGATGCTGGATAAAACACACATATACAGGGGTATGCACAATGCAATTGTATTAAGAGGAAAAGGAAAACGTGGAAGAGGAGGAAGACCTGGTTGCAGGCACAGAGGAGTCAGAAAGAACACAGATCATGCCCCGGGCAAGTGTTTCATCACACAGGTCATGCTATCACCCTGCATGTAGTGCTCACCATCCTGTGAGACAAGCACATGTAGGTCTTGGGAGCATGGTAGGACAAGCACATGTAAGTCCTGGGAACATAGTAGAACACACATATTGCCCAAACTCACCAGCCAGCACCACATGGTGACATCCACCCCCCCACCCCAAGAGACATCTATGCCACATACAGGAAGAGGTGGAGGAGGAGGAAGACCTGGTTGTAGGCACAGAGGAGTCAGATGGAGCATACAGATCCGACCCCCCAGTGGATCTTCTGTAAGTACTGTGCATCTCTTTGTGAATCATGGTAAGAGCATGGCTCAAGGGATTTTTTTGTTGCAGAACTGACTGATTGCATCCCATTCATCAATAAAAGACTGTAGTGAGAGTGTCTTCTGTGTTTTGAAATCTCTCCCCTCAGCTGGCAGTGGTGAGAGCACAGCTAGGATTTGTCTCCATTGCTCCTCGACTGTTCTGTACAATTTTTATTTAAATTATCTGCTCAAATAGACTTTTTTTGATTTGTCCTCTTGATCTATTAAATTAATTGCATTCTCCTATGTTTTTAAATATTGAATTTGGTTGAGAGTTATTGGCTGGTGTGGGGACTGGGTGTAGATAGTGTATGTATGTAACATGAGTATGTTTAGGATTGCTGTTTTGTAATTTAGTGTATAGATGTTGAATGTATGATAAGATTAGGCTTTTTCTTAGTTTTTAGTGTTAAGCTTTTAGTGAGTTATACAGGGTATTTTGTTAGGATGTGCTTAAGTTCCAAACCCCTCTGTATTACCTATATGACGTCCAAGCTGCATGACCTCCGCCCCTTTCTCAATCCCCCCTCCTGGCATTGGCATTAAGATGATGCCGGGAGGTGGGTATTAATAGGAGGTGGATGAGTTGGTGGCAGAGCACTGTGGGTATGGCAGAGGTGAGCAGTATAATGGTGGTTAGGAGCAGGAGGCGCCCTGTCACTAAATGGAGCCTTAAGAGAGAACCGACTTGTTTGGCATCCATCACCAGGGTTCCCACTAGATCGAGTGGGCAGGTAGCTCGAGGGCCTGCAGTCTCCACTAGTCCCCTTTGGGCTGTGCTGTGCAGTGCCAGGTTGGTGAGAAACCAGACTGCAATTATGGCGGACTTTATTTCTTCGGTCAACTAGTTTGCATTACCAAGACTTGGTTAGGGGATGACGCAGGTTCAATTGTAGAAGTGTTGGCCCCTGCCGGCTCCTTGGTGGTGCATTGCCCGAGAAGGGAATGCAGGGGTTGGGGTGTGGTCATCTGTTTTAGATCCAGCCTGAAATTCACTGTGCACCCAGTGGGGTCTACTTCATCATTTGAATGTGTTGTGGTTCCTGGGGGTCCAGGTGCAGGATTCTCCATGTACGGGGGGGCAGAATTCCTGCAGGAGGTTGTGGACTTCATCACTGACAGGGTGTTGGAGTCACCTAGATGGATGATTCTGGGCAACTTCAATCCCTGGGTCAAAAACTAATCCTCACTGTTTGGTAATGACCTCCTCTAGTTGATGACATCACTGGGCCTTGCACAAGTTGTTGCTTCTGTGACTCATTTATTTATTTATTTAAGAGTTTTACCAGGAAGGCATACTGAACAGAGGGTTGCTCGACTCCAGATGCATCCTGGGGGAAGGGAAAAGGTGAGCGATAATAGAGACATATAATGAATAAACATTTACAGATAGGACGACACATTGATCCAATATTTACAGAGTTACATAGACATATAATTCAAGTTACACACAATACTAGTGTGCTAAAACCAGGGTCTACAGGTTACAGAGCAAGCAGCATTAGTCTAAGCATTTGATGTATTTGACAATATTACTTCTTCACAGGTTGGGAGAGCAAGGGAGGGCCGCAACAGGACCCCCTGGAGTTAGCACCAACCTAGTCACCTTATGTGCAGAGAGTGCTTGTAGAGTGTACTGGGCCCTATCTTGTGCTAGGAACACCTGCATCCAGAGGAGAATTGAGTATTTAGGAGGAGGTTGAGGTGCCAAGAGTTAGAGGTATGTCTAATGTCAGCAGGCAAAGTATTCCAGAGTTTGGGCATGTGGTATTTGAAAGCAGCTTGCCCTTTGAGAGTGCCCATAAATGTGACTTAAAAAAAGACAGGAGTCAGTGCTCCTGAGGGTGTACACTGATGGTGTTTGGATAGCAAGGGTGGATTCGAGGTATGGGGGGAGTGACTGAATCCAGTATTTAGCTGTGGTCCTGGCACAGTGTATTTGCCTGTGATCATGGAGTGAGGGCAGGGCTAGGGAAATGTATAGGTCGCATTGGTGGGTCATTGGGGGGCATTCCAGGATGAAGAGACAGAAGGAATGGAAGAGCATGTCAAGGCTGGCTAGGAAGGAGGGGGGAGCATTGCCGTATACTACGTCACCTTAGTCCAGTATCAGTAGAATAATCTTTTGGACAATATCCTTCCGGGTCGATGGAGGGATGCATCCCTTGTTGCGATATAGGGTGCTAAGTTTAGGATGCAGTTTTTTGTGAATTGAGGCGATGTGCATGGACAAATCAAGGTGGTGATCAAGCCAGACACCTAAGTATCTGAAGGAGATGCATACTTCTAGAGGGGTCCCGTCAATTGTGAGGTAGGTGGGGGGGCGGAGAGATGAGAGAGTCTTGGCTGCGATCCGAAGGTTGGAGAGACGGTTTTCATGGTGTTTACGAACAGCTGTTTGGAGCGGAACCAGTGCTGGACTGCTGTAATATATAGGCCACTTCTGCGGAGGAGGGGCCTGTTGCATACAGTACAGTGTAATCTGTGTACATGTGAATGGATGTGTGTGGGCAGGCAGATGGAAGAACATTCAGGAAGACAGAGAAGAGCACCAGGCCCAGGACTGAGCCTTGGGGGACACTGGTGGAAACTGGCAGGGGGTTAGAGGTGTGTGAATCTGTTTTTACAGATTGATATCTGCCAGCCAAGTATGAATGAAACCAACAGGCAGCAGGATCTGAGAGTCCAGCCTTTGTTAATTTGGATAGTAGCAGGGAATGGGAGATGGTGTCAAAGGCCTTAGCTAGGTCAATGAAAATGGCTGAGGTGATGTGCCCTTTATCCATTCCAGTGAGGATGGCATTGGTGAGCCTTAGTAGGAAGGTAATGGTTGAGTGTGATTTCCAAAATCCAGACTGATAGGGGGTGAAGAAGGAGGAGGCATCAAGAAAGGAGGAAAGTTGGGCAACTACAAGGTGCTTAGCAGTTTGACCAAGATGGGGAGGAGGTAGAAGGGGCAATAATTTCCCAGTGAGGAGGGATCACCTCCTTTGGGGAAGGGGTAACTACTGCATGCTTCCAGTCAGCTGGGATAGTAGCTAGTGAAAAAGAGAGATTGAAAAGGTCGGCCAGCGGGGCGGCGATGGCAGGAGCCAACAGGTGTAGCATTTTGGCGTCCAGTCCTATGGGGCATTTGCCTTTGTATGGGTTGAGGACCTGCAGTACATTTAGCACTTCAGTCGTGGAAACCAGGTGAAATGAAAAACTGGAGGTCAGGAAGGTGGGCGGCATTTGCGGGGCAGTGCTCTTGGGGGGGTGCAGGAGAGTTGATAGGAGACAGGCCGCACAGCTGGTGAAGAAGGTATTGAAGGCAGAGGCCACTTTGCCAGGTTCTGAGATAGTACAGCCATGGATGGATAGGGTCGGGGATGGTGGCTGGGCAGGGGGGAGAGCAAGGATTTGATGGTTTTCCAGAATTTCATAGGGTGATTGAGGTTTGAGTTGAAAGCCATTTTGAAATAATTTGTTTTGCTCTGTCTTATAAGTTTAGTGCAGCTGTTGCGGAGTGTTCGGTAAAGTTGGAGTGACAATTGGGAGACAGTTGTCTTGTATGATTTCCATGCCTGGTCCCTGGCATGCAGTTGGTTAATGATAGAGGCAGAGACCCAGGGTAGGTGGACACCCCTAACCTTTGTCCTTCTGAGAGGCGCATTGGTGTCCCACGCTGCAAGGAATCTGGCCTTAAAGAGTTCCAGGGCGATGTAGATGGAAGTGGACTTAGGGATGAAAGATCAGTCAACATATGCCAGGTCATATAAGAGAGATGCTAGATCAAGAGATTTATAGGATCAAGTGAGCAGCATCCTTGGGGGAGGTGCGATGGGCCTGTGAACTTTCCTGACCACATAGATCATATGGTGGTCACTTAGGGAGTCAGGGAGTAGACCAACGTCAATAATCCTATGGGTGTGGGTGGTAAGGGCCCAGTCCAGGAGGGAGTGATTCTGTGATTTGTGGTTTAGGCGAGTGGGTTGGGAGATTAGCTGGGTGAGGGTTAGGGCATTTATTTTGCTACGCAGCTTGGAGCAGCCATTAGCAAGCCAATTGAAGTTGAAATCCCTGAGGACATGGAGCTCACCTGCTGTTGCTAGCGATTTTAGTGTGTCGAGATGTTCAAGGACGATGGGCAGAGGGGTGCCAGGGGCACAGTAGGAGCCAGCAACATAGACTGGGTCAGAGTAGGGGAGTGATACTTTAATTAGTAGTGAGTCTATGGATTGCGACTGTGAGGGTAGCTGGACAGGGGTGAACTGGAGCTTGTTGGATATGAACATGGCAATGCCTCCACCTTTTTTTTTTGCCCTGTCGGTCATGTCTAGTGAGCGAGTAGCTGGGTATAGATAATTCAGCATCTGAGTGGCGAGGCTTCAGCCATGTCTCAGAGATGATCAGGACATCAGGGCGTAGAGACAGGATGACTGGTTGCAGAACAGTTAATTTGTTTAGGATTACCATGGCCACACCTTGTACTTGATATTCTCACTGGGGTTTGATGTCAATGACCGCAAGATTTATCGGGTCATGTAGTCCAATCATTGCACGGTGGAGTTCTCATTTGGGGCCTCCCTGATAATCTTTCCCCTGTTGAAATGGATCGCTATTGCCGAATAAAGAGGTTGTCCTGAGAGGGTCTTTTGGAGGCAGGTGACTTTTCTAGTGTGAGTGTTGCATGTGCAAGTGGCACAAGTGAGGAGGTGGCAGCCTATAATCAGGCTGTCTCCAGGGCACTCAATGCCATTGCACTGATCCATATATGATACAGGTCTTCTTGCTTGAGACCCCCATGGTTTGATGGGGCTCTCAAGAAGATGAAGAACAGGAGTCAGAAGTTGGAGCATTGCTGGTGGAGGCCCCGGTCCATGGAGGACAAACTGGCTTTGAGTAATCACTATGATGATTACCAAAGGGTAATCGACCGTAAGAAGGCAGAGTTTCTGTCCAGGGAGATTGCTGCAGGGAAGAACAGACTAGTGTAGCTCTTTCAAGCTGTGGATAGGCTGCTTCATCCAGTCTGTCTACAGCTGAAAAGGGCATTTTCAACCGCACAATGTGAGGAGCTTGCTCTGTCCTTCTCTGACAGGGTGTCCTCTATTCAGTCTGAGATCTCCCCAGTGGGGCATAATTTGCCCTGCAGTAAACGGCTGGGTAGGAATGAGGGTACTCTGATTGTCTGGACGGAGTTTTGGATGGTGGAGGTGGCTGAGGTTTTTGAGGTGATTTTGAAGCTGCAGTCCACCTTTTGTGAACTGGACCCTGGCCCGACGCATCTCTTAATAGGATGCACCAAGGCTATTGGTCCAGTGTTTGCCAGGATAGTCCAGTGTTCACTTTTGCAGGGACTCTTTCCCGATGCCTTGAAGGAGGCATTGGTGAATCCCCTCTTTAAAAAACATCTCTCGACCCTGACGTCCTGGCGAATTATAGACATATCTACAATCTTTCTTTTTTAGGGAAGGTTGTTGAGAAAATGGTGGCACTGCAGCTCAAGGCACACCTCATGGCCTTTGACATCTATGAGCCATTCCAGTCTGGATTCAGGGCTAGGCACAGAACTGAGACAGCATTAGTTTGGGTGCAAAATTACCTCCTATGGGCAAGGGATGGGGAGATAGGTCAATTCTCATTCTTCTCGATCTCTCATCAGCATTTGATACCGTGGTCCACATCATGCTGTTGGATCACCTTAGAGAGTATAGTGGACTCGCTGGATCTGTCATCAACTGGTTTGAGTCCCATCTCTTAGACAAGAGGCAACGGGTAGTGATGGGGAATTTCTCCTCCTCCCCAAAGCCCCTGTCACGTGGAGTTCCTCAGGGTTCGATGCTGTCACCGGTGTCATTCACGGTGTACGTGCTGTCCCTTTGGGAGCTCATTAGATGTTACAGTCTTGGTTTCCACTGTTATGCAGATGATACCCAGCTTTACATGTTGTTTGCCCCCAGAGCTAATGGCGCTGTCAAAGTACTAAATAAGTGCCTGGCCAAGATCCAGGACTGGATGTCCTCTAACTGGCTAAGGCTTAACCCTGACAAAATGGAGGTGCTGGTGATTGAGCCTGATTGTGGGCATGATGGGGATGCCTCTGGGGCAGAAACAGGGTTGGTCCTGGGGTCCAGCCATTGAAGGTATGCTCTAGGGTGAGAAATCTGGGCATCATCCTTGATGACAGGCTGATACATGATACACGGGTGTCGTCTGTTGTCAAAAGCGGTATTTACCACTTAAGGAATGTTGCCCAGATTAAACCCCCTAATTCTGCCTGAAGACCTGCACTCACTAGTGCATGCCTTTGTGACATCCAGGCTGGAGTACTGCAACACCCTATACTTCAGGGTCAGTGGAGGGATCCTCCACCAACTGCAGCTAGTGCAGAATGCAGAGGCCAGGCTGATGATGGGCTTGCCCAGATCTTGTCATGTAACCTCGGTCCTGCGAGGTTTACATTGGCTGCCTGTCAGGTACAGAGCTTGGCTATCTGTCTGACCTCCTTACTCCTGCCATCCCTGCACGCTCCCTCTGTTCCTCTATCAACAGCCTCCTAGCAGTTCTGAGGGCCAGGCTACAAACCTCGGATGATCGCTCATTCGAGGTAACTGGCCTGGCCCTCTGAACTCACTCCCCAGACCATTGAGGGAGGGCCCATCAGTGGAGGCATTTAAGAGGGGTCTGAAGACTTATATATTTTAGAAAGCATATCCTGAAAACTGATGGTTCTTCATGATGACTTATTTATTATTTTCATTTTAATTTATTATTGTTTTTTATATTCTGTATGTTTATATATGTTTATGTATGTTTATATGTTGTTTATCTTGATCACTCAATGCACTTTCTTTAAGGCATCCAGTGCCCCTGAGATAAATAAATGACTACTTACTTACGTACGTACTTACTTACTTACTTACCCTGCATGTCCTGGAGGTGATTGACAATGCAGGACATGCTGGAGGCATTATACAGTCAACCACCCCTGGAAATGGAATGGAGGGAGCAGAAGGTTGACCTTCCCCAAGCTTTCATAGTGTCAAACAAGGCAGTTGTATGGGATATTTGAAGGCTGAAGGTGCAGTTACAGGAACAGGAACAGGAATTCTGACTTAAAGGAACTGTAGAGCTGGTCAATCTGCTTTCCCTTATCACTTTCCTAAATTTGGTCCTCCCTTCCCTTTTCTATTCACTCTACCTCTTCGGCTTTCTCCTTAAAGTCTCTCCTTCATAACTTGTTTCTGCTTCCTGCAGCTGTCCTTAACCCTCTTCCTTCGCCCGCTCACTAGGTATGCCTTGGAAATCTGTTTCCTCTTATCTGTGAATATTTTATTCTGATTTGTATTTAAAGTTTTATTGTTTCTTCATTTAACTAATATTGCTGTAGTCTCTGTATATATATTGTAAATGCTTTATATGATGTTCTGTTTCCCCAGCTCAGTATGTCTTTCATGGTGAAACTTTTTGAAATAAACACATAAATAAATAACTGATAAAGCTTGCACATACATGTTGTTCAACAACAACCAGTGTGTGTAGCGTGTGTGTACATCTTTATGCGTTATAGTGCTGTGTGTGGAGTTAGTTTTTGTGTGTAATGATGTGTATGTGTGTCCCAGTTACCAAAAACTCAATAAAACAAATGATTAGAGGAGACCAGTGCTGTCTTCCCCTTCAGCTGTAACTACTGTTACTCCAATGTATTGTGCCAAATGTAAATACTGTATTGTCAACTGTAATTACTGCCACACCAATGTATGTAACAATTTTAACCACTGTATTTTCATCCAGTGTATGTAATTTTTGCTGTATGTAACTAATCCCGGGTCACCCCTGAAAAAGGGATCGCTGGTCTCAGTGGGTTTACCTAGTTACCAAAATCTAAATAAATAAATAAATTCCTTCTCCTGTCTTGTTCACAGTCCCTATACCTCTACCAGTATCAATTCTGCCCCCTCTTCTCCTCACTTCCTCTCCCTTTACCTGAGTTATCCCTCTATCCTAGCTTCTGTTTATATTTGTCCCCTCTGTCTCCCTCCTCTGCCCCCTTTTTCAAGCACTTGCCACCCAACTCCAGATTTTTTCCTGACCCCCAATTTCTTCCATCCCTATTAACATGTTTTTAAGACATTGCACACACATATATAGCTACTAAGTATATTCTTTATATTGCTTTTATCATGTTGATACATATTTTTATTAGCATTATGTGGTAATTTCTGTCTAGTCATAAATACACATTTTTATGTTTGCTTGCACGCATGTGCAAGAAACATTGTGCTATCATACGAGTTTTCCAGAGGTGTGTCAGCCTCTTCCAATTTAGTCAGTGTATTTGCAGGTGCGGTCGCAGAGCACCAATCACTGCTCCAGCTGTCTATGACAGCAGGAAAATGCAGTGGCATACAGTTGAAAGTGAGAGCCCGCTGAGTGAGTGAGCCCCCCACGCGCCATTACCCATGCAAACCGCGTGCTCATCCGCCTTTCCTCCACACTGCACGGCCAACAGGGGTGCCCAATCCCCGTCGGCTCCATGCCCCCAAAGCATCCAGGTGCCATGCTAGGAGCCCACCCCAGTGTGGCAAAATATAATGGACGACGGGGTGCCCAACCTGCCTGCCCACTGTCTCTCCCACCCCATGCTGTCGCCTGGCGGGGTGCCCAATCCCATTGGCTTCACTGTCTCCCCAGAGTGGCAACAGATGCCATGGCCGACGGGGGTGCCTAATCCCGTCAAGTTTACCGCCCCCCTCAGCCGCCCTTCTGTCATGTTGGAGCCTACGCCAGCGTGCAATGTCCCGGTCGCTTTTTGAAAAAAACACCTGTAAAGAAAAACTGTCCCTCGCAGTCTCCCTGCCCCTCCCACAACCCGCACCCACCCACCCACTGCACACCCCTGCTCCCACACCCCCTCACCCCATACTCACCTCCAGAGTCCGTGCAATGATCTTCGTGGACGGGAACACGTCTGCACTCTTCAAAGCCAAACGCGAACTGAGGAAATGCTGGTAAGCTGTATAATGGGATAGATAGGGGGGTTTTCAACTTTGTTGCATATCTCAGGCATTTTTTGGAATTTTTGCACCAAATTTTCAACATGGGGTTTTTGGGACCCTCCTCATGAATTCTTGCACTGTCATGGCATTGCTCGGGCCCGAAGAGTGATTTTGCAGCCACTGTGCAAAATCATCTTTCCGGAATGATTAACAAAACAACACTGCCAGTGTTCAAAAGGTGGGCTCTCAAAAAGCCTATTTTGAAAATTTGGTGGAAAAATTCCTAAAAATAACTGTTTTATGAGCGTGCATTGCGCAGTTCCTACGCACGCTCGTAAGTTCACGAATTTTCAATATTTTCACTCCAGATTTTCAACATTGCCATTTTACCACACTTTCTTATTAGCAGTATAGCTGTCATTTTTCACATCTCACCCAAAATGTGTTTCCGCCCATGTAGTGCACAATGACGCAGTCGGTGTGCGAAATCAATGTATGGGACACATTAAGAAAATCACAGTGACACTGTTCATGAGCAGAGGTCTTAAAATGGCTATGTTGAAAATTTGGTGAAAAATTCCGTAATGACTGTTTTGACGAGCGCAAGGTTGCAGAGCTCCTATGCACTGAATGAAACTTCAATATTTTCACTCCAGATTTTCAACATTACATTTTACCAGACCTCCTTGTGAGCAGTAGCAGTTGTCATTTCACATCTCACCCACAATGTGTTTCTGCCTATGTAGCGCATACAATGGCGTAGTCGAAAGCAAATCAATGTATGGGAGACGTTAAGAAAATCACAGTGACACTGGTTATGAGCAGAGGTGTTAAAATGGCTATGTTGAAAATTTGGTAAAAATTCCCCAAAACCAGCTGTTTAAGGCGTCGTTGTGCAATTCCCTATGCACACTGGCAAGTTCAATTTGTAATATTTGCACACCCTGATTTTCAACAGTGCCATTTTACTGCACTTCCTTATGAGCAGTGCAGCTACCATTTTCATATCTTGCCCAAAATGTGTTTCCGCGCGTAGCGCACAATGGTACAGTCAGTTTGCGAAAAACAATGTTTGGGACAGATTAAGAAAATCACAGTGACACTGGTCATGAGCAGAGGTCTTAAAATGGCTATGTTGAAAATTTGGTGACAAAAATCCATAAAATGACTGTGTTACGAGTGAGCATTGCGCAGTTTCCACGCACCCTCGTAGGTTCATGAATTTGTAATATTTTCAGTCCAGATTTTCACCAGTGGCATTTTTCCACACCTCCTTATGAACAGTACAGCTGTCATTTTCCACAACATGGCCGAAATGTGTTTTCACACTTTCAGTGCAGAGATGCGTGGTCGCTTTGGAAAATCATTGTTCAGAACAGATAAAGAAAATCACACTGACACTGTTCATGATTGGAGGTCCCAAAATGCCTGTGTTAACAATCTACTGTAAAAAAATCCCCAAACTAGTTACATTATGGGTGTGCGTTGTACAGTTTCTACTTACGCTAGTGACTTCACCATTTTTTTTAAGATTTTCACAGCAGATTTTCAACATTGCCATTTTTTACACCTCCCCATGAACAGTACCGCTGTCATTTTTCACATCCTGTTCGGAATGTGTTTTTGCACCTGTGGTTCCAAATGCCATAGTCGCTGTGCAAAAGCAGTTTTCATCAAACAAACTGATATTGCCACTGTTCATGAGGTGGGGGTCACAAAAAAAACATGTTGAAAATTTGGAGTGAAAATACCAACGAATGCCCGAGGCATTAGGGTTTCCGACCATAACGCCCCACCCTGTAGAGTATGACAGGCATCAGGGGTGTGACTTGGGATTCTTGCCTGTTATGCTCATACCATTCCACCCCACCCACACCCTGCAGCCAGTGAGAGGCATCAAGGTGTGCCTCAGACTCTTCGGGCCCAAACTTCACCCCATTCTCCTATACCGCACCCATCTCACCGTATTTCCTGATGGAATGGGGTGCGCATAAGGGCCAAAGATCCCAAGGCACACCGTGACACTTGTCAGTGTCTGCAGGGTAGGGTGTGGTGAAATGGTGTGGTCGTTATGCCTGACGACCCAAAGGCACACCCCAATGCCTGCCACTCTCTGCAGGGTGGTGGTGGGGTTGGCTTCAGTTCAATACTTCGCTGCCATTCCTATTATGCAGCTCTGTAACTTCTACACTACCAATGTCAGTGCCAGCAAGCAAACATTCAGCATTGACAAATGCTTGTTATCAATTGCTATTAGGTTTAAATATAGAATTGTCACTTTAAGAACCTATCACTATAAACAGACACACATGTTAGCCTTGAAAAAGTGTGAGAATCATGAGAAACATTAGCTTTGAGGGGAGGTCTGGATTCTACTGCTGTTGCATATAAAGTTATTTTATCTGCTCTTGGGACATAAAAAAATAAAGTCTGGAATTGTGTACTGCAGTTTATGGAAAGTCCATTCTTCCAGAGTGTGAGTACCTAGCTTGGTGCTTTCTCTTTGAGAATTGTGCTGCATAAATTTTCCACAGGAGAAAATTAAATTGGATCCTATGGCAGGGGCTTGATTTAGGCTGTTTTATAATAGAGTATAAATAAAACAGGTAATAATTATTGTAAAACACTTCATACTTAACAGGGCTACTTTAAATTTTAGGTATAGCGGCTATGACTTAGTTTAGATTATGTTCCACACCTCAGATAAATTGGCCTAGATGATTCAGGCCAATCTGATTAAGCTTGACTCAGAGTGGATTTGGAATGGCTCTCTTGGTGGCTAGACATGGATTCAGATAAGGATTAGCTAATATCTTCAAGGAATTTGACTTAAAGGATCTAAAGCAATCTGAGACAACCTGCCTGGATCTGAATCTGAACTATTTCACCCAGCCCTACAGTACTTATACTTACTGATGTGTTACTTCTCTGTAGTGCATATCGATAATAATGTACGGGCAAACATGAAAACAAGGTTGTTTCCATTGAGGAGTTCTGATGATACCATAGGGACCCTGAGAGCTAAGCTATAGAGATCCCTGATATCATCAGAACACCTTAATGAAAACACTGCCCAGTTGTGCATGGTTGCACATGTTATTTTGTATAGTATATGGTGTGAAACATAAAATTAAAAAATGCTGCTTTTTTTCCCTCCTTAAAAAAATCTACAGTTCCATTTTTTATTGCTTTTAAAACAGACAAACACACCTTCAGCCAAGTGCTGAAAGCCTACCCTGGTGAGGGGCGGGTTTCTGTTTTTAAAAATGTTGACATAACTGAAGATTTTGTGTTTTAGAATAGTTTGGATTTTGTGTGTGGGGAAAATGAAAGTAAAATAGCAGGTGGCATGAGTGTCCATTCTAAATAAAAAAGCTGTTGTACCACAGAGGAGTATAACAACATTCAATGACCTTAGAACTGTGGTACAACAGATTTTTAGTTAGCATGGAAATTCATACAAAACATGGGGAAACCATATTCTGTACTAAAATAAAAAATATATATATATATATGTATATATATACAGTATATATATATATATCTTTTTTATGTTTGCTTGCACGCATGTGCAAGAAACATTATGTGACAGCTTAGAAGAGAAGCAGGTTGTGGAGGTGCAGCACTGTTACAGCCAAGGGAGGCACTGCATTTGGGGGCTTGGCAGTGGTGGACCAATGGAGGCACAGTGTGCCGATGACACTGGTCTCCAAAAGTGCACCAAGTACAAACATTTTTGTCGCAGCAATCAGGGGCCGCTTCATCACTGCAGTGTCAGTCATTGTGCTGCAATGAGGGAGCGACCCATCATTGCAGGGCGTAACGTTAGCTAGTCTAATACTGTTTGTGAACATGGTGGGCGACTTGCTGCCGTTCACAAACAGTATTATCAACAAATGTAAAGGGTGCTCAATACCCTCGGCAGCATGTGCCCCCAAACACTCTTTGTTTGCTGATGGGGACCCCAATCCCCAACGGCTTCAGTCCATCCAAGTTGCTGGATGTGCCAACAGGGGAGCCCACTCCCCATTGGCATAATTCTCCCCCACACAAAAAACCTATGTTTGTGCCGAGGGGGTACCCAATCCCCCTCTGCTATTATGCTCCCCTATATGCCGGGGGGGGTGCCCAATCACCCATCAGCTACAGTCTTCCCCCAAACAAATCAGTAGGTTGGCATGCTGGGAGCCCACTCCAGCATGCCAAATGTCCAGTTAAAAGACCCTGCAAAACAAAAACCATCCTGTGATATTTTTTTTTCCTGTAAAGAAGGAAACGGTTCCTCAGCAGTCTCCCTGCTCCTCCCCCACAACCCGCACCCACCCACTGCGCACCTTGCCTCCCCACACCCCTTCCTCACCCCATACTTACCTCTGGAGTCATCTGGCGCAACGATCTTCAGTGGACCGGGAACACGTCTGCACTCTTCAAAGCCGACCGTGAAATGAGGAAATGCCGGTAAGCTGTATAATGGAATAGATAGGGTTTTTTCAACTTTGATGCATATCTCAGGCATTTTTTGGAATTTTGGCACCAAATTTTCAACATGGGGTTTTTGGGACACCTCCTCATGAATTCTTTCACTGTCATGGTGTTAATCATCCCTGAAAGGTGATTTCACGGTGACTGTGCAGAATCACCTTTTGGAACCGATTAACAAAACAACAGTGCTAGTGTTCATGAGGTGGGCTCTCAAAAAGTCTATGTTGCAAATTTGGGGGGAAAAATCAAAAATAACTGTTTTACGGGCGTGCATTGTGCAGCTGCTATGCATGCTCGTAACTTCGTGAATGTGCAATGTTTTCACTCCAGATTTTCAACATTGGTATTTTTATGCATCTCCTCATGACCAGTGCAGCTGTCATTTTTCACAACCCAGCCAAAATGTGTTTGTGGTGCAGAATAGTGTGGTTGCTGTGGGAAATCCATGTTCAGGACACATTGTGAAAATCACAGTGACACTGTTCATTAGTAGAGGTCCTAAAATGCCTATGTTGAACATTTGGTGAGAAAAGTCCATAAAATGACTGTGTTACGAGCGTGCATTGCACAGTTTTCATGCACACTCGTTACTTTGCACATTTGCAATATTTTCACTCCATATTTTCAACATTGCCATTTTTATGCACCTCCTTATGAACAGTACAGCTGTCATATTTCACATCCTGGACGAAATGTGCTCTCGCACTTAAGGCGCAGAATAGCACGGTCACTGTGGGAAATCACTGTTCGGGACACATAACAAAAATCACAGTGACACTGTTCATTAGAAGAGGTCCTAAAATGTCTATGTATGTTGAAAATTTGGTGATGAAAGTCCATAAAATGACTGTGTTATGAGCGAATCTAGATTTAGTAGTTGCCGTATTGGTCATTGCAAGAATAGATCCAGAAGCAAATGATTTGATACCTTTTAATGGACCAACATAGATGTAACAACAAGAACAAAGTGCTCTAGCTTTCGGACCAACCAGTCCTTCTTCAGAAGCTCATGGCAGTTGTTTAGAAAATACAATACTTATAACAGCTAGATAATGCAGAGAAAAACAGAAAAAAATCCCCATTGGTTTAAAATACCCATTTAAAAAAGGATTCCTCCTGGCTGAAGGCAGTATATTACTGTTAAACTTCTCTGACATCATCTTCTGTATTTTTTGTTTTTTTTAATGAGTATTTTAAACCAATGGGGATTTTTTTCTGTTTTTCTCTGCATTATCTAGCTGTTATAAGTATTGTATTTTCTAAACAACTACCATGAGCTTCTGAAGAAGAACCGGTTGGTCCGAAAGCTAGAGCACTCTGTTCTTGTTGTTACTTCTATGTTGGTCCATTAAAAGGTATCAAATCATTTGCTTCTGGATGTGTTATGAGCGTGCATTGAGCAGTTTCCACGCACGCTCTTAACTTTGCACATTTGCAATATTTTAACTCCAGATTTGCAACATTGCCATTTTTCTGCACCTCCTTATGAACAGTACTGCTGTCATTTTTCACATCCTGGTTGAAATGTGTTTTTGCAGTTCTGGCGCAGAATACCGTGATTACTGTGGGGAATCAGTGTTCAGGACACATTAAGAAAATCACAGTGACACTGTTCATGAGCACAGGTTGTAAAATGTCTATGTTTAAAATCTGGTGACTAAACTCCATAAAGTGACTGTGTTACGCACATGTGTTGCGCAGTTTCCACATATGCTCGGTAGTGCGAGCATTTTTAATATTCCCACTACAGATTTTCAACATTGCCATCTCTTCATACCTCCCTATGAATGGTACAGCTGTCATTCTTCACATCCTGCCCGATCTGTGTTTTTGTACATGTGACGCAGAATGGCACTGTCACTGTTGGAAGTCAGTTTTCGGGACACATTGACAAAATCATACTGCCACTCTTCATGATTCCCAGGGTTCGATTGAAGTCATCGGGATCTCATGCCTTTGCTTTTTTGGCACCAACCCTGTGGAATTCTCTACCCCGTTGGTTGAGAGAATGTCCAACCGTCGATAATTTTAAAGTTGCCTTAAAAACACATCTTTTTAGTTTAGCATATTCTTGCTAGTTGTGGCTGACTTTTAAATGTCTGGATTTTATTAATTTTAATTCTTTCTGTACAGCGCCTTGGTTTTGAAAGGCGCTTTATAAATAAACTTGAATTGAATTGAATTGAATGAGAAGAGGTCTCAAATGCTTTCCTGAGGTGGGGTCAGAAAAACGCCATGTTGAAAATTTGTACTGTAAATACCAACAAACACCTGAGGCATTAGGGTTTCTAACCATAATGTCCTACCCTGTACAGACAGACAGACATTGGGATGTGCCTTTGGATTGCCGACTGTACTGTTCATGCCATCCCACCCCCATCCCCAGCCACTGACAGGCATCGAGATGTACCTTGGACTCTTTGGCCCAAGACTTCACCCCACTCTCCCATGCTGCACCCATTTTATGGTATGTCCTTATGGAATGGGGTGACTGTAAAGCCAAACACCCTAAGGCACACCTCAACACATGTTGATGACTGCAGAATAGGGTGAGGTGACATGGCTTGACCGTCATGGCCGACGACCCAAACACTTACCCCAAATCCTGTCCGTCTCTACAGGATGGAGGTGGGGTTCACTTGAAGTTCAATACTTCACTGCCATTCCTATTCTGCATCTGTCTAAGTCCTGCATTTCCAATGCTAATGCCAGCAAGCAAACATTCGGCATTGACAAATGCATGTTTTTTTTATCTTTTTGGTAACTGGATAAGGTCCACTAGGCACACGTGCCTGTTTTCAGGGGTGACCCAGGAACACTGAGTTTGTTAAGTGACTTGCTCAGAGTCACACAGTATGCAAGTGAAGGTTGTGGGAATCAAACCCTGGTCTGCTGGATGTACCAAACTCATTCACAGCTCGTTACTCTAACCTCTAGGTTATACTGCCAGCCCAAATATATAACTAACAGATGAATTTGTACTGAGTAATTTTTGAAAGTGTTATCGTTTAAATATGTTTTCTGATTTGAAAGGAAGACATTCATTTTAGTCCATAATCAGTCAAGCAAATCCTTACTTTAGATAGGGAGTACTTTATTAAAAACATGCACTGCATGGTGTTACATTATTGTTGAGGGACCAGTTAGTTATGCCCTGAAAAACACTTAATACATTTTACTAAATTGTCTGTATAGGGTTCATTCATGATGCCATTTTCTATTGACTTCACTGATGAGTTTGACTTCAAGCCCTTATGTTCAGTTACTGGAGCCAGTCTGTAACTGATAAATGATGTGTTGGTTATTTTGAAATACTTAGCATGACTGCAGCTCTCCAGAAGAGCTGCCAGTAGGGAATGGAATAATTAGCAACATATTTTACTTAGCTCTGCAAAACGTTCAGTGTTTGTGTAAAAATCCCACAAGGCTGATTTGGTACATTACATCATTTTTGGAATGATTTCATGATGGCTTGCAGTTCTGAGATCCTTTGAGATTATACATGGTATGTATTACACAACAGACAACAGCAAAGGGAAACATAAAATGTGGGATCATATCACTGTTTATATTATACACACTGAAGCTGGACAGCCTCTGCAGCAAACGGCACCCCTCACTTCCCACAAAAAAGCAGAACTGGTTCTTTAGAAGGTCATAAAGGGAAACACAAAGCCTGTATACTGTGACTGGATTCTGCTATGAGCCAGCTAATATTATGAATGAGAATCCTAAACTCTACAATCATTCTTCAGTATGCCTTTTAGTTTCACATATACTAGGAAATGTGTATTTTTGTTATGGGGGTTTATTTTCAGCATTTCTTTTCTAAGCACACAATTAGACATTAGACTTTTAAAAGGATATTGCAATTAACTACCCTTTGGGTTGTACCAGCTTCTAGGGTAGTTTGGTCTGATTCACTTCTCCTGCTGCCACCACCTGGTTATACCAGGAAAACACCTCTGTCCTGCTCAGGGACTTGAAAGGTCACACACACTAATTTTTGGTAGAGTGCACTTCGGATGGCATACTTTAAACAGAGAATCCTCACTTTGCCAGTAGAAATATTACATTTACCTTTGCAGTAAGGATGCTCAGCCACTGGTCCTATAAAAATAGACTCTCTACTACTAAATGCTACAGCAATTACAAACAATATACAGTATACACAGTGAGCAAAAATATTTACACATTTACAGGAAAGGGAAAAAAATACAGTTTGACCAGATAGGTTACTGATAGAATCAGCTCACAATCTAGTCTCACAACTGTATCTATAATTACCTGTCAGATAACTTTTCATTTCATCATTTTTATTTTTGATACTTGTAAGTCTGATGAGTAAAAACTGTCCATTTTCACAGGTGACAAGTTGACAGAAACATACCAAATAAAATGACAATAAAATAGACACCACAGAATAAACATATAACATCAATTGCTACACTACACAAATACGTTAATTTTTGTTTGTTTGTGAGTCAACTTGAAAGAAATATTCACGCAGACTGTTCTTTCCTCACTCAGATAGGCTAGCTAAGAAAGCAGGGCTCTCCCTCTTACTGGGGACACTCACCAAGAGAGACCCCAGCTCCTCTTCAAAGATTGCAGGAAGTCAGAGAGAGTGAGTTGGAATTCAACTCTTCTGCTTATGCTCTTAGGGCAGTATGATGAGACTTCTCCTTGGAGTGAAAGCCCTCTTCAGTATTCTCCACCCACATAAGTGAGTGTGTATGTGAGTGTGTGTGTGTGTGTGTGTGTGTGTGTGTGTGTGTGTGCATGCACACGTATGGGTGACCCTGCTTCTGCTCCAGTCTCCATCTCTCTGTCTCTCGGACTTTTTTTTTAAATATATTATTTTTTTCAGGTATTTTTTCAGTGCAGTTTACTTGTAGCCTCCCTGCTCTCAACGCCAGTGCCTACTGTTTGGATTGCTGCCAGACTGTGTTCTGCTCCAGTCACCTCCTCCTCCTCCTCCTCATCATCATCACATTTTTATTGGACAGCAAATTGAGAAGTTTTCTCATTTACAATTGCATCCAGTTTCAATACATAAAGTTACAGTGCAGAACAACACAAAAACTGACATAGAAACATATAACATACATGAGATAAACATACAGCAGTATCTAAACCATTACATATTACACACAGTATTCATCAGTTGCACAGTAAGGACATTAGTTAATCTGTAGCAGTCACATTGCTTCTGTAATAACCCTGTAATATGATGCTTAAATCTAGAAATAGGAATTATTGGAGCAGTCTGTCTCTCTGATTTCTTTTAAGAATATATTTTAATTTCTTCAGACATTGTTTTCAGCACAGTTCAGCTGTAGTGCCCTCCCCCCATGCCCAGTGGCAACTGTTTACCCTGGACAGCCTGACAGGCCAATCACTGTACTGCTCCACTGGAGTCTCTATTTTTTCAGTGCACTTTTTATTTAGAAATGATTTTCATTTTAGTGTCAAATTCAAATGTCCTCTGTTGCCCAAAGCTAACCAATATGCAGTCTCTCAGTCTTAGTTATTTTGTCAGCTCTCCCTGTCTCTCGCTATGCTGCCTTTTGTTTCAGCGTGTAATTTGACTCCCCCCTGTTCACCAGCTACACCCCAGAAGCCAGCAACCCAGCCAGTCAGTCAGAACCATTGTGATTGCCCCATTCCCTCCCCTCACATGCACCACACTGAACCCAGCTGCATGCTCCCAGTCTCTAAAGGCATAGAGTGATTTGCTGAAAGAGCTTACCATTCTGTCTCCAAACAGTCTCGCCATCACCACTGGCGTCCATCTCCTTCTCAGCCTGCCAGCACACCAGCACCACTCCTCCGGCATTTGTTACTCATCACTTCCCCCTCCTCCATGCCAGCCCCCCTTCCCAACAGCCAGCAACGTGCAGTCCAGGGCTACATGTCAATTCACTCCATGACAACTCGTGCCCTACTATTTTTATTTTTTATTTGAAAAATGTGTTGACCGGGAAAGGCACACTGAGCCAAGGCTTGTTTCCAGGCACGACCCAGCTACAGAGGAGTACATAGAAGTTACAGAGGAAAGTAAGTACAACAATAATTCCATCTATTACAGACATGGTTGCACAAAGAGTTCTGGTTACAGGCAGTAGATACAATCAAACAGAGCTTACAAATAGAAGCATTAGTCATTACAATAAGGTATATACAGATGCAGGAGTAGTACAGTAGGGATGAAGGAATTAGAAATAACCTGACATATAACATAGGCAGAGAATTAGACCAACTGAGGCTTCAAATGGAGTGGAAGTTATTCTCGTGTAGGGGTGGATCCCAGGATGCACCTTAGGCAAGGTGTGGTTGGGAGGAGTCTGAGGAGTTGCCTAATTGCTGGGAGGGAGGAGGCCTGATGAATGATGGGTTGGAGGTAGCTCCAGCATTAACCAGCCTCCCACACAAATCATTTCTGAACAGTTCACCCCGCATATAAATTTAATAAAATTAATTCGAGGGGGGGGGGCACAATTTGGGAACGAATTGTGAAGGGAGCCAAATGATGTCAGAGATAATAGTGGGCAAGCATTGTCAAAGAGCCTAGAGACCAGAGTGAATTGACATGTCACTCCATCCAGGCTGGCACAAAGTTCAGTTTCCTCCCTCCCATCCTTATGAGGAATCCCTAATTCATCTCCCCCCCCCACTGACCGACGTAGGAGAGAGAATTCTGTAGAGCCCTCATGCCCTCCTGGTTGTCACAAAAAAAACCCATAGTAATTTAGCCATTATTGCCATATAAAAGGCACAAAAAGACTGCAAATGACTGTAGATGTGTGATAGATAGTAAGCTGGTTGAAAACAAGTTGGACCAGCTGTGGTTCAATTCTGACCCACTAGATCAGTTGGGCAATACCCGGCTGACCCAGATCTCCAAGCCAGACTACTATACACCCCACTAGACATAGTCTATTTAGTTCATTCAAAGTGAGCATACTAGAGAGGCAGTTTGCATGAAAAAGAGTATGGAATCCATTAAAGGATGCTGAGAGAGAACAAATATCCAAATTAATGTTCCATTCTTGGAGTGTTGCTGTGCTCTGGGAATGAAGCTTGACAGTATATGCATGGTTTGGAGAAATGGACAATAACCAAACATTTAGTCAACTTGTTGTTTCTTAATTTTGAGGGACTTTTATCTTTAGCGCCCAGCTGACTTCTTTTTGGTGAGTAAAAATGACAGACATATTTGTAATGGAAATCAGTAATTTTTTTCAAAAAGGCATTGATATGTTAGCTTACTGTATCCTGATTGCCAGCACATTTTAACCATTGGTAGTGGTCTCACAGTTTACAGCTGCTGTCCAATCAAGAGGGAGTGATTTGAATTTCCTGTCCATTTTATAATCATCACAGTATATCAATACTGTCTGACACACATCACTGCATGAAGTCAGTATTTACAGCCAACAGCCATGTCATATGAATTCCAAGCTTAAATTCCTTGCCCTAATGGTTCCAAAGTTTGCCATTTCTAAAGTTAATTTTTGGAAGGGCTAATCTCGGAACTGTTAGTGGTAGCAGCTTTAATTTTTAAATAAAAGTTTAGAATCAGCTCACCATCCCGCCGGTGCAGCGGTTGCACTACTGCTTGCAGTGTTGATGGCCCAAGTTCGGGAGGGAGCTCATGTAGTCTGAGGGATGGCCGGGGGGAGGATCAAGCATTGAGGGACTATTCTCCTCCTCCAAGGATGGAGTGGCATAGTGCTCACTGCAGCACTGTCCTGTAGTGAAGGCTGGGGGGGGCAAATGCACTGAGCAGCGGATGACTGACAGGAGTCCAGTGCACCATCTATGGAGCCTGTGTGGAGCCACCATTGATGCCACTGCATTCGCTCCTCCATGAAAGAAGAAGAGGAGGATGGGGAATGTAAGAACAAAGGAAAAACCTCCTGGTTGGCAGGATGATCACTGCACCTCACAGGCTCTATCCTCGGCAACTCTGGCATGCTTGCTGGATACTTGACCCAATAGGTCAAGTGCACTCCCTGCCACCTCCCTGTGGGGGGAGGGGTCAGCTGTGACAGCAAAGATCCAGCAAGTCCCAAGAGAAGCTGGGGTGATGGGAGGGGCATGATGGGAGCCATGCCAAAAAGGGAGGAAAAAGAACCAACGGAAAAGAAAAGTTTAGAATCAGCTCAGTATGTTTGGGCCATGCCAGTACAGTTTACTGTGTTGTTCAAAAATAAATGAATGCTGGCTGTCAATATAATTGAATTCTCATAACAAGCTTAACACGAGCATTCAATGAACAGATTAAACTTCCTGGCCATAACAGATCCAACGTGAAGCCTTTCTAAAGGCAATTTCATTGAACAGATATGACCATTGGTTCATTAGACAAAGGAACTTCATATTTTTTGAATGCAAGTTTGAATCTGCTCAGAGCGAATGAGTCATGCTAATACAACTTGCATGCACTGTTACGTGTCATTATACAGCATTGTTATTTATTTATTTGGAATTTTTTGACCAGAAAAGGCACACTAAGCTATGACAACTTATTTCCAGCTGCATCCCAATGGGTGGGTTGCTTGTACCTGTTTAACTGATGAGGGAATGATGGCTCCAACACCAGGGAAACTCCCCTATTTTACTTTCCTTGGAACTCCTAGGGGTGGAATTTGGAATGTAGTGCCCCAGAGCTGGTGCCCTACAGTAATATGTCACTTGGCAGCTCCCCCAGAGGCAGTTGTAGGAGGGTAGTGTACCAGGGTCCTGGGAGATAGAGTATGGTCCCCAAAAGAAAACATCGGTGAAGAAATCAAGATAAAGCCCTGTGCCCACAATCAGGGCCCCATCATTGGCAGCACCCCCCCCTTTATGGCAGCATTAGGCTCCCCAGGTTTACAAGCCCACAGCCTGGGCTATGTTGCATTTAAACATTTCATTTCTTTCCCTTTTGTGTCCTGCTGCCTGCTTGCCGTGACCCTCCATGCAGGCAGCACAAGGGAACCACATGCAACACACTGGAATGCCTGTCTCTGCCCAGTGCGTGGGCATTTTTGAAATTCCTGAGGTGGGTTAGTGGCCCGCACTTGGGGTTTACTAATGGAATCCCAAGCTCTGAAAGGAAGGGTTGGCAAGGCCATTGAGAGTTGAGGTAGGACAGCAGAGGAGGATGTGTGCAGGACTGAGAGGCTGCAGGATAAAAGGAGTGATCAACCACAGGCTTACCTGCGAGGCTGAAGCAGGTTTCATTGGCTTCAGCTGTGCTCCACTCCTCTGGTCGGGAGTCCAAGCAGTATTGGCAGGTCCAGAGTTGCGAATGTTAGCAGTGGAGAAAAGTGACTGGTTTGGGCTCCGTATAGCCCCGTTTGTTGTTTTCTGTTTAGTTTAAAATATGGTCCCTCATCAGCAACAAGCAGTGTGACCATGGAGGAGCAGTGTGACAAGAGACGGAGCAGTGTGAGGAGCGTTGGGTGGAGTATCACAGTCTCACCTCCAGAACCGCCCCTACTTCTCCATAGCCACTCCCACCAACAGCAGCATCTGTAAATGGCCTCCTATCTCAGTATTACACCCTGAGTCAGGGCAGTGAGTCAGCAGCAACAGCAAGGGCAGGTGCTGACCTCCAGAAAAACCTTATTTTTTAGAAAGAAAAAACTTGGGCTTTGCAAAACGCCGGATCATGCAAAGGGGCAAGCAGTAATACTGCAAGGGGCAGGTGAACCAGAAGGGAGGAGCATTGGGCCAGAGGCTATTTGTCTGAATAAATAGGAGGGCAGGGATCCAGACCAGAATCTTTCACATAAATTAAAGGAGAGCTTCTGGAGGGTGGAGCAAGGAGCAGGGCAGCCCTGCAATAAAGGGAGAACTCTCCAGACACATTTCTTTTGTTTCATTTTTACTAAGTATCTCACACCTAGAGGTGCTAAGCCAGCAGCCAAGGTTGCAGGGGTGGGCAAGGAATGTCTCACCTCTAGAACCACCCACAGAGGCAGCTAGGAGAAAGCTCAATTTGGAGCCAGCTTGAGCTATCCAGACACTAGAAAAGGGATCGTCCATAGAGTGGAGGCGTCTCATAGGGTGGGTTAGGTACAGTATCTAACAGCAGCTCCCCTGGGCACTAGCCTCATAGCAAATTAACTACCAGTTTGGTGTTGTGCCCCATTGCTAATGAACTGTCAGTCTTGTGTTGTGCTCTACTGCCAATTAACTACAATTCTGTGTTATGCCTCATAGCAACTGAACTGTCAATCCTGTGTTGTGCCACATTGGCAATGAACTGCAGTTCTGTGTTGTGCACCATTATGAATGAACTGTAATTCTGCCTGGTGCTGTACCTGTATTGCAAATGAACTGTCAATCCTTTGTTGTGCCCTATTGCAACTGAACTACTAATTCAATGTTGTGCCCCATTGCAGCTGAACCATCAGTCATTTGTTATGCCCCATTGTTACTGAACTGCAAGTATGTGTTGTGCCTTACTGCAAATAAACTGACAAATGTGTGTGGTGCCCTTATTGCCAAGTAAACTGACAAGCCTGTGTGGCACCCTGTTGCCAAGTATGCTGCCAAACTAGTGTGGCACCCTATTGTCAAGTAAACTGCCAAACCTGTGTGGTACCCTGAATGGAAAAATACTATTAACCCTGTGTTGTGCTGATTGCAAACAAACTGCAAAATTTGTGTCGTACTATGTCTTAAAGGAACTGTCTAAGCCTAAACCTTTGTGAATTATAGGTGCAGCAGTTGACCCAGCTAGACTGAGAGGTTACTTAGACCAGGCCCCTTCAGCTGTTCATCTTTGCTACATTCCTCTCCATTTAGGCAATGAAGCAAGTCCAAGAGCCACCCTGGCTCATCAGTTAAGGACTCCAATGCACAGTGGGGTGGGGTTATTTTTGCAGGACTGACAAAAGCTGCAAGACTGGGAGTGACAAAAGCTGCAAGACTCAGAGTGGTGAAAGCTGCAAGACTAGGAGTGGCGAAAGCTCAAGAAACCTGGATTACAAATCCTTGTGTGTGTAAAGTGACACTTGTCAGCTGTCTGCCACGACCTCCTTACAGATGCTCATAGGGTTAGGTAAAATGAATCAGTTTTCTCACTGATTGGCGGTCTGCCACAACCTATTTACCAGTGCAGCAGCCTTGGAGTGCATTAGGCCTAGCAGTCTTTCATGACCATTCCTAGGCATTGAACTTCCTCAAATCAGAGGACAAGAAGCATCCTCAGGTGGTCCCTCTTGAAAGTAAAATTGTCAAGTCTGGAGGTGTCTTTATTTGATCCATCCCAGTGCATTTGGCCCCTGAAATCCTTTATTGTATACATCCTGTTGCTCATAGAGTCTATCTGTAGGTCATCCTTCACAGCTGCAATAGAGGTTAACCAGACTTTTATTTGGGATTTGGGTCACTCCTGGCCAGGGTTATAGAGTTTAGAGTTCCTGGTGAATGACATAGAGCTTGAGAATTGTTTGCTGTTGCCTTAAAGCCTTAGAATCATTGCAGACTCATAGAGTTTAGAGTTCTACAAAAGGCATGTGGACCGATTCTTAAAGATGACCTTACAGCGGCGCAAGGTGCATCAGTTGCAATGTGCGCCAAAGCGTCCTGTGTCATCGGCAATGCACCCTATTCTGTAAGGAATGTCCCATGCACCAGATGCAGTGCACATGGCATAAAAGCACACAGTGCATCAAATAAATAGCGTAGGCAAAACACAAGGTGCAAGCAGCGTCAAAATGCAAGGGGTGGAGAAATGGCCAAACCACGGAGGATGCATCGAGAAGAGAGGGGGCAGCCAACTCCAGGGACATGGAAGAATGAGACTGAACACTCCAGGAAGAAGAACTTGATGGACCAGGAGACAGACATCCTCCTGGATGCAACTGAGGCCCAGGCAGGTGGGACTGAGGGTGACAAGAGCACATGAACATGATGGCCAGTGGTGCAAGACCCTGACATGTGTGTGACATTTAACAGGTAGACCTGTTACTGTCCCGGGGAGGAGACCAGAAGGTACGGACACAGCAGCAGGAGGCATGGGATGAGGTAGCCAGACTGGTGAATACATTGTCACCCAGCAGGCGCAGTGTGAGGGAGCTGCAGAAGTGGCATTGTGACATCAAATGCCATGCCAAGGAGAAGGCAGCCCACAACAGGCACTGCACAATAGCAACGAGAGAGGACCCTCACAACCACAGCCCCTCAGGAGACATGAGGAATGTGTAATGGCACAGATCAGCATGTGCAGCATACAGGGTGATACTGAGCTAGAACTGTAACGGCAACAGCATGCACAAGGTAAGCACCGGGCATGCATGTGGTGGGTGGGACCACCAGTGGAGGCCGATGCACTGCATGGGCACTAGGGACCCACAATGGATAGGGACCCAGGGGTCAGGCTCAGAGGGACACAGTGTGGCCTGGGCCACCATGCAGATGCACAGGATGCATGAGGTGACCCCTCCACTAGGTGCCACATGCTGGACATGCACTGTGGCACTGGACACATACTGGCACATGGGAACCAGATGTAATGCACTGTTCACATTTGTCTGTACACCCAGCAGGTGCCCGGAGCACAGCGGCTGGATGACATGCTACTGCCAGGTGGCCAACACCACCACAATACCATGCTGTGACCCACAGTGACAGTGAAGCATTGGTGCACAGCAGAAACAGCAGCAGTGATGAGGAACAACAGCAGGCATCCACCAGCAACAGCAGAGTAAGCCAGGCCCACAGGAGGGTGACAGTTAGTGAGGCAGATGACCAACAGGGAAGCGACACCAACAGCAATGCCATGCCGTCCAACAGCAGCAGCACCATGGGGCACAGCACACCTGTGGCCAGAACTGCAGACCAGCACCAGACCACAGTGGACATGCAGCAGCAGGGGGACAGAGGTGATGGCCATGTGGCAGGACAGGCTGATAGTGCACTCACCACTGTAGGCCATGACAGCCAGGCACACAGCACCACCACACTGGACCATGGAGAAGCAGGTGGGACAGGTGAACATGGTGCAACACCACTGCCACTGGATGATGACCTAGGGGAATAACTGTCACGATACTGCTAGGACATCCTGCTCACCCAGGAGGTAGCACAGCGTGAGCTGGCAAGGATACGAGACAGCATACAGGAACACACCGCTGCCACAGTTGCACACCTGGGAAAGCTGCAGCTGATAGTGGCAGATATCCATGCAGTTGTCATACAAGGGATCTAGGAAGGGGCGTGTCAAACAACACAGACAGCAAGGCTACTCCAGGACATACAGCTGTGCATCACACGCCAAACGGATGCCATAGAATGGCAGACCATGATCATGGAATGCAGCATGGTGTTCACCCAGACAGAGGCAACAACGGTAATGGCAACAGCACTGAAGGAGATTGCAAAATGCATGCAACAACATGCAGCCAGTGTGGCACTGGTCCCACAGGTATGTCTGGAATGCAATGTGTGGCAGCACAACAGAGGGGCAGAAGACGACCTCCACAGCATGGGGAACACAGCCAGCATGCAGGATGTGGGACAGAGCCATGAGGGCACACAGGGCATGGGGCAGCCATTGAAGCCTACGGGACAACAGCCAGACACAGTGCTGACACAGCACATGACATGCACAGCTGTGCCAGAGGACAGGGCGGTGGTAAACACGGCAGGCAAACACACAGACAATGGGGAGCAGCAGCCGGATGCAAATACCTCTGAAGATAGACAAGTGGGCCCAACAGACTTCAGGGATGGGCTGGAGACACACAGTGATGCCGGTGTAGAATATGGCCATGGCGCAGTGGGGCACACACTACATAGATACATAGATACATAGATACATAGACAGTGTCGGCAGATAAGGGCCTATGGCCCACCCAGTCTGCCCATTTGAGCTTGTAAGTTCAGTTTGTTTTCCTAGAAGTCTGTTGCCCCTTACCCCTGACCTCCAGAATTCCTTTATGTCTATCCCATGCATTCTTAAATCCCGCGATTGTTTCAGCCCCCACCACTTCCTCTGGCAGGGTGTTCCACTTGTCCACCACCCGTTCTGTGAAGAAATTCTTTCTCATGTTTCCTCTGAATCGTCCTCCCTCCAACTTCATCGCATGCCCTCTAGTCCTGGAACATATTTTTGCTTAAAAATAGTGTTTTCCTGCACCCTGTTCCTCCCTGTAAGATACTTATATGTCTCTATCATATCCCTCTCCCTCCTCTCTCCAGGGAGTACATGTTCAGTTCCTTCAACCTGTCTTCATAGGACTTGTGATGCAATCCATGCACCATCTTTGTTGCCCTCCTCTGAACCTTCTCTACCCTGTCTATGTCCTTACGTAGGTATGGTCTCCAGAACTGTACGCTGTACTCCAGGTGGGGCCTCACCAGTGTCCTGTATAGCAGAATTATGACCTCCCTTTTCCTGCTGGTGATGCCCCTGCCTATACATCCCAGCATCCTATTTGCTTTACCTGCTGCCTTGTCACACTGTTTCCCTACCTTGAGGTCATCAGAGATGACAACCCCAAGATCCCTTTCCTGCTTGGTGCATGCTATATCCTCACCCCCCAATTGATATATTGTGCCAGGGTTTTTGTGCCCCATATGCATTATCTTGCACTTCACTGTAGGGGGCCACAGCCACACAGGACACAGAAGACATCCGCAGCACCACACCCATTAACACTGCTGAGGGTGTGCAGAGGCACATAGGGGTACTGGGATATGATGGGCACAGGTGGCTGGACATCCACCTGCCTGTCAGTGACATGGAGCAGTCCAGACAGACAGAGAACAGTACAGCGATGGACAACAACATGGCCATGCCAACACCCAGTGCAGCATGGAGGCTGGGACAGCACATGACAGCCTAATACCAAGGCCGCAAGAGGGCTCACCCTGAAGCAGGTGGAATGGCCTGTGAGGGGCAGATGGCTGGGCAAGGACCACCAGCAGCAGAACCTGTTGCACAGATGGCAGCAGCTGTCAGCAGGACTGGAGGGAAGGGGGACAACAACTGCAGTATGACAGGGACTGCTGCAGCACAACAGAAACCCTCAGTGACATGACATCATTCACAGAGATACGGGGTGCACACAGTGCTGCCTGTGGTGGAGGTGCAGACAGGGTGTGCCACACTGCAGGAGGTGGAAGACTAGGTTTGCAGGCCAAGGCACCTAGCTTCACTTGAGCTCTTTTCTTCTAGGTTGCTTGAAAGAACAGAGCAAAGAACCTTACCAGAGTAACAATAAGGATTAAGGCTTCTTTTGGCTAGGCAGGTTTACTGTGTGTTGTTATTTTTATTTTGTTCTCACAAGGGATTGTTACTGTTTGTTGCCAACATTTTATTGCTTTATTTTTCTCAGATTCAAATTGTTGTTGCTGGGTATACATTCTGCTGCATTATTACAGGGTGTGCCTACAGGTGTGTGCTTACAGATTACTGCTGTAATCCTCTGATTCAAATTGTCTTTTGCAAGGTACAGTATATCTTCTGTTACTGCTTTATTTTCCTGTGTAGCAAAGTGTTTCTTACAGGGTATATCTTCTGTGAAATTATTACAGGTGGTGCTTTACAGGTTTTACAGTTTTATCTGTCATTAGGATAATCTTTCAGGGCTACTGCATTTGTTGCTGGCTGATTGTTTCTGCTCTTACCTCCTTGTTTCTTTCGTCCATGGTTCTTTTTCAGCAGGGGAAGGACACTGCAGCACAGGAGCTAGCATAACAAAATGTGCCCAAAACAGGAACCAGGGAGTTGATATGTATCTCCAGCCAGGAGTAATGGTCAGATGTCTCCCAGGTACATCAGCATGGAGAGACACTGACCACATTGCTAAAATTGTTCAGGAAGCAGGAGAAAACATTGATGTCCTGGTACATATAGGTACTAACGATCTCGCCAGCTGGTCAGTTGTGGAGACCAAGGAACACCTGACCAGCTGGGTGACAAACTATCATCCATTTCATCCAGCATCTCCTTCTCTGAGATCCTACCAGTTTGGGAGAGGGGGACAGATGGATGGAAGGTCAGACAAGGGGAGATAGGGGAGCTAAACATGTGGCTCAAGGGCTGGTGCCAGGAAAAAGGACACAAAAATTTGTAGGGAACTGGCAACAGTTTTGGGAGCGAAAGTTCTTTAAATTTGATGGACTACACCTGATGTAGGAGGGAGTCAGTGCATTGGGGCAGAAATTTGATGTCTTTGCAGAATATTTAAACTAGCAAATGGGGAGAGGGGTGCAGCACCTGAAACATCGAATGGGAAGAACACCCCTCTTCCCTCAGCTAGTGGTCAAACAGGAGTTCAGCATGTTTGTAGTTCATTTGCATCAACAGGTAAAGAAAAAGGACTGGCTTCCCATACGATGCACAGGGGAAATGCCAGACCTCACCCAACAACTAACACACCGAAGTCTGACCTATGGAAAATCATGTACACAAATACTCGCAGTCTAGGAAATAAGATCCCAGACATGCAGGCAATAATGACAGAAGCTAAACTAGACATAGTAGCCATTAGCGAGACATGGTTAATCAGTAACCACACTTGGGAGACTTCAGTACCAGGCTATGTACTGTTCAGAAGAGACTGAGGTGAAAAAAAAGGGGGGGGAGTGGCCCTTTATGTCAATGAAAATATCAAAGCTACAGAAATTCAGAATACACATAAGGAGCCAGAAGAACTGTGGGTCATCCTGGAAATGGGAAATGGGACAGCCATACGAACTGGGATTGTGTACCGGCCTCCAGACCAGGGGGAGGACATAGGCACGTTACTGTTAGAAGATATACAAAACATGACAGCTAAAGGGGAGGTTCTGATAATGGGAGACTTCAACATGCCAGATACAGATTGATCAATACCAGCAGGGACATCTGCCAGAACTAGACCCATGGTGGATTCTTTGCAGGGGGAGGGCCTCAAACAACTGGTACAACAACCCACTACAGACAGGGCTATCCTAGATGTAGTACTGACTAACAGGGAAAGGATCACAGAACTCCAGGTAGAAGGTCACCTGGGGGCCAGTGACCATCACATGGTATGGTTCAATTTGGCCACTAGAACAAAATCATCCCATTCCAAGGCAAAAATATGGGACTTCAGAGGAGCTGACTTTGATAAGATGGCCAACAGAGTTAAGCTACCCCTGGCAAGAAGAAATACAGGTGAGGCGATACAGGCAAAGTGGGCAAGCATTAAAGATGCAATACTTGAAGCAACATCCCATTGTGTTAGTGAGAAAAGGAAGTGCAAAAGAAGAAGGAAACCACTTTGGCTCTCAAACACAGTAGCAGAAAAGGTCAGAGCCAAAAGGCTGGCCTTCAGAAAATATATGGAAATGCAGCAGTATGAATATAGGGAGGCATACCAAACTTCCCTAAGGGAAGCAGAGAATGTAGTAAGGCAGGCAAAGGCCCAAACTGAGGAAACACTAGCATGAACAGTAAAAGAAGATGACAAGACTTTCTATAGATACATCAGTGAAAGGAGAAAGTCCAGAGGGGGTATTGCTAAGATCAAAGGGGATAAGGGGCATGTGAGGAGGAGGACCACGTAAAAGCATCTATCCTAAATAGATACTTCTGCTCAGTATTTACTGAAGAGATGGTAAGGCAGGGCCCACAGCTCTGCACCATGGACATGGGGGGAGGGAGGTGTGCACTAGTCCCTTCACAAAAGAAAGGGTAAGCTTGATAAGCTCAGGGTGGACAAGGCAATGGCACCTGATGGCATACATCCCAGGATACTAAAGGAGCTAAGGATGGAACTAGCAGAGCCATTATCAGAACTGTTTAGTGAGTCTTTGAGCACAGGAGAGGTCCCAGAAGACTGGAGAAGGGCTCATGTGATCCCACTCCACAATAGTGGTAGCAGGGAGGAGTCAGGGAACTACAGACCAGTCAGTCTTACCTCAGTAGTGGGCAAGATTATGGAAACACTCCTTAAGGAAAGGATAGTGCAACACCTGGAATCCATCTGAGCACAGGATCCAAGACAGCATGGGTTTACAAAAGGAAGGTCCTGTCAAACTAATCTCATAGATTTCTTTGACTGGGTAACCAGAGTGGTGGACTAAGGGGGAGCAGTTGATGTTGCCTACCTTGACTTCAGCAAAGCTGTCAATACTGTTCCACATAGAAGATTTATTAATAAGCTGGGTAGGCTTGGGGTGGGTCAGACGTTGGTCAACTAGGTGGCAAACTGGTTGATGGGCAGAAAACAGAGAGTGGTGTTAAATGGTATACAGTCAGAAGAGATGCAGGTCACAAGTGGGATACCTCAGGGATCAGTCCTGGGGCCAGTCCTCTTCAATATCTTCATCAGTGACATTGCAAATGGACTGGAGGGTAAGGTTTGTCTGTTTGCAGATGACACCAAGATCTGCAACAGAGTAGATGATCCAGATGGTGTGGGCAGAATGAGAAGAGATCTGGATAAACTAACAAAATGGTTGGAAGAGTGGTAAGTGGGATTTAATGCAAAGAAGTGCAAGATCATGCACATAGGGAAGAGAAACCCTGAAGACACCTATAGGCTGGGAGGGGAGTTGCTGGCAGCCACAAGGGAAGAAAGAGACTTGGGCGTCATCATCACAGATGACCTGAAATCATCCAAGCAGACCTCTAAAGCAGTAGGTAAGGTTAGAGGGGTGTTGGGGTGTATTAGTAGGGGTATAACAAGTCAGAAGAGGGCGGTAATAATCCCTCTTTATGAGGCACTGGTTAGGCCCCATCTGGAGTACTGTGTGCACTACTGGCAGCCATACCTTCACAAGGACATTAACCAAATTGAGGCAGTCCAGAGAAGGGCAACCAAAATGGTACAGGGACTGCATCAGAAAACATATGAGGACAGATTAACTGAACTCAATATGTATACCCTAGAGCAAAGGAGGGAGAGAGGTGATATGATTGAAACATTCAAACACCTTAAGGGCATCAACAAGGTAAAAGAGTCTGACATGTTTCAATATAAGAAAAAGAGCAGGACAAGTGGACACAGCATGAGATTAGAGGGAGGTCGATTAAGGGGTAATGTGAGGAAGTTCTTTTTCACAGAAAGGGTGGTGGATGCATGGAACAGCCTTCCTCAGGAAGTGGTGGATATGAATACAGTGCAGGGCTTCAAACAGGCATGGGATAGGCATAAGGGAGCAATAAAGATGAGTATGAATAGATAGGCCATTGACAGAGCAAAGGCCTATGGCACATTCATAAGGTAGAGAAAAGAAATGGGCAGACTGGATGGGTCTTGCAGTCCTTATCTGCCGTCAACTTCTATGTTTCTATGCTACACAGAGCAGCACCACAGTGGTACAGCCACAATGCACTGCACAGAGTGAGCCACCAGCCACCGTAGGCCAGAAAGGAAAGCCAGCACACACACACACCGGTAGGATGCACGCATCATGCCATGCATGCGCAATGGGGGGGGTCAACCAATGTTGCTGGCAGCCACAACACAGTGCTCATACCAAACCATGGGCAGGGACCCCAACAAAACACATATCACACATGGATGTGCATGTGCCATGCATACCTGTGCTGCATGCAAATGTACCCCATATCCCCTGTACAGTGCCCATGGTCATGGCACTCCCAGCCATGTCACTGCAGCATGGGACACGCATACAAGGCTGCATCCCCATACAGTGGCACCCCCCCCAAACATCAGCGATATGCACACTGCCATCCCAGATGGCACATACTGGACACCTGTACAGCCCCTAATGCCAGTCCTGGGATCAGTCGCATGCACCTGGGTGTGTACACCATGGCATGCCAACAACCACTCACACTGCACACCCACACCTGTGCAACACCAACCACCGCTAACCAGACAAGCCTCCCATGTGACCAGAGCGAGCAGTGGGTGCACACACCATGGCATCGTGCACCAGCACAGGCATGGCCCATGGCACACACGGCACCAACCCTGTCCATGGTGCCATGCATGTCCCCACACCCGCGTGCATGGCCTCTGCAGTACTGTTGCCTCCCCACCACACAAGGGGCACCACATACCACCCAGCACCAACACTCACACACAGGACCCACCGTGGGACACACCACCATGACAGCCATACAGAGCTGCGTACTGCATTCCACTGGTCCGGCCCTGTGGTATGCCACATACTGTGACACACCTCCCATCCCCACCATGGACATGCGTACCACATGTCTGGTACTGTCACATGCAGGCCTAAACCATGGGGTCGCACCTTGTTGACTGGTGGTTTGGCTTAACCACTGTGGCATGCCACCATGGAACTAAGAGGACCCCAACACTGGGTGGCACAGGCCCACAGGGATACAGTGTCCTGACACTGGGTCCAGCATGTCGCACTACCAATCCCTGTGGCACAATGCGGTGCATTCCACATGATGTTGGACAGTGGTCCCTGTTGTCCACATGTTGCCCTGTGTAGGCTTCTGTGGGCTGGTACCCACACATTGGCTGGCACTGACCAGTACACAGCATAGGGAGATGAAGAGCATGCACAGTACAGAATGACACACAGACACAGCTGGCACATAGAACAACAATGCATTTGGAACACAACAGCAATACACAACATCAACAGTGAAGGTAATCCAAGAGGTACACAATGCAATGGGCACAGCTCCCCACACAGCAATAGGGGTATGGCGGTGATGCAATTAACTGCACTGCATGCTCAGTTACAAAATCCCTGAAGTCCCAATAACCTGTGTCCATACTACCCTATGTGCCCTGTCCATAGCATGTCTGTGATTGCATGAGTGAGGCCAGAACAATGTTGCACTCACATGCCTACCACTCAAAGTCCACCAATCTGGTCCAGGTAGTCCAGCAGGTCATGCACTGCATCATTCAGGCTGTTCAGAAGCCTTGCCATGGGCCTGATGTGCAGGCTGAGTCCCTGAGCAAAGTCACGGAGGGTCCCTGTCTGGCAACATGTCCCTTTCACTCATGGGCTGCCCTGGACCATGTTTGGGGCCTGCTTCACCACCACCATGCATGGGGGCAGCACCATACCCAGTCTGGTCAGCAACCACCCATCCAGCTGTACCATGGGTGGCCCCACTTGTTGCCATGTCAGCCGTGTCACCTGCCGCAGGTAGTCCCACAGCACTGTCATCTGGCCCTGTATGCTGGTGATGCTCCTGTCGGTCACCCAGGATATCCTCTCCCACCTCCTCTACATCCTCCTCATCTATAATGTCCTCCACACCCTGCTGTGGTGCCATCTGTTGCCTGCCCTGCGTCATCGTCCAGGTCCTGGCTGTGTATGCCCGTGCATCTCTCCACTTCAGGTGTCGCATTGCCCACTCCAGGGAATGCCACCATGCATCCTGGCCCTGCTGCCCACTCCTCACACCACCATCGGCACCTGGACAACAATGTGACAGCCTGTGAGTGAGTGCACCATGCGCCCATGCCACTCCATGCTGCCACTCCATGCACTGCCTGACTGCATGTTGCCCAAACCGCCAACACAAGGCTGGCAGGCCATCTCCATGCCGTGTCACATATTGCATGGGCTGTGACATGCACCGACCATGTGTGTGGTGCACACCCACACATGTGTCCACAGTGCACATGTCCTACCAGCAACCAACAGCCATGGCGGCTGTGCTGGCCCTGCCAGTGTGTGTGTGTGTGTGTGTGTGTGTGTGTGTGTGTGTGTGTGTGTGTGTGTGCATCCCCCCTGCCTGCTGGTCCCTACACAATAGCCTACACAGCTGCATACATGTCATGACTGCTGTACACCTACCTTGGCAATGTTGCTCTCTGTGGGGTCCTCTTCCATGTCCGTTCAGTCCGGGTTCCCTGGGCCTGCCCTGCCCTTCAGTGTCCCTGCTCTCTCTTGTAGAGACATAATGGTTTGTAACATCATCAGTACCCATCTGTGCAGTCATGGTCACTGTAGTGTGCTGTGTGTCATTGATGTTACTGGTTACACATACCTAACCGGCGTGGCCGTCCTCCACACATCTGGACGTCTGCCTCTTGTGCCATCCTCTTCAGGTGGGCAAGGAGCCACCCCTCTCTCCAGGCTAGGTCATTCCATCAGTGTGTGACCTGACACATGGTCCTCCTGATTCCAGACACTGCCTGGAGCCTGCTGCCTACGGAGGACCACACCCTCTCCCTGTCTGCTGGGCTGGACTGCTGTGCTCCCTGTGGGAACAGCACCCTGCTCCACTGCTCAGCCAGGCTGATGAGAAACACTGTCACATCATCACTAAAGTTAGGTGCCCTGCTCCAGCATGACATTGAAGCTGGGACTGCCACCTGCTGTTTTCCCTTGGGATTGCTTTAGTCCCTTGCCTCCCTCTGCACTGTCTGTGGAGTAGTGTCCTCTGCTACACTGTCCTGTCTGGCCTAGCATGTGCTACTGCAGCCCTGCACATGCTGGTGACTGAGCTCCACGTGTTCCCTGTTTTCCCCCCATCAGTCACACGCTGCGACGCACACATGATGCAGCATGCATCAGCATGCAGCATGCAATGCAATGTGCATTGCATATGGGATGACACGCTATGCAAGCAGTGTTGCTGCGGCTTCCTACCAGAGTGACATGCATCATCCCATTGTTGATGTACAGCACAACCTGCAGTGCATGGGTTGTCATCCCTCCCATCTCCGCACACTGCATTTGTGCAGGGTATCACAGCTGTGCTTGGGTGGGAGGCATGCCTCCAGTGACACTGTGCCTGTCCTCATGGCATGCCCTATGGGTCTGCCACAACATAACCATGTCCTGCAGCCACGGGTACACTGCGCCCACCCATGTGCCACAGCTGCGGCTGTGATGCATGGTGTGTGCAGCCACCCACCCACACAGTCCTCCATATCCCCATTGTGTCTTCCTCTGGTGCCCACCATGCAATGACATTACATGTTGGCACCAGCTCCAGTGTGCTGTGTGACAGATGACCGTAGTGCTGTTCCCAACCCATGCAGTCTGTGCTGTCTAGCACTGTGGCTGCTGTGCATGGGACCCCTCACATCTCACCATCCCTACATTACACTGCCTGTCCAGATGTTGCCTGTGCTAGCAATGGACACCCAGCTGCTCATGCTGCTGTGAGCATTGCTGTGCATTGCACTGTCTAGGTCAGCACACAGGCAATGGGCACATCTGTGTTAACTGTGCTGCCACTGCCTGTGTGGTGGCCCAGGTGGTGACACCTCTGTACCACCACAGCTGTTCTGGTCCACCTGCAGTGTTTGTGCTCCACAGTGGTCCTTGGGTTCCTGGCACTGCTTTGTTGTTCTCTGCAATGCCATGGCACTGCTGCCCACTGTGCCTGTTGTGTGTGTACTGTTGCTGCATGCGTGTGCTCTTCCCATGGCCCTGGGGCTGTGGTCCATAGCCAGCACACATCATGGTGGTGTTGCCATACCTGTGTCCTTGCACACTGTGCATGCTGTAGTGTGCTCATCCAAAGTGTGACACGATGAGCTGTGCTTGCATTCATTGTCCAGCTAGTGCGTGTTGTGCCTGGCCTTGATGTTGCCAGTCATAGACAGGCCCCACTGCCTCCTCCTCTTCCCCTGCAGTGTCACCATCCTCGCTGGGTGCCTACTCATCCTCTGCCAGTGGTGTGCTAAGTTCAAGTGCTATATTGTGCAGCACACAACATGCTATGAGCAGTTTGCATGCCATTACTGGTGTATACTGCAGTGCACCACCTGATCTGTCAAGGCACTGGAACCTCATTTTGAGGATGCCAAATGTGCGCTCTATCACACCACATGTTGCTGTGTGGGAATCATTGTATCATTGCTCTGCTGCACTCTGTGGATGCCTCACCAGTGTCTTCAGCCAGGGCTGTTGTGGGTATCTGCTGTCACCTGTGGGGAGGGGGGTGTAGGTTAGTGTTGTGCCCACATGCATCCCATGCCCACCCACGCTGCATGTGTTTGTGTGTGCCTTACCAATCAGCCAGCCATCTGTGAGTGTCCCACTCTGGAAGGCCTCACACACTCCACAGTTCCTGTAGATGTATGCCTCGTGTGTGGACCCAGGATACTGTGCCACAACATCAAGGATCTTGCACCTGCTGTCGCAGATGACCTGTACATTCATGGAATGGTATCCCTTCCGGTTGACATAGGTCTCTGGTTCATCCAGTGGTGCCTTTATGGTGATGTGTGTGCAGTCTACTGCACCAAGTACATGTGGGGATCCTGCTGTGCTGTAGAAACCCTGCTTGACTGCCAGTTGCTCTCGGGCATCTGTAAGTAGGCAGATGTATCGGTGCGAACTGTGTATGAGGGCATCCACAACTGCCCTCAGGCACAGTGATATGGAGGGATGTGAGATGCCCAGTATCACTACTCAGTGTATGGAATCTGCCAGTGGCCATTACCCATAGGGCTGCACATACCTTCATCTCTATTGGTATGGCATAGCCTCTCCGGGTCCTGCTTCTCACGTCAGCATTGAGTTCCTGGCATAGCTGTGCTATGGCTGCCTTGCCAAGCCGGTATCATACGATGCACTGCTTCTCGGTCAGGTCCATGTGGGTGGTACATGGATGGTACACATGCATGACATGCCTCCGATGTCTGGGTTGCTGCTGTCTGTGCACCTGCTGTACAGCGCCACCCTGTTGTGCATCCTGGTGGGCACGTTGCCTATGGTGTTGCCTGGCCAGCTGTATGCCCAGTAGGACCAGTGGTGTAAACATCCTCCTGGGATTCATCTGTCTCTGTCCTGCTGCAGTCCTGTGTCTCAGTCCTGTTACACTACCCTGTCCCCTTCCGTTCCTTTTTCTAAGCCCCCTTAGATCAGGTCTGTGTGGTGTAGCAGGTGTTTGAAATCTGCTGTTTTAGGCACCTTTGTGAATTACACTCCTGCGTCCTGCATGTCTTACCCCTGTCGCAACACACCTTGCGTCATGGTGCTAGCAGCCATCTGGCACTGTGCTGGTGCATGGGTTGCTTGACACAGCAGATCTTTGCATTCACACATGGTGCATTTGTGAATATCATTTTGCTTGTGTATTGGCACAGGGTGCTGTTTGAGTCCTGTTGCTTGGCACACACAACCTTGCGTCTTGGTGCAGCATTTGAGAATCGAGCCAATAGAGTTTTATATCTGCGAAACCTGTTAAAGTATAATAACCTTAGAGAGTTCTAATTCTTGCTATTGCTTACAAGCTTAGTTTCCTATTACAGTCCTTCCGATGTTCTAATTTTCTGTGTATTTTGTCATGACACTCGCACGCCTCACTTTAATAAAAGATTTCTGATCACATCTGACATTCTGCCTACCTCTCCTTGCAAGCCAGACAAATATCAGATCTGAGTGAATTAGCATAAACCCGTAGTCCCTTTGATGGTGGCAAAAAAAAGTTTGTGCCCACTGCAGAAAGGTACAATGCAGCCCTTTCCAGTTCAGAACATCACTTGTCACCAGCTTCAGTACAAGTCCAGACATGGAAGAACTGGAAAACTAGAAATTGGTGAAGAAAAAAGTTTTTTTCTTTTTGATAAGGTCCTTAATACTGCCTATGTTCTTCTATCTTAGCTATGTGTATCCCCCTTGCACTGGAAGCTTGGCTGTGTAATTTGTTTTTTGTGTTTCTTTGGGGCAGCTGTCTAAATCCCATAAAGAGGGGGTGGGTGACCTATCTGGCCTTAAAAGATGGTAGTATTGGGATGCTGAACCCAGTGGTGTTTTATTTCAGAAAACCAGCAGGCAATATAACCACAGGTAGGAACTGTGGTGAAGCTGTCTCGAAAGGCAAATCAGCTTACTTGTACGAACCAAAATGCTTATTTATTCATGAAAGTAGAACAATACAAAAGTGCAGTCACAGAGAACCAGCTACCACAATGCCAGTAACCCCAGCACTTCACTCTCTGGAGCTTCCTCAGGGGGTGCTGTACTGTGATTCAGACTTCATTTATATACGCAGGATACATTGCATCAAATGACATCACAATGGTTCAGGCGACAACAAAAAACATTTGTATATAAATTCATATGGATATGTTTAGACAATCCTAGGATATAAGGTACTGAAAATTGAAGAGCAAGACATAAATAAAATGAAATATAACTGTTTTACAATTAATGTCAATTTTAATTCACTGACAAAAATATATATGATTATTATTTTAGCCAAATAATGTAACAAAACTGCATTAACAATGCCATATCCTTATTGACTAAAGTCCAAAAGAATTATAAATAATATTCAATAAACATATCATTTCAGATTTTAAGGACAGGCACTTGAAGACAACCTTATTTCAGTTTATTCTTTGTTTTTAATTTTCAATAGGTCCTGCAGTAGGATGAGTTCTTTTGATTACTCTGGATTATGGCACGGATGGAACCCTTTTTTGGGGGGGATGAGAAGCAGGTAAAATTCACCTGTCCGAACCTGGTGCTGGGAATGGTTGCCCTACTTATATCACAGATGCCTTTCTGAAGCTCAGGCAATGGCAGATTTCTCCTAGTCAGAGTGCATGTCTAGGATGCATCTCTATGTACATATATTGTCAACCAAGTCTTTTGTTGGCTCTGTGATATCTGCATGCCCTATAGGCCAGAAATCTGTAGTGTAAGTCCACCTCTTAAAGACAGGATTCTGGCTCAAACATGAGACTTAGTATAACTTTGCACACATGGTCATTGGGTGTCAGGAACTCATTGAAACACAAAAGTGTTGAGGTGTGCCATGAAAACAGTGACGTCGGGAAGAGTGAGGTCAATAAGGATGGCAGAACATAGGCGACTGCTGAAACAGTGACTGGGAATTTTCCCCCCTCCCTGAGTTGCACCCCCCTGGAGTTGGAACATTAAGTAACGGGGGCATGGGGCAATGCCCCCCATTTTGAGGGGTGTGGGGCAAAGCCCCCCACAGATACAACAGTTGCTGCATCTGCAGTCCCCCTTTTCTACTCACCCTAATTACGTGTCACTTTTTTTCCCCCGCTGAAGTCATATAAAACCAAATGTTGATGAGCGGTACTACCCCAGACCTGGATGTGTTTTGGTCTCTGAAACACAAGCCTATTTCTTTCTTTCTTGCCCTTATGTAGAAGAATTTTGGGATTTTCTTTTATTTTTTTTGCTGATTTTTGTACATTACTCCAGTTTTGTAGTATCATGTATGAGGAACTACTCCTGGGTCTGGGTTCACCTGCCTGGCAGGCATTTGATGTACATAGTCTGCTGGTACTGTTTACTGTACTGAAAATTTCATCGGGCAGGACAGATGTGCCCTCACTTTGCAGCAAAAACAGGTGACATCCCAGGAGTTACTTATATCTGTGCAGCTGGTTTTATATAAAATATAGCCGAAGGATGCGACTTCAGATAACAAACTCTGGCCAGAGCCAACACAGATGTAGCTGCACTGTAAATGGAAACATCCACCTGCTAAAGCCCCACACCTCTGTGTGGGGGCAGCCCCTAATTAGCAGTTTAGCACTGTCAGTACAGTTTTTAGCTTTGTGGTGTTTATATTTACTCACTTTATCTGGTTGATCCTGCCATCCCTCCTGCCAGCATATTGAATAGCATACCATCTCACAATCTCCTGCAGCTGTCCTAAGTGTGATGTGTGACCTGGGGAGCAGCCCCAGGAGTGCATCCCCCCTCCATCTTTGCTCCCCCTCACCTGAACTCTCCTGGACTCTTGCTTATACTCACTGCTGCTCAGTTTACCATGTGCAATGTTCTATGTGTATATGTATGTCCACTTTTCATCGTATATGTTATTTATTGCTGTATTGCTTCACTATGCAACAGACTCATTGTGTCTTGACCTCTCATCAACACATGCATTTATTTATTGCTGTATTAACTATGCTGTGTATCTGACACAATGTATAATGTAAAAGTTTTGTTAATTCCTACTGCAGATTATCCTCCTGTATTAATGTATACTATGCCCTTATCCCCTGCCTGGAAATGAGCCTTGGCTCTGTGTGCCTTTCCCAGTTATCAATTTTTAAATAGATAAAATAAATAAATATAGTAATTCTCTATGGGCGAAAGTATTAATAGCTCCGGTTTAAAAAGTAGATGTCAGGGAGCTATACCGTACTCAAGTATAGATCAGCAATCGACTGCTGATGCATACTTGGGCATGGTATAGCTCCCAGGCATCTACTTCTCAAATTGGAGCTATTAATACATTCGCCCATGGAATATTACTATACACGCTCCTGCTGCTGCTCCCCAGCTCACACATCACACTTGGGACAGCTGCAGGAGGTTGTGGAAGGGTGCACTCTTCAATATGCTGGTGGGAGGGACAGCAAGATCAGCCAGATAAAGTAAGTAACTATAAACACCACAAAGCTATAAATTGTTCTTACAGTGCTAAAGTGCTAATAAACTCATGGCAGAACAGTGTGCCATGCCCACGATGGCAGCTGGAGCTCAGTATGCATGCACACTGAACTCTGGTAGCCATCTTGGCCACAGCGGACTGTTCCGCTGTGAGCTCAGCATGCATGTGCGATGACCGGAGGAAGTCGTGTATGCACACTGAGCTCTGACAGCCATCTTGGCCTTAATGGACTGTTCCGACCTGAGCTCAGTGTGCATGCACGATAAGCAGAGTGCTTTCACTGATAATTGTACTGCACCTCAAAATTTGTACTGCAGTTAGAATCTGGTCAGTCGTTTTTACAGCTCATTGCAACCTGGCTACATGCTTTGCCCACTGCAACCATACTAAAAGAAAGTTAACCTTGTACTGGAGAAGATTTCCAGCTCAGTTGCTTGTTGTTACACAGTATTTTTTGGGTGACGAGTGAGTTTTCTGATGTGGTGAAGGTCAATGTTTTTTCTGCATGGTGCTTGTGCTGTTTGTCTTTCCCCCTTTTTCTTTATTATTGATATTCATACTGTGTTTCTGAACATTTGTTTTTCTTTGTACTGTTTGTTTCATCCAAATCAAACAATTGCCTGGTAATTGTGTAACTGTATATTTTTGTTTTTCTTGAAATAAAAAAAAAATACCCCTTCCTCTCCTTCGATAAGTACCATAGGATCTTTTGCTTCCACTTGGGCAGTGACCAGAGATGGGCAAAGGAGACCTTTATTTAATGTTTCATTTGAAGGATGGCATATCAACAGCGAAGCACCCCCCCCATGCTGTACTACAGTGTCAGTTATGGGCAGTACCCCTAGTGCCTGGTATGAGGCTAGAACCTACAGCCTTCCAGTCTCCCAGCCCCAGAGGTGAGTGTGCTATCTGACACTAATACATAGTGTTAATGTACGTGGAAGCTGTTTGACAATATGGCTTTACTAGGGAAAGTGAAATATGTAAGCAATAATACCCAACAGGGTGGGTGGTATTGGGGAATACCGGACCGCCCAGGGGCGTAATGAGGCCCGACGCTAGCAGGCAGAGGGCCTTATAGCCCCTGGTAGGTCCGGTATTGCCTAATACCACCCACCCTGGAGGGTATTATTGTGCTTAGAAAATGGGCAACTATATTAAACAATGATTTTTTTTTTATTATTTGTATTTTGAATTGGTTAAACACTATACTGCTTGCTTAGTTTGAAATTAAATAGTTCCTCTGCCTGCACTGAATTTTGGTTGGTATGGTCACACACACACACACACACACACAGAGTAAAATTGTTCTTTTTTATATATATGGGCAAGCTGCGATACACTCTTGTACCATATTATGTAAATCTTTACACTTTTACTCTGAGAGAGGCAACAATAATCTCGCTCCTCTCGCCTCCACAGCACTGCCTAAAATAACAGTGCTTCAGATCTGTACAGCGGGAAGTAGAATGGTTTTGGATAATCACCAACAAGCTCCCGATGTCCCACTACCTCTTCACTTTCAGTGTGCCTGAGGTCTTCCCATGACAGCTCTAACTTGTGAATAAAACAAAAAACGCCTGCTTTACATCATGCTGTGGAGCAAGTGAATGAACTGGAAGTGTGAAGAAAAGCAGAGTTGGCAGGCAGGCAAGCGTCCACAGTTTTGGAGCAGGTTAACTTATTTTTTTTAAATCGGGAGATTAACGGAGGAGGTGGGCAGGTGGCCATGTTGTAGAAAGAGAAGTACAATAGTTGTGGCCTTGGGCTTTCGGCAATGTGGGCACTGGCACAGTAGCGCTTACCATGTGATGTGCTAACGGTATTCTTCAAACTAAAAAACTTGTTTTTTTTTCACTCACAGTTGCACTTAGTACCCGGCATTCTGAAGGTGTCTTCTGTTCGTTGTGTTTTCCTTTTTTTTGCCTACCAAAGTTAGAGCTGTCGTGGGAAGACCTCGGGCACACTGAAAATGAAGAGGTATGGGACATCGGGAGCTTGTTGGCGATTATCCAAAACCATTCTACTGCCCGCGGTACAGATCTGAAGCACCGTTATTTTAGGGAGTGCTGTGGAGGTGAGAGGAGTGAGATTATTGTTGCCTCTCTTAGAGTAAAGGTGTAGAGATTTACATGATATGGCAAAAGAATGTATTTTATAGAAAAATAAAGAAAATAGCTAATGCAGTGAGAGGTTCTGTGTGGTTTCCTTAGGCAGCAGGCTCTGAACGATGGGGAGCTCCATCTCTCGCTAAGTGAGAAACAAAAAATGGCGGAGATTTCATTTTCTAATTAGGTGGTTACAGCCAATTAGGAATCAGGGATGGGCAGTAGGATATTTCAGTGGGTGAAAGGGCACTGTAGGCTGGCACTTTTTATTTCCTGGGCATCTATTGAAAGTTAATGTACCCCCCTGGCAAGGGTACTAGCCAATCAGATGCTAGGAAATAAAAAGCCCATTTTCTAAGCAAAAATAGGAACACACTCAACTCAGCTATAACATTTTTTGGAGTGTTTATTGTCAACTACCATCTACATCTATTGAGCTATGGCCTGCCAAAGTTTTATGTCAAACGTTACCAAGGCAGAAGTGGAGTACTATGGTGGTAGTAAGCAATCAATCAGTTCTTATTAATATGACTGAGTTGAGTGTGTTCCTATGCATGTCTGATTTAATTACCAGTCTCACTAGAAATTAGACTCCTTGCTATATTTTTTATCATTGTAGGACCACTGCCACCAGAGTCTTTCCAGTTTTACTAGAGAAAGGCCATATGCCACTGACTTGCTATCTTTTTAGAAACCAGTGAGTAAGTTACTGGATTAGGGATACCCTGTTGCTATTTTTTTTTTTATTTGAGTAAAGCCTTTCATACAGTGCCTCATGCAGGAATTATAACTAAACTATGTACACATGAAGTGTCAAAGAATATAAGTGCTTTGATAGCTGATTAGTTTTTAAGAAGAACACAGATTGCACAAGTAAAAAGGTACACCTCACTGGGTGGAATAGTAAGGATGAGTGTTATCCCTAGGATCTGTACTATATACTATTCCATTTTCAATATATAATGTATGTTGAATATTAATGTAGGTGTAAGTAATTTGCTGATAAAGTATGAGGATGACTCAAAATTAGAGGGTCCAGTAGAAACCGGTTGTTAGACTGTGGGTATTCAAAAAGACATGGACCTAATAAAGAAATGGGCAAAGAAATTGGGGTATGAGACTTAATGCAGATACTGTATGCTCTCCATTATGCATTTGGGAACACATAATAAGGAAGCAAGTTGTAATATTGATGGAACACTACTAAAGAAAGTAACAGAAGAGAAGGGCTTGGGGGTATTGTTTGTGAGAGACTCTGAAATACACAAGACATTTTTAACAGATGGTGATAAGAGGAAATGGGAGTTTGGGATGGACTAAAAGGAATTTTGTGGGAATGTTTTCAGAAATTATTATGCCACTATATGTCTTATGTCTGCCCCTTACTAGATTGCAGTTTGCAGTTATGGGTGTCAGCACTGAGGATAGACATCACTGTGGTTGAAATGATGCAGAGAAGGTAAACTAGGATGGTGCAGGGCTTTGGGAACATTTTATATCAGGGAAGACTTAATAAACTATAACTATTTAGTCTGAAGAAATGGAGATTGTAAGATTTCATGATGATGCATTAAAGCATAGAAACATAGACAATAACAGCAAAAAAAGATCAATTGTCCATTCAGTCTGCCCAGGTCCCCTATTTAGCCCTGGGATCTACAGTACTGTTCCTCCAGGGTGCTAGCCTTCCCCATCCTTCCCCGTTCTACTTCCAGATTCTACTGCCCTGAGCAACCACTGTACCCTTTATTTTATCCCAACTATGCCTGAAATCACCAACAGTTTTTGCACCTACCACCTTGGCTTGCAGACTGTTCTATGCTCCACCACCCTTGCTGAAAAATAAAGCTTCCTCATGTCCTCCTGAACCACCTTATGTTAGTTTCCACTCATACCCACATGACCTTGAGCTAATATCCAGGCTAAGTAGTTCCACACTGTTCACACTGTTAATTCCATTTAGGAATTTGAAGGTCTCTCTCATATTTCCCCTCTCCCTTCCAGTCTCCAGTGAGTACCTGTTCAGTGCTGTGAGGTGCTCCTCATATGACCTGCCCTGTTGGCCCTGAATCATTTTTGTTACCCTGCACTGTGCCACCTGTGGCCTATCCCTGTCCTTCCTGAGGTAAGGACTCCAGACCTGGGTACAGCACTCAAGGTGTGGCCTCACTAAGGAGCTATATAGAAAAAGTATCTCCGCTTCCTTTCTGCTATCAATACCTCTCAATACATCCCAGCATCCTACTTGCCTTGCTATATGTCATGTTGCACTGGCTCGATTGCTTGCTTTAGGGAGTCACTGATGATAACCCCAAGGTCTCATTCCTCAGCTATAGTGCTAAGTTTCCTCCCACCCATCCAGTACTCAGTTCTGGGGTTCTTGTTTCCTAGGTGCATTACCTTGCACTGGTTGGCATACAATTTCAACTGCCACCACCCATTAGACCACTCCTCTAGCTTTTGTAAGCCTCTCTGCATTTCCTCTATTCCCTTATCACTATTCAACCTCCCACAGAGCTTAGTGTCATCTGTGAAGAGACACAACCTGCTCCAGATTCCCTCACCAATGTTGCTGATTGACATAGTTAAGAGGGCATGGGGTCATAATGTCGCAGACGATACCATTCATATGACCACCACGCAAAATGAAAAGTGTGTGTCAATGACAGATAGCTGTTCTTTTGTTTTACAGGGGCATTGCCCCCACACGCCACACACCCCTGGAACTAAAATAGTCAACTCTGAGGTGGTATGGACACTGAGGCAAGAAATAAAAAAAATAATGCTAAGAGATTCCCAACCAGGGAATGAAACCATGATTCCCCCAACCCATGCACTGCAGGCTCAGGTGCTCTAGCCACTCCACCATGGGCACCCATACGGCAGTGGCTAAATACTCTTCCTCCTTCCTGGTGAGCAACAGGGGATAGTGATAGTATCACATTGCTGATACTCCCCTGTCATTATACTCCCTACATGTTACCTTTAATGTGCTCCTGCTCTGTGCGGATTAGGGTGTGTGGTTATCACCTGGTGCCATATAAGAGGACTGGACCAAGGACAAATCCCTGTGGTACACCCACTTATGACCTCCTTCTCTTCTGATTTTAACCCATTGACCACAACCCTCTGCTGACTCCCCTTTGGCTCATTACCTACACAGTTTACTAGAACCCTAGCCACATCCGGATCCTTCATCTTCTTCAGCAAGCATCTGTGAGGCATCAAGTTGAAAGCCTTGCTAAAGTCGAAGTAGAGTAAATCCACATCATGGCCCTATCTAATTCCCTTGTTATCCAGTCAAACAAAACTATCAGGTTAGTTCAACAAGACTTCCCTATCACAAATCAGTGCTGTTTACTATCCTGGAGACCGTTGCTCTCCAAGTAGAATACAAGGTATTCTTTGACCAGTGACTCCATCAACTTCCCCAAAATAAATGTAAGACTGACAGGTCTATATTTCCCTTCTTTTTCCTTGTCCCCTGCTATGGAGCAGAACTACATCTACCACTTGCCAAGCCTTCAGAACTACCCCCATCATTAGTGAGTTGTTGACTAGACCTACAAGGGGTTCAGGAGTTCTGCTGCCAGTTCACTGAGTATCATTGGATTCAACCCATCTGGTCCTGGGTCCTTACTGATCTTAAGGGCTGTCTGTCCTTTCAGGACTCTTTCATTTATAAGTATCGGTTGCCTCATCTCCAGGACCCCCTTAGTGGCCACTTTGAAAAACCCAGGGGAAGAGTACACAATAGGGGGTGAGTTAATAACATCAACAAAAATTGAAGAGACCTAGGAGTAATTATATCAGATGACCTAAAGGTGAGCAAGCAATGTGAGAAGGCAGTAAGGAGGGCTGTGGGGATACTGGGATGAATAGGGAGAGGCATCAACAGTAGAAAACAGGAAGTTGTTATCCCTCTGTACAGACAGTTGGTGAGATGCCATCTGGAGTACTGCATACAATTCTGGAGACCCCATCTCCACAAAGATATAGACAGAGTGGAGGCTGTTCAGAGGAGGGCAACCAAAATGGTGCAGGGTCTGCACCAGAAGACATCTGAGGAGAGACTGAGGCAGCTTAATATGTATACCCTTGAGGAAAGGAGGGAGAGGGGGACATGATAGAAACGTTTCAAGTATCTCAAGGGAATTAACAAAGTACAAGAGGGTAGTATCTTTCAGAAGAAAAGATGTGCAAGAAAAGGGAGCACAATTTGAAGATAGAGGGGGGATGGCTCAGAGGTAATGTTAGAAAGTATGTTTTCACAGAGAGGGCTGTGGATGCATGGAACAGCCTTCCTGAGAAGGTTTTGGAGTCAGGAACAGTGGGAGTATTCAAGAATGCATGGGACAGACATAAGACAATTCTAGTGGAGGGGTAGGAGGAAGTAAGCTGTTGATTAACTAGAATCTGTAGCTTATCCACCCGGTAGGGAAATGGACAGACTAGATGGCCAAGAGTCCTTATCTGCCATCATAGGCTATGTTTCTATGTTTGATGCCATTCTCTGACAAGGACCCAGTGTCCTCCCTCAAGAAATTTAAGCAAAAGTAACTGTGGCAGCCTTTTTTGCCTGTCATCCTCTATCACCCTACCATCCTCAGATAGCCTTACAATTCCCCCTCCTTTCTTCCTTTTTTCCCCTATTATATTTGAAGAACTGTTTTTCTCTGGTGTTGTCCCTTTCTGCAGTACACACCACTGTATTTGCTTTTGCCTCCCTAGCTGCCCTCTTTGCCTCCCTATTTTGCAGTAAATAGTCTCCCTTCTTCCTCCCACTGATTTTCTTTATACTTGTAGAAGGCCTTTTTCTTGGCCCTCACCACTTCATTGACCCTTGCCAAGAACCATAATGGTCTCCTGATCCTGTTCTTTTTGGTTACTGTTCTTATCCATACCTTAGATGCCTCAAGAATGACCCTCTTCATTGCCCCATCTCTCTTCCACCCCACCTGTGTTATCCACCCCATCTAATTTATTCATGACCAGCTCCTCCAGCCTACTGAAGTCTGCCCTTCTAAAATTAAGGACATTGACTCTCGATTGTGGTTCACCAGACCTGAGAGCCAGTTCAAACCCAATGGAGTTATGGTTACTGTTCCCAGTGTATCCCCTACTCCCACAGTTCTCTGGTGGGTTCCTTAACTAGCTGCAATAGCAGTCAGTTTTGGAACCCATCCAGCAAGGGCTGACATCTGATGCTTGTGGCCTCTGGAGCATCCAAAATGATGTCTGGCAGGTTCAGATCACCCACCACCACTACTTCCCACTTTGCTACTCATCTTTCAAATTCTCCCCTGAACTCTTTCCCATCCTCCCCTTGCCCTAAAAAGCTATGTTTCAATCCAAGGAGCAATTTCTTGCTTGAGGATTGCATGAGTTGTTTCCACAGCAACTCTGTCTCCCCATTACCACCACTGATGCCCCATTCTTCTATCATCTTGATGCTATCCTTCACAAAAAAAGTGCTACTCCTACCCTTCTACCTGTTCCTCTACCCCTCCTGAACAATGAGTACCCAGGGACTGTCAGTTCACAGTCCTTATTTTTCTAATACCATATTTCCGTGATGTCTATAAGGTACACCTCAGTGTTTGCCATCAGTGCCTGGAGCTCACTGATTTTGTTTTTTTCCTATGTTCCTGGCATTAAGGTGCACCCCATTCCATCTGACCCCTAATCCTACCTTGCTATTACCCTTGCGCTTTTCTTGTCCTCTCATCCCCCTGCTTTTCTTGGTGTTTGCACCCTTTGCATTCCACCTCTCTAGTGTCCTTTCCCTAGTCCAGTTAGAGCCACAGCTCTCTTTGAATCCACTGTGCTGCTTCAAGCCCCCAGTTGTGGGGTAGTACTAGCAAGGATCCCTTTCCTCTCACCTGCCACCATGGTTCCCCTAGACTCAGTCTCCCCCTCAGTCTGTTTAAACATCTGCCATAGATGTCAAACTTCTGCTACAGCATGTTGCCCCCCTCTCTTGTCAGGTGAAATCCATCAACCTTGAAGAATCTTCCATTCCAGAAGTCTCCCCAATCCCCCACAAGGCAGTACTCCTTCTCCTGACACCATCACTTAAGCCAACCATTAAACTCATCTATTACATCACTCCTTATCCTACCCTGCTTCCCCTCCTTGCCTAACACAGGTAGTACCTCAGAAAGGACCAGGGAGGCTGAATGTGCCATCAGTCTGTCCCCCAGTCTACAGATGTTCCACTTCACCACCTCCACTGACTGGTTCACCAGATCATTGCTACCCAGGTGTACCAGCAACCTCAGCTCCCCCTGCTCCCTCACCACCATCATCCTTATCCTGCCTAAATACTGGGTGGTAGATGCCCCAGAAAGGCACCAGACAATCCCTCCCATCCAGCCCCCCACCACTCTATCTCCACCCCACTAATCATTGAGTCCCAGCCCACTAAGACTCTCCCAGTAGACTTGCTCCCCTTGGGTGCCATCATGTTGTCCTGCCCCTTTCCATCGACTGCTCAGAGTCCCCCCCCAGCACAGTCAAGTGCCTGAATTTACCTAGGGGTGTGAAGTGATTAACTGTCTGGATGGTGAGGGGCTAGACAACCTCCTTATGGCTGCCCTTGCCCCCCTCCCCTTTCCACCACTCTGCACTCCTTTGGACCAGTAGGTCTCTGGGGAGTGAGGAGGTGGAGGGGTGGGCCTCGGTTCAGTTGGTGATACAGATGAGATATTTCTACCCTTGATAATAACAGCTGGGTCTGGAGTGCTACCATAGATCTGCACATGGGACAGTGCCCTTCCTCTAGAGCACATCCCTAGTGAAGATCATCCCACAGCTGCCACAATTGACTGCCTCCCCTCTGAACACCCCATACAGACCTGTACTAAGCAGGTGACTAATTTACTTGTAGTGCTCACCCAATTAGGGTGTAGCTGTAAGGCTCAGCTATAGCACAGAAAACAGAAATAAGAACTATCTTGCAGTGCTCACCCAAATAGAGTATAGCTATAGGCTTAGCAAAAGTACAGAAAACAAGAGTAAAAACTACCTCAAAGTGCTCACCCAGATAGGGTAAAGCTGTAAGATTTAATTTTTGTATAAACCCTTGCAAATTAAAGCTACACTAGCTATAGCACAAAACACAGACATAAAATTAATACTTTACATATGCAGTGAGTATTAATTTAAGATGAACCTGACTACTCCATTAACCTGCATTACAGCTATGATGTAGTAGTATGTGCCCCAAGCAATACTCCCACACAATACAGTTAATTGTTCATATGCAGTGTCACCTGGGAAGAGACAGGAAGAGTTTCTGTCTGCTGGCTGCCTCCTCTGACTGACTCCTTCTGAGAGACTCCCTCTTTGATGTATTTTACACTGTAGTCCTTTGTGCTTTGGACTGCAGCATGGAGGACTGCTAGGTGGTGTTTACAGTTTGTGGGGAAAGACAACAAAAAGCTTCCCTCTTAATGTTTGGCTTGCTGGGAGGGGGTGCAGCTTGCTAGGAGGCCAAATGACTCTGTGTAGTGGCTAGCAATTGAGCATTGAGGGGAAGGAGAGCTTCTGTATGTCTGAGCTCCTCTCTTGACCCCTTGTGGAGTCCTGGTGCTAGCACTAAAAGTGGCATAACAAGGCAGCAGTCAGCGTTTTTTCTTTGTCTCAGTGCTTTTCAGAGGAATTATTAGTGCCACCCTTTGATTCAAAAAGCCAGCCTTCTGTTGGTTGGTTGGTTGGCTGGGAGGAGGCATGGCTTACAGATCTACAATGCTTGTTCGATGACACTTTTGCTGACCGGCATCACAGTGACTAGATTTATGTTGACCTCAAGTTGAAGTAGACATGAATTCCAAATGCAGTCATGATTCTGTTTTTTTATCAGTGGGCTTTGCCCCTCAACCACCCATGCAGGGAGCTCTGCCCCCTGTACCCTCCATACTAAAGATTCTCAACTCCGAGTTGGAATTGATTTGGGGAGGGGGTGCAGGACCGGGAGACAGTGTGCTCCTATCTTGGGCACACCAACACAGCAACCTGTTGGCAAACTGTTGATTTTGTCGACAGGGATGTAGGTCGCTGTGTTGGTGTTGCTGTCAGGGGGCAGACCATGGCTTGCTGGGGGACCTGATAGTTCTGTGAAGTGGCTAGCAAGGTGAGTGTTGGGGCAGGGAGAGTTTCTGTAAGTCCTAGTCCCCCTTTCAGTGCTTTGTTGAGTCCCAGTTCTGGTGCTGGAAGTGGCATGACGAGGTGGAAGTCTGCTGTTTTTCTTTGTTCCAGTGCTTTTTGGCAGAATAGTTAGCACCACTCTTTTTTTCCAAAAGCCACCCTCGTATTGGTTGGTTGTCTGGGAAGAGGTGCAGCTTGCTGGGAGGCTCAACAGTTCTGTTAGATGGCTAGTGAGGTAAACATTGGGGGGTTGAGCTTCTGTAAGTCCTAGCTCCCCTCTTGACCCATGTTGAATATATCATAGAGCATGGCAATGATCTGAGGAAATCCTTAGATGTGGAATCTGGCCATTGTTAACAACTCCAGATAAGACAGTTTAAGACCATAAAGGAAACTTTTCAATGGTCAAAGAGTCATGGGAATATGGCATAAGCTAACCACTGTAAGAAATCAGAGAACTTGAATCCTGTGTAAGATAATGTTTTTAAACTTAAATTTATTAAGTTTGAGTGGCATTAATAAGACACTGCCAACGTTTCATGGTTCAAGCCACTTTATCAAAGAAAGTGGTAGTCATCCAAATGCTTGGTCCGTCATAGCATATGAATTTCGGTAAAAATCTTATATGGTGTTCTGGCTTTCAGAGCTGCCACTCCATCCTTTAATAATCCCTGGGATTTACACTATGGGTAGTCCAGCCATAACTTTAATACAGCAGCTGACTTCCCCACCACATGAAGCTTTCATATGGTAGGGAAATCAGATGCTGCATGAAATGTCAGTGGAGTGTTATTGGTGGCAGTCATTATAAATACATTTAAGGTTTTTTTTAACTTCTTTTTCCCTCCGATCACCCCTGCTGGGGCCCCATCTGCCAGCTCCACCCATGTATCCCATCCTGCTTGGTTCCTCTCTAACGGCCCCCCGTTCCTCCATCCCACTCATGACTCACCTGTGTGTGGCACCCCCTGGTCTTTCCCCCAGGGCCGGGTCACCTTCAGTGCCATAGTGATCAGTCCTCTCATCTAGGCCACAGGCAGAGGTGAAGGAAGGAGGCAGTCAGGGTCCAGTGAGCAAGATACAGTGACTGACATGGCTGGCTCAGAGTGGCACTTGCTCCCAGTCAGTGGGGTGCTTCCTTTCCTGTGTTCACCCACCGAAGCACTGCCATGCAATGATGTCCCATGTGGGTATAAGCACACTCCTTTCACAGATGTCTGCCATCACCTCCCCCTATACTTTGTGGCCTAGGCTTTGTACAGCATGCCTCCATGCAGTGTTACTGCTGTGGGGGATCCATAACCCACCCCTTCTTGACAGAGGACAGCTGTCCTCTGGATGCTCAGTCCTCTCTTTCCCCAGCAAACCCCCAGCAACCCAAGCTTGTTCCCAACCCCAAGTTGCCAGCATGGTGTGAGGTAAGGCACTCGATGCCTCAGCCCTCTGCACCACTGGGCCAGCAAAAAATTTAAGTTTGAAAAGATTAAATTATTCAATAGTCAAGTTATTTGATTTCTTACAGTGATTATTGTTGGTGCTATAGAGACTCTTCTGTAGTCTTTATTTCCATACACCCAGGAAGGGTTGTGGCATCCAGAGATCAACTCCCAGCTCTTTGTCTGCAATATGGAATACACTGCCAGACCATTCTGTGAACAGTTGTACAAAGGTTGGATTTTAAAGGAAGTTGGATGCGTATATGTGGGAGGACAAGATAAACAGATACTATCACTGAGAAAAGGAAAACAGTCATGATGGGCATAATGGCCTTTTTCTATCCTAAAGTCCTTAGTATGGTGCTTAATGATATGATAGAAGCCATATCAATGTGCCACAACCACATTTCATGGATTTCAAACTTCAATTTAAAAAAAACAAATTGTTGCCATTTCATGTGTTTTTGAATGAAAGTCTGAAATAAAAATTACATGGTTCAGCTATATCAATACAGTTTGCATTTGCCACTATATACTGATAAATGGCTACATACATTGGTGTTTTAAAATACGTGAGGGCAACACAGAGCTGTGTACATTTTATTTGATGAGCAAAAATCAGACAAAATCACCTTATCATTTATTATTGATTTTTACACAAATTGAGTTGGCCTATTCAGAAATTGCTAGAAAATCTCTATTGTTGTGTAGAAAAAATGTTTATTTATAAATTAAAATGGTGAAAATAGTGATTTTTGTGCACATGTTTTTGTGGAAAAATGCAAATTGGCGTGTAAAAATAGTTAATTTTGAAAAATAATGTTTCTGCCAAATTATGTGATTTTGGTGCAGTTCAGGCATTTTTTGCAAATATTTGCTAGTCAGTTTTCCACATTCTTAATATTGTTAAACTTTGACAAAAAATCGATACAGAAAGCCTGATTATTGTGCTACAGCCATGATGAGCTAATTTCAAGATTTCATTTCAAAAATGGCCTAGCTCCAACAGTTCAAAATGTAGCCCTATCTAATGGTAATGTGCAAGATTTTCATAAGAGTGCCAATGATGTGTTGCACTCTTCTGAAATGAATCCTGCAATTGCACCTGAAAGTTAAACCACCTATGAAGTGCTCCAACTTTCATAAGCAGACACTGCAATTTGTGGAAAATAAGGTGTATGTTTGGGCACAATCAGGGGGAATCTGACTGAGCCAACGTTCAGCCCAAGCATCAGCATCCTCCCCATTAAAAATACAGCCCAGTGCCTTTGAAAAGGGTTAGTTTTTGGACCACTCTAGTTACAGCTGCAGCAGTTGATGTGCTCCTATATTTCCTGAAGTTTCTGTGATATATCCATTGAAATTCCATGCCTTCCTGCAGCATCTCTATAGGTCTACCAGAGATACAGTTCTTTAGAGATATTGCAAAATATATCTGGAATTATACCACAGGTATCTAGTCTCAGCAAATCAGAACACAGGAAAACTGGCAGTTATTCTCCCACAAACTGCCACCTACATGCCCACAGTAGTTTATTCATTTATAACCATGCCCACAGTCATTTATCCACATTCTTTTCCATTCCTCTCTACTCACACTCTTACACACACTGAATCTCATTCACAAACACTGTCACCCTGTGTAACTAATTTTCAAATGCGAACACAAAGTCTCCAATCCAACATCTATAATATGTACAACTGGCCCCTGATTTCTATTCCGTACTAAAACCAAACTTCACCACACATCAAATTTAACTTGCAGCACACGTACTATCTCCTCCATGCATCTGTGACCTGTAGTGCTGCAGGAGCAAGTAAGAAGCTTGTTTATCACTAACTGATGATTTTGGGATTGTATGTGTGAAAGTAGTAATATTGGAGACTTACTGCCAGATAGATTATTTGAAAGTTGGTCCCGTTCAAAAGGGAGTGCTAGAACCTTTTTTATTTTCTGTTGCCACATCAAATCTGTGATTCTGGACATGTGCATTACCAGGTCAGGCAACATCAATATAGTTTCCATGAGTCAATTTACATCACTATACTTGAAATCACAAGATTTAAGAAAAAGCTTGATTAAAAAAGTTATGAGTTAAAAAGCCTGTACATTGATGTATACCGGTGTTTGGAAACTGTATCAATAGACTTGAAACATGTTGAGCTTATTCCAAGCTTTCATTAAATTAATAATAAATTCCTAATTTTAACAGTTAGTTTCTTTAAAAAGAGTTAGAATTTAACCTGTTAACACCATTCTTATTCTGTTCATACTGAAAGGTCTTTACTGTACAGTGTATTGTATTGTAGTTATATTACTATTGTGTTTTTCCATTGCTTAAAGTTCAGAAATAACAAATTCAGAAAAAATAAGTAATTCATACAGCAAACAACGTGCAATGAACCCAAAAAAATCTTTGTACAATGATATTAATTTAAATACTATAGGAAATATTAGATATGGTCATAGCTTGCCAGGATCACAGGACAGCTTGCCTAAACAGAAATCCTGAATACTTCTTTCAAAGGAGCTCTTGGAAGGAGAAAGATTAATAGTGATGGGCAAAGAGTTCCTGAAGACTGCTACCTCCACTGCAAAAGCCTGATCACCAACAGATTTCAATCCAGATGGTGACACACATAAAAGTCTATTGTATAAGGATCTCATTGCTCTAGGGAGCATATGGTGGGTCAGGAGCTTATGGATTTAACGAGAGCTCAGTTCATGTAAGGCTTTATAGGTGAGCAAGAGACTAACTCACCTTACATTTACATCATAACCTGTACATTTTAAGGTGTAGCAATATGTATGAATAAAGATTAAAAAGAGTCAGTGCACTTTAAAATGTATGGAAAAACAATCAAACATCAATCATTCTTTATTTGTTAAATGCAATTACAAAAAGATCAAAGCACTGTACATCTTATCAAAAAATCTCATACATAAAATCTTAAAAACAGAAATCTTTACAGAAGCTACATTCCCAACTTTAAACTTCTGGGGGGAACACCTGAATAAAAAGGAAAGTCTTCAACTCTGATTTAAATCTCTTGGTGGTCTGGCACTCTCTTATCTGACGAGGTAGAGAGTTTCGAAGGATCAGTGCCACATAGGCAAAAGAGCATGCTCCTGATGTGTTCAATTGAACCCTGGAAACCTCTAGCAATCCCTCGTCAGCAGAGATGTGAAACTTCTCAATGGAGGAATATCACACATGACATAATAATGGCTGCTGCATCAGCAGATGCTGCTATAAAAATACATGCAATCTCACATTATTTCCATGATCTGGGGCTGGTCTTTCCTAAATGATGAAGAATTCTCATTGTTCCAAAAATTAGTAAATCAAAACAATATAGAGAATATCAAAATAAAAGATATAGTTTAGACTTCAGGCACCTTAAGGGTAGAAAACACCCTTTTAGTTGGTTATGCCTGCTTAAAATTCATATTAAAAATATCAAGCATAAGTTGTATTTACCTTGGTTGTACTTTGATATATGGACTAGTAGAGAAATATGGGGAAAATAAAATAAATAAAAAAAAATATTGGTAAGAATGTTTATGTTTGGAATGATCTTACAGTAAATGGTAATTTTCTTACTTTTGACCAACTTAAATTGTGCTTAGATAATTGTAAGTTAAATTTTCTTACATACTACACTTGCCAACATAAATTCAAAAAACTCTGCCTAATCTTTGGTTTTGATCCAAAAAAGGCTTATTTCCATATATAAACAGCAAGAAATTATTATAAAGAAGGGGTCAGAGAAGCTTTTGGCTAGGAATTATAGTTTGATTGTATCCAATAGGAAAAATAATAGAACAAATATAAACCTAAAATGGAATAAATATGCCACCCTAAATTTCATATATCAGTAATGACTAAATCCGAGTCTTTTGGCTAATAAAACCTATAATTCAGCTAGGAATAGAACTATACAGTGACAGTTTATAGAAAGAGCATATTATGCACCAGTTCAAATAGCCAAGGTAAACCCTTTTTATAGTGATAGATGATGGCATTTATGCAGTCTATGTGCTAGTCTCTATCACCGCATGTGGAACTGTCCACAAGTAAACAAATGGTAGAAAACAATCAGAAACCTTCTACAAACTATTCTAGGAGTTTCATTACCTTTGAAATTGGGACTCGTTTTATTCAGTAACTTTGAAAACATTATCCAGAATAAGATTAATCAAAACATTTTCCTTTAGCTACTATGGCTATGAAGAAATTGATACTAGAGGACTGAAATAATAGTAATTTATCTACATTTGGCATTAATTGTTGGTGGAATGTATTTAGAGAGACCATGATGTTTGAAAAATGTATTGTAAATATTAGATGATTCGGCCAATTATATATTTGGATCTACATGGAAGGAAATACAGGACTGTCTACCTCCTATGATTACTGTATAATCTAATTGGTATTTAGTATGGATTTAGTATATGATAGTATGGTAGGCTGATCCCAGCATAGGGTGTGGGGAGATAAGGGTTTACTTTTAGGCTGTTGGTGTACTGCTACACAGTATTTCCTTTTTTAGTTTGCTTGATGATGTCTTTATCCAAAAATACTCTACTAGGGTAATTGTGACCCAGGTGCTGCTCTGGCTCTCCTCCTTAGTTTCACTTTGCTAATCTTTGTAACATGTTATGCAATATGTCATTGCTAGATATAGATAGTCACCTGTTTACATGCAATAATCTATGTCTGTAATAATTGTGTTTCCTACTAATCTTGTAACTCCAGGGTCACCCCTGAAAAAGGGACCTTTGGGGCCTAGTGGGCTCACCCGGTCATCAAAATTCAATAAATAAATAAATGTTGTGTGTGTGTCTGTGTGTGTATATAATATATATATATATATATATATATATATATATATATATATATATATAGATATATGGGATATATACCTGCCTATTGAAACTATCTCCAATATTTTTTGTCTGAGTGCTGATTGACCCAATGACGTCATGAGTGGTGAAGCCATGAGTGATGCCTGGGTCAGTCTGCAAGAGAACAAAAAATACTGGCGATATTTTCAGTAGGGGATAGCATATTCCATATATACCACACCTCCCCTATTATTTTTAAATAGTGTTATTTTAAATAAGCTTTGTGGATGACTGAGCAGCTGTTTTCCTTTGAGGACTGATGCAGTGTTTCTGAGCATTAGGATGTCTATTGTTTGCAAGGGAGTTAGGAGAGGTAACACGGAGAATGTGCTGGGATATGTGGTGGCAGCTGCTTAGGAGAAAATCAAAAGGTACTTTAGAGTTTTTTTTTCTTTTTCTAAATTATGGGAGCAGTTCTGGGCAGCAGTTGTTTGCAATGAGAGTTTGTGAATGATTTTGAGGGCAGGAGCCAGTCCCGAGTCAGTATTCAAATCTGAAAGTGGAAATGTGCTGCTCGTGCTGCTGGCACCAGTCAATCACTACCTACTGTAGGAATATTTGGACCTACTATACTGTAGGTATATTTGGACCTACTATGCTGTAGGTATATTTGGACCTAGAGTGAGAATATTATGATATTCTTACTCTAGATCCCAAGGAAGGAAAAATATCAGCAATATTTGCCCAGAAATATACTCACAGGTATGGTATAAGATAATATATTCATTAAAGATTATTTCTAAAAAAAAAAAAAAAAAAGAAGAAGAAGATGCTGCTATAGTGGTATTTGATAAGCGCAACACCCTTTTATAGTTTATAGAAGTATTCATTATCCCCTGTGGGGTTGTAGTCCTAAAAAGGGGAAATAGTGTTGACTTATGTACAGTCATATCTTAAACTTACTTTTGGGCTGAACCTACAATATTATTGGATTACTTACCACTAAACATTGTATAGATAGTGGATATGTAATAGGTTGCATTTGGATACATAATGAATATGACATGGGTAGGCTGCAGATAATTGTTTTATCTTCATAACTTATGAATGGTCTGTTTGACATTATGAGTGGCAGAACGAAGTGCAGACAAAATTGCAGTCAGACATGACCATTCATGAGTGGTGATAGAAAAAAAAATTCTATAGCAAAAGCCCTTGTTTTATTCCATTTACAAAATACAGTGTCAGTGAGCTTGTCATGACTCATTGTATTCTTCTGATTGCTTGTTGTGTTGCAGTGCACAGAGATTCCAAATATGATAAATCCTGTTCCGAAGAAAAATCATTTAGCTTTATTTGGAATACTTTTGTACTTAAAATAAAGGAATAATGCATGCCAGGGTATATGTTGTGCTGGGATAATGTCACATCTCGGGTGGTTGGGCAGGAGGCCACAGGCTGAATGCACCCAACACCCAAGAAGTGATAGTATACTAGCACAACACATACCCTGGAGTGCATTATTCCTTTTATACAATTGCTTGTTTGTCAAAAAAATAAAAAAAAAAGATGAAAAACTACATTTAAAGTAGATTTGTTGTTATTTGTTTGAATGGGTAGGCATACTTTATAAAAAATAAGGCTGATGTATTGTTTCAGCGAGCAGGTGGAGCTGCTGTGTTTTTCATGTGGCTCTGCGACCCCATAGCAACTTTTGTCAGTGCTACAAGTCTTTGTTAATCTGCCCTATTCCCTGGGGGTTTATGTTCTGTTTTGTCATGGTTTTGAGTTTCTTTTCCCCAATTTTGTGTTTCCTTGACTCACTCTTCATGCTGCTGCAGCTTGGGAATCAGAGACTGCCCCCCACTCTTACAACTGCCTGGTCACTGCTGCTGCTGCGAGGATGTCTGTAAAACAAAAGGAAAGAATGTAGGGAGGTGGTATGGAGAATGTTTCTGACTGCTTTTACACGATGGAGTTAAAAAAAAACAGAAGAAAGTTATTTGAAAAGTGACCGTTATGAAAAGAGCCATGCAGGGACTGTTTAAAGACACTTGATCATTCATTTACTCAGTCCAGTTTCGAATGACAGGGATCGTGGTGTTATTTTACTATTTCTTTTATTTTTTTACACAGAAACTAGGAGCAGAGTTAAACAATTGACCAGAAAGTGAAACTGATTATGGTGTTAGCAAGCAGGGCAGTGGGGAACCCAATCGTGCTCAGCTTGATTTTTTTTTATTTTTTTTCAATGCTCTTTTTTCCGCCTACTGCAGCTCAACCAGCGGGGGTATCCAGCCACCAGCTCACACTGCACAGAAGGCAGGAGGCTCACTCACATGATGGGGTCTGGTGCAGCCACCTCCCAACCCATCAGGGGGCTTCCTAAGCCTCCCTGTGCAGGACTGGAACCATATCCCCACTGTGATTCCATGACAGTCCTTAGGTTAGTGCAAGCATGGCTATCAAGCTGCATGATTGTGCCGAGCCATTTTCCTCCATTTCTTTCCTTGGAGTTCAAATGTGCAATGATGTCGGAGCACTATGTACTGAGGTCCGCCACAGTCCACCCTCAAATGCACTACTCTTGCAGGCACCTGATCTCCATCTGGGGCCACTGCAGAGTGGTGATAACCCAGTCCCTCCCCATGGATAGGAGAGCAGTCCTCTGGATGATCAGTCCTATCCCTCCCCTTCCCTGTCAACCCCTGGTGGTCTGGGCATGTTCCCAAACCTGGGTCAACAGTGTGTTGTGAGGTGTAGCATCCAGCACTTCAGCCTTCAGTGCCACTGGGCCAGCATATGCTCAGTTTGTTTTAACATTTTGTTTGTCAAAAAAAAAAACAGGAACAAGAACAATGAGGGGATTTTGTGTTACTTTGGGCGCATAACATATATGTTGGGTTAGGTTGGTTTGGGGGAGTGGGAGTGAGGGATTTTTGTTAAAAAAAATATTAACTTGGGGTTTCCTTCTGGTTATTTGTGTACCACCTACATGTTTTATTGTGCCCCTTTTCTTCTCTTTTTTTTCTGGCACTGTTCATGGTAGGTGGATGTAATAAAATTTAATAAAGTTTAAATAAAAAAAATGTTTACTGGCAATATCAAATGCAGCCAGGTGGGGTGATTCCTTTTCACATTTGATGCAGTCTTCTGTGTGCTGGGACTAGATCCATGATGTTATGCTGGAATAACATCGTGGGTTCAGCTCCAGACTGACTAATCACAGCCCAGCATTCTTTCTTGCCATTGTATAATAGGGTCTAGTACATTTTCCCAACATGTACCTGCCCAGCATATATTTTCCCGATGCTGAATTCCTGTCTTTCACCTTACAGTTGGGTATTTTTTACTGACAACCAAAATCCCAGCAGTAGTTAGCATTTAATGAATTGAAAAGCCAAAATGAAAAGCAAAAACCTCTCTTGCTCTATCCTGAATTTAAGCAACTTATGCCAGGAGAAACCTGAAACCTGATGTTGTGCTCCGCACAGTAAAGCTGAATTTTAAAGCTGAAAAGTCTCTCTCTCCCTAACCTGAACTAATTCCACATTCCTGCTCTTGCCCTACCAGCTGTTGCTACAAGAAAAAAATATCTCAAATAAAATATGTATGTAGCCAACTTAGCCAATGTACCTGAACGGAAACCTGTTCCTCTGCAGCAGGGTTGAAGTGGCACAGCATAACAGCATAGCAACATGTATAGTATGTGGTACATAATAGTGAAATCACTACTCAAGTCAGTCTACTGATTTCTTTTCCCCAGTGTGTACACAGGTTATAATTACTACATTACACCTACCACATGAGACATTAATCCGAGGTCTCATCTGCCTGTTCTGGTGGTAGTTCAGGTGGATGTTAAAGATCCCATGGCACTTCTCGAAAAGAGAAGGGGAATTTTTTATTGGAAAAAACTGCAAAACAAAACAAGGAAAAGTATATAGGAAAAACAAGCAAAACAAAATACAAAAACAACAATCCAATAAACCAAAACCACTAGGTTAAAACAAGAAAAGAAAACATGCGCGGTACCAAAAATTTCACATGAAGGAAACAAAATGCAAAAGAACAGAAGGTAGCAATCATTCAAAATGTATCATAGCACAACACTAAAATCAAAACCAAAAAAGCATCAGGTCCAGAAATAGCTATCTAATCCCACACCCCCTCCCTAATAAACTAGAAAAATTAAGGCCCAAAATAAAGGGCAGAAAAAATATCCCAAACAAATTAATCAGAAATATGCAAAAAAGGAAGAGAAACCCAACCCTTCCACCAGGAATGAAAGGAGGAGTCAGAACGAAAAAGTCTGTTCTTGTGAAACACTTTATGAATTTCCTGTTCAAGTTTAAGTTTCATACCCAGTAAAGGTGGCTGTTTCTGTTGTAACATGAACTGACATCTAGTTTGCCAGATAATCCATTTCATAAGAGCAAAAATAATCTGAGTCGTCCCCATGTGAAAACCACACCAATAATGCATATCATACTGCCATAAATTAAAGTATTATAATCCACGTCCTGCAACTGTGGGACACACCCAGAAGATGCCAACAAGGGTCAGAAACCTACAATATAGGGACATTGAAAAAATAAATGTGCCATCGTTTTCACCTCCAACCCACAACCCTCCCCCAAACAGGATCTCTCCTGTATACATTTGTGAAAATGGTTTCCGTGAACATTTAATCTGGAATGGCAACAAAGCCAAACCAAATCCCCACTTTAGGAGGGATTCTAGGATCCGTCAGCTGATGAAGAACATCAGACAGTACCACCGTATCTGGTAAAACAAAGCGGGGGGTAGTAAAGCAAACAGAATGCAAAAGGGATTGGTATTCTGCTTTCCTAGTGTTGTGCAATAGATCATGAGGTGTAATATGCCAAAGTTTTAATTTCCTACATACCTCCAAAAGATAAGGAGACAAATCTGGTGGAATATTCTGAAAAACACCCAACTGCTGAGTAACCTATCTGTTCCAAAAATATTGGCATCTATCCCAGAACAGGGGAACCCAAGGGAGCTGATTCTGCAGTAAAATTGGAACAAAATTGGCATATAAAAACATGGTAAAAAGAAAAAGCACAGGATTTACCAGATTTAGGCCACCCTCACTAACAGACCAATAAGTACTGTGTCTCTTAATATGGTTAAGCTGGCTCCCCCAGAGTAATTGAAAGGCAACACTGTGCATTTTTACCTCCAGCTTTACCGGCAAAGGATAAAGATGGCTAACATTCAAGAATAAAGGCAAAATAAAAGTTTTATACATATAAACCCTTTTCTTTTTTGTCATGGGGTAACTATTCCATCTATCCACTTTCTCAGCCGCCTGAGATAGGGCAAGGTCCCAATTCAAAAAAGCTAAATCAGGGGCTCCAAACCAAAACTCCAACACTTTGATAGGTGGATCTGATATAGGGATACCTCCTATCTCATGCAGTACAACACCAGGAACACGAATACCCAGAACTTTACTTTTTTGCCTATTAATTCTAGAACCAGAAATCACAGAAAAGGAATCCACCACTCTCATAGCATGTTCACCTGAGACTTGATCAATAACCAAAATGGTAGTATCATCAGCGTATGCAAAGGCAACTGGAAAAGAACTACCCCCATTCCCACCATAGTCGAAATGTCCTGTACAACATTCAAATTTCTCAATAAAGGATCCAAAGAAAAAACATATAAAAGTGGGCTCAATGGGCGCCTTTGGCAAACACCTTTCTTAATCAAGACTGACCTCCCCAGTCTACTATTCACCAGGGTTCGAGAAGAGGCATATTGATAAATAGTCTGTAGCCAATTAACAAAAATGAGAGGAATACCATAATATTCTAGTACCCAGAACAAAAAAATAAGAGGCACTTCATCAAAAGCCTTAGCTCAATCTAGTGAAATCAGATACCCTGAAGTCCCAGACCCATCAAAAACTTCCTGTAACAACTTAGTCACGTCTCCCATACCCCTCTGGGGAATGGCACAAGTCTGCCCTGGGGAGATAATATCCTGAGCCACCCAAGATAAACTTTTACACAAAATCTTCCAATCAACATTCAGATGACTAATAGGACGCCAGTTTCTGAGGTCAACTTTGTTACCCTTTATATATAAAAACATCAAAAGACTGTCTGCAAGTGCTGTAGGAAATGCAACAGTACCAGATAAAACATCATTAAAAATGAGAACCAAAAATGTACTAATAAGGCCTACTGCTTTTTTATAGAAATTCCCAGGTATACCATCAGGACCAGGGGAGGACCCATTATGTAATTTACCAATCACGTCTACAACTTCCTTCTATGAAATGGGCGAAATCAGTTTTTGCTTATCAGCCTCTAATAACTCAGGCACATCCAATTGACTTAGAAAATCAGCAATACCAGCCAAAGGAGGGGAGTTATCACTGAAGGAAGTTTCCACAAAATCAGTAACAATACCTTCAATTCCCTCCCCAGTGTCCACAAGCAGTCCAGAATCAATTTTCTGTGCTTCCATATATTTAGACTCTACCCATCTAGCACAGAAATCATAAGGATTTACATTCTGTGATTTGCCCTTTGTACCAAACTTTTGTTCCAAAAAAAGAGAATGGGCTCTATCATATTGAAACTGACACATTTCTGCCTTAACAGCCAGAATGTCCTCAGCAAGGTCTTCCCCAGTTTCAACTGACCGAGATAAAAGCCACTGAAGCTTGTCTCTAAAATGCAAATAAGTAATATATTTTTTATTTGTGGCTGTCTTGGCCAAAGAACCGCATAAAGTTTTTAAATCTTGCTTGGTATCCTGCCACCAAAACAGGGAATTATCATATAACTCATAAACAGAAAATCTGGCATCCAATTCCTCCTGAATGGTAGCCCAAGTAGCCTCATCTGATAATAAGGTGGAATTCATCATCCAATCAGGATTGTGGCCAGGTTTATTTAAAGGACGCCCCACAACTGTTTTAATTAATCTGTGGTCAGAGGTTTCAACTGGGAAAACTGAAAAAGGCAGTACCGGGACCGAATGAGAGGCAAACCAGAAGTCTATCTGTGTTGACAAATGACCACTAGAGTATGTATGCTCCAGCAACCTTGAGAAAACAGCCACACAATCTTTGAGCCTAGCTTGAATATACTGTACATTTTGTTTAAAAAATTAGAATCAGAATATAGCTTTTGCTTCCTACCAGTCTTATCTGAAAGAGAGAGGATACAATTAAAGTCTCCTCCCAAAAAAACAGATCTGGTAGCATATAATTAAGGTTGTACTTTTTGTAGTAAAGCAATCCTTTGAAATTTAGTCTGAAAACTGTAAATATTTATAAAACGCATATCATGAGTCCCAAGTCTTGCATCTAAGATACATGAACTCCCAGGAACCAAATCAATAAGGCAAGAAACATGCAAATCAGGATTCAAGATCAGAAATCCCACCCCTGAACACAAATCCTCACCCGAGGACCAAAAAGAAGAACCCCATAACCAATCCTTAGATGACTGGTAGGTTTCCCGGTTGGTATGCAGGCGAGTATCCTGCACCAGGCAAACATCCAATTGATGACCTACAAGGATAGAAAAACTGGTTAATCTTTTTATCTGATTTTTAATACTGTTAATGTTCAAGGATCCCACAGATAAGCACGACTCCATGGTTAAGTGTCAGAAGCAACCAGAACATCAGAGACCACAACTGTGAGAGTTTTAGCAATAGAGCGCTTTGACTTTTTCTTTTTCTTAACTCCACCTTTCTTAGAAACCAGGGGAGTATCAGTGTCAATCACATATTCAGTTTGGGAAAAAATCAGGGAGAAGGAATCCAAATCTTCCTCCTATTCCTCCCATTGCTTTCGCTTTGTAAGAGGAAGAAATTGGTTAGACACACTAAGGCCTGTATCACTCCCTTCACAAGTACTCTTACTCAGTTTCTGAGAAGAGTTGCATGTCAGCCTTTAAGTTTTTTTGCAATTCCCATTCATCAGTCAGAGGGGGGCATCTGAGAAACAGGGAGTGAAGAAGGGTCTGGCAGTATATTAGAGTCATAAGGTAGTACATCTAGTCCATGAGAAGATGATATCCCAGGGGTTTCCACAGGCACCTGGGTAACTCCATCAGAAAGCATAACTCCTTTGAATAGGCATTCAGCAGATACAAGAGAAGGGACAACTGACCCCACAGGGGAAGGTACAGGAGAGGAAGCCATGTCAGAAGATGGGGGGGCAAGGGCAAGTAGAAAGGACAGGGCCAGATAGTGCCTCAGGCTGTGGAGGGTCAGCCTCAACATTATCTTCAGAAACTGCTCCTTCCACATTGTGAGAGGCAAAAGGACAATCCTTAAAAGTATGAGTCAAGTCGTCACAAAAGTTGCACACCACCGGGGTCTGACATGCAAAAGCTACATGACTAATACCCCCACAAAGGGAGCACTTCATCTTCTTACAGGTATTGCTCAAGTGGGTGCATGCCTCACACCTAAAGCAGGATCGAGGTTGACCTGCATAAAAAATAAAGCCCTATCTCATCCAAGATAGAAACAGCTAGGCAGATGCTGGATACTGCCCTTTCTTGAGTCAATTTAACTCGAATCCGCAACCCCCCAGTCCAAATATCTTCAGAATCCATGATAGGATCTGGAAGGCCTAGAATAGAGCATTTCATCTGTAACCAGAAGAAAATATCTGAGATAGCAACCCCCTCATTTTTAAATAACACAGTAATAGTCCTGAAGGCTGGTTTAGTCAGAGGGATAACGACAAAAGCCTTCCACTCGGGATTATTATGAACCCCCTGGTAATGCTCCCAAAATAATTCCAAGCCACCCACAGTCTTAAAACTGGCATCGAAGTTGGGGTCACTGGAGTTATGTATCAAGGCATAACTCTCATGAGCTGAAAAGCCCATACTGTCCTTCAAGAGAGTATGACCCACATAGACACGGTCAGGATATACACCCAGACCCCCTTTATATTTAATGCGCACTGCATTTCTACATTTAGCAGACACAGGAGTTCATGAAAAAGACCCGCATAAGATCTATGAGAGAAGCCCCAGCCAGAGTCATCCTGAGGCACAGGACCCCCGAAGCAGGATGAGGGGAAGGGGGGCTAAACAATCAGGGTAGGCTCAGAAGGAATGCACATAGAATCAGGGATAGGATTTGCAGGGGGGTACCATGTACAGTAGGAACTACTGCAGGAGAAACAGGCAAAGGCTGAAATTTAGCAGCAGGAAATAAAACTGGGGAATCACAAAAGTCTAAAGAAGGAGGGAGTTCCAAAGGGTCAGCTGGATCAACACTCGGCCTAGCAGGTGACACCCAAGGGTGACTAGAACCGGGCTTAACCCACCCAGCAGCCTGCAAGGCCTCAGCCACTGTGTGACCAGTCACTAAAACATTCTTATCATAATCAGGACCATCCTGAAAAACTTTATCCCCTGGCTCTGCAGGTAAAGGAGAAGGTCGAGAAACTGAAACATTGGGTAAATCCCATGAATCCTGACAACTGATTTCAAGGTCCTGTTGAACACCCCCCCCCCCAATTTCACAACAGCACAATAATTCATAGTAGGTAAACATTTATCAGTATTTTCCTGTGAGATTGAAGGAACAGCAGTCCGGTCAGGTGAAAACAAACAGCTCGCGCAGGAGGCACATCAATACCAGGGCTGCAGAGTGCTGTGGGAAGCAAAGTAGAATACGAATCAGGAGGAGGACCCTTCAGAGGCTGTAACCCAGTCTCCGAAGATAACCCTCTCACAGAGCTATGCATCTCAGCTTGGGACTCACGGCACTCCTCCTCAGTCAAAGGCACCCGCAGAAACTCACTTCTTTTCCAAAAACGGAGGAACGGATTGCAATTCCAAACCGAACATTGGGTGATGAGAAAGGTTAGGCAACTCAGGAAGAGCACTAAAGGCTCTAGAATTCTGAGAGTTATGTACCAAAGAAATGATTGAATCAGCAGAGTTAGGCAGGGTTAAATCCACATCAGGTGTCTTAGGATTCACTTCCATCTTCTCAGTGACAGAAGAAGCCTCACAGAGATTACGTACAGAGGAAGAGGCAAGCTCCCCTGCATCCACAGCCAGCTCATGAACACATCCGCCACCAGAGTCTATAGGAGCCACCATCTTGGTAACACAGGAAAATGGGTTCCCCTTGCTCACAGAAAGTAGAGTAGGGGAATTTGCCCGATGACCTGGCCAAATTTCCCCCCATTCACTAAAATACCACCAACAGCTTAATCTGGCTCAAAGTCAGTTGGCATTCATCTGTATCGCACTCCCCCTGGGTCATGCCTGAAAACAGGCAGAATTTATCTAGTGCACTTACCTGGTCAACAAAGAATAAATAAAAAAAAACTTTGAAATGTTTGTAAACTGGGTCGGCCCAGTGGTGCCGAGGGTTGAGGCACTGGATGCCACACCTTGCTCCACACCAGTGATCCAGGTTGGGGAATGAGCCAGGATCATCGGGGGTTGGCAGGGGAGGACTAGGATCGAGCGTCCAATGACAGCTCTCCTAGTCCTGTGGAAAAGGGGTGCATGCAAGCCACACTCTGGTGGTCCCTGGGGATGCCCAGAGGAACTACAGCAGTGCAGGTTCTCAGAACGGGGGGAGCATGGCAGACATCTATACTTAGTGCGCGGACATCATTGCACGTCCATGTTCCCTGGGGGAAAAAGGGGAAAAAGCAGAACGGTCTGCAGCAGCTTGATGGTCTCTCGCTTCACCGGTCGATGAATCCTGAAATAGGAGTGCACCGGTAGTGGATCCTCGCTGGGCATGGGGGCTGAAGAGGGAGAACCTCTTGATGATCATAGCTGCATATGCCAGCTGGGCATGTTGGCTCCGGCGTCAGAGGTGAAGGTTGGAGTGGTGGCTGGCTGTATGGCAGGACTGTGGCTGCAGGTGAGAAAAATAGAGTGGTGGTAAAAAAAAAAGAAATGCTTGCAAACACGAGCACTCGCTGTTTGCAATTGCTGTCTGCTGTTTGCAGGTTAATTTGCTGTATGCTGCATTTGCACTTTGAGCCTTGCTGCATTTGGATATGTTTAGGTACATTTGGAAGGTTAAACACAGGCACTCCAAAGGCTCTTTACGCTAAAGCTTTTCATCTACGCTGAGAAAATGTTCACAAAAAGGCAGGTACGTTTGTTTGCTTAAAGTATTACAATGTGTGGCAATGCGGGATGTTTTGCTTGTGCAATGTGCTTATCACCTATGAGTGCAGTGAGTGCGTGTGTGATTGATTTTATAGTTAGACTGAATAAACAGCAGTATGAGAATGACATTTACAAACACTTGGATGATGTTAAGAGCTACCACTGCCTGATAGAGGATCATACTTAAAGTACAGATATAAATTTTCTTTCAAGATTCCCTTGCTTTAAGGATCATCACTACCTCGGGATTTCATGTTTCAGTAACTGTAATGATGGGATTGTGTACCGGACAGGAAATCGGAGTCGGCCTTTTTTATATCAGGCATCCCAGTGTTGGGATTTCGTATGGATCCCTGTATAATAATATTTTTATCACAGTTTAGAAACTTACCTTGTATTGTATAATTATATTTATCTGCGAACATAAGGTTAAGACCTGTAATTCATGAGTGGTGAAGTCACAAGTCTAACAGGAGGTTTAACCCTTGCAAGTGAGAATACATGTGATTATCCTAGTACATGCCATTATGGATGCTGTTCATAAAGCAACATTTTAAAAGGTATTATTTTTAAAAGAAGTATTTAATAATTTAACTATTTCAGCCTCAGTTCAGATGCTGAAAGCTTTGGAAGCAGCAAGGCATTTGTGATGTCATTAAGCACTGTCAAGGTTTCCTCCCATTGGTTAATAGTTTACTTTTGACATGCACACAGTACGAAGGAAAATATTTTTTACATATGTACTGAACTGATGACAAATGCACATACAAATAACAAATCACTTTTTATTAATATGTGTCATCAGGTCTAAATACCAGGTAGTGATTTTTGGAATGAGGAATTACACTGGCAAAATTACTGTGGAATGACCATTCTGCCAGGAGAATTTCCACTGGAATTTCATTGGGTCTTCTGTTGAATTCCACCTGCTGCAATCTGCAGAATAATATTCTGCAGAACACAGTTTTTCCATGGAAAATCATTCCACAACCATTTTCACCAAACATATTGAGATCCACATTACAAACCTCCATGGAAATGTTGCAGGAAAAAACAGTCTGCATTGTTCTGCTGCAGAATTCTGTTGTTCCATTTCTGGTTAAATTTGGAAGAATTTCAGCAGAATTTTCAAAACATCTGTGAAATTTTGTTCTCCTAGAATCTGAAAATTCTGCACAGCACTAGTAACAGGATTAATTTACATTGTTTATTATTACCTCATCATGTTAGGAATGCATCATTTACCCACAATGTGTTCCAACATTAGGGAATCTCATTGTCAGTGTAAATTATCTAAATGTTTTAATATGAGCACTTGCTGCCATGGCAACATACGAATCCATTAGGTGTTACAGGACTATTTCAGTTCCCCCCTGCTTGAACTCCTTCTTATAAATACACTACCCTGGTTAAAATGCTGCATAACTCCATTGTGATGTCATCAAGCATTTTCTCACTTTCTCTTCCATTAGTTAAATATAACATTACAACATGTCTAACCTACGTTATTTTCTTTGTGACAGATCTAAATGACATGCTGTTTTAATAGTAGGTGTGCCATCAACAAATATAACACAATTTATCTGATAAAATTTACTTTCACTGAAGTAGTACAAAAGACATTAAAAGCAATACGTTTTTAAAGGTGTCAGAATATTCTCAATTACCTAAAGCTATGGTTTACTCTACATAAGAATTGTTTATTTCATTTTGTGTAAGAGATGTCCACAAACAGATTACGTTGGAGAGGCAAGCCAACCACTCCACACTAGGATGAACTCACACAGACATACTATTAAAAGGAAGATGACTGAAAAACCAGTGGGGCAACATTTCTCTCAGCTTGACCACTCAGTTTCAGATATGTAAATAATGTTCTTAAAAGGAAATCTCAAAAGCACGCAACTTTTGAGATCAAACTTATTTTACATCTCAATATGGTAGCAGATGGGATGGAACATAGATTTGGGTTTCATAGGACATTACAGGATTTAATATCCACAGACCTCTTCTTCTTCAGACTGACATATTATAGGATTTCAGCATATGTGTGTGTGTGTGTGTGTGTGTATATGTGTTGTTTTGGCGGTATGTGAATATGGAAGGTGTGGGGCTTGCTGTCACATTGAAGTAGGCTTCTATTTAGATACATGGAGTTACAGTGTGTTATTACTCTTACTTCACACACATAATGAATAATAATTCCTTCTTACTATTTACCTTCCCTTGGGAGTGGGGTTGATTCCATTGCATCATATTCAGATTCCCTAGCTTGTTACTGTACAATGCAGTAGTGTTATTATATACTGTCACGTTTTTGAACTCTGAAGATATTGTGGTACGAGATCTCATTTGCATGGGGGTCCTGGACAGATCTATTTACAGTAAGCTAATATTGTAGTGATTTGTGGAAATGTAGATATGTCAGGACTCTTGTCTTATACACATACTGTATATTTACTTCTAGTTATCTTACTCTGGGAAGGGTGGAAGTTTTATTTCATTGTAGTTCTATTTAGAGTTCTTGGACTGTTACTGCGCAGATAGTAGTATGGTTGCATAGTGTCACATTTTTATTCTGTAGATATTAGGATACATGATCCCTTTTACTTGGAATTTCATGACAAGTTGAATTCCTTTGGGTAGCAATTGCCGTGATTGATGTGAATGATAATGCATTAGGAGTGTGTGTGTGTATGTGTGTGTGTGTGTGTGTGTGTGTGTGTGTGTGTGTGTGTGTGTATCTCCTTAAAACTAGTTGTCCCCCCCCATGATATGGGGGTGTGGGGTGGGATGTGTTGTGTATATGTGTGTGTGGGGGGGGGAGAATTACATTTTTATTTCTTTTTCAGATTCATTGGATATTTTCAGTATATCAAGTTGTTATATTATACACTGAGAATTTATTGATATCTGCACATATCAGGCTGCATGGTCTTAATTTTTCGGTGGTCCTTGATGAGTAGTTTTTTGTTTGACACTTCTACTGTCAATTCATATTTATATTATCATTTATAAACTCATGTTACTGCACTATAGGCTTTTGAAGTGTATGGGGCATAATATCTAGCTGGAGAGTATATTTGGGTAATGGGTCCAGCTAAGTTTTACATTTCGTATAGTGTGTAACTACTGATCTTTTTAAGAAAGCTTTACTGGTTACTCTTTTTGTGTTATATATATATATACATAGATGCTTCCTGTAGTCTTATCTTGTGGTGTTTGTTTTTAACTGACAACTTTAGTATGTATTTAATCGGGGTGGGGGTTGTTTTCCCGTAAATGCATTCTTATACACATTCTGACACTCATAATGTGATTTAAGAGCCATCTGCTCAAGTAGTTGTTATCTTATAAGTCAGTTTAATTTATATGCAGTAGAGTTCTTTGTATGTCTTCTGCATTAAACACCTCTGACTCTTAGACTTTCTCAGCTAAAGGTGACATAGTACTGTTAAGCTTCTCTGACATCATCTTCTGTTTTTTTTAAATGAGTATTTTAAACCAATGGGGATTTTTTTCAGTTTTTGTTCTGCATGCTCTGGGTGTTAAAAGTATATATTTTTTCTAAATAACTGTCATTACACTTCTGACGAAGGACTTGTTGGTCTGGAAGCTAAAGCACTTTTTTTTTTTTTTTACATCTATGTTGGGCCAATAAAAGGTATCAAATCATTTGCTTCTGGATCTGTTCTTGCAAGGACCAATACAGCAACTACTGAATCTAGATTTCTCATTTTATTTTGGGAATTCATTTCTCCAATGTTACTTCTAATATTCTCTGAATATATAGTCATCTTTCTACCTTAAATACTGGGGTTTCAAAGTAGGTTTTCCTCCATTATTTTCTTAGAAACTTGCTTCCTACTTTTCCTAATCAAAGAGTCTAGTGTCACTCTCCATTGTGTTAAATATTTACCACGGGTTTCCATATATGAGGGCCATGTTTTAATCCCTATTATGTTTCCTTTTTTCCCAATATTCTTAATTAGGGATGAACTCCATTGCTGAACTAAAGATGTCCAGCCACTTCTTTCTCCTTTTACCAAAGGGACTATGTTTGTAAATATAAATATGTTTAAATAAAACACTATCAATTTATAATGTTTAACCCTCCATCCTTTATGCCCTATATGTAATCTTCCTTTTATTGTATTCAGTTTGCTGCCCCATAATAATTGGAAGAAAAGACTTAATATTTTAGTTTGCATTTGTTGTGGTACTGGATATATATACATATATATATATATGCTAAAAATTAAAAAAATTGGAACAATAAATGTCTTGAGTAAATAAATTCTCTTTTCCCTTGTCATGTTCCACTGCTTCCACCTATTAATTTTCCTTTGTGCTACTTCATATTTTTCTTCCTAATTTTGCTGTATAACCTCTTGTCCTCCAAAGAGAATCCCCAAGATCCTAATACTCCCCTGTACAATTTCTAATTCCCCTGTTTTCCCCACCTCAGCGTCCCCTAATGGGTATATCTTGCTTTTCCCTTTATTATCCCTGAATACTTACTGTTATTTTCGACTAGTTCTATCAGTTTGACCCCTGCTTTCTGTTCTTTAACTAGAATAGCACAATCATCTATATATGCACTTGATTTAATTTTTTAATTTAATATAATTAGAATTTCGGAAAGACCTTTGAGCATGAGCTCTTTTACAAAGGTGCCATGTCAGGGTGGACAATTAGAGAATATACATATTCAGTGGGTACAGAGGCCTGATCATTAGGCATTAAAGAGTGATTACATGAGAATTAGACAAATAGGAGAAAAAACAGAGCAGTTGTAATAGAATACTAAGCTATTTTTAATTGGTTGCCCTAGGTAGCACACCCCTGGAAACCTCCAACCCCATTGATAGACTATGGCAGAGTAACTGCATAGGGTTTAACAGTATCACAGATGACAAGAGGCTGGGTGACAGTGAAACAAGGGGGACTGAGTTTGAACCTACTTCAGAGAACAAGAGGTGGGGGGATAGTGAAACAGGTGGGGCTGTAATGGGAGGAGCAGTTCCAGAGGGCTTTGTTGAGAAGGGTGTGTGTGTGGGGGGTAGTTAGGAAGGGGCAGTACCACGAGTGCATAAAGAGAACTAATAGCTTACTTGAGCCCTTGGCTAGGCTGGAATGGAGGCAGGGTTTTCTAGGGAGCCCTGCTGGGTGCTACATTGGGGGTAAGCCTGTCTATCAAGTGGGGCCTGAGAAGCAGGTGCATTTTGAGCTAAACATTAGGTGCTGTTTGAGGCCTGCTTTGAATTGAGACAAGCTACTGTTTGTTTGTAATTTCATCGGGAGTTCACTTGTTTTATTTAGTTTCCTATTCTGCCAAATAATATTTCTAATTTCATTTTCTGCTTCTATTTTTCTTAAAAGAGGGTCTAAGCAAAAAAAAAGGTCTTAGTGGACATCCTTGTTGTACACCATTTTTAATATACATAGGTGTTCCTAAATGTCCATTCACCATTGGGCATATGTGTGCTTCTTCATATAGTGCTTTAATTAGATTAATACATTTTCCTGGAATTTTATATTCTTTCAAAGTTTCCCACATATATTGATGTTTTATGACATCAAATGCTATCTTCTGATCTATGGCATCTAGATAACCCTCTAACTGATGTGTTTTTTTATTTATTTAGTTGTTTAACCAGGTATAGCACACTAACCTGAAAGCTTTTTTACAGGAACGACCTGGGAGCACAAAGAGGTTAAGTGACTTGCTTAGGGTCACACAGTATGCAAGTGGAAGCTGTGGGATTCAAACCCAGGTCTGGTCTGCTAGATGTCACCAAATTTGCAACTCAGAGCCTTAGACCACTGCACTATACTGCCTCCTGTTCTTGTCCTTTATTTATAACCTCTCTTATGTATAATAAGTTCTGCTGAATATTCCTTCCTGGTATTGCACAAGTTTGTGTTGGTAATATTAACTGATCTGAAAATGTCCTTGACCAATTATTGACTACTTTTGCCAATATTTTGTAATCTGATGTTAGTAAATTAATAGGCCTCCAGTTTTTGATCTGTGCCTTTCCATTTTTTTATATAAAAATATGGATATTCCCTGTTTCATACTATCTGCTAGTTTACCTCCTTGAAAAATTTCATTATAAACTTGTGTCAACATAGGTGTAATTTGTTCCTTAAATATTTTATAGAATGAATTAGGTATCCCATCAATTCCTGGTGCTGTATTACAAGTTAAAGTCTTTATTGCCTCACTTACCTTTTCCTCTTATTTCCTTATTTATTGAATTTGCCTCCTCTGCCCCTAATTTAGGTATATTTACTGACTGAACGAAGGAGTCAACTTTATCTCCTATTAGTTTTTGATACTTTTATTTTAAAAATTCCTGCACTATACATTTTATATTTCCTGTGTCTGTGTATGAATGACCTTTATTATCCTTTAACTCACACATTACTCAATCTTCAATTCAATCCTTATTAATGTTGAAAGGGTTTGTTTGATGTTTTGTCCCTTGAGTGCCACTTTTTTGTTCCATTATAAGAGATTTTACTCTATTCTAGTGAAACTTCTTCATTTCTTCTTTAGTCTCCTCTATTTGTTGTGATTCGTCTACTTTATTGTATAGTTATTAGTTTATATAGTTTAGCCCTTAAACTCAGATATTTCCAATAATTGCTGCTTCTGTTCTTTGTCCTTCTTCTATCATTAGTTCTTTAACATCCCACTTATTATCTTCCCACCATTCTGCTATGCTATCATATACATCTTTTATTGTTAACCTAGCTTCTAATAGTTCTTTCACTTTCTCCTTACATTTATTTTCCTGCAACCTTTCTGTGTTCATTCTCCAGTATCCCCTTCTGAATGTCATCCTACTTCCTAGATCTATGTTTATTTTCACCACCAAATGGTCAGATGTTTCCACTGGAGTACTTTTAATTTCTTTAATTATAGTTTTTTTTATACCATCCAAAAATCAATTCTTGCTGAATGTGTTCCTTTAAAATACATATGTTCTCCTTTTTTCCTTTTACTTTATAGGCATCCTCCATCCCTGCATTGTCTAATATTTTCCTCAAATAGTTGGTATCACAAAATATTTTTTGAGTTGTCCTCCCCCAGTCTGCTCTGGTTAAACTGCAGTCCCCCCCAGTATAAGTAATTTAAAAGTATGAAAGTATGGTTCCATTAGTCCCATTACCTTTTTTCTCTCTGTCTTAACCTGCGGATTATAAATTGCTATACTTGATTATACTGTCCACTATAAAAACCTTCCCTGGTACAGGATCTATTATTTTCAAAACTTGCACTTTATGTGATGTAATGCCACCCCTACTCCTGAACATCTTTATACCCAGCTAGACCACAAAGATGGCCCCCACATCCAGTCCATTTGAGCTTGCTGTACTTCTTCTATTGTATGTAACCTTGTATCCAGGAGAATTATAATATCATTTTTCAATTCACTTAATATTTTAAAAGTAGTTAACCTCTTTTTACTGTGTTTAATACTATTGACATTGTTTGTAATACATTTCAAGTTCTCTATCAGTTTGTGTTATGTATTTTGGTTCATCCTGTGTCTTTTGATGTCTTTCTTTTTCTGGACACCTGCATATCTGTTGCGCCCCTTATCCACTGTTTCTTCCCTTTCTGAGAGGTCTGTACTAGACCAATTTGACTCTTTGTCCATTGTAGACCATTCTTTATCTTGCAATGGTGTGTATCTGCTTAAAAGTTCCACTCCTTCTCTGTCCTTTTCATGCAACATTTTCTGTTTCACCTGTGCTTTTTTTCTGTTTTTGGACCTTGTCAGCATTGTGAATTTATTGCTTACTCATCTTTTCCTACTTTATTTTGTGGTGGCTTTGCATTTTCCACTTCTTGCCTCTTTCCATCTTGTATTTCCACTTCATTCACCTGGGGTGAGGTGTGGGCATCTTCCTGTAATTCTGATTCATCCCTCTTTGTCCAATTCCTTTCTTTGTGTTGTTTCATTCTCTTCTCATTTAGGGCCTCTAGCTCCACTTTATCTTGTTTGCCTTTTTCTTTCTGTGCCACTGCTAGGTATGCATCTTGTGCTGCCCTTTCTCCTGTATCTGGGCTGTTAAGGGAAACCTATGGACATTTTAAAAAAAAATATGCCTTTTCTTCTCACAGAAACTGCATTTTACTTTGTGCACTCAGTCCCAAAATATCCTATTAATCTGCATAGGCCACATTTCACTTTTTCACAGGCATTGATTAAATGGCCTCTCTCCCCACACTTATAACAGGCCTGAGGCTGTCCTGCATAAAAGACAATTTCTTGGACTTGACCCAAATAAAAACAGTTTGGTAGATGCTCTATTTCTTTCTCTATCTACTTCAAAGTTATTCTGTATTTCCACCCTCCTGTCCATAAACATTCTTCATCTAATATTGGTTCTGGTGGTCCATGCATCACACACCTTTGTTTCATTCAAAAAGGTATATCCATTACATTACATTTTTAAACAATACTTTAGCAATTTTAAAGGCAGGTTTAGTTAAAGGTATAGCAATAAAGTTTTTCCATAACTCTGTGTATTTCATCTGATAATATAATTTCCAGAATCTTCCCAGCCCTCCCGGATGTTTAAAACTAATATCATACTCTGTACTCTCTGGTATGTGAATGAGAGCATAAATCTCATATGGATAGAACTTCATGCTGTTCTTTAATAAATGTCTTCCTATAAATATGCGGTCTGGGGCATCAGCTGTTCTTCCTCTAAACCTTAATCTAACAGCATTCCTCCATTTTGCTTGCTGAGCCTTTGTTTCATTTGGGAACAATTTTTCTTTTTGTGTTCCTACCCCAGGTTTTTTTCTTATGTCCTTTTTCCACCTCACTTGCTTCTTTGTTTGTATTATTTTCAGTTCTAATTCCATAGAAGTTTCTTTACTATCATTAAAAATCTTTTCAATCTCAGTTCCTTTTGTTTCATCTGCTTCTGATAGTTCCTCTTGCTGTCTGTTTTCCCTTTTCTGTTCCACATTCTTTATGTTTTCTACTATTTTCCCTTCTTTTGTTTCTTTTTGTTTTAAAGCACTTCCCCAAGGTACTTGGCCTGTTTGGGTCCCAGCTGGACCCATCTTCCTTTTGCCTCCATCCTGCTTTTAATAATGTATCTATAACCCAGCCAGGTGTATCTTTAAAGTCTATAAAGGTTTCCTCTGCCAAGGTGTCTGTTAATCCTGTATTTTTATTTTCTATTTTCTGGGGGGCCCCTTTTCCATATTTACACTGTTTGTTAACTTTGCATCCTTCTTGTTTCCTCTTGTTTCTTCTTTACATTTCTTGTTAGATCCTGCGACCCATCTCAGGCTGAGCCATTGCCGACACGCCTTGGCCTTTCCTTTCAGAGCTTTTTCTTCTGTTTTACTTTTGACAGACTTTAAGGGTGTGTCTCCCTTTGATGCCATTGCTTCACTATCTCCCAGCTGTTTTTAACAGTCTTCTGGCCTGTCCACTTCACTTTCTCTCATAGCTTTAGGCAGCTCAGAATATTTTCTCTCAACTGTTTTTTGCTGGCTTTTGCTTAAAAGTGAATGTTTCTTACTCATTGTTACATGTTTTCTATCCTCTTTATCCATGGAAGATATTTCCCAATCTGTTTCACTGCTGTCCTTCTTGATCTCCTGTTTACTCTGTCCATTGTCACTGTGTCTCATTTTCTCAGGCTTCTCCTGCTCCATGGCCTCTAGTGGAATCAAGACTAGAGAGGAGACTGTCTCTCGAGTCTTCCACACTTCTGCACTCTCTCTCTCTCTCTCTCTCAGCTATAGCAACACTGACATTGTCCTGTCAGACCAGCATAGATCCCCCTACTGGACAGTAGGGGTGTTTATTAGGGTAGAACATCAAACAGTAAGAACATCACAAATACAGCAATTGAACAGTCATAATAAATTCAAGCTAAAGGGCAAATAAAGAAATAAAGGAACAAATTCCATTTACCTAAAGGGGAAAGGAGAAACAAATAGGTGAGGGGAAACCAAAGAAACAAAAAAGTGACATTTATGTACAAACTGTTAATTCACAGAGAGACAAGTCAAACCAAAGAGGAAAAAAGGAAGAAAGGAAATAAATGTCATTGGACTGTCATTAGGTAAACTGATTTTGCAGAGAGCACTCTCTCTAAGGTCAATACAGAAGGAAAGAAATTCATGTAATGGGAACATCAGTCAGTGACCCATGGCATGTTCCTCCATGCCATACCAATCCATCTACTATGCATGTTGGTAGTTTCAGGAAAAATAAAAACATTGTAACTCAGTTGTAATCTTGGCAATCAACTCTATGTGATCAATCCATTTTTGTTGCAATGCAAAAGAACATCTGGTATTCCAGATGTGCCATTTAATAACTGTAAGAACTAAATTAAGAGTATTCTGGTACCATTTAGCAATATAGTGTCCAAACGTCAATGTCTCGTTAGAGATAGTGGAAAACCAAGGTTCTTGCAAACCATTGAAAGAGTAACTCCAAGACCCAGCAATATAACTGCACTGAAGAAAAAGATGATCTATTATCTCCACTTCCTGGGAGCATAGAGACCTAATGCACAGTCTTTCAGACAGCTGTTTATGCTTCTGGTTGCTTTTAACATTTATTTTTAAATGGCAACTTAACCAGTGAAAGTCCCACATTTTATCAGGGATTCTTTGTTCTTTCAATAAAAGTAATAATGATTGAAGGCAGTAAGCGAGGCATAAGGGAAAGGTAATATCTTCCTGGAAGTTTTGTGATTGTAACCTATAATAAGCCTCCTTTCTAGGTTTTGTCAAAATAACATGATATGAACCTTTCCACTGTTTTAGTTTCAAAAATACCTCCCTAAGGAAATCTGGAGTATCAGCCAACCTTCTCCAAAGCCCTATAGTATCCTGTTCCCATTGCCTGAACCAGGATTTATAGCAGGCAAAAAGGAAAGGGATCCATGTCTGTCCCATATAAGTCATCAATGGTTTAAACTTAGAAACAAAGAAAATACTGAAAAAAAGGAGATGGGGTTAACCATCCCTAGACCTCCCAAGTGTCTGCGTAGACAGGTGATGTTCCGCTTAATGGGATTCAACCTACTGCCCCAGACCACTTGAAAAAATAAGCTTAAAATCAAGGTTTCCAAAGCTTATGGTGGGGGACAAACTGAACTTATATACAAAATAGGGGCATCAGATATGATTTAACTAAGTGGACTCTCTTCTGCTTGCTAAGTGGATACTTGTTCCATTTAGCCACAAGAATTTTACCATGTTGTAGTTTAGGTTCCCAATTCAAAAAAGCAGAATTAGCAGAATTAAAAAACAATGCCTAGAATGTCTACAGGTTCAACTGTCATAGGGATAGCAGCTACGACTGAACAGCTGAGGTCCCACAGAGTTGAAGAGCAAGGCCAACATAATACCTGTCTTCTAATAATAGACAGATGTCATCCACATAAGCAATTGCAGCATGAGGAATAGAAATGTCCATCATCCATATATGTTGTATTGTGGGGGAGGAATTTAATAGTCTAAGTAAAGGGTCAAGACAAAACATGTAGAGCAAGGGGCTCAATGGGCAACCCTGTTGAACTTCCCAGTCTACCGGGACCGTAGGACCTTTCTACCCATTTGTGACCGGTGTCACCGTGGCTATTTTGTACAAACATTGTATCCAGGATACAAATTGTTGTGGGATCCCATATGAATTGAGCACAGACCATAAAAAAATCATGAGTTACAGAGTCAAAAGCTTTCTGCTGGTCTAGAGAGATAACATACCCGAATAACCCACCTTACCTCCATGTTCAAAAATTTCTCATAACAGATAATCCGTAATTTTCCTATCAGGAAGAGTGCATGTTTGAGCCAAGGAAAGCATATTATTTGCCACAGGTAAAAGCCTGGTATTCAAAATTTTCATTAGAAGTTTAAAATCAGTATTTAATAAACTAATTTGACACCAATTATTAATATCAAATTTGTCTCCTTTCTTATAAATATAAATCAGTTGACCATTCAAAAATCTGAGAGACAGAGACCTGGAATTGAGGAGACAAGAAAAGACTTGAGTCAATTCTACCAGTAGTTTGGGTCCAACCAGGTTATACAGTTCAGGTGTCAGCCCATCTGAACCTGGTACTTTACCCACCGGTAATGCCTTAATGGCAGCGGCAACTTCAGCTGGGGTGATGTCAATTGTTAGAGTTAAAGACTCCTCATTGGAATGCATATGGTGAGGTATATTTAAAAGGAAGTCCCCCAGATCAGGAGGTCAAGGAACCGGTGCATGAAAAAGCTCCATGGTATGCTGTGTAACAATGTCTGCAATCCCTCTGATGTCTGTACATAAGCAATGTGTGTTGTCCCACAGTCATACCATGTGTTTGTGCTGATTATCAATATTATAAAATTCATAGGGACAGATTTGTCCTTTATTCCCCTGTGTACTAAATGTTGGTTGAAATTGTAAATGTTCAGCCTGTTTTACATGGAAAGTGGTCATTTCTCCCTTCAGAGTCACAATTTGTGCACTGAAATCATGACGAGTAGAGTGCGAGAGAGTGAGAATTTTTAGTAGTTGCCTCCTGTGCTGTAAATATAAGAAATAAGAAGCATTTTGTACCATTTTACTGTGACCTTTGAGGAGGCATGGGTGAGATTTTGTAAATAGTGTCTTCCCACCACAATACTGGGTCCTCATACATAAGCTAGACAGATTTCCTGGCTTTTATGAAAGCTAAAACTAAATGTTTGGTGTAAGGTTTATCTAGTAGAGATGAATTTAATTTCCACATTCCATGTCCCTGTGGAGGCTGGGATACATCACCTAGTCTGACATGCACCATTCCATGATCAGAGAACTTGGCTGCCAAAACCTGTGCCTCCTGAGTCTTCAAAGAAGCAGTGATGAAAAAAAAGTCTACACAGGTGGCTAAGGGTTATGGGAAGTTGGATCATGAGCACCTGTGTCCTGTAGATATGCATCCACAAGATTCGTGTTATGAATCATATTTTTTAAAAAGGCTGTTTCACAAAATATTTTTGTCATTGCAGATCATTTTCAGTGGTCTTTAATGTGAGACGACAATTGAAGTCTCCTCCAAGGATTACATTTTGGGCAGAGTACAGATAAGGTTGCAATGCCTGAAATAATGTTATTTTTTTCTGCTTTGGGTTGTGGAGCATAAATATTCAATAAACAAAATAAAACATTATTAACAGTAACGTTCAGAATGAGTGACCTCCCTGGAACCAAATCAATTAATTTAAGCAAAGTAAACTGTATATTCAAGAATAAGATGGCTACTCCTGAGCAGGAATCTTCCCCCAAGAACCAATATGAGGGACCTGCATGCCAGGAGTGTACTACCTGTCATATCTCATGGGTCGTGGGTGTCCTGGTGTCTTGTAAAGAAAAAATACCAGTTTGAAAGTGTCTTAGATAAGAAGAAGCAGCAAGATTTTTCGTAGGGGCCTTAATACTATTGACATTAGTAGTATATAGGGGAATTGAAGGCACCACTTAAAAAAAGTGAGTTTGAGGACAGACTCAAAAGGACTGAGCAAAGCCTTCAAGGGGGCTTTGCTGAACTGCTCTATGTCATCTTGGAGTTTTTCAGCTTAGCCAGGGACTTAGCAGGATTCATGGCTGAACCAGATGCATCCTTGGGTAGAGGAATTGGTGGAGGGTGAGGGGGCTTCAACATCAGAGGCTACATCTGGTATAGATGACCATACTGAAGAGTCATCTGAGTCATTTCATGAAACATCAGGTAAATCAAGCAAAGGGTCATAGCAGTTGGAAGTTGGAATTGACACCTTCTTCAAAACCTTAGGAGGGGGTTGCGCCCAGTCACGTTGCCTCCTAGTCCTGGTTTTGCCTGACACTGACTTTGAAATCAGTCCTGGGTGTGAGGGTAGCATGTCAGTAGTCACAGTAGAAGGGGGGTGTACTTCTTCAGCTAACATTTCAATCTCAGTGCTATCTTGTGCAGGGAGAGGTGGGAGAGTTTGTTCCAGGATCAGGGGCTCTGCCAGAAAGGGTTTACTGTGCTCCTGTTGTGGTGACTTTGCCTGTCTATCCACTGTTTTAGGAGAAGGTGCAGTGGTGCCATCTTCCCGTTCCAATGGAGTGGTCTGTGGTCCGGATGGGTTACTCTAGTGTGTCCTCTTTGAGCAACTGTGATCAGGAGCCTTTGATCTTCACTATCAGTCTGATCTGGGTGGTTATGAGCAGCCTTGGGACACGAATGATAGGAGTGTCCATGATTATTACACAGATTACACAACAAATCTTTCATACACATAACACTAGTGTTCCCCAACTCGTTGCATAATAAAACATTTAAGTTTATCAAAAAGACTGCTGATGTGCCCAGTTTCTCCACAGTGATAACACACTTTGGGCTGCCCAGCATAGAAGAGCACACCTCTGTCTCGACCTAAAACAAAACAGTTAGGGAGATGCTGGAGACCATCCTCAGTGGTGTTTAAAACCACCCGTATCCACCATTCACCAGTCCAAATCTATTCCTCATCAAATATAGCATCAGGGGACCCCAGCACGAAACATCTCTGACGGAGCCAGAACAAAAGATCAGTTACACTGGCCCCCTCATTCCTGAAGAGAACGGTGATTGTTCTGTTAGCTGGTTTAGTCAATGGTATGACTTAAAACAGAGTCCAAAGAGATGTATCCTTTAAATCCTGATGCAGAGCTCAAACATATGCAGCTCCCTACCCAGTTTGAAACTGACATTGAATGTACATTCCCCTGCCACATGGATAAACGCGTAGATTTCAATGGCAGTAAAGTGCATCGATTCCTTGAGTAAAGTCCTGGCCACAAACATTCTATCCAGAAAGATGTCTAGGCTACCATTGTAAGGGAGCCTTACCATGTTATGCCATTTCACAGGGAATGTAGGTTGTCTAAAAAAGGAGGCATAAGACCTGTCTTGTCTAGGTCTAGGTGGTGGTGCATTATTGGGCAAGGGGGCCTCTCTCTGTCTGGAACCATGCAATGGAGAGGTAATAGGGTGCAATGGTATCCTGGTATCAACAGGATCAGCAGATGGGTCAGAGGCTCTGGTAACCTTTGCCGGGGGGAGAGGTGCATTCGGCAACAGTAAATGAGGATTCTGTGTAAAATCCAAGTCTCATGGAAGATGCAGAGGTGAAACAGAAGGAGCTAGGGAATCTTTCCAAGAAAGCAGCCCAGTTCTGTTCCCAGGGGAATCAGGACAAATCATAGGCTGTAACTTGTTAAGAGAGATTGGAGATTTCCCTGGAATCTGGATCTGGGAAGAACCCAAATCATCATCCAAATTGTCCAGATTTTTTCCAACCAGGCACCTGAAGGGAGGACTCAACCGAGCACTCGGTCATTTCAGCTTGACGAGTAGAACCAGCATCTTGTTTTAGGCCAGACTGTATCGGGTCTGAAGGTGCCATTCCCAATGAGCCCCCCCACTGGTAGTTGTGACTTTTGACCTTTAAAAATAAATAAAGGAGAAGAGGTACCTGGTGCATAAGAAAAGACTGAGTCGTGTGGTAAAGGAGCAGCAGCTTTCCCCCTTGGTGAAGCATCCGTAGAAGAACCTTGCTTAGAACCAACATCTGGAGGTGCAGTTAGAGTCAGGGCCATAACAACAGGGACCTTGTCTTGAGGAGCTGTAGCACTGATATTGAAACTGGCTGCAATTGTTCTGTTGAGCTCAGTCTGTCGTGCCCTGAAGCACTGCTCCTCATTCTGGAGTTGCACTTGTAACTTCTCCATTTCGTCTGACTGAAGAGCAGTCTCAGATGGCTGTACAGTATCAGGCAGGACCTCTGGTCTCTTCGCAGGTTCTGAGGTCTGATTAAGAATCACATCTGTCATCATTAAATCCTTCATAGGAACAATTTGTAATGTAGTAAAGGGCTTATCCTAAAACTTTGCAAGCACTATAGTTTCCACTGTGTTAGAGGCTTCAAAAAACCACTCGGTCTCAGAATTAGGCAGGCCAGGAGAAGAGACCTGCTCTCCTGCCTCCACAACATCCATCTCATCTCCAGGTGCAACAGGAGTCCAACTTGGTGGAATGCCAGGCTGTTAGAGGATCCCTACCTGTGAGTGGGGGAATTTTTTATTAATACACATCGTAAAGAGACTCATACAAAATCATAACTCAGTGTTACATCACACATAAACAATAGAACTCATAATGTAAACCTTGGCCATATTATCTCAACATTGATTTTTCCAGAATTCTAAATTAACTCCTCAGACACCACACTAGATCACATCACACCTCAATGTTTTGTAATAAAATTCTTCTGACCTGGTGAACTGAGCCAAATAAGCTATAATTTCCTTCAAAACTACCTTACTTAGCATGGATTAGATACATTAAATCTTGCATTTAGAGCGATCAGGCCCAAACTTCACTAATCCTATTTAAACTTAATGAAAAAGGATAAACCATTCCACCATTTTTTTACCATATGGCCCTGATTAATAGCACCATCTTTTTGATGTAGAGAAAACATTGCTTGTTCTACCAGTAGGCTCAAAGTCTGATATGACATCCATCTCTGTTGAAATGCCCATTTGGCATCTAGCCTGCCATATATAATACTTTATACAACAAAGCAGCACCATTAAGGTTCCAGAATGGTACTTCCCCACTAAATGAGGACAATGACCTAATACCAAGGATTCAAGGGTGACTTGTGTTAACCATGCCAACTTCCATTTCATGGCTAACCAAGGCCAAAGAAGTTTAGAATAGGAACAATCAAACAAGAAATGATCCAGAGCTTCAACATACATTACAGCATCCTAAACATGGGCAATTTCTTTCTTCCAGCAGTTTGTGTTTTGCGTCATTCCCTCAAGTTAATTCTCCCGCACATCATTAGCCACCAGATATTCCACATATGGAGAGGTATCCTTTTATTGTTTAACTGCTTTAAAACCCCTTCTCTTAATTCCTCAGGGCAGTTCCTAAATTCAGCCGTTTGGGGGTTTATTTGCCCGATAATTTCTGTATATAGTTGTTTCCCAGATGTCCGACAGATCTGACTTTTTGGAATTTCAGATTTAAACATCCTCCATAACACCCCTTTTATCCATTCGAGAACCTCCATTATCCTAGAAATTCTTGGGGAAAGCTCTCCACTCCAGGCATTCAGGAACCCCTCAATATTTAAAAGGAACCAGTCCCGTTGTCTACTCAGGCTGTTCTCAAATACCATTTTGAAATTTTGAGAGACAAAAAGGGTTAGTACAAAGGTGACTGGGTCAATCATCCCCAGCCCTCCATCTCCTTTAGGTAAATACAAAAAGCACCTTTTAATGGGGTTAAGTTTATGCCTCAAATCATTTGAAAAAACTAGCAAATAATCTCGCCTCAAAATTACTTGGTAAAGGGAACATCATTGCAACATAGAGCAGGGAAGGAATTAGAAATCGCTTTACTACAGCAACTCTTTTAGTTTTTGACAATTTCCATGATTTCCACCTGTTTACCTTTGTTTCTACAGACGTCAACACCAAGTCCCAATTCTCAGCTGGTAAATTTAAAGGTGAGAACCAAATCCCTAAAATTTTTATACGGTCACATGCTACTTTAATTTGATTGATACACCTAGGTCTACTATCCACTCTCCCCAGAAAAAGACCTGAGCACTTACTTGAATTAAGTTTAGAATTTGAAACCACAGAATATTTGCTAACATCTTTAAGGACCAACGTAATTTGGTCAACATTACCCAAACAAATACAAATATCATCCGCATAAGCTTGTACCCAGATTTGCTCTGTCCCTTCTGGCCCTACCACCCTAACCCACCCCCAAGAGTTTTGCAATAACCTAATTAAAGGGTCTAAAGAAAAAATATATAATAGTGGGCTTAAAGGACAGCCTTGCCTAACACCTGTTCTCATTAACAACCCTTTAGTAATCACACCATCAATAATGGGACAAACCACCACTTGATCACATAATAACTTAAGTATATGAATGAATTCTTTTGGAATCCCATAATATGCCAGTACCTGAAAGAGAAACTCATGACTCACTCTGTCATAGGCTTTACTCTGATCCAGGGATAAAATGCACTCTGTCCCATTCTTTCTTCCTAAATAAGTGACAACATCCGAACTATAAAGAGGGCATATTGAATTTTCCTTTCTGGTAGGCCACAAAATTGCGCAGGATGAATTAAGTGTACTGCAACCTGACTTAACATATTTTGCAATACGTGAGACAAAATTTTAAAATCAGCATTTAATATAGAGATGGGCCTCCAGTTATTGATATCATACCTGTCTCCAAATTTAAATAAGAAAACCAGCAATCCAGAGGAAAACTCTACTGGTGTAGTATTTCTTCCCAACATATCTGTAAAAACAGAAGTAAGACATCCCACAAATTCATGGGGAAACAATTTATATAGTTCATAGGATAAACCATCTGGACCCAGGGAAGTCCCCCCTTTCAACTAGGAAATTACAACCTCAATCTCTGAAGATGAAATGGGAGAGTCTAAATCCTTTACCTCCTGAGAGTGACATTCTACTTTTATTAATCATAAAAATTCCTTAATATCTGAATAAGACAATGCTGATGCTGAGAAATAAGAAAAAAATTAGTTTCTGGATCATATCCTGTATTTCAGTCACATCAGTAGTCAATATACCCCTTTCATTTCTTAGAATTTTAAAAACCATTCGGTCCTTCCTATTTTTGAAGGCCTTAAAGGGGTCTCCTCCAGGGTTTTTCTGGGTCCCATATTCCAATTCAGCTTTTAGCAGTTTAGCCCTATCATATTGTTTTGATCTCATGTCAGCTTTTAAATTGTTAATTTGCAGGTTATAGTTTGCACGTGAACTGGCTTGTAATCCAAACAAATACTGTATCTTACCTCTTAACTTTAAATATTGAAAATACTCACATTGCACTTTTCCTTTCCCATATTTCTGTGGAAGCCCAAGGGAGGTAGACAGTGAGAATGCCGACCTCCCCCACAGCGATGGCACAATACCGACGTCGGTATTGTGCCGCACACGCAGCAAGTGTTTTCTGTGGGGACTGCGCCCCCGCATCCCCAGACTTTAGGATTATCAACTCCAGGTCAGAGTTGGTCCAGGGGGGTCAGAACACTGGCGGAAAGGGAAACACAAAAAAGGACCATTACAGCGACTGTCACCGTAATGGTCTTTTTTTGTGTTTCACCTTTGGGGTGTTGATGTGCAGGGGTGCACCGTATTTCTGCAACCATTGAGTGATTTCATGTTTCATTTCTAGCCACCACCCAGTTAAATTCTCATACACAAATGCCACTGAAATCCAGGCCCATAACAGTGACCTCAAAGCCTTCTGAACCTGTTTATCTAACAGCATGCTAGAATTTTGCCGCCATCTTTTAGGTTTATGGGAACACTTAGATGGCTGGGCAATACTGAGTTTAAGACATAAATGGTCTGAGAATTCCAATGGTAAAGTTATCAGGGAAGGGATAGCGACATTTTTGGAAATAAAGAAATGATCTATTGTAGATGTTAATTTGCCTTTCTTAAAGGTAAATGCAGGCCCCTTAGTCAGAAAGTCTGCACATACCACCAAATCTGCCTGAGACACACAGTGGCACAAGGCATTGGAATTACAATAAATCTTCCTATTACCCACCCTAGTCCCCTCCCATGGAAACCCACAATTAAAGTCACCCCCAAAAACAATAAAGGCCGTGGTACAGAGGTAGGGTTGGATTTGTTTGACTACATCTACCCATTCAGCTTTGGACTGAGGCCCATACACTGTGATAAACCTATAACTAATATTATCCCATACCCCATCTAACAATAGTACTCTGCCAAGGATAAGATCAATCAATTTAACTAATTTAAATCTGAAAGCACTAAACAAGATACCTACACCATATGTGGTATCCATTCCAAAGGGCCAATACGAAGGATCCCAATGCCATTCTGTTTTGAATAATCTGACTTGCTCAGGTGACCACACCCAGGTCTCCTGCAGGAAGCATACCTCGAAACCGTGTTGTGCCAAAAAATGGAAAAAGGCATTGCTCTTTTTAAAATTCAATAAACTGTGACAGTTGCATGATCCAAAAACCACCATTTCAAAGAAATTTTAGACCTGACTATCTAGGGACCTTTTTTCCATTTCTTTTTTCTTTTTCTCTTTATATTTGATAAACTCTTGACCTTCCATTTCATTCTTTTTTGGGCAGTGGGGGGATCTACCACTTCCATATCAGACTCTTCCTCCACTCTCCCAAGAACATCAAAGGGGTTTGATACAGGAACACTTGCCTGCTCCTTATGAGAGGCAAGTAATGCGGAGTTCCATGTTATTCTTCTCTGTGGTAATGGGTCTAGTACCTGTTGTTTACCCCCCCACCAAAGCTTCGCTCCCTTTATCCTCCGAGTAACAGACAGGAAGGAGGTTGGACCAATTCACCTTCTGACTTTCCACATTTTCTTTACCTTCAGATTCCTCTATCACTTCAACTTTAACAGCAGTTTTTCCTTTTTGGTTTGGAAGAGCTGCAGGGGGTGGCACCACTAACTCCCCTCTTTCTGGTGAGAGAGGGAGTTCTCCCTCACATGACTCTTGGGCCTTTTTTTATCAATAATTCCTGGCTAACAACTGCAGCTTTATTTTTTGCCACCCAGGGACACTCAGAGAAGGTATGGGCAGATTCCTCACATAAGTCACAATGAATTAAGTTAATACATTGAATCCTTACATGGTCTACCTCTCCACAATTGTCACACCAAGGGGTATCACAGGTACTTGAAAGGTGGGTATGAGATCCGCACCTATAACAGGCATGTGGTTGCCCAGAGTAAAAACACACCCCTCGATCCCTGGCAAGCAAGAAGGAATTCAGAATATGCTCAATAACATCATTTTCCTGCCTTAATTTAACCTTATATTTCCACCCTCCCATCCAGAACTGCTCTGAATCCAACAGGGCTTCAGGCTCACTTAAGACCTCACATTTCTGTGACAGTCAATAGGAAATATCCTCTACATGCTCCCCTTCATTGCGGAACATGATTGTTACAAATTTAATGAGGGGTTTTGTCAGTGGGATAACCATAAATGGGGACCATAATGGAGAAAACTTCAGTAAGTTTTAGAGTTGCCAAAACAAGTCCAATAAATAAGAAGACCAGAAACTAATGTTGTAATTGTCTTCTTCAGAGATATTAATGAAGGTAAACACTCCCTGTGGAGAAAACTAATGGGGGGTCTTTGAGAAGGAATTTTCCAACATATTGCTTGTCCAGCCTAATATCCAGGCCACCTATGTACTGAATCTGTACAGTGTTACGACACGGTGCAGCTTCTTTCTTTGATTTTGCAAATAACTCCAACAGCAGGGGTTTCTGGGGGCAGTATACTCTCCTCCGTATCTTCATTCCTACCCTCTACAGGTACTTTAGTAGGGGGATCGTGCCCATCCAACATCCTCTCTTTGTTTCCAGGTTCAGGGCCCACCACTTTGGCCAGTACAACCTAATTTTGAGGTTTATCGACTTTGCATGCTTCTACACCCTTCACATCATCCAATATTTGATTTAAAGTCTTCTGAACATCCAGTTCACTTTCAACAATATGACCCTGAGGTCGCCATCCAGGGTTAGATGGGGGGTAGGGGCTCATTCCAATCTGGGTTAGGAAGGCATTGACCACTGCTCATTTTAATCCATCCAGCCTCCTTCAAGGCTTTTTCAGGAGACCAGGCATGAAAGGGGTCAGCAGAAACTGGTTGTATTGCAAAGGCTCAGGAAATGGCAGCCAGAGTAGTGCACAGATGCTGCTCTTTTATGCTTTCACTTTTTTCCATTTCTTTCTTATTTCCCTCCCCACCAGGCTCTTTATTATCCACGTTCCTGTTGGTCATGACCAATGCAACTCTTTTGGTCTTGTTATCTTCCTGAACTTTAGCAAGCCCTTGATGCCTGGCAGAAAAGGAAAATACTGTAGCACGCTCATGGGAATTGCCTTTAGACACATACTTAATAGGATCATTGCAAGCCTCGCTTTCATTACTGTGTACAGTCCAGGACACCCCCCTCTCTTTACTTAAACCATCTTTCTCCCCTACCCTTGCAATTGCATGTGTCTCAGTTCCATAACTACACTGTATAATACCCTCTTCATCATTGCCATTGCTTTGAGCATGACTCGGGTCACAGATGCATGGCTTTTAGCAGTCACTAAATGCAATTCCACTGCCAGCCACTTTACTGATTACAGAGTCTCCCTTAGAGTCAACAGAAGGGTGTACCTGTAGGGAGACTGCTTGTCTCACCTCCTTCCTTGTAGCACCCACAACTGCATCACCAATTCCTGTGATCAAGATCGAGTGACCGCACCCACTGTCAGGCACAGTCGAAACCTGCAGTTTCGCAAGTTCAGCTCGCAACAGCGCTTTCTTCTTAGCATACCTAAGATCCTCTTCTTCCAGCTAGAGCAGCATCTTTTGTTTTAAATCCACATTCACAATCTCCAAAACTGCAGGTACTTCAGACTCCTCAGCTGCTATTTCAGACAGATCCTCCGAAGACACAAAAACATCTTCACCTTTTTCTTCCTCAACACCATCCACCGATATTTGTGGCATACTTTTAGATCCTTGATCCAAGAACACTGGGGACAAAACTCACTCCCTTGTCTCTACCATGTCCATGCCATCCATTGCTTCACCTGAACTGGCCATCCAAGCAATGGACAAGGGTTCCCTCTACAGTACAGTAGGGGAATTTCCCCAGTGCCATGGCCAAATTTCACCTCCATTCACTAAACAAATACCACCAACAGCTTAATCTGGTTCAAGGTTAGTTGGCAATGTTCTATATCCCTCTACCCCGGGTCTTGCCTCAAATTAGGCAGAATTTGTCTAGTGCACTTACCCGGTCAACAAAAAGTAAAATAAAATAAATAAAAAAATACTGGTGGTGTTCCACATGGCTCAGTTCTTGGCTCCCTACTAATCTCCCTTTTTGTTAAAGATCTGCCAGAAAATTGTGGGGGGGCAAACCTTTTGCTATACGCATATGATGCTGTTCTCTACTGTAGCTCAAAAGACATTAGCAGTGGTAATACCCAGATCTTTAAAGACTTTAGTGAGCTGGAAACTTGGTTTACAACCAACAAATTAATCTTAAATGCAAAAAAAAAAAACAAGGCTATCTTGTTTGGAATCAGGCACCTAGAGGCAACCCGGTAGAACCTGTTAACCATTAAAACTCTTCATGGTTCTCCCATTGAGGTGATAGCATCCACAAATTATCTAGGAATCTACCTAGACCAAGAACTGTCAGTAAAATCTCATGTGGTGCAAGTAACTGAAACTGCACAAAAAATGGGTTGCTCTACCACCTCAATAACAACTTCACCAAAGAATCTAGGCTTTTAAATGAAAACCTACACTCTGCTCCCCATAATGCTTTATTGTGCCCAGATACTCAGAGAAGCCAGGACTTTTGAAATGCAAAAACTCAAAATACTGCATCCTAGAAGTGCTCACTTAACTGCAGGGTCCCCAAACAAGAAGCATCATTGATCTGTACTAAAACTACTCAATTGACTCAAATTGGATAGCAGACTGGTATACCCCCTACTGAGCCTAGCATTCGGATTACTAAAAGACCCTGCCCCACATAGCCTGGGGGATATTCTTACTATCAAACCACAGAGAAGTACTCTCTGGTCCTTGATCAACACACTACTGGAAGGTCCTAGGGTAAGGACCAATGTAGATCAAAGGTCCTTTGCCACTACTGCCCCTTCACAATGGAACAATTTCCCACCCTTCCTCCAAGACTGCACATCCCTTGGGGGGGGTTCAAGATGGGGTAAATGTATTTTTTGACTATGGTGATATTATTTATTCTGGGGCAAGAAAAAGTGATCTTAATGAATTAGAAGCTTGCCATGGTGGCCTGGCCAGATATATCCTGGGAGCACCTCATCAGGCTCATAAGTGTGACTTATACAGTTGATTGGGATGGCAATATTTAAATGAAAGAAGTCAGGAACACCTCTTGGCATTTATAAATAAGGGTCTCCTGGGAAAAATCCCAATTTATGCATCAACTAACTTCAAACCTAGGAAGAAGTCACAGGCTCTTAGAACATCCTTGGCCCTGGACTTAGTTCTACTGAAATGTAATTTAGAAATAGGGCATCAGTCAGTCTATTTTAGGGGAATATATCTCTGGAACAAAATCCCAACTCAGTTGAGAATGGAGGCCTTGAGCAAGAATTGGTCTAAAATAATAATATGGACAGAGAAAAGCTCAAAGAACATAAGACAATGTTGTTCTTTGTGTGCTTTAGAATAGGGTGGGTAGTGTAATAATAATGTTGATGCACTGCACTGCATATTTTAGAATGTTATTATATTGTATCATGCATTCTCCTTTGATTATATTGTCATCTAAGCTACTTGTGTTATATCTTAGTTTAACATTTGTAGTACTGTAAAGCAAATTTGTGTTAAATCTATATTTGTATATCTACCTGAATTGTGGATCTCATTGGAAATTAGTTTTTTACTCAATCGAGTTAATCCTCATTCATATGTAAGCAATATGAATATATGAATATTTCACTACTGCTACTACTACTTTCTACATGAGTGTAATATATGAAACTGTCTTCATTGATCTGGTCTCTTTACCAAAAGTGTACTCTTGCCTCTATTCAGCACTTGTCTTGTCTTAGTACCAGTAATTGACCAACTTGTGCAGCTGCTGGCATGATCTGCCTGACCTCCTCTAAATTGTAAGAGTAACTGGTTTTCTGTTGTTTTCCTTATGTGCTTGGCTCTAAATATATGTAATGCCATTTGAATGAATTATGAATCCCTGCTCTTGTATCCAGTATATAAATAACCTATTGTAATCCTTAACCATGATTGAATGAACAAAATATGTACTGTCTATACCTCTTTGTAATTAAACCTGGGCCACCCCTGAAAAAGAGACATTCAGTCTCAGTGGGCTTAACCGGTCAAAAAACTTCAATCAATAAATAATGTGAAACATTGGAAGTGAGACATAAGTCCAAGGAACATACAATATGCACAGTAAATGACTTTGTATAGACAAGGATACCATGGGGAAAAGTTGCTGTTAAAGGTTTTTGACATTGACTGCCAGAAGCCTGTCGCTCAGGGTGAAATAGCTCAATAAACACTAAAGTTATAGGAACATAATATAAGGTTTATTAAAACACCCAGAGCCTTAGTATGGCTCACATGCTACCAATATTTCAGGATTTAATACCCCTTCCTCAGGGTGGACTCGGGTACCAGAGCTCTGAGTGTTCCAGCTTCAAAGAATGCAGTACTGCATTTGTTCTCTATATTTGTGTTTCAGTGTTAGTAAGTAACCCCAAAACGTTGGTGGTGTGTGGGATCTACTAAAGTTCTGAGTGCTTTCATAAATCTGATATTATTTTATTTATTTTATTTTCATCTTTGGTAACCAGGTAAGGCCCACTAGGCACAAGTGCCTGTTTTCAGGGGTGACCTGGGAGCACTGGGCAGTTAAATGATTTGCTCAGGGTCACACAGTATGCAAGTGGAGGTTGTGAGAATCAAACTCAGGTCTTGTCTGCTGGATGTATCAAATTCATTCACACCTCATTCCTCTAACCTCCAGGCTATACTGCCAACCCAATATTAATAACAGAAATCTGGATGAGTAGTCAATATGTTCCTATAACTGCAGCGTACACTGATTATGATAGGAACAGATAGCTCCCTGATATTTTACTCCTTGTTCACAATACCATGGGAGGATCCAGTTCCTTTTTTTGTGTGGAATAGCTCAGGTCAACTAACAGCGTCATCTGACTTCTTATGATTATTACCTAGATAGTCAAATTGTATTGTAATTTATTGAATTGAGGCTTAGAAAGCTGTACAGTTTAGAAGTGATTTAACATACTGAAAAGTATTAAATAGAAGGCAAGCAAGCAATAAATTATGTTTTCTATATTGCTTATTGTGAAGTAGTTATTAATCTAGAGTACAATACAGGACTAAAACAACAGAATCCCAACAACTTGATTTAAACCTGCCTACAAAGTTTTCCAAGAAATAATGGCATGGCAAACTACTGTGGGAGGTTTCTGATGTTCTCATTAATGTACATTGAGGAATGAAGCCAGAATTTTACCTGTAACAAATGCAAGATAATTGATGAGCTAATTAACAGAGCAACTGAACTGGAAAACAGGCTGAATATAATTCCAAAGCAAGATGAGGACAAAGGCCATACTAGAAGAACAGAGAGCACAGAAAATACAAGCAATTAGGGAAATAACAGCAGGTGTGATGTGCCTGGATGTGAAATTAAAAAAAAGTCAAAAGTTTTATCAGTTAAACAGCAAGTGAATCTAAAATGAGAAAGCATCAAGGGAAGGAAACAAACCAAGAAGAGAGAAGGGAGCACCAATTAAAGTCAGCTGCTACACACAAAGAACAAACGTAACTTTCTGGAAGACCAGACAAATAAAGAAGCACTAGGCATGCCAGACAATGTAAACCCACCAGTGCAGTCAAGGCAAAACACAAAAAGTGGTTGTGAATGATAACAGATAGACAAGAGGGCCAGCATGACAAAGTAAACAGTGTCTGCCTGGAGCCAGAATTAAGTAAGTTTATTAAAGAATCTATAAACTATTGGAGCAGCTTGGAACTCACCTGCTGCTAGTGGTAAATGGAAAGAAAGAAAATCAAATCATGAACAACTTTGGGAAGCCCAGGACAGTAGAATAAACTGAGGAAAGTAGATGCCATCTTCTGAGAAATGCTACCAATTAAATCTACAGATGACAGACATAAAGCAAGTACTGTATTAAAAGGATTAATACTTGACACCGGTGTTGGTGCAATGAAGAAGGATTTTCCTTTTTTTAAAAACCAGATGACTTGGTGGAAGAAGAAGTCTTTTCAGGAAATATGCATAGAACCTGAGCCAAAAAAAAAACAAGCATCTTTGAAAGCCAGATCAACACAGCAGTTGAGAAAACATTTACCAGATCATGGAAAGGGACTTTATATTGGAAGAGGCTAATGAAGTCAAAAAGAATAAGGTAAGGGAAACAAATAAGGTCTGGTTAAAATATTTACTTAGGAGGAGATGGCATGTAATACAAGTGAAGCAATACATGATGCTAAGATAGGGAACAAAATTAAACAAAACAGCAACTGGAGATGTATGTACATTAATGCAAGAAGCTTGGCATGCAACTTGATAAATTAAAGACACTAGGTACTGTGGACAAACTAGAAATAAAAGAAATAACAGGGACATGGTGGATTGAAAATGAAATGTGAGGAATGGAGCAAAGTAAATACAAACTCTACAGAAGGATAGACACAGTAAGAAAGGAGATTAGCTAGGGCTATGTCTCAAAAGCAAATGATTGGCAATTGAAATTCAAGACCTTAGCATAAAAGAAATTGAAGCACTCAATCAAGAGTCTTGAATGGAAGTAGAGAAACAGCCACTGTTGGACTATGATAAAATCCAGCTGACCATAAAGAAAAACCAGGACGTTATACATCACAAGCTAATCCAAAATGCAAGGGATTAAAGATCTATCCTAAGTTTCTAGCTCTAACAATTCTGAAGTTAGAACTTTCAATAAATAGTGTCTTTAATACTGGATAACTCTGGAACCATTAGGGCTAGAAACTCAATTTTTTAAATGAAAGCTTGGAGTAATCAAGTTGATATATCAATACATAATGTTTCTACATCTTCCATATAACAGTAAGGATTAAAGATATAACAAGCAATGCATTTCACCCACTGTCTGAATGGGGGAGGGGGAATAGAAGGTGGGAAAAGAGGTCAGGTGCAGACAATGGGGTCAGGGGAATAGGACAGGAGAAGAGGGTATGACAGTGCAAAGTAATCATGATAGTCAGGGAACAGAGAACATGGAGAGTGCAGTAGGAGGTGGGGGGGAAGGGATAAGGTGACAGGCAAAGTGGAGGGTAAGGAGAGAGTATGTGTCAGTGACCCAAAATGTAAGGTTCAGGAGGAAGGTCAGAAGGATGGTGGAAGAACAAGTAGAAGCTGTTGGGGGGGCAGTCAAGCAGGGGTTGGGTAGAAAAGGGGTGAGGTTGTGTCCATGACAGAGAAGGAGCAGATAGTGACAGATAGGTGGGCAAGAAGCCTATAAGATAGTTAGAGAAGGAAAACAGGTAGTCAAGAATGTGGGTGGGGTGGAAGGATGGTAATCTTGGGAAATTCCATGGTTAAGGGTATTCACTGGGGAAAGAAGGGGTAGCCAAATATGGGGAGAAAGGTGATTTGCATGTCAGGGGTAATGGCAGAAAGGGTGTGCCCAGAGACTGGGGATTTGGTGAGGGGAATTGGGAAACCACTCATAATTATGCACCTATGTACTAACAACCTAACCATGGAGGAGGTGGGGGCAGTACACAAAAGATTCAGAGTGGTGGGAAAGACCTGCAGAGATGTAAACAGATTAATTTCATTCTCTGAGGTATTTCCAGTACAGAGAGCCAGTATGGTCAAGAAGAAAAGAATAGTGGATTTCAGAAACTGGCTGAGGGAGTGGTGCAAGAAGGAAGGGAACAACTGTATTGGGGCTGGGGGGATGCCTGATCAGATAAAACACTTTTTGCACTGGAAAGACTGCACCTCAGTAAAGGGGGTCCAGAGTCCTCAAGAACAAGCTGTGGGGAAATATAGGCAAAACTTCAACTTAAACTACGGAGGCAAGTGGGCCTGCAGGTCCGAGTCTCCAGGAGGAGATCGGCAGACCTCCCCTCATACCAGTGGAGGGGATCTGGAGGGTAGAGGTGGAGAGAGAGTGAGTGAGGGGGTTAGCAATGGGGTATGGAGGGTACAGGTAAAAGGGATTAATGAGAAAGGCAGACAGATGGAAGGGAAGGAGAATTAGGCACTAGGTGGAAAGTGGTGTCCCTGAATGCACAAAGTCTTGGAAACAAGATGGATGACCTGCAGGCATTGTTGGCAGAGAAGGGAATGGACATTGTGGTGGTTGTGGAGACATGGCCACACCTAACCATAAATGGGACCTCTCGATCCCTGGGCTTAAATTATACAGGAGGGACAGGAGTAGGAAAAAGAGGGGTGGCAGTTTACATTATGAAGGATATAACTTGCATGAGGGAGGAGTCAGAACATGGGAGGGTGGAAGCAATGTGGATTCAATTACTGATGAATAGAGGGAGGAAGGTGAGTTTGGGGGTAGTTAACAGTAATCAGGAGGAGGAAAGTCAGGGACCTAAGATCTGTAGTACAGACAGCTGCACGGAAGACAGAGGTGGTAATAGTGGGAAACTTTACCTGTCCAAGGTGGATTGGTGGGTACCAGACATGACCTGTGCCAGGAGTCAGGTGATCCTAGATGCACTGCAAAGAGGATTCCTGACACAGGGCATCACAGAACCCACCAGGGAGGGGCACTCTTTGATCTGGTGCTGACAAAATATTAAGATCAAGGAGCCCCTGGGTGGCAGTGACCATCACACTGTGTGGTTCCATTTTGATATAAGCATGGAAAAGTCCCCCACTAAAACAGGCAGACTTCAGAAGGATGGATGAAGTGCTAAGGAGCAACCTATCAAGCATCCAAGTGGATATGGGGGTGGACCAAAGGTGGTCCAACGAGGGAATAATGGCAGCTAGAAGACAGTGCAGTAGGCTCAAAGGGAAAATGCTGAGGGCCAAAGCACCTAGCTGGTTTAGCGCAGAGGTCACCAAGGCAGTAAGGGATGAAAAGTCAACCTACAAGAAATTCAGGAGGACCCAGAGGGAGGAAGATGAGGAGAGCCACCTGTAGATGGCTAGGGTAACAGGTAGGGTAGTCAAGCAGTTTACAGTTCAGAAAGAACTGCAGCTCGCTGAGGGAATTAAAAAATTGGGATAAGGCCTTTTTCAATATATTAGTTGGAAAAGGACATGAATGATGGGATGGTTAGGCTCAGAAAAGGAAATGAGTGAGCAGAGTAGAATAAGAGCAAAGCAGAAGTACTGAACAACTACTTCTGTTCAGTCATTACTAGGGGGAGAGAGATGGACCGGTGCCACCAGGGAGAAGGAGAGGAGATGGGGGAAGGGGCATGGATGATTTGATAGAGGGGGATAGGGTGAAGAAAGGGTTGCTACGATTGAGGATAAATAAATCTCCAGGCCTGGAGAGTATACACTCAAGGATGCTGAGGAGGCTGGCAGAGAAGCTTGCAGGTCTCTTGACTGACCTGTCCAGCAGTTCACTGAAGTTGGATGTGGTATCGCAGGACTGGAGAATGAAACATGTTGAGCCCCTCCATAAAAGCAGACCCAAGGATGACCTGGGGAATTACAGATCAGTCAATCTGATCTAAAGCATATGCAAGCTCATGGAGACCATACTTAAGGAAAGGTTAGTAGAGTATCTGGAAGAGAATGGCCTCCAGGATCAGCAGCAACATGAGTTTATGGGAGGTTGATTGTGTCAAATAAATCTAATTGAATTAGTTGACTGTGACACTAAAACAGCAGAGGGGGACAAGCAGTGGACATCCTTTACCTGGACTTCAGCAAGGCCTTTAACTCTTCACCCCACAATAGGTTGATCCAGAAATTGGTGGAGCTAGGTGTTGGTGAGAAGTTGACTGGGTGGGTGGGTAGCTGGTGGGGGGAGGACACAGTGCATGCTGGTGGAGGGTGAGCTCTCAAGCACCAAGGAGGTCACCTCCGGGGTTCCACAGGGTTCAGTGCTTGGACTGGTGCTTTTAAATGTCTTCATTGATTATACTAGGGATAGTATTAAGGGCAAAATGTGCCTAGTAATTGATGACAACAAGCTCTGTGGGAGGGTGGACACAGCAGAAGAGACACCGGACCTAAGTGAAGATCTGGAAAAGCTAGAGAGGTGGCCCAGAATGTGGCAACTTGTCTTCAATGCAAAGAAATGCAAGGTTATTCACAATGGAACTAAGAATCCAAGGACTGAGTACAGCCTGGGTGGGGTCCAGATACCTGCATCCGAGGGGGAGAAGGACCTGGGGGTGATGATCACTAGTGACCTGAAGCATTCCACACATTGTAGGAAAGCAGTAGCAAAGGCAAATAAAATGTTGAGCTGTATTGCTGGGGGGATCAACAATAGGTGGGAGGAGGTAATGCTGCCCTTGTACAAGTCATTGGTGAGGCCACATCTACAGTACTTGTGTCCACACCTTAAAAAGATCATAAACCTGCTGAAGACAGTCTAAAGGAGGGCAGCTAAGAAGATTATGGACCAGCAGGCTAGGATGTATGAGGAGAGGTTGGCGATCCTGAACAGGAGAGGAGAGGAGAGGAGAGGAGAGAGAGGAGAGGAGAGGAGAGAGGAGACATTACTAACACTTTCAGGTATTTGAAAGAATTAATAGGGTGGACACTGAGGGTCTTTTCAAGCTCAGTGGGAACTGAAACATGAGGGGACACAGTCTCAAGATGTAGGGAGGAGGTTTAGGAGACAGGCTAGGAGGCATTTCTTCACAGAAAGGGTGGCGGTGGATTGGAATGGGCTTTCTAAGGATTTGATTTCACTGAGAATGATAGGCAGCTTCACAGGAGGCTGCAAGAGAGTTAAGGGAAAAATAAGGGCTAAGAAGTGGGCAGACAGATGGAAAGGGCTGATTGGGGAAGGGGTGCAGGGTCATTAGCTGACACTGATGATCCTTCATAGGAGCAGATTCAATTGACCTAATGGCCTTAGTCTGCTGGCTTTGTTGCATGTTTATATGCTCAAATATATGAAAACAAAATGGTTCAAATTAAAAAAAAACTTACTTTCAACAATATATTATATTGTCATGACTAGACATGTACGAACACGAGAATGGTACTGTCATGATCTATTGACATTGATTGATCTCCAAGCTTTCATTTGAATAAAAAAACACAAGTTCCAAGGTGGAAACTGCAAATTCAGAGTTTGAAGAAAGAACTTTTGTACATTTCATGAAATTTTCAGAAATTACAACTTTAAATATGACTTTGGCAAAATCCAAATCCTATGAATGTATTTGGTAAATTTTCACTCAGTTCTGTGAAATTTTCTGGCTGAATTGTGCAATGATACATATGAATTGTGCAATGACAGTTCTGCAGAATTCCATTCTGTCAAAGCTAAAAACAGCACCCATAGCCATGAACACAAACTAGTCAGTAGGCTAATATGGAAAAAACCTACCATTTATTACAAAGTAAAGTGCAGCATAATCCAGAATACACTCAGACATGAAACTGTGCCTGACGCAGAGAGATGACCTCATGGTCCCTGCTGATGACAACTAACATTTTGCTTAGTAACCTCTAAATTTCCTCAGGGTGATCTATTGAACCACGTAGTGACCCTCCTTTTATAGTCAGTAATATGCAAATATACATAATGTGAACACCATCAACAATTTAAATAATCAAACTTTTATACAACATGTTTAAAAACAGACATAATGTTACCCCAATCACATAAAAACTCCTATGTTATGCATAATACACAGATACTATTGCAAATTTGATTGTCTATGCACATAGTGAAGAAAGGGGAAAGGAAAACCAAACATTAGGAGGCACAAAACTCAGTATAAAAATCTAGCACCAAAGATGAACACCATTTTGCAGTTTAACACAACAATCCACAATATATACAGTCAAGGGATCAGTTCTATGGAATTTCTGTGTGCAGTTTAATACATTAATCTACAAGTCATACCTTATTTCTGCCATTCTAAGTTAGAATTTCAAAAAAGTTGCCAAAGTACATACAACATTTTGCAGAAAGAAAATTCCAACCTTTTCAGTATTTCCGCTGGTAGAATTTAATTTTCATATGGAACTATAACTTCCTATACCTGGCAATTACAAATTATACAGCTTTAACATATAATTTTAAGCATTAAAACTATGATAATTATTTTTGGAAAAGGTTGGAAGATACTAGTGGTTGTTTCTGTTTCAGAATAAGCAGTTTATTTTCCACTTTTATTATTTGTACAAAACTGCATTAATTTTCTGATTATTCTGGGGCATGGCTCTAGTTCAAAGTACTTGATGACATGTAGAAAACTGTGTCAACCATTTTCCATTGTTGCTGGTGTGGCAAACTGGCTCATTTGAGTTCACCAAGTTTGTCACAGCTGATCTACCACCCACAAAACCAAGCTGTTCTTAATATATGTTAATTAAAAGACGAAAATATTGTGAGCCATTGGACCATTGAATGATCTGAAAAGTTGAAATAATAACCTTGGAGGAACAGGTAGGGGAATATTTAAGTATGTACAGCTGCAACTGGTGAAAAGGTGCAATATATCCAGAAGATATATTATGACCTGTCACAATATATCACTGAAAATCCTATCCATTTCAAAGGGAATTCCTGTAATATACTGTATCTTTTTTTTTTATTCTTTTAGTAACCAGGTAGGACTGACTAGGCAAAAGTGCTTTTTTCAGGGGTGACCCGGGAGCACTAAGGAGGTTAGGTGACTTGCTCAGGGTCACATAGTATGCAGGGGGAGGTTGTGGGAACCAAACCCGGGTCTGCTGGATGTATCAAGCTCATTCACAGCTCATTACTCTAACCTCTAGGCTATACTGCCAGCCCATAATACTGCATATCTGGATATACTGAAACTTGTCACTGGCAGTAACTCATTTTCCTTAGTATTCACAGAAAAAAAGGAATGGAATACTACTGGATAGCAAAAGGTTGCTCCCACAGAAGCAATAGGGTGCTCTAAAAGATATGTATGTGACACCTAAAGGGGATGAAAGAAAGTTTAAGATGCTTAATATAAAGAAACAATGGGTCCTGATAGACTGCACCTACATTTCCTGAAGGAACTATACAAGTAACTACTGTGGTGCTCAGTGATAGCTTCCATTATAGCTTACCATATCATGATACAATTATCAGGATCTCCCTAATTTTTTTTTGTTTTATTTCTTTTATTGATTTTGTAAGCAAAACTCACACATCAGTTACACATTGGAGGATAGCAGAATGTACAATACAAATCTTCTCTTAAGCAGAATGTACAATACAAATCTTCTCTTACAAAGGATTAATTTAGGACACCCCCTTATTGGTACATCATGGGGGGAAGTACAATACAATTATGTATATAAGTCCACATAAAATTGTCCATTTGCATGCAGCCATGAAAAAATCCAGGGAAATCTGTCTACCAAACTGAGCCATAGTCGATTTCTTGTTAACAAAATGACCTCATGGCCATAGTGGTTCCCCCAATATTTACAAATAAATGAGTAAAAGGAAAATTCAATCCCCCAGCTCCCGAGAGGAACCCACCACCAGTTTGTCCCTACTTATCTACTAGTAGGATAAGGATATATATAGAGAAACCCCACATTACAATCATTATCAGTAGTTGTCTAAAGGTATAACAAGCAACAACTTAAGTAAAGTTACCCCATCAGCGTCTACCCAACTATATAGGAAAATATTAATTAGCTTGCAGGGAGATCAATTGACAAGAGACCCAAGGAATAGTGAGGACCTTAACAATAGCCCTAAAAACAAGAAAGTCAATATATTTTGCATGAAGAGTCTCAGTCCTGATCTTCCCCTACAGTGTAGCAACCTAAATAGGTACCATTGCATAGTACAGCCTAGCATCCCAGGCTTAGTTAGTAACAGACACATAGGGCCCTAATATACTTGCTGTTTTAATCCCCAGTCCATAAAGATATCAGTCCTCATCCGAAAAGTCCACAACCCCATCTCAATCCTCTAACTCCCGTTCGATTTGAGTGATAATCTTATCTGCATCCGTTACATCTTTAAACAAGAACTGCTGCCCATTCCAAGTCACACGCAGCTTCGTAGGTAGAAGTAGTTGATGTTGCACCTTCAGCTTACGTAAGCGTCCTCTCAAGCCATCAAACGCTGGTCTCCATTGTCTAGTACTGTAGAACAAATCAGGAAAAATTAGAATTGTGGCATCCCCATATTTCAGCGATCTCCTACTACGGGCTGCAGCAAGAGCGTGGTCTTGGTCTCCCACACCAGTACAGATTAGCATCAGTGTCTGAGGGGCTGCAGAATCCAGCAGGGCTCTTTGGGATGTAAATCTATACACCTTTTCAATTGAAAATGAGGAGTCCTCCTCTGACATTCCCAAGATAGCTGGTAAAAATGTTCGTGCAAACATCAATGCGTCTTCCTCCTCAGCCGCCTCTGGTAGGCCTACCACTCTGAGAATGCGCTCCCTTGCCTGGTTCTCCACATTTTCCAAGCATTGGTGTAGCTGCATGTTCTCTTTAATTAACTTTGTTCTAGCCTCCATAGTCTTGAGAACTGAACTTTCTGAGCATTGAACCACCTTCTCGCAGTGGTCCATGCGTGTTTCTAAAGCCGAAACCCTTGGAGTGAATGAATCAAACTTTTTGTCCAGTTCTTGAACCTAGCTCACTAGTTTCTGCAGTGTAGTATGTATAGCTACAAGGGAGGCCTTTCCAGTAACTGGGTCCGCATGGTCTGAGGTTGTGCCACTGTGGTCAGACTGTTCCTCTCGTGTCGATCGTCTTGGGGTGAAAAAATCTGCAGATGAGGTGCTATTTTCTTTAGGTTCCCCATTGTGGCACTCCTCTAGATCTCTGCATTAGTCCTTACACCGATAAATGTAAAAATTGCAGTTTTTTAACAATTACAAGATATATATTTTAATTGTCCTCCCAGAACTCAAGTTTTGAGCTGCTTCCATCTAGGCTGCTCAGCAGCGCCCCCCGGGATCTCCCTAATTTTAACTAGAAATACATCAACTGAAAAGGATTAACCACTCTTAAAGAGACACTGTCAATCCCGTTAGGCCTCAAAGTGTCTCTAGTTTAAAAAATGCATTTTATTATTACTCACATTCTGTAGAATTTGCTGATGTTGCTGGTAGTTTGAGATTGATTCTTTTTTTCTTTTAAAAAAAAAAAAAAACCGACAGCCCAGCATACTTGTGTTACGATACAAAAATGTTTTTGGTTACAGTCCTTTATCAAATCCCACCCACTGCATCTTTACTTGACTTGGGAACACTCCCAGCACAGTGATGAGTGGGAGGAGAGGAAAGTCATCATGAGTGGCTACACTGTTTGGGACTGCTCCTGAAGTTCAGGAAGTATGCAATAAGAGTAGATCAGAGATTCACAAAAACAATACAAGGCTGTGCATAATTACACCATTAGCATGCATTTCTGTTCTAAGAAAGAAAGCAGAAAAAATAACCAGCAACATCAATGAATTTTAGAGAAGATACGCAATCATAAAATGAGGGGTTTCAAATAGAAATAATATGATACAAAAAAGGTTGACAGTGTCCCTTTAACTGGAGTTATTGAGAGGTACTTAGTGACTTATCATTATTCAGTACAACTTATCACCAAGCACCACTGTATGTAACCAAATGGCAAAAATATTCAGTTAGTCATTGAGAATTGTGTAAATGCCAGATGATTTGAAGGGTGGGCCATGTGGTACAGTATCAATATTCAAAAAAGGCTCCAAGACTAAGCCTGGGAACTAAAGGCCAGTCAGCTTATTGTCAATACCAGGAGAGAGTCTTGAGATAATCATAATTTATTTAGTTATAATAACTGGGTGCTGTTTTATTTCCCATAGTGAAACCCTGTTATAATTCGCCTTTATAACCAGCTGGGTATAACGACAAACATGCACCAGATTTCCCTGACTGCAGGCATGCTCATGATGCTTAATTTCATGCTGCTAACTGCACATTTGAAATTCAAACCCTTTCGTGCTACTCATTGTCAGATGAAGGACGACTCTACTATCACTTGAAGCACTGCCCAAATCCAAACTGCCACAAAAACTCTAAAGGCATTTTCTTCAGTTGTTACTTGATTCAGGATCGAAAAAAAAATAATAATTGAAAGTGAAAGTGCTTTTGTGGCTCCGTAAAGGTGTACCATAGCCCAATTGCACAGCTCTACTATCTGCTGCCTCAACCACTCCTACTGCTGGGATCCCATTATATTAATTAAAAAGAGAATAATGGATAGTTTAGAGTGTATTATTGGTCAGTAATACCATTGAGAGGTTCAGGACATGTAAGAAACTCGAGAGCGATGCTTGAGAGGTTTCTACATGTCCTGAACCTCGAGATGGTATTCTGACTGGTAACCAACTGTAAGCTATCCATTATTTTTTTTAATATATGGATCCAAGTTTTTTTAATGGGTGGTCGGCTGCTGCCATAAAGGATTCTGTCAGTCCTGACCAACTGCCACACTGCCTCGCTCAGTCTCTTTCTCCTTTGCCTGCTTGCACTCACAGGACACTGCCTCACTCCGTCTCTTTCTGCTCTGCTTGCTCACATACTCAGGGCAATAAAAAAACTGTTTTTTAGGCCTACCTTTTTTTCTTTTTGTGGGGGCAGTGCAGGATCAGCCAGATAAGTCCTTTTAAATATAAAAATTATTGGGAGGTGCCGTGGACACTATGCACTCTCGCTTAGCGAGAGATGACTGCCATGTTTTGAAAACCATTTTGGCTGCCCACAGACAGAGACCAGCCAATGATTCGCTGCATTGTGAGTGTCAATGGTTGATTGACATTTAAAAGGGTTACTGATTTGGGGAGTTGTGGGCTTGCGCTGTTGAGCTTGGCTGGTAATACTATCATTCAGGTCCTGAACGATACTATTACAGGACATGAACAATAGTATTATCACTCTCGAAGTGTAGTATTATCACTTTGGGAGTGATAGTATTACTGAAAAAAAATTGTATGCTTTAGGATAGTATTAATTTACAAATCCAAATATTACATGAAAAATAAAATACATAAAAACAAAAGCACACAAAAAACAAACAATAAGAATGCTCTCTTTACCAGTACTGACAGTGTACTCTACACAGCAGCACTATCTAGTGGCCATAGATTTTCAACACAAAAAAAATTAAATCCTCAGGGTGAAGAAAACAGCACACAGCAATTATATAAAACAATACATGGAATGGTGTATAAAATTCAAATTTTATACACACCCTCCATGTGGGATGCTTTTATAAACCCCTCAAGCTTTGCTCTTTTGGTTTATGTAACATCCCACACCTTGGGAGTGTATAAAATTCTTATTATATGCACATACCTCTCAAGTGTCCCTGATTTTCAGGGATGTCCCTGATTTTGCCTCAAAATTTTCCTTAGTCCCTCTTAAAATTTGTGTTAACGTGACTGAACAATGGAGATTGTGAGCACAAAATAATGACAGACATTAAAGTTGCAAACCTGTTCTTAATTGGAAAATGCATTTTACACTAAGCCCCTTATTCTACCAGCTTCCTGAGTGGATAGCACCAATTTTGAAGATGTGTCCCTGATTGTGGTCCTTTGTTCCTGATTTTTTAAGCCTTGTCCCTGATTTATGAGGCAGGAGGTTGAGAGGTATGTGCACCACCCCATGTAATATTGTACTGTATATAAAATTTGTTGACAGGGAAATACACATTTTGTAGGAATGCATTGTCATGTGTGACATGGGGAGGGTCAACAAGGGGGAAGTACAAACAAGTATAAACTCCCCAAAGTGCAAAGAAAATTAAGAATTATACAAGCAGAAATTATGTGCATTACAATGACAATGGCAGACCACAAGCTCATAACAAAAGGACACAGAGATACAAGGGCACACCAGGGGTAAGGAAGGGCTGGAGGTTCTTAGGCTGGCTTAGAGACAGGGTCCGAGGCCTTTATCCACATGGGGGTGGTATACAGATCACTAACACAGGGGGAGGAGTTAGACAGGGTTTCAGGGGAGATCATTAGCAAAATGGCAAGCAAAGGTAAAATAGTGATTATGGGGAACTTTAATCTATTGGATGTAAACTGGAACATTCAGGCCACAGTCACATCTAGAAGCAGGGCAATCCTAGATTCCTTGCAATGGACATTTCTTAGGTAGCTAGTTACAGAACTCACAAGAGATGAGGTAGTGTGGGATCTGGTACTTATGAACAGGGACAACATTGCAGACATCACAGTGTGTAGCCCCCCTCAGTACAAGCCATCATCATGCAATGTGGTTTGACATATGGATTGGACAGGAGAAAAAACACACAAGGATGAGGGCCTTGGACTTCAGAAAAGCACATTTTAAAGAAATGTGAGACTGCCTTACTAAATACCTTGAAAGGAGGATATCCAGGGTGGAGTGGAGGCCCAAAAGAAAAGGATTAAGGAGGGAATAACTAAGGTAACAGCAAGCTGTTTGCATGAAATAAACAAAGGAAAGAGGAGAAAGAGGCCATCATGATTCTCAAAGGAGGTGGATAAAATGGTAAGAGATTACAGAACAGCATTTATGAAGTGAAAGGAGATCCAAATGGAGGGGTGCAGGGAGATATATCTAGATAAACAAAGGGAGGCACGAAGGAGGGTAAGGACAACAAAGGTTCAAACAGTGGACAGGATCTCCCAGGAGGTCAAAAATGAGATACTACTTTTTTCAGGAATGTGAGCAAAAAAATGGAAGGCAAGGGGTGGCATAATGAGAATCAGGAGACTGGGAGGGTGGGACTGTGCAGAGGAAGAGCAAGAGAAAGCTACAATTTTAAATGAATACTTCTGCTCAGTCTTCACAGTGGAGGGGGACAGGATGGACTGGTATGTATTAGCAGACACTGGGGAGATGGGGAAGTCAACACAAGTCCATTTTCAGAAGTGAGAGTCCACCAGAGATTGGAAACCCTAAAGGAAAACAAGGCAATGGGCCAGGTGGGATCCACCCAGAGGTACTAAAAGAATTAAACAAGATGCTAGCCATCTCTGTCATTGAGTCACATGTCAGGAAGCACAGTCAGACCAGAAGTTATAAATTTGCAAATAGTGTTTTATTATTATCAATAACAATGAAATAATAATACAACATTGTGCAGGATAGCTCTTATACAAGCAGTTCAAACAAAACAATGTCCTTCCTCTGAGGGAATCTCTAAATATCATTCTTTCTCTAAAAAATATATTTCTGTTTTATAAGATGTTTTTTCCTGGCAGTTTTAATTATGCATCCTGTTCTCATTAAGATATATCTCCAGTTTTCACACAAAATATGTTGAGATTTTGTCAATTTCTTTCCTGTGATAAGCCTGAAAAGTACGTCCAGTCTTCTTAACAGATGCAGCCAATTAAGACATCCTATCCCAGGGCTGATTTCCTATTAGCAATTTTGCAAGCAAGCTTGTAGAGGTCAAAATACATCTCAGTTAACCCCATGTGTTCCAGATAAACCCAGATAGCTTTCTGTATTCATTGCAACAATATAATTATATTCATTTGCAAACCAAGGGATTCCAGTTTCTCCAAAAAATTCATATATGTATTTTTTAACTACACAGAAGCAAGGGGAGAATGAAAAAACAGAAACAGCAAGTGAAGGAAGGGAGGTGGCAGGGGAAGGAATTGTGGCACCATCAGATTGGCTTGATCTTAGATATCTCAAGAAAATTTGATTACAAAATCAGACAGGAAAGAGATAGACATGTGACAGATTAAAAGAGGACAGAATATATCCTTGCTTTTAACCCTCTCTGCATAACAAATGGGATGAGGTCTTACTCAACTCTGTCACAGCTCTTCTGGCAGTACTGTTCAGCAACTCATTGGAGACAGGGGTAGTTCTAGAGAACCAAAGGATAGCCATTGTGGTACCTCTGCACAAGAGTGGCAGCAGAGAGGAGGTTGGCAATTACAGACTGAGCAGTCTCACATCAGTTGCAGGTAAACTAACAGAGACTCTGTTGGAGGACAGACTGATAGAATACCTGTGGGAAATTGGCTGCAAGACCACCGGCAGCACAGCTTCTCAGGAGGAGGAAGTCATGTCAAACAAATACCATAGACTTCTTTGACCAGGTAACTAGACAGGTGGCTCAGGGAAGGACAGTGGATGTGGCCGATCTGGACTTCAGTAAGGCCTTTGACACTGTACCACACAGGAGGCTGATTAAAAAACTTAGCAACTTGTGGGTGGAGGAGATGGTGGTAAGTTGATTATCTAACTGGTTGAAAGATAGGAGGCAGTGGATGGCAATAAATAACAGTCACTCTGGGGATGAGAAAATGATCAGTGGAGTACCACAGGGATTGGTACTAGGTATTATATTTATAAATGTCTTCATAAATTTCATTGCTCAGGAACGGGAGGATGTTCTGTCTCTTTGTGGATGACTCAGAAATCTGCAACAGGGTGAACAACTGGGAGGGGGTGGAGAGAATGCAAAAGGTTCTGGGGAAACTAGAGGAATAGCCTGGGGTTTAGCAGCTGGGTTTCCCATGTAGAAAAGTGCAAAGACATATACCTAGGACAGGGAAACCTAGGGGCTGTATATAAGATGTGGGAGTTACCTACAGCCACCAAGTATGAGAGGGACCGTGGGGTAATAATATTTGATGATTCAAGGTGGCAGGGCAGTGCAGCAAGGCAGTTGGCATGGCTAGCCAGATTCTGGAGTGCATACGGAGGGATAGTTCTTGCAGGAAAAGGGAGGTGGTGTTGCTACTGTATCACTCACAGTTAAGACCACACCTGGAGTACTGCATCCATTTCTGAAGGCTGTGGCTCTACAAGGACATTGACAGGGTGGAAGTGGTCCAGAGGAGGACTACCAAAATGGTGCAGGGACTTCACGTGAAACCATATGAGGAGATGCTGTGGGAGCTCAAGATGTACTCCTTGGAGGAGAGGCGAGTAAGATCATACAAGATTTAACCTGGAATATTTATATATTCCTTCCATTCTAGTAAAAAAAAAAAAACATTTTTACTTTTAACACAAAGGGCATGAAAGGAGAGCTTTATTTATTTAGAAAAATAATAATGATGATTTTAGAAAGGGTGGCCTGGGAAGACTTCAATTTTACACCATGGCTAAAAAGATGGAGAAACTGGAGAGAATGCTTGGAAAACAACCAAAGTCTCTCTGGGGTGAGAATGAGAGTGTCTTATAGGTTATATGTGTAAAGTGAATGGTGTAGGAGAAATAAACTTTTCAATTCTCCTTCCATGACCTTTGTATTAAACATAATTCTTTTTTACTAGAACGGAAGAGATATATAAATATTCCAGAGTAAGTCATGTATTTATTTAATCAGGAGCATAAGGTTATATCTAATTAACTTAGGGGCACTTTTCAAATGTTCTTTGAGTGTAAATGTTTAAGTGTATTAGTCTTTGAAAAGGATTTTGGGTTTTGTTGAATCACTTTAAATTGGTGATCAGCTGATCTGTATAAATACTGTATGCATGAGTAGCACCTTAGAAATGTTGTACATGTGATCACTTCAGGTGCTATAAATATTTGTTTACACTAGAGGGCATCACCTTTGTCAAGGCCTAGAATTAGGTGAAACGTAAGAAGTTTTGCTTGTTAGCCATGTTCCTGTACCCAAAAAGATTGTTCAACACATTGCTGGATACAATAAAAGGACTTGACATATTGGTGACGTACACTTCAAGACTCCTTTTGCTTTTTTGTGTGAAAGGGTGTGCTGTGATTCTTTACATAAGGTATTTGTTTTTCACTGAGCACCCCATACCTAGTGCGACTCTGCTCTTTCCGTCATACTGTACTAAATCATTGGTTTCTGAAGTTCCCATATTTTATTTTTATTCCTTATCCCCAATGATGTTTATTTGTGTATTGCCAAGATGGATTCTAGACCTTGTATTGGCATTGACTTATCGCATACTGAAAAGAGTTAGCCCCTTGCTTTCAACACAGCTAATGAAATTGTTTAGGTCTTCATTATGTCACTGTGTTTTGACCCATAAAGTGGAAGCATGCCATTGTTAGGCCAATTCATAAATCAGGTCTAATGACAAATGTTAATAATTATCGGCCAATTTCACTTTTAGCACCCTTATCTAAAATATTAGAGAAAATTGTTTCTGAGCAGATCTCCGATCATCTTGATAAGTACAGTCTTTGGTCTTCCTCTCAGCATGGTTTCAGACCTTGTCATGATAGAGAGACTGCCTTGGTGAGGCTCACAAGCTGAACTTACAAAACCTTCAATTAGGGCAAATACGTGGCATCGGCTTTTGTGGACCTCACCAAGGCATTCAACTTGGTTGACCATAAGGAATTATTAAAAATGTTGCATAGGGTTAATTCCTCTGATGAAGCAGTCCAGTGTTTTAATATCTATCTACAAGATAGGACTTAAAATACATTGATTAATGGTTCATTTTCTAAGGAATGTGCAATAGGTTGTGGAGTTCCTCAGGGGTCCATTCTTGGCCCTCTGTTACTTTGACTTTTTGTTAATTCACTCACTGACATTTGCAACAATACAGAACTTATGTTATATGTGGATGATGCTGTCTTATCATGTTCAGGTAATGTTTTATAAACTGTTGAAAAAACTCTTCAAAAGGATTTTGATTGTATGCATGCATGGTTTGATCAACATAAATTAGTACTAAACTCAGCCAAAACAAAACTCATGGGCCCAGATATTCAAAAGAGTTGAGCCATGCACAATAGGGTTGCGCCTGCGCAAGTCAGAAATTGCGTCATTCTGTGATATTCAGCAGGAGGCAGTTGCGACCCCGAAATCATGCTGAGCAACAGCGCAATGATAATGAAGGCATGCGCAACCGAAGGGAGAAACCATGCATAAATAGGCGCAATCCGATATTCAAACGACGGTTCCTACGCGCAATAGGGGAGCAAGCGGAGTTCCCACGATAGTGGAAATGAGCCCCAAAAAAAAAGGAGCAAGGGAGAGGTGCAAGAACGCTACAGGGAAGCCACATGAGGCAGAACCCTAGGCAGACAGACAGGGCAGGATGGATAAAAAGGGCAGGCCAGGGAAAGAGCACTCTGAACAGCCAGGCACAGGGAAGGTGTGGGGAGCCACACAGCACAGAGGCCAGCACAGGCAGGTGTTCCCAGTGCAGGGGAAGTAGCTGCCAGGACAGCGGGGGGAATACAGCAACAGCTGCCAGGGGGGTTAAACACAAGCCAGGGACATGGCCAGTGCCACCTTCCAGATGGAGGCCATTATGAGGGGGGTGAGAAGGTGGGCGGCAGGGGGGCGTGGCTGTGGAAGGGCCCGTCAGCAGTATGCCCCCAACAGGCAGTACCGAGCCCTCACCAGCTTTGAGTTGTACACTGATACTGAGATTGTGGGCCAGTACCGCCTGAATAGGGCAATTCTGAGGTGGCTTTGTGAGCTGTGCAGTGATGTGATGCAGGCACCCACACGAAGGAGCCATGCCCTGTCAGTGGAGACTAAGGTAACAGCCTGCATGTGCTTGCTCACCATGGGTACGTTCCAGAGACAAACTGGGGACACCACAGGCATAACCCAGTCAGCCACATCATGCCATCTCACCCAATTCCTCAGCGCAGTGCTGCCACATGCTGCGGAGTACATCCATTTCCCCAGCACAGCAGCAGAGCGCACAGCAAACATAAAGGAGTTCCACAGGGTAGCATGTATGCCTGGCATGCTAGGGGCAATAGACTGCACCCATGTGGCCATACGCACACCACCTGGCCCAGGGGGAGCTACATACATCAATCGCAAGGGCTATGCCAGCATCAACTGCCAGATGGTGTGCAATGCCAGCGGGTGCATAATCAATGTCTGTGCCATGCACCCTGGGGGAGCACACAATTCATTCATCTGGCACCAGTCGGCACTGTGCCACAGATTCAAGAGTGGGGACATCCCCACTGGACACCTAGTGGGTGAGTATGCAAACCACATGGACAATCATAGGGCCTGGGGGGGCATGGCTTAAGTGACATGGGTAGTGGTCTACATGGCCTGGAGCAGGGCGATGCTGATCACCAAACTAACCTCTGCCCTCTACACATAGGTGACAGTGGATACCCACTCTGTCCCTGGCTGCTCACACCCTACCGGTGGCCCATGACCCCATCGCAGCAATGCTACAATAAGGTACACGCCACCACATGTAATGTCATCGAGCGGGTGTTCGGGATGCTGAATGCACGTTTCCGTTGCCTGGACACCTCTGGCGGTGCCCTACAGTACAGCCCCTCAAAGGCCTGTGGGCTATTCCTGGCCTGTTGCATCCTGCACAACATGGCCAATGAATGTGGGATAGCCGTACAGGTCAAAGAGGGGGACAGCAATGGGGAGGATGGGGATGCCGGTGACGATGGTGATGGGCAGCCCCCCCTTGGCCGATGAGATCCCCGACTGATCCGGCTGGCACAGCTGCACCGGGACACCATCATGGAGGAGCACTTCAGCCAACCCAGGTAAGTCTTGGGGCCATGTGCAACCACCAGTGGCTAAGGCACAACCCACAAACATGCATGGATACACACCAGGGGTGCATGCCATCAAGGGAAGTGACAGGGCACAGAAGCACACACACAACCAGGGATGGGTGAGGATTAACATGCCACGTGGATGGACACACACACACACACACACACACACACACACATACAATGCAAAACGTGCACAGAGGGCAGGAGGCACACTGACTCAGAATGCCAACCCAGCAACACACATGTCCACAGGCCACCACACCCACTGCCTGTCCATGTGCATGTGTCAGATGCTGAGCACCATTGCACATTGGTGTACAGCGCAATGCAGGCATCATCATGCACATGCAACTGTGGACAGCAGCCGGGAGGGTGTGCAGGTGGACTGTGTGTCCGCCTGCAGGGCCAGGTACCCACCGGTGCACTGCCCACTGAAATACACAATGCACACAGGGCAGCACCAGACAGTAGCCATGCTGGGAGACAGGTCAGTCATGCGACACAGTGCCCTGGCCACCACAGATGCGTGGGTGGCCCACTGAGACCCGCCAGCACTGACAGGCTGACCACTGGCCTCATGGGCTGGCACTGATGGTCCCCCAGGGGTTCCACTGTGTGAACGCAACTGTGCTTATGCAGGGGTCTGCAGCACACCGAGCATGACTGCGCCAGGAGTGCTCGGGATGCCCACAGCTGAACCCGGTGTCGACAGGGTGGGAGTCGCATGACCCCGGGAACGGGGGGTGGATAGTGCACTGCATGGTGTCTGCGATGCATGGGCACCTGACTGTGTGCCCATTGTAGCCATGACAGCAGTGAATGCCTGTGCATGCCTGTCAGTTGCAGTGGTCACATCCTCCCACAAAAGGTCCATCCCTGCCAGGATCAGTGTGGTGTCTCTGCTGCGGCTCTCCTCTGCCCGCTCCAGAGCCACACACAGTGCATCCATGGATGTCGCAAGCTGCATCTGCTGCTGGACCGATGCTTGCAGTAGGTGGGTGTGCTCATCCAAGAGGTCATCTGCCTCCTCAGCATCCTGTCCCTCAGGGTGTGCACGGCCCCGATGATCAGCACCCCTTGAGGGTGGGTGCTGCACACCAGGACCAGGTCGGGGCATGTCCACAGGCAGTGCACAGATGCTGCCACTGAACCCTGCACCCCCAAGCCCGTTGGGCGACTGCTGATGCTGCCCCTCCGGCTGCCACTCCCCAGGGCTCAGTGGTTCCGCCGCAGTGGCCGCAACAGTCCCACTGTCCTGAACAGACACCAGTACTGCCCCACTGGTGCTGACAGGCACAGGCTGGGACTGTGCTGACACCTGAGCCTCCAGCAGCACCACCCACAGTCATGGGCGCGAGTTGCCCTGCTGTGTGGCCATCCTGTGGCACACACGTGTCACTGCCCATGATGGTAGCGTCATCATCACCGGTGATGGACTCTGCACCAGCCACAGTCAGAGCATGCCGGCATCCATGGATGCCGGCATGCTGGGACACAGGCAGGGCTTCCTCCACACCTGTTACAACGACATCAGTGTGGACAGCCAGGCAGCCCCACTGTCGCAATGCTCCATGTATACCTGTGGAGGTGGATGGGCCCTCCTCCAACTCCAGATGACTGTCCTCAGTGGACAGGCCCACCACCGCTGACCCATGCAGATGCTCAGGATCTGTAAGGGAAAGCAAAGTCGCTTTACTGCATATAACCTACCCTGCCCCCCCATAGACAGACCATGACTTACCATGCAGTGATGAGTCACCACACGTCTGGAAGCCACCACCCGGAACACCCTCAATGGCACTGCGCTGCATGCTTCCAGCAAGCCTCTCCTCCTGTGGGGTCAGCTGTACCACCTCCAGCTGTCCCCCACCTGTTGCAGCACATGCTGCCCTGGTGGCAGCCACCTTCTCCTTTATCCTCCTCCTGTCTGTGCCCATCTTTTTCTTACACTCCTGCATGGAGCGCTGGTGGCTGCCATGCAGGTTCACAGCACGTGCCACCTCCTCCCATGCAGCAGCATGGGCTTGAGGTGTTCCCCGCCATCCACTGAGAAGTGGCTCCTGATACAGGTAGGCCTCGAACAGGGCCTCAGTTTCGGTCTTTGTAAAGTTCAGCCTCCTCCTCCTCCCACCACTGTGTTCCTCCTCTCCAACAACCTGCTCGGTCATTATGTAGCCTATAAGAATGACAGTTGTTACCTGTGACTGTGAAGTCCCATGCATGTCCCTAAATCCACAGTCCACACTCCCAAACAGCATGCAACTCACCAATAGACTGCAGTAACCGACTATGGCCACTGCAGCACAATGTCACACTTTATAGCGCAACCATGCAAATGAGGCGAGGGGCAACTTTAAGTAGATGCAAATTGCAGTACTAAGCCATTGAATGGCTGATTACATGGATTTGCATATGGCGGCTGAATATTGTGCTGTTGCGCTTTTACGCAATTGTGTTGAACATGCTGAGCCAATGGCGCAGTTCTGTGACATGCGTGGTACACACCTCACTGCACATGCCCGGGTTGCTGACGCAGGTGTCTGCCTCACTGATGACATGCTGTGCACAGTAGGCAATGCAGGGCACAGCCACCATTGTGCCAGTGGCACTATAGTGATGGTCACTACATGGCGCTGTGGCACTGGGCCATCATAGGCGCAATTGGCCAACTGCGCGATAGGCCGCCATGGCACTGGCACACAGGCAGCCAATTGCACTACATGCATTGTGTTCCAATGGTGCTGTGCGTGTCCATGTGCCAGAGACCCTTGACCTTGTGCCCAACCTTTGCCCCCTAGGCACCACGTGTCAGGCATGGGTGCACCTCTATCGTGCTGTTCGGTGACAGCACGATAGGGAATGGCAGCGCTGTACCGCGCAGCATCTGCACATGGGGAGCCGTGCTGCAGAGCACCATATTACCAACTAGAATGCAGAGAATGGCATGCAGAAGGGCAGCCCCATGGTCTGCTATTGAATTGGCCAACCTAGTGGCCATTGTGGAGCCACACCATGGGCCTTTGTTTGGGGAGGTGCCTCTGGACAGGGCCAGGACCCAGGTGTGGCAGGAGGTGGCTACTACCCTTAAGGAGGCCACTGGATGGGGGAGGAGTGCAGAGCAGTGCAGGCACCGATACGGGGACCTGAGGAGGAGGGAGCCAGAGTTACTGGCATGCCTGCGGGCATGTGCCAGGAGGGGCATGGTGCCATGGCCAGGTAGGGGTTCCATCAACACACTTTTATCATCCATATGGGTAACAGTGTTGTATGTGTCCAGCACATAGGGAAGGGACCGTCTGGGGTTGGCTGTGGTGGTGTTCACAGGTTGTGGGTTGGGTGAGTCTGGCTGGGTGGGAGGGCACACACCTGGGGCAGGGGGTCTTTGCTATGGGATTTTACTGATGTTCCTCTCTCCATGTTTACCACACAGGCCTGGAGGAATGCCGCCGTGAGTGGGAAGAGCGGCGGCAGGAGGAGAATGGTGCAGCCAGGTGGGGTGAGGGCCCTCACCGGCCACCTGACCAGCCCGATGAAGGTGAGTGCCATACATCCATGATTACTATTGCATGCTGTGTGACAGGGTGGGCAGTGGGGCATGTCCACCATCCATCAACATCACTGCCATGCACGCAACTTGTTACAGTAAACACTGTCCAGTGGCAATGCATGTCTGGGAGTGCGTCAATGGTGGTCCATGCATGCACCAGGTACATGGTTGTGCCACTGCCTTTGCACCACATAGCCATGTCACTAAACAGCCACGGTGGTGCTGTGTGTGACTTGGTCAGTGGGTGTGTGCAGCATTCCACATGGCTGTATGTACCTGGGTGGGCAGGTCCTGTGGACATGATCACTGCAGGTGGTCACACACCATCAGAGAGTATGTCCCACGGCCATATGCCATGCACAGTGGGCGGGCTGTATGGGGTTGTGCATTCACACCTATTGACTGTGCTCCCTTGTCCTAGGTACTCGTCAGCTTCATGAGATCCGGGAGGCACTGCAGAAGATTTTGGTGGTGGCAAGGGAATTGCTGGGCATCCTGCAATGCATAGATGAAACCGGGGTTCTGAGGAGGCACAGGGCCCGGAGGAGCCAGAACGGGGAGAGGCGCTCCTGCTAGGGATAGATTTTTCCCAGTAGTCCCCTACCCCCTGGACCCACCCTCACACCCCTCCTTCCCCATCCCATTTGTCCACCCCTGCTCTTTACCCACCCCCACCTTGTTTGTGACCCTTCCAACCTTGTATATAGTTCATATGTTATACTGTATATAGTTCTTGTAATCTTGTATATAGTTGATTGTTATATATTTTTTCAATACATTTAATTTTGAGATGAATACTGTGGTGGTCTCTGATTTTCAGTGGGCTATAGGTGCTCAGATGCAGTAGTGTGCATGGCGTCAGGGGTGGTGCGGTCATGTGTGTGTGTGTGTGTGTGTTTGTGTCCGTGTGGAGGTGGCTATGGTGTGGGGGTAGCTATCAGTCAGTGTCTGTGGTGTGTTTGTTCCCTGTGCACTGGATGACTGTGTGCAGTGGTCCATGGTGCATGCTCTGTGTCCATGGCACACCCATCTGCCTGTCCATGACCTGTGCAGCTGACACACATGCATGTCTGTGACCTGCATGGTCCGCTGGCATGTCAGTGGTGGCAGCCCCTGCAGGGCAGCCACTGTACCCGTCACATTCCTGGGTTGCCTCCTGTCACTGGTGTGGTGCATGCCTGCCTTGTGTGACACTGTGGGCACCACAGTTGTTGTCCCACCTCCATGCTGTGCCTTGTGTGTGTTGCAGGGGATGTGCTCCACTGTCTGTGACTTGTGCTCCAGGTGACTGATGGTTGTGTACGGGTCCACAGTGCCTGCGCAGGGTGGCTGGCACTCCAGTGCCATGGAGGACTGTGGGTTGTGTGTACACAATTTACATGGGCCCACAATGGGGGCTTGGTTGCCCAACCACTGCGTCCCTGTGTTGTTGTGCCCTTGGGTATGGGTGGGTGTCTGTCCATACACTGTGTGGCATCCGGTGTGGTGCATGCTTCCATGAACCACTGTGGGTGGCTGTGCTGGCTGTTGTGGCCAGTGGTGGGTTGGGGTGTGTCATTGGACTACTATGCAGGGTGCTGTACCACTGGTGGTGGTGTCAAGGGCATGCCTTGTCCCGTGTGGGGTACCTCATGTGCCGACGCATGGTTGGTCTCTCAGCAGTACCTCAGGGGGACTGTGCATGGTGGCACTGTGTCTGCCATTGTTGCATTGCTGTGTGCTGCCACCAGCTGATGGGTGCTCGTGGTGGGGCTGGCTTGCATGGTCCTGTGGTGCACAGGGTTGCAGTGTCACAGTAGGGGTGGTGGCATGCATGGGGTTTCCTGCAGTGGTGGTCACTGCTCATGGGGGGGTGTCTGGGGTTCATGGTGCAGGGTGTGCTCTGCATTGGGGGGTGGTGTGGCATGGGGTGGTCAGCCCTCCTTGTGTGCCAGTCACAGCTTGATGGTAGGTGTGATGGGGCACCGTGGCCCGGCTGTGGGTTGTTTGCTTGTCTCCATGGGCCAGTGGTTATTCCAGCCCTCCCCCAGTTGTGCAGTGCATGGGGTGTGGGGGGACGATGTCTGTTCTGCTGTGTTTTCCTGTACCCATCTGTGGCATGGGTGGTGGGCCCCTACCTTCCTGGTTGTGCAGTTACATTGCTCTGCTGCTGGGGGGGGGCGTCCCTGGTTGCGCTATGGTGCATCTGGACTGCTCAGCTGCACATCCCTTGTTGCGCTATGGTGCATCAGATCTGCTCAGCTTCCCCTCCCTAGTTGCACTATGGCGCAGGTGGTGCGATATTCAGTCGTTGGTTGTAGGCACAGTTTGGCCTGCTCTGTTTTTGAATATCGTGTCTCTTGCACATGGTCGCAATAGACTTGCGCTTGCTCCTGCTATTGCGCACTTTTTGAGCGCAGTTTGAATATCTGGGCCATGGTATTTACAAATCCAAGAAAACCTGCTTTTATAGATTTTTCTTTATTTGATTGGGGATGCTTTATCGATTTAACCAACATTTAACATATGAAAAAAGATTAATTCTTGTTCACTTTTTTCTTTTCTTTTATGAATTATGGATCCATAATTTATTCTTTCTCAACAGAAAGAATGCTTAACAAACTTAAAAATTACTTTTCATATTAGTATTTGTTTTGTTACTGTATTACAGAAAAAGACTTATCATTGTGAATTTTACAGGTGTCTTGGTTGCCTTTCCTTTTCTAATATTTTAAATTTTAGGTTATTCCTTTTTTTTACAAAAGAACAATTTGGGATTCTTGCCGGACACCATTGTTAGTTTGTTTCCAAAATTGTTTAATGCTATTTTTACTAGATCGCAAAGCAGATTTTCCTTTCAATTTCCATTTTTTCACACGTCCATGGCTCAAAACTCCATTCAGTTTATAGCAACTAAACTTTACCATGCTCTACTGGTTTCTGTTGTAAATTGTCCAAATATGTCTTCCTTAAAGGTTTCACTAAAGTATTATTTACTCTCTAACTCTGAATGTAAATATTTAAATTTATATTTTTAACAGTCTATTTATGTATATGTTTGTTTCTTATGTATTTCTGTAAGTATTTTGTTATGTTTTCTTTAACTGGATACCAGTGAAAATGGTCATTTTTGCTCACAGGCTATTCTGTATAATAATAAAAACAAACAAACAAACAATAAAGTGATGGATGATATCCACATTCACAATTTTTTTTAATTTTTTTTTTTATTAAAAAGTTTGAAATGTTTCACCAGGAAGGCACACTGAACAACAAATTGCTTGTCTCCCGGTGTGACCTGGGGGGAAGGGGAACAGGGAGATAAGTGCAAAGCAAAATACGTAACAGGCAGTACACTGTGTGTATATAGTACAATTCACAGCAAGGGTAGGGTACAGGATACAATATACAGCATGGCTGACCAGTTAATAATTGAACATTTAAAGAACTGGTAGTTTTGTACTTAAATGCAATTGGTTGAAGTATGTTACAGCTGCAGCTGGAGGTGAAGTGCTAGTGAGAAAGATAGGATGCATTAATAGAGAGGAAAACAGGTACAACTGGAGGAGATGAATCTATGAAGGGCAAATACAATATGATAAAGTGCAGGAGGATAACAACATGTGCAATGTAAAGAAGCAACACTGGGTTAAGGGTGGGAGTAAAGGTTGTCGATTGGAGAGGGTGAAGTGGGGGCTACACTAGAATGGGTGCAGGATGAAAGGGAAGCGGAGGTAGAAGTGTGGTGGGCAGCAGTCCAGGGACTAATATCAGAGGCAACTGCAGTAGTGAGTAGTGAAGTCACAGAGGATGGAGGAGAGTGAGTGGTAGTAAGAGACAGAGCCAATGGTAAGTTGGAGAGAACTCTTTAGTTTGTAGAAATAGAAGGAGAGGCAGCTTGACCAGCACTGGATTTCCTTGAGGGGAGTGTGACAGAATGATAGCCAGAGTTGCAAAGTGGGTAAGAAGTGGTTGGGGGTGGAAGAGAGTAGAGTAGTAAGGCAGGAGGGGAGAGCCAGTATTTAGAGATGAAGTAAGCCACGATGGGTGAAGTGTCTGGCCTCAAAGAAGGGGAAGGAGAGGGAGGATACTGGGAGTGGTGGTGGGTGGGTGGGGGACAGTCCAAAGCAAATGGCAAAAGTAGTGAAGAGGATCCAATCTGGCTAGGGTGGACTTGGGAGCAGCACTGTATACTATGTCACCATAGGTGAAGATGGGGAGTATCATCTTCAAGACAATATCTCAACATGCAGGAAGTGGAATACACCCTTTATTTCTGGAAAGCACATCAAGTTTGGAGTACAACTTCTTTTTGATAGCATCCACATACTCTGATAACTTGAGGTGACAGGCCAGCCTGACTGTGAGGTACTTGAATGAGGGGACATTGTCAATAGCTGCACCATCAAGGGTATAGAGGGAGCGGAGAGGGGGTGAGCCTGGCAAGCCTCTTTCTAGTGCCAAAATTCATAGAGACCATTTTCTTGGTGTTGAGGGACAGCTGATTTGCCAGGAACCAGTGCTAGATGTTAGTAAAGTCCTGTTGGAGCCTGACCATGAGGTCAGAGACAGTGGAGCAGGAAGCAAAGAGTACCATATCATCTGCATATATAGAGAGGCAAGGGAGGAGACAGTGGTGAAGACCTTTATGACCAAAGGTGGGGACATGCCAGGGCAGTAGTAGGCAGCAGCCATGAATAAAGGGACAAAGAAAGGGAGAGAGAGCTTGAAGAGAAGCAACTGATAGGCAGAGGGGAGAGGTGACAGAGTATAAAGGTGGATTGCAACTCCACCACCCTTCTTGGCGTGATCCTGACAGATGATTGTGTACCCAGGGATGGCAACTGCAGTACCAGTTATCTTGGGGAATAGCTAACACTCTTTGATCACTGACACTTTAGACTTGAGATTTACCATGAGTCGTTGGGGCCAATCAATCTTTGGGACGGGTTTTTGTACGTTGTTATAGGTCACTCTCAGTCCTTTTTGGAGATGAAAGGGAGATGAATGTCCAGAGCTGGGACTGAGCTAAATATCACAGTCTATTAAAAGTAACGAAGAGAAGAGTTTGAGGGAGCCTATGAGTTGCTTATGAGGAGAGGAAGAGGAGGTGAAGTATGAGGGAGATGAGAGGGGTAAGAAGGAAGGAGGCACCTGAGGGCTTCAAGGTGAAGCCAGGGAGAAGGGAGGAAACTACACCCAGGATTCTGGGGCAATGGAATAGGATTGGGAAGCTGAAGGAAGGGGGAGGATGGGAGAGGGTGAGGGGGAAGGCAAGGATAAGTAGTAAGGGGGAAGGAGGCAAGGGAAAACAGGAAGGGAAGGAGTGATAGAGTTAGAAGCAATATTATTAGAGGGACAATAAGCAGTTGTCACCCTGTACTTTGTCAAATTAAGTGGATGGAGAGTAAGCTTCACCCTGGAAGGGAGTAAGCTGATTTAATAATTTGGGCTGGGGATGTGGGCTTCATCCAGAGAGGGATGAAGCCTAAAGTTAAACAAATGAGGGGTGTAGGTTTCACCCAGGTAGGGAGAAAACCTAAAATTTAACTATTGGAAGGATGAAGGCTTCTCCCAGAAAGAGAGGCAGCCTAAAATAAAACAACTGGGGAATGTGGGCTTATCCCAGATACACAGGAAACCTACAATTTAACATGTGGGGGGGGATGAGGGCTTCACCAAGATAGAGGAGGAAGCCTAATGAAACAATTGGGGGTGCATAGGTTGAACTCAGATTAACTTAGTAGGTGGGGAAGGGAGGAGGTACACTATGCAATGGGCCCCTGTTACTCAGTAAAGAAGCTCAGGCAGGAGGCAGATTATCCTCTGGAGATATGTACAAAAACCCACTGTGCAAAATGAGGAGCAGCAGATGGACAGAAACACTGTTCAAGCTACACAATACTCCAGTCATTTAAGACAGTGCAACATGAGCAGTGGCCTATTAGGCAGCAATACAACACTCAATAGGCCCCATCTAGAAGCAGTAAACCAAAGCAGTAACCTCAGCTATTAACCAGTACACAATATGTGATGGGCAATAGCAAGTACACTTCAAGTTTGCAAGGCGGAAGGTGCCAGAAACCCCTAACTAACATGTGGAGTTAGGTAGCAGAAAGATGAGGTTTATGTTTCTGAGCCCAGGGATTGCAGAGTAGCCAGACAAACTGTCATAAATATAGGCAATTTTATAATTATGTAGCTTCCTGTTAGTCATATACCATAGTTATCTAGGTTCTTTTAAGCAGTTTATATACTTGCTATCAACAATGTGTTGCAATAATGCATTCCACAGACCTATTATACACTTAGGGCTGGATATTCAAACTGAGCCATTCTGAGGTGCAAGCCCTTGCGCTGCACAAAATAGTTGTGCAGGGGTGTGGCGGGTGATATTCAAAGGAGTTGCGCTATTGAGCAACTCCTTTGAATATCACCCCCCAGCCACAGCCACTGTGCATGGCGCAGTGGAACTTGCGCCACCGCAAGTTGTCAGAGTGGAGCAAAATCACGATATTCAAAAGGTGACATGCAAATGGGGCCATAATTCATGCAAGGCACAGGGGGGGCCATTTGCATCTGATTATGGCCCTATTTGCATGCCATTAGCATGTAGGTGCGCCGATCCCCGAGGACTTGCGCCTGGCTCTCTGCCAGGCAGCAGCCGTCGGGGACCGACGCACCCTGCAGCCCAATCGCGGGCAGCAATGTGGCTCCCCCCTCCTCCTATACATATCCCTGGTGGTCCAGTGGACCAAAATGCCCGATCGCGGGCAGTATGTTTAATAACCCCCCTCTGGTTCACATCCCTGGTGGTCCAGTGGACCGAAATGCCCAATCGCGGGCCGTATGTGTGATAACCACCCCCCCGAACATAGCCCTGGTGGCTAGTGACCCCCACCCTACCCACCCACGGCCCACCACCTCGCCCGCAGCCGGGCGGGCGGCAGCATCCACCCGCCTGCCGTCCCGCCGCCACCAACTGACTGCCCAGTAGGGCTGCATTCACATTCATTCATAAATCTGGACTGCCTTAGATGGTATAGGCTGCAAGCCCATTGGCTCTTGCTCTGCACCAATGGGTGTGCAGCCCTGCCGGACGGTCAGTCAGCGGTGATGAAATGCAGGCGGGTGGTATGCAACCGCCGCCCGGCCCAAGGAGCGGTGGTGGGGATTGTGAGGAAGTGGGGAGACACAGCCACCAGGGCTATGCCTCGGGGTTATCACATAAGCTCCGCGATCGGGCATTTCAACCACTGGACCACCAGGATGTTAACGGGAGGGGGTTATTAAACATACCGCCCACGACATCAGGCATTCGCACACTGACCACCAGGGATGTGAACGGGAGGGGGAGTTATTAAACATACTTTCAGTCCACTGGACCACCAGGGATGTGAACAGGAGGGAGGGAGCCACATTGATGCCCTTGATCGGGCTGGTGAAGGAGTACACTATGCCCTGATCGGGCTGCGGGGGTGGCACGGGACTGAGTTAGGCCAGCCACAGGTGGCAGCTGCTGTGTTGCACCCCGTAATACAGCAGCTCACCTGTGGTGGCCTCAACTTAAGCCTTTTTGGGGCTCAAAGTCCTGCAGGCGCAGGTTGGGGGTTGCGCCTGCACAACTCTGCACAGCCTGGCTGAATATTGGGCTCTGCAGTTTATGCATGGTTCCTCCCCCTCCAGTTCAGCATGCATTCATTTGCATTGCACTGTTGCTCAGCATGTTTTCTGTGGTGCAACTGCCTCCTGCTGAATATCGCAGAATGGAGCAAGTTTGAACTTGAGCAGGCGCAACCCTATTGCGCATGGCGCAACCCTTTTGAATATCTGGCCCCAAGTGTAATAATACTGTCTCTTGTTTGTTTTAAAACATTTTAATCTTAGTTGCATGTTTTGACTTCTTGTGCCTGGGAACAGCAGTAGGTGTGCCTGTTGGCAGCACTAGGGAGCTGCATGGCACAGGCCCACCCCCCCATCTGCTGACAGTCCCCCCTCCGGCACTGCAGCTTGCGTCAGCTCCCCAGGACTTTTGCTTCTCCCTGTGCTTTGTGACAGGGTTGGCGGTCCATGCCACCATGCCACACCCTCTGCTAAACTCCTCCCATGTGCCAAATTTGTGGTGCATGGGAGTGGCTGCCACAACATGTGGGTGTTTGGTGCTAGGACCCCTCCCCTACGAGAATTGGGTGCAAGGTCCCAGGTACACCAAGGATCAACATAAGATGCCATTTCCATAGCTTGTGTCAGTTTTAGAGGATCAAGCCCCTTGTGTTAATATTACTATTAATCTGTTCCAATTTAGCTGGTTTAACAGTTCAAGATCTTGTTTAATATTATAGAATAACAATACACTACCTCTTATTCATTTATTCTGCAGACTGTGCAGATTTTTAAACAAACTCAGTGTCTCATTATAATGCTTATCCTCTACTCATTTCATCATCTTAATTGTTTTCTTCTTGATCCATTCTATTTTATGATTTTGTCCTTTATTTAAACCTCCCCAAATTTGAAAACCATAATCTGTGATTGGTTTCACATATGAATTGTAAATAGATGATAATACACCACATGTCTGATGAATGAAGTGACATTTTATTGTATTTAAAAGATAATTTGCTCTATTAAATGACATCACAATGTTTTTGGTTTTTAAAGTAAGATATAATGCGTATCCCTAGATCTTTCTCAAAGGTACATTTTTTAACACAATTCCATATACATTATAGGAGTACAATTTCTTGTTTTTGCCCATATAAATTACTATGCATTTGCTAGGATTAAATGTCATGCCCCATGTAATAGGCCCATTCACTCATTTTGTTCAAATCATTTTGAAGTGTAACATAGTCTTTGATATTGTTTATTAATCTACCTACTTTGGTATCATTCACAAATTTACAACAGGTATTTATGATATTATTCCCCAATTCAGATATGCATATATTGAAAAGAGACAGACCCAAAATTGAACCCTGTGAGAATCTGCTGGTAACACTGCCTATGTATGAGTAGAAACCATTTAATTTTAACTTCTGGGTTCTGTCCTGCAGCCAAATACTAATTCAGGTAACAATTGTTTTATCAGTCCCCAAATTAACCATTTTTTGGATAAAGATGTCATGGGGCACTAAATCAAAGCCTTTCTCAAATCAAGGTATATGAAGTCTACACAGTTCCCATTATGCAGAAAATTGCTAACAGTTTCATTAAAAGTTTATGAGGTTTGACACATTTGAGTGCTATTTTTGTGAGCTGTTTGTTACTGCAGTGTGCATTTGCAATAAATACACATATGGATTAATGCTAATTAGCAGCTCAGCGGTGTGAAAAGCTGCACAAAATTGCCCAATATAGCATGTGCTCATAGAATGTTTCATACAATACTTTTTACCATGTTACCTACTGAAGCGGAAAGTTGCTTTAAGAAAATGCCCACTTAAATTGATTGCCCATTCTGTATGAAAATATCATCACAGCCAGTCGCTGTAGTGGATAGGAGTATCCAGTCAACTTAGCGTGACAATAATCATGCCACAAAAACCATGCCATGATAACAGTGTTAGGAAAAACAGCGAACAGGATAAAACAGTGTTGGGATGTTATCAAGCCGCCCCAACTGTCACCCTCCCAGGGTTACTAATAGTAAATCACCCCCCCCACCAATTTTATCCCCCTGAGTGGCATCCCCCACAGTTTGAAATAGTAAATCCCCACCAACTTTCTCCCCAGAGTTCTGCCCTCAGGACGCATGATCCTTGCTTTGTGCCATATTGCCAATGTGCAGTTTTTGCTCCTGCTGTTTTCTCTGCACGATAAATGACCACTCATTTTTGCTTGTGTTGAATTGACCTAGATCCACTGACACATAGTATTACAGCATACTACAGGTAAATGAGCAAGTAACATTAATTATCAGTAACATTTTAAATTTCCTTTACACTATAACTACATTGAAACTGCAACACAGTTACATACAACGAATGCGTAATTACAGTGTAATTACCCCAGTTGCATGTAATTAATGATTACCTACCCCGCAGTTACCTTGAAATTGACACTTAAAATAAAGCATAACATATTCATCTGTACAAATGTTGGTGCAGCCAAATTCAGATGTGAATTTTCCCATACAGGGATCTGAGGGCTGTGGTTTCCCAGAGATTCCCAATTAATCATAGGCCTAATGCTCAACTGACTCCAATCACTAGTCATGAATAAACTGTCAATTGTTCATTAGTTTTATTTTGGTTGAAATGTTTACATGCAAATGAGTTAGTTGCTTACCCCTTCTAGGACAACCAACTTAAAAATGAATTCTTAATCCTTTTGGTAGTTAGTCGCTTATTGATCTGTCTCATACTTAAAGATTAAATATACCTCACTAATTATTAGTTTGCAGTTTATTTCTTATTAATTGATTGATCAGTTATTATCAATCAACCCACATCTTTTTAAGCATTTGTTGATAATGTCATCTATCCCACATGTGTAATGCATACTTATTAGTTAAGAATAACTAATTTCCATCTGTTTTCCAAAATACTATCTGCAATTTTTCCTGGTATGTCAGAATGACACTGCATTGCCCTGCCTTCCCTCTCTCCTGGTCATGCACTCGATTACACTAAAGGTGGCCCTCATTCTTATGGATGACCTGGGGAGATGGTATTCATGATCTTATTAGGCTCCCCAACTTGTATTTAGATTACTGAAGAATATCAGATTTGCAGGGATCTGAGGGCTGTGGTTTCCCAGAGATTGCCAATTAATCAAAATCAGTTCTTAAACAGTGGCATTGCTATCTATCTATCTATCTATCTATCTATCTATCTATCTATCTATCTATCTATATTTTTGCAGGAAAATAAAATGTAATTCACCAGTTAGGGTTCAGCTTAATGCCACAAAAGTAGGGAAATGAGATGTTATGGTTTCCACCTCTAACTCAACTCCCCACCCCACCCCAGCAGCTAAAGGGAAAAAATTAGGGTTTGGGTCTCCAGAGTCTTGGCAAAATGGTGGTGGGATCTTCTTTGGAGTTGTCAACCCTAATGCTTACCATGCAAGGTAGGGAAGTATGTCTTGCCACATGTTGCCAACACAGTCTGTTGTAGCTTTCCTCATGCAGAGCCCTGTGGGCCCTGCATGAAGAAAGGAGATCACATCTGACCTTGTTTGCTGAGGGATTGGGGTGGGCATTAGGGTTCACAACCCCAAGGAAGCCCCAACCACTGATACACCAAGACTCCAGAGACCCAAAACCCTAAAGTTTTTTCCTTTTGCTGCTTGAGGGGTGAGGGTGGGGAGTTAGGGATGAAAAATGTAATGCCACATTTCCCTACTTTTGTGGTGTTAAGTTGAACGTTAACTCATGCACTAACAAAATGTTTTGCAAAGAATTTCCTTTCTTTTTGAGATAGAGAAATGGTATCCTCATTCATGCAGGTTCCTTTGGGACCTGCATAAATAGATGCAGATATGGTGGGTCTTTGGGTCCTTCTCCAAGGGAAGACTCCATCTTTCTACAGAAGTGTAGGCCCTTGTGGGCCTGGCACGTCTGTGTGGTGACAGATATCAACAATTCATGGGGCTGTCTGGTGGGCTGTGAAAGCACAGGATCCTCTGGTACCAGTGTTTCCATGTGGCTGAAGATACAGACACACAGAGCAAAGAGTCTATCTGTCAGCCAATGCACAGAGCCCATAGCCACCCCTGAGTTTAGAGGTGCAGGACCCTATGCCAAGAGGATAGATGTCTTCACTATATGATACCTGGGCCTGTGTGGACAACCCTGCAGCATTAATTTTTTGCTGGGTGTGTGTGCATGGCATAACAGCACCACCCTCCACCTTCAAGCTGGGCTCACTGAGCTTGCCCACAAACTCAGCTCACTGGCACAGCATTGCAAACCATACCTGCTGTGGTCAAGACCTATACTACACAAAAAGTTTCTTAATTAATTTTTTTTTAATTTTATTTTGACCCCAAATTATCAAGAAAGTCATTTTATGACTCCCCCTTATAAACATGACATGTAGCATTAATAGTATATTGGCTAAAATGTAATTTATCATCAGAATGTGAAAACATGTCTTGTCCAGGAGTTTTAGCAATGTTTTGAGTGAGCATTGAAATATTGCAATGGTCACTCATAACCTGGGCATTTTATTGTATTTGTATGGCACATTTTCAGCATAGCCTTGTTATTACCCCCACCTCATCAATGCAGTTCGGTAAAATTTTGAGATTCCCACTGAGACATCATTATGCACCACAGGACTAAAAACACATTTTTGACCAGGATTTTAAAAATGACAGCTGTCACATTCATGAAGTGGTGTGAAAAAATTGCAATGTTGAAAATTTGGAGTCAAAATATTTAAAATTAGCAAACTTATGAACAAGCGTAGAAAAATTTCAACATACACTCATAACTTTGTCATTGTTACATATTTTGGCCTCAGTTTTTCAACATACCTTTCTAATGATCCCACCTCATGAACAAGGATGGATACATTTTTCAAATCCCTCCCAAAACATGATTTCACAAAGTTACCACACAATCACTTCTTGGGCACAATTTCCTTATTTCCACAACCACTGGTCATGAGTGGAGTCCCCAAAAGGCAATGTTGATAATCTGGGTCAAAATATGTGACAATGACAAACTTATGAATAAAGGTTCACACCCCCACTGAAATACATTAAATCCACAGTTACCTGATTTTCTCATAGCACAGTTGTTGGTTCCAGCAGCAAGATGTGTCTTTGATTGGAGAGTGACTCTACGCTGTGGGATATGTTCAGGTGAGTGAAAGAATGTGGGGGTGTGGCATGATGGGTGCTGACTGGAAGATCAGGGTGGAGGGTCAGATCAATGAGGGATCATTTTCTTTTCTGCAGGTAACAAAAAAAATCAATGAGTGATTTTTTTTTTCCTTTTAGGAGACTTAGCTGACACTGGAGACTGGGCACCCCAGTGTAGAGCTACTGTTCAGCAGCACCAGGGTGGGCACCCCAATGCCGCTGAGTGGATGACCTGGAGGGGAGGTGGGTGAAGAGAAGTAGTACTGAGGGTGGGCACCCCGGTCTGCTTTTAAAATATAATAATTATAAACAAACACTGAGAAGAGTAGGTGAGTGGGTGACCTGGATGGGAGGGGGGATAAAGAAATGGTACCAGGGGTGGGCTCCTCTGTCCACTAAAAAATAACTATTAGGTACATAGGTAGAATGGTAGAAAGATAGATAGATAGATAGATAGATAGATAGATAGATAGATAGATAGACAGACAGACAGATAGGTAGGTAGATAGAGATAGCTAGCTAGATAGACAGACAGACAATGAGAAAGACAGACACACACACACACACAATCACACACACACACACACACAAACACACACACACAGCTGGGGGTCGCCAGCTCATTGCTTGAACTGTAGCTGGTAGTACTAATCTAGCTGCAGCTTCAGCATTCAAGAAAGTCCCAATGTTCTCATACACAGAACATGGGTGAATGGCTCTTCTCAATAAGCTGGGTCCCTGGATTTTGGGGTGCCCAGAAAATGTATTTCTAACAATTGAAAAAAATGCCAGCAGTTAGCTAAACTGGTCTCGTGTAGCTAGATTCAGGTGTTTACTTATTGAAAAATCTGTAATTTTTATGTTTTTAAAATATTTGTGAGTTTACAAAGTGGCAGCCATCAAAATCTTTTTTTTCACACATGTAAATCATGAAAATAAGCACTTGCTATATATATATTTATCATTCACAGGTGTTGGTAAACTAAAAATCCTTATAACTTTGAAACTCTATAATATTTTTTCGTGACCCTTCAAAAGGCATATCCTTCACATAGGCTCTTCAACTCTGAACATTTCATGAAAAAAAATTCCACACCATCTAGGCTGCAGGTGAAAGCAAACAATCCTCAGTGTTAAATATGCTGTAGGTGTTTCTTTCCATTTTTTTGGTGCTCTGTATCTCAAAAACCAAATAAGATGCCATCACAAAGCTTTTTACATCTTGAGACTCCGACAGCCTGACCATGTGTGTCAATTTTGTGCTATTTTGTCAAATGACACCAAAGTTATTAAGGTACAAAAACCTGGGGTGTAATATTAAACAGCCTACTCAACCCTAACTATAGGGGCGCTATTGTAGCCCTATATCGTAACCCTATAATCTAAAAAAAAAATACACACATATATATATATATTATATATATACATACACACACACATAAAATGTAAGTAAGCATGCTGTATGGGAATATACCCATTGAGGGAGCAAATCCAATTACAAAGGCCATGAACCTAAGCCACCAGCGAACTAAAGGATGGACTGTCAAACCCATGCCTTCTAATGACTTCTACACTTCAAAAACCGTAAGGAGTCAATGCACAAAAAAGTCCCTGTACCTACAACACAATAGTAATACTATAGGGACATAGCAGGAACCAAAAAGCACATCAGGAAGTGTTGGAATCAAACCTATCAAAGGTAATAAAATAACATCCTTATGAAGTCTATTTAGTAAATGTTAGGCAAGTGCTGTATAGGTAAATATACTAATATTCTGGGCCAATGATATTATAAAACCCCTTGCCCTTCAGGCTTGTGTCCTTTATCATCTCATTTGCCCTCTCAAAGGGTATACTTCCCCATACACCACACTTACATAGCATATACACTATATATGAATGGGGCTTCTTTCCCTAGAAAAGTGGTTAGTAATTATTTCCCTGTATACTCTTTTTCTGTATAAACAATTGAGAACAAAACCAACAGTATCTATCTAAATGTACTGAATAATATAAAATAAAAGAGGGATAAGTATGTTATGTTCAGAAATAAACTAATCAAGGGGTCTAACTACAGCATAAAACCACTTGCCTTTCAGGCTTGTGGTTTCATGATCTGGTTAGCCCCCTTCGTAGGGCTGTTTCCTTGTATACCACAACACATAAATATATTCTTTGGAAAAAATGCACTAATGCATCAGTTAGGGTTCAGATTAAAATGACAAAAGTAGGGAAATGTGAAATTAAGGTCTCAAATCCTAACGCCCCACCGCAACCTCCCCAAGCAGGAAAAGGTAAAAACATTACTGTTTTTGCTGCCCTGACTCTTGGCGAATCAGGGTTGGGATCTTCCTTGGGGTTCTCATCTCAAATGCTCATAGCACTGTAAAATAGCCTTCAAATGTACAGAAGTTTGTCTCCCCACATGTTGCCACGAACCTGTATGCCCTGCTTGAAGAAAACATTTTACATGTCACCTAATTTGGTCATGGAATGGGGTGAGCATTAGGGTTGAGAACATGCACAGCAATGTGGTCCCCCTACACAAGAGTGGCAGGAGGTAGGAGAATAGCAATTACAGGCCAGTCAGTCTCACATCAGGCTGATAGAGAACCTGGAGTCAAATGGACTGCAGGACCACTGGCCTCAAGGTTGTACATGGGGGAAGTCATGTCAAATAAATCTCATAGATTTCTTTGACTAGGTTGCTAGGGAGGTGGGTCAGGGGAAGGCAGTAGATGTGTTCTATCTGGACTTCAGTTAGGCTTTTGACTCTGTGCCACACAGAAGACTAATAATGAAACTTGACAACCTGGGTGTTGTGGAGAAGATGGTAAGATGGGTTCAAAACTCGTTGAAGGACAGAAAACAGAGGGTGGTAGTAAACGGATGTCACTCGGGGGATGGGAGAATGACCAGTGGAGTGCCACAGGGATTGGTACTGTGTCCTGTCCTCTTCATTGTCTTCATAGGTGGCAGTTCTGAGGAATGGGAGGGGTAAGGTGAGTCTCTTTGTGGATAAAACAGAAATTTTCAACAGGGTGGACACCCAGGAAGGAGTAGAGAGAATGCAAAGGGATCTGGGGAAACTAGAGGACTGGTCTAGGGTGTGGCAGCTTTGTTTTCAGTGCCAGAAAGTGCAAAGTCGTGCACTTGGGATGGGGAAACCTGGGGGGCTCTGTGTAAGATGGGAGGAGGTATTTACAGTCACCAAGCAAGAAATAGACCTTGGGGTAATCATATCTGATTATCTCAAGGTGGGGAGGCAGTGTAACAAGGCATTAGTCAAGACTAGTGGGATGCTGGGGTGCATATGGAAGGGGATGTCTAGAAGAAGAAGGGAGGTGGTGTTGCCCTTGTATCGCTCACCAATGAGACCCCACGTATAGTAGTGTGTTCACTTCTGGAGGTCGCACCTCCACAAGGACAACAACAAGGTGGAAGAGATCTAGAGGAGGGCTACAAAAATGGTGTGGGAGTTGCACAAGAAACCATATGATGAAAGGGTGTGGGATCTGCATGTACTTCCTGAAGGAAAAGAGAGAAAGTGGGGACATGACTGAGATCTGTATGTGCCTCACAGGGGTGAACAAGGTGCAGGAAGGAAGTCTGTTTAAGAGAAGGAACACCAGAACACAGGACATACAATGAAGCATGGGGAGGCGGGGATTTTAAGAGGGATGTGAGGAACTACTTTTTCACAGAAAAGATGTTGGATGCCTGGAACAGCTTGCCAAAAATGGTGGTGGGGGAAGACAGTGGCAAGCTTCAAACATGTGAGGGGCAGGCATATGGGTTTAATATGTAGAGGAAAGGGAGGAGGAGGGGACATCTTATTTCTTTTTTTTCACTGAATGTTGGTAACTGGGTGGGCCTGCTGAAACAGTACAGTTCCTTTTTCAGGGGTGACCTGGGACAAGGCAACATAAACAATTTGTGTATTCATTTGAAAGAGGAGTGGATAAAACAAATGGCTTACAGTTAAGTGCTTACAGAAGGCATATACAAAAAAAATTGTGCTCATACAGAGTTACAGAGGTGATAAAAGACAGTGTTACAATATTATAAGAAACATTATACAATGGCATAAAAGAATCCTGGACTCTGATTGGTCTGTCTTTGACTACACCAGTGATGTTATCTCAGTACAACATCACGGATTTAATCCTAACACCCATGTGACCGAATGACAAAAAAATCACTGCCAGCTGCCCATTTGATGCTGCCACCCAGACCCTTTCAAACACCAGCATTTATCTGCTTTTGTTAACTGGGTAAGCACACTAGACAACCAAGTGCCTATTTTCAGGTGCGACCTGGGAGATTACAAGGTACAATACATGAACATCAGCCAAAACAAGTAAAGGTTACATTTAAGAGCATGAGCACACAGGGTCAAAACAAGTAACAACAGGGGTTTACAATGCAGGCAGCAGGTAGAATAGCAGTATGGTACTCACATGAATGGCAGTGATAATTTATTTATTTAGTTTATTTAGTTTTTGTTTACCGGGTACTTGCGCTAGCCAGCAGGTGACTATTTTCAGGCACGACCCGAGAGAGTACAAAACAGGATAACACAAGGAAGCAACATTACAGATTGAGGCAAAAACCATACAGAGTACATTCCAAACATATACAGAGGCAGTTCCAGCTAGTCTAACATGATATAGGCTATACTGGGCAATAAGCAGCAGGCCAAGAGCAGGGAGGTGTTACAAGGAGTGTTGAGTACAGGTAACGGGTAAAGAAAGGGAGTTTAGAGCCACTCGGGAAACTTACGGCTTTACCGGGGAAAGCAGATGGAGTTAGCCGGGCTTGTGGTTCCCCGACCGGGCAGGATGATGTGGAGTGGTAGGGAAGGGTCTAGGCAACAAGAATCGTGGTGGAGGTAGTCGGCCAGTGCATGTCAGGAGGGAGGGGGGTGGGTCATATTGGGGAGACAGTTAAAGCACCCAGCAGCAAAAAATAGATGGCAGGAAGGGTAGGAAGAAGCCATAACCTGGCGGCCGGCAGCAGCCAGCCCGAGCAGCAGCAGGATGCCCAAGGAAAGTGAGGGAAGATGCCCGAGACATCTCGGTGGCAGGCTAGGGGGACCCAAGTTCATAGCCCCACTGTCAGGGATGAGGAAACTGGGAGGGTGGATGGGAGGAAAAGTGGCTTGAAAACGGCTTTGAAATGCGGTAGGAGGGTGGTGCAGCCGAGCTCATGGTACCGAGGCTGGGCATAAAAAGCCAGTGGCAGTCCCTGGCTGTGGACATTCTGCGGTAAAGCTAGGCAAGAGGGGGGGGAGGGAGGAGGTGAGGCCTAACTGTACCAACATCCATCTGTAGTTAGTTTAGGCAGTGCCCAGGTAGCGCAGAGGATAGAATCAATAAATAATAAGGAAAAATAATGCAAATAGCAGTAAGTAATGCAAACATTCACAAAAACATATTCATACATTAAAATTAAATTTGAAGATAAAGATAGGTGTGCTTGGAGGGAGGGGTAGGAATATCAGGGAGAGTAAACAAAAGGGGGGAAAGTATGGAGACCAGTAGCAGGGGAGTAGAGACAGGGGAGAGTCAGGGAATCAGGTAGGGTCAAAGCAGGTGCATTGATCTAAGGTAGCCAGGTGTAGTCTCAGCCCATGCTTGAAAGAAGGATGTGAGGGTGCATGTCTGAGGTCCAGAGGGAGCAGGTTCCACAACTTAGGGGCTGCATATTGGAAGGAGCTGGTACCTTTGTCGGTGCGGCAGCATGGAATATCCAGCAGGTCTTTGTCAGCAGATCTAAGTGTGCGGTTTGGAATTGAAGGAAGAAGGAGCTTCGCAAGTGCAGCAGGCTGATTTTATCTAAGGATAGAGTCATTTAGACAGGCCAAGAAGTAGCTCCTGACAGCCGAGGGGGAGAGCCACCCAAGGTCAGTATATAGCTGGCAGTGATGTTGAATTCATAGGGATTGTGCTGCGTATCGACATATGTTATTGTATGTAACATCTCATTTGTGCAGCGCAGATTTGTGGGCAGAGGTGAGTATAGGCACACGGGCAGCAATGCTGCAAAGATTGCAGGTGGACAGAGAAGAGAAAAATTGGGAAAAAGGGGGCCCAGAGCAAAATAAGGAAATTGTACAGTAACAATGCACTCCCTGTATTGAGCAGGTGGGCCTAAGTGGTCTAATCCTGTACCCTACCTTGAGCACTATAGTGATTCTCCCCTGCCTTCAGTAGTTCACACCATCAAATCACAGTTTACAGCCTCCTGCATGTATCTAAACCGCCCACACCCAAACTGCAAATTTCCACAAAAACTGCAGCTTTACATTACAACACCTTTTACTGCAGTGCGCGATCAGCTGGCAGTTTCCCTCAAAAGCCACATACAGTCACGGTTTGTATGAAAGCCCCTCATGAACAGAAATGATCCTTTTTTTAACAACTCCTTTTCTAGCACCCCAAAGGTAAAACACACCTCTCCATTTTATTGTACGGCAACCTCCTCGCATCCTCTGATCCTAGGTAAGCTATCATGTCTTTCACACGACAACGATTAACAGTAAAAAAACAAAACTGATCTTTCTCCCAGTACAAATTATTCACACAAATGGTCTGTACTGAGAGAAAGAGTTAACACTGCCAGTACTTGCACAAAGGAAAAGGGAAGCCAGCACAGACTGTGAGTGGGATATGGAGTGTGGAGGAAGTGACAGAGACCAACTGTCAGCTGATACAGAGGATGATAAAAACACATAAGACAGATAACAGGAGACAAGCAGTAAATATTAGACACTACATCTGGAGAATGACCCACAAGAACCACCAGACAGACAGAGATAGTGGGGATTCAGGGCCACAGAGAGCAACCTCAAAATTACACAAAAACACAGACTGCCACCTACTGACCAAAGTGGGCACTATTTTTTCTGCTAGTATACCTAGACACAGAAAAACAATTAAAAAAGAAGCACAAAATGTATTTTAAAAAGGTTTAGTCTTTTTTTTCTTCATTGAGCTATTGTATAATAGCAATAATGCACTTCAGGGTATGTGTTGTGCTGGGATAATGTCACTTCTGGGGTCATTGGATGCACTCGGCCTGTGGCCTCATGCTCAACCACCTCAGGTATGAAGTTATCACAGCACAACACACATGCATTATTGCTTAATTGGGTTATTTAAGTACAGGACATTGTGAAAGATAAAACTGGTAGAAGAAGATTCATACATAGGGCCCAATTCTAGTACAGTTATGCCTGGCATAACAGCACTTGCACCATGTAGAATGGCACATGTAGCAACTTATGCCAGCAGTTGCGACATGCGTGATTCCACTAAGTGGCCTGCAACATGGCTCAGACCATTTGCACCAAACATCAGTTACGCTCCCAGTTGTGCCATAAATCCCCTGCTACATGGCGCTAGGGGGTTTACAGCAGCAGTTGTGCCCCATTCCAGAAGGGCAGCAACAAAGTTCCCAATGTCAGGATTCTACAAGAACCCCTGGAGGAGAACCGGCAATGTAAGTTACACCAGCAATTTGGTGGTGTAACATATGGCCACCCCTCCAGGGGTCATGTAGACCCTCCTGCTGACATGTCACCATGTCCACCCCCCATGCCAGAATACTCCAGTGGGGAGGCCCCTTGAAATCCCATACTCCCATCCTCCCGAGAAATGCCAGTTGGCACAAGCCCCACAGGGCAGTGCTGCCATCCCCCACCGTGCCCCAGACCATGGAGTCGCCAGCCACAAATGCAGCAGTTGCCCCCCTGGTAGTCTAGTGGCCCCCAATCATTAATAAATAAACATCCCCAATCGCCTGCTAGTCTAGTGGCCCCCCAATCAATATTAAATAAATGAATAACTCCACTTCCCTGGTAATCTAGTGTCCCCACCCCACCCTGCTGTGCCAGTCCAGCCAGCACCCCCCACCCATGCACAGCTGATGACTGCACAGCCCACCTCTCACATCCATGGCTCAGCCACCGACTGAGTTCCATGATACGTGCTTACTGTAAAGATGCACTCAGAAATTAATTTCTGAGCATGTCTTTCTAGTAGAGCTCATACTGCACTCAGTCGGCAGCTGGCCATGGAGGTGAGGGTGAGCTGTGCCAGTTGCTGGCTGTGGATGGGTGGGGGTGCTTGTGGACTGGCACGCACGGCAGGGTGGGGTGGGGCCACTAGGCTACCAAGGAATTGGGGATGTTTCTATATTTATCAATGACCGGGGGGCTACTAGACTACCAGGGTAATGGAGTCATTTATTTATATTATGAGGATGGGGGGCACTAGACTACCATGGATAGTTATTGCCGCATTTGCAGCCGGTGACTCAGAGGTCAGGGCACAGGTGGGGGGATGGCAGTGCCACCCTGCGGGGCATCTGCCTACAGGTGTTTTGGGGGCAGGGGTGGGCATCCTGCTGCGCGCCCTTATGGCAAGCTAGGCAGGGGGGTGGCAGTTGTGTACTGCAGTGTGGCCTGCGACATGCTCACCAGGTGTGTCCGCAGTTCAGCATACCTGGCCACATGTTGCAAGTCACAGGACTTTGCTGCAGAGACCCTGCCCCTTCTAGAATAGGGTGCAGGGTCATTGTGGCAGTTGAGGGTGGTGCAAGTTGTGTTCGGTGGCAACTTGTGCTACCCTTCTAGAATCAGGCCCCATAGTGTGTATCTGAGACGAAACAGGGTCTAGAGGGTAGCAACAGGCAGGGAAATATTACAGACTTTATGGGCCTACCAAACCCTTTCTGCCAAATTCTGTTTCTGTGTTTTTATGGGAAATAAAACATATATTGCTTTTCCTAGTTAAATGCTGGAATTACTGTAATTACAGACACATCTGAAACAGTGGAAAACAGGAAAACCATTCTCTGCTTTCTGTATGTAAAAGGAAAATGTAACTGCTGTGCTGATTCAAACAAGAAGGGAGAAAGAAGCAAGGCAAATTGTGCACAAAGGCTTAGGCTAGTGCAAGGCAGCACCCAATGCCTCCTGTGAGTTGTAGTTCAGATTATTTTAAAGAGACAGAGCAGATTTGTAGCCAGTGTGTAAAACTAGTGCAGAAATTTATGTGAGAGCCACAGGCATGCATATGGTTCACTGCAGTAAACTCTTCTCTGCAGCCAATCAAAAACATACACAGACAGATTTTCTTTTTCTTTCTTTCTTTCTTTCTTTCTTTCTTTCTTTCTTTCTTTCTTTCTTTCTTTCTTTCTTTCTTTCTTTCTTCTCTCTCTCTCTCTCCCTCCCTCCCTTCTCTCTTTCTTTCTTTTTCTTCTTATAAATTGGTGACTAGGAAAGGCACACTAAACTAAGCAAATGGATATGCACTGCAAGGACTGCTGTATCCCTAAAACTGGCAACATAACACTCTCAGACCTCAAAGACAGTTCAGAGGGCTGTGGCAAGCATGGAGGTAGTCATAATCAATCATACAGTATATCCAGCTGCCAGAAGATGGGGCATATATCAGATGTGGCTGTACCTTCACTAAACACACTTTACAATGCAGAGTTTAGATTGTGGATGCCGCCACTGTCTAAAACCCTTGAAAAAGCTGTATTAGATCAGCTAGTTGAATACCTCAGTAAGTACAACTTCCAGTGCAATTAACAGCACTATTTCTGTAAGCTGCATAACACCACAGCACTCACTGAATACACCAACTACTTACATGAAACCTTTGACACTAGACACCTTGTTGGATCAATCTATATTGACTGTTATTGTTACCCAAGTTTGCTATCCTTGCACAATATCATGTAATGTTTTGCCTCCTGAATTTTGCTACTTCTTCTGTATGTAACTCTCCTGGTTCATGCCTGACAATAGGGAAAGATTTTGGCTAGTGCACTTACCTGATGAACAAAACCAAAATAAATAAAAATAAAATAAACATTGACTTAACAAAGGCCTTTGATCTGGTCAGCCATGCACTCCTAACTACTAAACTTCTCTCACTTGGTCTCTCACAAGACACTGTATCCTGGTTCTGCAGCTAACACACTGGTAGAACCCAGAGAGTCAAAATCAATAGAGTATTATCTGATTCATAAAATGTCACTGTAGGGGCACCTCAGGGATCAATACTGGGACCACTATTGTTCAGCCTCTTTATAAATAGCCTACCAGAAGCATATCACACCTCAAGAGTTCTGTTATATGCAGATGATGTCAAAATTTTCACCTGCAGCCCAAGCCGAGACTCTCTCACTTGGAACCTACAGAGTAGTTTCCACTTACTCGAGCAGTGGTTCAAACAAAATAAATTAGTCTTAAAGTACAAGAAGACAAAAACAATGTTATTTGCTGGACCATTGATAAAGAGAACAGCTCATCCCCTAATAATCCTCTACAAGAATGATGCTACTCTAGATCAAGTCACCACCTTTAAATATGTAGGTGCCACTACAGACAATGGCCTGTCATGATGACCCCAATTGGACATCTTAGTCAATAGAATCAATAAAAACCAGAAGCAATAAGAGTGTGCACATGGGTTAGTGGTGCTAAAGGAACCACATGAAATATTCTGTCATAAGTTCCAAGCACACACTAAATACTAAAAAAGGATGCCACACCAGGAAATGAAAAAAACTTACATTTTAATCAAAATACGACCAACACAAATGCTTGACATATTTTGGATGTTACACCTTTATCAAAGACTAACTGGTAACATATACGACACCTATTAAATAGTTAAAAATATACCATGTGATTTAATAGCACCTTGTGATGTCTTAATTAAAAACAGCTTTAAACCTGATCTCTTAAAATGCTGTAATAAAATTTCAAACACTTCATTCATCAACAACTGTTAATACTAAAAGTGCATCCATATCACCTCATGATAAAAAATACAGATATGAGATGTAAAAATCTAACTATAAAACACAGGGAAATAAAAGGACAAGGATTAGGAATAGGTACCAACATACAGTAAATAAAAAAAACCAACACAAAGAGACATATGATAAAAAAAAAACAAGAAAACATAAAGGGAGCGGAAAGGGATTTAAGCTAAGAACCTGAATCAATTTTCAAATAAATGAGCAAAAGGGTTATTAATCCTTTTCTGTTATTCCAGTGTCACATTAGTGCATAAATCACAAATGTAGATTCTGTTTTATAACTTAACCTAAGTCAGAGAAAAGGTATCCTTGGTGAAGAAAGGGTGAGGGGGGGGATGTTGTTGGTGGGATGAAGCTAAATCACTACTTATCTTCTGATTCTCAGATAAGGATGAATATCCAGTTGTGTATTCAATCCTAGTTGTTGATTCACCCTCAAAGTTAGAATCCAGAAATTTTCTCTAACGGATAATGAGTTCTCAAAATTACCTCCGCTGGGATTCCAATTGACTTTGTCAATGGCTATAAAGCTTAAGCCATGCTGGCTCACATCTGATGTTTCCATAATAGGAGCTGATGTAGCATATGTTAAATCCTGTCTCCCTATTGCTCTAGCATGTTCCCCTACTCTGTCTTTAAATTTTCTTTTTTTTTCTTTTTTTTCAATTCAAAGTTTATTAAGATTGTTTCCAATACAGAGAAAGGTTCCATAACATGCATACATTCAAAGCAACATCTACTGGATTAGTATTAATGGTACCTCTCTCTCCTCCCCTTCCCTAACCCACCCTCTCCTTCCCCTAACACAGAGTAAGATAATATGATAGGCGTGGTATAGCACCAGTCTCATCAATATAAGGAATAAAAAGTATAAAAGGGGTCCCATATCTTGGCAAATCTCTTTGACCTGTTGTGCAAGCTTGCTATTGTCTTCTCCATTCTGAGATTTGCTAGCAGTTCATTTAACCATTCTGTACACATAATATCATCTTGGTCCTTCCAATGTCTTAGTACCAATTTCTTAACTAACATTGATATTAAAGCCATATAATATTTACAATTAAGTACCAAAATCTTAGAAAAATCACCTAGAAGGCAAATCTCTGCTGTAAACAAATCATTCAAACCCAACAGGGAATCCACTTTCTGTTGAATAAGGGACCACAGGGCTGCAATTTTAGGGCAAGACCAGAAAATGTGGAATAATGAGCCTTCCTCTGATGTACATCTAGTACAGAGAGAGAAGAGGGAAGTAAACCAAATTTGGCTAGCTTTTGTGGGAAATAATACAAGTTATGCAAGATTTGGAACTGCATTAACCACAGCCTATCTTGGATTATAAATTTGTGATGGCTATGTCATAAGGCCAACTAGTTTATAGTCAAGTCCGGAAAGTAGAAGGACCAAAAAACAGTGGGACCAAAACAATCTGGGTACATCCAATTGTATAGATAACCATTCAATCTGGACACCGCATGTGGAAATCCCACTACAGGACATAGATCTCTATTAGTAAAGATCTTTGCTGGTTGTGGTGGGTCTTACCTATAACATTCAACAGAAGATGTCGCAATTGAAGCACTTTGAAGACCATGGGATTTGGAATATTAAATGTAATCATAAATTCTACAGAAGAAAGCCAAGTCCCATCTTCTTTTACAAACTGAGATACTGAACAACCTTCCAGATTAGGCAACCATTTGGGGAAAATCACTATTCTGTCTATCTTAATGTTAGGGTTACCACATACTGTTTGAGACAAATTTAAAACATGATTATTCTTAAGGAATGAGTACAGCTGAGAATGTACCCTAATAGAGATCGCTATCTGGGAGGTCTTAGGGGTTAAAGGAAGGGATTTCGGCCTTATATGTAAGAGATTGGCTGGAGAAAGGCCATGTGCCCTTATTTAAACAAATTCAGTTTTAAGCCAGATTGGGGTATAGGATGAGGCGACTTGTAGGTTCTCATCTGAAACCTACTGGAGATATTTATTTGCATGACTGGCCCAATAATACAAACCAAGGTGTGGAAGACGAAGGCCTCCCCGAACCTTTGGGGCAGCTAGTTTATGAAAGGCTATTCTAGATAGTTTCCCAGACCAGATGAAATCTGTAATAAGACTGTGAGCTCTCCTGAACCAGGAAAGAGGGAACCAAATATTCAGCAAGTTAAGAGGGTAAAAAAAGATGAGGAAAAATATTCATCTTAATCAAATTAATTGTACCCCAGAGGTATAATGGGAGATGGGACCACCTGTTTAGATCTTGAATAATGGTGAGTATGAGAGAATACAAATGTAACTTTTGAAGATGTTGAGGGTTTGTCGCTAACTCAATTCCTAGATATCTGAGAGAATCTGCTTTCCAGGAGAGCCCTAGACTTGTTATTTCATTTTTGAAAATTCTGTGATTAAGGGAAAATACAACTATTTTACGTTTGTTCAATTTATAATTAGACATGGTACTAAATTCACCAATTATGTCTAACAAAGGTGGAATGGAAGTGTCTGGGTGAGCTAACTGCAGGAAAAGGGCATCAGCATATGCAGAAACTTTGATCTCGTAGCCCTGTACTGGTATGCCCTGAATCTGCTGACATTCAGTGAACCTACAGATCAGAGGTTCCAAATAGAGATTAAAGAGCAGAGGAGACAGGGGACATCCCTGCCTTGTGCCAGATTGTAAAGGGAAGAGTTTGGAAATAGCACCATTCCCTGAAACCCTGGCAGACGGGAACTTGTAGCGGGCAGATATCCAGTTCCAAAAGACCAAAAGGAAATTAAATGCAGCGAGAGAAAGTGCAAAAGAAGGGGGAGAACTGGGCCTGGTGGGGGAGGGGAAAAGGGAGGGCAGATAGGAGTTGTGGGGTCCAAGAGGTGCCCTGGGGTGAAATGGAGTCAGGACAGAGGCCCTCCCTGTCTTGTCCCCATACCCAAGGGATCTGATGTTAGCAGGCAGGTGCTGAAGTCTTCCCCAACAGCTCATCCTAGTTGGGCGGTATTATGCAATGCCAGATCTATTAAGAACAAGATGGCTATCATAGCTGATCTTGTTGGAACCATCAATCTGGCTTGCATCACCAAGACCTGGTTGGATGAAAATGCAGGCACTGTTTTGGCTTCGGCAGTTCCGGCTGGGTTCTCGGTGATACACCGCCCAAGGAATCATGTAGGGGCCGGTGTGTGGCCATTATATTTAAATCTGAGCTGGGCCTTGTGGATGTGCCATTAGAAAGTACCAGATCCTTTGAGTATATCCTGGGAGAGGGTGTAGGTTGCTGGATGCTCCTCATCTACCGTCCACCAAGAGATGGCAGAGCATTCCTGCAGGAGATAGCAGACTTTATCATCGACATGGTGTTGAGGTCCCCCAGATGGAGAGTTCTGAGGGACTTCAATGCCTGGATTGATGATGAACTCCCACATTTTGGTCAAAATCTCCTCCAGCTGATGACAATGCCTGACCTTGCACAGGTAGGTACTTCCTCAACCCATATGGGAGTCACTCGCTGGATCTGATCTTTCTTTTGGGTATGGAGATAGCTGATCTGGGGGTGGAACCAGTCAGTTGGTCCGGCCATCACACCATAACATTCAGCTTCAGGGTCCCCCCAATAGGTCTGCCCCTATGGAGATGGGTTCAGTACCGTCTTTTAAGGGGAGTTACCCCTAGTGACCTATCAGCGGTACTGGACCTATCAGGTTTGTCAGGTGAATGCATGAATCAAGGTGATCTCGTATTGGCCTTTAATAAGGTTGTGGGAGATGCCCAGGACAAGATTGCTTCTGTTCATATTTTGAACCTCACCCTTCACCCAAGAAACCCTTGGTTTGATGGTTCCTTGAAGGAGTTAAGGTGAGTTAGTCAAAAGATGGAGAGAGCCTGGCGAAAGTCCAGCCTTGATGCTGACAGACTTAAGCTGATGGCACACTATGATGGCTATCAGTCAGAAATCACCCGTAAGAAGGCAGAATTCCTGTCCAGGGAGATTTCTGCTGTACAGAATCGACCAGCTCAGCTTTTCTGGACCATTGACAGATTATGCAATCCAATCTGGCTTCAGCCCAGAGAAGCTTTTTTTCAGCTGAAATGTGAGGAGTTTGCTCAATTCTTCACAGATAAGGTTGCCAGCGTCAGGTCTAGCATCGGCCCAGCCTCTCCTATGAGGGATGGTGGTGGTCGGTGGGAAGTGGCGTGCACTCAGTCTATCTGGTCAGATTTATGCCAGCCAGAATTCACAGACATTGTGAAGATCATCCAGACATTACGGTCAACCAGTTGTAATTTGGATCTGGGCCCTACACCCCTTTTATTGGAATGTGTTGATGTTATCTGCCTGGTCCTTGCTGAAATTGTCTGGAGGTCCTTTGGTAAGGGGGTCTTTCCAAAACCCCTAAAGGAGGCGGTCGTCTGACCACTCCTTAAGAAACCCTCCTTGGACCCAGACTGTCTAGCTAACTACCGACCTATCTCTAACCTGCCAGTTGTTAGTAAGGTTATTGAAAAGGTGGTTGCACTGCAACTGGATGGTCACCTTACAACTCACAAGGTCTATGATACTCTCCAGTCCAGATGTAGGAAGAAGCATAGCACGGAGACTGCACTCGTCTGAGTATTGAATGACCTCCTGATGGCTAGAGATTGAAAGACGCATACCATTCGGGTCCTTCTTGATCTCTCTGCAATGTTTGGCACTGTAGACCATGGTGTGCTGCTGGAGTGCCTGTAGCTTCTTTGTGGGCTGTCTGGTATAGTCCTCAAATGGTTCCACTCATTCCTCATGGACAGGTCCCAGAGAGTTGCCACCTGAAGTTATTCCTCTGGCACTCACTCCCTCCCTGCCCTGTGGGGTGGTGCAGGGCTCCATTTTGGCCCCCATGTTGTTTGCAGTGTATATGCTGCCATTGGAAGACATCATCAGGTGATACAGTTTGAGTTTTTACTGCTATGCAGATGATACTCAGCTGTATATGTCCTTTCTTCCCTGACAAAATGATGCACTCTCTGTGCTAAATAACTGCCTTACCGAGATCAGAACCTGGATGAGTACTAGCTGGTTAAAACTGAATCCAGACAAGACTGAAGTGTTGGTAGTGGACCCTGGTCATCCAGGGGTGGGTATGGGGCAAGACAGGCATCAGGTCTTTTGATCAATGTCATACAGTTCACTACCTCAGACCGAGTGGATAACCATGGCGATATTTTTGATGACAGTCTGACACTAAAATCTCAGGTGTCGGCTGTCGTTAAATCCTCTTTTTACCATCTGAGGAATATCGCCCAGGTGAAACTCTTGGTTCCTTCAGATGATCTCCCAACATTGATTCATACCTTCATCATTACCTGCCTTGATTACTGCAATTACTTCTCCCTAGGGCTTCCAGGGGGTTGATATCCACCGCTTGAAGCTAGTGCAGAAGCGGCAGCCATGCTTTTGACTGGGACTTCCAGGTCCAGTCATATTACGCCTGTGCTCTGCGAACTGCACTGGCTGCCTATTCAGTGGTGGATCACCTTTAAGGTTGGTTTGCTAACCTTTAAAGCCCTACATGATCAGTGACCCAGTTACCTGCAAGACCCCTTGATACCCTACTGCCCTCTCTGTCCACTCCGATCCGCTGATGAGGGATTGCTAGAGATTCCCAGGGTGCAATTAAAAACATCTGGTGCCCATGCTTTTTCTTTCTTGGCTCCAACCCTGTGGAATTCTCTACCTCGTCTATTAAGAGAATGCCTGACCATCGATAGGTTTAAGATTGAGTTAAAAACGTATTTATTTAACTTAGCCTTCCCTAACTATGGTTAACTTGTTTTCATTCTTCTGTTTTAAAGTTATATTTATATTTGATTTTGTGTGCAGTGCCTTGGTTTTGAAAGGCGCTATAAAAATAAATCTTGATTTGATTTGATTTGATTTGAGGGTGCGAAACAAGAAGTTCCAATTGACCCTACCAAAGGCCTTCTCGGCATCCAGAGAAATCAAAGCTGCTGGGAAGTTTGCATATCTGGATGGCAAGAAGACATGGGAAAGGGTACGTAAATGATCCATAAAGGACCTACCTTTCATGAATCCTTCATGTTTGGGGCCTTTTAGTTTAGGAAGGACAGGACTAATACAATCAGCCAAAAGCTTGGTCAGAATTTTAATGTCCTGATTGAGCAGTGAAATTGGACGATAACTGGTTACTAGTTCTGGGTTTTCATCATGCTTTGGTAAAAGGATGATCAAGGCCTCGAACAGGGTTTTATCCAATTCTGCCCCTGACAAGATACGCTGATATAGTGGTAGTAAAAAGGGAGTAAGCTGGTCAGCACATTGCTTATAAAATTTGGGAGAAAATCCTCCTGGTCCTGGGGTTTTATCGGATGGAAGATCCTTAATTACTCTGGTTAATTCTGCTTCAGAGAGTGGTAATACCAGAGAATTCTGTTGAATTTCTGAAAGAGAGGGGAGATGGGAGTTCTGAAGGTAATTATAGAGCTCTAACTCAGAGGGCGGGTTTGGCATTGGACCATATAAGTGTCTATAAAAATGACTAAACTTAGAAAATCTTTTCAGGGGAAGTTTTAAGGGTATTGTCAGTCTTTGAGCAAATAGCAGCTATAGCGCAGTGGTTTAAGGCTCTGAGCTGCAAATCTGGTGACATCCCGCAGACCAGATAAGGTTTGAATCCCATAGCTTCCACCTACATACTGTGTGACCCTGAGCAAGTCACTTAACTTCCCTGTGCTCCCAGGTCACTCCTGTAAAAAAAACTTTCAGCTTAGTGTGCTACTAGTCATGAAGATTTTTGTTGCTTAATATGTCATGCTAGTAAGCGTCCGGCTTTTTCACCCTGGTCCATATAGGAAGCTTTAGCTTTTAAAATTGCATATTCAGCTTGCTCTCTAAGAAGGTCTAAGTAGGTATTTGTTAGCTTAGCCAAATCTTGTCTAAGTTGATCCAATGAATGGGGGAAGAGCTTACTTTCTATGTTACGTATTTGGGAAAGGAGGACAAGGAGATGCTTTTCCTTCTATTTCTTTTTATGAGAAGCCAGACCGATCAAGAGACCTCTTAAATAGGCTTTTAAAGCAGACCGCTCTATATCAGGCCTATTAGTAGAGTTCTGGTTAATACTAGTAAAGTGGATTATTTGGTCAGAAATATTCTTGGTCACTCTAGGGTACCTCAGCAGTTGATTATTGATTTTCAAGCAACCCTCAGGTTTAGGGAGAAATGCAAGAGAAATCTGGCAGGTGACTACTGAGTGATTGGAAAGAGGGTCTGGGTGAATAGATGAATCTAACACCCCTTTGAGGAGGGATTGAGAGATCAACAGGCAATCAATCCTAGACGATGTCCCATGGACCTGAGAAGTGAAGGTGTAACCCCTATCAGAGAGGTGTAAAACACACCAAACATCGCACAGGCCCTCTTGGTCTAACAGCTCTCGAAGAGCTCTCTGGGCTGGGGAAAGCCCCTTATGGGATGGTTCCAAGCGGTCCATAGTCGGGTCAAAAATCAAATTTAAATCACCCTCAATAATTATTGGGAGAGAAAGGAAAGGAGTTAATGCATTTACTTACTGCATGAAAAACCCTGGAGTGTCCAAATAAGGACCATATATGCTTCCCAGTAATACATCAGTAGTGTGTAAAGTACCCCTAACAAACAAATATCTACCCTGAGGGTCCTTTATCATCTGAACAGGGGAAAATGGAACTGTTCTTGCTAGCAATATCATGACACCTCCAGTTTGAGTATTACCCTCTGGAAAATCTGCCTGATCTGCAGTTTTCTCATTTGGGTAGCTTCGAAATCTAATAAGTGCGATTCCTGTAAAAAGATGATCTCAGCCTTCAATGGACCAAGATGCTTCAAAACTTTATATTGTTTACTTTTCTGTCTAGCCCCTTTAATGTTCCATGATGCCAGAAAGAGATCCCTAGCCATAGTCCCAAACAAAGTCTGCTGTAAAATCAATGGACCCCCTATTATGTGGAGATACCAATGGTGCCCCGGACAATACATTCTCTGTGCCTTTTACCCACCCTTCCCCGACCCCTGCTAACATCTCAAACCTACCCTCATAACCCAAGAATATCGGGAAAATGTACCATAAAATCCCAAAATACAAATAAACCAAGCTCACCCTACTCCCCTTACTGTCAAGGACTGCGCTATGCAGTGCACACTCTCTGCTACCACCCTCCAGCCACCCTATACTGAACACCAAAAAAATAAAGAGGTCCAAACTGCAGTAATTCTCCTGTAATCTATCGGACACACTGAATATAACACTGTTTGGTATTAAAATTAAGCTACTAAACAGTGTAAAAGTTATTAAAGCATTTTGCTATGATACTATTCCTATATGGAGGCTGTTGAAAATAATTTAAAACATAAAACAGATATCATTTGGGTCATAGTACACACCCAAATAAATAACGAGTACCTCTGGAACATTACAGCCACGGATTAGTTATTGACTGAAAAGAAACATTAAAGCATCTAATTCAAAGTTGAGCCAACTAAAAGACATTTAGAAAATTGTTAAGTATTTAACAGACTCAAATCTCACTGTAAAAAGAAACTTGCTTTAACAAATATCAATATAGACAAAATGCATGATAAACCCAAAAACATGGATGTCCTGTGCCATCTAGCGGCAAATACAGTGCATAACAGGTCGGGAAAACTGGTACAGTCTCTGTACAATCGTGTGCACTGTTGAGAGGCCATACATTCAGTGAATATCATTTGGTGACAGAAAGTTAAGTTCCAACAAAATTATACATGTTGATTTGATGCGTTACGATGCCTGATTTAGAAGCAGTGGAAACAAAGGTCATTAAACTAGACCCCTAGATCAGTTATGCATAGATCCACTGTAAGTCAACCCAAACTGAAAAAAATGGCAATTCTAGCAGGCAAGACCTCTTACCAGCATATGATAACTGGAAAAATTGGCCAGTTCAAGTGTCTCAAAAGAGATCAGGGAGAGCAGCTCTCAGCCTTGCCAGGGCCGCATCAGGATCATCAAATAACTGCCAGGATCCGGGCACTTGAACTTGGAGCCTTGCTGGATAGTTAATTCAAAATTCAATCCCCGTAGCAATAATTTTAGAGACTAGGGGTGAAAGGCTGTTCTTCTGGACTGTGTTGAGGCTGGCAGGTCTTGTGCTACTCTTATCTTGACCCCCTCCCAGAGGACCTCTTGCAATTCTCAGACTTTGGAGAGAAAATGTTGACGTTCTAAATAGTTTAAGAAGTGAAAAATCAGCAGTCTCAGTGGGGCTCCCTGTTGGGGGATTGGGCGAAGAGCCCTATTTGCATGCTCTATCACATACTTGGGTCCAAAAGGCAAGGGACCTGCCATCTTTTCCACCAGGTTCTGGACAAACAAGACAGTATCAAGACCCTCTTAATTTTCTGCTAAGCCTATGAGGACTGCATTGTTCCAACGAATGTGGCCCTCAAGGTCTTCAATTTTGAGCTCCATACCGACTATTTTTTGCCTTGTAGTGACTAGTTCTGGGTCTGCTTTATCGGCTCTCTTTTCTAAGGAGGCTATACTGGCTTCCCTATCCGAGGTACGAATTGAGAGATCTTCCATAGCCTGGGCCAAGGATTTTAAATTGGTCGAGATGGAGAGTATTTCATCCCAAAATGGCTAGAACTCCTCCAGAAATCTGGTGAGGGTAAGTGGTTCTTGTTCCAACGGGTTGGTACTCAAGCTGTGAGGGTCTGTAGCACTAGAGGCCCTAGGCTTTTTAGGGGCCTTCTCTGGTGTGACTGGTGGAGTGCGCCGAGGAAAAGCTTTGCGCATTTCTGCCTCCATAGATCAAAATCTGGGTAATAGAAATAGACAGCAGAATAGCAATTGTCTGTAGCACCTGTTATAAAGATTGCAGGTAGTCATACTGGCAAGAAATAAAGATTTAAATGGATGGGTGGCTGAAGCGATGAAAGGGGAGCTGTTACCAGTTGCACTGCATCATGTGGTCTCCTTCTTTTTGTTTTTATAACATAAAATGAACCACACGTACATGTAGCCAAATATATGATGAGTTCAGTATCACAGGTGGCAAACTGTTTATTTCAAAAGTACGAGTAGTGTTAACTGTGGAAACATATTTTGTTTGCTTAATGTGTTTACACATCACACACCCTTTACACTAGAACCATTCGGTTTGTTAAGCCACATATTTTTGTGGCTATCTGTAAAATGGTTGTGTGTCAAAATATCTCTTAAGACAGGTGTTCTTCTATAGCCATCCTGGGTGGGACATTACAAAGATTTTTTTAGTTTTGGTTCTGCTGCAAGTACTTGCCATTGACGTCTCAAAATTATTTCAAGTTCTCTTGCCTGGCTGACTAGGTAATAGTGTAATTAAATCTGTTATCTGTGTTGTTCCTAACATCCTTATCTTTCAGTAGATCATTTCTTTCTGTGACTAGTGCTATGCGCCTTGCTTGTTAAATTTTATTAATGTTATACCCCCTTTGTATAAGCCTTTCTGTTAATTAATTTGCTCCTACATGAAAGTAAGTATATGTGAAGATAAATTTATAATCTGTTTTGGTCTTACCTCTTCCATGATCTCCTCCCCTATAGGATCTCCTCGGGTAGAATTTCCCCCAACTGTGATGGTGGAACTCTCTGGGAACTGTACATTTAATCATCTTCCTCATCGAGCTGCCTTCTTTTTCTTCTTCCTGGCTCATTGTAGTCCCTCTGACTCTCTTGCAATCTGGGACTCTTCCGGGGTGGAGGGGGTGGAGTTGGAAGATTGTAGTATGCTGAGGCATACTGAAGTTTCATTGGTTGTGGGTCCATTGAATGTCCATCTCTCTCTGAAAAGAATACCCTCTGTTTGATTCCTCAGTCTCTGATTCACTTCCTTCAGTCATGTATTCAAAGGATGCATTTTTGACATTTTTTTAAAATCTCTTTATGCTTGGATTGATTATTCCATTTAAAATATTTCCCCTTTCCCAATTGTCTTTATCTCTGACAAACTTTGTGGTCTTGACTGTTTTCAATGCTTGGTCTAATTTCAGAATCAGCTCTTTGTTTTTGTTTTAAACTATCAAATTCCCCCAGATCTTTAAACTTGATTACTTCTTGTTGTTGTTTTTTTTAAGTTCTTCTTTTAGTATGATCTCCTTCTCCTTCCCATATTTAAGGATCAATTTAATGAGTCTTAAACTGGCACCTATAAGGATTTCTTCCCACTCTTTTAAAAATGTTTGACTTTCCGTCCCCACAGGCAAGGTTTTTTATCAACCTTAAACACCTCAGTACTCTTTTTACCTCAACATATGCTTCAAGGTTAGCGTTATTCCAGAAGAGTCTTTGCAATTGATGTGTTAACTTCTCCAATTTTCTAAAGGCTTCTGTCAACGATTGTGTTTCTGGAGTTTGAGTTGTAATATTTGAATTTTCCTGAAGAAAGGAGTTCGCTGTAATGGCTGTTGTGAGAAGCTGTTCCATATAGGCCAGCAGATTATCCAATTGGGTATTTCTAGTGTAAGAAAAATTAAGATTGGAGGTAGCTACGAAAGTGTCATTTTGTTGAACATTCATGATGTTGGTCATTTAAATAGAATTATTTAGAAAAGGTGTATACCTACAGGCTTTTACATGTATGGCTGACTCTTTTAGGCAAGACACTTACTGTCTCTTTTCTACAGCTTGAAAAAATGTTGAGTCTTGCTATCCCACAACCAGTTTGTTAACACTTTATACTAGAGACAGAAGCAACAAGAGTGTGCATACAGATTAGTGATGCTAAAGGAACCACACAAAATATTCTGTCATGCATTCCAAACACACACTAAAGCCTAACAAAGGATGCCAAACTAGGAAATTAAAAAACTTACATTTTTATGAAAATATGACCAACACAAACATCTGACATGTTTCAGATGTTACTCCTTCATCAAAGGTTAACTGGTAACATACAACACCTATTATTTATCTGTATTTTTTATCATGAGATGATATGGATGCACTTTTGGTAATAACAGTTATTGCTGAATGAAGTGTTTGAAATTTTATTACATAATTTTAAGAGATCAAGATTTAAGCTGTTTTTAATTAAGACATTACAAGGTGCTATTAAATCACATGGTATATTTTAACTATTTGATAGGTGTCGTATTTGTTACCAGTTTGCCTTTGATAGAGGAGTAACATCTGAAACATGTCAGGCATTTGTGTTGGTTGTATTTTGATTAAAATGTAAGTGTTTTCATTTCCTAGTGTGGTGTCCTTTTTTAAGCTTTAGTGTGTGCTTGGAACTTATGACAGAAGAATCAATTAAAAACTTGGAGCATTATACAGGCAAAGGCACAACCTCACTCAAGCAGAAAAATGTAAAGCCATGACCAGCTTGATCCTCCCCTTAACTGACTTTGGAATTACAATATATGGGGCAGCTGCCGACACTGTCATTAGCAGAGTCAAACTAGCCCTAAATCAGGCTTGTCAATTTGTTCTTGGTGCAGACAGGCTAACACACACTCATTCCCCCTATGCCCAGACCAAATGGCTCACCATGCATGACAGAATAAAATTCCAAACATGCCTACTTGGCAAGAAAGCACTATTGGGCCTCATACCAGCTGGAATATAGAACCTACTTTGTCCACTCCCAAAACATCACTGTACTAGGAATGCAACCAGAAATGCGCTCACTGCTCCATATCACAAAACAACACAAGTCTCATGCTCTTTTGCTACCAGGAAACAGAAATGGATAACTGAGCTACCATAATCCCTACTATGTATACCCCAAATAGTACAATTCAAGAAAACTTCAAAACAAGTACTCACCCCCAACACCAACTACAATTGCCACTGATACAGTACATCTCCACTTTTGAACAATGCCCCACCACGTCATCTAACAATACTCTTGAAGTTACTACTTCCCACCTTACCCTTAACCCCTCACCATCAAATACTGCCTTTGTCTAATTATGTTCTGACAAGGCCAAATTCTGTGTGCTGCTTTCTATCTCGTAGGTAACATATTTATATGTTTTCATGTTTAAACTCTGTTGTATGTGAAATATTACTTTAATGATGAGGAACCTTTGTAAATCAGCTACTCTGGCTCAAAGGTGTTGTATCTGATTCCACAAATCAATAAAATAAATAAATAAAATGTGTTGCCTTGTGACTGTCATTAGTTAGAGTCAGCTGGAAAGCAACTTCCACTAGATGCCTTTTGGTCACCTTTGCAAAAAGAAACCAATACTAGTTCTTGCCATTGTTTCAGACAGGGACTTCATGCCAAGAGATTTTTTTTGGGGGGGGCACATAGTTAAAAATTGGTATAACGGGAAGAATAAATTACACTTTTACAGTGTTTCCCAGTCCAAAAAGTAATACTTAGATAAAAAATGGGGGAAGGGGTGTGGGCACATGCTCCACAGCATCTATGTGTATGATTACCCTACTTTTAGACTAGGCTTGTGGATACCTAAAAATGAAGCTGCTGAATACTGGGAAGGCACCCATGAAGTACCGGTTAAATCTATCTTTTTATAAAGCAAATATATTCTTCTTAAAGAGATTTTCCAGTTTCATGCACCCCAAACAACAACTCTCAGTATACATCAAAAAGAATCAACACACAATTCACCTATATTTGAATTTCAGGACCTGCCAGGTCATGTTGCACAAGAGCTGTCTGCTCAGCAGCACATCAGCTCTCTTCCCTGCAAAACACTGGCCATGCCAGTTCTCTCATTTGCCATTCAGAGGCACTTCATCTCCCTCCATCAAAAACACCAGCCATGCCAGTACTCGCACCATGGAGCAAGTTATTTGAGAAGGCTTCTGCCAGGAGATACTGATGTCCAGTTTCACTGGGTGCAGGGAGTAACTGCTGCATTTGGTTGTAGGGAAGAGCAACTGGGCTGTGCTTGGGTGAAAGAAGGGGCTCAACAGGGTAGGTTTCAGTAGCAGGGGATCACACTGGTCTGGGTTTGCTTACAAGTGAGGGACACACTAGACATGACTTAGGCACAGGAGGGGACTAGCAGGCTGGGCTTGGGAGCAAAAAGTAAGCAAGTGGGCTAGACTTGAGTGCAGGAGTGGGACTCAAGAGATGATCATCAGAGCAGGAAAGGACTTACAGTAGTGGCTAGGCTTGTGTGCAGGAGGAGGGACCCACTAGGATGGGCTTCTATGCAGGAAAAGACCCAGTGGTCTACGCATGTGTGCCAGTGGTCTAGGCATGTGTGCAAGTGTATTGATTTTATGTGCAGGAGGGGGACCCAGAGGCTGGCCATCATTACAGAAGGCTTTGGTTCAGGAGGGGATCCAGTGGCCTGGACTTGTATGTAGACGGGGACCCAGTGGGCTAGGCATGGATGTAGAAGGGCAACCCAATGGGCTAGGCATGTGCACAGGACAGGAACTCTGGGGACTGAGTGGGGGTTCAAGAGGGGATACCACGGGCTGGGCTTGGTTGCAAGAGAGTGGACCCAGTCTGGGCATTGGTGCAGGAGGGGGACCCACTGGGATTTTCTTGTGTGCAGTAAATGGACCAAGCAAGTGGTATTTACATGCAGGAGGGTGTGCAAGTGGGATGTGCATGAGTACAGGAGAAGGGACCCAGAGTATGTGCATCAGTGCAGAAGTGGCCCCAGCGGACAGGGCTTGGGCAAAGGAGAGAACCCAGTGGCTGGGCATGGATGTAGGAAGGGGACCCATTGAGTAGGACTTGGGTGCAGGATGGTACACAGTGGGCTGGACTTGGGTCCTTCAGGGGATCCAGTGGTCTGAGGTTTAGGAAAGGACCCAGTAAGCTGAGTTTTCATGCAATAGGGGGACTCAAAAGGCTGGGCTTGTGTACAGGATGGTGACCTAGTGATCTAGGTTTGCATGCAGAAGGAGGATCTAGTGGGCTGGGCTTCTGTGCAAGAGGGGCCCAGTGGGCTGGACTTCATTCCAGGAGGGAACCCAAGAGGCTGGTCTTTGGAGCAGAAGTGGACCCAACAGGGCTAGTGGGCTAGGCTTGTGTGCAGGAGGCAAGCCAATGGGCTTGGCTTGGCTGCAGGAGGGGACTAAGTTTCCTGAGTTTGGGTGCAGGAGGAGGACCCAGTGGTCAGGGCTTAGAAATAGGTGAGGGACCCAGTGGACTAGGCTTGTGTGCAAGAGGGGAACAAGGGTGCTGGATTTCTGTGCAGGAGGGAACCCAAAGGGTTGGGCTTGGTTGCAGGAGGGGTCCCAGTGGGATGGGGATGTGTGCAAGAGGGGAGCCAGCAAGCTGGACTTAAGTGCAGGAGGGGACTTAGTGGGTTGATCTTGGGTGCAGGTAAGAGACCCAGCGAGCTGAGCAAGGGTGCAACAGGGGACCTATCAAGCTGCACTTGTGTGCAACAGAGGACCCGGTGGGATGGACTTGGTTGCAGAAGAGGGACCCTGTGCACTGAGTTTGTGTGCAGAAGAAGGACACAGTGAGCTGGAAATTGGTGCAGGAGTGGGAAAATGGCCTTTTCTGCAGGAGACAACCCATTGGGATGGGCTTGGGTGCTGGAAGGGACCCAGCAGGCTGGGCTTGAGTGAAGGAGGGAGCCCAGTGGGTTAAGCTTGTGTGCAGGAGGGGAACCAGTGGGATGGGTTTGGTTACAGGAAGGAGATCCTGTGAACTGGGCTTGAGTGTGGAAGGAAGACCCATTGGGCTGGGCATGTGTGCAGGAATGGGACTGAGTGGGTTGGCCTTGGGTGCAGGAGAAGGCCAGTAGGCTGGGTTTGAGTGCAGGAGGGAGCCCAGTGGATTGAGCTTGTGTACAGGAGGAGACACAGTGGGATGGGCTTGGCTGCAGGAAGAGGACCTTGGGAACTGGGCTTGAGTGCAGAAGGAGGACCCAGTGGGCTGGGCATGGGTGCAGGAGTGGGACCCAATGGGGTGGGCTTTTCTGCAGCAGTGGACCCAGTTGCCGGGGCTTAGGTGCAGGAAGGGAGCCAGTAAGCTGGGTTTGCATGCTGGTGGTGACCCAGTGGTCAGGGTTTAGTTGCAGGAGGGGGACCCTTTCGGTGGGGTTTGTGTACAGGAGGGTATCAAGTGGGCTGGGCTTCTGTGAAGGAGGAGGACCCAACAGGCTGGGCTTGTGTGAGGAGAGGAACCCAGCTTGCTGGGCTGGGTACAGAAGGGATCACAACAGGCTGGGCTTGGGTGCAGCAGGGGCCACAATAGGCTGGGCTTTGGTCCAATATGGAACCTTATGGGCTGGGCATGAGTGCATTAGGGGGACCTAGCATGCTGGGTTTGGGTGCAGGATGGAACTACATTGGCTGGGCTTGGGTGCAGAAAGGAACACAACAGGCTGAGCTTGGGTGCAGTATGAGACTCAGTAGGCTGGACTTGTGTGCAAAAGGGGACCCAGTGGGCTGGGCTTCTGTGTAGGAGGAGACCCAGTGGGCTAGGCGTGTGTGCAAGAGGGAACCCAGGTTGTTAGGCATGGGTGCAGGAAGGAGACCTAGTGGGCTGGACTTCGGTGAAGAAGTAGACATAACAGGTTGGGCATGGGTACAGGCTGAGACCCAGTGGGCTGGCCTTGTATGCAAGAGGAGTCCCAGTGGGCTGGGCATGGGTGCAGGAAGGGGCCCAGTGGACTGTGCTTGGCTGCAGTAAAAGGGCCCAGTGGGTTGGGCTTGGGTGTAGGAGGGAGACCTTTTGGGCTGGCCTTCTGTGTGGGGGGGAGCCTTTGGGCTGGACTTCAGAGCAGGAGTAATGCAATGGGTTGGCCTTGGTAGGAGGAGGACCCAGAGGGTCAGGCATGGGTACGTTAAGGGAGCTAGTAAGCTGGGCTTGTTTGTAGGAAGGGACATAGTGGACTGGGTTTCTAAGCAGGAGGAAGATCCAGTGAGCTATGCTTGTGTGCAGGACGTGACTCAGTGGGCTGGGCTTGGTTTCAGGAGGGGGACCCAGTGGGATGGGCTTGGGTGCAAGAGGGAAGCCAGCAAGCTGGGCTTGTGTGCAGGAGGGGACCTAGTGAGCTGGGGATGGGTACAGGAGCAGTACCCAGTTAGCTGATGGATGCAAGAAGGAACACATTGAGGTAGGCTTGTGTACAGGAGGGGACCCTAGGTGGATGGGCTTGGCTGCAGGATAGAGACCCTGTGGACTGGGCTTGGGTGCAGGAGTGGGACCCATTGAGCTGGGCTTTTCTGCATGAGGGGACCCAGTTGACTGAGTTTGGGTGCAAGTGGTGGGGTCCCCAGTGGATTAGGCATGGGTGCAGGAGGGGATCCAGTAAACTGAGCTTGTGTGCAGAAGAGTGATCCAGTGGCCAGGGCTCTTGTACAGGAAAGGATTCACTGAGTTGGGCTTGTGTGAAGGAAGAGAATCCATCAGGCTGGACATGTGTGCAGGAGGGAGACCAAGCTTGCTCAGTTTGGATGTAGGAGGGATCCCAATCATCTGGGCTTGGGTGCAGGAGGACACAAAATGGGCTGGGCTTGGGTACGGGGGGGACTTATGGGCTGGGTCTGGGTTCAATAGTAGACCTAACTGGCTGAGTTTGGGTGAAGGAGTGAACCCAGTGGGTTGGGCTTGGGTGCAGAAGGGAACACAACAGACTAGACTTGGGTGCAGGATGAGGTTCTGTGGGTTGTGTGCAAGAGTGGATCAATTGGACTTGGCACGGGTTTAATTTTCAATTTGCTTTTAGTTTTCACTGCATATTAAGAACTCAGTGTACAGCTTGCCAGGCAGATTAACCCCTATGTATCATGAGTGACAAAAATGGATATTTTATTGGTCTGCCCATTACCTCTGACTTGCCCACACCTAGAGCATTGAGCAAGATTCTGGAGTCCACACTTATGGAAGGACTGGAACAGAGTGGAGGCAGTGCAGAGAAGGGCAACCAAAATGATCAAGGAGTTATGGGAAAAATCATGTGAAACATAGAAACATAGACTTTGATGGCAGATAAGAACCACTTGGCCAACCTAGTCTGCCCATTTCTCTACCTACAGGATAAGCCACAGATCCTAGTTAACCAACAGCCTATTTCTTCCTACCCCCACAAGAATTGCCTTATGTCTGTCCCATGCATTCTTAAATTCTCCCACAGTTTTAGACCCCACAACCTCCTCAGGAAGGCTGTTCTATGCATCCACTACCATCTCTGTGAAAAAAATACTTCCTCACATTTCCCCTGAACTGCCCCCTCTATCTTTAAATTGTGTCCCCTTGTTCTTGCACATCTCTTTTTCTGAAAGACGTTATCCTCTTGGACTTTGTTGATTCCACTGAGGTATATAAAAGTGTCTATCATGTCCCCCTTCTCCCTCCTTTCCTCAAGGGTATACATATTAAGCTCCTTTAGTGGCATTTCGTATGACTTCTCTTGCAGACCCTGCAACCATTTTAGTTGCCTTCCTCTGGGCTGCCTCTATTCTGTCTATGTCCTTGCAGAGATGAGGTCTCCAGAACTGGATACAGTACTCTAGATTTGGTCTCACCAACTGTCTGTACAGAGGGATAACAACTTCCCATTTTCTGCTGGTGATGCCTCTCCCTATGCATCCCAGTATACCCCCAGCCCTCCCTACTGCCTTCTCACATTGCTTGCTAACCTTTAGGTCATCTGATATGATTACCCCCAGGTCCCTTTCCTTTTTTGTTGTTGCTGCTACCTCCCCCACCATTGTGTAATCTTCCCCTGAGGAAAGGTTGAGAGATATCCACATGTATACTTTGGAACAAGGAGTGAGAGCGGAGACATGAGAGAAATATCTAAGTATCTTCATGGGAATAATAGAATAAATCAGACTGAACTGTGCACTTCAAAATTGAACACAAACACAAGAGGAAATCATTTGATGTAGGTTGGAGGAAAATTCAGGAGGGATGTCCAAAAGTATATCTAAGTATCTTCATGGGAATAATAGAATAAATCAGACTGAACTGTGCATTTCAAAATTGAACACAAACACAAGAGGAAATCATTTGATGTAGGTTGGAGGAAAATTCAGGAGGGATGTCCAAAAGTACTTTTTCACTGAAGGAGTGGGGCCCACATATTCAAAAGAGATGTGCGGCACATCCCTAGATGCACCTGTGCATCTCTGGACTTGCAAGGGCCATTGGGGTGTGGCAATATTCAGAAGCCCCGATGTGCCCCGCAAACCCAACTGCACTGCTGCTTGGAATATTGTGATGCAGGCATGCAAATGAGGTGCCCCTCATACATATTCTCTGCATCACAATATTCAATCGTCCCCTGCTGAAGACATGGTCAGATGAGCCGGCTAAAAGATAAGTTTGCAAAACCCTACCCTAACTATGTGCTAGGCAGGATGGTGCCATGTGCAAGTCCAAGGTCAGTCATATGATCCCCCCCTTCCTGTGCACTGGTCTGACATAATGCCACACCCCTCCCCAAGTCTGATCATCTTAAAGTAACAGTGTGTCCCTAGCCCCTGTTCCATAGTGTAGGGTCCCCCTTCCCCAGCCCCAATCTCCAGAAACTGACACATGTACCCAATCCCCTGTACCATAGTGTAGGGACCCGCCCTGATCACTGTAAAATAATGTTATGTCCTTAGCCCTCTGTTCCATAGTGAAGTGTCCCCCCTCTCCAGCCCCAATTACAGAGAAAAATAATATTTAAATACAAGATCCCCATTTCCATTGTGTAGAGACCCCCATCCCAGTCACTGAGCAAAATAATGATAAAGTAACAGATCCCCTTTTCCACAGTGTACAGATCTCACTCTGTGCCCAGGTCAGTTTAGGAAAGACACATAAATATGATTCCTTGTTTCCATAATGTAGTGTCCCCCCAAGCGCCCACCCTGGTAGGCGGTAACTCACCACACCACACGCACCCATCCCATCCTGTATTGGCAACAGGCACAGTTCTCCTCACCCTGCCATGGCCAGTTCCCAGTACCTGAGTGTGTACAGTGACTAGTACACACTCATTGGTTGCCCTGACAACCAATAAGCATGTACTATTTACTGTCCATGCTTGGGTTGGTGGCTGGCCATGGCAGGGTGAGGAGGGCTGTGTCAGTCACTGGCATGGGACAGTATGTTGGGATGTGGGGTGGTGGATTACCACCTACCGTGTTGGGGGGACACTACACTATGGAAACAGGGTATTGTATTTTATGTATCTTTCCTACAGTGATCTGGGCAGGAAGGGGGGTATCTATACTATGGAAAAGGGGATCTTTTATGTTATTGTTATTTCACTCAGTGATCAGGGCAGGGAGAGGGTCCCTACACTATGGAAAAGGGGATCTGTTACTTTACTATTATTTTGCTAAGTGATTGGGGCAGGGAAGGGGGTTCCTACACTCTGGAAAAGAAGATCTGTTATTTTATTATTATTTTGCTCAGTGATTGGGCAGGAAGGGGGATCCCTACACCATGGAAACAGGATTCTTGTATTTAAATATTATTTCTGTTGGTGATCAGGGCTGGGGAGGAGGGAATGCTACACTATGGAAAAGGGGGTTTGAGTGTGAGAAAAGAATTAGTAAGGTGGAGAATGCCATTCCTAAGATGACCAGGACCTTGGAGAACAGCAATAAAGAACTTGAGGCTCTTAAACACAAAGTTGAAGACCTGGAGTCCAGGTCGAGGAGGGCTTACTTAAAAATTGGGAGCCTCCCAGAAGGTATAGAGGGATCTGATGCCATAAGATATTGTGAAGCCCTTCTCTCAACTGTCTTAGGTCTCTCATTACCAGAGCAAAGAGTGGAACTATACAGAACAGATCGCGCATTTGGTCCAAAAGATAATTTGGGTAGACCTCGCTTCATGCATGTGATACCAATAAGATACAAAAATAAAGAAAAAATACTAGTGAAAGCACATATTGAGAAAGGCTTGTCTTATAGAGGGATATGACTTAAAAGATTTCCTGATATACCACCAACAGTTTTAGCTAGAAGAAAAAGTTTTGATTTAATAAGAGACAAATTAAAAAAAGAAGGAAAACCATTTTCTCTTTGCTCTATCCTGCAAAACGTAGAGTCAGCCTAGATGGAAAAATTTTATTTTTCCACACTCCATCAGAGGTAGAGGCAGCCCTATCAAAACATTCTAAATATTCAACAGATTCCACTGACCCAGGAGTATCATCCACTTCTGCTTCCAATGTTTAGCCTACTAGGGCATCATATGTAAAGTGAGGGGAGTCTGAAAAGAGGAGGGGAGAGATGAAGTAGGGGAAGGGGAGAGGGGGAAAATACAACACACATCTCCTCCTTTTTGAAAAGGCTAACATGCTTGGGGAAACATTTGTAAGGGTAGATAGATATAAGGTTGGATAATTATTTTTGATTCAAAGAAAGACAACAGAAGGATTGGCAGATTCACCATTAGTACCGTCTTCATGCACAGTAGAGGTACAGCAACCTCACGAGGGGAGACATCCGTTCATTATTAGGATATCTGGGTCTCTCTATGGAAAAATGCAGAAACACATTTTATTGGGAAATGTAACTCAAACCACTGCTTCTTACAAATCAACCTTTTTTTGTGGGGTGGGAAGCATGTTACAAAAAAAAAAAAAACATTAAATAGGATCATACAAAAGCTGCATGGATGCCAATTAATATTATTCTGAAAGATAAGCTAAGGAATAAAAAGACAAAAGGATACCGTCCAGTTAGTGGAAGAAATATCCAGATGGGTCTAGAGGGAAGTATAACAAACACCTTATATAAGGAAGTTAAATTTGGTGTCCTGGCAGAGCTCAACAGGTACAGAAAAATGCAGGAGGAACAAAAGGGGGCAATAGTTAAACCAAATGGCTAACCTAATGATAATTTCTTAGAATTTCAAAGGGTATAGGGAAAGAGTAAAGATCAGAAAAGCGGTTAAGATTACAAAAAAAAAAGAAATGCGAATTGTCTTCTACTTCAAGGAAACCTATTTTAAAGAAAAATAAGCTGTTTACTTTGGAAATTTATTTGTGGCAAGGGGAATGGCAATATTTATTAAAAAAAAAATTAGATCACAGACTTAACAAGCTTGTTGTGGACCAGACAGGGCACTTTATAATTGCTGAAATTGCCTTCTTGAATAAAACCATTACACTTAGTACAGTGTATGGTCCAAATAATGAAGATTTAACTTTTTACACTGATTTCTTTCTAGAGCTATCTCAATTTGATTCACACATAGTCCGGGGGGGACTTTAATTTCACCTTCAGTCTTATAGATAGGACCCCTTCCCATGCACACACACACACGCCACACACACACACACACACACACACACACACACACACACACAAATGTGAGCAGAAAAAGAGAACAGTGGATCTAGTAAAACAACTTGCCATAGATTTGGACATATTGGATCCATTCAGATACCAGTTTCCTGATTTAAAAAAATATTCTTAATATTCTAAAACATATAGTACATACTCAAGGATAGATTTGTTTTTTGATTTCTCAAAAACTTTGCAGGGAAATACAACATATATCATATGAAGCTATCAGGGTCTCTGATCACACTCCAATATTATTGGAAATTAAGGTAGAGGAGCAGAATTTGAGGAGTTTCTATACTTGGAAGTTTGACAATACTCTGTGAATTGATTCAAGTTCCAAAAAGAAAATCCAGGAAGAAATCAAATGATTTTTGATACAGAATAATACACAATAATTTGATATTCAAATTATATGGGAAGCTATGAAGGCATTCCTAAGAGGATGGGTGATGTCTCAAGTTGACATTAGAAAAAAGAAACACAACGCAAAACTTAATGAGCTGGAAAGGGATCTGGCCTCAGCAGAGGGAAATCATGTGAGTTCAGGCTCAGAACAGGCCAAACTGAAAGTCCTGACATTAAGAGACAAAGCTGAAAAAAATTTACAGGGACAAGTTGATAGAACCATGTATAAATTTAGGGCAACAAATTATTTTTATGGGGAATTGCCTGGAAAATTGCTGGTGTACCAGCTCCATTGTGAATCAAACAAAAATAGGATAGTCAGCATAAGAGGGGAGAGTGGGGATTTTTTGTCTACAGAGGAGGAGGAGGAAATCAATTTTACTTTTAAGTCTTTTTATGAGAAGCTATACACTCCAGAGTGAGTTGTAGATAGGGTATAAATAAGGGAATACATCTCTGAGTTGGAAACGCCAAAAATCTCAGAAGATGATTTGGAATTCCCAAACAGAAACATAACATTGGAAGAGGTATGTAAAGTTATTAGGGCATTGCCTAACTGAAATAGTCCTGGTCCTTAAGGCCTGCCATTTGAGTTTTATAAAAACCTGTATCAAATTTTAACTCCCTTACTGTGTGATCTATATCAAGGATTTTTAGGCTCTAGAAAAGTCCCCCAATCCCTTAACAAAGCAGACATATGTCTGATTCTCAAAAAACACACATCACCAGACCAGTGTGGCTTCTATAGACTAATCTCTCTGCTAAACAGTGACTACAAGATCTTTGCAAAGATTTTGGCAAAGAGACTGGCAAAAGTCATTCCAGGCCTGGTCCATCAGGATCAGGTAGGTTTTATAGAAGGAAGGAGACTATAACATAACACCAGAAGGGTGTTTAATAGGCCTTCTCAGTGGCGGACACAGCACTCCTGTCATTGGACGTGGAGATGGCCTTTGACAGGGTGAAGTGGCCATTCTTAGTGAAGACATTGAGAGGCATTGGGATTATGGGTAACTTCAAACTGAATATGATTGATTTATACAAAGCCCTGAGATAGAGTAAAAACAAATCAGTTACTTTCATTCCTTTTTCCTCTTCTGCATGGAACAAGACAGGGATGCCCACTCTCCCCTTTGCTATTTGCCCTGTTCCTGGAACCCCTAACAATTAAAATAAGATCTAAAAGCCACCTGATGGGAATAGTACTAAACACTCATCATTCAATAATTATGTTTTATGCAGATGGCATTTTGCTCTCTTTGGTAAGACCTGACTCCTCATACCCTACAGTGAAAAAAAATTAGGGTGAATACAGCACCCTGTCAGGGTACAAGATAAATTGGGGTAAAAGCAAAGTGCTTTATTTAGGCAATCCAGAGAACCTTACTGACCAGACTTTGAAATCTATAAAGAAAGACAATATTACATATCTGGGAGTATGTCTGGCTCAAGACTCTAATAGGGTAATACAGCTAAACTATGACCTGCTAGTAAAAAATATTAAGGTGGATCTGGAGAAATGGCAAAATCTCCCCCTAGTGCTTTTAGGAAGCATTAATATACTGAAGATGACTATTCTCCTCAGGCTTTTGTTTATGTTTGAATCTATTCCACTAACCTTGAAAAAAAATTATTTATAGAAATGAAAAAATTAGTAAGGAAATTTTCATGGAGGGACAAGCAACCAAGAGTAGACATGCACAAATTATATCAGAGTAGGGGGAGAGGGAGAATGAGTTGTCTGAACTTTTGGCTATGCTACCTAGCTACTCAACTGGAAATTGCTTTATATTGGTTTCACTATCCAACAGATAAATTAGTGGCAGGTCTTTACCTAGAGAAAGAAAAATTAAAAGGCATGGCACTAAAAAGTTCTCTGACTTTGAACATTCCAGAACAAAAGAGACACTTGTTTTTCTTAGACACAACTAAATCAAGTAATAATGCTTGGAATTCTGCCTTAAAAACAGAAATTGGGTGTGATAGAATATCAAAGCTTGCTCCAGTTTATAATAATGCCTTTTTTACACCATCAGCCTTGGATTACACATTTAAAAAGTGGTATTTTGATAAGGACATTCAAACAATAAGTGAGTTCTACAATGGTGAGAATGTAATGTCCTTTAAACAATTTCAGGATAAATTTGCGATTCCAGACAGGCAAAGATGGCAATCTATGCAAGTTTAAAACTTTATCTACAAAAAAAAATAGTAATTCATTCAGGGTATTAGACTCATTATTAGAGGTATTCTTTGCAAATCTGGATTCAAATAAACATTTGATATCAAGCTATATTCAGTTTTGTTAGAGAACAATAAATAAACAGAGGAAAGAGTAAGTATTCAAAACAACAGTTAAGGGGCCAGAAATAAGACATGATGGGAATGATGCAGTGCAATGGCTGTGGAGCAGCAGTCTTCTGGGAGACATTCTGGAGGATGTGGTGTTGTCCCACCTGCAGGCACCTCTCTGGGCTGAGGGAGGAGGTTACTCATCTCCAGGCTGAGTTGGCCAGGATCTGGGGGACCTTCTCTCCCACCCAGGGACCACCAGGGCCACTGCTGCTACCTCAGAGGCTGCCAAGAAAGAGAAGTGATTGGACCACAGTGGGCTCAGAGAGGGTGAGGGTGGTGGAACAGAGGTGCATCTCTCCAGCTGTACCTCTCCACAATTCGTATGCCACTCTGGTAGACTGTGGTTCCTCTATAGAGGCACTCACAGTGGAGAACAAGGAGGATGTTGGGAACCTCCACAAAGGAGACCCACAGGAGGGTGGCATGGGACCCCACATGGGAAGGAAACAACTCCTGGTGGGGGACTCCATTGTTAAGCAGGTAGAACAGGGGGAGTTAGGGGGAGAGGGAGGTAAGCTGCCTGCCAGGTGCCATGGCTTGGAGGTACAGGGAGCAAATCCTCAGAATTACCGGGAGCAGCTGCACGGGGGAGGGAGCTGGATGTTATTGTCCACCTAGGGACAAATGACCTGGCTGGGAAAGGGATCAGAACAGTGCAGAAGTTGATTGAGTTGGGGAGCAGCCTTCAACAAGTAGCATGCACAGTAACCTTCTCAGAGGTGCTGCCTGTCCATGGCATGACTGAGACTAGGGTGCTTCACACCATGGGATTCAATAAGTGGTTGAAAAACTGCTGCACAGCTCAGAGAGTTGGCTTCATTGGGGCCTGGAAGTCTACCTGGAGTGATACAAGCCTACACTGGAGTGAAGGTCTACATCTGTCTAGGAGGGGAACCAGGATCCTAGGTGATAGGTTTAAATGCTTCATTGGCAAGCATTTAAACTAGTCAAGTGGGGAGGCACTGGAAAGGAGCAGGGAAATCCTAGCCCCCAAAAAAATCAGGATAGTTAGTGAGATAAACACCAAGATAGAGATGTCGATAGGAAGAAGGGCAGGAGTAAATGAAGAAAACAACAAAGGCAGTAAGAACAGGGATGTTGCAAAAAGGGGTATGACCATCAAGAAATGGAGGGTAATGAGTACCAGTGCCAGTAGTCTGGGCAACAAGATCCCTGAACTTGTGGCCCTGATGGAAGAGGGATGCCTGGATAGTGTGGCAGTCACAGAAACATGGTACACAGAGAACCATGACTGGGATGTTAACATACCAGGGTACACAACCTACAGGAGAGACAGGGAGGGTAGAAGAGGGGGTGGAGTAGCTTTCTATGTAAGAGAAGGGATAAAAGCAACATAACAAAAAAGTAAACAGGGAGGAGAGGAGGCACTGTGAGTCATCTTAGAGACTGGAAATGGCACCACAATCTGCACAGGGGTTGTATACAGACCCCCAGGCAATGGGGAAGGAATGGACAAGGATATGATAGAAGGCATCCTTAGGATGGCAGAGAAAGGTGAGGCATTGTTGATGGGGGACCTGAATATGCCAGATGTTTAGTAGAGCATCTTTGCTGCAGCCACATTCAAGAGCAGAGCCATTCTTATTGCCCAACAGGGGGCATGCATCAGACAGCTTGTGTTGGAACCATGTTGGGAGGGAGCAATCTTAAACCTCATACTCTCAAATGGGGACAGTGAGAAGATCTCAGATGTAGAAGTGGGTAGCCATCTCAGAACAAGTGTCCACCAAACAGTGTGGTTCATGATAAACTCAGCTGCAGACGCAAGCCATACAAAAGTGCGGGTACTGGACTTCAGGAGGGATGACTTTGTCAAAATGGGAGAGTGCCTTAGAAAGGCACTAGCAAACAGGCAAGAAGGAGGGATGGAGCAACAATGGGGAAACATCAAAACTGCCATCACAGAGGCAACAAGCCTTTGTGTAAAGCAAGTAAACAAATCAAAATGAAAGAAAAAGCCACTATGGTTCTGAAAAGAGGTGGTGGGGAAGGTTAGGGAGAAAAAGATAGCATTTAGGAAGTATAAGGAAACACAGAAGGAGCAGGAAAGAGAACTGTACCAGTTAAAGCAGAAGGAAGCAGGGAAGGCAGTCAGAATAGCAAAGGCCCAAACTAAGGAAAAGATAGCCAACTTGGTTAAGAACAGGGATAAAACCTTTTACAGATACATTAGGGAGTGTAAAAAGACAAAGGGAGGGATAGTGAGGCTGAATAGTATGGATGATTGGTGGGCAGAGAGGGACAGTAAAAAAGCAGGGATATTGAATGAATACCTGTGCTCAGTATTCACAAAAGAGGAGGAAGGGGAGGTACCTAATCCAATTAACAGAGGTACTCTGGATGGGGGGGGGTTAATCCCAGTCTTTTCACAGAAGAAAGGGTTCTGAAAGAACTCCTAAAACTGAAGGTGGACAAAGCAATGGGGCCTGACGGGATTCACCCCAGAATTCTAAAAGAATTAAGAGGAGAACTAGTGACACCACACTACCCTTTTTAACAAATCATGGTATGATGGTGTGGTACCTGAGGACTGGAGGAGGGTGGATGTAATTCCCCTTCACAAAAGTGGGAGCAAGACAGAGGCAGGAAACTACAGACCTGTCAGTTTGACCTCTGTGGTAGGGAAAATGATGGAATCACTTCTGAAGGAAAGAATTGTTGAGTACTTAGAGGCCAGTGGGGCACAGGACCCAAGGCAGCATGGATTCACAGTGGGAGGGCCATGTCAGATGAATCTAATCAATTTCTTTGACTGGGTGACCAAAGTAGTAGACATGGGAGGGGCTGTGGACATGGCCTACCTAGACATTAGCAAGGCATTTGACACAGTCCCATGCAAAAGATTAATAAACAAATTAGCCAGCCTGGGAGTGGGTCCCATGGTGGTAGCCTGGGTAAAACATTGGCTGGACAACAGGCCACAGAAGGTAATAGTAAACAGAGTCCACTCTGAAGATGGGGGGGGGTAATAGTGGGGTACTGCAGGGTTCAGTACTGGGTCCAGTCCTTTTTAATGTCTTTATAAGTGACATTGCAGAAGGACTGGAAGGAAAAGTATGCCTCTTTGCAGATGACACAAAGATCTGCAACAGGGTTGATACACAAGGGGGGGTGGAAAGGGTGAGAAGGGATTTGGCAAGGTTGGAGGAATGGTCAGAAGTATGTCAACTTGGATTCAATGCAAAGAAGTGCAAAATAATGTACTTGGGAAACAAAAACCTAGGGGAAGAGTACACAATGGGGGGGTAGTAACAACAACAGAAATGTAAAGGTACCTGGGGGTAATCATATCAGATGACCTTAAGGCTAGCAAGCAATGTGAGAAGGCAGTAGGGTGTACTTGGGGGATACTGGGATGTATAGGGAGAGGCATCACCAGAAAAAAACAGGAAGTTGTTATCTCTCTGTACAGATAGCTGGTGAGACCCTATCCGGAGTACTGCATCCAGTTCTGGAGACCCCATCTCTGCAAGGACATCGACAGGATGGAGGCAGTCCAGAGGAGGGCAACTAAAATGATGCAGGGTCTTCAAGAGAAGCCATACGAGGAGAGACTATAGGAACTTAATATGTATACCCTTGAGGAAAAGGGGGGGCATGATAGAAACTTTTAAGTACCTCAGTGGAATCAATAAAGTCCAAGAGGGTAGTATCTTTCAGAAAAAGAGATGTACAAGAACAAGAGGACACAAATTTTAGATAGAGGGGGGATGGCTCAAGGGCAATGTGAGGAAACATTTTTCACAGAGATGGTGGTGGACACATGGAACCACCTTCCTGAGGAGATTGTGGGGACTAAAACTGTGGGAAAATTCAAGAATGCATGGGACAGACATAAGGCAATTCTTGTGGGGGGGTAGGAAGAAATAGGCTGCTGGTTAACTAGGATCTGCAACGTATCCAGTAGGTAGGGAAATGGGCAGACTAGGTGGGCCAAGTGGTCCTTATCTGCCATCAAAGTCTATGTTTCTATGTTTCTTCTCAGCTTAATGCAGCTAGAGGGGCTTGGGAAAGAGACCTGAATAAATTTATACCCAAACTCAATTGGACAACGGTTATTAATTCATATAGCATCAAAGTTAAAAATAACAGACTGCTCCAAATCTACTTTAACACTTTGCATAAAACCTGTTTGACCCCTGCAAGATTACACAAACTTGACAGTTCTATCTCTGAGCTCTGTCAGAGGTGCAGAAAAGAGAAAGGGACTCCTTCCCATATGTTGGTGGGATGTACAAGGATTGCAAGTTTCTGCATTTCAGTTTGGGCCACTCTTTGCAAAGTTCTTGGTTATGACTTCCCATTCGACCCAGGGATTATAGTATTCAATATTCAAATATAACCTCAGGATGTGTTGGCTAACCAAAAGATGTTCTTGAATATAGGAATTCTAGTGGCAAAAAAAACAGTTTTGCAACATTGGAAAGACATCGATCCACTTGCATTTTTAGAGTGGATGGAAAGGATGATAGACCATAGTAAAATAGGTAAGACAAGTTATCAATTAGAGAATGATTATGGGAAATATGAGACAATGTCATCTCATTTTTTGAATAATGTGGCTAATTTGAATATAAAATTTGTATTTTATGACTTAGCAATGATGAAGAGCTAAGTCTTCACGAGTTGTGATGATGACTGAAGCACCCATGCTCTGAGCTAAATAAAAAAAAAGGATATTGTATTTAAATATTATTTCTCCCAGTGATTGGGGCTGGGACGGACCCTGCACTGTGGAAAAGGGACTAGGGTACACTTTTGCATGTACAGTGATCAGGACTGGGGGGAGGGCTGGCCTGGCTCATTCAGCCTGACACAGTCATGCTAATGAGCCCATAATGGGCATGCATGAGGCCCCTTTGTACCATGCATGCCCAATGAACTTATTTGCATGTTTGGGCTGAATATCACCCTTGGGGGACACAGCACATCCAGGTATGTGCTATGCATTCCCCCATTGGTGGTCTACAGCCCCACACCCTGGATGCACTGTGCCATACATGGTGGCCGCCTGCTATGTGCCGCATATCTAGGGTCTGATATCCAAACAGAATGTGCAATCTGTTCCAATTGCTCATTCTGTTTGAATATCTCGTGAGAGCTGGCTGGCCCAATATTTTTCTATGGCACATCAATTTGCGCATGCATCTGGCTGGCTCTGAATATGGGGCCCTGGAAGTCAAATGAAACAATTTACCAAATGAGGTAGTATGTGCACAAACAGTGAAGGGATTCAAACTGGGCTGGAACAGGCACAGTGATCTGATAAGCTCAGGAAAGGATAAGACTGCTATTTGAAAAGGGATATATGGTCAATTGGGCTACTACCCAAGTACTAGGTAGGGTTGGGCAGACTAGATGGTCTGAATGGCCTTTTTTCTGCCATCACAGTCCATGTTTGTTTCAATTTTTCTATTATGTGTGTCCCATTTGTGGGGTAAATGTAGACATGGAATTTACAATGACCACATCAGTCACATCCAACCTGCTGTGGAGATATAATCTATCCAATACAGGTAGTGACTGTTGGGATAAAGGGATTGTAAACTATGCACGAGCATGTATTTTAAGTTATGTGGTCTACAACAGACCATGCATAAAAGTTTTCAGCCAATTGCTTTAGGAGAGGATCAGTTTATAATATGTCCCAGTCTCTCCTAATCACTGACTTGACCCTATTGCTGCTCTACTGAAAGTTTTAACAAAATGTAGGTTTTGTTCCCTTGGAGTACTTTCTAAATTCCAGTATATAAGGCACTCTCTGTTGACTGAGTCCATGGTAATTCTACCCTCCTGTATGACTGACTCACTACAGCCATTTTCTCAAAACCTTTGTTACAATTGATGGGCTATGATTTGGTAGGCAGTCTCTGAACCATAAGTCCTTTTGGACCTGTAGAACTGGCTCTTGGGCACATTCCTCACCATGTGGTAAGAGTGACAGATATTGGCCTGAATAATGGTATTCCAGTTAATTGGGTTTCTATATATTGTAAGTCTATTAGTATATTCCCAGATGAACATCTTACAAGATCAAGGTTCAATAAATGTGTCCTGTCCTTGTCTTGCATGACCGTGAATCTTAGATTACCTATGCTCTCCGATTGTTTATGTTTTCACAAACAAGGTTGTCCATGGACATCCATGGTCATCTCTGTTCTATCCCAGATCTTTATCCATGACAACTCCATCTATGGTTTGTCCAGGATTTATGGATCAGGTTTTCTATGGCTGATGTACAAATATCTAGGAAAAAACATGAAATCAAGAGAGACTAATTGAGAGAACTAGATCAATTTTTGATCACAAAATCTGATAAAACATTTTAAATTATGCCAGATAGTAGCCATGATTGTCTTTGATCTAAATATGGTTGGCACAGATGTATCTCCTTCCTGTCCTGTTTTATGGTCTTCTGTTCTATTACTCTACAAATGAGGAAGCACTGCCCAGGGTGAAAACCCTTTACAACTAAATCGCCTGTTTTTCTCCTCAGTTACTGGCTCGTACACACCATTGCAACTTATAGCATTCCCTTAACTGGTTTTCATTTAACTACAGATCATATTATTTTCCAGGAATTTTGGCAAATAGGGTGACAATGAGTCTTGCCCCAATTTGTGTTAGTAAAATCTTTCTGCCCCTGGAACAAAGGGCCTATACTAGGGGCCTGACATTCAAAAATGAGTAAAGCATAGTGCAAGGTTTTGCACTGCACTTTGCCATTGCCCAGGATGCCAAAGATGGTATTTCAGTCTGATAGCACACTGGCGTTATCTGATGGCATGTAGGGGCATGTCAGTGCAGTGCTAAATCAAGTAGTGCTGCTCTGGCATGGATCCCTGCAGTGCAGGGAATAGCACCTCTAGACCTGATAGCACCAGGAGTCCATGGCATAATGTTCTGCCAACTCCATGCAAATGAGCACATTGGGCATGAAAGGTGATGGAGGAGGCCATTTTCATGCCCCAAATGGCCTCATTTGCATGGAAAGAGGTGGCAGGTCTGCACCCCTGAGACTGGCCCTGCCCCCATTCTAGTCATCTGTCCCCATGAAAAATACAATTCTCTGGTGTCCAGTGGTTCCCCCACCCTCTGATTGCTGGCCTGAATATAGTAAATCTTTTCCCTGGTGTCCAGTGGTGCCCCACACCTTCTTATCACCAGCCTGTATATCTAAACTCTTTTCCCTGCTGTCCAGCAGTTCTCCTCTACCTTCTAATCACTGGCCCATATATATAAAACCTGTTCCCTGGTATACAGTGCCCCCCCCACCCTCCAAACACTGGCCCATATATATTCAACTTGTCTCTGGTGTCGAGTGGTCCACAGTCCCCAGTCCCTTGCCCCATAAAAGCCAATACATTCCCTAGTGTCCAGTGGACCACCACTTCCTGATCCCCTACCCTGTAAAAACTGATAGTCCCTGGTGTGCAGTGGTCCCCCACACACTCTGATTGCCAGCCCCATATTTAACACTGCAGAAAAGTGACAGTAAAGGTGAAGTTAATGAGAACTGCAGAAAAAAGATCATTATAACTCAGTCCCTGGCAGCTAGTGGTACCCCCCCACCAACTAATCCCAGTTCCCATAACAACATCCTTCCCTGGCATCTATTGGTCCCCCCACCCAACTGTGGGCACAGACCACCCACCTTGCCACCCCTCTATACCTGACATGCCAGAGTCATGGCTCAGATATGGTGACTAGCACAGCATTCCTCTCATATCCTCGGCTGTCTGCTGTATGAATAGACAGGGAGTGCAAATCCTACATATAGTACAGGAAAGGGTTTCACATATGTGGCAGGTGACCAGAGGGCAGGGGGGCCACTGGACAGTGGGGACAAGACTAATCACATATGGGCTGCTGATCAGAGACCACAGGACTGCTAGACACATGTGAAAGGGTTTCACACATAGAGATCGGATGTTGGGGGGACTGCTGGACACCAGGAAAAAGATTTACTATATGCAGGCCAGTGATCTAAGGCTGGGGAGGACCACTGGATACCTGGGAAAAGAGTTACTATATGTAGGCGGGTGATCAGAGGGCAGGAGGTACTATTGAGTGCTAGGGATACATTATAGCAAGAATGGGTCAGTGATTGGGGGGACTGCTAGGCACCACAGAAGTTAATTTTACCTTTCGGGACAGTGATTAGAGGGTGGGGAGGACCACTAGGCATGAAGGACATATATTAAAATACTAGGGCAAAGGATCAGAGGATGGGGGTGCCTCAGGACACAAGGGATGCTAATTTTTTAATGAGTCCAGGGTTCGGAGAGTAGGGGGTGCCACTGTCCACAAAGGAGCAGATGTGCTCCCCCATGGACTACATTGTTATAGGCTGCAGTTACTCCAATGGCCACTAGGGTTGCCCAGAGTAAGATGGGTTTTGTGCAGTGGTATTTTAGCCGTGCAAATTGATTGCATTAACCCCTTTTGTGCATCACAAATGCACTGAATATTGGGTTGCATGAGTATTCGTGTCCCCACCCCTCCCTTTGCCCACCCACATACATTATTTTTTGCACACATGTTAACCCTGTTAGCATTCACAACTGCCCCTTTTGAATATTGCGCTCTGACACAAAACCCAGTTTGCACAGGAAAACACTTATTTGCACCCGTGCCAGCTTTTGAATATCAGTCCCTTGCTCTGGCAACTCCATTCAGTTGTCTATTCCCTTTAACTGGATGAATAAGGGACAGTGATCTCTGGCCTATGTGCTACCCAAATACTTGAATTCCTTAGCACATACAATTTTGGGTACAAGGTCCCTAGGCATGTTAGAAAGGCACTTAAATCACATCTTTTAAATCATTGTGTTTGTACATATAATGCATAGGACTCTTTATCTGAATGCTTTGTATATTTGATAAAGTATGTCTTGTGTACTGTAATTTATTTCTTATTGTCTTGTTATTTTGTGTTGCAGCTGACCATGCAAGCGAGCTTGTAAACCCATGGATGAATCAGAGTTTAAATAAATAAATCTTATAAAAAGATATCTGTGGGGTTGCTAATGAGCATTGAGTGAGACAGATGCAAGTCTGTACAGCTCTGCTCCAAATCTTATTAAAAACAGTATTTTAACAGATCTTTAGGAGTATTTGACCACTAGAATTACTTTGTAAAACTCTATCAATCATGGAAGAATACTTAATTGCCTGTAAAACACCAGAAATGTGACTAAATTAATGGGTAAAAAATCTGGCCCGAGTGATACAATGAACAGTAGCGGGATTCGGCCTATCTCACTGTCAGCCACTGAGACTGCAGTGCTTAGTCGAACAGTCACAGAGCAGATTCTACAAGGTCTGAGCCCCAGGTTAGACACTTCTGAATAAAAACTCACTACTCTTGCCCCCAAGCTGGGATATCAAGCAAAGCGGATATCAGAGGTAGAACAACGGGTCTCAGACATTGAGGATGCCACACAGCAGGTTCCAGACAGGGTGGCGTAGTTGGAAAAGGAGATGGAAGACCTTTGAGAGGTAGTGTACTACCTGGAGAACTACAACAGAAGAAGCAACCTACAGCTTAGTGGCTTACCAGAAGGTAAAGAAGGAAGGAATGCAGCCAAATTCGGTGCAGTGACTCTCCCTAAACTACTGGGCAGGAATCCTAAAAATGGATGGTTGAAACTCGAGCAGTCTCATAGAACTTTGGCTCCACATCCTCCAGAAGATCAGCCCCCAAGACAGATCATTTTTGACTTCATAATTTCAAAGACAAGCAAGAATTTATGGCAGCCTATAGGGCCAAGAAGGAGTTATCATTTGAGGGAGCTAATATAATATTAATAATATTCTTTATTTTTAATGCGTCTTTCAAAAATCAAGGCGCAGAACAGGTTATAAAATCACACCATAATAAAACATTACAATACAAATCAATAATATATCACGCTAAACTCACGCTGCACCAGGATCTCTCACAGCGTGTTCAGAAAAAGAGGCAATCATTCAGTGTGGCTATGAATATGCTACAGGAGCGTGGCATAGAATTATTTATGGCCTACCCAGCAACAGTCTGCGTGAGATCAGAAGGGGCCAACTATTCATTCTGGGAACTGGATAAATGCAAGGCTTTCATCTCTATTTGGGACAAAAAGAATGGGGCAAAATGACTGCATAAAAACTGGTGGCATTACATAATACAGGTACTGAGACAAACACAGGCAGTTTCCAGTTTTTTTTACATCTGACAACATGCTGGGATGCTTGGACAACCGTCTAAGCACCTCCAACGAAAATTCCACATGGCCGTGAGTTAAGTCAGACTATCACTGGGTGAACTGACTTAATCCTACATTCTGGGAGGGTGCCTAATCACCCAAGCTATAACATGCTTTTCTTCTCACTTTAACAAATCCCCTTGAAAATCAAGATTAAGTGGTTTGAGTGCTATATCTGGAGTTGGGGAACATCATAATGGGATGCATGTTATGTTTTTTTTTCTCCAATTACTTTGCATAGGGGAAAATCAGGGTGAGGCACCAGAAAGAAATGGTTCCACGCCAATAAGACCATTCCCCAAGTCACAGATGAGGAGAAGGTGCATTAACAAATGTTGGAGGGGTGGATTGAGGGGGGAGTATCCTCTGGGCGTGAAGCTGCAATGTTCTAGGTGGGAGAATTTTACCTCCTGAGTGGTGCACAGTATATGGGTCTAAATCAGCACACTACAACAAGTTGGTTTTGTTAAAAATGTTTAACAATGTTAAACTCTGTTAAATAATAAGGCTGAACCAAGGGGGCAGAGGGTGGAAGTGGGCGTGTGAGGGAGATTGGGTCCAAGAACAATTTAGCCACTTAGGCTGCTGGTTCTAAGGGATGGAAAACTAAACTGATTTAGATGTATGACTTATGAGTATTGGGGCAGAGGGAAGGGGGATGACAAGTTGGGGAAAGTTCAAAAGTTCTAATTCTTGTTTACTATTACAGCATTTCTTATTTTATATTTTATGCATTCAACATCTGAGTTTACAAACTGATATATATATATATATATATATATATATATATATATATATACCTGTATATATGATGTCTACAAGGTTTGCAATCAGTTGGGCATAAAAATAAGGATCTCAATAGAGGAATCTTAAATATCCCATATGGCTAATAGAATAGAAACTGATGTATTTGTTTCTTGGAATGCCAAAGGCTTCAATACACCAAAGAAATGGTCTAAGATACTGTCAGCCCTTTAAAGACAGACTACCCAAGTTGCAGTGCTACAAGAGACACACTTAATATCGAAAGAGCACGGAAAATTGGTGGGAGGCTGGGTAGGCTCATGTTATGTGGCCTCATATTCATCGCACAAAAGAGGGGTGGCCATATTAATAAATAGAAATTTCCCACTAGATATAAACAAAGAGGTGAAAGACAACAAAGAAGGGGGATATGTATTTATAGCGGGCAAGGTGAGGGGGCAAGAAATTACAATAGTAAGTGTGCATGCACCGGCAGTTTATGACCCTCTTTTTTTTCAGAACCTGCTAGACGTACTTAATAAAGAACAATTCCCGGGGCTGATCATGGGAGGTGATTTTAATTGTATAATGGACTGGGAACCTGGACTATTCTGGGTTAAGCCGCATACAAAATAGGACTACTGGAGTGTGGACAAGGGGACTACATGACAGTTGGAGGGCAATTAAAACAGGAGCTAAAGAATTCTGTTTCTACTCTCTTCCACATGACTCATGGTCTAGGCTGAACTATATTTTTTAACAAAAAATATTTGTAATAAGGTGAAACAGCCCAATTGTGATCTCAGATCACTCTATGATTCAGCTGGACCTGGAGCTGGGGAGGGGAGGTAGAGGGGTAGGGTCATGGAGATTCCCAACATATCTTATGTGTAAAGATTTTCAGAAATACTTGAAGTCTAAATGGGAAGAGTATTGGATTAACAATAAGGACTTGGTCACCTCTCATTGAGTGATATGGGAAGCCAAAAAGACCTTTATGAGAAGGACAATAATTAGTTATACAATTAGAATTAAAAGGTAACGACGGGAGAAGATCAATAAATTAGAACAGGCAATTAAAGAGCTGGAGCTGAAAGCATTGCAGGAAAATAAGGAAGAAGACAGACAACACCTAATATTAGAGAGAGAGGCTATTAATGACATCCTCACAGGAGAAGTGAAGAAAAAGCTATTTTTTGCTAGGCAAAGGATATATAAATGGGGGAACAAGTCGGGTCCATTATTGGTAAAACTAATGAAGGGAGGAAGGGTAGCTAGTAGAATTGTGACAATAAATGACAAAACAGGATGGTTAACCAAACAATGAAGAGAAAATAGGAAAGGCCTCTATGGAATATTATGCACACCTATACAAAGAGGAATGCAAAGAGACTGAAAATGAAGCAAATCAATTTTTAAATGGGATCCAGCTCCCCTCCCTAGATGAGCAAAAGGCAAAAGTGCTAGGGGCCCCTATTACAAAAGGGGAAGTGAGAAAAACAATAGTAGGCCTCAAATCAGGAAAGGCAGGGGGGATCAAATGGGTTTGGGGCAGAGTATTACAAACACATGAGGGACGTACTGGCAAAACCATTGTGCAACCTAATTGAAGAAGCTAAGGGGGGTCTGCCTGCTTCATGTGCAATGGCCAGTATATGCCTACTACTAAAACCAGGTAAAGATAGTTCAGAATGTTCACCTTATAGGCCCATTTCCCTCCTCAATTATGATTGTAAAATAATAGCTAAAGTGCTTGCCACACTCTTAGAAAAATTCCTAACACAGCTTATTCACCCAGATCAGACTGGCTTTATACAAGGCAGAATGTACTATCATAATATGAGGAGGCTGCGAAATATAATCTGGTGGAGCACAAAATACCCAGGACAAGAATGTGTGCTTTGTATGGCTGCAGATAAAACATTCGATAGAATAGAATGTGCCTATTTGAGGTCCTGAATCGATTTGGGGTGGGTGAGGGGTTTACTAACCTGGTCAAAATGTTATATTGGGCACCATCGACTCAAGTATTGATAAATGGTGTGCCCACAAGGAAGTTTCAACTGTTTAGAGGCATGAGGCAGGGGTGCCCCCTTCCCCCTTACTATTTGCCATGGCAATAGAACCCCTTGCAAGTAAAATGAGGGACAGTCAGGAGATCAGGGGAGTCACAGGGATGGGAAGGACACGGCACAGAATCACTTTATATACAGATGACCTCCTACTGTATCTAACGAAACCAGAAACATCAGTCCCAGCACTATTAGATATTGTGCAGACTTTTGTAGGCTTCTCTGGGTATAGGCTGAATCGACAAAATCAGAAAACATGTTCCTAAATGCGGGAAGTGGGAAGAAGCAGGAAAATACCTGGGGCTTACGTAGGGTAGAACACTCACTCATGTACCTTGTGATTAAGGTAGGGAGGGACCTGCAGACATTATATAAGCTAAACTACACACTTCTTATTAAAACATTTTAGGGATCGAGGCAGATGGCTAGGTCTCCCCATTTCTTGGATAGAAATAATTAATCTCACCAAGATGAATATGCTACCAAGAATATTATATGTAATGCAGATGGTACCATTTAGCCTTACCATGAAGGATATTAAGCAGCTTGAAAGGGGATTTAGTAACTTCCTGTGGAGAGGGAAGAAGTCAAGGATGGCATTAAACAGAAATGAAAGTATCCAAGGCAAGGGGGGTGCTAGATTTCCCAGACTTGAAGGGGTACTATTTAGCGGTCCAATGCCATTACATCCATAACTGGGTAAATAAAGGGGAGTCTGATATATGGCTAGATCTAGAACAGGGGCACACCCCAGGCAGACTAACAGCATATCTATCCCCAGGTGGGGACAGGGCATATGATCATACAGACAAACCCAACCCTGTGGTGCTAGCAGTCCTAGAAGCTTGGAAATGCATCAAAAGAAGAGGGGGAGCTTTAGAAGATTATATGCTTCTGGTCCCCATAGCAAAAAAAAAACAGAATTTATGCAGGGACTGGAGGACCTGGACCTTGCTGATTGGGAATCCAAAGGGCTTAGATGTCTCAGGGATCTCTGTGGAGAGGAGGGCATCTATTCCTTTGATATAGTTAAAAGAAGGTTAGGACTACCGAACTCTCACCTGTACCAATACTTACAGGTGAGACATTTCAGAGGGAAAATGCTGGCTGAACGATTGATAGGTAACATGATAGCTAACACTGAGAGAGAAATTCTGGGTGCCAAATGAAATGAGAAGGGACTGATTGAAAGGGCAGTTAAGTTGGACAGAGACAATTTTGGGGCAGGGTACAAATAAAGTAAGAGCAAAGAGGGAAGAATTAGGGGTCCCTATCACCACAGAATCATGGGAGCAACTAGTTGTGTCCCACATGGGTCTCCTGTTGTGTAATAAGGCTAAGGAAGCACAATACAAGTTTTTACACAGACTATTTTACCCACCAGAGATGGTAGACAAATTTCACCCAGAAATATCCCCGAAGTGTGGTAGGTGCAAAACAGAAAATGGCACATACTTCCATTACTTCTGGGAATGTAAAGAACTTATGCAATATTGGGAGCAGGTGCACAATGAAATCAAAATTATGTGGGGGAAGGAAATCAAGATGATCCCACTATCCCTGCTGATGGGTATGGAGAGAGATGGAGAGGAAGAATGGATCTCATACCCAAGAAGGGTACACGTGATGTTGATCCTGGTCAGACAAATTATTTTGAATATGTGGGTATCAGATATAAGACCCATCACTTCTATGTGGAGGAACTTATTACTATCAACACTAGCCATGGAGAGGCTCACCTACACTCTAAGGGGGAAGGAAGAAATGTTTAATGAATCATGGGCACAGCTTTTATCTTTTCTCTCTCACCAATGAAGGTTATAGTTTTTGGGGATGGATATTTTTAAAAGATAGCAACTGCCCAGTGAAGAAAAGAAACAAATACTCTATACGGAAGAAATGGATGTTAATAATATTCATTTATTTGTAATAGGTAGACAGTACATCAACTCATGAGATAGTTTACAAGAATAGTCACATATTGCGGAGTTTTTCCTTTTATTCTTACTTCTATTGTTATCTTTGCTGGCAGGTTGGGTTATAATTTAAGGGTTCATGCAATTTATGAACTGCCTTATGTAGCCTTAGGTTTTATCAGATTGAATATATCAAATGAATAATAATGATAAGAGGAGATGCCTGTATTCAGATATTACAGTCTAAAAATGACACTGGTTTATGCAGATTATAATACAGGGAAAAGGTATGAAGTAGCAAATACTGTGGATAATGGAATTGACCAGATGTAAAAATATGAATGCATTTTAGAACTATATGCCTGGTTTGCTACTGTTTTCTGAAAATACCAATAAAAATATTATACAAATAAAAAAAATATATGTGCTTAATAGTAGTTATCATGGTTTGTTTTTTAATTATGATGCTGGTCAAATTAATTAGCCTTTTAACCTGTGTGAGATTATACCATGGATGGTATCCTGGTTTAAATATAAACATTGTTTTATCACATTAATAGTGCCAACATTTAAATAACTTATGGTATAGATTCTACTTTAAAACTGCAATTCTACTTTAAAACTGCATAAAAAATTTCCAGTTGTCAGTTTAGCCTCATTTTCAGAAGGGCCCACTTAAGCCTTTAGATGGGTCAAGAAAAATTTAGGTGGTGCTAAAGGTATCAGCCCCTAGTGTGCAGATTAGATTGATAGATGTGACTCCATTGCTTATTTTTATCTCTGGATATCTTTTTTTTAAGTTTCTGACAGCTTTTATTTCAACAAATTGTTAGCCATCCAAAGCCTTGGCAGGGTCTGTTTAATTCTCAAACAAAATTATAAAAATGGTCTCAGAAATGCTGCAATCTGATTGGCTGTTAGGATTCCAACAGCCTTACATTAATCCCTGTTACACTGTCATGTACAGCCTGATCACCATGGCACATGGATTCTTCCTGTTAGCATTCCATCCTCTAGCACTGCTGAATGACTGGAATGAGGCATTCTGATTCCGAACCAGCATTCTTCAACTGTTGGTGGAAGAACTATTTTGTTACCAATCTCCCTCTAAATAAGGAAAACATTAAAAAAGTGTACTTTTAATGCTTTTCTATTTGAATATTTGTATAATAGCAATAGGACACTCCCAGGAGTTAGAGTAACAATCAGTTAATCACCCCCAGGAGCAATATGGTGCTTGGCTGCAACTTGTGCCACATTACACCCCTAGGGGGTGATTTAAGCAATAAGCCACGAGGGGGTGTGGGTTACCGGGGTATTTACCATGGCTGGAGTGGTTTGCCTATGAGGTGCAGCTGAGTGGGTAAATCCTCGCCAGCCATGGTAAATTCCCCGATAACCCACATCCTCCGAGTGGCTTATTGCGATTATACCAAGGTTAATTTTTTACTATAATAAAATACAACTTTTAAACAGGTTGCTTTGTTTTTTAATTTTATTGTATTTATTCATGTGCTGCAGATCATTAGGATTTAGATGACCACCATTTGCTCATCAACTGCCAGTGATTATCAGAGGATTTACATCAGTGGTAAACTGCCAGTCTGACCATTTCATTGGCTGTTCACTTATGTCCATGGTATAATTAAGCAATATGCCATGACATGGAGTGGGTATATTGGTGGATTTACCACGCCTGGTGTGGTTCAGTCGGGCACAGCCGGTGACCTTTCCCACCAGGTAACAAATCCACCCCTATACCCACTCCCTGTCATGGTATATTGCTATTATACAATATTCCATTTTTTTTTTATAGTGATATAAAACTTTAACAGTGGGTGTACTGGAGGATTTACCACAGTCACGTGATCTGTTTTGACCAGTTAGCTTACAGGATTTTCATACCCCATTGTATAATAACAGACTGTTAATCTAACCCATGATCATGCCTTATTAATTAATTATTTCATCTCTCATCAGAGCTGTAAATGACAGCCATCATACCTAGCATATCATTGTTTTGTTTAGCAAAGTAAAAAAAAAACATTTTCTTAAAATATTTTCAAGTTGTAGCTGTATTCCTAAAATCTACAGTTTATCAATAGATCATGTTAGCACATTGCTTGGGCATTGGTTGCTGTTCTTTGTCAATGTTGCTATAGAACTTTTAAAGTGTGATCTCTGTGTATTATGGTCTTTACTAATATGTTTTCTGACTGTTCTGGACACACTATATTCAACCATGTTTAACCAAAGTGTATCCATTTTTGACCATGGATTAACAAAATTTGCATATTTCTGTATATATTACTATGCATAATGCATAAACACAGTTTCAATTTATTATTGATCAGTTAGACAAGCAATTGCAACATTACATAGATTTTAAAAAGTACAGTTAAAACCCATTTTATACACAAATTGCACAAACTGCATAAACATATAGAGGGTTCCCCTTCTATACCTCCTAGATACCATCATTCAAAGTGATAGTACAAACACTGAATAAAATATCAGACCCCAGTATTTAAACCAAACAAAGGCCCCCATATTCAAACGAGACCAGATGCATGGTGCATGTAGATGCTCCCCCCAAAAAGTTGCACCGGTGCAACCAAATGGGATATTCAGACAAGATGTGCACTCCTAACTGATTTTGCATCCTGTTTGAATATCACAATTTGGGAGGGCAGTGCAAAGGGGGGGCAGCTATGTGCCCAGTGCATCCATGGGATGGGCTGAATACTGCCAATGGGGGATGCACTGGTGCAGCCCAGATGCACGGAGTCTCCAAAGGTGATAGTCAGACAGAAAATGCAAGTTAGCTCATTGGGCATGCATGGAGCAAACATGTCTCAACGGGCCTCATGCATACCCATTATGGGCTCATTTGCATGTCTGTGCCTGTCAGGATGCACCGAACCAACTTGCCGCCCCAGCCCAATCCCTGTAGGGCCATTGCACAAGTCCCCCTGTATTGCCATAGTGTAGGGCACCCTCTTCCTGCCTGAACCCTGTCCAATTATGGACAAATGTATAACATAATTTCCATAGTGTAGTGGAACCCCTTCCTCCCTGCCTGATCCCCATCAGATTATAATAACATGTCTGACACCCTTTACCATAGTGTAGTGTCCCCCCAACCCAGTACCCCGATCCATGTTGGAATAATAATCCCACCCCATACCATTTCCATAGTGTAGGGTCCCCCACCCCATCCCTGAACCATGATCCCCTTCTGAATAAGTTTCCCTGGTTGCATACTTTTCCATAGTGTAGTGGACCCCCACCCCCAGCATCCCCCTGCACCACCTGTGCTGGTGACTGGCATAGCCCTCTACACCCTGCAATGGCCAGCCACCGACTGATCTGATTGCAAACTCGTACTGTACATAGTATGAGCCCATTGTAGTGGGGGGCCCCTACACTATGGAAAAGTATGCAACTGGGGATTCTTATTTGGATGGGGTTCATGGTTAGGGGACGAGGTGGGGGGACCCTATGTTATGGAAACAGTACGGGGTAGGATTATTTTTTGAACATGGATTGGGGTACTGGGGCAGTGGGGCACTACACTATGGTAAAGGATGTCAGACATTTTACACTATTATAATCAGACGGGGACTGGGCAGGGAAGGGGATTTCCACTACACTATGGAAATTATTTTATACATTTGTCCATAATCAGATAGGGTTCGGGCAGGGAGGGGAGGGATCTACAACAGTTGGTCAACAATTTTGTTGTTGACCGACATTACAGTGACTCCTTTATGTCGACTGCATTTGCTGTCTGCATAAAAGGAGTCACTTGAGACTGTGTTTTCTTTGGGGAGCTCTGACCCCTGCTACAACATTAATCAACTCTGAGTCCGAGTTGCTTCGGAGGAGGTGCAATACCCCCAGGAAGCATTGCCGGGGTCCCAAGCCAGCACTACAGTGACCTGGCACTTTTCACAGTAAAGTTGTCACCGTAATGATGGCAAACCAGAAGGGGGTACCCTACACTGTGGCACAGTGGGGTATTGTATATTTTCATGGGCATCGAGAAACAGGGCTGGAAGGGGGGGTGCCACTGGGTTACAGGGGCTGGCAGACTGCTGTGCTCCTGTCTGCACTACCGCAGCCTGCCTGTGTGTGGCCAGCAGATAGGTATGGTTTTTCTATGCCTAACTTTGCACCACTCATCTCCTGCACTTGGGCAGTCCATCTGTTCTGAATATTCTCTTTTGAGGGATATTCATTTGCATGCTTCCTCTGCTTGGGCTGCATACATTATCTTTGAGCCATGGCCCATCTCAATTTGGGCAACCCATCTCCCTCTTTTGAATATGGGAGTTTGGAGCACGTTTTGAGATGGGCGGCTCATATCCATTTTTTTTCTGAGATGCGCCACCCATCTCTTCCAAAAATGTGGGCGGAAGTATCTACTTTTAACTTTTCGTGCTCTTGTGGGTCAGGGCACTCATGTATTCAATATTTTGAGGTGTGTACTGTAAGTGGATATAAATATGTAACCTGTGTGAAATAGAGATAATTAAGGTTACCTAGGGATTAGATGTCTCACTCCCTCATTGCCCCCTTCCCAAATATAGGTGTTTCTCATGGTCTTAAACAAAAATGATAAAGCCATCTTTTCAAAGGGTGTTCCTAGGACACTCATTTTTGCAAGGCAGTGGTGACTTTTCTGATGCCCATTTAGATACCAGTGAACACAGGCCAATCCGGTTCTCCATTAGCAAGACAGAGGACCCTTGCCACTCCAGAATCAGGGTGTTCAATTTCAGGAAAGCAGATTTCCTGAAAATGAGGGAAAGGATCGAGCTGCTGCTGGCAACAGATACCACATGAAATGTGGAGGACAAATGGACAAAGCTGAAAGATGCTACAGCGTCAGTCACAGCGCTATGCACTAAACAAATCAGAAAATCCAAAAGAGCAAGAAACCCCTTCTGGTTCTCCAAAGAGGTAGCTACTATAGTCAGGGAAAAGAGAAAAGCTTTTCAGAACTACAAGGAGACCAAGTCTGAAAAGGATAGAAAAGCCTACAGGGAGGAAATCAAGGAAGCTGGGAAAGCTATTAGGGTGGCAAAGGCCCAGACTGAATAAAAACTGGCTCATGAAGTGAAAAGGGGGTACAAAACATTTTATCAATACATTCAAGAAAAAACAAAAAGCAAAGGAGGAATAACACGGATGGCAAACAGGGAAAGACATCTGGTGAAAAATGACAAAGACAAGGCAGAAGTTCTCAACAAATTTTTCAACTCGGTCTTCACTCAGGAAGACATTGGTAATGGTCCAGCACCAGCCAGGACACTTCCCCATATCAGGGGAGCTGACATATCCCTCTTTACCAAAGAAAGGGTCCTTGAGGAGTTGTCTAAAATAAGGGCAGACAAGGCAAAGAGACCTGATGGAATACACCCAAGAGTTCTAAAAGAACTTTGGTATGAACTTGCCACCCCACTTGCTGAACTGTTTAACAGTTCATTGGAACGGGGGTAGTACCACATGACTGGAAAAGGGCCATGGTTGTGCCATTGCACAAGAGTGGTAGCAGGGAGGTAGCAGGAAACTACCACCAAGTAAGTCTGACCTCGGTGGTGGGTAAAATAATGGAGACATTGCTTAAGGAAAGGGTAATGAACTACCTGAAACCAAGTGGGAAACTTGACCCAAAGCAGCATGGCTTCACGCCAGGATGCTCATGCCGAACAAAATTTGATAGAATTCTTCAGCTGGGTTACAAGAGAAGTAGATTAGGGGGCAGCAGTGGACGTGGTGTATCTGGACTTTAGTAAAGCCTTTGATACAGTCCCACACAGAAGGCTAGTCAACAAACTGGAGCATACTGGCATTGATCACAAAGTAGTTAAATGGATCACAATCTGGCTGCAAGGCAGGACACAGAGGGTTATGGTAAATGGCACCTTGTCCCAAGAGGGAAAGGTGTCAAGTGGCATGCTGTAGTGGTCAGTACTAGGTTTCATCCTTTTCAACATATTCATCAGTGACATCGCTGAAGAACTGAAAGGGAAAGTCTGCCTCTTTGCAGCTGATATGAAGCTCTGCAACAGGGTGGACACACAGTAAGAGATTGCAAAAATGGAGGCGATCTCAAGATGCTAGAGGAATGGTCCAGGAACTGGCAGTTGAGATTCAATGCCAGAAAATCTGAAGTCTTGCACTTGGGTAGAAGGAACCCATGCATGAAGTATGTCCTGGAAGGGCAGTTACTAGAAGAAACAAAGCTAGAACAGGATCTTGGTGTCACAATCTCAAATGATTTAAAGGTAAGGAAGCAATGCAAAAAAGAGGCACTAAAGGCAAGCATCATCCTCAGATGTATTGGTAGGGGTATTACCAGTAGGAAGCATGATTTAATCTTCCCACTGTACAGGTCCCTGGTGAGACCTCACTTGGAGTACTGTGTGCAGATCTGGAAACCTCACCTAAAAAAGGACATAGACCATTTGGAAACTGTGCATAGACATGCCACTAAAATGGTGTAGGGTCTGCACCACGAAACGTATGAAGCTAGGCTCAGCCAGCTAAATTTATTTTCCATCAAGCAGAGGAGGAACAGAGTAGACATGATTGAGACATTTAAATTTGTTAAAGGGATCAACACAGTACAAACCAGGGACCTCTTCTGAAAAAACAGTGCTGCACGTATTAGAGGACACAAGATGCACCTGGTGGGAGGTAAATTGAAAACAAATGTTAGGAAGTACTTTTTCACAGAGAGGGTGATGGACCCTTGGAACAGCCAGTCACCAGAGGTAGTTGCAGCCAAAATGGTCAGTGAACTCAAACAGGCATGGGATAGACAGTATAGTCACCATAGCAAGACAAATTGATGGGGGGGTTTAGAAAACCTGGGCAGACTAGAACGACCACACAGTCTCCTTCTGCTTGCAAATTCCTATGTTCTTATGTTATTATCTGGGGTGATCCTAGTCATGCTACAGTCTTACACTGCATAATGACTTCACCAATGGTATTACTAACTATAGGTCAGTAAACGCTCTGAAAATATGTGTCCCAGCACCTATCTAGTGAAACTATACTGAAGTAGACCCCTGTATTACCTTACCCTAAAACTGGGTAAGCTTTCCTTTATGGCTGACTGAGTCTTTAACAGTCCCTAAACACCTACTATGGAAGGGAACCAGAATCGGTTCATGTCTACTGTCATGGTGCTAGAAAGTATATGGTCCTGTCCTTACTTTGTGCTCTGACTTGTCAGACCTGAAATCTCCTCCAGAATTTGTCATATAAAGTAATCTATTCCTAGGGCTTTAAAGAATATTCAGAAAGTAATCTCCAATGTCTGACTATTACCAAAAAAGTTAAACCACGTACTTAATACACTAAAAGGTGGGGGATTAAGAACTGAGCGAATCATCAATTCCCAGGATCCCAAAATACCCTGTAACTCATCAGGTTTCACTAATTTATCCAATATACTTCAGATGGATTCTAAAAGTCACCTCAATACTGACTCCATACACATACAGGCCATCCTTGGGTCTGCCCCTCAGTAGCCACACTACATCACGCATATACGGCCTTTTGCAAATGGGCAATTATAATATGTACTAGATATCCTAAAATCCTCTGACAGTGAGAAACCTCACATAATTAAAATTATGAAATTGAAATTATAAGGATTTTTATGGCTATTACAAATACAGTTAGCTCTGCAAGAAGATACTTGACATGGCTGATTCTTACATGCTGGAATCTCATCATGTGCAATCAAGACAATTATAGTAATAGCTCCTTAATTGTAACAGCTTATTGTTAAACTACATAATACAACACAGAATAAAAACAAAACCAATCATATCTTATATCAACTCATGGTTACACTCCACTGGTAGACAGTGTCCAATATTCCCAGGTTTTGCCAATAAGGTTCAACCCCAATTTTAATTTAACAGGTGGTTTGGTAGATTCAATGCACTTATTTTTTAAACTACCACTAAAGCTTGTGAAATTATAGGATTTATCACAAACAAACTGGTTCTCTTCAATGTAATGATCTGTAATATCACATTTATCACAAATAAACTGGTTCTCGTCAAGGCCATGGTCTGTAAATAATCACTATTAGTGTGTTGTCTTAAAACTTGCTCCCACTGGGAGGAAATATGGAAAAGAAAAACCTCTGCATGAAATATCTGTCTCCAGCCACTTTATTACAAAATGAGATGGATATGAGTACTGTTATTTATATAGTTCAAATTCAAAGGTTGTAAGACAAATGGAATTTTGTTGCATATATCCTAAAAAAATCCTTGTGTAATTCTGTACTTAGAGTATGCAATGCAAGCTTTTACCCCCTTAGTTCTGCTTAATTCAGTTTCTAATAACTAAGGTAGACATACTTCTCTCCCCTTCATTTTTCTGGCAAAACCTGCACCCTCCATGGTATAACTGCCTGCTCATTTTCCATTTAATTTTAAATTTTCCAAACCCCATTGAATCACTGTGGGTATTTTTCCAAAACAATCTCCTTTCTGTGGAAGACTAGGTTTGCTGGCCAAGGCACCTAGCTTCACCTGAGATCTTTTCTTCTAGAGTAGGTTGCTTGAAAGGACAGAGCAAAGAACCTTACCAAAGCAAGGAAAAGGATTAAGGCTTCTTTTGACTAGACAGATTTACTGTGTATTGTTATTTTTATTTTGTACTCACAGGGATTGTTGCTGTTTGTTGCTAGCATTTTATTGCTTTATTTTTCTCTGATTCAAAGTGTTGCCGCGTATACCTTCTGCTGCATTAGTACAGGGTGTGCCTACAAGTGTGTGTTTACAGATTACTGCTGTAATCTTCTGATTCAAATTGTCTTTTGCAAGGTATATCTTCTGTTACTGCTTTATTTTTCTCTGTAGCAAAGTGTTTATTACAGGGTATATATTCTGTGAAAATATTACAGGTGGTGCTTTACAGGTTTTATGGTTTTATCTATCATTAGGATAAGCATTCAGGGCTACTGCATTTGTTGCTGGCTGATTGTTTCTGCTTTTACCTCCTTGTTTCATTCGTCCGTGGTTCATCTTTTTCGGCAGGGGGAGGGCCCAGTCACCCACCCCCATCCCCAACCACCCCACACTATACTCCTTTTATAGGGTAGCACAGTCATGACATTTCCTGTAGCAAAGCAGGAAGGGGCAGATCAGAGGGGTATCCACACAGTGGCCTCATTTACAGGGGCACTAGTAATTTAACTTGTTATAACAAGTTATATAAAAACAAACAAACAAAACACAAAATCAAACTTTTGCTTTCATTTTCTTCCTTCTAATTAATATGGCCAGGTTATAAACCCAGCAACTTATCTGGAATGGATCTCATTAACTGAAGGTACTAAGGATCACTTTTCAGGAGGGTAGTTTTACAGGATTTAGGACACTGTCCTACATGCTGGCCCATTGGAGATCTAAGGGCTCAGCTCCAGGCAGCGTAGGCAGAGATTGCGTGCCTCAAATTGCATATTCAAGAGGAAATATATTATAAGAACCACCCGCCATTTCCCCAACATCCAACAGAAGCACCTCAAACATAGAGGATAGTTGGTCCAAGAGGTTGGCAGGTGGTTAGCAGGGGCAAATCAGGTGCCCCATCACTCAGTGCTCTCCAACATATCACCTCCACAAACCATATAAATACTACAAACAGGTATCTGCCTCTATCTCCAAAATCAAACAAAGGGGCAAAGGACACTGCAGAGCAGGACACTGCAGCACAGGAGCTAGCACAACAAAACTCACCCAAAACAGGAACTAAAACAAAAAAGCAAAAAGGAAATACAAAAAACTTCTGATCATAGGAAACTCCATGATTCAGGGAGTTGATACCTATCTCCAGTCAGGGGTAATGGTCAGATGTCTCCCAGGTACATCAGCGTGGAGAGACACTGACCACATTGCTAAAATTGTTCAGGAAGCAGGAGAAAACATTGACATGCTGGTACACATAGGGACTAATGATCTTGCCAGCCAGTCAGTTGTGGAGACCAAGGAACACCTGACCAGGCTGGGTGACAAACTATTATCCATTTCATCTGGCATCTCTTTTTCTGAGATCCTGCCAGTCTGGGAGAGGGAGGGCAGATGGATGGAAGGTCAGAGAAGGGGAGATAGGGGAGCTAAACATGTGGCTCAAGGGCTGGTGCCAGGAAAAAGGACACAAATTTGTAGGGAACTGGCAACAGTTTTGGGAGTGAAAGTTCTTTAAATTTGATGGACTGCATCTGATTAAGGAGGGAGTCAGTGCATTGGGGCAGAAGTCTGATGTCTTTGCAGAATATTTAAACTAGCAAATGGGTAGAGGGGTGCAGCACCCCATATGTTGAATGGGAAGAACACCCCTCCCCCCCAGCTAGTGGTCAAACTGGAGTTCAGCATGTTTGTAGTTCATTTGCATAACCAGGTAAGGAAAAAGGTTCAGCTCCCCATATGATGCACAGGGGATTCACCGGACCTCGCACAACTAACACACCGAAATCTGGCCAATGGAAAATCATGTACACAAATGCTCACAGTCTGGGAAACAAGATCCTAGACCTGCAGGCAATAATGACAGAGGCTAAACTGGACATAGTAGCCATTAGCATGACATGGCTTACCAGTAACCACACTTGGGAGAATTCAGTACCTGGCTATGTACTGTTCAGAAGAGACTGAGGTGTAAAAGGGAGGGGTGGAGTGGCCCTTTATGTCAATGAAAATATCAAAGCTACAGAAATTCAGAATGCACGTAAGGAGCCAGAAGAACTGTGGGTCACCCTGGAAACAGGAAATGGGACAGCCATACAGACTGGGGTTGTGTACAGGCCCCCAGACAGGGGGAGGACATAGACACATTACTGTTAGAAGATATACAAAACATGACAGCTAAAGGGGAGGTTCTGATAATGGGATACTTCAACATGCCAGATACAGATTGGTCAATACCAGCAGGAACATCTGCCAGAATTAAACATATGGTGGATACCCTACAGGGGGAGGGCCTCAAACAACTGGTGCAACACCCCACAAGAGACAGAGCTATCCTAGATCTAGTACTGACTAACAGGAAAGGATCACAGATCTCCAGGTAGAAGGTCACCTGGGGGCCAGTGACCATCACATGGTATGGTTCAATTTGGCCACTAGAACTAAATCATCCCATTCCAAGGCAAAATATGGGACTTCAGAGGAGCAGACTTTGATAAGATGGCCAACAGAGTTAAGCTAGCCCTGGCAAAAAGAAATACAGGTAAGGGGGGTACAGGCAAAGTGGGCAAGTATTAAGGATGCAATGCTTAAAGCAACATCCCATTGTGTTAGAGAGAAAAGGAAGTGCAAAAGAAGAAGGAAACCACTTTGATTCTCAAAAACAGTAGCAGAAAAGGTCAGACCCAAAAGGCCGGCCTTCAGGAAACATAAGGGAATGCAGCAGGATGAAGATAGGGAGACATACCAAACTTCCCTAAGGGAAACAGGGAAGGCAGTAAGGCAGATAAAGGCCCAAACTGAGGAAACACTAGCACAAACAGTAAAAGAAGGTGACAAAACTTTCTATAGATACATTAGTGAAAGGAGAAGGTCCAGAGGGGGTATTGCTAAGATCAAAGGGGATAAGGGGGCATGTGAGGTGGAGGACCATGAAAAAGCATCTATCCTAAAAAGATACTTCTGCTCAGTATTTACTGAAGAGAAGGCAGGGCAGGGCCAACAGCTCAGGACCATGGACACGGGGGGAGGGAGGTGTGCACTAGTCCCTTCACAAAAGAAAGGGTTCTACAAGAGCTCGACATGCTCAGGGTGGACAAGGCAATGGTAACTAATGGCATATACCCTAGGGTAGTACAGGAGCTAAGGGTGGAACTAGCAGAGCCATTATCAGAACTGTTTAGTGAGTTTCTGAGCAGAGGAGAGGTCCCAGAAGACTGGAGAATGGTTCATGTGATCCTGCTCCACAAGACTGGTAGCAGGGAGGAGGCATGGAACTACAGACCAGTCAGTCTTCCCTCAGTAGTGGGCAAGATTATGGAGGCACTCCTTAAGGAAAGGATAGTGCAACACCTGGAAACCATAGGAGAACAGGATCCAAGATGGCATGGGTTTACAAAAGGAAGGTCCTGTCAAACTAATCTCATAGATTTCTTTGACTGGGTAACCAGAGTGGTAGACCAAGGAGGAGCAGTTGATGTTGCCTACCTTGACTTCAGCAAAGCTTTCAATACTGTTCCACATAGAAGATTGATTAATAAGTTCAGTAGGCTCACGGTGGGTCAGACATTGATCAACGAGGTGGCAACTTGGTTGATGGGCAGAAAACAGAGAGTGGTGGTAAATGGTATATGGTCAGTAGAGATGCAAGACATGAGTGGGGTACCTCAGGGATCAGTCCTGGGGCCAGTCCTCTTCAATATCTTCATCAGTGACATTGCATATGGACTGGAGGGTAAGGCTTGTCCGTTTACAGATGACGCCAAGATCTGCAACAGAGTAGATGGTCCAGATGGGGTGGGCAGAATGAGAAGAGATCTGGATAAACTAGCAAAATGGTCAAAAGAGTGGCAACTGGGGTTTAACGCAAAGAAGTGCAAGATCATGCCCATAGAGAGGAGAAACCCTGAAGCCACCTATAGGCTGGGAGGGGAGTTGCCGGCAGTCACAAGGGAAGTGAGAGACTTGGGCATCATCATCACCGATGACCTGAAATCATCCAAGCTGCCCACTAAAACAGTAGGTGAGGCTAGGGGGATGTTGGGGTGTATTAGTAGGGGTATCACAAGTTGCAAGAGGGAGGTAATAATCCTTCTGTACAAGACACTGGTTAGACCCTATGTGGAGTACTGCGTGCAGTACTGGAGGCCACACCTTCACAAGAACATTAACCAAACTGAGGAAGTCCAGAGAAGGGCAACCAAAATGGTGCAGGGACTGCATCAGAAAACATACAAGGACAGATTAATGGAGCTCAATATGTATACCCTAGAGTAAAGGAGGGAGAAAGGTGATATGATCAAAACATTCAAACACCTTAAGGGCATTAACAAGGTGAAAGAGTCTAACTTGTTTCAATACAAGAAAAATAGCAGGACAAGATGACACAGCATGAGATTAGAGGGAGGCCGATTAAGGGGGAATGTGAGGAAGTTCTTTTTCACAGAAAGGGTGGTGGATGCAGGGAACAGCCTACCTCAGAAAGTGGTGGATATGAATACAGTGCAGGGCTTCAAACAGGCATGGGATAGGCATAAGGGATCGATACAGATGATTATGAATGGACAGACCATTGACAGAACAAAGGCTGATGACACTTTCATAAGGTAGAAAAAGGAATGGGCAGACTGGATGGGCCTTGAGGTCCTTATCTGCCATCAACTTCTATGTTTCTATGTAATACCTAAGGCAGCCATACTCCTCTTCCCTTCATTTTTTCTGGCAAAACCTGCACCCTCCATGGTATAACTGTCTGTTCATCATTTTCCATTTCATTTTAAATTTTCCAAACCCCATTGAATCACTGTGGGTATTTTTCCATAAAACCTCCTCTCTGTGCTTCATTGTTCTTTTGCTGCAGTCTCGAAATTACCCCCCGACTTGAGTTAATTACTCTTTTGTTTGGCACCGGAAAATACAAAAACAGCATGACTTGACCTAAGCATAGTAAAATTGGTATACAAAAGTGCCCAGGCCCTTTGTACTCTTAGGCAACAATAGCATCATATTATTATGCAGTATTGAACACTTTAAACTAATAAAACTAACTATGATAACTTTTCTTTGAAGTGTATGATTCAAAATAAGGTTTCCACAAAGAAAGTAATTATCTGATCATGCAAAATACATCTTACGTTAGTTTCATTTTATGGTGATATAAATAGTAATTAGGTCATTTTATCAGTTATGAATGACGAGAAACCTCAGTAACAATTGATAATTAAAGATAATTCAAAAGTATGTGTGGATATTATGTGGTTTTTACAGAATGTTAAGCACAGTGCAATGAAACTGGATAAAATATTTGACGCTTCTTTATTCACTGCAAGAGATTCCAGGCATCTTTAAGTTTTATTTAGTGGGACAATTTTCTAATTCCACCAGCATTTCAGTATTTTATAAATGTTTTAACTTACTTTTTCTCAAGAAAAAAATATGACTGTCACATTTTGCACATAAATAGCATTGTAGACCTAACAAGGGTTAGGACTGAGAGAAAAAAGGCACAAGTTGCACAGCATAGGAGGTGCCTAGACAAGTACATTTGAAAAGCATGATAATATTTTGGTGATAGTGTAGATTATCGGGTACACCTAGGAATCTTGCTGTAAAAGCTTCCTGAATACAGTGCTGCTTTGGTCACCTGTCTTACTTGGTTGTCAGTTTACTTAGTTAGAAGTGGCTCTCCCCACCCCCCCTTGTATTTTTGTTTTTTTACAGGGTGGTGTGGGGGCAAACTTTATTCCAAATAAACTAATATAAAGTAAAGGAATGGGTGACTGTACCAAATAGTGTAACTTGAACACTACATTAACAGCGTAGTTCCTATGCGTACCCGATATTCTACACTATCACTAATATTTTTATTAATTGCAGCCGAACCTAACTTTTTTGGAAAAACATTTTTTATTGCACTGTTACTTTAAAATTGTTGGAAAAGATGAATTTCTGATTGGTATAGAAATTTGTAGAAATGTGTTTTTTAATGTAGGAAATGTCTGAAATTAACAACCATGGGTAACCATGGATGACCATGGTCAACTTGAATGATTCTCCACTTATATTGACCATGGTCATCTGTGGTCTTTCCCTGTGCCATTACTGTTAGTGGCTGTCCATGGATAAGCATGTTTTAAACCATGAATGACCACACTCTCTGACCATGTATAACCATGATTTAATCATATATTACCATAGTTAAACCATGACCCTAAGAGCAGGGACTGTTTGAAAATGATACAAAGGCATGGAGAGAGTCGCTATCCCTTTGGCATACATGATGATGTCATCTATATAGCATGTCCACAGGGACAGTTGTAGGTGTAAGTAATTTACTTCTGGATTTTGTACTACATCTTCCCCACTTTTCAAAGGTTAGCAAAATTAGGGGTGAAGGTTGCCCAATAGTTGTACCCTTCACCTAGAGGAACTGTTGGCCCATAAAGGTGAATGAGTTACAATTTCAAACAAACCTGGCTAGTTGGATTAAAAATTAAATTTGTTTTTTTTCACAAGGGTCCTTCTTGTTTAGAGGGAATGCCGAATATTGTTGTAGAGGTGGGGGAGGCACTCCTCTTCAACCAATATATTTTGCAAAACTTGTAGAGAGACTGGTTTCAAGCAAAATATTTCATACAAAACAGTGTAGTTCCTATGCTATTAGGTCCATAAGTGATACAGACAAAAGTAGGAAAAGGTCCTTCAAGTTTGTACACCACAATCTCAGTAGTTTTTTCTATGTAAACATTTTTGCACCATATATTTATCTAGATTATTTTTAATTGCCTCCAGTGTTTTGCTTTTTGCAACATCCTTTGGCAAACCTTCCAAATTTCCACTACTTTCTGAGAAAACCTCTGACTTAAAATGTTCACCCCAGCTAGTAATTGTGTATTCTTAGATTTAGTTCTCCTTGTTTTGGAGACAGAGCAAGACATTTTTTGGTAAATCCTGGTCTCTGGATGCTATATATATACACAAGAATCATACTCCCTTCACGTTCCTCTTCTCCTTAGAGAATAGATCCAGTTCCTTGAGTCTTGAGTTTTACTCTATCCCTTTAGGATCTGTGATGATTCTAATTATTTTACATTGCATAGCCTCCACTATAACAATATCTGTTCTGTTCTGTTTTTTTTTTTTTGATTCCAGAATTGTCCACAATACTCCAAATTAGGGATAACCAGGGGTCTCTACAAGGGCATCATCACCTTCCTGTCCCTATTAACAAAGTTCTCCTTATGCAAGCTAATATTCTGCTGCTTTCATAAAATCATAGTGTCACACTGTGATCCATGTTTTAAGGAATTAGAGACCAGGACCCACAGACCTTTTCTCTTACACTTTCTTTTAATCTTATGTTGTTTAATGTGTATATAGCTCTTGTGTTTTTGTTTCCAAAATGCATCACTGTACATTTGTCTAGATTCAATTTCAGTGTAACCCTAACTGTCCACTCACTGTATGTGTCCAGTTCTTTCTGCAACTTTTGTATACCTTTCTGAGTAATTACCTTACAACCAAGTTTGGAATCTTCTGCAAAGTTTGTCATCCTCCCCTCTTGATCACTGTGTGTCACTAACATAAATGTTGAACACTGTTGGTCCCAACACAGATCCCTGAGGAACCATCCCCTACCCTGATAAGTAAATGTTTATTCTAAAACTCCATCATCTCCCTGATAGCCAGCGTCTATCCACTTCACTCTACTCTTGTTTATTCCCATGCCCTCGAATTTTAGTGTGAATTGATGATGGGGCATGGTGTCAAGGGCCTTACTAAACTCCATGTATATCATATCCACTAGTAAACCCTTATCTAAGGCCTTACTTATTGGTTTGAAAAATTCTGCTTTGTTACTCAGGCATGATCTTCTTATCCTAAATCTATGCTGTATTTTATCATCATATCACTGACACCTAGAACATTTTCTATTTCATCTCTCAAAAGTGCCTCTAGAATTTTACCCACTACTGATGTGAGGTTGACCTGTCTATATTTCATTGCATTTTTTTAATTATTTTTATACATGTAGGCAAAATCAGCAATACTGCCTGTTTTCACAAGTGACAAGTTTTACAAAAATATAGATACAAACAGTTTAAAACATACATTCAGAAAGATCATACAATATATACCCTTACTAAACAATAATATACTATCTAATTTGGAAGACAAAAACATTCATTTTGAGTATCAAACCATAATTTAAGTCTGGTTTTAAAAGTTTGTACAATGGAACAACTAGAAATTTCCAATGGAAGAGAATTGCTATATAATAAGGATCTTTGTCCAACCTCCTTTTTTAAAAGAGGCAGTTTGAAATAAAATTTGCTTTTGGATCTAGTCCCATGTGAGTTGGTAAATCTAGGGAATAAGGACAATACAGATGGTGGAAGAAGGACCAATAATCCCCTTAAATAGTAGGGTACCCATTCTCATTTTGATCCTGTTTTCTAGGTGTTACACTTTCCCTTGTCTTTTTTTGTACCTTTGTTTTTGCAAATTGGTATAACAATAGCTTCTGTCCAGTCATCTGGGTGTGCCCCTTCATGTATCCTGGCTATGAATATTTGCCTTATTATATCCATAAGGGCATATGCTAGTACTGTCAGAACTCAAGGGTGAAGGTTCTAAGGACCAGCTGACATGTTTGAGTTCAGATCTTTTAGCCTATGCTCCAGCATTACACTACTTATTTTGTTTGCCTTCCCTCTACCATCTATGATTTCTCTACTGTGGAAGCTGGGGTTACATTCCTAGCAGAAATATTAGTTAAAGGTATTTGCCATATCCTGTTCTTCTCTTAATAAGAAGCCTCCTCTAACAATGGTCTCACAGTTCTCGATGCTGACCTTTTAGAATTCACATAATTATTAAATATGTTGGTATTATTCTTAGGTCTCTCTGTGATTTGGTTTTCCATATGCCTTTTAGACTATCCTATTTCAAACTTACAGTCCCTCTGTATTTCTTTAACTTCCTCCAAGTCCTCTTTTGTGTTCTAGTGTTTGGACAACCAATATAATTTTTTTTTCTTTCTCTTAATTAAGCTCCTCATATATTTACTTTAGCCAAGCTGGCACTTTACCCCTTTTACTATACTTTGTTGCCTGAAAAATATATTTGGCATCTAAATCTTTTAATTTGGTCTTAAAAATTGGCAACATTTCCTAGGTTCCTTTTCCTGTGAACTCTCTTTCCCATTCTCAGTCCATTAGTTCTTTCTGCATACCATTGAAATTTGCCTTTTGCAAACTCTCGGCACAGGGTAACAAGACCTGATTAAGGCATAGGCAACACAGACCCAGGTCTAGGGCCCCTGCATGCCAGGGGTTGCCTACTATATATCCTTTTCTTTCTGTTTGAGCTGCATTTCATTGTAAAGGACTGAGTAAGCTAAGCAAGGCAGGGGCTGAACTGTGACAGAACTCTCATTTCCCTGATTAGGAGTTAAGTGCAGCTAATAGCTTCAGGGGGCCTTGGCCTGACTGACCTATAAGGTGTGAACAGGCCCATTTCCTTTTCTTTGTCTCCCAGCCCTGGTATTCCACATGGGAAGAAGTGGCAACAAAGATTGCCCCAGTTGGTGTTTCTGATAGGGAGAGTGACTGGCACAAATTTTAAATGGGGGCCCATGTGATAGTCTGTCAACTACTTGCCTCATTTTATGCATTTGAGGTGGCCCCTATTATTCTTATCAGAGGATTGGAGAGCCAGGAGAGTCTGCCTATTGGAGAGCCTGTTCCAATTTCCAGCAGATTGGAGAGGAGTTGAGAACTGTGCTGCTCTCACTACTGACAGTTTGAGGTCTGTGACAGCCAAAGCCAAAGACCAGGACTGACCACAACTAGTAACCAGAGGAAGAAGATCACCAGCTGTTATCAGATGAACCAGAAAAGTCATCAGGACTCCCAGAGAAACCAGCACACATCTACAGTACACAGCCAGGGATAGCCCTAGGCACTGACTCAGTAAAAGTGTAAAAAATTTTATAGACTAGTACACAAGCAGAAGAGGGAGATGAAGAGTTGAAATTTCATATTTCTCCACTAAAGGTATACAGCCCTTTCATTTATTCCCCATTTAAGGGGAAAAAAAAACTAAATCTGCTTTCTTTTTGTTTTGGGGCTAGCAGGTGGATGAGGGCAGGAGTTCTTGAAAGGGAGATAGGAAAGGAAACAGGTAAAGCCATGCAGTTTGCATTAATTTAGGAGACAGAGAGAGGTAGAGTCAAGTTGCTGGAGGGTTTGACAAGGTTCCTGTATTTTTTTATAAATACACGAACCATCTCTCCTTATTGGCCACAACTTCAGCTCCCAGTCCTGACCCCTCTGTAATTACAGATCCAAGATGGTGAGGTCTGTGCCCAATGGGTTGCAGCTGGCTGTGGTCTCCAAAATCCTATGACACATCACCAAGGAGACGAATCAAGTAGTAGGCAGAATACCACAGCAGGCCTCCATTTAAGAAGGAATGATCATAGGACCTCTGATTTTAGTATAATGTTTTTATAATATAAACTACATGATTACATACAACCAAAACATTTTATAAAATGCTATGCAACTGTGTGTACTGGTAATTCTATCTCAATGTCAATAGTATTTAATATTTGATTATCACAGTCCTGTGAAACTCATTTACTTAGAATCAAGTCTTACTCTTAAACATTAAGGATTAGCAGTGCAATTCAATGTGTATGCTTTATATTTACTCTCACTTCTAAAATCAAGAGATCAACAATGTGTTTCAACGGTACACTTAAGAATCTAACTCTTTCTTATTCCCTCATCTAACTTATTTTGAAGTTCTGACCTTGATATAGATCTATTTACAAGGTAAATAAATGAATGTATTTCCAGGATCCCAGCAGTAAACCTTGCCATCAGTTAATCCTGGCATACTTATCAATGACAGAAATGTTTGGTCCTGGAAATGATTTCTTCCAACCATCACTCTCTTTGCAATATAATCTCTACAGTTCATGACTCCTGTACTATACCACCAGCTTAACTCCTACACCACCTAGAACCTAGCCCCTTTCAGAGATGGTTCCCTACCCCACCCAACAAAACTGCCACATTCTGATTCATAACACCTGACAGAACAAAATGATAAAACCCAGACTGCAAGTGTATGCAGTGTATGGGGGAGGCTTTGGAGAAGTGAAAATCATGACATTTCAAACCCCACAAAATTATTTTTTACTAGGCCAATTACTAATTATTTTCTGTAAATGATCAAAACTGTTATTTTTTTTTATACTGATATTATTAGTTTCATTTTGAAGCAGTTTAGTTAGGTTATTTAGGCTTTATGCCACTTTACAGGACAAGAAGAAAATATTTTCTCAAGTTTCAGTAACTGATAAGCAACGACAAAGAGGTGCGGTCACGGTAAAAGGTCATGCTTGTGGCAAAGGGGCACAGTTGTGGCAAGAGGGGCATAAGATTTCTCCTGGGCCTAGAGCCCCAGGTTTCCTTAATCTGGCCCTGCATAGTGATCCCCTTTACAGTGAAAAAGCCCTGTTGTAGTTCAGAATATCTAGTTCACTAATAGGACGATGTGTAATATTGCACTATACATGTGCATATGTTTTTTTTTATTTTGTATATACTGGTATATTACATTTTTAACTCCTAACTATGGACTTGCACCTTGATGCATTATATTTGTAAGGCTGCCCAAGCTGACATTGATTATGTGTCACTGACACGTTAATGCTGAAGGGTCCTCGTATTCAGAAATGGCCATTTGCACCATGGAAATCTTAATGCTACATGCAAAATAGTACATGACCATCAGGGTGGTATATTTATAAAGGCAGTCTACCCTTTCCAGAGCATGCTATCCATTTAAATATATCAGGCTGTGGCAACACTATGCAAAGTGCATATGCAGCACAGCCCGCTGCTTGCAACAGACAGCTAGAAGCAAAGGAGGAAGTACATCCGAAATGAATCAGTTCCTTTGTTCCTAGATGCAATATTCAGAGGCTGACATACTAATGCTAATGGCATGCTAATGACTACACATGGCATGCAAGGCATTAAAGCTCCATTTATATGCCAGTGTGTGGCTATTGGTAGCACCCACTACCCTTCATGCACTGTCTGGTACCTAACTCAACCAAAAAAGCCTGTGCATATCAGTAGACAGAGCAGTGGACTACCAGCACAGGCCCTCCTCTCACCACCCTAGCTGGATAGCATCTGAATGACTGGGGCCTGTTTCTGCAGTATGTGAAGGCTCAGTCCCTGTCATTCAGATGGCAGCCAGAAAAGATAGAGAAAGGCGGGCTTTTGCTTTTGCCATCCACCCATCTGCCATTGGTATTCACTGGCTTTTTAGGATGAGTTAGGTGCTAGTCAGGGGGTGGATGTTAATGGGTACTGAGTGGCACTCTATCCCACCATCCTCCAGACAAGCCATACCAGCAGTAGAGAAAAAAAGTTCCCATTTTCCCAACCTGTATAGTACCTTATTGCACCCTACTTCCTCCACCATGGGTGTACACTGTAGGCATATTAAAGATCCTAATATAGGGAATGGCAACCAGCATAAACCCTCCTCCTACCACCTCAGTCAGCCACCATCTGACTTTCATCACTATGTACAGTACCAAGAGAAATACTCTTGTGTGTAAGTCATAAATCATTGATGCAAAACCCCTGTTGCATTGTATAGTAATCTGTGAAATACATGCAAGTGTATTCCTCTGTGGCACTTACTGATCTCAATCAATGGTGACTGGCCAAGGTGTTGTGAGGAAGGGTTGTACCAGTTCCTGTTCCGTACACAGTGTGTACCCATGGAGGTGGAGGATTGGATGGGGTGCTACCTGGCTTGGGTGAAGGTGTGATTATTATTTTTACTGTTGGTGCTTTTCTGGCAGAAATATGGTGGGATGAGGGCTACATGGATTTGGGCCAGGGGTTATTTCCTTTAGTACAAGTGTGACTTGGCAGAAGGAGGTTGAGATTGGGTGATACATGGATGACAGAAAAGGGGTTATTTTTTTATTACTAGTATGGCTGGGTAGGAAGAGGTTTGGATATTGTGCACTGCATATGGGTTGAAGTATATGTTTTTTTTATATACTTCTGGAATGTTTGGACAACAGGATGGTGGGATGGAGTACCATGTGTGTTTTGAGAAGTGGGCTTCTGTATTGGTTGGAGTGGGATTACGGTTGGGGAATTAACTGAAGAGAAAAACTCTACAAAGTGTCACTTCATGTCTAGAGTGCCAGTTTATGGAAAAATCTGCACTTTGTGGAGATTTGTGCCTATAATCTGCCCACATCACTTTGCAAAGAACTGCATAAAATGGCAACTTCATGGACAGCTATGCAAGATTTATTTCCCATGAACTGGCCACATTGCTTTGTGGAGAATTCTGGAATGTGTAGAAACCTCATGGAAGTTGTAGAAACTTCACAAATTTCACTATGAAGAAATGTACAGCCATTTTGCATGCCTCCAGTGGTAGCTTGGTAGAGTCAGCATTTGTGATGAGTTTGTTCTGGTTTTTGAAATTGCTGCTAATAGATTAAAGCAAAATGTTAAAACCTTTATTAAAGGTATCCAGATTTAGCACTGTGTTTGTACTATCCTCGCTGGAGAGTTTCTCAAAAGGATGGTTGATTGAAATGACAGTCACCAGCGTGACTCACTGTGGTACATTAATACAAATGTCTGTGTCACATATTTTATCTTCTAATTTCTACCACCTGACAGATTCCGTTTGTCCCAGGAGCCTTTGAAACAGTAAAAGTTGAATTCCACATGGCACAGAAGTCTTAGATGGGCTTTTGTGGAGACAATTTATGTTAGTCCTGCCCAGCATTTTACTAAACAACTGATGTTATTTGCTTGAGTAGCTGAAATGACTACAAACACTACAAATCCTTTTAGCAGTGCTAACCAGAGCTATAATGTCACTGTTCTCATTAAGAAAACTTTGGAGTATTAGTCTAATTTCAAACAATGTACAAAGCAGCATCTGTGAAAAAAGCTCACAACCGTCTTTAAAAGGACACTATCAACCCCATGTGGTCTCAAAGTGTCCCTAGTTTAAAAAACACATTTTATGATTGTTCTCATTCTATAGAGATGGCTGATGTTGCTGGTTGTTTGATTCAGACTTCTTTTTCCTTTTAAAAATTAAACACTGAGTGTGAACCATACTGGTCGGGTGTTACCACACCAAAATATGTGTGTTTACATTTCTTGACCAGCTCCCACTGTATCTTTCCTGGACTCAGGAACACCACAGCACTATCTATCTACTCATCATGCAGTGGGAGTAGATGAGTCTATTGTATCATGAGTGGCTGCAATGTTTGAGGGTGTTTCTCATGTTCAGGATGTGTGCAGTAAGCTTAGGTAAACTATCTGAAGCATGACAAGGTTATGTATAACAATACATTCCAATGCATTTCAGTTCTAATAAGCAAGGAAGCAGATTAAACAACCAGCAACATCAATGAATTTTAGAGAAGGTAAGCAATCATAAATAGTGGGGTTTTACCTAGAAATAAGATGATGCAGAAAAAAAAGGTTGACCGTGTCCCTTTAAGGCTTTATTGCAGGCATTATAGCCTAGAGGTTAGAGTAATGAGCTGTGAACGAGCTTGGTACATCCAGCAAACCACAACTGGGTTTGATTCTCACAGTCTCCACTTGCATTCTGTGTGACTCTGAGCAAGTCACTTCATACTGGATTTCATACTGGATTAGTAAGACAACCGGAAGGCCTAAGCCCATGCTCGTTGTCCCCACCATTTCAGTGGAGGAAACTGAAGTTACCAACTGAGATAAAACTATCTAAACCTGCCTTAAGGGCATTAAAACTAATAGTCTACATGAATTCTACTGGCAGTTTATTCCATAGTCTAATTGTGCTGGGTCCAAAGCTAAATTTTCTTAGAAGAAGAATCGGCATTTATATAGCACTTTTCATACATCCAAAGCGCTTTACAAGCAATGCTAGACTGGTAGTGAAGTGACTGAATGTGTGGTGGCGGCCATATCACACATCATCACCCACACACAGCCTGGATAATTGCATGAACTGGTTTATGGGAAGGGGGAATGTTGGCCAGGACACCAGGAATGTTCCCTACTCTTTGCAAAGAGTGCCCTGGGTTCTTTTACTTCCACCAGGACACCTACCAGGATGGGCAGAAGGGACCTCGGTTTAACATCTCATCCAAAGGACAGCACACCCCAGCAGTACAGCTTCCCCCCCAATACTGCACTCGGATGCCAGCGATTTTTAGGTGCAAGTCCAATCCCGGTGTGGGATGAGAACCCACGACCTTCTGGTCCAGAGGCGGATGTGCTACCAACTGAGCCACGCTGACACGTTGTTTTACAGCGTTCTTCTTTTAACTGATACTTATGCTCTCTTAGGTTGTAACTCTGTTCCCTGGTTTGAAGTCCAAGATCTTTCTTTAGCATATCCTGATTAAAAATTGTATATAGCAATAATAGGTCTCCCCTAGCACATCTTATATCCAATGCCCATCATCCTAAGTTGTTCAGTCTTTCTTCATAGGATATAGCTTTTATTCTTTTGATTAATTTTGTACAGGCCTTTTGAGGCTTTTCAACCAACTTTATATTCTTCCTCAAATATGGACTCCAGACCATGGAACAATAATCTAAGTGTGGCCTCACATAGGATTTAAAAAGAGGCATCAATACTTCTTCCCTTCTTGACTGAAAATTTTTTCAGATGCAGTTAACCAGGTGCATAGCCTTACCTGCTACTATTTTACAGTGGGATCCCTTCTTCAAGTCATGACTGATATATATCCCTAAGTCCCTTTCACAAACTGAATCTTTCAACTTTATGCTCTGTATGTAAGTATGTAATATTCCTGACTTATGTTTTTTAATCGCCCAGTGCTCCCAGGTCACCATTGAAAACAGGCACTTGTGCCGCGTGGGCCTTACCCGGTTACCAAAGACTAAAATAAAAAAATTAAAAGATCTTTTGTATATTTGATCCAACATCTGAACTCCAAAACCAACAGACAGTCCTTATCAGGGGAGTCATTTCTGTATTTGCTGTTTGAGATCTTCATTTATGTTGTAGTAGTTGTGCTCAGTAGGCAAATAAGTACATATTCTTACTACAGCAAACTGTTTTTACTGCCCCCAAATTCTCATCAATATATGTCCAGTTTGTTGTGTTGGCATGAGGCGTTCAGGCTGGCAGCTTGTCCGGGTGTCTCTTGTTAGATGCACCACCGTCCCAACAGCATGAGCAAAAGCTCCAATCAGCTTTTCACATACAGCACTGTACAGATCAGGAATCTCTGCTAATCAGAGGTATTTGTTTCCAACTTTCCTTACACAGGATAGCCCAGATGACTTGCAACATCTTGTTTCCAGTGGAGTTCTGCCTCTACACATTTCAGCAGGTGGGTGGACTGAAATGCTGGGGTCCGATTCTCAAAAGGTTTAGAATGCTGCAAACCCCGGATGTGCTGAACACATGGTGCATGGGACTTGTGGTATTCCTCACCTGTCAATCGGGAGTCTTGATCCCATGCACCACTTGCCCCAAGTAAGACTAGCTTTTTACAGGATTTGCATTAAATATTTAGTGTAAACCACCTTAAAAAGAGTAAAGTGTTGAAAATGCATGCAGCCTTTCAGAATCGGGCAGATGGTGCGCCAATGTGTCCGGCGCAGTGCAGGGTTTGATGCAGGGCTTGTGGAAGCCCTGCATCAACCTTTGAGAATTGGACCCTGATAGTTTAAGTGATTTGCCTAAGATAACACAGTATTTGGCTCTAGCAGGCTTTCAACCTGTGATATATTGGTTTCCCAAGCTGGTGCTCTAACCACTAAACCACATTGCCTTGTCCTCAGTGGTATATTATATTGTGGTTCAAGGTACTCAAGCAACCACCTGAACCTGACATGTTCTACCATCTTAAATGGCAGGCAGTTCACAGCTATCATGTTTTGAAATTTTCTTTATGATTGTAATAGCAACAAGGGCCTTTAAGGATTATTTACCAGTATGTCCCTATACTGTATTTGTAAGATGGGGGGGGGGCTTTTGGACATATAGCCACTACCAAGAATACTAGGAGTCACGGTGGTGTTCTTGTATTGCTGCTGGGAGCTACCAGTGCTGACATTGTCATTATCAATTGGAGTTACCCCTGAGTGCATGGAACTGTCAGTGTCCTGTTTTCTTCTAATTCTCAATAATTTCATGACATCTTTCTAGGTGCCATTGCAGTGCAAAAATTCCCAAGGCTCCTCTCCGTTTCCCCAATGATTGCTAATGTAAGCACTAAGGCATGACCAGGGGTTGGGTTACCATCCATTATAAAATGGGCTGAGAGTTTTCTACATCCTGATTGGCTAAGATGTACTGTATCTTTGGCCGTGTCCTTATTAGGACATATTGTGCCAACTGGTATTTTTTTAGCCAACCAAGACACAGTGCAGTGAAAGACTCATGCCTGTCCCACGCTCCTTTCTCCTTCTGTATGACACACAGACAGATAACTGTCAAGCCAGATGGTAATCACCCCCAATGTGCTGAGATAAAGTAACACAGCCCAGTTTCATGTTCCAGACATGGAAAAATTATCAATTTCTGACCTTGTTTTTACATTTCTGTTCAGCTTGTGGAATGCTGCTGATCCAGGGTTCTCCCACTGAAAGGCACATGCTGCAGGTCCAGACCATGCCTAGTCCCCACTGAACTGCTCGCCCTTCCTTTGCCATGCAATCTGCACTCCATGATCCATCCTCCCCACCCCCACCCACCATACCAACTGTCACCCAAAGTCTCCCTGCACTGCTGTCTGCTCCATTCCCCATTTGACAACCATGATAACGTTCTCCTCAACAGCAGCTTGTCCAGTTTCAAACACACTCTCAAACCAGGTGCAATGCCCTCAGAAATAGCTTCCCTCAAGACACAGTAAGATGCGCTGAATGGGAAAGCAACTCAGTATATTTTAAGACTAGCAAACAAAACAAAAGATTGAGAGGATTTGTGGTGCCATGAAATTGGGGTGATCAAGAAGCTACCTGCTTCAATATCACAAAGCAGAAAACACTCAGTACAGTGGCTCACAAGGGACAAGCTTGCGTTACATGAAACTGGTCACTCTGCTTGAACATAGAAACATAGAAACATAGACTTTGACAGCAGATAAGGACCACTAGGCCCATCTAGTCTGCCCATTTCCCTACCTACAGGATAGGCCGCAGATCCTAGTTAACCAACAGCCTATATCTTCCTGCCCCCCACAAGAATTGCCTTATGTCTGTCCCATGCATTCTTGAATTCTCCCACAGTTTTAGTCCCCACAACTTCCTCAGGAAGGCTGTTCCATGCATCCACTACCCTCTCTGTGAAACAATACTTCCTCACATCGCCCCTGAACCGACCTCCTTCTATCTTTAAATTGTGTCCCCTTGTTCTTGCAAGTCTCTTTTCCTGAAAGATGCTACCCTCTTGGACTTTGTTGATTCCCTTGAGGTACTTGAAAGTTTCTATCATGTCCCCCCTCTCCCTTCTTTCCTCAAGGGTATACATATTAAGCTCCTTTAGTCTCTCCTCATACGGCTTCTTTTGCAGGCCCTGCACCATTTTAGTTGCCCTCCTCTGGACTGCCTCTATCCTGTCTATGTCCTTCGGAGATGGGGTCTCCAGAACTGGACACAGTATTCAGATGGGGTCTCACCAACTGTCTGTACAGAGGATAACAACTTCCTGTTTTCTGCTGCTGATGCCTCTCCTATACATCCCAGTATGCCCCAGCCTCCCTACTGCCTTCTCACATTGCTTGCTAACCTTAAGGTCATCTAATATGATTACCGCCAGGTCCCTTTCCTGTTTTGTTGTTGTTACTACCTCCCCACCCATTGTGTATTCTTCCCCTGGGTTCTTGTTTCCCAGGTGCATTATTTTGCACTTTTTTGCATTGAATCCTAGCTGCCATACGTCTGACCATTCCTCCAACCTTGCCAAGTCCCTTTTCATCCTTTCCACGCCTCCTTGTGTATCAACCCTGTTGCAGATCTTTGTGTCATCTGCAAAAAGGCATACTTTTCCTTCCAGTCCCTCTGCAATGTCACTGATGAAGACATTAAAAAGGACTGGACCCAATACTGAACCCTGCGGTACCCCACTAGTAACTGCCCTTTCTTCAGAGTGGACTCCATTTACAATTACCTTCTGTGTCCTGTTGTCCAGCCAGTGTTTTACCCAGGCTACCACCCTGGGACCCACTCCCAGGCTGGTTAATTTGACTAATAATCTTTTGTGTAGAACTGTGTCAAATGCCTTGCTAAAGTCTAGGTAGGCCATGTCCACAGCCCCTCCCTGGTCTACTACTTTGGTCACCCAGTCAAAGAAATCTATTAGATTCGCCTGACATGACCTTCCCTGTGAACCCATGCTGCCTTGGATCCTGTGCTCCACTGACCTCTAGGTACTCAACTATTCTTTCCTTCAGAAGTGACTCCATCACTTTCTCTACCACAGAGGTCAGACTGACAGGTCTGTAGTTTCCTGCCTCTGTCTTGGTCCCACTTTTGTGAAGGGAATCACATCTGCCTTCCTCCAGTCCTCAGGTACCACACCATCCTCCCATGATTTATTAAAAGAGTAGCCAGTGGTTTCACTAGTTCCTTCCTTAATTCTTTTAGAATTCTGGGGTGAATTCCATCAGGACCCATTGCTTTGTCCACCTTCAGTTTTAGGAGTTCTTGCAGAACCCTTTCTTCTGTGAAAGGACTGGGATCGACCCCCATCAAGAGTGCTTCTGTTATTTGGATTAGGCACTTCCTCCTCTTTGTGAATACTGAGCAGAAATATTCGCTCAGTATTCCTGCTTTTCACTGTCCCCTCTGCCCACCCACTGTTCATTCTATTCAGCCTCACTATCCCTCCTTTGTCTTTCTCGCTTGCTTATGTATCTATAAAGGTTTTATCCCCTTCTTAACTGAGTTGGCTATCTTTTCCTCAGTTTGGGCCTTTGCTATTCTGACTTCCCTCCCTGCTTCTTTCTGCCTTAACTGGTACAGCTGTCTGTCCTGCTCCTTCTGTGTTTCCTTATACTTCCAGAATGCTATCTTTTTCTTCCTGACTTTCACAGCCACCTCTCTTGAGAACCATGGTGGCTTTTTCTTTCGTTTTGATTTGTTTATTTGCTTCACACAAAGGTTTGTTGCCTCTGTGATGGCAGTTTTGATAATTCCCCATTGTTGCTCCACACCTCCTTCTAGCCTGTTTGCTAGTGCTTTTCTGAGGCACTCTCCATCTTGTCAAAGTCAGCCCTCCTAAAGTCCAGTACCCTCACTTTGTATGGCTTGATTCTGTAGCTGAGTTTAACGTGAACCACACTGTTTAATGGTCACTTGTCCCCAGATGGCAACCCACTTCTAGATCTGAGATCCTCTCACTGCCCCGCTTGAGAGTATGAAATCTAAGATTGCTCCCTCATGAGTGGATTCCGAAACTAGCTGTCTAATGCCTGCCACCTGTAGGGCATCAAGAATGGCCCTGTTTTGGATGTGGCTGCAGCAAATGTGCTCCAGTTAACATCTGGCATATTCAGGTCTCCCATCAACAGTATCTCCTTTCTCTGCCATTCTAAGAATGCCTTCCATCATATCCTTGTCCATTCCTTCCCCCTGACATGGGGTCCTGTACACAACCCCTGTGCGGATTGTGGTGCCCTTTCCAGTCTCCAAGGTGACCCACAGTGCCTCCTCTCCTCCCTGTTTACTCTTTCATTCAGTTGCTTTTATCCCTTCCTTTACATAGAGAGCTACTCCTCCCCCTCTTCTCCCCTGCCTGTCTCTCCTGTAGGTTAGGTATCCTGGTATGTTAACATCCCAGTCATGGTTCTCTGTGTACCATGTTTCTGTGACTGCTACGATATCCAGGCATCCCTCTTCCATTAAGGCCACCAGCTTAGGGAGCTTGTTGCACAGACTACGGGCATTGGTACTCATTACCCTCCATTTCCTGATGGCCTTACCCCCTTTAGCCCCATCCCTGTCCTTCTTGCCTTTGTCACTTTCTCCATTTACCCCTGCCCTTCTCCCTATCGACACCTCCATGTTGGTGTTTGCCACACTTACTACCATGATTGTTTGGGGGGGGCTAGGATTTTCCTGCTCCTTTCCAGTGCCTCCCCCCTTGGCTAGTTTAAAAGCTTGCCAATGAAGCATTTAAACCTATCACCTAGGATCCTGGTTCCCCTCCTGGACAGATGCAGCCCATCATGCCAGTATAGGCTTGCATCACTCGCAACGCTTGCAATCATACAGGACTGTTTTGCTTGACACTAAAACAATTTCAAAAAATGGTCATAAAAAAACTAAAAATTAACCAAATTGTCTGTCTCTCTGTGTGTCTCTGATAGGGTAGGAAGTGGAACAGCACTCAATGAAACCAGTCACTGTTTAGCTGCCCTCCAAAAGACACCCTACAAAAAAAATACTGTAATTGTTTACATGTAGAGAGTTAGGAAGGGGGTGCAAAGGGAGAGACAGACTTCTCCTCCCTTAAAAAATAATGAAATTATAATTATCAATAATTAAATAATTAACAACAATTAATAATTAAACAGCTCCATTCGAAGACAATGACAGGGACTGCTTTTCCTTTTTTCTACTGATAATGATTTTCTTTACTACTTTTATAAACACTTTTTTGTGTGCATTTTTAATTAACTTCTTTAATGAGGGACCCATTTTATAAGTCGCATAAGACACTATGAGGTGTGGTTTCTGGCCTGATAAGAGCACTTCTCAGATGCTAAAGGCACTCACCTCAAGCACCTCATGCCTCATTACAAAGTTTATGGTGCTATGAAATTGGGGTGATCAAGAAGTCACCTGCTTCAATAGCCGAAGCAATTTATTGTACATTTGCTGTATTTAACTGTGGTTATCAACTGACTCTTTCAAACCACTATGAACATGAAATCAGAACCAAATGTTAGTGCACTCCCACTATGTATTCACTTGTCTATACTGTCTTCAACTGTCTACCTCATGCCGTATGTACTGTGGTTACCAATTGACTCTCTCAATCCACTACTGACTTGTAATCAGAACCAAATGTTAGTGTACTCCCACTATGTATTCACTTGTCTATACTGTCTTCAACTGTCTACCTCATGCCGTATGTACTGTGGTTACCAATTGACTCTCTCAATCCACTACTGACTTGTAATCAGAACCAAATGTTAGTGTACTCCCACTATGTATTCACTTGTCTATACTGTCTTCAACTGTCTACCTCATGCCGTATGTACTGTGGTTACCAATTGACTCTCTCAATTCACTACTGACTTGTAATCAGAACCAAATGTTAGTGTACTCCCACTATGTATTCACTTGTCTATACTGTCTTCAACTGCCTACCTCATGCTGCATGTACTGTGGTTACCAATTGACTTTCTCAATCCTCTACTGACTTGTAATCAGAACCAAATGTTAGTGTTCTCCCACTATGTATTCACTTGTCTATTCTGTTTTCAACTGTCTACCTGTGTTCCTCTCTCCCCCAGGATGCATCTGAAATCAAGCAGTATTCTGCTCAGTATGCCTTTCCTGGTAAAATGCTTAAATACATAAATAAATAAATAAATTACACACCTGGGGCATGCTCTCATCAGGCCATAAGCCACACCTCATTGTGTCTTATTCCTTACTTAATCTGACCCTAATGGTGGTTATGAGACATGAGACATGGCTGAGTGTGTTATGTTGCTAGGGTTAGATTAGCAAAGGTAAACGAACTATAGGAGTGCCTTAATGATGGTATTAAACTCAAATGTTTTGTTTTTTAAATACATTTTAAATAGTTATGAGAGTAGGCAATCTTTTATTGTTCTACTTTTTTCATGTAATTGCAATCATTACAAACAGATCAAAAATGACCATACTGTACAAAACAAAAGTACAAAAAAAGAGGATAAACAATAATAGCTCCAGAATGTTTTATATACAGTTTGATTGTCATATGAATATAGTTAAGTAGCAGCATTTGGGTTTACCATCAGGGAGCTCTTTTGTTTGATTAATTTTAGGAAACTGGCAATTTTTTCAAGGGCACTATATCCGGTAGCTTAAATAAATAAGCAACAAAGGAGGAAATAGGAAAGTGTTTGATACAGTAACAATTTTTGAATCCATTTAGTACATAACTGATTATACTGTAGACAGTTCAGTGTACAGTAATATGTCTTGCATACTCAGTAACACCTGAACCATATTAACATAGCTGAGCTCTGTTTGACATATTTTATTATATCTGGTTCATACTGTTGTGTTTGGAAAAGTTTGACATTTTTATGATGAATAAATACTTTTTATTCAATATTGGTTAATAATTATATATATGGGCCAAATCTGCTGTACGAACTGTTTTCAAACTAGGTAATCATGGACTAAAACTAAAAAGTCTTAGAAAAGCAATATCATCTTGGTCTGATATATCATGAATGCATTCTCTAAATATAAAGTTACATAGGGGGTTAAACACAATACAATCTTCTACAAGTTTTCAAAAATCAGGGTCACTTCAATGCATCAGTAAATTATTTACAAACCACAGACATATGACTGGACAGCATGTCTCAAAAACAGTATTTTTCTGCCAGACTTCTAGCAGTCAGTTTTACGCAAATAAAACAGAGCCCTCAGTTAGGCCAAGTTAAATTGTTTAATATGTCCTGATTCTGCTCTAACAAGAGTTTCTGCCATAGTTCTGGTAAAGTCTAATGCTGCTTAAAAGAGTGTATGACTTTTGATTCCAAAGAGTCATGATCTGATGAGCTTCAGATTTCAGAACAGTATAGTGCTTGTGTATAAACCTTAATAGTAGTAGCTTTAAGTAAGCCTTCAACTTTCCAGCAATAATAAAATAGAAAAAATGATTAAGAACCATACTGTCTGAAAAAGTGCAGTAAACCTGATGCAGATTGGGAAAGTTTGTTTTTCAATTCTGTAATGTGAATATTGCATTTCTCATTACTGGCAAACACTATCTCCAAAATAGAAATAGTGTTGAACTACCTCTAGTTTAACATTATTAATAGGCCATTGAGAGTTTCTTGCTTTTAATCCAAAGCTAAGTACTTTTGTTTGTTTTTTTCTGTGCTAATTCCCAATTTTAGTTTGACAATATCTTTACAACATCAAATTTATTTTGTAAATTTACTGAAGTCAATGAAAATTGGACAACATTATATGAGGTGAGTTATATGCAAGGTGAGGATAGTTTGGATTGTTAATTTGTGGAGGCAAAAAGGGGATTTATTATCTAGGTTGGTCAAAATATAATTATCATACAAATAATAAAACAGGGGACCAAAAGGCAGTCTTGCCAGATACCATGATTTGTACAGAAGGAATCACAAAGTTTACTTTTAAGCCCAAACCTGACCTTTGACCATAACCTGTCATGCAAATTAATAATTATTCTTAAAACAGAATGATCATTTCCTAACTCTGGTAATCCTTTCAAAGCATATAAAGTGAAGTCAAGTCAAAAGCTGCCTTAAAATTAATGGAGGCAAAATACATTTTCTATTATCTTACCAAGATGCAGCATGAGAACAAGTGCAAAGCAATGGTCAGTGATTGTAATGGATTAGCAAAAACCTAATTGATAATGAAATGGTATATTTTTTGGCTGAAATCCACCACCCTAGTATAGTTATTTATGTGTTTGTTTATTTTTTGTTTAATGATTATATTATATAGTGTAATATGTTCTCCTTTGTGAAGTGTCCTGAGCCTCCAGGATAAGGCACACTATAAATAAAACTGCCTCACCTTACCTTATGATAACCTTGGTAAAAATCTTTGCACAATAATCAGAGAAGCAATTAAGTTTCCTTTTTGCCCAGAGAGGAAATAATTTTGAAAAATACAATGTTTGTTAAAAAAATGAATTTCCCATACCAAAATGGGTCAGTTTATCAATATCAATTGGAGTTAAATTTTATCCTGGAGCTAAATTTGCTTTGAAATTGCCAACCTCACTCTGACTTTGTCTTCAGATGACTGAATACCTGTGGAATTGTCCAAAGGACACAAATCATGCAGCGAGCAGAACAAGTGTGTTCATAGGTGAGTGCAGCTCTTTATTGTTCTCTTGTCACAAAACATTTACACTGCTTTCTGTGATATCAGAACATATGTTCAAATAGTAGATAAGCATTAGGTTTGATATGTGAGATATGCAAGCCTGAAAACACTGGATTTTTCCTGAGGCTAGCTACCAGAAAGGTTGTCATCTCTGATAATAACAGCCTATAATAACTTGTCCCATACTTTTTTTTCTAAATTGAGATTCCTTTAAATTCATGTTTTCTAAGACTTTCTCAATTTCTTTGAATTATTAAATCTATTTTTAGTTGGGAACCATTAGTAAATCTAATTTTCCTTGAAAGATTATGTTTAGAATTTCTGCATCCCTTGTCAAACCAGACAGAATTGATGAGTATTACATTCTTGACTTTGCATAGAAGAGGAGTTACTAATGTGAATATTTGACTAATGTTTCATAATTACTTCTGGTGGACTGTACATTCAAAATTTCTAAATATAAATCATTAACATGATTAGAACTAAGAAGAAATGCTCTATCATTTGATAACTGACCACTCCATTTCCCCCTGATTAAGTTATCTATCTATCTGTCTCTATATGGAATACATACTAGACTGCAGTGGAATAACACATTTATCTCCACTAGGGAGTGGTAAGACCCATAACTCACGAGAGGCAAAGCCACAAGTTAGCTATAAAGGTCTTACCACTCATGTGTGGAGATAAATATGTTGTTCTATTGCAACCTATTATGTATTTGATATATACCACACCATTTGTAGTGTTTTTACTGGTGTTTTACTTTGTTTTAGCTTAAAACTACCTTTCTTTCCATTGTAAGTTTCCCATCTGGCCCATTGTTCTCTGTGTTCTATTTCCAGATTCTAAGTGGAAATAACATGTTCTAAGTTATATAAATGGTGTTCTAAGTTACATAAATGGTGTTCTAAGTGAAAATAAATATTTATACCAAAATAACATGATTTATTTATCCATTATATTCACCACTGGTGTGGTGTCCATATCTATATCTATATATATATATATGTTTTAGAGGGAAAAAACACTCAGTTTAATGCATCAGTTAGGGTTGTTCCACAGTGACAAAAGTGAGGAAATTTGGTGTTAGGGTTGAAAGCCCCCCTTGTACCCCCCAGCCCACCACCCCAACTGCCAATGGGGTGTGCATTGGTGTCGTCAGCCCTAACTCTCACCCCATCACATGGGTAGACAACCTGAGGTATAGGAGAATGGGGTGAGAGTTGGGACTGATGACCCCAATGCACACCCTGTTGGTGGTTGGGGTGGAGGGCTAGTGGGTGCAATGGTGGGCTTTCAACTCTAACACCAGATTTACTCACTTTTTTCACTGTGGAACAACCCTAACTGACGCATTAAATGGAGGTTTTGCCTCCAATTTCTCTTCTTTTTGAGAATGTGCAGTAGAAATAGTGAATGGAATGTGGTGATGGGGGCCCCACGCTCCCACCATGTGATTTTTTTTGTGACATAGTAATGGTAAGTGCAATGGAAACACAACCACTAAAGGTTGCTCACATGGTGACCAAAACATAAATGGAAAAGCAAATGTTACTAGAAATGCAAGTGCAAAGTGTCACCAAAGCAGTGATGTAAAAGGAGATGAAAGCATGTAAGGGAAACACAATCAATGACATGCACGGTCATGGTACCACAATTAGAAACACAAATGGTAATGTTAACAGCAGAAATAATGCCAAAAGAAAACAGAAACATAAACAGAAGCGCGTACGCAAATGAGAACGCAAAGGATAATGCACATGGTGGCATACATGGGAACAGTAACGCAAACGGTTATGGAAACGCAAGTGGAAACACTAACTGTAACAGTAACAGAAGTGCACACCCTGTTTTTGCCCAACAGCTTCATGGAGAAACACAGTGTGTACAAAGAATGTATGCATAATAATGGGCTTCGGAGCAGAAAATGAGTTGTTGAAATACTAAATTGCTTATATCTCAGGAACCGTGCGATGTAGAAAAAAAAATTTAAATTACACATGATTCATGAGTTTCCTGGCTAGGTTTTCACTGAATGCATAGCCCATATGGCTACACATTGTAGTGACCAAAATTCAATATCTCTCACCGTTTCCGAGATACGAGCCCCGAAATGCACGGCAGATGCCACCATGTTAGTCTATGGGGAAAAAACATCAACTTTGGAGTACTGTAACTTGGCATCTGTGCAATATTTTGTCACCAAACCACCAAAAGGCACATCTGAGAGATAGTGGCTGCCTTTCCTCCAAATCTAAGCTCACAAGAGGAAACTGTTCTTTTGCAGCAGGGTGGCAAAGAACTCCTGTTATTTTGGCCGTAGTCAGGAAAAGAAGTGTCGCAATTTGTGAAAACTTTCACAAAAATTTGTGAAAGTGTCGCACGTTCGACACTACTTTGTGACACTACTGTTTCAGAAATTAGAAAAACATATTTCTAGGGTGTTTAACCCCAAAATAAAGACATGGCTAGTATCCTCAGAGCTCAAATAGGTAAATACAAAAGAATTGTGTCTGTAGATGGTCCCAATTTTAAATGCCAAGCATTTCTGTGATCACTAACTGAAAACAAAATGGCAGATTTTAACACCACTAGGGCCATTTGTGACACTAAAAAGTGCATTTGTGACACTTCTGAACTTTTTGTTAACTTTTTCCATTGACTTACAATGGGAACTTGTTATTTGAATAACTTTTGAACCGTTTAATATTTTTTCACAAAATGTTCAAAAGGCACATTGGGGACCCTAGCCACACGTTCCCTGAAGTTTTCAGACCAGTCACCTAAACCATGCGACCTGTAGGCGCGAGCAAAGAATTCACACAAAAAACTTAATTATGCGCATGAATGTCGCTTAATAACTCCACAGCTGTATGTCCAATTGGTACAAAAGTTGGCATATCCCAAGATGTATACTGCCAGTCTGCGCCTATGAAATTCCATGCAAATCCATTGAATGGTGGCAAAGTTATTAAGGTGCAAAATTTCACCCTTTAACCTTAAAAGGGCTACTCAACCCTAACTATGGTAGCACGGTATATACAGTATACAGTAGAGGTTGGAGAGAGACATTACATATTTAAAATGAAATGTAAAGAAAAGTGATCACTTTCTGGATTGATAATGATTTTTATAGAAGAAATCAACTCCATATCAGTAACAAAATCAATCAAGTATGCCACTGAGGGGCATAATCAATGACTAAGGATCCATTTTGAGAACAATACACTGGAGCACCTCAGATGACTCCTTCTGTGCTGCCATTTCAAGCTATTAGATTATTATCATACTAACATACTAAAATGCCAGCAGAATAGGCCTAACGGTCTTTCGTGTCTGCTCGTTTGGTCAGTCCCCAACCTGGGTGCTGACCTTGCTGTCCCCCTCGCCTTCTCTGGCTTCTCCCTTCCCAGTTCCGGATATTCTTGCTGCATTGGATTTTGCTTCCAGAACCCTTCCCCTGTACCTGTCCCACCCCCTCTTGAACCCCTCCACTGTCTCTGCCTCCACCAGCCCCCTAGGCAGTGCATTCCATGGCTCCACCACCCTCACAGTGAAGTAGCACCTCCTCCTTTCTCCCCTGAATCTTCCCCCCTCCAGCTTCCAGCCATGCCCTCTAGTGGCCCCTTCCTCCTTCCTTCGAAGCACCCTGACTGTTCCTCCCCTATTTACCCTCTTCATGTACCTAAAGACCTCTATCATGTCCCTTGTCCCTTCTCTCTCCAATGTGTACATATTTAGCTCTTGAGCCTCTCCTCATAGGTCCTGTCCCCAAGCCCCAAATCATTTTGGTTGCCCTCCTTTGGACCCTCTCCAGGAGGTTAATGTCCTGCTTTAAGTGTGGCTCTCCAAAACTGCACGCAGTACTCAAGGTGCAGCCTCACCAAGCAGTTATACAGAGGGAGTATCACTTCTCCTTCTGGAGGTGATCCCCCTAGCGATGCATCCCAGCATCCTGTTGGTCTTGGCTGCTGCCCTCCTACAAGTCTCAGAGTTGTTCATCTTGACATCCACCACCCCAGGTCCTCTCAGCCATCGAGACTTGTAGCATTTCCCCAGGGTGTACACTTGACCTGGGTTTCTGGCCCCAGGTGGAGTACCTTGCATTTCCCTGCATTGAACCTCAGCTTCCACTTTCTAGACCATCTTTCCAGAGCCTCCAGGTCCCCTGTGAGGCCACCCTCCTCCTCCCTTCCACCACCGCTCCCAGTTTCGAGTCATCTGCAAAGAGACTCATCTCCTCCTGATTCCTGTCCTTATGTCCGATACGTGGGCGTTGAACAGAAGGGCCCAAGGACTGATCCCTGTGGGACCCCACTAATGACCCTCCTTGGGGATGAGACTATCCCCAACTACGATCCTCTGGGTCCGGTCCTGGAGCCAATTGCCTATCCATCTGATCATCTGGTTCCCACCCCATTTCTCCCAGCTTATCCAACAGGCCCACGTGAGGAACAGAGTCAAATGCCTTGCTGAAGTCCAGAAAGAGGACATCCACTGGTCTACCCAGGTCCAAGGCACTTGTCACCCAGTCATAGAACTCCACCAGGTTTGTCTGACATGATTTCCCCGGGATGAATCTATGCTGTCTATTGTCCAGGCACCCTGACTTATCCAGGTCCCCCCCTAGCCTCTCCTTGACAATGCCCTCCATCACCTTGCCCACCACCGAGGTCAGGCTGACAGGCCTGTAGTTCTCTGCCACTTCCCTTGATCCCCCCTTGTGGATAGGCACTAAATTCGCCACCTTCCTGTCTTGGGGCACCCACCCTGTCCTCAGAGAGATGGTGAAAAGCTCTGCCAGGGGTTTTGCCAGGACATCTGCAAGTTCCTTCAGCACTCTGGGATGTAATTTATCCGGCCCCAGTGCTTTCTCCGTCTTAAGGGACCTGAGGGCTTCCCTCACTCTCTCTGCTGTGATTTCCACTTCCGGTACCTCTTCTCCCTGCTTAGCCCTCCCCCACCTGCCAGTGATGCCTCCCCCTCTCCCCAGACCTGCCGATCGGTAAGGGTCCCCTCCTCAGTATCTCTGTCTCCTCCCATGTATGATGCAGCACCCCATTTTCCTGGTGAAAACTGGGTGAAGTACTCATTTAGTACCTCAGCCTGCTCCCCCGGGTCCTGTGCCCATCTCTCCCCTGATTTAATCCTGCTAATCTGCCCCTTCACCTTCATTTTTCCCCAATGTATCTAAAGAACCCCTTGTTCCCTCTCCTAATTTCCCTGGCCAGGTTCTGCTCCTTCCTTGCCTTAGCCGCCCTCACCACTCTAGTGGCCCTTCTAGCCATCAGCTCGTACTCCCCTCGATCCCTTTCACTCCTTGAGCACTTGAATTGCTTATAGGCTGCTTTCTTTCCCCGCACCACCTCCTGGACCTCCCTGGTCCACCAACAGGGTTTTTGGGCCCTCATTCAGAAGGTTAATTAATGAGTTATCATTATCATTTCTTTTGGTATCTGAGGAGTTTTGAATTGTAATGGCATTTATTACTGCTTTGTCTCCCTCAGCATCCTTGGAAGCACCCTGTCTGGACCTGGAGGCTTATGTACCTTAAGGACACACAGACCTTTAAGTACTCCCTCTTCAGATATATACCCCATCTCTAACTTCTGAATAGCTTTATTCTTAAATATCATACTGCTCAGCAGTGGCCTTGAACTCAGACTCAGAACTAAAGTACACATTCAGTAAGTTTGTTTTCCTCTTGTTCTCAACCATACAAACTCCATCTTTTTCCTTTTTTCCACAGTATGCTAATGTGTTTGTCTTATCTCCATAATGTACCTGAAGAGGGTCTTATCATAGTCTTTGATCCCTTCCTCTATTCTCACCTGTGCAACTGCCTTCATCTTCCTAATGAACTGCTTGCTTTTTTTAGATTTCCCTGACACACCTCCCTATTGGAATCATTTTGCTCCTGTTTATAGACCCTGAATGCTCCTTCAGTTGTCTGTCCAACCATATGGTGTCCTATTTTCTTCTTTACTAACAAATTAAACACATGTATGGACTGCTTCTTTTTTTATAATTAACGTTTGTATAATGAACATACTAAAATATTCATGACTTGAACACTCAGCAGTACAAAGGAAGAAAAACTCAAAATAAAGGATGGTTAGTAGTTAAAGGACTAACAGATACTGTAAAACATATGTATAAAGAAAGCTACAATTCTTCAGGCATATTATAACTAAATATAACTTACGGTACAATCATCAATGCAATTAAAAGCCAAAAGTATTCAGCCAGTTCCAGGACCAGTTTTAGGAATGTGGGGGCCTCCAGCAAACTCTATGACTGGGACTCCACAGACAGGGCTGCCCCCCCCAGTAATCTTTCTACATAGTATTTAAATTTCGTAAAATACATGCCAATGCATACTTAGGTGCTAAATCACATTTGAAAGCCTAGAAACAAGCCCACCACATTTGACTAAATAGAAATCAAATCAAAAATAAATTATGGGGAGCAAAAAAAAAAACACTTGAAAGAATATGTACATACATGGGGCATAGCTAATTTTGAATTTCTTACATAAATTTATTAGAAAGAATCTGGCAAGCTCAACCCCTGCATTTACAATGCATCTTAATAAAATGTGTGGAGGCACCTGGTATGTGTAACCAACCAAAAGCATCAGCAAAATCACTCACCACCCAAAGAAAGAGACTGTACACAAAATGTGCTTCATTTTAGTATAAGGTGCAAATGTGCAAAGTCCAATCAAAAGCATATAGTTAAGGAACCAGAGCTCTTCCTGTTCCATTACCCCCCCACACTCTGCTGCGTTAAGAGTAGGGGAATTTCCCCGGTGTCCTGGCCAAATTACCCTCATTCACTAAAAATACCACCAACTGCTTAATGTGGTTCAAGGTCAGTTGGCATTCATCTGTATCCCCCTTCCCCAGGTCATGCCTGAAAATAGGCAGGATTTGTCTAGCGCACTTACCCGGTCAACAAAAGCTAAATAAATAAATAAAAGTCTGCATTGTCCATATAATCCAATATGCTTCCTTATTGTAAGTTGAGGGGTTCTTAGTCTCATCATCCAGCTGAATTATGATTAAGCCTGACCACTAAGGCAAAGTGACTACCTCCATCAGTCAGGAACAAATATTATGGTTATAAATTGGAGGGGTTCTTAGTCTCATTATTCAGCTGAATTATGATTAAGCCTGACCACTACAGCAAAGTGACCACCTCCATCGGTCAGGAAAAAAACTCTTTATCTTGCTCTTCAGAGAGGATGTCCTCCTGCTTTCTCAGTCTTGTGGGGTAAACCACTCCTCAGATTTATTATTTTGGCAGTGTGTTCCAGCCAGTAAGAGGCTCACAGGGTTTTACTGGGGAGCTCACCAGTTTGAAGGTTACAGTTTTCATCCCTTCTAAGCTGTATAAGGGATTTGGCAAGCTCAACCTCGGTAATTGCAGTGAAATTGTGCATGAGTTTTAAAGCTTAAGAGGGACTTTCCAAACTTTGTTGTTGATGAATTCATTGATTAGGTCACTGTAAGAGAGACTTTTACCAACTTTGTGCTCAATGGACTGCACTGCTAGCCCAGACAGTCTTTCTTGTCTCATTGATGACCTCAGATAAGTCTTTATTGACTTCAGTTTTGAAAAACTGCATTCTGCTGTAGCCACAATTACTGGTACTGTCAAAAAAATGTGCAACACCACATAGGCATTCATATAGATTTCATGTAGCTGGTTTTGAAGGAGAAAATTTAACACTTGTATAGGTGATGTATCATTCTCAACCATTCCTGCCAGGTTCCTAAGTTCATGTGCAGGTTCATGAGCATCAAAATCAGAGTGGTTAGTTGTGCTGTCTGTTAATTTTTCTTTGAGAACCTCACATTGTTTTATTAGGTCTTCTATGGAAACAGAATTTAGCATTTTTATGTTCGACAGAAATCCAAATGTTTTAGCAAACTCTGACATTTGATGAAATTGTTCACTAAAGGACATCAGTGTGGTGTCCAGTAGTGTGTTGAAAAACTCAACCTGAAAACTGAGATTTGGGTCCTGCATGGCATCGTCGTGTCCTTCATAATCAAATAGTCGCTTGACCTTTCCATGTCTTGTCTGACGGAATCCAGCTGGGACATCCAGTTCTGCAGCAATCTTTGAGCCCTGTACCAATGCCTGTTTAAACCCACTCTATCTGTACTTTTTAAGTATGTCAGTGGTTGAAGCAAGTACCTTCACACAGGTTGATATGTCAACTGAAGCACTCTGCAATATCTTGCTTGCACAGCTCACTTCAAGCAGGACATCATACCAGATGATGAGACATACATTGAATTTGAATGAGAGGAGTTCAACTCAAAGTGACCTTGCCTCTGCATATGTTGCATCTTTGACTCTTACAGACTCTGCAATCTCCTGCAAAGCACTCCTAAATTCTTGGAGCTGATAGTGAAGTGTTTTTACAGACTCTATCCAGCACTCGCACTGAGTCTCAGAAAGTGGCTTTGGAGTTATCTGAACATGTTTTTTCAATATTTACCAGAGGCTTGTTGAGGCAGAGCAAAGATTGTAGACCTTCTGCAAGCAACCAAGGAATGAGACAGCATATCTTGATGAATGGGCTTCATTGCTAATGATGATGTTCAGGCAGTGGCTAGCGCATGGTACATAAAATGCTCTGCAGTTCAATTCTTTTATGCGAGCCTGCACACCTGCTTGTTTGCCTTTCATGTTGCTCCCATTATCATATCCTTGCCCCCGACAGTTGCTGATGTCCAGATTATGTTGCTTTAAAGTCTGAAGAAAGGAGTCAGTCAGTCCTCTGGTTGTGTCACTGACAGGTATGAGCTCCAAAAAATGTTCCTTGATGATGGCAACATTTTTTGAAACATCCACATGTCGAACAACAAGTGTCATCTGCTCTTGGTGGCTAATGTCAGGAGTACAGTCCAGAATCACTGAAAAATATCTGGATTCTTGTATCTGCAATACAATGGCCTATACAATTGCACCTGAAATTAGTTGATTTTTTTCATTTTGGATGTCCTTGCCCAAATAGTGGTCCATTATCTCCTTATTCTGAATCTGACAGATATGTTCAGCCATTAGTGGGTCAAACTTTGACAGGAATGCAACCTGCCCCAAAAAGTTTCCATTCCCTTGGGTATGAAGCACATCACTTGTGCCACAGAAAGCCATATTCCTCTCAGCCAAGAATTGAATAGTTGCTATGATACTTTGCAAGACTCCATGACAGTGTATTATTTATTTCTCTATTAGCAGATGTTTATTTTCATCCAGTGTCTGGCCACTCTTCAATCTTGTCTCCAGTTCCTTCCACTATATTATGCTTGCTACATGTTCTGGTCCACGGTCATGGAAACTTAGAGCCTTTGACTTTCCTCTCCATGCCTGATAACCTCCAGTCCAAAGAAAATTGTTAGCATGTCCAAATAATTTGCAGGCAAAGCAGAACAGTGCATCCTTGGAGACAGAGTACATTAACCAAGTGTGCTTTACTCTCTCACCGCTGGGCAGAGTGTGAAAATATTTTTTTGCTGTGAATCTTATCTTTTTCTCATTCACTGGGAATTGTGGCAGTATGACTTGAACAGGTCCATGTTTCACAGATAACACTCATACCTCATTCCTTAGTGTGTTTGGCCAAGTTCCAAGATCCTCAAATGAAATTTTAGAAGATCCAACTAAATCACAAATGATGGTATCTATACAGGTGGGCACAGTACTGACAGTAGCAGGTTCATTCCTGGTCTCTTCTGAAGGAAAACTCCTGGAATGATATGTTCACAGGTGGTGGAAACAGTATAGACTATGGCAGGTGCATTTCTTGTCTCCTCTGAAGGCAGAACTTCTGGGGTGATGGTGGACACCATTTCTTCCACTACAGCAGTTGCAGGAACTTGTGCTCCAGATTCAGGTGCTCTTTCAAGATCAGCTCCGCTTCCCAGGCTTTCACATGAATGTGACGGGGTAGTAAAAAATGTCTCAATTGCACCTCTTTGTCGCTTTGTGTCTTCATCTCTCTTCTGGTGTAACTTTCTCTTCGCAGCTCCCAACAAATATGTGTGCTTCATTTTTTAAACTGAAGGTACAAAAAAGCAAATGCCATTAAACATTTGCACCAGAATTTTCAAATGTACTGCAGAGCAGGTTTTTACTTTCCCCGTTCACTTAACTGGAAGCTGACTACATCAGGCATTTTAATAGTCGGCGTTGTGGATCCAGAAATACTTGCATTGGCCTGCTCTCTGTGAAGACTGTGATATGTAGATGGCCAGTCCCTAAGCCCTACATTGAGATGGCCACAGAAAAAAACTTGTACTGTGATAGTCAGCACCCTCACACTAGGAGGATCATGACTCCAAAAAAGCACATTGGGTGAGTCACAGCCCCATCCCCACCCACGGGGAGTCCATGGCCACTTTACCATTTTGCTACACTGGGAGAGTCCTAGTCCCTCACACCCCATGCTAGGATGATCAGACCTCCACCCCCCCAGAGCCATGGGGCTTAGCTAGATATCTGAATTTGGGTGGAGAGACGTTGATTTTGCTGGACATCAATAGGTAGGCATGTTTACCAGTGGGACTGCATGTGTCTGTGTGCATGTCTGTGTGAGTTAGACTGAATATTTATACACACACACACACACACACGTGCACAGTGTGTTCATGTAAATAAAACCAATTTTTAACAGAAATTTGCTTGACTGTTTCTTTAACTACCCACACACCACAACTCAACAAACTCAGGGGGAACTAAGCAAGCTAGAGGAATGGTCAGATTGGTGGCAGCTGGGGTTCAATGCAAAGAAGTGTAATGTTATGCACTTTGGGGTGAAGAACCCAAGGAGAGAATACTGGCTAGGAGGGGGTTAAGCTGGGGATCACTGAGGAGGAGAAGAACCTGGGGTAATGGTAACAGGGACCATGGACAACACTGCCCAGTGCATGAGAGTGGCTGCAAAAGTGGAAAAAATGCTGGGGTGCATAGCGAGGGTTTTTTTGTCCAGGCAAAGAGAGGCAATCTTGGCCCCTCAACAGGTCATTGGTAAGGCCGCACTTAGAGTATTGTGTGCAGTTTTGGAGGCCGTACCTAAAGCTTGATATCAGGCTACTGGATGGAGTGCAGGAGGGCAACAAAGATGATGTGGAATGGAAGGGACACAGACTATGACAGTAGGCTGAGAGACCTGAATATGTACACCCTGGAGGACAGAAGGGATGGGGGGACATGATAGAAACATTCAAGTATCTGAGGAGAGGAATCAATAAGGATGAGGTAGATGGGGTATTTGAGTTAAAGAGAGAGGGAGGGTCACCAGGGGGCATGCACCAACAATAGAGGGGGGAAGAGTTAGGAAGGAAATGAGGAGACACTATTTCACAGAGGGGGTGGTAACAAAATGGAATGACCTGCCAGAATGGGTGATAGCATGTTAATCTGTGAACAGTTTCAAAAGGGCATGGTACAGGGAACAGGGGAGGGTTGGGGGTGGCAGTGGGATGACAAATAGGAGGGGGGTGGGGTAGCTGCACGCTTGAGCAGACTTAGCTGGATGGACCAGGTGGTCTGTTTCTGCTGGCACATTCATATGTTCATATGTTCCATCTCTACAGGCTTTGCTTCAATTATCCTACTGGGTATTTCTGGTTTGCACATTGCATGAAAGAATCATTTTTATGTTGTCTTGTGCGCATGCGCAAGAAACATCTTGCGCTAGTGTGGATCTTGGGGGCGCGGCTGCTGTTAGGCGAATGCAGGGCATGCATCAGTAAGTGCGTCCCTCATTCCCCAATCAGCCTGCATGCCACCGCCACACTATGCATTCATAATGGGGTGAGCACATCAAAGCAAAGGTCTGCTGCAATCCGAGCGAAGCTCATCATACGCAGCGGTCCTTTGCTTACCGGTCTTCGCCGCCATTATGACCATGGTCGATGAGCGGCAGCCGCCCATGCTTGCCGACATTGGGTGCCCAATCCCCTCGGCAACCCCCGTGTTTGTGTGCACAGCGGGAGACCCTCCCGTCGGCATACCCCCAAATGTTGAATGCTGAGGGTGCCCAATCCCCTTCGACTCTGCCCCCCACTTTCTTTGCTCACCGATGGGGAGCCCACTCCCATCAGCATCACCCCAATTGTTTAATGCCGAGGGTGCCCAATCCCCTGTTTCATGCCCCCTTTCTTTCTTTGCTGGCAGGGTGCCCAATCCCTGTCGGCATTACCCCCCGTGTTGTGTGCCGACAAGGGTGCCCAATCGCCCATCGGCTACTGACACCCCCAAAACCCACTTAGGTGGCATGCTGGGAGCCCACCCCAGCGTGCCAAATGCCCTGTAAGATGAAAACTGTCCCGTGACAGTTTTCCTTTTTTTCCTTGCAAAATGAAAATCGTCCCTAGTAGTCTAGATGCCCCCCTCCCTCACCCACACCCACCCTCTGCTCACCCTGCCTCCCCTCACCCCCCTCACCCCATACTTACCTCCGGACTCTGGCGCGATGATCTTCCGTGGACCAGAACACGTCTGCACTCTTCAAAGCCGACCACGAACTGAGGAAATGCCGGTAAGCTGTATAATGCAATGAATAGGGTTTTTCAACTTTGCTGCATATCTCAGGCATTTCTTGGAATTTTGGCACCAAATTTTCAACATGGAGTTTTTGGGACCCCTCCTCATGAATTCTATCACTGTCATGGCATTAATCGGCCTAGAAAGGTGATTTCGCAGTCACTGCATGAAATCACCTTTTGGGACCCATTAATGAAATGACAGTGCCAGTGTTCATGAGGTGGCCTCTCAAAAAGCCTATGTTCCAAATTTGGTGAAAAAAATCCAACAAATGCCTGTTTTATGAGCGTACAGTAGTTACAGGCAGGCTCATGACTTCACAAGATCAATATTTTAACACCAGATTTTCAGCATTGGCATTTTGTGCACCTCTCAGAATAGTAGAGCTGTCATTTTCAAATCCTGCCCAAAATGTGACTCAAGATCCGCCATATAATTGCACACAATTGCGCAGTCGCTGTAGGAAATCAGTGTTTGGGCCAGATTATGAAAATGGCAGCAACACAGTTCATGAGCAGAGCTCCTAGAATGCCTATGTTGAAAATTTGGAGCGGATACTCCATAAAATGATTGTGTTACGAGCATGCGTTGGTAGATTGCACGCATGCTCATACAATCGTGCATTTGTGATATTTTCACTCTGGATTTTCACCATTGCCATTTTTTCACACCTCTTGATGAACAGTACAGCCATTACTTCACATATTCTGCCCAAAATGTGTTTCCGCACTTCCGGTGCAGAATAGTGTGGTCGCTCTGCGAAATCACTTCTTGGGACACTTTGAGGAAGTGACAGTGACACTGTACATGAGCAGAGGTACTAAAATGCCTATGTTGAAAATTTGGTGCCAAACGCCCATAGACTGGCAGTGCTGTAAGCGTGCCTTGCATATTTCCCACGCACCCTTGCAGCTCCGCAAATTCCATATATTTGCATGTCACATTTTCAGCACTGGCATTTTATTACACCTCCTTATGAACTGTGCAGCTGTCATTTTTCACATCCTGCCCAGCATGTTTTCCCGCACTGCACTAACAAACACCCACAGGGACACCCTAATGCCTCTCACTCTCTGCAGGGTGGGGGTGGGTTGGCATCAGTTCAATACTTGACTGCCACTCCTATGCTGCATCTCTCTAACTCCTGCACTGCCAATGGCAGCAAGACAACATTCAGCATTGACAAATGCTTGTTAGAACTGTGATGTAGTTTATGACCCTTGCTTGATCATTCATTGTTGGCACAATGCATCCATGTTCGCTATAGAACTTTGTGGCTGAGAAGGACATAAACTACATAGAATTCTAAAATGTTACTTAAACACCAGAGGGTAGATGAGAAACACCCACTGAGGTAACTAAAAAACCTTTAGAAATGGAACAATTACAGAATTAGAAAATATATTGAAAAACAGATTCCAGTGAGCAAGATGACGTCAAATTCAGTGTTCACCTGGTGTGTAACGCAGTATCTACCAAGTACACCCAAGCAGTTGCTAATGAGTTCTAATCCAAAATTAGGCTGTCTGCTATTTTACTTTGTCCTACAGACTCTACCAGGTGAGCATAGTAAAGAGCTGCTAATGAGCCCACAGCCACATGCATTTTTTTAACATTTGTCCTACTAATGCCATCAGGATCTCATAAAGATATGCTAATGAGTCATGAGTTAGCTGAATCACACATTTTGTCCTACATTTGTGAAAGTTTTCCAGGTCTGAGACCTCTAGAAAAAAATTGAGTTAATGTAGCAAATATTTTTCAGCCTGGATTGGCACTTTAATTTGCTTTCAAAAGGAGTGCGGGTCTTTTGGTATTCACCTCAGGGCCCTACTGGCACATCACCCAGGTACATCACCCTTCAACTGGGTCCCTACACCAAAGTGCATCTGCCTCAAAAAGGCTTAACTATATAACAGCAGTCCAAAATAAGCGTAACTGAGGTGTGAGCCCCAGCCCCAGCCAATGTGCAAAACTAGTTAAATGAGAGCCATACATCTTCCTTTACAAACCTTATCCAATGGTAGCTACTCACACTTGCTCATTCAAACTCTAAATGAGAGGTGCTACTACATATGGCAAACAAAACAAGAAGTTAGACCTCTAGCCCTTGTCAACCACAACACGAGATATCAAGAGAAATAAAATCCTCACGCATGCATTTTTTTGTCACAATACAAAACAGTGCCCACAGGGGAGGGCTTTGACGCAGGGGCATTTAAACATGCGTGGGACAGGTATAAGGGAACAGAGCTGGAAAGGAGGGGTGAAAAGTCATTTATCGGGTAGGGTCAGGCAGAGGCTGCAAGCTGGTGTAGGGCTTATTATGGAAAGACTGAATGGGCCTACTGGTCCTTTTCTGCCAACAGTTCCTCCCATGTTTTCCATAGAAAGCTAATGCAATCCTGTCCTATTGAGCTGGGCATAAAGTAATAGTGCATACTTATTAAAAAAAAAAGGAAAAAGCAGTAGCATAGCAGATGCTGTTTTCACAGTTTCCAACAGTCATATCTGCATACCTAGAGAAAGCCAGAAAACTGCCACACTTCCCAATTGTAATTATAAAGAGAGCTTCCAGGGGAAATCATAATTGTAACATTTGATTATAAAATGTACATTATTAGTACTACTAACATTTACAAATTCAGTGCCACTAATCAAATATAGTTCAAATCATTACCCCCAAATTCACCAGAGCAGAGAAATAAATCTGAACTGATGCTGAACTTTATCAGTGGCTATCTAGCAAATCACATGTAAACAGTAACAATGGACATGTAAACTTATTACAAATGTTCAAATTTTAACCATTCTGTAGATAATGATGTGACTGTTGAAATATCAAACCAGATGCTTCAGCTTCTGTACAAGTTGTCTTGCAGAACAACACTAAAAATGCTGCATTTCAATAATTTAGAACTGGAAAAAAACTTCTTAACTGCTCAGCCAGCTGCAGTAGCTGCATGATTTGACAGTAATACAAGACCTGAAAAGCAACACTAACATAAATTATGCATTTAGACAAAAAAGCATTAAATAAAATTTAAAGCTACCTACTTTCCGAGGCCTAAAACTGGGACAGTCCATTCTGACCATGACCCCCCCCCACCGCATCACTCCCATGGGCACCGCCACAGACAACTCTGCGCACAACCAATAATGTTTTGCTGCTTGCTCAGGTCATGCTGCCCCACAGTAACACTAGTAGCAATTATTCAGATTAAAACAATACAGCATTATGCTGCAGCAAGTTCCAAATCATGATGTACAGAAAGTTCATTAGAAGCAAACCTGTGTTAAATTGTGATCAGACATTCGAGCTGCATGTATTGCTCTTCCTGACAGTCCCATCCAACCCATTCACACTCACCTTATTTGCTGAGCAAACTTCATTTCAGCGACTCCCACCACCTCACCAGATTATTTTCACATATACCTCCCTACAGCTGATTAGGTGTGGGTACCTTAGTTCCCTGCTGCCAGTCTGTTCTCTGTCTGGAGCCCTCTCAATTGCTGGCAGGCAGACATCCACATGTGCCTGTTTGCACTTCTACTACCCAGTCTAATCTAACAGGAAGGAACATGCTTTACTGTGCTCCCACTGACATGCTTGCAGTGCAACACAGGTGCAGGTGTAAAAGTTGTAAACTGCTGTCCCGTCTGAGTAGCGCCACAGTGGTGCTGACATAACAGTCACTCACGGATTAGCAGTCAGCAAAAAAAAAGGGACAAAACTGGGACAAATATGCAAAAAAAGGGATAAAAGTGATATTTTGCAAAACTTGCTGGGACACTGGGACATGCTGCCTAAAATAGGGACTGTCCTGGGAAAATAGGGACTGTTGGTAGCTTTAATTAAAATTGAACAATAACTTCCTTAACTGCTTTTCCAAGTTACTGCACAATTTGTCACACGGACTAGCAACCTAAAGAGCAAGCAACATCCTCTAGTTATCATCAATTTACTGTGTGCTGCTGCTCTATAAAATCAATTGCAAAAGGTCCACACTCACTGTTCAGTTAGACTGCTCTCTGTAGTCTCCTCTCGAGTAGTATACTAGCATACAATTCTATATTATATATGTAATATGACATGAAATGACATAAGGGCCACAGAGATCCAGGAGGAACAAAATGGGGGAGAGATACTGTGGGTTAAGCTGGAAAGGAAAATGGGGACAGCCATCCGCACAGGTGTGGTCTATAGACCACCAGCCCAGGAGGAAGAAACAGATAGGGAGCTAATGCTAGCCATCCAAAGGATGGCAGACAAGGGTGAGGTAGTACTGGTTGGAGACTTCAATATTCCAGACGTGGACTGGAGCATCCCAGCAGCAGCATCAACTAGGAGCAGATTTATCCTGGACTCTTCAGGTGCCTTCCTCAAGCAACTGGTCATGGAACCAACTCGGCAGAAGGCAATACTGGACCTTGTGCTCACAAACAGGGACAGTGTGATGGGGTAACAGTGGGGAGCACCTGGGAAACAGTGACCACCAGTCATTGTGGTTTGAAATCACAGAAAGAGCAGAACCAAACCACACAAAAACACGTATCCTGGATTTTAGGGGGGCAGACTTTGGGAAAATGGGGAGATACTTGAAAGAGGCATGAAGGGGAATGGGACAGGAATCAGGGGTTGAGGAACAGTGGGCAGTATTTAAATGGGGATTACAAGAACAACAGAATTATGCATTAAGCAGGTTAGCAAGAGGAAAAGGAAGAGGAGACCATTATGGTTTTCCAAAGAGGTAGCAAAGAAAGTGAAAGCCAAAAAGATTGCATTCAGGCAATACAAAAAGACACAGACAGAAGGGGATAGGGAGAAGTACCAGGAAAAGTAAAGGGAGGCAGGGGGGTCAGTAAGGGAAGCCAAAGCTCAGACAGAAGAGCACATTGCAAAATCAGTGGGTAGAGGGGACAAAACCTTTTACAGGTACATAAGTGAAAAAAGAAAGACAAAGGGAAGGATAGTGAGACTGAAGGGGGAGGATGGGGCCACGTGGAGGATGACAACAGTAAAGCTGACATATTGAACAGGTATTTCTGCTCAGTCTTTACTGAGGAAGAGGAGGATAATGGGTCTGAAGGGAGTACAAGGGGTGAGAATGGTGCAGAAATGGACACAAGTCCCTTTACACGAGAAAGGGTCCTGAAGGAACTGGAAGTAATAAGACTTGATAAAGCAATAGGGCCAGATGGGGTGCACCCCAGGGTCCTTAAAGAACTAAGAGAGGTGGTGGCTGAACCTCTGGCTATCCTGTTTAGCCGATCACTGGAAACAGGGGAGGTACCCAAAGACTGGAGGACAGCAGATGTAGTCCCCTTATACAAAAGTGGGAACAAAGAGGAAGCAGGGAACTACAGACCAGTCAGCCTCACCTCGGTAGTGGGGAAGATCATGGAAGCACTACTGAAGGAGAGATTGGTGGAACATCTGGTTGTCAACGGACTACAGGACCCAAGGCAGCATGGTTTCACCAGGGGGAGGTCATGTCAGACCAACCTCATTGAATTTTTTAACTGGGTGACTAGGGAGGTGTATCAGGGGAGGGCAGTGGACATGGCCTATCTGGACTTGAGCAAGGCCTTTGACACTGTGCCACATAGAAGACTATTACACAAACTGGAGAATATGGGTGTGGGCAGGACAGTAGTGAGGTGGGTAGGTAACTGGCTGGGTGGCAGGACACAGAGGGTGGTGGTAAATGGCTCACTCCACAGAGGGAAGAGTGACCAGTGGGGTACCACAGGGATCAGTGCTGGGACCGGTCCTATTCAACATCTTCATCAGTGACATTGCGCAGGACCTAGAAGGCAGAATTTCACTGTTCACTGATGACACAAAGCTCTGTAACAGAGTAGAACGCGTAGAGGTGTAGACAGAATGAGAAGCGACCTGCAGAAACTTGAAGAATGGTCAGGGGTTTGGCAGTTGAAATTCAATGCAAAGAAGTGCAAGATAATGCATATGGGGCACAAAAACCCTGGCGCAATATATCAGTTGGGGGGTGAGGATATAGCATGCACCAAGTAGAAAAGGGATCTTGGGGTTATCATCTCTGATGACCTCAAGGTAGGGGAAACAGTGTGACAAGGCAGCAGGTAAAGCAAATAGGATACTGGGATGTATAGGCAGGGGCATCACCAGCAGGAAAAGGGAGGTCATAATTCCGCTATACAAGACACTAGTGAGGCCCCACCTGGAGTACAGTGTACAGTTCTGGAGACCATACCTACGTAAGGACATAGACAGGGTAGAGAAGGTTCAGAGGAGGGCAACAAAGATGGTGCATGGATTGCATCACAAGTCCTATGAAGACAGGTTGAAGGAACTGAACATGTGCTCCTGGAGGAGAGGAGAGAGAGGGGGATATGATAGAGACATACAAGTATCTTACAGGGAGGAACAGGTGCAGGAAAACACTATTTTTAAGCGAAAAAGATGTTCCAGGACTAGAGGCATGGGATGAAGTTGGAGGGAGGACGATTCAGAGGAAACATGAGAAAGAATTTCTTCCAGAACGGTGGTAGGACAAGTGGAACACCCTGCCAGAGGAAGTGGTGGGGCTGAAACAATCACGGATTTAAGAATGCATGGGATAGACATAAAGGAATTCTGGAGGTCAGGGGTAAGGAGCAACAGACTTCTAGGAAAACAAACTGAACTTACAAGCTCAAATGGGCAGACTGGGTGGGCCATAGGCCCTTATCTGCCGACACTGTCTATGTATCTATGTATCTATGTATCTATGTATCTATGTATGATTTGGATGGAAAAGAAATACATGTTTAGAACTGAGCCTCTGACTGACATTAGATACTCATGACACAGTCAGTAACTGAATGACTGTGTCATCAGGTGTATGTTGCTGTCAGTTATGGGACATGGGGCTATTCTAAACAAAGATTCATTTTCAGTCCAAATTATGACCCAGTCCAGACTACCTCATTCTTAGCCCATCTCAGTACCTACATAAAATATATAGCAAAACCCTGATCTCTATTGTCACACAGTAACTTCACATAAAGCAAACATAAAGCAAGCATGTCCTCTTTCTAGTTCTGCTGTTCTGCCTGTGCAATCCCCTCTTGAATTTAACAGTAACAGCCATCTCACCTCCCAACTATCCTTAATTGTATTAGTTTTAGCATTTAGCACAAGCATACACATACCTAAGAAAACTTGATCTCTGGGTGGGGGTGTAATCTCCTCTGGGTTTCAGCCTCCTCAAATCTGGGGTGGGCACCAGTAGTTTACAAAGCGCTGATCTAGATTTGTGGGCTTCTGGCCAGCTGCTGCAATGCTGAAGAGTTATTTCTTAAAAGAAATAAATGATTTACAAATTCTCTCAGCTCAGCAGTCAACACAGCAAGCATTAAGCAGCACTAGCAGGGCTGTATCGGCGGCAAGATCCTGGATGGGTCGGCAGCAATCAGATCAGGAGCTGACTGGCTGGCTTGCTTCAGATGCAGTGGGCGGTTGTCTTTTCTTGAGTCTCCCCTCCAAACTAGCAGGCAGTTTCAAGCAAAATTCTCTACGATGCTCTGGAACTGGTCCTCTGCTGAATGGTTCCAAGAGCGCTGGAGGGATCATCTTTATGGTACAGTCACGGACCTGAGTGGGACCAAATATTTCAGGTCCGAGGGGGAGGATGTGCAATAACACTAAGGGACTGAGTGGAGCTCTGTGATTGGCTCCAACAGCACCTCTCACGTCATCACGATGCGCAGCAGAATAGAGGAACATGTGGAAGCATCAAGCATAGCTCATTCTTGGCTTGCTTTCTTGCAGTCTGTGGACAGCATGGACGTGGTTCCTGGTTTCATTTGGAAATCACTCAGGCAGCCAGCTGGCAGCGGGGACAAGTGAGCAGGCTCGCAGTACTTTAACTTTGTTTTTACTTTTTGAACAGCTGAAATTGGTGGGGCCCCTTATGGCATAGGCATGGATGGACTCTGTGGTTCTAAATAAATGAAATTTAAATAACTAGTGTTTGCATGGAGTCAGACCTTGCAGTTGCCTTAGGTTAAGGAAATCACAGGCAGGCATTGACGCCGGCAGGCAGCATGAAGTGAGCATGAACAGCGAGCCAAAAACTACTTACGTACAAGGAAGGATGAAGGAAGGTATGTAATGCTGCTCTTGTAATTATGCTGTGTGTATTTTGTGGGACTCAGGAGTGCACAGCAGTGGGGCTTTGGGAAATAAAGCCAGAGTCTCATAGTCACGCCATTTCAAGTGCTGCTACCCATACATTTGGGGGGTCGGTGGGGGCCTCCCGCAGGCGTGGGATTTGCAGGTGCCTAACACTGGTCCTGGACAGTTCCTAAGAAGACATGGAGACTTTCAGGAGTTTGAGTTACTGCTTGGCAATATAATTAACATTGTATAACTTTCAGAGCAATGAAAATGGACAATGTTATGGTATAAAATGTGAATCTGTTTGTAATTTATATAATACACAATATCTCCAGATAACATCAAAAACAGAAAGGTCACTTAAATAATAGGTTAATTTTTCTAAATGATAAAAGGAGTCTATTAGTGCTACCACTTGTTTCGTTAAAGGAGGCTGTGACTTAAGCCATAATTTAGTAGTGACACTTTGTAATAGGAGCTTACATTGCTTACCCCGGTGCTCATTAAATGAGGTGAGATATGGAGATGAGCCAGCAATGGAGAAAAGAGTTGCAGTACAGTAAATAATAGATTAATTAACCATGAAAATGTTACCCCCAAACTGTTCTAGGTGGGTGCAGAACCACAAAATGTGAACCTGATCCACCTTGGTCTCCCTGCATGCATGCCAAAATACTCCAGTCCATTCCCCTTGGTAGTTCATTTGGACCACAGAGGTCTGAAAGAATTGTATACAACATTTCCACACAAATTCACTTAAATAGGATGCCATAAAGAGTTTCATGTTGTAAGGGGGTATTTTTCCCATTGATGCAGGTCACAAGAAACCTATTCATCCTTGTTCCACTGGTGTAGTATTGAAGCTATAGAGTCCTTGATTGCTCTCTTAGTATGGCATACAATTAACCAATCAAATGCTCTCCTACTGCACCTTGTTGATGAAACTGAAGCTGCGTGAACAAGGGAGGGGATGAGTCTGGGAGTGATCTACATTGAGAGGGGAAGGTATTTACATACACCCTTACTTGTAAATCGTGATAGTGGTTGGGGGGTACTGAGCTCTAAGATCAGAAAAGGCTTGTACTCCCTTGCTGGTGTAGGTAAATGAGTCCTTGTCTGGCCCATCTTTTTAGAAAAGGGTCAGTTGTATTTAGCAGTGACATTTGAGTCCGGGCTAATGCTCCTAACAGAAAAACATTGTCTTCCAAATAATCCTTACATACTTTATGCCACACGGGAAAGGTCATGGCTGTGTATGTAAGAAATTTAGATATGGGAGATACTGCAGAGGAAAAGAATGAAGATTTTTCCCTACTGTATATCATAGAGATAATTGAGGGCAAATTCTATATCCTTCCAGTAAGCTTGGCACCCAGTTGATGTCCAGAAACAAATCAGTCTCAACTGGCTAGCTAAGGTCTAGGGGATGAAGGTTTGGAAAATTTAAAGCACCCTTGGCAATAGGTAATTGAAGTTTTGAAAGCCTAATTCTGGGTCTCTGTTCCTTCCACAAGAAATGAGTAGAGTATGTTCCTTTCTTTTTTTTTCATTCAAATGGCTTAGATTATTGATCAGACCTTGATTTCATCTGTGCAATTCATATTCATAGGGTTTATTATTTCATCATAGCCATGGAGGAGCGGGGGGGTGGGGGTCCAGGCAATATATTTATGTATTTAAGCAAAAAAAATATCAATTACATAAGTCCTTTCTATATGCAATCCCAGAAGGGGTTCCATATTTTATCAAAAGTTTCTATATCTCCATCTTTCGTATAATGGATTTTTTTCTAAATTCTTTGTATCATTCATAAAATTTATCCAAGTTTCAAAAGTCGGCAGGGGTAGTCTTTCCATTTCATTAGTATACTTTTTTTGCTATAGTTAATGTGATTGTAACAAATTTAATTTGTTCTTTATTCAGATTTATCATAGGAATAGCTAATAATGTTAATTGTGGAGTTTTTTTTATTGATTTTGTTAATTATTTTTTGCACTGTGTTTAATATTTTTGACCAGTAGTTTGATAAGTAAGGACAGGCATGTAACATCTGATTTGAGAAAGGTGGACTATATTGGGTCATTGAGTGATAAAAAAAAATATCTTTTAATTTTTCTTATAGGGGCTATCTCTCTCCACTGTGTGAGAGGCAGTGGGGGTGACTTTTATACACTGAACTGGAGTGATGAGAGGACTCCAATCTATTACATTTTCTTTCTCCCCTGTGTGAGAGGCAGCAGAGGTGGCTATTTTAGGACACAATGCTGGATTTGTGAGAGAACCCCAGCATATCATATCTGGCTCATTTTTATTATTTTCTACATATTATAAAACGTTTTAGGAATTATTATTAATCTGTGGCTAGTTTGGAAAGTTTGGAGAAGGTTAAAGCTTATTTCTTCGAGGTGGGGGTATTATAGGTTTATTGTTAACAGAAGATGTGTTGGCCTGTGGCTCTCCTGGTTGCGCACTACTCCCCAGTCAAACTCCAGGACCACTGGCCCTTTTATTTTCCCCCTCTGCCTGCAGAGGTTTATAACTGATGTAGGGCTTTAGTTAATGTTAGGAAGGGGGGTGGACCGGGGGCCATGGATGTCGGGAGGGGGAGAGAGTGGAACGGTCGTATCAGGGTTGTACAGTCCAGGAGATTCCCAGGGGCAAAATGGTTCACCATGTCTGGTTACCATACCCAAGGGCTTCTTTAATTTGGGGCAGATAACTTGGTCAGCCCCAGAACCCCATCCGACTCAAGTGGTGTTATGCAATGCCAGGTCTATCAGAAATAAGACAACTATTATTGCTGATCTTGTTGGGACAACTGACCTGGCGTGCATCACTGAAACCTGGCTTGATGACAACACGGGCCCCATTTTGGAAGCAGCGGTCCCAGCTGGGTTTTCGGTGATACACCGCTCGAGATCAGACCGCAGGGGTGGGGGGTGGCTATCTATTTTAGATCAGAATTGGGCCTTGCTAGTGTACCAGCAGAAGTGACCAGATCATTTGAATCTACCATAGTAGCAAGTGTGGGCAGCAGGATAATTCTCATCTACCATCCACCCAGGGGTGAGAAATTGGTTCTGCAGGAAGTGACAGACTTTGTCATCGATGCAGCATTGGAGTCACCCAGGCTGATGGTCCTGGGCAACTTCAATGCCTGTGTCAATGATGAATTCTAGCAGTTTGGTCAAGACTTCCTCCAACTTATGTCTTCATTGGGGTTCACACAGGTAGTTGCCTCAGCTACTCACAATCAGGGTCACTTACTTGATCTGGTCTTTCTCCTGGGGATTGAGTCTTTTGATTTGGTGGTAGAGCCAGTCATATGGTCCGATCACTACACAATAAGATTCAAATTCCAGTCCCCCCTTATAAGCCTGCCCCTGTGAAGATGGTCAGATACTGCCCACTGTGGGCCATTACCCCAGAAGGTCTCTCGGCAGTGTTAGACCTCTTGGGATCTCCGAAGGCAGGTGGGGATCCAGAAAATCTAGTCTTGGCCTATTGTCCTAGTCGGTGTTCATCCCCTCGCTCTCCACCCTTGGTCCCCCTGATTTAATGGGACCTTGAGAGAGTTGAGGTGGGTGGGACAAAGGTAAGAGTGTTGCTGGTGAAGAATGGCCCTTGATGCCAACCATCTTAGATTGGTGGATCATTATCAAAGCTATCAATCAGCAATCTCACATAAGAAGGCAGAGTTCCTGTCCGGTGAGATAGCTGCTGCTCAGAACCGAGTGGCTCAGCTGTTTCAAATGATGGACAGGCTGTGCAACCCAGCCTGTCTACAGATCTGAGGAGCATTTTCACAAGATAAGTGTGATGAGTTTACTCACTTCGTTGCAGGTAACGTGGCCGACATCAGGGCTGAAATCCACTTAGCACCCTCTATGAGGGTTAGCGATGGTCAGTGTGAGGTCGTCGTCCCTCAGTCCTCCAGGATATCTTTCGACTGACCAAAGATGGGGGACATCATGCAGATTGCCAAGAATTTGCAGCCAACTTGCTGTAGTTTGGATCCGGGCCCTACCCGTCTATTATTTCACTAAAAATACCACCAACAGCTTAATCTGGTTCAAAGTCAGTTGGCATTCATCTGTATCCCCCTCCCCCGGGTCATGCCTGAAAATAGGCAGGATTTGTCTAGTGCACTTACCCGGTCAACAAAAGCTAAATAAATAAATAAATAAATTATCGGGGTGTATGGAGACTATTGGCCCGATCCTTGCAGAGATTGTTTGGTGCTCTTTAGAGTCAGGAGAGTTCCCTGGCTCCCTGAAAAAGGCAGTGGCAACACCGCTTCTGAAGAAAGCTCCTTTAGACCCAGGCATCTGTGCAAACTGCAGACCTATCTCTATCCTTCCCTTTGTTGGAAATGTGATCGAGAAAGTAGTTGTGCTGCAACTGGAGAACCATCTTACCATCCATGATGTCTTCAATCCTCTCCAGTCTAGTTTTCAGAAAAGACACAGTACCAAGACTGCTCTGGTTCACGTGCTCAATGATCTCTTGATGGCAAGAGACCAGAAGCACCATTCCATCTTGGTGCTTCTGGATCTATCTTCAGCATTCGACACTGTGGACCATGGGGTTCTGCTCAAAGGTCTGAGGGTCATCTGTGGACTGGCTGGGCCAGTTCTTAGATGGTTTCATTCTTTCCTAACTGGCAGGTTTCACAGGTGGTGTTGGGGATTTTTCCTCTGAACCATTCTCTATACCATGCGGGGTACCTCAGGGCTCTGTGCTCTCTCCCATGTTGTTCGTAATGTATTTGCTGCCCCTCAAAAACATTGTAAGATGATATGGGATGAGTTTTCACTGCTATGCAGATGATACACAGCTCTATCTGTCTTTTGAACCCAACCAGGATCATGCAATCTCAATGATTAACAGCTGTCTGGGGGAAATCCATGGCTGGATGAAGTCTAGCTGGCTAAAATTTAATTCCAGGAAGATTGAGCTGTTGGTGGTGGATCTGGGGTGCCAGATAGAGAGGTCGATGGTGGAATTACTGTCTGGACTTTGGATCAATGGCATACAGCTGCCTTCCTCTGAACAGGTGTGAAATCTGGAGGTGGTATTTGATGATGGGCCGACACTGCAGGCACAGGTGTTGGCATTTCTCAAATCTTCCTTTTATCATCTTAGGAACATCACCAGCATTAAGCACCATTTTCCATCTGATGATTTGCCCATGTTGATCCATGCCTTTGTGATCTCGTGTCTTGACTACTGCAACCCCCTATACCTAGGGCTTCTGGGGTTGATGTTCACTGCTTGCAGCTGGTGCAGAATGTGGTGACATGACTATTGACTGGGACTTCTCATTCCAGTCAAATTACGCCCATGCTGCGCGATCTGCTCTGGCTGCCTATACAGTGGCAAACCACCTTTAAGGTCAGTCTTTTGACCTACAAAGCCCTACATGGACTGGGACCAGGTTCTCTGAAAGAGCTCCTGGTTCCTTACAGCCCTGGCTGACCTCTCCGCTCTACTGATGAGGGGTTGTTAGAGGTTCTCAGTGTGTAGTTGAAGACATCTGATGCAAGGACATTTATGTTCATGGTGCCATCCCTGTGGAACTCTCTACCTTGTTAGATCAGAGAGTGCAGGACTGTGGAGAGTTTCAAGATCAATTTAAAGATGTATTTATTTAAAAAGGCTTTTAATATTTGAAGTGTTGTGAAATTGGAAGTTTTCAATTGAAGTTGTGTATGTTTTTATTTGATTTTATTGAATTGTTTTAAAATGTTGTATGTACAGCACTTTGATACTTGAATTGCGTTATACAAATAAAATTATTATTATGTGAATTAATGTGCCTTTAGTGGTTGTGCATCGTGGACATTTTTCTGTGATATTGGAATTGAAGTGATGTAGATGAGAAGCAGTATAGTATGTTCGGTATACTGTATGAAGTTGGATTTGTTGAAGTTTTATATTTGTAGTGAATGGTGAGATAAGGTCTTGCCAATTTTTTCTGTTTTATTTACAGTATGCCTAAATCTTTTTCTCATTTTTTAATTAATTTTTGTTGTTCCTTGTGTTTGTTATCTTCTAATGCTTTATATAAATATGATTTAGATTTGTGTTATTTTTGTAATAAGGAGATTAATAAAGTTGAGTCCAGCCTATTTTGCTTTTTCTTATTTTCTGTTATATATTTAGTTATTTATATATATATTAAAAGTAATGTGCTTGAATTATTTTAAATTTGTGTTGCAATTGTTCAAAAGTTTTTATGTCATCATTTTGAATTAAATCTTTAATTTCACTTATATTGTAGTTTTTCCATATTTTGTATATTTTATCTATGGTTGATGATATAAAGTTATAATTCATATAAGCTGGAGTATACAGATATATGGCAATGGCTTTTGTGTAACTGAATGGGCTTTATACCAGCTTTGAATTTCATTTTCTACTGTTATGCAGACTTTCAGCATTTTACTTTTTTTTATAATAAGCTGACTATAAAAGGTGTCTGATTTTTGAATGGGGTACACACTTCATTCTATTTGCATAGATTTTGAAGTATCTTGGGGTTCTTTCAGCCATTCCGAAATATTCACCATCTAAGCAGCTAAATAATATTTGTACATATCTGGCAGTGATAGACCACCTTTATTTTTTGGCCTGATTAGAACTGAGTATGCTATTCTAGGTTTCTTTTTTAGCCATATGAAATTTGTTATTATTCTTTTGATTTCATAAAAGTAACTTTGTGGAATTTAAATTGATAGTGCTTGATATAAAAAGATTAGTTTTGGGAATACTTTCATTTTTATTATATTAATTTGTCCAATGAGAGTTAAAGGTAGGTGGTCCATTTATCCAAGTCTGTTTGGATTTCTGAGTACAGTGTATCAAAATTGGCTGTTAATAATTGTTCTGTTTTTGATGTTATTTAGACCCCTGAATATTGGATTTTATCATTTGTTTGTGGGTATTCATATTGTTCAGGTAAAGTTATGTTGCTATGATTATCTCATTTTAATATTGTTGATTTACTCCAGTTTATCTTATATCCTGAATTTTTTTCCAAATTCTGCATTATTTTGATTAGTTCTTGAATCAATATTTCAGGGTTAGTCATGTATAATAAGATATTGTCTGCATAAAGACATAGTTTTTCTACTCAGTATTTATAATAGTTATGCCATATATATTTGGGTTATTTTGTACATTAATAGCTAAGGTTTCCATTATCAAAGCAAAAATGAGAGGAGATGGGGACAACTTTGTCTGGTTCCTCCTTGTAAAAGTATAGGCTGGGATAGATTTTGATTAGTTAAATGTTTTGCAATTGGTCCTTTATATATTAACTGTAGTCATCCCCTGAGCTGTGCACCAAACCCCAATTCCCTAATCACAGCAAATATAAATTTCCATTCTAGGCAATCAAAGGCATTCTCAGCATTTATTGTAAGTAGTATTGCATTTTTAGATTCATTAGATTTATTATATTAAGTGTACATCTTATATTTTCTTTAAGTGAATGTCCTTTTATGAATCCATTTTGATCATTATTTACTAGTTGTGGTAATATTGTTTCTAGTCTTTGAGATATTATTTTATTAAATATTTTATAATCTACATTTAATAGAGAAATGGGATGATATGATGCACAGCTCAGTGAGTCTTTCTGCTTCTCATGAAATATAGTTATCATTGCTTCTTGAAATGATTTACTGTAGGTATTTTCTTTATTGGGTTAAATGAGTTAAATAGTTTCAGTACTATGGGAATGAGTAGTTGTTTAAATTTTTTATAAAATTCAAATGTAATCCCGTCTGGACTGGAAAGTGTACCTTCTGGTAGTTCATTTATTGCCATTTTAATTTCTTCAGCTGTGATATTCTGGTTCATATGTTGTTTTGCTTTTGGTGATATGGTGGGTATTTGGATTTGTTTCAACCAATTGTCTATTTCATTTTCTTCTATTTTTTTTTTTATTTCTGTAGTGTATAATTCTTTATGTAATATATGGATACACCTCAATATTGCTGTACTAAGTTATACAAACATTTTCCAGTAATACATCACTACTCTGAATAATACTACCCATAACAGTGATAATACTATCATTTTTGCTGATAATATTACAGTTTAAATGTCATCTCCAATGGTAGTATTATCAATGACTCCATATATTACAAAAAATAACAGAAAGATAAGTGTTTTACAAGGCACTAATACCATCTGGAGGTTTGGGGGACGTTAGGACCTCTCGAGCTTTGCTCTCGAGGTTCCATGATGATCCCAAAACCTCTTGATGGTATTGCTGCTTTGTAATGCACACTTACCTATCTAGTATTCTATTTAATATTCTTGAAAGCATTTACTTATTTCAGTAGGTTCTTCTACTGTTATTCATTGTGAATTTTTGATGGCTAATATATACTATAGTTCTGTTTTTGCTCTTTTCTAGTGTGCCTAGCTAGAAGCTTTAGTGGTTTGTCTGAAAAGTACATATAATTTGATCTTGTTTGCATGATCTATCTCTCAATTCCATTGTTTTATATTGCATTATATTGCTTTTTTTGTATTGGTTTATTAAAAATATTTTTGTCAAGGGTATTAATATGCACTTTCTGAAGGGTTTCTGTTTCTTGTTCCAGTTGTTTAATAATGTTATTTTATTTTATTTTTCTGAGAGCTCTATACTTATAAATGTGCCTCTTATCCATATCCTAAAGGTCTCCCAGATGTTGATAATAAATGTTTAGTGTTCTGTATTAACTTCAAAGAACTCTTGTATCTCTCTTTCTAATTGCCTTTTTTTATTCTTGGTATTTTTAAAAGTGAATGTCACATTTTCCATGTTCTTCCAATAATATTATGTCCATTTTTTAGTTTCAATATGCAAGGTGGGTGATCTGATATGTATATTCCAGGATAGCTAATGCCAATAATCATATGTTTTTCCTGACTTAGAAATTAAAAAATAGTCAATGTGTAAGAAGGATACTTGTGTATTGGAATAATATGAATATACCCTTTTTAATATTTAATATGCCAATGGTGTATCAAGCCTAATTCAATTATATATCTTTTAACTATTGTTCATGTTGTACTATGTGTTTTATCTAATTTAGAGGTTCTGTTGCATTCATGTAAAGCCAGATTAAAATCATCTCCTATAATGTATGGTGAGTTATAAGTGGATATATGATCAAAAAGAAATCATTGAAAAATGTTGGGGCATTATTATTTGGAGCAAATAAAGTTGCCAGTGTACATTTAAAGCTGGACACATTGATTTGTGTTATTGCCCATCTGCCTTGTAAGTATGTTTCATATTTATTGATTTCTGGAGTTGTTGTTTGTTTATTAAATATTACGCCTACTCCTCTGGAGTTATATTGATAGTTAGATATAAGTCCACTACCCCATCTATTCTAAAACCAGTTTGGTTCTCTTTGTGTAAAATGTGTCCCTTGAATCATGGCTCTGCTGATTTTTCTTTTTTGCATACATTTTATAATTGTATTTGTTTTAACTTTATTTTTCAAACCAGTAGCATTCCAGGATAGCATATTAATACTATTAGTAATTTCCATGATTAATATATTTATTTTTTATGTTTCGCTGATTGTATGCTTTTACTTTTGGTATATTGCCTGAACCCTATTATATGTGCTCATTTTTAGTTTTACTGATTCCTTTGTATTTTTTTTCCAAGTCTTCTTGGTCTAAATTGAACCATATATAAATTGCATCCCTCTTCCCCCCACTTTTTTGGGGAATTTTTTTTTTTTAAATCTTCTCTCAGTGTTATTTTTTTTGTGTGTGTATACTTGAAATTAATAAGGTCAACATTATATCTGTATATGAGGGAACCCTTCCTCCCCCAACCCTCTCTCCCTCTGTGTGCAGAAATCTAAAAGATTTCTGCCCTCCCAATAATAGTGATGACAAAAGATGTCATCACTGATACACTGAAGATATGGCATTGGCGTGCATCATTCATGATCTAATGCTATGTCCTAATTTCACAAGCTCTTAAACACATATTTCCTCCTCCTTTTCCATTGCATTTTCCCTCTCTCTCCCCCCCTCCCTTTTTGTTCACTAATGTTTCTTAGAGTGAGTCGGTATTGTTACATCAGAAATTGGTTACAGTTTTTTCAACTGTGGTTTTTTTTTTGTTCCTTCATGCCTGTTCCTTTCTTGAAAATTGGTGTAGACAATGCTAACAGGAGTGTTTGCAAATAAAACACTATGTGGGGAGTATATTGTGGCTATTAGCTTCTAGCCTATTTAAGAAGTAGAGACCTAAGGAGGGCCAACAGGCTAAGTCTGCTGCCACTGTTATAGTTAGAGGTTCATAATTAAAGACCTCTACAAGGTGATGTATCAGGGTGTCTCTTGGCAGCAAGAATTAAGGAGTGGGAAGCAAGTAGAACAGTCACATCTATCCAGTTTGAAGGGAAGCTTCTAACAGATCCCCAAGAGATGGCAGAGGTGTTAGCGTCATACTTCAAAGAAATTTACCAGGCTAAAGATTTGGCGGGGGAGGAGGAATCCAAGCGTTTTCTAGAGGGAATTCCTTTACCAGTTTTGGACCCTGTTCAAGCTAAGGAATTAGAAGCTCCAATAAGAGCATCTGAAATTATTGGGGTGGTGCAATCTCTTCCTGCAGGTAAGTCCCCTGGGCCTGATGACCTTACTGCTAAATTCTATCAGGCCCATATTCAGATTATACTTCCTATACTCCAAGAGCTTTTTCGTACAATAATGCAGGAGGGGGTTCATCATCCTCCATTGTACCAGGCATATATTACTTTAATCCCTAAGCCTGATAAGCCTAGGGATGCTCTAGGCAGTTACAGGCATATAGCCTTAATGAACCAAGACATTAAGATTCTTACAAGAATCTTGGCAAATAGAATTCTGAGTATTGCCTCCAGTCCAGTTAGCCAGGAACAAGTAGGATTTATGCCAGGGAGGGGGGCGCAAGATGCTCTTAGGAAACTACATCATATTTTAAACTCTGCCCCGGATTCCCAAATACCTATGGCCTTGATCTCCCTAGATGCTGAAAAAGCCTTTGATTGGGTCTCCCATTCCTTTCTTTTCACTACAATTGAAAAAATGGGATTCCCAGAGGGTTTACTTAGGGGCATTAAGAACTTATATGTGGCGCCAAACTGCCAGAATATTATGCAACGGTTATATCTCGAAGGAATTCCGGCTAGACAATGGGACCCGTCAAGGATGCCCTCTCTCACCGATATTATTTAACATTTATTTAGAACCCCTTCTGAGAGCTATCAATAGGGATGTCAATGTTAAAGGGATTAGGATAGGGGGACTAGAGCTAAAATTCTCAGTTTTTGCAGATGACATACTTCTCCACTTACAGGACCCAGCATCCAGCTTTGAGAGAATAAGAGAGCTAATAGGATGTTTTTCTAAGGTTTCTAATTACAAGTTGAATTTGACAAAGACACAAATTCTCCCTTTGACACCATATGTTTATAGGACAGATTTTGCATCCCTTGGGGTGCAATGGAGAACAGATAAAATTAGGTATCTAGGCATATGGATTACAGCAAATCTGAAGATGGGGGCTGAAGTAAATTTAGAGGGGTCATATCAGTGGTCAAAGGGGACATACTAAGGTGGAACAAGCTACCTCTGAATTACACAGCACCACTGGGCATTATTAAGATGAATATATTACCTAGACTGCTATATCCGGTTTATTTAGCTCCGTATAGTATCCCTAATAAATGGTTTAGTATAACCAGGAGGTTGATTTCGGGATTCCTGTGGAATGGGAAACCGCCTAGGGTAAAACATAATGTGTTGCGCTTGCAGTATACAGAGGGTGGCATCAGGTTGCCTGATCTCCATATTTACTATGTGGCAGGCCAGCTGGGCATTATGGCCCGATGGGCGGAGAATGTTGAGGGAGAAAGTTATTCACCAACCTGGGTACAAATAGAAAAACAAATGCTAACAAGGTCGGGCCTCATTCCAGAATCATTGCTGTATGCTAAATTAAGAAAAAGGTTTTTTACAACAGGGTATGGGAACCCAATTATGAAAACTGCAGAAGCTTGGTGGTCATTTCTTACCCCGGTACAAAAACAGAATCAAAGGAAGGCAAGAGATCAGCCCATATTGGGTAACCCTAACTTAGTAATTGGGGATTGGGTAATCAGATACCGGTGGGCTAATCAGTTACGGGGCCTAAGGCTTAGGGATGTTATGCAGGGTGATAGCATAGTCCTTCCACCACAATGTGACGGACTGTCTTCCATTCAAAGGTTACAGCTCAAACAAATGTTGGCAGGGTTTGTGAAGGGGTTGGGCAATACTGTGGACAACTCCTTCTTGTGGGGAAGATTAAGGGAAGTTAACCAGAGAGCTAACCCCCTCTCACAAATATATAAAATTCTCTTGGACTTTCTTGGCCCGAGTTCTCCTATAAGAATTCCATTTTGGGATAAAGTGATGACCCCCAGAAACCTTACTTGGGAAAAAATTTGGAAAAGCAGTAAATATACTGTAATACCCAGGTACAGAAATATGCATTTTTTTGTTGTCTCTAATATTTACTATACCCCTGTGAAACTATGTGATAGCAACGTGAGACAGACAGACCTGTGTTTTAGATGTGAGAAGGGGGTGGGTGATCTCTTGCATGTAATATGGGGATGTAGTAAAATTTCACCCTTATGGAGAGAAATTAAATGGGGCATGGACCCATTGCTGGACTACTCAGAATTTATAACACCGGAAGTATGTGTTTTGGGTGACTTCTCCCAAATTGCAGGGGCTGCACCTAAGTACCACCTCTCTTTAATGGCGGCAGTAGTTAAGGCCTTTTAAGTAAAACATTGGAAGGATGACCAGGTCTATGCCTACGATCAGTGGGTGAGAGAATTACTAGGGGTTTTGGGCATGATAAAGAGGCACCTATACTTTGAGAGGAGAAAAGAGGTATATGTTAAAAGATGGGTGGTACTAGATGCGATCTACTCCCTGCAGGTCGCGAGCCTCTGAATTCATGAGCCCCTGAACACAGGCCTGTCTGTCATATTGTGAGTAGCTAAGGAAAAGTTGCTGGAATGTTTAATTGTTTATATTCTGCCTTGCTTTTTCTTTCTTTTTTTTTATTGTTATTGGTCTTAGTTTGTTTCAAATAACTTTTCAGATAGTGGTAGTGGGCTTGTATTTGGCCCTTTCTCAGGATAACGGTGGGATGGTATTGGTCTGCATGGTCTTAAAGGGTTGGGGGACTCTCTCTCTCTTTCCAGGGGACACATCAGGAGGCTGCTCAGTAAGATTAAGGCTCCTAATGGGGGCCGTGGATTAGTATATGCTCACAAGCTGGTAACTAGAGGGGGATTTGGGCTGTCGAAGGGAGGGGCATTTATTTATACCGGTTAGCTCATTATTTCAAGGCATTACTGATTTTTGGAGTCTGATCACAGTATAGAGTGGTTTCCTGTTGTGCTTGTACATAGGGGGATGTATATAGTTTGCACAGCCAGTTTGGGGTTGTGTACCCTGGCTATGCCAGGTATGCGTTTGTCTGTCTGTTTAAATGAAAATGAATAAAGATGGTTTACAAAAAAAAAAAAAAATTAAAGACCTCTAAATGGTCCAGATTTTTAGTCAGATAAACTCCTAACTAGTTCAATGAATTTCTATTCCACTAAATATGTAACTGATCTTTTACATTTTGGGGTGGGGTGTAACTGAAGGTAAGCACCTCTGTTTTATGTACAGTATATTGACCTGGAAGCCCACTACCATTCTGAAGTGGGCTACTAGATCCCATACTGCCAGAAGGGAGTCCATAGGGTTTGTAATTGTAAGTAGGATGTCATCTGTGAAGAGAGCAATCCTATAGTCCCTTCTTCTGAAGGGGACTCCTTATATGAACTAAGAATGTTGAATATGAGAAGCTAATGATTCTATAAATAACACAAATAAAACCAGGGATAAAGGGCAGCCTTGCCTAGTTCCTCATCCTAGAAAAAGGTGAAGTAAGTGGCCCATTTACATTAACAAAAGCTGGGAGATGATAAAGGGATTGAAACATTGTAAGAAAACTCAAGGAAAAAACAAATACAGCTAGTGTGTCCCACAAAAAGAGCCATGACACTCAATTGAAGGCCTTCTCCACAGCCAAGCTATCCAGAAGAACCAGAGGTATAGATCTCTGTGCTACATATTCTAAAAGAAGCAAAGTCCTATGTACACTATCCTGGACTTGGCATTTGCAGACAGACTCTGCCTGGTCTCAGTACAGCAGGGAAGGGAGAAGAACCTACAATCGTAAAGCCCAAATAGAGGTGAAGAATTTATAACTGAATTGAAATAGGAGTATAGGATGCTGGGAGTGTTGAGTCCTTGCCACATTTGGAAAGTGTTTACAAGATGGCATACCACCATGAGGGAGCTGAGGTCTCCCGCCTGGACAGATCAGAACAGGCAGAATAATAAGGGGGTCGTAAGAGCTTATATTGAAGGTGATTTATAAAATTCAGATGGAGAACCTGCTATTCCTGGGCATTTCCCAGTCTTAGCTGATGAGATACCCTGAGTAATTTCTTGTAGGGTGATAAGGTTAGTTAAAATGTTTATCTGTTCTGTTGTAAAGGTATAGAGTCTTGCCTGCCTAAGAAAACATTGTAATTGATTCCTTGAAGGAATGGAACATTCTAGGGTATATAAGCTGGAGTAGAAACCTTTAAAGGTGATAGGAAACAATTATCTGGATCTAATTTAGTTTTTAATAAAGATAGTACACCTTGGTTGCTTGTGTGTCATTTATTTTAAACAGTTTGAAAAATGTGGCAGTGTTTTGCATAGTTATGAGTGAAGCCTGCAGTCTGATATTTAATTTAAAGCTGTAGCTGCTTTTTTACACTTGAATGTCATCTCACGCTGACAGTTCTAACATGACATGACAGACTTCTGTTCACACTGTCTGGCTGACCTCTCAGTTTTCTATGGTCTGCAGTCAATATATGCACAATAAATAGGTTAAAATTATGTATTTAAATTGTATGTACTGAATATGTTAGTAACCTACTGTCATAGTAACGTTTCCATTTGTAACTGTATGTTAGTTTTGAAAAATCAGTGATGTTTTCAGTGTACAATGTGAATTGATGAGATTCTATTATATCCAGCAATAAACATTTTTTTTCTTGAATATATATATTTTTTGGTGTTTTCCCATCTTTGTCTGCACTGTTTCTTTTACTGTAGAAAAAAATATATATGTTGAATGTATGTGCACAATCATAGTTGGTTGTCCCAGCGCTCATATTTATCTGCAGTGTATCTTTGCTAAGTGTGAGTGTGTGATGGTGATTGCTGTAGAGTTTGGACACTTGTTGAATATTTGTTGTAGATATCATTGGCAGAATGTATTCTGCTTGTTGCCTGCTGTTTGATTTAGGTGTGGGTATTGTGACTGCACAAGAGGAGATGGCCTGTGTTTTTTTTTTTAATTTGCCTTTGCCATCTGCTGGCCATGATCCCAATGCTCTCTGTTGTGTAGTGTGCTCACCTTGTGTTTCAATTGATAACAAATTGAAATGCACATTTAGCTAGCTGCTACATATTTTTTTATTCCCCACATCACTGATGCTTTATCTTTGTAATTTGTGCTCATGTGAGAAAAAAATGAGTGTATATTAAAAAACAAAATGTGTGAGGACAGGTATTGAATCCTGAACCCTCACTGCCAAAGGCCAATGCTTAGCTAACTAAGCCGCTAGAGCTTTTTTGTTTCATGGTTGACTTTTGATTAACTTATCTCATAATTTCCAGATAACACTGGTGACTTGCTGCATTCTCATCATCAATAATACATTCATATAATAGTCAAAACTAAACAATCTACAAAGCAACTATACAGTTATAATGAAGAGAATAAGAAGGCAAGATGACATAATGCAAAGAAGCATACCATTAATAAACAAATAACCGAATGATGTTGATGGGGAGGTCATAGACAATATTTTCATTACTAAATTTATAAATAATAAAGAGATAAGGCTACAACATCAAATTCTCCTTAAGTAATATGATACATAATTTAAAAGACATTACTGAGAAAAGCAAGTAGAAACAAAAGAAAAAAAAAACAGAGGCAGAATGGGGTCATCCTAAACAAAAATAAGCCACCCATCATAATCAACCGGGCTAAAAAATAAACAAATAGCACTTTATGGAACAAAATCAGGGTCCCTCTTAGCTTTACAAATAGAATCTTGTTCCAAAGCAAATCATTAAGGTTCATGAATAAATAAGGAATAATGCATAACATTTTGGTGCAATCATTGAGAAATCTGGCAATTTCTGGCAAAATTTTCTATGTTTCTACAGCATGTTTCTATGTTAACCAATCTGAGACATGCATATATTTCCTACCACCACACACTGTGTGTTATCCTCCTAATACAATGACTAGTAGAAAAGATTAAAAGCATCAGTGCATGGTATGGCAGACATTTGAATCTATTTTTGTATTCTATTTTGAGTGCCCTTGTTCTTCTGCTTTGTAAGATACCCTTTTATCTCTGTTTTGAGTCTGCTTTAGTATTTTTTTGTTTTACATCTACAATTATAATGTAAGGTGTCAGTGTGGCTCAGTTGGTAACACATCCACCTCTGGGCCATAATGTTGTGGGCTCTAGTCCCACACCAGGACTGAGCTCATACCTAAAATGCTGGCACCTCAGTGCAGTATTAAGGGGGGGGGGGTGCTGTTGGAGTGTGCTATCCTTAGGATGAGATATTAAACTGAGGTCCCTTCTGCCCATCCTCATGCTGTACTTGGTGCCCTTGGTGATTGTCCAGGTGCAAGTAAAAGAACACAAGGCAGTCTTCACAAAGAGAAGGGACTTTCCCAGTGTTCTGGTCAATGTGCCCCTTCAGTAAAACCAGTTCATGCAATTGTCCAAGGCTGTGTGTGGGTGTTGATGTGTGATATGGCCGCCACTACAAATTCAGTCACTTCACTACCAGTCTAGCATTGCTTGTAAAGCACTTTGGGAGACACTGTGTATGAAAAGCACTACATAAATGCTGATTTTTCTTCTTCTTGAGTAAGTAATAATACCTGACTGGGTGGGTGGCATTGGGCTATAATGGACCACCAAGAAGAGTAATGAGGCTCGATGCCACAGGCAGAGGGTCTTATAGCCTCTGGAATGTCTGGTATAGCCCAATACTGCCCACCCTGGAGGATAGTTGTGTTCAGAAAATGGGATTTAGTTTGTGTTTTAGGAAAAAGAAATTAAGATTAAAAAAAATAGTTGAAATAGTTAATTTAAATTAATAAAAATAATTTCTGCAAAGTAGTCCCTCTACTGCTGGCACTGGCACTGTTATGTTTCATTCTGTCCTGTTTCAGGCCCCCCCCCCCCTTCAATCTGTCCCCTTCCTTCTTCTTTGTTTTGATACCCTCCATTGTTGGTGGTTGAAAGAGTGAGACTATTGCACAGATGAGAGAGTGGTAGTTTCCTAGTTGTGACTCCCACAGATGGAGGCACACTGCCGTCTTGCTGCAGTACGAGAAGCAAGTGTCTTGACAACCAGGTTGTCATGGTCAGGATGGGACAGCTGAGGAAGTGTGGTCAGGAGGTGAAGAGCAAGTCATAAGGAAATTGCAGCAAGCAGCAAGTAGAGCTTCATTTTTATTAAACTGTTTTGCTGCAGCGGGGGTGGAGGCGGGGCAAGTTGGGGAAGAAGTCTAGGGAACTGGTGCCTGTGTAGTTTTGAGCATGCAATGTGCTAGCGCTGTTTATTTAAAAAGTAAAAGGTGTTTTTTTTTGGTATTAACTTGTTTTGCTATGGATTTTTGAGCAGGAGTACTGTGCAGGGCACGCAAGGTAAATCTCGTTAAGAGAGACATAAACAATTGCAGTTGTTGAAAAGTGAATTTCTAGCTGGCACAGTGATACCAGCTGGTAATGGGGCACTTGCCAGTAGGACTTGTTATTTCCCTTTCTCTGTTGCGAGATAAATGCATGGCTAGAGAGAGGTCTCAGCCAATCAGAGATCGGGAAATTATTTGCCCATTTTCTAAATAATTACAAGGAATGTTCCTTTTAATACTACTATTCACCAGTTTTCATCTTTAGTCTCACCTATTTTTAACTCCCATTTTTAACATTAAATTGCCCCATTGCGTATTCTGCTTATTACATGGCACTTGGCACTTTATTAGGTATTCTACTGTCACTTTTTGTTTTATTCTGTTTTTTACTACATCTTAACTCCTGCCCCCCTCATCAGATCACACCTACAATCTCCTGCTCAGTGTTCATCTCCTGCTCAAGAAATGTAAATTAAAAAAAAATCACTTCAATGGTTATTAAGAAGAACTACTGCAGGATGCAAACGGCAGGACCAATTCCAAGATGATTCTGTTGCAACTCACAGGTGTATGTGAGTTGCAACATTCACCGATATACCAGGGACCCTGCACCATATTCTAAGAGTGGCGGGGTCTCGGCACTTATGACGTGTGACTTGCAACACACGTAGGCTAATGCCACTGGCATGGCATGATAGCCCCACATGTCACAAGTCGCAGCCCACTGCAGACTGCCCCCCTGGAGCCCCCACCACCATGGAACACCGTGGCATGCACCGGGGGGCATGGGGGTCTGGACAGGTGGCACAGGAGTCTGGGGCAGCACAGTGGAGAATGGACCCCTGAGGGTCCCTGACATTCGAGGGTGGGGGCATGGTCATGATAGGTGAGGGGCACAGGGGAGCCTGCTTGGGACCCTTGCTGTGGCACTGCATAGTGGGCATCCATCAGATGGCACTAACGGATGACACTTAGAGCATTTCCAAGATGTTATAAGTTAACTCCGCCAGTGCGGCTCCTGGAATTGTGGTAGTGGGTTACAGCAGCCACCCTTCTGGCATAAGGCACAGTTGCTGCAGTAACCCACCCTTGCACCATGTCATTGTGGGTTTGTGGTGTAGTGGGTGGTGTATCTCATGGTTGGTGTAGCCCACAACCGACATGGCGCAAGTTGCCTTTTGGAATAGGGACTGGCATAAAGCATGGCGCAAGTCACGAGTTACGCCATGGGGTTTGGCATACCTTGGCTTGTGCCGGAGTATGCCGTCCTGGAATTGGGCCCATTAATCAGTCTTATGCAACAGTGAGTGCTCAAAGGCAGTGAAAAATAAGAATGAAAACTGGGGACAGACATTTGACAAGAAGCACTATTTTTATTATTTGAAATGTAAAAAAATGGTGTAAAGCAGATTCAAAACAGGGGTGTATTTTTTTATTTGTTTTCAATACAAAATGTGATTTGGAGAAAAAAATAGTTCCTTGTACAGTAGCAGTGGTTGTTGATTTGTCTATGTGTATGCAGGGTTAGGTGTGCAACTGGATGAACATTGTTAACCTGTCATGTGATCTGTGTGAACATATCAGGTTGTAGAATTTTCCTTGGCCACTTTAGAACAAGATATATTCCTTAGCTGCCTGCATCCCTTCTCTTTATTTGAAAAATTAAGGTGGCAGAGGGCTAGAGAAAATGCTAGAGAAATGGTCCAGAGTGGTAACTAGGGTTTAATGCAAAAAAGTGCAAAATCATGCACGTGAAGGAGGTGAAACCCTAAAACTACCTATAGGATGGGGGGAGTTGTTAACAACCACCAGAGAAGAAACAGACCTGGGCATCATCATCATCACTGATGACCTGAAAGTCTCCAGGCAGACCACAAAGGCAGTGGGGAGAGCTAGAGGGATGTTGGGATGCATCAGTAAAGGTATCACAAGCTGAAATAGGGAGATAGTGATCCATCTTTACAAGACACTGGTCAGGCCCCAGCTGGAGTACGGCATCCAGTTCTAGAGGCCACACCTGCAAAAAGGACAATGACAAGATAGAAACAGTCCAGAGAAGGGTGACCAAAATGGTGCAGGGGCTCCAACAGAAGACACATGAGGACAGATTGAAGGACCTCAATATGTACACCCTGGAGCCGAGGAGGGAGAGGGGTGATATGATAAAAACGTTCAAATACCTTAAATGCCTAAATAAGGTGAAGGAGTCCAGCATGTTTCAGTATAACAAAAACATCAGGACAAAAGGACTTGACATGACAGTGAAGGTAAGATGATTAATGGGTAATGTGAGGAAGTTATTTTTCACAGAAAGGGTGATAGATGCATGGAACAACCTGCCCAAGAAGGCAGTGGAATTAGGCACAGTGCAAAGCTTCAAAAGAACATGGGATAGGCACAAGGGAATAATGCAGATGAGTAAGAATAAAATAGGACAACGCTCAAAATAGAGACATATGACACTATCAACCAGGTAGAAATAATGGGCATACTAGATGGGCCTGGCGGTCCTTATCTGCCATCATCAACTTCTATGTTTCTATGTAGGGGCACAAAGTGCACTGAACTTAAGAGCCTTTTCCATTTAAACAATATTTGTTTTATATTCTGTGAATATCATTAACAACAAATAGTTTCCTGTCTTAGTGTGCCTTTTTTTTTGTCTTTTTTTTTTATTATTTCTTTTTACCTCCTCTGGCCACCTGGGCTGCTCCTCTGCTCCTCTGTCCTCGCATCCTCTAGGAAATCCAGCTGCCGTCCTCCTCTGCCACAACCAACCTAGCACCCTACTCCTGTAGCTTACCCCCCACAGCAAGGCAGCAGGGAGTCCCCAACTCCCCACAGAACATGGATCCAGATGGGTGCCGCATGCTGGCCGTGGTGAAACTCACAGATGGTCATTAAGCTGTTCAAACAGGTGCAATCCCTTTTTTCCATTAGCTTTCCCCCAGAGCTGAGGGCATGCAGTGACACCAAAGAGGGGAGAGACATGTGTCCGCACGTGCTCCCTCCTGGCATCTGCCCCCAGCTCCTCCCTTAAGCACAGCAGAGTGTCTTGTCCCCCAACCTCTGCCAGGAGGCAATCCAGTGCCGACTGTCATGGACCCCCCTCACCAGCGAAGGATAGAAGTCCATTGGATGCTCAGTCCTTCTTCTCCCCTGCCAACCTCTGGTGACCCGTGCTCATTTTTGAACACCAGTCACTATTGTGGTGTCAGGTGTGGTGACCAGCACCTCAGCCCTCAGTGCCACTGGGCCAGCTTCTAGTGTGCCATTTTGAAAATTCAAAAAAACAACATGTGAGCAGCTCACTGGCACATCAATAGTGCTACTGCTCATGATGCTGGTGACTTGAATTCAGTAGTGAGCTCAGGCCATCAGAGGGATGGCCAGGGGGAGGAGGATCAGATATTCAGAGGACCAGTCTCCTCCTCCAGGGGGAGGGATTATAGAGCCCGGTGTGTGCCTGGCCCCTAGTGGTAAGCTAGGGGAAAGGCACCTGGGACTGCCACAGAGTGAGTCAAGGGGTTGGCAGATGCTAATGCACAGCATGCAGGTGTGCATGCATCATGGCATCATTGCATGCCATGCCCCTGAGGGGAAGGAAACAGGAAAAACCCTCAGTGGTAAGATGGTGCATGGACCCTTACAGGCCCCACACTCAATTAGCTGGGCTCACTGGTCCAACTACTAAATCTGGTTCATAATGGCAGATTGGGGAGCCCCACTGACCCTGCCTGGGGGCAAGCCCTGGTGATACTGGCTAGCAGTAAGTCCTGCTGGACATTGGGGTAATGGGGCTAGGGGGTCCAGATAGATGGGTGCCATTCAGAGGTGAGGGAAGAGGGGAAAAAAACATGCACGTCACATTAACAGAAACAAAGGCCCCATAATCAGTTAACTGTTCAAAGTAGCACCATTCTTCTAAAGGCTTTTTTTTATTCACAAGCTAAAGCCTTTGCTCACTGCATCTTTGAACTGCAAGCCTACAGGGCATTTCAGTATCAAGCTGATTGGTGGTAGTGAATCAGTTAACAGAAGTTACTGAGGAATATCTTGTGCCACTGTGTTCAACCGTTGTTTGAAAGCTTGGTAGGAAACCCCATAAATGTTGTTCATTAGCAACGTTCTATTTGGACAGCCACAGATGATCATTACCATTGTAATATGAAGCCAATGTGCTACTGTAATGAAAAACAATTCAGCACTTCCCATGCTCTGCTAGTTGTGTTTGTCATAAATGAGATGCGGGGATTTAGAGTGAATGATCCATATCATATTGGACTGTCCTTTTTTATGACTGACGATTGAAGGTGACTGAGAGGTTGGGTCAGTGTCATTCCATGTCTAATTGAAAAGCTTTCATAGTTAGTGTTAAATGTGAAATTATGTTAGCTGATGAAATTAGGCTCACAGTAAATGGATTTGAAGTTGGTGGACTCCCTGCTCTTTTAACATTTTAACCCTAAACCCTGGATAACAGTGCACGCAGGTCAAATACTACAAGCGAGTCAACTTGTGCTGTTAGATAAACAATACACAATCACATTCTTATTTACAGAAATTAGAACTACACAGTGTTCTCACCTTACACTATATAAAAAATATAAGCCAGTGTGACAAACATTTTGATTTCATCATGCATTTTCTACATAGGATTACAACAGATTTGTCAGACCCATTGTTATGTTTGGAACAGAAATGGTGCCTGTGTGACAAAGAACTGCACTGCATGCTAAATGCAGAAGGTTGGGGAGTGAGAGACCATGCTGTTTGTTAATTCTGCAATGCTTTGCCTGGCAGCACTATCACCTGACAGTTGCATAGCCATTGTTTTCAACTGCTGTATCTGAAAAATGTTATTACACTTTGCTGAAACAGGGATTTGGAAACATAATGAGCATGTTATAGAACTGAATGATCTACAAGACAAAATGGATTCACATAAGAGGGATTCCCTTCAATCACAGTTACATTTTTCAAGAGGATATAAATTCAGAAAGTCATCAGACTGCCTTCCCTAGAGTCTTGAAACATCATTCCCTTCTGGTGCACTCAAAGCAGTTTGTATCACTCTTGCGCTCAATGTTCTCTAGTTTTTGTGAGCTAAAAAAAGAACTAAAACACATGAAACTTTGCAACAGTTTTGATTTGTTTGTAGAAGCTTATGTGGTTGCAATGACTATGCATCACACATACTTTTGATGTTGGAGTCATATTGCTCCTTCTGTGGGTCCTTGCCAGCATGTTGTGAAAAAGAAAATGCTGCAAGCCAAAGCCCTGCAGACTCTATTCTGACATTTACTGGATTCATGACATCAATGGCTAGGTATCTCCTTTCAACAGAAGACATGTATGCACTCCTTTATTCCGTCCCCAGTAGGTCTCCTGGCCTTATCTGCTACAAAATAAATTGAGGGAGGTGTTTGTAGAGCTGCTGTTGAAGTCCATATGGAACATTGCCTTCTTTATGAATTCCAAATGCTTTTTACTTCCAGAGCCTTTGCAGAAACAAAGTGTCCCAGTAATGGATGCGTCAGCTGGTTTTCCTGAGTAGGTAACAAATGTGCACATGGCCAGTAACCTCGTGGCAATGCATACATAATCCTCAGCAAAAAGGCAAAAAAGAAGCGCACTTCCACTCTTCTAAAGGTGCTCCAGCCAAAAATTAAACATGGATAAAGAAAAAGGCAAAGGCTAGGCACACACCAAAGAACCTGATATAGAAACAGATTTATTTTAATATATCTCTCAGGAGGAAGACCCATTTGTGAATTTATATCTCAGTGTTTTGTCATGCTATAACTTCTATATTAAAATAAATCTGTTTCCGCATGAAGTTCTTTGATGTGTGCCTGGCCTTTGGCTTTCTCTTTGTCCAAGTGCATATGTAATGTATGGATAATATTCAGTAAATTCCCCCACACTATGATGTTACATAAAGGGTATGCGCTGCCTTCTTTGTTGGTTTAATTTGATGTCTGTATAGCACAGCAGCAGACCTCTCATGATAAAATTACATGAAAACAAGATATTTGAAACTCAGCCTTTGTCTGCTCTGGCTAGATTTCAACAAGTGACATCAAACACCTTTCCTGGGTCATAGATACATAGACAGTGTCAGAAGATAAGGGCCTATGGCCCACCCAGTCTGCCCATTTGAGCTTGTAAGTTCAGTTTATGTTTTCCTAGAAGTCTGTTGCCCCTTACCCCTGACCTCCAGAATTCCTTTATGTCTATCCCATGCATTCTTAAATCCCGTGATTGTTTCAGCCCCCACCACTTCCTCTGGCAGGGTGTTCCACTTGTCCACCACCCGTTCCATGAAGAAATTCTTCTTCACGCTTCCTCTGAATCATCCTCCTCCAACTTCATCCCATGCCCTCTAGTCCTGGAACATCTTTTTCACTTAAAATATTGTATTCCTGCACCCTGTTCCTCCCTGTAAGATACTTGTATGTCTCTATCATATCCCCCTCTCTCCTCTCCTCCAGGGAGTACATGTTCAGTTCCTTCAACCTGTCCTCATAGGACTTGTGATGCAATCCATGCACCATCTTTGTTGCCCTCCTCTGAACCTTCTTTACCCTGTCTATGTCCTTACGTAGGTAAGGTCTCAGAACTGTACACTGTACTCCAGGTGGGGCCTCACCAGTGTCTTGTATAGTGGAATTATGACCTCCTTTTCCTGCTGGTAATGCCCCTGCCTATACATCCCAGCATCCTATTAGCTTTACCTGCTGCCTTGTCACACACTGTTTCCTACCTTGAGGTCATCAGAGATGATAACCCCAAGATCCCTTTCCTGCTTGGTGCATGCTATATCCTCACCCCCAACTGATATATTGTGCCAGGGTTTTGTGCCCTATATGCATTATCTTGCACTTCTTTGCATTGAATTTCAACTGCCAAATCCCTGACCATTTTTCAAGTTTCTGTAGGTCCCTTCTCATTCAGTCTACACCCTCTGGTGTTTCTACTCTGTTACAGAGCTTTGTGTCATCAGTGAACAGTGAAATTCTACCTCCTAGGTCCTGTGCAATGTCACTGATGAAGATGTTGAATAGAACCGGTCCCAGCATTGATCACTGTGGTACTCCCACTGGTCACTCTTCCCTCTGTGGAGTGACAGCCATTTACCACCATCCTCTGTGTCCTGCCGCCCAGCCAGTTACCTACCCACCACACTACTGTCCTGCCCATACCCATATTCCCCAGTTTGTGTAATAGTCTTCTATGTGGTACAGTGTCAAAGGCCTTGCTGAAGTCCAGATAGGCCATGTCCACTGCCCTCCCCTGATCCACCTCCTTAGTCACCCAGTCAAAAAGTTCCTTGGTCTGACATGACCTCCCCCTGGTGAAACCATGCTGCCTTGGGTCCTGTAGTCTATTGACAACCAGATGTTCCACCAATCTCTCCTTCAGTAGTGCTTCCATGATCTTCCCCACTACCGAGGTGAGGCTGACTGGTCTGTAGTTCCTCGCTTCCTCTTGTTCCCACTTTTGTATAAGGGGACTACATCTGCTGTCCTCCAGTCTTTGGGTACCTCCACTGTTTCCAGTGATCGGCTAAACAGGATAGCCAGAGGTTCAGCCACCACCTCTCTTAGTTCTTTAAGGACCCTGGGGTACACCCATCTGGCCCCATTACTTTATCAACTCTTATTACTTCCAGTTCCTTCAGGACCCACTCTCATGTTAAGGGACGTGTGTCCATTTCTGCACCATTCTCACCCCTTGTACTCCCTTCAGACCCATTACCCTCCTCTTCCTCAGTAAAGACTGAGCAGAAATACCTGTTCAATATGTCAGCTTTACTGTTGTCATCCTCCACGCGGCCCCCATCCTCCCCCTTCAGTCTCACTATCCCTCCCTTTGCCTTTCTTTTTTCACTTATGTACCTGTAAAAGGTTTTGTCCCCTCTACCCACTGATTTTGCAGTATGTTCTTCTGTCTGAGCTTTGGCTTCCCTTACTGACCTCCCTGCCTCCCTTTGCTTCTCCTGGTACTTCTCCCTATCCCCTTCTGCCTGTGTCTTATTGTATTGTCTGAATGCAATCTTTTTGGCTTTCACTTTCTTTGCTACCTCTTTGGAAAACCATAATGTCTCCTCTTCCTTTTCCTCTTGCTAACCTGCTTAATGCATAATTCTGTTGCTCTTGTAATCCCCATTTTAAATACTGCCCACTGTTCCTCAACCCCTGATTCCTGCCCCATTCCCCTTAATGCCTCTTTCAAGTATCTCTCCATTTTCCCAAAGTCTGCCCCCCTAAAATCCAGGATACGTGTTTTTGTGTGGCTTGGTTCTGCTCTTTCTGTGATTTCAAACCACAATGACTGGTGGTCACTGTTCCCCAGGTGCTCCCCCACTGTTATCCCCATCACACTGTCCCTGTTTATGAGCACAAGATCCAGTATTTCCTTCTGCCGAGTTGGTTCCATGACCAGTTGCTTGAGGAAGGCACCCTGAAGGGAGTCCTGGATAAATCTGCTCCTAGTTGATGCTGCTGCTGGGATGCTCCAGTCCACGTCTGGAATATTGAAGTCTCCAACCAGTACTACCTCCCCCTTGTCTGCCATCCTTTGGATGGCTAGCATCAGCTCCCTATCTGTTTCTTCCTCCTGGGCAGGTGGTCTATAGACCACACCTGTGCGGATGGCTGGCCCCATTTTCCTTTCCAGCTTAACCCACAGTATCTCTCCCCCATTTTGTTCCTCCTGGATCTCTGTGGCCCTTATGTCATTTTTCACATACAGTACCACTCCTCCTCCCTTCCTGCCTGCCCTGTCTGGCCATCTCCCAGTCATGGTTATCATTACACCAGATTTCAGTGATGGCCACAATGTCCAGGTCTGACTGCACCATGACAGCCTCCAGATCTTCCATCTTGTTGCTAAGGCTCCTGGCATTTGCACACATGGCTTTCCATGATTTGACCTCCCTAGACTGTTTCACTGTTTTACTCCAGCCCTTCCTTGGTTGTCCTTTATCCCTGGTTCTCCTTGCTGTCTGCCCTTCTGCTGAATTTTGCCCCTTTTCTGACAATCCACCTCTTGGGCGCTAATCTCCATCTTTTGCACACTGTTTTGTAGAGATAGCCACTCCTCTGGTTCACTGGTTCCACTGCTAGCTGTGGGGGTGAGCAAGTAGGTACCCTCCTTCCTGGCCTGCCACCCCCCTTTTCTAGTTTAAATGTTTGTCAATGTAGCATTTATACTTATCATTCAGTGCTTGGCTTTCCCTCCAGGATGGATGCAGGCCGTCAGACTTGAACAAACCTCCATCCCTCCAGGTGGGTCCCCAGTCACCAATGAATCCAAACCCTTCCTCACAGCACCAGTTCTTCAACCATGAGTTAAAGTTCCTGGTGCATGCACCCCTGTGCTCTCCCTTGCCTCTCGCAGGTAGTACTTCTGGAAAAGTGACAGAAGTAGCTACTTGCTTGAGACCCCACCCCAATTTTCTAAACTCTTCCTGAACTTCCTTTGGCTCCTCATTTGCCAGGTCATTAGTACCTAGGTGGATAATGACATCCAGCTCACCCTCCCGTCTTGCCTTCCCAGTGATCCCCGTGATCTTCCTTCCATCCCTCCATGCCGTGACACCTGGTAGGCACCTCACCTCCCTGTCCTCCCCCTCCTGTGTTCCTAGCTGGATCCCTCTTATGATGGAGTCCCCCACCAGGATTTGCTTCCTCCTCCTCCGTGATTGGAGGGGAAGTGTATATAGAAGGGCTATGGGTCAGGTCACTGGCATCTGGACCTAGCTAAATTACAGGTTGGGAAGACTGCTTGTTGGTGGCAGGGGGTTGAATGACACATACAGACCCCGAGAGAAGAAGGAACAAAAAGGTGAATTCAATGCAAGATTGAATTGTGAATAATATGGACAAGGCAATAAACTGTTATGTTTTGAAATATGATTGATGTTATACATATGTACAGAATCCTATTACAGTGGTGTAAATGAAATCAGATTGCCTTTGAGCACCCATATATGATCTGGACATTGAATCATTTCAGAAGGGGTGATCCGAAGCGAATCAATTGTGGTGTTATATGAGAGGATAATCATGTCGCTTGTAGTCTAATTGCCAAGTGATGATTTTCTCTAATGGAAATGAAAGCATATGAATCAGAAGCTAAACTGTATGCATTCAATGCATCTTTTTAAAGTTGTCCATGTAGGGTCAGAGGCACTTTAATGGATGAATATACTATCTTCATAGTTACTGGCTTGGTTCAATTACACATAGATTAATGTGGTGTAACCTGCTATAATAACTGTTCATCAACTTTTTCAGTGGTGATGGCCACGTATTATTTACCATAATAAGGGCATAGTTATTACAGCAAGCATGTGTTGAAACCAAGGAAGTAGTTGCGCTCAGGACTCACTCAGAGTGCAGCATTCTGTCACACAGCACGCCTTTTTTTCAGCAGTTTCAAACTGCTGACTATGCACATCTTACCTAAGAATGTTTGTTTTTTTTTTAAATATGAAGTAACTAACCTAACAAGAATTCCATCCCTGCTACCCAAGAAAGCGGAAGTGGTCAGGAGAATGTGATTTTGGCCACAAACCGAAAGTGGTTGCATTAAAACGTTTGTCAGTGTGTAAGTTTAGAACTGAGCAGCAAAAAGAAAGTGATAAAACTATGGTTTAGGTTGGGTGGGGTTAGCAGATTCATTGCTTTGTTTTGAAAAATAGAGCTGCAGTCCTCAATAAGAGGGGTTAGAAGTGAACACAGAAGGCAAACTACTACACAGTGCAGAAGTTCTACCGTATGCCTGCTTTCAGCTGTGGGGGGGCTGATGGCCCAGAAATCATATAAAATAACCGTGGGGTGGAGTACAAGCTCTAATTTAATACACATACTTGATGTGTGATGCTTTCATAAACCCCTTGAACTTCATTCTTGGGGTTTATGTAGCATAATACACCTTGGGTGTGTATTAAATTCTCATAATGCACTCCACCCGATGCATTATTCTCTATGTTATAACTGGCTGGTTATAACAGTAAACCCAAGATATTTCAGAGCTGTCACTCAAATACTGTAGCATGAGTGCGCACTGTATGAAACCGTCAACCACAGAAACTATTGAGGGACATAAAAAGGGATATGTCATTAGGTGTGCACTGGGTACGCAACAGACCCCAGCACAGGTAGTGGAGTCAGCATCTGAGGACAAACTAGTGGTACTGTAGCAAAACTACTGTCCTGTGTATGTAAAGCAGCACAAAAACAGAGCTGAAACTCAGTGTCATTTGGGCAGCATGCCTGCTATGTTATTAGGTCCTGGAATTAAGGGCAGGCAGTGGAGCTGGGACAGGACTATCTAATAAGCACCATCAAGTACAAGATAAGTTGTTTCTTAGCCTCAGAACAGGCAGCGGGAAACAGGAAGAACTCCATGCTGAATGCCAGGACAGCACCTTGCATATGTAAAGGCAGGAAAGTGGAGATTTTTCCTGTTTTGTTTACTGTTTGTAGTCACTAAAGTCAGTAATTATTAAAAATGCATAGGAGTAGGTGTGTGTATGGAGTTTTTACACACATACACATTGTGTGATGCCAATATAAACCCTTTGAGTTTTTCTGTTGGAGTTTAGAGGCATGAAACACCTCAGCAGTATGTATGCACACCCCTACCAATGCATTATTCTCTACATACAGTGGTAGTTGTGCAAAAGCTGATTAGTACTGAGGCAATGTTGGAGTATGCTGAGGCAGAATCACATTATAACCAATGCAAATTGTAACGTGAATGCCTCATGATGGTCTACTTTTAGATAACTTCCACAGTATGTCCCTCTACAATCAGTATCGAATTCATTCAGGTTGCAAAAAAGCTTGAGATACTTGGCAGGATTTTAAAAGGGATCAGTCCAGAATCTGTCAGCTCATGTTTCTGCTACAGACTTTTGGGCTGAATTTTCAAAGCTGTACTCCACCATTTTGTCAAGGTTGTGCTACTTGCAACACAATACAGTATTAGCACATAAAATGTGGTCTAATGTGTTGCAGTAAGTGTTGCAAGTTGCACAACAAAAATTATGCTTGCATCAAAAAAATCACACATGCATCATTTTTGTACCATAAAGCATGGGAATTGCCATACGGGCACCCAAATGTTTGATAATCACCCGCATTTGTGGTGCCACAGCTTTAAAAGAAATTCTGCTGACAATCACCTGGCAGAAGTTTTGAAAATCCAGACCTTTGTCTGTGTCTGCCTGGAAATGTAAGACCATCTTTTAGGTACAGTATTCTAACATTTCAATTATTTATGTCAAAAGTAAAGCATAATGTTTGATGTAAATTTCTGCAGAACTGTGACATTTTTGTCATAGAGGCATGTTTTTTTTTATTTTGATGCAATTTTGGACGCAAATGTGAATGCAAATTCTAATGCAGGTGTGAGTTGAGCACACAATTGTATATTTGTCTGTCTTCTGAAAAGCTGGCTAACTTTGTACAAAATGTGTTTGCTTGTTTTTGTTTGTAGTTAGTTCTTTCTATTGAGTATTAAAATATCCTAATATAATAATGTTCTAGGAATTATGGATGAGTACAGTACAAGAATCTTTCCCACGTACATTTACACAGTATACTTCAGGTACATGATTTATATCCAGGATGTAGTATCATAGGTGTAATTCTTAAATATCTAAGAGAACTGGAGCAAGCCACCAGTCTTGAGAGTAATGTGAGGGGGCATTAGGAGAAGGGGGACAAAAAACTGCCTATGGGTCAGGTTCTTGGTGGGAGGGTGTCTCAGACAGCATAAGAGGATGTTTAGTGCAGTGGTCTAAGGCTCTGAGCTGGAAATCTGGTGACATCTAGCAGACCAGACCTGGGTTTGAATCCCACAGCTTCCACTTGCATACTGTGTGATCCTGAGCAAGTCACTTAACTTCCTTGTGCTCCCAGGTTGCACCTGGAAACAAGTTCTAGCTTAGTGTGCCTTTCCTGGTTAAACAATTTCCCATTTCCCTTAGGAAGGGGGCATGGATATTAGGGCTTTTCTGGCAAAGTATGACATTCTGGAGAGTCCAGCCAGATCATGGACTGCTGCTAGCAATTGTATTAGTGAGGGCATACTGTCTGTTCTCCAGCATTGCAGAATTAGCCTTTTAGCCTCAAGTCCCATTATCAGAAGCCACTGTGATTGTGCTTTGAGGATGGAAAAACCATGATGGGGAATCCACAGCAAGTAGAGAGGAGGAGGATAAAACAGGAAGTCTGCCTGGAGAATAGAGACACAGCATCCATGAACCCGGTGCCAAAATTGTTAAAGCTGAGCACAGGACGATGAGATATGCATAAGGTTTGCCCCCTGCTAGTTGCATCTCTAGCATCTGTCATGAGTCAGAATACCTATGGTTTGTAGCTGGGCCGGGATGCATTATTAATGATGCATAATTTTATTTTGGATTAGGAGGCCTCTGGTGTCCAGACATGCTTTGTGATTTACTGCTCACAGCTGGGATCACTGGCATTCGAGGACAATGCTACCCAGGGCATGTTCCCATTTCTGTCTAGCTATGGCTGTGGGGTCACAGATATTGTCTAAAATGTTTTTGTACAGCTCCCTAGTTTTCCTTTGTAGGCCTTGAGCCACCAATACAACAGTTTTGATGATAAGAGTAGAATCCGAGAGGCTGTACAGTGGAATGCAACTTCTCTTGTGCTGTGCAGTTGGAGATTTTTTCCAGTAATCCTTGTGGGGAAGGCTGTAACAGCTTCACTGGTTCTGAAAGGAATGAGAGAGTTGTAATAAATCCTGTAGACTGGAAATATCCTTTTTCTCCCAAGCTCTCCAGTGTACCAGTACCCTCCTATGCTTACCATGGGGTTTGACCACAAGGGAATGAGGGTGTTAGCTGTTAGGGGAACCTGCACCCAATGTCCTAGTTTCCTCCAGGAATTTCTGGTTGGGGTAATCATTGGGCTGTTGCTCAAGTGTTTATCAGTTCTAGTGAATAGAAGAGTGGGAGGGGTGTATGCCTTGCAACAGGGCTGTCTCTGTCTCTAACCACTGAGGCACTGCTTCCAAGTACAGAAGGAACCATTACAAAGCCTGAGCACTTTGAAATGCCACATAGTAGTAATAGAACCGTGGGAGAGACCACACCCTTGCTCCAGTGAACCTTGACCCTATTATACTATAGGGGGTTTTCCTCCCAGAGAAAGTCACTGATTAGGTTCTCTAGCTTTGAAAACAATAACATGGGGATGTGTACCAAGAAGTGGGTAAAACAGTGCAGTGTTTTGGGGACAGTAACCATCTTTATTGCAGAGATTTAACCCACTAATGAGAGGTGCAAGAGCTTCCATCTGTTGCACTCCTCCTTCAGTTTCTTGAGAAGGGGTGCAAGATTAATGAAGACCATGACAGCTGGGTCTGGGTGAATCCAGATCCCGAAATATCTTATGCCCTTTGAGGCCAGTGTAGTCCAATGTTCGCAAGGGTGACTTCAGTGCAAGAAGAGCTCAAGGGGAGGACATCTGCCTTAGAGCAGTTGGTTTTTAGCTTGGAAATGGCTTGGAATTCCTTAAGAATGATCAGTAAAATAGTGATACTATTCACTGCATCCTCAGGAGGCTCAGATAGCCATCTATGTAGAAAAAGGTGCAGTGGTCCATCTGTTCAATCATAATGCCCTCCAGTGCTTCATTCTACCTCACAGCTGCAGCCAGCAGCTGTATGGCTAGGAGAAATAACACAGGGAATAGGGGCAGCCTTGGTGAGTTCCCCAATGCAGATTGAAAGGGCAGAGAGGGTGGCATTAGTCAGTAATCTTGCTGAAGTTTGATAGTTTAATGCCTGGACCGACCCATCAACGCGAGTGCTGAACCCCAGTGTCCCTATGATTCCCACTCCACAGAATCAAAAGCCTTTTCAAAATTAATGGCTACTGCCACCGCTGGAATGGGGGCATGCACATTGTGTTATATTAAACCAAATTCTGTTCTACAGTATTTTATTCTGTGATACACGTATTCTTTCCTGTTTCTGTCTTTGATTTGTTTTCATACAGTCTTGTCTTTTTCTTTCTACAGTATTTTATTTGTTGCCTATTGTATAATTGCAGTCTATTTTATGTGGCAGGTATCTGTTCATTCAGGTGTTCAATAACCGAAACAGTAACCTGACCCTTTCAAACCTTTAAAAACATATCTAAAAGTTTGAGCAGCAATCTTATCATTGCTATTGCTATTTCAACAAGTTCTGATTGCAAATTTAACACAGTCCAACCTTCATTGTTTAGATCTAGCACTACCTCTTCATCCATGGTAGCAGTGAATAAACTGCCATAGCATTTCCATTCTCTTCCATTCTCTGAATTTGACAGCTCTGCCAACATGAAAGAAAAGACTTTGGGAGGAGGGAAAGGGTGAACAGTAAAAAAAGGTAACTCTAAAGAAATGATCTGTCTCTGAGGTATATCGAAAGAGGAGTCAGGAGCAACTGAAGTGAAACACCAAGGTATTTTTTACAGCATTTTCTTGCTTCATTAGCAGACTTTGACACCAGGTACAGTGCTGGACATGGGCTAGTAATTTTGATGCCAGAGTTACAAATCTATTTATAACTTTTGCGTCAAACCTATCATCTCTCTCTCTGTCTCTGTCTCTGTCTCTGTCTCGGTCTCTCTCTCTCTCTCTCTCTTGACCTGCATTTGATCTGCACCTAATGCATAAGCCCTGTTACAACAGAAGAGCTGAATCAGCCGATTGTCACTTACACACACAGATAACAGAACATACTGTTATTGCTTGCTGCCCAAGTGGTGTCTTTATAGCAGGCTGATCAATTATTCAGTATTACGAATGGTGTAGCTAGGACTGAAAAAAAAGTTTTGTGGAAAAAATAACTCATCCTAACTTGATTCTAATTCATATTTGAAAATGTTAAAAAAATATATATTTTTTGATTGAAGTGGCATTGTTAGTTTCAAGTGAATGTGTGGGTAGGGCAGAGAAAGGAAGAGCGATGCACTCTTTATTCAGCTACCCACCTACAATCCTTCAGTACTGCATTTGATTCACATCCTGTCCAAAAACGATGTTGCTGTTGCTCCTCCAATCCCAGGCCCTGCTGACCATAGCTGTCTAACTCCCGGATTTGACCCATGAGGCAGGTTTCCCCCCTTTTCACAGGGCCACTGCATATTCAGGTGAGAGGAAGGCTCTAGCATCAGCATGACAGAGATGGGATGAACAACACATTCATTAGTCCATAAGAGGTGGGTGGCTCTTGGTTCAGTTCCATCATGTGGCCAATTGGAGGAGCTTCTCTTTCATCCCACCTACCTCTTTCCATGACTGGGCATGCTCATGACTGTCCAGGAAGTGCCATACACTGCAAGGTATCCAGTGCATCACCAGTGCCACTGCCAGGCCTTCGTCATGTATCACTATGTGCTGGCAGGAAACCCCCTCCAGCTCAGGATGAAAACATCCATATGGATACTCTATACAATCCCTGCCAGAATACCAAAGTTGTCCCCCACTGCTTGGCACCACAGTGCTGGACCCAACGGAGGGATTCTAATTTAGGTTCACAACTCTGCCCCAACCAATATTATTGCTTCCAAACAGTATTATTAGTCTCTATCTTAGAACTGACCATTCAGTGGCTACAAGAATGCAAAGTAGAAATTTGTTCATAGTTCCTTCATATACTGATTCACTATATATTCACAATATACATTTACTAAATACCACAAACAGCTTAATCTGGTTCAATGTTAGTTGGCATTCATCTGTATCCCCCTACCCCCGGGTCGTGCCTGAAAATAGGCAGAATTTGTCTAGTGCACTTACCCGGTCAACAAAAAATAAATAAATGTCATACCAAGATTGCTCAGAATTCTATAACTTTTCACCTATTATTCTCTATAACAAATTGCCCAGCATTATTGTAGGCTGTTCTAAAATGTTTAGTTTTAAGACAACTCTCAGAAGTTATATGATGGCAAATTCTGGGTGTAAGTGCTATAACTGACTTTTTTACAATGATTGCATTTATCTGTTTTCTGTCATTTTGTATATGTGTTGTATTTGTTAACACTGAATGTCTGTGAAAATGGGCTTCCAGCCCACAGACCATTCAGTATAAAATAAAAATGAAATGAAATGAAACCAGTAGCCCACAATGCCTGCCTGTTTCATTCTTTTTCATAGTTGGAGCCATGTCATCAGCTAATACTTAGCTGAAACTGTCGACTTCCTGTAGAAGTTTAACTTGGACTCAGTGTCTGGCAAATGCACACAAATACAAATGAAGCCATCAAAAGAGAAGCTATGTGCATATTGAGAGTTTCTGAAACTGACTTCTTGGGAAGGCCTATAATAGTTTCACCACAGCTAGGCCTTCAGCATATGAGGCAAAACAAAATATATGAAAATATGAATAACAGGTAATCCATTAAGAGACAATCCCAGTGTCAAGAATGTTTTGCATCTAGGGAAAATTCCATTACAGCAACAAGAAGAAACACAGCTCTTGAAAATTTCAGTCATATTTTTTTTTCCATTGGGGGTCAGAACCATTGCCGAACAGTATGCTATTCTGAACTGTTTAACCTACCCATGCTACAGTAGATTGTAGACAGGGGTCACTAGGCTTATACAGATGCATGAGTTCTCTTTAGGTGCTTGTTTTGCTGAAGGGAAACTTGAAACCTTTTTTGGTTGAGGTATTTTAGACCTCACATGTGCAAAAATGTAGGCAAGTACTAATGCTGCCTTTTAGCTCTGCAGTGTTATAGCAGTGAGGAACTGTCATTTACCTCCAGGGTGTTTATTCATCATTAAAACTCACTTTGCATTCTCGTGTCACATTTTATGTATATGAGAAGTACAAACAATACCTTTGCATTGTGTCAGATCCATGCAGTCCATCTTTATTTAAACAAAAAAAATCCTTCTTGCTAAATGTTTGGGAGAACCTCAAGAGGCTATGATCTGTATGATCCCCTGATCAGAAGATTAATTGCAATAAGTTGTGGATGTGCTATATATACACCAAAAAAGAAAAGAGTAATTTGAACATGCAAAGTAACTAGTACTGGTAGAAGATGAGACTGTGATTTACAAACTGCTAGGATCATGCAGTATAACAGCCCAGATAAAAATAATTTTCTGTTAGCTGACTGTTTTGCACTGCTGACTATCAGGGATTCCTGGTTCAGTAAAACAACAGCCCGGGCTCAGTGGTGAACCATCATTCAAAAAGCAGTCTTACTCTGCCTAAAGTTAAACGGCCAGATTCACAAAGTCCTGAAAATCCTGCAGCTATGGGAAAAACCCAGCACAAGTGGGCTGTCACCTGTAGATCCGCAGTTTTTCCTGGAGCTGCAGTATTCACAAAGGTGGAGCTGGTTTACAACCAACTCCACGATTTAAGGCAGCTTGTGGGTGGTGTTGCCAAAGAAATCCCCACAGCTGCAGAAAAATTTCACGGCCAGTGGGACCCGGAGTAACATCTCTGCAGCTGTGGGGGACTGTGAATACTAATTTCCACAGCTGCAGAGATTTCAGTCCACAACTGGAGTTGCAGAGTGGGACTTAGTCCGATTTTGCTTTGTGAATCTGGCACAAACTGTTTATTAAAGTAAAGCACTCACACACACGCACAGCAGGGTTCTGTTCACCCCACATTTCATGCCTCAAACTGGTTCTTAATTGTGGGTCATTAGCACCCCATGGTAAAAGACATTTAAACCAAAGATTTAAAGTGACACTGTATAGTTTTAGAAACACTGACATAGCAACAATAAATATCACCAAAAGGTTCAATATGAGTTCATAATATTGCACTGATGAAATAACTAATTAATGTATCAATAACAGTTTTCACAGGCCCATAAAACCCAAAAATCTAATAGCTAGACCAGTGTGTTTACTAGCCACCCAAAATATTATTTAGCAAATTGACAATGTTCATCACTTAAAAACTACCCCTCCTGAAGACACCAGTGTGACAAGAAACAGTACAATTTTTTTATTTTGGGGGATAAAAGACATACACCATTTTGTCAAATATTTGTCCCATTATTCTGATAATTTATTATGATGCATTTCAAAGGGTATTTCATATAAGTTCCCCAATATCCTTAATGCTTAAATTGTAGGTGCAAACTAAGCCTTTAATTACTGTTTCTGCATAAAATGTGTCAGTTCAGCTCTTCCAGTTAACCCTGGGCCTTTGTATGCTTTCAGATTAAAAATTCACCTGGCTTCCCTCCTCAGGAGCAGATTTTCCAAATTTCCTCCTCTTGGGTCCAATCAAACCTATTCAATGCCAAGAAAAGTGAATTCATGTCCACTACCCTTTTTCAAGATATTGTGTGTCAAGGCATTTTCTTCCACCCCCATTAATACGTTCAGCTATTCTGACTTAAATTTATGAGTAGTTTTCCCTACATAAAAACACAATTGCATTGTGCCAAATAAATTATACTGTCTGTAGCACAGGTTATGAAATTCCCAGACAGAAAAGTTTTATTACTAGCTAGGACCTTAAAAGTTTTGCAAGTGTTAATGTGGGTCCATTGAGTACAAACTGCCACATTTAACAAAAAGGGCCACATTTGGTTGGGTTAATATCCCAGTACTGACACTGTAGTGCAGCTTGAGAGGGATGCTGCACTTCTGAGGTGCCATCTTTCGGATGAGACGTTAAACCGAGGTCCCATCTGCCTGGATTGGTGGTAGTTCAGGTGGCTGTTAAAAGATCCCATGGCACTTATCGAAACAAGAGTAGGGGAATTTCCCTGGTGTCTTGGCTAAATTTCCCTCATTCACTAAAAAGTATCACCAACAGCTTAATCTGGTTCAATTTCAGTTGCTTACCATCTGTATCCCGGTCGCCCCTGAAAAAGGGACTTCTAGGCCCAGTGGGCTTACCAGGTCAACAAAATTCAACAAACAAACAAACAAACAAACGTGTACATTCCCCATGGTGGATTTGTTAGCCAATTTTCATCACCCACTTCCCTCTTTTATAGGTTGGATGCTGCTCATCACTCTGTCTAATAAATTATTAGCTCTTCTAAAAATAATTCTAGTGGGATCTCTTGGTTCAGTCCCAGGTCTGTCTCATCCTTCATTGCCTGTAATTCAGTTTACAGACAATTCTTTCTCAAGCTGGGAATGGACATAACAGGATGAAACCAGAACCTCCGACAAAGTCTGACAAATCCTTTGTAATGTATAGACACACAGTTCTATATTATAAACACACACTGGAACATACCTCTCAACCTGCTGGAACCAAAATCAGGGACAGTCGTCACAAAAATCAGGGACAAATGACCAAAATCAGGGACACTAAATTTAATTCATTGTGGCAGTGCTGCACAGCACCATTTCACCAACTGCACTTAAAAGAAACAAATGTTTCTGACTTAAGCTATAAACAATAAATAGATACCTGGCTATTATATCAGTTACAGTACCTAAAGTGAAAGAATATTTTGATCAACCATTTGGTGCAGTGCATACCTTGTTGTTAGCATCGGGCCAGCCCTCCCAGGTAAATCCCTATACCTCTCCATATGTCTGCCACAAATTCTGTACTAGTAAGAGATATATACTGAGATGCTGCAGCTGCATAACCATAAAGCCAGTGACTACCTAGCTACAATAACATAAAAAATAAGCCTTTTACTCAGAAACTAAACTGACCTGCTAGTATACTGGTCATAAATATGTACTGAGACTGCGAAGCTGTACAACCATAAGGCGTGTAGCTAACTAACTACATTAACATACAAAAATAAACAGTTTGCTGAGATATTATTCAGATCTGCCAGTATGCTAGTAAGAAATAGATACTGAGACACTGAGGCTGCATAACATAAGGCCAGTAGCTAGCTACAAATTACAATAATATAAAAAAAATTATATTTTGCTAATAAATTTATCTGATCACCTCATGAATATATGATGGTTTACCTGTCATTGAGGCAAAGGTCAGGAAGCATAGGAAATCCAGGAGCAGTTATACAATTCACAAACAGGGTGGGATATTCAAAATGGTTGGCATGGAGCAATGGGGTTGCACCATGCACAACCCACCAATGCGCCCGGCATGATATTCAATGGGGCAAGTTGCACTGTGCAACCCCCAATGAGCCGGAGTGCACCAGTAATGTATGCAGTGCAAGTGTAGGGGGCGTGCCCATGCATATGTGGCACATCCTGATATTCAGCCCGGAATCTGTGGTACATATGCTGGCACATACCCACTGTGCACAGCTCAGGGGGGTGCAAAGTTGTGCCTGGTGAAACCAGGAGCAAGTCCTGCCTACCCACCCACAAGTGAGTTGCTGTATTGCAACGTGCAACATGGCAGCTGCCTGCTGTGGGTGGTCACCTGACCACCCAGGACATAGTCCACATGCCCCCTGCCCGGGGGCATCGTGCCCCCTTGCTCATTCACGGGCATAGGTTACATAGATCCCGGGTGGTCCAGTGGACCACTATCCATCACCCAATCATGGGGCAGAAAAGATCACAGGCATATATGTAATAAATCCATGGTGGTCCATTGGTAACCCCCCCCCACTCACCTGCTCACTGAGGCCCCCACCACCCTGCACCTCCTGGTCAGTGGCAGGTGGTAGCACCCCACCTGCAAGCCACCCAGCTTCCCGCTGACTGACAGCATACAGTAGGGTCTGTATGCCTATTAGTCCACTGCATGGGCCAATGGGCTTGCAGACCATACTGTACTATACAGGCCCGAACTGTGAATGGTTCATTCACAATTCGGGCCTGGGTAGTACAGTATAGTCTGCATTCCCATTGGCCCATGCAGTGGACAAATAGGTGTACAGACCATACTGAACACTGTCAGTCACAGGTGGCGGGGTGGCTTGCGGGTGGGGTGCTGCCACCCGCTGCTGACTGGGGGGTGCAGGGTGGTGGGGGCCTCAGTCGGCGGATGGGGAGAGGGGTACCATTGGACCACCAGGGTGTTCTGTGTTCATTCCGCTCATGATCAGGCACTGGGGGGGTTTCCACTGGACCACCAGGGATTAAATAAACATATGTCTGTGATTGGGTGAAGGGGATCGGTCCACTAGACCACAGGGGAGTACTCTAACATAAGCCCATGATCGGGCAGATGGGAGAGGAGCCCACTGAGGAGCAGCAGGGCATTGGTCCCCAATGGCTGCTGCATGGCAGAGCGCCAGGCACAAGTCACCGGGGATTGGCACACCACATGCAAATGGGGCAATAATGACATGAAAATGGCTCCATTTGCATCTTGCATGCATAATGGCCTCATTTGCATGTCCACAGCTGAATATTGCTGTTGCTGCACCTAGCGCAACTGCACTTGCACTGGTGCAGCCCCCTGCTCCCCCTCTGCCACTTGCACTGATGCAGTGCCACTGTGCCGTGTGCAGTGGTGCACCCTCATTGCCATATTCAATGGTGCTGAGCCATGGTGCAGCACCGTTACGTATCGCCTGGTCCATGCCCTAGCTCAGCCCAGTTGCGCTGTGCCCAGGCTTGTGCCCCTGCCTGGCACATTCTGAATATCCCACCCATTGTGTTTTATTATTTTCAATAACAGTAAAATAAAAAATAGTAACATTTTGCAGCATAGCACTTATACAGGCATTTAAATAAAACAAAGTCCTACATTTAAGGGTACCTCTAACTCTAAATTTCAGTCTCTCTCATTCTCTCCAACAAAAGATTGCTCTCTTTACATATACTGTCTTTTCCTGGTAATAAACTTCTGCATCCTAAGCTCATTAACATACCGCATGTTTCTCACAAAATGTATCAGAACTTTGTCAGTTTCTTTCCTTGCAAGCGCAACAAAATAGAACATTGTGTCCCTGAACTGATCACTCTGCAAAAGAGTTTGTGGAGGTCAAACTGCATCTCATTGTTAACACCCTAAGTTCCAAATAGCTTTTTGCTATCATTTCAACAATACAACTACATATAGGATTGTGTATGAGCAGTCATACATAACAAGGATATTCTTGTATTGAGAGGTTTCCTTGGTAACAAGATGACCCCAAGAGCGCAGCTCGAGAGGTACTCTGTTACCAAGGCAACCTCAAGATACAAGAATTTCCTTGTTTGTGTATGACTGCACATACACAATCTTTTATAGTGTATGGACAGTCAAAGCATAGAAAACCACACAAAACCAGCTGGAGAAGACAACAGAGAATAGAAATGTTAACATTTTCTTTTCTTTTTTTTTTAACTGACACAGTGTGCTGCAGATGTTTCTGCAAGTTCAGGTTTAAAAAAACAGTAACTTCCAGCTTAACTGGATTGAGGAAAGCAACTATGTGACAGCATTCCATGTTGTTATGCTGCAGTAATGACATAGCAACTGCAGCATAACAGCTGTGATGACATAGCTACTGCAGCATAACAACACCATTCTAGTTATGGATTTCTGTCCATAACAACATTCTACCATACGCTATATACATATTCAAACCACAGAACCCAGTTTCACATCATATCCCATTAGCATGGCAACAGCTTTACAGCACAGTAATGTTGTTACCACAAAAGGGACAAGAGTGACAGGGGTGATTTTGATTTTAGATTGTCCAGCACTCATGCCGTCTTGCGCAGTGACACAGTTTCTGTGCCCTTCACGGCATGCCTGCCCCAGAGGAGGTTGTATATGTTTTTCAGGGGCATGGGTGACAAAGCCCCCTGCAAAAGTTGACTGTTTCCTTGGATGGCACTTTGGTGCTGTAACTCCCGGGAGGTGAAATGCCTGGTTCTGTAATTCCAGGCGGCATGTTGCCTGCACCATAATTGATGATGGCAACATACCTGTCACTGCAGCATGGGTGTACCATTTCACATAAAGCTCCACTAGAAACAGCGAGTAAAGGCAGGGAGACAGCAGGGGGAAAGGGAATCATGAGACTGTAAAAGTGATCAGTTCCTAGGTCTCACAAGAAAATCTGATGGTGCAATCAGACAAGAGACAGAAAAGGAGAGGATATAACAGATTCTTGCCTTATTTCCTTCTACATAACAAATGGGACATGGTCTTATTCAACCCTGTCATATACCACCCTCTTTAAAAGGGAAATTGTTTTTTAAAAAAACAGGTTTCCAAAACATTCTTTCAGTTCTCTTCTCACATTACTTTATACCCATGACAGTTCTGCACATATGCAGTATCCCTTTTTCCATAATGACCAGTAGAGAAAAGTGAACTTTAAACCCACACATTGTTTTTTAGCCTTCAGAATTCTCATTTTCTGATCCATATCTTGACAGAAATCAGCACTGACATTCTGTTTTCCAGATTTGTGTATCACTTTGAATTTAAATGGCTGTAGTGCCAGGTACACCCTGTGATTCTGGAATTGTTATCCTTTATTTGATTAAGCCAACAGAGAGGATTGTGGTCTGTTATAAGTATAAAGTCGGCTCCTAACAAATAAAACTTGAGGAACTCCATGGCCCACTTTGCCTCAAGGCATTCCATTTTAATGGTGGACTTCGATTTCTCTCTGTTGTGCAATTTCAAACTGATACATAGAATGGGATGTTCCTTCCATCAGTATTCTGACTCAGGACTACACCTAGGCCTACCTCTGATTCATCTGTCTGTAACAAAAACTGTTTCTCAGAGTCTGGGCTTCTTAAAACAGGGTCTGAACATACTGCAGCCTTAAGGGCCTGAAAAGCCTCATCACACTCTGGGGTCCATTTCACATAATTCAGGCACCATATCTTTCTGAGTTCAGTAAGGGGGGGGGTGAGCTAATTGGGCAAAGCTGGGAACAAATCTCCAATAGTAGCCAGCCAGCCCTAAAAATGACCTGACATGTTTCTTTGTTTTAAGGATAGGACTGTTAGCTACAGCTTCTATCTTAGAAATCTCTGGCTTTACATCTCTGTTTCCCAAAATATATCAAAAATATCTGGTTTCCTGCATGCTCAGTGCACATTTGGTAGTAATAATGGTCGGAACTTCCTCTTTGATAGATTTGATAACTGCTTATAGTTATTCCAGGTGGCTTTTCCAGTCTGGACTGTACACCATGACATCAACCAGGTAAGCAGCACAATGACCAGTGTGAGTAGCTAAAATTACATCCATGTACCGCAGGAATGTAGAAGGTATGCCATGTAAACCAAACGGCATGGTGGTGAACTGATAGAATCCAACAGGAGTGCCAAATGCACTTTTTTCTCTGGACTCTTTAGCTAGCAGAATTTGCTAGTAACCCTGAGATCAAGGGTATTGATGTACTTGACACTTTTCAGTCTGTCCACCAAATCTTCTCTCCTGGGCATAGGATGACTGTCAAATTTGGACACTTGATTAAGTTTCCTAAAATCAAGGCAGATTTTTAAACCACCTTCTTTTTTATTTACCGTCTTCATTGGTGCTGACCAAGCACTTCTCGACTCTTCTGTGATACCCAACTCTTTTATTTATTGTATGTCCTTAACCACGTCTGCTCTTAACCACACAGGTACTCTGTATGTATTTTGTCTAACAGTGGGAGCATTCCCTGTCAGTATCACATGCTTGACCCCTTTTGCTCAGCCTGTCACTGTAGCAAAAATATCCTTAAATGCCTCTACCAAGTTATGAAGTTCTGTGGTTTGTTTGCAGGTTAAGGACACATTCACCTTTACAGCATCAAAAGTTACAGTTTATTCCAGTCTGTTATAAGCTATATCAATATATTCTCTAGAAGTTTCTGGTAAAAGTAGCAAATCACCATTTGGTATTTTTCATCCCATGTTTTCAGGTGGTTAGCATGGTATATGTTGGTAGAATTTTTCAAATCAGAGGTCTCAAACTCATAGTTAACTGTGCCAGTATGTCTAAGCACTTTATAAGGCCCTTGCCAGTTCATTAATAGTTCATTTACAGTTTTTTAGGTAACAGTACCTTTTCACCTGGTTAAAAAACCTTCCTTTACATCATGGTCATAATACACCTTCTGCTGGTTTTTGGGTCTCCTCCTGAATACTATGGGCAATTTCCACATATTTTGTCAGCTTCTTTCTCAGGGCACACATATAAGATATAATAGATTGTTTCTGATATGGGTTATCTTTCCATGTTTCTTTTATTACATCTAGTGGCCCACTAGGCTGTCTATCATACAGCATTTCAAATGGTGAAAAACCTGTTGAGGCTTGTGGTACCTCCCTGTAAGTAAAAAGCAGGTAGGGTAAGTACTGGCCCCAATCTTTCCCTTTCCCTTTTACAAACCTTTTAAACATGCATTTTAGGGTTTGATTAAAATGCTCAATAAGACTGTCTGAGGGAGATAAGATGATGTTCTTATGGCAGTGATACCTAGTAGTCGGTACAGTTCCTTCAGTAATGGAGCACTAAAATTACTACCCTAATCAGTAATAATCTCTTTAGGTATGCTCAGCTGCTGAAAATTTTGGCAAGCTCTGGTGCCACTTTTGGGGCTGTGACACCACACATTCGACCTGTCTCCGGGTATCGATTAGCATAGTTACATACTAACAAAATGAATCAATTACCCTTTTTACTTTTGTCTAAGGAGCTGTTGCAATTCTCTGAAAAGCACATCTATCAAGTGTAGGGGCATAAGAGGCATCTTATCTTTTTTAGTCACTAGGGCTACTTTCTGACATTCAGCCCAAGAAATGCAATAGACAGCAATATCTTCATAACTTCAAGGCAAGTAAAATCTGTACAGTGATCTGGCAAGCGTATGATCCCTCCGCGAGTGTCCAGCCATAGGAATGTCATGTGCTAGCTGCAATAACTCAGTTCTATACTTCATTGGTATGGCCAATTGTTCTATCGGTTCCTGCCTCTGAGGATTAGTCTAAACTCTGTACAGTAGCCCATTACATTTTTTAAACATGGGTTCACCCTGTTTTTGTTTCTCCCCCAGCTGCCTAAAATAACCTTGGTGAGAAGCATTCTTAGTTTCCTCTGAAACAGAATCACAAACAGTTATCAGTTTAGTTTCAGAATGTTCATATATTAACCCCTTATGTCCATCAGTGTTTTGTTGCCACTGTTTTTTTTTTCAGGTGTCTTCTTTATTTTCTGTATTTCCAGATCTTGGAGCTGGTCTCAAACAAGTCCACATCAAAGTCATCAAAAAGAAAAGTATCCCCAACATCTGAGATTTTCTTTGCCTGTACTCGTGTTATCATAACTGATGAAACAGCAGGATTTACTCCCTCTGGGATTAATCATTAAATTGCGGAAAGCCATTGGCAATAATCACAGGTACAGATAATTTAGGTACTACTCCCACTTTCATTTGTTGCAACACCTCATTAATGTTCAGAGCCACTTGGGCGGTGGGATAGTATTGAGTACCCCTGTGGATACAGATGACCCCAGCACCCAGTTATTTTGCACAGTGTTTCCCCAGCACTCCAACATGCACTAGAGTCTGTCTGCTTCCTGAATCAGCAAGTCCCTTCACAGTGTTATCTCCCACCTTGACATCTATTAAATACCTGCCCCATTTTACTAAGGCCAAATCTGCTCCAGTATTACCCTCCTTTCTTGCAATATGGCATGGCTTATTACAATTACAGTAAGTAAAGTCTTTGGGTGCAGATTTGTTACTCCCACCAGAGTTCTCATGTGACCTGGACTTAACATATTAACATAGTAATTGATGGCAGATAAGGACCACTTGGCCCATCTAGTCTGCCCAAGTTCCCTGCTTGTATCAGCAGCCACTGACCCTGCTTGGTCATTGGCTTTTGCCTCTCTTTCCCACCACTAGGGTTCCCTTATGCCGATCGTATGCATGTTTGAATCCCCCCACTGTGCTAACTCCCACTACCAACTAGGGTAGGTTATTCCATGTATCCACCACCTTTTCAGTGAAGAAAAACTTCCTCACATTCCCATTAACCTGCCCCCTCTAATCTCATATCATGCCCCCTGGTCCTTGTACAGTTTCTATACTGAAAAATGTATTTCACCTGTACTTTGTTCAAACCCTTAAGATACTTGAAGGTTTCAATCATATCACCCTGCTCCCTCCTCTCTTTCAGTGTATACATATTGTGGTCCCTCAGCCTCTCCTCATATGTCTTCAGGTGCAAGCCCTGTACCATCTTAGTTGCCCTTCTCTGGACAACCTCCATCCTGTCTATGTCCTTACAAAGATGTGGCCTCCAGAACTAGACTCCATACAGGAAAAAGAGAGTCTTGCCAGTCTTTAGTTGTTACTTCACTGCTGCGGGGTCTGTCTGGCCATCTGATAATCCTCAGCCAAAGAAACATCCTTTTCCCCACTTTCTGGTCAGGATTATTTTACTCAGAGCTGCACATCTGCAGGAAGGATGCTGATGAATTTCTCTATTGCAAATATGTTGATGATCTGTGGGACTGTTTTGCCCTCTGGGTGGAGCCATTTAATGAAAACTTCTCTGAGTTGGGGGAAGGCTTCTTCAAGATTGTCAGCTGAGTGGTACTTCAGAGACCGCAATCTTTGCCTGTAGGTCTCTCCTGAGATGTCATATATTTTCAGGATTTCTCATTTCAGAAAGTCATAGTTTTCTGACAGTGCAGTGTGCATATTGCTGTAGACAAGTTGGACTTTACCTGTCAGGTAAGGTACCAGCCTGATTACCCATTGCTGCTTTGGCCACTGGCAAGCTCTGGCAACCCTTTCAAAAGTTGTCAGGTATGCTTCGATGTGATCCAAGGGACACAGCTTTGCAAGTTTAATGTCTTTTAATTTTTTTTGTTTTATTGCTCTGCTGGACCTGTACCAGATCCTCCAGCTTTGATAGCTTGCAAGGCATCCAACCATCATTGTTTCTGTTGCAGCACATCTTCTCTTCTCTTCTCTTCTCCTCTCTTCGCTTCACTTCTCTTCTCTTCTCCTCCTGTCACTGCATCTCTTCTTTTCTGTCTCTTTGTTGTATAGCCCACCATTTGAACAATGCAGACATACTTTGTCTTTCAGGTTCTGTCCTCATCTGTTTTTCTTCCATCACTTGCGATGGCTGTACAGTCTCCATTTGGACTTTTGTCTCTGCTAGATTTACTGCCATTCTTTTGACAATCACTCCTGTTCTTGCTCTTACAGGATCCATACCTTACGTCTATGCTTCCCTGCTACCAGGTCTAGTACCCACACACAAAATTCCAGGCCTAGAGTTTGCACAGTGGTAAATCCCACTTAGTCTGACACCACCTGTCATCAAGGCAAAGATCAGGAGACACAGAAAAACCAGGAGCAGTTATAAAAAATTCACAAGAATCATTTTATTACTTTTAATAACAATAAAATAAAAAAGAATAAAATTGCTCAGGATAGCTCCTATATAGGCAGTTCATACAAAATAAAGTCCTTAATTTGAGGGTATCTCTAAATCTTAATTTCAGTTCCTCTCCCTCTCTCCCCAACAAAAGATTGCTCTCTTCATATAAACTGCCTTTTCCTGGCAATTAACTTCTGTGTCCTGAGCTTATTAAGATACCTCCTGTTTCTCACAAAATATATTAGAACATTGTCAGTTTCTTTCTTACAGGTGCAACAAAACAGAAAATTGTGTTTCTGAACTGATCTCCTATTGACAGCTCTGCAAAAGAGTTTCTGGAGGTCAAACTGCATCTCAGCATTAACCCCCTGAGTTCCAAACAGCTTTTGCAATCATTTCAACTATAAAATTATAGTGAAGCCTGCTAGGATCAAGTGCAATTTTACAGTTTCCCTACATGACAAAAAGGATTAACTCCCATTGAAATTGCATCATTTCCTGCTGTAACTCCACCACAGAAGTCTGCAGAGTTGGGTTTTGATCCTGGCAAGTGTGCACATACATTTGTGAGCCAGAGAGCACAGTTTCACATAAAGATCCACATACAGTATATTTTTAAACCACAGATAAGCAAGAGGGAGAAAGATAGAAACAGCAAGAAACAACAAGTGAGGGCAGGGAGACAGCAGGAGGGGGGAATTGTGAGACTGTCAGAGTGAACAGTTCCTAGGTCTCACAACAAAATATCATTGTGAAATCAGAAAGACAAGAGACAGAAAAGAAGAGGACAGAACAGATCCTTGCTTTTAACTCCTTCTGCATAACAAATGGGACAGGGTCTTATTCAACCCTGTCACATTTCCTCAGTTATTTTTGTGGTCCCCAGGAAAAAGGGTGTCCTTTCTCCAATCCAGCAGGAATCTCTAGGCTGTCTTCAGAATCATGCACACTTGCTACAAAAGTGAATTACTATACAACTTAAAAGCTGTAATTAAACTCTTTGTGAATTTATCAGCTCAGACTCCATGTGGCTACCATTGTGATCTCAGTCACCAGTCTGCTTGCTGTTCAACTGCTATCAGTCTTCTTTTATTCTGTCATCACAGCATTCTCCCCAATAGTATTGGGCATTTTTTTGGGTTGTCTGTGGCTCTGGGGTCAGGCTGCCAACTGATACTGATGCTACGGAAGTATTGGTCAGCTGTTAGGATGACTGGGGCTAGAGGACTCCTTTGTGCTCCTTTTTAAGGATGCAGCATAGCATAGTGTTTAAGGGCACCAAGCTGCAAACCTGGAGACCTGGATTTGAATCATATCAGCCCCACTTGCATACTGTGTGACCCTGAGCAATTCACTTAACTTCCTTTTGCTCCCTGGTTTCACCTGGAAACAAGCTCCTGCTTTGTTTGCCTTTCCTGGTTAAACAATTTACCCTTTCCCTTTTGAACTGTGGAGATGGACCTGAGTTGAGCTGGTCATTATCTGGCCAGATCTTGTGGTGGGAAACTCTTAAGCAGCCCATTCATTTTTTTCTTAAAGTTGGCATGTCAGTGCATACCAAAGGATAAGCACACCCGATTGGTTGTGGGTGCACTCACATGGCATCAGATGCTGATTGGCATTGGATTAACTCCTTCCACTCCTCCTCACACCCCCTCCTTCTCCCCTACTCCAGATCAACTACCCTGCCCCTTGACCCTCAACCTTCTTGTATATATTTCTCACCACCTTCCAATATTCTCACCCTTCTAATTGTCTATCATTCACCTACCCTGCCCCATATCACCTCATGCAGTTATAATATCATACCTCCTCCTCTCCTCCCTTCCCCTCTATGTTCCCTTCCTTTTGTAGTCCCCCTGCTCATGCACTTAAAATTATTTATACCCCTTCCTCTCCCCTTCCCATGTTCCCTTCCTTTCTCAGTCTCCCTGCCCATTACTATCTCCCTTTTACAAAGCCTCATCCTAGCTGCATCTAACCCTTCCCCACTGTTTGCTGCTCCCCCCTCACAGATCTCCATTCCCTCACCTCCTCATTCTAATAAAGCCATTTTCTGGCTGCATACCACCTTCCATTTACTGCATTCCTGCTACCCTCCCTTTTCCATGCTCTCCTGTTTGTACATTTTTCCTCCTGCAATTGCTCTGTATATTTGTATAAGTGCCTCCTGTAATTGCTCTTTTATAATAATGTACATAAGTTACCAGCTATTTGAATTGTGATCTGTATTTGTCACTTGTTCTTATTCGTACCTTGTTGTAAGTTGCTCTCTCATTGACGTGGAACTTTTGTAAAAGAGCTATTAGCTCAAAGGTTGTTATCCAAGACAATTAATAAATCTTCAACAAGGAAGCTGGAGTCTGAAGCTACTAGAGAGAATGTTGAGCACACTGGCAGCATTAAAATTCATGAATTTGCCCAGGGCAATCAGGACATCAGGAGAGGGGAGCTGAATTCAGGATTTCCTGAAAAAAAAATCAGGACAGTTTAGAGGTATGGGTATACTAGAAACATGGAACGGTGGAAAAGCCACAGACTAGCTGCAATCTGCAGTGTAAGTCAAGAGTAGGGAGGATGGGCAGACTAGATGGGCCAGGCAGTCCTTATCTGCAGACAAATTCTATGTATGCATAGAATGCATACACTGGGATTGGGCTCATACCATAAATGTTGGCCCCAAGTGCAGTGCTATGGGCTCCTGTACTATCAGGGTGTGCCATCCTTCAGGTGTGATGTTAAATTGAGGTCCTTTCTGCCTTTTCTGGTTGTTGTTCAAGTGGATATTAAAGTTATTATGGCACTTATCAAAAATAATTGGGGAATTTATATTAAATGAAAAATAAAATAATATAGAAGAACCAACAAATTCACATAGTCAAATCTGAAAAGATGAGATCGAAACATAGCCATAGATAAATAGGAATGATCTAAAAAGTTAAACACAGTTAAAAGAAAATTGTAAATAAAAGTACAAATGGAGCAAGATAAAATGTCATAATTCATATTTTAAAGGATATCTAAAGCCATACATTTTAAATATAACTTGTAAAAGCTGGCCTCATAGCCCTTTAAAGGAAAGTATGTTGTTTATATGAATGCTGAAACTGCATTTATTTAATTGGGATCAAAGCAGTTTCATAGCATTTAAAAAATGTAAACAACAGCCTCTTCCAATTCAAATTCCTCTCCTTCAGCTTCTCTAAAATGATTGTTGATATGTAATGTGATTACATCAGTAAGGTGAGAGCCTGTTCAGCAGTGAGTGCTGTAGAAGCTGCAGTCATCATGCAGTAGAACAATGTTCTTACTTCACTTAACAGTCAAGTTGTTTAAAAGGGTAAAAATCATCACTTATGCATTATTCACATTAATACACATGTTAAGTGATGGTGTTTTTAAGTTTGTAGAACACACCATGCTGAAACAAGCATAGTTTTCATTCACACAGCACACCATCCCAATACAGTCTCCTCCTGTGTCATCAGACTCCTTGTCACCGTCCATTGTCCATGTTCCTTAATGCCCCATATTCCTAATACTCCAGCACCTGCCTTATTGTTTAAAAAATACCTGGTGATCTAGTGGGAGAAACAGAGACAGCCACAAGCATCCCTCCTTCTAATGCAACTGCAGCCAGAGCTCATTTTCACCCCCCAGCCACCACATCCCATCTTTAGAATAACCCTTCCCCAAGTGCACAGTTATCCTCCCATATCAGTTTAATTTTCAGAAATTCCTGGTGGTTTAGTGGGAGATAAAAGAACCCCAGATAAAACAGATTACTTTTCCCCTCCAGCTGTTGCTGGAGCCATAGTTCACTGTTGCATCCTGTCTGTGTTAGCTTCATTTCACTATCTTGAAGTGCCTCATTCCCCTGCTGCTGTGTCCTGCTTTTGTCCTTATCAGCAATAGCTGGTGGTCTAATGGGAGAAGCAGAGAAAGCAAAAGTCACAGTCCCACAAAGACCTCTGCTGCTATTGCTGCTGCTGAGCTGACACTACAACAGGATGGGTTATTTTAAAGAAAGGATGCGGTGGCTGCAAGGGGGTTATCATAAGCTCTGGTGGCAGCTGCATTAGAATCAGGGATCTTTATGGCTGTTTTTTTTTTTTCCCACTAGACAACCAGGTATTTTTTAAACAATAAGGCAGGTGCTGGAATATTGGGAATGTGGGGTATTAATGAGAGTGGACTATGTACAGTGGCAAGGAAGGTGATAACACAAGAGGGAACTGTTAGGATGGAGTGTGCTGTGTGAAAAAAATGTTTGTTTTAGTGTGGTATATTCTGTAAACTAAAAAAAAAATCATCATTTATAGGTATTGGCATGGAGAATACATATGTTAAGTGATGATTGTTACCCTTTTATTACAAACTGACTATTAAATGAACTGAGAACATTGTCCTACTGCATCATGGTTGTGCTAGCTACAGCATTAGTTGCTGATTGTGCTCTCTCCTCATTGACATTATCATGTTACACATCAGCAGCTGTTTTAGAGAAGTTGAATGAGGGGCATTTGAATTGGTAGAGGCCATTGATTACATTTTGTAAATGCTACAAAACTTTATCTTAATTAAATAAACAGTTTCAGCATTCATGTAAGCAGCAGCCTTTCCTTTAAAGGGCTATGAAACCAGATTTTAGAAAATTAACATTTCAAATTTCTGTGTAGGTTTCAGTCAATCCCTGCCTAAACAGTATTCCTCATACTGCATTCAAGACCCTTCCAATACAAAGCAAACTTCCATGGATGTGTAGTCCCAAATTCATACTGTTCTAACTTCAAGCCAAACTATTAGTATCAGATTATCTAAAGTTATATACATTTTCTGCAAAAGAAATTGACTCTGGGTGTTCCAACCACATTACTTAATACATGCGACAACTACAGTAAATAAATTGTTCTAGGCTTCCACTTGCTCCATCTTGGAGATAACTGTTCTTTTAATATGGTTTCAGTCAAAATATCTGTGAACACGGACTCATTGCAGAAATTCACAATTTTAACCCAATAGCATTGGATATATGATTAACTGAAAAATAAATGTTCCACTCTTTCTGGCTAGTGTGCATAGTCATGTCTTAAACAAAATCTGTCCTGAAAGGTTTTATGCTTCTGCTGATACTTTACATTTAATCTTTCCTGGCAACATATGCATACAGTATCCCACATCTTTTGTGGGATTCTGAGATTGGTGGGCTGATTTGTAACATTTTTAGCTAAATTATCTGCCACTAATGTGACAACTGGATTGACTGAAAAAGTATCCTTTAGGATGGACTGATAACTAATCAAAGTCAACGGGGTATCTACTTCCAAGTTACTGCATTTAATTTTCCAGCAATTATCTACCAGAAATTCTGTAAGATCCATAATCCTTATCCTTTTTTATGTTGTCTTGCGCGCACAGTGCAGACAACATATTGTGGTTGCTTCAGTGGAGAACTGGGTTTCAGAGGTGCGGTCCTGCTGCAGCCAGTGGAGCCACTGCTTTTTGTGGCCAGGCTCTGTGGTGACAATGGCATAGCACACTGTCTATGACAGCAGTTCAGAAAACATGCCACCACCTTGAAAGAAATTAGCTGCTGCAATCAGGGAGCACCACGGAGCGGTCCCTGATTGCAGCAGCCAATTACTGCTTGCCTCATCTGGTGTCCCCATCAAGCAACATGGTGGCGGCTTCTCTGTCAGCTTCTCATAGTCCCCACAGAAGCAAAGGGACAGCCATTGCCTTTCACAGTCCATTTGAAAGCCGACGGGGGTGACCAATCCCCCTGGCAGCATGCCCCTCCTAATTTAACTTGCTGATGCGGGTGCCCAATCCCTGTTGGCATAATGTACCCCACCCATTTCTTGTGTGCTGAGGGGGTGCCCAATCACCCTTGGCTCATGCAACTGCCCCCCAACTTTCTATGTGCCAGTGGAGGTGCCCAATCCCCATTGGCTACAGACCCCCCTCCCATCAAACACACAGGTGGCACACTGGGAGCCCACCCCAGTGTGCCAAATGTCCCTGAAAAAAAAAACAGTCCCGCAATGTTTTTTGTTTTGTTTTAACCCTGTAAAACAGAAAACAGTCCCTCGTTGAGTCCATGGCCCCTGCCCCAACCGGCGCCCACCCTCTGCGCACCCTTCCTCCCCACACCACCCCTCACCCCATACTTACCTCCGGAGCCCAGCATGACCATTTTCAGTGGACTGGCAACATGTCTGCAGCCTTCAAAACTGACCACAAACTGAAGAAATGCCGTTAAGCTGTATAATGGCATAAATAGGGTTTTTTCAACTTTGGTGCATGTCTTGGGCATTTTTTTGAATTTTGGCACCAAATTTTAAACATTTAGTTATTGGGACCCCTCCTCATGAATTCAGTCACTGCCGTGACATTATTCAGTCCCAAAAGGTGATTTTGTGGTCACTGCATGGAATCATCTTTTGGGACTGAGTAACAAAATGACAGTGTTGCTGTTCACGAGGTGGCCTCCCAAAAAGCCTATGTTGCAAATTTGGTGAAACAATTCCAAAAAATGACTTTGTTATGAGTGTGCATTGCTCATTTTCCACACACACTTGTAATTTCACCAATTTGTAATATTTTCACTCCAGATTTTCAACATTGGCATTTTTTCACACTTCCTTATGGACAGTGCAGCTGTCATTTTTCACATCCTGGCTGAAATGTGTTTTCACACTACCGGCACAGAATAGCATGGTCGCTGTGGGAAATCAGTGTTTGGGACAGATTATGAAAATTACAGCAGCACTGTTCATGAACAGAGGTCCTAAAATGCCTATGTTGAAAATTTTGTGACAAAAGTCCCTAAAATGACTATGTCACAAGTGTGCGTTGCGCAGTTTCCACGTGCACTTATAACTTTAACAGTTTTCACTCAACATTTTCAACATTGTCAATTTTGCACATGTCCTTATGAACAGTATGGCTATCATTTTTCATATCCTGCCCAAAATGTGTTTTCGCACAAGTGGCACACTATGGCACAGTCGCTGTGGGAAATCAACGATCAGCACAGATGAAGAAAATCATAGTGACATTGTTTATGAGCAGAGGTCCCAAAATGCCTATGTTGAAAATTTGGTGAAATAATTCCATTAAATGACTGTGTTATGAGTGTGCATTGTGCAGTTTCTATGTATGCTTGTAAATTCGAGCATTTTTAATATTTTCACTCAAGATTTTCAACACTGCCATCTCTTCACACCTACCTATGAATGGTATAGTTGTCATTTTTCACATCCTGCCCAAATGATGTTTTCCCACATCTGTCACAGAATGATGCGGTTGCTGTAAGAAATCAATGTTCGGAACAGATTAATAAAATCACAGTGCCACTATTCATGAGCAGAGGTCCCAAACACTTTCATGAGGTGGGGGTCACAAAAATGCCATGTTGCAAATTTGTAGTGCAAATACCAACAAACAGCCGGGGCATTAGGTTTTCTAACCATAATGTCCCAACCTTTAGAGACTGACAGGCATCAGGGGTGTGTCTTTCCATTGCCGGCTGTCATGCTCATACCATACCATCCCCCCACTCTCAAGCCACTGACAGGCATCAAGGTGTGCCTTGGACTCTTCGGCCCCACAGTTCACCCCATTCTCCTATGCTGCACCCATTTCAGTGTATGTCCTTATGAAATGGGGTGACTGTAAAGCCAAACACCCCAAGGCACACCTCAGCACTTATCAGTGTCTGCAGGAAAGGGTGAGGTAGAATGCCATGAGCTTTATGGCCGAATGGGGTGAGAGTAAGGCCCAAGGACCCCAAGGCACAATGTGATATTTGTCGCACTGCAGGGTAGGGTGAGCTGAAATGCCATGAACGATATGGCCGATGTCCAAAGGCACACCTCAGTGCCTGTCGGTCTCTAATAGGATGATGTGGGGTTTGACGTCACTGTCATACTTCATTGCCATTCCTATTATGCATCTGTTCAACTCCTGCACTACCGATGCCAATGTCAGGAAGACAACATGTGGCATTAACAAACGCTTGCTGTTTTACTGTTCCTCTTTCTCATATCTGAACAAAACCCTGCACCCAAGACATAAAAAGGAAAACAGTTTGCCTCATTAGAAATGGATGAAAATTACTATGACAGAATATACAAAAGTAAAAACTATGGGATTAACCATACCCAGACCCAAAGCCTTACATAGAAACATAGAAATTGTAGGCAGATAAGGACCGCTAGGCCTATCCAGTCTGCCTGTAGGCCCTTACCAGTAAATACATAATTAATTGTTTAACCAGATTCAACTGGCAACCCCATAGTGCCTAAAAGAAAAGGCTCAATACTTTCACTTCTAAAGAAGTTGGTAAGGGATATGCATAACTTAAATATAGGAAGTGGGATAGAAGAACATTCAAATCATAAATATAAATTTACTTTTATCCATATCCCATGTTTTCTATTTGTTTGCAGTATGTTGTGCTTGTGATATTTTATATATCCAGTTATGTCAGGTCATATTACCCAACTTGCAGTTATACCTAATTTCAGGATTTTGTCTCTCATTATCTGTTCTTTAATATACCAGGACAATTGCAATGTAAGTTGTAAGCTCATCTTACATGTATTAGAGAGAATGCCACTCCAAAGTTTTTTTATCACTAGAATGCTTTCTTGGCATACTGAGACATTTAAAATTTATGTGACAAGAACTCTCTGGCTGTAGAGAATTCTTGATAACCTTTGCCCTACTGAGGCTCCTCAGTTAAAGGCATACTGGTGTTAATTAGCTTCTCTGACGTAATCTTCTGTTATGTTTAAAATGTATATGTTAAACCAATGAGAATTATTTCTGTTTTTTCAATATAATCTGATGTTAATAGTATGGGATATTTGAAAAAACTACCACAAAGCTTCTGAAGAAGGATCTGGTTGGTTCGAAAGCTAGAGCACTTTGTTCTTTTCTGTAACATCCATGTTGGTCCAATAAAAGGTGTCAAATCATTTGTTTCTGGATCCATCGTAAAAAAAACACCTAGAATTTTTAGAGGGAAAAGGGAGAGATGAATAATCCCAGTATCTGAAACTGGTACCTGGGTCTTTGAACTTAAAGCAAAACCTGAACATTTACACAGATTCAGGCTGGAGCTGGATTTCACAGAGAAATCTGAAATACCTGAACAGCAATTTGCCCAGAGTCCACATCGTTCACCATTCAAGTAATATTATCTATGTATGCAGCAGATTTTATTGGGAGAGTCCCATCAGAGGTGATCATCGGAAGAATTCTGTGATGATTTTCAATAACTTGAAATAAAAGGCTTATGGAAAAGGCATAGGGCCCGATTCTAAAAGAGTTACACCTGGTGTAGCAGCACTTGTACCAAAAAGAATGGCGCAAGTATCAAGTTTTGCCAGCAGTTGTGACGTGCGGGATTCTAAAATTACACCAGCAGTTGTGCCATAAATGCCCTGTGACATGGCAGTAGGGGGGGTTATGGCAGCAGTTGTGCCCTATTCTAGTAGGGCAGCAACAAAGTCCCCAATGTCGGGATTCTACAAGAATCCCTGGAGGAGAACAGGCAACATAAGTTACACCAGCATTTAGCTGGCATAACTGTACATATGTCTTCTAGAGGTTCTGGAAACCCACTGCTCCCACTCCAGGATTTCCCCTATGCCCAGAACACCCCATTGGTGCCCCATAGGGAAGCCCACAACCCCCAGCCCCTGATCTCCCACAGTAGATGTGTCCAGCTGGGCATCTCACACCCCCAGCCCTCAGAACCCACACACATCATGCCCCTGACCCCACAATGCTAGCTCCCCTCAGGGCAGCTGTGTCCCCCCATCCATGCCCTGACCCAATATGTTGCCACAATTGTGTAAATATTTGAATCTCAAGATCCTCTGGTATTCCAGTGGCTCACTCATTGGCTCACCTAGTAGTATACAGTCAGCCACCCATCCCAGGCTGGTGACTGGCACAGCCATTTTCCTCATTTGCCAGCACGACGAGTTGCACATGAGCACTACTGTAGAGATGTGCCCAGAAATGAATGCATATTCATCACTTCTGGAGTGTATCTATACAGTAAACGCTCATGTGGAGCTCAGTCGGTGGCTGGCCGTGGAGGTGAGAGGTGGGCTCTGCCAGTCGTCAGCTGGGGATGGGTGGGTGGCGACTGGCACTGCTGAATGAGGTGGGTGGGGCCACTGGACTGCCAGGGATCTCAGGAGTTGTGGCACCATATCGGGTCAGGGAATGGATGGGGGGATGACACAGCTGCCCTGTGGGGCTTTTGGGGCACTTACGCTTGCTATGGGTGTGTGACTTATGACATGTCCCTCGGGTACACCCATTGGTTGGCATACCTGTCCGCATGTGGCAGGTTGTGGGACTTATCCATAGAGACCATGCCCCTTCTTGAATAGGGCGCAGGGTCCATTCACAGCTGCATTTGGTGCAAGTTGCCTTTGGCAGCAACTTGAGCCAATGCTTCTAGAATCAGGCCCATTGAGTATAGGACTAAATGGACATCCTTATTGGACCCCACATTTTAATGAAAAGCTATTTCCCATCCAACTGTTAACAAAAAGGTGAATGACAGTCGAAGAATATAAAGCTGTAACCTAAGAAATAAAGGAGGACCAGAGACCATAACACTAAAATTTCAAACATGGTTACATGAGAAATACAATCAAAAATGTTCTCTTGAGCTACACCAAGCTATTTAATCCAGGATAGAGCAGAGAGCTGAATAGTGCACTCTACAACACTCTGTACTTGTGTTAGATGCCCAGGTGTTGGGCTGACTTTATTTTTAAATCAGGACTCCTCAGTCAAATTGGGGGGAAGTTCCTAGGGATCACTTTGGCCAGAACATCAGGAAGTACTGAACTTGTGTTGGGGATTTAAAAACAGCAGGTTTTTTGAGTCTTTTTTTTAAACATACAGTACTGTCCTATCACTGTTTGTGTGTCCTTTATAGGATACATCAAAGGCTTTTTAAACAATAAGAAGGACTTTGATGGCAGCAAGGGAACAGGAGGCAAGCTGACCACTACTTCTGGTTCAAATGCTACAAAAACAAGTACATCAAGCTGTTTAATCCAGGGATAGAGCAGAGAGCTGAAGCGAGCAGACTGCTACTTCTGATTTCTGTGTCATAAACATGCTGTTTCCTGCGAGCCCAGAAAAGGCAACACAGATAAGGCAAACAGTTGAGCCGTGTCTGCCATGTCAGTCATGGAAGCAGGGAAGCAGTGTAGAAACCAGGATATTGTAGTAAACAAGGAAAAGGACTACAATGTAGGTAACTGACTTTTTAATTGGGTAATGGATAGGTCTAGTATCATGGAAATGCAGTGTGACAAATGCATATTATGTTAAATGAGTATTTAAAAGGTAAAGGGAGACCAGTTCACCTGTAAAAATGTCTATGTATAAAGGAATTGGAATAAAAATTAAGCAGTCTCTGAAATAAATTGGAATTACAAATAGGAGTTAAATAAATCAAAAAGTTTGTGAAAAACACTAGGGAACTGCTTCAGAACACTGAAGAAAGAATAAACACAATGGAAATTAATAAAATAAGTAGAGACAAGAGGAAACAAAGATCAGATGAGACTGATGCTGAAAATGAAAACTCAATTGAAAATGAATTATGTTTAGTTCCAAAAGGCCCTAGGAAAAAGCAAAGAGAATATAATGCTCTCTTAGAGTTTAGCAATGTCTATGAGGTTTTAGGTAAAGAACTGGACCAGCCACAATTAAATGTCCAGACCAATAGCAGAGGTGAGATCACAGATATGGATTCCCCTATAACCCAATCTGTAGGTGCAAATAATTCAGACAGTGCTATAAAGGGAAGTATAGAAAAACATATTAACAAAGTAATTTCATAGAGTTCCACTGCTAATGGAGAATTAATGGAGGTCAATACTAGACTTCTAGAGGAGGGAAATGAAGGAATATGTGAAACCAATACAACAGAAGATAATACTTTGGATAATAATATGCAAACAGGAAAAAACATAGAAGAGGTAAACGGTAATGTAAGTTCAAATAATACAAGTAGTAACAGTCCTGCAAACACAAGGGATATAGTGGTAATTAGAGACTCTATTCTCAAAAATTTGGATGGAATTATTTGTAGAAATAGGAAGAGAGATCCAGAAACAAATTGTTTGATACCTTTTATTGGACTAAAATAGACTTTATTCTATTAACACCCAGATGATACATAAACAAAAACAAAAAGAAGTCTCATTGGTTTAAAATACCTTTTTTAAAAAAATAACTGAGGATTAAATGCAAGGAACCAGTTTAAGTCAGCTGGCATCTGTGAACATCTAGGAATCTAGGGAAATTGTTCTTTTACCCACCTATTGCCATAGATAGAAAATGTTTATTGTATATTGTAACTTGGAATACTAACATATTTGTGTCATGTACTTAAGTGGGTATTAAGTCTAAAGGTCTTCTGTTTAAATAAGAGTGCATTTTCATAATACAATCACTCATTCATTTGTAAGTGAACCTGTCTGGCCTCTCGAAGGATTCCTCTTAGCTGCCACTGTTGACATTAAACCTTGGAGTGCTTCACAGATGCCAACTGACTTAAACTGGTTCCTTGTATTTAAACCTCAGTTTTTTAAAAAAGAAAGGTATTTTAACCCAGTGAGAATTATTTTTTTTATGCATGATCTATGAACATAGATCATACATGTGAAACCACTGACTACCCTTTTTAACAAATCATGGGAGGACGGTGTGGTACCTGAGGACTGGAGAAAGGTGGATGTGATTCTCCTTCACAAAAGTGGGACCGAGACAGAGGTAGGAAACTACAGACCTGTCTGTTTGACCTCTGTGGTAGAGAAAGTGGTGGAATCACTTCTGAAGGAAAGAATTGTTGAGTACCTAGAGGCCAGTGGGGCACAGGACACAAGGCAGCATGGGTTCACAGCGGGAAGGTCATGTCAGATGAATCTAATTGATTTCCTTGACGGGGTGACCAAAGTAGTGGACCAGGGAGGGGATGTGGACAAGGCCTACCTAGACTTAGCAAGGCATTTGACACAGTCCCACACAATAGATTAATAGTCAAATTAACCAGCCTGGGAGTGGGTCCCATGGTGGTAGCCTGGGTAAAACATTGGCTGGACAACAAGACACAGAAGGTAATTGTAAATGGAGTCCACTCTGAAAAGAGGGTTACTAGTGGGGTACCGCAGGGTCAGTACTAGATTCAGTCCTTTTTAATGTCTTTATAAGTGACATTGCAGAGGGACTGGAAGGAAAAGTATGCCTTTTTGCAGATGACACAAAGATCTGCAACCGGGTTGATACACAAGAAAGCATGGAAAGTATGAGAAGGGACTTGGCAAGGTTGGAGGAATGGTCAGAAGTATAGCAGCTTGGATTCAATGCAAAGAAGTGCAAAATAATGCACCTGGGAAACAAAAACCCTAGGGAAGATTACACAATGGGGGGAGGTAGTAACAACAACAAAACTGGAAAGGGACCTGAGGGTAATCATATCAGATGACCTAAAGGTTAGCAAGCAATGTGAGAAGGCAGTAGGGAGGGCTGGGGGTATACTGGGATGTATAGCGAGAGGCATCACCAGCAGAAAACAGGAAGTTGTTATCCCACTGTACAGACAGTTGGTGAGACCCCATCTGGAGTACTGCATCCAGTTCTGGAAACCACATCTCTGCAAGGACATAGACAGGATAGAGGCAGTCCAGAGGAGGGCAACTAAAATGATACAGGGTCTGAAAGAGAAGCCATACAAGGGGACACTAAAGGAGCTTAATATGTATACCCTTGAGGAAAGGAAGGAGAGGGGGGACATGATAGAAACTTTTAAATACCTCAGTGGAATCAACAAAGTCCAAGAGGGTAGCATCTTTCAGAAAAAGAGATGTGCAAGAACAAGGGGACACAATTTAAAGATTGGGGGGGGTGGTTCCGGGCAATGTGAGGAAGTATCTTTTCACAGAGAGGGTGGTGGATGCATGGAACAGCCTTCCTGAGGAGGTTGTGGGGTCTAATACTGTGGAAGAATTCAAGAATACATGGGACAGACATAAGGCAATTCTTGTGGGGGGGTAAGAAGAAATAGGCTGTTGGTTAACTAGGATCTGCAGCTTATCCTGTATGTAGGAAAATGAGCAGACTAGGTGGGCCAAGAGGCCCTTATGTGCCGTCAAAGTCTATGTTTCTATGTTTCATATGAAATTGCCAGTAGATACAGGCCTTACAGTCTATCTAGTCTGCTTAAGTGTGCAGCACAACAGTCCATTAGACTGCAGCTGCCCCCCCCCAGGTGGGATCTGGGTCTTAATAGAATGAGATTTTCCAAACTACTGTCATAAGCTACCAAGGAAGGACTTGGTTGGTCCAAAAGCTTAAGCACTGTTTTATTTTGCTACATCAATGTTTCTTACAAGGACCAACACAGCAACTAACTCATTCTGTGTATAAATAGGAAGGAGAGCAGGAATTCATGACATCAACAACTTACAGGTTTTTTAGGACATACAAATGAATCATTAGTACTCTTTCATATAGGAACAAACAATGTAGGTAGAAAACATATTAAGGACATATGAAGGACCTTTGAAACAGTGAGAGTAAAATTTAAAAAAAGCAAACATTGTTTAATAGCTATTTCAGAAATGCTTTCAGTTCCCAGGGCAGGAAAGCAAAGAGTAACTGAAATAATGCGACTTAATGGCTGGATAAAGAGGTGGTGTGATAGAGAGATTTTTTTTTCCTGGATAATTGGAATCAGTTCCAACATGCAAACATTAAAAACTCTATAGATGGGTTCCACCTTAACAGATTGGGGACAAGAGTATTGGTGGAAAGAATAAATAGATCAATCAGTACTTGTTTAAACTAATCCATAGGAGGAATGGGGAGGAGATAGAAACATAGAATTTGATGGCAGATAAGGACCGCTTGGCCCACCTAGTCTGCCCATTTTCCTACCTAACAGATAAGCTGAAGATCCTAATTAACCAACAGCTTACTTCCTCCTACCCCTCACTAGGGCTGCCTTATGTCTGTCCCATGCATTCTTGAATTCCCCCACTGTTCTTGACTCCACGACCTCCTCAGGGAGGCTATTCCATGCATCCACAACCCTCTCTGTGAAAAAAATACTTCCTCACATTACCTCTCAGCCGTCCCCCCTTTATCTTCAAATTGTGCTCCCTTGTTCTTGCACATCTCTTTTTCTGAAAGATGCCACCCTCTTGGACTTTGTTGATTCCCTTGAGGCACTTGAAAGTTTCTATCATGTCTCCTCTCTCCCTCCTTTCTTCAAGGGTATACATATTAAGCTTCTTTAGTCTTTCTTCATATGTCTTCTGGTGCAGACCCTGCACCATTTTGGTTGCCCTCCTCTACACAGCCTCCACTCTGTCTATGTCTTTGTGGAGACGGGGTCTCCAGAACTGCACACAGTACTCCAGATGGGGTCTCACCAACTGTCTGTACAGAGGGATAACAACTTCCTATTTTCTACTATTGATGCCTCTTCCTATGCATCCCAATATCCCCCCAGCCTTCCTTACTGCCTTCTCACATTGCTTGCCCACCTATAGGTCATCTGGTATAATTACTCCCAGGTCCCTTTCCATTTTTACTGTTGGTAGTATCTCACCCCCTATTGTGTACTCTTGCCCTGGGTTTTTGTTATTACCTTGCACTCCTTTGCATTGAATCTGAGCTGCCATACATTTGACCATTCCTCCAACCTCTATAGATGGGTTCCACCTTAACAGATTGGAGACAAGAGTATTGGTGGAGAGAATAAATAAATAAATCAATCAGTAATTGTTTAAACTAATCCATAGGAGGAATGGGGAGGAGATAGAAACATAGAAACATAGAATTTGATGGCAGATGAGGACCGCTTGGCCCACCTAGTCTGCCCATTTTCCTACCTAACAGATAAGCTGCAGATCCTAATTAACCAACAGCTTACTTCCTCCTACCCCCCACTAGGACTGCCTTATGTCTGTCCCATGCATTCTTGAATTCCTCCACTGTTCTTGACTCCACGACCTCCTCAGCAAGGCTGTTCCATGCATCCACAACCCTCTCTGTGAAAAAATACTTCCTCACATTTCCTCTGAGCTGTCCCCCCTCTATCTTCAAATTGTGTCCCTTGTTCTTGCACATCTCTTTTTCTGAAAGATGCCACTCTCTTGGACTTTGTTGATTCGTTTGAGGTACTTGAAAGTTTCTATCATGTCGCCTCTCTCCCTCCTTTCCTCAAGGGTATACATATTAAGGTCCTTTAGTCTTTCTTCGTATGTCTTCTGATGCAGACCCTGCACCATTTTGTTTGCCCTCCTCTGGACAGCCTCCACTCTGTCTATGTCTTTGCGGAGATGGGGTCTCCAGAACTGCACACAGTACTCCAGATGGGGTCTCACCAACTGTCTGTACAGAGGGATAACAACTTTGTGTTTTCTACTATTGATGCCTCTCCCTATGCATCCCAATAACCCCCCAGCCTTCCTTACTGCCTTCTCACATTGTTTGCCCACCTTTAGGTCATCTGATATAATTACTCCCAGCTCCCTTTCCATTTTTACTGTTGGCAGTATCTCACCCCCCATTGTGTACTCTTGCCCTGGGTTTTTGTTATTACCTTGCACTTCTTTGCATTGAATCTGAGCTGCCATACATTTGAGCATTCCTCCAACCTTGCCAAGTCCCTTCTCATCCTTTCCACTCCATCTGGTGTATCAACCCTGTTGCAGATCTTTGTGTCATCTGCAAAGAGACATACTTTTCCTTCCAGTTCCTCTGCAATGTCACTTATAAAGACATTAAAAAGGACCGGTTCCAGTACTGAACCCTGCGATACCCCACTAGTAACCCTCCTTTCTTCACTGTGGACTCCATTTACTACTACCCTTTGCGTCCTGTTGTCTACCAATTTTTTATCCAGGCTACCACCTTGGGACCCACTCCAAGGCTGGCTAACTTGTGTATTAATCTTTTGTGTGGGACTGTATCAAATGCCTTGCTAAAATTTAGGTAAGCCATGTCCACAGCCCCTCCCTGGTCTACTACTTTGGTCACCCAGTCAAAAAAGTCTATTAGATTCGTCTGACATGACCTTCCCATCGTGAATCCATGCTGCCTTGGGTCCTGTGCCCCACTGGCCTCTAGGTACTCAACAATTCTTTCCTTCAGAAGTGATTCCATCATTTTACCTGCCACTGAGGTCAAACTAACTGGTCTGTAGTTTCTCACCTCTATCCTGCTCCCACTTTTGTGAAGAGGAATCACATCTGCCCTCCTTCAGCCCTCAGGTACCACCCCATCCTCCCATGATTTGTTAAAGAGAGTAGTCAGCGGTGTCATTAGTTCTACCCTTAGTTCTTTTAGAATGCTGGGGTGAATTCCATCAGACCGCATTGCTTTGTCCACCTTCAGTTTTAGGAGTTCCTGCAGAACCCTTTCTTCTGTGAAAGGGCTGGGATCGACCCCCCCATCAAGAGTGCTTCTGTTAATTGGATTAGCACTTCCCTCCTCTTTGTGAATACTGAGCAGAAATATTTGTTCAGTATCCCTGCTTTTCACTGTCCCTCTGCCTACCCACCATTCATTCTATTCAGCCTCACTATCTCTCCTTTGTCTTTCTCGCTCTCTGATGTACCTATAAAAGGTTTTATCCCCTCCTTAACCGAGTTGGCTATCTTTTTCCTCAGTTTGGGCCTTTGCTATTCTGACTTCCCTCCCTGCTTCCTTCTGCCTTAACTGATACAGCTCTCTGTCCTGCTCCTTCTGTGTTTCCTTATACTTCCTGAATGCTATCTTTTTCTCCCTGACTTTCCCAGCCACCTCCTTTGAGAACCATAGTGGCTTTTTCTTTCATTTTGATTTGTTTATTTGCTTCACACAAAGGCTTGTTGCCTCTGTGATGGCAGTTTTGATGATTCCCCATTGTTGCTCCACCCCTCCTTCTAGCCTGTTTGCTAGTGCTTTTCTGAGGCACTCTCCCATCTTGCCAAAGACAGTCCTCTGGAAGTCCAGTACCCTCACTTTTGTATGACTTGACTCTGTAGCTGAGTTTAACATGAACCACACTGTTTGATGGTCACTTGTTCCCAGATGGCAACCCACTTCTAGATCTGAGATCCTCTCACTGCCCCCATTTGAGAGTATGAGGTCTAAGACTGCTCCCTCATGAGTGGGTTCTGAAACTAGCTGTCTGAGGCCTGCCACCTGTAGGGCATCAAGAATGGCCCTGCTCTTGGATGTGGTTGCAGCAAATGTGCTCCAGTTAACATCTGGCATATTCAGGTCTCCCATCAACAGTATCTCCCCTTTCTCTGCCATCCTAAGAATGCCTTCTATCATATCCTTGTCCATTCCCTCCCCCTGATATGGGGGGGTCTGTACACAACCCCTGTGTGGATTGTGGTGCCCTTTCCAGTCTCCAAGGTGACCCACAGTGCCTCCTCTCCTCCCCTTCCCTCCCCATTTACTCTTTTGTTTAGTTGCTTTTATCCCTTCCTTTACATAGAGAGCTACTTCTCCCCCTCTTCTCTCCTGCCTGTCTCTCCTATAGGTTATGTACCCTGGTATGTTAACATCCCAGTCATGGTTCTCTGTGTACCATGTTTCTGTGACTGCTACAATATCCAGGCATCCCTCTTCCATCAAGGCCACCAGCTCAGGGAGCTAGTTGCCCAGACTATGGGCATTGGTACTCATTACCCTCCATTTCCTTATGGCCTTACTCCTTTTTGCCCCATCCCTGTCCTTCTTGCCTTTGTCACTCTCCCCATTTACCCCTGCCCTTCTCCCTATCGCCACCTCTATGTTGGTGTTTGCAGTACTTACTACCGTGATTTTTTGGGGGCTAGGATTTCCTGCTCCTTTCAGTGCCCTCCCTTGGCTAGTTTAAATGCTTGCCAATGAAGCATTTAAACCTATCACCTAGGATCCTGGTTCCCTCCTGGACAGATGCAGCCCATCATGCCAGTATAGGCTTGCATCACTCCAGGTGGACCCCAGTCCCCAGTGAAGCCAAATCCCTGAGCTCTGCACCAGTTTTTCAACCACTGATTGAATCCCATGGTGCAGAACACCCTAGCCTCTCCTACGCCATAGATGGGCAGCACTTCCGAAAAGGTTACTGTGTGTGTTACTTGTCTAAGGCCCCTCCCCAATTCCACAAACTCTTCCTGCACTGCTCTAATCCCTTTCTTAGCCAGGTCATTTGTCTCTAGGTGGACAATGACATCCAGCTCCCTCCTGTATGCAGCTGCTCTGGCAATCCTGAGGATTCACTCCCTGTCCCTCCAAGCCATGGTGACAGGCAGGCACCTTACCTCCCTCTCCCCTTCCTCCCCCAGTTCTACCTTCCTAACAATGGAGTCCCCCACCAGGAGTTGTTTCATTTCCCTGTGGTGTCCCCTGCCACCCTCCTGTGAGTCTACTTTGTGGAGGTTCCTAGCATCCTCCTCGGTCTCCACTGCAGGTGCCTCCATAGAGGAATCACACTTTGCCAGAATGGCATAGGAATTGTGGAGAGGTACAACTGGAGGGATGCGCTTCTGTTCCACCACCCTCACCCTCCCTGAGCCCACTGTGGTCCAACCACTCTTCTTTCTTGGCAACCTCTGAGGCAATGGCAGTGGCACTGGTGGTCCTTGGATGGAGGAGGAGGTCCCACAAATCCTGGCCAACTCAGCCTGGAGATAAGCAACCTTCTCCCTCAGTCCAGAGAGGTGCCTGCAGATGGAACAACACCGCATCCTCCAGAACATCTCCCGGAAGACTGCTGCTCCACAGCCACTTCACTGCACCACTCCCATCAGGTCTTATTCTTGGCCCCTTAACTGTTGTTTGGAATCCTTCTCTTTTCTCTGCTTTTTTTCTTTCTTTTCTCTCTGTACTTACTTTCTGCCTCTTTGCCCTTTAAGCTCCTGATTGTCCTGTTCTGTGACAAGAATATCCTATATTTCTCAGTAGACCCCTTACTTGCTTAGAGGCAGGCCTCCAGCAGCTAGAGGGGGCCAGAGAGCTACTCTTGCCCTTCTAGGATGGTGGGTCTTTGGTGGCTCTGTGATCACTCACTTCCTGCTCCCAGACAGGAAGTTCCTATTGTCAGTCAAATCCTGTGCCTATAAAAGTAGAACTGGCTTTGGGCAGGAGGGTGGACAATCACCTGAGATTTACACCTAAATAACTGTTTAGATAAGCATTCAGTTCAGTTAACTCAGACAAACACACTATTTTTTTTTGTTTTGTTTGTTAGTTTGTTTTTTTTACCCTAAATTAAAGGTCCAAGTACAAGAGTTCTACTTCTTTAGTCGAGTAGAGAAGTCCAGTCACACAGCACTCCTTCCTCCTGGTGCCTTCTGCCAAGCTACTAACAGAATCTTTCTAAGGCAGTCTTTAAATTTAGCTTCCTTCTAGCTAAGCCACTTCCCCTACTTACTAGATCACTCTACAAGTAATTTAAACTGCACAGCTATCAAGCCCTTTCAATCACCTGAGATTTACACCTAGATAACTGTTCAGATAATCATTCAGATTAGTTAACTCAGACAAACACACTATTTTTTTTTGTTTTGTTTGTTAGTTTTTTTTACCCTAAATTAAAGGTCCAAGTACAAGAGTTCTAATTCTTTAGTCCCAGTAGAGAAGTCCAGTCACACAGCACTCCTTCCTCCTGGTGTCTTCTGCCAAGCTACGGCCTGCTCTTAACCAGGATTTTTTTGTCCAACACTTGCCTTTCTCTTCTGCTATCTGGGCCAAAAATAGTTCCTTTCCAGCCCACAAAGGTTCTTCCAAAAGCAATTCTCCACCATATTACCAGATGTCTTCCCCTCACCAGCAGGCACGCTGGTGAACTCTCCTGGGACCACGGCACACTGACCCAAGAATGTAGGCACATCAGTTATTATTTCCATTAGCAGTTCTTGTGAACAACCACCTTCTTTTTCCAAGTTGACCTCCACCTACTCATAAAGCAGGACATGCAGACCCTGCTGAGGCACACATTCATGCTAAACTTCTTTAGTAATCTGGGTGGGAAGGCAAATAAACTCTCTCACCCAAGAATCACCATTCCCTCCTTTCCCATCCCCTCCACACTCTTGCAAAAAGTGAACTCTCCTCCACCCCCTGCAGGAAGAGTAGGAGAACGTCCCTGGTACCCTGGGCAAAGTTCCCCCTTTCGGTGAAATACCACCCACTGCTTAATCTGGTTCCATTTCAGTTGGTTTTCATCTGTGTTCCACATCCCTCTCCCAGGAATGAGACTGAAAATTGGCAATATTTGTAGCCCCAGTCAAAAAAATTGAACAATTACACAGAATAATCTCCCTTCTGAAGTTTGTATTTCACAGGCCATGACAACCTTAAAACAAAGAATCAAATCCTACAACTGTGCTCAGTGAAACCAGTAATTTGTTATACAAAATAGCACTTCAATCTTCATAAGAATGTTGCATTGTACAAGGTATCCGCACAGTTTGTGTTAGTAACCTGTCTTTGGTCAGGAGCCCATTGAAAAACAGCCATACAGCTGAACTGGAATATCCAGCTGAAATAAACTTAAATAAAAAACAGTTATGACTGAATTGTGCCATAATGCGTATATAAAAAAGTTAAAATGTACAGGACTTAGAAGAACCAAATAAACTGTGTAAAGAAACTAAATTAAGAAATTTTATAGAATGTAATGTGGGCTGCATAAATGTTAATAAATATTAGTGTAAATAGAAAACAAGACTCCAAATCTAAAGCCTGGTATCCCAGATTTCTGTTTCATCAGGATTCTGGAAAAATGGTTAGATGTAAGGAACATCTGATTTTCCAAAGGAATCATTCTCTTTCCTTGTTTTGCACATGCAGTTTCTCTGCAGCAGACTATGATGAAGCCAGCTCATTGTCTTCCAGTTCACCTGCTAATAAACCTAAAGCTGCAGGTGTTACTTGTGTTATTGTGTAAAAGGTGGGGGAGTCACATCTTGCTCAGAGCAGCACACAGTGAAATTAATTTCACGAAGGAGCCCCAAGAGATAGCAAATCTCTCTTTCTCTCTCTCTCTCTCTCTTAAGTACCTGGAATTAAAACAGAAATAAAGGAAATGTAGGTGTTTCTAGCACTGTTTATAATGCTTTTGCATTATGTTCTGCAAAGCACTTATTCAGACTGTGAGCATAATGAAGAACATAGAGCAGGTTTTAAACCATGCAGTCATTACACAAATGAGCTTGCATTGTACCCAACATGAAAGGGACAGTAAATATAAAATTAGGAGAAAATTAAAAACTGCTTGCAAGGTCATGGGCACCTTTCTTATGTACAATGGCCCTATGTAATATTATTTTAATTTGCATATTTGTAGAGATAGAACATCCTCCTACTTTGAAAGATACAATAGTCTTAGTGGTGTGCAGGCCGGAAGAGTCTTGTCATATGATAAGGTAAATTGAGACCTCAAGAGAGGAGAGATTTCCCTTATAAGAAAAAATAGTTTTAGAGTTTCAGTAATCTTAATGCTGTTGCAATACTGGGATCTCTCCTATTTCAGAAATGTAATTTTCTTTTGTGGCTTATCATAGTGATTAGCTTACTCTGCATTATTTTGCATTTTAATGAACAATTTCTATATTATATTTTATTATAGTACTTTATTAAAGCTAACATCTCCTATTTTTTTGCACAGGCATCACTCTGTTGGGTAGCTGAAAACTAAATGTAATGCTTCACCCTAAACAGAGTTTATAATCATTTTAAGTCAACATTTTAAAGTTAAGCTCAAAAGAGAAAACCTTTTAAATCCTCACATTGTCTTTCTGAGCCCCATTATCCCCTTCTACATGAACAAATGACTATACACAATGTCATGGAGGAAATATCCAGAACCATGTTTTTAATATGTTTATGCAAAATTACACCATTCCATTTGCCATCCTCAGTTTGGGAGTCACACCAAGGTTCTGGGCACTCAGTGCTCACACTGTTCCATCACTTACCCCAAGATACCCTCCAAGTGGACCCAGGTCCAATAAGTACAGCATCCAGAAAGGTATTCATCTCCAAGGTGAGGGGGGCCCTAGGACTGGGTGACATGCACCCATCCCCTGTTGGATGGTGCTTCACCCACAGGACAAGCCTGGTAAGTTTATATCCCATGACCGGGCAAAACCAGGCCCCTGGTCATCACAGGCTCAACTCATGCTGACCTCTAGGGAACCCGTCCAGAATGGAAGTTTATTTCCCCTGTTTCCCCCTTGTAGTACTCCTTGTTAGACTACCATGCTGCAACAAGTTTAAAATGACTGCGATGATAACTTACTACTACTGTACATTTTAAGGAACCCACCAGAGGAGGTGAAAAACCTGATAAAATTCCCTGTAAAAATAATGGTAAAATTCCTTTCCAATCCTTAAAGCAATCACCCCTGGTGGGATGGCAGAGTTCCCAATGCTACCATAGCCTTCCCAAAACTCTGCTTTTACGAGGAGGGCAGGTGAGAATTTTGTCTGAAGGAAGAGAGCAAAATGGGGAACAGGGGCTTAGTCCACCCCTCCAGACAAAAGCCGCTGTCCATAGGGTGGCCCTACCTGGCCCATCTCTGGAGGAGGCAACTATGTGAGCTTACCTAACCAGTTCATGTATCTGGGAGAGGGAGCCACTGACAGATCCTTGTCTGTGTCAATGATTTGCTGGCTGTCCCTTGGCTTTGCAAGCCCCGTTACCCCTTCCACCTGAACAAATGACCATACACAATATCATGGAGGAAATGGTTAGCACAACATGTTTGTAAAGCTTTTGCAGAATTACATCATTCAGCTTGTTGCACACGGCTCAGGAATCTTACCAAGGTTCTTCATGGTCAACACCTTGCACCAGACCATCCCATACCCCAAGGGACATGGCACGGGGTCATTATGTCATAAGACATAAGAGCGCAGCAATGTACAGCACTGTACATTCAGCTGATACATTACTGCCACTCAGATAAACTGCCAAAACACATTTCAGCAAAAGCAACAGGTGGTAACATTTTTCCTTTGGGGGGATCTGCCCCCCACACACCCCATTCAGGGGGCTGCACCCCTGAACTCCCCCACTAATATAATCAACTCCGGGGGGGTTCAACATGGTGATGGGGAGAAACACTGTGGAGGAGCAATAAAAAAGAAACTGCACAAAGCAGTTTAGCAAAAGTCTGGGACTGGGATTTGAGCTCTGGTCCACAGACGCATAGCGACCCCCTAAACTCATGGCTCATCCCACTAAGCCACAGCAGTAGCTGGCAGACCACCTCTCAAATGGAGGTCTTCACTTCCACATAACTCCTTCTCCCCACTCATGAGTGATAGGGTACAAAACCACTCGTGCGACATATGTGTCTTGCGGGGTTTTGTACCCTATTGCGCTATTGCACTACGTGATATGTTCCACACTATATTCCATATGCAGTTATGTATGCAACAACTTGACCTGGTAGGAAGGGACAATCTGAGCAGACTCAAGTGCTAATTGAATAGGATACAGTCTCCAGAGTGGTATCCACCTCAATGGTGAGGTGGGTCCAAGGGTTGGTTGACATGCGCCCATCCCAAGATGGATGCTGCTTCACCTGTGGGACAAGCCCAATGAGGTAATCCTCTGACTGGCCAAAAACCAGGCCCCTATCCACGAGGATATCACTGAATTCCAGTCTGCAGGGGAACCTCTCCAGAACAGAAGTGGATTCCCACTTGCCTTCTTGTACTATTCATTGTGAGACTACTGTACTGCCACAGGAGAGATACAGTCCATCCTCCCAGGCATATTACACTAAACACTTCTCCAAGACCTCTTGTATGGATGCCAAATAAATATCACAACCTATGTCTGATAAATGTATGCTATCCTTAACATACAGCTGGAGTATTGCTGTGACTGTGTCATCATGCGGCAGCACAGTCCCACCAACTGAGTCCATTGACAATTGGCAGAGCTCCGTATTGATTATTCTGCAGGTCTTCACGATTGCCCTCAGATCCTTCAGATGGTGCCAGTGAGGCCTCTGAATAATGTGAGAACAAATCAGTGCAATACTACACCAAGCTTCCCAGATGGAACACAGGTCATCCTTTACCTTACACAGCAGGTTGAGGGATTTCTCCTGCCCCAATTCATTGCCACCTCGGTATATCACTAGTGCACTGGGGAACTCATTGCCAGGCCTCAGCATTGACTCCAGGCAGCAAGTCTATGAACTGCATCCTGTGCTGGCCCATCCAACCCACACATGCCTACTGAGGGTCGAAGTAGAGGTTCTCACCTCCTGGGCAGTACATGACTTGAAAGAGTGCCCACATATCCAAATCTGTTTTGCCCTGAGGTACAGACCTGCTGGTAAAAGAAAGAGAGTTAGAGCAAATGAGGATACACATATCTTTTGAAGGCCTGTGATGCCCACCACCTGAGGGCTATATCTGGCTAAGTGTCAGCCTCCTAGTCCTTGCATTGGTGGCCGCCCTGATGTGGAAGTGGTGAGTATTGTACTCCTTTAAATTCAGCCCCATGGAGCAGTTCAGCATGTACCTTCATTGATAGATGGACAGTGGAGCCCTGCCCTTGTGATGGAAGAAGGCTGCCCGCTAGAAAGTTTTTAAACTACATGCTGTCGTATCATGGCTTCCGGGTCCCATCATGTTCCCAAGGAAATCCTCATGCTGCACCAGCATCACTGTTCCAGGGGATCAGTTTTGTTCCTATGCAGATGAACAAAGAAACCCTCAGAATTTAGGCTACATCATTGTCACCCAGTGCTATGGGCATGCTGGGGCCCTTTTTGGGTTGAACCAATTCAGATGCCCTGAATGCACTATAAAAGGCCCCCCAAAAAGTCACACAGAATGACAGGGCCTTGACCAGACATGAGCATATATGTGGCAACTGCTCTCATACCCACTCCAGGAAGCCCAAACTGATCAGGTGCCACCTATTAGTGTGCCTCAGAATCCCCATGAACCAGCCCTCCAACATCTTGCAAAGCCAGAAGGCATGGATATTGTCCTCTAACCCCATGGCCTGGTAGAACAAATATTTACTCAGCTGGTGCTGACTAGGGGTTCTCAGAATCCATGTAACAGAACTGAGACATTGGATTTCAGATTTTCAGTATTGAGGGCCAAAAATCCAAATTCCAAAAAATAGATATGGAGTTGGAATCTAATTCTAAATCCGCATCCAACTTCCCTACAAAAACAAGCATGAAAGTCAGTCTAGGCCTCCCCTAGTCTCTGTCTCTCCACCCCACAAATCTTTGCCCTGCCCCAGCCCTTACCTCCTTGTGTACCGTTAATCTGACTCACATGGTCCTATGTCATAACAGTGAATATTTTTCGGCAACTTACACTATGGCAACTACATTTCCCAAAACTAAAACACAGCGATCAAAACCACAGCAAATGCCAATTCAGCGACAGCAGTACATATTAAAACAAGGGGAGGGTTTTTGATTATGTTTAATATTGGAGCTACACCCCCCCACACCCCTTTGTGGGGGATGAGCCCCCCACACCTCCATCTATATATAATCAACTCTGGGAAAGGTGGACACTGGAGGACAGGGGACTACACAGGATGAGGGCTACAATATGCAGGGGGATACCACAGCTGGGGCAACAAAGCTGGGACAATCAAAGGACACAGTAAAAAAGAAATGGTATCAGCCACAACAGTTCACCAAACAAATTACCTACAGGCAGTCCTGAACCTGGGTTCATGAGCTTTGCAGGCGGTGACCCTATCCACCACACCAGGCAGATAGTTTAGTAGCAGCAGCATGTGAAATTCCTTGATTTAGCCCACCTGACCCTACACTCCCCAGTCATACACCATCACTATTCTGCCCCTCCACAGTCACTGTTTGCTACCCTCGCTATTCCCTCATGGTAGCTATTCCTTTGGGCATGTAAACTGAATCACTCAATTTGAGTCACTCAATTTGTTTCACCCATATCATGGGATACCGACTCACATTTCTTCACCTCCTCTGAGTCCCTGTCCTCTGACTCAGTTAGTCAGTCCACAAGTGGCTGGCAACTTCTCCATCCGATATTGCTGGGCTGCCCTCTGTGTGTGTCCCCCTAGTCCTCCTGACTTGCACTGACACTGACTCTACCCCCATGCAGCCTCCACTACCCCACCAATGTCCTCCATTCCCAGACAGCAGCACTGCAGTCAAAGTTAAGTCGAGTGCACAACACATACAGAAATTGGCAGTTAGAAATGAACACTCCTGCCTGGTCCTAGTCCTGGCATTGTCCATCCACCTTCACTCAATGCTCACACTGATGACCACTTTCCTCTGCCCACTTCTCAACTCACGCTAACAGATGGGGACACATGTGGCCAACAGTATCTTTCCCCTAGTGTACGCTTATCAGTCATAGTCATCAGACACAGAGTGACTATGCAAAAACCCTAGGTTACAAGCAGGTTGACCACCCTCCAAAATTGTCTCAGAGCTGGGCTTGGCAGGTCAGAGGGAATCAGATGTTAGGAAAGGGAATAATGGATGGCAACACTGGGGACAGACTGTAAGGAGGATTTTCTTCTGTGGCCATGTGTGCATGGGTGTGTGTGTGATATGTGAGAAGAGCACAATGAAGTTAGAAAACAGTACTTTCACTGGGTCTCCTCCCCATGAGGGAGATGGTGTCCTCTGAATGGGTCTCTCACTCCTTGCTGGTAGCCAGAATCTGTCTGTCTCACTCAGTAGTCAGAGGGGTGATATCAGACTGTTATGATGATGTTGACCTGGGTCACCACTGGTTCTGGACTGAAGTACTGTAGCTGCTTCTGGATGAATTGGGCCACCCATCACCACTTGCAGATACTGCATAAGGGGAGTTCAGTTTTGGGAAATGTTTGTGAGGGCAGGGGTAAACTGTGGGAGGAGATGTGTGAGTTGCATACACTCACTGTGTACTTGTTTTGATTGCTGTCTACTGGGTTGGAAGTGGAACTGGAAATTCTGGAATATTTCCAATTCTGTTCTGATTCCTTAAACAGAATCAGATTGGTATTGGCTTCACAATCAGAATAACTGAAATTCCGTCTTTGTACTGTTGGGACAGATTCAAGGAAATCTGAGCACCTCTAGTGCTGACAAGCAATGTTTCCAGTCAAACCTTCCTGTTTCACCTTGGCATAACTGATCCACATCTCAGACTACCCTTGAATAGTCAGGACCCCAAAGAAATTTTGGACACCCCTCCTGTAGGTTATCTGGGTACTGGGAGCTATGGAGTTCCTGAGCATCTCCCAGGCTTCGGGATTACCAACTCCTAGAAGAAGCTTGGAACCTCCTTCAGCTGTCACTGTGCTGTAGGTGTTGATTCCCAGAAACTCTGCCACTGAAAATGAGAGTGTCAGCAATGCTGTTATCAATAGTAAGAATATGCACCTCACTAAACTGAATATTAAGGAGCAAGAACCTGAGTATGAATACTTGCATCAGGTCACTGAGTGTACCTTTCACACCCCAGTTGTCAGATAATGGTGTGGACCACCCCAATGTTGTCTCTTGAGAAAATTACTTTTTTATTCTGGTGGCAGTTGCCCCAAACCATCAACGACAAAACAATAGGAAAAAACTCTAACAAGGTGACCCACTTCATCAAGCAGTTCTTGATCCAGAAAGCTGGCTAATCAGTGGTGCACCATGCTCCTGCAAAGAATGCCCTGAAGCCTCCGGATACATTGGTGTAGAGCTCCAACTCTTGGCTGGTAGTTACTGAGGGTCAAATGGCTTCACCATTATAATTGGTCAAAAAAACTTGCCAGACAACAATGTCCTCTCTCATGCTCTTGTTAACTCGTAGACTGTGGTTAGGCATGCGGCACCCAGCCCCTGCTTTTGCCATGCCCCTGAGGATGGTTCAACCTATTCGGATAACTGTGCATGCAATGTTATGATCACCAAGGAGCTTCAGCATTTCATACAAGTTGATTGTTTTTGCCCAAGCAGCCTTGGCCAACAACCCCTAAAGGGCCTGGACCTTCTCTAGAGGCAAGCAAAACTCCAATGCCTGGGAATTTGTCTGGAGCCCAAATAATTACAAGGTGGTACAGGATCCTTCCATTTTTTCAAGAGCCAATGGAACCCCAAAATCCAGGTATACCTCCTGGAATGTAGCCAGTATATGTCCACATTGCTGTATTCCACATTCCTCAGTCCCTGGCTTGACAATGAACAGGAAATCATCCAGGCAGTGAATGATCCCTGACCTGCTTGCCTTCTCAGCTACTACCCAGTGCAGGAAAGTGCTGAGTGGTTCAAAAACTGTACAGATGAGTGCAGATTCCACCAGTCATACAGTTTTCTATGTAATACTGACCCTCAAATCTCATTCCTAGGACCTCTCTATCATTAGAGTAGACAGGCAAGAGGCAGGAGGCTGACTTTATGTCCAATGTGTAAAATGGTGTGCTCAAGAAGACTCCTGGTGCTTGCAAAAAAGCACAAACTCTGCTGGAGGCAAATATCCAATATTTATTGTGGTAAAGTAGCCAAGGGTAGGGACCAACATCCCCAGGGGGAGGGTCTTGCATCCAGCAGAGTTTTTGCTTTTTGTGGAACAAGTGCTGTTTCCTTCCTTTGACTTTATGTCCACCATTGCTATCCAGGCCCCCTTCACCACATTTCTCACTTCCTCCACCTTCTTGACAAATGAAGCATATGACACCGCCATGAAAAGTGGGTTGATATAGTTATTAAGAGAATCCTCATCTTGGTAAGACAGGTGATTTATCATCTTGAACTCCCCTGAAATCTTTCTCAGGACCAAACCTATTGACAACATGTGGAGGCTGTGAGGGGGTGGGCAAGGGTAGGACCCCTGCCCTTGATTCTCTGCAATGCCACTTCTTTCTCCAGTTTCACCAAATGAGGTCTGGTCTCTCTCTGGCTGATTTCTAGTTCTCCATTTGGTACCCCCTACACGTACAGTCATTTAGGATCCCGAAACCCTTGGAAAAAACTGCCACTGGGGACCAAGTGGCCTCTTGATCCAGGTAGCAGTCAAGTCAAAGTCTAAGCAACTGTGCCGTTATTGTCATTGGAAAACCTGGGGTATTTTGTCTGAAAGGGCTGAAAACTACCACTGTGACAAAGCCCTGATGTCTTATATTATGTGAAGGGGTGACATCAACCACTAGCTATGCACTCATGCTTATACTTGCATGAGTCCACTTTGCACCCCTCTGGTTGTAGTCATAGCAATGGCAGGCAATGTCTGCCATGGTTTATCTTATTGAGGAATGGGGCCTGTTTCAGGGGAAAGCCACTATGTGTATGTGCTGAAAACCATCACCATGCTCGACCATCATCAAGAGGAGCATGTCTAACACACCCCATTCACTGCAGGGTCATTCTGCATCTTCCAAGAAAACTCTTCATCATACTCCAGTGACCAGAAAATCCCCTGTGCTTGCACATGGCAATAATGCGCCCCTAATAATTCCTAACACCTATGCATTTTTAGGAGAGGCATGGAAAATAATAATGGCTAATACTGTAAAAGCCACTTACCAGTTGTCCCAGTTACGCTGGATTTATAACCTCTCCTCTCCTCTCCTCCCCCTTCCCCTCCTCCTCCTTTTCCTTTGCCTTCAGTTCCTTTGGTCAGTTTAGCATGAGAACATAGCCACACTAATCCTGATTCCTGATCTGTAGGCACATCTTTTCAATTAGATATGACCCAACTAGCTCTGCTATGCTAACATAACTAGTAGAGGCAGACAGAGGAAAAACTGGTGCTATGCGCATCACCATAACACTGGGTGCTGCTGGAAGAAGGCCCTGTGGGTTACTGAGGATGTCCTTGATGAAGAAGGAGTCACATTTTGCAGTATGTGCACCATGAGAACTTCCAGCACCTTGTCCAACTTCTGCTCAACTGCTGAAGGTGCCACTTGGGCTGGCTTTTGAGTCATTGGTGGATTCTGTAGTGTCATCACAGAATAAAACAATATGAGTAATTTTTAAACCCCAATCTCTGTTTTGGAGTTTCTGAAAATTTAAAGTTTTAATTTGTGTTGTTCAAGTAACAAATTAGGTAATTTTGGTGTGATCTTATTTTGTGCTAACTCTGAATCCCATACCAAGCCAATCCCTAGAACAGCTTTCTACCAACTAATACAATATCAAACATCTGCAATTATCTGACCCTTTCATGCAACTGAAACGCTGATGCATCTTTCAGTGCTTCAACTTCACTGACTACTACAGTGTCATTCTATCTAGTCTTCCAGTACTAAATGTCAGCATATTTATCCAGTCTTGAAACAACCTACATTGATGTCCTATTAAGCAATGAATATTCTAAAGCCCTGCTCACTCACAATCCTCCTTCCCCTGCCCATCTCTGCAAAGTTTTCAGTTCTTTACTTTTTTATGTTCATGTTTGCACAAAGAAAATGTGCTGCCATGATACCGGATTTGAAAGGTGGGTCACTGTCGGTCCAATGCAGGGCAGTCTGCAGGGGTCTTGAAAGTGTCAGACCAATCATTAATGAGGCTGATCATGACACTGTTCTGAGCTTGCGAGGTGGAAACTTCATGAAGTTCAAAGAAAAAGGCTGCCTGAATCACAGAGTGGCTTTTTAATTTGATCTGTATGACTGTGCCCAGAAAACAGCTGATCACATTACGATCACCCTGCACCTCATCCTTCCCCCCCAAACACAACCTCCCACTGCCAAGCATTCCTCCACCTCCTCATCATTTCCTATGCCCCAGTCCATAAAAAACACTCCCTACCACTGCCAAATATCCCTCCCACCTCACAATTTTTCCGGTGTCTGGTCTACAAAATCCACTCCCTCCCACTGCCAAGTATCCCTCCACCTACCCATTGCTTCCCTTACCCAGTAAATGTTAAACCAACACTGCTGGCCAATCCCCAGTATCAGTACCTGAAATAAAGACAACTGTCCCTTGCAGTCTTTTTTTTTTTTACACTCTGTAAAAAAAATTATTCTATGGATGTCTGTTACCACTGTGGTCCCTCTCTACCATTAACCACCGCTCCCCCCTCAGCACCCACCACCCCAAACCCCACCACCCCTTACTTACCTACTGGGGGGCCAATGCTGTAATCCTCTTTGGACCAGACACATGTCTTCACTCTTCAATGCTGAACCAGGAACTGAGAAATCAGGTAAACACATCAATGTATTTCAATGTGTTTTGAACTGGTACTCATTTCTTGGTCATTTTTAAAATATTTTTCCCCCAGATTTTCAACATGGCCTTTTTGGGACCCCACCTTATGAACAAAGTATGTAAAATGTTTCAGATCTGGCCCAAAAGATGATTTTGCAGTTGCTCTATGAAATCACCATTTAGGTGAGATTTGAAAATGTTCACCTATTGGGTTTCTAATGTGGGGTCATAAAATCTGGGGTCAAAGTATGAAAAAACAACAATGGTATGACAGTATGTTGAAAGTTTTCAACACTCACTCATAACTTTGGGAATTTTCAATATTTTGACCAACCAAATTCTTTTTTTATTTTTAGACTTTATTTCTTGCACTACCTAAGCTGGGCATCCTTCTGGGGTGCTCACTCGGCTAGGACTTTCTGCTCCCTGCCTGAATCCTAGACTCAGTGAACTCCTTCGGCAACCAGATGGACATTAGTGCCATGGATCACCCTGCCCTGGGCTGGGCCCGCTGTCCCATAGTGGCCTGTCTGTGATGAGAGAGTGCTTACCTTGATCGTCAGGGGAGAATGAGATCACCAAGGAAGTGGTCCGGCATTGGGATGAGTGTCCTGGCCCTGGAGCCCCAATCATCTCCTCAATTCTAGATAGGGATTTTCCTTAGCGATTGCCCCCTGGGAGCATGATGTGCCATGACATCCATGCACGGCTTTCCTGCTGATGTCTGCCACACTGCTATCCCCATTTTTATGTACGGCTGGCTTGCCTGTAGCACCCCCGGTCTTCACCAGGGTCCGCTAGGCAGCTGAGCAGTCCCTGAATCTCTCCCTGAGAGAGGGGAGCTGTTCTCTGGATGCTCAATACTCTCCCTCCCCTGCCAACCCCTGACAACCCGGGCTTGTTCCTGAACCTGGGTCGCCAACATGGCGCAAGGTGTGGTGTCCAGCGCCTCAACCCTCAGTACCACTCGGCCAGCTCCAACCAAATTTTTAACATAGCTATTTTTCACACCAACTCACAAACCCAACAGGTGTCATTTTTCAAATCCTGGCCAAAATGTGTTTTCCCACTCTTGGCACAAATGACATTTTGGCCAGTATTTTATAAATGACACTTGTCATGTTCAGAAGGATGGGTCATAAAAAAAAGACTGTTAAGGGTCAAAATGTAAAAAACAACTAAGTTATGAAGAAACACTGAATTGAATTGTTCCAATGTTTATTCATAACTTTATTTTTTGCAGATTTTGGCCCCTAATGTTCAACACATCTCTTGTGTTACCCCACTCATGAACATGACAGGTATCATTTTTCAAATCCCCTATGAAACATGTTTTCAGTCACACTGCAAAATGATCTTCTTGGATGGGATTTAAAAAATTCCACCTGTCTTGATCATAACATCAGGTCATAAAAAGACTATATTAAAAATTTGGTGACAAAATGTGGGAGCCCACTGAGAACTGGATACTACCCCTCAGCTGGCTTGTCCTGGGTAAATACAATCTAAAAATGTGTAGAAGCAGGACACCATTAAAAATAAGATACTACATCTCATCTGGTCTATCCTGGGTAAATGTCCTGTGCTCTCCCAGGTCGTGCCTGAAAATAGGCAGGTCTGTTGCCTAGCGCACTTACCCGGTTACCAAAAGCTAATAAATAAATAAATATACACATGTAGTAAAAATGTGTACAAGCAAGACCATGTACAAGCAACACCTAATACAACAGCAATACCATCAGTGAACAGTTGGCATTGACAAATGCTTGTTATTCTGAGCCTGATCCCTCAGCAAACTGAGGTGGGAGTGAAGAAAGGATAAAAAACACCATTCAGGCTAATCTGCCACAGCGTCATGGCATGCTTCAGATGCCAAAGCCATGTTATCTGGACAACTCTGCTCACCCTCCACCAGGAGTGTGGGGGTTCACTTTTTACCAAACTATGAAGGAGTCATGCATGAGCAATTTGTATTGCAGCTAGGCCAAGGAAGGAGGAGCCAGACAACAAAAAACATTTCCTTTATTTCCTTTTTTTGTGTTTGTTGTAAGATATCAGTGGATGCACACCAGGTACAATGTGATGCATCTGTCTGGCCCACTGGCAAGTAATTAATTACAATTCACATGCAATATCATCCTTTGAAATGTGATGCAGAACTAAATGCTACCCCTACCATGTTATCACCTGTAGACCAAGGCCCATGTTCCACCACCGGGGCAGGTGGGATCAGAAATAAAGCACACTGTCTCTCTCATGTAGTCCCAACCCCTCATCCAGTCTATTCCTTATTGATTTGCAATCTTTTCTTTTCATTTTTTCATACTTACCAAAAGCCTTGCTATATATATCCAGGGAGGAACTGAATGAGCACCAAGCAAACCTTTTGCATGCCCCCAAGTAGACAGGAACCTAAGTTTCCCAGGTTGCCTAGACAAATTGATCTTCTATCCTGGGCTGTGGCTCCACTGCCAAACTGATCATGAGTGAGGGTAAGGTGAGTAGCTCACTTCTGCTCCTGATTGTTTTCTAATTAAAAAAAATGCTCATTCCCACTGCCTAAGAGGCACCCTGAGTTACTGAACATGGAGTAGGAATAGAAGGCAGGCTAGAAGCTCCCTAGCTGTGGCTCTAAGGAGTTTGTGCATCCAGGATGCTGTGACCACGTGGTTCTATGACCTCTCTTGTACTGGACTTTCTTCTGCCTCTAGCAAACAAACTCACAACTCATCAACTCCTAGCCTATGTGAGGCAACAGCAACCCAGTCAAGGGAGCGAAGTAAGGTGACTTGGGCTGCTCAGGCTCTTCAACCTTTTTATTTTAGTTTGTTTCCAGTATCCACCAAGTCCTTTCTGATATCATCATCAAGTCTCCTTTCTATGTCATTCATTTCAACATGCAGTGCTGTCACTGTTTCAGTCCCTGCTCTTTTTGTTAATCTTGTAAGTTTTAATTTTTCACTTGAAACCCTGGTCCCTGGCAAAAACAGGTCACTGTAGTGTTTTCATGGAGTTTTTTACAAATTAGGGAGTCTGTAAAATGGATAATTTCAGGATTTGTTTCTTACTTATGTCTGTCCAGCCATTAGTATGTTTGGTTTCACCAGACTCTTCACAGCTTAATTCTGTATTGTGGTTAATGGTTGTATCAGTCTGGAGCAGATCAAACAGATTGCTGAGATTCTTTAAAAGTAATACAAAAAACAGTCCTCACCACCCCTGAGAAGAAAAGGAAAAATGGGAGAGTCTGTTCTTAAGAAGCAATACATGCATATCCCACAGTTAGGAAAAAGACTCACTCACCACATTCATAAGGATTATAAACTTTTCATTTAGTGTTGTGTTAAGTCTGACACATCCTATAAGACTTCTGATAAAAATTTAAATATTTCAAGATAAAACCTCTGCATCAGGGCTATGCTATAACTATTAAGGTATTTGAAACTACTTATGATTCCCAACTACCATTGCATTGCCAGGCCAGGTTCAATCCCTGCTCTTTGTCACTTTCACTGTGCATCAGAGTTGCCTGTTGCATCAACGTCTGCTACCTTACATAGAGGATAGTACATGGTCCTCTATTGGTAACCGGTCTGTTAACCATTGAGAGGTTGCCAGGGTGACTGTGTAAACCTTGAGAGTGAAGCTTGAGAGGTTTACATTGCCATGGAAACCTCAAGACGGTTAACATTAACCAGTTGCCGATTTTAAGACCATACATTGTTTTTTTATAGTGTATGGTCCCAAGAAAAAGGGAAAACGGCTCCTTACTTTATGAATTAGAGTCACCGCCATGGCTGTTCAGTCCTTCCCTTACTGCTGCATGCATCCGTTGGTTCCCGAGAGTAAAAAAAGGCCCGCACATGCGTAGACTGATCCCTGTTGTTAACCTATGGATGTGACATAGCATCGATGGTTAACAACATTACTACGTCACATCGATGGTATAACAACCTTAGGAAATGATGATTTCCTAAGGTTAACAGTGTTCTACCATACATTATATTGTTATTTACACTTGTACCATCTTGAATTGTACACTGTTTTGTACTGCATATTGTACTATTACTGCTGTATATGCTTTTGATTGTATTCCCTTTCCCTTCCTTCAGGTTGCACCTGGAAACATGTTTTGGCTTAGTGTGCCTTTCCCAGTTAACCAATTTTCAAAAAAATAAATAAATGGCAATCCTAGTTGATAAAGAAACACATTAGCACTGAATACCATAAACAACAAAGCCAGCTCTACAAAGTGTCATCATGAATCGACATAGCAGAAAAAATTGTGTAGATCCTAATAAAATATTGGGTAATTACCCTGTAGTTACATGTTTGTTGCATACAACTACATTGCAGTTAATACAGATACAGTGTAGTTATGCTGTAACTGCACTGTAGTTAATTGACACTTAAGTGTAACCAAAATATAAAATTAATATAGTGTATGGTAGAATGTTGTTAACCTTAGGAAATCATCATTTCCTAAGGTTGTCAACCATCATCTGTCTGTTCCAATGTTGTTAACCTTTCGATGCTATGTCACATCAATAGATTAACAACAGGGATCGCTTTGAAAATGTGCAGTACACGACCAAGCCTCCAAGAAACGGCCATGGCGGTGAAAGCATGACCCAGAATGGCTATGGCAGTGCCTAAATTAAAACAGTAAGGAGCCTGTTTAATTTTTAAAATTCAAAGGTTTGACCATACACTATAAAATATAATGTATGGTCATACATCGACAACCAGTCTGAATAACCAGCTCGAGGCTGCCATGGCAACGTAAAGTTCTCGAGCATCGCTCTCGAAGTTTACACAGTCTCCATGGCAACCTCTCACCGGTTAACAAACCGGTTACCGACGTATGCCCATGCATTATCCTCTATGTAAAGGGCTTATTATGATTCTAATAACATTATAACATAAATGAATGCATCATAATCCTGGTTCAGCACCATACCGTATGATGTGTAGCCTCACAAAAATAAATGGTATCAGATAATGCACTTATTTATTTATTTATTTATTTATCAAGTCTAGGATTACAAATACCTTTGAGCTATGGCTCTTTTACAAAGGTTCCACATCAGAGAAATACAAATTATGGGGAACATCAAGACAGGCATTACAACAATGTGGACATTGCAAACAGAGTACAGATTAATACAGTTCAAGGGTAGCATTGTAACAAGGCAGCCAACGGCATTTGTCAGAGAAAATAGACAACAGATAAGAAGTGCCAGAGTCATAGGGAGAGGGAAGAGGGTAGGGGGGGAGAAGGAATGTAGGAAGGGTGGCGAGAGGGTGAAAAGTGCAGCATTGGGTATACCAAGATGTGAGGGTAGAATCCAGTGAGGAGGGGAGGGGAAGGGGGACAACTAGAGCAGAAAGGGAAGTGGACAAACAAGGTTAAGTTGGGCAGTCACAGGAGCTGCTGGTAGTGAGATAGTCCCGGAGCCTAGTTTTAAACATACCAATAGTTGGGGCAGAGGAGATGGTTGGGCTGAGGCCATTGAACCAGAGTGGTGCTCGATTAGCAAAAAAGCATTGTCCCTGTGAAGTGTGACAGTGGGGGACTTTCAGTAGCTGTAGCGTGGATTTTCGAAGGCACCATTTGTTAATTCGGAGTTGTAACAGAGTTGAGACCCCAGAAGGTGCAAGGCCAAGATAGATTTTTTTTCACCATGGAGCAGGTGAGAAACTTTATGCGGTTTGATAGTTGGAGCCAGCCAGTCTGAGTGTACAGGTCACATGTTTGGGTGAGATGGTGAGCACCAGTGATGAGCCAACATGCTTTGTTTAAGGCAGTTGAGAGGCATCTAAGGGTTGTGGTTGTGGCCGAGCCATAAATGATGAGACCATAGTCTATTACAGAGATCACAGAGCTCAGGACTGCAACCTTCAAAGCTTCTGGCATGAGGTGTGGTCTGTGTTTGTAGAGGAGACCAAGGCGTGTATTAGCAGCTCTAGCTACATTATCTACATGAAGTCCATAGGAGAGATTAGGGTCAAGCTGTATACCTAGGTATTTGAAGGACCCCACCTGATCTAGAGTGTTCCCCTGGGTGGTGGAGATAGCCAAGTGGTGTAGCTTGTGTGGGTTATGAGATCTGCAGAAGAGCATAGATTTGGTTTTCTTGTCATTGAGGACCAGTTTATGATTAAGAAACCATGTCTCTACAGAACTGAAACCAAGTTGAAGGTTGTGTTGAAGAGTTGCAGGATCTTTGTCAGTGTAGAATACAACAGCATCATCGGCATATAGTATGATCTGCTCAGAGCAGTGGTAAGGGAGGGAGTTTAAGAAAAGGCTAAAAAGGAGGGGTCCCAGTATGGATCCCTGTGGGACACCCGAGCGAACAGGCAGGGTGTTAGAAAGAGCATCCGCAATTTTTACTCTCTGTGACTGGTTTTCTAAGTAGCTTTTAAACCAGAGAGAAGAGTCAGGTGATAGCCCGGCATTCAGTAGTTGGTGTATTAGTAGTCCATGGTGTACTGTATCGAAGGCAGTGGAGAGAGTTGAGACAAACGGCCCCTGTGAGAAGGCCGTTGTCAAGGGATTTGTGCAAAGCTCCAGTGAACTCAAGAAGGGCTGTGGTGGTGCTGTGACCTTTCTGGAAGCCGTGTTGTTGTGGACAAGGTATATTGTATTTATCCAAGTGGTTGGTAAGTTGATCAGCCACGATGCGCTCAAGTGCCTTAGAGAGTGGGGGCAGTATGGAGATAGGGTGATAATTTGAGTGAATCGTCTTGTCCCCACTTTTATGGACGGGTGTCACGGTGGCTGTTTTCCATAGGTCAGGGAATTTTCCACAGCTGAGAGAGAGGTTTAGGATTTTTGTTAATGGATGAATTTCCTCATCGAGGGTGAGCAACAGAAGCTTAAGGTTCAGGGTGTCGTTACTAGATCTAGATTTATAGATAGCTGCAGTAATATAGCAGCGAGCTTCATTCAGCCTTACCTCCCTGAAGTAGAAGAGGGGATGGTTAGACTGAGGGGCTGAGGTATTTGGGGAGTAGGTCCTGTTTTCGAAAAAGTCATGGGGTAGAACAGCACTAAGGTCTGAAAAAGCCGTATTAAAGATGTTTGCGATCACCTTGGGGTCAAGAGTTGAGGATCCATCAACCATTAACATGGCTGGAGAGGTTTTTGGCTGCTTTCCTGTGACATCCTTGATATTGTCCCAGAAAGCACGACCATTTCCCCATGTATTGGTGAGAGCGTCTTTGTAATAGGTGGATTTCATTAGCCGTATGGCTTTTGTGCAGGCATTTCGTGCTTGTTTGTAATTTTGGATGTCCAGTTGTTTGCCAGTGGCCCTGGCAACTGCCCAGAGGTGATCCTTTAGTTTCAGCTGTGAGAGAAGAGTCTATGACCCATGGGTTACAGAGAGATTTTGCTTTGTCACTTTTTAGCAGGGGCAAAGAGGTCGCAGGCTTTGTTGAAAATTGAGATGAAGTGATCAAGAGCCAAGTTAACATCTGTTGCTTCATAGATGGGTAGCCAGTCTTGTAGAAGCAGGTGTTGTTTGAGATGTGGAAGTTTTCCACGAGGAAGGACTCTGCTAGCGATAATTTTGGTAGGAGACTTAAGGAATTTGTTAGACCATGCACACATGACTGGGGAGTGGTCACTGAGTGAGTCTGGGAGAATGGTCATATGAGAAATCCTTGTGAGGTGAGTGGTGAGGACCCAATCTAAGAGGGTACTGGTGCCAGTCTTGTAGTTAATCCTAGTAGGGGAGTTCACCATTTGCGTGAGGTTAGCAGCTGAGATGGAGTCTTTATAGGCACTGGCACTCGATGCTAACCAGTTTATGTTGAAATCCCCTAGTAGAATAAATTCAGCTACGGGAGGATGAGAGTTGATAAAGTTTAGGACGTCATTGAATCCATGTTTAGGGTCCCTGGGTGGGATGTATATGGAGACAATAGTCAGGGCTTTATGGTTGGGACCTAGAACGATTTTTATTGGCAGAACCTGGGCTGAGGCAGACAGTGATGGACTTGCTACAGGGTGCCAAGACAGGGAGTCTTTGACATAGATTGCGCAACCACCACCTTTTTTGGATATCCAGTCCAGCCTGTGGACATTGTAGCCCTGTATGGTTACTGCTGAGTCAGGAACTTTAGGTGTCAGCCAAGTTTCCACCACTGCAAGGATGTCAGGGTTGTGTTGGCATATGAAGGCTTGGAGTGCATCCAGCTTTGGTAGTAGGCTGCAGATATTAATGGTTGCAAGGATAAGGGCACCTGGAGTTTGTGCGTGGCCTGAGCTTCTAGGGCCAGGATTGGGATGGAAGCTGCCGGAGTTGAGAAGGAGCAGGAGTAGGAGTTTTAAGGAGCAGAGTCGCAGCTCTTTGAGAGATAGTTTTGATTGTTGTTTCCTGGAGTAGAAGTTGCAAGGTTCCAGGCGGTGTCCCATATGGACTGCAATGTGGTACTGTGTAGAGAGGTGGCCACATTTGTTTAGAGTAGTGGTCAGGTTAAGTAACCAGGAATATCCCAACGGTGCACCAAGCACAAGTCTTGAGTGGAAGTGGAGAGTTCCCTTGGAGTAGCAGTGGAAACCAGAGTAGAGGGTGGCGGGGTGGGGTGGGGGGTGGCTAGGACCAGGGAGAGAGAAGAGGGGCCAGGCAAGGAGGAGGAGGAGAGGTGAGAGAAAGGCAGAGAGAGCCCACATGGCTTACGTACCGGATAAAGAGATAGAGATATAGCCCTCTAGTGGTGAGAGGATATAATCTGCTAATGGAAAAGCTCTAAATTCACTTCTAATATCAACTCAGAACTTAAAATGACTGTAAGGATTAAACAAATTATTAAACCCTAGCACATAAATTCAACTAGAAACACAGATGGAGATACAGTAGTTAGAGGTATGTTCAGCAGGAGATAGTGTGGGCCACTTGGAAATCAGCTTCCACTGGTACCAAATCCAAAAGTCAGGGCTAGTACCTTGCAGTACAGAGGATTTCTGAAAAACTGTTTAGGTTCCAGAAATTGAGGGATCCGTGGCCTGGTCAAGGCACGCTGTATCCCTTGCAGTACAGAGGATTTCTGAAAAACTGTTTAGGTTCCAGAAATTGAGGGGTCCATGGCCTGGTCAAGGCACGCTGGATATCAAGATGTTGGTTTAATCAACCAGAAATTAATATCACCATGTGTCAATTGCAAACATAAAATTCAAGTTAATATATAAAATTAAGCCTTTACAGTAATTCTTAATCAAAGGATGCTCATGCTCCTGTGTAGGAATATGACAATTTGGTACATTGAGAACTGCTGGTAGAAGAAGACAAAAGGGTTAAGGAGAACATTTTTTGTACTAAAGGCTTTCTTGCTAATATCCATGCTGCTGAAAAAAAAATTGGTAGCTGGTACACTCTGGATAGCTTGTTTCTATGATAGAATGCTGAACATACAAAAAATTAGAGATAACAAGGGGTATGTGAGACATGCAGTCTCAGACCAGAAAAATACAGTAATGTACCCCATGAAAGATTACCTTGTATAGACATATGCTGAGTTCTATGAAGACAGCAGCTACTGGAAAGTGTATATACGATAGATTGAGAAAGGCAGAAGGTGAGAAGCTACGAACCCCAAAATGAAGTACTGAAGCGTTTACACCTGTCTGGTTGGTCTTCCAAGGGAAGGCGACTGATCTATACCCTTTCTTCGTAAGCTGGGATGCCGTGGCAAATGCAGTATATGTGTGTTAGTTCAATAAACCTTGCTTTGTGGTGTGCAGTTCCTTGTTTTCAGTGTAATCATTGACTCAAATACCCAACATCTTGGCAGCCCAGATGGGCAAGGTTAATTTGCACCCTAAAACCAGGAATAGAGGTATGTGAGGATCATAGTCTAGATACTTCTGTCAGTGGGAGCAGATAGTAGGATAGAGACTGTCAGCAAAAGGTTTCATTGTCATCTGATCTCCTTCTGGAAAATGGAAAGTCTCCACTCCTCCCAGTTTGGATGCTCATTGGCAACAGTTTATTTAGGCACTAAGTTAATATTTACATTCCGTTTATCATTCCACATTTAACTGTTACAGTCCACCAACACTAATACAACAGTAATACAACAGTCCATTATTTCTTCCAGAACGTTATTCCTTCCTGGTCCTCTTCTTTTGCATTTTTCAACTTCATGGCCCAGACACCAGATCTGACCCCCAACACCATCACCAGTACCAGGTACCAACTTACCAGGACCTCCCCCCCCAGGTCTGGACACTAAGATCCGACCCCTAGTCTATCCCCTTCCTCCCTCCCCTTCACTTCCACACCTAGGTGCCATTTGCCCCCAGCCCATGTTGCTCTGGACCTCCCCCTTCCTGCCTATCCCACTTTTCCCCTCTCTTGCTCCCCCCCTTTTCTTCCCCAATTCTTGCCTCCCACCACCAGGGCCACTTGCTTCCCACCAGGCTCTGGCAGCCACTCATCACTGCTGCCCTTCCCACCATCGTGGCCCCCAGGCACCAACCACCTATCCATGCTGCCAAACCCTTATATCTTCATCCCTAACTCATCCCCCCACCACCTACCTTGTCCTACATGGTGGGTGGGTGGGAAAATTCCTAACAAAGAGGGCTGCTGGAGGACTGCATATTCTTTTAAATCCCTCAAGGTCCCCAAACTAGGACTCCTCCTGGCCCCTGTCCCAGGTCTATGGGATCAAGCCCCAGCCCTGTGTCAAATGACACTCCTGTGACCCTTTCTGTAATGTCATTAAACCCCACCCCTTCCCACTCCCCCATCCCTTGTTCATTTCCTTTGGGGGCCATCTGACAATTTAAGATGCCTGTTATTGGCAACCCTATTTGTCATCTGATCCCCTCCAAGGAATGACAGTTCTCCACTCCTGCTAGTTTGGATGCTTGTTGGTAACAGTTTATTTAGGCACTAAGTTAATATTACATTCCATTTATCATTCCACATTTAACCGTTACAGTCCACCAACACTAATACATCAGTAATACAACAGTCCATTATTTCTTCAAGAACTGTCTTCCTTCCTGGTCCTCTTCTTCTTGCATTTTTCACCTTCAGGGTCCAGACACCAGATCCGACTCCCCACTCCATCACCAGTACCAGGTACCAACTTACCAGGACCTGCTCCTCCCTAGGTCCAGACACTAAGATCTGACCCCTAGTCTATCCCCTCCCCTCCCCTTTACTTCCATGCCTGGGTGCCATTTGCCCCAGACCATGTTGCCCTGCCCCCCTCATCCCTCACCCTTCCTGCCTACCCCCTTTTCTCCTCCTCTTTCTCCCCCCTTTTCTTCCACTGACCCATCTCCCAGTAGAGATGGAAGGGGGGTTCCCCCTTTTGGACTAGTACCTAGGACCCCTCCTTTCTGCCTCTCCCACCAGGTTTAGTATGGATCTTAGAAACAGGCACATAACAAACTCCAATAGGTGGACTCCATCAAACCTATAGACCTCCAGCACCTCAAAAGAGATGTCCCTGTGCTGTATATTCACTCCCCCCATCTCAATCACCATTTTAGCTACCTTTCTGTTGATCCACTTCCTCCCCTTCTCCAACACCTTGACTTCCCTTACCATCTCCATACCCTCCAGGATGTAATTTTGGACCAACCGATCACCATTCCCGGCCACCAGCCCTTCACCCTTTCAAAATTGGCTGTTATGGCCTGTAACAATGCCCCCCATATGGTCTCTCCCAGGTCGTTACCCCCAAATGTATGATGAGCACATCCAGCCTGCTTCACTGGATCCTGGGTTCCTCCAACAGTGGCATCAGTTGAGCCCATCTCATGCCCCTTAGTCCCTTCCACTGCACCCTCATGTGCTCCAACTCCATCTGCAGCTACATCCCACCACTTCTGGATGCTGCAAATTTCTTGGCCCAATAGATAAAGGAGTGCCCCACCATCCAGACCTGTTGCTTTATTCCTGCTGGGGAAAGAGGAACAAAAAACAGGGGGAACAGCCATTATTGTCAACACCTTACATACTTCTTATAACAGCTTGATCTCCATTGCCCCACCTGCTTCACCTCCTGCTCAGACCTGCCCCAGGAAATGGCTTCTGATGCTGCCCCGATGTGAAAAGAGTGGGGGTGAACCTGCCTTCATCTTCATTAGTGACCTCGCAGATGGACTAGAGGGTAAGGCTTGTCTGTTTGCAGATGACACCAAGATCTGCAACAGAGTAGATGATCCAGATGGGGTGGGCAGAATGAGAAGAGATCTGGATAAACTAGCAGAATGGTCAGAAGAGTGGCAACTGGGATTTAATGCAAGAAGTGCAAAATCATGCACATAGGGAAGAGAAACCCTGAAGCCACTTATAGGCTGGGAGGAGTTGCTAGCAGTCACAAAGGAAGAAGAGACTTGGGCATCATCATCACTGATGACCTAAAATCATCAAGCAGACCTCTAAAGCAGTAGGTAAGGCTAGGGGGTGTTAGAGTGTATTAGTATAGGGTATCACAAGTCGTAAGAGGGAGGTAATAATCCTCTGTACCAAGACATTGGTTAGGCCCCATCTGGAGTACCGCGCGGCAGTATTGGAGGCCACACCTTCACAGGACATTAACCAAATTGAGGCAGTCCAGAGAAGGGCAACCAAAATGGTGCAGGGACTGCATCAGAAGACATATGAGGACAGATTAGCGAGCTCAATATGTATACCCTTGAGCAAAGGAGGAGAGAGGTGATATGATCGAGACATTTAAACACCTTAAGGGCATAAACAAGGTGAAAGAGTCTAACATGTTTAAATATAAGAAAAATAGCAGGACAAGAGGACATAGCATGAGATTAGAGGGAGGTCGATTAAGGGGAATGTGAGGAAATTCTTTTTCACAGAAAGGGTGGTAGATGCATGGAATGACTTACCACAAGAAGTGGTGGCTATGAATACAGTGCAGGGCTTCAAACAGGCATGGGATAGGCATAAGGAGCAATACAAATGACTATGAATAGATAGGTCACTGACAGAGCAAAGGCCGATGGCACATTTATAAGGTAGAAAAGAAATGGGCAGACTGGATGGGCCTTGCGGTCCTTATCTGCCGTCAACTTCTATGTTTCTATGTTTCTATGCCTGGATCTTCCCCGACAAATACTAGTGCTTTCTTAAGGACACCCCCAACCTGAAAACCTGTCATGGGGCTCCTGTCCCCATGGTGGAAACAAGCATCCCCTCCCTTCCCCGCGCTCTACCTTGAGGTCACGGGAGGATCTCTCCACAGACTGCAGCTAGTGCAGAACACAGCTGCCTGGTTACTTACTGGGCAGCCAAAATGTTGCCATATTACACCGGTGTTGCATGAGCTGCATTGGCTGCCAGTCAGGTGGAGGATCCTTTTTAAGGTGGGTATTCTCACGGTCAGGGCCCTGGTTATCTGTCAGACCTTCTTGTACCTGCTGTCTCTGTCCACCCCCTCTGTTCCTCCTGTGAAGGCCCCCTGACAATTCCAAGGATGAGGTTGAGATCAGCTGGTGACAGGGCTTTCAGTGTCGATGCCCCCGTCCTGTGGAATTTGCTGCCCCTTGGGGTTAAGGGGGCCCCTACTTTGGAGGTATTCAAGGCCCGCCTTATGGCCCTCCTATTTGCTCAGGCATTTTTGGACCGAATTATTAATTTATTGATCTGATTCACTCGTAAATGTATACATGATGCATTACTATTTTGTGTTTTTAATTATTTTGTATTTGTGATCTATTTCTGAAGATGTGTTTATTTGTGCAGCACCCAGAGCCTCCGGGATTGGGCATTTTTAAATAAATTTTGCCTTTCCATGCCTTGTCTTGCCTTCCCTTGTGTTTGCCCATACTTCTCCAGCTCCTTAATGGTGCACACCTCCCCGGGTCCCTGCCTGAGAAATACCATGGTCTCCCCACTTCCCACCTGATCTATTTTTGACTGTGTCAAATGAATGACCACCCTGTTCTGCCCAAACTTGACTTTCCCAGCCTGAAGACCCCCTTTTTTCTCTAACTTCCTTGGGGCCACTATCTCACTGATCCTGAAAGCCCCCTTTATCATGACTACAAACACTGCTCGAAATAGGCAATCCTCTTTCACTATCATGCACACATGCTGCAGTGCTCCCCTCACCTTGCTGAGCAGCTTCCCCATGATTGGCCACTTCTTGTCCAACCTCACCCCATGCCCTCTCTGCCAGCCTGAGACCATACACGTAATGGCCCTCCCCATGGTTGCATTCCACCAGCCTTTGTCCTTGCATACCTATCCTATCCCTGACAACTGCACACCCATGGTGGTGTGAGCCATCCTCTCCTCCCACCATGTATTGTTTCACCTGGTCCTCAGAAACTGGTTCCTGTGTCTAAACCCGCACTGGCCCAGAACTCCTGAAACTCTCCCCATGCCCATTCATACGCTCTCAGCGTGTTGTGCACCCAAGAGTTCTGGTATAACCATCTGGCCTTTTCCCTCCAATCTCCCATAGATGATCCAGGACCCTGGTCCTGTGTAATGCTGCCTTTGAAGCCAAGTCCCAAAACATGTTCAACTGCAAATGGGAAAGACTGTCAGCAATGTCATTCTGAATGCCTTCAATATGTTGCACTTTAAATGACAAGTTCAGCTGAAGACCCAAAAAGACCAGCCTATGCATAACCACCCCCTACCGTGTCTGTAATCCCCTTGCCTATTTATCACTGCCACCACCACTTTATTGTTGCACCAAAAAAAATGAGCTTTCCCCCATCCTGTCCCCCCAAACTTCCAGGGCCATGAGAATGGGAAAGATTTCCAAGAAGGTAATATCCCTCAGTAATCTCACCTTCCCCCATGAGCTCGGCCATACCTCCGAAATCCACTCACCTCTGAAGTAGGCCCCATCCCCAGGGTCCTTGAAGCATCAGTGTAGAGCTTGAGGTCTGTGTTGTAAGCCCATTCTTCCTGCCAGAATGTAACCCCATTATAACCATCAAGGAACTCCCCCCACACTCCCAGATCCTCCTGTATCCCTTTTGTGATATCCACCCAGTGATGTGGCTTCTTCACCTTCTCTGTGGACCTTTCCAGTCTCCTGGTAAATGCCCTGCTTGGTATTATGGCCTTACAAGCAAAATTAAGGTGCCCCAGCAGCTGCCATACTAATACCAGCAGCACCCTCCTCCTCCCTTTGACTTGTTCCAACAAACCCCCAAGCCGAGCCACTTTGTCCCCCAGAAGGTGGAAGCATTCTTGTACTGTGTCCACCTCTGTCCCCAGGAATTCCAGCTGGTGGGCCAGGCCCTCCGTTTTCCCTCCCCCAAGTGGAATTATGCATCCACACATCTATTTAAAATCTGTCAACACCCCCTCTGCCTCTGCCTTGCCCCCATGAGGAGAAAATCATCCAAATAGTATACCACCCGCTTATTCCCATATCTCCACCCAAACACCTATTGCACCCAAGAACTAAAAGCCTCAAATGTTGAACAGGCCACTGAGCAACCCATGGGCATGGCTTTGTTGAAATATAGCCCAATCTTAAATTGAAAACCTAAGAGATCCTAATCTTCGGGTCTCACTGGCAGCAACCGAAAGGCGGTTTCAATGTCCATCTTTGCCAACCACGTCCCCTGTACTGCCCTGATCAGCGCCACTGCCTGGTCCAATGACATGTACAAGACTGCCTGTAGGTCATCTGGAATCCCCTCATTCACCGTGGCCCCCTCCGGGTTGGAGAGGTAGTGGATGAGTTGAAATTCACCCTCCTGTTTCTTTGGTACCATGCCAAGTGGTGATATATGGAAGTTGGGGCAAGCAGGGTCAGTGAAAGGACCCTCCACCCTCCTGGCCCACACCTCCTTCTGGATTTTTGTATGGACTATGTCCACTTTCCCCTTGACTGATCCCAAATCTTTTGTCCTCATTGCTCTCCACACCCCCTGAAAACCCAATTGAAAACCCCTCCTGAAACCCTTTCACAGGAAGTATGCCTTCACTGCATCCAGATATTCCTGCATCCAGACCTCGACTGCTCTTCGTACTATGGCAGTGCATGCTAAGGGAAAAGCCCAGCACCCTTCCGCCATCTATCCTTCAGTTCTACCCATAGTTGAAGTTGTACCCTCCTTTGTTGTGGCCCCCCCGCCTCTCTCAATTCTGCCACCCCATCCTCCAAAAGGACTGTTCCTGGTACTGCCCGCCTTGCTGAGTACCCCAGTCTCTCCCTGACCATCAGCTTGCTGCTGGGTGTGGGCCCAAGCATTGGAGAAAACGTGTCTGAATTTACAGTTTGCCCAAGTGCATGAGGCCATGTTGTACCCCCAGCATATCTTCACCACTGTGGTGGGGGCACCATTCTTGCTGTGTTCTCTCCCGGGCCCTCCAGCTGGACCCAATAGTGTTCTTACCCACAGTTCCGAATGTGTGTAATCCCACCTTAGGTTCCCTTTTGCCACCATCTATTTTCTGAATACCTCACCATACTTCAGCCACCCATACCCTAGTTTCACCTTGTACGTGTCCCTAATGAGGGTATTGTATGTCAGGAGGGGAATTGCTAACTCTAATTGCTTTTCCAGGACCAGCGCTGTGTATATCAGGAACCCACCTGCCATGTGTCTATATTGTTCCACTTGTATTTGGTCTCCTCCTCCTTATGCCCCACTACTGCCAGTGCCACTGCCATCTCTGATTTACCTACTGATTCCTTCTGTTCATATTTTTTGGCCATATCCTAATCCACAAAACCAAATATATCCACGTATTCCCCTTTCCAAATCTTGTCCTTGAGTGAGGACAGTACGTGGTCTCCTAAAGTAAAACCTGGGGGCCCCTCATACGGCTTCTTCCCCTTTCCAATTTTCCACTGGCCCATCTTCCTTTTTATCACTAGCAGCACCCGCTTCATCTTCTCTTCCCCCTTTTTGCCAGTATCACCTAGTAGACCTTCCAGTATTCTTTCGGGTCCCCCTTATTTGTTACATCCACTTCACCCTTACCCCATTCAGGCCTGATCCAGTTGGCACTGGTATGGGATCCGGTGGTGGGATGGGCAAAGGGCTGGGCCCCACTCCTCATGGCCTCTTCCCTTCCCTGCCCCCACCCGCCCACTCCTTTCTCTCCTTAGATGCCTCCTCTTCCTCCTCCTGCTGCCGAGCTGCTTCGACAAGCTCCATCATCTTGTTCATCAGCTTGGATGCTTCCTCCATCAGCTTGGCACTGGAAACTGGGGCTGTCTTTGGTGCCATCTTCCTGCTGCATGATATAGGGGAGGAAATGACAACCATGAGTGCCACGTGCCCTGCAACTCAGGCCCCCCATCCCTGGCCACTTCCAGTTGCTGTTCCTTCTCATGTGCCTATTGGTCACCCACCATGAGCCTCATGCCTGGGCACCTCCGGTCCCATTCTGTCTGCTCCCCCTCCTGCCCTCCTGGCTCCCTTGACACCCCCACACACCCCAGCTGGGCAAGAACCAATCTCCCCCTTCCACCCCTAGAGATATTTCTGGGCTGATGTTTGGCCCCACAGCCCTTGGCCTAGACCACACTGTCCCCCACCCTCCTGCTGGTGTCACCAACCTTCTGCCATTCATCATCCCCCCATGCCACATGGAGCTCCACTGCCATTGCTCAGCTGCACATTATGCTCCCTGCACTCCCCCACCCCATCAATTCTCTTAGGTCTATTATTGTTTGTGTTTATTATTATTTGTTTATTTCATTACCCCTCAACCCACAAAATTCTCACCCTCCCCTCTTACACCTGGTCCAGTTGCTTAAAAAGGCAGCCACAATCTGCCCATTCAACCACTGTAACCACACCAAACAACTCAGACCACAATACCCATCCTCTTGCCTCTCCCACTTTGCTGCCAGTGACTCCTTCTGAACTGGAAGCCAAAAACCAGCAAAACAATCTATGGGATAATAGCCCACCCCCTGATGGCCTATTTTTTTGTCTGCCTCCCCTCACAAATCACTGGGAGCAAAAAAGGCTGCCACCAGCACCATCACCAGATGGTCAGCCTCTGATGGCCTGTTTCCTCATGTCCTCCATGTGGCCCTCTGTGATCTGCCCCCACAGGGCCTGTTTGCATCAACCCCCCCTCACCCATGGTAGCCTCTGTAGACTCACCCCCCCTCCCAGGACCTCTCCAGTCAGAAGCTCCCACCAGTTCCCTGCACCTAGCATCAGTTAAAACCTGCCACCATCCATTGCTCTGTGCCCCTCTGGGGCCTCCTCACATCTGCCACCACTTGTTGTTACTGGCAGGAAACCGAACAGAAAACTTTTCTTTTTTCCTTTTTTTTTGGCAGTAACATTTGCCACCACCCATGCAGACTGAAAGGCACCCTCTGCACCCAGCTCTTTCTCTATGCCACTGGACCTGCACTCCACAAGCCCCCTCCTTCACCAGTGCAACACACCGCATAACTTGGGAGGGGTGGTGCTGACTTTTAACAACCCACTTCACCACTCGTGTCCAGCTCTTCTCAGCTTTCAGGGGTCCTGATCATGACTCTCCTCCCTCAAAACAGTGGTGCACAAACTGCTCCCAGCTGTTTTCTGTCTGCCCCATTGCTGCTGAAGAAAACAGACACAAGGACCTGTGCTGGATGCCCGATCCCTCCTACTCACTACTAGCCAGCTGCACTTGCAGTGCAACTATCACCTGCTCCCTACTTGAGTCCTACCAGCCATACCAACACTCTCATCCCCCATTCAAAATATTTTAGACATTTTACACAAACTCCATTAGTGACTGAGGCCTGTCCCACAACCACCATGACTGCGGAAAAAAAAAATCTCCTCCTACCCTATTTACCAACTCCAGCCCAGCCACCATGATCTACTCCACAATTTAAACACTTTTATGCAAACAAATTTCCCATCAGCAGTACTGAGGAATAAACCATTTACATACTCAGAGAAAAAAATCCCACTATTAGTGGCTGTGGAGCAGCACTTGCTCTAAACCTGAAGTGGCCTTTGCAGACCCTGCCAGACTCCACTTGGCCTTAGACCCAATGGAGCCCTTAGCCCTGTGCCTTACCTAGTACTCTCTTCAACCTGTTGCCAATGAAGGCACTAAGAATTTAGTAAAATTCCTAGCAAGGAGGGCTGCTGGAGGGCTCCATATTCTTTTATACTCCTCTAGGCCCCAAAACTAGAACCCCTCATGGCCCCTCCTCCTGGCCTATGGGACCAAACTCCAGCCCCTGTGTCAAATGACACACCTATGACCCTTTCTGTGACATCACTAAGTCCAGCCCCTTCCAACCCCCTTCCCCTATCCCTTGTTCATTTCTCTTGGGGGCCATCTGATAATTTAGGTTGCCTGTTATTGGCAACCCTATTTTTCTGAAACCCGGTCTGGCTAAGAAAGACAGGTTACATAACATGGAGGAATTTATTGTTGCTTTTGTGACTGGCCATGTGGCTCAGAATATTGTAAGGAAGCTAGATATAAAGGAGAACCTTAGAAATATGTTAAGCAACAATTTCATTTAGAATCAGATGCGAAACTTAACAAACAGAAAAAAGATTATTGTATGCGAGGTTTGTTTGTCACTGTTTTGACTTTGCAGGACAAAGTCAAATGTATTAGGAAACACATGGCAGAGGGGAAAAATATTAACTATTAACTGTAAAAGGAAAATATGTAACAGAAGGAAGTGCAAGTAACTGTCATCCAAAGTGGTTAGACTGCAGATTTGGATGAGAAACAAAAGGAGACAGACAGACTGCAAGTGCACTTGAAATGTGTAACCTGTGATAAGTTTGATCTTGAGCAGCAGTGCACGGACCTTAATGGAGCCATACATATGAAACATGAGCAGTTGCAAGCACTAGCTAAGAGGACCAAGGCTGATCTCTCCAAATATCAGCTAAAGTATAGGCGATTACAAGGTCATGCTTTAAATGACAAAGGTTAGATGGAGTCACGTGATGAGCTGAGTCGAACTAGACATCTTCTGTGCTGCTCCAAGGCCCGATCTACAAGTTTGGTGACAAAAGCTCAGGGGTCCACCTGATTTGCTTGTTATTTTATTACTAAAGCGAGTTAGCCTCAGCGGTCTTGAGTTCGGGCTGCAAGCTTGCTAAAAAGTGAGGTGGAAGTGGTAAAAGCATCAGCCTGTGTGCATTGCAGTCGGAAGGAGCAGGCCAAGATCGGAAACCGGGATGGAGGCTGAAGCCATGGAGCCCCTTGCTGCAAGATCCCCTGTGACTAAAAGGCCAAAGTCCCAATCCCCTACCCCTACAGAATCAGAGGAGGATTTAGGAAGAGAAGGGGGAACGGGTCAGACCAATGAGGATATACAGGAGATTAAAAAGTTGCTTCAAGGGTTGGTGGTGGACTTTGCTACTGTGAGACCGGCATTACAATCTTTAGCGCAGCGTATGGGGGATGCAGAAGCCAGGATTGCCTCGCAAGAAAGAAAATCAACGACACTGGAACAGGAGCTAATAATGGCCAGAAAGCAAATCAAGAAACTTGAAGAGCGAATGGATGATCAAGAGTCGAGTAGTCGGAGGAATAACCTGATACTGGCAGGGCTGCCGGAAAGGGCTGAAGGAGCGGATTGTGTTACATTTATTCAGGACTTGCTTTCCAAATTGTTGGGCCAGACACCATTCGAGGAAGCCTACAACCTCAAGAGGGCCCACAGAGCACTAAGGGAAACACCCCCACCAGGAGCACGACCCAGGGTGATTATTATGAGATTTCTCAATTATAAAGAAAAGATACATGTGCTGCTGAAGGCTAGACAAAATAAATCACTACAGTGGAACGGCGCGACGCTCTGGATGTTCCAGGATCAAGCGCCTTTGGTCAGGGAGAAGCAGAGGAATACGGAGGAGATCAAGAAAAGCTTTATTTAGCTGGTATCAAATTTCATCTGCAGTACCCAGCAGCGTTGTGTGAGACTACAGTCGGAGAGAAGCGATACCTAACTGCGAGGGATGCGCTAGAAGGCTTGCGTGTTGAACTTCCTGATTTATTTAAGTCGCCGACCTGAGCTGGACTATCCGGAAAGGACGTAGTGAATGGACTTAAGTAATTATGGACAAGGGGAATACGGAGTTTTCCAGGATGCAAAGTTAATTATAGCTATGGTTGTATGTTTGTTCTTTCTTACATTAGGTAGTATTTTTGGGGGTTATATTAAGCTTGTTTGGCTTGGGTGGGTCAAGCCCTGGGGCTTGAAATAGGGATTCAAGGGAGTGCCACCTGGATTTAGTGGAAAGAACATGGGGGGTCAGTGAAGATCTGGTTCCATTAGGGGGAGGGTGATTTTTTGGTGAATATACAAGGATGGCATTATTGTAAGCTTCCTGTACTCAGTGGGAACAGTTTAAAAGTATGATAAGTTGTTAGTGAGAACTGACCCACCTATGATTGGTAGTATGCTGGAGATTTTCTTTTTTTTCTTGTCTGGAGTTCCAGAGAAAGGAGGGGGGGAAGTTTGAGAGGATGAGGGTGGAATGGAGCAAGGGGACAGAAAGGTAGAGGGAGATTAGGTGATGGGCAGGCTCTTGTAGTGATAGGGTTATGGAACGAGGGCAGGAGGGACACAGAGGGAGGTTCATCCATGACTCGATATATGTTAGGAGGTCGATCGAAGGATCGGGGGCAGGGGGGAGGGAGGGATCGGGGGATCTGGAAAGAGAAGAGAGAGAGAGTCCAAAGAAAGGGATGTGAGGGAAGGCAGAATGGAAAGGACATGGTGAAATGGATCACTTGTTATGAATTATATGATGGATAATGACTTACTTTAAAATAATTTCATGGAATGTCAAAGGTCTCAGGGGTAGACATAAAAGAATGGTTATTTTGAGGCATATCAATCACTTGGGAGTTCACATAGCTGCTTTACAGGAGAACCACTTACTAACTGAGGAATTAAGCTGCCTTAAGAGGTTATGGGTGGGCCAGGTGTATGGGCAGGGTAAAGAAAAGGCATCGGGGGGGTGTGGTGATCCTAAGAAGAAGTAACTGTGCATTTAAGGTGGAGCAGGTGTTGGTAAGGGAAGATGGTAGGGGGTTATACCTCTCGGGGATTTTGTCTGGTAAAGCAATTTCACTGGCCTCTATTTATGGTCCCACTCCCTCTAACGTGGACTTTTTTGCTTCCATTGAAAGGGATATAGCAGCCATCCTTACAGATTCGCTTATTTTGGCTGGGGACTGGAATGTTTGTGCTAACAATCTGGAGGATAGGATACCTCCATCTAGTTGCCCCCTGAACAAGGCACAGACTGCCTTGAATAGGATGCTAGAGGTGACAGCTTTGGTGGACCCGAGTAGGACCCACTCCAAGGGAGGCAATACCATGACTTTTTATTCCACGGCCCACAAGACTCAATCGCGTATTGATTTTTTTTGGTTAGCAGTGAGGTACTTAGGGAAGTGAAGGACATGAAGACAGGGGCTAGAGTCCTTTCGGATCACTCCCCTATTTCCTTGGTGTGGGAACCAAGTCCTGTCCCCCCTAGACCAGTTAGGTGGAGACTGAATGATTTGCTGCTTTCGGAAACTGCAGTGCAGGAGGAACTAGAGGAAGCCCTGCGAGGATTTATACAGTATCAACTACCCTCTCTACAAAACCAAAAATTGGCACGGCCGACCTGTAAAGTGCTATATGTAGGGGTAGTACAGGGTCTGGAAGCCCAGAGGAATAGACTGAGGAAGGCAAGGGAGGAATTTATTTTGGGTGCAATTGAATCGTTATCTCCTATGGAGGGGTCCTCAGGGGAAATTGATTTGGAACTTAAAACCTTGCGAGGGGAATGGGCAGATATTATGTATGGTAAGGTGGAATATTGGCTGGATAGGATTCAGACTAAATATTTATTGCAGGGGGATGTTCCAGGTCATTTGCTGACAGCTAGGGTTAGGGAATGGGAAGCAAGCAGAACAATTACCTCTATTTGGCACGGGGGGGAAATTGTTAACGGATTCTCAGAAAATGGCAGATGCATTTGTGTCTTATTTTAATGATCTATACGGGTTGAGAAACCCAGTCGGAGAGGAGGAAATTAATGCCTTTCTTGAGGGAATACCTCTCCCGGTGTTGGATGAAGTACAGGCTAGAGAGTTAGCGGCTCCTATAAGGGAATCAGAGATACTGGGGGTGGTGCAATCCTTACCGGCTGGTAGAACTCTGGGACCAGATGGTCTTACAGCTAAGTTTTATCAGGCACATATACAGACTATACTTCCAATTTTGCTAGATTTTTTCAACATTATCATGCAGGAGGGGATGTTCCATCCGCCACTGTATCAGGCATATATATCACTGATTCCTAAACCAGACAAACCCAAGGATCAGGTGGATAGTTACAGGTCGATAGCTCTAATGAATCAGGATATTAAGATATTAACGAGAATTTTAGCTAATAGAATATTGAGCATTGCTCCAAGTTTAATTTGTGAGGAGCAGGTGGGATTCATGCCAGGGAGGGGAGCTTAAGATGCCCATAGGAAGCTTCATCATATTCTTAGCTACGCACCGGATTCCCAGTTACCTTTAGCTTTAATATCATTAAACGCTGAAAAGGCATTTGATAGGGTCTCCCATTGCTTTTTGTTTGCCACGATGAGGAAGATGGGCTTCCCGGAGGGCCTGCTTAGAGGTATTAAAAATCTGTATGCGGCTCCAATGGCTAGGATATTGTGCAACGGCTATACCTCACAAGAAATATTGTTAAAAAATGGGACTAGACAGGGATGCCCTTTATCACCAATATTATTCAACATCTATCTGGAGCCCTTGCTGAGGGCTTTAAAGGAGGATAAACATATAAAAGGGGTAAGGTTAGGGGGAAAGAACTTAAATTTTCAGTTTTTGCTGATGATATTCTTTTGCATTTAGAGGACCCGGTTTCAAGTTTCGAGAGAGTAAGGGTTTTAATTGGGCGATATCCAGCGGTGTCAAATTACAAATTGAACTTAACCAAGACTCAGATTCTCCCCCTGACCCCGCATGTATATAGGGCAGATTTCGCTCCATTATGTTTGCAGTGGAAGACAGATGGGATTAAATATTTGGGCATTTGGATCACGGCAAACAGAGAAAAGGGGGCTGAGGTGAATATGGAGGGAGTTCTATCTGCAATAAGAGGGGACATACTAAGATGGAATAAGCTTCCTTTGAACTTTATGGCCAGACTAGGCCTTATTAAGATGAACATACTGCCTAGGTTATTATACCCATTGTACATTGCCCGTTATGATATTCATACCACATGGTTTAGGATTATTAGGAAGCTTCTTTCCGATTTTCTATGGAACACTAAACCGCCCAGGAAAAAGCATGAAGTACTACGTTTACCTCAGGCAAAGGGTGGGATTAAAATGCCTGATCTCCACGTATACTACGTGGTGGGACAACTGGGTCTTATGCTTCATTGAGTTAGGAATATGGAAGGGGAAACATATACCCCAATATGGCTACAAATGGAGAGGCAAATATTGAAAGAGCGGGGTCTCTCGCCGGAAGCAATGTTGTATGCTAATTCTGAAAAAGAGTTTATTAAAGGGGGTGGGAATCCGATAGCGAAATCAGCGAGAGCGTGGTGGTCCTTCCTTACCTCTGCACAGAGAAAAGTGCAGATGAAAGCCTGGGACCAACTGATGCTGGGTAATCCCACATTTGAAATTGGGGGGCAGGTGCTAAATGCTTGGTGGGCTAATCAGGTGAGGGGTCTAAAGGTAAGGGATCTTATCCAAGGTGAAAGGGTCATTCTACCAGCTTCATTGGAAGGGCTGCCCTTCTTTCGAAGACTGCAATTAACTCGACTGTTGGAGGGAGTGATGAAAAGGAATGGAGGGTTTCTAGATGGCTCCTTCACTTGGGATCATCTAAAGGGAGTGGATCTGAAGTCAAGCATTCTCTCCCAGGTTTATAGGGGGTTGGTGGAGTTCTTTAGTCCAGCCTCACCCATACAAGTGTCATATTGGGACAAAGTAATGGCTCCTAGGAATCTTGCTTGGGACTCTATTTGGAAAAACCATAGGTATATAACTATACCTAAGTTTAGGAGTATGCAGTTTTTTATTGCTTCTAATTTATATTTTACCCCTGTATAACTATATGACAGAAAGCTTAGACAGACGGACCGATGTTTCAGATGTGAGACGGGAACAGGAGACTTGCTGCATGTGATATGGGAATGCTATAAAATCTCACCTCTGTGGGGTGAAATTAGGCAGCGCATGGACCCATTGTTGAACTATACAGAATATATAACTCCGGAGGTTTGTGTTCTGGGTGATTTTTCAACAGTATCCGGAGTCTTACCCAAATTCCATCTGTCTCTGATGACTGCATTAGTGAAATCCTTTTTGGTTCAGCATTGGAAGGACGATCAAGTTTATAAGTATGAACAGTGGGTGTGGGATTTGGTGGGGGCTCTGGGTAGAATAAAGAGACAATTCTGTGGTGAGGGGAAAAAAGGGTTATATGCTAAGAGATGGTCATCCTTAGAAACAATCTATGCGTTGCAGAGACCAGGTACTTTAATGCAGGTCCGTCTGTCATGCCATGATTAGCGGGAGCTTGGTATATGGGAATGAGAATTGGTTAAAAATGTACTTCGTTGACTCGATTGAGTATTTTTGTTAGGGTATGGACAAAATGTGATTCAAGCAAGGGTCATAGGAGTTTAGGACTCAGGCCTTCCAGGCACTAAGTGGGGATGGGGACTCTCTCTCTCTCTTTCCAGGTGACACGGCAGGATTCCACCTCTGATTAAGATTATTAGAGGTGTTGAGGTTTACTGGGATAAAGTTGTAAGATACTACATGTGCTGGCACTGTGTATCCTATTCCTGTCTTTTTTTTCCTTTCTTTTCGTAGAGTGCTGAATAGCCTTTATTTATTCTTGAGGTTGTACTTTTTGTGCACCTGACTAAAATGGGCTGTGGGCTATATTTTTCATATTAGGAATGCTAATTGAATTCCTGTACTGTTAAGAGATGGATTCCTGTTGTGTATGTAAATATGTGACTGTACATAGTTCATACAGTCAGTTTTGGACTGTATACCCTGACTTGTCCAGGTCTCTACTTATAGTTTTGGTAGATTGTGAACCTAAAAAAAAAGTCAATAAAGATTTGCTAAGCAAAAAAAAAAATAAATGACAAAGGTTAGGCATCTAGGTAGGACCACATCAGCATACCAGATAACCTTAACCTTTAACTTCAAATTTAACTTTTTCTATTTTGCACCGCAGTCCTCATTGGTCTGAAACTATCCTTTCTGTCATATCTTATCTCCAATCTTATCTTATTTTCATCTGTCTTGGTTTGATCACCCAGGATAGACATCTTCTAATGATCTTTTTGACTTTTCTCTCTCCTTACACACACACACACACACACACACACACTGTAGTATATGCTGCTTCAGAAGTGCAGGGCACAGCTTTGGCTTTTTGTGCTGTGTGATACAGGTTAAATAAATACTATGAACATTATGTTATGTCATTCTGTGCTTTACAAATGCTCAGACATAATACGACTGTGTGTTGTGTGACTTTGAACTGAATATTTTTTTCTCTGAGTAGCAAGAAAATGTTCAAAGTTAAAGTGCTGCATATTTTAGAAACCTTATCTCAAAGCAGGCCCGCTGGTGCAGTGGTAGCACTAGTGCTTGGGATGCCGACAACCCAGGTTCAGAAGTGAGCCTGGGTGTCAGTGGGTTGGACAGGAGGAGAAGGATTGAGCATCCCATGGACTGCTTTCCTTCTCTGGGGGAGGTGGGAAGCTCCTGGTGCTTGTCTGACCCCTGGTGAAGGCCATCAGACAGCTGGTGAAAACAACTGTGGGAGGTGGGGCAGTCATTGGCATATGCACCACGTTGTCATTGTACATCCCACCTCCTGGGGAGCAAAAGGAAAATTGAGCCTCACAGGATGCCACCCCCTCATGCTGTAGGTCTCGCACCACTGACCTATGGCACCACCAGAGCTGTATACCATCATCCAATGGGAGGAAGGGCCCTCTCCCTAAGGCCTCCTCCCTGTGGGGGCAATCCAGGATGTAACTCTGGTCAGGTAAATCCTGGGAAGGTGGTTTATGGGGCTGGGCATGAGTTATGGCCGATAAGGGCCAGTCCTTGGGAAAAGATAAGCAAATAAAAAAAAATTATTTCGGTTAGCTACTTGAGAGAAAAAACATCCAAGTCAGCATGGGGAACAAAGAGAGAGAAAAATGTTTATAGTCATTCTTTTTATGTGTGTTTTATAGTAACAATAACTTTGTGATGACATTGATGATTTTGATAACAGTGCTATGTGATATTTTGGTTTGAATATGTTTGTCATATTCTGCTTTGCACCTGGGACCATTTAGTCCCATAAATCAGCTGATCCCTGCTCCCCCCACATGTACACACAAGTATTTTCAGACATTTGGGCAAGCAAAGATATTATGTTAGACTAAATAAAAATGATGGCAAGATTTTGTTTGTATGTGACAGAAGGGGCCATGTAATTGAACGACAGCGATGAGGATTATTTGGAGTTTAAGTGTAAGTTAAAGAAGCAGAATACAGAGAGTATATTCAATGGTGGAGACTTTGGACTTACTGTATTTCACGAGACTATAGGTTGACTTGAATGAATCAGTTTACACAGATGTACAGTAGTTGTATGCATGTTTCTCAGGAGAGTACAAAAAGGTGTTGTAATGCAAAAGTAGAGTATGGTATTAATTAATGTGATTAAACCCCTACCCTACGCACCTACTGAAATAATTCCTTAAGAGGCACAGAGTCCAGATGGCTGATATTCCTTTCACTGGTTTGAATCTAGGGAAGATGAGGCACATACCGCACTGTGAACAGAAACAAAAAGGTTCTGTGGATGTTAATGTTTGTTAATTTGAAGTTATTTGTAGCTTTTCCAATGTTTGGTACATCTGTACCATCTTACTTGCAAGGGGGTTCCAACCTGGCATACTCCTATTGTTTAAGCAACAATACAGATGAGTATGAATAGATAGGCCATTGATAGAGCAAAGGGCGATGGCACATTCATAAGGTGGAAAAAGGAATGGGCAGACTAGATGGGCCTTGTGGTCCTTATCTGCTGTCAACTTCTATGTTTCTATGTTTCCATGTTTCTATGTAACATGTTTGTCTTGTATCCTACTGCTCTTTAACCATAAGAGTTTTTTTTTTTTTTAACTTTTGTTTTTCCTTACTCTCCTTCTCCGGGGGGAGGGGCATTTCTGACAGAAGTGCCTCAAACCAAAACAGATTAAGTCAGGGTTAAACTTGAAATTTAACTTTTCAGTTATACTTGAGGTCAGCCTTTGTTCAAGAAGGGAAGTGGCTTGATGCAGTTCAGTCCATAGACAACAAGGATATTAATTGCGTTAATAAACTGAATGAAGTTTATATTCTGAAACTAACCATTTAATTTCAGCATTTTAATGTTTTAACATTTCATCATAGACAAGATTCCCCTGTGTTATTATGCATACGTGGTCCATACTATAGAAATGGCACTGTGTCTGGAGGGAGTGCTTCATCCCAAACCTTTGATTTGCTACTCCATACTGGAGTCTTTACATGTCTGGCAGCATAACAGTTTATCTATCTCAGATGGCACATCCATCATCTATACTGTTTTATTACAGTGCATTGTTTTTCTGGCCTCTTCTGCAGCCTGTCTTTTTTATATTAAATGGTTAAAGCATACTCAACAAGTTCTGGCCAGAGCCGAAAGAGATGCATGTGTTGGGTGTGGGGGTTACTGAGGGAGGGTTGGGTGGGGAGGATATCTTTAATTGGGTATTGTGGGATGTACATTTATACTGTGTTAGTAAACAGTACTCTTCTGACTTTTCCAACTGTGATAGTGCTGTATTTACAAAAGGACTTTATGTTTTGGTACAGTGTTCCCTTGGTTATGTCACAAAGGCACGATAGCAAAACCATTAACAGTACCACTTGGGGAGCTACAGATAACATGGAGAGAGCACATTCCCCAAAACCAGGGCTTCTTTTGTATTACAGGGAAATCAGGAATGGAATGGCAGCTGGATTTCTTTCTTAGTAAGGGGATGGGAACAGAGGGGTGGGGGTGGTACAGTGCACAATGGGTGATCCAAGTGGAAGAGAATGGTAAAATGGTTGGCACAGGCTTTAATAAATCCTGCCCACCTATCTCCATCTTGCACTCTGTCAAGATTATTGCTTACATATTCAGAGTCTTTCTCTCTGACCCTTTCCCCTCTCTCTCTATCGTCTGTACACACACACATGTGTAGGCATTTTCAATCATTGCCAAGGTAGTATTTTTTACCTACCCATAGAAAGCACACATAACCAAAATAAGTAAACTGTATCAATACACCACAATGTAAATGCATCTTTCCCTTCTCTTAACTTAACTACCCTCCACACACACACACACACACACACACACACACACATGCACACCATGTATGGGATTACCTTGTACATAGACAAGGGAATGAACAATATAAAGAGAATTTGGCTTGCATTACTATACAGGAAAACAATGTAGTTCAGCATCCATGTGTAAATTACAGAGAAATACAGGAAAATCAAACTGAATTTAGGGGAACATATAACATTTCTTTCTGTCTGCCTGCATCTCCCCCACGAGAGAATGTTTAGGAGATTTATGAAGGATGAACTGTCGCTCCTGCATCACTGTGCTTTGCTTGTAGCACACAGATAATTTGATGCTTGTTCAGTCTTCACTTTCTTTATCTTCAGGGACGATAGTTTAACTTCAGGTCTGGCTGCTTCAAAATAAGACGAGAACCCCTGTTCTGCATGTAACTTGTTAGGAGACTCGTAAACACTGAACACAGCAATGCAATGATTTGTGGATTGTATATGGTAAATTTGCATACCTTAGTTACAGTGCGGTTATTACTTTGTCTCTTTTCTAACAGCAAGTTTACATTAGGAAACACTTTCAGGTGACTGTGCAGTGCACCAGGACATAAGTAACTCAACTGGACCTGGGTGCTGTACTAAAAGCTGGTGCTACAGAAATTTGTTCTCTACCATAGGGAAGAAACAACAGAGGCACTAGGTAGGTAGGAAAGTAAGGGACCCTACTATAGTTACATCTGAGGACACATTACTGCACACTATAAAATCTATGAACTCATGGGATCAGAAGTGCAGCTGATAGTGCAGGGGACAGTCTGCAAGCAAACACGGTATTTCTTTTATGACACAGGATGATATGGTTTGGGCTTTGTTGTGGTGTTTTTCTTTTTCTGCAAAGTAACCGTATTTCTTTTGTAGTAAGGTGACTGGAACAGAGGGGTAGGGTGGTACAGCGCACAGTGGGTGGTAGCGGGAGGATTTCAAAAGCTTGGTGGGGAGAAGCTTCTGTAGCTGATAAGCTGATATGAGACACCGGGGAGGGGATAGACTGGTGCTGGGCAGAGAAAGGGCAGGGAGGATCTGTTTGGATAGCAGTAGGAGCATGGCACCAGAGAGGGGTCAGGGTTGTGATAGGCAGAGAGAATCTGAGTTTTTTTTAATTAAGGAAAAAATGCAGTGTCCTCACTCTCTGATCATTAAACGACTGCAGGCTCCACCCATGCAGCCCTAAAAAGGGACAAATCTGGGATACGTAAGCAAAAATCAGGACAAAAGTGACATTTTGCAGAACTTGTGGGGACACTGGGACATGCTGTCTAAAATAGGGACTGTCCTGGTAAAATAGGGATTGTTGGTAGCTTTATCTCTGGGGGCCAGGAAAAATCAGGTTTTGAGTTCAAGTCCCACACTTGATCCACTACTCAACACTGCCACTGTAGTGCAGCAGAAGGGGAATTTCGTTCTTTGTCGAAATTACTATGAAATTTAAAAAAAACTTTAGTTGATACTGTTTAGCTACACAAGTCTGGTAATTAAAACAAAGTGAATGAGTTGACATTATGGTTTCAAAATGTGCCAAACGCAGCCAGTAGGTGAAGGCATACTACATGAAGCACTGCTAAGAAACTAAAAACTGCTCCATTCTCACCCCACTATATATATATATATATATAGTGCTGGGTGCCTTAGTTTGGAGGCCTATACAAACACCATGTCTTGCAGAATGCCGTGTGCCTATTAAATTGGAATGGACAACACTGCAGTGACAAGGGAAACATGAGTATCATTTGAGATCCAAATACATTTTCTTGCATAGCATGATTTTAAAAATGATCGCAAGGTGCTCAATCTATACAAGTTTCTTCAAACCAGCAGTGAAGCTGTAGCCTGCCTTCTTTTCCAGTCTCTTCGAGTTACATACAACCCAGTGACTGGCAGAAAAGTGAGACTGTTTACCAATTACAAGATATCTCTGTGTTTTTCAAATGTGTTCAACAGGACAGTTTATTAATGAGCTCCTCCCTCACCACCATTCCCAACACATACAGACCTGCTCTGATGCCATCTTCTTCCTAGCGCCAGTGATCTCTCTGACAGCTGTTGCCTCTGACTCCCCCAAAGAGCAAACCATTCTCTATAGCGGTGGGGTGCAACACATCCATATTTCAGAAACAAATTCACAAAATGTAACTTGAAGCACCCTAAAACCAAAATTTAAATACAGGGTAAGAAAGTTGTCATGCTGCTGATCTGTAATTTATGTGGTCTTACTCACCAACATAAACATAAATGTGGCTGGTGTTGTGGTGTGTGCTGTTCACTACTGATGGTTTCGACCTTCAGAAGGGAATTGTACCACAGAAATAGGGATTCTTTTTTTAAATTCAAAGTTTTGGGGGGCTAATTTCAGAAGAGAAAACGTACAGTACATTACATTCATCATGGGTCCTAGCCAGGCCATGCCCCTTGGAGTTACAATGTTAAATATTCAAATTTTAATAAAGATGAATTTAAAGATGTGTCAGAAACTTGTAGTGGAAAGATAACTATATAACCAATATTAGTAAAAAAAATACACATATCCTTTCAGAATCATATGTTGTGGTGTGTTTCCTTTTCTGCAAAGTATCCATATTTCTTTTGTAGTAAGGGGATGGGAAAAGAGGGGTGGGGTGGTACAGTGCACTGTGGGTGGTAGCGGGAGGGTTTCGAGAGCTTGGTGGGGAGAAGCTACTGTACTGCAGCTGATAAGCTGATAAGGGACACCAGGGAGGGGATAGACTGGTGCTGGGCAGAGAAATGGTGGGGAAGAGCTGTTTGGATAGCAGTAGAAGCACTGACACCAGAGAGGGGGTGGGGTTGTGATGGGTCGAGAGAATCCAGTTTTTTTTTAATTAAGGAAACAATGCACTGTCCTCACTCTCTGATTGTTAAAGGGCTGCAAGCTCCACCCATGCAGCCCTAAAAAAGCACTCCCTTTAGCAGCAGTGATGCCCAGGCTGATCTCCTTGCAAAACAAGGAGCTAGAGAGGAGGAGACATGGACATTCTCCACTTCCCCACCCCCACAACCTATGGCAGGCTTCACAGAAAAACAAACCAAGCCCATTTACCTGAGTAACTTACAGAAGCAAGACAAGTAACTAACTGCTTTATGGTAGTAGTTGATTCCTGTAGGCTAACTGTTTTAAAAAGGCATAAAAGAAAGTGCAATTTTCATCTAGAGACAGACAGAAATTAATTTCTGCAGTACCTAATGTGGCCATGGGAGCCATCAAGGGTAGACAAAACCATTTTGAAAATGCAGACAGTTGGTGGTCAGATAGATAGATAGATAGATAGATAGATAGATAGATAGATAGATAGATATTACAGTGGCACAGTAGCATCACTATAGTGAGGGCTGAGTAGTCAGTTTAATGTTATACCCCAATTTTTGCACTTTAATAACTTTGCAATCATTTAATGTATTTGCATGACATTTTGCATACATGGTCTTGTGTGGTAGATCTCTGGATGTACCAAGTTTTATTCAGTTGGATGTGTAGATTCTGAGTTCTGGATTGTGCAGAAAGTGAATTTTCAAAAGTGTTTTCCCATTGGTTTTACTGTTTTTTCGTCTGACATCTCTAGCACCAAGACGGTTTGACATTTCATACTGAAATTTTCAGGGTAGAAAGGGGCTAGTCCACAGATGTGCCTTTTTCTAATTTGGTGAAAAAATATTGATCCATTCTAAAGTTATTTAATTTTGAAATTGTCAAAAATTGGTTCTGAGCATGCTCAGCAAGCACTTCAAAATAGCTGTATGAAAAAAATATTTTTTTTTATTTTGACATCATCCTTTTTGTGAGAGAAAAATCCATTTTCATTTGCCACCATATTGTTTTTCATTTTCCCCTGCAAATTCAAATTTCAAAAGCCACAAAATTAACATTCTGGATATCGATGAACACATTTACAGTTATCTCACTTATCGGGACCCCATTAGCTGGATTCTGCACTTAACTGTTGGAGAAATGCCCTTGAAATGTTATGTTTTAAAGATTAGAAATATTTTTTCATGACTTGTGATATGAATAAAGATCTATAAAATTTAAAAAAGAAAATTTCAAGGGCAGTTCTCCAACTGTTAAATGCCGACTACAGCTAACGGGGTTCTGATAAGCAAGATACATGTGTTAGTCTCTGTCCAGAATGTCATTTTTGTGGCTTTTTTCCTTTCTCATGAGGGGAAATCCTTTTTTGTTTGCCACCATCATTTTCCTGGTGTTTAGTGGCTCTCTCCATGATCTGATTGCCATCTCTGTAAATTATGATTGTTTCCCGGGTGTCTAGTGGAACCCAACCCACTGATCCCCATCCTTTTAAGTTATTTATATTTCCCTGGTGTCTAGTTGTATCCCCACAACCTTGGATCCTGATCCCAATAATGATTTTCTTTATCTCTGGTATCTGGTGGCATACCCCCACACACAAAACACCATCTCCATTCATTCTCTGCCTTTCCCTGGTGTCTAGTGGCACCCCCACCCTGTGACTGCTGTTTCAACCTGAAAAAAAGAAAATAGTACCTCAGTGTTTTTTACCTGTAAAAAATGGTCCCTCGACGATCAGACCCCAACCCCCACATCCCACTCAGCACCCACCACCCCACACCCCCCAGTACACCCCCACATACCCTCACTCACCTCTACAGGTGCCAGGGGGAAGATCCACTCTCTGACTGAAGACACGTCTTGTTGCTGGAATTGCTGACTGCAATATGTGAAACAAAAGTAAATATAGTTCAGTGTATTTCAATGGGGTTTTCAACTTTTATACATAACATTGCCATTTTGTCATATTTTGATCCCAGATTTCAACATGGCCTTTTTGAGACATCAGCTCATGAACAATGTCAGTGGAATTACATGAATCTGTCTGGAAAGGTGATTTTATGGTCACTTGGTGAAGTCACCTTTCAGGCAGGATTTGAAAATTTTTGCTGTGCTTGTGCATGAAGTGGGGTCATAAAAAGGGTATGTTTAAAATTTGGGGTCAAAACATGTAAAAATGACAAACTTATGCACATCTGTTGAAATTTTTCTATGCTTGCTCAAATTCTGGCCACACTGTGTTTTTACCACCTGTGGAGTGGAATGCTGTTACTATGGCGCAGAATCATGTTTTGGCAGGAATTTGGAAATTTTCAGTACCAGGTTCATGAGGTGAGGTAATAAAAAGGCTATGGTGACAATTTGGTTGCAGTTTTCCTTAAATTGTAAGCACAGGACCTGGAGGGCCTGCTCTTCCACAGCAACATACATATACTGTACGCGTCTATGGAGAAATGGGAACTTAGGGCCTAAGGGCCTTGCACCCCCACAAGCAAATAAGGATATGATCATACTATCTTAAAAATTATGGATTGATGGCAGCACAGGGCCCAGAGGAACCTGCACTCCCACAGGCAAATATGAATATGATTATACTATCTCAAAAAGTAAGGAAGTTCATTGCAAAAAAACTTTGTTAATGCACTAATTAGGATTAGGCCTTCCAATTCTTATACCCCACCCCCAGACTGTAGGCAGCAACAGGAGCTGGGTGTGCCTTGGGATTGTCAACCCTAATGCTCACTCCATTCTCCTATACTGTTTTTTTATTGTTAAAATGTGTCTATAAAAATAAAACTGATACTTTTTGTACAACCTTAATAACATATATCATACCATCATCTTTCATATATTGCATATAAGGGATACTTGATAAATCCATTTAACAATCTTACTTCCTGGGCTTCACTTTATTGAATATTTTTACAGCTAGGCCCAGATATTCACAGCAGTTGAGCATGGCCCAACTCAGTTGCACCGGCGTAAGTGTGGTATTGTGCCAAGGAGCCATATTCAGCGGGAGCCGGTGTGCAGCACAAAATCCATTGTGCCCATGCGCAACTATAATGAATGCAGGTGCAATAGCAGGGGGCATTCTCATGAATATCCAGCACAGTGGCATATTCAACCATGAATCCATGGTGCAAGTATGGAGCAAATCGAAGTTGCTCTGAGCAAACTTGTCCCTATAAATACAGGGCATAAACACACAGACAGCACTTGCACCAGGGGTGTGAGTGAAAGGGAGTGAGTGAGAGAGACAGTCAGAGAGAGAGAGACACACACACACAGACAGACCAAAGCCCACACACAGAGGGAGAGGGACAGAGGTGGCATTGAAGAGGGAAAGGGGGCAGACAGAGAGAGACACACACAGACAAGCATTGCACCAGGGTGGCACACAGCCAGCAGCCAACTGCCCAGGGGGACAGAGGACAGCAAGGACCATGGACAGTGCACCCTTCATGATGGAGGCAGTAATGAGAGGTGTGAGGGGTCAGGAGGAACAGTGACATGGCCAAGGAAGAACCCATCGGTGGTATAGCCAACACAGGTAGTACCGTGCCCACTTCACCTTTGAGAACCACAGTGACAATGAGTTCATGGGCTAGTACCACTTGAGCAGGGCCATTCTGAGGCAGCTCTGTGAGCTGTGCAGTGAGGAGATGTAGGCACCCACCAGACGGAGCCACACCATGTCTGTGGAGGTGAAGGTGACCACCGTCATGTGCCTGCTCTCCATGATCACCTTCCAGAGACCAACAGGGAACACCGCAGGCATCACCCAGTCAGCCATGTCCCACCTCCTCACACAGTTCTTCAGTGCTCTGCTGCCACATGCTTCAGAATTCATCCATTTCCCCAGCACACAGGTGAAGCATACAACAACCATGCAGGACTTCCACAGGGTGGCACATACCCCGGCATGATTGGGGCCATTGACTGCTCCCACATGTCCATCCACATGCCAACTGGCCCTGAGGGTGTGGCATACATCAACCGGAAGGAGAACCCAAGTGTCAACTGCCAGGTGGTGTGTGATGCAATGGGGTGCATCAACAATGTCTGCGCCACACACCCTTGGAGTTCACATGACTCATTCATCTGGCACAGTTCTGCACTGTGCCACAGGTTTGAAGGTGGGGACATCCTCAAGGTCCACCTAGTGGGTGAGTATGGAATGGGCAAGGGGCGATGGGCAGAGCAGACCTGGGGATGGGGATGGGCAGGGTGTGCATGGTGGCATGGGTGCCAGGGACAGGAAAGGGGCATGGCAGAGAATAGCAGAGGGCTAACCATGTCATTCTCCACACAGGTGACAGCACGTATCCACTGAGGCCCTGGCTGCTCACCCCTACTGGTGCCTGTCATCCCCAGCAGAGAAATGATACAACGAAGCACATGCCAGCACATGCAACATCATCGAGCATGTCTTTGGCATGCTGAAAGCATGGTTCCATTGTCTAGACAGGTCAGGCGGTGCCCTACAGTACAGCCCCTCAAAAGCCTGTGGCCTATTCCTGGCCTGCTGCATACTGCACAACATGGTCATTGACCTTGGGATAGCAGTTGAGGCTGATAAGGGAGATAGTAGTGGGGACAATGGAGGAAATATGCCAGAGGGTGGTGGACAGGCACCCCCTGGGTGGAGGGGCCCCCGGTTGCTCCAGCAGGTGTGACACCACTGGGGCATCATCGCACAGGAGCACTATGGTGCACACAGGTAGGTAGTGTGGTACACATGCAAGGGCCACATAAACAGGTATAGCATACATGCAGGGGTGTGCATGGCAATGGGCATGCACACACAGAGGTGTGAGGCAGGGGTAGGGGAGTCAGTGGCACACAACTACACACAGCAACACACAAACACACACACACACACAGCCACATGCCCACACACCAACACACACCCAGGCATTGTTATGTGGCATGGATCAGATGCATTGCACCAGTGCACAGGCACAACTGGTGCTAGACTGCCCTCATCATGCCCACACCACATGGTCCAGTGGCTGGGCAAGCACGCACACGGGCAGCATGCAGTGCGACACACAGGTGCGACACCAGTGGTAGGCACACACACACACATACCACCCATGTGCACACAGGGCAGCAGCTGCAGACTGTGGTCAGGATGGCCTGCACATCAGGACCACTGCATGAATCATGGCCACCATGGCCACGGGGTGGTCTCGCCGGGGCCGATCAGCAGCTACAGGCTGCACATCAGCCATGGGGGGTTTGCAACATCCCCCCAGGGTTGAACCATGGGACCGCAACCGTGTCCATGCAGGGGTGTGCAGTCACCCAAACAGGCCAGCCCCGGGCATGCTTGGGATGCCTACATCAGAGCCCAGCATCGACTGTGTTGGGGTCACCCGACACCAGGTTCATGGAGTGGACAGCACATTGTGGGGGTTACCTGTGCACAGCCATGTCCTGTGGCAGCCAGCAACACAAAGCCATTTGTGATTGCAGTGGCAATGCAATCCAAGGATGCAGTCATGGCCTCCTGCATGCACTGCATCCCTGCCAGGATCTGTGCAGTGCTCCTTTCCTGCTACTAAGCTAACTGGTGCACCTCCACATGCAGTGCATACACCCCAGTGGCAAGCAGCACCTGTTCCTGAATGGATGCCCACAGCAGATGGGTCCATTCAGCCAGTTGGTCGGCGTCCTTGGTGGGACACCGATCCTCTCATGACCTGCCATGCTGCACAGCCCCCACTCTGGTGGACACTGCACAGTGAGGTCTGCAGGGGGAATAGACACAGCAGGTGCCCGGTGGTGAACCCTGTGTCTGGCTGCCTGGTGGCCCCTGCAGCCTGCTGCTGTCACCCGTCTGGCTGCTGTACACCACCCAGCACCTGCACTGCTGCACCACCACCACTGCAGAGCACAGCTGGGGCAGAGCACACTGCTGCACCTGCAGTGGTGGCAGGCAGCTGTTCCACCACTGGCAGAGCACTGGGCATGGTGCCTGTGTTAGATGCTAGCAGGGGAGTCTCACCCACAATGTTGCCCATGCTGTCCAGGATCAGTGTAATGTCATCATCGGAGTCAGACCCTGCCCCAGTCTGTGTCTCTGTGCATAGGACCCCAAGACTGGCATCCTGAAGGAACACATCCAGGGCCTCATCTGACCCCTGATCCAGGACATCCGCCTGCACCATGGAGCTGAGCTGCAGCCTGTCAGGCCCCTGGATGCTGGTGGAGGTGGACGGCTGGTCCTCCAGGGTCATACCAGCATCCATGGTTGCTGCCACTGCTGGTGCCCCATCATCTGCATGGAGGCATGCTGGTGCTGCAAGAGAAGGAAAGGTGTGTCAGTGATGCAATGCCCACATGTGCCCCCCATACACTGCCGCTGCATGCGTCCTGTGGCATGACATGTGTGTGGGTGTGCACACATGCACATGAAATGCACATGGCTGCATGCACACCAGCATGCCTGTGTACGCACCCTCCATGCCACTGGCTGTACATGGCTGACATACTTACCAGGCAGTGATGGGCTGCCACCCATCTGGAATCCTCCTCCAGGCACACCCTTCACCATGGTGCAGCACATGTGGCTGCCACTAACTCCTGCAATATTAGTGTGGGTGCATCTGCAGACCCTTCTCTGGTGGCAGTATGGGATGCCTGGATGGCTGCCACCTTCTCCTTTATCCACCGCTTGTCCATTCCCACCTTCTATCGGCAGTCCTGTGCCAACCACTGGTGGCTGCCATGCTGGTTATCGTAGGCTGCCATCTCCTCCCACACACCAGTCCTGGCCTGTGGTGTGCCCATGGCACCACTCAACAGAGGGTCCCTGTCCAGGTAGGCCTCAAATAGGGCATCAGTCTTGGCCTTTGTGAAGTTGGGCCTGTGCTTCCATGCAGGTCTTCGCTCCTTGCCCTCCTCATGTGCTGACATGTTGCTGCCTGTGGACATGGACAGCACAGTGTGACAGTGGCAGCATCTCCCAGTCCCTCTCACCATACAGTGCTGTCAGCTCCCAGTGAGCTGCAGCAGCATGCACAACTTACCTATCATGATTGCAATACCAGTACATGGTCTGTGCTGTTCTGTGGCACTTATAAGGCACAACGCATGCAAATGAGGTTGGGCACAACAGTAATGACATGCTAATGCACCCACTGCACCATGCATTGGCTGATGAGCTCATTTGCATGTGGTGTCTGAATATCGTGAAATTGCACCATGCGTAATGGGATTGTGCAGAGAAAGTCATGACGGCTCAATGTGCATGAATGCATGGTGTAGAGGCCTGCAATGTGCATATGCATCACAGCATCAATCATGCACTGTGCGCAGACAGTGTGATGCAGTGGCATTGTGCATGTTGTGCATGGGCCAGCTAAGGCCCCTTGCATGGGGTGCCATGCCCTATCACACATGTGTGCAATGTCAGTTGACCCGTGACCCCTGGGTCAGACCTCTGACCTTGTGACCCTGCATAGCCATGCCCATTCCATGCATCTCTGACACTGCACGATGTGTGTGCACTGCACATGCTCCAGTGCATCATGCAGTGGGTGCATGGTGTGGACATGTGCGCCTCTTGCTGCTATTTTCACCGCTGAATGCGTTGAGCTGATCATGGCACAGGCAAGATGGAGGAGGGCACAGAACTGGTCTCAAGTCAAGTTGGCCAACTTAATGGCCTGCATGGAGCCCCACACCCCCCAGCTCTTTGGGCAGGTGCCCCTGCAGTGGCCAGGGGCACCATGTGACAGGACATAGCCAACAGCCTGGAGCACAGAACGGAGGTGCCCAGGACTGGAGAATAATGTTGCCACCACTATGGGGACCTCGTGCGGTGGGACCCAGAGTGCCTGAGGAAGCTACAGGCACACGCCAGGCAAGGGACTGTGCCACAGCCAGGTAAGTCATCCCATGTTGCATGTCTGCCCTGGTGCTGTACTCTGGTGTTGGCTTGGATGCCTGCCATGCCTTGCAGAGGGGTACACTGTCATTGTGCGCATCACAGGGTGGCATTGCCAGCTTCTGCTTGTGTTGCAATGCAGCCGTGTGGGACATGTTGGGCAGGGGGACACCCTGTGCACAGGGGTGGGGGTGAGAGGCAGCTGCTGTGGTCGGTTCCTGATGTGCACCTGTCTTCTTTCCATTCCCAGGATCTGAGGACCATTGGAGGGCCCAGGCTGCAGCAGCACAGCAGGCCACTGCGGGACATGGTGGAGCAGGACTGGCACCAGCAGGGCCAAAGAGTGCAGGTAGGCACTGTCATGGTCTTTCACACTGTACATGGGGGTGGTGGGGGAAGTGGGTGCAGGCATGGCTGCCTGTGCCATGTGCCATGGCAGCTGTGTGTGTTGCACTGTGTGTGGTGCAAGCCACTGTGGCACATCCATTGGACATGTGTGCCAGCTGTTGCTGGGGTGGGTGTGTGCCTGGCTGCCACTGTTGTTGCTGTGGTGCTGCCTGTGCACTGTGCCATGTGACTGTCATTGCACAGACATATGGCCATTGCGTGGCAGGGACCACCTCTGTGCAATATTGGGGTATGCCGAGTTGCTGGCTGGCATTGGCCCACCCCCCTATGAGTGCCGTTACGGGCCCTCCAGGAGCATGTGGTCCCACTGCTCATTGCTCACTGTGGGTGGGCATAGTTCCTTGGGACTTTGCACTGATCACCTGTCCTGTCCCTTGTTCTAGGTGTTCAGCGGCGATGACCACCACAGTCCATGATCACGAGACTGTTGTGCAGGGGAACTCTGCATGGCTTTGCTGACCCTTGAAGTGGTCATCCAGATGAGACAGATGCTGGTGGCAGATCGGAGGCAGCGTCAGGTCACAAGGGCAGCTGGACGGGGCCACCGTTAGTGTGGCCCATGTTTTCCCCTGTTTCCCCTGTTGTTACTGCCCCTACAGTCCCCCCCTACTGTACAGTCCCTGTTCCCTGTCCCTTTCCCTCGCTACACCTACCCTGTTCCAGCCCTTGGTTCTTGTACATGGTTGTTTCTCAGAATACATATACTTATTTGTTTACCTGCCTGTGTCTGTGTCTGCTTTGCAGGTGGCATGAGGAGACATGCTGCAGTGGCCCCATTTCTGTCTGTGTGGTGTGCCTGTGAGGGGCATGTGTTGTGCTTCTGTGGTTCACTTCTGTGTGCTGTGGTGTGTCCCACTGTGGTGGTGTCCATCCCCTGGGTTGGTGACTGTGCCTTGGGGTGCCCATGGGGTGGGTGTCTGGGGTGTGTGGTGGGTGTGTGCATGGTGGTGGAACACAGCCCTGGTCATTGGTTGGGTACTGGCTGCACACTGTGTTGGGGCCCCTGCTTGGCATTGTGTGGCCTGTCCCATGTGGCCTGCCATGCCACCTGCCACCCAGCATGTTCAATGCTTACTGTGTGGGCTTCCTGTGTGCCTATTTGCTGTGTGTGTGTGTGTGTGTGTGTGTGTGTGTGTGTGTGTGTGTGCTTGGCAGCATGGTCCTGGGTGTGGCCTGCTATGGTCAGGAGGACATGGCCAGTGACCTGTGGGAGGGGAAGGGCTCCCTTGGTGGCCCTGCATTGGCTGTTGGCACCTCCTGTTGCCTGCTATCTGTGCCACTGTTATGTTCTGGGGTCGAGTGTCTGGGTGCCTATGTGTGCCCTGCTGTGCTCTGCTGGTGGAGGCCTCCTATGGCCTGTCACTGTGCTTCCCTGTTTCTGTCCCTGGGTCTGTTCTCTGTGCCGTGCCCCCCTCTGTTTCTCTGTTGCTCTGCTCCCACAGTTGCACTGGAACATCTCTTTTTGTGTCATACCGCAACTCTGTTTGCACCATGGTGCAACTCTGCCATATTCAGCCAGGTTGGGCTAGCACAGTTTGGCCTGCACAACCTCTGAATATGGCTCCTGTTGCATCATGGCACATCAGATTTGTCCTGCACTGGGCTTTGGCACATTTCTGAATATCTGGGCCACAGAGTATATTTCTTCTAACTTCATAAATCTTAAAACTGTGTTCATAGGCATCAGGAAGGTGTTTTATATTTTTCAAGTTCATATGTATAGTACTGCATTTGTAGATTTAGAATAGTGATATAAAGGGATATTCCCCTCTGCATCCACTCTACTTAATGTATTTTATCTTTGTTTTGTGATCTATTATATAATCTGAACCAGATCTTCCTGTAGTATTGTTTGTGTGAATGGGAACTGCATTTTATTATATGCAGTCATTTGTTGGTTAGTATGTGACATAGTGTATTTTTTTATTTATTTATTTAAGTTTTGAATTAACACCTTTGAGCCAGAGGCTTTTTACATAGGTTCCACATCAAGACAAGAACGGGCAATATACAGTCCAGGTAAACAAATAAGTCAGATAAAATGTAAATACAGCATAAAGTCATAGGAGGGCAAGATAAGTGACTAAGGCAACAATATTGTATTTAACAAAATGCAAGAAGGCTAAACAACGAGTACATGTTTGTTGAGAAAAATTGAAAATTGCACAATAATACACCCAGAGATGCAGCCAGAAGGCCTTGTCAAACAGATGCTGGGGACAGGAACAAGTGGCAAGAAAGCCTCAGCCCTGTTTCATGGCTGGGGCAGGTAGGAAGGTAGGAAAGAGAGCTCAGCCAATTAGGTTGTTGTCAGCATAGCAGAAGGGTAAATTGAGTTTAACAGGTTAGTAGGGTAGTTTGGCAGTGGGTGGAGGGGAAGCTTAAGCTTAGAGGGGATTAGCTTGGTTGGCAGGGGAAGTTGGGAATATGCAGGTTTATCAGGGTGGCGGGGTAGATTCATTGGTAGGAGGATAGAAAAGGAGGTGGGAGATGGGAGACATGTGAGGGGCAGGTGTGGTGGGGAGGGTGATGGGCAGGGGAGGAAAAGGGGAAGTTAATCGACGGACAGTATAAATGTTGGGGAGTGGACATAGGATTATACAAAACAGTCACAGGAGGCATGAGCCCCAAGGTAGCCACGGAGCTTTAATTTAAATGGGCCAAGGGTGCCTGTGTCAGTAACCTCACTGGGCAGGTAATTAAACCATTTTGGGGATCTGAATGTGAAAGACCACTGTCCTTGAGATGTATGGCAGTGAGGAACTAGTAGGGCGGAGTTATCAGAACTTCTGGCGTGGCGGATATTACAGGATGGGCTGAGGAGATTCTGCACTCCAGGGGGGCAGTAGACCAAGGGAGGTCTTCTTTACTGCAAGACTGGTATGGTAGAAAATTCAGCCATGAAATTGTAACCAATCAGCCTGCTCATAGAGATCACAAGTGTGTGCCCATGGAGCAACCATATAGTTCAGCCATATATGGAAATTGGGTGCATTATGGTCTTTCCACATTTGCAGTATACTGTACATTTGAAGGCCATAATCATTGTAATTCAAATTAGTTTTTGATTATTTGTTGTTACACCAACCAGAGATCCTCTTTGACCTAGAAGCATCCAGAGGGTCTCTTTAGATAACTTCCTACCGGTCATTTTGGTAAGCACTTCTAATATTATTGTCCAAAAGGAATCTACCTTACCTACCACCCTTCCATTTCAAACTAGTAAAGGCACATGAAGTCTATAAATATGTAAAGAAGGCCATTTCTAAGTCCTGAGCAAGCAGCGACTCTATTGACCTTAAACTTCTGTCCCTCACTCTGGAGGAAGTACTGCTCCCCCTCACAAAAATTTTCAATCTCTCCCTCTGCTACAGCCAATTCCCTAGGAAATGGAAAGCTGCAGTTGTCACTCCGGTGCACAAAAGTGGTGATAAGTCACTGTCTGGTAACTATCGCCCGATATCAATACTACCACCTCTCTCTAAGGCCCTTGAACACTTGGTGGCGGACCAACTTTCAGACTACCTGGAAAAGCACAACATCCTATGCACTCAGCAGCATGGATTTAGGAAAGGGCACAGCACATTGACTGCCCTACTTGAATTCTCAGGAGCAATCCACAATGCCATGGACAAAGGAAACCTAACTGGAGCAGTCTACATTGACTTAACCAAGGCATTTGATAGTGTTCACCATGGCCTACTTATCAAACAACTACTATCCTAGGGCTCTCTTGAGGTCCTGGTGACTGGGTAAAAATTACCTTGCTCAGCGCTCTCAATCTGTAAAAGTAGCTGGAGTTCTCAGACTCAAAACCAGTTCACTCAGGAGTTCCCCAGGATCCATCCTGGGCCCCCTCCTTTTCAGCCTTTTCCTAAACCCCTCCCCAAATCCTGCCCTGAACAAATAATCCTCTATGCCGACGATGCCGTGATTCTTGCCACTCATAAAGATCCGAACCTCTTATGCCTCAACCTTCAGCATGCTTTTTCCAAAGTTGAGATGTGGTTCCTTGAACATAAGCTGGTTCTAAACCACAAAAAAACTAAATCCATGCTCTTCTCTAACCCGCAAAACAAGAAACGGCAAGTCCCACTCACCATTAATACATACCTAGGAAATACCCTTGAACAAGTGCCAATTTTCAAATATCTTGGAATCAACTTTTGATCAAGGCCTAACCTTTGCAACTCACATTGATAGTACAGCAAAAACTATTAATCAGCGAATTGGAATTCTGTATCGGAACCGACAGCTTCTTACCCATTCTGCACTGAGGATTGTCATCCAATCCTCTATCATCTCAGTCATTGATTATGGCTTAGTTATATACGGATCTGCCACTACTACAGCACTTGATCGCATTACAACATCCCTAAATAAGGCCTGTCGGTTTGCTCACTGGTGCACACGTGCCCTACATGTGAACTCTATGCAGCTCAGGTTGGTTGCAACTCTCAAACCGGATAAAGTACCTTACCTGCCTGATGGCGAAAAAATCCACTCTGGGCCTCACCCCACCCTGTATCCAAGACCTGTTATGCCCGAGCGCTAGCATCCGTTTTACCAGAAAATCAGAACACCAGCCTCTCCAAGTCCCCTGATGCCGGACTTCTCAGGGACAAAGATCATTTGCCTATCGTGCCCCCAGCTGGCTAAATGCCCTCAGCACTCATATTATTGCCTCCACCTCTCTAGGTATTTTCAAATCAATGCTTTTCTCTCACCTTGCCACCTCCAGCTCCTGTGACTGCCCTGAATAAACCTCCTATTTTCTCACTACCCACCCTGTCCCGTTATTTGACAAAGACTTGTTTGGGAAACCTTTTCTCCTGCTATTGTCTGCTCCCCACACCTTTCACTTACCCTCTCTGTTCTGGACTTTTTCCCTATTTGTTTCTCCTAATCTGGCATGACCTCTTTCTTGTAATAATAATGTGATTATTGATATCTCATGTCCTTTTGCATAAATGATTTGATATGTATTTGTATCTGTTTTCTTGCTCTTGACACCACACAAATTGTTGTGTTATCTATGTAACCTTTTGTACTGTACCTAATTGACGTGGAACCTTTGTAAAAGAGCCTCTGGCTCAAAGGTAGTAATTCCTAGAACAATAAACAATAAACAAACAATAAACAAACAATCTAATTGTGGGCATAATATTAACATGTGTTCAAAGGTACCTGAATTAGTGTGACATTGTGGGCAATTATTAGAGATTGTAGGGTTAATTAGATTTAACCTATATGGGGTAAAGTATACTTGATGAACTATATTGAAACTAATTTGTTGTAGGCAAACTGTACTAAGGTTAATACTTTTTAAATTTATAATTTTATTCCATTGGGAATCATTGAAGGTTGTATTTACTTTCTCTGTCCATTTATGGCAAAGCTGTTCAGTGTAGGTATTTTCCCTACTATCCAACCACCCGTATACGAATAAGATTTTCACCCTAGAGTTTGGCATAGACAATATTGTCTGTATATTCTCCAATAAAATGTTTTTTTTTTACCAGAATATTTCTTGTAATAAAATTCCTTATTTGCAGATAAGCATAAAACTGTATATTTGATAATTAAGCATCTGTTTCAGGGTATCAAACTCGACACACATATTATTTTTAATGAGATTACCCATATCACCGAGGCCTTTATTATACCAAACCTTAAATGCTTGGTCCACGATAGATGGAGTAAAGTACATGTCAAATATGTGAGAGAGTATATAGACCCTTTAGATAGTCTTTTAAGCTGTTTCCATATTTTATGCCATAACATCAAAAATGTTTGACTACAAATAGATAAACATTTAGAGAATTTGTAGGTTTCTCCCACATATAGGATGTGCTTAATAGCGTTATATGGTGATCATGTGGTTTCCATTAGTGTAACATGATCTGAATCAGATGTTTGAAACCAGTTATGCAATGTTGCTAAGTTTACTGCATAACAGTATCTCCTAAAGCAAGGTAAAGATAGTCCACCTTTAGAGATAGGTGCATACAGCTTTGATAACCTCAACAGGGTTTCTCCCCTTTCCATAAAAATGTATTTATAATGGCTTCTAATCCTTTTAAAAAATCTTCAGGTACTATAATCGGAACCTACTAAAACATGAATAAAAATTTAAGAAGGATATTAATTTTTATTGTATTTACTTGCCCAATCACGGTCAATGGTAAGGATTGTCAGTGTGCCAGGTCTTCTTTAACTTTACTCATAAGGGGTTCAAAATTTAGAGAGAATAGTTGTTTCAAATCCTGATCTATTGTAATTCCAAGATATTTTATTTTTTTAACTTTTTGAATTAGAGGGATTAAATGGATTTTGTTGTAGTGGTGTTTCCATTATTTTAAATTTGTTCCAATCTATTTTGTATCCAGATAGTGACCCAAATGTCTCTAATATTTTTAATATATGTGGATAATTTTTGTTCAAGTCTATAGAAAATTGGAAATCATCAATGGTGTACAAATTGATACGATGTTCTATGCCATGAATTGTGGTACCTTGGTATTGTTTGCTTTGATGAATGGCAAGTACCAGTGGTTCCACCGCCAAAGCAAAAATCAGAGGTGAGAGGGAGCAGCCCTGTCTAGTGTCATGCTGTAATTTAATAGGTAGTGATATGTTTTTATTTGTTTTAACTCTTGCCACCAGATTGGAATAAGGTGCCATCATCCACCTGCAGAAGCCTGGTCCAAACCCAAAAGTGGGTATGACATGTTTGATATAATCCCATTCGATGCAATCAAAAACTTTTTCCACAGCTGTCATCAATAGCTTAATAGGTCTTTGTATTTATCTAGTATGTCCAGAGTTCAACTGATATTGGTTTTTCAAGTCCCTACCTTGATAAATCCATTCTAATCAGCATGGATAATGGTGGTCAGGACTGTCTTCAATCTAGTGGCAAGAGCCCTAGCAAATATTTTTGTGTCTGAATTTATAAGATGAATTGGTCTATATGACCCAGGTAGTTTTGGTTGGATAGGGTTAGCAGATGGAGTGCCAACTTATCCATATGTGATTTATAAAAATCCAGTAGAATACCATCTGGCCCTGGGGCCTTGCCAGCTGAAAATTTGTGAATTGCATCAATAATTGACTAGATGACTAGAGTTCTACTGTGGTGTACCATGATAAGTCTGTGATAACATGTTTTTAGGGGCTGACAGTATAGCCTAGAGGTTAGAGTAACAAACTGTGAATGAGCTTGGTACATCCAGCAGATTTGGGTTTGATTCTCACAACCTCCACTTGCATACTGTGTGACTCTAAGCAAGTCACTTAACCTCCCCAGTGCTCCCAGGTTGCCCCTGAAAACAGGCATGTGTGCCTAGTGGGCCTTACTCAATTACTAAAGACTAAAATAAAAATGAAATGTTGTCCACAGTAAATGGGCCATCTACAGAATTTGATCTTTTTGAGTATGTGAAACTGTGGGTATAGTTAAAGATGTCAAAAATTGGTCTGTTTCCATTTCTGCTGAATTAATTTCTGAGTTGTAAAGTTGTTTATAATAATTACAGAATACTTGGTTGATTTCATCTGGGGACTCCGTAATATGACCATTTTCATCCATTATGCTAGATACAGACAATTTAGCTTTCTGTGATTTTAACTGCCATGTAAGGATCTTTTCTTGCTTTCCCCCTATATTGCAGTATTTGCTCCTAGAGTATAGTATTTGTCTCTCCACTATCTCTGTGGTTATTTGGTTATATTGTTCTCTAAGAATTATTAACTCTTGAAGCACTTGCAGATCTTTTGTACGTATATAGATATTTTCTTCAGCTGAGATTAGTTGCTCCAATATTTTGAGTTATTTTTTACATTGTTTATTTGTTGTAATTGTAAACAAAGTAGTGGCTCCTCTTATCACTGCCTTAAAGACTTCTCACCATGAGGTAGCTGAGGTATCACTAATAGAGTTAAATCTGAAACAGTTGTCTATCTCAGTTTTGATGAATTCCTGATTTTTTTTTATCCTTTAATAAAATGGAGTCTAGCCTAAAATGAATTTGTTTTGGAGCTTCATTGATCCTTATTTTGGTTACAACTGGGGAGTGACCTGATATATGTGTGCTTCTGTAGTCTATTTGTATAATTTGGGACATTAATGACTTTGTGATTATAAAGTAGTCAAGTCTAGAATAATGTTGGTATATATGTCTGTCTGTCTATCTATCTATCTATCTATCTATCTATCTATCTATCTATCTATCTATCTATCTATCTATCTATCTATTCCCTTCCCTTCTTCCATTCCTCTCCCTTCCCTCTTTCTTTCCTTTTTAAAATTTTACTTTTATCCTCACTTCCCCTTATTCTTTCTACTCCCCACTCATAGCATCCATCCTTGTCAGCTACAATGTTTTTATTTGACTTTCACATACTGTATATCCCAGTGTATTTTAACCTTATTACCTTCCCGGTGGGACTAGCCATATACCAATTGCTATATGTAGCTGTCCTAAACAGCCATTACACCCGATTAAACCATATTCAAACTGAAATGAAAGGATATATTCACTCATTTTTAAATTGCATATTTAGTACCCCTGGCATCAAAGAGAGAAAAATAAAGAAACAGAAGAAGGAAAAATATACATATATATAAATACAAAGTCAAGTGAGTGAGAATCAATAACTGTTCCCACTAAGTTCTCTGAGTTTTACACCATTTTCAGCTACTTATTCACTACATCTGGCTTAGTGTAATCTTTCTTACTACCCTGCTACCACCTTCATTTCATAGAAATCCTCTGCCCCCCTGATATTGCCTCACAGTTTATGCATCATTTATTATTAATCATAGCTATTGAGCTTATTTCTGGATTTTTTAACATCTGTTACATCCTAGATTCTGTAGATTAATATTCTGCTTTTCAGCAATTGGGATCCATATTGTGTTGTTCATTTTCTTGTGACAGATTAGTGTGTTCTGTAGAGTGATCACTTGTTGGGGTTTCCGTGTCCTTGCGTCTATCAGGAGGATCACTCATAGATGCTGAACCAAAGTGGTGTTCCAGTAAGAATTTATTCACCATTTTGAGGTCTGTAAACAAATGTGGTTTACCCAACATAAAGAATTTAATCTTGGCAGGAGGCAGACCAAAAAAATGGATATTTAGCTGATGAAGTATAGATTTGACTTTATCAAAGGACTTTTTGGACCACAGTGTTTCAGATAAGAAATCTAGATAAGCTGAAAATTTTAACATGTCTGTAGTCAAGCCTCTATTGATTTGTACTGCTCTCAGGATTCATTCTCAGACTTTAAAGTTATGAGGCTTTAAATGTACAGGGTCAGAAAATCATCTAGTCTGCAAGTCTGGATGCCTCTTCTCCCCCTCCCCCCACCTGCTCTCTGGGCCTGATCCAAGGCAATTTTTTATTCTGCATATTTTAAGTTCGGTGCATGTGTAATCACATTTTCAGAATAGAGATGGGGCTGTCCTGTGCCTTCAGCCCCTTCTAGGATTCCAATCAGTTTTACATTGTTCTGACAGGATCTATTTTCTATGTCAATGACTTTTTGTTTCAGTTCCTTTAATTGCTCTTTTAATGCCACTGTGTCCATAGAAATAGGCTGGATCTTGCCTACCATATTACTGATTCTCTGTTCTGCTTCACCAGTCTGAATATTTATTTATCTTATGGCTTAAGGTAGTAATAGCTTTGTTAATATCTGCTAGTACTGAGGTAATGGATCCTAGCCCAGCCTGAATATCATTCCTTATTTCATTTTTTATTAGTGTTATGAGTGATATGTCATTAGGGGATCAGCCACCAACCCCACTGAGTGTGCAGGATTTATATTAGTGGTTACCACAGAAGCACCAGTTTGACCACCCCATATCCCGATTAAAGTGTTTAGGTGATTCTGAATTTACAAGCAGATTATTACAGTCTGTATTGTTCAGCATATTAACAGCAGTGAGTATTTTGGACTCAGCAGATATTATATTACAGTCGCAGACCTGACAAGCTTCTGATTTGGGACTTGTGTGTCCTCCATTGTGAGTCTGGTAACAGTTATTGCTTCCTCTAATGATGTCTCATTCATTGAGTCCTCCTCCTCATTGGCTATCTGGTAATTCATTTCCTCTGCTTCTGTGTCAAGCACTGCCACACTTGGATAACCTGACTGTGCTGCTCCTGCAATTGGGTCGCAAGTAACAGTGACAATAATGAGTTTAATGGAGTTGCAAGTGTATAGAAAAAATTAAGATTGTGTTGCTGTAGTCGGATTCTGCACTTAGCCAGTTCTGGAGAGGTATTCGTTGGGGTACCTGTTTTTGAGCCTGCTGAACTTTGATTTTGCTCTCATCATTTTTTTCCTTTTTCTTTGATCCAAAGCACTCTCAATGTTGTCATTCATTCGCCATATATTTTTAGACATAGTAGGTGAGCACTAGTTCAGTTAGCAAAAACAAGGAAAATGAGATGGAGTTTCATTCATTAGTAATGTATTATCCTGTGCAAAACATAGTTACTAAGAATTGGCAGCATACATCTCAGAGGTTCGGCATTTAGCCATGTGTACTCACAGCTCCATCTTGGTTCTTCCTATGCCTGCTCCCAGCATGCTTCTAGACCCCCATTCTCATATACTGTACCCATCTCAGCTTATTTACTCATAGAATGGGGTGAGTGTTAGGTTTGACAACCCCTGGAGACACACCCCACCCTGTTGCTACCTGCAGGGTGGGGGTGGGGTGTTAGGGTTGGAAAGCATAACATCATGTTTCCCTACTTTTGTTATTTTAACCCCAACTAGTGCACTAATGAAGACTTTTTGCAATAAATACATTATAGGGGCACAGTTGCACCACTATAGTTAGGGTTGAGCACTGCATTCTACAGTATGTTAAACCTCAAAGTTTGAACTTTAATAACTTTGCAACTGTTTAACAGATTTGCATGAAATGTTGCATGTGCAGTCTCATTGGGGTAGATCTCTTGATCTGCCAAGTTTTGTTCTGGTTGGATTTGCAAATTCCGAGCTGCATATAGTGAAACATTTTTTAAAAATCACCTTTTTTTCACATTTGTTGTCATTGCACTGTGCCCAGACGGTTTGGAATTTTTATTTGAGATTGTCATGGTAGAAAGGGCTTGGCTACAGAACTGCCTTTCACTGATTTGATGAAAAAATAATCATCTGTTACAAAGTTATTAAATTTTTAAAATGTGGTTTCTGAGCATGATTAGTATAGTGTTTTGGATAGCTTCCTGGAACCAAAAAAGATTTTTGTCAAACAAAAAAGGGTTCTTTTTCATTATGGTCCAATCCTTTCTTGTGACAAAAAAATGCATTTTTCATTTTCCATGATCTTGTTTTCAGGTATTAAAAAAAATTGTGAAAACTGACAAAAATGACATGTTATACACACTCCAACATATGTATCCTGCACATTGGAACTCTGTTAGGTGGATTCTGCAGTTGCCTAGTGGAAATACTGGCCATGGAATGTTTTTTATAGCATTTAAAATTATTTTTCATCACTCGCTTAGATCCTTTTTCATGAATCCTTTTTCATTCAAATGAAAAAGGATCATGAGTCACAAAATAGGATTTTGGACTTTGCTTCTTTCTGAGTTTGTTCATGACTCATTTTTTGTTTGAACAAAAAAAGATCCTTAGGAATGAAAAAGGATCCCTTGTCATGAAAAAGGATTTCAGATAAAGTCATTTTTCTGATTCCTTTTTTGAGAAAAGGGATTGTTTTTTGTTTGATGTTTTTGTTCAAATGAAAAAGGATCCCTTCTCTCAAAAAAGGATTTTGAACTTAGTTTTTTGTCCTGTTCCTTTTCATGACAAGGGATCCTTTTTCATTTGATATTTGCATTCAAACAAAAAAGGATCTTTTGACACGGAAAAAGATTTCAGTCTAGTTTTTACCCAATTCTGTTTTAATTTCAAGGAATCCTTTTTCGTTCCTTTGTTTAGTATTAAATGGAAAAGGGATCTTTGAAATGTAAAAAGCCTTTTCTGGGTCTTTGCTGCAGTTTTTAAGTGATTATCTGGTGTCTAGTGGCACCCCCACACTAACATGGCCATTCTCTTAATTGTTATGATCACCCTGGTCTTTAGTGGCAACCCCCACCCTTCCATGTCCGTTGAGCCCTGTAAAGAATAAAGCAGTTCCTCAATGTCTTCTTTCTTTTAGTCTGTAAAAAAAAGTTCCACCCCAGCACAACTACCCATGGAGCACCCACCACCTCACCCCCCAGACCCCACCACCACACACCTTCACTCACCTGAACAGGTCCCAGTGTGAAGATCCACTCTGGCTTGGAAGACACATCCTGATGCTGGAACTGGTGACTGGTATATGAAAAATAATGTAAGTGCAGTTGAAACCCCCATTGAAATAGACTGAACCACACTTACTTATTTCTCATATAGCAGTCATTTGTTCCAGCAGAAGGATGTATCTTAGATGGGAGAGTAGATCTTCACACTTGGACTTGTTCAGGTTAATGAAGGTCTGGGGGTTGGTACTTAGTGGAAGGTTGGGTATTGGAGGTGGAGTCATATCGCCAGTGGACTTTTTTTGCAGATTTAAAAAATAAAAAGACATCAAAGGACCTTCTTTTCAGTTTTGGGATGGTGGGTGCTGCCACTAGACACCTGAGCAATCATGTTGCCCGTTGAAGGGTGTGGGGCACCACTAGCACCAAGGATAACATATACATTTATGGAATCTGTCACGGATGGTGGGGAACACCACTAGGCTCCAGAGATACAAAGTATATTACGGGGACAGCATTCAGAAGGTGGGGGCATCACTGGACATCAGGAAAACAAAAACATTTGGGGGGAGCATTTAGAGGGTGAGGTCTCACTAGACATCAGGGAAACAAAAAATATTTGGGGGCAGCATTTGGAGGGTGGGGGGGCACTGGACACCAGGGATAAAGTGGATTTTTATGATCTCGGTTATGGGAGGGTGATGGGCACCACTACACACCTCCAATAAATACCATATTTATGGGGACAACAATCGGAGGGTGGGGGGCTGCTTCTAGACACCAGGAAAACAGATGAAAAGTACAGGTAAGACACGGAAAAGGCTTTCTTCCTTTGAAGGAATCCTTTTCTATTTCAAATGAAAAAAGGGAATGAAAAAGGATTTGTGCAAAGGAAAAAAGTATTTTCCGTGTCATGCCACAGATTGTTACTGTGTTTCCTTGGTGTCTAGTAATATCATCTACCATCTGATTGATGTCCCTGCTTTGTATACATGTATATATATGTCTTTATATTTTGTGTATAGCTACTGGAACCTAAGACTGCTATATGAGGAATGGGGAAACTGCAGTTTTATGTATTTCGATGGGAATTTCAACTTTGGTGCATCACTTGCCCATTTTTGTTCATTTTCACACCAGATTTTCAACATGTGCTTTTCGGATCTCACCTCATGAACAATGTCAGTGGAATTACCCAAATTCAGCTTTAAAGGTGAATTTGTGGTCAGTTGGTGAAATCACCTTTTGGATGGGATTTGAACATTTTAACTGGTGTAGTTCATGAGGTGGGGTTATAATAAGGGTATATTTAACATTTGGGGTAAAAATATGTAAAAATGGCAGTTTTTCTTATCTGTTGAAATTCAGCTATGCTCGTTTATAACTTTCATCATTTTCAATATTTTCACCCAACATTTTCAATATACACATTTCTTTACAACAACTCATGAACACAACAGCTGTAATTTTTCAGATATTCACTGAAATGTGTTTTCATGCCTCTGGTGCAGAATAAAATTGTGGTGGCATGGAATGACGCTTTGGCACAGATTTGAAAACTTTCAGGGCTGGGTTAATGAGGTGGGGTTATAAGAAGGCTATGCTGACAGTTTGCTTGCTGTTGTGTTACAAATGGAAGTGTAGGGCCTGGATGACCCTGCACTTCCACAGCAACATATATATATATACACACACACACACACATCTATGGAGGGATGGGAGTGCAGGGCCCTCTGGGACCTGTGTTCTGACAGTAAAATAACGGTATGATTATAGTATCTGAAAAATTATGTATGAATAGGAGCGCAGGGCCCAGAGGGCCCTGCACTCCCATTGCCAAATAAGATACAATTATACCATCTCAAAAAGTAAGGAAATTAATTAAAAAAAGCCCTTTGTTAATGCACTAGTTAGGGTTAGAGTGACAAAAGTAGGGAAATGTGGCATTTGGGTTTTCAACCATAACACCCCCCCCCCGCAAGCAGCACAGCAGGTGTGGGGTATGCCTTGGGGTTCTCAAGCCTAACTTAACCCCATTCTCATACACTGTACACATCTCAGCTTATTAACTGATGGAATGGGTTGAGCATTAGGCATAAAAACCCCAAGGCTCACCCCACAGCTGCTGTGCTGCCTGAAGAGGGTGCATTAGGGTTGGAAACCCTAATGCCTGTTTCCTTACTTTGTTTCTTTAACCCTAACTAGTGCACTGACAAAGCTTTTTGCAATGAATCTATCTTTCTAACTATCTATCTATCTATCTATCTATCTGTCTGTCAGTCGGTCTATCTATCTGTCTATCCATCTTCATTGCAAAAAACTTTGTTAATGCATCAGTTACAGTTATTAGTAAAGCAACAAAAGTACGGAAATATGGCATTAGGGTTTCCAACCTTAATGCCCCACCCCCACCCTGTGGACACTGACATGCATCAGGGGTGCCTTGGGGTCATCAGCTCTAACGCTCACCCCATTCCATAAATAAATAAGCTGATATGGGTACAGTATAGGAGAATGAGGTGAGCATTAGGGCTGATGACTCAAAGGCACCACCCAATGTCTATCAGTGTCTGCAGGGTGGGGCATTAGGTTTGGAATCCCTAATGCCATATTTTCCTACTTTTGTCACTTTACTAACAACCCTAACTGATGCATTAATGAAGTTTTTTGCAATGAATTTCCTTACTTTTTCAGATAGTTTACTTGTATCCTTATTTGCTTGTGGGAGCGCAAGACCCTTTGGGCCCTGTGCTCCCATGCTTCATGATTTTCCTTATTTTACTGTGGGAGCACAGGATTCTTTGAACCCTGCCCACCCATCCCTCCATAGATGCATGACTAAATTATCAGAATAGCCATCTTATTACCTCAGCACATGTACCCAGTAGAGAACATTTTAAAGTCTCTACCAAAACATAATGCTGTGCTACTGCATCACCATTCTCTGCCACAGGTGTAAAAACACACATTTTGGACAGGATCTGAAAAATGATAGCTGTGATATACATGAGGTTAAGTAATAAGAAGGCTATGTTGAAAATCTGGCATCAGAATATTAAAGATGTTCAAAGTTATGACTGGGCGTACTGAAATTGCAATGAATGGTCATAACTTTGGCATTTTTCCATATTTTGACTCCAGATTTTTAACATGGTCTTCTTATGACACCACCTCATAAACCCCATAGATGAAGATTTTCAGATGTGTCGAAAATGCCATTCTGCTCCACAGGTGTGAAAACACATTTCACGCAGGATGTTCTATTTTTAATTTAATTTATTGTTGACAAACAATATAATCTTTACAAATTCAAACAAACACACACACACACAGGTTACAAAAATAAACAATCAGTTTTTCTCAGACTAAAACCTGTTCATATACATAATGTAAACCAATTTCTTTAAAAATAAATTCAGTTCTGCCACATTTACAGTACCTTAAAGTGCATAAAGTGCCCTTCTATTATGGGTTAAATTAATTAACAAATCTAGTGCACAAAACAGGAACATATAAACATATTAAGGTGCAATCTCAGTTCACTTTCTTTCCTTATTACCTAGTTATTTCCTACCGAATCTGGTATAACATGTCGCTTTTTCTGATCTATAGTTTTACAAAACTTTGTCACATTTTCTAATACTTTAAGGTTATTAGAGTTCAACAAGTAGTTGAGCTGGTATAACTTTCTCTCATATCCATATAGTGGGCACAATATCATCAGGTGTGCTAAGAGCTGTCTTCCCCAAGCATGCACTGACAAATGCTAGCTGTAGTTTTCCCTTAAAAGTTTCTTAAGGACTGACTATCATAGCATCCAAACCTAAATTTTGTGACCCTTTTCCTTTTACCTGGCTCTTTTAATTTATTTAAATATGGATCTGTTCTCATTTCACTTTTTTCATGCTTGGCCAACCAGGAGCTAATCTTACAGGTCCTTGCTAAATATATATCTCTTTGTATGTGAATAGCCATAATTCTGTTTTTAATTGTTATTTCTATGATATTTAAAGGAACAATGAGACTTTCTGACAGGCATCCCAACAACCCATATAGTTTAATTACCATTTCCAAGATTTTTAAACTTAGACAAAAAACCCTTCCTGTCTGTAAGTTATAATCTCCTCTAAGCATGCTCTGGGCAGTCTTTCCTCTTCCATATTATAGACCTTAATCCAATACACATCTGATCTCTGCTCAGTGTTACATTTTACTGGTAATTGTCCAAGTTCAAGTCTGGTCAATGGGGAGGAAGCCCCTTGGGGTAAACCCAGCAGTCTTTTGCAAAACTTATTCATAGGTATCTCTAACACTTCTATGTTGTCTTGACCTCAAATTTCAGCTCCATAAAGTATCTGCCTTCTCAACTTAGTGCTTAATGCTCTCAAAGAACCCTTTACAGAATGTCCTCCAGATTTATGCATGAATCTCTCAACAGTAGGTGTAAATCTCTTAACTCTTTGTACCATCAGTTTTTTATGTATACTCCATTTTAAATTGTAAGTAAATGTCACCCCATGTAACAAAAGTTACTTACTCTCTCTATTTTATTATTGTGGCAAAATAACTTACTATCCTTCCCCTTTTTTTCTTGATACTTATTACATATTAAACACTTATTTTTTTCATAATGTATTTCCAAGGAAGCTTTTTCACAACCCTCATAAAATGTATTATTACTTCTTTTGATTCACAAATAACTGGTGGAAATTAAGACCACATCATCCGCATAAGCCAAGTATGGGCAGTGCCTGGCACCAACTCTTGGCATGTGCAACCCAGGATCATACAATTCCTTCAATACACTATTCATATATAAAGTAAACAAAACTGGTGATAAAACACAGCCTTGACTCATTCCTATATTGGTTGTGAACTTTGTTGTGGTATCTCCCCCACTATTATACCTTATACCAGTGAAATTATCTGTATACAAGGTAATCAACAAATTTAGCATTACTGGATCCAACTTATAACCCCCTAATACTCTCCATAACCTGTCTCTTTTAACTTTGTTCAAGGCTGTCCTTAGAGCTATAAACACACAGTACAATTTCTGTGTTTTAATATAAACATACTTTTATATTATATTATATTATATTATATGGCTAGGACAAAACATTGATCTATCGTGTAGTGGCCAGGCATGAAACCTGCTTGAGCTGTGTCAATTATACCAGCTTCAGATATCCATTCCATTATACTTTTATGTAATACTTTAGTGAATAATTTTTGGGATGCATCAAGAAGGCTAATTGGGCAACAGTGCTTGGGGTTAGCTTTATCCCCCTTTTTAAAGATAGGTAGGATTATGGTTCCTCTCCAAGAGGGAATCACTTTTCCAGTCTTTACTATGGGATTGTAAACATTTTTCAGGCAAGCGACCCATAATTCTGGGTCATTAAGAATTACATCTAAAGGAATTCCATCAGGTCCTGGTGCCTTGTGCTTTTTTGAAAGGGACACTGCTTCAATCATTTCTTCTTCCTTGATCTCAGCATTTAGTGGTGCCCACTCTTTGATGGGGCAAACTGTTTTGTTTCCCTCTAAGCTAAGTCAAAGAATAATTCCCTAAAATAAGATTCCCAAGTACTGGGATTGATATAATTTTCAATAATATCTGGGTGATCTTCCCATCCTCTATCCACCGTGCACCAGTAAATTCTATTATCTTTTGACCAAACTGCCCTCACAAATGCTGACCATAATGTTGTCTTAAATTTCACTCTTTTATTTTCCAGAAAATATTTCTAATCTTTCCTCATTTTATTTAGTCTGGACTTATTTTCCCTCATTGGGTTGATTCTTATAGCTCTGGCAAATTTATTGATTTCTCTTTTAGTCATTTTACACTCAGCGTCATACCTCCTCTTGCCCTTTATTTCTTTAATGCAAGAAGCTTTTAATAATATAGATGAAATCTTCTGCATAATATTTTCTATATCCTGAAGACTTTCTACAGGATCCTTATTGTGTGCAATGTCCATAATCCTCTCCCTAGCCCTACATTCTGTTAGAAGTTGGTTTGACTGATAGTTTTCTATCAATTCCCACTTTACCCCCATTTTAACCATTATAAGTCTCTTCTCTTTTTTAGTTGCAGGGTGAGTTTCTATCCACAGATTTATCTGTGCTTCTATTGGGCTATGTTCACTTTCAGCCCTAGTACCTACTTTCAGATCCCTGAATAGTATAAGTATATTAATACTACCAACACAAATCATCTGTTGAAGCTACCTTAGTTCCTGTATAGGTATATACCCCACTGGGGTCACCCCTTGATCTACCATTTATGGGAAGGAAATTACTGTCTTCCAAAATGTTTGATGAGTTCTTACCTCTTTCACATTGTTTATGATCCATCACCTTTCATTTCTTTATCAGAAAATTCAGACCTTGGGCTGCACAGGCTTCATTTATTTCTCTGGTTGGCTCCAGGCACTGCCCAGCTCTAGCATTAAACTTACCCACTAGTATGATACCACAGTCAGGATTATTTTGTGTACACTCATCCAATAATCCCACCAGTTTATCAAGTGTTTGTGTGTCACCATATCTAGATCCTGCAGGTGGTATATATACATTTAAAATTGTATATTCCATTTTGTTAATTACTAATTTGACTGCCAATATATGACCTGAATTTACTTCTATTTCAGTCTGTTCTACTTGCTTCAGGATTTTACACTATGTCATTAGTCCCCAAGATAATCTACCAAATTTCTTATTACTTTCAGCTTTCTTGGAAAAACATTATATCCACCAATATTTATTTTATCTCCTGTCCAGGTTTCCTGAACACAAATATTTTTTTTTAAATTAGTATTTTATTGTTTTTCAGCACTTACAAAATGACATGACACTGGTACCAAAATGACAAGGCTATAAAATTAAATAAGATAACAATACAAGGAAAACAGTGACATGTCCCCCTCCTCCCTTCCCACCCTACCTACTCCCCTTCCTTTTCAATCCCAAAATTATCTACCACTTCCCCTTCCTCCCCATACCTCCTCATCTCAGCTTACATGTGTGTTAGCCCAGTCCTTACAGAAAACAAAGAGCAACACAGAGAAAAGCATTGGATTGACACAAATAAGAGGAGGTGTCCTTCCTCCACAGTAGGAGTAGGTTAAACCCTGAATGTCACTGAGCCAATTGGACACCAACTTGGAGCATGTAGGTAGTATGCATCCCAGCCCATATCTTTTTATATCTGGAAGAAGGATGACCTGGAAATACCTTGAACTGATCCACATGCAAATTAAACAAGAGGTCTTGAAGCCATTCTATATAAGTAATCTTTTGTGCATCAATCCAGTGCCTTAAAACAAGCTTCTTCAGTGTCAATACAATCATTGCCATGTGATATCTACGCACTCTGACCTTAACCTTGGAATAATTCCCAATGAAACATATCTCCGGAGTGAAGAGGTTCTCCAGACCTAACAACGAGTTGGCTTTATCCCAAATTTCTGTCCAGAGGTCCTGAACGGGGGGGGGGGCAGTCCCAGAAGATATAACGAAGAGAACCTTCTCCCAGATTGCATCTGCTACAAATTGTAGTAGGGATCTTGCCAATCTTAAAAAGTTTTATGGATGTATAGTACAAGTTATGCAAAAATTTTAATTGTGTAAGTCTCAGCCTGTCTTGTGATAAGTAAATTTTAAGTTCCTTCCCAGACTTAACTCCAATTAGTGTTAGGGTCTGGGAATTGTCCAGCCCAGTATTTGGGGCCTCCCTCCTGAGTGGTAGATGTCAGGTCCAAGAAGGAACTGTACACCTGGGCTATTGCATGAGGAAGATGTGCTACTTCCACCATGGATGTAAAGAATTCAGAAAACTTATCCTCGGTGATAAATTGTCTATTTAATTGGCTTAATAAATGAGATATTTGGAATATCTTGAACATCTGTCCTGATCCTAGGGAATATTTATTAACAATATTGGTCACAGGGATACTCTTCCCTTCTGGATCTAAGAAATCCTTTATTTTCACATTTTGGAGCTGGGGGATCCATAGTTTAGGAATCTTTTTTGCCTCCTATTCTAAAATTCAGATTATTCGTCAACAGCTGGTTCCAGTCTTGGGTGTGTTTATATTTAAAAAAACACACACAACTGAGCATGGGATCTTACCGAAACCCCTATGGGAGAGTGGGGAATATTAAGCGGTAGATTTTTAATTGTACTGTAAAATAACGTAGATGTGTATACGTGTGTTGTAGCTAATATTCTTCTCTCTAGTACTAACTATAGTGGCACATATGGCAGCCGGGATAACATTTCTTCATTAGACATCCATTTCATATACTTAGAAATCTGACTGGCCCAGTAATAGCCCCCAATATGTGGTAGTCTCAAGCCACCCCAGTCTTGATTGCCATCAATTTTTGATAGGCTCTTCTAGGGGGATTGGCAGCCCATATAATGGAAGAAATGATGGAATGGGCTTTCCTGAACCATTTAATGGGTAGTCAAACATTAAGCATATGCAATGGATAGAAGATCCTAGGCAGGATATTCATTTTAACTATATTGATGCATCCCCAAAGAGAGATAGGAAGGGATGACCATCTGGAACACTCTTGTTGAATAACATGAAAGTTGTCATCAAGATTTAGTTTTTTCATAAGGGAGTCAGATTTAGTAAGATAAATACCCAAGTATTTCAAGCATTTAGGAGTCCATTGAAGCCCTAAATGTGAGATATTGTTCTTTAGTAGTCTGTTATTTACGGGAAAGACCATGCTCTTATCCAAATTAATTTTATAATTGGAATAGGTGCCGAATTCTAAAATAATTTGCAAGGTAGCCTCAAACACCACAGCGGGATTGGTAGAGTGGAGCAGAATATCATCTGCATATGCCAATAGTTTGAGGTCAAGACCATGCAAAGAAATACCCAGAATTAAAGGAGAACTTCTGAGTTTGAAGAGCAAAGGTTCCAGATAGATATTCAAAAGAAATGGAGATAATGGACACCCTTGACGAGTTCCCAAGTGAAGAGAGAATCTTTCTGAAAAAACTCCATTACAATAAATGCTGGCTTTGGGGGTTTTATAGAAAGAGGCAATCCAATTGATAAATTCCTTTGGGAACCCAAATTTACCCATTGTGGAAAATAGAAAGTCCCAGTTCACACTGTCAAAAGCTTTCTCTGCGTCTGGGGACAGTAACCTGGCTGGAACATCGGAATCCCTGTACGTGGAGAAAATGTGTGACAGTTTCCTCAAATGATCCGAGGAGTTCCTCCCCTTCATGAAGCCTACCTGATCTGGATGGATTATGGAGAGTACAGCCACCACCAATCTGTTTTCTAATAGTTTAGCAATAATTTTCATGTCATAATTCAATAAGGAGATAGGTCTATAGTTAGTTAACATTTCTGGGTCCCAACCCAATTTATGTAAAACAATAATTAGGGCCTCCAGAAAACTGTCATCCATTTCTTTTCCCTCTAAGAACCACTTAAACAAACGACCTAACCAGGAAGTTGTTTTTTTAAAGGATTTCAAAAAATTAGGAGAAAACCCATCAGGTCCGGGAGCTTTATCAGAAGGAAGGGACTTTACTACGTGCTCAAACTTCTGTCTCAGTTATGGGAGCCACCAATACTAAATTTCTGTGCTTCTGATAATTGTGGCAATGGGAGGGCATCAAGATAATTATCCAGATTTTGTTTCCCGGGAGAGTTAGACATAGGGCCATAGAGGTCTTGATAGTAATTCACAACTTCCTGAACTATTCTCTTGGGGTTCACTTGTATGCTGTTATCCTGCCTAAATCTAATACCTTTAATAATTCTGGAGGCTTCTTGAGATTTCAACCAGAAGGCCAGCAACATACCAGTTTTTCCCCCTGATCCACGTAATTAATTTTGGTGTGCATTATGGTGTACTCAGCTTTACCAAGCAAAAGGGAGCTGTATTGGGCCATTAAGCCCAGTAGTTTAATTCTATCACTTTCCAGAATAGAAGGTGATAGCTCCTTTTCTAGTTGACGGATATTCTTTAGTAAAGTGAGGGCTTCTTGTTGTTTAACTTTTTTCCTGTAGGAAGCTATTCTAATCAATTCCCCTTTTAAGATGCACTTCAAGGCACACCACTCTAGGTTGGTTCTGCCTGTCGAGACAAGATTAGACTCAGTATAGTGGTCAATTGCCTTTGAAATGTCCTTGACAACTGTCTCATCTCTCAATAATTGATTTTTCAACTTCCAGCTGGTCTCTTTGGGAACATTAGGAGTCAAATTTAGTGAGCACCATACTATTGCATGATCCAAGATAACTCCTGGTTCTATGGCACTATCAATGACCCCTGGTAAAAAACTATGACTAATTAAGAAATAGTCAATTCTGGTAGATGTACCATGAACAGTAGATCTAAATGTATACTCTTTCGAAGAGGGATATGAAACCCTTCAGGGATCAATCAATCCTAGTTGATCTGAAAAGTCCCAGAAAGCTCTCTGTGCTGGTGAGAGACCAGATCTTCTGACTCCTGAACTGTCCAGGTTAGGGGTGAAGGACAAGTTCCAAACCCCTCCTAAAATCAGAGGAAAAGAAACATAGGGGAGTAGGTCTGTAAGTAACTTAGAAAAAAAGGCTGGAGAATCAAGATTGGTGCCATATATACAACATAGCACCACTTCTGTGTGATCCAGTAAACCCTTTAGAATTAAGTATCTACCTCCTGGGTCTTGTATGCAGTGCTCACAGTTAAAAGATATGTTACGGGAGAATAATATGGCTACCCCTCTGCTTTGAGTACTGTCCACTGCATTAAAAACCTGACCTATAAATTACCTTCTGAAGAGTGAGCTCTCAGAGACTAATAAATGGGTTTCTTGTAGGAATGTGACAGCCCCTTTAAAACAGTTTACATGCTTTAGGATCTGATAACGTTTAACTTTCTTTCTGGCACCCCTGATATTCCAAGTAAGCAGTTTTATACTACCTGTCATTTAGTGTTACCATGACAATAGAATTGTAAGTCAAAATGCAGTAATTAACTCCTATCAATAATAACATCAAGCTGAGGTCATCCAACCCACCCCCAACCCCAAATCCCAAACCTTTTATTCCTTTAGAAAATTCAACACAAGACCCAAAAAACTTTTGTTTAAACCCTTGAGGCTCACAACTTTGTTCAGCCTTGATTGTTGTGAAAAACATAAACACCTCCCACCCCGCCAACCTAAAAATCTTAAGGTACGTGATAAACAGAAACAACGATCGCCATCTCCACCCTCCCACTCACCCGTGTCATTACTAATAATTGTACAACATTAACCCCAAGTTCTAAACTTTAAACTATTTTAAGAACCAGATATAATATAACAGGTACACTAAGGACATTCACTAACTAGGAAATCGAAACCTTATTATCTTTAACATTATAAAATTATTTAAAGGTCTATAAAATTGCTAGATACGTGATCTATTTGACCACAGCCAAGCTTGATCTGTCTTAACAGCAAACAAAAAATTATTATATAAGGGCGACCTCATGTGTCCGTAGTAGGTATTGCACCTAGATGAACAAAGCCAGTATTTAAACAAGTTATTACATACATTAGTATTGAAAAAGTAAACTGCCTAGCCCCTTGCCCCATAAGACAGCAAAAAATAAAACCTCCTGTAAGCTTAAACAATAGATGAGTTTAACGATAAATGTCTGTAGTAGTCAGGTCTCATTCAGCCGTTTAACAAGTATTCAGATACAAAATCTGAAAAAAGATTCCCGGAGAGTTCACTAGTCTTTCTGTGGGGTGGGAAAGAAAAAAAAAATTGTAGGCATCCTTTTAGAAGCTTTATCAGAAATTAAACAGATACCCTGTCACCCAAACACTTTAAAAAATTGACAGACCTAAAGCAAACCATTTTCCAAAAGATTCAATGCTTTTTAACAGCCTACCAGCTGGCAGCAACACCCCAAGAGAATATATAACTCGGGTCACTCCTTCATCAGTGATCTTTAAATAAATTTGGAAATGTAGCTCTCAGGATGGTTTCCGCAGTCTTCGGCTCTTCAAAGCTAGTCCAAGGCCCCCTCGATCAAGACTTGAAACTCCGATGGGTAAAGCATCTTAAATTTTATCCCCGCTGGTATGAGCTTGTTGACAAGGGGATGAAATAGGGCTCTGCACTAATGAACTGAGACCGGGAGGTCTTGAGTGACTCGTATTTGAGCTTCACCCCATTTAATTTGATTCAGGCTCCAGACCTTTGTCAGGAAGTGCTGCTTCTCTAAATAGCTCAGAAAGCAAGTAATTAAAGGTCTGAGGGGCATCTACTGCTGGAATAGGGTGCAGGGATCAGTGAGCCCTTTCAATAGAGTAAGAAGCTCCATATGGAGAGGGGTCTGCCAACTTTGCAACCAGCTTTTGGACAAAAAGGACTGTCAGCTCCCTCTTCTTTCTCTGGCAGCCCCATGAATATGATATTATTGTGCCTACTGTGCCCCTCCAAATCCTTGACTTTGGATTCTAGTCAAGCCATCTTCTATCTAGCCAGTACCAACTCCAGCTCTATTCTCTCCAGGTGCTTCTCTATAGATATGATGTGTACCTCATTTTCTCCCACCCATGTCGAGACATTTTCCAAGTGCCGTGGTGTTAGATTTGAGCTCCACTGTTAGCTATCTGAGTTCTTCACAGAATGGTTTAAACTCTATTAGTAACCGATCCACTGTTAAAACATTCAGAGCTTGCATTTGGGAGGTACGATCATCTGAGGTAGATTGCGGCCTTGTTTTCTTACTGGGCTTTTCTGGTGTAGAAGGAGGCATGCGTTTTGGTAGTGCTTGCCTCATTTCTACTTCCATACTATGACGGAAAACTGCAGATAGGTCTTTTAGAGTGGTTCTAGTCTTCTAAGAAAACTTATACTCTGAGGTTTGGAGTAAAAGTAGCAGTTTTAAACATAAATTAAGACACAGAGTGAGCGGGAGACATTCGGAGTGCTGCTACTCGTGATCCTGCATCACGTGCTCTCACAACACAAATACATCTAAAAAGTTTCAGATAATCTATAAATGATGGATCTACTAATCTATCTGTCATTCGTACCTCATTCCATGATAAGATGTTAAACTTTTCTCATGCAGCAGTATAGTGCAGTGGTTAAGGGCACTACGCAGCAAACCTAGAGACCTGGGTTTGAATCCACAGCCCCCACTTGGATACTGTGTGACCCTAAGCAAGTCACTTAACTTCCTTGTGCTCCCTGGTTGCACCAGGAAACAAGTTCCGGCTTAGTGTGTCTTTTCTGGTTAAATAATTTCCCCTCCCCTTCCTTTTGTTCCTCCTTAATTCTATGCTGTGATGCTGTCTCATATTCTTTTAAATCCTTTCTGTAATACCCCAGCTGTCATTCTTCTGGTTGGTTCTGCAGGATCTGATAGCTGTTAGAGGTCTGTATTAAGTTTAACCACTGTTCTGATTTTGGTGCTTCCTCTTTTACTTTTTTGATTCCTGTTTCTCCATGTAAATAGATTTCTATCTTCTCTAATATTGAAGTATTAGACAAGATCATCTGGTAATCTATTTCATTATTTACCCAAACTGTAATTTGGCCATTGTTTTCCCATCTCATCACCTTTTTGATTACTTTATTCAGTTTATTTTGTCTTAATAGATTCTGTAACAGCTCAACTGTTTTATTCTGAGATTTTTCTTATTTTCATTCAAAAAGCTACTAATTCCAAATATAATAATCTGGAATTCTTGTCTGTCATTCTGTACCTTTTTTAATCCTTCAGAATATTCTAGAAAGATGTTTTTTATATTCACCATCTTCTCTAGTTCAAAACCAAGAGCTTTTGGGCCAGATATTCAAAACTTTGCCCCGGGGCTAAATTAGCACTGCCCGGCATGCAAACTTAGCCCAGAGCACAAAACAAGCCATATTCAAAAGGAATAGCCCGGGGCAAACAGCTTCTGAATATAGCATGGGAATGAGGCCGGGCAAACTGGGCTGGGAGTGCAGGACAAACTTAGCCCTGGAATAAGACAGCTCTGAATATGGCAACCAGGAAGTGCAAACCACAACAGCAACACAGTGCACAGCAATGTGAAGGTAGGTAGAGGTGAACTATGTGGACAATGTGTGTGCCAGCAAATGCGTGGACACAGTACAGCTGCAGGCAGAAGTGTATGTGAAAGTACAGTGTGCAAAACTGTAAAATAATTCCTGAACTGTTAGCACAGAGTTAACACATTTGCGTGGGTTTAGCGCAGGGCTAAACCATTAGCCCGGTGCAATCACGTTTGCCCGGCGCTAAACTTTGCCATATTCAAAAGTGACATGCAAATGAGCCTACTTATGTAGTCTGTGGGCAAACATCCAGATTAGCATCTCATTATGCCCTGATTTGCATGCAGTTTGCACGGTTAACTGTTTAGCCCTGCTTAAACCCAAGACAACTTCTAAGGCGCTTGTGCAAACAGCTTGGGGAATATTACATGCTCCTGAACACTACTCCACATGCACTGCTGCCTGCAGTTGTACTGGGACAACACAGCATAGGCATATATGGTGGTGGTGCTGCATGCAACTGTCACCTTGTAAGTCATGCTACAGTGCACAGCAAACACTACAGTAGCAAGGGGGTCAGTAGTGTGTGGACACAGCAATGCCTATGGTGTGTAGGGCAGTGACGATGACTGCACTATACACAGTGAGAGGCCCAACCTACAGCTGTTTACTGACAGTGGACATTACTGTTATGCTGTTGTGTGATCCACAAATGCTGCACCTGTGGCATGGGATGCTTACAGTGACATGTACATTTCTGGCTTTGTGTGCTATGGCAGCTGTACAGCTGTGTGGTATGTGGCCGGGGGGGGCATATATTATCCAAAAAGCACACTGGTGTTGGGGTATTCCCAATACTGGCCCACGTGCACTGCATGATTTGTCCCAGCCTTGTGGCCACACCTGGTCTGCTTGTGCACACCACCCATACATGCTCCCTCAGCATCCTCCCATGCCCACAGTGCTGCAAGTGTGTGCTGGCATCTGTTGGTGTCCACAGAAGTGTGGTCCACAGGTGTGTGCTGTATGGCCACACTGCCATGCTGTCCACTGGTGGCAGGGTCACCACTTACTGCCTGGCATGGCTGGGACTGGTGGTAGATGATTGCATCACTGTGATGCCATCAGTTAGCAGCATGCTTCCTCTATGTTTGGCTTTATCTATGTGTCATACTTATTTGCTAGGGTCACGCAAAACCCACGCTAAACCCGTGCAAACACCACGCAAAGCCATAGTGTCGCACAAAGCTGATTGCCCAGGGTTAAGACAAGCTTTTCCTGGCGGTAATGTGCACCGAGCTAAGTCACGCAAAACCACTTAGCACGACACTAGTCACTGAATATAGCATTGCGCCTGTATTTATGTCAGTTTGCCCCTTGCATACCTTATAATTTTGCTCGGCGCTAATGCAGTTTGCCCGCATTATTTGGCCTTTTGAATATAGCAGACCCATTCTAATTCCGAGCTAAACCTGCACAAACAGTTTTTGCCCGGCACAAAATTTTGAATATCTGGCCCTTTATCTTTTATCTCTGATTTTCTATCACCTTAAGAATGTAGCATTGGTCTGAAATTAATAGAACCGACTCTACATTGTCCAAAGGCCTTATGACACTCAAGTTATTCAACATTGTGTGTTGTTTTTCATTTCCTTGTAACACTGTCCCCAAGAAATGTGTTAAATGTTGGTTGAATTGTTCTTCTGTCTCTTCTGGTATTATAGCCACCTTATTTAGGGGCAGAACACAGTCAATTTCAAGAGTCCTCCTAAGGAGGCTTTTTAATTTAACTTGCAGCTCATCCTCTTTGTTAATATTAAAGCAATTCCCCATATTCTTGTCACCAGCAATTTGTTCTTTTTCCTTATTTTGGTCTTTTGATAGTTCTTCCTTTCCTTCTCCCTTTTTCTTATTTCTTTTTTCTGCCTTTTTTATCTTTAATGGTTACTGAGTTCTTGTATCCTTCTTTGTCTTTATTTTATTAGTCCCTATACTTTGCTTAAGGCCATTATTGTTCTCCTTTTTGCTAATTTTAGATTTTGTCTTTATTTCTGTTTGACAACTTCTGGTCATTAGAGCTCCTTATGTCTGCAACCTCACTTCTACTGTTACCATCTCCCTGATAGTCTGGGGTATTACCTCCTTTTGATTCCACAGTGGTCTTTTGTTGTCCCTCTATCCTTGACTCATTCAAAGGGCTACCTACCTACCCAAATTAATTTGCTAGATTCTTCTTTCTCCTGATGCCTCTGTTTTGCCTTCCTTTCTTGTTTTAACCCCTTGTCCCATAGCTGGGGGTTATCTGTTCTTAGTTTTTTGCAAATATTGTCCTGCCTATCGCACTCTTGAGGAAACATAATTAGTTCTTCATCTGAATCTTCAGTTGACTCTAGCCCTGATTCTACTAAAGTAGCTATGTGTGAATTAGGAGGAAGACTTAAGTCCTGTATGCTTAAATTCTTGGGAATCCTTGTTTTCTTTTAATCCCTGTCAGGAGGTCTAAACTTCACTCTCAGGTTCTTGGTAATATTGGGAATGCAAGAAATTACAGACACGTTGTATAAGAGTAATAAACTTGTTTATTACTACCAAAGGGATAAATCACAGTTGCCCTAAGCAGTTTTTACCAATATGAACTGGGAGCCAATGGTAAGCATTTCCTATACCTCGAGGTTTCTTTGTGTCTCTTGGGGTCTCCGAGGTATAAGACTCAGTGTCTCACATTATATACCTATGATAATTAGTATGGTTACCATAAGCTAGAGACATTTCTAGTTACAGAGATGAGCCCTATTGGCTAAATTAGAGGTGACTCCACGGTCCAAGATAACATTATACAATTTTGTAGTAGTCATTACTTTGTGAAACAAAAGAGTACAGTCAATACACAAATCAGTGTAATAGTACAAATCACCAAAAGGTGGCAATGCTGACTTACATATTATAATCATTACAAGAACACAGATGTTCTAACGTCTTATGAGTGAGAAATACATAAAAAGTATATATGTATTAGGAAGCAAAATGTATAACAATAATATGCATACATATCCTGACATCTACTCTTGTACGGTAGATGCCTTTAACCCTATATGTTAGTATAACATATGCCTAAGTACTAGCTGTCTAGGGTGTACCTGTGGGGGTACCAATAAGGTTGCCGGGACCTTGTGTAACATAAACACCAAATATTGCCTGCACGTGGTCGCCAATTGCCAGGAGGTCTAAACCTCACTCTCAGGTTCTTGGCAATATTGGGAATGCAAGAAATCACAGACACATTGCATAAGAGTAATAAACGTGTTTATAACTACCAAAGGGATGAATCATAGTTGCCCTAAGCAGTTCTTACCAATACGAATCGGGAGTCAATGCTAAGCATTCCCTATACCTTGAGGTTTCTTCATGTCACTTGGGGTCTCCGAGGTATAAGACTCAGTGTCTCACATTATATACCTATGATAATTACTATGGTTACTGTAAGATAGAAACATTTCTAGTTACAGAGATGAGCCCTATTGGCTAAATTAGAGGTGGCTCCATGGTCCAAGATAACATTATACAATTTTGTAGTAGTCATCACTTTGTGAAACAAAAGAGTACAGTTCTTACACAAATCAGTGTAGTAGTACAAATCACCAAAAGGTGGCAATACCGACTTACATATCATAATCATTACAAGGACATAGATGTCCTAACATCTTATGAGTGAGAAATACATAATAAATATATATGTATTAGGAAGCAAAGTGTATAACAATAATATGCATACATATCCTGACATCTACTTTTGTACAGTAGATGCCTTTAGTCCTATATGTTAGTATAACATATGTCCAAGCACTAGCTGTCTATGGTGTACCTGTGGGGGTACCAATAAGGGTGCAGGGACCTCATGTTACTCCCCTATACTAGGAGTATTTCTCCATGTAGTCTCACTATTTTTATTGACTACTGGTTTTTCCTCTATTTGCTGAACAGAAACTGGTGTCAATAAATCAATTTGTTCCTATTTTCTATACAGATTCCTTTAAAAAAGGAAAGATCCAATTAATTAAAATGAGTTTCTCATAAATCATAGCATTAGCCAAGAGAGGATCCCTCAAGGCCTGTGTGACCTCTTTTGTTAGAGTCCCTAAATTTAACATATCAGGTTCTATGGAGCTCATGAACTGAGTACTATCCTCCTGGGATCATCTGATCTTATTAGATGGTTCCGCCCATTTCTCCTGGTCTTCCTCTTGGCCAGAAAATACTTCATAGATAAATATCGAGCCATTAAGGCCTTGTTTAAAGTCTTTAATTTTTTGCTCAATCCTTTTATTGGTTTTGATTGTTTCCCTTATTTCCTCAACTGTTTTATTAACTTCCTTGTTTTCTAGATTTATAATATCTGAAGTCTGGTAGTTAATCTCCTTACTATTAAGTCCCATCTGTACAGGTGTACTCTGGCCTATCAAATTAGGCAAAATTGTGTGATCTAATCTCTTGATTTGTTTTTCTCTATTCTTATCAAATAAGTCCTTTATGAGTGGTTGTACTGTAACAATTTAGGTTTAGTAATATTTTTAGCAGGTCTGTGGCACCCCGTGGAGCTCATACTCCCATTATTTTCATTTGCAGGCATCTGCATTAAATTACTATAATTCCCACTATCCATATCTTCTCCTGATGGATGTTCCTTTTTTACACTGGTCTGCCTCTGAATTTTGTTTTAGGAAGATTCTGTAATTTATTATACCTACAGTCATCATCAATTATTGTACCATTATCTGTGGGTATCGTACCATTCCTTGTTTCTACTGGCATATTGAATTAATATTGTGGTTCCAGAACCCTCCAAAAATGCAATTTACAATGGAAGGAAATGTGTAATATGTATACAATAAACAGGTTATATAAACCCACAGCTAAAAAAATCTGGATAATGCTTCTTGGTTTGTCTTAAATTGTCCTAACTTAAAACAGATTGTAAATAAGGACTGTTCCTATTAGCTACTAATTGTTAATAACCAATAACCATTCAAACTCAAGTTCAAGTTCAACCTCAGACCAACAACAATAAATAGATCTTATCCTGATTAAGCATTAAATAATGTTGAGAAATAAATAATAAATATAAGTATCTTAATTATCTTAAACAAATTAACAACCTTAAAAAGGGAGACCTCAGTGAAAGAAAAAAAAAACAAGCAATCCTTTTGTTCATATAATTCCTTGAGTCCTTGGTACAAATCAAAGTCTGAACTGGATTCTGTATCCCAAATTTGGTTTAACCTTTGACTCATTCACAATTTCAAAACCTCAATTAAAGAGACTGAATATAAATTTTAAAATGTTACTTTCATTTGGTGGTCCCAATTCTTGTATGGTCCTGTATAGTTCAAGGCCACCTGTGATGTTTTTGATTGATTTTCTCAATGCAAAAATGGGCTGATGCTTTTTTTAATTTCTAAAGTGTCCAAGCCACTCAGGGTACCAAGATTCCAATGTCCTGAAGGCCCTTTTCACAAACACGACCCTCTGCACTAAAAACAGTACAAAGAGAGGACAGTGACAGAATCCAGAAATACTGAATAACCTAGTTATTAACACACTGTCAAAGACTCTTAAATAATAGTGCTAGCACTAATATTACACCCTTTACACCCTTTAACCAGTACTTACTTTTGATATAGGGAGAGTGGGTTCACCACGCTGAAGTGTCTCTATCTCTCTCTAGTGTTTGGCTAAAAAAATGGCTACTGCAGTAAGTTGTACTCACTCACACTGCTGTTCTGTCATTTCATGAGAATATCAAAGCCAAGAGAATATAAAGAATATAAAGCAAATCAACAGTTACTGAGATATTGATTTTTCCAGAACGGTGGCTATAGTCTGTTACACCGAACACTAGTTTATTTTAATATCCCATTCTAAAAAATCACAGCTATTGACATCTTTAAACATGCCACAATAAAAGTACTATAGGGCATGTACTCCCTTTTTTAAAAAAAAGTAGTACATCAACTGTGTGGAAAGACAAGAAAGCTGTTAAGCTGCATAAGCTATGCAACTGCCCTTTCCACCTGGGTGCACAAAATGGTGATCTGTCCAACTCGATGCCAGCTCATGTGCTTTAATGAGAACTGGTCTTATGCTCAACTGGACAAATCAGGATATCACTTCCTGAAATTGTCATGTGAATACCACAGGCTCATACATCTAGTAAATGTAATAGAAAACATAAGGAAATAGCATGATACAGTTTCAGTAATCTTGTATTATCTTATATACCTCATATTGTAACATCAGAAATGACTAAAGACTAGGACAAGGGTAAGTAAGGGCTATGAGAGTCAGAATTCAATGTACTAAAACTATACTAAAATTATGTGGCAAGTTGTTAATAAATAAAAAAAAAATAATAATAATAAAACAGTATCAGACACCTGAGCACTTGTAACACTTGTAAAAAAAAATACATACTTTAAGCTATAATAAAATGTAGTAAAATACAATATACAATATGTAGTTGACAGGAAATTCTCTAGAATGGCCTCTAAAAGAGACACCAGTCTGGTAGGTTTACTTTTGCTTTTAATTGCATTCCTTCCAGAATTCAAGTCATAAAAGTCTCGAAGTTCAAAGAAAAAATTCTGGAACACACTTGTGTAGGTTAGCTAGGCTCAAATGTGGGCTATCAAGGCCAATAAATCCCCATGGGTCTTACTGGAATTTTCTCCTTGTCTGGGAGCTCTTTCTACCACCAAGAACTCCACCCAACACTAGAAAGTCCAGAGGCCTTGCTCAACTCCTCCACTCACTCCTAGTGCTGAGCAGCCACAAATATATATTGGAAAGGTTGGCAATAATAATGGTGGGATACCTTTTATAATAAAAAATCAAGCATTTGCTGACTCCTGCTACATCCGGTCCTCCACAGTGGGCTAGTGACTGATTGTTCACTTCCAGCTCCAACACCCCATTTGTATTTGTGCAAAAAAAAAAAAATATAAACAATAGGATGTGAAAAATGACAGCTGTACTGTTCACAAGGTGATGTGAAAAACTGGCTATCTTAAAAATTTGGAGTAAACATTTTTTTTAATTACCAAAGGTAGGTGTATATGTAGAAACATTTTAATGAATGCTTATTACTCAGCCATTTTTAAAATCTAGATTTAGTGTTTGCCGTATTGGTCCTTGTAAGAACAGATCCAGAAGCAAATGATTTGATATCTTTTAATGGACCAACATAGATGTAACAACAAGAACAGAGTTCTCTAGCTTTCAGACGAACAAGTCCTTCATCAGAAGCGTAATGACAATTATTTAGAAAAAAAACAGTACTTTTAACAACTAGATCAAGCAGAAAAAAACAGAAAAAAATCCCCATTGGTTTAAAATATTTAAAAAAACAGAAGATGATGTCAGAGAAGCTACACAGTACCATGTTACCTTAAGCTGGGAGGGTCCCAGGGTCAAAGGTGATTGGTGCAAAGCACATACAAAGAATTCCACTGCATATAAATTCAATTGACATGAGATAACATTACTTAGGCAGATGGCTCTTAAATCAAGCTATGAGTGTCACAATGTGTATAAGAATGCAATTACTGAAAAATAACCCCCCGCCCAAATTAAAGACATATTAAGATTGTCTTAGGACTCCAAGAAGTTTCAATGTATCTATTACAGACAAGAAATTACCAATAAAGCTGTCTTAAAAAGATCAGTACACACTGTATGATGTGTAAAACTAAGTTGGACCCATTACCCAGCTATACTCTGCAGCTAGATAGTATTCCCCATAAACTTTAAAAGCCTCTAGTGTAGTAACAGAACTTTATAAATGATAATATAACTATAAATTGACAGTATAAGCGTCAAACAAAAAACTCTTGTCAAGGACCACCAAGGAATTAAGAACATGCAGCCTGATATGTACTGATGTCAATAAATTCTCAGTGTATAATAACTTGACGTACTGAAAGTGTCTAAGGAATCTGAATAAGAGATAAAAATTAGATTCTCTCCTCCTCTCCATACACACAACACAACACACCCTACCACACCCCACATCCCCATAATGCGGTGGGGGGGAGGAATAACTAGTTTTAAGGATAAATACACACACACACACACAAACACACACACCCTCCTAATGCACCTTCATTCACATCAATCATTGCAATTGTTCCCCAAAGGAATTCAACTTGTCATGAAACCCCAAGTAAAAGGGATCATGTATCTTAATATCTACAGAGCAAAAATGTGACACTATTTAACCTTACTCCTATCTGCATAGTAACATCTCCAAGGATTCTGGATAGAACCACAGTGAAATAAAACTGCCACTCTCCCCAAGGTAAGGTAACTAGAAGTAAATATAAAGTATGTGTGTAAGACAAGAGTCCTAACATAGCTACATTTCCACAAATCACCACAATATTAACCTAATGTAAATAGATCTGTCAAGGACCCCCATGTAAATGAAATCTCGCACCCCAATATGTTCCGAGTTAAAAAAAAAATATGACAGTCTATAATAAACCTGCTGTATGTACAGTAACAGGCTAGGGAATCTGAATAGGATGCAATGGAATCCACCCCACTCCCAGGTGAAGGTAAATAGTAAGGAGGAATTAATATTCATTATGTGTGTGAAATAAGAGTAATAACACACTGTGACTCCATGTATCTAAATAAATGCCTACCTCAATGTGATAGCAAGCCCAACACCTGCTATATTCACATACCTCCCAACATATACACACACACACACACACACCCATACGTACACACACCCATACACACCCCACATGTGCTGAAGTCCTATAATATGCCAGTCTGAAGAAGAAGAGGTCTGTGGATGTTTAATTCTGTAATGTCCCATGAAATCCAGATCTATGTTCATCCCGTCTGCAACCATATTAAGATGTAAAATAAGTTTAATCTCAAAAGCTTGTCTTTGTTGTGTGTTTTTGAGATTTCCTTTTAAGACCATTACTGACATATCTGAAATTGAGTGGTCAGGCTGGGAGAAGTGTTGCCCCACTGGTTTTTCAGTCTTCTTTGTTTTAATAGTATGTCTGTGCAAGTTCATCCTAGTGTGGAACTGTTGGCTTGTCTTTCCAACATAACCTGTTTGTGGACATCTCTTGCACTGAATGAAATAAATAACATGTTGTGATGTACGTGTATAACTCCCATGTACCTTGAATTGTCTGTTTTGTGAAGTAACCACACAGTCCAAGGTGGAAATGAGCTCACAAGTCTTATAGGTGTGTTGATTGCAGGGTTGTGTGCCATTTTGTGTCATGGTATTCTGTTCTGGTGAAAGCTTGCTCCAAATAATTAGACTGGCTAAATTTGGTGGTTGTTTAAAAGATAGTAGCAGTAATTCCTTAAAAATACAATTAAGGGTCTCATCCTCACTAAATATTGGGTGGAGATCTTTAATAATCTTATGCAGAAGTTCAAGGTCTGGATAATATATGACTACTAAGAGTATTCTGTCTGTAGCTGTCTTTTCTTTATACTGAAGTAGTTGTCTTGGTATTTGCGTTGCACTTTCTGTTATCCTATCAATTTCTCTGGAAGAGTGTCCATGCTCAATAAAGGTGTTTTCAAAATAGCTAAATGTGTGTCTCTGTCATCCTCATTTGAACAAATACGGTGACATCGGAGTGCTTTGGGTGATTACTTTTCTTGTGTAGGTATCTCCGTCTGTCTGTTGGCTTCCTGTAAATACATTTATGTAAGGTTCCATCTTTAATGGTGACTGTGGTGTCCAGAAAAGACAAGACAAGAGTTTTTTGTTTGACACTAATACTGTCAATTTATAGTTATATTATCATTTATAAAGTCCTGTTACTATACTAGAGGCTTCTGAAGTTTATGGGGCATACTATCTAGCTGGAGAGTATAGCTGGGTAATGGATCCAGCTCAGTTTTACACATTATACAGTGTGTTCTGATCTTTTTAAGACAGCTTTATTAGTAATTTATTGTCTGTAATACATACATTGAAACTTCTTGGAGTCCTAAGACAATGTTAGTATGTCTTTAATCCGGGTGGGGGTTATTTTTCAGTAATTGCATTCTTATGCACATTGTGACACTCATAGCTTGATTTAAGAGTCATCTGCCTAAGTAATGTTATCTCATGTCAGTTGAATTTATATGCAGTGGAATTCTTTGTATTTGCTTTGCACCAATCACCTTTGACCCTAGGACCCTCCCTGCTTAAGGTAACATGGTACTGTGTAGCTTCTCTGACATCATCTTCTGTATTTTTAAATGAGTATTTGAAACCAATGGGGATTTTTTCTGTTTTTTTCTGCATGATCTAGTTGTTAAAAGTATTGTTTTTTTCTAAATAACTGTCATTACGCTTCTGATGAAGGACTTGTTCCTCTGAAAGCTAGAGCACTTTCTTCTTGTTGTTACATCTATGTTGGTCCATTAAAAGGTATCAAATCATTTGCTTCTGGATCAGCCATTTTTATGAATTTGTTCATTACATTTTCAACATGGGCTTTTTGGGACCCCACCTTATGAATACTGGCACTGTCATTTCATTAATCGGTCCTGAAAGGTGATTTCACACAGCAACTGTGAAATCACCTTCCAGATCTGATTAGCGAAACAGCAGTGACAGTGTTCATGAGGTGGGGTCCCAAAAATCCACATTGAAAATTTGGTGACAAAATACCTAAAAATGGCAAAGTTATGAACCTAAGCTCAAAACACCATTGAAATACATTATAAGGCACTTATCTTTATTCTTCAGTTTGTGGTTTGGCTTTGAAGAGTACAAACATGTCCCAATCCATAGAAGATGACAGCAGACAACCTCTAGTGGTAAATAAAGGGCATTAAGGGGCATGAGGTGGTGGGTGCTCAGTGGGAGTGTTGGGATTAGGGAGGGGGACAGCAGGAACAATGAGGGACATTTTTCTATTTTTCAAGTTTAAAAATTAAAAATATGTTGGAGACTGTTTTCTTTTCTCACAGGTTTTAATTAAAGTCACATTTCAGGATGCTTTGAGTGGGCTTCCCAGTGTCCCACACTGCTGGTGGGGGTGATACATGTCTTGGGACACTGGGATTGGGCTCCCCAGTGTCCCATTCTGCTGCAGAAGGGGGCAGCTTCTGGTGCCAACACGGAAATTGTGCTCCTGATGTCAGCAACTTACAGAAGGGCCTTTGGGACTGTCAATTATATGCATGTTTATCAGCAAGTGGACAGTTAATTTTCAAAAGTGTGTTACATGCAAAAATAGGCTATGCCTATTTTCGTACATACCACATTTTCACATATAGACATCCACTTGCGATCAGGTCAAGCACATCATTGACAGCATTGATACTGTAAGTAATGAAAAAATCAGCTTTGCCATTGTGCTTCTCCTGTGGAGCAGAGGACAAGGCACATGACTGTAAACTAAAGGACCCTGGGCTCACGGCTGTTCTTCCCTCTCTTTTTTTGGCCTTCATCGTGGGCGGAAAAAAAATGGAGAAACTTGTATTGCACCCAGGAACCTTGGGTGTCCCATCCCTGTGCCTTGTCTGCTGTACCACAGAGGAACTTTAGTTAATGAACATTTTTTTATTTAGTTGTCAAATGTCTAAAGCATCTTTGACTGCAACTGAATAGTTAATTTTTGAAAATGTAGCACAAGTGAAAATAAGCTATACGTATTTTTGCACATACCATATTTTCAAACATTAAATATCCAGTTCATAGAAGACAGTGATCCTGTCCCAGTCCACAGAAGATAAGAGAACATGACTTCTGGAGGTATGGGAAGGGGGTATGAAGGGTGGTGGGTGCTCAGTGGGAGGGTCAGAGTGGTGGAGGGGGACTATGAGGGACTGTTTTCTTTTTTCAGGGTAAAAAAACATTGGGGACTGTTTTCTTTTTACTGGTATATTTGAGGACACTGGGAATGGACTCCACAGTGTCCCACACTGCTGGGGGGGGCCTGTAATACTGACACACAGATTGGGCCCCAGATGATGGCACATATTAAACAGAATGGGCTGCAAAGGGGGGCATATGACACCAAGGGTGGTCATCCCAGTGTCAGAATATATATTTAATAAATACAACTATGGAGGGTGGGGGCTGGCACTAGATAATGGGAAAATATATGGGAGGGTGGGCGTGCCACTAGACACCAGGAAAATGTTGGCTCACAACTAAAAGTACAGCCGGCAGTACAAGTTCAAGCTGCAGCTGCACAAGTCAAGAAAATCCTGCTGTTCTTATACAGAGAACATAGCTGAAGCGGTCCTCTCACCAACCTTGGCATCTAGGATTTTGGGTGCCCACAAATGCTGTTTCTGGCCAGTATAAAGAAAAAAACATCAGAATCTAGCAAACAGGTCCCGTTTGGCTAAGTTCTGATGTTTACTTTTTATGTTACATTTACTTTTACATATTTTCTTAATTTTGTCTGTATCGCTAATGAGTAAGCAAGATGGCAGACACAACAGAGCTCTGCACAACTACAACAGACTTTATGTGACCCTGCATGCAAAATGACAGTAGCTCCTGTGAAAATAAAGGAGCTCTGTGAAAACAAACTAGGCTCTGTGTGACACTACATGCAAAAATGCAGTACTTCCTGCGAAAACAAAAGCATTTTTATGCAGGACATCTAACTTTTCACATAGGAAATAATGGGAAAATTTAATAACTTTTGAACACATTAATATTTGTTCACCAAACCTCCAAAAGACACATCTATGAGGCAAAGGCTTTCTACCCAGAACATTCCAGACCACAACCTAAAGCTGTTTCTGAGATTCAGGTGGACAAACAAATGGCAAAAACATGTAAATTTAGGAATTTTTCAACTTTAATAACTTTGGAACGATTCAAAGGCTTCACATGACATTTGTCACATCAAGAGACCTACCCTAGAGATCATGCATGCCAACTGTCATGCAAATCTGTTGAATGGTTCCAAAGTTATTAAAGTTCAAAGATAGAAGTTTGCACTCAACCCTGACTAACTATCTATCTATCTATCTATCTATCTATCTATCTATCTATCTATCTATATATATTAGAGACAAAAAACTCCATTTAATGCATCAGTTAGGTCATTCCACAGCAAAAAAATCTAAGAAATTTGAGGTTAGGGTTGAAAGCCCCCCCTTGGACCCCCAGCCCACCCCCAACCGGCATCAGGGTGTGCATTGGGGTTGTCCACCCTAACTCTCAGCCATCACATGTGTAAAGAAGCTGAGGTATAGGAGAATGAGGTGAGAGTTAGGACCGACGACTCCAATGCACACCCCGATGCTGGTTGCAGGTGGGCTGGGGGGTACAAGGGGGGCTTTCAACTCTAACCCTGAATTTTCTAGCTTTTTTTTGCTGTGGAATGACCCTAACTGATGCATTAAATTGAGTTTTTTGGCTCTAATTTCCCTTCTTTTGAGAATGAGGATAATAAATAATGAAAGGAATGCAGTGGTGGCAGCACAGGGCCCTTTGGGCCCTGCGCTCCCGACATGTGATGTCTTGTTACACAGTAACAGGAACTGCAAAGCAAATGCAAGCGGCAACAGTAATGCACATGGCAAAGCAAACGTAAATGGCAAAACAAATGTTAATAGAAATACAAGTGTAAAGTGATGCCAAAGCAAACAGTTACGTAAATGGAGACATCAAACAGAAGTGCATACAGAACGCAACTGGTAACACACACATCCACGGTACCACAATTGTAAATGCAAATGGTAACAGTAACACCAACAATAACACCCAAGTAAACAGAAACACAAGCACGTACAAAAACGCAAACCGTAATGCACACACTCATGGAACTACAGTTGTAAATGCAAATGGTTATGGTAACAGCAACAATAAAGCCAATAAAAACAGAAACGCAAGCTCATGCAAAAATGCAAACTGTTACACATAAGGTCATGGTACCACAATGGTAAACATAAATGGTAACAGTAACAGCAACAGTAAAGACAACAGAAACAGAAATGCAAGCTCATATGAAAACGCAAACCGTTAAGCACACGGTGGCATAGATGAGAATGGTGATTCGAATGGTAACAGAAGCACAACTGGAAACGCTAACTCCCACAGTAACAAAAGGGCACACCCTTCTTTTCCCTTAAAACTGCATTGAAAAAACTAATTGAAAACAAAGAATGTATGCAATATTGATAATTGCATACATAATTGACTTCGGAGCAGAAAAGTACGACTTGGAATACTAAATTACTTATATCTCAGGAACCATATGACGTAGGAAAAAAATTAAAATTTTGTATGAATTATTACTTTCCTGGCTAGTTTTGTGCTTAGTCCCCAATTGGGGGGCCTAAGCATTTTTTTGACAAAAAGTCCGTATCTTGCACTGTTTCTGAGATACGGGTCCTGAAAGATGCGATGGATGCCATAATGTTTTCCCATGAGACAAATTGTCAACTTTGGAGTGCTGTCACTTTGCCACCCTGTAATATTTTTTCTCCAAACCATGAAAAGGCACATTTGTAGGATGTTGGCTTTCTTCCCTACAAATTTCAGCCCAAAAGACCAAACCGTTATTTTCCAGCAGAGCGGCAAAGAATTCCTGTAATATGGTGGACGCCATAATGTTATCCTATGGGAAAAAGCACCAACTTTGTAGTGCCGTAACTTTGCCGCCCTGTAATACTTTTTGACCAATCCACTAAAAGACACGTCTGTGGAATTTTGCCTTTCTTCCCTTCAAATTGCAAGTAAAAAGACCAAACCATTTCTGAGATATTCAATGTCAAAAATTGGAAAAATTTCCCTATCTATTCCATTATAAAAAATCTGGCCATCTTGTCCCTATTTTGCGATCAAAGAACACAATCAAAGAATCTCATGATCAAAGAATTTGCAGCCTCACAATCAAAGAATTTACAGGCTCATGAAAAAAAGAATAAAAAATTTAATAATTCAAAAAATAGAAGCAATTGCAGTAAACAACTGCCATGGTTCAATTGAATGAAGCCCCCTCAGTAAAACCCACCCTCATTTGACTTCCTAGGACACTCCTGGGCTAAGAAAATTGAATTTTAAATTGGGCCATCTTGTCCCTCGCTCGCGATGCAAGATCATGATCAAAGAATCTCATGATCAAAGAATTTGCAGCCTCACGATCAAAGAATTTGCAGGCTCACGATCAAAGAATAAAAAAAGGGTGAAACATGATTTATTCACTGATTTGAACGAAATCAATGGCATGGTTTGACAGAACGGACCCTCCTGAGCAAAACAAGCCCTCATTTGTGTTCCTAGCCCCACCCCGAGCCGAGATATTAGTGTTTTAGGTCACGATGCAAGATCGCGATCAAAGAATCTCACGATCAAAGAATTCGCAGGCTCGTGATCAAAGATGGTTAGCGAGCCACGAATTAAGATTTTAAAAGCTTATAACTCTATTTTTTGACCAATTTGGATGGAACCAAAGCCATGGCTTGATAGATCCAGGTCCCCTTAGTAAAACCCATCGAAGTTTTACTTCAGAAGTGACCCCTGAGCCAAGATATTTGTGTTTGTGTGATTGGAAAACTGAAAACAAGATGGTGGACCTCGCGGTCAAAGAATTTTGAAAATTCCTTGGGAACAAAGATTCTTGAACTGTGAGGCTACAAATTCTTTGATCGCCAGGCGAGACCAGATGGCCAGAACCCCCATTCTTTGATCGCAAGATATACATATAAATTTTCCCATTGACTTATAATAGGAACTTAAAAGTGCCATAACTTTTGAATGCCTTAATATGTTTTCACCAAACAAAAAGCGGCATGTTCATCCACCAAAGCTCTTTCAAAAAAGCCATCTTCCAGAGTGGTATACCACACAACAGCTGTGCAGGACCACATTAAGAATGCCAAAAGGTGCCTCCAAAAATTGATAATTTTGCATTTTTCAGCGCTCTCGTACATGAAGACCAGCACTCCGACAACAAATGCAATTTGGCAGCTCAAGAGATCTAGTGCACCCCAACCCATGTACCAAATTTCAGGCAAATCCATTAAACAGGTCCAAAGTTATTAATGTCCAAACTTTTGACTTTAGTATGAAACTGGCCACTCAACCCTAACTATAGTGGCATGACCATGCCACTATAATATCTATATATATATATTCTGTATATATATATATATATATATATATATATATATTAGAGGCAAAAAAATCCATTTAATGCATCAGTTAGGGTTGTTCCACAGCGACAAAAGTGAGGAAATTCAGTGTTAGGGTTGAAAACCCCCCTTGGACCCCCCAGCCCATGCCCCCAACCGACATTGGGGTGCACATTGGGGTCATCAGCCCTAACTCTCACCCCATCACATGTGCAAAGAAGCAGAGGTATAGGAGAATGGGTTGAGAGTTAGGACCGAAGACTCCAATGCGCATCCCAATGCCAGTTGGGGGCATGGGCTGGGGGTCCAAGGGGGGCTTTCAACCCTAACACTGAATTTCCTCACTTTTGTCGCTGAGGAACAACCCTAACTGATGCATTAAATGGATTTTTTTGCCTCTAATTTCCCTTCTTTTTGAGAATGCTAGCGAGAAATAGAGAATGTAATGCAGCAGCGGGAGCGCGGGGCCCGACAGGAATAGCAATGCAAACAGAAGCACTAATAGTGGTGCACATGGTAATGCAAGCACAAATGAGAACAGAAAGGGTAACGCACATGGTGGCATAGATGGGAATGGTCCGCCATGTGATGTCTTACTACATAGTAACATGGTGCCCCCGCAAAAGGAAATGGCAATGGGCATGGTGACACAAAGCGAAACAGAAAGAGAAACAGTACTGTAGACACAAATGGCAAAAAATAATGGAAACACAAGCATAAATGGAAACGCAAAGGATAACGCACATGGTGGCGTAGACATGAACGGTAAGTGAAACGGGTACGGAACCACAAGCGGAAAGGGCAACGGTAATAGTAATGTAAGCGCAGAGGCTGGTTTCCCCCAACAGCTGCATAGAGAAAGACAGTGAGTACAAAGAATGTATGCATAATAATGGGTCTCAGAGAAGAAAATGAGGAGTTGGAATACTTAATTGCTTATATCTCAGGAACCGTACGACGTAGGACGTAGAAAAACAATTTAAAAGTCATATGATTTATGACTTTCCAGGCTAGTTTTGTACTTAGCCATTGCTAAGCATTTTTCCAATGAAAAGTCCATATCTCGCATCGTTTCAGAGATACGGGCTCTGAAAGGCGCAGTGAAAGCCGTAATGTTATCCTATGGGGAAAAAAAGAGAAGTTTGGAGTGTCATAACTTTGGCTCCCTGTAATATTTTTTCACCAAACCACTAAAAGACACATCTGTGGGATGTTGGCCGTCTTCCCTCCAAATTTTGGCCCAAAAGTGAAAGCCGTTATTTTGTAGCAGGGCGCCAAAGATTGCTGCAATGCGTCAAATGCCGTAATGTTATTCTATGGGAAAAAGCATCAACTTTGGAGTGCCGTAACTTTGCCGCTATGTAATATTTTTTCAACACAATACTGAAAGGTACATCTGTGAGATGTCAGCTGAGTTTCCTCCAAATTTCAGGCCAAAACACCAAACCGTTCTTTTGCAGCAGGGTGCCAAAGAATTGCTGTCATTTTCCCACAGCCTAGAAAAGTACTGTCGCAATTTGCTAACGCTTATAGAAATGCATTAGACAGTGCATAAGTCTGCGACAGTACTTGCGAAAGTACTTTTTCCAGAAATTTGAAAAACATATTTCTGGGGTGTTTTACTCCAAAATAAAGACATGGCTAGCATCCTCAGGGCCCTAATAGGTGAATACAAAAAGAATTAGGTTGCTAGAGGGTCCCAAATTTAAATGCCAAGCATTTTTCTGATCACCAACTGAAAACAAAATGGTGGATTTGCGACAGTAAAAGGGCCATTTGCGACAGTAAAAAGTGCATTTGCGACACTGTCGAACTTTTTGTTAACTTTTCCCATTGACTTATAATGGAAAATTGTTTTTTTGAATAACTTTTGAACCGTTTAATATTTTTTCATGAAATCTTCAAAAGGCACATTGGGGACCCTGGCCACATGTTCCCTGAAGATTTTAAACCGGCCGCACAAACCGTGTGACCTGTAGGAGCGACTGTAGAATTCCAGAAAAAGAGTAAATGCACGTGCAGATCACGCTTAATAACTCCGCAGCTGTGTATCTGACTGGTACAAAACTTGGCAGATCCCAAGGCATATGGGTCTTGATCATGTATTCCGAATTGCAGGCAAATCTGTCAAACGGTTGCAAAGTTATTAAGGTGAAAAATTTAGGGTTTAACATGTAAATGGCTCCTCAACCCTAACTATAATATATATGCCACTATAATATATATATATATATATATATATATTATAGGGGAACAGCCGTGCCCCTATAGTTAAGGTTGAGTAGCCTGTTTAATGTTAAACCTCAAATTTTGCAGTTTAATAACTTTGCTACCGATCAATGGATGTGCACAATATTTGATATGCACTGTTTTGTGTTGTAGATGTCTTGATGTGGCAAGTTTCATTCCTGTCAGATGTGTGAATTCTGAGATCCGGATAGTGAAAAAAAGTAAAAAGTCAACTTTTTTTTGCAGTTTTTTCCTTGTTACCTTGCACCCAGATGATGTGGAATTTTGTTTAGCTTTTTTTATGGTAGAAAGAACTTCAGTAACAGAACTGTCATTGTTAGTTTGATACAAAAATATTAATTTGTTGCAAAGTTATTAGGTCTTTAAGTTCTCATTATATCCTATAGGAAGTTAATTTTTCAGGGTATATGAATAAAGTCTGGACAGATGTATAAAGATCCACAAAGGATTTGATCTGGTGAAAAAGGATTTAGTCTCACGAGAGAGTTTTTTTTTTGTGAGAACAAAATCCTTTTTCGTGAGGAAAAAATTATTTCTCACAAGCCGCCATCTCGTTTTTTTCTCCCACCAACTAAAAAGCATGGAAAATACATAAAACTGTTGTCATTTTAAAATACAAAAACCATAACCTAGCTAAACTGGCCCTGTTTAGCTAGATTATGCTTTTTGCTTTTCAAAACTTGGGCCAGAAATACTTTTTCTGGGCAACCAAAATCCCAGGTGCCCAGCTTAACGAGAGGAGCTTCCCACTGTAGTTCTGCAGCCACAGTTGAACTCCTGATGCTGGCTGCAGTGGGAATTATGAGCCCCTTGTTTTCCCTGGTGTCTAGTGGCATATCTCACTCCCCGACCCCAATAACTGCCCTGTATAGTATCCCTGGTTTCTAGCAGGACCCCCACCCTCCGCTCACTGTCCCCAGTCACTTTTCAATTTAATTATATAATCTGACACTGGGATGCCCAGCCCTGGTGTTGAATGCCCTCCCCCACCTGAAGCTCATTGTTTTATTAATTTGCCAATAGCTGGGGCCCAATTCCCATGTTGGCATTTAGATCCCATCCCCAGCATTGTGGAACACTGGGGAGCCCACCCCCAGTTTTCCAAAATATTGTCAATAACCTGTAAAAAAGAAAACAGTCCCCTGATGTATTTTGTTTTCTAAAACCTGAAAAAAGAGAATGGTCCATCATTGTCCCTGCCATCCCCCTTCCCCATTCTGACCCTCCCACTGAGCAACCACCACCCTACACCGACCCTTACCCTTTACTTATCACCAGAGGTCAACGGCTGTCATCTTCTGTGGACTGAGACATGTCTGCACTCTTCAAAGCTGAACTGAGGAATACAGGTAAGTGCCATGTAATGTATTTCAATTATGTTTTGAACTTATGTTCATAGCTTTGCCATTTTTTGAAATTTTTTCACCAACATGGTCTTTTTGTGACCCCAACTCATGAACACTGCCACTGTCATCTTGTTTATTGGGCCTGGAAGGTGATTTTGCAGTCACTGCACAAAATCATCATTCAGGACAATTTAATGATGTGACAGCACCAGTGTTCAGGAGGTGGAGTCCAAAAAAGACCATGTTGAAAATTTGGTGAAAAAATTATTAAAAATGGTCAAGTTACATGTGCTCACTGAACTATTTCTATGCATGCATATAACTTTGGTAATTTTTAATATTTTGAGCCCAAATTTTCAACATAGCCACTTTTTCACACCACCTTATGAGCAGTACAGCTGTCATTTTCACATCCTGTCCAAAACATGTTTTTACACCTGTGGTGGGAATGGTGTTTTAAAATGGGTTTGAACATTTTCACCTATGGGGTTTATGAGGTGGGGTCATAAGAAGACTATGTTGAAAATTTTGGGTCAAAATATGAAAAAAGACAAAGTTATGACCATTCATTGCAATTTAGCTATGCCCACCCATAACTTTTGAAATGTTAAATATTTAGACCCCAGATTTTCTACAAAGCCTTCTTATTACCCCACATCATGTATGCCACAGCTGTCATTTTTCAAATCCCGGAGAAAATAAGTTTTCACAGCAGTGGCACGGAATGGTGTTGCAGTTGCAAAGAATTACATTTTGGCTAGGATTTGAAATTTTTCTGTAACAGGTACATGAGATGGGGTAATAAGAAGGCTATGCTGACAATTTTGTCACTGTTGTACTATAAATTGAAATGCAGGGCCAAGAGGGCCCACAGCTACATCCATCTATCTATCTATCTATCTATCTATCTATCTATCTATCTATCTATCTACCTATATATTCATAGCAAAAAACTACGTTTAATGCATCAGTTAGGGTTGTTCCACAGTGACAAAACTGAGGAAATTCGCTGTTAGGGTTGAAAACCTTAACTCCGAATTCACCCCCCCCAGCACCACACACACACAGACACACACACACATTCAAGTATGGGGAGGACCAAGTCAACACAACCAATGACAGACATCCAGCAGCAGGTGACAGAAATAACAAACAATTGTCTAAATGTACTACAAGACATCCCCACCCACCTGACCAGGTACTGCATGCTCAGTGGAGATCAACAGCAAAACTGAGGCCATGTACACAAACGTACACATCCCTGATTGCAGCTGCACGCAGCGTACCACACTTAGTAGTTGCATGGCCTTACCTACGATGCCCCACACAGACCACACCACTTGTGGTGGGTCACCTGAGCAATAGAGTTCAGCAAAACCAAGGAGTTGTACAGGTATATCTCTGATTATAACAAGGGTTTGAGAAATGCAGCTTTCTAATTGACTGTAAACATTGTAACAGCCTTATGTTTTAGTTTTTATTAACATACATGTAGAGCCTAACCATATGATGAACATGGTTTAATGTTGTTTAAAAACAGTTTTATTATGATAGCAATAAGCCACTCCCAGGTATTATGTTAATGGTCAGTTTATCACTGTCTAGCGACATGTGGCACTTTCGGCTATACCTCATTCAACATTAAACCCCTACAGAGTGATTAACAGACCATTTAACATACTGTTGGTCATGCCTTATTTGCTTAATTGTCTTTATGAGTAGATACTTTCCCTCTGCTAGGCACTGCAGCAGCTTTGCAACACAGTGTCTCACCCAGTTACATCATACTCTGTCTACTTACTGGAGAATGGCTGTGAATATGAACTCATGAAGATGAACAGTGTAACTTGATCATTACAGTCATCGAAACCCTAGTGTGATTATAACTGACAGAGTCAGTGATAGAGGATAACCCCTGCTGTCCTAGTACACTTACCTCATTGTGAGTTAAATCAATACTAAAAGACATTCTGTTTATATCTACACCATACCTACTTGATTCCTGTTGTACCACAATTAACATAGTTATCACTTTGATAGCATCAGTGACGAGAAGTGTGGCAACCCAAACAGTAGGCATACAGCCTGAGTATGAAACAACTGTTAAAAAAATCACACTGTGTCCATAAGTGGCATAGATCACTCATTGCAACAATAGTAAATGTATTACTATTTGAATAAGTTAGTCATCACAGATGCAATGAGATTGTCTTTATCAAGTACAACATACTCAGTAAGTGCCTACAGGAAAATCTATCCTATATACATCTCCGATACAGGTGCATCATTGTTGGCTCAGTAGTGCTATGATATTTAGAAGTTGCTTGGCCTGATCCATGCAATTACAATGTTTCTTACAAAGAATACTTACTGCATCTTTAGTATTGAAACACACTGAAGGTCTATGTATGTACATCAGCAGTACACTTTCATCAGTAAGAATGCATGTGATACTGGCAGTACAAATTTCTGGCGTTGAACAGGCAATGCTTTTCCATACGTTTACATCAGCCTCTCTATATTGAGTAAACCATTGCAGTAAATGTACTACTATGTAAATCACCTACTAAATGTATCACTACTTTTATCTTGAGCATGCTAGTGTCTTGTAGTTAATTTATGTGCTTCTCTTAATTAATGTATACTCACTAGTGTTAAAACCTTTCTACAACTGTCATCATGCACCTTCAGCATTTATATGGAATAACGGCATAGTACCAGTTGTGGTGAGGTGTGGGGCATCGGTAGGTAAGGCCATGCAACTACTAAGTGTGGTACGTTGTGTGCAGCTGCAATCAGGGATGTGTACATTTGGTGTACATGGCCTCAGTTTTGCTGTTGATCTCCACTAAGCATGCAGTACCTGGTCAGGTGGGTGGGGATGTCTCGTGTACATTTAGACAATTGTTTGTTATTTCTGTCACCTGCTGCTGGATGTCTATCATTGGTTGTGTTGCCTTGGTCCTCCCCCATACTTGAATGTGTGCGCGTGTCTGTGTGTGTGTGGTGCTGGGGGGGTGAATTCGGAGTTAGGGTTTTCCACCCTAACAGCGAATTTCCTCACTTTTGTCGCTGTGGAACAACCCTAACTGATGCATTAAACGTAGTTTTTTGCTATGAATTTCACTTCTTTTTGAGAATGAGAAGTCAAACTACTAAATAGAAACTAATCACTACAACTGTGCAATCCCAGCACATCATTTACTGTATCAATACAATGGTGGTACTACTCACCCTTTGCCTGCCACGATCTCATCATGTAATTTAGTGCATGTATACTATGCTGGCAGTATATGTACATCAGTCCATACAGTACCATCATGTAATTTGTCATATAGATGTAGAGCTGCAGGGCACAGGATCTTCAAGATATACACTATCAACAGATCATTACCTGCATGGATGCACTGCTACTACTGCATACCCTTCTGGCCTTCCACTTACATCACATCATTAGGTGTATCATTGCACTGTTCACAGAGCACATACTGTCACGCACACACCAGCAGCAAATTATTACCATTATGTGTACAGTAGTGGTACTGCACAGGCTTGCCATGCTGTTAATACACCATTTGATTTCATGTATAACACATCAATGGTAAGTCTTACAAAAACAAACAGAACTCACATTTACACCCACAGTAATGAAATGTAGCACAAATCAATACTGTGATTGTCAAATGACCACATAATATTTTTTGTGTTGGGTATCTATCTACTTATGCATTACTATTACTGCTTGTGATTACATGTGTTTAGGGTTGCAATGACACATGAAAAACTATGTTTGCCTCCTCTTTAACATTCTGCCATTTAGCAGTAACTGCTACTACTGTAATAACACATAGAATCTGTTGCCATGTTTTCCTGATACACAGTTCAAGATCTCCATATTTTTCATCTTGAACTTCACTTGCTTAAGTTTTAAGATACTGCTCAAACAACTATCTACATGTTACGAAACCTTTCTGAAAACAAGTGATAATAAATAGTCTATATTTCACAATAAAGACTTGTTCAACTCTGATGTGCCTCAGCTTGCACTGCACAAGAAATGTAACTATTTTAAATTTGACAATGATTGGTCAACAATTCTGTTGCGCTGACATTATGGCCTTCTAACATTCTATTATGCCACAATGTTTGCCCAAGTGTAAATCTACTTACATACTTACTAATTCACCATCAACATAATGTGTCGTGGTCATGTGTTTTTATAATTATCTTAACATGTTTGAAAACATGATAAATATTGACCAGCATATTGCTTAATTGTACAGCTATGTGAACTTAAAGATTGGTATAAAGCTGTAAGTAAGTTTTCACTGAACTATACAATCTGAGCTTCAACACCTTTCTTTTAACATCTCTTAAAACAATAGTTTGTCATACCTGTTCCATAGATACTACCCATAAAGCAAAAATGAAACTGAACCAATTTTTTTTGTTAAGAAAATATTGAATTTTTTCTAATTAAACAAATCATGTCAAATATAAGATATTTTTAAAAAAACATAAATCTGTCTTTCATAGAAAAATAAATAGTTGTACCAGAAAAATAAAAATACAAAAAATGTAGGAGTCTTCAAAGTGTTGTAACAACAAACGAAAAAAAAATATTCATTATTCTGAATAAATAAAATAAAACTTAATAATTATTTGTACTGTGTAAAACTATTTACAAAACACAGTGTCCAATCTGAAGAGAGGTGTAGTGCTGCTCGAGGCAGTCCAGGGTGAAAGTTGGACAGTATGTGGAGGTGCAACGAAAGTGGAAGCTGTTGCGGCATCAGCGAGGGGAGATACCTCTGAAGCTGTGAGGCTATCACTCTGTCTCAGCAACAGTTGGTGTGGTGGTGCAGATGAAGGTGTGGTAGTTGTTACACTGCTACCTACTGCTGTGTCCACAGGCTCCAACAGTAACAATAGTTGCCTGCTGCGCTGCGAAGAGGGACAACAATTTTCTTGTCCCTCACATGGCGCAGATTCTGATGCCGTCTATTTTGTTTTCAAGCCTGCGGACACAGCAGCAGTGCACAGTGCATATCTCTTGATGCTCTTGTTCTAAAGACACAAAAGAAAATCCATTAATATGCAGTTGAAAATATTTAGCTTTCTCTCTTGAGTTTCATGTATAATGATATGTTCTTTGCCTGCATATTTTTAAGTAGACATACTGGGCTGGATATTCAAACTGCGCCATTCAAAGGCGCAAGTCCTTGCGCTGTGCAAATATATGATGCTTGAGGGTGTGTCCTGTGCGATATTCAAAGGAGTTGCACTGATGAGCAACTCCTTTGAATATCGACTCTAAGCCATAACCCGCTGTTCATGGCGCCGTGGAACTGCATAGCGCCAAGTTGACAGAGTGGAGCAGTCAGCTTGCGGTGGCACAAGCCACCATTGCGCCGTGTGCAAGTCACGATATTCAAAAGCTGACATGCAAATAGAATTATAATACATGCATGGTGCGGGGCGTTGCATGTCATTAACCATTTGCATGCCATTAGCATGTAGGTTGCCGATCCCGAGGACTTGCGCCTGTCACCCTGCCAGGCAGCAGCCCTCAGGGACCGACGCACCCTGCAGCCCGATCACGGGCATAGTGTCCCCCCACGCAGCCTGATCGCGGGCATAGTGTCCGCCCAATCCCATGCCCGATCGTGGGCAGTAAGTATCCCCCCATCCCAGGGACTGAGCTGGGGACCAGCCACAGGTGGCACCTGCTGTATTGCGCCCTGCAATACAGCAGCTCACCTGTGGGTGGCCTCAACAAGCCAATTTTTTTGGCTCAAAGTTGTGCAGGGGCGCAGGTTGGGTTCGCCTACCAACTCTGCGCCAGCCAGCTGAATATCGGACTGCGCCGGTTTATGCATGGTTCTTCCCACTCCGGTTGCGCATGCATTCATTGCATTAGAGCTGTTGCTCAACCCGGTTTTCTGTGGCGCCAACTGCCTCCTGCTGAATGTCGCGGAGAATAGGCGCAAGTATGGACTTGCGCCTGCACAAACGTGTTGCGCGTGGTGCAGCCCGCTTTTGAATGCTGGCCCTGTTTATAACACAAGTTCTTAATATTAGATGTGTGTTGTATACACTGCCACTGTAATGTCAGTCAGCACCTATTAGTAAATGTTCTGTACAATAATTTTTGTCACATAGCAACAAGTTAGAATAACTTTCGTGCTGTATCTATCTACAACAAACATAAAAAAATGTTTTCTACTGATCGTAAACATGATATCTTACAAATGTTTACGATAAAAAATCAGACTTATCACTTGTGTCGCTAGAGTCTTTCAATAAGACATGATCTGTATACATATTAAGTAACACAATATGCAAACAATCAATACAATTAAATATGTTTGTTTTCTTCATAACATTACATATTAGAATAAAGCAACACTAAATGTTCTAACTACTACTTAGAATTATATACAGAGGCTCAGCTATTGAAAACAGTTGTGTTGGTGCAACAGAGTTGATGCACCCAGCTTCAATATTTAAAATGGGAAAGTGCACCTGCACAAATCCCAATGCACTGGGAAGCATCAGTAAGTTATGCACCCACACAGGGCGTCATGTGCATAAACTGCAGCCTGACATTCAGCGAAACTGTGCAAATTCATGCACATGCAACCCCTGCCTTTACCTGCAGAAAGTAACACAAAAATAAAGGCACAAGTCAAGGCAACCCACAGGTGAGGCATCACATTTCAAGGTGCAATACAGCAGCTTCCACCTGTGGGTGGCCCTCCACTTGTTCCTACACCCTAGTGACACCCCCATTCCCCAATCACAGGCCTAGTGTCCCTCAGTACCGATCGCATACATAATATAAAAGTACCCCACCCTACAAATAACCTATAGTAGTCATAATATTAAAGGTGCCCCCACCACCCCAGTAGCCCACTTCCAGGCATGTGCCAAACATCCTGCACCTCTCGAGTAGTCCAACTGTGGGCAGCATGCTCCCCACATGTGCACAATACCTGGTCACATAGTGGGCTACCACCTCCACCCATGCAGCACCATCACCCTCACCCATCAGACACCAGGCAGCGGGACCACACCCACCTGCTGCTATGCCATCATGACTGAAACCTCAGTAGAGGCTTCATGTCCATTGATTCACAACATGGGCCCATGGCCATGGAGTCCATACTGTACAATGCAGTACAGATATGTGAATAAATATATCAATTCATTCATTCACATATCTGCATTACTACTATACAGTATGAGCTGCATGCCCATTAGCTGAGGTCTGAACCAATGGGCATGCTGCCCTACTGAGCCCTCAGTCAGTGGGTGGCAGGTGCCACACATGCTGCTGCCATACACCCAGCTAATGGAGGGGCGCGGTCGTATAGTTCCATAGCCAACAGCGGTGGGGGCACTAGATCAACAGGATTTCTGGAGATAGGTGAGGAGGATGGGCGCCCACAATCACGCTACTTGGGGGCTGGGAGAATGTTTATATTATACTCAGATTGGACTACTTTTGCGGAGACCTTCACAATATGCCCTCGATCGGACTACTCGAGTGGTGGGGGTACCTTTTCATTCTGGCCGTGATCATCCTACTGGTGGGGGGGGCTGGCGGTAACTTTTACATTATGTCCAGAATTGGTCTGCTGGGTGGGGGCAAAATACTGTGCTGGCCACGATCAGGCTCCGGGAGGGATAATACTATAATGGGCACAATCAGTCTGCAGGGGCAGATCCATGTCCAATGCCTGCTGCCTTGCATGACACCACATGCAAGCTGTCAAGAATCAGCACAGCTCCATGCTTATCGCATCCATATGACACCGTAATTAGATGCAGATAGCCCCCATGCACATTGTGTTAATTATGTTCTCATATGCCTCAACCTTTCAATATTGTAGGTGCTCCACATGGCAGAATGAAGTTGCACCACCGCATCTCAATTCTCCAGTCTGAACACTTACATTGGTGCAGTTCCACTGCACCATGCACTATAGGTGTGACTAGGGTTCGATATTGAAGAAGCTGTGAGATACCGTAACTCTGTTGAATATTGCCCTGGCAACACCCTGCCACAACTATTCTGGGGACACAGTGGCTTCTGCAGAAGAATACCATAGTTTGAATATCTGGGCCATAGTCTATCTCTCAAAAATCTTACCTTTGTTTACTATAAAAATCAATCAGTCACTATCAAACAGTGCAAATTTAAATATGTATTTACCACTTTGTGGTATACATCATCAGACTGCATACTGATCTCTAACCCTGACATAATACTAATCATAAAGAACATACTGAAACTTATAATCATTCTTCATTCACTTACTGTATACTCACACCATATACCATGAAAGGGTATTGCTGATGCCAACATTTACCCACATACTCAGATGTTCTTTGGCCATGAGGCAGAGATCAATATACTAAATACACCAGATGTAGCTGAATGAAACAGTAACTACTACACTGTTGTATAAGGGCAACAAACAAAACAGTAAAGACACACCCAAAAATGAACATCAACAGACCTTTACTGCAACTCTGACCCCTACATCAAGTCACTGCAGAACCAAACAAAAATCCTTAACAGAAAAGCAAAAATGTATACCATTACAAATGTTGTGTCGATCTCTCAGACGAAACACAACTATTTTGAGTGCAACCATCAAGAGACACTCAAAGCAACACTGGAAAATCAAAAATAGTGACTTACAACTCAGAAAGAGAAAGTATTTCCGATCACTAGCAAGTAAAGCTAAGATCGAAAGACTTACCGCTGCTGTGCTACGGCACACCCACAAAAAGAGAGAGAGTCACCTTTCTCTGATGAATTTACGTCTGAAAGTACGAACTTTTGTCAACAGAGCACTGTTTGTACAACGATTGTGGCGTAAGATGTGCCATGTGATTGAACAATTCAGGAAACTTGTATATGCCATAAAAAAAAGGCTTCAACAGTATCCTTGTTTGACTGTTGACAACTTCTGTCATGTTTTCACAGGACAGTGGCTGCACACACAGCACTCAGAACCATATTTCTGGGAAGAGTCTTATCATTACTTTACAAAACAACAGACGTTCATTATTGATGAGTCCGCAAACTAAAAATGTCCTCAGTATCTCTGATGAGAATCAATTGGATAGTGATAATGACTGTGGTCAACCACACTCTTCAATCAACGGCACTGCCTGACATGGTCATGTGATGATACATGCAACCGTAGGCAATCATCATTTAAAAAAGTAGAACACTTTGTTAACATATTCGTAATAACAGATCGCAAAGAGAGACATAAACTGTTTACAGAAATTGACCATTGTGAAATCTGGCCACATACTGGACTCATGGGTCACTCACTTGCATGTCTCGATAGTGGTGTTTGTGATAGTATTTTTCACAACATGTGGATGCTTGCAGTGCATCAAACAGGCATGCAAAACTTTGTCTACAGAGTATATGAAGTACAGCGAGCTGTACATCAGTACACTTGTTTAAATGACTTATTGCAGTCAGGTGACATGCAGGGTGCCATCATTTTCCTAAAAAAACTGCAACACATTACTTCTGTACCAGAAACAACTAATTTTCAGTGTAACACTTCTGTAGAAAAATCTGTTTCAGTGTTAGAAAATGACATTCTGAAACAGTGCGGAAGGAAATTACTAAGTTTGAGGTTGCAAAGTCTCAGAAGTTTGATTCTGTATGTGTGTCATGCAACCGTTTGTGCTACAAAACAAACAGTCACAGTCAACCTAGAAACCTTGTCACCACAATGACATGGGTTCCACCTGGCAGCATTCTTGCTGCTGAAATCTGACTTTCACTTACAAGACACCATTGTGCTATACAAACACTGTTTTCAAAACTGAAGTGTAACACTTTGCCAGCAAGGTCAATGCTAAACAACATGGAAACAGATGTCACACCAAGTGAGATTTCAACATTGAATATGTTTGAGCGTATTCTAATTCAGACAATGAAACCATTCAAAGCGATTCTCGTCTGAACACAAAGACACGGAACATTCCACAGAAAGAGCATTGGGTCTCTAAAGAGGTTCTGTGATGTATCTACCACTTCCTCTACGGGAAAATGTTAAACAATCTCAACAGAAAATAGCTTGGTCATTCTTGTAAATGAAGTGTGCCTACAAGGCCAAGGTCATCTGGCAAGATGTTGTCAATGTACAAAAGGTAAAGCTTACTCTGGCTTATTTAAAGAGTAACAATTCCTTTATATAGACCTTGACATAGATCAGATGGCCAGTCTCTGTCCAACATGATCTATTAGAAAAAGTAAGCCAATCATTGAAAGGTCAGTACACTGACAAGTGACAATGTGTGCGAACAGTACACAATTCACCCACTACATGGCAGAGATCCATTAGGAGACAACATTGATCTCTATCAAATGAAGCAGGTGGAAGGTGAGCCTGTCAGCATTTGGGAGGCAACACTAGAAGCACGCTGTTTCCCAGACCTATTTCCAAAAGGGTCAGGTGGACGCCTAGATGAAAAAGAAGTACAAGTACAGGGTGCTGAGTACCGCACTAACCGTGTCCTGAGCAAAGATGGCAAATTCAGGCGTAACATACAGTACCTATTCCATCTGCTCTGGGAGAGTGAACTTAGCATTCTGTCTGCATCTATATCTCATACCATTAGGTCTAACAAGTCCACTAGATGGAATAACAGCTGCTCAATTTCTAGAAATTAAAGCAGAAAGATGAAAATGTGCAAGTGAACCTGTCTTCCATACTTTCAAGTCTCGTGGCACCAAAGAATATTGGTATCCATGAACACTCAAAGTGATGACAATGCTACAAGAGTATGGTGCAGCCATGGTTTGTCACATTAGTTGTGCTGAATATGCCTGGGACGAACTCATTGAACTGTTGAAGTGGGCAAATTCCGATGTCGAAGGCATCTCATCGATGACTGTCAGAGAAATGTGTTCCACTTGATCCTGTGTCTGTCACAAGACATTTTCACAAGCGGTTCCCATGACATTCTCACTTTCATCTTGTCAAGGACAATCCTCCTCTAGGTATTGTAGAACATTACTTTTGGAGGACAGAATATCAAGCACAGGTGCCCTCATATCCATATGTTATTGTGGATCAAGGATACTGCAGCATTGAGTGAACATGAAGCAGCAAGTGCTATCATTCATCAAAAATATATCACTTGTCACATTCCAGACAAGTATGACAGTTCTACACTATGGAAGTTGGTACAAAAGTTCCAGCGACATATTTGCTAAAATATTGCCGGCAGTAGTAAAGAACAAATCTAATTGGTACACACGATGTACGCTTTGGATTTCCTAGACAGAGTTTGTCAGAATGGTGCCATGAATGACCTTTTCTCAGCAATGCGACACCACTTGAAGGCAAAATCAACCAAGAGGTATTCGAGTTACCCAGAGATGAAAAAGAGGTGTACATCAATGACTACAACCCAACTCTTCTCCTAATGTGGCAAGCAAACATAGATGTTCAGTTTGTGGCTGACAACTCACTAGCCCTGGTTCGTTCAGTCACCGTACATAACAAACATGAACAGACTAGCTTGCAAGATCTTTGGGAAGATTTTGCCACTTCAAAAAAGCCTGACATCTCAGCTGTGGTCACTGGGTTTGAAGACTCTTTCACACAGAGAATGTGGAGCTTACGAAGCCAGTGACCGCTTAATGGGTACACATCTGTACGGGAAGTCTGACGCTGTACATTTCCTCTGTGTAAACTACAAAGAGAAACAGAAGCGTGTACTGATTCCTCATGCCAAAATTGAGGAGCTCGCTGTCAATGCACCTTCTTCAAAACATATCTTGAAGAATAACCTGATAGACACATACTACCCATGTAGACACAACGACATGAATGATATGTGTCTGTTTGAGGTGGCTAAGTGGTATGACTACAAGACAGGTGCAGCACCTGACTCAACACGACACATTTACAAGGTCAATGGACTAGATGGCTGTCTTGTGAAGAGACACAAGCCATGGCTTATAGATCACTGCAAACTGCATCTAGGCACATCACAGAGCACAGAACATTACTACTTTGCTCTCCTATTCCTATTTAGACCCTGGAGGAGTGAGTCTGAATTAAAAGGTGACTCTGACACATTCGAAGACCAGTTCAATCTCACTTATGAGAATTTCCAAACTGAGTACTCACAGACATATATACAAAGACTAAAAGCTGAGAAGAACAGCTTGAGAAGGCAGAGAAGCAACCGGAAGACATCCAGTTAGTTCACAAGACAACCTTGATCCAGAAGGACAAGGTGTTCTGGTGACCCTCTGCCCTTAAATGCCCCAGAAGTGTTAATATCAGAATTGAGACAGCCATGCAGCATGGCACACACTCTATGGTCAACCCAGCTGACTTAAGAGAAAGACTAAATCAGCTGCAGCATACAGTTCACTCCCAAGTGGTTGAAGCTGTCCAACATGGTATACTACATGAAACAAAACAATGTGACTGCACTCCAGTACAAGCCACTACTAATGTTTGTTAGTGGTTCAGCTGGCACAGGAAGAGATTTCCTGATTGGCGCCATCACTGCAGAAATGCAGGTGTGACAGGCTTTTCAATGTCTGTTGCTGTGACTGCTCCCACAGGACTAGCAGCATACAACATTGGTGGAGTAACATTACACCGTCTCTTTATGTTGCCAGTCGAACATGGGAGAACTGGAGAGTATCGTAAACTGTCATTTGAGGTTGCATCTCAGCTCCGTTCCATGTTCACAAAGATGCAGTTACTCATTGTTGACGAAATCAGCATGGTCTCCAATGTCATGCTTGCCTGTATTCATCTACATCTACAGCAGATCTTAGGTACTGACGATGGAGGCAAAAGTATACTTGTGTTGGGAGACCTTTTACAACTTGCACCAGTCAATGCAGAGCATGTATTTACAACTCTGACTGCCAAGCAAGCTAAGAATATCCTCGGTTGCATTGCAGGCTATAACATATGGGAGTTATTTACCTATGTTGAGTTGTCTGACAACATGCGCCAAAGTGGTGATCTAGCTTACAAATCACTTTTAGATGAAGCTCGTACAGGTTCTCTACCACCAGAACATGTTTGTATGCTAAATGATCGAAAAATCACAGTACATAGTACATGCATAGAAACAGCATGTAATGTCTTCAGTGATATATACTTTACTGGCAGACACATAGTGTGTCTTATGCCACGACTAAAGAAATGCGCTGAATTCAACAATCTAATGCTACAAAGAGAAAACCTAGAGATTCTAACTCTGCATGCAGTTGATACAGTTGATGGTGTAATTCTTAGTCAAAAGCTAGTAGCAAAGATGACTGAATGACTAAGTGAACTGAAGTCAGATGTTTCACGAACAGCTGGCCTAGAAGCTGTTCTCACAGTTTGTAAGAATGCACGTATCATGCTGCAACGTAATCTAGATGTAGAACAAGGTATGGTAAACGGTGCCATGGGAAACATCACTGACTTTGTCTATAATGTCCAGAAGACATATATTGAGACACCTTAGTGCACTTTGACAACATGGAACACTCTGTACACATAGATCGAACCTGCATAAATTCCAGGTTTTAAGGATATCTCGTAAACAGAAACAGTTCCATTATGTGTTGCATATGCTGTCTCCATTCACAAATCTCAGGGATTGAGTTGGATTCAGCAATGGTAGACATAGGTACAGACATTTTCAAGGATGGCATGAGCTACGTTGCACTTTCACGTGTACGCAGCCTTTCTGGATTGCACATCATTAGTATAGCACCTCAGAAAATACGAGCTGACAAGGGATGTATTCTTGAGTACAACAGGTTACGTACTCGACATCAGCCACAAATGACTTTAATACCACTGCCTACATATCTGTCTGTCTCACACAATTCAGTCACAGCTAGAGGTAGCAACAAACAGCAGCAAGCTTCCAAAAGTGATTCAACAAAAAAGAGTTCAGCAAAGGCCACAACTTCAAGTAAACATTCACAACCAGCAATTCATCAGAAATCAGTTGGTGTAGCTGCTGTACCAGTCTTTGACAACAGCAGTAGAGTAAACTGCTATGCTAACTCAGCTATGCAAGTTTTTCTACACATGCCGCACTTTGTGCAGGCAATATCTGCTTCACAAGACAATCCCCTATCAAACGCTTTGAAGCAGATTATCAACATGACTTCTGACCACTCTAACAATGTACAGTCACTAACACCACTATGACAGGTGTTAGCTACATATGTTGGATGTAGTACATTTGCTGCAGACATACAGCAAGACACTACTGAGTTTATGATGGCTGTCATAAACAACCTGGATGGAGATGGCACCCCAATGCGGCAGTACTTCACAGTAACATATGTTTCAAAATATGTATGTGTTTCATGTGGCAAGTCACAGCGTGAAACCACACAAGACATGCTGTGGATAACTGTCTTTGTCCCTGAAACCAAAAGTGTCAAATTTCGACAGCTGTTCACTAATGCTGAATGTAGTCATGCCTGTGGAAGGTGCGGAGGCAGATGCACTCAGTCCATACGTCTAAGGAGTTCATCTCAATATCTGTTGCTTATGTTGCACAGATTTGACCACAATGGGCTCAGAGTTGATACTCCTATCACAGATTACACAGCTAGTAGAATAGTCTTCAACCAATCAGTGTTTGACACTCACAGTATAATCTATCACCATGGTCAATCCATGCATTCTGGGCATTACACCTCGTTACTAAGGTGCAGAACTGAATGGTTAGAGTGTGACGACTCTACAACAACTTTTAAACAGAGACTGCCACGGCACTTGAAAATGCATATCTTCTAATATTGAAGAATTATGACAACCTTCATATTTCAGAAGAATAGGACAAAACATGTTGCATTTTAAAATGACTATTTTGTCCCAAAAAACATTCATGCCTCATTACAATGTTGTATAATGTACGACTCTAAATAAACAATACAGTTTAAACAAGATGGTATTCTAATACAGACATTACATACACTGTAACATGTTAGATCTTGTGTGGATCAGTGACTACATGAAAATTGTTGTAGTGGCTTCAATCGGTGCCAACAATATTCACAGTCACTAGAGAAACCATGATTACATGTCTATCAAAGTTGTACATCTGAAAACTGAGGACTTACTACTCTCCTCCTCTGTACATCTCTTTAAAATCCATGTATCAACTCATATATAACAACAAATTGATATGACTTATAAGCTCTTACTCTTTGCAAACAAAGAGAACTTCTCAGTTATTATCGTAGATAACTGAGCTACCCTTATAACATTCAGCAAACATTCCACTCTGTCACAAGTTGTCTATCAACACTTCAATTTGTCTAGTGACTCTTGACATATAGAGAACATCATTCGATCACCATGCAACAGTTTAGAACTATCATGCTTTCATGCATAATACTAGTATTGTACACATGTAAAAACAACTACCTTTATTGATAATGCAAGAAGCTGAATTACACAACTGTAAATAATAACCAATTGCTTAATCTCATTTACTGACTCTTACATGTGTTTAAAATTATTTGTACATAATATAAAAATTTGTATTCAGGTGTACATTGTTAATAGCTAGTTTGATACTTGTACTAAAAATAGTAGTGTACCACTAAAGTACAACTGAATGTTTTACATATTATTCAGCACTATAGTAACAACATTTAATTAACCATAAGTTTGTTAAAAAATGCATTCCATGACAGTTTTAGTATTTACAAGTTAAGAATTTACATAGAAGCCAATGTAAGAATTGATAATATGCCATTTGTTCATGTAAAAATATTATATTTTTTTAACTTGTCACATAAGTAATTCTACCGTATGTAAAAAATATTGACAATTGTAAATCAGGCACTGTTGCTGATCACAACAAACTGCATACCTGTTCCTGACAATATTTATGATCACCTCAATTGAGGGGTAGGGTGGGAATTTTCCATTTGCGCCTAGTCAGTGACATATAATTAAATAATATCAATCAAATGTCACAAAACTTACATTTTTGTAAATTGTACTACTTAGACAGTCAGCATATGGTTTTTCGCCCACCCCAGGAACATCCACATTAGCAGTCACACAATTACAACAAAACACTTGTCTATCATGTGTGTAATCACACATCACAACCTACTGACATTGCCTTATTAACATAACACACAAGTAATGCACTACACATAATTACAACATACAACCATTTTTAAAAAGTTACATTTTTTACAAACTCCATTCACATTCAATAAAGTATATATATGAAGCAGCCACAGCTTCAGCCTGACTAATAGAATTCCAGGTGAATGTCAAACTACTTCCTCACATAAAGAGTAGTAGTACTGAAACATAACTAGAAACACACAACACCTGATTAGTTTCCTATTATATCACACATTACTCCAATCCATATTATACAGTTATTATTATTCTTACACATTTACATATTTGACAAGCAATGATTGCACACATACAAAGATTGTATTGTGAGACTGCTTCTATTAACTAAATTTCACTCTTGATTGGACCTTTTCTCCATTTGACAAATTGGCAATAAATTTTTGAAAACCATAACCACCTGTGTCGACTCCTTACTTTAAATACCATTATGACATAAAACTAAGTGTCTATGACTTAAGCATACAAATCAATGTTTACTAATACTGCTACAACCATACCTCCATCAATTTGTTTGGTACCTATGACATACAGTCAGTATACATATCATATGATGTGGGACATTGCATGTCACTTTGACAGAATTCTAACAGTGTAAAAACTCAGCAATGTACTTACTTTTCCTGTGCCTATGCAGTCATTATTACTATACCAAGGTGCCACACATCAGCACCCAACAGGTCACAGCTGTGACTATACATGTACCATTCAGTCACTACTATGTGTACTTCACAGTCCGACAAAATGACGTTTCTCATTGGCTGCAAACATCCTACAACCTTATGTTAATGTTTTATTACCATACATGAAGAGGTTGACGATATACTGAACAAGGTTTAAAACTGTTTAAAAACATGTTTCATTATTATAGCAATAAGTTACTCCCAAGAATTGTGTTAATGGTCAATCACCCTATAGAGACATGTGCCACTCAGCCACACCTCATGCCACAGCACACCCCTGTGTGTGTCTGTGTGTGTGTGGTGCTGGGGGAGGTGAACTCGGAGTTACGGTTTTCAACCCTAACAGCGAATTTCCTCACTTTTGTCACTGTGGAACAACCCTAACAAATGCATTAAACGGAGTTTTTGCCTCTAATTTCCCTTCTTTTTGAGAATGATATTGAGAAATAGTGAATGTAATTCGCTCCCACCACATGATGTCTTGTGGCATAGTAACAGGAGCAGCAACACAAACAGAAATACTAACAGTGGCACACATGGTAACACAAGCGCGAATGAGAACAGAAAGGGTAACGCACATGGTGGAGTAGACGGGAATGGTGTGCCACGTGATTTCTTGTCACATAGTAACATGGTGCCTGTAAATGGAAATGTCAATGGGCATGGTGACACAAAGTGAAACAGAAAGAGAAACAGTACAGTACACACAAATGGCAAAAAAGTAACAGAAACGCAAGCGAAAATGAAAATGCAAATGATGGCGCGATGGTGGCATTGGGTGTGCATTGGGATGATCAGCCTAACTCTCACCCCATGACATGTGTAAAGCAGCAGAAGTATAATACAATGGGGTAAGAGTTAGGACCCACAATCCCAACGCACACCCCAATGCCGTTGGGGGTGGTGGGTGCAGGGGGTTTTCAACCCTAACAGCGAATTTCCTCACTTTGTCGCGCTGTGGAACAACCCTAACTAATGCATTAAACTGAGTTTTAACTCTAATTTCCTTTCTTTTGAGAATGATAACAAGAAATAGTGAATGCGATGCAGTGGCGGGCGCGGGCCTTTATTGCTTACGTTTCGCCACATGATAATATGGCATGCTAACAGGGACAACAACGCAAACAGAAATGCTAACAGTGGCGCACATGGTAACACGAGCACGAATGAGAACAGAAAGAGTAGCGCACATGGTGGCGTGAGCGGGAATGGTCTGCCATGTGATGTGTTGTCACATAGTAACATGGTGCCTGCAAACACAAATGTCAATGGGCATTCTGATGTAAAATGAAACAGGAAGATAAACAGTACTGTAACGGAAATGGCAAAAAGTAACAGAATGCAAGCACAAGTAAGCATAAAGGATGACACCGTGCTGGCATTGAGGGTGTACATTGGGATCATCAGCCCTAACTCTCACCCCATGACATGTGTAAAGCAACAGAAGTATAATAGAATGGGGTGAGAGTTAGGACCCACGATCCCAATGCACACCCCAATGCCGGTTGGGGGGTGAGTGGGGGGGTGCAAGTGGGGTTTTCAACCCTAACAGCAAATTTTCTCACTTTTGTCACTGTGGAACAACACTAACTAATGCATTAAATGGAGTTTTTTGCCTCTAATTTCCCTTATTTTTGAGAATGATAACGAGAAATAGTGAATGTAATGCAGAGGCAGGAGCGCAGGGCCCACCGCATAATGCGGTGGTGGGAGCGCGGGGCCCTCCCCCCACATGATGTGTTGTGGCATACTAACAGGGACAGCAATGCAAACAGAAATGCTAACAGAGCCACACATGGTAACACAAGCACGAATGAGAACAGAAAGAGTAACACACATGGTGGCGTAGACGGGAATGGTCTGCCACGTGATGTGTTGTCACATAGTAACATGGTGCCTGCAAACAGAAATGTCAATGGCCATGGTGACGCAAAGTGAAACAGAAAGAGAAACAGTACTGTAGACAGAAATGGCAAAAATAACAGAAGCATAGCGCAAATGAAAGCGCAAAGGATAACGCACATGGTGGCGTGAGACGCCAATCGTAAGTGAAAGGGGTACAGAAACCACAAGCGGAAAGGGCAACAGTAACAGTAATGTAAGTGCACAGGCTGGTTTTCCCCAAAACCTGCATAGAGAAAGACAGTGAGTACAAATAATGTATGCATAATAATGAGTATCGGCTCAGAAAATGAGATCTTGGAATACTAAATACATTATATCTCAGGAACCGTATGACGTAGAAAAAAAATTTAAAAGTCATATTATTTACAACTGTCCTGGCTAATTTGGATCAGCTAAGAAATTTTCCGACGAAAAGTCCGTATCTCACACCGTTTCCGAGATACGGGCCCTGAAAGGCGTGGCGAATGCCGTAATGTTATCCTATGGGAAAAAAAGAAAAGTTTGGAGTGCCATAACTTTGCCTCCCTGTAATGTTTTTTCACCAAACCACTGAAAGGCACATCTGTGGGCTGTTGGCTGTCTTCTCTCTAAATTTCAGGAAGAAAGACCAAACCATTATTTTACAGCAGGGTGCCAAAGGATTTCTGCAATGCGTTGGGTTCCGTAATGTTATCCTAAGGGAAAAACCGTCAACTTTGGAGTGCCACAACTTTGCCACCATGTAATATTTTTTTCTAAACAACACTGAAAGGCACATCTGTGAGATGTCTTCTGCGTTCCCTCCAAATTTCAGCCTAAAACTCCCAACCGTTCTTTTGCAGCGGAGTGCCAAAGAATTACTGTTATTTTGGGCATAGTGTCGCAAAGTAGTGTCGTGATCTGCGAAAGCTTTCGCAAAAAAAATGCTACACTTTCGCTAGTTTGACACTGCTTTGTGACACTACTTTTTCCAGAAATTTGAAAAACATATTTCTGGGGTGTTTTACCCCAAAATAAAGACATGGCTAGCATCCTCAGGGCCCGATTAGGTGAATACAAAAAGAATTAGATTGCTAGAGGGTCTCAATTTTAAATGCCAACCATTTTTCTGATCACCAACTGAAAACAAGATGGCAGATTTGCGACACTAACAGGGCCATTTGCGACACTAAAAAGTGCATTTACGACACTGTCGAACTTTTTGTTAACTTTTCCCATTGACTTATAATGGGAAACTGTTTTTTGAATAACTTTTGAACCGTTTAATATTTTTTCATGAAATCTTTGAAAGGCACATTGGGGACCCCAGCCGCATGCTCACTGAAGATTTTGGACTGTTCGTGCAAACCATACGACCTGTAGGTGCGACCGTAGAATTCCAGAAAAGCGTAAACGTGTGCACAGATCATGCTTAATAACTCCGCAGCCGTATATCCGAGCAGTATGAAACTTGGCATATCCCAAGGCCTATGGTTTTTGATTGTGTATTCCCAATTTCAGGCAAATCCATTAAATGGTTGCAAAGTTATTAAGGTGCACAATTTTGGGTTTAACATAGAAATGGCTCCTCAACCCTAACTATGGTAGCACTACCGTGCTACCATAATATATATATATATATATATATATATATATATATATATATATATACACACACATATATATGATACATGATGGGTGAGGTGTGATATGCAAATATACTCACTCCTGCAGAGTGAGCTATGGATGCTCCACGAGTGCCAAAACACAGTGAGAGTATCCATGGCTCATGATGCAGGAGTGAGTATATTTGTGCATATCACATGATCTGCACGTCATGTGTGCAGTTTATACAATGGGGGGGGAGCTTCCAAAGTACAGTTATGTTTTCCTGTGTGCTGTGTGTTCTTTTATTGTTTGGTAACTGGGTATGTTTTTAGAGGTGACTTGTTCAGAGTCACACAGTGTGGATGAGGAGTTTGTAAAAATCAAACCCAGGTCTTGTATGCCGGATTTACCAAGATTGTTTAAAGCTCATGACTTTAACCTCTAGACTATACTGAGAGCACTGTTTGATTGTGTTCTGAGTGTGTTCAAGTGTTTCTGAATGGGCTGGGAATGTTACCCACATTATAAGAAACAGGTGAATGTGTTTGGCAATGTTAATTAAATTAGTTTCAGCAAGCAGTGAGGAACAGCTACTGTGAGGCACTGTGATTTAGATTGCAGGTTTTCTTGAACTGAACTTAAAATAGCAGTGAGCTGCAAGTTTTACAAACCCTGTGGGAAACAGGTAAATGTTCTTTGCAATGTTAAGTGAGTTACTTGGAAGTAGCAGTGAGAAACAGAAAGTGTGAGGCACTGTTATTTAGAATGCAGGATATTCTGAAAATGTAGTGATGGGTTGGGAGTTTTACAACACTGTGGAAAACAGCTGAATGTCCTTTGAATGTTAATTGAGTTACTTGCAAGTAGTAGTGAGAAACAGATTTGTAAAGAAGTTCAATTTAGCATGCAGGCTGGAGTGAGTGAATGAGTCAGAGTGTGATAAATGGAAGATATTTTAACTCCAGTGATGTCATCACCAGATATCTCACTCCAGTGGAAATAACATGTTTTATTATCACTGTGGAGCTTTCACCCCATTGTATAAATAGGGGATACATGATGGGCATCAGTGGGATATGTAAAATATTTTCACTCCTGCAGAGTGAGATATCCATGCCTCACAATGCAGGAGTGAAAATATTTTACATATCCCACTGATGCCCATCATGTATTCAATTTCTACAACAGGTTTGTAGTTTTGTTATGTGTTTGATTGGGTTTAAAAGTTAGGCATTTGGTTTGAAAAAAAAGTGTTATTTTAAGTCTATGTGTTGCTCCGCTAAGGTAGGTCCCTGTTTTGAATGGGGACTGTCGTTTTTGTGAATAAGAATGGTTTCTCTTGTTTCATTGGCTGTGTTTGTGTGGTTGTGGTTTTTTATTGGTTGCTGGGTGGTATTAGTAGGAAAAATGTATTTTATTGGTTGTTCTTCTAGTGGTATGATTGGTTGATGTGAGTGACTGTTGCTGCATAATGTGTATTGATTGGTGATGAGGGACAGTGGGCATGGTTAAGTACTGAGAGTGAGTTCCGGGATGGTAGTGAGTGTAATGCATGTTTTGGAGCACTTTAGGTTTATTTTTTATTTGTGCTTCATGTAACTTTATTTCAAGTGTGCTGCTTTTGTGACTAAGGTGTTATTTTTCAATGGACGTCCTCATGGATCGTATCATCGGACTTCTATGATGGCAGCTGTTTCTGAGGTATCTTTCATTCTGTATTGCTTTCACAGGAATTCAGCTTGGATGTCTTCTTCGAAGGGCTGTCTTTCTGCTAAGCTGGAAAGAAAAGAACAAAGACATAATTAAAACTCTTTATCTGATGTTAAGAATGTATGAGAAATGTTAAAAATTGGGGGTATAGTGGTACAGAGTGTGATGACTTACTTTGGTAAATGTTAAATGTGATATGCTGTGCAGTAATAGTCAGGTTACAGAAGCAACTTGACATTGCTTTTGAAATTGTGGAAAATTCATCCTTTAGTGCAGCAGTTTCAGTGTCTTCGGACTTTGACTTGGTGAGAGAAGCAGGGTTATTGTGCTGGTATGTTTCTAATCTGTGAGTGTGAAGTGTAGCTTGGTATTCTGCCGATGTGGATAGTTGTGGGTTATCGTGGGAACTTGAAAGATGTGAAATACTTTTTTGCTTTTCTGCACTCATTTTTGAATAATCATTTAGGGACTGTAGCTTCTTGTGTCCCAATATCTGTATAATATCGGTTTGAGCAACATTGCAATTTACCAGTTTTTGTACAAGATGCTTTTTGATAAAATGGTTAGTCAACCTTCTATCTGTGGCAATACCAGCTGTTTTGATCATACATTTCAGGATGTTGCCTATTGTATTAATACCTAACGGCTGGTTTTTGAACCAGCAATTACTTTGCATTAATTTATATTGCTGGTTGATCGCTAAAAAAAAGGAGCAGACTCATAGTTACTTTTATATGGCCTTTTCTCAGAATAGAACATAAAGTTGGCAACAGGGCACTTTTTTCTATTTGCTATGGGATAAGCCCGGGGTTTTAGAAGTCAACTGTCTTTAGGATCACTCCCACATCTGGTCTTTGTCTGCCTTTCAGTGCAAAATTCAATGAATTTTTCTCCTGTTTCAGTAGTACATTATTTAATGTCACCCCATTTTAAGTTCCTGCATTCGGTAGTGCCTTGAATGCCAAAAAACATTGTGGCATTTAACCACATAGTGTTAAGTAATGATTGTGGTGTTCTTGGACCCAAAATGTCTTATTCATACAGTTTGTTAATGAGGGTGTCAGTAAGTTTATCTGCCACAAAAGATTTATTTCCTTTGTCACTTTCCTTTCATTTCTTTTGCTTAGATAAGAGGACTTCTCTGCATTTAATGAATGTTTGTGAGCATGACAACGATTCTGGGTATTGATGTTTCTTTAAGTGTCATTCAAAACTTTGAAATTTCACTCGTACACTTAAGGGCTCATATTCTGAGCCATCTTTTCTTTTGGAATTAATAAAATAATGGCACAAAACTATGTTTAAGTCATTTGGAGACATTGTTTCAATACTGGTAGTAATGTTTACATTTTCTTTTAGGAACTGCTGCAAATCATTGACATCACACTGTGTTTTTCTTCTAGTGTTATTATTTTTAGTAGAATCAATGTATAGGTTGATGAATTCAGTATCTCTATTTAATAAACTTGCTGACGGAAATCACTCATTATGCATTGCTTCAGTTGTGCTCAGCTTGCCCATTTCAGCAGGGTCAAGAAGCGGCTCTTCATCAAGATCAAACTGCGAGCAACTGAGAAAGATTTCTTCATCTTCGTTTTTGGTTGTTTCAGTTTTATTTTGCTCAGAAATATTTTGCTTTTCCATTTTACTGCTGGTCTCTGTGATGGAAGTTTTAGTATGTTTTTTCAGCTCTGCGATGTAGTATTCAGCACTCCATGTTACATCTGCTACATTAGGTAGCGTACGAGGTGTATGTGTCTTAAATGTGTTTAATTAGAAACAGCACTGTGTTTATTGGCACGAGACACCCGAGGTATTCTGTGGCATGTTAATATGTGTTAACAGGTGATTTCTGTTAATAAGGAATGCAGTGTAGTGCCTGGACTTGTTTTACTAGCAGTTTAGCTGAAGTGAGAATAACTGTTGGTGATGTACCTACCATGTATGTAACTGTAGATATTTTTTCTTGTATGTACATCAGTATTATTTATCTCAATGCAGTTTGTAATGTTTATCAGCCACCACATTGTATAACTATATATATCTATATCTATATATAAATATATATATATATATAGATATATATATACTTATCTATATATATACATATATATATATATATATATCTATATATATATATATATATCTATATATATATATATAATATATAGATATAGATATAAATAGGGTCCAAAGGACCCTGCGCTCCTACAGTAAAATAAGGATACTATTATACTATCTCAAAAAGTAAGGAAGTAAGTTGCAAAAAACTTCATTAATGCTGCAGTTAGGGTCAAATTGACAAAAGTTGGGAAATGAGGCATTAGGTTTTCCCTAACACCCCACCCTCACAAACCAGGCAGGAGATCAGGTGTGGCATGTGCTTTGGGTCTTCTCAAGCCTAACACTCACCCCATTCTCATAAAGTCTACACATCTGACCTTATTTACAGATAGAATGGGGTAAGCGTTAGACTTGAGAAACTCAGGGCACACCCCACACCTGCTCTCCTGCCTGGTTTTGGGAAGGTGAGGTGTTAGAGAAACCCTAACACCTTATTTTCCAACTTTTGATGATTTGACCCTAACTGGAGCATTAACAAAGTTTTTTGCAACTTATTTCCTCACTTTTTTAGATGGTATAATTGTATAATTATTTTACTGTGGGAGAGTATATATATTATAGGGGTGTGGTTGCGCCCCTATATTTAGGGTTGAGTAGGCACTTTAATGTTAAACCTCAAATTTTGCGCGTTAATAACTTTGCAACCATTCAACAGATTTGCATGAAATTTGGAATGCACGGTCTGGTATGATAGATCTTTTGATTTACTAAGTTGTGTTTCAGGCAGGCATACAATTTTTGCACAGCGAAGCCAAAAAATTCACTTTTTGACACTTTTGCACATTTTTTGTCTGTGGCTCTGCGCAGACACCATGTGGTCTATTGGTCTGAAACCTTGGATGTAGAAAGAGCTTGCACCAAGGAACATGGCATCATTTGTTTGGTGAAAAAATATTAATCTGTTCAAAAGTTATTACAATTTGAAATTCCCATTATATCCTATGGGAAAATGTATATGTATTTTTTGCAATGTTAATGAGAAAGACCAGATGGCCCTATGAAAGACCAGATGGCCTAAATTGGGATCACCATATCTCAATCACAGTTTGGTCTTTTTACCTGAAATTTGCAGGGTGTTGAGAGAATGCCCTAGAGATGTGAATTATGCTGTTTAAGTGTTGGGGAATTAATTGGTTGCAGAGCTACTCAATGATGTAATTGATGTTTTTCTCATAGGATTACATTGCAGTCTGTGTCATGACTTTCGGTGTCATTATCTCAGAAATGAAGTGAGATGCAAACTTTTCACTACAGGTGGCTTAGCTCACCTTTAGGTGAGCTATGCCACTGGAAAAAGATTTGAAATTGAAGAGTAAGCCTGCAGTGGAATTTTTTTCGTATGTTACACCGTTCATGAGATATTGTGAAATTACTGTCACAAGGGTTCAAAGAGTGCCTGTCCAGTGCTTTTCAGTGCCCATATCTCGGAAACTTTGTGAGACACAGGTACAATCATTTCGATGTTGCATGAAGTACTCACTGTCATGATTACAATGATGCTATAATCTATTTTCTACCTCTTATGGTTCACAAGATATGCACACATTACTGTTACAAGGGTATGGTGCCCTATAGTGCTGCTGCATGGCTCCGTAGCATTGCATAATTGGGAGCATGGGCCCAGATGCATATTGTTATGCAAAAATTGGCAACTTGGTGGGAGCTGGGCTCCACGCTCCAACCAATACGTGTTTTTTAATACTTATATTACACTTTTTTAAAAGGTAAGGAAATTCTATGCAAAAACTGCATTAATGCATCATTTAGGGTTAAAGCAAAAAAAGTCAGGAAATGAGACACTGGGGTTGAACCCCTAACCCCCCACACATGCTCCACCCCTATCCTAAACAGACCGATAGATGCCAGGGTGTGTCATTGGGGTCATGAGGCCTACATTTCACCCCGTTATCCTTTACTATAGCATGTCAACATGCTCACACATGGAATGGGGTGAGATTTTGACCTCACAACTCCAATGACACCCCAGCATCTCTCAGTCTGTGGAGGATCAGAGTGGGGCATGTGTGGGGCTGTTAGGGGTTCAACCCTAATGTCACATTTCCTGAGTTTTTTGAATAGAATATATATATACATATATAATATATATATATATATATATATATACACCATTAGTTGCAAAAACTTTGTTAATGCATCAGTTAAGGTTGCCGTGACAAACGTAGGGAATTGAGGCACCCAGGTTTCACACTAACACCCACCCTGCCCTGCAGAGACTAGGAGGTGTCAAGGGAGGGGGGGCACTGGGATTGCTAACCCTAACACTTACCCCATTCCATTGTAAAATAAGTTGGGTGGCAACAGCATAAGAGAATGGGGTGAGTGTTAGGGTCGGCAACCCCAGTGCCACCCCCTCCCCCTGACATCTCCTGATCTCTGCAGGGAAGGGGTGGGGTGAAACCCTAACATCTCATTTCCCTACTTTTGTTATGGCAACCTTAACTGATGTATTAACAACGTTTTTGCAACTAATTTCCTTACTTTTTGAGATAGCATAATACCATCCTCATTTTACTGTGGGAGTGCAGGGTCCAAAGGGCCCTGCGCTTCCATCACTCCATCAAGATAGTACAACAGTATCCATGTATTAAGGTAGGAGCATCGGGTCCTTTGGACCCTGTGCTCCCATTCCTCCATTAAGATAATATAACAGTTTCCTTATTTTGACCCAAATTTTCAACATAGCCTTTTTATGATCTCACCACATGTACCCAGCACTGAAAATTTTCAAATCCCCACCAAAACATAATTCTGTGTAACCACAACAGCACTGTATGCCACAGGTGTGAAAACACATCTTGGACAGGATTTGAGAAATGACAGCTGTTACACACATCAGGTGGGGTAACATGAAGAGTATGTTGAAAATATGGGGTGAAAAAAATGAAAATTTACTATGTTACAAGCATGCATAATGAGACTTGGCCAAATGCCCATGACGCCACCATTTTTCAAAATTTTGACCCAAAATTTTCAACACTGCCTTCTTATGACCCATCCTGATGAACAATGTGACTGTCATTATTATGCAAATCCCACCCAAAAGGTGATTTTGCCAAGTGACCGTGAAATCACTTTTCAGACAGAGTTGGGTAAAGGCAGTCATATTGTTCAGGAGGTGGGGTCTCCGGGACTTCATGTTGAAAATTTGGTACCTTAATCTTGAAAAATGGCTGAGTTATGGCCAAAAGTTGAAACCCCTCCATTGAAATACATAGGACCGCATTCATCTTAGTTCAGACTGCAGTCGCTGGTTCCAGCAGCAAGACGTGTCTTTGACTGTGGGAGTAGGTGTCAAACCAAGGATCTCCTCAGGTGAGTGGCAATCTGGGGGGATTATCGAGGGTGTGGGGAGGTGGGTGGACAGTGGGGGGTTCAGGTGGGGGTACAGGCACAATCGGTGATGGACAACTTCCTTAATTCCAGGGCAATCAGCCGCAAAATACAATGAGGGATGAATTACTACTTTTTACAGGAGAAATATAAAAAATAAAGGGGAACAGATATGGGACCCAATGCCACCAATGACAACTGAGGCAATGAAGGGTGGGAAGGTGCCAATGGACACCAGGGAGATGTGGCAAGAAAGTCACCATAACAATTAAAAAAAAATAATGATATTAAAAAAAATTCTAATATGTAGTAGTAGTAGTAACATTTTATTTATACAGAGAAATTTGCCATTAGGGTTCAAAAAGTCCCTATTTACAAGGCAATCCTGGGTCGTAAAATTTTTAAATAATCACAAAATGTACAAAAACATATAATTCAGAGTATACATAACACTCAATGCACATTACATCAAAGGATACAAGACATAAGTCAAACCTCTTAAACATATAATATATATATATATATATAACCATAAAAATGCACAAAAGAAATCAGAGGGGGTTGGGGTATCACTAGCCCCAGGGATAAGGACAAAAAGGGGGAAAAAAATTCTTGTCTGTGATTGCAATTCCTTGCCTGTCAGTCTTTGTCCATCATGGTGGACAACGAAAATGGCTGACAGGCAAGGATACCCAGTCTGGCCAATTGGGCATGAAATTTGTATGACCAGATGGCCAGAAATGAATCCTTGTCCACCTCCTGAATTCCTTGTCTATCAGTCATTGTACTTCATGGTGGAAAAGGAAATGGCTGACGGACAAGGATTCCCAGTCTAGCCATCTCATTGTCCATATTTCAAGATCAGAGAGCCAGATTGGGAATCCTCATCCATCAGCCGTTTTCCTTGTTCATCATGGTGGACAAAGACTGAAGGGCAAGGAAGTTAGCGAGTGATGGGCAAGGATTTAAACAACTAAAAATAAAAATTTTTGAGGGGAAAAACCACACCACAAAGCACATAGCAGAGCTCATCAACTCCCGATGAGCATACATCAAACTTGGATGTGAGGCACAGATGCCTCTGGGCAGAGTTATGACATTTTTTTGGGGGGGCAAAATAAAAAAACAAGATAGCAGCTTGGAACAGGGATTTTTTTCATACAAACAGAGATTTTATAAGTCCCTGTTCACTAGCTGTCAAAATCCCCATTGGTGAGGCAAATCCTTGTTGGCCATTTATACACCTATGCAGAATACTGAACTGAGCATGCTCAGGACCTTAAATGTCAAAATGTAATAACTTTAGAATGGATTAATATTTTTTCACTACACCAATGTTGGCTTATTCTTTGTGGAAACCTCTTTCTGCCCTTAAAATTTCAGACCAAAATTCCAAACAGTGTGCATGCAGTGCAATGGTCAATAATCAGCAAAAACTGGTGAAAAAAAGTGAAAAAACACTTTTTTCACTATGCACTGCATGAAAACCACACATCCGACTGAAAAGAAACTTCAAGAGATCTACTCAACGGGATGGCGCTTACCAAATTTCATGTAAATCCATTGAACGGTTGTAAAATTAAAGTACAAAATTTGGGGTTTAACATTAAACTGCCTACTCAGCCCTAACTATAGTGGAGCTACTGCCACTATGGTTAGGGTTGAGTAGGAAGTTTAATGTTAAACCCTAAATATATTCTTTGCAAAAAACTTCATTAATGCATCAGTTAGGGTTGAAGTGACAAAAGTAGGGAAATGAGGCATTAGGGTTAAAGCGACAAAAGCAAGGAAATAAGGCATCAGGGTTAAAACCCTACCACCCCTCCACCCCTACCACCCCACCCCTACCATCAACAGGCCAACAGACAATGAGTGTGCCTTGGGGTTGTCAGACCTAACTCTCACCATATTCCCATGTGTAAGAAAGTTAACATGGTATGGTATAGGATAATGGGGTCAGAGTTAGGCCTGATGAGCCTAAGGCACACCCTATCACCTGTTGGTCTGTGGAGGTGAGATGGTAGGGTGGGGGGTGTTAGGGTCTCAACCATAATACCTCATTTCCCTACTTTTGTTGCTTCAACCCTAACTGATGCATAAACAAAGATTTTTGCAATGAATTTCCTTACTTTTTGAGAAAGTATAATCTTACCCTTATATGGTTTTTGGAGTGCAGGGCCCATAATGAACTGTCATCTACCTGTGGGGAGCACAGGATCCTCCGGGCCCTGTGTTCTTGATATTGCATAATGGATGGCCTGGCAGTCCCATTATTACCTAATGGTACCCATATGTGGGATCTCAGGGCCCAGTGGGCCCTGCACTCCCACCTACTTATAATTGTAGAGATGTAGTGCAGGCCTAGACACATTCCAATTAACTTTTGTGCTGCAAATGGCACAATATCTCAGTAACCGTACAGTGGTAGCCATAGACATGGTCAGATATTTCCTGAAATGTCTGTGATATATCTGAAAATTTCCTGCCTGCTTGCAGTACCACTATGGGCCAACAGAGAGACTCATTTTAGATATTTCGTGAAATATCTGGACATATCTGACTATATCATGGCTGCCACTGTAGCAACCTTGGAAAGAATTCTACTGCAGCTGTAATCATGCACTGGTAACCTGCACGCATGCTAAGCTGTGTTTAGCGAAAAATCCATATCTCGAACCATTTTCAAGATAGAGGGAATGTTATACTATGGGAAATTTCTCAACTTCAGAATGCCATAACTATGTAACTGATACAAATTTTTACACCAAAGCAGCATAAATCACATCTCTGGGACACCCCCCCCACCCTGCAAATTTTAAGCCAAATGTCCGAACCATGTCTTTGCTGTGATGTGGCAAAGAAACAGCAACCTTTAAAATCCCTGTTTGTGAGCTGTCAAAATCCCTGTTCGTGAGCCAATCCCTATTGGTGAGGTAGAGCCATCTGGTCATCCCCTCACAAACAAGGATTTTGACACCTCAGGAACAAAAATGTTGACAGTTCATGAACAGGGATTTTAGGGCCATCTGGCCATCATCTCATGAACAAGGAGTTTGACAGCTCACGAACAATGAATTCTCATGGACAAGAATTGTGACAGCTCACAAACAGGGATTTTGACATCTCATGAACAGGGATTCCTTTTTATAATCCCGGTTCGTGAGCTGTCAAAATCCCTGTTCATCAGCTGAATCCCTGTTCATGAGGAGTCAAAATCCTTGTTCATGAGAAATCCCTGTTTGGGAGATAGAGCCATCTGGTTGTCATCTCATGAACAGGGATTTTGACAGCTCACAAACAAGGATTTCTCATGAACAAGGATTTTTGACAGCTCATGAACAGGAATTTTGACACCTCATGAACAGGGATTCTTTTTTAGAATCCCTGTTCATGAGCTGTCAAAATCCCTGTTCATCAGCCGAATTCTTATTCATGAGGTGTCAAAATCCTTGTCCATGAGAAATTCCTCTTAGCATGATAGGGCCATTTGGTTGTCATCTCACGAACAGGGATTTTGACAGCTCACGAACAAGGATCGGAAGCAAGTTGCAAACAAGAATTTTTAAAATTTCAAAACCACATTTCGGGGCCAAACTAAAGTAAACCAAAGGCATGCAAGGGTTTGTAGAGGATGTCACCCTGAACAAAACCCATACTTGGTTTACCTCACAACACTTCCCTGAGTCAACTTATAGCATTTTGTTTAATGAGGAAAAGTGAATACAAGATGATGTCCCATGAACAGGGAATTTTTCTCATGAATGGGGATTTTATAAATCTCTGCTCACAAGCTGTCAAAATCCCTGTTTGTGAGGCAAATCCTTGTTCACAATTTATACACCTATCCAAAAGACTGAACTGAGCATTCTCAGAACCCAAAATTTAATAACTTTGGAACAGATTAATATTTTTTTATCAAACCAATGCTGACTGGTTCTTTGGGGCAGCCTCTTTCTACCCTGAAAATGTAAGACCAAAATTCCAAATGGTGTGGCTGCAGCGCGATGGGAAAAAATAATCAAATGCTGGCAAAAAAAGCTAAAAACACACTTATTTCACTATGCACTGCATGAAAACCACAGATCAGATCAAAATGAAACTTAGCACATCAAGAGATCTACCCCCACGGGACAGTGCATACCAAATTTTGTACAAATCCATTGAACAGTTGAAAAGTTATTAAAGTGCAAAATGTGGGATTTAACATTAAACTGCTTACTCAACTCAAACTATAGTTGTGCTACCACAACACTATAACACTGTAATATATAATATAGTGCCATGGTAGCACAATATATATATATATATATATATATATATATATATATATATATAATATATGGATTTGCGAAATAATACTACTGAAAACGATGAAAAAAATTCCTTGTAATCCATCTCACAGGACTCAATAATACCACACTTCACTCTCAATAATACTATCGTTCTAACGAACGATAGTATTATCACTGAACAGCACAGCGTAAGCGCACCTCTTCAACCTCGCAAGACCGACGATGCCAGCTAATCAGCTCACAACTGTAATACTTTTAAAGTCATTCGTGGGAAAGTAATGCTCGCTTCACTTTCTCAGCATAAATCTCCGTTGCCATCAACATACAGAAGTCTCTAAACCGAAAAAAGAGATACGTCAATGTTACTCAGACTCAGAGTCTGAGTAACAACACTCAGTTCGCACCTAAATTCATCGTTTTTTTTGCCGCAATCATTGGCTATTTAAAAAAAAAAAGTAGCACCTCAGTTCATCGGTTTTTTTGCCGCAATCATTGGCTATTTAAAAAAAAAAAGTATGCATTTTCATGTTTTACAAGGAACTTTTACGAACTTGGCAAATTCTTCTATCAACTTCCGGATTCAGCTTTCAAGCCATTACAGGTAAGAACTCATTAACTTCCTTAATCCATATATTACAAAAAATAACAAATGGGTTAGTGTGTATTACTCAGCTGTAATTTCATCTCGAGTTTCTGGGGACATAGAAACCTCTCGAGCTTCGCTCTCGAGGTTATCTATGTCCCCAGAAACTCTCGATGAAATTACAGCCTTGTAATAGCACTAACCCATCTATTATTCTATATATATATATATATATATATACTGTACATATATATATATATTCATGGCAAAAAATCCATTTAATGCATCAGTTAGGATTGTTCCACAGTGACAAAAGCAAGGAAATTTGATGTTAGGGTTCCCATCCCTTTGCACCCACCCCGGCCCCACCAACAGACATCAGAGCATGCCTTGGGGTGATCAGTCCTAACTCTCACCCCATTCCATGTGCAACAAGCTGATTTGGTGCAGTATAGAGAATGGGTGAGAGTTAGACCGATGATCCCAACGCAAACCCCAATGCCTGTTGGTGGGGCGGTGGGTAGGAAGGGGATTGGGAACCCAAACATCAAATTTCACTTTTGTCACTGTGAACAACCCTAACTGATGCATTAAATGGAGTTTTTCACCATGAATTTCCCTTCTTTTTGAGAATGTGCACTATAAATAGTGAAGTAACGGCAACACAAATGCAAGTGCAAATGCTAACGCACACGGTGACGCAAATGTAAATGATAACACAAATGGTAATACAAACACAAGTGCAAATGTTAATGAAAACAGAAATGCAAAAGCAAGTGCATACAGAAAAGCAAACCATAATGCACACAGGCACGGTAACGTAATTGGAAATGCAGACAATAATGGTAACAGCAATGACGACATGAAAGGAAACACAAACAGAAATGCAAACACAAATGGAAATGTACATGGTGATGCAAAAGGAGACACAAACAAAAACAGTAATGGAAATGCAATTGTCAACAGTTAGGCAAACGCAAGCACAAATGAAAACGCAGAGGGTAATGCACATGGTGGCGTAGACGGGAACAGTAACGCAAATGGAAATGCAAATGCAAGTGTGTATGGAAACGCAAATGGTAACATGCATGTTCACAGTACCACAATAGGAAATGCAAATACTAATGGTAACAGCAAAGAAGATGATGCCAAAGGAAATGCAAATGCAAATGGAAGCGCGTACACAAATGCAAATGGTAATGCACATGGTGATACAAAATGAAATGCAAACAAAACCAGTAATGGAAACACAAATGTTAATAGTAATGCAAATGCAAGCACAAACAAAAATGCAAAGGGTAACACACACAGTGGCGTAGATGGAAATGGTAACGCAAACGGAAACAGAAATGCAAGCATGTATGGAAATGCAACTGGTAACGCACAAGGTCATGGTACTGCAATAGGAAACACAAATGCTAATGGTAACAGCAAAGATGACACCAAAGGAAATGCAAACGGAAGCGTGTAAGCAAACACAAATGGTAATGCATACGGTGACGCAAAACAAAACGCAAAAAGAAACAGTAATGGAATTGCAAATGGTAACAGTAACACAAAAGCAAGTGCAAACAAAAAGGCAAAGGGTAACGCATATGGTGGCATAGACGGGAACGCTAACGCAAATGGTTACAGAAACGCAAGTGGGACCGCTAACTGTGACAGTAATGAAAGTGCACACCGCACTTGGAGTACTAAATTGCTTATATCTCAGAAACCGTATGACACAGAAAAAAATTACAATTTCATATAAATTATGACTTTCCTGGCTAGTTTTGTACTTAGTCCCCTAACAAGGGGCTAAGCATTTTTCCAGTGAAAAGTCCATATCTTGAAGCGTTTCGGAAATACGGGCCCAGAAAAGCACGGCAGATGCTGCAAGTTAGTCTATGGGAAAAAGCTTCAACTTCAGAGCACCCTTAACTTTCCATCCATGCAATATTTTGTCACCAAACCACCAAAAGGCACATCTGTGGGATGTTGGCTTTCTTTCCGCCAAATTTCAGCCCAAAAGAGCAAACCGTTGTTTTGCAGCAGGGTGGCAAAGAATTCCTGTTTTTTTGGGCATAGTGTCACCAAATAGTGTCACAAATCATGACACTTTTGCAAATGAAATCACAAAAGTGCCATGAGTGTGACAGTACTTTGCAATACTACTTTTTACAAAAAATTCCAAAACATATGGGGTGTTTAACCCCCAAACAAAGACATGGTTAGCATCCTCAGGGTCCGACTAGGTGAACACAAAAAGAATTGTGTCCCTAAAGGGTCCCAAATTTAAATGCCAAGCATTTCTGTGACCACTAACTGAAAACTAAATGACTGACTCATGACACTACAGGGGTCATTTGCAACGCTAAATACTGCATTTGCAACACTGTTGAACTTTTTGTTAACTTTTCCCATTGACTATAATGGGAAACTTGTTTTTTGAATAACTTTTGAACCGTTTAATATTTTCTCATGAAATCTTTGAAAGGCACATCAGGGATCCTGGCAACATTATTCCTGAAGTTTTCGGATCAGTCACACAAACCATGCAACCTGTAGGTGCGAGCAAAGAATGCTCAAAAAAGTATAAATGTGCTATAGAATGTTGCTTTATAACTCCACAACTGTATAGCCAACCATTACAAAACTTGGCAGTTCCAGAGATCTATGGTACCACTCCATGTATGCCAAATTTTAGGCAAATCTATTGTATGGTGGCAAAGTTATTAAGATGCAAAATTTCACACTTTTACCTTAAATGGGGTACTGAACCCTAACTATAGTGGCACTACCGTGCCACCATAATATATATATATATATATACACATATTCTTTACAAAAAAGTCTGTCAGTGCATCAGTTAGGGTTGTTTTGACACCAGCAAAAGTCTAGAAATTCAAGATTAGGGTTACCACCCCAACTACCCCACCACCACCACCACCCACCCTCTACACATCATCAGGCATTGGAGTGTGCATTTTGGTTGTCAGCCTGACTCTCACCCCATTCCATGTGTAAAGAAGGTATGGTGTTGCAGTATAGGAGAATGGTGTGAGAGTTAGGCACGACAACCTCAACGCACACCCCGATGCCTGTTGGTGTGGAGGGTGGTGGGGGTGGTAGAGGTGGTAACCCCAATCTTGAATATCCACACTTTTGTCGGTATGGAAACAACCCTAACTGATGAATTAATGGAGATTTTTTTGCAAAGAATTTCCTTTCTTTTTAAAAAAAGAGTAATATAAATAGCAAATGGTATGTGCTGGTATGAGCGCGGTGATAAGTACAGAGATATACAGCAGCCCTATAGGACAAGGAAGCCTTGTAACAGAAATTTGCCAATATCTCAGGAACCGTAGCAGGTAGGAAAAAATTCAAGTGTCATTGTAATTGTGACAGTGAGTACTGCATGCGACATCTATCGACCAAATCCATATCTCACATTGTTTCTGAGATACGGGCACCAAAAAGTGCTGTGAATGCTAACTCTGTGAGCGTAATACTGGCCCATGGACATGCAAATGACCAATTGGAATAGCAATTCCCAAATATCTCAGTAACTGTACAGCGTAGAAAAGAATTCAAATTTCATGTTATTTATGGCTTTCCAACCTACCTCTTCATGGGGGACTAAGCATTTTTGTGACAAAAAATCCATATCTTGAACCATTTTCGAGATACAGGTACTGAAAGGTGTAACAGGCACCACAATGTTATCCTAAGGGAAAATTTCTGAACTTCAGAATGCTGTAACTGTAGGCCGGTTCAATGTTTTCATACCAAACCAGCAAAAGGCACATCTGAGACACTAGGGTTTGCTACCCTGAAAATTTCAGGCCAATAGCACAATTTACGTTGCCACAATGAAGTGACAAAGAAAACAAGCACCGCAATGTTATCCTATGGGAACATTTCTGAAATTCAGAATGCTGTAACTATGGGTCTGTTGTGTTTTCATACCAAACCACAACAAGGCACATCTGTGGCACTGGGGCTTGCCACCCTGAACATTTCAGGCCAATAGCACAATCCACCTTGTCACAATAAAGTGACGAAGAAAACAACACATAGCAAAATGTGTTTGTGCAGTGTTGCCAAGATTACTTTAGTGTTTTTGCAATTCTCTTATCTCTATAATGGGAATGTTATCGTGCACAGAAAAATGTTGCCCCGGTTACTTTTTCCACTGAACGCGATTGTTTACATGACAACAAAAACGTTGATATGATCAAAATATGGAAACATTTTAAAAAACATATTTCCAGACCAGCTGGTGAAAAACTAATGCTGGGCCAAGTTCCTCAGGGCCCAATTAGGTAAACACAACTGTTGGTGTTTACCAACGTGCACTATTTTTTGAATTACAGCATTTTTCTCTCTCTCTCTAACTGAAAACAAGATGGTGGCAGCACGAAAACAATTTCAGGAAGCTCGAAACCAAAATGTGATTGCGCAAGGTTTTGCAGTGCACATAAAAATTTTTCCATAGACTATAATGGGGCATGAAAAAATGGAATAACTTTTGAATGGAGCAATATTTTTTTCACCAAATCTTCAAAAGGCACCAGTTCAGCCCAGGCCACATCTAGATCAACAAATTTGAACCCACTCAAATGCATTCTTCAATCCATTATGGCGGTACAAAGAATTCACAACAAGCATCAAATTCTACTTTTTGAGTACTCTACGGTTCCACAACCGTACATCCGACCAGAAAAAAAATTTCCAGATCCAAAGATCTATGGTAGGCATGTCTGCATTCCAAATGTCAGGCAAATTGGACAAGTGGTTGCAAGGTTATTAAAGTGCAAACTTTGAGATTTAACATAGAAATGGCTGCACAACCCTAATTATGGCACTCCCATGCCACTATAATATATATATATATATATATGTAATAGATAACCCACTCTTGGGTATCGGTCCGCTCTGATATCATCGCCTTGGTGTGCGCTCAACCACCCAAGGCGTAGTATATCAGAGTGCGGACTCGAGACACCCAAGAGTGGGTTATCTGTCTTATAAAATGGCCCCCGTTGTGATGAAATAGTGCTATGTGGAAATGGTATAAGGTGAAAGAAATACAGAATAGGCTGTTTGATATAAATTTCTTTTAATGAATACACATTGAACAGAACAAAAGTGGAAGTGAATACTGTTTCTTTGCTGAGAACTAGTGGTTACAGTATGTATAGCATTACCATTTGAAGTATGTAAGGTACTGTGGCTTTAAGAGTTGAACATTAACTGTAACTGAATACTGTCACTTTAAGAGTGGTTCATCTTGGAAAGACGACATGTGCTGAACAGTGCCTTTGAGTGGTAAGAATTGCTGAAATTTCAGCTGAAAGGTTTGCAGTTTTTATTTGAACTGCTTGTTAGTTTATTTTTATTTGTAATAGATGTTGAACTGCAGGTTGCCGTGCACCGTGACGTTTTGCATGTATGGTGCAAGAGGATGCAGTCCTGCAGGTAAGTGATGGGGGAGTGCTTGAGGTTCTTCATTTTTTGTTTGACTGCTTTGTGTTTCTTTTCTGGACGTCTTTTGTAGCACTTGTTGTGGCTCTCTGAGGGACGGTTGGAGGACAGCTGCAGTTTAGGGCTGCACGGTGATTTCTAGGCAGCTTCCAGATGCATTTTGTGTGGGGAAATCCACTTCGTAGTCTTCGGACTGTGTGGGGAAATCTGCTTCGTAGTCTTCGGACTCTGTGTTGGTCTGGATGGGGTGAGTTTGTGTGTCTTCTAGTGCTCTGTGAGACATGTCTAGTATGTCTGTCAGAGGAAGTGTTTTAGGTTCCACCATCTTGGAAAAGGCAGGCTGCTGCTCCGCAGTAGTGTACACAGGGCTCTGCGGTGGTTCGGCTGCTGTTCACTTGGGAATGTCAGTGATTTGGGTGCTGGTTGGCAGTCTGATGAGCTTGTGCCAGCCAGTATATTTGACCAATTTTTTCTATCATGTAGCGTGGGGTGCCCAGTACGATTTTAGGCTCCCCTCAGATTTGTGGCCTGTTACAGCCATGATCTGTCATGATTCAAGACCCGCTGAGGAGAGCAGCTGAACAACAGTTGATCTTAAGCAATGATTTGTATATTGACAAGAGAGTCCTGCTTCCATAGACAGGCGAGGCATGAGAGAAGATAAGTAATTAATTCCCATAGGCTCTTTACTGTACCAGGTTTTTTGCTTGTCTGATAAGTCCTGTGAGGCTCTTTTGGGGTGTAGGAAAAAAGCTGTGCTTTCAGGTGGGCATTTACTGAGGTACTTTTTGAAAGAGAGAACAGGGCACAGAGGATCATTTGGCTATGCAAAAACAAAGCCTCTCTCTTAAAGTGGTTTGATTTAACTCTCTGGCATCTTTATGATTTTTGCTGTCTGGGTTGTACTTTAGGGTTATGTACTGTAACCCATTTTCATCAATTTTTATATGAAAAGAGTCTCTTTTTAGTTCTCTTTGCCCTTCCCTTCCCCTACAAGCCATGAATATTTGTAGGTCAAACCAGACCTTTCTGACTAGTCCTGCAGCAGTGTTTGGTGATAGTGCTGGAGAGTGCTTTAACTTTTTAAAGTCTGATTCTGTGAGGCATTCATGGTGTTGAGTACAGTCTCTGCCATCTTTCCTGTATTTTTTTATGACGGACACAAAAAACATTGTTTGCAGATTGAAAATCTGTGTCTGTGACAAGATTCATTTGTTGTGATAGAGGCAGTGAATTTAAATGCCTGTTGAGTCCTGCTCTTAAACCAATAAAACTTGACACGCCATACTGTTCACTTGAAGAGTTTCTAACTGTGGCATAAAATTCTCTCAAGGTTGTGTTTAATTTATCTGGTGTTACTGTTTTTAAATTGAGGTCTATTTGCTTTTCTGCTACCCAGTCTGTAAATACTTTTGTTGCCCAGACAGTTTGCTTTTTTGTATTTTTTTCAGCTTTGTCTTCTTCTATGCTATCTATTTCTTCAGGGTCAAGGCTGGCATGTCTACTCACTGTTTGCTGTGCTGGATTCTGAAGTGGCTGCTCAAATAAGTCCTGTTCAAGTTCTTTGAAGATATCATCATTGTACCAGTCATCTTTGCTGAGGATTGATTCAAGGTCCTTTGAGGTATGTGGTAATTCTGTCATTTCTTGAAATTTTTCTGTCAGATGTTTTGATTTCTGTCAGAGTGAGGCAGTGGTGTGCTGCTTTTCTTTCAGTAGTCTCTGTGTGAGTGACGCTATTGTTTACAGTTGTGGAGTGATACTGCTGTCACTTTGTGATGAGGTTCTGGTCAGAGTGGGAAGTAGTTCAGGCATGCGGTCACGCTGGGAGGTGTGCGGTCATTGGGAAATAATGCACGGTCATGTGATCTATTCTGTCCAATGATGTTAGTGGAATTTCTATGATTTTACCACCATTTTATAAATATATATATATACTGTTATATATATATATATATATATATATATATATATATATATATAGGGATATGACATGGCCCGAGTGAAGATATCATATTTATCTTCATGAGAGGCCAATGATATCATGATATCTCACGAGTGGCGAAGCCACGAGTGAGATATCTTGATTTCATTGGCCTCGAGTGAAGATAAATATATCTTCACTCAGGCCATGTCATGTTCTGTTTATATAACATGTGTTTTGGGCTTTTTGTAGCATGATCCCCTAAAGCACCCCCACCCCTAAATCTTCAGCAACATCACAAATTCCATACTGTATTAAAATAAATTATCTGGCTGATCCTGTTAATTTACAGTTTTTTTTTGAAATACTGTTATTTCACTGAGCTTGGCATTATTTGTAATTAAAAACAGTAATGTAAAGAGGTACCTGGTTGATTGTCCCCCTGTGCTACTGACAGAAATCCTGTAATACTTTCACTTTCCCCGAACTGTAGCATGACCGAGTGGCATATATGAGAGATTACTGGTACCAGAGCTTTAAAATAAGTGTCATGTACTTTTAAAGAAAATCCTGGCTTTTATGTCCCGATAACATGGTTTACTTAATAGAAGGGACCGTCTCTACCAACGAAAGCACAGTGAGCGAGTAGTCCGCTTTAAAACAGGAGAAAGAAGCGCGAGTGTATGTTGGTAGACACGGTCCCTTCTATTAAGTAAACCATGTTATCAGGACATAAAAGCCAGGATTTTCTTTAAAGTACAGACACTTATTCTAAAGCTCTGGTACCAGTAATCTGCTCGTTTACATGCCGCTTAGTCACGCTACAGTTCGGGGGGAAAGTGAAAGTATTACAGGATTTTGTCAGTAGCACAGGGGGACAATCAACCAGGTACCTCTTTACATTATTTTATTTAATTACAAATGACAGCAGGATTAACCAGATAGGTTTGAGAGGTGTGTGTGTCTTTTTTTGGGGGGAGGATGAAGCAGGAACTAGAGAGAGACTTCTCTGTAAAAGAGAGTGAAACATACTTTCACTTTCTTTGCAGTGACGTATAGGAACATAGAGATATCACCATAACGTATAGGAACATGGAGATATCATTATGACATATAGGAATGTGGAGATATCATTGATATCTTCACTGCCTATCTGAGATATCACTTTTTATCCCCACATTTATCCCAAAACACATGTTGTATAAATATATGTATATATATAAAATAAAGTGGCAAAGTAGCACCACTATTGTTAGGGCTGAGCTTGTGTTTCTATATTAAACCTGAAATTTTTGCACTTTAATAACTTTGCAACTGTTCAAGGGTGGGGTGTTAGGGAAACCTCCCTAATGCCTCATTTTCCAACTTTTGTCACTTTGACCTAACTGGAGCATTAACAAAGTTTTTTGTAACTAATTTCTTTACATTTTGAGACAGTATAATTGTATCCTTATTTTACTATGCGGTATACATAGATATATATATATATATATATATATATATTATGGTAGCACGTAGTGCTACCATAGTTGGAGTTGAGTAGCACTTTAAGGTTAAAGGGTGAAATTGAGCACCTTAATAACTTTGTCACCATTCAACAGACTTGCCTGAAATTTTGCAGGCATGATTGAGCATAGCAGATCTGCCAACTTTTGTACCCGGTGAGATATAAATGCGGGTTACTAGCAACAACCAAAAGCGCAATTACTCTTTTTTGGGAATTCTTTGCTCTTGCCTACAGGTCACACAGTTTGTGTGACCAGTCCAAAGACTTCAGGGAACGTGCGGCTGGGGTTCCTGATGTGCCTTTTGAAGATTTCGTGAAAAAATATTGAACGGTTCAAACGTTATTCAAAAAACAAGTTCCCATTATAAGTCAATGGGAAAAGTTAACAAAAAGTTTGAAAGTGCCACAAATGCACTTTTTAGTGTTGCAAATGGCCCTAGTAGTGTCGCAAATCCACCATTTTGTTTTCAGTTAGTGATCAGAAAAATGCTTGGCATTTAAATTAGGACTCTCTAGGGACACAATTCTTTCTGTGTTCACCTAGTCGGACCCTGAAGATGCTAGCCATGTCTTTATTTTGAGGTTAAACACCCCAGAAATATGTTCTTCAAATTTCTGGAAACAGTAGTGTCACAAAGTAGTGTTGCACCTGCGACACTTTTGCAAATTTTTGCGAAAAGTGTCACAAATTGTGACACTACTTTTTCAGACTATGGCCAAAATAACAGGAGTTCTTTGCCACCCTGCTGCAAAAGAACCGTTTGGTCTTTTGGGCTGAAATTTGAACTGAATGCAGCCAACATCTCACAGATGTGCTTTGCAGTGGTTTGGTGAAAAAATATTACATGGATACCAAGTTACAGCACTCCAAAGTTGGCATTTTTTCCCATAGACTAACATGGTGGCGTTCGCCACGCCTTTCAGGGCTCGTATCTCGGAAACAGTGAGAGATACAGAATTTTCATCATGACAATGTGTAGCCCATGGCTATGCATTCAGCAAAAACATAGCCAGGAAAATCATGATTCCTGTGAATTTTTTTCTTTTTTCCTACGTCGTACGGTTCCTGAGATATAAGCAACTTAGTCTCCCAACAGCTCATTTTCTGCTCTGAGGCCCATTATTATGCAGACATTCTTTGTACACACTGTGTTTCTCTATGCAGCTGTTGGGCAAAAACAGGGTGTACACTTACATTACTGTTACACTTAGCATTACCACTTGTGTTTCCATAACTGTTTGCGTTACTCTTCCTGTGTACACCACCGTGTGCGTTACCCTTTGCATTCTCATTTGCACTTGTATTTGCGTTACTGTTACCATTTGCGTTTCCACTACTGTTTTTCTTTGCTTTTTGGTTTCCGTCACCATGCGCATTGCCATTTGCATTTCCGGCAGCCCTTTCGTTTGCATTTGCATTTGTCTTTCATTTTGCATCTTCATTACTGTTACTGTTATCATTTGCATTTGCAATTGTGTTACTGTGCCTGTGCACATTATGGTTTGCGTTTCCATATGCGCTTGTGTTTCCTTTTGTTTTTCTGTTTCCTTTGCCGTTATTGTTGCCATTACCATTATCATTTGCATTTACAATTGCGGTATTGTGCCCATGCGTGTTATGGTTTGCATTTCTGTACATGCTTCTGTTCCTGTTTCTGTTTCCTTTGGCATTATTATTCATGTTAACTTTACCATTTGTGTTTACAATTGCAGTACCATGCCCGTACGCATTATGGTTTGCATTTATGAGTGCGCTTGCATTCGAGTTTCCATTTCTGTTCCCTTTGGTGTTCTTTTTGCTGTAACACTTAACATTTGCATTTAAAATACCACTGCTGTCACTGTGTGTGTTACTAGTTGCATTTTCATACAAGCTTGCATGTCCGTTTGCATCTCTGTTCGCTTCGGCGTCACTTAGCGCTTGCATTTCTATTAACATTTACTTTACCATTTACATTTGTGTTACCATGTGCGTAACTGTTCGCACTTGCATTTGCATTGCTGTTCCTGTTACTATGTGACAAGACATCATGTGGTGGGAGTGTGGGGCCCAAAGGGCCCTGCGCTCCCACCACTGCATTACATTCACTATTTATCATCCTCATTCTCAAATAGAAGGGAAATTAGAGGCAAAAAACATTGTTTAATGCATCAGTTAGGGTTGTTCTACAGCAACAAAAGTGAGGAAATTCAGTGTTAGGGTTGAAAGCCCTTGGACCCCAGCCCACCCCCAACCAGCATCAGGGTGCGCATTGGGGTCATCGGTTCTAAATCTCACCTCATTCTCCTACACCTCAGCTTTTTTACACATGTGATGGGATGAGTTAGTGCTGATGAAGCCTAATGCGCACTCCCGCTGCCGGTTGGGGGATGGAGTGGGGGGTCCAATGGGGCTTTCAACCCTAACACTGAATTTCTCACTTTTGTCAACCCTAACTGATGCATTAAATGGAGTTTTTTGCCTCTAATAGATATATATATATATATATATATATATATATATATACGGATATACACATATATAGTATACTGGTGAGGTTGCACCAGTATAGTTAGGGTGAAACTGCACTTCTATGTTAAAGTTCAGGCTTTGAGGGTTAATAACTTTGGCTCTGTTCAACAGATTTGCGTGAAATGTAGTATGCATAATCTCTAGAGGTAGGTCAGTCTTTTGACCTGCTAAATTTGGCAGGAATCCATTGAGTAGTTTCTGAGATATAAAGTGTTGAAAATACAGTAAAGTTGGGATTTTTTTTAACATTTCTTTGTCATCCTGGATCTCAGAAATTGCCTTTATGTTGTGGCTGAAATTTTCAGGGTAGAAAGCCTTTGGGTCACAAACGTACTTTTTGAAGGTTTGGCAAAAAAATATGAATCCATTCAAGAGTTATTAAAGTTTTTAATTTCCCATTATTTCCTATAGGAAAAGTTAAGTGTTTAGCTTGAAAATGGACTATTTTCGAAAATGAGTATTGCCTGCGAAAATGGGACTGACAGAGTTTCACAAAGAGTGTCCTCTATTGAAATAGCAGAAATGAAAGACATTGCAGGGAGAGCTCCTGTGGTGCAGTGAGTTAATACCACGCATTGAGTTTGTTGGCATAATGTGAGAAGGTCCATGTTCAATTGTTACTACCAGCTAGTGTTTTTAGTTACAGGAATGTGTTTCTTATTTTTGGGGATTCCTATTACTATGCAAATTTTAGTAGCGGAAATGCGTTTGTGTTTTTTTTTTTATAACAAGTGTTAGTGAAGACATGTTTTCAGCCACACCACAGTTGTAATTGCAGTATGAAAATTGACCATTTGTGAAAATGAGCATTTCTTGACAAAATGGACCACTTTCTAAAATGAGTAGTCTGCAAAAATGGGAGTGACAGAGTTTCGCAAAGAGTGTTCTCTATTGAAATAGCAGAAATGAAAAGCACTGCACCAAAAGCTCCTGTGGTGCAGTTGGTTGTTGCTAAGCATTGTTTTTGTTGGCATGATGTGGGAAGGGCCATATTCAATTCCTACTACCAGCTACTTTTTAGTTGTGGGAATAAGTTTCCTATTTTTGGGGTTTCCTTCTACTATGCACTTTTTTAGTGGTGGAAATGCATTTGCTATTTTAAGTAACAAGTACTAGTTAAGGTTTGTGTTTTCAGCCACACCATAGTTCCAATTGTGGTTCAAAAATGGACCATTTATGAAAATGAGCATTGCTTGCAAAAATGGTCCATGAGTATTGTCTGTGAAAATGGGAGTGACAGAGTTTCACAAAGAGTGTCCTATGTTGAAATAGTAGAAATAAAAGCCATTATATAGATAGGTCAGTGGATTAGTGCTAAGTATCAATTTTTCTTGGCATGATGTGAGAAGGACCATGTTTGATTCCTACTACCAGCTACTTTTCTAGTTGTGAGAATGTGTTACCTATTTTTGGGGATTCCTACTATTATGCACTTTTTTAGTAGCAGAAATGCATTTTTTTATAACAAGTATTAGTGAAGGCATGTGTTTTCAACCACACCACAGTTGCAATTGCAATATGAAAATGGACCAGTTGAGAAAATGAGCATTCCTTGCGAAAATGGACCATTTTCAAAAATGAGTATTGTCTGCGAAAATGGGAGTGACAGAGTTTCGCAAAGAGTGTCCTCTATTGAAATAGCAGAAATGAATGGGATTGTATAGACAGTTCCTTTGGTGCAGTAGGTTAGTTTCAAGCATTGATTTTGTTGGCATGATGTGGGAAGGGACACATTTGAGTCCTATTTCCAGCTACTTTTTTAGTTGAGGGAATGTGTTTGCTATTTTTGGGAATTCCTTCTACTATGCACTTTTTTTAGTGGCGGAAATGCATTTGCTATTTTTTATAACAAGTACTAGTGAAGGTTTATGTTTTCAGCCACACCACAGTTCCAATTGTGGTATGAAAATGGACCATTTATGAAAATGAGCATTGCTTGCGAAAATGGTCCATAAGTATTGTCTGTGAAAATGGGAGTGACAGAGTTTCACAAAGAGTGTCCTCTGTTGAAATAGCAGAAATGAAAGCCATTGTGCAGCTAGCTCCTGTGGTGCAGTGGATTAGTGCTAAGTATCCATTTTTGTTGGCATGATGTGGAAGGGCCATGTTCGATTCCTATTACCAGCTTTTTTAGTTGCGGGAATGTGTTTCCTATTGTTGGGGATTCCTTCTATTTTGCACTTTTTTTAGTGGCAGAAATGTGTTTGCTATTTTTTGTAACAAGTACTTGTGAAGTTTTGTGTTGTCAGCCACACCACAGTTCCAATTGTGGTATGAAAAGGGACCATTTACGAAAATGAGCATTGCTTTCGAAAATGGTCCATTTGTATTGTCTATGAAAATGGGAGTGACAGAGTTTCACAAAGAGTGTCCTCTGTTGAAATAGCAGAAATGAAAGCCTTTGCACAGATCACTCTTGTGGTGCAGTGGATTAGTGTTATATATCCATTTTTGTTGGCATGATGTGGGAAGGGCCATGTTCGATTCCTACTACCAGCCACTTTTTTAGTTGCGAGAATGTGTTTCCTATTTTGGGGGATTCCTACTACTATGCACTTTTTTAGTAGCGGGAATGCATTTGTTTGTTTTTTTATAACTGATATTAGTGAAGGCATGTGTTTACAGCCACATCACAGTTGCAATTGCAGAATGTAAATGGACCATTTGCAAAAATGAGCATTGCTTGCAAAAATAGCCCCTTTTTGGAAATGAGAACTGTCTGAGAAAATAGGAGTGCTACAGTTTTGCAAACAGTGTTCTGGCCACTTGCAAGAATATATTAGTCTTTGTGAAAATGTGTAAGTCTCATTTTCAAACAAAATGTTTTAGGGTCAAAAACCATGAAACTCCAGAAAACACGTTTTCCCAGTGATTCGGTGTTAAAATGTGGAAAATGCAGTACATTCTAAATGGAGCTCCAGAGACACACTGCAGTAGTACCCATCAATACTGTTATAAATTGGGCAGAAAGGGTACAACGTTCAATGCTCCTCTTTTACCTCACACTTACATGGAGCACAGGTGTGCTTTATAAGCATTTGATGTGACAATATTACTCCTTTCATAAGTTGCAAAACGTTAAACTTTTCTATTATCTGTAATGAGAGCAGCTATGTCTGGGAAACGTATTTATTTATTTAGCTTTTGTTAACCAGGTAAGCACACTAGACAGTCAAGTGCCTATTTTCCGGTGTGATCAGGTAGGTTACAAGGTACAGGCAAAACAATGCATGGTCATAGCAGGATAGAGAGGTAAAAACAGTCATAATAGCAGACAGCAGCTGGCCGTTTATAGTAGGATATTCAGTTAGTGGTTACATGTCAGTGGGAGAAGCAGTCACAACAAAAGCAAGATATATAAAGTAGAACACTCATAGAAAGTTTACATGACAGAGGGGTCATTAGGCCATAACAGAGTATAACCTAATTCAATAAGGTATTGAGCATAACATATACATAAAACACATGAAAATTTATATATTTTTGAAATCAGAGATTGTTTGAGAAATTTGTAAAGAAAGGAAGGGTGTAGAGATCAAATATTGTGCTCTTGGTGTCATATTTACAAAAGTATTAGCCAGCATTAGTCCACTATGCCAGAGAAGTTCTGTTAGCAACATGTCACATTTCAGTTATTTAAGAACAGGCTCAGTAGTAAATAAAAAAAGCTGAAGCCATTTTACAGTTTATGACAGTAATGAAGACAACATACAGTGAGTCTGAAACTAAATAAATATTTTTATTTGAACAATAATTGACATACAGTAAAGAAGAATTTCAACTCAGTAGCACGTATCTTTTTGAAATTAGAGATTGATAAAAAATGTTATTAAAAAAAAGGAAGGGTATGGGGACCAAATTTTGTAGCCTTGGGGTTATATTTACAAAAGTATTGTTCTGCACTAATCCACTATGCCAGAGGAACTCTGTTAACAAAGTGTTGCATTTCTGGTATTTAAGAACAAGTTCAGTAGTAAACTGAAAAAAGTTAAAGTCACTTTACAGTTTATGTCAGCAATGTAGCCAACAGACAGTGAGTTTCAAGCTAAATGAATATTTTTATTAGAACAGTAATTGACGTATAGTAAAGAAGAATTTCAGCTCAGCAGTTGTCATATACTACTGAAGATTTGCAGAGAGAAGACAATCTGTGAACAATTATGACAGTTTAACAAATATTGTGTATCACTATATTGAATATGGTTAAGTAGTTGTCAAGAACAAAAAGATGTGGCATGTATAGCTACATGAATGCAGAAATGCAATCACTCAAGGTGCTGTCTGGGTGCTTGATCAGATGTGCTTGACTCTGTGGGGTTGGAACGGCTCTGCAACATTTCTTTTATGATAGCTAAGTCTTCAGCAATCTCATGTAGGAGAGATTGGTTTTGCCAGGTGATTATTACATTGCTGTTTTGTTCATGGCTGTGAATGTGTTCTTGCTGAAGGATGTCTGTCAGCAACTGTGTGTGAGTCTTTTGTTCAGTCAGGATATTGTGCATTGCTTTCTTAAAGAATGTAATTCAGTTGTTATGGCTTGAGCTAGATTGACGAACTGTTCTGCAATGTCTGTATCTTTTTGTGTGTTGCTCTGTGGTTCTGTGTCACTGGTCTCATTTGTCATGTCTACATCCTGTCTCTCTTCTTCATCTGTCTCTTCTACATAGCTGCTTGAACTGTTATATATGTCTTGTGCTGTTTCCTTCTCTGTGTTGTTGTCATTAAACACGTGTGAAACATTCTGGGCATCACTTTTAACATAGAAACATAGACTTTGATGGCAGGTAAGGACCGCTAGGCCCATCTAGTCTGCCCATTTCCCTACCTACAGGATAGGCTGCAGATCCTAGTTAACCAACAGCCTTTATCTTCCTGCCCCCCACAAGAATTGCCTTATGTCTGTCCCATGCATTCTTGAATTCTCCCACAGTTTTAGACCCCACAACTTCCTCAGGAAGGCTGTTCCATGCATCCACTACTCCTCTTGAAATAATACTTCCTCACATTGCCCCTGAACCGCCCTCCTTCTATCTTTAAATTGTGTCCCTTGTTCTTGCAAGTCTCTTTTCTGAAAGATGCTACCCTCTTGACTTTGTTGATTCCCTTGAGATACTTGAAAGTTTCTATCATGTCTCCTCTCTCCTTCTTTCCTCAAGGGTATACATATTAAGCTCCTTTAGTCTCTCCTCATATGGCTTCGCTTGCAGACCCTGCACCATTTTAGTTGCCCTCCTCTGGACTGCCTCTATCCTGTCTATGTCCTTGCCGAGATGGGGTCTCCAGAACTAGACACAGTATTCCAGATGGGGTCTCACCAACTGTCTGTACAGAGGGATAACAACTTCCTGTTTTCTGCTGCTGATGCCTCTCCCTATACATCCCGGTATACCCCCGGCCCTCCCTACTGCCTTCTCACATTGCTTGCTAACCTTAAGGTCATCTGATATGATTACCCCCAGGTCCCTTTCCTGTTTTGTTGTTGTTACTAGCTCCCCACCCATTGTGTATTCTTCCCCCGGGTTCTTGTTTCCCAGGTGCATTATTTTGCACTTTTTTGCATTGAATCCTAGCTGCCATACGTCTGATCATTCCTCCAACCTTGCTAAGTCCCTTTTCATCATTTCCACGCCTCCTTGTATATCAACCCTGTTGCAGATCTTTGTGTCATCTGCAAAAAGGCATACTTTCCTTCCAGTCCCTCTGCAATGTCACTGATGAAGACATTAAAAGGACTGGACCAATACTGAACCCTGCGGTGCCCCACTAATGCCGCCCTTTCTTCAGAGTGGACTCCATTTACAATTACCTTCTGTGTCCTGTTGTCCAGCCAATGTTTTACCCAGGCTACCACCCTGGGACCCACTCCCAGGCTGGTTAATTGACTATCAATCTTTGTGTGGGACTGTGTCAAATGGCTTGCTAAAGTCTAGGTAGGCCATGTCCAGCCCTCCCTGGTCTACTACTTGGTCACCCAGTCAAAGAAATCTATTAGATTCTGTCTGACATGACCTTCCCACTGTGAACCCATGCTGCCTTGGATCCTGTGCTCCACTAACCTCTAGGTACTCAACTATTCTTTCCTTCAGAAGTGACTCCATCACTTTCCTACCACAGAGGTCAGACTGACAGGTCTGTAGTTTCCTGCCTCTATCTTGGTCCCACTTTGTGAAGGGAATCACATCCGCCTTCCTCCAGTCCTCGGGTACCACATCATCCTCCCATGATTTATTAAAAGAGTAGCCAGTGGTTTCATTAGTTCCTTCCTTAATTTTTTAGAATTCTGGGTGAATTCCATCAGGACCCATTGCTTTGTCCACCTTCAGTTTTAGGAGTTCTTGCAGAACCCTTTCTTGTGTGAAAGGACTGGGATCGACCCCCCTATCAAGAGTGCTTCTGTTAATTGGATTAGGCACTTCCCCCTCCTCTTTTGTGAATACTGAGCAGAAATATTCATTCAGTATTCCTGCTTTTTCACTGTCCCCCTCTGCCCACCCACCGTTCATTCTATTCAGCCTCACTATCCCTCCCTTTGTCCTTCTACGCTTGCTGATATACCTATAAAAGGTTTTATCCCCCTTCTTAACTGAGTTGGCTATCTTTTCCTCAGTTTGGGCCTTTGCTATTCTGACTTCCCTCCCTGCTTCTTTCTGCCTTAACTGGTACAGCTCTCTGTCCTGCTCCTTCTGTGTTTCCTTATACTTCTGGAATGCTATCTTTTCTTCCTGACTTTCACAGCCACCTCTCTTGAGAACCATAGTGGCTTTTTCTTTCATTTGATTTGTTTATTTGCTTCACACAAAGGCTTTTGCATCTGTGATGGCAGTTTTGATAATTCCCATTGTTGCTCCACACCTCCTTCTTAGCCTGTTTGCTAGTGCTTTTCTGAGGCACTCTCCCATCTACAAAGTCAGCCTCCTAAAGTCCAGTAACCCTCACTTTGTATGGCTTGACTCTGTAGCTGAGTTTAACGTGAACCACACTGTTTGATGATCACTTGTCCCCAGATGGCAACCTACTTCTAGATCTGAGATCCTCTCACGCCCCGTTTGACAGTATGAGGTCTAAGATTGCTCCCTCATGAGTGGGTTCTGAAACTAGCTGTCTAATGCCTGCCACCTGTAGGGCATCAAGAATGGCCCTGCTCTTGGATGTGGCTGCAACAAATGTGCTCCAGTTAACATCTGGCATATTCAGGTCTCCCATCAACAGTATCTCCCCTTTCTCTGCCATTCTAAGAATGCCTTCCATCATATCCTTGTCCATTCCTTCCCCCTGACATGGGGGTCTGTACACAACCCCTGCGGATTGTGTGTGCCCTTTCCAGTCTCCAAGGTGACCCACAGTGCCTCCTCTCCTCCCTGTTTACTCTTTTGTTCAGTTGCTTTTATCCCTTCCTTTACATAGAGAGCTACTCCTCCCCCTCTTCTCCCCTGCCTGTCTCTCCTGTAGGTTATGTACCCTGGTATGTTAACATCCCAGTCATGGTTCTCTGTGTACCATGTTTCTGTGACTGCTACGATATCCAGGCATCCCTCTTCCATTAAGGCCACCAGCTCAGGGAGCTTGTTGCCCAGACTACGAGCATTGGTACTCATTACCCTCCATTTCCTGATGGCCTTACCCCTTTTGCCCCATCTCTGTCCTTCTTGCCTTTGTCACTTTCTCCATTTACACCTGCCCTTCTCCCTATCGACACCTCCATGTTGGTGTTTGCCACACTTACTACCGTGATTATTTGGGGGCTAGGATTTTCCTGCTCCTTTCAGTGCTCTCCCTTGGCTAGTTTAAAGCTTGCAATGAAGCATTTAAACCTATCACCTAGGATCCTGGTTCCTCCCAGACAGATGCAGCCCATCATGCCAGTATAGGTTTCGTCACTCCAGGTGGACCCCCAGTCCCCAATGAAGCCAAATCCCTGAGCTCCACACCAGTTTTTCAACCACTGATTGAATCCCACAGTACAGAACATCCTAGCCTCTCCTATGCCATAGATGGGTAGCACCTCCGAGAAGGTTACCGTGCATGCTACTTGACTAAGGCCCCTCCCCAATTCCACAAACTCTTCCTGCACTTCTCTAATCCCTTTCTTAGCCAGGTCATTTGTCCCTAGGTGGACAATGACATCCAGCTCCCTCCCCTGTGCAGCTGCTCTGGCAATCCTGAGGATTCGCTCCTGTCCCTCCAAGCCATGGTGCCAGGCAGGCACCTTACCTCCCTCTCCCCTTCCTTGCCCAGTTCTACCTTCCTAACAATGGAGTCCCCCACCAGGAGTTGTTTCCTTCCCCTGCAGGGTCCCCTGCCACCCTCCTGTGGGTCTCCTTTGTGCAGGTTCCCAGCATCCTCCTTGGTCTCCACTGTAGGTGCCTCCATAGAGGAACCACACTTTGCCAGAATGGCATAGGAATTGTGGAGAGGTACAACTGGAGGGATGTGCCTCTGTTCCACCACCCTCACCCTCCTTGAGCCCACTGTGGTCCAACCACTCCTCTTTCTTGGCAACCTCTGAGGCAACGGCAGTGGCACTGGTGGTCCCTGGATGGAAGAGGAGGTCCCACAAATTCTGGCCAACTCAGCCTGGAGATGAGCAACCTCCTCCCTCAGCCCAGAGAGGTGTCTGCAGATGGGACAACACTGCATCCTCCAGAACATCTCCCGGAAGACTGCTGCTCCACAGCCACTGCACTGCACCACTCCAATCATGTCTTATTTCTGACCCCTTAACTGTTTGCAATCCTTACTCTTTCATCTGTTCTCTCTCTCTCTCTCTCTCTCTCTCTCTCTCCTTACTTTCTGCCTGTGTGCCCTTTAAGCTCCTGATTGTCCTGTTCTGAGACAAGAATATCCTATATTTCTCAGTAGACCACTTACTTGTTCAGAGGCAGACCTCCAGCAGCTAGAGAGGGGCCGGAGAGCTACTCTTGCCCTTCTAGGATGGTGGGTCCTTGGTGGTTCTGTGATCACTCACTTCCTGCCCCTAAACAGGAAGTTCCTGTTGTCAGTCAAATCCTGTGCCTATAAAAATAGAACTAGCTTTGGGTGAGGAGGTGGGGGAGGGAAGGAGGGCAATATAGTCCCAGCAGAGAAGTTCAGTCACACAGCAGTCCTTTCTCTTGGTGTCTTCTGCCAAGCTATTAGCAGAATCTTTCTAAGGCAGTCTTTAAATGTAGATTCCTTCTAGCTAAGCCACTCCCCCTACTTACCAGATCTTTCTACAAGTAATTTTAACCTCACAGCAGTTAAGTCCTTTCAGTCACCTGAGATTTACACCTAGATGACTTTTCAGTTACCCATTCAGTTCAGTTAACCCAAACACACACTTTTTTTTTGTTTTTGTTTGGTATGTTAGTTTTTTACCCTAAATTAAAGGTCCAAGGTTGCTTTTGTTTTTCTGGTTTCCACTGGCTCTATCTGCTTCCATGTCTGTGCTTTGTTCCTTTATGTCTATGTCCTGGTTCTCGTCTTCTGCTGTCTGTTTGATGTAGGTGGTTGAGTTCTGAGCAGGGACACTTTGGAATTTGTTTAAGTCTTCTTCTTTGTAGTACTGTGTCTGACTTTATTTTTTTTTGTGGTGACTGTTCCTGTTTCGATGGCTCACTGCCTACAATACAGATACATGATTTGGAAAACATATTTGTTTAACTGATGTAGGGTATCTGTTATGTTCTGTATATAAAGATGATGTACCTGTATGTGTCACTGATTCAGTTACTATAGTGTGGGGATGCTCCTTTTCCTGTTGCTCCTTATGTTTTGAGGAGTTGTCTGCAGATGGTTGCTCCTCTGATTATGTAACTCCTGTAAATTGGGCATAAATAGTTTTGAATGTATCTCATTTTCATGTTTATGGTTCATGTCAACAGTCTTTATTTTTTGTTTTGTAAATACCAGGTTCAGCATTCAAAGTAGTTTTGCTAGTCTGTGGTCTGTCCTCTGAATCCAAGTCTTCATTCCCAGAGGTTTAGTTTTCCTCCTCTGTCAATGGTATGCAGAGTTCTTTCTAAGGAATTCCTTTGATGCATTGTGTGAAACAGAATTTTATACTTATGACCATGTGAAAAATGGTGGGAATTTTGTATGAATGTTTACTTACTTGATCCCTAGCTGGCAATTACTTCCATAGTGACAGGTTCCAAGACTGGGTTTTCCTGCAGTTGCCCAAAGCTCTTTCACCATTTTAAACCATTTTTGGTGATGTGTTGGAATTTCATCTTCCTTGAGAAGCTTGAAGAATTTTTTGCCTAATAAGCTTCCATTTTCATTTGCTTGAGATTGCCTGTCTGGTTAAGTTGTGCTTCTCTTTGATGTGGTTACTAACCACCTCCCACATTTCAGATAAGGGTTAATTTGAAGCCCTCATAAGTATGCCAGGGTCTCCAAGTTGTTTTACTGCTTCTACCAGAAAAGGAATCTCAGTATCTTTCCACATTCTGACCATGTCTGATAGTGAAATGGAAAAGAAGGTTGACAAAAAAGGCTCGACTTTTCATAGCATGACATGTTGTATGCATGATGCTGTTTGGACATGCATAGTAACTGCTGTTGTGGTCCTTTTCCACCACTCCCTAACACCCCACCCCAGAAAAAAAATAGGGAAACTGTGTACTGTTTCTGACAGTTACATTGTTTGTTTTGCTCATGAGGTAGAATTTACCCCTCCCACTTTACAGCAGGCATGCTATGCAGTCCCCCCCCCCATATGTATAACTACCAGCATTCATAGTGTTCCATTTGGTTTTCACAGAACAGGCTAGATTTGGACAGCTCTGTCTTGTGACAGAACATGCCAAAAAGGAGATGTCCTCATATTATGGAGGGTAAAAGAAATGTTTAAAGATTTGTGTCTTAATGCCGGCAAAAGTATAGAAACCAACTCAAAATACTTTAAGAAGGTAAGGTATACTAGGAATATGTGCAAAAGTGCAACACTTAGTCTTCATGCAAATTGTTTTGAGGTGAAAATGTGTTGCATATGTGGAGGTTATATATTGTCCTGTGTAAGTCATGTCTCAGTAAGATACCTGTATGTCCCACCACTGCAGTTGATTGCTACTACTTTTTCTTCCTATGACTTTACTTCTTATTTTTCTATGTCTCACAAGCAGTACTCACTGATCATGCAGTTCTTCATTGTAGAAATTGTGCTTTTCTTTCTAGAGGTGGTTTACTTGTTGTTTTTTCAAGAGTGAGCTAGTCTGAACATGCTTTGTTTCCTGTATTTTCAAACCTGGGCTTTCCACAACACACTCAGGTTTGCACTTTGAACTTGTGGCTCAATGCTATTGGCTGCAGGATGTGTGAATTGTCAATCACGGCTGTATAGCACTTTTAAAAATGATGTCACATTTGAAAATAGATTCAGATGTTCACAAGACATATAGTGGCGCACTTGAAAACTGGCCCATTTTCACAAATGGGACATACTTGAAAGTGGGCAATTCTCAAAAATGGGGAATAAATAGGTTTGCCTCCTAAAAAGGCAGACTCAGTTGTCCAAGGCCCTAAACAATAGAGTGGATGTAGGCATGGCACAAGGGGCAAGAAAGGGAGAAGGGTGGGGGCGGGCCGGGGAGCTGAATCTGAGGGCATGCCACTCAAGGTGACAGATAGGCAGGGGGTTTACAAAGTGGTGGAGCCCCACAACATCATGCCAGGAGAAGGAGGTGATTGGGTAAGAAGAGAGAGGGGAGCAAAGGGCTTAAAAGGGCAGGCAAGGCAAAGAAAGGTCACAATTTGCTCAAGTAAATTCCCACCCACCCACCCCAAAAGGAAGGAGGGAAAGACCTGGGAAGGAAAAAGAAGGGGGTAGGTGCACGGGACAGGGGCAGACTGTGGAAGGTGGACAGCAGGTCTGCCAGGACTGCTGAAGGTGGATGGCAGAGAAGAAGAAGGGGCACATAAAAAGGGGAGGAAAAAGTGGTTGGATAAGCTGATTCAGAGGGCCACAGAACAACATCAGATAGATGAGTGGTATCGGTGTACGCCCATACCCAACAAGAGTGAAGAAAATGAAGAGAGTGACCCCAGATGTATGTCTGGGGGTCCAGAACAGAGAACAAGAATGAAAATTGTGTTTATGCATATTGAGGCAGCCCCCAGATGTACATCGGGGGTAAGAAGGGGAAACAATGAGGAAAAATGTGGTTTGTGTAAATTGTGTATAATAAAGATATTGATGAACATAGTTTGGTAAAATATGAGGATAAAAATATTGTGGAAGTGGACATTTAGAAGAGTATAATAAATTAATTACCAACTGGGCATCCACACAAATGGTAGTCTGTGTTTTTATTGGGCAGGGCTCTGGGGACAATTACAAATGTGGGGAAACAACTGTCCATGCAATGGACTCTAAAATTGGTCCATTTTCATAAATGGGATGTTCTTGAAAGTGGGATACTTTCAAAAATGGGGAACAATCACAAATGTGTGAAAACGGCTATCCATGCAGTGGTGCACTCGAAAAGAAAATTACCCATTTTCACAAATGCGATGTTCTCAACAGTGGGCAATTTTTGAAAATGGGGACCAATCACTTATTTGCAAAAGTGGAGTATAGACCAATTGCACCGGCACTCTATTTCCCACATGATATCTGAAGAAAGGCAAGGCATGAGAGGCGCAATGCAAATGGGTGGTACTTTTAGTGGTTTCTCTCATTATCACAACAGCACACATCCTGAACATCTTGTAATTTCTGAAGTTCTGCAAAATATAATAACATGTCTGGCACAGTGAGTACCAGTTTAGTTGTGTACTGATATGTTTTGTGATTCTATATATTGTACTGTGTTGAAACACCTTTATTATCAGTGTTTTTTGTGCAGTAACTTGAGGCAGAGTTGTCAGAAGTTTACTGAGTACTTGAGTTTTTTTATATATATATTTACTGTGGCTTGTGCTAAAATGTGTGCAATACACTTGGATTAATTATAGCTGGGGGGAAATAGTAGAACTTGGGTACTGAAAGGACCAGTGGTAGGGACTGGAAATCAGAGGCAAAATTACTGTGGGAGCAGATGTGGAATGCCACATCAGACTGGGAGCTGTGTGTAGATACAACAAATACAACAGATCAGTAAACAAAACACATGATTAAGAGTGGAAGTGATACTTTCAGTGCTGAACTGCTACTTAGTCTTACTAGTTAATTTTGTTTTATGTTTCTGTTAGGAAAAAGTTACAAGGCTGTGGAAAAAAGGAGAAATGCCATATTTGGTGGAGGCTGTTAAGATTCATGGAGTTCCATGCATAATAATGAGAGTAAATAACCAGCCCCTTACGGCAATGTGAACTGTGATCAGTGAGCATATGAAAGAAACTCATAATATCAGTAAAGCTCCAGTCCTCTGCCAAAAGAAGTGGAGACTTCTAAAGCAAAAATGTTATAAGTTGCAGATGGAAGGGAATGTGAATCCAGTGGACATGCGCTGGTACAGGGTGCAGGAAAAGATGTGGAAGGTGGCAGGGAAACCCAAGTTGGGTGAGAGGTTGTATGGTAGTAAGTACTTATAGAAATCTTATAGACATTTTGTGGACTGTTATGAAGTATAGAAATACTTATGCATCTTGTGCAACATTTTTTTTTCACAGAATGGATCAAAGAAATTCCGATTGACAGTAAATAGAAACAAGTGCAAGCAGAGGGATCATCCGATGATGGTGACAGTGAAGGTGAAGATGTTGCTGTAGGAGCTGGTATGTGTGTTGTCAGACATTTTGACAAGGACTGTTAATTCCACACACATGCCATGACAGATTTGTGAAATAATTATTTTAAATTATCCTTGCAGAAGAGGAAGGGGACACTCTGGCAAATGCTCCTGATAGCTGTGAAAGTGACTCTGAAACTGAAAAAGGACTAGTTATTTGTGGTGTATGACTGTCTGACAAGGAGTGTTAGTTGCATAGGAGTTTCATGGCAATTTTGAGAAATATTTTCTTTGAATTATGCTTGCAGACCAGGGTGGGGACAATTTATCAGATACTGCTGGGACCTCTGTGAGTGACTGTGAAACTTTAACTTTTGACAAGGATGTCACTGATGGTGACAGACAGGAGACAGGTATGGCCTGTGATAAATACTGTGCTACAGAAGGATTAGCACCTGCACTGTGCAGAGACGATAGTCTGGATGAGCAGCTTGGTATATTCTGTCAAATGATGTAACATGAATAGTGTATTGTGCAGTGCAGTACTGTCCACTACAAACCATCATATTAATTTGTTTTCTTTCCATTTTATTTACAGTTAATGTGAGCAGAGATATTATTAGCAGGATGGACCATCCTGTGAATGTGATGCGGACTGGGTTTCAGTCTCTGAAGGAAAGCATGGACAAACTTAAGCGCATGACTCACATGCATTTGCAAGGTGATGAGTCAGGAGTGGCCAATCAGTGTCAGAACCAGTCTTATCTCATAGAAATGAGTTCAGAACTCACACAAATCAAAATGTTTCTGCAGAAAGTTATCCCTGGACCTGAGCAATCCAAAGATAGTGGCACAGAAAACCTGAGATGTGAACAGTAGCAATTCTGTCATATGGATATGGTTAGCAAGTAGATATATATGCTGCAGTAGTCTGTTCATATTTTTTTAGGGTTGTTGCAAGTGACTTGATATACATTGTGCTGCAGAGGTGTGTTGCAATGTTTACGTGGTTCTTATAAAAACAATTGTATGTATGTGATATTTAGCTGTGCAGTTAATGTGGTTCTGTAATAATTGAGTTCATCTCAATGACACTTGGGAACAAGAATTGATTGGTATGATATTGTCAATGTATGGTGATGTTCTAGTTATATATATGCTCATATCACTAATAAATAATGTGAGTTGACTTGACTGAATTGCCACTGTCTGCTGGATGCTTCTGATAACAGCTACAGTGTTTCTTTTTTTTTTCTTCTTCATAAAGGAACAAAATGACAAATGCTTCACAAGCAATGACAGCAGCATGAAGCTGTGGTAGTACAGTGGAATAAGGCTTTGTCTTTTTGAAACATATTATTATTCAAGGGTCCTGCATTCAAGACCAGGCATACCTTTTTTTCATTTGTGACTGTTAAGTTCATTATGTGCCATTAAATGTTATGATGACAGGCTATGTAGTTCATATATCTTACATTCCTTTTTTCCATAAAAATGTTTCTTGATTTTCTTTTTCTTTGCTTACAGTATAGAACAACGATTATAACCAATACATAAACAGTTTGAAGTGAAAAGCAGAATCATAAAAGAAAAAAAAACTACATCTTTAAGCAATTTATTTAGAATTCACATCTCTATGCATACTGATTGTATAATACTTCAAGAAGTTGATAAAAAATATTTTTAAATCTTAATGGTTAGTTTTAACTGTAAATAAGAATGCTTAATACAATAAAAGTAGTATGTAGTTAACCCTACTGAATTATAAAAGATTCATTTCTCTAGTTAGCATGTAATACTAAATCAACATTTAGTAAAGCATTCCAAATAAGTGTAAATGTTTCTAACTGATCCAACAATAAATAATTCATTCTTTTATTATTTGCTGATATCTTACATTTCTGAGTCTTAAAGTATACTTTTGAAAAATGCTGTGTCAGTGTGACACGTCATTTGTGTAAACGACACACTTTTTATGTTTGCAGCACTATGGGAATGGTTCATTCAAATAGGCCAATGACCCCAGTGCACACTCAGATGCCTGTTGGTGTGTGTAGGGTGGAGGGGTGGAGATGGAGTAGTAGGGGCCGGAACCCTGGGGGTGAGGGAGTTGTAGATGTGTTTTTATTTAAGGATTTAGAATTTGTTTCATTCAGTGGATTGCACTTATTTTGGTCGGCGTTCAAATGAATTAATGTTTTTCCACCTAACCTCAAAAAGGCACATGTCAAAGACAGCCTCTTTCATCCTTGAGTGTGTCATAGTAGTATTACAAACACTGTGAGTGCTAGCTGACTTCAAAAACAGACCGACCAATCAATTTTTTTCATTCATATGACATGTTTCATATGAACAACAAACAAAATGACAAACAAAGCAAGTTTAAAACTGTAAAGTGTTCAAAACGGATTCGTATTTTTTCACCTAAGCACCAAAAAACACATCTGTAAGGCAACCCTATTCCACCCTGAAACTTCAACATTATAATTCTCAAACTGTCTGTGTGCTACCTGTCTCCAAATAAATACTACCCATCTTCAAAAAAAAAAAGAAAGAAGGGACTTCAAGTTTTTGGTTCATACGACATGTTTCGTATGAATGTAAAATGAAACAAGTGCAATCCAGTGACAAAAAACACATTTCTGACTCATTATACCAATAACTCACTACACACTACACCTAACAGATTTCAGATGAGTACACTACATATCTTCCTTTGCATACAACAACTCAGTCGTATGTACTTTGAATTTTTTTGTTTTACAAGAAAAAGAGACACAATGGAAGCATACAAAAGAACAGACAGCAAAATGGCTGAAATGAAAAAGAGATTGCATCCGCACAAAAAAAGTGTTTCATACCATGCTCAGCGTGCTCACAAGACATCTTTAATTCCAAGCACTTCAACACAAGTTTATATTTTTCTAGAGCACTGCAGGAAAAGGCACATCTGTGGTTCTCCTCCTACCTACCCTGAAAATCTAAGTCTAAAATTCCAAACTGTCCAGCCACTATCTAACTTCAGAAAACTACCAAGACACAGACTTTGATCATTCACATGACATGTTTCATATGAATACAATACGAAAGAAGTCGAATTGGGTGAGTGAAACGAATTCAGGATCCTGAAACAAAAGCACATCTACAACTGCCCTGCCATCAGTTAACTACACAGCATGCCTAACAAGTATGTTGTATTATTTTTGTGGACTAAAAAGAGAATATCAGCCTGAGCCTGTAGGAGGGGGTGTCAGGTTACCTCTAGACACCACCTCTAGACACCAGGGGAGTAAGCAATCAGAGGGTGTGAGGTGGTACTACAAACCAGGGAAAAATACTTGTATAAGGGGGAGGCAGGGAGGCTGAAGGGATGGGGGGTAACACTAAACATGAGGGATACATGCTGGAAAGGGAAAAAAGGATTCTTACTGACAAAAAAATATCTTTTTTTCATCACTTGTCATATGAAAAAAGATTGTTTTTCATGTCACATGATACGTAAAAAGATTTTTATGTTAAAAGAAAATACATTTTAAGGTCATTTCTCCAAATAGTGAAGTACAGCATCTAGCTAAGTGGTCCTGATAAGCCCCCCCCCCATCCATTCAGCCTCCATCTTATACCAGTATATTTTTTCCTAGTGTCTAGTGGTGCTCCACACCCTGCATTGCTTATTTCCTGGTATCTAGAAAGGTAGATACCTAGAAAGAAAGAACCCCCCTCTGGTGAGCTTGGACTAATGTTGTATTTTTAGTCTACAAAAATAATATGGTGTACCTCATTTGGTGTGCTGTATAGTTAACTGTTGGGAGGGGAGTTGTAGGTGTGTTTTTATTTAAGGATTCAGAATTTTTTTCACTTACTGGATTGCACTTGTTTCATTTGCATTAAAATGAATTAATGTTTTTCCACCTAATCACAAAAAGGCACATGTCAAAGACAGCCCCTTTCATCCTTGAGTGTATCATAGTAGCATTACAAACCCCTGTGAGTGCTAGCTGACTTTAAAAACAGAAAACAAATCAATTTTTTTCTTTCACATGACGTTTCATATAAGCGACAAATGAAACAACAAACAAAGCAAGTTTAAAATTGTAAAGTGTTCAAAAGGGATTAATATTTTTTCACCAAAGCACCAAAACACACATCTGCAAGGCAGCCCCATTCCACCCTGAAACTATGACATTATAATTCCAAACCATCTGCGTGCTACCCATCTTAAAAGAAATTCAATTTTCATTCATACGATATGTTTTGTATGAATGCAAAATGAAACAAGTGCAACCCAGTGATGCAAAACACATTTCTGACTCATTATACCAATAATTCACTACACACTGCATCTGACAGATTTTAGATGAGTACACTACATGTCATCCATTGCTTACAACTCATTCATGAGTACTTTGAAATTTTTTTACAAGAAAATTAGACAAAATGGCATCATATGAAAGAACAGACAACAAAATGGCTGAAACGAAGAAGAGACTGCATCAGCACAAAAAAAAGAAAGTGTTTCATATCATGCTCAGCATGTTCACAAGCAATCTTTAATTCCAAGCACTTCAACACAAATTTATATTTTCTAGAGCAATACAGGAAAAGAAAGATCTGTGGTTCACCTCCTATCTACCTTGAAAATGTAAGATTAAAATTCCAAAGTGTCCAGCTGCTAACTTAAAAAAACTACAAAGTCACAGACTTTGATCATTCATATGACATGTTTTGTATGAATGCAAAAGGAAAGAAGTGGAATGAAGTGAGTGAAACAAATTCAGGATCCTGAAATAAAAACAAATCTGCAACTGCTCTGGCAACAGTTAACTACAAAGCACACCTAATGAAGTACACAATATTATTTCTGTGGACTAAAAAGAGAATATCAGTCTGAGCCTGGTGGGGGCAGGTTTGAGTTACCTCTAGACACCAGGGGAGTAAGCTATCAAAGGGTGCAAGGTGGAACTACACACCAGGGAAAAATACTTTTATAAGGGGGAGGATGAAGGAATGGGGGTAACCCTAGACACCAGGGATACATGTTGGTAAGGAAAAAAAAAGGATTCTCACTCACAAAAAAAGATCTTTTTTTGTCACTCAGGATACAATAAAAGATTGATTTTCATATCAGGTGATACAAAAAAGATTTACTTTGTTAAAAGAAAATACATTTTAAAGTCATGTTTCCAACAGTGAAGTACAGTATCTAGCTAAGTGGGTCCTGATAAGCAAGGTACATGTTTTTCTGGTTCACCCTATGTCATCTTCATGGCTTTTCTAATGGACTGTTTCAGACAACCAAATACTCTAACGGCTCTGTGTAATCAGTTTTGTATGGCAGTTTGTCATATTTGAATACTACTATGCATGCTGATTCCTCGAGAACCTTTCGTTATTTACATTTCACTAAAGTACCCAACTTGAGTCCTTACAGATTGTAAAAGGCCCAATTTTTTTTTCAGATAGTAAGATTGCATGCTCAATTATTCACCAACATATTTGGTCTTGTAGAACACAAATAATGCTGCAGTCGAGGGGGTGCTGATTATAATCGGGAGAGTGAGTCAGCATAGTGACATCACTGGTGCTTTCTGTCTAGATGACCTGACTTGATGCTGAGGACTCAAGTGTCTGGAGTCATCTGGAGAAGACAGACAAAGTCAGCTGTCTTGTGCAACTCCTGCTTTGAGGTGTCATTGAGAAAGACAGTGAGAGAGGGTTTTATAAAAGATAATAGGATTTGAGATTTTTCTTCACTGTCAGTGGTATAACTGTTTAAAGTAATCTCTTTTCTGGAAGGGGGTGGGATCTTGAATAGATGCTGTACCACATTATCATCCCAGTCTAAAATCAGCTGCAGTGTGGGACCTGGGGGATATCATTGGACTCCAGCTGCCATATTCCTTAAATCAGGATACACATAACTCTCCCAGGGGATAAAATTCTAAGTACCCTTATGCCAGCCAGGCATGTTTTAAGGGAACTTCAAAGTTTGTCTTCTAAGTGGCTTACAGACATTGCACATGTGCCAGTGTCCCCTCCCTCAACCCTATTTTTTCAGAAAATTCAAATAAGAAAAGCCATTAAGATAACATTGTCAGGAACCAGCAAGACATGTACCTTGCTTATCAGGACCCCCTTAACTAGATGCTGTAGTTTGCTTTTGGAGACATGACCTTAAAATATATTTCTTTTAAAATAATAAAACTTTCTTTATATCCTGTGATGTGAAAAACAATCTTTTTGTATCATGAGAGATGACAAAAGATCTTTGTTTGTCAGCAAGAATCCTTTTTTTCCCCTTGCCAGCATGTATCCTGGATTTTTGTTTGTACTGTACAATCTATCCCCCCTGCTCCCCACTCCCAAGCATTGTTTGCTACTGTGTGGTTCAAGCTTGGGAGTATGTAAGTGCTCTGTATAAGAGTGTGGCATGTCAATGCACTTTATGGTATTTCATAGCACAGTGACTATTTTTCTGATGTGATTCACTGCTGTTTCCCCACTTCCAACCCCCCACCGTCCCCCTGCATACCTTTTACATTCTTTACCATGTAAAACATTTCTGTGATTAACAGAATTACAAATACAGTTATGACACAATTAGTTTTTCACATAATCTAGTTTTATAATATAATACCCCACACCACCATACACCTCTCCCCCGACACTGGTTGCACAGTGTGGTATGTTTCTGGGTTCTTCCCTGAGAGGCTGACAAGTGTCTTGATGTTGTAATTCACTTGTTCCCCCCTCCCCATCCCAATACATATTAAGTTACTTACCATGACAGATGTTCTGAGCTTAACAGAATTAGAAATAGCTGGCCCAGTGGTGCTGAGGGTTGAGGCGCTGGATGCCACACCTCACTCCACGCCAGTAACCTGGGTTCGGGAGAGGACTAGGGCTGCCAGGGGTTGGCCGGGGAAGAGAAGGATTGAGTGCCCAATGGCCTGCTCTCCTTCTCCAGGGAGGGATGGGGAGTTAGCCTTGCCACTTACTGTCACAACCTGGGGGAACTCGGGTGGTGCTGGTGTGGTCAGAGACAACACAGGGGTAGATGCTGGCAGAGGACAGGAGCGGACGCACGTCTCAATGGCGTCGAGCTCATTGGTCCTCATTGCATACCGACGTTCAGGGAATTAATGGAGGAAAAAATCCCCCAGACAGTCCTAGCGATGATCCTCTACTCCCTTCCAAGATGCAGAGGGGCAGACTCCACTGTGTAGGCTCTCTTCCCTGAGGTCCAAGGAAAGGTAAGAGGAGCCTTCCTTGCCCTGCCTGGAGGATTAACCAGGGGTTAAAAAGTAACCTGAGGCAGGCATGCAATCTAGGGGTAGACACCTCGGCAGATTGGAAAAGTGTCAGACTTGAGGGATCTGAGAGATAGGAGGGTCTGGGGGGCCATAGAAGGATACACAATAAGTTAAAAAAAAGAATTAGAAATGAAGACATGACACGTGAAGTTTGTTCTCAAAATTTGCTTTTCTTATATTTCTCTTTTGTTAATTAAAATAATAAGCAAATGACTTTAAATAACAAAATACAAAAAGAATGGATATTGAATATGTGAATCAAAGACACTAATGTAATATATAAAATAAAATATATAAATTGTAAAAAAAGATTCACTGTATTACTTTTGTTTATTGTTAATACAAAAAATGAAAACAAATTCTTTTAATAAGATATGTCAATTTTTACATTTTTGTTTCTATTTTTTTTCTGTACAAACTAAGTTGATTTCTTTACTTTTTGGTATGTACAGTTTTAATTTGTGTACTAGATTTTGGAGGGCTGGCAGAGGAGGTACACACCCTGGGACACCATGATGCATGATGTTAGTCAATTCCTGAGTAACTCCACAGGTGGAAATAGGTGCACACAGGAAGTGTCCTTTCTGGGGACTTTGATGAGGTGGTGTAATGCCCCTCCTCTTCTGGTGACATTTGAGGAGGGGCTCCACTGGAGGATGGCTTGGCTCCTGATGGCTGTCAGACATGGCCTGGTCCATGTCTCCCTGCAACATTTGGTGGTACGTGTCCAAGCGCTGTATTATCTCGCAATGCTTTCCACCAAGTCACAAAGCAGAGCATACTTGGTCTCCTGCCCTGCAATGCTGTTCTTGTGGGTGTCACTGAGGTCCCGGATATTCTGGACGAGAACAGCATTACTGAACTTCAGACCACAGAGGATCTCATAAGTTTGTCTCTCCAGTCTGTCACAACAGTACATTGTGTTTAGGATTTCTCTCTGATTTTCTTGTACCATCATGACAGACTGGGTCAAACCTTGGAAGCCCTCCTGCATGATGCTTGTGTAATGGTGAAGGTCCTCCCACAATGCCTGTAATATTTCCATAGTTGCTGCAATACAAATGAAAGAAAGATATCTCACTTTACATTCTGTGGCCTGTTTGTGCTATGAATATGTTCGGGTTGGCTTCATTTGTAGAAGTTCAACTGTTGAGAGAAGGACTGCTGTTAAGGTTATGGCAGACATTTCTAGTGTGGTACTAAGAATGATTCTGTTTAGTGTGTTGCGTGTGTATGGCTGAGTGAGTAGTAGAAGACCCACTACCTGTGGTACTCATATTTATATGACACGCAGTATAAGATAAATACTCTCTTTTGCAGTGTTCAGGTGTGAAACAGTTTTCAATATTGAACTTGATACCTGTTTATGATATGAAATATTGAAATAGAAAGAAAACCATGACACATGATGTATTAAGTACACTGTCTAAGCATTTCTACAACACAGTGAAATGCAGTGATGAGCTTAGCAATGATCTGCCTCTGCAGTACCAAGGCAAGAGTCTGAGTACACAAATGTGTGACAGTGATGAGGTGGTAGGGCCCTGTTGAAAAGTCTATTAACATGATACAGAATACAAATGGAGCAAAAGAAGAAAATTTGACATATTAATTTAGTCCTAATGTGATACTGTTTAGAGCTATAAGTCCTACTCTTTTGGATAGATATGCTTGAGTAATATTTAAGAGTCATACAATCTGAGGTGGGCCCGGTGGCGTGGAGGGTTGAGGCACTGAACGCTACACCTCGCTCCATGCCAGTGACCCATATTCAGGAAAGAACACAGGTTGTTGGGGCTCAGATGTGGGGAGTGATGGACTGAGTATCTGAAGGACTGCTCTCCTCACCTGGGTGGGAGGGTTGCCACTCCCCATCAAATGACTGTCCCCAGATGGAGGCCTGAGAAGCAGTGCAGGACAGGGGAGGGACACGAAGGGTAGGTGCTGCAGGCAGTGGCATTCACATGCATCCACACACACATCTGCATGCTAGCAGCGAGGGGAAGGGAGAAAACATGGAAATTGGATCTGGTGGGCTCCATGATGGCCCATATGTACCCCCGCATCAGCCTCCCTGGATTCTGGATTTGTGCTCAGGGGGGGAAGTCTGTGCTCCTCACTCCAGCCCCGCCATGGAGGGTAATCCAAGGGGGGTCTACAGGGTCAGGACTAGGTTGGGGTGGCTTGGCTTGAAGGACAGGCCCTCCTAGAGAGGGCCGGAGCCACCTGCCTTCTCCGCAGAAAGCGGAGAAAATACAATTGAAAAAAGAGTCATACAATCTCTGCTGCAGATTATTTTTTTTAAATGATGAAATTGATGGCCTGGTTTCTTTTACTTTTTACAAGACAAACATTTTACTTGATTCAAAAGCAACTGTGTGCTTGTACTGTTGAGGTAGTTCTGTGGCGAGAGAAAGATTAGTATCTAGTTAGTAATTTGTTTTGAATGTATGTCTAATTAAAGTACAGAATATTAACATTTGTCCACCTAAGTTCACAAACCATTGTTACTTATTGATTTATGTCTGACAACAATTGGACCATGTAACATATAACTATCTATAGCTATAAAAATGGATCCACCACCCTTTAATTGAAGATGTACTTTGTCACGTTTCCCCTGAGTCTATGCCCTGACCAACTTGATATCATGAACTGTTGTTGTCAAGCATCTTTTTTTCTGTAAAATGCTTTCATCTTCTATCATATCCACCCTCTCTGTCATGTACTGCAAGGTGTACATATTTGGGTTTTTAAGCCTCTCTTCATAGAGGTTTTGCTGGAGACCCTGCACCATATTTACTTGCCATCCTCTGGAGTACCTGTACTCTGTCTATGTCCTTCCAAAGATATGGCCTCCAGAACTGGATGGAGTAGTGAGGTTGAGGTGTCACCAATGATTTGTACAGCGGTATTACCACCTCACTTTTTCTGCTGGTGATACCCCTCCCTATGATCCTTAGCATCCTAATGGGACTCACCAGTACCTTTTGACACTGGTTGTCCATTTTTAGCTCATCAGATAAGATTACCGGCTGCTCTGTTTACTGTTTGCGGGTTGTGAGTATATGCCCTTCCATCATGTATTGTGGCAATGGGTTTCTGTGCCCTGAAGTGTATGATTTTGCAGTTCTTTGCATTGAATCATAGTTGGTGCAGTCTTGACTACTGCTCAAGTTTACTTAGATGCATTCTCATTCTTTACAGCCCCCCTCCCCCTCTGAGTGTCAGCCTAGATGCAGATCATAGTGTCATTTGCAGAAAGGCATACTTTTCCTTGTAACCTATCAGTAATGTTGCTAATACAGTCATTTCAGAGTAGTGATTCTAGTACTGATCCTTGTGGGCCCCCACTTGTCACTCTCTGCTCCTTGGAGTGAACTCTGTTTAGCAGTAGTCTGTGTCATCTAACTGTCAACTGGTTTCTAACCAAGTTTACTAAGTTCGGATCCACTCTCAGAGTGGTCAGCTTGTTTACAAGTCTTCTGTAACAGCATCTAAAAATATCCCTTTATAAGAAAGGAAGTGCATGGCAGAAGTTGCAGCCAGCTCAAAGGGAGCCAACGTAAGCTTCTCTAACAGATAATTCAGATCCCAAACTCAGACTGGGTTATGAATAGAAGGCTTCAAGGACAGAATGCCTGTTAAAAATGAACAGGTCGTGTCCAGCTGAGCAACTGTTTGACCATCAATAGGCACATGGAAATTTGAAAGGGCAGGGAAGTGCACTTTGATAGAAGAGTATTGCAATCCTGCATCTGACAAGGACAGTAAATACTCCAGATGTAAATGTGTAGTTTAGTAATGAAGTGTTGTGGTAAGATGAAGAGAAAAGCCAAAACCGATCATATAAACTGAGACAGAAATACTCTATATATACACCTTTCACTGTCACTGATATTGCTCTGTTATTTGTTGATAGGCTTGTGAACTGCGGTTTAGTAAGGGGGTCTGCATATATACTTGTTCTGCACAGTGAATGAGCCATATTGGGGGTATGTCAGTTTGTCATGAAAGCAGAATTAGGCATACTTGCATAGCAGTGCTGTACAGTGCAGTTAGATGTTGTAGATGCTTACTACATGGTGGGCAGGTGGATGGAATTGAATGTCAAGTCCTGTTGCATGCCTTCCTGTGCCACAGTGATATGGCAATGTCTTGAGTAGTGCAGTCATATGGTTTAACTTTGGAGTGTGCTGTGGAGGGAATCTGTGCTGCATCAATGCACATACAAGGTACACAGCACGTGAGATGCAGTGGGTTGCATGGTGGAATCACATATTATGCAATGTTAATCATAGGATTGGGAAAGGGGTGTGAATACATACTGTAGTCTTGCTAGACAGCACCATGAGTAAGACTGGAATGCTAGTGTGTTGCAGATGATGCTGATATGGTGCCTGCTGTCAGTGCATCCGTGGTTAGTGGTCCAGAATATCATCAGTCATGACTGTCTAAGTGCAAGCTTCCCTGAGGGAGATTGCAATGGCACTGTGTTCTGATATGTGCTCACATGGTGTCAAAGTGGAAGTATACTATACTATACCTGTGGTGTGTGTGTTGCAAGAATGTGATTAATACTGAAGAGCAAATATGTCCAGAAAACACAATGCCATGTATATAAATGCAGCATTGTAAATATAGTAGTCTTTCACTTACGTTCTGCAGTGTGAGATAGAGTCTGTGCAGCAGTTGTGGTGATGCCAGACAGACCAGTCTGGGTCTCATTTTCTGTGGGTTGCCTGGCTGTGAGGCCACCAGCATGCAGTGGTGCATTGGCTTGAGTGACAACTAATGTTGTTGGTTGTTGTCTGACAGCTTCAGTGCCTTGGGCACTGGCACCACCAGTGCCCTCTCTGACAGTTACTTGATCTGTAATGCACAAATAAAAGAAGAGGACATACTTTAGCATTAAGTTTGTACATTCTTACTGTTTTGTTACTGTATAATGTTGACTGTTACAGTGTATTATATTACTGTTTGTATTACTGTACTTGAGCTTTACATATGGTAATGTCACTTTACATAATACAGATGTAGAAATTCAATTTGGATAGTAAACTTACAGAATCATATGGTAATATATTAAAAGTGATGGTAAAAACAGACATACTGGTTGTAATTAAGGTTGTGCTATATTCAGATATGCAGCTTTCAGTAAGACTACTATGGTTCTAGTTTTTGTTAAGACAGTTATCGTGCACAAAGTGATGCTTAGTTCAATACCTTTTCATCTGTACCACAAGAAATCTATTCTACAAGAATTGTGTTCTGAGTAAAGTTGTTTTATAATACTGTAGCATATGGAGGAAAATAAGTGCTAGATAATATACATGTGACCTGTACCATGAAGTAAGTACTTTCACACCTGTCAACAATATGAAGGCCAAGTGCTGCAACATATTGCAGCACAGTACATGTTTTGTGACATAAGACTATGAATAAGGAGGTGGTTGAAATTCTTATGATGGCATAGATGATGTGGCAATTTACCACACATTTTATGGACATGTTAAACTGCATTTCTGGGTCATGTTAGGGAACTTTTAGGCATGGAATGTGAAACAGCATGAGTATACAGTAATCAGGTATGACATAAAGGTTCCTCTCTTTGTAAATTTTATTATGACAGAATCTGTGATTGTTTAATCTGATTACTGGCAGTGAGGGGGGTGGGAGACAGCTTGCTCAATATGTCAATGTTGTGGAGACTGGTGACATGGGCAGTGTATGTACAGGTGTTGAACAGGTTAATTACAGGTATACATGTTTTCCTGAGGCTATATTGTGTACCAATTAAAAAGAATGTGATTCCTATGGTGCTGGTGCCCATAAGGTGAATGGATACATTTGGAAGGAAATGTGTGTTGCTACCACAGGGTGTGTGTGCGTGTGGGGTGTGTGTGTGAAGTGTTGGTGTGATACATAATATGTAAAGGTGTGTATTAGTCATGTTATCTTACCTGCATCATGACTCAGGGAGCTGTAAAGTTTTGAACTACATGAATTGTTAGAAGAGAATGTGATCACACTACTCTCCGGTTCCTGCACTAGAACTTTAATTTGCAGTTTTTAGTCTAGCTGTATAGTTGTGACATACCAGTAAGTATGATGATCTTTGCTCCTTCATCAGGAGCCACATCTTCCTCCACCAAATCACTTGGGACTGGTACCAGATGGGGTCTTTGCTCAGCTGATTCAGAGAAGCCTGAATGTTCTGGTAAGAGACTGAGAACATAAAGACATATGGTTAGTTAAGTTCAATGTAAAAGAATATCTGTTTAATGTGTACATTATGTTGAAGAGTCAAGAGCAGATACCATTATCTTACACATTAGTTTCATTTAAATACGGTGGTTTGGGACAATTGGATGTTCTTTGTGCCATACGATGCAATAACAATGTCATAATTGTTTATTGCTGTGTACTTTGTGATTTTGAAAGTATGACAAGCTATTGTGATGTTATTTGGTAACAACTGCAATGAGTACTATGTTATTTCTGAATTCAAAAACCAAAATTGTTGTAGCACTTCTACAGAAGATATTGAGCAGTATGGAACATTATGAAAAAGCTGTTTACATAGATGGTCTATCAATTATTTCCAACTCATATTCTTTCAGAGGTTGTACCATAAGGACATATAGATGAACAGGTGGAAATTATGTGCCAGAGGTGCACACCATGCACTGGCTTCTCTGCAGCCATGTACAGGTGTTCTGAGCTAGTATTCATTATCTCCAGGTGGCTATTTGCAGTTCTGCCCTCTTGATACTCACTGCTGCAGACTGCACATGAGATGAAGTGGTGCACTTTTAGAAACATTCAACTGGAAGTGTGTTTTGAGTCCCAGAGTACATGTGCTGCAGTGCATCATGTGTATGGGGTTGTGAAATGCACATATGTATAGCCACCATATATATAGTTCAAATGTGGCCAGCACAATATTGAGGCTAGCTAATGTAGTGTAGGTCCCTGGTGGGTACTGGAGCCTTCCCATGTGTAAACTGGTGTGCCATTCAGTCTGTTGCTCAAAAATTCCCTTCGCACTGCTCGTACTCTCCACCCCACTTAGCTGAGCCTCTGCTGCAGTTGTGAATGTGGAAAAGATTCTCTTTCTGAGCCATCTACCCTGCCAGCTTCTCTCATAATCCCTGGAGTGTTTCTGAAAGCAGAATACATTTTCCCTCTGCCCCATGCAGAGTTGCAGGTTGGACCTGAATCTCAGATGGTGCACCATTCCGCTTCCCAATTCAAACTGCTGACTCGGTTGCAATTGCAGAGAATTAACTCTCCCTCCCCCCAGATTAGATCTAAGTGCCTTCTGTGCCATATTTTACAGATTCAAAACCCCCTTCCCTCCCCCAGACACAGTTGCACAGTGGTGGCTGGTGTCCTTCCTCGCTTGATGATGTCATGGTACTTACATACTTACTGCCATGCTGACGGTTGCTGAGTTTAGGTTCCCCTGCGTCTTTCAACATGATGTATGCCCTCTGGTACCAGACTTTATCCCCAGGACAGACACTGTCCAGTGCCTTGAGCTTGTAGAAACATTGCTGCACCTGTTTCCACTTGTGGTGACATGTGTGACCATCTTTTGCAGTGTTCTTGTCACTCAGGAAGTGATTGATGTGGCACCATGGTTTCTTTTGTTTTAAATTGGTCCAACTCATAATGATATAGGGACATCCAAATTTCTGGATGCCCTCCACCAGAGTGCATACCTCCTCTGTACTCCAGTTCTTAGGCATTGTTCTGTAGTGAGAGAAAAACAGAAAAAGAGGAAAACATTCATTTAATTGTGTACAAATTTGTGACACTTACTACTGTTCTTAGAGACAAGTATATATATCCAGCTCCCTCCCCCCAACAACTTCCCTTGACAATGGACAGTGAAAACCTGACAGCATATGACTGTAGCAAAAAAAGGCACTGGTGAGACACTGTGTGTGAGGGCAGAGTGAACCATGAATGTATGTTTAAGTGTTCCCCTCCCCCCCGATCACACCTGTCTTGAACATAGCATGTCTGAATATTTACAACATAACACTGTACTGAAGGAAGCAGTGGTGTGACAATCTCTGTGAGCCTCCATCTATGACAGTGGCATTGGTGCAGTATGGTTTAGGGTGGTCTCTAAATGATTATGTATTGGCATCCCACCCCTCACCTCCCCCAGGTGCCTCACACTTTGAGTTTCAGATTATGAGAATCCACTGCAGAAGACACTAACATGATAGTGTCCTGAGTATAGAGAACTGTAGACTCTCATAACAGTATATATGAGAGTATCTTGCACCAGGAGGGAGTTTAACCTCCCCCCGACATTTCTTCAAGAGTGGAGAGTCAAGGGTTGATCACCTAGGCATTGCAGAATGGAAAGTTGACATCATGTAACTGGACTACATAATGCACTGGCATGATAGTGTGTCTGAGTTTACAATTAAGCAGGTGTGTTCAGTGAAGCACCTAGTGCCCCCTACCCTTAATTATGCAGTTAAAATAGCAAACATTCTGTTAGTAATTATCCTGAGATATGTCTGTGTGCAAAAGGAGCAGTTCAGATCATTTTTGAATTGCACAAGCAGGAACAGTACCATTTCTATTGTTTTTTCTGTCTGCAGTTCTGTAAGTATCGAACACAGGTGATGTATTATACACAACACAAAAAATAAAAGAGAAAAAAGGTTCATGTTGTGTAGGTGTATCTCATCTATTTTATGACAAATGTATATGTGGCTCTGAAAAGAGTTATTGTGTTGGGGGGGCATGTTGGTATTACTCATAATTTTGATGACATATTCAGAGCACTGTTAAGATACTATGTTGGAGGTCCAATAGAAAACTGAATTATCAGTGTTTTAAAGGTGGACACCATTTTTTAGATACAGTAATTTTTTCCTATGAGTAATTTCAGGGTGAGCAATAGTGTGCATACTCAGATCATAAAGGAAGCCCGATATTTGAATGTTAACCCTTCTGTGTGATCTTTCAAATCCAGGTGTATACTGCTGGTCTCTCCAGATCAGCCACTCTGTAATATCTGAATACAGAATCTTACATGAAGGTAACATTCCACAGAGTGCAGCTAAGTCAGATTTAGGTGCTTCAATTATATCTATACCCATTTTGTAGCCAAGTTCATTACCTCTGAGATAAATAAGAAGTACATCTGGCTGTGGTAGATACTATAAAAGTCTATGGATGGTTGGCTTGAGCTGCTCCCACCTCATGCCACCCTTCCAAAACCAGTAGACATCACAGTTTGGCAGTTGCAAATAAATCCCAAAATGAGTTTTCCTGGCAAACTGTCCAGCTCTCAGCATGTATGAACTTCCAACTACCCAAACAGTTATTCTGCAGAGTTCTGCTATGCTCAATATTTTATCAGAAAGTGCAAATGACTGCTATCTGTAAAATGTGGTTGTCTCTCAGAGCAGCATGAGCCAAGTGACAGAGTGGAGTTTACTGTCTTAGTATTGAGACATAGACTGCTGAATCATGAAGCAACAGCTTCTTTAATAACAATTGATTGGATGCTACTGATGGGTTTGTACCAATCAAAAACAGTCGTTTATGTATACTGTGAAGTTGTTGTGACAAAATTGGGAAAAGATATTGCTGTGATTGGACAGTAATTTTAATAATGCTATATTCTGTTCTACTATTGGTTGAGGTCAGCTATCTTTGGCTGTATGCAGCCTGTCATTCCTCCTGTCTGAGCAGCCATCCTAGGTAGTAAGTCAGCTGTGTCTCCAACATTGCTATGACTTGTTGTTTTGGGGGGAAAAAAGGGAGCAATATCTATATAAAGGCATATACGCAAGTGCATTCTAACATCATTTGTTTAACACTGTCTTGTTTTTTCCCTACATGACTGTCCAGTAACAAAGAAACAATTACTTTATTCAGTTGTATGGGGATATTTATGTAGTTGGAAGTGGCAGACTCTTATTTAACTTAGAAAAAAAGAACAAAAACATGCTTCACTTAATTTATGTAGATACGTTGCAGTACAATATTCATTCAGTTATGTGCACTGCTTTGATTGTATTTTTTCATGACACTTGACTTAAAATATTGCTTTATTAAGCAAGTACTGCTTTGTAATGGCAGTTCCAGTTTTTTAATGTTAAAAGTATAATTTTTTTGCAAAGAAACCTGCAGGAAGACACTAATAAACATATTGTGAAGGAGCTGATGAATTCCATTTTACACTTTTGTGCTGCAGTAGCATGATTACTTTCATATTTTAAAGTTAATTTAATAATCTTTCGCTTATAGGAGCTCTTGTGTTTTTGTCAGTGTTTCTTCCAGATGAAATCTAATATGGCATACTTCCTAGGAGAGTCTGAAGTTAGCAAGAGTTTCACTGGTTCCAAATTGTCAGTTCCTGTTTCTTTTCAACACTTTTCTTTTCATTTTATGAGGCTGTTATTTCTAAACAAGAATCTCAGAAAACAAAATAAGAAATTTAATATGAAAAAGGATTTTTTTTTTGTATGGAATATAATGTATGCAGATATGAAAATTCACTGTTTATGTTAAAAAAGTGTTCTTGTTCTTCTCCCACTCAATGTTCACAGGGCACATTTGTTAACAGTAATAGTGGTGGCCAGAGGGTGCACACTCCATCAGTTTTAGCCTTTTTTATGTATTTTTGATAGTGGACAACATTCTCAGATTCTTTTTTCATTTTTCATGATATGACAAAAGAATAAAAAAACAAAATTTGAATTTGACAAAGATTTGTTGTTCATGCTGAGATTGACAAATTGCTATAGGAGGTTACATTGACTGGATCTGAATTGTCTATTCTAGACCTCTTCACCTCCAGTTATTTTTAAGGATCCTCTCTGATCGCTAAGGAGCTCATACTTTCTTTGTTTTATTTGTTTAATATGTCAGTATATATTTCTGTCACTAGTTTAAAATCATGTTGACATTCTTTTTTCCTCTTCCATGATATGAAAAGGGATATCAGAAATGAAACATAAAATTTGCATACAAGCAAGGAATATGTATCATATCAAGGGCAATGCATTTCTATGAGGGCTCTTATTTATTGTGTGTAACTTGTCACATTCCGGTGTGTTGGACTCTAATTTTTTTAGTTTTTTTTCCGATGAACAATGACATTGTGACAGTTCATGCAGTGATTCGGTAAACTGGATTGGAGGTTTTTGGTTAGTGGATTAAGAGCATTTGAACATTCTTTTTTCATTTCCCATGATACGAAAAAGGATTGTTGGTAATGAAACACAAAATGTGCATATGGAATTATATTGTTTTTCATATCAAAGCCGATGTTTTTTGATACAAGATTGTATTTTTTTTTATTTTACGTGTGTAGTTTGGGCTTCTTTGAGTGAAAGTTTTTAGGGTGTTCTCTAAGAAGCATTGCTTTTGATCACACTTCATCCACTACTTAAGTAAAGCAGTTTTGGACATTTTTTATGAGTTGATGTAAGACATGTTTTAATTCTGTAAATTTTGTTTTTGGACTTGGAAAGATTTATTTATTTATTTGAATTTTGGTAACTGGGTGAGCCTGCTGAGACATTACAATCCTTTTTTCCGGGGCGACTCGGAAAGTGCAGAACATAGACAATGAAATGGCAGTAGCAGTGGATGCATTTACATTATTCACTGATTTACAGAAATTCATCATTTACAGAAACATTCACAGATTAAACATTTACAGATTACAAAGGCATGGCGGTTACAGTGGTTATATTTACATTGTTCGTAGATTTATAAAATGCACCATTTACAGATACACTTACATCAACTATTTGCATAAACAGAAGGGGTCAGAGAGTGGGGATTCTCATACATATGAGGATCAGTGAGCAGGGAAAATTTAGGCATAGCATTACGGAAGCTGGACCAAGAGTCAATGGAAGCAGGAGCAAAGGAATGAAGCATTGAGGTGGTGTAATAGGGAGGACTGGAACTTAGCAAAGGAGGTGCTGGATACAGTAAAGTGTGGTAGTGAGTTCCAGCTAGATACCACAGAGAAGGCAAAAGATCTCTGGGCCACTGCTAACCAAGGTTTAGGCAGTACGAGAAGAGGGAGGGAGGCAGATCTAAGAGCATGCAGTGGTTTCCGAAGCTGAATAAAATCAGTAAGGCAAGGAGGGGTGTAACAGTGGACCTGTCTGTGCACTAGACTCAGTATGGCATACTGGAATTTAGATTTGTACATTAGCCAGCCCAGGGAGGAGATGACATTGCAGTGGTGGTGATGGGCATTGACCCATAAGGCAAACCTTCCCACCCTATGATAGGTCTGTTTAAGGTGAGATAGGATGGTTGTATTGGTTATAAGTAGTAGTGGAGTGCCATATGTAAGGGGGGCAGAAGGGTGGCAGCCACAATCTTGTGGCATGAAGCTGATGTGAGGAAGGCTTGTATGTGGTAGAGCAGACCCAGCTTTTGGTTTAGAGCTTTGGATTGGAGGGTGACATGAGTGTTCAGGGAAAGCAAGGAATCTAATGTGATACCCAGATATTTAAAGGATGGGACAGATTCAAGAGCATCACCATTATAGAGAGTATCACAAGAGGAGGGTAGGGATGAGGTGATGAGGGATTGGAGAACAGCATTCATTTGTTTTTTAGGTGTTGAGGACTAGTTGGTTATCTAGAAACCAGCCCTCAAGAATTCGGAAGTCTGAGGTGAGCATGCCGTTGAGACACCCGATGTCAGATGAATAATGGTAAACAATGGCGTGATCCATGTAAAGGTGCACAGAGGCATCTCCGCAGTTATTGGTAATTCATTAATGAATAGGGGAAACAATAATGGGCCCAGGATGGAGCCCTGAGGGATGCTGTGGGTAATTGGTCTGAGATCCGAGAGAGAACAAGACCACTTGACCATTTGAGTGTGGCCAGTAAGACCTGGAAAGAATTGTCTCATAAATGAAAAAAAAAAACAACTCTTTCAATGAGAAAAAGAGTTTTTCATACCAAAGGAAATGTATTTATTTGTAAATGTTCCTTGTTTATGTGAGTTTTTTTGGGGGGGGCATCTGAGTTACAATTTTTAAGCATATATTTGTCACTAGCACTGCTGAGGGTCACATTTGGAACACTTTTTACATTGTATGTTCTTTTTTGTTTGTTTTGTTTCTTTGAACTATATATACGCATGACTGGTAGACTTTTTTTCATATTATTGATATCATAGGACAAATACAGACACAGGATGGTTTAGCACACACTTATCCCCTGTATATACCTGATAATATGTACACAGATATATTTGTTGTCTTGTAAAGACAGGGTGTTGAAGGCAGTATACATCTTTAAGATAGTTTTCCTTTTGTGCTGTGTATTCTGGATACAGTAATTGACATTTGTTTGCATTGTGTGTAGGGGCTGGAAATCTTTTGTGATGAATGGTGTTATTAGTTCAAAAACCTTTCTGTAAGCTTTAAGCTTTACGTTAAACATGGGATGTGGTGCTTTAGACTTAATGTGCCTGTAGCGAAATGTGGCTGACAAAGTAGCTTATTATATAAATTCTGTGAATGGTTTCAACTTTGATTTGTTTGATTAGCATATTTTTTCTTTTTTTTAATCTGTAGAAATATCATATTTGCCAAGGAGTATAATAGAGTTTGCCCTTTAAGGGGCAGACCAAGTTGTCCTGATGCACCCCTTCCCTCTACCTGAAGATGGCATGCTCAGAAGGGGAGGGGGGAAGGGGAGAGGAGGGGCAGGGAGGCAGAACAATAGGCAGGCAACAGGAAGGGGAGGAGCTAATGGAGGAACATAATGGGCAGCACGGGGGCTCAGCCACTTTTGCTGAAGTTTTGTTCAATATGAAACTACAGCACATCAGACTGGCTTATTGATTGGAAGGTTTGTGCACTAGCTTTCAGCAGGTAAGTAAACTAGTAGCTATTTTTAGCCTCAAAGGAACCCCCCAAAAAGAGTTGTTTTATTACATTGTTTTCAATGAAACCTGTATGTGGATGGCTTTTGGGAATTTTCTGTTGAAGTTTCTTTAGACAGGGATTATGTGGTTACCGAAATGCTGAGGGAACCTGTCCTTGAAGCATCAAAAACCTTTGTGGGGTTGCTACAAGGTGACATGAAATAAATGAGACCATTAGCAGGTTTTTCAAGCAAGAAAGGTTGTTGCAGGACATTTTTGGGACCAACAGAATGGCTGTGGTGCAAGAGGTGGGGTTTGAAGGCTTTGTGAGTAAAATAAAATGTGGATGTGCATTTTACTTTCAATTAGGAGCTCACCGTGAAGTTTAGGGTTTAATTTGGCAGATTATAGGAGCTGAATTGAGAATTGCAGGATGGAAGAGTGCGAGCAACATCTGGGGTGTTTGGCTGAAGGCGGCCTAGTGGAGAGAGGTGGTAGAGCATTGTTGGTTGGAGAGCAAATGACCGGAGGAGGGTTTTAAGCATAAGGGGAAAAGGTCCAGAGGCAAGGGAGCAAGGCCAGTACTAGGTCAGGAGGGAAGCTCAATGGGGGACAAGGAGACTGCCTGAAAGGCTTGTACTCAGGAGGGCATTTTAAAAAATTGGGAGAAGCATCGAGGAGCGAGAAGCCCTTGACCTGGTACCTGGCTGTTTTGACTGTGAATGTGGGGACAGGATGTGCTGGCGTCAGGAAGGCCTCAGACAAGGGGCTAGCATGAGGCTTACAGAGGTGGCCACCAGAAGGTGGCACACGTTGTTTCAGCTAAAGTTTAGGCCGAAGAGAAGCAAGAAGGGAAAGGGGGAATCTCGAGCGGATGCAGGCCTGTGGTCCCCCTTTTTGATCGCGGGCCAGAACGATTGGTGAAGGCCTGGCAGGAGAGGCCTATGAGGCAAGGCCTGGCTGGGGGATGGCGAGTGGCCATGTGGCGTGACGTCACACACCAAAGGGGGCAGGCCACAAAGGATGAATGAAGGAAAGGGGGAACGGCTTGTAGGACAGTAGCTGGGTGCCTGATGGAGGGGTGAAGTGCAATAGGGGCAGCCATGGAAAGGGGGTTTCTTGAAATTTATCTTCATTTTGTGCTAAAGAGTGGCAGGCGCCAGCATTAAACTGCAGAATGGAGCCTGGCATGAGGCATGATGTCACGCCAGCAGGACCAGGAGCAGACAAAGGAATGGGGAGCGGGTGCACAGGGATAATAACAAGGAGGGTTGAAAAGCATGGAAGTGAGGGTGCAGCAGCAGATTGGGGTGGCGACCTGGGGGTGGAGAAAAGGTTGTGAAAGGGAGTTGGCATTATGAGCCAGGGCACAAAGCACCACAGAGCAATGGGACCAGCTAGGCCAGAGGGTTGCGAGGCTGCGAGGATGTCAAGAGGGCAAGGTTTGCACAGGAGGCTCAGACAGCTCAATGGGGTATCTGAAAAAAAGAAGGGGGTAATTGGTAGGGGAGCCTGGCGAAGGGAATGGACTGGATCTGGCTTGTAGGGACAGAAACAAATTAAGAAAAGTGGGCCACACCATAAAAAAGGATGTTTACAACAAAGGTTTAATAAGAGACCTTTTTTCAGTGTCTTTACAGTTCATTTGCAAGAAGGAAGGATGCATGGCTCCAAAGAAGAACAGGCCTTCTAAAGAGGATGTCTACAGGGCTATTATGGATCTGGCTGATAAAACCAACAGAATGTGGCAGATGGTGGAGGGTGGAGGAACCAGGCCGCTCTGGGGAGAAGTGGAAAGTGGGAAAGGGAAAAGGCAGCAGAGGAAAACAGATGGCTGGGAGGCCACACAGCCCAACCAGGGTGCAGCCACCGATGGTGGTACCTTCCAGGGTGGCTAGTCCAGTACCTTTGCAGCCCATTGACCCGGTACCATTAGTACCTCCCCAGGACCAGGTAGTGGTTCCCCCGGTGGAGCCCAGGCTGGAGCCCCTGAGCACAGTGGTTCCTCCACAACCACTAGGTTTACAACCAGCCACCTAGCCACAAGGGAGCATCCCAGGGCATCACAATGACAGCAGGCCACAAGGAGCAGAGAGGATCACAGGTAATGTACCTGGGTTGGTGGGAGAAAGCATAAAAGAATATATAGGTCAAATTATTTTGGCACTTGGAACAGGGAGCTTGGGGCAGATGGAGGCAGCACTGGCAGAAATTAGGTCAGACAAAGATTTGCTGAAGGAAGGGGATAAAAGAATAGAGACTGTGGGAAGAGGGACAAGGGAAATAGCTCCAGGAATGAGGGTGGGGGAACATGTCCCCCTGGCCACAAAGGAGAAAGTATGGAAGGGGGAATACGTGGATATTTTTGCCTTAGTGAGCCAAGAAGTGGCGGCAAAATTCAAGGAAATGGAGACTATAGGAACGAGTGAAATGGCAGCAGCCATGGTTTTGTTGGGGAAGAAAGAGGAGGATAAATTTACAAAAGGGAAAACTTGGGATGGATGGTTTGTAGGTTTTGCAACTTACTCTGTGATAGTGATGGAGAAGAAGCCAGAGCCGGGCATCCCACTCATCACCTACTCCCTGATAGTAAGAAGGGCAAAGGCTAAGGGGGGGTAGGATGGATATACTATGATGAATTCTTTTGACAAAAAATGGTGATGTATGGGAATGTAAGATGGGACACGAAACAATTAGATCTGTGGATGCATTACATAACTGATCAGTCCACGCCAGAAGGGGAGATGGGTAGGAAGGGGGGATACCACAGAGATGTTGTTGGGGTTACAATAGGGCTTTTGGTTCCTGGCCACAATGCCACTTTTGGCCTGCATGCTCAAAATGTGGGGGGTCGCACCCAGCTAGCAGATGCAGAATGACATGGGCCCAAGGAACTCAAGGGCCAGGGGCACAGGGAACAGGCCAGCAGTTTTTTTGGGAGGGGCAAGGGTATAGGGGACAGGCATGGAATAGAGGGAGGAGAGACAGAGGGCATGCAGGGAGGGGGGGTCAGATTTATTGAATGGCAAGGCTAGTGGGGAAACAAGAGGGGGGTTCTGAGGAAAGAGGAAGGAATACGGGCAGGTAATCATTTTGAAGAAGCCAGAACTCCCATCAGGATAGACGCATGGGAAGATTGGTTGGGGAGGTATCCGAATAAAAAGGTGGCAGAGGTGATCAAAAAAGGTTTTCAGACAGGTTTTTCATTGCAGTGTGTGAGCCCAAGGCAAGAAAGAGAGGTGAGCAATCTGGGTTCAGTAAAAGGGAAAGAGGATATCTTAAGACAGAAAATAGAGAAGGAAAAGGCAGCTGGGAGGGTCGAAGGGCCATTTGACACCCCCCCGCTGCAGAATATGAGAATTTCGCTATTGGGTTTGGCCCCCAAAAAACAACAGGGAGATTACAGGGTGATTCACCACCTGTCATTTCCGGAAGGGGACTCAGTGAATGATTTTATCAGTGAAGAGCATAGCAAGGTAACATATGCCACATTAGAAGAAGCAGTCCGGATCATCAGAGCAATGGCTGATGCATGGATGGCAAAGATGGACATAGAGTCCGCTTTCAGATTGCTTCCGGTTAGGAGAGAGGACTGGGATCTTTTGGGTTTTAAAATAGGGGACAATACTATTTTGACAAAGCAATGCCTATGGGATGTTCCATAGCATGTGCTACATTTGAAGCATTCAGCACCTGCTTGCAATGGATATTTCAGGAAAAAACTGGTTACAAATAGAATAATAGATAGGCGAATATACCATTGAGAGGTCTGGGGACAAGGGAACCTTGAGAGTGAAGCTCAAGAGGTTCCCTTGTCCCCAGAACCTCGACACTCACCTATTTTTTATTTTTTGTAATATATGGATGCAAGGGTTTTTTGTTAGCCATTTATGTGGTGCTGTGAGGCTAGGTTCCCACCACAGTGAGGGCTCACTCTCGCCATGTACACTGCACTCACTCGGTTGCCCACCCACTAGCTCGGTTCGTCTTGTGCCTTTTCTTTGGTAGGCTGTCTTACCTTTAGTTATTTTCTTGTTGAAGGCTATAAAGGATAGGTAGGAAAACGGCATGTGTACTGAACTGCAGGAATGATTTTCTCTAGCAAAGCGAGAGACGCCCGCCATGTTTGTTTAAATAATTGGCCCACCCACAATGAAACCGCGTCCAATCAGGAGGTGCAGTTTTAGTAATGTCACCACGCACAGCTTTGGTGATGTCAGGAAGAAGCCTACAGTGTTGAGTTTGCGCTCTTAAGGTTTTGTGATAATACTATCGTTTGGAGTTCAAACTATAGTATTACGAGCTCCGAACAATAGTATTATCACTTGCCAACGATACTATTATCACTTCGGCTCCGGTGTATTACCAGAAATTTTTTATATGCTTTTTAATAGTATTATTTTAAGTATCCATATATTACAAGGTGGTCATTCACTACTTGGATGATTTCCTTCTAATAGGCAGTGGGAAGGAGGAGACGAAAAAAATGTTGTCCATGTTCCAGGATCTATGCAGAGATTTAGGGGTTCCTCTGGCACTGGAGAAGACAGAAGGTCCCAGTAAGGTTTTAGAATTTTTGGGTATTGAAATAGATGTCCTGAGGGAAGTTTTTAGGTTGCCAGACAAAAAAGTGTCTAAGTTGAAGGAACTGATTCAAGTACACACAAGTAGAAGGAGAGTACAGCTAAAGCAGGTGCAACAGGTCTTGGGACACCTGAACTTTGAAGGTAGGGCAATTGGCCCAGGGAGAGCCTTCACAAAATGACTGGCAAGGGCCACAGTGGTAGTAACCAGACCACACCACTGGGTAGACATGCCAAAAAGAGTTAAGGAAGATTTTAAAGTGTGGGAGGAGTTCCTCAGTAGTTATAATGGGTGCTCCTTTTGGCAGGAGGCCTAGGTTTATAACACGGACCTCGACCTCTACACAGATGCAGCGGGGGGCCTAGGCATAGAGGGGCTATTTGAGGGGCAGATGGTTCGCAGAACTGTGGCCCACAGAATGGGTGAGGGACGGGAAAGAAAGGACATAACACTGTTGGAGATTATGCCTATTTGGGCCTGCACACTGGTGTGGGGGAAAGAGCTGTGGAATCAGAAGGTGACATTCTGGTGCGACAACAGGGCAGTGGTAGATGTTTTAAACAACAGAGGAGCCAAGTCAGAAATGGTCATGCAGGTCCTATGACAGCTGGTGCTAAGGGCCTTGAAGTTGAATATGTCATTCAGAGCCAAACACATAGAAGGGGTACACGATACCCTGGCTGACAGCCTTTCCCGTCTGCAGCTGGATTGTTTCCGGAGGCTGGCTCCAACAGCAGAGGAACAAAAAACACCCATACCAACGAACATCTGGGATGTTGGCAAGAGGGTGCAGAACTGTTGTTTCAGAGCTCATGGGCACCAAGGACTCTGAGGGCTTACGAGGGGGCCTGGTGGGTGTTTCAGACGTTCAGGGCAACACACCACATGGAGGTAAGTAGGCCTCTTACAGAGGAACAGTTAGGGAAATTTACAGGGGAGCAATGGGAGAAGGGAACAGCCCACACAATGATGGGAGTCTATTTAGCAGGGATTAGTTTGGTTTGCAGCCTGAAGGGATGGAAGGACCCGACGAGGTCAATGTTAATTAGAAGAATGATGCAAGGATGGGGAAGGATAAAGCAAAGAACTGCAGATAATAGATGACCAATAGGGGAACAGTGGCTTGCGAGACTAAAAGGAGTATTACCGGCAATCTGCAGATCGAAAGACAAAGCCCAGCTCTTCCAAACGATCCATCTGGTAATGTTTGCTTGGGCCATGAGAGTGAGTGAGGTAGTGGGACATGGCAGAAAGGACGAAGAAGGGGGGTTGGAATGGGAGGAAATAAGTTGGGGGATGAATAAGATACAAATCATGATAAAGAAATCAAAGACAGATCAGGGGGACAGGGTTGTGCAGTAACCCTGAAGGCTCAGGTAGATGGCACAGTGTGCCCAGTGAAGGCTTTGTGGGCTTATGCCACAGAGCAAGGGGGTAAGACCGGGAGGTTATTTGTGCATGGAGATGGAAAAAAGGTCACAAGTTATCAGGTCATGGCCATGCTTAAGAAGGGCATGCAATTCCTGGAGGAGGACCCATGCAATTATTCATCTCACTCTCTATGAATAGGGGCTGCTTTACAGTGGGCAGCAGCAGGTGAAACAGTGACTAATATGTTGATGAAGGGACGCTGGCGGTCTGCCAGTTACAAGAGATACATTCGAGCACTGCAGTATGGAGACTAACGTATCACCTGTGTTTTCCTTTACAGACATGGAGCTATCGGGGGAGGAGGGGGCATAGAGCTGGGATATAGAAAGGAGCCTATGAACAGGTATAAGACTTTTATTTTGTTTAAATCCTATAGGAAGAGGAAGGATAACAGAAGTATGGATCTGTGGCCACTCCTATATTTATTGGGCGGAAAAAAGAGCTGAGAAAAAGGCTGGGGGAAGACAGCTTTACCAGAATGTGAGAAAATGTAGGTGTGGCATGGCATCAGAGGGATGAGATGGGCACAACTGCTTCTCACTCTGAAAGACATGAAGGAGCGGTGACCAGTTCCAGACTTAATTATTGTACATCTAGGGGGCAACGACATCAGGGGGAAGCCGTGGGTGGACACATACATGGAGATGAAGAGGGACTTGGAGAAAATACAGCAGTGGTGGACAGGGGTATGCCTTGCATGGTCGGATATGTTCCCAAGAAGGGTATGGAGGTACGAACACAGTCATAGAGGCGTAAATAGGGCTAGAAGAAAAATGAATAGAAGGGTAGGAACGCTGATAAGGAAAATGGGGGGCATGTAATACTGCGAGGGGGTGGAAGAATGGGTAGAGGATTTCTACAGGTCAGATGGAGTGCACCTGTCAGATCTAGCCATAGATATGTTTAATACAGAAACGAAGGGTTTTGTAGAAGCATGGAGGAGACATGCAGAAAATGGAATGTAAAAAAAAAAGAGAGAAGAAAAGGGAGGTGGTCCCCTAAAGGGGGGCAACAATACCCTAAATTGAGGGGAAAACTGGTTATCCAACGCTAGCTGGAGACTGGCTGATGGGGAAAAAGGGGGGAGGGGGAAAGAAAAAGGAATAAGATGAAAAGAAGAACAAGCTGAAGGAGGAAAAGCGGTCTCGGTTTTCACCGTTACCTAACAGGAAAAGAGAAGAAGGAGGCACCCAGGTTTTCACCTGGGGGAGTGAGAAGTGGAAGAAAGAGGGATGACCAGAGATTGATATATGGATGCAATAAAATGCAATTGTAAAAAATATAATAATAAATGATGATGAGATAAAATAGGAATTATGATATATAATAAATTGATTGCCAATCTGAGCACAACAACATACAATGGTCTCTGTCTTTTGTGAGGGAAAAGGAGGGAATCCGGGACAATGGAGTTTGCCCTTTAAGGGGCAGACCAAGTTGTCCTGGTGCACCCCTTCCCTCTACCTGAAGATGGTGTGCTCAGAAGGGAGGGGGGAAGGGGAAGGGCAGGGAGACAGAACAATAGGAAGGTGACAGGAAGGGGAGGGGCTAATGAAGGTACATAATGGGCAGCACAGTGGTGGCTCAGCCACTTTTGCTGAAGTTTTGTTCCCTCCCACCCACCATTAAACTAGAGCATGAGGGGAAGGCAGTCTAAAGGGACTGTATATATGGTCTGTCAGAGGTGGATGACAGAGTCATCTGGTAGGACAGGGTATGGGCTGCCAAAGGTGGATAGTAGATAAAAAGTGGAAAAGGGGGGAGAGGGGGAAAGAAAAAGGAATAAGATGAAAAGAAGAACAAGCTGAAGAAGGAAAAGCGGTCTCGGTTTTCACCGTTACCTAACAGGAAAAGAGAAGAAGGAGGCACCCAGGTTTTCACCTAGGGGAGCGAGAAGTGGAAGAAAGAGGGATGACCAGAAATTGATATATGGATGCAATAAAATGCAATTGTAAAAAATACAATAATAAATGATGATGAGATAAAAATGGAATTATGATATATAATAAATTGAATGCCAATCTGAGCACAACAACATACAATGGTCTTTGTCTTTTGTGAGGGAAAAGAGGGGAATCCGGGACAATGCTAGGTGGCTGTTTCATTTGTTGCCTTTTATAATCTGTTTCTCTGCATTAACATGAGGTAAGATTGTACAGTTTGGCTTGTTGCTTTAATTGCACACCGTGTAACAGTGCGACAGGGGTCATGTGAAACTGAAATATTTCTGTATTGTGATTGTTCTGAAATAAAATATGATTACTACTTCATGAAACCTCTGAGTGTTATTACTATACTAATTTTTTTCCTCCTTTTTTTGTAGGTAATTTGGTGTACAGTTCACAGGAACTCCTAGCTGTTTGATCACATGAAGCATTTCAACCAAATACCAAAAGAAGTCTGCATATACAGTGGATGACAATACTATTTCAAAAGTTGTGTTTCTTATGAGGGTACAGGTAGCACACTATCATTCACTGGCCATTATGCAAGTGTTCACGTCTCTCTGCCTGAAAAACAGAGCAGAGAAAGACAGCATGATTTACATGTCTTGAAGCATCCATCTTTACCTCTAAGTAAGGCAGAGTTATCTGAAGGTGTAAAGAAATGTAACCAAAAGCAGAAAAGAAAAGCAGTCAGAAAAAAACCCTACGAAGAACCATGGTTTCTAGTATGTCTGCTGCTGGAAGCCACCGTGCAAAGGTAAAATATTTGTGTATGTTGGCTAGCAAACCCAGAATTGATCAAATTGTCTCTGCTGTAATCAGATAACTTTATAAGAGAATCAAGAGAAAGATTCAGTTGCTGAGAGTTAGACAATTTGTGCAGGTGGCTGTGAATGTATGCTCACGGCTGTGGTCACAGATGATGTGTCTGACTAAGCAGTTTAAGAAAATAGTTTGCACAATAAAAATGAAAGTGCAAAAAAGTAGAAAGTCTAAACAGAGACAGCTTCTGCTTCATATTTTATGGCTCCTGGTTACACACACAACATACAGAGGCATACTACTGGAAAGAAACATACCACCTACACAGAAAAGAAGTAACACTGTGTGTTGATGAAGATGGGAAAACATGGAGTGTTTTGCCACCATTGCACAATGATGATATTTAGGCTGATGCATCTGAAGGCATAAATTTGCCATCTGAGCATCACAGACCTTGATGCCTGACATGGGCATGTGATGAGTCATATAATATAAGACAGTGTTCCTTTGATGTAGTAAGAATTTCCTTAATCTTTTCTTCATCACAAAAGGACAGATGGAGACCAACTGTTTCATAAGACAGATCATTGTGAACTAAGACCACATACTAGCCTAATGGTCCATTCTCTGGCTTGTTTGCACAGTGGGACATGTGACAGTATATGTCATCATATGCAAATGATCACTGTTTATAATACAGGAACACACAAGTTTGTATCTAAATTTTATTGTGTGAGACATACTGTTGCTAAATTTACACATCTTGACCATTTACTATGTAATGGTGACTTGGAAGTTGTACTTGCTTTTGTGAAGCAAGTCCAAGATAGTAAAACAGCTGTATGTGGAGACTCAAAATGACATACAGGTGAAGTGTCTATGTTACAGTTAATGAAACAGAGTTGATCAAAAGGTTTGGAAGTGAAACTGCCACATTTGAGTTGGTTAAGAGACAGAAATTTGAATCTGTCTGTGTCTCTTGTAACTGATTTTTCTGAAAAAGGCAAGTAGTTAAGGCTGATCTGTCAAAAGCTGAGCCATTCAACCTCATGTTGAGTCATTTGGTGGCTTACCTACTCTTAAAGACTGACTTTGATTTAGATACAGAGGTGCAGATCTGTCAGTACTGCTGTAAAAAGATCAAAAGAAATATGCTGCCTCCAAGGTCTATCTTAAACAACATGGAGGCTGATGTCACACCCCCTGAGATAGCCACATTGAATGGTTCTATGTGACAATAGCGACCGCACAAAGGCGATCGCTATTATCCCAACCTGCAATATCACCGAAAACAATTTTGGTGATATGCACGATAAGGCTACTGAGAATTATACATGCGGGGGGGGCTGGGCCCCCTCCCCGTGCTCCCCTAAATAAAGATTCTCAACTCCAGAGGGGTGCATGTCGGGAAGGGGGGGCACATCCTGGCTGCAAAAAAAATCTAAGTCCTGCAGCTGCGGGAATCTCAAAAATTACACACCTGCCACCAGTCCCGAACCCAGGACCTGCTCCATCGGAGCCATGCACCCTACCCACCACACCACATGGCTGGCTCAGCAGAAGCAGGTTCCCCTCAGATCACATCCCTGTCCCCATCCCTCCACATCCTGTCACCCACCCTCCCTTCCTGTCACCTATCCTACCATCGCCATGTAGGCAGTCGCCATCCCCCTACGGTCACCCATGAGAAAAGCACTGTTATATGGGTTGCCGTTAAGACAGTTGCCCTTATTCGGTCGCCTTCCTCAAGTGCTACGCATTGAATTTGTTTAAATAGATACTCATACAAATAATGAGGCCATTCCAGACAATCATAAGGTTCAATACTAAGAAAAAGAATGTGCCACAGCATAAACTAGTGAAATCACTTAAAGGTTCCATAATGTATTTACCACTGCCACTCCAAGAGAATGTGGAGACAACAGCTCATGAGAATAGTCTCATCATTTTGGTTAATGGTGTTCCAAAAAGTCCAAAACTATTTGGAAAGAAGTTGTTAATGTAGAGAAGGTGAAGTCTGCTTTGAGATATCTCAAGAGCAGAAATCCTTTTTATGAAGACTTAAATATTGATCACCTTTCTGAACTTGACACACAGTTTGGAATACTGGAACTGAGAAAGGCAATGACAGAGAAGGTCAATATGACTACACATAGAAATGTGTATGAACAGTACACAAGTCATCCTCTCCATGGTAGAGATGCAGTTGGTGATAACATTGACTTTTACCAGATGAAGCAGGTTGAAGACAGTCCTGTTATCATCTGGGAGAGTACGTTGGAAGCCCATTGCTTTCCTGATCTGTTCCCAAATGGCACAGGAGGACATTTAGATGAACATGAGGTACGTGTCCTTGGCACAGACTACCTAGCATCAGCAATTCTACATTTTGATGGACAGTTCAGGCAGAATATTCAATATTTATTCCACCTGCTCTGGGAGAGTGAGCTAAGTATACTCTCAGCTACTATAGCACACACTGTGTGACTCATTACATCACTAGATGGTATGACAGCTGCAGAGTTTCTGCAGAAGATAAAAGTGAAGGATGAGACACTGCAGGTAAGACTGAGCGCCATCCTTTCTACTATGCACCGCACCAAAGAATACTGGTACCGCAGACACTCAGAGATGATATGTACGCTGTGAGAGTATGGCGCAGCTACCTGGTTTGTTACACTTGGTTGTGCTGAATATACCTGAGATGAGTTGGTAAACTTATTGAAGTGGGTAAATCAGGATATAAATGGCATTACATCTATGTCTCTTGGGGAGATGTGCTCACTAGACCCCAGTGCCTGTCTCCCACCACTTCCACCATAATTTTCAGGCACTTCTACAGTTTATTTTGTCAAAAGCAAATCCCCCTCTTGGACTTGTTAAACACCATTTCTGGAGAGTAGAGTATCAAGCACATGGAGCTCCTCATATTCACACATTGTTGTGGGTAAAGGATGCACCACGTATTGGTGATACTGATGATGCAGAGATACTGAAATTCATCATGCAGTGCATTACTTGTCAAATTCCCAACAAGTATGAGAGTCCAACACTGTGGCAGCTGGTACAAAAGGTTCAGCGCCATCTTTACTGTAAGTACTGTTGCCGGCCTGTGAAGAGTCATAGCAAGTGGTATACTCATTGCCATTTTGGATGTCCAAGATGCATCTGTGAAAGTGGTTAGATGAATGAGTTGTTCTCTGCAATGCAACATTATTTGAAGACAAAGTTCACAAAGAGGGTCTATGAACTGCCTAGAAGGGTAAATGAGACATTCATTAATGATTACAACCTGGTTCTGTTGCTGATGAGGCAGGCTAATATAGATGTGCAGTTTCTAGCTGACAGCTCCTTGGCTCTGTTGAGGTGTGTGACATCGTACATCATCAAGAATGAGCAGACATGTTTACAGGAACGTTGGGATGAGTTGTCAAAAACTACCAGATCCTTTATTTCACAGTTATAGTCTCTGGGTTTGAAAACACTTTCACACTGTGAATGTGGAGCATACTGTATGAAGCTGGTGACCGTCTCATTGGCACATGCTTGTATGGTAAATCTAAGCCAATTCACATCATCAATGTGAACTATAAGCAGAACCATAGGCGTGTACTAAAGTCTCACAACTAGATTGATGAACTTGCATCTCACATGCCTTTTTCTATGAATATCTTGAAAAACAATTTGATTGATAGTAACTACCCTCAGGAGCGCAGTGCAACAGAGGACATGTGCCTCTTTGACGTTGCACAATGGTATGACTACAAGGCTAGTGATCCTTCAAACCCTGAAAAAACATCTACAAAGTGGCAAGATTGGAAGGAATTCTAGTCAAGAGACAAAAGCCTTTGTTGACAGACCATGGCAAGCTTACACTGAAGACTACAGAAAAAAGAGAGCACTATTATTTTGCTCTGCTTTTTTTTTCAGATCATGGAGGGATGAATGCTCTTTAAAAGGTGACTGTGACACATATTAAGAACAGTTCAACCTGACTTATGAGACCTTCAAGAGTGAGAAGTCTATGACATACATTAAATGATTAGAGCTAGAAAAGGAACAGATACAAAAGGCTAGACAGCAGCTTGAAGAAGATATTCCTGTGAGTTCACAAGAAAACTGTGATCCAGAAGGAGAATGCACTCTTGGAGAACCTCTTTCTGTGAATGATCCTGCAGTAGTGATGGGAGAGGTGGAAAGTGCTGTGCAGCACATTTTCTGCTGTGGTGTGGATGTATTAGTACTAAAGGAAAAGTTCAACTCACACCATAATGAGGTGTATACTACTGTTACAACTGCTGTAAAGCATGACATACTTCATCAAAAAAAGTGCAACTGTCACAGTTATGAACCAATGTGCATATTTGTATGTGGATCAGCTGGCACAGGCAAGAGCTTTCTGATTGAAGTTATCATAGATGACATCAGAACATATACTGGAGCAACAATGTCAGTAGCTGTAACTGCTCCAACTGGACTTGCAGCATGTAATATTGGTGAAGTTACTCTACACCATCTTTTTTATGCTGCCAGTGGGACATGACAACAAAGGTGAGTACCATAAGTTGTCTTTTGAGGTTGTTGCTGAACTGCATTCCATGTTTAACAAGATGCAGCTCCTCATCATTGAGATTAGCATGGTGTCTAATGTAATGCTTGCATTCATTCAGCTTCATCTCCAAGAGGTTCTTGGTACATATGATACCATTCCCTTTGGAGGCAAGAATGTTGTAGTTTTTGGTGACCTTTTGCAGCTAGCAAATGAACAACATGTATTCTGCATGTTGTCTGTTAAGTAAGCAAAGAAAACCATTGGTTGCATTGGAGGAGTGAATCTGTGGGAGTTGTTCATCTATGTAGAACGTTTTCAAAATATTAGGCAGAGTGGAGACGTTATGTACAAAGATTTACTTTATGAGGCTCTCATTGGACATTTGTCTTATTCTAATGCTTGTCTTCTGAAGACACATTATTCCTAGCACTGGAAATTCTTTTTCAGCTGCATGTAATGTGTTCTGTAAAGTGTACTCAGATTCCAGTCATTTTGTGATTTGATGCCATGCCTCAAGCAGTGTGCTGTGTTCAATGACATTATGCTGCAGAGACAGGGGCAGCCAATTGTAACGCTGTCATCCGTTGACTCAGTTGATGTTGTTTAAGTAGAAAGATGGTATAAAAGGTTACTAAGTGTCTGAAAGAATTAACATCTGACGTGTCATGAACAGCTGGCGTAGAGGCAGTTCTGACTGTGTGCGAAAATGCATGTGTTTTGCTATATTGTGATCTTGATGTTCATTGTGGCCTTGTCAATGTTGCAATGGGCTGCATTCTTGAGTTCACTACAATATTCAAGGAACATTTGTTGAGAGACTTGTGGTGAAGTTTGACAATGTTGAGAATCCACAAAATATTGAACAGTGTTCTGTGAAATTCCAACTTGTTAAGGACATATATGTGACCAGGAAACAGTTCCCACTCTGTATTGTGTATGCTGTATCCATACACAAGTCACAAGGCTTGAGTTTGGATGTGGCAATGATAGAGGTAGGCGATGGAATTCTTAAAGATGGCATGAGCTATGTTGCTTTGTCATGAGTCTGGAGTCTGGCAGGACTGTACAATATAAACATTGCAACTAATAAGCTATGCGCTAAGAAGTGCATTGTAGAGTACAATCATTTGCAGACTCTGTATCAGCCTAACATGCCTCATATAGAGATGCATGATGTGTCAAATCAAGGGTCTCTTACATTGAAGAGGAAGAAACTAAGTATGGATGAGTCCTCTTGTCTGAGAGGTGGCAAGCAACCTGCTACATCTCTTCATAGCAGATCTCCTCCTCCAAAGAAGTTAGTTGGTCTCGGTGTCGTTCCAAAATTTATGTACTGGTATAAACTGCTATGCTAACTATGCAATGCAGGTTTTCCTCTATATACCAGAGTTTGCTTAGACAATCATGGCTTCTCAGCTGAGGATTCTGTCTGACTCATTGAAGCAGGTTGTAACTGCTAGTCAACAGCATGATAACACTTTGCAGTCATTGACACCTTTGTTAGCTAGTCTCTTTAGGTATCATGAACACAGAACTTTTGGTGACGATATTCAACAGGATGTAACAGAGTTCAAGTTCAAGTTTATTGCAGGGAAACTCCATTGAGCAAGCTCATTCACAAGGAGGTCCTGTGACATGTACACTGATAATGAAAATACATAAATAAAATTACTTAATAGACAATAATATAACATGTATACATGTGAACACTTAATACAAGCAAGATATTACATACGAGGATACAACATCGGATGACAATAGGTGGTGAGCAAACAAATGGTACAAAGTGATAACATTTCCAGGTAGTATACTAACAATACAAGGCATGATAACTGGTGTTTGCAATACATACATTTTAGTAAATTGAGCAGCAACAGAAAATATAGGGTAAGAGAGGTATTCAAGGCTTGATAGGGTGAGAGGAGTAATATATACGTAGACAGAGCCAAGAGTAGGATGGGGAAGGGGTGCAGGAGTGGGATTGCTGCAGTAAAGGTAGCAGTTATAAAGTCAGAAGCCAGAGAATGAAATAGTGTCTTGGATTAAATGATAGTGTGAACAATAAGTAATTAGCATCCATAAGGACAATTAAGGTCTTACACAGAATGTGTATGGCACACATAGGGATGAGAAGGGGCTTAATGACAGTTGAAGATATCTTTTATCTTACCTGCACTTAGCACTTTATAGAAGTTAATTGAAACTGTGCTAGTTAGTTTCAGCACGGTTTGTAGTTGGTTCCAAATAGAGGGAAGGGCATGCGTAATAGCACATTTACCAAAGGAGGTCCGTGTCCTAGGAATGTCCAGCAGAATGAAATCAGATTTCCGTAGAGTATGCACTATGCAAAATACTAATGAGAGATGATAGATAACTCGGTAATTTGTGCAGGAGCAGCTTAAGGGTCCAAAGACCAGCATGGAGCAAGCGTCTAGTGGTGAGGGATGTCCATCCAACAGCTGTGTATAGGTTACAGTGGTGCGAACGGTAAGGGGAGTTGGTAATAAACTGTAACGCATGGTGGTAAAGGATGTCCAGTTTACTTAGGTTTGTGAGAGTAGTAGAGGAGTAAATTACATCACTATAGTCAAGAAGGGGGAGAAAAGTGGCCTGGACGAGCTTATTTCGAGTTTCAAGGGAGAAGAGGGGCCTATTTCTAAAGAAGAAACCTAGTCTGGCTTTAAGCCTTCTGGAAACGTCCTTAATATGGTCATTGAAAGAGAGTTTGTTGTCGATCCAGATGCCCAGATATTTTAATTTGGAGATGACTTCCAATGGTTTGTTTAACGTGGTAACAATAACGTCTTTGTGCGAGGTATGGGAGGTACCTGTGACGGTACAATGAGAGAATATCATAGCTTTGGTTTTCTTTGCATTAAGCAGAAGCTTTGCCTTTATTAGATTATGTTCAAGTTGGGCAAAGTCCGCTTGAAGCACCCCCTTAATTTCAGATAACATTGAGCCAGAGGTATACAGCACAGTGTCATCCATGAAGAAATGCAGATTGGACGTGGATATATTGGAATCAAGGTCATTAATGTACAATGAAAACAAGATAGGGCCTAGAATGGAGCCTTGGGGGACTCCTCTAACAACTGGCAAGGAAGCAGAGAAAAAGCCATCTGCTTTTACTTTCTGGGATCTCCCTGTTAGGTAACTAGAGAACCACTGGGTAGTATGGTACGTGGCACCCAAATTAGTGAGGCAATTGACTAGAAGGTTGTGATCAACAGTATCAAAAGCTTTACTAACATCCAAGAAGACTGCTCCAGTTACCTTCTTAGCATCTATAGCAGAGACCCAGTCATTGGTTACTTTTGCTAAAGCAGAGATTGTGCTGTGATTTGCCCAGAAACCAGATTGAGCTGGGTTAATGAGAGAGAAGGTTTCCAAGTGAGTTTTTAATTGATTGTGGATCAATTTTTCCAAAACTTTAGAGAGAATAGGCAAGATGGAGATAGGCCTGTAGTTATTTACATCGCAAGGGTCACCAGATTTGAACAGAGGGAGGATGTGTGCTGATTTCCAGCAGGACGGCACAGTAGCAGACGTAATGGAGAGATTGAAGATATGAAGAATGGGGGCAGTGAGATGGGCATAGCCTAGCCTTAGGAAGAAGGGTTCCAGGCCATCGTCCCCTGCACTTTTTTTGATATCTAGATTAAGGAGAGAATCTTCTACTTCTTTAAAATTTAGCTCACACAATTGAAATGGGCTAGATGCGGTGCTAGATATTGGAGAGGGATTAGGTTGGCTCGTCGCAGTACCAGCATAAGGTGAAGAGTCGAAAGCTAGTCCAGCTGTGGCCAAGTGGGAGTTAAGTTCTTCAAGGATTAAGGACTTATTTTCCACTATCACTATTTTCCACTAGTTCATGATGGCTATACTAAATAACTGCAGAAAATATAACCAGAAGTGACCTTTGTTACTCAATACTTTCCTAAAGCAAATAAAGTAGGGGAAATTGTAAAAAAAACATTGGAGTGTCTTACAAGGTGACAAAAAATGTGATGGAATTAGCACAGAGCCTCCAAGAATTGCCTTTCAGTGAGGTCGTAATATCAAAGATATGGTAGTTCAAAACTTAATACCAAAATCACTGAACAAAACGAACTGGATGCCAGCAGTTACAGCAGGAAACTACAAGTGCGGACATTGCATACATTGTAGTGGTACAAGGAATATCACTACTTTTGCACACCCTAGAAGTGGAAAAAGATTCAACATTCAACAGTTTATTAACTGTAGTTCTGAAGGTGTTATTTATGTGCTTACCTGCCCTTGTGGTATTTTCTATGTGGGACAAACAGAGCGTGCTTTGAAACTTAGAATTGCTGAGTGCAAAACAGCAATTAGAACACATAATGAAAGTTATGCTATTCCAAAACATTTAAGAGAAGCACGGCATATGTCTGTGTCTGCCTTACAGTACTTTGGCATCAAAAAAGTTATATTGGATCAGAGAGGTGGAAAAGAAAAACTATTGAATCGTGAAGCTTTTTGGATTACTATATTAGATACTGTTAGACCAAGAGGATTAAATGATGCAGTCTTCTTGTATTATTATTGAATCTGATGTTTTGCAGTTTACATCTAAATTCTTTCAGCTTGGGCAAGTTGTGTGAACTTTAATATGTTACATTTTAGATGTGTATAAGCTAAATGTTATATCTTTTTCATTTCTCTTTCTCCCCCCGTCCTCTTGTTTTGTCTTTACTTCCTTTTATTGCTATGTAGTTGCACCTAATTGTATTGCACTTAAAAATTAATTGCACTTTAATTAATTTAATTAAGTGTTTAAGTGCCCAGTATGTTAGTGTATGTCACATGTTCTGATGAAGGCGTAGTTCATTACGCTGAAACAAACAGTTCTGTGGTGGCGTCTTGGGGTTTTATTTCCTTCAAGGTCGAGTTGGTGGACTGAAATTAAATTACCATCTATGGACTCTGATGGACCTGCTGCTATGTACTTTTATGGGTTACCCTATGCCTATTTTGCTGCTGTTGTTTGTCATTATTTGCCTATAAGGTTACAATGAAGTCTTTTTGCACATGGAATAAATGATAGAAAGTGCTTTGGGAGTGCTGACCCCTTTTTTCTGGCTACAGAAAGTGTTTTCCGGCAATACTAAATATGTTAGAAGAGGAACAGATTCCACTATGACTGCATTTTTCAGTTACTTATGCATCCAAGTATACATGCCTGTCTTGTGCACATGTTGATAGGGAGTAGGGAGGTCACACATGACATGCTTTGGATTTCTCTTTATGTTCCACATCAAAAAAGTGTCAAGTTCATACAGTTGTTTATTAATGCAATGAGTGGCTGGGAGTGCAGAAGATGTGGTAGAAGTTGTACACATTCCTTGAGAGTTACACGTTCTTCCATTTACCTTCTGCTTGTCATACAGTGATTTGACTGGCATGGAGTGAGAGTTGTAACTCCGATCACAGACTTCATAGCAGGTAGAGTCATGTTTGCTCAGACCTGTTTTGATACTCATGCTGTCATGTTGCATCATGGAGCCTCTGTATATTCTGGCCATTCTGTTACTTGGCTCAGGTACAGGTCTGGGTGGGTAGAGTATAGTGATGCAATATGTACCTTTAAACAAAGACTGCCAAAGAATCTAAAAGATGCTTATGTTCATGTTCTGAAGAATTACAACTTTGAAAAAGCTAGAGAAGAGTAGTTGAAGCATATGCTTCCTGTTCTGTATATTATACAATCACCTGCAGATATAAAAATCTCTTTTTGGAATCTGTATCAAAATAAATTGGCTAGTTTGCAAATTTTCTTTAGTTGCCATGCTCTTTTGTTTTCTGTATGCCATGATGGATGTGTTGTTCTGATTCACTGCACAATTAACAGTTTGAGCAGGCCCGTATCATGGCACAGAGCTGTATGCATAATGTGTTATTACAGTATATTTCAGTTACGTGTAGGTGTTTATGATCTGGTTTAACCATAACATCAATACACTTTTTATATTCAGGTACCACTGAATGTTACTAGCCACAACTATGTATTTGTACCATTGTTGCTGGTATGTACACTTACTGTATGTGAAATCATATGATATATCAAACTGTAACTCAGTTGCATATACTATATGTATGTAGTGCTGTAAGGATGTAAATAGTGTAAATATGTTCTTATGTTGCATGTCTTATGACATACCATTAAAGGTTCTGACAATCTGTTTCTCTATGCTTTTGTACTGTCTGCTTCCTTATTTTCTTTACAGAGAATTATGTTTGCACTACTGTTCATTACAGTTTATCTCAGAAGAGACAGTCTATTTATGGCTATTCAATTAAGGATGTTGTACTGCTAGTACATATCTCATGATACATTCATGTGCCCAGTCACTACCCTGTTACTGATGATTAGAGCAGCATCAGTAATAGTCTGTATTCCAGGTTCTATTCTAACACTGTGTCATGGTTCTGGCATTCCAGGTACATCCACAATGTGCTTGTATGGCATCAGAGTTCATACAGAATCATTGTCCTACATATGTTGCATGTTATGTCACAAATCTATGACCTACCTGCCAAGACTATGCAGTGCTCTCTCTCCAGGGTGCCATGCATATGGCTGCCCTCCTAGACCTGCAACACAAGGTCATGGCATCAGATATATATGTGCCATCTTTATACACAAGTGCAGCATGGAGGTTATAGAGCCACAGTCTGGTGCATGTGCTGGTCCTGCTGTCATGCATCTCTCCTATGCAATCTGTCTGTATGTAGTGTGCATTGTGCATGACCATAGCATTACCTTTGGTACAGTAGGTGCATGACTATTTAACACACTTCCATGTTGTGCATGTTATGAAATGACATTGTGGTGTTTCTCCCATCTGGGATGGGGGGGAGGGAGGACTGGGGAGATGACTAGGGACTGTTTTCTTTTTTGCAAGTTTAAAAAAAATAAAAGACTTCGGGTGATGGTTTTCTTTATTTACAGGTATTTTAAAATATTACATACTTGGGCACACTGTGGTGGGCTCCCTGTGTGCCATATTAGTGTGGGGGGAAGGGGATGTGTCAGCAATTCAACACTACTGGCTTTGGGGAGGGCATCATTTGACACCGGGAATGGGCATCCCAGTGCTGGAAGCATTTAATTTTAATAAAAAAAATAAATATATATTTGACAAACTGGGGTGGGCTCCCAGTGTGCCATAGTAGTGTGGGGGGAGATACATGCCAACACAGGGATTGGGCACCCCGATGTCGGCATTTGAAGAATAAGTGCTGGGGCAGTTTCTTCCATTGGAAAATCCAGCATTTTGGATCCCTGTTCATGAGCCCATCCCCATTCGTGAGGTGGGATCAGGACCAGATGGCCCTATCTGACCATTTGGTCTTCATCTCACGAACAGGGATTTTGACACCTCATGAATGGGGATTTTGAAAGCTGGTAAAAGAGGATTTAAAAAAACAGTCCCCTTTCATGAGCTGTCAAAATCCTCTTTTACCAGGCAATCCCCTTTTGTGAGGTGAAAAAATCCATGTTCATGAGCCAATCCTTGTTTGCAAGATAGGTCCAACTCGTCAGAAAATTGCGATCAAGGATTTTGACAGCTCACAAACAAGGATCGGCTTGTGAAAGAGGATTTTGATAGATCACGAAATGGGATTTTGACAGCTCATGAAAGGGGATTCAAAAAACCAATTCCCTTTTGCGAGCTGTCAAAATCCCCTTTCACTTGCCGAACCCCTTTCATGAGCTAACAAAATCCCTGTTCGTGAGCCGATCCTTGTTCACAAGATAGTGCCATCTGGTCCAGAAATCATGACCAAGGATTTTGACAGCTCGCAAACAAGGATCAACTCGTAAACAAGGATTATGTCACCTCATGAACAAGGATTGTTAGTGTATGATGACCAAGGATTTTAAAAAGTAAAAACAGCCATTTTTCCAGAAAAACAAAGCAAATAAAAGCAATGGGTTTGTACAGGGCATCACCTTGAAAAAAAAACATACTTCAATCAACTCACAACACATCCGTGGGACAAGTTATATGGTTTTATTAGTGGGGAAAAAGCAAAACAAGATGGCGGCTCATGAAAGGGGAATTTTTCCTCACAAATGGGGATTTTATAAATCCCCATTTGTGAGGTGACAACATTCTTGCTCATGAGCCAAATCCTCTTTCACAAAAAATAAATATAAATCTAAGACTGAACTGAGCATGCTTAGAACCTGAAAATTCAAAATTAAATAACTTTGGAATGGATTAATATTTTTCACCAAACCAATGCTGGATTGTTCTTTGGGGCAACCTCTTTCTACCCTGAAACTTTCAGACCGCAATTCCAAACCATGTGGCTGCAGTGTGATGGGCAAAATTCAGCAAAACTTGGCAGAACAAAAGCAAAAAAACATTTTTGGGCACTTCACTGCACGAAAACCACAAATCCAATCAAAACTCAAATTGGTTAATCAGGTGATTTGCCATGCGAGACTACCCATTCCAAATTTCGTGCAGATCCATTGAATGGTTGCAAGGTTAATGACATGCACAGTTTGGGGTTTGGCGGTTGGGTGCCTGCTCAACCCAGGCTGTGGGGGCACGAGGTAGCCCCTATGATGCATGTGTATATATGTGTGTGTGTGTATATATATACATATATATACTGTATATATATATATATATATATATATGCACTATTGTGCCCCTATGGTTGGGGTTGAGTGGCCTGTTTGACGTTGAGCCTCAAATTTTGCTCTTTGGTAGCTCTGGTCAGATGCATGGACTCTGAGATCTGGACATTGCTAAAACCCCAAAAGTCACCTTTTTTAAGTTTTTTCCTCATCGATCTGCGTCCAGATGGTGTTGAATTTTGTTGTGATTTTTTTATGGTATAACCAGCTTGGGTAACAGAACTGTCATGCTTATTTTGGTGAAAAAAGATTCCCATTGTTTTCAATGGGAAATCTCCTGTCGACTTTATAGGGATAAAGTTCAACCAAAGATTGACCTCATGAAAAAGAAATCATTCTTGTGAGATCAGTTCCTTTTTGTGAGACTAAAATCCTTTTTCATGATGGAAAATTCCTTTTTCACCAGCTGCCATCTTGTTTTCTGTTTTTTCTTAACTTCTTTTTTTCAAAAAACACAAAAATGACATCCTGGAGTGACACCACCACACCTAGTTGGCTGATCAGGACTCCCTTGGGTGCAATCTGCACTTCAAAGTTATAAATATGCCCTTGAAATGTGTGTTTGTTAAAATAATAAATCCTTTTTCATGACCGTGTGATGTGGAAAAAGAATCCCTTTTTCCTATCATGAGTCAAGAAAAAAATAATCCTTTTTTGTCACCTGTGAATTCTTGCTTCTCCCTTCCATTGCCCTTTCCAGGACTCTAATGTTTTTCCCTAGTGTCTAGTGGCCCCCCACCTTCCAATAGCCCTGCCCTTTCATTTCTCTGGTGTTTAGTGGCACCCCCACCCTCCAATCCCCATCCCCATTATTTAATATATTTTTCCTGTTGTCTAGAGGCACCCCCTGCCCTTCAATCCCCATCCCCATTATTAGTATATTTTTCCTGGTGTCTAGTAGCACCCCCACACTCTGATCACCTTCCCCATTATTTTTATGTCACTCCCTGGTGTCTAGTGGCACCCCCCACCCTCCAATCACCATCACCATTTTCTTGTTGTTCCCTGGTGTCTAGTGGTACCCCACCCTCTGATCACCATCCCCATTATTTTATTTTTATTCCCTAGTATCTACCAGCACATCCCACCATCCAAACACCATTGTTCCTTTCCCTGGTGTCTAGTGGCACCCCCAACTGCCCATCACCATTCATCATTTCTCTGCTCCACACAATTATTGACTACAGTTGTTACCTGATCTGGTTCCTCATTTTGTAAATGCAATTAACAATGCTATTAGCACCAACCATTACCACCTAATCAATGTCTTTTTTCTACATACCAGGAGACTGTTTTTATGCTGTCTTTATCACATTGTCCCTTACTCCCCTCATCCCTGCCAGCACTATAATTCATGTAGGATAGTGTCAGAGAGTAAGAACCAAAGTGTTGTGTCTTGCTTGAGTGAGTACAAGACAGTGGCTGACTGGAAGACAGGTCCAAGTCGGAGAGTCAGAGTGAAGTACAATGTTAGCTTGTGTGAGTAAAAGATAACAGTTTGTTTTTAGTGGCAGAAGGTGCATTTAAATATCCTACTGGTTTTCTAAACAAAATGCTAAACTTCATTAAACTAGCTAAATGCTGCAGGTCATGAATTTGAGAGTTGGAGCCAAGTGCCGTGTCTGTGTAACAGCAATCTTATGTGAGTCAGTGTTATTGGAGAGTTGGAGTGAGGTGCTGTGTTAGCGTGTGTGAGTAAAAGACAGCAGTGTTTTTTAGGTTTTTTCTAAACTAATTTCTAAACTTCATTGAACAAGCTAAACGCTGCAGGTCACCAAGAGCTGCATCCATGTGTAACTTGGGGTGTAACGGCAGTCTTATGTGATTCAGTGTTGTCAGAGTGTTGGAGCTCTCAAATATCTGAAACCCCATTTATCCAAACATTACAGATGTCCCCCAGGTTATTCGGAAAAACAGGATTTAATTTTGGCCAAGCCAGAAACCCATTAACATTTGCATTGAGGGGCAGTGTTTGGTTTGAACACAGAGGTTATAAAATTCACAATAATACAGCTGTCTCTACACTTCCTGGATATAAGGCTATGCCCTGAACCAAAATGTTGCCCCCTTATCTCTCTATCTTCCCTGGTGTCTAGTGGCACCCTCCACCCGCTGATTGCTATCTCCCTTTAAAATCAACCTGAAATAAAGAAAACAGTCCTAGATGTTTATTTGTTTTTATGTGGCCATAAATGGTCTTTCACTGATCAGACCCCTTCCACCCCCACCACCCACTCAACACCTATCATTCTGCACCTCCCAGTACACCCCATACACCCTCACTCACATGAACAGGTCACAGGTTCAAGACCCACTCTTCAATTGAAGACATGTCTTGCTGCTGGATCCAGCTATTGCAATAAGAGAAACTAAGGTAAATGTGATTCTGTGTATTTCAATGGGGGTTTCAACTTTTATTCATAACTCAGCCATTGTTTGAGATTTTAACCCCAAATTTTCAACATAGCCTTTGGGGCCCCCACCTCATAAACACTATGACTCTCATTATGTAACTCCCACCCAAAAGGTGATTTTGCAGTCACCTTTTGGGTAGGATTTGCATAATGACAGTCATTTTATTCATGAGGTGGGGTCATGAGAAGGCTATGTGGAAGATCTGGGGTCAAAATATGTAAAAATGTCAAAGTTATGACCATTTGTTGCAATTTCAGTATGAGTGCTTGTAACTTTGGAAATTTTAAATACTTTGACCCCATATTTTCAACATGGACTTTATATTACCCCACCTCATGTACATCACAGTTGTCATTTTTCAAATCCCGCCCAAAATGTGTTTTCTCACCTGTGGTGCAGAATGTCATTGTAGTTGCACAGAATTACATTTCAGTGGGGATTCAAACATTTTCCATACCAGGTACATGAGATGAGATAATAAGAAGGCTATGTTGAAAATTTGGAGCCTAAATATGCAAAAATGGCAACGTTATGACCATTTGTTGCAATCTCCCAATGCACACTCGTGACTTTGCAAATGTTAAATATTTTAACCCCAGATTTTCAACATAGCCCTTTTATTACCTCACTTCATGTACAGTATGTTACAGCTGCAATTTTTCAAATCCTACCCAAAATGTGTTTTTGCACCTGTGGCACGGAATGGCATTGCAGTTGTGCAGAGTTACGTTTTGTTGGAGATTCAAAATTTTTCTGTACTGGGTACATGTGGTGGGGTAATAAGATGGGTATGCTGACAATTTGGTCACTGTTGTCCTATAAATGGAAGCGCAGACCCAGAGGACCCTGTGTTTCCACAGCTACATACATATACACAGCTCCCACAGTAAAATAAGGATACTGTTATACTATCTCAAAAAGTAAGGAAATAAATTGCAAAAAATGCTGTTAATGCTCCAGTTAGAGTCAAAGTGACAAAAGTTGGGAAATGAGATGTCAGGATTTCTACCCCTAACACCCTACCCTCCCAAAACAGGCAGTAGAGCAGGTGAGGAGTGTGCCTTGGGCTTCTCAAGCCTAACACTCACCCCATTCTCATAAAGTCTACACATCTGACCTTATTTACAGATGGAATGAGGTGAGTGTTAGGCTTGAGAAGCCCAGGCACACCTCACACATGCTATCCTGCTGGTGTGAAAGGGTAGGGTGTTAGGGGTGGAAACCGGAATGCCTCATATCCCAACTTTTGTCACTTTCACCATAACTGGAGCATTAACAAAGTTTTTGATATACAGTATATATATATATATATATATATATATATATATATATATATATCTTATGGTAGCACGGTAGTGCTACCATAGTTAGGGTTGAGGAGCCATTTACATGTTAAACCTAAAATTTTGCACCTTAATAACTTTGCAACCGTTCAATGGATTCGCCTGAAATTTGGCATACGTGATCAAGAACCATAGATCTTGGGATCTGCCAACTTTTGTACTATTCAGATATACAGCTGCAGAGTTATTAAGCATGATCTGTGCACACATTTACCCTTTTTTGAAATTCTGTGGTCGTCTCTACAGGTCGCACGGTTTGCGTGATCGGTCCTAAATCTTCAGGAAATGTGCGGCCAGGGTCCCCAATGTGCCTTTTGAAGATTTTGTGAAAAAATATTAAACAGTTCAAAAGTTATTCAAAAAACAGGTTCCCAGTATAAGTCAAGGGGAAAAGTTAACAAAAAGTTCGACAGTGTCGCAAATGCAGTTTTTACTTTCGAAAATGGCCCTTTTACTTTCGAAGATCTGCCATTTTGTTTTCAGTTGGTCATCAGAAAAATGCTTGCCATTTAAATTTGGTACCCTCTAGCAACTTAATTCTTTTTGTATTCACCTAGTCAGACCCTGAGGATGCTAGGCATGTCTTTATTTTGGGGTAAAACACCCCAGAAATACGTTTTTCAAATTTCTGGAAGAAGTACTTTCACAAAGTACTTTTGCATGCACGACACTGTCGAATGAATTTGTGAAAGCTTTCACAAAGTTCGACAGTACTTTTCCAGGCTGTGGGAAAATGACAGCAATTCTTTGGCACCCTGCTGCAAAAGAACGGTTTGGTCTATTGGGCTGACATTTGGAGACAACACAGCCAAAATCTCACAGATGTGCCTTTCAGTGTTTCATTGAAAAAAATATTACAGGGCGGCAAAGTTATGGCACTCAAATTTGACGCTTTTTCCCATAGGATAACATTACGGCATCCGCCGCATTACAGGAATCATTTGGTGCCCTGCTGCAAACTAATGGTTTGGTCTTTTGGGCTGCAATTTGGAAGGAAGAAAGCCAACATCCCACAGATGTGCCTTTCAGTGGTTTGGTGAAAAAATGTTACAGGGAGCCAAAGTTATGTCACTCCAAACTTCTCTTTTTTTCCCATAGGATAACATTACGGCGTTCGCCTCGCCTTTCAGGGCCCGTAACTTGGAAACGATGCGAGATACGGACTTTTCGTCAGAAAAATTCTGAGCTACCTAATTGGGGCTAAGTACAAAACTAGCCAGGAAAGTCATAAATCATATGACTTTTAAAATTTTTTTCTATGTCTTACTGTTCCTTAGATATAAGCAATTTAGTATTCCAACTCCTCATTTTCTGCTCCGAGACCCATTATTATGCATACATTCTTTGTACTCACTGTCTTTCGCTATGCAGCTTTTGGGGAAAACCAGCCTGTGTGCTTACATTACTGTTACCTTTACCGCTTCCGCTTGCGGTTCTATACCCGTTTCACTTACCGTTCCCGTCTACGCCACCATGTGCGTTACCCTTTGCGTTTTCATTTGTGCTTGTGTTTGTATTATTTTTACCATTTGTGTCTACAGTACTGTTTCTCTTTCTGTTTCACTTTGCGTCACCATGCACATTACCATTTGCGTTTGTGGGCACCGTGTTACTACATTCACTATTTCTCGTTATCATTCTCAAAAAAGAAGGGAAATTAAAGGCAAAATCTCCATTTAATGCATTAGTTAGGGTTGTTCCACAGTGACAAAAGTGAGAGAGGCGTGGGAGTTGAAGCCCCTGACAGCCCACACCACAACTGGTATCGCGTGCGCATTGGGTTCTCAGTCCCACCTCACCCCATTCTCCCATACCTCTGCTTTTATACATGTGATGGGTGAGAGTTATGGCCGGGCAACCCCACGCGCACCCCAATGCCAGTTGGGGGTGTGGGCAGGGGGTCCAAGGGGGTCAACCCAACACCAAATTTCTTGTTTGTCGCTGTGAAACAACCCTAACTATGCATTAAACTGAGTTTTTTGCTTCTAATATATATATATATATATATATATATATATATATATATATATATATATATATATATCTATATAGATATATATATATAGATATAGATAGATATAGATATAGATATAGATATAGATATAGATAGATATCTATCTATTCTATCTATATATATATATATATATATATATATATATATATAGATATATATATATATATATATCTATATCTATATATATATATATATATATGTATATTATAATGGCATGGTTGTGCCACTATAGTTAGGGTTGAGTACCCCATTTAAGGTTAAAGTGTGAAATTTTGCATCTTAATAACTTTGCCACTGTAAGATGGATTTGCCTGAAACTTGGCAGGCACAGAGCAGTATCATAGGTCTCTAGATCTTGCAAGATTTGTAATGGTTGGATATACAGTTGCAGAGTTATAAGGCAACATTCCGTAGCGCATTTACACTTTTTTTGTGCATTCTTTGCTCGTGCCTACAGGTCGCACGGTTTACACGACAAGTCCAAAAACTTTGCGAAACATGCAGCTTGGGTCCCCAATGTGCCTTTTGAAGATTTTATGAAAAAATATTAAACGGTTCAACAGTTATTTAAAAAACAATTTTCCCATTATAGTCAATGGGAAAAGTTAACAAAAAGTTCAACAGTGTTGCAAATGCAGTTTTTCAGTGCCACAAATTACCCCTCTAGTGTTGTGAGTCAGCCATTTTTTTTTCAGTTAGTGGTCACAGAAATGCTTGGCATTTAAATTTGGGACCCTCTAGGGACACAATTCTTTTTTGTGTTCACCTAGTCTGACCCTGAGGATGCTAGCCATGTCTTTTTTGAGGGGGTTAAACACCCCAGAAATATGTTTTTGAATTTTTTGCAAAAAGTAGTGTCACAAAGTAGTCACACTAATGACACTTTCGTGATTTCATTTGCGAAAGTGTCGTGATTTGCGACACTATTTTGTGACACTATGCCCAAAATAATATTTGCCACCCTGCTGCAAAACAATGGTTTGATCTTTTGGGCTAAAATTTGGAGGGAAGAAAGCCAACATCCCACAGATGTGCCTTTTGGTGGTTTGGTGACAAAATATTACATGGATAGAAAGTTACAGTGCTCCTAAGTTGACACTTTTTCTCACAGACTAACTTTGCGGTGTCCACCGCGCCTTTCGGGGCCCGTATCTCGGAAACAGTGCGAGATACGGACTTTTCATCAGAAAAATGCTTAGCCCCCAAAGTGCTAAGTGCAAAACTAGCCAGGAAAGTCATAAATCAAATGAAATTTTAATTTTTTTCTCTATGTCGTACAGTTCCTGAGATATATGGAATTTAGTATTCCAAGTGCTCATTTTCTTCTCCGAGGCCCATTATTATGCATGCATTCTTTGTATTCACTGTGTTTCTCTATGCAGCTGTTGGTGAAAAAAAGGGTGTGCACTTTAGTTACTGTCACAGTTAGTGTTCCCACTTGCGTTTCCATAATCGTTTGCATTAGCATTCCCGTCTATGCCACCGTCTGTGTTACCCTTTGCCTTTTTGTTTGCACTTGCATTTGTGTTACTGTTACCATTTGCATTTCCATTACTGTTTCTCTTTGCATTTTGTTTTGCATCATCATGTGCATTACCATTTGCGTTTGCATACATACTTCCATTTGCTTTTCCTTTGGCATCATCATTGCTATTACCATTAGCATTTGCATTTCCTATTGCAGTACCGTGACCATGCATGTTACCATTTGCATTTCCATGTGCGCTTGCATTTGCGTTTTTCATTACCATTCCCGTGTACGCCACCATGTGCATCACCTTTTGTGTTTTCATTTGCGTTTGTGTTTGTGTTACAGTTAACATTTGCGTTCCCATTATTGTTTTTGTTTGTGTTTTGTTTTGCATCACCGTGTGCATTGCCATTTGCGTTTGCGTATACGCTTCCATTTGCATTTCCTTTGGTGTCATTGTTGCTGTTACTGTTAGCATTTGCATTTCCTATTGTGGTACCGTGACCATGAGTGTTACCAGTTGCATTTCCATATGAGCTTGCTTTTCTGTTTTCCGTTTGCATTACCGTTCCTGTCTACGCCATCGTGTGCATTACCCTTTGTGTTTTCGTTTGCGCTTGCATTTGCATTACTGTTAACATTTGTGTTTCCATTACTGGTTTTGTTTGCATTTCATTTTGCATCACTGTGTGCATTACCATCTGCATTTGTTTACGCACTTCTGTTTGTGTTTACATTTTCTTTGCCATCATCGTTGCTGTTACCGTTAGCATTTGCATTTCCTATCGCTGTTCCGTGACTGTGCACATTACCATTTGCATTTCTGTACGCGCTTGCCTTTGCATTTCCATTTCCATTACCATTCCCATCTACACCACCGTGAGCATTACCCTTTGCATTTTCATTTGCACTTGCATTTGCGAAACTGTTAACATTTGCGTTTCCTTTTGCGTCACCTTGTGCATTTCCATTTGTGTTTGCATATGTACTTCCATTTGCATTTGCATTTCTATTTGTATTTCCTTTGGTGTCATTGTTGTTGTTACCGTAACTGTCTGCATTTCCAATTATGTTACCATGCCCATGTGCATTACGGTTTGCGTTTCCATATGTGCTTGCATTTGCGTTTCTGTTTTCATTAACATTTGTGCTTGTGTTTGTATTATGATTTATGTTATCATTTACATTTGCATCAAACATGTGCATTAGTGTTAGCATTTGCGCTTGCGTTTGTCTTGCCGTTACTTCACTATTTATAGTGCACATTCTCAAAAAGAAGAGAAATTCATGGCAAAAAAATCCATTTAATGCATCAGTTAGGGTTGTTCCACAGTGACAAAAGTGATGAAATTTGATGTTAGGATTCCCAGCCCCCTTGCACACCACCTCCACCCTGCCCCCACCAACAGGCATCAGGGTGTGCATTGGGGTCATCGGTCCTAACTCTCACCCCATTCTCCTATACTGCACCACCTCAGCTTGTTTGCACATGGGATGGGGTGAGAGTTAGGACCGATGACTCAACGCACACCCCAATGCCTGTTGGTGGGTTGGCATGGGGAGTGCAAGGGTGGAATCCTAACATTGAATTTCCTCACTTTTGTCATCAGAATGAACCCTAACTGGACACATTAAATGGATTTTTCCATTATATATATATATATATATATATATATATATATATATATATAAACAAAAGAGACATATACAGATACCATGGGAATTACATTGCATGTGTTCAGAGAAGCCTCAATGTACAAGATCCGAGTAGCCACTGACAAGGGATTTCATGTAAATCAGTTGAAATGGTTTAAAGATCAGAACTAACCCATAAATGGAGGAGGAGGCTGAAGCCCTCCTCTTTGTTTGTTTTGTCATTCAGAGATTAAGTGATATGTGGCTGGCAGCCACAGGACTTCAGGTGACAGTGCACCAGTGAGTGGTGTCAGCATATGAGGAGATTCTCTTCTGCTACCAGTCACTTACATTTCAACCACCATGGCATGCTTGATATGGTGGCAGCAGATGTCAGACAATTAAAAACTTTTTATAAGTGCCTTGCTGGCTTGTACTCAGGTTTACACCCACTCTACTAGAAAACACTACCAAGAGCATATATATCTGTATGAAAACAATTCATCATTATTGACCAATCCAGTGCACAAATCTGATGCAGGCATTTACAGTATATAAGTGACTGTTACAGTGCCAGAAACAACCAAAAAATCTAGGACACGAAGTGGTGAGAAGTATACATTTGAGTGTCCTTAGAATGCTGCTACTAGCTCCCACCATTATGCACTCATCTGCATCACAGACTTGTAGAGACTGAACTGTGCCCTGAAATGGGACTGGGCCCACTCAGTGGTTTGACTGCTATTTTCAACCTAATGACTTTATTGAATAATGTGCAGTTGATGCATAAAAATGTTTTTAATCTGTGAATTTGCTTTTACACTGGGATATTACATATCCCCGAATATAACTATTTTTGCATGGTTTAATATTACTATATTTATAACTATCTGCATGGTTTAATATTACTACATCAAGAATGCAACCTAACCTGTTCCTGCTGAGGGTTGGAATCACCTACTGCCAGTTACGGCTGTGCCTTCTCAAACATTTACTTTTGCTATTACTGTTATCTGGCAATATACACCCAAATCCTGGCCCTGGCCTGCCAAGTATGGCAACTTCCATAAAATGACTTGGGACACTCACTTTGGCATCCCTAAGTATCTGCAGCCTCCTACCAAAGCTGGACACTCTGCAAATATTTGCTACTCTACACAGTCCGAATGTTCTGGCAATTGTTGAAACATGGCTCTCACCAAAAATCTCTGACTCAGCTATTGCCATACCAGGCTACAACATCTTCAGACAAGATAGGACAACCAAAAGAGGTGGTTGATGTGCAATTTATCTCAAAGAGTCACTCATGGGCCACCTCTTGCCTGTTCCTGTGGCTGCTACAAACACTCAGTTACTCGCCATCAGAATTCTGCTTGGTGCCCAAAATAAGGCACTTACTGTAGCATCCGTATACATCCCTCCAAAAGAGCAGGGGAGTGGTTTCAACTCAGTACTAGACTTCATATGTAACCAGCCAGGGGTCAGAGTCAATTCTAATGGGAGACTTCAATATAAACTGGCTTGCACCTGAAAATCAGAGAATTAAGGATGCCATCTCTGCCACAAATTTTTCCCAGCTGGTTGACTCCCCAACCAGATCCAATTACAAAATGGGGACTAAAAGCCTTTTGGACTGGGTCCTAACCAGTCATCCAGACTGCATTGCTAACACCACTGTCATCCCGGATACGCTCAGTGATCATTCCCCTGTCATCTGCATGTGGACAAACACATTTTTCAATCCACCACCATGAACAATTACCAGCAGAGTCCTTGCCCAGGGTCACCTGGAACCTCTTAAATCCCTCCTTAGAGTGCAAGACTAGTCTCGAATCTGCAGAGTGAAAGATGTTGACACAGCACTCGAACACTTCATCAACACCTATAATTCTGCCTGCAACTCCCATGCACCCATAAAAACATGCAAAATCAAAGGCCCTTGCAACCCTTGGCTCACTGAAGAACTCCTAGCTCACATGAAAATAAGGGACCACCTCTGGCACCATGCCCAAGCCACTGGCACACAATCAGACATCCAGAACTACAAAAGATCATGAAATGACTGCACTAGGTCCATCCATCTAGCAAAAAGGAAACACTGTCAGGAAGTGCTTACTGATACCTGGGGCAAAGAAAAAGCTTTCTGGGATTATATTAAAGAAATCACAGGTAAAACCTCGAAATTGCCACCTACCATACTGGACTTAGATGGGATCACTACCCTTGACCCAGTAACTATTGCCAATACTTTCAATAATGCATTCACGGACCTCAGCAGTGTTCTCCCACCAGACTTTTTTGATGCAGATGTCACCTTGCCCACCTCTGATAGCACTCCCACACATACTAGCCCCCCATTCTACTTTAAAGTTATCTCATGCAGGAAGCCCATAAATACATCCTCAAGGCAATTGGTAAATCTAGACACAGAGGGGATTCCCTCGATCTTAAACTGTTGTCCCTCACACTAGAGGAAGTGCTAGTGCCTCTTACCTGGATTTTTAATCTCTCACTTAGTCTTGCCCAGTTCTCCAAGAGATGGAAATCAGCCATGGTAACACCGGTACACAAAAGCAGTGACAGGTTTCTCCACATGAACTACCGGGCCATCTCCATACTTCCACCTCTCTCCAAGGCACTTGAACGCATTGTAGCTGACCAGTTTACAGATTATCTTGATAAACATAAGATCCAATGTACCCAACAACATGGATTCAGAAAAGAACACAGCACCTCCTCAGCTCTCATGGAACTCACTGGTTTCATACACAAATCTCTGGACCATGGACAGATAGTTGGGGCAGCATTTATCAACCTGACAAAAGCGTTCAACACAGTCCATCACCCTCTACTACTGGAACAGCTAAGCCACGCTGGAATTTCCACCGACTCTAATGCCTGGTTTAAAAGCTATCTGGAGAACCGCATGCAACAAGTAAAAATTGCCGATGTCATCTTTGACTGTAAACCAGTTTGCTCAGGTGTCCCACAAGGGTCCATCCTGGGCCCTCTACTATTTAGTCTCTTCTTAAACAATCTCCTAAGATTCTGACCCAAACAAATCCTACTATACGCAGACGATGCTGTTATCTACACAAGTCACACAGACCCCATGCCTCTTGAAAGCCAGCTGCAACTCAGATTTGCATCAGTAGAGAAATGGTTCAGTGATCACAAACTGGTGCTAAACTATGAAAAAAATAATCTCATGCTCTTCAGTAGTTCCCACAATAAACACAGGCATCATCCCCTTACTATCTTTAACTGTCTTGGGACCGCTCTTGAGCAGGTACATTATTTTAAGTATCTCAGTGTCACCATCAACTGCAACTTATCCTATGGGGTGCATATTGACAACATTGCCAAAGCAGTTAATACTTGCATCGGCCTCCTCTACAGACACAGGAACTCCCTTACACCAGAAGCCTTAGGGTTGGCCATACAGAGCTGTGTTACCTCCATTATTGAGTATGGATTGATAATCTATGGATCTGCCACTGAAACTGCCCTCTGGTTCATTTCCACTGCTCTAAACAAGGTGTGTCACCTCATCTCAGGAGCCCACTGTCTCACCCACTCGTGTGACCTCTACACCCAAACTGGTTAGCTCCAGCTCAAAGATCACAACAAATATCAAACATGCGTGATGGCCAAGAAAATAACCCTAGGCCTCCTTCCACCTGGAATTCAAGGTCTTCTCAGCCCCTCTCTTAATATCCACCAAACCCGTGGCTCTGAATCCCAGCTCTTTCTGGTCATTCGCTGCAATGCCTCCCAGGAACAAAGATTGTTTACCTACAGAGACCCTGTTTGGATGAATGCCCTCAACTGTGACATCTCCTCTGAATCCAAATTGGGGCCTTTCAAATCCAAGCTACAGTGACTACTCTCTGCCACTTGTTCCTGTGACTGTTTCCACTAAACCCTCTTTGGCAATCTAAAACCCTAGCACTTGATTACTGTTAAATCTCCTTAGCACCATCTCTGACATCCCCTTCCCCCTTCTACCCTACCCCTTTCACCTTTCCTCCCCTCTACCTAATGCCCCCCCCCCGTCTGTCCTGACAAGGTCTGTTGGCTGATTTCAACTTACCTTATGATTTTGCCAGTAACTGACAAAGCTTGTTTTGGCTGATTTTCAATTTACTGTATGCATTCCTGTGCATGAAACTGCTTAGCATCACTCATTTCCTATTCTTTAATTCATTGTGAATGTCAACTATTGCTTTCTTTTCTTATTTACAATTATTTTACCATACCCTGTTTAGTCTGTAAACCTGTTGATCTCCTTTCTGTATGTATACTGTTTTGCCATACTTTTTGTTCTGTTAACCTGTTGTATTATGCTGCTGATGTGGAACCTTTGTAAAAGAGCTCTAAGCTCAAAGGTATTTGTAATCTGAGATATAAATAAATAAAAAAATTAAAAAATACAATGGACTATGGCCTTATGTGGGAACATACAATATGTGTCATTATTTTATTTTTCTTTGCTTTTATATGTGATCGGTATTCATCAGGCGAAAGCTGCTGATGTTCTATAGAGGGAAAGTTTATGCATATTTCTGTGATTTTGTGAAGTTTTCTCATTAAGATATGTCTCAACATAGTCATTCTTGTGCTTCCACTAACGTTTCTTTATTATACAATGCTTTGCTTTTTGATATGATAGCTTCACATCATGCTAGAGCCCAAGCTTCCATAGCTATGCAAGAAAGGAGACTTCAAGATGGAGTCTTCCTTACCAGACAGGTTTGAGACCTGGAAGGACTTATTGGAACCATCTAAGGCCTGTTTGCATCTGGCTTGTCCAATGAAGTAGGGCTGACATGGAGACCATAAAAAGGCATATGCTTTATTTTGAGTATCAAAATGCAGATAAGGTTACAAAATCTATGATACATGGGATGAACTGCCTAGTGAATAAAGAAAGGTGATTGGGGTGAAACAGCAAGATGGCTGCACTGCTGCTCCACTCTACGCAGCTCTGTTTTACTTTTTTTGAGAGCTTGAGATTAAATTAAGATTTTTCCTGTGTAAAGTTGCTTACCATTTAAAATATTTTTCAGACATCATGGTTTTAAATTTGTCATTAAATTTTTGCATTTGGCTCAATAGCCTGCTCTGTGTCTTTGGAGCAACTGAAATGTTAGAAGCCTTTGTTGGTGTTTTTGTTCCCAGTTCACCTGATAGCCTTTTCATTCAATGTCCTCTGGACAATGAGAAAATGGTCTTTGAACTGGCTATTTTTTGTTTTCTTAGGGAGTACAAAGAGGTTTTGGAAGTCTGGTGGAAGATGGCATCTAGCAGCATAGGAGAGAGTCCTGTGGCATGGAGAGACAGAGTTGTGCCTGCTGTGGTTCAGATTCCTCAAGGAGAGTTTTGACTGCACTACACGTGAATGAAGGTGTTTTTGCTACTTAAAAAACAGGTGAGCTAATGTTGCCTAGGGTGCCGGGTTGTCCTTGAGTTATCTAATAAAGAAAAGTACTATGCCCAGTGGAGTGCTTTCTTTTTTATCTCTGTTTTCCAGATGGACTCATATGACCTGGAGATCAGGAGAAGCAGTTCAGGTGGAAGAACCTGAATGAGCTAAAGTTTTATACGGAAGGTTGAAAATAATTAAACCTATTGATGAGATATAGGAGAGATGAGGCCTTCAGAAGGTTGAATGATGCACAGGCTGTGTGGTGAAAAGGTGGCCTGGATCCATATTATCAGTACCTAATGAACCCCAGAACTCCATGAAAGGAACCTACCCTGTTGTAACTGACATTGCTGCTCTCTGCCACCATGGATGAAGCTCTTAAACTGGTAAGAGCTGAACTGAGATATTTCCCTCTCCTGAGATTCAATCTTATATTTGATTTATTCTTTAAAACTTAGAGATTTTTTCTTTTATCTTCACTTATTTGGCCACTTGATGAAAATGAGGTTTTGCCCTAATGAATGTTTGTTACTTGGCACCCCAAAAATATGATTGCTGAATTGAGTCTCACAAAGAGAACTTAACGATGAAACTAGACTTCAAAACTGTTAGGGTACGCTTGGGGGTCTGAATACCCACAAGTGTTGTGCTGATGGCTTAATAGTATGGAACCTGAACCTTAATCAAATTTTATTGAGACTGTTAAGTACTCCATGTAAACTCTATTTGGAGGTATTGTTTCAAATTACTTTATTTGTTAGAAAATTACTGGCAATGGTCTGAGATTCAGCACATGGAAGAACAATAAGCAAGTCTCAGTTATAGCGAACTGGAAAACAGCTTTAATGTTGACCATGTTCTCAGTCCTTTTTATGTTTGATGCACAAGCAACAAAGCATTTTGGGATGAGTACAAGGGGATTTGGGAGGTGTGTCACTGCTGAGCCCATTGCAGTTTGCAATACCATGGGCTTGGCAGTCTAAACCACTGATCATGCACTGTGGTCTGATGCAGTTCTTGACTTTGTGGGCAGAAACATCTTGTAATTCAAAGGACTGAAGCCACTCTAATCAGAGAGGGCTTTGGTCCTTTGATCTGCATGAAACTGTGTCAGCAAACAGCTTAGCGGCTTTCAAAAACAGGAGCCAGTGTCTGGATCCGTGAACCACGCTAATGCACATGCCAAAAGTCATGGACATTCCTAACATTCCAATAACAAAGAAACCCATCCATTGATGTTTGTTGCTGGTGCTCCATAACTGTTCTTCCCCCATCCAACCCTTCCTCTCGGCACCTACACCCCACACCCCCCAATAAACATAACACTGACACTGAGGGTGCTAATCCCCCAGTGTCTTTTTATATATATGGCCTGTAATAAAGAAAACTATGCATTGAAGTCTGTTGCTGGCACCCTGTAACTGTTCTCCCCACCCAACCCTCCCTCTCAGCCCCCAAGAAACATATCACTGACACTGGGGTGCCCAATCCCCGAGTGTCGCTTTTATTAAATATATGGCCTGTAATGAAGAAAACTTGTCTATCGATAACTGCTGCTGGTGCCCAGTAACTGTTCTCCCTTCACTCAACCCTCCTTCTCAGCACCCACATCCCCCTGACAAACATAACACTGACACTGGAGGTGCCCAATCCCCTGGTGTCAAAACCTGAAATAAAGAAAATTTTCCCTTGGCATTTGTTTTTTTAAACACCCTGCAAATAAGAAAATGGTCCATCGATGTCTGCTGCAGCCACCACCATAACTTCAAACCCTCCACCTCCTATTTTATTTTTTTAAAATACCCTGTAGAAAAGAAAACAGTCCATTGATGTCTATGGCCACGGTAACTGCACCCTATAACACTGACACTGGGGGTGCCCAGTCCCCCAGGGTCAACTGCTGGCACCCCTGTAACTGTCACCCCCACCTGACCCTCCCACTCAGCACCCACCACCCTACACCCTCCAAACATAACACCGACACTGGGGGTGCCCAATCCCCCAGTGTCCAAACCTGAAATAATGAAAACCTTCCCTTGGCATTTTTTCTTCTCTTTTTTTAATTATGTAAAAAAAGTCCATCAATGTCTATTGCTCTGTTAGTTCACCCACACCCGACCCTCCCATTCAGCACCCACCACCCCCTACCCACCAAAGCTCTTATTTACCCACTGGGGGTTCAAAGCCATAATCTTCTCTGGACCGCAGACACATCTTCACTCTTCAAAGCGGGACTGTGAACTGAGCGAATCAGGTAAGCTGTTCAATGTATTTCAATGAGGTTTTGAACTTAGTAGCATAACTTGGCCATTTTTCAATATTTTTGCCCCACATTTTCAACATACCATTTTTGGGGACACCACCTCATGAAAAATGCAAGTGACATTAGGTAAATCTGTCCCAAAAGGTGATTTCACAGTCAGTGTGCAAAATCACCTTTCAGGCAGGAGATGAAAAATTTCTCTGCCAATGTTCATGAGGTGGGGTCATAAGAAGGCTATGTTGAAAATTTGGTGTAAAAATATTAACAAACTACAAAGTTATGAACCTACATTGAAATTTGCAAATGCAGGCTTGTAATCTTGGTAATTTTCTATATTTGACCCCAAATTTTCAACATAGCCATTTCCTTACAGCACCTCATGAATGTGACAGCTGTAATTTTTTCAAACCCTGGTTAAAATTTGTTTTCATGCCCCGAAAGGTGATTTTACAGTCGCTGCATGAAATCACCTTTTGGACAGCAGTTTAATATTTTCTTTACACTTGTCCATGAGGTAGGATTAGAAGAAGGCTATGTTGAAAATTTGGAGTAAAATATTAAAAAATAACAAAGTTATGAGCCTACATTGACATTTGCAAATGCAGGCTTGTAACTTTGGTCATTTTCAATATTTTGACTCCTAATTTTAAACAAAACCATTTCTTCACTGCACCTCATGAATCTGGCAGCTGTCATTTTTTAAATCCTGGCCAAAATGTGTTTTTGTACCTGTGGCATGGATTGACTCTTCGGTGGTGTGGAATGATGTTTTGGCTGGGATTTGGAAATTTTCACTTACCGGGTTCATTAGGTGGGGTAATAAGAAGGCTGTGCTGAAAATTTGGTGTACAAATATAGTAAAATGCCCAGGTTATGACTGAACATTACACTCTTTTAGCTTTCACTCATATCTTTGCTAATTTTCAATATTTTGACTCCAACCTTTCAACATAGCCGATTTTCCACACCACCTCATAAACATGATGTGTCATTTTTAAAATCCTGGATGAGATGTGTTTTCACACCCCTGGTGTAAAATGACATTTCAGCTAATATATAGTACTATAAATGGTACATGTCATGTCTATAAGGCAAATTTTAAAACAAGTATCTTCAAAATTTGGGCTCAAAATAGCAAAACACAAATTGTTTACCAAGCATCAAACGTTCAGCATTGACAAGTGCTTGTCTTTAGTTTAAATGACTCTGAAATGGAGTAAAGAAGTAACATATGGCAACAGCATTTATTATAATGACTTACAATTTATAAACTACAGTTCAACCTCATTTATCCAACCCGCTTGGGGGACATCCGATATGGTCAGATAAACGGGGGTCAGATAAATGGGATTCCATCATAAAATCGGTCCTCATTCTCTCAGTAACACACTCACGATGTTTCATCAGCATTGAACACTTGCTCTGGCAGTAAACCACCAGCCACTATCATATCCAGCAGCTGTTGAATAAAAGGTTCAATGCCATCATCTGCTGCGCTTAGCCTCTCGCCACAAAGACGAAGCTGGCGAATACCATGACGCTTCTTAAACCTGTCCAGCCAACCCTCACTTGCTGAGAATGGTCCCAAAATGGCAAAATGAGTGTGAAATTGTAATGCCTTTTCTTTAAGGAGCGGGGCAGATATCGGGGTGCCCTTCTCCCTCTCCTGCCTGAACCATGTGTAAATTGCAGTGTCGCGCTGCTCCTCTTTACACATCCTGGTGTTTTTTCTTTTATTGGATCCAGCAGCTGTCTCCATACTGACAGCAAAGTCCCTTATTTTTTCTTTTGCAGACTTAATATCGCTAATTGTGGACTTCCCGACTCCATACTCCTGTGCTAAAGCAACAGCACGCTCATCACCGTCAAGCCTGTCAATGATTCTCCAGTTTCTGGGACCGCGGTAAGGACAACTACGCTTTCTTTTTCCCTGAGGAGAATCCATCCACTCGCAGTACTATGCGCTGCTATTACACTGCATGAATCTTGAAAGAAAGACACTGCTCATTAAGTGCTTGTTAAGGTCATCGGGTCACAGCTGCAAAGAATTAAAGTTAATTGCAGTGCATACTAATGACAGCTTTTGACAGTTTTTGACAACGTATGATGAACTTACGAAAACAGTGGGGGACACATATCAGGTTTGTTAAATAGGGAGGTTCGGTAGTACGGGGGTCAGATAAATGGGATTTGACTGTATTGTTACATAAATTTGTGGACTCCCATGTTCAAATGCAGCCTTCAGCTCCTGATTGGTTGAGATTTTCTCCATTATGAAAGCATAGCAAGCATAGGAGATGTTTTAACTTATATGCCTGGGAGTTGCTCAAAAGACATTTTTATAAAGATTTTAAATTTTTTGTTAATTATCTGTTATGCATTTTCCTTGTATATGTTTCAAATTGTTTTATCTTATTAATAGTTCTAAACTGGAGCATCATAGTGCTAATTTCACTACTCAGAAACCTCAGTCAGCTTACATGTGCATCAACTGACTTATTCTCTATTATTCTTGTAAGGAGTCCCTGTCCCAAACCACTTATTGAAATTCTACAATGTTATGCTGTACTGTTGTTAGGTAAAATGTAGACATTGTCTGCATGATTTACTTGTGGTCATACAATGAGAATTTATAAAATAGGTGATCAGGATTGAGATGACCTTCTTTTTGTAGGCATTGGTATAATGGAGGTAGAACCAGGTGGAATGAAGGTGACCCTTGGTTAGCTTGACAGACCTCAGTTATGTCCTATTAAACCTGGTAAATGCTTGGTTACATACCTAGAAACTCCCAAACAGGGTATCAATAGGAAAGAATTTGAAACAAAGATCTTTGGAGTTTAAACAAGCATGGTCTCACTTAGGCCACCCTTGGATACCTAATACTCAGAGACTGACAGTATCTAACAGAAAGTATGCTACCAGTATGTAGTCTCAAACTTGGTCAGGTAGTGCCAGTAGATGTGGGAGGCCTTGAATGGATCATCCTTAAGTACTAAGCATGTTGGTGTCAGCAGTAGCAAATGCAGAAGGTATTGTACCAGTAAGTAGGAGCAAGTTGGGCCAAGTAGTAATGATTTAGTCAGGAGACCTTGTGGACAGGCTCTGAAACACTGAATACAGAATACTTTTATAGTACTATCCAGATTTGATATGGAGCTTGGGAGTGTTAGGGAAAGCATGGAGTGTGGCTGGGTATTACAGCTCATTTTGAGGCCTGGGGCTGACTGAGGATTTTCCCCACTTTGCCAGGCTCTTTATCTTGTTTGATGTAATTAATTGAGGATTATCCTGGGTTTCTAATGAGTTTTATTCTTATCCATCAAGTTCACTTTTATATAAAATGATAGGATTTAAATGACTGAAACTGTTGGGCTGGAAAGTTATTTTATGTGTAATAACTGATCATCATGAAACATTTTAAAACATTCTGAAGCACTAATGTTCTCCTTACCAATTGCACATGAACTATAATTTAATATGTATTTGGAAGGTCTTTTTATGCTGGTATGTACTCTTGTAATTTACAGTATATTTGCACTATTGAATTTTTAATGGTTCAAAAATCAAACAAATGAACTGAAACTGAACTGAAGATCCCATAGCTATGCAAGAAAGGAGAACCCAAGATGGAGTCTTCCTTACCAGACAGGTTCGAGACCTGGAAGGACTTCTTGACACCATCTCAGGTCTATTTGCATCTGGCTTGTCCATATGGAATAGATCTCACATGGAGACCATAAAAAGGCATATGTATTATTTTAAGTATCAAGATGCAGATGTGGTTACGAAACCTATTATACATGGGATGAATGGCCTAGCACATGAAGATATATTTAGTGTTTATAATATGTATGATATTGTTAAACTGTTTCAGGAAACTCAAGATAAAATCAATTAACTGGTAGAAGTCAATAACAAGAAAGTCAAGTCCAAAAAGTCAGCCCATGAAATTATTTGTTCTGCTTATGGGGCCTATGTCCTTACTACTATTACCAAGCTATGTGGGGATATTGATAATGGAAGGGTATCTGATCCTTCACAAGACAGTCACCTGCTAAAGTGGTATTGTCTCCAGAGCCCCGCCAATAAATACACTGACCAATAATATGTGGTTGCTCAGTCTTGGCAATAATTTTATTGATTTGATATAGTTATGACAATCCACACTAACTGTTCACAATGGTACATCTCATCTCCATAGGTCACATGTAAATCTTTTTCATCATATATACATACATTCTATTTACATTATATGCATATATTATATCCTTCAGACTCTTGTTGGTCTCTTAATTCCTAAAGCAGATCTCTTCATCTCTTCTGCCCCCCAGACATACATCATGGGGGTCACTTGGTCTCTTCCTCTTATGTCCTGCATGGGGGGCATGAGCGTACACACCGTGCCCCTGCCTCTTATTTGTCAACCTGTGTATTTTTCTATTTTCTTTCCTTCCCCCCTTTTTGTTGTCTTTCTTACCCCTTTTTCCCCTTCCTGACATCCACCTTCGGCAGAAAATCCTGCAGTCTGCCACTGTGTTCCACCTATCACAGTGGCACACTGTGCTCCACCTACCACAGTGCCCGTCTGCCCTGTCTTCTGGGTGGGAGGGTGGTAAAATTGCTCTGGAGAAAAATTGTGAGTTCTCCACTGCTGTACAGCCCCTTTTGGCTGCTTCTTTTTGCCCATCCCCTTGGCTCCCTCTGTCCAATCCTCTGTTGCCACCTCATCGCTCCCTTGTCCCTTGCCTTGCCGCTTCTGTGACCTCACCAGACCTCCCACATTTCTACAAAAAAACCTGCCCCCAACTCCACCCGCCCCACCCCTCCCCTCCCCTCCCCCTCCTCTGAACTTGCCACTTTCTTGGCCTGGGCCGTGGGACATTGGGCCTGCCCCTTTTAAATTGGGCAATACTCTTCATCCAAATTGTCAGGGTAGCTGGGAGTGTTTGGAAATGTGTGTCCATTTAACCTTGAGTACTGTAAGGAATTTGGGATCAGTAACACCCCATCCTTCAGTAATCAAAGGAACTGGTTTACAAGCAGGAATTTGTACACTGCCTGAGACCATGTTTGCGGCCTTTATCTCTTTCACTATTTGATATAGATATAGCCATATTTGACATGTTAGCCTCTGGTCCATTGGTTGGTCACTTAGAAGGAGACATTTATAAGGAAAGGTTCAACCTTCCTAGCATGGTGGTATACCACCTAAAGTTAGATCAGTGGGTAGCCCCTCATACAGCCTGCTGTGATGTCAGAGATTAATGATATCTTTAGTGTTGTGATGTATTAAATATTATCACACCAGTATGTGGATACTCCAGTGCTACTGGTCAGCCAGTACGAAAACACTGAGGGCCCAATTGTAACCCCCCACCAGTCCCCCCCTTGTTTAACTAGCAGGGCTTCTTCTCACACCACAATGTCTAGGGGTAAAGAGAGGGGTGAGGGTTTACATTGTAAAATCTATCTACACATGCACTCTATGCAGCTACAATGGCCACCATATACAAGTTGGACTAGTACGTTATACAACATAGACAACCAAGTGAGGCAACTACCTGACACACACCTGGTAGGGACCAATTGCCATGGCCAACAGCCTGGGTCCCTGGAAGAAAACGTTTGCTTAGGACTATGCTAGGTTTTCACTTCTGGACAGGGGCACCCAAGTAACTCCAGACACAAGGAAACAATAACATCACTGTCCAAACCAGGTTGGAATTCTAGAGTGTGGCTTTTATTCACATAATAGAGTAGGAATAATCACAAAGCAAAGATGGACCCCCTTAGGGCTACACATACTGGTAATGCAGATTTCTGAGGTACAGACATTCCTGAATTCCCATTTAGAATAGGATGAAGAAAACACACACTGGTGAACACACTGGTTCCTACTGAAAATTGGCACATTTAGCCAGGTACTGGTACTGTTCCCAAATTTCACAGGAGTAGAGGTGATACACACGACCAACAAGGAGCACATACAAGCTCAGAACTTTCAGAACCCACTATACTGGGGTAAATGGAAAGAAAACAACCCACATAAAGGGGTAAACACTCTTCTCAGGCATTGGCCAATTGCACTGAAGAAAAAGTAAAAGCTGCCCTTCAGAACCCATAGAGGTAAACTGGTTGCTCCAGATGGGGGGTCTCCCACCTTTTGCCTCCAGGCTTATACTCAGCCATTCATCTGGTTAATAACACCACACAGCTGCAGAAAACTGTAGTTGTTGCCTTAATGTTTATAACACTTAACATACAACACACACCCTGGGGTCTCAGAATTAAAAGTTCTGTACTTGGACAGTCACATACAGGACTCCAATGTAGACAGGAAGCTTTTAAACCAAAGTCTTGGTGACAGAGTCCCTTTGTCAGAGAAAATCACCTCACAGGCATTGCAGGTACTCCTGGGTTTTACTCAGAAAACAGACAAGGTGCTCACAGAGCAGTTGTCACAAGGTAGCTTCAAAAGTCCAAAAAGGACCAGGGGATTGCCCCTGCATCCTGAAGTTCACCCCATCCCTCCTGGGATGGTTCACTGGGAAAACCATGGGACAAGGTCTCCACCACTTCTAGAACTGGTACAGTTGTCAACCACTAAGGTGAGAGCTTAAAAAACACAAACTGGTAGCTCTCTGACAGATCTGAATGAGGAGCTGCCTAACACTGCAGCCTCCTCCACTGAACTCCAACTACAGACTCCCAAACATTCTAAAGCTAGCTCCCTAGCAGCTGGCCAATGTGGCTCATGCTGCTGCAACAATTCTATATGACATCATCCCTCCAGAGCTCAGCAGAAACTGAGAACAGAGAGAGACAGAGTGAAACCCATTTAATTGGCATTTCACTAGCTGCTTTCCCTACCTACCACTGATTCTAACTGGGATTATAGTAACCCCTGGGATAGAGGGGGTTACACAAGGATAGCCAACAGCTTCTCTTGCCCAGTGCATCTGAAAAAATGGAGGGCACCAAATGCAAAGATCACATATACTATGGGGGGGGGCAGTATTGTGTAGTTACTAACCACAACTTTTTCCTACATGGCTCTTGGCAGTGTCCAGTCTGCATGCCTAACTTTTGTTTTACTCCAACTTATGAAACCCTTTTAGGTACCACTGTCATCACTGCTGTGCCCCTGTACAAGGAACCCACTCTTTGGAGTGCCTGTCCTTTACCATTCTTGAAAAGTATGTACCTGTCTTTCAGGCACCCATAGCTAAGCTGTCTTTAAATTTAAAGTTCCTTCTTGATTGCAAGGACCATCACATGAATTTAATCAATAATAGTATGCATGAAACAAGATAAGTACTGAATCATTTACTAAATGTTGATAACTTGGATCTCCCCAACACGTGGCTAGAACTTACTTTTAAAGTATTTGTAATATTTCTAGCTGTCTTAATTTTTATTTTGATTATAGATTTTTTGCTGCTTGTGGCAAGTTTTAGCTCAATACCGCCAACAGTAAGGCTTTTTACATGCTATGCAACAGGCCATATTGTCATTGTAAGCCAGCTATGCCAGCAAGAAGAGGATATAGACAGTAAATAGATAATATTTAATATCAAAAATGCATATTTCATGTGCTTATGATGGCCATTTTGCAAAAATAAATTAATAACTTAGTTCAGAGAAACCTTGTTACTGACTTGAGCAGTGGGGGGAGATGCAATGGCCAACATACTACTGGTTGCAGAGATGGGATACCAACTGCCAATCATTCCAAAATAATAAAATTGGTGGCAGATGACTTTGCATGTGTGGAGAAGGAAGGAAGAAAGAAATGGACCAGTGGTGACAATACTAGCAGTACTGATGGTGATGGGCTCCCAATAGCCAGTCATTGCAAACAAAGGCATCGACAGTCATGTGCCTTTTGGAGGGGAGGGATAGAGCAAGACACAGTGCTGGCAATATTACCAGCAGTGGGGATGGGCTCCTGACCACTGGTCAGAGGAGAAAACAGCAATGATTATTCGCTGTTTGTTCCATAGCCTTGATTAATTCTCAGACTACTGGTTATTCTACTCATGTCACAGGAAGTGGTGGGGAAATTAGCTATGTAAGAGCCAATTTGATTATTTTTCATGTTTTTGTTGCCTCCTAGCAAGACAAAAAACACTAAACCAAATTTCCCCAAAACTGGCAGATCACAAAATCATGTGTCCAAAGGCACACTTTCAAAGGTTTCATGAAAACTCTAACATACAGCTGAGATACAATAGAAGTGGCCAAAACTGTGATTTAACATTAACCTGCCTACCCATTCCTAACTACAGTGGTGCTACTATGCCACTATAATAAAGATTGTTTTATACTTTATTTTTATTCTTTTTAAATTAAAGATAGAACAAAAAATAAAAAAAACAGTCTTCATTAATGAATTAATCCATGTAGCTACTCTATCCAAAATAAATCTAGTCCATATCTTGCAGGAGAAGGAAAGACAGAATGTAAAAAGTAAAAAAAAAACAGCATTGACTAGGTCTGCTTTAAGTTATTGTATACAAAAATCAAAGTCTAAGACTTATAAACATACAAATTAATTCTCTCCGAGTACAAACCATCAAATTTGATGAAAGAATCGATATCAAATCAAGCGTGATCATCTGGCATACCCTCTATAAGCACTTACTTTCTATGAAATCTAGGAAAGCAATAAGGAGCATATTTAGCATAGAAAATTGTACTACATAACACAATCCATCCTTATTTTCAACTTCAGCAACAATAATGGACATCTCTTTTTCGGACTGAGTAGGGGAATCTGTGTTTTCATCTTCTTTTTCATACTGACCACAGAGAAGGAAGAAATCTGATCAATTTAAAAAAAATATATAAACTTTGCCATTTATGTAATCTTAACTATTGCTGGTGCCAGTAGTTGGAATTGTGCTCCCAACTTGGTAATTTCTTGAAGATATATAAGAAAACATCTACATCTTTGTTGGGTTGCATATGAGAAATCTGGGTAAATATAAAATTTATATCCATCATATGTTAATTGTGTCTTTAACCTTATCAGTCTCAACACCAAGTTGTTTAGGATTCAAAAGCAAAAACTGCCACAATGGTAACTTTTGGGGTACTCTGTTTCAAGTTCTGTCCCAGCAGGGGATTCAAACCTTTTAGGTCTTCATTTTTGTACTCTAAACACTTTAGTCAGGAATGGAGGGTTATCTTCAGGCAAACCAAATACCAACAACAGAACACAATTTACCAAGTCTTGAACAGATTGAACATTTTTATCAAGAGAAATAGGTAGTCCGACCAAATGCAAGTTCTTATAGCGGATCTGGTTTTCTTATTTTTCCACTTTCTGAGACATATTGTAATTTTCTCATATCCCATTATTTGCTGTAGCTTCAGCAACTTGGATTTTGCTTGCTGAGCCACTAATGGCTTCCATATTTTTCTTTAACTGTATGACCATGTTTTCTAGTTTCTCTCTGTTCATTTTTGTATAATTTTGAAGAAAGTTCACTTTGACATTTAGGGCTTCAAATTTGTGGTCATACCTTTCAATCCAGGAAAATATTTTATTAATTGATTCACTCAAAAGAATCAGTTGTGTGTTTTGGAGATTTAGCAGTGTCCAGAGAAGTGTTATGAGCCATATCAGTCTCCAGGTGACGAGGCCTCAGCATTAATTCCCGCTCCAGCTACCAATTCCGACTGCTCATTCAGGAAAGGCTGTTTATTTTGTGCTCATTGGGACTCACCAGGTGCCAAAGGTAAGTCAAGTGCAGATGGAAGTCAGAGGGCAGACACACCACCAGGTGCTCCAGGCTGCCTCCTGGGGCTTTCCCGGGCTTTAATGCCAACTGCTAGCTTGAATTGCTTTTCTATGGGTCAAATACAAGGAGAAGTAAAACTTTCTTCTGAAGAAGTTGACGAAATGTTTTATGCTTCTCAGACATTAAAATGCTATGCACAAAAGGTAGATTTGTCACTGTTGAGCAGTATATTCTCTTCAACAAACCCACTGCAAATTAATAAAGCTGCACCCCAGTGGCTGCCTTGCTTTCTCCCCAGCACAGTGTGCATAATGTAGATATTGATATATTGCAATTGTACTCAGCAGGATGTGTCTGAATATTGGGCAGCATTACTAAGGTAATATCCGTTTAGGCACTGACTAATACTACCTTTTTCTACTCACAGGAAAAAGACCACTGCATATATAATGCACATATAGTATATTATACGGTATAATATACTGTATAATATACTATATGTTATATATTATACAATGGCAAGAACATTTCTTACTTTCTGATTGGCCAGTATGTGCCTGCAACAGTGATGTTATTTTACAATAACTCAGCTTTGCCTCATGCTTCAACCCACCCCAGGAGTGAAGTTATTACACAGTAACACACACCCTGTCACGTCTTATTGCTTAAGTATAGTGTACAGTATATTATACTATATAATTTACTATATGTTATATTATACAGTATGTTATAAGGCTATCACCAATATATGGTTCTCGAGGTTCAAACTATTCTTGTTTTTTCCCTACTTCATTAAAAATGATTCTCTTTTTTTACATGATGCTTGGGATTTCACAAAAAATAAATGAAGAGGTAATTCAAGCTATTTATTTGTTAATCTCTTTTTTCTTCCTGAAAAAATCACCCCATGTGCTTCCATTTATTTATTTATTTAGTTAACCTTTTTTTAATCTGCAAGGCACACTAAGTTATAAAAAAAATAATTTTAAGGTATGTCCTGGGAAAGATGTGAGGAAAAAAATCAGTAGTAATATGCTACAAAGAGAATCATGTAGACTATAATAGAAAAAAGAAACAGTGACAAACTTCTGCCCTACTCTCACTGGTCTGTCACTCACTTACACAAAACAGCAACTAGTTGCCTGGATGGCTCCTTGTAGTTCAATGCTGCTACCACTTGGCTGACAAGTAGGTATCATGTCCTGGTTCATGCCCCACTACTAGATAAAGCTCACCCAGTGCAAGGCCTGTGTCTCAAGAGCAGAACCAAAACTCCAGTTACTCCCAGGAACCTTTCACCTGCTCTGCATCTGACATAGGTTGCTTTACACTTGATAGCCATGTTCTTTGGTAGTGGGACACCAATTTGCTGATTAGAAGTGGATTTTTACCAGTCACATAAAACAAGGTGTGGTCATACAGAATATTACATACATAAATATTTACTATTTGCACTACTAAATTACAGAATTTGCAGTAAAATACAAAAGAGGTAACATACACTGAGAAAAGCAAAATAAAAGATTTAAACAGAAAGATTACAGAAATAACAAGCTCTCTAGTTTTTAGATTAAAATCTAATAGATCTCATATAATGGAAAGAAATAATTTCAGAGCGCCTCTTTCCATTAGCATTCATAAAACACACAGTCAGCGGCTGGCCATGGAGGTGAGAGGTGGGCTGTGCCGGTTGCCAACTGGGGAAGGGTGGGGGTGCTGGGTGGGTTGGCATGGCTGGAGTGCGGAGGGGTGGGGGCCACTAGACTACCAGGAAAGGGCAACTACTAATGGATTTTATTATGATGGGGGCAGCTAGACTACCAGGGATATGAAGAATAATAATTATATACAGATCGGGGGCCACTAGACCACCAGGGAGATAAATAACAAATATAGAGGTAAGGCACATTTGGGAGGGGGCACTAGACTACCAGGGATAAAATAAAAATATATTTATTCAATACAGATTGGGGGGACACTAGATGACCTGGGATACAATGATCGTTATATATCATAGCATGATCGGGGGGGGGCGCTAGACTACCAGGGATATAAAAAAACTATATTTCTTTATTCCGATAGGGCAGAATGAAGCCCCTTGAACAAAACGCACCCTCAGTTAACTATCTAGGGCACCCCTGGGCTTGAAAAATTAGTTTTAAAATCTGGCCATCTCGTCCCTTGCTCTTTGGTCAGACTTATGACCCTGCAAATTCCTTGATTGCGAGCCTGCAAATTCTTTGACCCCGAGATTCTTTGATCACGATCATGCATCGCGCAAGGGAGGGATGGAATGGCCAGATTAAAAAATCAATTATCTCAGCCTAGGGTGTGCTAGGAAGACAAATGAGGGTGGGTTTTACTCAGGGGCTTCATTCTGTCGAACCATGGCAATGGTTTACCACAATTCCTTACATTTTTTTTATTTATACGGTTTTTAATTCTTTGTTTGTGAGCCTGCAAATTCTTTGATCATGAGATTCTTTGATCGCCATCTTTGATCATGAGGGCAGGACAAGATGGCAAGATTTTTTATAATGGAATAGATATGGGCATTTTACTAATCTTTGACATTGAATATCTCGGAAACGGTTTGGTCTTTTTACTTGAAATTTGGAGGAAAGAAAGGCTACATCACACAGATGTGGCATTTTGTGGTTTGGTCAAAAACTATTACAGGGCAGCAAACTTACAGTACTACAAATTTGATGCTTTTCCCCATAGGATAACATTATGGCGGCCGTCGCGCCTTTCAGGGCCCATATCTCGGATGCAAGATACGGACTTTTTGTCACAAAAATGCTTAGTCCCCCAACCAGGAGCTAAGTACAAAACTAGCCAGGAAACTCATAATTCATACGAAATTTTTATTTTTTTTCTATGTCATACGGTTCCTGAGATATAAGCAATTTAGTATTCGAAGTCCTAATTTTGTGCTCCGAGGTCCATTATTATGCATACATTCAAATAGTCAAATTAACCAGCCTGGGAGTGGGTCCCAGGGTGGTAGACTGGGTAAAACATTGGCTGGACAACAGGACACAGAAGGTAATTGTAAATGGAGTCCACTCTGAAGAAAGAGGGGTTACTAGTGGGGTACCGCAGGGTTCAATATTGGGTCCAGTCCTTTTTAATGTCTTCATAAGTGACATTGCAGAGGGACTGGAAGGAAAAGTATGCCTCTTTGTAGATGACACAAAGATCTGCAGCAGGGTTGTTACACAAGGAGGCGTGGAAAGGATGAGAAGGGACTTGGCAAGGTTGGAGGAATGGTCAGAAGTATGGCAGCTAGGATTCAATGCAAAGAAGTGCAAAATAATGCACATGGGAAACAAGAACTCAGGGGAAGAATACACAATGGGGGGGAAGGTAGTAACAACAACAAAAAAGGAAAGGGACCTGGGGGTAATCATATCAGATGACCTTAAGGTTAGCAAACAATGTGAGAAGGCAGTAGGGAGGGCTTGGGGTATACTGGGATGCATAGGGAGAGGTATCAGCTGCAGAAAACAGGAAGTTGTTATCCCTCTGTGCAGACAGTTGGTGAGACCCCATCTGGAGTACTGTGTCCAGTTCTGGAGACTCCATCTCAACAAGGACATAGACAGGATAGAGGCAGTCCAGAGGAGGGCAACTAAAATTGTGCGGGGTCTGCAAGAGAAGCAATATGAGGACAGACTAAAGGAGCTTAATATGTATACCCTTGAGGAAAGAAGGGAGGAGGGGGACATGATAGAAACTTTTAAGTACCTCAGTGGAATCAACAAAGTCCAAGAGGGTAGCATCTTTCAGAAAAGGAGACGTGCAAGAACAAGGGGACACAATTTAAAGATGGGGGGGTGGTTCAGGGGCAATGTGAGGAAGTATTATTTCTCAGAGAGGGTAGTGGATGCATGGAATAGTCTTCCTGAGGAGGTTGTGGGGTCTAAAACTGGGAGAATTCAAGAATGCATGGGACAGACATAAGGCAATTGTTGTGAGGGGTAGGAAGAAATAGGCTGTTGGTTAACTAGGATCTGTGGCCTATCCTGTAGGTAAGGAAATGGGCAGACTAGATGGGCCAAGCGGTCCTTATCTGCCGTCAAAGTCTATGTTTCTATGTTTCATTCTTTGTTTTCACTGTGTTTTTCAATGCAGTTTTTGGGGAAAAGAAGGGTCTGCCCTTTTGTTACTGTGCCACTTAGCGTTTGCAGTTGCGCTTCCATTACAGTTTGCATCACCATTCCTGACTACGCCACCATGTGCATTATGGTTTGCAATTTTGTTTGTGCTTGCGTTTCTGTTTCTGTTTCTTTTGGTGTTATTGTTGCTGTTACCATTACCATTTGTATTTGCAATTGCGGTACCGTGCCTGTGTGCATTACAGTTTGCATTTCCGTTCGTGCTTGCGTTAGTGTTTGTGTTTCTGTTTCCTTTGGCTTTATTGTTGCTGTTACCACTACCATTTGAGTTTACAATTGCGGTACCATGACCGTGCATGTAATGGTTTGCATTTCTGTACGTGCTTGCATTTGCGTTTGCATTTCTCTTTCCTTTGGCGTCATTGTTGCTGTTACCATTACCATTTGCATTTACAATTGCGGTTCCGTGACTGTGCACTTTACGGTTTGCATTTTCTGACACGCTTTCATTTCTGCTTACTTTGTCATTATTGTTGCTGTTACCATTACCATTTGTGTTTACAATTGTGGTACCTTGACCGTGTGTGTAACGGTTTGTGTTTCCGTATGCACTTGCGTTAACGTTTCCATTTCTGTTTCCTTTGGCATTATTCTTGCTGTTACTGTTACCATTTGCATTTACAATTGCAGTACCATGTCTGTGCGTGTCATGGTTTGCGTTTCCGTACATGCTTGCGTTTACGTTTCTGTCTCCTTTGGCATTATTGTTGCTGTCACCATTACCATTTGTGTTTCCAATTGTGGTACCATGAATGTGCGAGTTACCAGTTGCGTTTTGTATGAAAGTCCATTTGTGTCTCCGTTTCCATCACTGTTCACTTTGGCATCACTTTGCGCTTGCATTTCTATTTCCGTTTGTGTTACCATTTACGTTTGCAGCACCATGTGTGTAACTGTTTGCGCTTGTGTTTGCATTGCACTTACTGTTACTATGTCACACAAAATCACGTGGTTCAGGCCCCGCGTTTCCACCAACTTGCGCAACTTTCTACTTTTCTATTCTTTCTTAAAAAGTAAGGAAATTCTATGCAAAAAAACTTCTTTAATGCATCAGTTAGGGTTCTTCTACAGCAAAAAGTGAGGAAATTAGATTTTAGGGTTCCCACCCTTTCACCCCACCCAACCCACCCCCACCAACAGGCATCAGGGTGTGCATTGAGGTTGTTGGCCCTAACTCTCACCCATTCTCCTACACTGTACCACCTCAGCTTGTTTACACATGGGATGGGGTGAGAGTTGAGACCATGACTAACGCACCCATTCCTGTTGATGATTGGAGGAAGTGAAGGTGCGAAAATGGGAACTAATTGCCTCACTTTTTGCTGTTTAGAACAACTAACTAATGCATTAATAATCTTTTTTGCATAGAATATAGATATATTATAGTGGCGTGGTCGCGCCACTATAGTTAGGGTTGAGTGGCCAGTTACATACTAAAGTCAAAAGTTTGGACATTAATAACTTTGGACCCAGTCAATGAATTTGCCTGAAATGTGGTACACATGTTGGGAGCCACTAGATCTCTTGATTTGCCAAATTGTGTTTCTGTTGGAATGCCAGTCTTTGTGTATGAAAACACTGAAAATGCAAAATTATCCATTTTTGGAGGCACCTTTTGGCATACTTAATGTGGTCCTGCACAGCCATTGTGTGGCATGCCACTCTGTGAGATGGCTCATTTGAAAGAGCTTTGGTGACTGAACATGCCACTTTTTGTTTGGTGAAAAAATATTAAGGCATTCAAAAGTTATGCCACTTCTAAGTTCCCATTGTAAGTCAATGGGAATATTTATATGTATATCTTGCGATCAAAGAATGGGGTTCTGGCCATCTCATCCTGCCTGGTGATCAAAGAATTTGCAGCTTCACAGTTCAAGAATCTTTGTTCCCGAGGATTTTCAAAATTCTTTGATCGCAAAGTCCGCCATTTTGTTTTTTTATTCCGATTGGAAAAACACAAATATCTCAGCTCAGGGGTCACTTCTGAAGTAAAACTTTCATGGGTTTTGCTCAGAAGGCTCTGATCTATCAAGCCATGCCTTTGGTTTCATCCAAATCAGTGAAAAAATAGAGTTATAAGCTTTTAAAATCTTAATTCGCGGCTCGCTAATGATCTTTGTTCGCAAGCCTGCGAATTCTTTGATTGTGAGCCTGCAAATTCTTTGATCGTGAGATTCTTTGATCATGATCATGCATCATGAGCGAGGGATGAGATGGCCCAATTTAAAAATCAATTTTCTCAGCCCAGGTGTGTCCTAGGAAGTTAAATGAGGGCAGGTTTTACTCAGGGGGCTTCGTTCTGTTGAACCATGATGGAGGTATACCGAAATTTCTTTAACTTTTTGATTAATAATATTTTTAATTCTTTGTTCATGAACCTGCAAATTCTTTGATCATGAGCCTGCAAATTCTTTGAGCGTGAGATTTTTTGATCACCATCTTTGATCACGAGGGAGGGACAAGATGGCCAGATTTTTTATAATGGAATAGATAGGGGAATTTTAGTAATCCTTTATATTGAATATCTCAGGAATGGTTTGGTCTTTTTACTTGAAATTTGGAGAGTGTTTATGGCATCAGGGTGTGCATTGGAGTAGTCGGCCTATCTCTCACCCCATTCCATGTTTAAGGAAGGTATGGTGGTGCAGTATCAGAGAATGGGGTGAGAGTTAGGCATGACTACTCCAACACACACCCCAATGCCTGTTGGTGTGTGGAGGGTGGGGTTTTGGTGGTCGGGTGGTAGGGGTGGTAACCTTAACATGGAATTTCCACACTTTTGTCAGTGTGGAAAGAACCCTAACTGACGCATTAACAAAGTTTGTTGCATAGAATTTCCTTTCTTCTTTTTAAAGTGTAATGTAAGTAGTAAATGGAATGTGTTGGACCAAGCTGCCCAGTTGTGCATAATGATATGTTTTTTGTGGAGCGCGGGCCCTCTGAGCCCTGTGCTCCCACTTACACATAAGTATGCAACCATACACCATCCCTATAAGGCAAGGAGCCCTTGTAACAGTAATTTGCACATATCTCAGGAACCATAGCATCTAGAAAAAATGTAAGCGTTGTAATCATGAGAGTGAGTAATTCTCACAACATAAGTCGACCAAATCTGTATCTCACATGGTTTCCAAGATACTGGCACCAAAAAGCAATGTGAGTGCTAACCTTGAGGGCATAATACTGGCCTACAGCCATGAAAATGAGCAATTTGAACACTGACTGGCAAGTATCTCAGGAACTGTACAAGCTAGGAAAAAAATTTAAATGTCATGGGTTTCATGGCTTTCTGACCTAGTTCTGTACTTAGTCCCCCAAAATTGCTTGATGAAACATCTGTATCTCAAACCATTTTTGAGATACAGGCCCCAAAAGCCATCACAGGGCACCACAATGTTATCCTATGGGAACATTTCAGAACTTTGGAATGCTGTAACTATAGCCCTGTTCAATGTTTTTGTACCAAACCACCAAAAGGCACATCTATGACAGTACAGCTTGCCACTGTTTAAATTTCAGGCCACTAGCACAATCCATGTTGCCACAATGAAATAGCAAAGAAAACAACTGCTGCAATGTTATCATATGGGGAAAATTTGGTATTTCAGAATGCTGTAACTAGGGGTGTGTTGAACGTTTGGGAACCAAACCACTGAAAGACACATCTGTGTCACTGGGGCTTGCCATCCTGAACAGTTCATGCCAATATCACAATCCAGCTTGTCACAATGAAGTGACAAAGAAAACAGCATTTAGCAAAATTTGTGCAGTGTTAGTACGATCACATTCATACTGGCGTGATTCTCCTATCTTCATAATGAATGTCAGCGTGCACAAAAAAACTTTAGCATGATCACTTTTTGGAGTTAGCGTGGTTGTTTTTGTGCAAAGAAAATGTTAGCGAAGCGCAAAAAATTGAACATTTTTAAAAAACAGATTTCTGGGCTACCTGGTGGAAAACTAATGCCATGGGCATGTTCCTTCGGGCCCAATTAGGCAAACTCAATGGCTGGTGTGTTGAAAAGTGCAGCATTTTTTCAGTTAGAGCACTTTTTCTCTCTCACTAACTGAAAACAAGGTAGTGGCAGCATGACAACATTTTAGGGCAAGCTCAATCAAAAAATGTGATTGTGATTGTTTTCGCAGTATACATATAAATGTTCCCATAGGCTATAATGGGACATGAAAAAATGGCATAACTTTTGAATGGAGCAATATTTTTTCACCATATCTTCAAAACACACCAGTGCAGCCCAGGGCACATGCAGACAATCCAATCTGAACCCACTCAAATGCATTCTTCAGTGCATTATGGGTGAACAAAGAAATTGCAACTTTAGGAAGCTCTCACTTTTTGAGCATGCTGCAGTTCTGCAACTGTACATCCAACTGACACAAACATTTCCAGATCCAGGGATTTATGGTAGGTCTTTCTACATTCCAAATTTCAGACAAATTGGACAAATGGTTCAGATGCTAGTAAAGTGCAAGATTTGAGGTTTAACATAGAATTGGCTACTCAACCCTAACTATAGTGGCACTACCATGCCACTGTAATATATATGTGTGTGTATATATATATATATATATATATATATATATATATATATATATATATACACTATATATATTATAGTGGTGCAGTTGCACCACTATAGTTAGGGTTGAGCAGTCAGTTATATACTAAAGTCAAAAGTTTGGGCGTTAATAACTTTGGACCCATTCAATAGATTTGCCTGAAATGTGGTACACATGTTGGGGCATGGTAGATCTCTTGATCTGCCAAATTGTGTCTCGGTTGGAGTGCTGGTCTTTGTGTATGAAAGTGCTGAAAAATGCAAAATTATCCATTTTTGGAGGCACCTGTTGGCATTCTTAATGTGGTCCTGCACAGCCGTCATGTGGCATGCCACTCTGCAAGATGGTTTATTTGAAAGAGCTTTGGTAGCTGAACATGCCACTTTTTGTTTGGTGAAAACATATTAAGGCATTCAACAGTTATGGCACTTTTAAATTCCCATTATAAGTCAAAGGGAAAATTTATATGTATATTTTGCAATCAAAAAATGGGGTTCTGGCCATCTTGTCCCACCTGAGAATTTGCAGCCTCGCAGTTCAAGAATCTTTGTTCCTGAGGAATTTCAAAAATTCTTTGACCGCGTGGTCCGCCATCTTGTTTTCAGTTTTCTGATCGCACAAACACAAATATCTCGGCTCAAGGGTCACTTCTGAAGTAAAACTTGGATGGGTTTTACTCAGGGGACCCCGATCTATCGAGCCATGGCTTTAGTTCCATCCAAATCGGTCTAAAAATAGAGTTTCCAGCTTTTAAATTCTTCATTCATGGCTCACTAGCTATCTTTGATCGCGAGCCTGTAAATTCTTTGATCCCGAGAAACCTTGATCGCAATCGTGCATCGTGAGCGAGGGACAAGATAGCCAGATTTTAAAATTGATTTCTGTATCCCAGGGGTGCCCTATTAAGTAAACTAAGGGTTGGTGTTGCTTAGGGGGCTTCCCTCTTCCACATCTGAATAAAAAAGTGTAGTTTTTATTATCTCTGGTAGTCTAGTGGCCCCCTTCCCTTCATGGCAATGTACATAATGATTTATGTTCTCACTGGTAGTCCAGTGGCCCCCCTGAATGAGTATCATATTAATATCTTTCTTTATTGTCTGTGGTAGTCTAGTGCCCCCCCATGTGTTTTTATGCATATTTTTGTAATAATTATATCCCTGGTAGTCTAGTGCCCCCCAACCGCAATCTGTAGTTCTTAATAATTAATATTCCTATCCCTGGTAGTCTAGCAGTTCCCCCTCCCATCATAATAAAATTTACTTCAATTTAGCAATACCTGGTATTCTAGTGGCCCCACACCCCACCCACCCATCCATGACAGCCCATCCAGCACCCCCACCCTTCCCCAGCGACTGGCACCTTCCTCTCCTCCACAGCCACCCTCAGCTGTGTGTATTACGGACGGCAATTGAAAGAGGCACAGAAATTATTTCCTAGCCTCTTCTACCTCACACCAGAATACCACTAGACTACCAGGGATAACATAAATCATTATGTACATTGCTATGATGGGAGGGGTCACTAGACTACCGGGGATAATAAAAACTACACTTTTTAATTCAGATGTGGAAGAGGGAAGCCCCCTGAGCAAAATCCACCCTTATTTTTCTTAATAGAGCACCCCTGGGCTACAGAAATTGATTTTAAAATCTGGCCATCTCATCCCTCACTCTTTGTTCATGAGTGAGCAATTGCTTTGACCACCAGCATGCAAATTCTTTGATCGTGAAATTCTTTGATCATGATCGGGCATCACTAGCGAGGGATGAGATGGCCAGATAAAAAAATAATTTTCTCAGCTCAGAGGTGCCCTAGCAAGACAAATGAGGGTGGGTTTTACTCAGGGGCCTTCGTTCTGATGAACCATGGTGCTGGATTACCGCAATTTTGTAAATTTTGTTACACTAGTTTTTATTCTTTGGTCGTGACTATGCAAATTCTTTGATCGCGAGCCTACAAATTCTTTGATCGCGAGATTCTTTGATTGCGATCGTGCATCATGAGGGTAGGAGGAGATGGCCAGATTAAAAAATCAATTTTCTCAGCCTAGGGGTGCACTAGGAAGTCAAATGAGGGTGGATTTTGCTTAGGGGGCTTTGTTCTGTCGGACCATGGTGGTGGTTTACCTCAATTCTTTCAATTTTATAAATGATTAAAGTTTTAATTCTTTGTTCATGAGCCTGCAAATTCTTTGCTCACAAGCCTGCAAATTCTTTGATCATGAGATTCTTTGATCGCCATCTTTGATCGTGAGGACAGGAAAAGATGGCCAGATTTTTTATATAGGAATAGATAGGGAAATGTTACCAAACTTTAAGATTTAATAACTCTGAAACGGTTTGCTCTTTTTAGTTGAAATTTGGAGGGTGTTTATGGCATGTCCTTTAGATGTGAATTATTGTGTTTATGTGTCATAAAATCCTTTTTTTTGTGCAGATATGGCGTGGTGCAGTTTACATTCTGCGGACAGCATTTTGTTTGTGGTGGTGGCTTGAAATTTATAGGATACCTAGCCTTAGTGTCATGGATGTAGTTTTCAGTCATTGTGTGTGTTAGATGTCAACAGGTGTGGAACTGTGCCATTCTGATGAATGAAAATTAAAAATTTTGACATGTCATATCTTGGACACGGTTTGGTCTTTTTACTTGAAATTTGGAGGGTGTTAATGGCATGTCCTGTAGATGTTAATAGAAGTGTTTACATGTCAGACAATATATTTTTTGTGGACATATTGTGTGATGTAGTTAACATTTTGTGGACAGTGGTTTCTATTGTTGTACTAGATTAACATTTGTTTGGTGGCTGGCCTTGCTGTTGTGAATGTACTTTTTAGTCATTGGGTGTGTAAAGTGGCATGACACTTACAAGTTGGTGGGAGCATGGTGCAAATCTTGTGCAACTTTCTACTTTTCTATTCTTTCTTAAAAAGTAAGGACATTCTATGCAAAAAACTTTGTTAATTCATCAGTTAGGGTTCTTCTATAGTGAAAAAAGTGAGGAAATTCAATTTTAGGGTTCCCACCCCTTGCACCCCATCCCAGCCTACCCCCACAAACAGGCATCGGGCTGTGCATTGGGATCCTTGGCTCTAACTCTCACCCAATTCTCCTACACTGCACCACCTCAGCATGTTTACACATGGGATGGAGTGAGAGTTAGGGCCAAGGACCCCAACACACACCCCGATGCATGTTGGTGGGGGCGGGCTGGGGTGGAGTGCAAGGAGTGGGAATTCTAAAATTGAATTTCCTCACTTTTTTCGCTGTAGAAGAACCCTAACTGATGCATTAACAAAGTTTTTTGCATAAAAAATATTTATATATGTATGTAGACATAGATATATATATATATATACACACACGTATATATAAATATTAGGGGCACCCCTATAGTTAGGGTTGGTACAGTACTTCAATGTTAAATCCTAATTTTTGCACCTTAATAACTTTGGCATTTGTTTATGAAATAGCCCAAAATTTGGCACGCATGGTCATTCTGTCAGTTTTGCAAGATGTGGAAAGTTTTGTGATGGCATCTTGTATGGTGAGATATAAAGTGGTGAAAAACAGTAAAAATGACACTTTTTCCCCATTAGTTAAGACGGGATTTTTTTCCATCATCTACAGCCCACACGGAATGAAAATTTCATCTGTAATTTTTATGGATGATGGGGTATGTGCCAAGGGTGTGCCTTTGGATGGTTTGATGGAAAAACACATTACTATATTTGAATTATAACAATGTTTGTGATAGCTGCAAGACAGACAAATAAATGAAGATAGTTTGAACAGTAAAACAGTTGGAATGGTTAATTTACTGTTCGATTCTCAGAGAAAATACTGTTCATGATTTTGGCCATCTTATTTTTTGTAACGATTTTCAAAATAATATTGAAGACAACTACTGCACCCTAAGGACAGTACAACACCTGTATTTAGGTATCAGTAATATGCTTAGTTACATGTTTGTCTTAAAATTAATATTGAGCAGCTGCTGTCACTGTTACTGCTGCACTAAGTCTGGGGAACTCAACGTTGTGGTAATACCCCAAACTTTGTTTGGGAGGTGTTCTTGCGATTTTCTGGAGAGAAGAACATTGTGGGCCATTGTCTGGCAACACAAACTTCTGGGGGTACCTCGAGCTGCAAGGGCTTGTGGGCAGACGCAGGTACTGTCTGCACTGAACAGTATATAGCTCACATTTGTGCTCCTGTCAGAGCTTTTAGAAAACCCACCTCATGAGGTGGCAATCTGAGGGCATTCAGGATATTTGTTTTTATTGATGAAACATTTGAGTGCCTGTACACTGCACGAGTGAACGCAGAAGTGACACCAGGTATTTCTGGTTCTAGGGGCATTTAGACAGACAGCCAAGCAAGCTGGGCAAGCTCGTGCCAGGCACACATGGTGTTGCATGCGGAGACGCACTGAGACATGTGTGTCTCTGTGAGTGTCGGTCGTGTCAGCTGGGAATAGCTGGAGATCTGGCCTAGGACTCAAGTTCAATAACAGGATAAGAAGGCAGCAACTACAAGTAAGTCACAGTACATATCGAAGGGCAAGGATGGCTAGTTCAGTTACTATAATCTCTGAGCCCTGCATTAGTTATCATAAAAACCTGTGCAACACATGTTATATGTGTGCCTATGGGGAACAAGTGCTTAACTTTGAGTGTGATAAATGTGTGTTAATGGAGGTGCTTCAGACTGAAATTATAACACTACAGCAGAGAGTACAACTTCAGAATGAGATTAGCTCACTGGAACAATTTATAGATTCGGTAGTACACCAGATACACCCAGATGAAAATGTTGAAAAATGTTTATCAAATGATCTAGCATATCAGGGTTCAGAAATTCAAACTAAGTTAGCAGATGATGCAGGGACCTCAGAAGGGTGGTGTAAGGTTCAGAAATCAAATAATAAAGGGAGAAGGAACACTGGAGGATCTTCAAACATAATGATGACTAACAAATTTACAGCATTAACAATTGAGGAGGAAAAACATAGTAAAGAGCAGATGGATCATCAACAGAGGAAAATAAATCACCAGACCAAAATAAGTAGACACCAGGCAGCTGAATTACTTAATCAGAGAGAGGGCACTATACCAGGGACTGAATCAAGGGAAACACGTGATGTCCTGATAATTGGGGACTCCATGTTGAGATATGTTGACTACACATTATGTAAGGACAGAAATAAATTTACCACAGTCAGTGTTCTCCTGGGGGCAGGGATAAGAGATATAAAGAACCTTCTTCGAGGACTACTGGAGAATATGGCCAAACCAATAACAGTACTACATGTTGGGGTTAATGACATGGGAAAATGCAGTGTCCTAGACATTCAGAGGGATTTTGAGATGGTGGGGCAAAATCTGAGGGACAAGGGATGTGAAATATTAATTTCAGAAATACTGCCAGTTCCCAGAGTTAACACAGAAAGAAAGAGATTAATAGGTTGAATGGATGGTTACAGACATGGTGTCATAGGGCGGGACATACACTGATTAAGCACTGAGATAATTTACAAGAACCCAGCATGTATGCACCGGATGGGTTACACCTAAACAGATAGGGAAAGAGAATCCTGGCTAATAAACTAAAACTGGAAATTGGCAAACATTTAAACTCCATTCTATAGGGGGTCGGGAGGCACCAGAGAATGAGGAGGGTGTTAACAGAACAAGGTGGGAACAGAACACACAATTTGCTGAACTAAAATGGAACTGCATATTAGTGAATGCAAGAAGCCTTGTAAAAAAACAGATGAGCTCTTTTTTACACTACATGAGAACAACATACTGTTATGCACAATCACTGAAACATGGTGGAAAAATTAGTATAACTAGGACATGAATATTCCTGGCTATAACCTATTTTATAGAAATAGACCCAATATAAAGGATGGAGGGGTGGCCTTGTATATAGCAGATACTATTTGTTCCAAGCAAATGAACACTACTACTTGGAAAACATCAGAGATTTTATGGATTAAACCCTCCCTACCCCAGGGAATTAAAATCAATATCAGAGTAGTGTATAAACTCCCTTCAAACTCTCAACAGGAAGATGATGAATTTTTAGAGTTCATCAATAAACTCACAATGTCCAAGAAAGTAATTCTGCTGGGAGATTTCAATCTCCCTGGCATTGACTGTATTAAGTTGAAAACAAAAACTCCAGCAGAAGCACACTTCAAGGAAATATTTAACTAAGCAGGTATGGATCAGTTTGTATGGAACAACACCAAGGGACAACATGTACTGGATTTGGTCCTCAGTAACATGATGGACAGTCTATATGAAGACAGGGTTTTGACACCATTAGGTTCTAGTGAACATGCCATGGTGGGTTTTAATGTTGAGGGAGTCAAAGATAAACTCACAGGAGAAACCATACTGCTGAATTATGACAAAGCAGATTTTATTTTTTTTTGTGATGATTTTTCACTCCTGGTCATCTGAGCTGCTCCCCACATCAGGGGACATCCAGCTGCCACCCGCCTCTGCCTCGGACACCAGACTCTGCGGCTTCCCCCCCACAGTGGGGCCACAGGGAGGGGCTCCTGTGTACTCCCTGCAGGCATGAATCAAGGTGGGTGCCAGGGCAAAACCTGCAGACGGCCATCAAGCCACTCACTTCAGGCACCGTTTTTCCCTGTTTTTTTTTCCTTACCCAATCAGTGCATGCTCAGAAAGTGCACCACTGCTGAGTGATGTGTCCTTGGATCACACCCATAGAAAGGAGAGCAGTCCACCGGATGCTAAATCCTCTCCATCCCCTGCCGACCCCCGGCGCCCCGAGTCTGTTCCCGAACCCAGGTTGCCGGTCTGAGTCGAGGTAAGGCACCAGCACCTCAACCCTCTACTCCACTGGGCCAGCCTAACAAAGCAGATTTTCAGGTCATGAAAATGGAACTAGCTAGCTGGAATTGGAGGCAGGCTTTTAAAAACAAAACCTTGCAACAAATGTGGGATCTACCTGAAAATAAAATAACAGAATTAATGCTGAAATGTATACATCTAGAAAGAAATACAACAATAACACTAGGGATTTACCCCCTTGGTTAACTTTCAAGGTTAAAAATGTATCAAGAAAAAAACAAGGCCTACGCTAGGGCCAAAAAAGTGGACATATGGCAAGCTGTAATGTTTTCAAAATATTATTACAAGAAACAAAAAGGACCATCAAACAGGCTAAACACAATCATGAATACAATCTAGTGGGTAGGGTGAAAGATAATTATAAATCTTTTACTCATAAATCAATAATAATAAGCCAGCCCGGTGGCACTGGGGGCTGAGGCGCTGGCGCCTTACCTCGCTGTACGCCGGTGACCCATGTTCGGGAATGATCACAGGCCGGCAGGGGTCGGCAGGGGAGGAGAAGGACTGAGCATCCGATGGCCTGCTCTCCTTCTCCGGGGAGGGGGGTTCCTGATGGTCGGTGCTGGCTCACCCCCTGGCGGAGGCTGGAAGACAGGGCACTGTATCATAAGCTGGGAAGAGTCAGGCCAGATGCCTGGAGGAAACGCGTTCGGAAGAGTGCGCGCTTCCCTCCACTGGCGACATTGCATGGTCCCAACTCCTAGGGAGAAAAACTGGAGGAAATAGACTGCCATGCAGGATGATGGAGGGCACCTCGCAGGCTCCACCCCCGGCTAGCCACATTCTGGCCAACTATATCCGGACTTTGGTGGAGGAGTTGGGAACCCCCCCTGCCGACCCCACTGGGGGGCAAGCCCTGGGGTCAGGTCAGCGTCGGCTGGTGGGCGCCGCGGGACGGGGCTGGGGATGCTCTCCTGAGATAGCTGGCAGTGTGGAGAGAAAACTCATAACTAAAAAAATAAAAATAAATAAATAATAAGAGAGAAGGGACCAAAACAATAGGCCAATTGAAGGCTACAGATGGAATCTTGATTACTGAAGACCATATTATGGCTGAGCACTATAATGAATATTTTACTTTGGTCTTTAACACAAAAACATATGGGGCCAAAACACATCTTAAAACTAACAAGGATCATAGTCTGATGCTAGACAGCAGTGATATAAAGCATAGACTGTCAAGCTTAAATCTATACAAAGCCCAGGGACTGGATGGGTTGCACCCGAGAATAATAAAAGAACTGGGGAACGAACTAGTTGGGCCAGTAACTGCTCTTTTTCAGCACTCCATAAATAAAAGGGCGGTGTTGGATGTTTGCAGAAGGGCAAACATGGTACCTATATACAAAAAGGAGCTAAGCATGAAGTAGGTAATTATAGGTCAGTCAGCCTTACAACTGTACTAGGCAAGATCCTTGAAGGTATTATCAAGTACCATATTATAGACTTTATGATCCAACAGGGGGATATTGATTGGTCACAGCATGGGTTTATTAAGGGCCGCTCTTGCTAAACTAATTTGCTAGACTTCTATGGCAAAGTAAGTAATGCATTGGACAGAGGGGATTCAGTGGATGTCATCTACTTGGACTTCTCCAAGGCTTTCGACAAGGTCCCACATGGGAAACTGATTGATACTCTTATAGAACACAAAATACAGGGCAATATTACAAAGTGGATTGAGTCATGGCTAACAAATAGGCAGCAGAGAGTCTGCATAAAAGGCTTATACTCTGAATGAGTGGAAGTGGCCAGTGGAGTCCCCTAGGGGTCAGTTCTGGGCCCCTGCCTTTTTAATATATATATATATTTCATCCATGACTACAAACATGAATGTTTGGGAATCTAAGTTTTCAGACAATACTCGAATCGGGTTGGCTATCAACAATAAAGATGATGCCATTCTACTGCATACTGCCCTGTGGATTCTGGAGCAATGAGCTAATTGTTACAAACTTACATTAAACACAGAAAAGTGTACAGTGATGCACCTTGGGAACAAAAATAGTAAATTTAATTATGTTCTAAATAACTTAATATTAACAGAAGTAACAGATGAAAGGGACCTCAGAGTTAGGATTAGTGACAATCTGATCTTTAAATTACATTGCAATCAAGTGGTCAGAAAAGCCAGCAATATCCTGCATTGTATAAAGAGACACATCACGAGCAGAGACAGGGAGGTTTTTCTTCCTCTGTATACCTCACTGGTGAGGCCCCATTTGGAGTATGGTGCTCAGTTCTGGTCACCAGTGGGTAAGACAGAAATCAGGGCTATAGAAAGGGTGCAGAGAAAAGCCACTAGTATGGTCAAGGGCATAAAAGGAATGGATTATGAACATCGACTTGGGGCACTGGAGCTGTTTTCCCTGGGATACAGAAGATTAAGGGGAGACATGTGCCTAATTTTTAGTACAATAAATGATGTATGGTTATGGGAACAGTTGTGTTTGGCTCTAAAAGAATAGACCTATTATACAAGGACACTTTCTTTGCAATTGGCTATGGAAAGATATCACACTAAAAAAAGAAAGTACTGGTTTAATCTATATGTGGTTAGAGTCTGGAATGCACTCCCTGAGAAGTAGTGGGAAGCAGTAACATACCAAATTTAAAAATTAGCTTAGCTAGGTACCTAACAGAGATTTCCATCAGTAGGTATAGTTAAATACAAAACGATGAGCTACTATGGACTTCGAGCTTTCTTATGCTCTGTATCACCTATGATAACTCCATGGCAAATACATATTTTAAACAGAAAATGATGTCCTCCATCACACCCTAAGTAATTAGGTTCCTTTTGTTATTTACAGTTCAAAGTTTACTGTTCAAACAGTAAATAACCGTTTGCACTTATTAATAGTTCAAACTTTACTGTTCAAATGAGATCTGAATAAAGCCATTGAATATCTATTTGCCCATCTGTCTGTCTGTTTGTCTGTCTGTCTATCTATCTATCTATGCAGTGATGAGACAGGAATCAAATTAGGAGAACAGAGTTAGCAGTATTGAATGGTACTATCACAGGACTGCTTCCTTCGCTTTATTGTGCCCTGTTTAGTTTTTTGGGTTTTTTTTACGCATGATATATATGTGAACTGCAGATTCAGCACCATGCGGTACCTATCCTCATCCACAACTGCAAACAACCGAGGTGTGCATGGTGTCATTTTGATTGTGGGTGCCAATGCTGTTTCTTTTGAAATCTTTAATTTGCAGTTCAGGCTCTCTTATTTGCACATGCCTTCTTTGTTTGCAGCCCGTCCATAGTTTACTTTTGTATGGGGGAGGTGGGGACTGATGCAGGTCAGTTTCCAAGCCACCCATTCTTTTTTGTCCACTCACTGCAACAGACAAAATGGGAGACATGACCTCTGCATGTTAGAGCTCCCTATCTGTTACAACCTGAATGCTGGCTCAGCAACAGACCACACACATGACACCTCCTTGACCATTGTACTGTCCTGTGTACTGCCACTGCCAGCATGCTATATGTTGCATCCCACTGCTCATGCCTGACCACCAAAAAATGACATCTGCTGCACTCAGGGGAGTAGGTAGTGCCCCAGCATCATGCCGTGTGGACATCTAACAGGATCTGACAGGCATGGGGATTTGTACCACATAGTACATTGCCTATTGTGCGCTGCCCTATAATATGCTGTCTGGCATGCAATGTCTGGTGTTATCCTAAGTCTACACTGTCCGAATACGTGCACTCAAAGGCAACAAATACTCCAAACTCCTCTGTACAATTTAAATGCTTTAATGCTCAAATCAGTGAAGACAAGGTGCTCAGACATAGCCACCATCCACTCTCCACCCTTTCTCTACAATCAGGAGAAGTGTCCAGCCTGGCAGAACTCCATCCGACACAACCTTTCACTCAATGACTGCTTTATTAAGATCCCCAAGGAGCCCGGTAAATCAGGCAAGGGCAATTACTGGACCCTAGTCCCAGAGTCAGATGACAGGTTCGACAATGACAGCTTCCTGTGTCAGAAAAAGTGCTTCAGGAGACAGCAGGCCACAGAAATGCTGAGGGACCACGGCACCTTCCTGACAGGTTTTGGATATGGACCTTATGGGTATAATAATGGCCTCCATCTCCAGAACTACCACCAACACCACCAACAACTCTACCACTACCACTACCACTCTGGCACCATTTTCCCCTTCCAGCCACCTCATGGCCCCATGCCATCACTGGCCTCTGTGTTTCTAGCACCAGTCTTGTCTTCACTCCTTGGGAATGAGTTGATCAAGAAACATTTCTACCCACAGCTGAGTCTGAGCCTGAGGCACCTTAAGGGGAATCTCAGCAGTCAGGCCTGGCCATCCTTCTCCATAGACAATATCATTGGGGGCTCCAGACCAGCCACCAGCACCCTGAGCACACCCTACACCACCACTACTGTTGGCAGCCAAGTACAAGTGTTGTCCATGCTAACTCCAGTATTGATGCCAGCCCATCAGAACCAGCTCACCTTGGCAACTTACACCATTCTACAGACTGTCCAGAGCTTTCCAATTAAAATCACAAATCTTAACAGCTGTCATTTTTAATGTTCTTGCCTCACTCTCGTGTGTGTGTGTGTGTGTGTGTGTGTGTGTGTGTTTTAACTCACTCAAGATCTTTTTGAGAGTTTCACCACTTGTGGCCTGTATACTTTTAACAGTGTAACCTGGAGCTTTCTGAGCAAAGTCAAGCCATAATCAGCATGCCACAGACAAATGTGAATACCTCATGAACTGTAAGAGTTACACACAAAGTATGAGTGGCAAAGTTGTTCAGCACAAAATTACCTTTCTAATGGTGCTATGCAATTAATTATATGTAGTTCCTATTTTTTTCTATATTGGTTGAAATAGCAAACTTTTTTCTTTTTACAATAAAAAAGGCAATGTAAACCATTTTTTGTGGAAAATATTTAACATATCAACACCAAATTAAGCATCCATACATCAGATGGAGGTACAAAACTAATTTTATACTAAAAAGCTATTTTTTTCTAATATGATACATGATACACACACAAGAGTGGGACAAGAACATATGATACATGATACATACATGAGGGGGGATGAGAACATTAAAAATGACAGCTATTAAGAAATAGGATGTTGATTAACTAGGATCTGCAGCTTATCTAGTAGGAAGGAAATGGGCAGACTAGGTGGGCCAAGCGGTCCTTATCTGCCATCAAAGTCTATGTTTCTATGTTTTTCCATTTTATTCAAGCTGGCTAAGTGAAGCTTCAGAGACAAATGTCAGTCATACACACCATTACTATATAAACATGCAAATATCTTCTAAAGTATATATGACAGACACAAAGTATCAGTGTCAAAGTTGTTCAGCACAAAATTACCTTTCCAATGGTGCTATGCAGTCAGTTCTATTCACTTTGGTTTGTGAACTATTTAAGTTTTAAGCAGTGACATCCTCAGACATCGTATGTCCTCAGTAGCACAAAGTGCAAGAAGTCTGGAGGCATTAAAGACCTCAAGAATATCTTTTCTGCTGCCACTTACAGGCGTCTTGGGGGCCTTAATGAGTTAAGGTAGGAATGAATATACCTTTTGAGAATATTCCAAACCATGTATGAAGTTGCTATACTTCATTTGTTTTCACAAACAGAATATATTTATAAATTGTACATACGTATAATACGGAAGATAGTAAGGTCACAGTTTGTAGGGTAACAGCTTTAATGAATGTTATGGGATCATAAAACATTTTCAGCAAGAATATGCACGTCTTTGCAGTTCTAGAAGCCTTATAAAAGCATAAAGGTTCAGTCCACGTTTCATGCGGCTATTATTTACCTTATTCCCCCACAATCCATCTATGCTTTAAACTACAACCTACAATGTTTCATTATAATATAAACTGAAAATGTTTTATGACATGTAACCATATAGTGCTCGAGTTTGGTTGACCTTACCTTTAAAAGTACTGTGTCTGACTGTTCAGGAGAAAACTCAGGATTAATAAAAAGAAACAAACAAATTTAAAAAAAGTAAATGCACATTCAAACTGGGAGTTGTCAGGAAATGTCTAGCCCTTATTAACTATCCCATATGCCCCCAATACTATTTTTGTGTATCTGTAATTATTTTTGTATCTAGAGTATATGAATGGGGTATAGCGTACATATATCTCTTACTCTGTTCAATGGCTGTGCATCAGTTTTTATCTATTTTATTGACAGAATCTGTGAATATGTTGATGGTGTATGTGAAACAAAATTGTCTGCATATCATTTTGGTGTAAATTAGTAAATGTTTGTGATTTATTAAAAAATCAGTGGCTGCATACTTTTTTATAAGCATTCTCCTTCCCCAGATGTTAAGGTGTTTTTCAGATTCAGTGTGACCAGTGAGTGAGCAGTGGGTAGTAACTGCTACATTAGTAATGATAATGGCATCTGAAAAACAGAAGTGCAAATATTGGGTTCTGATACTAAATTTTAACTTAGATAAATGAGTCAATTTATTGTGTGAAATGGATACTGGATTTAAGTTTTTTGCTGAGAACCTCACCTCCCCCCTCCCAAACTAAACATGTCCCAATTGTAAAGTTGTCTGTCTGTAGTGTAGTAAATTACACTTTGTTAAAACCAACTATTGGTAAGTTTTGTTGTTCTTTAGTGAAACTAGTAGCATAATTGATGTTAGCACAGAAGAATGGATTAGATGATGCACAACTGGCCCACAAAACAACAGGAGTCTTTTGGTTTACCAATATAATAATTTCCAGAATAGGTTACATCTCATGTTCATTCAATCAAATACTTAGTACAATCAACATATGATGAGCACCCTCCCACAGAAAAATAAAAAATAAAAATATATGTCTAGGTAAAGTTATCACTATATCCAAGGGTGCTATAGAAAATGTAAGCACCGATCTAACAAGTTTCCATTTCTAGAGGAGAGGTTGTGATTATGTCCTATGCCATACACACCTTTACAGTGCACTCGTGGGGCTAAATTGTAGTTAAGGGTCTCTGTTAATGTAGTATATGTTACCCAACCTGGGATACCAAAGGCTAGTTTGTCATTTTATCCACTTTATTCTCAGTTCTGCCATACCAGATACGTTTTTAGTTTACTACCACCAATTAATAAAGAAAAAAGAACTGCACAACTGGTACCACAAATTGGCTTCTAAACTCTGCATGCATGCTGCTTCTTATCGGTGGGACAGTTCCTCATTTAAACAGGTGTTTGCAAAATTAAATATGATTTTCTTGCTGCTTCTGTCAGGTGAAAGGAAGATCAAGTTGGTTTGCCTTAGTCCTGTAAGCCTATTGGTCTTTTCCTGGCTTCATTCCTAATGAAAATACAGTTGCTGGAGTTACTTAGCATACAAACATAATTACATATTGTGTTAGAAACTGTGTGGCCTTTTCTAATCAGTGCACTGATTTGTTACAATAGGATGCTAGTTCCTGAAAGCTTGCTTCTTAATGGTTGGTTAGTTTTTATTTTTAGTTGCATTTTATATTGACAAGTGGATATTCTAAAAAGTGATACTTCATTGGCTGGGTCTTAATTTCCTTCCCAAATCACTGCAACTGAAGAAACTAAAACAAAATGGAAGGCAAAACAGGAGTTTTATTGTCAGAATTAAATTTTCTTTCTTCAAAAGAAAAGCTGGGTTTTAGTAAAAGGACAACTTGCCATTGTCAGTCAAAAGTAGTAGTAATGTGAAGCCTAGCTTTTAGAACTCTCCAGAGTTACTTCAGGTTGGCTAGTTGTCTTTTTGTGGATGTTCCTAGATTAGAACCAGTATATCTGAAATTGTATAACTGCCTGGAAAAAAACATGCCAGAATGAATGAACAAACTGAGACATTATTAAGATTATAATTATTCAATATCTGATGTCCATACATGTCAGCCTTGACTGTTTGCATACACACACACACACACACACACACACACACACACAGACACTCATCTCTCCAGATCGATCTATCTATCTATCTATCTATCTATCTATCTATCTATCTATCTATTCATATCTTAAATACCTAATTTGCTGTAGCTATTTCTCCATCTGTACTAATCCATATGGGCATGAATACAGTATTCGAGAGACTCATACCTACTGCACATTGACACCCTGTAACTTTTTGCTGAATTGTTAAAAGGTTCACATCATACCTTAATTTGTAGTGCCACAGTAGGAGAGATATTAAACTAACATGACCCAGTTTGGTTCCACTGTGTTCTTTCAGACTTATCACAAACATCTATTTACCCTTTCAAATAGGGCTCCATTTTGTGACATTGCTTCCAGTTCCAATTTAAGTATTTAAATACAGCTCTTATTGTGCCCTAGAAACCCAACTGTTGTTAATGTGTTATCTAATTACTTCATTTTAGCCTCCCCCATGAACTTCCTGTACAGAATAAATGTTTTGCCTTTTATTAAATCATTTTATACAGCGGTAACATTCCTAACATGTGGTGTCCATCTAGTACCTCATCCTAAGCAGAATGTGCCTTTAATTTGCATGGACTGTGGTCCAAAAACATTAGTGTATTTGGTGACCTTCTTTTTGTTAATGACATGCTGCCAAAACCTCGCAGCTTGTTATAACTCATTTATTTAGAAAATTCACTTTTCCCATGGCATGTTATTTTCGTGTCCTTTTGTGACCCACATTACTATTGGTTCCTCCACTGGCCCAGAATGTTGAGAACCAGAAATGCATGCTGACACCATCAGTCATCACTCCTTGGCCCTTTAAAGCTGTGGAGCTGGTGGTTCTGCATTCTTTTTACTGCCACCTACATTCTGGACAAGACATGCTGTCCTCCTGAAGTTTGGAGTTATGCATGTTAAGGGCACTACAGTAGGCTATTCTTTGTGCACCTTAGCTGCTCTTTTGTTCCCCAGTGTGTCAAACATCTGCAGATTGCAAAGGTACATATTTGCTTTTTGTGAAACACAGAGACATGTAGTTGGGCCTTGCCTGATGGTCCCAAGATGCTGGACTCAGGGGTTGAAGGGTGGGGTAGGGGCAGAGAGAGTTGATTATAAAGCATTTTAAAGTTGAACAACTGCAGATTTCCTAGACTAAATGGTTATACATGTATACCTATTCTATAGACCAAGTCTCTACATGGGAATCATTTTGTATAGCCTGGTCCCTGCGGGGGACTTTGTGTGATCCTATTCTCTATCAGGGGCTCCTTTAATGTTACTGCTGCTAAATAGTTTGTTCTGTTCTGGCCCATAAAAACCTGCAGTTTTGGGGAGTATATCAATTGGACCTGGTTAGTGCTGGGGCTCATTTGGTATTAGGCATTAGAACACCAAAACTGCTGTTTGGAGAGTTCTGTAATACGAAATAAAATACATGCAGTACTGGGGGAGTAAATGAATAGGACCTGGTCTCTGCAGGTGCTCAGTTTGTGTAGACCTGATCTCTTTAGGGGCTTATGTTGTGTGGGAGGCATCAGAACACCAGAACTACTTTTAAACTACCTGCTCATCTGCTAAACTTAAAAAGAAATCCTGGTTAATATCGTATTTATTTTTCTCTGTGCAGTCCTCTATGGTCCTGTGGGTTGGGGGGGGGGTCTTATAATACAGTACATTTTTTTCTGTCCTATATACAGTACAGTACCATTCAATGATACTAAACTGACATGAAACTGAAATAGGACATATTATACAGTACACTTAAAATATTGCTCATGAGTAAAGTCTGGTGGTGGTGTTGGGGCATTCATGGGTTTAAAACATAAACGTGCCTACAAGGGGCTTTAATAGAAAGGCAGTAGGAGCATAATGGCACAAAGATTAAATGGAGTTTAAAGAAGCAAAAAGAAAAAAAAAATAAATAAAAATCATATTGTGTACCATGATTCTGAGTTTCAGTGTGTATTAATGGCTACTAGGGAATGTAAAATATGGAAAGTAAAAGTAATTGTTTGGTGTGCCCTGTGGCCTAGGATGGCATATGTGGGAGTAAATGTGATGTAAATAAATGTTCTCTTACTAGGAGAAATACATATGGTGCTGCCATTCAGACACCCTCTAGTGCAGTCATTTTACATAGTTTTCATTGTTTTGTGTACGTTTAGGCTTGTTTAGCTGTTGCAGTGTATTTCTGTCATTTTTAGGGCCATGTATTGCAAGTAGACTTAACATGGCTTCAGTGGTAGTACAAGTGATGTAAAATACTGTTTTTTTTTCCCACTGGAGAGTTTTCTGGCAGTGACTGCCAAAGCGGCACCATTGTTTCTAATAATTTTACATCACTTGTGTCTTTTTGCACACTTTTGGCTCCTTTTGCTGTTGCAGTGAATCTCAGTAATCATTAAGTGTACCATGTGCTGCATGTTAGGCTGAGAGTCTAGCATGGCACATTAAACAATTAGTGAGATTCACTGCAACAACAAAATGAGCCTAAATGGACACAAACACCAAAATGGATGTAAAATGACTGTAACTGATGGTAACCGGGTTGCAGTCGCCACCAGCATCAACCCTGTTCATTGTTTTTGTGCACTTTTAGACTCATTTGGCTGCTGTTACAGCATATCTCAGTAACTGGGCCATGTGCTGCATGGCATGCCTAAAATGGCTTCCATGGCAGTACAAGTGAAGTAAACTACTGTTTTTTCCTTACTGGGATGATTGCTGTCAGTGACTTCCAAAGTGTTACCCTTTGTTCTGTTTTTTTTTTTTTTTTGCATTTAGGTTTTGGGTGCACTTGTAGGCTTACTTTGCTGTTGCAGTGAATCACAGTAATTATTTGGTATGCCATGTGCTGCATGATAGGCTGAGGGCCCAGAAAGGCATACCAAACAATTACCGACATTCACTATAGTAGCAGAAGAAGCCTAAAAGTGCACTCCCCCCAAAATGCGCTGGTTGCCATATGCACCTGCAGGACCATGCTGTGGACACAGTGAGTGAGGGAACCATTTGACAACAGGAAGGGGTTGTGTCTTCAGTTGTGGCTGTAATCAGGGGGATGGCACCATTAGTAGCAGTATATCTGTGCCATACTAGGGGACCATACAAAATGACCTGGCACACTGTGATTACAGGACTTCACCAGATTTCAGGTCCCTGACCTTTTGCTTGTATTGTGCCAACCTCAGAAAATCTTCTGGGCACAAACTTTGTTAGCCCATGATGAAATGGCTTTGGATAATGGACATCTGTGCAAATCTGGGTTTGTGCACAAAAACTAGGCTTTAAACACGGGCAAGCTTTTGAAGATCTTGCCCCTGAAGTCAGTTTTTCATTTCATTTTCATTTCTTAAAACACATTTTAAGATTGAAGCAACCCACTCAAGGGCATAGTTCTATTAGTAGGCAGTAACCCACTCCAGAGTGTGAAGTTATTAGGGATTAATCAATACCCTGAGTGTGTTGTGAGGCATGAGGCTGCTGGCTGAGTGTCCTCACAACACCCAGGGTGTTGATTAATCCCCAATAACTGCACACTCTGGAGTGGGCTAGTACACTTATAATGGAGAGTGCACTACAAAACAAGGAGAAAGCAACATAAATCTTTTTTATCCTTTTACAAAAAGCAAACAAATTATTGTATTCTGTTGCCTAGAAAAATATTCCCAACAAAACTACTGTCATGCACATACAAATGTCAGAAAGAATGTGTTGCTATGCTTTCTCTGACATTTGTTGTGCGTGATATGCTTTCTGAGACAGTACAGTAGCTCTGAAGTACAAAACATGAAGCTGCCTCTTGTACTACAGATAAGGTGTCTGTACCTCCACTGGCTTAGCTGCTCTATCTCTCTGTCTGTGGTTACATTAATGCATGGCAAGCAAGTAACATAGAAACATAGAAATATAGAATTTGACGGCAGATAAGAACCACTTGGCCCACCCAGTCTGCCCATTTCCCTACCTAATGGATAAGCTGCAGATCCTAGTTAACCAGCAGCCTACTTCTTTCTACCCCTACCCCGTAGAATTGACTGTCCCATGCAGCTTGAATTCAACCACTGTTTTTGACTCCACAGTCACCTCCGGAAGGCTGTTCCATGCATCCACAACCCTCTCTGTAAAAAAATACTTCCTTACATTACCTCTCAGCTGCCCCCCCCTCTGTCTTCAAAATTGTGCCCCCTTGTTCTTGCACACCTCTTTTTTTTGAAAGATGCTACCCTCTTGGACTTTGTTGATTGCCTTGAGGTACTTGAAAGTTTCTGTCTTGTCCCCCTCTCCCTCTTTTCCTTGAGGCTATACATATTAAGCTACTTTAGTCTCTCTTCATATGTCTTCTGGTGCAGACCCTGCACCATTTTAGTTGCCCTCCTCTGGACAGCTTCCATCTTGTCTATGTCCTTGCAGAGATTGGGTCTCCAGAACTGCACACAGTACTCCAGATGGGGTCTCACCATGCCTCTCCCTGTGCATCCCAGTATCCCCCCAGCCCTCCTTACTGCCCTCTCACATTGCTTGCCCACCTTTAAGTCATCTGATATGACTACCTCCAGGTCCCTTTCCATTTTTGTTGTTGTTAGTATCTCACCCCCCCCAATTGTGTACTCTTCCCCTGGGTTTTTGTTTCCCAGGTGCATTACCTTGCACTTCTTAACATTGAATCTAAGCTGCCATACATTTGACCATTCCTCTAACCTTGCCAAGTCCCTTCTCATCCTTTCCACCCCACCTTGTGCATCAACTCTGTTGCAGATCTTTGTGTCATCTGCAAAGAGACATACTTTTCCTTCCAGTCCCTCTGCAATGTCGCTTATAAAGACATTGAAGAAGACCGGTCCTAATACTGAACCCCTCGAGTACCCCACTAGTAACCCCCTTTCTTCAGAGTGGACTCCATTTACTATTACCTCTGTGTCCTATTCTCCAGCCAATTCTTTACCCAGGCTATCATCTTGTGACCCACTCCCAGGCTGGCTAACTTGTATATTAATCTTTTGTGTGGGACTGAGTCAAATGCCTTGCTAAAGTCTAGGTAGACCATGTCCACAGCCCCTCCCTGATCTACTACTTTGGTCACCCAGTCATAGAAATCTATTAGATTTGTCTGGCATGACCTTCCCGCTGTGAATCCATGCAGCCTTGGGTCCTGTGCCCCTCTGGCCTCTAGGTACTCAACAATTCTTTCCTTCAGAAGTAATTCCATCATTTTCCCTATCACAGAGGTTAAACTAACAGGTGTGTAGTTTCCTGCTTCTGCCCTGCTCCCACTTTTGTGAAGGGGAATCACATCTGCCCTCCTCCAGTCCTCAGGTACCACCCCATCCCCCATGATTTGTTAAAGAGGGTAGTCAGTGGTGTCACTAGTTCTACCCTTAGTTATTTTAGAATTCTGGGATGAATCCCATCAGGCCCCATTGCTTTGTCCACCTTCAGTTTTAAGAGTTCTTTCAGAACCCTTTCTTCTGTAAATGGGCTGGTATCAACTTCTGTATCCAGAGTGTTTCTATTTTTTGTTTTAGGTACCTCCCCCTCTTCATTTTTAAATACTGAGCAAAAATATTTGTTTAGTATCTCTGCCTTTTCACAGTCAGCCTCTACCCACCCTCTCCCCTTTATTAAGCCTCACTATCCCTCCCTTAGTCTTCCTTCGCTCCCTGATGTACCTAAAAAAAGTTTTATCCCCCTTCTTAACTGAGTTGGCTATCTTTTCCTCGGTTCGGGCCTTTGCTGTTCTGACTGCCTTCCCAGCTTCCTTTTGCTTTAACTGATACACTTCTCTGTTCTGCTCCTTCTGTGATTCCTTGTACTTTCTGAATGCTTTCTTTTTCTCTTGAACCTTCATTGCCACCTCCTTTGAGAACCATAGTGGTTTCTTATATCGCTTTGTTTTGTTTATTTGCTTCACACAAAGGCTTGTTACCTCTGTGATGGCAGTTTTTATTATTCCCCATTGTTCTTCCACCCCTCCTTCCTGCCCATTTGCTAGTGCATTCCTTAGGCACTCACCCATTCTGGCAAAGTCAGCCCTCCTGAAGTCCAGTACTTTTGCCTTTGTATGGCTTGACTCTATTGCTGTGTTTATTGTGAACCATACTGTTCGATGGTCGCTAGTTCCCAGATGGCTACCCACTTCTACATCTGTGATCCTCTCTTCATCTCCATTTGAGAGGACCAGGTCTAAGATTGCTCCCTCTCGAGTGGGTTCCAATACTAGTTGTCTAAGGCATGCCCCCTGTAGGGCATCTAGAATAACCCCACTCTTAGAAGTGGCTGCTGCTACTGCACTCCAGTTAACATCTGGCATATTCAGATCACCCATCAGCAATATCTCCCCTTTATCTGCCATTCTAAGTATACTATCTATCATTTCCTTTCCATTTCCTCCCCCCTGAGAGGGGGGTCTGTATACAACCCCTGTGTGGATTGTGGTGCCATTGCATGCCTCCAAATTGACCCACAGTGCTTCTTCTCCTCCCTGTTTACCCTTTTGTTCTGTTGCTTTGATTTCTTCCCTTATATAGAGAGCTACTCCTCCTCCTCCTCTTCCTCTTTTACCCTCCCTGTCCCTCCTGTAGATAGTGTATCCTGGTATGTTTGTGTCCCAGTCATGGTTCTGTGTGTACCATGTTTCTTTGACTGCCACAATATCCAGATGTTCCTCCTCTATCAAGGCCACTAATTCAGGAAGCTTGTTACCCAGACTACCGGCATTGGTACTCATTGCTCTCCATTTTTTGATGGCTTTACCTTCTGTAGCAGCACCACCCACTGATCTTTCTACCTTGGTCTTTTTCTCATTTAGTACCCTGTTTTGTAGGGGGAGGATGGGATTTTCCTGCTGCTTTTCAGTGCCTCCCCCCTTGACTAGTTTAAAAGCTTACCAATGAAGCATTTAAACTGATTGCCCAAAAGACTTGTTCCCTTCCTGGACAGATGCAGACCATCCTGCCAGTATAGGCTGGTGTCCCTCCAGGTGGAACCCCAGTCCCCAATGAAGCCAACCCCTGTGCTCCCACCATTTTTTCAACCATTCATTAAACTGCATGGTGCAAAGTACCCTCGCCTCACCCATGCCACTGACAGGCAGCACCTCTGAGAAGGATACTGTGTGTGCTACTTGTCTTAGGCCCCTCCCCAACTCTGCAAAGTCCTTTTGCACTGCTCTAATCTCATGATGAGCCAAGTCATTTGTCCCAGGTGGACAATGACGTCCAGCTCAGACTCCCGTGCAACTGTTCTCGTGATCCTAAGGATGTGCTTCCTGTCCCTCTAAGCCATGGCACCAGGCAGGCACCTTACTTCAGTTTTCCCTGCTCCCCCAGTTCTATCCCCCTAATAATTGAGTCCCCCACCAGGAGCTGCTTCCTTTCCCTGTGGTGCCCTCTGCCTCCTTCCTGAGGGCTTCCCTTGTGACAGTTGTCTGCACCCTCCTTAGTCTCCTCTGCTGGTGCATCCATAGAGGAACTATGCACCCCCAGAATGGTGTATGGATTTTGGAGTGGAACAACTGACTGGGTGTGCCTCTGTTCCACCACCCTTACCCTCTCTGAGCCCACTGTAGTCCAACTGCTGTGCTTTCTTTGCAACCTCTGAGGTAGTGGTGGTGGCTCTGGTGCTCCCTGAATGGGGGTGGTTCCCTTACTACTGTTCAGTGCAGCCTGAAGATGGGCAAATTCCTCCCTCAGGGCAGGTAGTTGTCTGCAAAAAGGGCAGCATCTCAGCCTCCAGAAAGACTCCCAGAAGACTGCTGCCCCACAGCCATTACATTGCACTACTCCCCACATGTCTGTCTACCTTGTTTAGTTTGTTTTTTTTGTGTGTGTGATTGGTTTGTTATATAGAAATATATGTATTTTATAATGTGTATGCTTATATTGTCAGTGCAGTGTGCTAGAGAGGATATGACAGTGATATGCACCTTGCCCTCTTGAGGAAATGATGTCAGAACCCCAGGTATAAAGGAACTATTTCCAGGGGTGGGTGGGGTGAGGTTGGAAGGGTTTGGGCCTAAACTGTGCCCTCACAAAATAATCAGCTAAACGCTCTGACCTACCGCATGCGATGAGTGCCTTCCTGTCAGCAAGATACCCTACATGACAATTTGACAGAGAAAATACCCTGCTAATCAAACAGAGAAAAATCCAAACATCCAAGTCAGACATAGGTAAACCTCCCCAGCCCCCAAACAGTGTGGTGACTTGTGCTCTGAAAGCAGTCAGCCCCAAAACACATCAGCTGTGCAGAAGGGCAGACACAGAAAACAGTATTCAGCCCCTGTGGCTTTAAACTCTTCCTGCACTGAAAATCTTAACAATTGTAACAAAAGTAAAGCAATGTCCATCTCCCTCTGTTGATTGAAAGACTTCCATTTCTGATAATTCTAAGTTCCTTATTTCACCCTTCAGTTAGAAGTATCCTCCACCTGAAGAATATTAACTTCCCTAAGGAATCTGCTTCAAACCAAAGACAATTGTCAATTGTAAGGTTCACCTCCCTCTGTTGTGAGCACAACTTGCTTTCTTGCAAATCTTAAGTCCAGTGTTGCAGCTTCCAGCCAGAGGTAGCTTCACCTGAAGAATATTAAGTTATCTGATGAGCCTGTTAAAATCAGAACTGTTGTCAAGGTCTGTAAGATTCTTCCAAAGCTATTGGCTGATAAGTAGCTGTGATGTAAGCACTTCCTGACACAGTCTGGCCTGGCCTGTTAAGGCACACAGAGATAAACAAAAGAAAAACCAGTTTCCACCCCCTAGGCACTGTCTGGGTCCAATACACAGCCTGTAACCTGCTCTCAATTCAGGACTTATGACAAATTCTTAGCCCAGTGAATAACTCACAGTATTACAAATATTGCAATGCAAACAGTCAATCACTAACTCCAATCAAGTCAGCTGTGCAGAAGGGCAGACACAGAAAACAGTATTCAGCCCCTGTGGCTTTAAACTCTTCCTGCACTGAAAATCTTAACAATTGTAACAAAAGTAAAGCAATGTCCACCTCCCTCTGTTGATTGAAAGACTGCCTTTTCTGATAATTCTAAGTTCCCTATTTCACCCTTCAGTTACAAGTATCCTCCACCTGAAGAATATTAACTTTCCTAAGGAATCTACTTCAAACCAATGACAATTGTAAATTGTAAGGTTCATCTCCCTCTGTTGTGAGCATAACTCACTTTCTTGCAAATCTTAAGTCCAGTGTAAACATTTTCCCTAGCAGTGCAGTCACACAGTCTACCAGACTGTATTGTACCAATTAAGAAATGGCAACTAACGGAACTCAGAGCCTGGAGGTCTTACTGGCACTCTGTTTCTCTGTCTACCAGCATAAAGCTCACTTTCAGAGCATTACATCATTGTGGGGGTCTCCCTCTCTTCACACTGTTCCATCTGACTTTATGCCACAACTATGGGATGTACCTGTCAGTCTGGCTGTGCAACAGAAAAATGACCATTGGGACCACATTCTTCACTCTGGGGACAAACTTATCATATTGGCACATGAATCTCACTGGCACAGAGACAGCAAAAGAGACAAGTTCATTAAGTCAAGTTTCATTTAATGCTGTCCCTGGCTCCTGCTGGCTCCCTTTGCTGTGCATCTCTTCCTCTCTCTTTCTCTCTCTCTCTCCCCCAATGGCACAGAGTTAAGATAGAGACAGTCAGCAGTGGAACCAGGGGACTGCTGGAAATTTGCTGCTCACTCTCGCAGATGATGTTTGCTGCTCCTGCATTGCAGTGGGTCTCTCACTGTCTCTATCACTGTCATCATGTAAAGTGACACTGACAGTGGCAGAGCAGCAGACACACATGCTGTAGATGTTCCTTTTGTCCGTGAGGAGTGGATGTTGCTGTGTGGTACTTCTGTGTACTCACATGGGATACAGATGAAAAACAAGCCACAGGCTAAACCCATGTGGTACACTGAGCACATGTTCCATAGGCTGGTGTTTGTGTGATCACGGCCAGAGTAATACATGGACAAGTACTGTTTGCTGTCTGATTCCTTGGTACCATACACAGACAGGCACTCCCGATGTTCTTACTATCTTTCTGTGATCAAATGGGGGTCACAGTGAGGGCAATCATTGTGGCACAGGACATGTCCACAGAGAACAGAGGTACTGCTGTTGAATAAAATGTTATGGTGCCTCTCTCTCTGTCCCCTTGGAAGTCCCACATAGAACAAGTAAATGCCATATGCCACACTCCTGATCACTCACTCAGGTTGTTTTAGTGGCTGCCGGGCTGGCGCATGTTCTCTGTGCTGTCCTCATCATAGAGAGATTGAGACAGACAAGAAATTTGGTTTTGCTGTGATGATCTCTAGGGTGTGTGGGTGGGTAAGAAGCAAGACTACAAACTTTGAACACTGCAGCCACTGTTGCTGCACTGCCTGAGACTACATGACAGGCCTTGACTCTCACTCACTAAGCAGGTATAGTAATGGCTGCTCCACAGACTGCAATTTTGGCACAATAACAAGATCAGAACAGAAACACAGCCTGATCTCTTGATGGGGTGGTTCACCACTAGCTATTGTATATTGTGGCATAATCAATGGTCACCTGATAGCTATTTACCACTCACCTGTCTTTATCTAACCCATGTTATAAGTCATTAATACACTTCCAGTGTTATGCCTTCAGCCTTGAATATCACCAGCAGCAAGAGAATGCATTACTCCCAAATACCCCATTCATCTAATAGAAATATAGGTTGATTTCCCTTTCTCTTAGTGTAGGCTTGGGACCGGCTGATATATGTAATAGACAGACTAGGTGAGATTCAGTCCATACTATGCTGTACTACATTGTGTAACATAAAACATTTGTGAATATTTTAAGTCAATATAATATTGTGACTACAGTACAATCTTCAAAATGTTCAAAAAATGTTATACTAAATATCCATAGTAAGACAATAATGTTTTGGTTGAACATTAGCAATAACATTTGGTATGACTTAGTGAGACACTTGATATGATACTAATACTACTGTTGTTCCGGTGTCCATGTTACTCATGTGACTTCTTGTGTCGTGTCTGTGTTACTTACGTGATGTCCTGTGGAGTCTGTGTTACTCATGTCACATCCTGTGGAAAAAACCCTTATAAATAAAGTATAATACACTTTCTGAAAATTCAGTGGTTTCCGTCTTTTCATATGAGGGTAATATAGTTGTGCAACAAAACAATGGGCCAAAAAAAATCAAGGACATGACTGTGGTAGCTAAACTTGAACATGTCCAGATTTGGATATACTGCGATCAGGAAACATATTGTGGCATAATTACCAACAAGTTAAGTTTATGATAAAAAAATGAAATGTTAAGTATTATGCTACTTAAATAGATACCATAGACATAGTAATATCAAAAAAATATATGTTTGATAATATGGCAAATTTGCTGTCAAGGATACGATGTTACTCACATTACGTGGCCTTGTGGGAATGTTTAATCTAATTTTTTAGGACCTCTGAACTATAAACTATCTTTATATTGTGGACTGCAATACTGCCACATGCACCTAATGTAAATATGATGTGGTTATGACAATTGGCCCAAACAAATTTTGGAACTTGAATGTCACACTTTGTCTCTCGAGTAGCATATCGGTACCTATATAGAAAGCATTTGCTGGGTTTGTTTGTTGATGTGCCTTGCTCTGACATCAGTGAGGGTCTCAGTGAGTGGTCTGACATCTCAGATGCACACACATTTGCTTTTGAAAAGTGATCTTCTCCCAGATTCTGTGGTTGTCTTCTTTTATGCGTGGCTTCCTTTAAGTTTTTTTTTTCTACAAAGGGCTGCGGTACTCACCACAGGAGAAAATTGGAGGCCAATGAATATATTTTCCAGTTTGTTGAGCATATTTGAAGCTCCATGGGCTGTTAAGCACCCCGCCCCCCCCACACACACACAAACACACGTATTTCCTGGAACTGTGTGCAAATTGGTAAATTGCTGTGTGGGGTGTTTCTGACAAGCTCATTACTAGGGGTGGCCCCTTTTTTTCTTGGGCCTTTGATGATGAGAAAAAGCATGGTTTTAGTTTCTGTTCATATACCTTTCTCAGATCAGCTTTAATCGCTGAGTTTGCCTATCATATACAATCCACATGTAGAACAGATATGATTTAAAAGTTCCAATAAAAAGTAGCTATGTCATTTTTTTCTGATGCAAATACTGTAGCTCGGTCTTCATTGTTAAAAAAGGTTTAAAACCATTGTTTAAAAGGAAGTGTGGGAAGTGGATACCAGTGGGAAGACATTTAAAATATCCATCTTTAACAGGCAGGTCATATGTGCAATAATAAATTTAATTAAGAAGAAAAATAAGTGTTATAAAACATTTCTGAAAAATAAGAATGAAAAGACACTTTCTGCCCTTAGACAGGCACAACAGATTTGCAAAAAAGAAATAAGATTGGCACAAAGAAATGCAGAAGAGCAGCTAGCAAAGAATGCCACAAAGGATAATTATAAATTTATTGTGGAAGAAACGACTGTTACATGAGATATGGAAATGGCTACTGCCTTTAACAAATATTTTTGCCAAATTTATGGTACCAATACAGTAGTCAGGCAGATGTATTCTCCACTGTTAACTCATACAGTTTTTTTTTAGTTGTTTAACCAGGAGTAGCACACTAAGCTGAAAGCTTTTTTAGAGGAGCAACCTGGGAGCACAGGGAAGTTAAGTGACTTGCTCAGGGTCACACAGTGTACAAGTGAAAGCTGTGGGATTCAAACCCAAGTCTGGTCTGCTGGATGTCACCAGATTTGCAGTTCAGAGCCTTAAACCACTGTGCTATACTGCCTGCTGATTTAGTTTGATTTAGTGGATATAAAAGAATGCATTCAGATGTTGAAACCAAACACATCCCCAGGCCCGGACAGAATTTCAGCCAATATGCTGCAAATAATGACAGATTATATTACTTTTCCATTAAAAATTCTGTTTGAGCAATCCATAAAGACTGGAGACATGCCTAGTGACTGGAAAATGGCCCATGTTGTTCCCATTTATAAGAAAAGGGACAAAACAAATGTTAAGAATTATAGACCTATTAGTTTGACCTGTCTAATTTGTAAGATAATGGAGGGGCTAGTTAGGGATAGACTATGCCACTCACTTGACTTAATTGATTCCAGTCAACATGGTTTTAAAAAGGGCAGGAACTGCACTACAAACTTGTTGTGTTTTTACAAAAATGTGAGCTGATCACCGGACAAAGGGGTTCTTTATGATGTGATATTTTTGGACTTCAGTAGAGCCTTTGATTTGACACCTCATGGTGCCATTATAGACAAACTAAAATTATTAAGGGCAAATCCTTATCTAATATGCTGGATAGATGAGTGGCTGACTGATAGGAAGCAGAGAGTACAGTTGAATGGATACCAGTCAGATATTGGAGCGGTGTCAAGTGGGGTCCTATAGGGTTCTGTGCTGGGGCCTGCGCTGTTCCAGATTTTCATTTCTGACTTGACATATAAATTAAATAGTTGGGTAACAATATATGCAGATGACACAAAAATAGGTGGACCTTGTAGAACACAGGAAGAGGAAAGACACATCCAGCAGGACTTAGATGGTGTCATGGACTGGGTTATCAAATGGGGTATGTCCTTAATATGCAAAAGTGTAAGGTAATGCACTTGGGTAAGCAAAATAGAAGAGTAAATTACACATTATGTGAGCATAATCTTCACTGCTGTTCATCTGAGAAGGACTTGGGATATTATGTGACGGATAAGTTAGATACCAACATACACACTCAAGATGTTATTTAAAAATGCAATAACATAATCTGGGCAATTAAAAGAAATATTACCAGGAGGGATAGTAATATAATATAATGATGCCCTTATTTCAAGCATATGTCCACCCACAACGTCACAGATGTGGTTCCCATCTAATAAACATTAAAGACAACAATTAGAACAGGTACAGACGAAATTTACAAAAAGTATTGTAGGAATGGAAAGTTTGGATTATCAGAAGAGACTGAAAAAGTTGAACTTATGTCAAAAGAAACTAGAAGGTTAAGAGCAGATCTTCTTTTTATGTATAATACTATGCAGGATTATAGAGTGATAAGTGATTTAGGCATCACATTCAAACTGGATGGATGTAACACTAGAGGACATCCAGTACAATTACAAGGGCAGAGGTGTTTGACAAATAAAAGAAAATATTTATATACAACAAGAGCTGTTAATCCTTGGAATGCATTACTAGAAAACATAATTATTAGTAAAAATAAATCTACTTTTAAATCAAGACTGGATCAGTATCTGTTAAATGGGAATACCCTAAAATATTATTAGATATTATAAGAAGCACATATGGGCATCACCTACTGGCTCCAGGTCTTCCTCAGTATGAACCTCAGTATAATGCCAAGGCAGTCAGTATTATATATAGTGAACAGTATGTCAGCACTTAATAACTTCTGGGGGGTTATTTTACATAGAGCACAAGCTGAATTCTGGGGCATAGCATAGATAATGAGACTGTTGTCTTGACCAAGTACACATTTATATACAGTAGTATGTGAAAAACCATTTAAAACATATAAATAAGTTTAGCTTTAAAGAAACATTTTATTATTATGATCTGGACAATTTTATGCTTTCTTTTGCTAGTTCCATAAACACTGTTACTTTAGGTGCTAGCAGTGTTTTCTTGATTTGATTGTTCTGTCTCTCTCAATCTCTGTCTATGTCTCTCTCTCTCTCTCTCTCTCTCTCTCTCCTCTCCCTCTCCCTCTCCCTCTCCTCTCCCTCTCCTGTTTTTCTCACACTCTGTCCATATATTTACAAAATACACACACCACACTGCAACAGCTACATACATATTTGCTCCCTCAAATAAGGGTATGATTACACTATCTCAAAAAGTAAGGAAATTCATTGAAAAAAAACTATGTTAATGCATCAGTTAGGGTTGAATTTAATGCCACAAAAACAGGAAAATATGATGTTTGGGTTTCCAACCTTAACTCCTCACCCCCACCCCCAAGCAGCAAAAGGACAAGACCACACAGGCAGCCACAGACAGCCATCATCAGGTAAGACAAACAAAATACAACTGTTTCCAGATGACACAAATGCAGTAGCACTGATGTGCTACCTTCGTGGATTTGTTTCTGTAGCATGCAAACTGCAAAATATACACACTCACTTGTCACTGCAGATAGAAATACATGATACTGGTTGATGCTCGGAGCATCCTCCCAGCATAGGTGGTGGGGGCCAAAATGGTAGAAGGATTCAGGAATACATGGAGTAGGCATAAGGGAACCTTAGTGGTAAGGAAGGGGGGTTCAGCTGGAGATCAAGTAGAGTCTGTGGTGTAACAGTAGGTAGGAAAATGGCAGACTAGGTGGGAAAAGCAGTCTTTATCTGCTGTCAAATTCTATGTGACTATAACAGAGGCAGCACAGTCTTAAGCTGGAGGGTAGAGGTTTAGGAGGGAGGTCAGGAAGCACTTCTTCATGGAGAGGGTGGTATAACTTGGAATGCACTTCTGGAAGAGGTGATCTTGTTGACAACAGTGGGATGCTTCAAGCAAGGCTGAGATAGGCATAGGGAGAAGATAAGGATCATGGGTAGGGAGTATGGAAGGAGTGGGGAGGGGGACAGGGACAGGGACAGTAGCTCATGCTGAGGACCCTGCAGCAGGATCAGACTAGATATACCAAATGGTCTTCTTCTGCTGGCTTCTTTGTATGTTCAGAATTTTCTGTGTTTCTATAGTGAAATCACCACACTGCTTCTGTACACAGAAGAACAGGCCCCTTCAGCAAGATACAGCTCATGATATCCAAATTACAAAACTTATTTTCTCTGTTCCCCTATGGGGCCAGCCTTTCTGTAGTGTCACATAGCCATGGACACCATAAAACATACTCACAATTGCCTGCTCTTCTGCAGCTGCAGGTGTATGACATGCACACCGACCTCTGGGTGAAGAAGCACAAATATCACAAAATCAATGATATGATATTGCAGCAGTACTTCTGTCTGCAGAAGCAAAGTCCCCTGAGAGTTCCATGTCTCTTCAGCAAGAGGTGTAAGACATACACCAAATTTTGGCTCCAGAAGAGCAGGCCCCTACGGGTCCTGCAGTTTTGCAGACAGAAATACTGTTGCAATGTAGGTATCATGGTTTCGCAACATACTTTGAAATGTTCCAAGGGGGTAGCTGTTTCTGAGTTATGCAGTTGCATATAGAACACCATGCAGTAGTGTATCATGCTATCTAGCGAGATACCTCATACACTGTACATGAGTACTTCAGGACGTAGAAGCACAGGCCCCATGTGATATCTGTCTGCAGAAGTGCAGGCCCCATAGGATATGTACTTCTTCTGCAACATGTACTCATGCACACTGTATGGCATGTACACATAGATGTGTCTGCAGAGGGGCCTCTGCTTATGCAGTGGTGTATACAAATCCATGAAGGTAGCATATCAGTGCTACTGCATTTGTATCATCCGGAAACAGTTGTATGCTGTTTGTCTTATCTGATGATGGCTGTCTGTGGTTGCCTGTGTGGTCTTGTCCTTTTGCTGCTTTGGGGGTGGGGTGGGGAGTTAGGGTTGGAAACCCTGATGCCACATTTCCATGCTTTTGTGGCATTAAGTTCAACCCTAACAGATGCATTAAAGTAGGTTTTTGCAATGAATATATATAAATAAGTTTTGCAAGAAGAATTATTTTCAAAAGCTGCAGAAGTTACATATTGTTTTTAAAAAGATTATTTTTGCATGCTTTTCAAGTCCAGTGAAGCTGTCTCTCTTTCACATTCTTCTGTTTGTAATATAAATAGTCAGCCTAGGAAATGGCACCAAGAAATGGACTTAAAATAATTACCATTTCCAGTAGACTGCTATGTGTTTCTTATTAAGCTGAGTGGGACAATTAGTAGTGTTTCACAACAGCTGTGATAGCTGTTGTTTGACCAAATCTAATTCAAATTCTGCCTGTTTCAAAGCAATTTATCAACACTGTTAGTTTGAAAGAATTTGTCTTTTGCCAGCAGTAAGTCATAATTAAAACACAAAAGATACAAGGAAGAAACTTCAGCTCCATAATTAGACTTGGAAAAGAGTTTCTGGAATCAATGATGAAGAATTATGAAGATTATGTTAAAAAAACACTCAGAAATGCAGCTGCATAAAACCTTTGTAGTTTCTGAATTAAATAAAAAAAAGTTTTAGTTACTATATTCCCCAATAATACCAATATTAAAATACCCTGCTGTATGCTATTACCAAAAGATGTCATGTTATTACGGTCACTATTTTTATTACACATGAAGTATAAAAGATTGAAAGAGGGCTGTTTCAAGAGCCAGTGTGGTATAGTGGCTACAGCACTCTTTTGAGTTTCTGGAGATCAAAGGTTCAAACCCAGGTAGAGCCAAATACTAACTGTGTGACTTTGGACAAGCCATTTAACCTCCAAGTACCTTAGTCTATCAAGCGGTGGAAATGAGTACCAGAAAGCCCCCATTGAAAACAAGCATTTCCAGAAACAAAAAATCACACACGTGTAACAGAAAAAATTGTGCAGCAAGGGATCCCCGTGCACAACTAAATTCCCGAAGCATTCATGCAAGTTTCCAAAAGGAAGCCTTTTTGCAACCTATTACTCCATTTGCAGCAGATTCCACAACATGTTTGCTCAGATTCCATGCTTAGCAGTACCAGGTATAGCATCTGTGCAAAATGAGAAAATGCTATCTATGTGAAGAAAAGTCACATACAGTATATAAATATTTAATATTTAAACTTCTAAATTAGATAATTTACAGCAAAAATATAAGAGGTAGCCAGGGCTCGAAATAATCAGCTGTCTACCCATCAAGGACAGCCGTTTTTTCATTGGGACAGGTGTTTTATTTTGCTTGCCTGTCCCTTGGACAGGCAGTTCTGCTTTATAACTTTGCTACACCTTGTAGGGCACTAAAACCCAGCCACGGCACTCTGTTGAAGAGAGAGGGACATCAGGACGTCATGATCTCAAGATGCAATGCTGCCCTTTCATGGCATCCCTCCACTTTCACTTTCCTGGTTGGCTTCTGGCTTAGTGGCTTGACTACCTGGTCAGCAGTCACCTGACTCATCTCGAGTCCTTGAGGCAGTGGCGGGTGGGAACAGAGATCAGATGATCAATGTTGCCTGAAGATTGTTCCAGCATGAACAAGCACGACAGTGGTTGTGCGCAGGAGCACAGTGAGCAGGTGCTAGACAGAGCATTTTTGCAGTTGCATTCAGCCGATGTTCTGTATAAAGCAGTTTAATGAGAGCATCCTGTTATTAGCATATTTTTTCAGAACAGGACTCTAGATTGAGTTGGTTTTGCTTCCCAAATGAGAGCAAAGAATCCCCAGGAGAAAGACAGACAGGAGTGCTGAGTGCGATGCCATTGACTTTCTCATGATCTAACAAAGTGCTCAGTAAGTCTCATTGGTAACTCTCTGCTTAGCTGGCAAGTATGGACATTGGATAGCATTATCAGTTGGCTGTCATAATGCAGCATGCAGTAGCCTGTGTATTTTGCTATGAAAGCAATGTACAGTCCTTTTGCAGTGGAAAAATTAAACAAACGGCCTGTCAACTGTGTAATTTAAAAATTGTGCACTTATATATTTTCCAGTCTGTTGTGTTAACAGAACCCCTTGTAAAAGAGATGCTGTGCCTTGTTGTACCAAAAGTCTTATTCTGGAGATCATAACTTCAAATACTGTACAAACGAATATGACAAAATGAATAATTTCTGGGAAAAAAATGTAAACCTGCTTTAGGCATTTCTTTTGAACTCTGTTTATATTAGTGACCATTTAAAAATGGGGTCCCCTCATCTTTCTTTGCAGTTCTGCATGTTTGGCAACTGGGCAGTCAACATGGAGGGGTGGGGAGCTTGTCACTAGGTTCTACTGAACCCCCAAGTCATGGTCACTCTACTGTATATGTTTTGATCATGTTACTCTCCACACGTAAGGGGGGAAAAACACAACAGTGTGGTTGGGACTATACACTTGTGTTGGGTGTTTGCTTATTTATTGAAGCAATAATTGACAACAGAATGTGGATTATAGTGGAATTTACACACTCCTGGTATGGTTTGGTTATGAGGATGAAGGCTGGGTGACTTAACCACACCAAAAGTTGGTAAATCCCACCATAATCCACACTCTGTAGTGGATTATTGTTTGTAATTATACAATGTCTTGTAAAACAAGGTAAAAAAAATCTGAAACAAGGCACTGGTGCAGAAGGGGGCTATTAACAGAGAATGAAAAAAAAAATTATGTAAAAATAGTGTGGACAGGCAAAAGTTTTGTGGGACAGGCAAAATTTACCCCCCACCTGTCCCTTGGACAGGCAACTCAAAAACAATATTCTAGCCCTGGAGGTAGCTCACATTGGTGAATGCAAAATAAAAGAGTTAAATAGAAAGATTACAGACTGAACCTCTATAGTATTAAGACTAAAATTCAATAGATCTTATTCAAACTCTGGATAGTTTCTTCTTTTAGGAATCAAACTGACAATAAGGCCTGAGATCAGTGGCTGCAGAATGTTCTCTTTTCCATAAGTGAAAAGCTAATATGGTCTGCTCCAACTGGGTCTGAAGGAGCCTGAACTGGGTTGCCTGGTGTAGCCTGTCATGTGGTCTGTCCACCTATCTCATCATCTGTCATCTCTGTCACTCACCAAGGTCAACCCACTCTTTGTTCCCAAAGTCCTTGCTGTTGTTCTAAAAAAATTGTTGAGACCATTCTGCAATGAAATTGCACCTTCCATACAGGCAGAAGTGGAGTCAACAGTACCCACACAGAGCAAGCTGCCCCTGAATTTAGGATGTGGCACCAACACCACAGGGGGCAACTCAGAAGCCTGAGTTCCTTCAGACATTACATTTACATGGTAAAGCAGAGTTATAAGCCATTAATTCCAATCCTGTTTCCCCTCTTCGTTCAGTAAGAGAGGGTACTTAGATCTCATTACTGTTGTTTCTTCCGGATAGTAATGTGCTCACCACAGGAGCCCTTTGTAGTTGCCCTGAATAGAACAAAAAAAGTTGACAACAGCCAAACACTTTAAACTGTACCCAAGATACTGATTAAATGAAGTGCAATATTGTGGTAAAAAAAAACACTGTTATGGCAAGACAAAGGAAAGACTACCCCCCTTGAACAACAATAATATATAGAACCAAAAAAACATAGGAGAATGATGGCAGAAAAAGATCCATGGTGCATCCAGTCTGCACAAATTCCCTGTTCAGCCTTGAAACTTACTGTCCCGCTAGGGTCCTAGCCCTCCCCAACCACCCCCACCACCATTCTCCTCCCAGTTTCTGCCATACTAAGCAAGCACTATACCCATAGAATCATAGAAAATTATGAAAAATTCAGCTCACATTTCACTTTTATTTTAACTTATTATTTAGAATGTTGGGTCCATAAAAAGCACACTGAGCCAAGGGACATTAAGCGTCTTGCTCAGAGTCACACAGTATGTAGGTGTCAAGTGTGGTATTCAAATTCAGGTCTGCTGGGATTCAAGATTCACAGCTCTGTGCTCCAAACACTAAGCTATGTTGCTACTGTATGTACCATATATTCCCATATAATAAGAATGAGGCAATGATAAACATGTATTTATGCATGAAAAATATGTTTTTGTCCAAGAGGTATATAAATAATAGGTTTAAAAAGTAGTGTCTCAGTGAAGAGTTTTACCATGGCTCCATAGTCACAGTTTTGTAAGAAGAATTATTTTGAAAAGCTGCAGAATTTATATATTGTTTTAAAAAAAGCTGATTTTTTGCATGCTTGTCAAGTCCAGTGAAGCTTTCTTTCTTTCACATTCTTCTTTCTGTAATATAAATAGTCAGCCTAGGAAACGGTGCCAAGAAATGGACTTAAAATAATTACCATGTCCAGTAGCCTGCTATGTGTTTCCTATTAAGCTCAGTGGGACAATTAGTAGTGTTTTACAACAGCCGTGATAGCTGTTGTTTGACCAAATCTAATTCAAATTCTGCCTGTTTCAAAAGCAATTTCTCAGCACTGTTAGTTTGAAAGATTTTTGTCTTTTGCAAGCAGTAAGTCATAATTAGAGCACAAAAGATACAAGAAAGAAACTGCAGCTCCATAATTAAACTTGGAAAGGAGTTTCTAGAATTGTGGAGGAAGAATTATGGCAATTATATTAAAGAAAACACTCAGAAATGCACCTGCACAAAATGTTTGTAGTTTTTGAATTTAACAACAAAAAAACTTTTCAGTTACTATATTCCCCAAGAATACCAGTATTAAAGAACCCTGCTTTATGCTGTTACCTAAAGATGCCATGTTATTATGGTCACCATTTTATTGCACACAAAGTATCATAGATTGATAGAGGGCAATTTCAAGACCCACTGTTGTATAGTGGCCAAAGAATTCTCTTGAGAACCAGGATATCAAAGGTTCAAACCCACGTAGAGCCAAATACTCACTGTGTGACCTTAGGCAAGTCACTTAACCTCCAAGTTCTTTTGTCCATCAAGTTGTGGAAGTGAGTACCAGAAAGAACCCCTTTGAAAACAAAGAATTTCCAGAAACAGAAAAAAATCACACACATGCAACAGAAAAAGTTGTGCAAGAAGGGGTTCCCTTGCACAACTGCAAATTCTGAAGTATTCATACATTTTTTTTAAAAAGACAGTGTTTTTGCAACTATTTACTCTATTCACAGCAGGTTCAACAACTTTTTTGCTCATATTCTAAGCTTAGTACCAGCAGATATAGCATCTGTGCAAAAATTTTAAAATTGATACTTGCATGCAGAAACTTCTGAAAATAAAATTTTCACCAGGCAAGTTGTTCATAGAGACTAAGGGCTCGATCCACAAAGGTACTGGGACAGGTGCAATGCACAAGCCCACACCCTGCCCTCTTCTGGTGTGGAGCCCCCATGCAGGGGCTGTGAGTGGTGGTGGCTGTGCAGCCAAGATCACTGGGCATCCAACTGGATACCCAATGTGACATAGCAGTGGATCCCCTGCTCTGTGCAGTATGGGTGTCCACAGCATATGGCAGTCTATGCAGGCCCTCTATGGAATGCCATATCCTGACTGGTAATAGTCAAAATTACTGGTCTGTGACAGCCCCAGCCTTGTACCTCTGCTTCTGGGGCTCAAGCTGGTGATGCAATGGTCATTCTGTTCTTGTCAGTGCTGGGATGACCCGGTGGAGAGGGGCATGTTGAACTACAGCAGCCCTAGGGTTATGTAGTATGCACCATCTCCACTGGCTGCACTTGAAGTACTGGCAGCACAGACTATTAGGTGGATGTATGCCTCCTTGCCCATCCCAGCCCCACCTGGCATGGAGATAGTTGTACAGCTGACAGTTGGGTACTGAATATGTCCATAGCCATGACTGTAGATGCCACAGGGTGCCCCAAAGGTGTGCATCCTGTGTGTAGGGGCACTCTGCAGCTATCTATGGCCCTCCACAGCTGTGAGCAGGTGTGTGCTTTTTGTGGTGATTGAGCCCTGAGTCCCCGGACAATTCAAGGCCTTCTGAAAATCAGGCAAAGATGTTGAACCTCAGTTGAGATATCCTGGGTGTATATAAACTATAACAAAAAAAAGGGAATGTCTCTTACCTGAGACCCAATGTTGAAATGTAACCCATTTAATATCTGGCACAAAACAAAAGCTAAGCACTTCAATAAATAAAGTATTACCAGGCTGGCCCATCAGCAGAGTGCAAGGCTGCCACTCATGATGCAAGTGACCTAGGTTTAGTAATCAGCCCCAGACACTGGGGTGCTGGGCTGGGGGGTGCTGGGGGGTGCTGGGGGAGGGAGGCAGAGGAGCAACACCCCAGGTGACCCACATCTCCTCTGGGGAAGGAATGAGGCAGGTGACACTGCCAACTGTCTGCCGGGAGATCATACTCAAGGCCCCTAGAATTCTGCAGCAGCAGAATTTTGCACAGAACTTGCAATCTACCGCAGAACTTCTGTGGTGCTGCAGAATTCACTCTTCTTGGTGAGTTTTTATTAATATTTCAGTTTATTCATAGAATCTGTTTCCCTTCCCCTCTTGTTATATCCAAAACCCCCTATATGCTCCGAATGTGATGTTATCTTTGCTATAACATCATACATTAGCTAATGAAATGGCTGCATTCTGCAACAGAAATGAACAGTCACTTATCTACCACAGCTCCCACTGCCAGAGATGGTGGCACAGCACATCATGCATGATGATAGTTGCTCAACCTGCACTACAGCCTAATATAATTTTCAGTCTTACATTATTGCACTAGGGCCAACTTAAACAAAACCTTGTCAATAGCACAGACCTTTTAAGTCTATACCTCACTTTGTACAAACCTATTTGTGCCTTTAAGGTATAGAGATGCCATCTGAAATGAATAACTGGTAAAATGAATTTAACTGTCATTTTTAAGAAAAATAAAGTAATTATGTCCAGAAAAGTGAAATCTAATAATGTGTAGACCTGTTGAAAGAATAGACCTGTTAAATAAATAATTGCACTGTATGCATTTTTGCCAGGGTTATTGATGACATATTGTCATTGGTTGATAGAATAACCTAAAAGTTATGGAGAAATGCTGTGTGCAGGGACAGCTACTGAGCCAGAGGGTAGCATGCTGTGTTTCCATTCCGGCAACTCAGGTTCTGAGTTTAGCTCTGAGAGCTGGCTGGGCAGCACAAGGATTGGTGGAACACATCACTGCTCAGAGCCTGGGAAGGTATGGTGCAGTGTTCTGTCACATGGTGGACACATTGTGATGGGCTGGAGAGCACTATCTCACTATCGGTTCACATGCATGTCATGGCCTGATGGTGTTATGCAGTGTGTCAGGGAAAGCAGGTTGACATGAAAAATGAGTTTTGCAATAACTCCTCTATTCCATTCCAATGAGACCTGTATGATTGAGGATGCAAGTTCATGGAAATTAAAATATATATATATATATATATACACACACACACATACATACAGTATCTCTGTCTCTCTCACCACACACACACACACACACACACACACACACACATATATTTGTATGTATGTTACAGATTGCATATAAACATATAAGTGATACACAGTGGGAACCTCATGAGTGGTGTAGAAAGTACATACAAATATATAAGTCATAGACAGTGGAAACCTCATTAGTGGGATAGATAGCATGCATATTGAAATACATTATTTATCACATAAGATCCCCTCTGCATATCTCATTTATGCAACAGGCTAGGACCTTAAGGGAAAGACATTTGCTTTTCTTTTTTTAGGCATAAAATAATTTTTATAAGTCTGTTATTTTTAAACTAGTGTTACTGTGCTTTCCACCATCCTGATTGCTATAACCACTGTCATAAAAGTGAAGTCAGGATGACAAGCTGACACTGTGATGTGGTTGTTTGTTAGTGTCGCAGAACTTCCGAAGAAATTACAAACCACTGCCGCAGAAGTTCTGCAGCAAATGGTAGTCTTGCCGCAGAACTTGATCCCACTGTGCCGCCGAAAAGTAGGGGCCCTGATCATACTGCAGCATCTATGTTGCCTGCCTTGGGGAGGAGTACATGATGTGTGTGAGTCCTAGAGAGCATCAACATTTAGATGTTGGGGGAAAACAAAAGAAGAAAGTCCCTAGAACATGGCAGCATGAAGCTATGTCACTGTCAGGCCCCACTGGTCCAATTTGTTGCCTCCCTACCATGTCTGTGCTCTTTCTGGGGAATGATCACCCCCATGAACCTAACCATGGGGTGCATTGCATGGAAGATAGAGAGGGTTAGTGAAGAAGATGATATGGGATGGGGTTGGGAGGAAGCTGTACTGATGGGAGCTGCTTGGTGTTCCGGGGTTATTAAAAGTCCTGTATAATTAAAAAAGTAGTACACGAATCACATGCTTCTGTTTACCTCATTCCTTTTTGAATGCACATACAGTGCTACTCCCAAGGATGCAGAGCAGTTAGCCGTACCATACTTCCGGTTAAGGATATCTTGCAAAATACTGTGGAAATTGATATGAATCAATGGTAGTTACTCCAGTTCATAATGCAGGAAACTGCATCACCTAATTACAGAGTGATCCATCCTGGAGGGTAGTACAGCAGCTAACAGTTGGGTTTGTTATTTATTAGCATTTATTAACAAAAAAAAATTTGTAAGTGAAGCCTATACAGGGGAAGGTCAACAGCAGATGTGATGGAAGTGGGCAATGTGGTGGCTTTGGGGTGGCAGTCTTCAGGGAGATGTTCTGGAGGCCACGGTGCTGCCCTATCTGCAAGCACTTCTCCAGGTTGAGGGAGCGGGTTGTTCATCTCTGGACCAAGTTGACTAGGGTTCAGAAGGCCACTTTCCCCCCACCCAGGGCCCACCAAATCCATATGCGCTGCCTCAGTGGATGCCAGAAAAGAGGAATGGTTGGATGAAAGTGGGATTGGGGAGGGTGAGGGAGGTGGGGCAGAGGTGCATCCAACATGAGGTTCCACTTCACAACCCCTACACCATTCTGGCAGGGTTGGACTGTCTTGAGGGGGACAAGGGATGACACAAGACCTGAGAGGAGAAGGAAGCAACTCCTAGTGGGGGACTCTGTTATTAGGGGGGTAGTCCTAGGGGCAGGAAACAGGGAGGTCAGGTGCCTGCCCGGTGCAATGGCTTGGAGGGATGTGAAGCAAATATAAAGGATTATTGGGGCAGGAAGATGGGAGGGGGAGCTAGATGTCGTTGTCCACCTGAGGACAAATGACCTGGCTAGAGACAAGGTGAGGGCAGTACAGAGGGAATTCACAGAGTTGGGGAGGGGTCTTAGACAGGTGGCACACATGGTAACTTTCTTGGAAGCATTACCTGTTTATGGTCTGAGTGAGGCCGGGGTACTCCACGCCAAGGGATTCCATGAATTGCTGACAAATTGGTGCAGAGCTGAGGGATTTGGCTTCATTGGGGACTTGGGGACTACCTGGAGGGATGCAGGCTTGTACAGCAGGGGTGGCCTGCATCCATCTAGGAGGAGGGAACCATGTTCCTTAGTGAGAGGTTTAAATGTTTCATTAGCAAGCATTTAAACTAGCCAAGGGGGAAGGCAGAAGTAAGCAGGACAAAAACAACTGCCCCCACAGGTTAAGCTAGACAAATGAAAGGATACAAGGGCCAAGGAACTGATAAAAGAAATCACAAATGGGAGTGAAGTCAGGGGAGACACAGAGGGAAAGGCAGAGGAGCAAGGAGAGAGCTGGTACTGGCAAAGACATCAAAATATGGAAAGCTATGTGCAGCTAACAGCCTTGATGGTGGACGAAGACCTGGTTGTCATGGTCACTGAAACATGATACACAAGTAACCATGTTTGAGAAGTTACCATACCAGGGTACACAATCTTCAGGAGAGACAGTGAGATCAAAAAGGGGTGAGGGGTGGCTATCTACATAAGGGAGGGGATCAAAGCAACAGAGTTAAGGGTAAGACAGGAAAGGGAGGAGGCACTATGTGTCACCTTGGAGACAAGAAATGGCACCACCATCAGTACTGGAGTTGTCTACAGATCTCCAGTACAGGGGGAAGAAATAGACTGAGTATTAATAGAACCATCCACAAAATGACAGAAAGAGGGGAGGTGTTGCTGCTGGGGGACTTAAACATGCCAGATGTTATCTGGAACACCTAGGCTGCAGCCACTACCAGGAGCAGATACATCCTGGATGCCCTGCAGGGTGCATGCCTCAGACAGCTAGTGTTGGAGCTCACCCATGAGGGAGCAATATTAGACCTGGTACTTACAAATGGTGACATAATAGCAGACCTATCAGTGGGCAGCCATCTAGGGTCCAACGATCACCACACAGTATGGTTTAAGGTGAAGACCATGGTAGAGTAAAGCCACACAAAGGTAAGGGTTATATATTTCAAGAGGGCCAACTTTGCAAAAATGGAGGAACACCTCAAGAAAATCATGGCAAAGGGGGAGGGAGAGAGGGTAGAGGAACAGTGGGAAAAACTTAAAGGAGCCATAGGAGAGGCAACAAGCCTCTGTGTAAAGCTAGTAAACAAAGCAAAAAGAAAGAAAAAAAACTATACTTTTCAAAAGAAGTGACAAGGAAGGTTAAGGAAAAAAACAGGCATTCAGAAAGTACAAGGAAATGCAGAAAGAGGGAGACAGGGAGCTGTATCAGGCAAAACAGAAGAAGGTGGGGAAAGCAGTCAGGAGCGCAAAGGTGCAAATTGAAGAAAGAATAGCCCAATAAGTAAAAGAAGATGACAAAATCTTCAGGTATATTAGGGAAAGGAAAAAGACCAAGGGGGGATTGTGAGGCCAAATAAAGGGGGATGGGGATGTGCAGAAGGAGACATAGAAAAATCTGAAATTTTAAATTAATACTTCTGCTCAGTAGTTACAAAAGAAGGGAAAAGGAAGGGATCGAACTTAGGTGGCAGAAACGCACATGCAGAAGAGGTAGACGCTAGTCCATTTTTGAAGGAGAGAGTCTAAAAGGAACTCTTGAAACGAAAAGTGGACAAGGCGATGGGACCAGATGGGATATATCCCAGAATACTGAAAGAACTCAGGGAGGTACTAGGGGCACCACTGACAGCCCTGTTCAATAAATCACTGGAGGAAGGAGTGGTATGAAAGGACTGGAGGATGCCACTACACAAGAGTGGGAGCAAGGTGGAGCCTGGGAATTACAGGCCAGTCAGCTTGACCTCAGTGGTGTGGAAAATAATGGAATCCATGCTCAAAGAAAGGATTGTGGCATACCTTGAGGTCAGTGGGGCACAAGACCTGAAAAAACATGGATTCACAGTAGGTAGATCTTGTCAAACAAATCTGATAGATTTCTTTGACTGGGTAACCAGGATGGTGGATCAGGGAGGGGCAGTGGACATGGCCTACCTAGATTCTATCGAAAGGTAGAAAAGCAGTGCACTACAGTGAGGAGGGTGCTCCTACGGAGGTAGCAAACTTCAGAGTTACAGCAAGAAAGAAAAGTACGAGCACACCAGTGGCTTTTAAGCTAAATTAGCATATTTATTCATACCAGAAACCCCCTTGAAGGCTAGTTAGCCAAAGTGCAGGGTTCCTGGCTGTGGATAATCTGGCATGAATAAATATGCTAATTTAGCTTAAAAGCCACTGGTGTGCTCGTACTTTTCTTTCTTACCTAGATTCTAGCAAGGCATTTGACAATGTCCCACACAGGAAGCTAGTAAACAAGTTGTTCAGTCTGGGAGTGGGTCTCAAGGTGGTAAACTGGATCAGAAATTGGCTTAGCAACAGGACACAGAGGGTGGTGGTAAACAGAGTTCAATCCCGGAAGAAGGGGGTGACCAGTGGGGTGCCACAGGGCTCAGTGCTGGGGCTGGTCCTCTTAAATGTCTTCATTAGTGACATTAATTTCAGGAGGGGCTGGAAGGGAAGGTATGCCTCTTTGCAGATGACACCAAGATTTGTAATAGGTTGGACATGCCAGATGGGGTGGAGACAGTATAGCGCAGTGGACTAAGGCTCTGAGCTGCAAATCTGGTGACATCCAGCAGACCAGACCTGGGTTTGAATCCCAAAGCTTCCACTGGCATACTGTGTGACCCTGAGCAAGTCACTTAACCTCCTTGTGCTCCCAGGTCGCTCCTGTAAAAAAGCTTTCAGCTTAGTGTGCTATACCTGGTTAAACAACTAAATAAAAAAAAAGAGAAAATACCTAGGCAGGTTGGAGGGGTGGTCAAGAGTGTGGTAGCTCACATTCAGTACAAAGTCATACACTTGGGGTACAGGAATCCTGGAGAGGAATACATAATGGGGGGGGATACTAACAACAACATCAACACTGGAAAAGGACCTGGGTGGGGGTGATCATAACAGATAACCTAAAAGTGGCCCAGAAGTGGGGAGGGATGGGGGGATGTTGTGGTGCATAGATAGAGGCATTACCAGTAGAAAACAGGAGGTAGTGATGCCACTGTACAAGCAATTGATGAGGCCACATCTGGAATACTGTGTTTAGTTCTGGAGGCCACATCTACAGAAGGACATAGGCTGAATAGAGGTAGTCTTTGCATTGTCAGTCCCAAAAGTGAATACCTTTGTGTGGGGCACTTCAAAGTTTTGTAAACAGTTTAACATGGCTTGGGACACTGTTTTGTAGTTTGCGGCTTCAAACATGACACAATCCAATAGAATCAGTTGCATGTTAGATTCAGTGTCAAAAGAACTTCCTTGTTCTGAAATGCAGTTTCTTGAAGTAACTGCCACAATATTCAAAATATATTGATCCTACACATCTGTGGTCTCATCGCAGACAATTGATACTGAAAATGATTCTGTAACTTTCTTTTTTATCTCAGAAACATGGTAGGTAATTTTGGAAGGTATTTGCTTCTAAGCCACTGTAAAGTTGGAATAATTTCCACAGACTTAAGGTTTTCCTCAAAGAAAGAGTGCAGAGTAGGATTGTCAAGGCCATATAAAGGCATCTTTGCTGAACCAAATGCTTCCACCAAATTAAAGAGAGCCATTTTTTTGTTTTTTTGGTGAACTGCTTTGGTGGAAAACAGCACCCATACTGTTACCTGCTTCTCAACAACTGACAGTGAGGACAATTCAAGTTTGCATTTTTTTGCTGAGTGAGAAGAGGCTTTCAGGTGTTGGTCGGATGTTGTCTTTCATTTGTGATCAACAGGGATGTAGCAAGTTGAACAAAACATTATTTCCCCAGGCGCATGAAGTGTTCCCTTATCATACTAAGCCAACCTTTGTTGTGCAGATACATTGACTGCCTTAGATGCTGGAGAAGGCTTTGATTTTACAGACATTTTAGCAAGAGGTAGCATGGTTCCTTGGAAAACAAACACAGTATCTGAAACATTAATCGATAGGTGGGATGAATCCAGGTATGTAAATACAGATAATGTCAGTAATCGGGCTATCTTTTAGGCACAGGTGTTAAATGTTATCATTCACAGTGTCATTCAGCGAGCCTCAGGCTGACATGCCTGCTGTATTCACTGCAGCCGGAAACACATTAACTGTGTTAAGTGATGTTAATCTGTTTAGGTTCAGCTCCATTCAAACCAAAAAAAAAAAAGGTGTGATTTTTTGATGAATTCAAGTTATAGTGCCAATTATAGTGCCTATTCATGCATGATGGTGTGCATCTCACAGGAAAAGGAGCAAGAGTGCTAAGGCAGAAGTTGGAGGCTTTCTTGGAGGGTTTAAACTGGGAGGTCTCCAGTACAGAGAAGAAGACCTAAATGAGGATGCTGCAGAAAAATACAAAGGTAAGTGGATCAGTGAACAGAAGGGAACCCCCCAACATTTGACTAAAGAAAACAGGCATGACCATAAGCAAGGAGTGGCCATAAGTAAAAAAGGAGGGACCTCAGGTAAAGTACAGGAGGGGCAGACAGAAAAGGGGGGATGGTACTGGGGTTATAGTGGGGGGGGGTGTCCATGATTGGAAGGCTATGAGCACCAATGTCTGCAACCTGGGTAACAAAATCCTGGAACTTGTGGCATTATTGGCCTCCAAGGAGCTGGATATCATGGCGGTCACAGAGACATGGTGTAATAGCAACTATGCCTGGGAGGTAGCCATTCCAGGGTACATGCTGCACAGACAGGATAGGGAAGGTAAAAAGGTGGAGGGGTGGCATTGTACATCACAGAAAAGATAAAAGTGACAGTCCCACAAGACAAGGGGGAAAAGCAGAGGTGCTGTGGGTAACCCTGGTGGTGGGGAGGGGAAAAGTAGTAAGAACGGGAGTGACATACAGGCCCCCAGGGCAGGCGGTGGACGTAGACAGAGAACTGCTGGAGACTATAGAGAACATGGCAACAAAGGGTGAATTGCTGCTGATGGGTGACTCCAACTTGCTGAATGTGGACTGGAGCATCCCAGTGGCAGCTTCAGCCAGGAGTAAGGGATTCCTGCAATCACTGCAAGGGGGGGTCTCACACAGTTAGTGAAGGAGCCTACAAGGGAGAATGCAATTCTGAGTCTTGTCCTAAGCAATGGGGATGGGATAAAGGAAGTCACAGTAGGGGAGAACCTAGAGAGCAGTGACCATCCAGCTGTGTGGTTCACCATAAGGACATCACAGGAGGCTAGCCATGTAAGGACTAGAATCCTGGATTTCAGGAAGAAAGACTTTGGTAAGATGAAGGACGAATTCAAGAAGGCTATGCAGGAATACAATGACATATGGGGAGTGGTGGAACAGTGGGATTAGATAAGGGAAGCCCTGCACCTAGTAGCAAACCTTTGCACCAGGCCCTGCAGCAAGAGCAAAAGAAAGAGGAAACCACTGTGGTTCTCGAGGGAGGTAGCAGAGATAGTAATAGGAAAAAAGATGGCATTTCTGAGGTACAAGGCAACACAAAGCAAAGAGGACAAGCAAGAATACTTGGAAAAATTAAGGAAAACGGACAAGGCAGTAAGGGCAGCAAAGGCTGAATCTGAGGAAAAGCTAGCTAAATCAGTGAAGGAAGGAGAGAACGCATTCTTTAGGTATATTAGTGAGAGGAGGAAGACAGGGTATATTGTGAGACTTAGGGAAGAAGGAGGCAGGGTAGTGGAAAAGACATTTGTTTATTTATTTATTACAAGCCGGGTTTACAACCTTTGAGTCAGAGACTCCTTTACAAAGGCACCTCGTCAACAGGGAGGACAGACAATAAAACATAGTGCAAGTTACAACAATGGACAACATTACAGTGCAGTAAAGAAGAAACATTTAACATAGATATATTTAGGTTACATAATGTTGCAAATTGTATGTTACAAACATGGATATAGTAGGTCCACCGAAGAGACAGCTGGTTATATCCCTATAAAGACCTAGTAGGGGTAGGAAGGGTGAGTCAGTTGGGTGGGAGAATGGCTGTCCAGTGGATGTTGTCAAAGCAGGGGGGCAAGGTGAGCAGGTACTGCAGGATACAATGGGGGGGTGCCAGGGGTTAGTTGCACCTACAACAGCAGGTATTAAAGAGATGGTTCCGAAGGGCAGTTTTGAAGGAGCCAGTTTTGGTCAAGTTGGAGATACAGCTAGGGAAGGAGTTGAACCAGGTGGCGCTCGGTAGAAGAAAGATCTCTGGGCAAGAGAGGTTTTGGTTTTGGGTACCTGGAAGGTGGACTTACTAGAGCTACGGGTGGTGACAGATGGTGCTGACCACTGTAGAGTGGCAGAGACCCCTGGGGGGGAGAGCCCGAGCAGGGATTTCTTGGCGAGTAAGCAGGTCTGGTAGTGCAGTCACTTCTCAAAGTTGAGCAGGTTAGTGGTGTGGTAGAGTAGAGCAGGCAGGTGTGAGTGCAGCTGGGGGCACCCATCAGAAGCCTACAGGCCTTACTGATGGAGAGCTGGATTTTGAAGAGGGCAGTGTGGTTTGCTGCAGCATAAATGGACAAGGCACAGTCCACGAGGGACAAGACGGAGGAGGTGATGGTCAGTCTGAGGGTATCCTGGGGCAGGCAATCCATGTACCGGTATAGCAGGCCAATCTGAGAGTTAACAGCGACAGACAGGGCATTAATGTGGGTGTGGAAGGATAGGGCAGTATCGAAAGTGATGCGTAGGTATTTGTAAGTGGTCACTTACTCAACAAGTGCAGAGTGCTAGGAATAATCAAGAGGGGGATATTTTTAACTTTGTTTTGGTAGTGGGGTAAAAAGCATTGACTTGGTCTTTTTTAGGTTAATGACCAGTGGGCGGTCGATGAACCACCTTTCAGCTTTGCTGTAAGCTTGCTGGAGGGATAATTGGAGAGAGGAGGGATCGGGATGTGAGGCAAAGAGGACCACATCATCGGTGTAGAGGAGCGTTTTACCGGTACAGGAGCTGAGGAGGGTGTTGAGGTATAGACTCAAAAGTCCTGGACCCAGGATGGAGCTCTGAGGGACCCCGAATCAAATGGGAAGAGCACTGGAGACAGAGCCATTCATCTTAACATGCTAGGATCTAGCAGAGAGGTAGCTAGAGAACCAGGTAATGGGACTGTCAGAGAAGCAGAGTTGGTGGAGAGAGTCGAGCAGGAGGGGGTGGCAGACAGTCTCAAAGGCCTTGGAGAGGTCAATGAACACTGCTTTTGCAAGGTTGCCAGAGTCGAGAGCAGTGAGTAGGAATTGGGAGAATTCCAGGAGAGCAGTGGTTGTACTGTGTCCTGGGTGGAAACCATGCTGCTCTGGACACATAACCTCATACTTGGCTAGGTACTCAGACAGTTGGATAGACACCACTTTTTCAAGGGCTTTTGAGAGTGGAGATTGGATGGTAATTGTTGGGGGTGGACCAGTCCCCACTCTTATGTATGGATGTGATTTTGGCAGTTTTCCATGCACTTGGGAACTGACTCAGACATTGAGACTGGTTTAGAAGGTCAGTCAGGGGGGACTAGGACTTCATCCAGGACCATGCGGAGGATCCTGCAGTTGAGGGGGTACCTGCTGGGGTTATTGCTGCCAAGGGCTTTCAGCAGGTGCGGTCTGGCTTCATGGGGGGGATAGGGTGCACAGGTAGTATGGTGGGCAACGCAGGACCAGGGGGAGGGAGGCGGGGATTGGGTCAAAGAAGCTGCTGGAGAGGACTGAGCTTAGGTCAGAGAAGGTGGCGTTGAGGTGATTAGTTATGAAGAATGGATCTGTGGTGGAGATGCCATCGATGGAGAGATGGGATAGAAGGGGGGAGCTGGATTTCCCATTTATCTCTTTCATACTATCCCAGAAGGTCTGGGCTGAACTCCAAGTGGAAGCAAGAGTGGTCTGGTAGTGCTCTGCCTTGGCCTGCCTAATGGCCCAGGAGCACTCATTACATTCCGTGTTGTAGGCTTGTCTATCAGATGCCTTTTCAGAGTCTAAAGCAATGTGCCAGAGGTTGTCTCTATTCTGAAGCCTCTGGATAAGGGATGGGGTGATCCAGGGGGCATTACGTTTTATGGAGCAGATCCTAGTAAGGGGGGGAAGGTCACAAGCATTACAGAAGGCACTTGTGAAGTGGTCAAGAGCTGAGTCAATATCAGGAGCATGCCGGATAGGGGACCAGTCTAGTTGGACTAGGTGTTGCTTTAATTTCCTGAGGCTTCCGGGGCATAAGCATCTGTGCTGGGTTGCCTGGGGCACTGGTTTCAGAGTGGAGGATGACCAGAGACAGAGGACTGGGGAGTGATTGCTAAGGGAGTCAGGAGGACAGTGACATCCCGGATTTTGTGGGGGCGGTTAGATATGATGACTTCTAGGAGGGTGCTGGTGCCACTACAGCGATCAAATCTGGTGGGCTGGGTGACTAGCTGGGACACATCCAGGGCAGAAAAGGAGTCCCTAATGTGGGAGGCAGTGGAAGCAAGCCAATTAACATTAAGATCACCTAGGATGACTTGCTCAGCTTTGTGAGGGAGGGATGCGAGGTAGTCAATGAGGGACTGGATCGCATGATTTTGATTCCTTGGGGTACGTAGGAGACTGTGAGGAAGAGAGGGCCTCTGGCAGGGTAAATGATAATTTTTAATGTGAGGGCTTGGGCTCCATAATCAAGCTTGTGAGCAGGGAGTGCATGACCTATAAGGGAGTCCCATAAGAGTAGTGCACAACCACCACCGTGTTTGCCTGTTCAGTCTTCCCTGTGGAGGGTATAACCAGGGAGGAAGATACCAGAGTCAGGGATGGATTTGGAGAGCCATGTCTCAACCAGTGCAATTATGTCAGGTTGGTGTTGAATGACCCAGCACTGCAGGGCAGCGGATTTCTTTAAGAGACTGTGTATGTTTATGGATGCAAAACAGAGGCTGGTTGCAGTATGGGGTTTGTGAGGACTGGAAGTCATAGGTCCTGGGTTTGGTGTGCATTCCTGGATAGTAATAATAGAAGTGTGATTATTTTGATTAGTGGCCGGTGGTGATGGAGACCCTTGGTTCGACACCCAGATGAGGACTTGACAGTGAGGGTGCAGAGGATAGATAAAGCATGAAGGGTGGGAGTGGCAGGGAAGAGCTGGGTCCAGGGTGGGCCTGGGAGGGCAGGAGGAATGGGGGTGTTGGCAGGGTTGGATGCTGGGGGTGGGTGGTGCATCGAGGGTGGGGGGCCGAGTCACTATGGGGTAGTCAGGGAGTGGGGTGCTCAATGTAGAGGACAGGTGCTCCGGTCAGTGAGAGGTCTGTACCAAGAAGGTGAAAGAAAGTAGACTTAGTAGAGGAGTGTAGGCACCCATAGTTCTATGCCTATAGTATACAATAAGAGCGATGGCAGATCTTCAGTGAGGGTGACTGGCACTGTGGCGTAGCAGTAGTGCTGCCAGCTTTGGTGCAGAAGGTACCAGGTTCGATTGCCGGGGGAGTGTCTTAGAGTCTTGTGGGGAGGTTGTCTGGGATAGTAGAGAGTGCTGGTTAGTGGTGAGAAAAGGGGTGAAAATAGCGACTCCTAGTGGTCATAAAGGGAGCAAGTGGGAGCTGGGGAGCAGATATGGGGGGGTGGTAGTCTGGAGAGTAGGTAGGGAGGTTGAGTGCTGAGCAGAGTAGGGAGGTGGGGGAGGTGCAGTGAGATATTCCAAGGGACTAAGCAGCTGAGTAGTAGAGGAAGCTTGAGTGTAAAGAACAGTAGAGAGTAATGAGATGTAGAGCAACTAGGCACGGTTGGAGGGAAACTCCCTCTAGTGGGCATTGATTATAAGCGGGAAATGGGGACTTAGTCCCAGGATTAGAAGGAAGTCACGTGACAGGAAAGGACAATAAATGGAGGGTTGGACTTGGGTGGGAAGGTGGCTGGGGTGGGTGGGGACACGGTGACAAGGTGACTGTCCTACACAAATACTTCTGCTCCGTATTCACAGTAGAAGGCAATGGGGATGGGCCCCATTAATGGAGAAGGGATGGATATTAAATCTCTTTCAGAGGACAGAGTAAAAAGAGCACTAGAACAACTTAGGGAGGCTATAGCTATGGGGCTGGATGGGATACACCCGAAGATCCTAAAGGAGCTCCTGGAGGAACTGGCTAAACCTCAGGCTAAGCTGTTCAATGGATCACTAGAAACAGGCGTGGTTCTGGAGGAGTGGAGAAGGGCACAGGTGGTACCCCTGCACAAAAGTAGAAGCAAGAAGAAAGCAGAAAACTATCACCCTATCAATTTGACTTTGATAGTAGATAAAATGATGGAAACCCTGCTTAAGGAAAGGCTGATGGACTACTTAGAGACAAGGGAGATGCTGGACCCAAGGCAACATGGATTCACAGCATGGAGGTCATTCCAGACCAACTTAATTGATTTCTTTAAATGGGTGACTAAGGAAATAGACTAGGGCAGAGTGGTAGATGTGTTCTATCTGGACTTCAGGAAGTCCTTTGGCACAGTCCCACACAGGAGACTAATCCACATGCTGGCAAATCTGGGGGTGGGGACAGAGGTGGTCATGTGGGTTAGAAACTGGTTGAGTAACAGAACACAAAGAGTGGTGGTAAATTGGATTAGCTCTCAGGAGGGGTGGATAACAAGTGATGTACCCCAGGGATCAGTGCTGGGATGAGGGCTCTTCAATGTCTTCATAAGTGATATTGCAGGGGTCTAGAAGGGAGGATTAGCATGTTGGCAAACTATACAAAGCTATGTAACAGAATAGATACACAGGAAGGTATAGAAAAAATGACGAGAGATCAGAAGAAGCTAGAAAGCTGATTCAAGAAATGACAGTTGGGTTTCAATCAAAAAAATGCAGGATTATGCGCCTGGGAAGAGGGAATACTAAGGTCAAGCATATACTAGACAGGGTAACACTGGAGGCCACAAAAGAGGAAAGGGATCTAGGGGTAGTTATTGAAGACAACCTCAGAGTGGCTAAACAATGTGACAGAACAGTCAGAAAGGCTAACAGAATACTAGGGTGCATAGGGAGAGGTATAACAAGTAGAAAGAGGGAAATGGTGGTACCATTGTACAACTCCCTAGTAAGGCCTCATCTGGAGTACTGTGTTCAGTTCTGGGGGCCTCATCTCCAAACAGACATAGACAGGATGGAGATGGTACAGAGGAGGGTAACAAATATGGTGTCTGGGATGCAGCATAAGTCATATGAGGAGAGACTCAGCGCTCTCAATATGTACTCCCTGGAGCAAAGTAAAGGGGAGGGTGGCATGACAGAGACATTCAAGTATCTGAAGGGCATCAACAGAGTACCAGAGGGGAGCATCTTTCACATGAATGGAAATAGCAGAACAAGGGGACACAGCATGAGACTAAAAGGTGGAAACTTAGGGGGAACTTGAGGAAATTCTACTTCACTGAAAGCGTGGTGGAGAGATGGAACAGTCACCTCCAGGAAGTGGTGGGGGTGGCCACAGTTCAGGGATTCAAGAATGCATGGGATAGGCACATGGGAATTATCAAGCTGGGGTGAAAGATGGGGAACTTGTCATAGCACCTAAGGTACCTCAAGCATTAGAAAGAGGGATAGGGCAGACTGGATGGACCACAAGGCCCTTATCTGTGGACAGCATCTATGTATCTATGTATTCATACCAGTCAAGTGCCCCTCATTCCAAGGGACATCCCTCATTTTACCCCTCAAAGTTGCCCTGTCCCTTCTCCATCCCTCATGGAAAAGATGCTGCACACACAGAGAATGTGCTGTAAATTCAGACTTTAAAGCAGAAATTAATAATATTCTAAGATGTGAAATAAAAAATCAACTTTGTACAAATAAAAGCAATGGTTTCCACAGTGTTCTGAGCTTGTATCTCCATGTTTGAGGATGTGTCCCACATTATGAGACTCAGTGTCCCTCATTGTGAGTGTCCGTATACCTCATTTCAGTGACAAAAGGTTGAGAGGTATGTATGTATTCCACGATGGGAGTTCACTGTACCAGGTCAACATGCCATATATAATACGGCACAGATCAAAACCGAGCAACAGAGACAGCACCGGCAGATATAGTGACAGGTTGGAAAACTGCAAAATTGTGTAAGCATGGTTGTGCACCCTGTTGCTATTTCCTAGGGAGAGCATAAAAGCTCTGCTGGGAGGAGGGTCCACCAAGCAGCTGCCATGGCTCAACAGAATGAGCTGCAAGCAACAATATAGATGGTGTGTCTGTGGACTGGGTTTTGAATCCCGGTCCCAGATGAATGGACATTTTGTTTTTATTTTGCACTTTCTGCGATGAATATTTTCAACCCCCCCCCCCCCAGTTGATTATTTCAGTTTGGGGGGTTCAGGGGCATAGCCCCCACAAAACATCAAGTCTTACTGCTGAGCAATATATAGCACTGTACTGACAATGCGGTATATTGCTGTGCTATTTTGGTGTGTGGCAATATGACCCCATGCTGGGGTTCACGGTGGTAGTGCAGTTACATGGACTCATGAATTCCATGTGTGCAGTGAATAACTTACAGCCCTACTCATGATAATGTTTGTTATTTTACGTTGAATCTTTTTAACTCTGTTTATATCCGCTTTTGTATAAAGGCACCTTAACTGTCTGCCGTATTCCAACAGAGGTCTCACATACAACCAGTAGCAAATGATTTATTTTTATTCAGGAAAAGATCTTGCTTTACATACTAAGGTTCATACTAAGGATGGTAAGGAGCCAGAAGGCAGATGCCCATATATGATCCTATATTCCACTTCAATAATACGTAAAACCTCCTCCTCCTCCCAATATGTAAACATCTAATTTCTCCTTAAATTCCCTTTTAGCTTTACTAATCACCAGCTCCAATGGCAAACGATTTCAAACATTCACCACTCTAAGAGTGTAAAAGTATTTACTAACATACTAAAATGCCAGCAGAATAGGCCTAACGGTCTTTCGTGTCTGCTCGTTTGGTCAGCCCCCACCCTGGGTGCTGACCTTGCTGTCCCCCTCGCCTTCTCTGGCTTCTCCCTTCCCAGTTCTGGATATTCTTGCTGCATTGGATTTTGCTTCCAGAACCCTTCCCTTGTATCTGTCCCACCCCCTCTTGAACCCCTCCACTGTCTCTGCCTCCACCAGCCCCCTAGGCAGTGCATTCCATGGCTCCACCACCCTCTCAGTGAAGTAGCACCTCCTCCTTTCTCCCCTGAATCTTCCCCCCTCCAGCTTCCACCCATGCCCTCTAGTGGCCCCCTCCTCCTTCCTTCAAGCACCCTGACTGTTCCTCCCTATTTACCCTCTTCATGTACCTGAAGCTCTATCATGTCCCCGGTCCCTTCTCTCTTCCAATGTGTACATATTTTGCTCTTGACCTCTCCTCATAGGTCCTGTCCCCAAGCCCCAAATCATTTGGTTGCCTCCTCTGGACCCTCTCCAGGAGGTTAATGTCTCTCTTTAAGTGTGGCCTCCAAAACTGCACACACAGTACTCAAGGTGCGGCCTCACCGAGCAGTTATACAGAGGAGTATCACTTCCTCCTTCTGAGGTGATCCCCTAGCGATGCATCCCAGCATCCTGTTGGCCTTAGCTGCTGCCCTCCTACAAGTCTCAGAGTTGTTCATCTTGACATCCACCACCACCACCCCAGGTCCCTCTCAGCCATCAGAAACTTGTAGCATTTCCCCCCAGGGTGTGCTCTGGCCCTGGGTTTCCTTTGGGTGGAGTACCTTGCATTTCCTGCATTGAACCTCAGCTTCCACTTTCTAGACCATCTTTCCAGAGCCTCCAGGTCCCCTGTAGGCCATCCTCCCCTCCTCCCCATCCACCACCACCCCAGTTTTGAGTCCTCCGCAAAGAGACTCATCTCACTCCTGATTCCTGTCCTTATGTCAGAGATGTAGGCGTTGAACAGAAGGGGCCCAAGGACTGATCCCTGTGGGACACCACTAATGACCCTCCTTGGGGATGAGACTATCCCGCCAACTACAACCCTCTGGGTCCAGTCCTGGAGTCAATTGCCTATCCATCTGATCATCTGGTTCCCCACCCCCATTTCTCCCAGCTTATCCAACTAGCTATCCTATCCAGCTATTTCTGATTGATATGTGAAAACATTCTTCCCTGATCTGTAAAGGATGACCTCGTGTTTGCATGTAGGTGTCCTTATATTCAATATTTAATTCAGTAATAAGTGTTATGTCCTGCATAATATCATACAGTAACAAGATTCCCCCCCCCGTATACACCTAGTAGAAAGGGACATTAGATTTAATAGCCTCAGTCTTTCTGCATAACTAAGCCTCTCCATCCCCTTTATACTCTTAATACATTTTCTTTGAACTCTCTCAATTTTGTTTATTTCATGCTTCCTAAAGGGGTTCCATAGTTGATTAGCGAATTCTAAGTGTGGGCGCATATAGGCCCTATATAGAGCCATCATCACATCAATGGTTCTTAAGGTGATGTTCCTTTTTATTGTCCAAATAATTCTATTGGCTTTTTTTACTGCTTCTGTAGTTTGTGCTAGGCTACCAGAGTCATTGGTAATTAGTATTCCTAAATCTCTCTCGCCACTTGCTTTTGGCACTATAAAATTCTGTATATAATAATTAAATTTAATATTGTATTTACCCATATGTAAAACCCTACACTTATTTAAATTCAATCTCATTCCCCATTTTAGTGTCCAATTAACAATTCTGTCAAGATCACGTTGAATATTTTCTACTTCACTTTTTGTACAGGAAGGGTCTCTTATTTTAGTGTCATCTGTGTGTTTTGACACCCAACTATCTAAATCATGTGACAAGTCTGCAATAAAGATCTGAAACAACACTGGGCCAGGCATGAACCCATGTGGCACCCCACTAGTAACAGCCCCCATACCCGACAGGTGGCCATTCACTACCACTCTCTGGGTATGACCATACAACCATTCTTTCATCCAGTCTATATAGGCAAGGTCCACACTTAAGTTGTTACATTTTTCAATAACTGCCCAATGGGGAGTTACATCAAACACTTTTGCAAAATCAAGGTAGATAATGTCACATGGAATATTTTAATCTAGAATGGAACTGACTTTCTCATAAAAACATAACAAGTTAGTTGTACAGCTTCTACCTGGTTTAAATCCATGCTGGAGGCTATCATAATCCCCCACAGAAGTGGATAAATAATCCTTAATTATAGATTCTAAAATTTTACAGCAGACACTAGTAAGACTGATAGGTCTATAATTTTCTTCTCTTGCTTGATCCCATTTTTTATAGATTGGCATAACATGGTCTATTTCCCAATCCTGTGGTATAGTACTTGTGGCCATGGATTGCTCAAATGGAATCTTTACTGGTTTTATAATGTAATTAATTATAATTTGTAGTAATCGTGCTGAAATGTTATCTGATCCAAGGGAAGAATTGCTTTTTAAGCATAGATTTTTTTTTTTAGTATCTGCTTCATCTATTATAATGTCATGTTGGATTAATTTCTTAACTTTGTTTGACTTTACATCCTTAGTGTAAACCTCACAAAATAATTATTAAATATTTCTGATATTTCTTTATTATCTGTCATAGTTTTATTTTTGTGTATAATCAGCCCTACTCGAGATTGCGGTTTCTTCAGTGATGAAAAGTATGCTAAAATTCTTTAAGATGATCTTTGTTTGCATTGCTGGCCATGGAAACTTCCATTTTAAGCTTTGCCCTCCTAATTTCAGTTTTACACCTTTTTACACTATTTTTATAATTTCTCAACGTAATTGCTGAAGGTGTGTTTTTATATAGTTTGTACAATTTCTTTTTCCTTTTACTATGTTTTCTAATCTTTCTATTTAGCCATGTTGATCTTTTATAGCTATTTCTTATTTTTTTTTATTTACAGGATGCATTCATCTGCAGTAGTAAGGATACATGTTATGATAATATACCACATTTCCTCTGTATTTGTGTTCCTTAACAAAATATCCCAATCGATATTTTTTAATTTGACCTTGATGATCTCAATATTTGTTTTTTTATATAAGTAAATTTCTGTAATGCAATTTTGTGGGATATATTCAAATTTCACTTTAAATCTTACAGAATTGTGGTCGCTATTAGCAAGGGGGGGGCCCACCATACAAGATTCAATTTGGAGCGTGTTTGAACAAATTACTAGATCTATTATATGAGCATGTCTTGTAGGTTCTTGAACATGTTGTTTCAAATTATTTCTAACACAGCTATCCATGAACTGTTTTGTTATCCCAGAAAATGCAGTTTCATTAGCCCAATTGTCTCCCATAATGATAACAATACCTAATTCACATGCTTTTTCTAGCTCCAATATAATGGCCTTTGTTTTCTTAACTATACTATTCAGTGGATGATATATGATACCTAGTATGATAGATTCACTACACCCCCACAATTTTTAGCCAAATGTATTCATTGCATTGCTCCACCCTAATCTTATCTGTGATGTCTCTAGTCTTTAGTTGGTTAGTAACATACAGAGCAACACCTTCACCTGTTTTATGGGGCCTATCATGCCTGTATAATTGGAAACCCTCTTTAGGCTGAAACCTTTTTTTCAAGATGGTCCTGACAATAGGACTTTAAAATTACATCAAATACAAACACATTTGCAACAGTCGCTTTCAGTCTTCAAAAATTTTAAACATACAATAAATATAATTGTATTCCAACACAATTCATGCAACTCATTTTACTACTTGGGATACAGATTGAAAAATTTGGATGTTTCTTCTCCACCTATTGCACGTACATCTAACTTTCAATTCCTCTGTCAAATATTTAGTAGCCAGTGATGATTTATAACCTGGTTTCTTTTTTATGGAGTTTAACAACTGACAGTTTGAGGCATATTCAGTCTTAAATGTCATTTGAGTGAACTACTTTTTTACCTTAGGCTTGTGAGGGATCACCCCAATGTCTCTTAGCTTATAATCATGTTTAACACTTTTCTCTTCTATTTTATCCTTAAGATATTTTGGTTCCCCTGTCTTTAGTAATCTATGTGTTTGTAAAGCCCTTATTAATTTTCTCCTATTTTCAAGTGTTAATCAATGTAATGTTAGATACATTTCGCAATGGTGAGTTTTATGATCACACTGTAAAGTAAACCTAGTTAAGTTGTTATAGGTAACTTCAACCTTTCTTAAAAGAAAGTTTGAGGCCTTCCCTTATATATGGCTACCATAATCTACTGTAGGAATTAATAATTGATTCACAATTGATTTCCACATCCTAATATCTGTACAGAACCTGTTTCTTCGAAATGCCCCACGTTTTCTATTTACTTCACTTACTAGTTCTTCTACACGGGCATCAAATTTCAATCCCTGGTCTACCCAGACCCCTAGATATTTATAATGGGGAAGCTGTTCTAATATTTCCTGTTTTGCTGTTTTTATATTCAGTTCCTGTTTTTGATTATTTTTTCCCTTCTGAGATGAAAAAAGAATGTTTTTTTTTTCACTATTTAGTACTAATTTTGATTGGGCTGACTAATTTTCTAACCTTAAAAAATCTCCCTGAAGCCCCTTTTCAGCCTTGCTAGTATTTGTGCCATGTGCAAGCAAAACTGTATCATCAGCATACAATTTAATTTTAGTATAAGTAACAATTTTTGCCAGATCGTTTACATTAACCAAAAACAGGGTCAGGCCCAACATGGACCCATGTGGTACCCCTCTAATTACTTTCATCTGTTTTGAAGTTACATCTTCAAGCTGAACCAATTGTGATCTTTCTGATAAATAAGAAGAAAACCTTCCTAATGTTTCAAAATCTAAACCAAAATTTTCCAGTATAGGAGCATTATAACTTCAGCCCTTAATAATGTTTCTTTTTATCACTCCTAATACCCTGTTAGCTTTGGAGACACCAGTTGTACAATGATCCTTTTGGACAAAATAACTGTTTATTATAATGTCTAGATCTTTTCCATCCCATTTACTTTCAGTACTATATTACATAATGTATACTGGTGATGAGTCTGATTTTTTTTGTAGGTGAATGACAACATTTATAAAGGTTAAAGCATATATTCTATTTATAAGTCCATTTTGTGATTTTGTCTAAATCAGTTTGAATGCTGTTTATATTATCGGTGGTGTCACACTGTCCACCATGTTTTATGTCACAAGGTCCACCACATTTGGGTGTCATCTGCATATTTTCTTATTTAGTTTATGATGTTGGTGTTTATATCAGAAATAAATATCTGAAATATAATGTGTCCCAGGACTGATCACTGGGGCACTCCGCTTGACACCCTGCCCTCAGACAATAAATAACCATTAATGGATGCTGTTTGTGTGCGCTCTGTAAGCTAGTTCTTAACCCAATGTACCAAGCAGTTTTTTTATGTTTAGTTTTACCTTTTTATTGATTACTGCCCAGTGTGGGACAGTGTCAAAGGCTTCATGAAAATCTAATAGTATAATGTCTGCTGAGCCCTTATTGTTAAGATGCCTGCTTATCTCATCACAGAAACATAAAAGGTTTGTTACACAGGAGCAACCAGATATAAACCCATGCTGCTCCCAGTCTGTGTTGTTTGTTTTTATGTGTTCTACCAATTGATCTTTTATTAGTGATTCAAGGATCTTGCCCAGAATTGACCTCAAACTAATCAGTCTGCAGTTTTCTACCTTCTGTGTGTCTCACTTTTTGGGAATGGGTACCACCTGAGCACATCTCCAGTCTTTGGGCAATGCATTGTCTCTCACAGGGGCTTCTGCTGCTATGTATAGCAGTGCAGCACATGACTCTGGTATAGCAAGCTGCTTCTAGAATTCAGCACTGATGTCACAGTTCTTTAGGTTTGTGTTTCAGATATCCTCCAAATGTATTTGAAGGCCACCAAATAATTTGAACAAATGGTGCACTCACTTATGAAGGGGTGGGTGGGAAGCAACATGTGGTCATCCATCTGGGCAACAATGACCTTTTTTATTTTAATTTATTTGATATTTGGAAAATAACCTTTGAGCCAAGGCTCTTTTACAAGGATTCCACATCATGTGAACAGAGTATAGACTTTTCACTCTTTCCTCTTTAGCCAGGTCTCCTGTACCTGCTTCAAACCTCCCTGAACTTGTTATCTGACTCCCTCTCCCTCACATCCCCAACTGCAAAAAACTACTCTCTGGTTAGCTCATCTAGTTCAGATTATAAACATTTATGTTATATGTTTTGTATATGTTTCAAGTTGCTCTCAACCCAGTGGTTTGCTAGAAAGAGTGAGTTACAGTCATGAAATGTATGCTTCTGTTATGCCTATTTTGTCACACATGCTTGCAACTTGTGAAATCCTTGTGTCGTTAATGACTTCACTTAATTCAAAATATATGTATTCTTCCCTGATTATCCCTACCTATTATCAACTACATTTGCATGTCAAAATGTATGTATTACTAATGTATGCATTCCCTAAGTATTTCTACCCACTGTAATCTCCTGGGTCATGCCTGAAAATAGTCTTGTCTTGGCTACGGTGCTTACCCAGCAAACAAAAACTAAATAAATAAATACATTCAGTCAAGAAGCTTATAGAGTTTTAGGACATTTGAGAAAGTGAACAGCACAACCATCAGGAAAAGGTTACAGAGTTCCTTAGTTATTTAAAACACTATACAGCATATGGACATCAACTTTAGTTGATTACAAGTGCAGGTAAGGTGCAGAGGCACTAGAGGTTAGGTTAGGTTGGGCAGAGGGTCAGTAAGGACAGGATTTTGGTAGGGGAGGAGAGGGACTCTAGTAAAAGTGCTCAAGGAGAAAGGGCTGAGACCAGGGAGGCATAGACCCATCCTAGCATGGAGACGAGGGGAAGGGGTGGAGGGGGTGAGGGATGTACAAGAGCAACCCCTTAGAGTGATTCAGAGATATTGCCAAGGAGCATGTGGGAGGGTGACTTCTGTCTTGTGCTGAAAATAGTTGCTGCCAGCAGAGCCAGGCCTTGTCATCCAGAGTCTATCAGCTGCTGGAGAAGCAGGTGCATACAGAGCTGGAGGTCAGGTAGTGCTTAAGGTCTGATTTGAAGCCGGACAGGCTAGTGGATTTCCGAATGGACTCAGGTACCTCATTAAGCCAGAGAGGGGCTCTGTAGGAGAAGGCGTGCTGTCTGAGAACTGTGCGTCAGAATGGCACCATGAAGACTCCCTGTGTTCTGTTTCTGGTTACATATTCTGAGCCTTGGAGGGAAAAGATGCCTGCTACACATGGGGGGCTGCCCCCAATAATGCTTTTTTGCCTAGGAGGCATGTGAGGAATTTAGTCCTGCACCCAAGAGACAGCAGGTGTGTCTGTTCATAGAGGGAATAGGTGTGGGCCATTCAATTGATATTTAAGATGAGCCTGCAGGCCTTATTGAGAGCTACATGCACCCTCTTGAGCACAGAGTCTGATGCTGCACTATAGACAACCAGGCTGTACTCAATGGTGGAGAGGATGGAGCTCATGACTGATAGGCATATGGCTGCCATGGTAAGGTGTTTTCTGTGCCTGTAAAGCACACCAAGCTTGGTGTTGACTGTCTTGACATCCTGGTCAATATGTTGAGCATAGGATAAGGTGTCATCCAGGGTGACGCCAAGGTATTTGAAGGAGTTTACCTGTTCCAAGGGGCGAGTACATTAATGGTGATGTTTATGGTGGGGAACCTTTCCTTGAGCTGGGGGCTGGATAGGAGCATGGTCCTGGCTTTTTTGTAATTGAGCAGAAGTTTGTGCTCATGGAACCAGTCTTCTATTTTACTGAAAGAGTGCTGAAGTGCTGCTTGGAGTGGCTCATTTCGAGAGTTGCTGTTGAGGATGACAGCATCGTCCACACATAGGATTATCTTGGCATCACAGGCTTGAGGGAGATTATTTAGGAACAGGCTGAAGAGCAGAAGTCCCAGGATGATCCCTGAGGGGCCTCCAGCATGACATCCCTGGGGTCAGACACTGTTTTTCCTATTTTTACCCATTGTGACCTGAGGGACAGGTAGTCTCTGAACCAGAGTGTTGCATTGGCAGCCACCCCCAGGCTTTGAAGCTGGGTCAGTAAGAGGGTGTGGTTGGAGGTATAGAAGGCTTTTGTTAAGTCTATGAGCACCACCCCTACTGGTTTGCCTTCATCCATAGCTTTGTGAACATAGTCGGTGAACTCTACAAGGGCAGTCATGGTACTATGCCCCTTCCTGAATCAAGGCTGGTTGGGGAATTTCAGTTGGTATTTACAGATGTAGTCTGTTAGTTGGTCCACCACAATCTTCTCAAGGGCCTTGCATAGGGGGGAGAGGATTGAGATCAGCCTGTAATTGGACACATTGGTCCTGTCCCCGCTTCTGTGGACAGGAGTGACCAGCACTTGCTTCCAGGTGGCCAGTAATTGTGCCAGGGTCAGGGATTTGTTGACTAGTTTTGTAATAGGCTTGATGAGCACATCAAGAGTTTGAGACACCAGTTTCATGTCTACTCCATCGCTACCCATTCTGGTCTTCCTGAGCACTTTTTTTATGTAGAATGCTGCCTCCTTTATCGTAACTCTCTTGAGGTAGAAGGTAGGGTGAGAGGTACTGAGTGCATTGTCATCTGAGGGAACCATGGCAGGGTGTAGGTAGTTAGGAGGGAGTATTGTGGTTAAATCTGTGAAGTCAGGGTTGAAGGACTCTACGATATGGTGTGAGTCCATGGTAGTAGAGCTGTTAAAGTGGAGCAGCTGTGGGTTTCTCTTTTCTTCTTCCCCCAAGAGATTCTTTTAGTTTCCCCAGAACTTTTTGCTGTCACTCCAGATTTTATCGAACAGTTCCTTGGGGTGATCTGTTTTAGCCCTCCATATTACATGCATGCTGCAGTTTCTCACTGCCTGGTACAGCTGGTGGTCATGGTCTTTACCCAAGGCCCTGGCTTTTAACCAGAGGTTGTCCCTCTCCTTCATCATGGCTAGGATCTCACCTGTGATCCAACCATTAGTAGTCCCCTGCACTTTACTCCTTTTTAACAGCACGTATCAGTCATAAATATTGTTGATACCATCTGTGAAGTACATCAGAGCCTGGTCCAGGTTTGGCAGTGTGTCAATGGGTGACCAGTCATGGTGAGATAAGGCATTTTTAAGCAATCCTAAGTGACCTCTTTTCAGGATCCTACTCTGTATAGTGATGGGGGGTTGTTTCTGAATTTATTTGACCATCTGAGGGTGACAGTGGAGTGGTCGCTTAGCATATCTGGTAGCACCTTGACCTCAGATATTCATGATGGAGAGCTTGTGAGGATCCAGTCAATGAGTGAGCTCTTGCCTGTCTTGTGGTTCCTTCTGGTTGGTTCCGTAACTAGTTGTGTGAGGTATGCACTTGCCACAGTATCCTTAAGTGGCGTAGAGTTGTCGCTTTCCCAATTTATATTGAAATCCCCTGTGATAATTAAATCACTATCCTTGGGTAGAGAGGCCACTGCATCCAGGACCTTGGGCACACCGTCCCATGATTTTTTTTGGGGGGGGCAGGTAGGCTGATGCAATGGTCAGTGTCTTACCCAGCTGTCTAACTTGTATTTTTATGACAAGGAGCTCGTGGTCTGCGGCCATCTTGGAGATAGGGATGACAGATCTGTGAAGGGAGTCTTTTCTGTAGATAAGACAGCCCCCACCCTGCTTACCATGCCTGTCACTCCTGAATACATGGTATCCAGGTAATGCTATTTCCCTGTTTTTTTATATTACCTGTCAGCTAAGTCTCAGTTAGGCATGCTATGTCCAGTTTGTGTTGAGCCATCCAGGCCTGCAATTGTGTAAACTTTGCTGTTGGGCTGCAAATATTAATTGCAGCTATTGTCAGGCCTGTTGTGTTGATACCCATAGATCTGGGTGGCAGCGGAGGGCCAGGATTTGGGTGCACATTCCCAGATAACAGGAGGAGCATTAAGATAAGTTTCCTCACTGTGATGCAGAGGGTTATACAGATTCATGACTTACATTTCCTTATTTTACCTTGGACAGGCTTCTCCACTTTCTGAGGGGTGTGTGTGAGAGGTGGTAGCCTGGCGGAGCCATGGTGTGTGTCAGATGTAGTCTCCCCTGTTGTGGTTCCAATGTAGTAGAACTGCTGGTATGTCCCCTCTGTGGAGGTTGCTCCTGGTACTATTAGCCAGCAGTCAGTTCCGAGGCAGTGTTCTGGGTAGACTGAAGAGGGGCAGGTGACCTAAAGGGTGCCTGGGCCCACTGACCCAATTATGATAGCAATGAGTAGGAGAGTAGTGCAGCTCATGTTGTTTGTTGTTGTCAAGGGCTAGCTTTGGAATTAGGCAGATCAGAAGACTAATACATATGGCAGAAATACCACCAAAATACTTTGAACAGAACATAATTCAGGGGCAGGGGATGTAACACAGTAAATGAGTCTTAAAGAGTTAAGAGTAACACTGACAAGTGTTGGGACCTATAACTGCATTCTGTAACTTTAAGGGGAGTTGCAATATTAGTGAGCAGGGGGAGGGAGCATATTTAATAAAGGCTGGAGGGGGAAGGGAGTAGGAAAAAAAATGTATGCAGGAAGGAGAGAAAGTGAAACAAAAAAGGGGTTATTTGCAGGGCATAGCTTCAACTGTGTCACAAATGAAACCTGGTCTACACAAAGAAGTGTTCACAAAATGCTGTATCACTTTAAGCTTAGTCTCTGATCCAGGGTATGGTACCACTGGACCTTAAAACAAAGAGAGCTGTATTACTTTAAAACCTGAAAAACCTGCACTCTAAAGGATCGTGCACTGCAAACAACCCTCGAGTGCAAAATTGCTGTAAACAGGCTTAGATTCACATTTAAGTTAGCATTCAAAGGACAGTTTTGAGAAACTTAACCAGTACTAGAATCAGTAAATATAATTAAAATTAGCTTAAAGTCCAAAACAAAAAGGAGTAGCAAAGAATTCAAAAAGTGTAGCAGCCAATCAGCAGGCAGAGCCAATGGATCCAGCCAGTCAGCGTGGATACAGCAGAAGTTTCAGCAGCGTACCTTGGGTCTGGTGGTCTGTGGGCAGTACAGCGTGGAGGCAGCCGGTGGACAGAGAGGACCCACCAGGCAGCTTGCAGCAGCAGAGGCACCCTTGTCAGGGGTGAAGCTTTGGTCCGGTGGTCTGCAGGCAGTACAGTGAGGAGGAAGCTGGTGGACAGAGGAGACCCACCGGGCTGCTTGCAGCAGCAGAGGCACCCTTGTCAGGGGTGAAGATAATGGGAGAAATCAGAAAAAGCAGGAGGTTATATAGCTGTAAGAGAGGGAGTGTTTACAGCGGGGGGATGGAGTTATTCACCTCACAGCAGAAAATTAACAAACTGGAGCTGTGGCACCAGTAGGGACAATGGGAACAATGGGAAATGAGTTGAGGGAAAGTTAAAAATGTGTAGTGGCTTGGCCGAGAGACACCTCACAGCAGGAGGAGATTCCAACTGGAGGAATATGGCTGAGGTAGAAGGTGAGACAGAAATGGGTTTAGTTGCAACGCATAGCTTAGCACTGTAACACAATGAAACCTGGTCCAAATAGAAGTATGAAGAAAAAAAAATTAAGCACAAAGGAGAGAAAGTGAAACAAAAATGGGGTTATTTGCAGGGCATAGCTACAACTGTGTCACAAATGAAACCTGGTCTGCACAAAGAAGTGTTCACAAAATGCTGTATCACTTTAAACTTAGTCTCTGATCCAGGGTACAGTACCACTGGACCTTAAAAAAATAGAGCTGTATTACTTTAAAACCTGAAAAACTGCACTCTAAAGGATCGTGCACTGCAAACAACCCTCGAGTGCAAAATTGCTGTAAACAGGCTTGGATTTACATTTAAGTTAGCATTCAAAGGACAGTTTGGAGAAACTTAACCAGTACCAGAATCAGTAAATAAAATTAAAATTAACTTAAAGTCCAAAAGGAATAGGAGTAGCAAAGAATTCAAAAAGTGTAGCAGCCAATCAGTAGGCAGAGCCAATGGATCCGACCAGTCAGCGTAGATATGCCAGAAGTTTCAGCAGCGTACCTTCAGTCTGGTGGTCTGCAGGCAGTACAGAGAGGAGGCAGCCAATGGACAAAGAGGACCCACTGGGCTGCTTGCAGCAGCAGAGGCACCCTTGTCAGGGGTGAAGCTTCAGTCTGGTGGTCTGCGGGCAGTACAGCGCGGAGGCAGCCAGTGGACAGAGGGGACCCACTGGGCTGCTTGCAGCAGCAGAGGCACACTTGTCAGGGGTGAAGCTAAGGGGAGAAATCAGAAAAAGCAGGAGGTTATATAGCTGTAAGAGAGGGAGTGTTTACAGTGAGGGGGGGAAGGAGTTATTCACCTCACAGCAGAAAATTAGCAAACTGGGGCTGTGGCATCAGTAGGAACAATAGGAACAAAGGGAAATGAGTGGGGGAGAGTTAAAAATGTGTAGTGGCCTTGGCTGAGAGACACCTCACAGCAGGAGGAAATTTCAACTGGAGGAATATGGCCGAGGTATAAGGTGAGACAGAAATGGGGTTCGTTGCAAGGCATAGCTTAGCACTGTAACACAATGAAACCTGGTTCAAATAGAAGTATGAAGAAAAAAAAATTTAAGCAGGAAGGAGAGAAAGCGAAACAAAAATGGGTTATTTGCAGGGCATAGCTACAACTGTGTCACAAATGAAACCTGGTCTACACAAAGAAGTGTTCACAAAATGCTGTATCACTTTAAGCTTAGTCTCTGATCCAGGGTACAGTACCACTGGACCTTAAAAAATAGAGCTGTATTACTTTAAAACCTGAAAAACCTGCACTCTAAAGGATCGTGCACTGCAAACAACCCTCGAGTGCAAAATTGCTGTAAACAGGCTTGGATTTACATTTAAGTTAGCATTCAAAGGACAGTTTGGAGAAACTTAACCAGTACCAGAATCAGTAAATAAAATTAAAATTAACTTAAAGTACAAAAGGAATAGGAGTAGCAAAGAATTCAAAAAGTGTAGCAGCCAATCAGCAGGCAGAGCCGATAGATCCGACCAGTCAGCGTAGATATGCCAGAAGTTTCAGCAGCGTACCTTCAGTCTGGTGGTCTGCAGGCAGTACAGAGAGGAGGCAGCCAATGGACAAAGAGGACCCACCGGGCTGCTTGCAGCAGCAGAGGCACCCTTGTCAGGGGTGAAGCTTCAGTCTGGTGGTCTGCGGGCAGTACAGCGCGGAGGCAGCCAGTGGACAGAGGGACCCACTGGGCTGCTTGCAGCAGCAGAGCACACTTGTCAGGGGTGAAGCTAAGGGGAGAAATCAGAAAAAACAGGAGGTTATATAGCTGTAAGAGAGGGAGTGTTTACAGTGAGGGGGGGGAGGAGTTATTCACCTCACAGCAGAAAATTAGCAAACTGGGGCTGTGGCATCAGTAGGAACAATGGGAACAAAGGGAAATGAGTGGGGGAGAGTTAAAAATGTGTAGTGGCCTTGGCTGAGAGACACCTCACAGCAGGAGGAAATTTCAACTGGAGGAATATGGCCGAGGTATAAGGTGAGACAGAAATGGGGTTCGTTGCAAGGCATAGCTTAGCACTGTAACACAATGAAACCTGGTTCAAATAGAAGTATGAAGAAAAAAAAATTTAAGCAGGAAGGAGAGAAAGCGAAACAAAAATGGGTTATTTGCAGGGCATAGCTACAACTGTGTCACAAATGAAACCTGGTCTACACAAAGAAGTGTTCACAAAATGCTGTATCACTTTAAGCTTAGTCTCTGATCCAGGGTACAGTACCACTGGACCTTAAAAATAGAGCTGTATTACTTTAAAACCTGAAAAACCTGCACTCTAAAGGATCGTGCACTGCAAACAACCCTCGAGTGCAAAATTGCTGTAAACAGGCTTAGATTCACATATAAGTTAGCATTCACAGGGCAGTTTGGAGAAACTTAACCAGTACCAGAATCAGTAAATATAATTAAAATTAACTTAAAGTCCAAAAGGAATAGGAGTAGCAAAGAATTCAAAAAGTGTAGCAGCCAATCAGCAGGCAGAGTCAATGGATCTGGCCAGTCAGCGTGGATATGCCCAGAAGTTTCAGCAGCGTACTTTTGGTCTGGTGGTCTGTGGGCAGTACAGAGAGGAGGCAGCCGGTAGACAGAGGTGACCCACTGGGCTGCTTGCAGCAGCAGGGGTACCCTTGTCAGGGGGTCAAACTTTAGTCTGGTGGTCTGCAGACAGTACAGCGAGGAGGCAGCTGGTGGACAGAGGGGACCCACTGGGATGCTTGCAGCAAAAGAGGCACCCTTATCAGGGGTGAAACTTCAGTCTGGTGGTATGCAGGCAGTACAGCAGCGAGGAGGCAGCCAATGGACAGAGGGAACCCACTGGGCTGCTTGTAGCAGCAGAGGCACCCTTGTCAGGGGTGAAGCTTTGGTCTGGAGGTCTGTGGGCAGTACAGTGAGGAGGCAGCCGGTGGACAGAGGGGACCCACCGGGCTGCTTGCAGCAGCAGAGGCACCCTTGTCGGTGGTGAAGTTTCAATCTGCTGGATGCAGGGTGAAGGTAGCAGGGAGAGATTCAGGGATGTACTGTAGAATGGATTTGTTGAGAGGAAGCTAGAATGGTAACCATCTCACAACTGCTGCTCAAGCCAGTACTGGAAGAAAGTGCAGGATAGATGAATTCAAGAACTGGCTGTGTGACTGGTGTGTGGAGGAGGGCTTTAGTTATGTTGGAATTTTGGGGGAGAATCTGCAAGGAAAAACACCTCTACATACCAGATAGGTTACATTTATGTGGGAGAAAACCACACTGCCCAGTGACACGACTGAGGAGTACATTAACAGTAGTCTGAATTTAAACAGAAGGGGGCTACCACTGACACAGTACCCAAGGTTTCCTGGAGGAGGAGGCTGGAAGGCCCCCCCCCCCCAGATAAACAGATTAGGGAAGAATGTAGAGGGGGGTGGAGTAGGTGTAAGGAGGTGGAGAAAAGGGTAAGCATAGGAAGTAGGTGAGGGGAGGGGAAACGACATGTGCTGAGAGAGATGGAGTCTCAGGATTAAGGAAGGAAGGAAAAAATTGTAACTGGAGGAGGGTAGTGTCCTTCAATGTCAGGAGTCTTGAAAACAAAATGGACACTCTGCAGGCCATGATGCAGTGGGGAAGGCTGATCTGGCAGCGGTCACCAATATCTGGGCCACCCGAAACATAACTGGTATCTCTCCATTCCAGGGTGTACCCTCTGAAGAAGGGACAGGGTGAAGGGCAAAGAAGGGGAGTTGCATGGTATTTCAAAGAGGGCATCACCGCCATAGGAGAGACATGAAGGAAGGGGGCTTCAAGGCACTGTGTGTTCAGTTGCAAATGAGGGCAGGAAAAAAGTTAAGGCTATGTGTTGTATATCAGCTGCCAAATCTGGATAAAGGTAAGGCAGAGAGTTGAGTGACATGATCAGAAGAGCAGTAGTAAAGGGTGACGTGGTGATAGAAAGGGACAAGGTGCCAGCCTGTCAGTTCAGCAGTATTGTTACCTCTCTCCCAGGAACCTAGGTTCGGAAGCAAATCTGAGTCACATGGGAAAGGCTGGAGGATGAGGATCAAGCATCCCAGAGAACACTGTCCTCCTCCAGGGAGGGAGAGCAGCCTGGTCTTGTGCATGACTCTCATCTGGTATCGTTAGGTATTGAATATAAAGATTCAGCTAGGGAAACTAGAGGTCACCCCCTTCAAATTAAGGAAAGAAGATTCCATTCTAATACTCAAAAGTACTTTTTTACAAACAGAATAGTAAAACAGTGGAATGAACTTCTGATAGAAGTAATTATAGCAAATAGGAAAGTCAGTTTTAAGCACAAAATGGATGGACTTATCATGTCAGGGAGATCATTAAGTTGCTTTTCATAAAGATGACGCATTAATGGGTTAACGCCCGCTTGCTTCTATACCTACCTTAGTATGAACCTTAATATCTGGATGACCAAAGGTGCACTCAGGAGCCACACAACAGGTGGGGAGACACCAGCGCATGATGTACACCACACTCACATACATGCTTGCATCACACCATAGGCTAGCATCTCAAGTGAAAGGTGAAATGAAGGAGAAGGGCACCGTGATGGACCAACCCCTCATAGGCCCCACATGAGCAATGTGGCAGCTTCCTCTGATCTGGATTCTGACAAGGGGCAGTTGGGGCCCTGCCACACCTCACCACAGGGGGCAAGTCATGGGGCAGGCAGGGGAAGCAGGTAAGTCCATAGGATGCTGGGTGATGGGGTTTGGGGGTGGTCTGGATGGAGGAAGCACATGCCTACCAGAAGGCTAAAAAAAGAGACAAGGCTTTCTTCAGTTACATTAGGGAAAAAAGGGCTATAAAAGAGGGCATAGTTAAATTGAAAAAGAGGAAGGGGTGGGTGGAAGGCAGTAAAGAGAAGGCAAGGGTAATGAATAAGTACTTCTCTTCTATCTTTACTAAGGAAAGGTATGGATCAGTACTGCAAGGGAAGATGGGCAGGGGGTAGGTGACTCTGATAGAGGAAAGGATCATGGTATATGTGTTATCAAAGGGGTTGGGTCCCTAAATTAAAAGAAATGGCAAACCAAGTTGAATTTTTATCATCTTACATGTCTAATATAATTAGATATAGCTAGTTGATCCTGTGGCCCCTGCTCCCCTTTGACCATTACCTGAGACTACAGTACCACTCCCAGTGTCTCCCATGGCAAGCCCTCTAATGATGCATTTGATGGGATAAGTAGCAGAAACACCTATACGCCTGTAAGCATATAGTAAATGTTAACAACTAACTGCTGGTACTGATCAACCAAGGAAAACCCATCGTGTGCCATCAGAGAGCTGGCTGTGGAGGTCACTGGGATCAGTTGTCACCAGTAATGGTCAGAGGGGGGCCTGGGGGCCACAGGATCAACCAGATATATCTAAGCATTTCAGACAAATAAGCTTATAAAATTCAACTTTGTTTGTGATTTTGTTTTTCGGGATCTATAGGCCCCGTTGCTTTTCATGTAGGAGCTGAGAGTTCCCCTTTAAGAATATTTAGACAGGGTAATGGCCTGGGCATACACATAGCATGTTTTAGAGGAGCCCCTCTGAAAATTGTTCATCATATGTAACTTTACAACAGTGACACATTTAGGTAAACACTCTGTGTATCAAGGTAGGACTAGACAAACTCAGTCGACTAATGGTCTCTATCAAAATCTTTAGGTACAATGTGCATGATCACTGGGGAAGCTGTGGATAATAACTACATACAATAAATATATACTTTGAGCATCCACACTATGCCCCTTGCACTGGCCCTTACCTTGCACTTAAAACTTTGCTTATGTAAACATACAGTGCCTTGTAAGCTGTACATTGCATCTTGCACTGTATATGTCTGAAACATGTTTGCTTGTCATCAGAAGGTTCCTCTTAGCAGAGCAACATGTTGTAGACTAGTACTGCTTAATGGTTTCTGTCTTGAAAAAAATTGAATTGAACTGAATTTACTCTACCAAGAGTAATTCTGATGTTGCAGTCTAGTATCATATATTTGTTTAAAGTGATATTTGATTGAAGTCTGGTGTATGTGGACTCTGAAGATTTGCTTTATTATTTTTTTATTTTCTTTTATTTTGCAACTGAGTATACTTTATTGAAAAGTTTCCAATACAACAAGAACACAACCAATGAAAACCAGACTCACACAAAAGAGAACAAGACATAATAATCCTCCAAAATCCCTCCCCCATTTACCCCACCTGTCTCCCTCCCCTGCTTTGGTGCATATACTTCAGCTACTAAGAATGAAAAAAAGAAGGAAAATCTCAACTTTACTGGGTAAGGAAGGAATAATACTCTGTCCATTGTAATCTGGCCTTAATATTAATAAAGGAGAAATTCCCTATGACTTTCTTGGCCAGAATTGCCATCAGACACTCCTGCAACCATTCTGAAAGAGAGGGAGACCAATTACCTCGCCAGTGTCTGACTATAATAAACTTAGTCACAAGGGAGATTAAGGCCATATGATATTTATGTGCAACAACGTTAATAACAGAGTAATCCCCTAACAGACATAACTCTGGGCAAAATAATTGTTAGAGCCAAACAAGGAGGACATTTTGTTGCTCACCTTGGACCATAATAAACTGGTCCATGGGCATTCTCACAATTTATGAAACAGCATGCCTTCCTATAAGTTGCAACTAGTACAGATTGGGGAAGACAGATTTCTCATTGTAATAAACTGACTAAAAAGAATAATCAGATACTAAATTGTATATTGAGACATATAACTAGCAGGAGTAGGAAAGTGATTATGCCCCTGTACAGTGCTCTGGTGAGGCCAAATCTGGAATACTGTGCCCAGGTGTGGGCTCCTTATAAAAAAAGAGGATATCCACAAACTAGAGGGAATCCAATGTAGGGCGACCAGGGCTGTCAAGGGATTGGAAGGCATATTATGCATATGGGAAAAAAATAGTAAATCATCATATAAAATAGGTAACTCTGAATTTAGGGAAAAAACTGAGGAGAGAGATTTAGGGATTACAATTAGGGCAGACTTAAAATTTAGTTCTACTAAGATTTCATACTAAGAAAAGTAGGCATACAGAAGGCCGTGGTCCCATATATGTATGTATGGCTCCAGTCAAGCTGGTATATCATCCCAGTGTTTGCAACAAAAAATTGTCAAGGTTTTGTTGCCAGGTCCTTGTGATTTATTTATATGTAGTTTTTTTTTTTGGTTTATCAAGTACGTCTTTCTCTTTGATTTGTATAAGTCCAGGTGCAGAACTGATTTTGTCCCCTGTGTTAGATGTAGTACCTGGATTAAAAACTGAACAGAAAAATGTATTTTGAATTTGTGCAGTTTCTTTGTTATTCACCATATTACCTTGTATGTCTTTAAATGGTCCTACCATATTACTGCTTTTCTTTTTATTGTTTATATATGAATAAAAGGTCTTATAGTTATCCTTAACTTGTGCTACGAGTTTAAATTCATAGATTAAAATAAATACATGTATTTAAATTACTGAAAAGTAGCTGTGTCAGCACATTAGTATATGACACTTTAAGGAATTGACACAGCTGGGAATGAATCCATTCACTCCAACCTACAGGGAAGAGACGCAGTGCTCCAGGGAGTTTAGAATAAGGAGTATAGAGTAAGGGGTGCAAAGAGATAGTATACTGTTTAGCCAACTAATGTTCAATTTCTAGCTAGCTAGGCAGGGAAGAGAATACAATAAAATCAACTGCCTATTAAAAGTATTTAGCCCCGTGTAAGGCAAAATGCTATTTATGGAAATCTGGCAACTGTAATCCACCATACTTGTATGGTCTGCATAATTTCCCATAAACTCTACGAGAAGGGATTATTTTTAAATGAGTTCCATAGCATAGTCTCTTGGTAGGGCATATATTTTTATGTGAATTGTTCACTTTTGAAATTTTTAAGATACCTCTGTTACCTAATTTGCAAGGCTGTGATCATTGCAGACCTTGCTGAATTTGTTTGCTGAGTAAGAAGAACATAATTGTTACCTGTACAGTACATGAGAATATATAGGCAAATCTGGTGTCTGTATTCCTGTATATCTTTGGTACTGTGTGCAATAAATCTTTTTTTGTGTATTGATATTGTCTATGTAATGGGCTCATACAGTATAATATTGATTCTTTACCATTTTTGGCTGTTGATTTAAATGGTAACTTGCTTAATAACCTTTGCATTTTTCCTCTGTTAACTTGAAAAAGAGAATGACATATCAAATTTGTGAAATAATCTTATTTATTTTTTACAGATAAAATATCTGGAACTTCCAGTTGTCATTCTTAGCTGCCACAGATCTGGATTTCAGTGTCTATATTTGTTTATGTGTGGGGTTTTTGCCTGTCTTGTCATTTATTTTAGCACTAATTCGTATTGGTCAAAACAGTCCCAGAATTACTAAATATTGTGGGTGGAAAACTGGCTGAGGGGAAGGACCCAGAGCATGATGGTGGGAGGTGAGCTACCTAGCACCAGGGAGGTTACCAGTAGGATCCTTCAAGGCTCAGTGCTCAGACCAGTGCAGTTCAATGTCTTCATTAATTATATTGGGGATGGCATTAAGGACAAAATTTGCCTATTCATGGACAACATAAAGCTCTATGGGAAGTGGACACAGCAGAAGGGATACTAGACCAAAAACAGGATCTGGAAAAACTGGAGAGGTAGTCCAGAATTTGGCAGCTTGGCTATAATGCAAAGAACTACAATGTTATACACATTGGAGTCAACAATCTGAGGACTGAGTACAACCTGGAGAAGTCTAGGTAGCTGCACCAGAGGAGGAAAAGGACCTGGGGATGATACTCACTAGTGACCTGAAACACTCCACGCAATGTAGGAAAGCAGCAGCAAAAGCAAATACATTACTGGGCTGCATTGCCAGAGGGATCAGCAGCAGGCAGGAAGAGATAATACTGCCCTTATACAGGTCATTTGTTAGTCCACATCTGGACTACAGTGCACACTGCTGGTGCCAATACTTGGAAAAGGACATTAACCTGCTGGAGGAAGTTCAAAGGAAAGCAACAAAGATGATCATGGGCCAGCAGGGTAGGACGTATGGCAAGAGGTTAGAGGCCTCAACATGTACATCTGGAAGAGAGGGGAGGGGGGACAAGACTGAGACCTTCAAGGTTTTGAAGGGAATAGATAGGGTGGATAGGAAGAGGATCTTCAAGCTTAGTGGAACCAAAACATAAGGGGACACAGTCTCATGTTGGAGAGGGAGGATTAGGAGAAAGTCTAGGAGGCACTTCTGCATGGAGAGGGTGGTGGCAGGTCGGAATGTTCTTCTGGAAGAGATGGTTTCATTGAAGATGGTGGACAGCTTCAAGAGAGGCTAGCACAGAGTTAAGGAGAAAATAAGGGTAAAGGGAGGGGCAAAAGGAGGGAAGGGTGGACTGGGGAGGAGGTCAGAGTCAGTAGCTTATGCTGAGGACCCTGCACTACGAGCAGATTAGATAGAATTAATGGTCTTATTCTGCTGGTTTTGTTGCATGTTCGTATGTTCATATGACATTGGGGATGACAAACTTACAAGCAAGGAATGGGATAAAGGTCTAGAAATCTTAATATATAACAAGCTAAATATGCATCACCATTACAATACCATTACACAAAAATCAAACTATATATGTCACAACACTAAACAGCAATAAAATCTAGGAAAAAACATAATTTGGGGTGATATTTATTGTACAAACATATGCTGACATCTTGACCATGAGTCTGAATTCTGGCACCCTTACAAAAATATTTGACATAGACAAACTGGCAAAAATCCAATGAAAATTCACAAAAACAATATACAGCCTTAGTGAAGTGTTGTATGAGGAAAGACTCAAAATACTAAACTTGAAAAGTCCAAAAGATAGGGGAATTCAGGGTGATATTCTATTCATGTTTGACATCATATCAAATCACTCATTGATGAAGGAGATGAGTATAGAATTTATGATTCAATACATGACATAAGGGAGCATACTATGCAGATTGAGGGGTCCAGATGCAAAACCAATAGGAGGAAGTATTTTTCTATACAAAGAATTGAAAGATTGTGGAACTCACTAGCAAGCTCAGTAGTCAATAGAGCTAACAAAGATAAAGTCAAGAAAAATGTGGACATTTATATGGAACTAAGCAGAAATGGCAGTTGCCTCTGAGAAATGGGGAACAGTCTCGATGGCCACTAGGACTAATAATCTTCAAAAGCACAATAGTATTAACAATAGTCCTTATTTTTGCACTGTACTATTGTCTCTTTCAGTACTTTGTGGTTCAAAACACATGACCTGGACCCACCCATTATGTAAATTGTCTCTGCATGAAAGTACTGGCAGTTGATGTGGGTGGGGCCCTTGACACAGCACCAGTTTGACGTGCAACATTGGGAATCTTGTGGGGGGGAGCAACATTTTTCACCATAAATGAAAGAATATTGAGCACTTTGACTTGAATAGGTACTTCTTTTCAGGACTGGTGAGTAAGCACTTCTCATTCAGTGGTTTCTTGTGGGTCACTGCATTTGAGTACCACTGTACTCAGATTGTCATTGTTGTTGTTGTTGTTGTTGTTTAGATTATTTCATGTGCACTTCTTTATGATAGTGTAACTTATTTGGGGCACAGAATGATGCTAAGTGCATTTACTCCATGAAAGAAAAAAGAAAGGCTATTTGTCTGATTCTTACATCAATGAATTTGAAGTTAGAGTGTTCTTAGGACTGTTAAATTATTACTGCGAGTCTATAATAAATGTAGCCACTCAGATAAAATTCATCATGAAGCTGTTACAGAAACATCAGATGTTGGTTTGGTTAAAAGAGTAACAAGCAGATTTTCACTGTAATTCCGGTGGACATAAAGTACTGTATGTATATTATCATTCCAGTGGACACACAGTACAGTAGCACCTGTAACTGAGAAAAGTCCAGTGTGAAACAGCTTGAGCATTATATAGTTACTTGGTGATTTCTACATGTATCCGATATGGATCTACAACCTTTTGTGACTAGGAAATCTGGGCATACTGTGCAAATATAATTGTATAGAAATGATAATGATAATTCCAACCATTGTTTTTGTTTATGTTTGCTTGTGTGCATGTGCAAGCAAACATATTGGTGCTGCTCTGGCAGGGTAGTGGCTGGGGAGGTGTATGCTGTAAGAAACCAATTCAGCTGAGCCTGCAGGAGGTGTACTTGTGCACATCTAATCCTTACAAGGCTGTTGCTGATGCTACCGTGCTGGCTGATGAGCAGAAACTTCTCACATATGAAAGGATGCAGCCACATCTATCACCTATATTCCTTCCACCTACATTCTTTCATATGCTCCATCAGCCAGCCTGCAGCCTAACATAGCACATGCATCTCAGACCCCTAGGAAATCTGGACATACTGTGCAAATATAATTGTATAGAAATGATAATGATAATTCCAACCATTGTTTAGTGGCTGGGGAGGTGTATGCTGTAAGAAACAAATTCAGCTGAGCCTGCAGAAGGTGTACTTGTGCACATCTAATCCTTACAAGGCTGTTGCTGATGCTACCGAGCTGGCTGATGAGCAGAAACTTCTCACATATGAAAGGATGTAGCCACACCTATCACCTATATTCCTTCCACGTATATTCTTTCATATGCTCCATTAGCCAGCCTGCAGCCTAACATAGCACATGCATCCCTGACCCTTGTTATATTTCTTGTCCAACTCCCAATTGTTTTCCTGATGTGTGACCACAGAAAAACACTGTCCCACCCCTGCCATATTTCTGCCTTCTTCCTGATCATTTCCTCAGTGTCTGGACCTAACAAAATGAAAACTCCCACTCTTACATATATCCTTCCCACTTCCTGATCATCACTGCTGGACAATGCTAATCCACCCCAACACATATAGTCCAACACCAGTGTGCCCATCACCAATGCTGGCTAACTCCCCTGACATGGAGGATGAAACACCAGGGTGCCCAGCAAGCAACAAACTGACAATGGGGTGCCCAATCCCCAGTGCCAGTAACTGAAATAAAAGAAACCATCCTTCATCATCTTCTTGAAAAAAACACCCTGCAAAACAGAAAACAGTCCATTGATGTGTTCTGCTCCACCCGATCATATAGCTTCTCCACCTGACCCCCCCAGCACAGTTACTCCGTATATAATATTCCACCTGTCCTCATCATAAGGTGGAGGCATAAAAAGACTATGTTGAAAATTTAGGGTTGAAATCCTCCCCCAAAATACTACAAAGTTATGAGGAAATATTGAATTTATTTCAACATTTACTCATAACTTTGTGATTTTTGACCCAAATTTTCAACACATCCCTCTTGTTACCCCACCTGATGAACATTACAAGTGTCATTTTTCAAATCCTCTCCAAAACATGTTTTGTAATATATTACATAGAAGCTACACAAAAAATCACTTTTGAGACAGGATTTAAAAATTACACCTGTCTTCACCATAAGGTGGGGTCATAAAAACACTATGTTGAGAACCTGGATTTAAAATTTCAAAAAATTGGGGCGTGGTTTGGATGCCAAGGAAGATGGCCACTTAGATCCTGAGCTCGGTCCCCAGCTATTGCAATCTAAAGTAATACACCAGCATCCAGCAATAGTTTGCCTCCCCAAGGCATGAATATGCCTTTTTAACCCCCTCTCATTTGCTTGGCGTGAGTTTATTGCATTCAGTACCCTGGGTAATCGTCCTGTGGTGCTGGTTACTACGCAACCCTTTTTGGACCTGAGTAGGCCTTGCAACCCTGGCCTCTCTCAGTGGGCTTCCTACAGTGCCTATATAGTGTCAGATTACTCCTTTCCACTAATCATGGCTGTTACAAAACCTGTGGTGTGAAAGTATCCAATCTTCAATATCGCCCAGTTCCTGACACCAGGAAACAGCTCTGACTCCAACTATGGTATGACTTCCTCCAATCACCCTCAGGATGGCCTGGTCACTAACCGCGTGGAGCCCCCCAACCGATGGATGTGGGCAGCTCTCTACAGTACATCGAAACCATGCTAGAGATGCTACTCACCAGAGTAGATTCAATCTCGGTCACTCTGTCAAGCAGAGTTGCAGAGGTGCGAGCATTAAATGATTGGTGAATGTTGCAGAGCAAAGAATGGAGGACCTGGAGTCTAGCCAGGCCAGAATCCTGTAGCGGCTGCAAGAGCATGAAGATAAACTGACCACACTCTGGTGCAGGACCAAGGATCAAGAAAATTGAGGGCACCCAACATCATAATCTTTGGTATTCCTGAGGGTTCGGAGGGTCAGAACACTGAGCATTTCTTGAATGAAGAAATCCCCAAAATGTTAGGGGACAGATGGAAAGGGCCAGTCGAAATAGAAAGGGCCCATCGTATTCCTAGTGGATCCCAAATTACTATTGCATCTCCTAGACCCATTATTGCATACTTATTAAGGTACTCCACTAAAGAAAAAGTGTTAAGGGCAGCCTGGGACAGGGGCAAGATATCGTGGCATGGGGCTAAGGTGTCCTTCTTCAGAGATTTTTCCTCCGGGGTGGCGACTCACAGAAAAGCTTTCATCCCCATAAAAAATCTTTTGGCAAACAAGGATTTAAATATGGCTTTAGAAACCTGGCCTACCTGTACATGACCCGTGAAGGCAGGGACATAGTAGCTGAGACTCCCCAGGAGATAGAAGCATGGGCCTCTAAATACTGGCCCCAGACATCTCTTAGAACTACCTCTCCCAAAAGGCTGTGGCTCCCAGGACAATGTTCACAAGGAAGGGGGAATCATTGTCCTGGTAACAGCTTCAGGGAGGACTGTAATACTGGGCAGATGGCTCCACAATTAGATGCTTCCCCCAGGACCTCATATGCCATGAACCCCCTGGGACTTGCATATGGTAGAGATACTACTCAGTTTCTTTCAAAAGGTATCTCTACCTCTCCCTTACCACAGCAGGGATCAGACCAAGTGATTCACATCAGGCAACGCTCCTCCAGTGATCAAGACTCACCCTCTGAGGGCCCAGTAACCACTCCACCAGCCAAGGTAACCAAAGAAGAGCATCCCACTGCAAGTCAATCAGAAGCTGCTTCTACCCAGGACAAACTCTCCATGGAGGTCTCTGGCACCTGTGCCTGGGAAAACTCGCCATCGGATCTGGAAGACTGTGAAGAGTCAGCAAATATACCTATAAAACCCAGATTACTGACCTTCACTGAAGTGGTCACTCAGGAATCAGCATGCTCAGCATCCTGTCAAACTGCCACTATGGACTTGTCTTTTAAGGACTGAACTCATTTTGTCTTTTGCTTTTTTTTTCCCTCTGTCACAAGGGCACTACCAACCCTTGTCTAGGGTGGCATTTTAAATGGAGTGGGACCTACTACCCACTGGTACCACGTTAGGATCCATGAGCAGGGACCCCTGGATGGGACACTAGAGGGAATCCACCCCACAAATATGGGTGTACCCATTTGGATCTGTGCAATGTACATGGGTCAGACAACTCCCATGCTACAGATCCTCCCTCTGCATATGGCCTCCTTCCTTCTGGGTAGGCAATACCGCCTTGCTAGGGTTAGGTTGCTGTAGTGCTGAACACCCTACAGCACTGATGGGGGTCACTCCCCTCCTTATTCCTCATCCTCTACAGGATACTGGGGACACTATGTCCTGCTCCAGAACCTGCAATCTTAGGGGAAAGGTCAGAATCCTATGTCAGGTCTCCGAGCCTCTTAAAGGACTTAAGCAAACAAATTACCCCTCCTCTCCTGGGCTCCCCTCCTTTCCTTTTGGCCCACTCTACCATCCCCCCTTTTTTCCTCCCCCCGTCTTTTCCTTGTTGTTTCATCCCTTTGGGTACTGATGCTAGACATAGATTAAGGTATTATAGCTGGGGATGGAGTTTCTAGTTGGTTAATCTCCTTACTCCCCCACATAGGTGACTGGTTAGCTGGAGTGTCCTCTCATTGTCTTATAGACGATTGGCACCCTTGCGCATACTCCAACTCACCTTTAGATTTTGATTATCTAATTGCTCATAAATTTGGACTACTTAGTAGTAAACAGGTTTATTAACACATTTTATGGCTCACCTCTTAGTGGGTGTACATTTCAAAATGTGGTTTAGTGTTATATATAGTTGCACTTTCTGTCGACTGGTGTATCTAATACAATTGTTTCTTTTTTTTTTACAAGGTCAATTATGTTATACCTCTCACTGGCTGGTTTAACTTGGCCTTCTCTCAGTCGATCTCTATTCTCACATCTCAGGCAATCTGTCTGTTCCCTTCTATCTGTCTCTGTCAGGCCTCTATGGTGAGTACATATAATTCAACCGGCTCTAGGGACCAGGATGCAGAACTCACGGGTAGGGGTTAAACTTATATCCTGGAATGTAAAGGGCCTTAACCACCCGATTAAATGCTCTATGGTCCTTAAGCACTTACACTCCTTGCAGGTGGATATTGTACTTATCCAAGAGATGCACCTCACTGCAAGAACTGTACAGTGGCTCAAAAAATGCTGGGTGGGTAGAGTGATTGCCAGTTCAGCAGTGACTAAGTCTAAGGGGATAGCCATCTTGATTTGGAAATCTTGTCCCTGGATAGAAGAGAAAGTGGCCTCTGATACTCAAGACCACTGGGTAGCAGTTAGATTCGCATTCCCTGGGGGGCAGGCTGTGCTGGTCAATGTATATGGTCCTAACACAGACAGTCCAGAGCTTTTGTGGATCTTAATCAGACCATAGAGTCTCTCACTGCTGGTCACCCTCACATCCTCATTATGATAGGAGGTGACTTCAACCTAACCCTGGATATATTTCTGGACAAGTCCAAGTCCACTCCCCAAATGCATCCCAAAGCAGTGCTGACCTTGCAAGACATGATGAAGGAATGCGGATTGGTCAATGTATGGTGGTGGGACCATCCCTCAGGGAGGGATTACTCCTTTTTTTCCCCAGTAAACACTACACACATCCGAATCAACTTCTGGTTGGCCAACTCCCCAGCAGCCCATGATATTATCTCCTCTCAGATTGATAATATCCTTATTTAAGATCATGCCTCTGTCTCCTGCACCTACATACCATCAGGGCAGGGTGGATCGGGCACTACATGGCATTGCAACCCTTTACTCCTTCAGGACCCGAATTTTCAAGACCTGGTGTGGAATGTAGCCAAGGATTACTTCGCCAACAACTCTGCCACTGACACATCTGCTGCTATGGTTTGGGAGGCATTCAAGGCTGTCCTACAGGGACATATTATTGCCTATGAAGCTCAGAAAAACAAAGCTAGAAGGGCAACTTTGAGTCATCTTCAGGCTGAGCTATTGACCCTGGAGGCTAGATTCAAGGCCTCCACAGTCCACAACCCTGATCCTTCACTCCTAAGGGAGATAGTAGGGTTAAAATACCACATAAATACAATGCTTCAGCAACAGGTTGAATGGATGCTGGCTAGAACCAAACATACTTATTGAGAGTGGGGTGACAAAGGAGGCAAACTCCCGGCCTTTCATTTGAGGAAACAACAGGCGACCTCCCGTATTCATGCGTTTAGGAACCCTATGAGTACAGTAGTCACTGATCCTAAATAGATCAATGAATGTATGCAACAATTTTATCAGCAGTCATACCAATCACATGCTTCCCTTGATCCAGGACAATTGGAGCATAACTTAGAGGATTTTTGCTCCACCTCCAGCATCCCACAACTATTGGTGCCCCTGAGGACTGCTTTAGACAAACCCTTCATGGTGCCAGAATTACAGACTGCCCTATTTCAACTTGCTAAAGGCAAGTCACCAGGGCCTGATGGCATGACTACAGAGTTGTATCAGCTCATGAGCTCTGAAATCAGTACCCCCCGTCCTATCGGCCCTACAAGAGGCCTATGGGGCTGGCACCCTTCCTCCTGCTATGCGAAAGGCTCTGATTACCCTTCTTCAAAGAAAGTCAGATGACCCACTAAGCTGAGGCAATTACTGCACTATATCCCTTATTTTGGTGAACACCAAGATTGCAGCCAAGATACTAGCCAATTGGATGGTGAAAGTAATTCCCTCTATTGTACACCCATCCCAAGTAGGATTTACCAAGGCTAGAGCAGCTGTGGACAACATTAGATTGGTCCTTAATCTTAAATGGCTGGCATTGCATTCTCCCACTCCTACGGTGGCAATGGTAGTAGACTTTTCTAAAGGGTTCGACTTCATAGAGTGGCTCTACTTATGAGGTTCTCCGACTCTACGGTTTCAGCCCATATTTCAGGCAGTGGATTCAAGTCTTATACAATGTGCTGCTAGCCAGGAACCTTACCAACAAGGTTATCTACTCTCCCTTTTCCCTGCAGCGGGGCACATGGCAAGGCTGCCCCTCTCCCCTTTGCTTTTCCTGGTGGCTCTGGATCCGCTTACTCAGAAGCTCTTAGCTTCCAAGGAGATTAAGGGTATACAGGTAGTGAAGCACTCATATTTGACTTCTTCTTATGCAGATGACCTACTCCTCATGCTAGCTCATCATCAAGAATCTCTCACCAGCATCTTGGAGATCCTGCTGGTGTTTGCGCAGGTATCCGGATTGCAAATCAACCAGAAAAAAACTAGCGTCACCCCCTTAAACGCTGCCTGCACCAAAGATTGTCTGCAGGGCTCAGGTTTAGCCTGGGCTCCTCATAGCCTCTCCTATTTGGGCATAAATATTCCTTTCGACTGGAAGCAGATAGAATCCAGTAACTTCTCCCCCCAATATCCCAACTCTCAGTCAAGGTGAACCGATGGCGCCGACTTAACCTCTCCCTCCCAGGCAAGGTAGCTGCGATTCACAAGCTCCTATTACCCAGAGTAGCATATCTTCTCAATAACCTCCCCATCACTCTGTCAGATAAAGTGTTCCAGCCCCTAGATAAACTGATCTCCCTTCTTCTCTGGGAGGGCAAGAAGCCACGTTGGAGTCTCAACAAGTTGCGGGCTTGCTGGTCGAAGGGGGCCTGGGATTCCCGTGGCTACAAGGTTACCATTGGTCCTATCTATCGGCCCAGGTCACCAAATGGTTCACTCCGCCCTCCTCCTCACCTACCCTATGGGTACAGCTCAAAACTGAAGTTCTACAAGGCATCTCCCCTAGCCTGTTATTAACAAATGACCCTCTACCCCCAATAATCTCATTCCGGTAATGGCTGAGACTAGGAATGCATGGTTCAGGCTTATGGCTGCAGCCAGGACAATGAAGGCAGCACGACCATTGCCACTCCAGTACCTTAGTCTCTGGCAGAACTGGCTTCTGGCTGTTGATAACAAGTCCCTTTATTGGCCATTATGGGAAAAAAAGGGGATTCGAATTGTCCAGGATTTATTTATGCCTAATTCCTCTACATTTATGTCATTCGACAAGTTAAAAACTCATTACTCTCTCCAGTCTAAAGACTTCTGGAGATATCTGCAACTTCATAGCATAGTGCAATCCCTTAAGCTGACACACCTCTCTGACCCTAAATGGCACTGGTTATCCACCCTGCATCTAAAATCCCCCCTTGGGGTTAGCTGGGCAGTTCTTCTGTACCTAGTGGGAGGCACAGCCTGACCACACAGAACCCTGCAGAGTTGCATAGAGTCATGCTATAAATCATCCTATTATGCCAGAGGCATGGTCTCGAAGCCTGCACCTAGCCCATTCTGCCTATAAAGATGTTAGGAGCCAGCTAATCCCATTTAAGATTCTTCTTCATTGGTATCGCACTCCAGCCGCTTTTCATACGTGGGGCATTCTTCTGCATGTGGAGTGCTGAAGATGTCGGCAAAGCCCAGCCCATATTTTGCATCTCTTGTGGCAATGCCCTGCCCTGGTCCCTTTCTGGTCAACTGTGGCACTGGACTGCTCTGGGGTGCTGGGGCAACCTATTGACCTCTCCAACCCTATGCTCCTTTTGGGAGACCTTACTCCCCTAGGCCAGCTATCACCGGCACACAGGCACTGAATCTTAATAGCCCTATTGGAGGCCAAAAGGCTCCTATTACTGACCTGGAGGCAGACCTTACCTCCCACCATCTCCTCATGGCATTCCGCCCTGGCCAGGTTTGCTACTTTTGAAAGGCTCACTTATGCTAATAGAGGGCAGCCCTTGTAGTATCACAAATGGGAGGCATACCTTAACTCCCCTCTCTGCAGGGCTCCACTCCCTCCTACATGTAATCCCCCCATCTAAAGATTTTACCCCCCATGGTTTATCTTATGGATAGCACTGCTCCTGTGAACCTGATGAAGATTACCTCTGGCTCACTCTGAGTTCTAGTGCTCACCTATGCCTTCTCCTTTCTTTACCTCCCTCTTCTCCTCCCATGGCCAATTTGCCTCTCTATGCCTCTTCATACATTGCCAGTTGAGAGATCTGGATTCTCATATACATTGGTCGGTATGTATCAGCTTTTATATTCTCTTCCCTACAGGGGTTCCTACAATACTAAGTGGTTGTCTATAGCTTTGAGGCTACAAGGTTTTAGGACTGTGCATGATTGTAACTTTGACACTTACAGACTTATAGTTATCATTCTGTAAAAATCTTAAGACATGTTTCAGCTGGATTGTTTGTTTCAAGTGTGCCATACACTAATCAAAGTGTGTATGTATTCTCCTGTTATTGGACTACAATAAATAAATACAAATTATTCTATGATTAAAAATTTTTTTTTTCCAAAAACAAAGTTCTGAATAAATATGATTTGATCATACAATGAGGGCAAAAATAGATTGTTGGAAATTTAGGGTCAAAATGTCAGAGCCCACTGAAAATGCAGTATTGCCTCTTAGCTGGCCTATCCTGAGTGAAAAATAGTAAAAATGGGTAAAAGCAGGACCCTCGCCCTCCAAAAATGAGATATTGCATCTCCACTGTGCTGTTCTCGGCAAATGCATTCTAAAAACTTGTATAGGCAGGACACCACTGAAAATGAGATATTTGCCTCTTCACTGAGATATCCTGGATAAATATATTGAAAAAATGTGTTATCACAGGACTCTAGTGAAAAAAAGATATTGCATTCTATCTGGTCTTTCCTGGGTAAATGTATAGTTAAAATTTGTAAAAGCAGGACCCCAGTACAGCAGAACCCCACTGAAATGTGCATCTACATGCATGCTGTTCTGTCCTGGGATAACTACATTCTAAAAGCTGGACAATGCTGAAAAAGAGAAATTGCCTCTCAGCTGGGCTATCCTGGGTAAATACAATATAAAAATGGGTAAAAGCAGGACCCCATCAAAAACAAAAACAATTGTTGCATCTAAGCAAATCTGTCCTGGAAAAAAACATTGTAAAAGTACTCCAAACACCTGGCCTGTAGCTGTTTGGAATATTCCCTGGTGGTCTAGTGGTCACGCAACAAGGGCATCCAACCCCCTCCCAACCCACCTGCTCAAGACCCTCTTTCCAGTACCTCCCTTATCCCAGTCACATAAGCTGAACGACGGCAATAGTGATGGCAACTGGCACAGCCCTCCTCTCACAATCTTGACTGGTTGCTGTCTGTCAATGAGCAATCATGAATATTGTACTAAGCTGTTTCTACAGTACTCACAATCACTTGCTGACAATCAGATGACTGTTCTACAGTAATCATGATCGCTCCCTGACAGTCAGATTTTGGCTGGCCAAGGTAGTGAGCAAAAGGCTGTGCCAATCACCGTCACTACTGCCAAAGTTCAGCTTAGGTAATAATAATAATAGTAATAACAATAACTTTATTTATATAGCCCAATTCATAAATATCAAAGTGCTTTACAATAAAACACCATAAAAGCAATATAAAACCATAAATAAACAAATACGGTAATAGCGGCAGAAAACGTACATCAAATTATGAAAATGCAAGCCTGAATAAATACGATTTCAGTGAGGCTTTAAAGCTCTCCACAGTTAGGCACTCCCTAACCCAATGAGTTAGAGAATTCCACAGGGTAGGAGCTGCATAGGAAAATGCACGAACCCCAGATGTCTTTAGCCACACCCTGGAAATCTCTAGCAATCCCTCGTCGGTGGAGTGGTGCAGACAGGAGGGGCAGTAGGGGCGCAGAAGCTCTTGCAGGTAGAAAGGTCCCAGTACGTGTAGGGCTTTATAGGTCAGTAAGCCGACCTTAAAGGTAATCCTCCACTGAACTAGCAGCCAATGCAGCTTGCACAGCACAGGTGTAATATGGCTAGATCGTGAAAGCCCAGTTAGTAACCTGTCTGCTGCATTCTGCACTAGCTGCAGATGGTGGATATCAACCCCCAGAAGCTCTAGGTACAGGGAGTTACACTAATCCAAGCAAGAGGTCACAAAGGCATGGACCAATGTTGGGAGATCATCAGACAGAACCAGGTGCCTAATCCAGGTGCTATTCCTCAGATGGCAAAATGAGGTCTTGACAACAAACGACACCTGAGATTTCAGGGTCAGCCCCTCATCAAAAATAACACCCAGACATCACACCTGTTCAGAGACCATCAGCTGGCAGCCACCCAATACAAGACCAGTTGCCTGCTCAGCTGAAGACTCCTCTCCTCGATGACCCGGTTCCACAACTAACACCTTAATCTTGTCAGAATTCAGCTTCAATCAGTTGGCACTCATTCAGTCTTGGATCTCGGATAGGAAGTTGTTAAATGCTGAGAACGCTATGTCCTGTCCAGGTACAAAGGACATGTACAGTTGAGTATCATCTGCATAGCAGTGAAAATTCAGCTTGTACCACCTTACAATGTCCCCCAGTGGCAACATTTACACTGCAAACAACAAGGAAGACAGCACAGAGCCCTGTGGGACCCCACATGGCAGGGAGAAAGTGTTGGGAGAATAAATCACCAATGCAACTCTCTGAAACCTGCCTGTGAGGAAGGACTTCAACCATCTGAGGACCATACCCGACAGTCCATAGATCACCCACAGGTGCTCCAGCAGAATTCCATGATCCATGGTTTAAAATGCCACAGAGAGATCCAGGAGAACCAAGATTGAACGACTCCTCTGGTCTCTTGCTATGAGAAGGTCATTGAGCACCAGGACAAGAGCAGTCTCAGTACTATGCCTCTTCCTGAATCCTGACTGGAAGGGTTCATAGATGTCATAGATGGCAAGATGGTCTTCAAGCTGCAGCGTGACCACCTTCTCACAGAAAGGTAACCTGGGCAATGGGGTGATATGCAGGGTGGAGGGTCCATAGCAGTTGGGTCAGGAGGAGGTCAGATGTGCTTATGGGTGGGGGAACCACTAGACCACCAGAAATATTCAAGGCAGCTACAAAATGGGTGATGGGTGGTTGGGGTATCACTAGACCACCATGAATATTAAAGACAGCTTCACAATGGGGGATTAAGGGGTCGGGAACCACTAAACTCTCTGCAATAGTCAAGGTGGCTACAGGATAGGCCCTTGGGGGTGCTATACATGCATATTAATGAGTCCATAATTGGCATGTGATTGACCCATAACAGCTTCCATGTCCAATGGGCTTATTAGGACCAGTATTGTAGTGGGAGGCAGTATAGTACAGTGGTTTACGGCTCTGAGCTGCAAATCTGGAGACATGGGTTTGAATCCCACAGCCCCCACTTGCATATACTGTGTGATCCTGAGCAAGTCACTGAACTTCCCTGTGCTCCCAGGTTGCACCTGTAAAAAAACTTTCAGCTTAGTGTGTCTCACCTGGTTAAACAATTGAAAAAAAAAAGAAAATTAGCATGTTAGGGCTAAATATGGCCCACCAGAGCTCTGGCACTATCTCATTTGGGCCACAAAAACTCCATTTGACTCCTGTAGGCCATATTCAGTTTGGGGCTGTGTCAGTATACCACAGCACCCCATATTTAGTTAGTGCACCCTAGTATGCTCCAGTCAGAATGCAGCAATTGTATGAATTCTGCCCCAGAGCTGGCCCTGTGCTAATTGCTGTACAGTGCACAATGCTGGCTTCAAATATAGGGGTCTATATCCCTTAGCCCAGCGGAACCCAAAGTCCATGAAACAATGGTGACTGGGGTTAAGAAAGGTTTGCCCATAGACTCAAGACACTGTTGTTCTACTTGTAACAGCATGCAAGCAAACATGTTTGGCATTGACAAATGCTTGTTGAAAATGGGCTACTGGGTGAGCATGAAAATGATTGGGTTATACTAAAAATGAAGGCATATAGTACATCAAAACTGGAAATAAAGAAAATGCAGAACGATTCAGACAGGTTTTGGAAATGGGAGCAACATGGCAGATGAACTTCAGCATTGAGAAATGCAAGGTGCTGTATTCAGGAAAAATGCACATGGATGAAAAATACTACCTGAATGGCATGAATGTTATTGAAATACATCAGGGAAAAAACTTGATAGTACTGATCTGTAACAACTTTAAGTGGGAGCAGCAGTGTTAACCAACAGCTACAGGAGCAAAGTAAACAAAACCATGGAATGCATTAAAAGAAACTTCATAAGGAGGAGAAGGAGGAATTAGCTGCTAGTGGAGGACTCCATTGTTAGGTGGATAGAGTTGGGAGCGGGGGGAGGAAAGGAGAGAGAGGTGAAGAGCTTGGACTTGACGGAATGGAAAGCATATCCAGAGAATTGCTAGGGCAGCAGGGGATGTGAGGGAACTAGACTTCATTGTCCACCTGAGGACAAATGACCTGGCAAGGGACAGGGTAGTGGTAGTACAGGTGAACGTCAAGGAATTGGGGAGGGGTCTTAAGTAGGTAGCAAGCACTCTGACTTATTCTGAGGTGTTACCTTTGTACGACTGGGAAGATGCAAGGTGTCTCCGCACCAGGGCATTTAATGACTGGTCGAAAGCATAGTGCATGGAGGAGGGCTTCAGCTACATTGGGGACTGGATGTCAGCCTGGTATGCTCTTTGATTCAAAACCTAGGATCAGAACCTGCTCCCCACAGCTAACCATCAATAGCCAGGATGGCTCTCATTTCAATGGGGTAGAATCCTTTAAGTATCTTGGAGTGTCCCTTGACCCCGCCTTGGATCTCAACTTACATTTGTCTAAAATCACCAGAGCTGTCAATACAAAATCTGGGCTCACCTACAAGATCAGGCATAATCTCACCACTGCTGCTAAACTGGAAATTGTCCAGGGAGTCTTCCAGCCAAGCCTTGCTCACGGGCTAGTAGCATGTCAGGAGACCAATAAAAAATTAATGAACAAATGGAACATCTGTTACAATAACATCTGTCAATTTGCTTTATCTGTGCTCAAAATTACGCACCACTGCTCACTTTACTCCAGTTTTGGATGGCTCTCACATCACCATTTTGGAGATATACCACTTGATGCTTCATTTATAAGATCTCAAACTCTGGTACACCAGCCACTTTGGCCAGCATGTTCAAATTGGGTACTTTTGCATACCCCCTGAGATTGAATGACATGTCCTTCTTGGCTGTACTCAAATGTGCAACAAAAATGGGAGAAAGTGCTTTCTCAACATTCTCTCCCAAACTTTGGTACTCTCCTCCTCCAGACCTAAGGCTCTCTCCATCACACATGTCTTCAAGAAGGAACTCCATAAGTTTTTTTTTATGTGCAATGATAAATGCTCTTGTTGCTGACTCTGGCCCCCTCCACATGACAAAGTGTTCTAAAATTATTCTACTGCTATGCACTTTATTGTAACTGTTTATGTCTGTGTGTTCTGGGCCTAATTGTATCCTTCCTGTTAATCATTCTTGTCCTGATGTCTTCCTCTGGAATCTGATTGTATCATCTTGTTTTGACCCTTATAACTGTCTGTAATGCTGTACCACAGTTAAATTCTCTGTTCTGTAATGTATTGCCATAGCACTGCTGTACCATAGTTAAATGCTCTGTACTGTAAAGTATTTTGAGGTCATGTATTACTTTATCAACCTCATAAGCTCTGCTTTGAAATGTGCTCTGAAATGAATTTTCACCATGTGACTTCTGTCACCATGTCTGTAACCCTCCCGGGCTGTGCCTGAAAATGGGCAATTCTAATGTCTAGCGCATCTACACAGTAAACAAAAACTAAATAAATAAAATAAATGGTAGAATATGAGCCTTTATGAGGGAGATGGACTACCTCTTTCTGGGAAGGTGACTACAGTCCTTGGTAGGAGGTTTAAATGCTACTTTTATGTGCATTTAAAGTAGCCTGGTGGAGACAATAAAACAAAGGTAGGCAAAAAGTGTCCCCTCAGATGATGGATCAGCAGGGAGGGAATACCCAGGGGGAGAAAACTAACCTAGGACAGGGGCACAGAAAGTTAAGGATTGGGACAAGACAAAAGAAAAGAAGATAAAACTCAGATAAGTGAGGGTAGAGGATTTAAGGATACACTGAATATGTACATTAAAAAGGTAGAAGGAAAGTCAGGGGGAGCTTCAGGGAAAAACATAATCAGGAATGGGAGGAGGAAGTGTGGCAGCAGGCAAGGGGAAAGGAATGTGTGGAGAGCCATGTGTACCAATGCAAGGAGTCTTGGAAACAAAATTCCATAACTGGAAGCCATCATGGTGGAAGTTGACCTGTTTTTAGTTGCCATTATGGAGTCATAGTGCACTGAGCACCATGGCTGGGACATGGCGATAACAGGCTCCTCTGTGTTCAAGAGACACAGGAAAGCGAGGAGGGAAAGAGGGGGTTGTTTTATATGTGACAGAAGCAACCAAGGCCATGGAGGTACAAGGGCACCAGAAGGAAAAGGAAGTCCTTGAGGTGCTGTGCATAACCCTGGAGAAAGGCTTCAGGGTCACTGTCCATACCTGTGTTTTGTACAGGCCTCCAGCACAGGGGGAGGAGTTAGATACAGCACTTGGGGAAGCCATCATCAGAACTGTGAGTAACAGAAAGGTGCTGCTAGCTGGTGACTTCAGCCTCAAGATGTAGAGTGGAGCTTTCCAGCTGCAGCTTCAGCAAGAAGTAGGGCCATCCATTACACCCTAAAAGGGGGATGTTTCAGGCAGCTAGGCAAAGAGTCCACTATGGATGGGTTGTGCTGGACCTGCTGCTTAAAACGAGGACAGCATTGTGGACATCACTGTGGGTAGCTCCTCAGGTACCAGTGATCACAGTATAGTGTGGTTTAACATTAAGACACAGGCTAACCACATGAGAACAACGGTACTGGACTTTAGGAGCGTAGATTTTAAAGAACTGGGAAACTGCCTCAGAAACTGCTTTGAAGGGAGGATTGCTGCAGGAGGGTGAAGGTACAGTAGGCAAAAGTAAGGGAGGCAATAACTAAAGCAACTAAATTCTTCATGAAGGAAGTGAGTGCAAGCAGAAGATAAAAAAGTTCAATAAAGTTTGCTATTTAAAATAAGAAGGTAAAAGAGACAGTTATGATGACATTCAGGAGGTATAAGAGGACACAGAGGAAGGAGGATAGGGAGGTATACTTAGTAAAGCAGAGGGAAGAAGGCAAGGTGGTGAACAGAGTTGAGTGTAAGTTGCAAATTTCTCTTTTGTGAAACTTTCATGAAATTTTGTAAATTTTGTGAAATTTTCTGAACATCCATCTTTGGTGAAATCAGAATCTTCTGAATGTGTTTGGCAAATTTTCATCCTGTTCCATGGAATTCTAGACTTCAGCAAGGCATTTGACTCTGTTCTTCATGTGGGCCTGTTGGATAAGCTGGGAGAAATGGGGGTGGGGAACCAGATGATCAGATGGATAGGCAATTGGCTCCAGAACCGGATCCAGAGGGTCGTAGTTGGCGGGATAGTCTCATTCCCAAGGAGGGTCATTAGTGGGGTCCCACAGGGATCAGTTCTTGGGCCCTTCCTGTTCAACACCTACGTCTCTGACATAAGAACAGGTATCAGGAGTGAGATGAGTCTCTTTGCGGATGACTCAAAACTGGGGGCGGTGGTGGATGAGGAGATGGGGAGGGTGGCCCTACTGGGGGACCTTGAGGCTCTGGAAAGATGGTCTAGAAAGTGGAAGCTGAGGTTCAATGCAGGGAAATGCAAGGTACTGCACCTGGGGGCCAGAAACCTGGGCCAAGTGTATACCTGGGGGGGGGGATGCTACAAGTCTCGATGGCTGACAGGGACCTGGGGGTGGTGGTGGATGTCAAGATGAACAACTCGGAGACTTGTAGGAGGGCATCAGCCAAGGCCAACAGGATGCTGGGATGCATCGTTAGGGGGATCACCTCCAGAAGGAGAGAAGTGATACTCCCTCTGTATAACTGCTTGGTGAGGCTGCACCTCGAGTACTGCGTGCAGTTTTGGAGGCCACACTTAAAGAGGGATATTAAACTCCTGGAGAGGGTCCAGAGGAGGGCAACCAAAATGGTTTGGGACTTGGGGGACAGGACCTATAAGGTGAGGCTCAAAGAGCTAAATATGCACACATTGGAAGAGAGAAGGGACCGGGGAAACATGATAGAGGTCTTCAGGTACATGAAGGGGGTAAATAGGGGAGGAACAGTCAGGGTGCTTCGAAGGAAGGAGGAGGGGGCCACTAGAGGCCATGAGTGGAAGATGGAGGGGGGAAGATTCAGGAAAGAAAGGAGGAGGTGCTACTTCACTGAGAGGGTGGTGGAGCCATGGAATGCGCTGCCTAGGGGGCTGGTGGAGGCAGAGATGGTGGAGGTGTTCAAGAGGGGGTGGGACAGGTACAGGGGAAGGGTTCTGGAAGCAAAATCCAATGCAGCAAGAATATCCGGAACTGGGAAGGGAGAAGCCAGAGAAGGCAAGGGGGACAGCAAGGTCAGCTACCAGGGTCGGAGCTGACCAAATGAGCAGACGAGAAAGACCGTTAGGCCTATTCTGCTGGCATTTTAGTATGTTAGTATGAATATTCTGGCTGAATTTTGGAATAATACACATGAACTGTGGAATGACGGTTCTGAAGAATTCCATTTAATACAGTAAGCTACAATACATGTACAGTAATTATTCTGCAGTTCAGTAATCAGTTATGTATAATTTCTTTCTGCAGTTTAATACATTAATCCACAGTTCATACATTCATTCCACACCTCAGTGACTCATCAAACTGCAGAATAAATGTATGAATTGCAGATTAGGATCATACTAAGGATCATACTAACCATACTAAGGTGGTAGGGAGCAATAAGGCTGGTGTGCCTGTATTGCTCCAAGTGAGTAATAATAGCTTAATCCTGGTTCGCTAAGCATGTATCTATCTAACCTATTTTTGAATTCTGCCTTTGATTTGCTCGATATAACCTGAAAGGGTAGCTGATTCCAGACATTAACCCACACATTAGGTAAAAAAATACTCTCTTCTGGTGGTTCTAAAAGCTTCTCCCTTTAATTGGAGTGGATGTCCTCTGGTAGTAATAGTAGTTTGTTTAAAGTTGAAATTAACATCCAGTATCAAATATGGGTCCTGCATACTATGAAAAAGAGTTAATAGATCACCATGTAATAGTCGTTGCTCGAGGGGCAGTAAAGTGAGTTGCTTAAGTCTTAATTCATATGAATGTTCACCGATATAGAAAATTGCTTGGGTTGCTTTTCTTTCTATTTTTTCAACCTGCATAATATATTTACACTTATATGGACACCATACAGGGGCTGCATAGTCAAGTATTGGCTGCATGTATGCTCTGTAAAGGGGAAGTATCACAGATACATCCCCTAGAATGTACAGTGAAGCCCATCAGGATGAAGTGCAGTGTGACAGGTTTACTACATGACAAAAGGGATTAACTCCCATTGAAACTGCTTTGTTTACTGCAGTAACTCTACTGTAGAATTATGCAGTGCTGTGCTTCATCCTAGTGGGCTTCACTGTAAGTGCCTCTTGATGGCGCCAAGTGCTCTGTTTGCTCTGCTGACAGCAGTATTTGTCTGAGTACTTATATCAAAGATGTCATTAATAACACCCAGGTCCTTCTCATTTGGGAAATGTGTCAACAGGTTATTACACAGTGTATATGGGAATATTTCATTCTTGCAATCTAGATGCATCACTTTGCTCTTTTCAGTATTAAATTTCATCTCCCATCTTGAAGACCACGTTGTTAGTGTATCTATGTCATTCTGAATGAATCCATGTTAAACTTCAGTATGGAAATGTCCCCCAATTTTGTGTCCTCAGCATATTTTACTATCCATGACAAAAGATAACTAAATCAGAATTGAAAATATTAAAAAGTAATGGCCCCAGAATCAACCCCTGAGGAACACTGCTAGTCACATTGGGTCTAGAGGAAGAAAATCCCCAAGAGGAAATGCTCTGATGTCAATCTTTAAGCCAGTCATTAACCATTTAATAATTCTTTTATTGATATTTGTTTCAGATAGTTTATGAATTATGGCCCAATGTGGCACAAGGCCAAAAGCCTTGGATAAGTTTAGGTATATAATATCATATGGAATACCACAAGCTAATGATCTGCTAATTTTTTCATAGAAGTTTAGAATGTTTTGATGCATGATTTACTGGAGGTAAAACCATGTTGTTCAGTGTCTGGATTTACAGATAAATTAATCCGATTTTTTATTATACCTTCTAAGATTTTACATGGAATAGAAATATGACTTACTGGTCTGTAGTTGGTCTGCACTTGTTTAGATCAGACCTATTATCTTTTTTGTAAAACGGTGACACATTCACCAATTTCCAGTCCTCTGGGACCTGTCCATTAATAATGGAAGTCTAAAATATTATCTAAAGCGGCACAATGATACTTTCACAAGATAATTTAAGCATTCTAGCAGTAATGTTGTCAGGTCCTTGAGCTGAAACTATTTTTAACTTTTCAATGCCATTTTTGATTTCTTCAGAAGTTACATGGATTAAAGGAGAGTCAGGTGTATTTACAGGTAGTATTGGTCTAGATTTACTAGTAAAGATTTAGCAAACATTGGCATTAAAAGCATTTGTCATCTCTGGACCAATGGAGTGTTTTTCGTTCTGTAAAGTAGAGATGTTAACTGTAAAATGCTTTACTGTTGTTTTTGTTTGTTTCCTGGGCCAACATAACCTCCATATTTTGTTTAGCATTTCTGATTGTATGTTTAGTCTTTTTAATAAGGACTTATATTTGTCCCATGAAATGGCAGATTTATATTTAAGACATTTTTATGTGCCCAGTTTTTTTTAATAATCATGGATTTGACTTTAAATGTTAACCATTTTGACCTTGTCCTGCTTATAGTATACTTACTGAGTTTAAGGTTGTGTGTGCGTTAAATACTTGGTTTAAGGTGTTTTTAAATTCTAACCACATTTTGTTTACATTTTTATTTATCCATACCCTATTATAGTCTATTTTATTTAGTGCATTTTTTATACCTCATTTATCTACTTTGGAGTATAAAAATACCTTAGCTAACTCTTTCATTTTCTGTTTATTTTGAGTTTCAAAACTAAACGCTTATAAACACAAACCAGCACCTGAGAGATGCAGGTGATTATGCAGCAGGAACAATCTATACATGGCAGGGCACTAAGAGGACAACCAACACTACTAGAGGAAGGAACACAGCATTTCAGGCAGATGAGCTAGATATTTCATCTGGGCCTGATAGTGACTATGGAGAGGAACCCAATAGAAATCAGCAAGGTAATACTAATTTTCTAGAAAGGGGGTTGGATATACTGGACCCAGACCCATTAGACAGAGTGAGAGAAAGAGAACCAGGAGAGGGTGGGGTTAGAACAAATGAGAGCTCCTCAACAGGAGGAAGCAGGAGGAGAAACTCGCAGAGGCGGCAGAACTGGAGAACAGTTTGTAGGTCACTGAGAATAAGAAACCCCAACTGGAGGTCATAAACCTCATTAATACACAACTCACCCCTACACAAGAAAGGGAACTGCATAAATCATTGACTTTTGTACCCACTAATCAGGTTAACCCATTTCAAGTAGAAGTAGATCTATTCCTCATTTTTGAAGGCTGCAACTCAAAGATTTTTTTAATAACAACCTCACTCCTTCTGTCAACTCTCAAGATACTGTTCAGAGTTAATGAACCACCCAGTTTATGAAATCCTCCTCTCCCCCCATAATAATCCAATCCTTACAACTTTCTGTAATCTGATAACACATGACATACACAATTTTATTAAAAAGCAGAAAAATGTCAAGATAAACCAGAATATTACACAGAAAGAAAGAAATGCTATTAAAGAACTTAATGAAAAAAGTGAATTTGTCATTAAACAAGTAGACAAGGTGGAACTGTTGTGGTATGGGGTCGAGAGAAATATATGATTGTGGCTGACAGACAATTGTCTAATGAGACATTTTACACTAAGCTCCCCAAAGACCCAAACAAGGAATTTTTTTATATGCAATTTATGCTTCTCACCCTAGCCTGCCCCCCCAGCCCCGTTACCCCAGTATCACCGGGACATACCTTCTCAACTTCACCCGATCACCAGGTGCACAGCCTGTGGAGGGTCAGTTGTGACCTGCAGCTAGGATTATTTCTACCATTTTTTCCCTGGCTCCCAGACCCACTGTGAAGATGAAGTACCACCTACAGAGTTCATTATAGATCTAGCCAGGTTTGTGCTTGAAGCTAACCACTTCATGTTTGGAAATTGCTACTATGTGCAATGTAAAGGCACAGCCATGGGCACAACCTTTGCCCCCAATCTGGCAAGTCTCTACATGGGTGAATGGGAGGAGCAGTTAATCTATGCTGCCCACACAAATCCATTTTTTGATCATATAAAACTTTGAAAAAGGTACATAGATGACTGTCTCCTCACATGGAAAGATTATGACTGTGAACTGTAGAATTTTATGGAATACATTAACTCCACCAGCAGTCACCTTAAATTTACACTTTGGGCAGACCTTAAAGATATTGCATTCCTGGACATAACTATTTTCAAAGAAGAAAAAAGGCTAGATTCCTGCCTTTATAGGAAACCACTTTCCAGGAATACTTTACAGGTGAGAGACACTTGCCATCCTCACTCAATCACTGGCAATATTCTGAAAGGCCAGTACACCAGACTGAGAAGAATATGTTCAATCAATGGAGGTTTTAAGACAGCAAGCAAATACCTTACTAGGTATTTTCTTAAGAGAGGGTATATGGCACCTATTCTTTTAGATGCCCTTAACAAATCTAAGAACTTAGATCAAGCAATTTTATTGCAAAGAAAGGATACCCCTCAAAACAAAGACAGACCAATCTTTGTAACACAGTTCAACCCTTTGGCCCCTTAGATTGGATCAGTCATTAAAAACACTGTGTAATACTAAAATCAGATGCTCACTTGAACTGTACTGTATCTCTACACAATCCCCAGGATCACATACCTCAGGGGTAAAAATTTGAAAAGACTATATGGTACATCCAGCTCTTCCCCATCCCAGATGAGAGATCTTGGCTCCAAAAAAACCCAAGTGGCAACCTTTGCTGCAGCCAGTGTGTACATTGTTCTAATGCATGCAATACCCACACATTCAACCACCCCATGTCAGGAGAAAAGTTTGATATTAATGGGTTTATCAACTGCAGTATGACAGGGGTAATTTATATGTTATCCTTCCCCTGTGGCATGCACTATGTGAGACAAACCAAAAAAGCCCTAAAAACTAGGGTGGGGGAACACCAGAAACTCTAACTTTGATCATACCATGACAAAACACTGTTATGAATCCTGCCATAGGTCTGCAGCCTCACTGAAGTTTGTGGGGATTGAAAAGATAGATTTGGCACCAAGAGGTGATGACCCAATTAAAAAAAATTCTACAAAGAGAAGCATTTTGGATTTTCACGCTAAACACTATGGCCCCATTTGGACTAAATGATGATATCCACCTGTATAGTTATTATGAATGAAGTTCGGCTGTGTTACATATTTAATAAATCACCTGTATAGGCATGACTTGCTGGCTCTGCCTATGAAGACTCTATGGCAACAAGACTTGCAGGCTCTGCTGCCAGACCATCTATGATAGCCCTAAGAGGTATGACATGATGGCTGTACCTTGAAATTGTATTTAGTAATCAAATAAGACCCGCTGGCTTTGCCTGTCAAACATTCGATTCTCTAACACCACTGGCATGACTTGACAGCTCAACTCTGTTTTTTCATTTGGAATAATACATAAGGGCATGATCTGCAGGGTCTGCTTCACATGTTTTTCCCACTATGCAATGTAACAACTCTTTCATTCATTATCAGAATACCTTGCACAGTCTTGAGGACATTTTTATTAATTCATGACCTCCTGTTGCATCTTTAACCTCATCTGATATTTCCAAAGACTAACAGCACACATATTATTCTGGCTCTAGGCATGACTTGTCAGCTCTGCCTAGACACATTTCAATCCCAGTTTTACATCCATTAACAGTCTTTTTCACATCATGGATTTTATGTGATCTGGCTCTATTACAGATCATTATGAAGATCAAGTAATACAACTTTAGTGGCTTCCTGTTTGTTATCTGACTGCACAAGTACTGCTCATGACTGACCCCTCTGAGCTGTATTGACCTCCCCATAACTTATTTAACAGCAGTTTTTATCTATTTTTCCTTGGCCATTTTTTAGAGCAGTGTATTTTTTTGTGTGTTTTCTTTTGTTTTTTTCAAAAAATAAAAAAAAGTTAATAAAAAAAAAACCTCATTCATTTATGAGGTATACCACTGTAAGTGGAACATTTTTAATGTCAGTAAAGACTGGTGAGAATTATGCTCTGAAGATGACACACACTGTCGCTATGTAAGCACATAATCCATGCACCTGTTGAGGCACCTACTGATGTGCAGAGTGTTTGGAACTGTGAGATACTGCATTTTGTTTTTTCATCTTATGGCTTTTTGTCAAGGCTATAGATGAACTTTTCTCCTGTGAAACGTCTTACTTTTGTTTATGAAACTTGGATGCTAAAGCTCTGTTTCTGTGGCTTTGGAAGCCAGTGTAGGCATTAGGCTGATTTTTTCCAAGTTTACAGCACAAAGTTTACACCAGGAACTGATCTTTATCACACAGCATGCATTGGATGACAGGCACACCCATTTTAGGTGAGCTGTTTTTCAGTTATACTCATCTACTCTGTTGGCTGATTCACTTGTCTAGACTTAATAGTCATAAGTGTTTTTTCGATATCTGTGCTGACCTCCCCACTTTCTAGTGGGACATTGTGTGTTTTGTTTACTATTTTACACTCCAAGGTATCGTGCACCCAATGTCTAGTGTGAGAGCCTCCAAGCCTCTTTTCTCTGCAGGATTTTGTACGTGTTAAATCAAAATTAGCTGATCAGTTATGAATACAATATGTTTTCCTGTTATGTTTTGAGCAGTATTATCCTTCCAGTTAACATCACCAAGAATTAAATCTCCCAGGAGCAGTAAGTCTCCTAATTCTCTAGCTTTCTTGATTTTAGAGAATATCTCAAAACTGATATCAGAACTTGTGTCTGGTGGCCTGTAGCAGACTCTGATTATAATTAGAGAGGCGAATGCTGTAGTCAGATGGACCCAGATGGTTCCTGTTAATGCACTACATTTAATTTTATGAGATATTTTGAGTGTTTTTAACTTCTCATTTATAAATAAAGTGACCACCCACCTCATCTATTAGACCTGTCAAGGTGAAATAGGTTGTATCCTTGTATAGAGTTACCCCTTGTCACAGTTACAGTCCCACCAAGTTTCTGTAATGGTTATGGGATCAAAATGTTTGGTGTCATTCAATGCAGTTGGCTCATCCATCTTGTTTAATAAATTACTAGATTACTAGGTAATTTAGACAAAAGAAGGACATGGCCCATCGAGATTGTCTCCCACGAATGCGTGGGTATATTGGAGAGGATTATGACCAATTTAAATACTTGTCAAGCCTTGTTTTAAATATTTCAAAGTTTATGGCATCAACTACAGACTGTGGGAGAGAATTTTATTTTTTTGCAGAATGGATAGTAAAAAAGTGATCATGCTTCTTGGTATGAGCCTTTGGGATCAACAATTGTTATGTGATCCAAGATTTAGAGTACGATTTGAGAACCATAGCCCACATTGGGCTTGTAAGTCAGGATCAGTAATAAAGTTTGTGAAGTTGAAGTAAATCACCCCTCATCCTTCGTTCTTCTAAGGATACGAGTCCAGTTTTGTGTAACCTGAATTTGTATGATACATTTTTTATTGCAGGGATTAACTTAGTAACTCTGTGTTGAACCCATTCGATATGAGATATTTCACATTTTAAGTAAGGATTCCAAACTGGTGAATAGTAATCCAAATGTAGCCTAATGTAAGTTCTATAGAGAGGGATAATGCATTCTTTACTTCTGTTGACAAAGGAACGTTAAACACAGTTAAAAATGTTATTACTAGTTTGTATAATTTTCTTTGTGTAGTTCTGTTGATAATAAATTCTTAATAATAAACCCCAAATCCTTTTCCCTAGATACCACTTTGAGGTGATGGTTATCAATCGAATAGGTAACTTGTGGATTATTCCATCCCATATGTAAGACAACACATTTATCAAAGTTAAAATCCATTTTATTGTCTCTGGCCCATGTCTCAATTTGCTTAAGATCTTGCTGGTTGTTTTTCAGTTATGTCCACTTCACCCTCAATTTTTATATCATTAGCGGACTTACTTATGAAGTTAGTAGTATTATTATTTAAGTTGCTAATGAACAAATTAAACAGAGTGGGCCCCAAAACTGACCCCTGGGGAACACCATTGCTCACAACACCATGGTCAGATAGCTGTCTACCTACTCTAACCCTTTGGGTATGACCTGTTAGCCAATTGCCAACCCATCTAACTAAAGGTGGACTTAGACCAATGTTGGTTAATTTAATAAAAAGCTCCCGGTGAGGGACCTTATCAAAAGCTTTCTTGAAATCCAACAATATAACATCAACTGGGATTTTATTGTCAAGACTTGTTCCCATGACTTTATAGAAAGCTAAGAGACTGGTAGTACAAGATCATCCTTTAATGAAGCTATGCTGAGCATTATCGGTGAATTTTAGTGATGCAAGTTCAAGTTCGATTTTATTTTTGACCAGATGCTCCATACTCTTACTTATAACAGATGTGAGACTAATCAGTCTAAAGTTGGATACATTATCCCTAGGACCCTTTTTATGGATTGGGACTACGCTAGAGTTACACCAGTCCTGAGGAATCTGACCAGTAGAGATTGATTTATTAAATATTAGAATTAGTGGGTTTAACACACTATTTATTACTTCCTTAAGTAGATTAGGACTAATTAGGTCCGGACCAGAGGAAGTGCTAGTTCTAAGTTTGTTGAGTACAGTTACTACTTCATCACTAGAGAATATGATATTATACTCAATATTACCAGTGTCTGGACCAGGGCTATTATCATTAGTATTATAAACTGAACAGAAATAATGGTTGAATTCTTGCACAATGATAATATCATCTGAAATTATAACATCTGCTACAGTTATTGGCCCCAATTGTTGAATATTGTTTTTTTCCTTTTTCATTGACATAAGTGTAAATGTTTTTAGGGTTACCTTAAGTGTGCACTATTATAAATTCCACTTGGGCCCTTGTTTACATTGATCATATTTTTTAGAATCTTCAGCTCTCTTTTATATTTAATAAAATCTTCTGGTTTGTTCCTAATTTTTAGTAGTTTGTATGCTTTTTCTTTAACCTTTATCTTTTTTTTTATTGATTTGGATAACCATAACTGAATTCTACCTTTTTTGTTATATGTAGCAATTAAAGGTATGTACAAAGATTCTGCATTGAAAATGTGTTTTTTATAAATATTCCAGCACTCATTAGTAGATGCATCCTGGAATTCAATATCCCATTTAATACTGTCTAAGTATTGTTTTATCTGTGGATAATTTTCCCTATTACAGTTTTTAATTAGTTGTGGCTGGGTATGTATTCGGTGATCTGATTTTAAAGTAAATGATAAAATATTGTGGTCACTGCTCCCCAGTGGTGATATGACCTCAATATTGTTAATCAGACTATCATAATTTGTTAATATGAGATCTAAAATATTAGAACCTCTTGTTGGTTTGGTAACCAATTGGTCCAAACCCACTGAGGCAATGGAACTGGTAAAGGTATATTCAGAATAAATGAATCCTGATAAAGTGTCCCAGTTTATCCCAGGGTAGTTGAAATCTCCAAGAATAGTGACTTTCCCTTTTTTCTGCAAAATATGTTATCTCTGAGTTAATACAGTAGCTTCACACTATTCAATACATGCATTTGGGGGCTTATAACAATTACCCAGTATAACTTGTTTTTTCTTTCTGTTGACTGAGATTTGTACCCATGAACTTGCTTCCTCACAATTATTTGTGATTTGAGGGTAGACTTGATGAAATTCTAGGTTGTTTTTTATGTAAATATACACTCCTCCACCTCTTTTTCCCAAATGGTCTTGATGAATTAAATTAAAGCCATCTAGATTAGTAGACCATTTGCTAGATGTGTCCCACCATGTCGCAGGTATTGCTATAATATCCACTTTGTTTTGTAGTACTATGACATTCAGCACCACAAGTTTAATTGTGTTTAGGCTACTAGCATTTAGGCTCATTATTTTTAAACCTAGCCCTGATGAAACCTGACCTTTGATAGCAGGGGTAATGATACTATTAATTCCCCCTACACCCTACTTATTAGCTTAAATAATTTTTGATAGCAGATTTGATGTGTTTTCCCATCAAGTAATTACCTTGCTGACTCAAATGGAGTCCATCCCAGCTAAACAGATTGTTCTGCTGTTCAGATTCCTCCCAGTGTGTTAAACAATTATGTCCTTTTTGCAGGGTCCATTTATGAAGTGTCTTGCATTGACAAGTTACAATTAGTTTGTTTATTTGACAGGATAAATTTGACATGGCTATTATTGCATGAGTTGTTGGGCAAATTGCTCATAGTCAGACAAGGCGACAGCCCCTCACCAGTTAGTTTAAATTGACCGAGTCAAAATATTCAAGTATTTCCTTGTCCAGTTTTTGGCCCCTTTCTTATTTAAATGGCATGCAGTAGCACCTGGTGATTAAAGATAACTCTATGATCTATGAAACAAATATTTTCAGGTTTACACCAGTTTGCTAGCCTAGTGTTGATTCACTCGATAGTTTAACATGAAATAGTTTATTAAATTATTACCAGTTTACAATAACAAGAGAACAAACAATAAAGAACCAGGGTTGGATCATTTGATAATGAAAAAATAGAACTAATACATATATAAAACAAATAGTAATCAATCATCAATTCTACAAATGTATATAGCTGGAGGGATGCTGGGGTGAAAAGGGAGAGGTATCACCAGTAGTAAAAAGGAGGTGGTGATACCACTGTAAAGCAGGACCTCATCTGGAGTACTGTGTCTGGTTCTGGAGGTCACATCTCCAAAGGGACTTAGACAGAGTGGAAACACTCCAGAGAAGGCCAACAAAAATGGTGCAAGGACTGCACCAGAAATCATATGAAGAAAGACTGAAAGAACTCAATATGTATTCCCTGGAGGAAATGAGGGAGAGGGAGGATATGATAGAGACTTTCAAGTACCTCAAGGGGATAAACAAAATACAAGAAGGCAGCATCTTTCAGAAAATAAGATATGCAAGGATAAGGGGTCACAATATGAGGCTGGGGGGACTCAGGGGCAATATGAGAAGGTTTTTTTTATGGAAAGGTTGGTAGATGCATGGAACAGCCTCCCTGCAGAGGTTGTGGGGGCAAAAACAGTAGGAGAAATCAAGAATGCATGGGCTAGACAGAAGGGAACCCTAGTGATAGGAAAGAGAGGGTAAGCTACTGATCAATTAGGATCTGAAGTATATGCAGTACATAGCTAAATGGACAGATTGGGTGATCCAAACAGTCCTTATCTGCCATCAAATTTTATGTTTCTATATATATTTATCCCCTATGGGAATATTGAAGAGTAAATTCAATATATATACGATAATTCACTCAATAGTTAAATTTTTTTCAGTGCAGGCCCTGTGTACAAATAAAATTCCAGACACTACCACCCTGCAACCCTTTGATTTAATGTGTTACACAATGTTAGATGGTCATAGCAAATATCCTTCTCATGCATTTTTCCTATATCATTGATGCTCAGGTGTAGAATGTTTTCTGAGCCAATGGTGGTATTTCTTATTATTTTGCCCACTCTGTTTGATATGTCCCCAATTCTGAACCCAGGGAAGCAGAGCACTGATGTGGACTCATTATCATACCTACATATAGTGAAATGGGTATATGAATAATGGAATCTCCTATCACTATCTTGTTTCTTTAAGTTCTATGATTTATATATTTATTCTTTGGTAACTGCCTAAAGCCCACTAGGTACAAATACCTGTTTTCAGGGGTGAACTGGGAGCACTAGGGAGGTTAAGTGATTTGATCGGAGTCACACAGTATGCAAGTGGAGGTTGTGGGAATCAAACCCAGGTCTGCTGGATATACCAAGCTCATTCACAGGCTCGTTACTCTAACCTCTAAGCTATTCTGCCAGCCCCAATATTATCCTGGCTATACTGCCAGCACTATTAACTCATAAGTTGACATCACAAGCACAAATAGGTTTCTGCACAGCCTTTGAGTTTATATTACTGTCTCTAGATAGAGGCATATCCTGAACTCCATATCTGTTTACCAGGGAAATACAGTACAAGTCACATTAAACTGACTCACTAATGAGTTGGTTCAGCATTGTTTTTTATAGTTGGCAATACATTGGCAACTCATATTGCATTGTTTTTCAGTGCTTAACCAGCTCAAGAGTGATGTTTGCAAAATATTTTTGTAGCTCATTTGGAATGTACCTGTAGTCCCATCACATTGCAATGCAAAACTGAGTTTCAACTCTTAAGAAACAGTTTGTGCAGAGCTTTGTGCTGGATCCAGCAACACTTATGCAACTCAGTCAGAAATGCTAAACCAACTCATTGGTAGAACAGTTTAATGTGACTTGTACTGTATCTCCATGAATGATTAGGGCACATCTCCTTTTTTATGAGTTTAAAGTGGTCAACCTTATGCCATTCAGTCATATTGTCATTTATTAAAGCCCTAGCCATCATCTAGGTACCTTGTGTGGACTGGGTGGGCCAGGCAGTCCTTTTCTGCTGTCATGTTTCTATGCTTTATGTTTCTGTATTCTATATTATTCCTCTTGATATTTTTATTATGGGATTTGTTTCTAGACTCTGAGTAAATACATCGTCCTCTTCCTTATTTCTTTTGTTCCTGTCCCCCTGTGCTAGTTTTTTATTTATTTTTTTATTTTATTAAACTCTAGGATTACAAATACCTTTGAGCAGGAACTGCTCATTTACAAAGGTTCCATGCCAAAGGATATAGAGTAACACACATACAAAGGTCAACAATGGTTACAGTCTTAAAAATACAAAGATATCTAAGCATTTATTATACAGCCAAAAATGGAGAGAGACAACATAAGCCAGCTTCAGACAAGTTTCAGGGTGAACAGTATATAGTTAGTATAGGGTAGCAGGGAGTCAGAAAAAAGTAGGCAGGCTAAAGGACCATTGTCAGTGGATAGAGATGGGTGGCAAAAGTGTGAGGTGGATGGGCTGGATGGCCCCACATCTGAAAGTGCCATTAAAGAGCGGAGGGAGTGGGTGAGGCAGTGTGGTGTAGGGGGTAAGGTTTGAGAGTGTGGGAAACTGGTGCCAAGAAAGTGGAGCACTAAGGGAGATTACAGGTCACCTTTGACTAGGGTACAATGAGGAGGCAGTTACTTAAGAGAGGCAGTCACATTGAGTGGTAGAGGCGAGGAACAATCAGAGTTGCCTTTTAAAGGGACCAAGCATCGCAGTTGTAAGTGTTTCTTTGTTAAGGGTGTTGTACTACTGAAGACCCCCTGTGCATGAACAACCTCTGTCCCATTGTGGTCCGGCATCTGGGGACCTGGAAGCTTTGATATAGAACACTGCGTGAAAGCTGTGTACTGCTGTTGGCAGTAAGAAACTTTGCCACTCCTGATGGCATGAGCCTGAGGAGAACTTTTTTGGTTGACAAGCAGGTCTGGTATTGTATTCTACTAAGGAGTGGTAGCCATCCAGCCTCTGCGTACAGGTCACAGGTGTGTGTTAGGTGGGTGACACCCATTAGAAGCCTACAGGCCTAGTTGGGTAGTTTGCCTTTCATCTGTGCTAGTTGAGTAATTTGGTTGTCGGAGGAGATTGCTTATATAAAGGAAGCAATCTTACTGATTTCAGCATTTGCTTGGAGATTTTGCTTTTCTAATTTTAGAGATTGTATAGCCTCAATCATTAGATGATAGGCAATGCTTTTCCCACATGTAAAGCACTTGCTGATTTGGTACTGTGGTTTCAAAGAGTACATATGACATTTGTCACACTTAACTATAGGGCTGTTTATACTTAATGTGTTGAGCATTTTCTCAGTGTGCTCTGGTTCCTCCATTATACATATAAAGTTTATTAAAATACAAGGGAGTAACAGGGAGGCACCACAGTGGAAGCAAACAACCTAAACTATCCATTTTTTTTAATATATATTCAGACAAATTCAAGGATAATGGATCAAAGCTTTATGCTACCCTCTATCCTACAGCCTTCAATGCTGACTATTCTCTCAGCCACAGAAACACTACAGGAGTCAAACTACATACAGTGTGTACATGCAGAGTGTTTCAGAACTGGGGTAATTACAACAAGTCACCAACCATTTCAGTGGTTTGGCCCAGTAGTATTCAGGAAAAACTGCACAACTCCACTTCAGTATTACTTACCTAGTCAGTTCAATAATATGACAAATTCAAACCTACAGTCACCACAAACCACATATTAATCAGATTATTTACTTCCTAAAAGTTGCTACATATATTAATCAGATTGCAGCCAGTCACACTGAAAGCAAGATAGAAATACCTGGCCTGCTGTCCCGCAGTCCCCTCTAGACACACTAGGCCCATGCCGTTGTCTCTGCATGCATCTCCACACATGCCTGCCCACTCGTGCTTGCCCTGCTAACCTAGGGGCAAGTTTTATGTCTGCCAAACCTGGAATAAGTGGTCCTGGGTCACAAGTGTCAGATGCCTCAAACCTAACAGTTATGCTTGTTAAAATTCACAGGGCTGCCCCTATATGAAAGGTACTCAGCTCACACACAGCCAAGGTAAAAGTGTTCACTAAAATGAAATTGAAAAATCAAAGGGAGGATTATATATCTAAAGATTCTTAGCTCACAGGACTCACCATGTACACTACAACCCCCAGAAGCCCTAGGATGTGTTTCTTGGCAACCAACTTAAACTGTCCTCATACTTCCCTTCACACATCCAGTGTCCACAATTTGAATACAAAATATCTCAATATGGAGCTGTCCTTGTCTCCACCACTGACAAACAACTACACAGCAGGGAAGCAATGAACATCCGCTCACTGAGGGGTGAGTTTTATGTCTGTCAAACCAAGAAGAGACAGTTCCGAGTTATCACAAGCATCAGCTGCCTCAAACTAAACAGTTATGTTTGTTAAAATTCACAGTGTTGCCCTTGTATGAAAGGCACTCGGCTCACACACAGCCGAGGTAAAAGAGTGCATCAAAATGAAATTAAAAATCACAAGGAGGGTTATATCCTTAAAGAGTCTGTAGCTCATGGGACTCACCACACACACTACAACTGCCAGAAGCCTTAGGATGTGCTGTCTGGTGACCAATTCAAGATGTCCTCATGCTCCCCCTCACACACCTAGTGTTCACAATGCAAATACAAAATATCTCAAGTATGGAGCTGTTCTAACCTCCACTGCTGTCAAACAACTACACAGTGGGGAAACAATGACAGTGATCAGGTCTGTGGAATTTCTTTCCATAACTTAATACATTAATCTTCAGTTCATGCATTCATTCTGCCATTCTGAAACAGAATTTATACAAAAGCTGCCAAGGTTCTTTCACAGGGTGACCAAAGAAATAGATCAGGGAAAGGAAGTGGATGTGGCCTATCTGAAATATAGCAGGCTTTCGACACTGTGCCACACAGGACGGTAATAAAGAAACTGAGCAGCCTGAGGGTGTGATCTTATGGTTTAGGAACCTAGGCGCTGAGTATAGGATGGGGTAAGATACTGACAGTCACTGAACAGGAACAGGATCTTAGGGTTATCATAGCTGATTACTTCAAAATGGCAGGGCAGTGTGAAAAAGCAGTGGGTAGGAATAGTGGGAAGCTGGGGTGCATAGGAGGGAGTATATCCAGCAGGAGGAGGGAGGTGGAGTTTCCACTGTATTGCTCGCTGGTGAGACCCCACCTGAAGTTCTGTGTCCAGTTTTGGAGGCTGCAACTCAGAAATAACTTAGACAGGGTAGAAGCAGTCCAGAGGAGGGCAACTAAAATGGTGCTGGGGTGCATGAGAAGCTCAATGAGGAGCAACTGAGGGAGTGCAGTCTCTCCTCATAGGGGAGATTGAGGGATCTCAACATGTACACCCTGGAAGAGAGGAGAGTGAGAGGTGTCATGCCAGAGAGGCTTACAAGTACATCACAGGAGTGAATGGAGTGTAAGAGGGAAGTCTCTTTCAAGTGAGAAGGAGCACCGGGACTAGGGAGCATTCAATAAAGCTGGAGGGGGGAGTTTAAGAGAGATGTGAGGAAATATTTCTTCTCTGAAAGTGTGGTAGATGCCTGGAAAAGGCTAACAGCAGAAGTGGTAGAGGCAAAAACAGTGGGGGATTTCAAGCATGCATGGGATAGACATACAGGTGTATTAGAAAACAGGGAGGGAGGGTCGCCAGAGACTAGTTGTCTGCAGAAACACATTAGACAGGGAACATCTGGGCAGACTCAGTGGGTCTAATGGTCCTTTACTGCCAACAGAAATTCTTTGTTTCTGTTTTAAGTAAATCTAGGGATGTTATAATGCCCTCAAACAGATCCTTATTCTGGCCCCATCTTGAGTACAGTGTGCAGTTCTGGTCCCCACATAAGAGGAACGATATTGGTATGATAAAGAGGGTACAGAAATGAGCAACCAAGTTGTTTACTGGCTTGGTGAATATGGGCTATGAGGACCAACTGGTTGAACTGGAAATATTTTCCATGTAAAGGAGAAGTCCTGGGGAGACAGGATTAATGAATTTAAATATCTAAAAGGGATAACACCATCTGACCAAGTGCAGCTCTTAAAGATTCACAAGGATGAAAGGATATGGGGGCGCTCAATATCACTGAGGGAAAAACCAAAAGAAACATCAGAAAGAGTTACTTAGAAAGATGAATAGGCTAATTGAGTATTTGTTATCAGTTGATATTGTAATGAGCAGCAAACTCAGATTAGATAAATACTCTGAAGAAAATGGGGTGACAGGGTATTCCCACCAAGCTAGACAGAGGGAGAAACTTAAGAGACAACTGATCATCTTTTCCCCTAAATATATAAAGATATATATGTATATTTGTTTAAAAAAAATTAATTAATGCATCAGTTAGGGTTCCATTGACAAAAGCTGGGAAATGTGGTGTTTGGGTTTCCAACCCTAACACCCCACCCCCACCCTTCATGCACCAACAGGCATGGGGGGGTGTGCTTTGGGGTTGTCAGTAATATATTTTCACCAAACCAGCAAAAGTCACATCTGTGGGGCAAGCCCTTTGCGTATGCTGATGCCGCAGTGATATTTCAATAACGAAGTACATTACAGTGGCAAGTCGCTATTGCTACTGTAATGTACCCATGGGACCCTGGCACTGATCTCTCTGGTTTTCCCCCCTACCCAAATCAATTCAGACTCATAGTTGACATTCTTTAGTTATGGAGGGTGCAGTGGTGCAGAGCCCCCCCAAAAAACAAACATGTTCCTGATGGATTTATGCTGACTGCAACTTGCGGCCAACTTAATCCATTGCTGTAGTGTTACATTGAAACAAAGTTGTCACTGTGGTGTCATGGATCCAAGCCTTTGTACCTTGAAAATTTCAGACCAAAATCAACAACCATTTGTGAACTGTGGAATGACAAAGAAACAGCTGTCTTTCAATTCCTCTTTCACAAATTGTGAAAAAGAATCCTTTTCTGCAGTTGTTTCACAATGTGCAAAATAAGAAAATAATTTTTCGCAAATTGTGAGAAAGGATCCTGTTTCATGTTTTTTTTCCCTGAAGTTTGTGAAAAAGGATTTCCACGTGTAAAGTAAACACATTTCTAAGTAACGTATCAAAAAAAATAAGCCCAGAATCAGATTGTATGGGTCCCAATTAGGTAAAGACAACTGTTGCAGTCTAGTGAGCCCATTGTTGGGAGGTCTAAACCTCACTTTCAGATTCTTGACGATATTGGGAATGCAAGTAATCACAGACACATTGCATTAGAGTAATAAACAAGTTTATTACTACCAAGTGATAAATCACAGTTGCCCTAAGCAGTTCTTACCAATATGAACAGGGAGCCAGTGCTAAGCATTCCCTACACCTCGAGGTTTCTCTGTGTCTCTTGGGGTCTCTCGGGTCTCCGAGGTGTAAGGCTTTGTGCATTACATTATATACTGATGATAATTACTATGGTTACCAAAAGATAGAAACATTTCTAGTTACAGAGATGAGCCCTATTGGCTAAATTAGAGGTGGCTCCACTGTTCAAGATAACATTATACAATTCTGTAAAGTCATCAGTTTGAGAACAAAAGAGTTCTTATACAGAGTCTTACATAACTCAGTGTAGTGGTACAAATCACCAAAAGATGGCAATGCCGTCTTACATATTATAATTACTCCAAGGACACAGGTGTCTTGGCATTTTACAAGTTAGAAATACATAGAAAATACATGACAGAATATATGTACTAGTAAGCAAAGTGTATTGCAACAATATGTATTCATATCCTGACATCTACTCTTGTACAGTAGATGCCCTTAGCCCTAAATGTTAGTATGACATATACCTAAATGCTAGCTGTCTATGGTGTACCTCTGAGGGTACCAATTAGGGTGCAGGGACCTCGTGTAACACCATGTATTTGTAATTTTTTTTTGCAGTATTTCTTTATCCCCCTATGTGCTCTGAGACCCACAACAACTTTGGGCAGCCATGGTCTCCGACAACCCCTACTACTCCCACAAGCCTCCTTACCTCATATTACAGCCTTTTTCCCCGGTAACCCAGTGTAACCCTTCTTCAGGTAGGTCCCTCTCCTCTGAGGGGGAAGGCACCAGGGACGGGCATCCAGCACACTCTCTATTTGGTCCCAGGGCACTGCTAAGGTGGACATGGCTCCATCAAGAGTTTTGGATGTGTCGGTGGACTGGCAGCCATCATCCAGCCAATCCCAGAGCAGTTTCTGCTTTTCTGGTGTTTCCCCTATTGCAACCCTCATACAGTGCTCTTGGTCTCCACTGGAGGCCGCTGCAGAGTAATGCAGCCCTGCTCCCTGCTACTCACCCCAGGAGCGGAGAAGAGAGCAGTCCTATGGACACTGAATCCTCTCCTCCCCTGCTGACCCCCAGCAACCCGAATCCATTCCTGAACCCAGATCACCAGCGTGGTGCGAGGTAAGGCACCAGTGCCTCAGCCCTCTGCACTACCAGGCCAGCTAACCCATGTATTTTCTGAGTTATTTAATTTTGTTGTCACCACTAACTGAAAACAAAATGGCAGCAGCATAGGAAAAGATTACATATTTGTGGTAAAGGATTCCACATTTGTGATAAAGAATCCCTTGTCAAGCTGCACATCTAACTGGTCCCATAGGAAATAATGAGAAAATTTGAAATGTAATAACTTTGGAACAGATTAACATTTTTTCACCAAATCCTCAAAAGGCACATTTGTGACCCAAGACCTTTGTTCCCTAAAAATGTCTGACCAACATTCCACACCAGTTTTGCATAGCAGCATGACAAATAATTTGACCAAAAACACTAATTTTCACATTTTTTAACACTCCGTATTTCTGCACCCACACATCCAACCAGAACAAGAGATCTTTGGTCCCTGATGGCACATGCAAAATTTCATGTGAATCACTTGAACGATCACAATGGAGTTTGCCCTTTAAGAGGCAGACCAGGTTGTCCTGGTGCACCCCTTCCCTTTCCATCAAGATGGTGTGCTCAGAAGGGGAGGGGGGAAGGAAGGGGAGGGCCAGGGGATAGAACAATGGGCAAACAACAGGAAGGGGAAGGGCAAGTGGAGGTACATAAGGGGCAGCACAGAAGTGGTTCAGCCACTTTTGCTGGAGTTTTGTTCGAGCTAATTGGAACTGTAGCACATTGGATTGGCAGATTAATTGGAAGGTTTGTGCACTAAGGAAAAGCGGTAAGAAACAAAATAATATGGAAGAGGACGCTTGTAAAAAAAAAAAGGGAAAAGGAAAGAATATGTATAATAGACATATATACCACTCAGTAATATAGATATTAATCACAATAGCTAGAAAGTTTCTGAGAAGCTGAATAGTGGTAAGGTGAGAAGGAGGCATTGTTTAATGTAGTTGCATATTTCAGAGAGAAAATAATGCTCTTTGTGGAAGCAAAAGTGAGAACTACAGTACTGCAATGCATTTAAAATAGTAGGGTTGTGGAGCAGAGGAAGCCAGTAGCAGAAGGTTGAATTTCGTATAAGTGGCTGAATGTCTTTTGTAGAGGCATAGTTTATCATGTTCCCTATAGCGATGATAGCAGCGTGTGGAGAAGCAGCGAGGCAGAGCTGCAGGCAGGGAACAGAGCTTGAAATGCATCGCCAGCACAACAGTGGCTTTCTGATGGTGAAAATCGCAGAAGCACAGCTACAAGGGCTTTTGGGATAGAAGGCAGCCAATGGGGGAAGCTCTAGGCTTGTTGCAAGCGCGTGGGGCCAGGGGAAGGGCCGTTCAGTTAAAAGCTGTGTTTATTTTGGTTGAAACCCCATTGTGCAAGAAGCTGTTTGACTAAGGACTCCATGGAACCTTTTAATGAATGGTGGAATAGAGCTGATGCTAGGCGATGGGAGCAGGATGTGTTTTGAAGCCTTGCAGGGGAGACTCTCTCCTTTGAAGCATGCAGTATGGGGCTGAGCAGCTCTCCACGGAGCTCTACCATGCCAGCTCGACCGCGTGGCATGGAAACTGACCCCTCCCCCTCCCTCCAACCTCCCTCCCTCCCTCCTACCTCCTTATGGCCTTAGGGATATCCTGGCTTCTCCCACTGAGGAGGTGATTTGGGAGCCAGCAGCAGTCTCGCTGCCCCAGCAGGGCAGCTTGTTGAGAGCCATGTGGCCTAAAAGGGCCTATGTTTGTGGAAAACCTGGACTGGCACTAATAAAGGGGCAGTAAAAGCTCAACAGGACATTTCAAAAAGGGAACAAGGTATGCTCTGCTGATCCAGTGGGGCTAGGTCAGGCCTACGACAAGGCCTAGTGGGGAGGTTATGAGCGGCAACGTGGCGTGATGTCACACACCAAGGGGGGAGGCCAAAAGTGGCCAGCTATGCATTTTCCAAGGCAGGGGAAGGTTTTGCGCTAAAGGCAGTGGGTTAAGGGGTTTGTTGTTCAGGATACTGGACAGGGAGTTCCTTGGGGACAGAATGAAGCATGTGGGTGCCATGAGGCAGGGACTAGTGGGAGCAGGCCAGAGGCCTGGTAATGAAGGGCCTGGCCATGTGGCATGATGTCACACACCAGGAGGGCCGAGCGACGGAAGGAGGCCTAATAATAAAAAAATTAAAAATAAAATATAAAAAAAAAATAATAAAATTTTTTGGTAGGGACCGGGGTCGATGAAGGGAGAGAGGGGATCAGCCACAGAAGGGGATCGTGACCTGGGAGTTGGGGTAACATTCCCATGGACAACCAGCACCTGCATGAAGGCTGGGGGCAGAGCAAGGGAAGGGGAACGGGGTGGCCTGTGAAGTCTTAGCAGCCATAACAATGTGAAGGCATGCGAGGGGAACAGAGTTAGGACTGGACAGCCTTAGGAGGCAACGTTTAAAAAAAATAAGAAGAAGAAGAAAGGGGGGGGCATTCTTTGGCGCCATTGGTCGACTGTTTATCTTGGGAAACAGGGCCATGTCATAGGGAGAGTATGATGGTCTAAGAGGTTTAATGAAATTCTCTTTTCTTTCCTTCAGTGTTTCCACAGTTGGTGGACAGCAAGAAACATGGCCCCAAAAAAGAACAGGCTTTCAAAGGAGGATGCCTATAGGGTGATAGTGGAGCTGGCAGAAAAAGCCAATAAAATGTGGGAGTTGGTCGAAGGGGAGGAATGGGGGAGGCCTCTGGAGAAAGGGAAAGCTGAAAAAGGAAAAGGGGGCAGAGGAAAGCGACCAGCCGAGGGGCCAAGCAGCCCAGCCAGGACACAGCCACTGATAGAAGGGCCCAACAAGGTGGCTAGTCCAGCACCCCTGCACTCTGTTAACCCAGTGCCGCCAGTACCTCCCCAGGACCAGTTTGATTTTCCCCCAGTGGAACCCAGACCGGAGCCCCAGCTCACAGTGGTTCCTCCACAGCCACTAGTAGAGCAACCACCCCTCCGACCACAAGGCACCCTACTTGGGCATCAGGAGGATGGCAGGCAACCTGGAGTGGACAAGACCACAGGTAACACACCCGGATCTGTAGGGGACAGCATCAAAGAATATATAAATCAAAATGTTTCAGCACTGGGGACAGGGGGTCTGGGGCAGATGGAGTAGGCACTAGCAGAGATTAGATCAGAAAAGAAAGTGTTGAAAGAAAAAGAGGGATGGGTGGAGAAAGAAGGAAAAGGAACGAGGGAGATAGGGGCTCCTGGGATGAGGGTAGGCGAACACGTACCGATGGCCACGAAAGAGAAAATATGGAAGGGGGAGTATGTGGCTATCTTCACCTTAGTAAGCCATGAAGCGACAGCAAAATATGAGGAGACAGAAAACATAGGGAAGAGTGAGATGGCAGCAGCGGTAGTTTTGTTAGGAAAGAAGGAGGAGGATGAAGTCACAAAAGGGAAGACCTGGGAAGGTTGGTTCGTAGGTTTTGCCACATTCTCAGCCATAGTATTGGAAAAAAGGCTGGAGTTGGGCATCCCACTCATCACATACTCCTTGATAATAAGGAGAGCAAAAGCAAAAGGGGGTGTGGGGTGGATATACTATGATGAATTCTTTTGGCAGAGAATGGCAACGTATGGGGATGTAAGATGGGACACGAAACACCTGAACTTGTGGACAGACTACGTAACCAATCAGTCCAAGTCAAAAGGGGAGTTTGGGAAGAAAGGGGCCATGCCACAGAGATGTTGCTGGACCTATAATAGGGCCTTTTGCTCCTGGCCACAATGCCGTTTCCAGCATGCCTGTTCAAAATGTGGGGGATCACATACGGCGAGCAGATGCAGGATGACATGGGTCCAGGGAGTCCAAGGATCTGGGGGGCAAGGGTCAGGTCAGCAGTTTTTTCTGGAAGGGCAGGGATATAAAGGGCAGACATGGAACAGAGGGGGAGGGTAGGGGACATGTAAATAGTGGGAGTCAGAATCATTGACCAGCAAGGCCAGACATCAACCAGAGGGGGAGACCTTGGCGGAGAAAAAGAAATGAAGACAAGGGAGAAATTTGAAGAAGCTAGAACCCCATCAGGATAGCGGCATGGAGAGAATGGTTAGACAGATACCCAGATAAGAAAACAGCAGAAATGATTAAAAAAGGTTTTTGCACAGGTTTTTCATTGCAGTGTGAGGGCCAAAGGCGAGCCAGAGAAGCGAACAATCTGGGATCAGTGAGGGGGAGGGAGGAAATGTTAAGACAAAAAATAGAGAAGGAAAAGGCAGCAGGGAGAATAGAAGGACCATATGATACCCCCCATTGCAGAATATGAGGATTTCTCCATTGGGTTTGGTCCCCAAAAAACAGGAAGGGGAATACAGGGTGATTCACCACCTATCCTTTCCGGAAGGTGATTCAGTGAATGATTTTATCAGCGAGGAATATAGTAAAGTGACATACTCTACTCTATAGGACGCAGTCCGGATTATCCGGGCAACTGCGGATGCATGGATGGCAAAGACAGACATAGAGTCAGCTTTCAGACTACTTCCAGTTAGAAGAGAGGATCGTGACCTGTTGGGTTTTAAAATTGGGGGACAGTACTATTTTGACAAGGCCATGCCCATGGGCTGCTCTATAGCATTGTGACATTCAAGGCATTCAGCACATGTTTGCAGTGGATATATCAAGAAAGAACTGGCTATAAAACAGTGATTCACTATTTGGATGATTTCCTTTTTATAGGCAGTGGGAGAAGAGAGAAAGAAGAAATGTTGGCCAGCTTCCAAGAGCTATGTAAAGAACTAGGGGTCCCATTGGCACCTGAAAAAAACAGAAGGGCCCAGTAAGGTGTTAGAGTTTCTGGGTATCGAAATAGATGCCATGGGGAAATATTTTGGCTGCCAGACAAAAAAGTGAAAAAATTGAAGGAGCTGATTCAGACACATACCAGTAGAAGAAGAGTACAACTGAAACAGGTACAAGTATTAAGACATCTGAACTTCACATGCAGGGCTATTTGGCCCGGGGAGGGCTTTCACCTAAAGGTTAGCTAGGGTTACGGCCGGAGTGACCAGACCACACCATTGGGTAGACATGACAAAAGGAGTCAAGGAGGATTTTAAAGTATGGGAGGAATTCCTGAGGGAATATAATGGCTGCTCCTTCTGGCAGGAGGAATGGGTGTATAACACAGACCTTGATCTCTACACAGATGCAGCTGGGGGCTTAGGCATGGGGGGCTACCTGAGGGGCAGATGGTTTGCAGAACCGTGGCCATTAGACTGGGTAAGGGATGGTAAGGTAAAGGATATAACATTGTTAGAGATCATGCCCATCTGGGCATGCACCCTAGTGTGGGGGGAAGAGTTACGGGATCAAAAAGTGACATTTTGGTGTGACAATACAGCAGTGGTAGAGGTCCTGAACAACAGAGGAGCCAGGTCAGAGATGGTCATGCAAGTTTTGCGACTATTAGTGCTAAGGGCATTGCAGGTGAACATGTCATTCAGAGCAAAACACATAGAAGGGGTACACAACACCCTGGCTGACAGCCTTTCCCGTCTGCAGCTGGAACGCTTCCGGAGGCTGGCACCAACAGCAGAGGGGCAAAAAATGCCCATACCAATGAACACATGGGACATTGGCAGGAAGGAGCAGAAATGTTGTTCCGCAGTTCATGGGCACTGTGGACTCTGAGGGCCTACGATGGGGTATCGCGAGTGTTTCAAACATTCAGGGCAACACACCACATGGTGGTAAGTAGGCCGCTCACAGAAGAACAATTGGGGAAGTTCACCATAGAGCAATGGCAAAAAGGAATGGCCCATGCCACAATGGGGGTCTACTTGGCAGGGATTAGTGTTATATGCAGTCTAAAAGGATGGAAGAACCCAACAAAATCAATGTTTATTAGAAGAATGATGCAGGGATGGGGTAGGTTAAAACAAGGGACGGTGGATAATAGAAGACCAATAGGGGAACAGTAGCTGGTGAAACCGAAGGGTGTGTTACCGGCAATATGCAGATCAAAGGCCAAGGCCTGGTTATTTCACATGATTTACATGGTAATGTTTGCAGGAGCCTTGAGAGTGAGTGAGGTGGTAGGCCACGGAAAGCAAGACGGAGAAGGGGGACTGGAATGGGAAGATATAAGCTGGGGGATGAAGGAGATACAGCTCAGGATCTAGAGGTCAAAAATGGATCAAAGGGGACAGGGTTGAATGGTAACATTAAAGAAACATGTGGAAGGCACAGTGTGCCCTGTGCAGGCTTTGTGGGCTTTCGCCGCAGAGCGTGGGAATAGGACAGGGAGATGATTTCTGCATGGTGATGGATGTAGAGTCACAAGTTATCAAGTCACAGCATTGCTTAAGAGAGGTATGCAATTCCTGTGGGAGGATCCGATTAATTATTCTTCCCACTCCTTATGGATAGGGGCTGCCTCACAGTGGGCAGCAGCAGGTGAGACAGTGAATTATATTTTGGAGAAGGGGCACTGGTGGTCGGCCAGTTATAAAAGGTACATTCAAACACTGCAGTGCAGAGACTAACAGATCACCTATGTTTTTTGTTACAGATATGAAGCCACGGGGGGGCAGGGAGAGGTGATATGATGGTAAGAAACTAAGACCATACATAAGATATTTATTCTGTTTAAACCCTATAGGAAGAGGGAGGAGCACGGAAGTCTGGATCTGTGGCCACTCTTATGTTTATTGGGCAGAAAGGAGAGCTGAGAAAAAGGCTGGGGGAAAGCAACTTTACCAAGATGTGAAGCAATGCAAATTTGTATGGCGTGGCATCCGAGGGATGAAATGGGCACAACTGCTCCCCACCTTGAAAGAGCTGAAGGAGCGGTGACCCATTCCAGACTTAATTATTATACATTTAGGGGGTAATGACCTTGGGGGCAAGCCATGGGTGGACACATACATGCAGATAAAAAAGGACTTAGGGACAATACAGCAGTGGTGGCCTGGGGTATGCCTGGCCTGGTCGGATATGATACCAAGGAGGGTTTGGAGACATGAGCACAGCCATAGAGCTGTAGATAGGGCCAGGAGAAAGATGAACAGGATAGGGACACTGGTAAGAAAAATGGGAGGACAAGTAATACTGCGGGGCATGGAAGAGTGGGTAGAAGATTTCTACAGGTCAGATGGCATGCACCTGTCAGATCTAGCCATAGATATGTTCAATACAGAAATGATGGGTTTCATAGAAGCATGGAGAAGGGATGCAAAAAACGGATAAAAAAAAGGGGGAAGAGAAGGATTGGAAAGTGGTTTTCCTGAGGTATGAGGGGAACAATGCCCTATGTGAGGGGAAAGCCAGTCATCCAACGCAAGCTGGAGACTGGCTAGTGGGGAAAAAGGGGGGGAAGGAGGGGAGGGGGGAAGAAAAAGGAATAAGACGAAAAGAGGTAGAAGCTGAAGGAGAAAAGCGGTCTCGGTTTTCACCGTTACCTAACAGAAAGAAGAGGAAGAAGGCCCCCAGGTTTTTACCTGGGGGGGTTAAAAAGAGGAAGAAAGAAGGATGTTCAGAGATGGATATATGGATGAAAATAAATGAGATTGTGAGAGATATAAGAATAAAAGATTTAATGGAACATGGAATTATGATATATAAATACATTAACTGCCGATCTGAGCACAACAAACAATGGTTTCTGTCTTTTTGTGAGGGAAAAGGAGGGAATCTGGGACAATGTTATTAAAGTGCAAAATTTTGAGTTTAACATAGAAGTGAAGACTGAACCCTAACTATAGGGGTGCAACCATGCTCCTATAATGTATGTATTTATGTATGTATGTATATATGTACAGTACATACAGTGGAGAATGCCAAGGATGCAATTGAGTTTGAGTTACTCAGGACAAAAGGGATTAACTGCCATTAAAATTGTCTTGTTCAGTACTGAAACAGTACTGCAGTATATTGTAATATTGCACTACATCCTGGTGGGCACCACTGTATGTATGTATGAAATGCTGCACATAGTTAGGTTTGATGACCAGAATTTGATCTGGACATAGAAAGACTGGTTGTTAAATGTGATGTTTTACAGAATAGCCATGCAATGCTGACTACAGCATATCTTCACTCATGGAATTGGCAGTGAAACCATGCAGGCAGTTCATAAAGATTTTGAGGAAAAAGATAATTAATGGACATTCCACCTGGCCAGAAGTTGCAAAAATGTCAAGCACAGGCAAATAGGCAGGAACCAAAATATGGCAAAACAAAGCTTTGTTTAGCTAGAATGGTGTATGTTGCTAAGGAAATGAATATAGTTTTACATGCAGACTGCATCCCAAAGCACTTTACAGTCTAGGTGAGGGGGCATGGTACTGCCATTGTTAGAAAACATGGAGATATATTTAGAGAAAAATTACAGTGGTTTAGTGCAAGGAGAGTACATGACTGGTTCAGGGTCATACACTGAGTACTGAAAGGTGAAACTGTGGATTTAGACAATGATATCCACATTCATAGCTATATACTCTACTGATTAATCCTAACTACCTTACATAATAAACTTAATAAACAGCTGTTGTCCTTTTTAACATTTCTTGTCTTCAAAACATAACAGTGATTAACAAAAGTTTTCATGTAATAATTAATCCATAAAATCGCCCACAGTATACGTTTCCAGTATATCTTAAATTTGACCACTTGCAAATGCTGGTATTGATAGATAGATAGATAGATAGATAGATAGATAGATAGATAGATAGATATTTTGAGACAGAGCAGTTAGCATTGGGTGGATCATAGAAACATCCATCGATAACTGGTTTGCATCTATGAGTATTAAACTGTACATACTTTAAATACTTTCTGACAATAAGATTGATTACCTGGGTTAAAACTTGAATCAACAATCCAGAGGTGGCATGATCAGCAACACATAGTAACTCCTCTGCCAGGTCTGTGATGGTCTTCATAATGTAAGATGTAGTGAATGATCTAGTCAAGTTTAACTAAGGCTACAGTAAAAGGCTGAGGATTGCATTTTTCAGATATTTTGCTATTTTGGAAGAAGACTGCATACACTGTGATTCCAGCTAGAGCATGATCTCAGTCTTCTTCAAGTTAATATTCACACCATACTTTCCTGGTTACAGATGAAAGATGACTGGAGATCATTTGGTGAATTTCAGTGATTGGTGAGCAAAAAGGAATCAGCAGTGTACAGGATCCCATGAATGCTGGATTATATAACTGTGCCTTTAGTTGTAGTCTGCATAGGTTGAGCAAATTTCCATGCATCCTTAACTAGCTACACAATGCTTTCATGAGGTCTGGCTAATGTGGCTTTTATTGAGCATGATGACGAAGAACAGACCAAACAGGACTGATAGAATATGATCGAGTCAACTTCTGTTCGTGAGTCAGAAAACATACATCACTAATTTTTTATTCTGTTTTATTTTATGACTTATTAGCCAGATAGACTATCTTGCAATATTTTGTTTTCCATGGAGTCCTGCTTCTTCTCAATTCTACTAGTGGAAGTATGAAGCATGAAGCAAAGAGAGGTCGCATAACTTTCTAATGGTTACACAGTAAACATGTAACTATGGTATAAGTCAAACCTCTGATTTTAAGTCTATTATGTCAGTTCCCTAAACTGTTAACTACTCTAACAGCAATAACTGTTTCTTCTATCTAGTCATTTAGGATTTTGATCATGTCAATAAAACTAATGACATACCCAAGCACAGTCATGCGATAATATAGCCCCAGCCTACTTACACTGTTGAAATCATTTGTCAGATCACTGGAGACCATGCTGTGCATAGATTTTTGCTATGCTCTTTGCACTTCTAAATTTGTTTGGCAAACAACATATATTATATAAAGACTCTGTTTCATGGATCACTACACTATGTTTCAGGAAACATGTTATCTATGATTGATTTCTTCAGGTGGGTCAGAATTATCCTGTTTGGGGTTTCACACAGCTAAAAGGAGTGATATTTCATGGGGTTTCCAAAGTCAGATTGGTCACCCTTATGTTTATTTATTTAAAAGCTTTGGCCAGGAGGGTACACTAAGCTGCATGCAACTCATTTCTAGTCACATTCTGAGAGAGGGAGTACAAGAATAAGAAAATTAATACAAGAAAAAGTATCAGTAATAAAACAGCCAAAAATCACATAGACAAAAATGAAAATTCAGCATGTTACCAGGATGGCCACAAATGATAATAAGTTGCAGTAAGACTAGATAGGCACACATTTTACCATAAGAAGCTAGGCAATCAGGGGCAAGAAAATAAAATAAGGATGACTGAAAGGGGAAGGGAATAGCACAAATCCAGGAACAGAGCATGGGGCAGGAGCTGAGGAACCCAGCAAAACTGTTGGAGAGCAGTCTATTGAGTGTGGTGAGAACAGGTGCAGATAATGCAGAGCAGTTTCTGGGCCTACCTTTATAGGGATGTCTGCGACATGGAGGACTGGAGGGGTGGCACTTTCAGAAAATGGAGAGCATCAAAGAAAAAGCCACCTGTCTTACTGACAAACAACATCTGGCGCTGAGGAATAAGTTTGGTTTTAGAGTCTAAGAAGAGAAAAAAAGGGTAGATATGGCATGAGGAGAGAGCAGAGATAGTCAGGGAGAGTTTTGAACCAGAACCTGAAGATCAGTTGATCAGAAAGCAAGTGACAAAAACCCTACATAGACAGTAAATGCAGAGAGAGGTAAAGATCACACTGTTGAGGGCATGGGGCAGATCAGATCAGTTACAGAAAGCATGATTGAGGGTGTCCAGCCTGTCTAGTGTGGGTTTTGGGGCTGCACTGTAGGCAATGTTCACATAGTAAAAGATGGGAGTATTATCTTCCAGACAAGCTCACATCTGGCAACAGCAGAGAGACATGCCTCATTACACTGGAGGGCACTGATTTCATGGAGGAGTCTGGATTAAATTAACTCAATGTGGATAGAGAAGTTGATAATCTGGTCTTACAAGACACATACTTGAAAGAAAATGGCATTGTTCATTGGAATACCATCCCAGGTGATAAAGGGAGGAAGGAGGTAAGGGTTGCCAGCCTGTGTTTTGAACCAAAGATCATGGCCACATATCCTGGTATTTTGCATCAACTAGTTTAAGCAGAAAAATCATTGTATGACATCCACGTCTGGCTGGAGCCTAGCTTTGGGGAAGGAGATACCTGGGTCACTAATATACAGGACATTATCATCACTATATATATATATATATATATATATAATTGCAAAAAACTGCATTAATGCAAGAGTTAGGGTTCTTTTATAGCGAAAAAGTGAGGAATTTCATTGTTAGGGTTTTCAACCCTAACTCCAGCTCCCCCCACACCACTTCACCCCCCAGCCCCCAGCCCCACTGGCACACACACACACACACACACAGGCAGAAACATACACACACACACACACAACACACAACTATGGGGCAGTACAAGGAAATACAACCAATCACACAGACCCGATCTCCAGAAACACATACACAGAGTGCAACCTGTTCAGAGGAGGGTAAACAAAATGGTGCAGGTGTGCAGCACAAAAGATACAATGAGAAAGAGTGAAACATCTTTTACATTTATGACCTTTACAAAGTACAAGAGGATAGCATGTTTCAGAAAACACAGAAATACAAGAACAAAGTAGAACAATAATGTACAACCTCTTCCAGAACAGATGTGTTAATCAGTTACCATGAAGAGTTAATATACATATATATGTTTTGATGTTTTGTAACAGGCTGACACAAACTAGGAACAACTATCTGTTTTCAGGAATGAGCTACAAGCACTACTCTCTTAAGTCACTTACTCACAGTCAGAGTATGCAGATTCAGCTTCTGAGATCCAAGCTCAAGTCTTGTGTACTGGATGTACAAACATCATTCAGAGTTTACAACAGTAACCTGTAGAATATAGAGGCAGGTGCCTTGTAATGGAGAGGCATGTATCACAATCTAGTGAATGCTCTCTGCTATAATAATGCTTGTTGACAGAAGAATTTAAAAAATGCTCTGCTCAGGCCTGAAATGGTTGTGAATACTGTTTAGGGCCACGAACAGTGTAGAAAAGAATATACGGTGTTTTGCTACATTGCAGTCACATGTTGCTGATAATGTAATAATTACAGAATTTACATGCAGATATAAACATACATTTAAGAGATTGCATTTGACAACAGATAAGGAATACTTGCACAGTAACACTGTCCATTTCCATATGTCATCAACAAGGTACAGATTCTAATTAATCAACACGTTACTTCTTCCTGACTCTGACTAGAATATCCTTATGTCTTATGAATTCTACAATTCTACAGTTCTACAGTCCTACAATTCTACAGTTAATTGCATTAATGCAGTTTTTTGCAATTAATTTCCTTACTTTTTGAGAAAAAAAAAATGTTATTTCTGTCACCACAGCTTAAAAAAATGTAATCTTACCATTATACTTTTTAATAAACAATACCATACCCAGCTTCAGAGATCATCTCTGTATAGCAACATTCCACCATGTTATTCTAGTGACAGACATTTATAACTATTTCTAAATACCTCACACAATTTCTGCACCATTTCTCTCTGCTGTCCATACTATTAAAATACAGAAAGCAGAAGAAATTTCTCAAGAAATCAAAGAAATATCAGAAATAGATGATAGTGTCTGTGGCTCCTAATGCAATTGTGAAACGTAACACAAAGCAAACCACCACCATTAACAGTGTGTCACATTCATACCAACTATTACCTTGCTGTGACACTGATGTTCACTAAACTGTCACACATGTAATTACCTCCAGCCACCATAGGCAATTACTCAATAATATATATATCAAGAATAATGAGACAAACAATTTTTTGAAAAATTAAAACTCTTTATATATAATTTGTAGCAAAAATAGAAAACGTATTTTACAAAATGTTTAAAAACTCATACATAACTAAATATACAAATAACTTAAACAGAAGGAATAAATGCAGAAAAAATAAATAAAACATTAAATAAAAGTTCTGTGAAAATAAATAAAAGTGTTGCTTCACACTAAATAAATAAGAAAAGGGTAGGGAAAAATAACTGTAAATAAATTATTTTTGTTAAGAAAAACTATTTACAAAAAAGTGGCCAGGAGTGACACAGGGGTGCTGGCCACTCAGGCCATGGTGACTTGGGGAGATGACAGTGTCGAGGAAGTGGAAGGCTGCTGAGGAGTAGATGCAGCTAGGTGCCCCTCTTGAGCAGCAGCTGTAGATGGTGATGTTGGAGGGGCACCTTCAAGGAGCTCTTGATGAGGCTCTTGAGAGGGCTGGTCATCCTCTAGATGTTGTAGGTCCTGGTGCAGAAGCTGGTGAATTGCTTCTGTGGCCTCAAGCTGGTTCTCAGCCAGCCACACCATGAGACCATGCGTGGACTCAAGCGAAGCAACAGAGGCTTCCTCCAAATCCCTCAATGACTCGATCGCTTTGGTGAGGCCCCTGTTGCTCTGCTCAAGCACACAAGTGGCAACTAAAGCCACATGCCCTACACACCCGTGATGCTGCAGCAAATCTATTATTTCAGCCCCCTGCTGAATAATCTCTCCCACCTTACCAACTAAATAATTTATCTTTGCTGCAGAGTTAAGGGAGTGTTCGGCAGCAGCCTGGTTGCCACTCTGCACAGTCTTGAGCAGCTGGCTGAGGGTGTTATTGATCTTATTGAGAACGGCAAATTACCCGGTGTAGACAAAAGAAAATAAAACAAGACTGATGTTACTAGATGAAATTGTATTGTACTTTTCAAAAATAGACTACACAAACTGTCTGTCAACAATATATTTAATACCTCTGATGTATTCTGATCATGCCACTTACAAAAAGAAACTGAGTTGACTTCAGATTACTGTTGTCAATGTTTCTTATACACACATCTAGCCTCACCATCACATATACAATAATAAAACACATATTCTACCTAAATCACATTCTGTCAACCCCACAATAGGTGCTTATTTTCACTATCCCTTAAACCAGTTAATTTATTAGTCTATCAAGTATGTATTAAAGTTCTAACAATAAGAAACATCAGCACCTCTACTTTCTTGCACTTCTAACACTGTACTGCACAATGATGTTGAATCACAGGTGCACAGTGGAACTATTGTCACTATGGAACATAGATTTACACCCAACACTAAACAGCCACTTATACAAATTCATGTTACTCCACTTGAAAACGACTTCAAGCAGATACAACGTTTGAAATTTCACTACTGAAAACACCAGCCACCCCCCCACATTACATATGCAGACATATTGTCTATTTCAAGGATGAAATACTACACTATCACACTCTATAACCATTTGATGTGTCTCAGCATCATTCCAGTGTAAGTTTGTGATACTGTGCTGCAACTGAGACATTGTCACTCAATATTTCAGCCACTGACGCATTCCAGTTTGGTAAAACACCATCACTGCAGTGTTGTGTGATATGTAAAAAAATCTTAAGATGTATCTACCTAATACAAAGTAGTTACATACATCAGTCTCTGACATTGTTTAACAACCTAACTCACATAGAAAAAGTACACTAATTGAACATCTACAGTAAACTTACCACCAATGAAGATGAAAAAAAAATTTAATACTGCCTGTCTCTGCATACTTACCCATATACCATTGTCTCTTTATTCAACTTCTTCAATAGACAGATATGCAAACAGATATGGGATATATAAAACCCACACAGCTCAGCAGCATGCAGTCAAGTAAGATGATGTACAATTGTGACACATACTGTTCCCCTCATTGAATACTTCATTAGAGGACATTGAGGATGACATGTAGATTCTCCATCTAAGAAAACGTCTCAAAACTATACATATACAACCTAGCTATTACTTATATTCAGCCCTTTCCATATACACAGTAGATAGAAAAAAAAATGTTCATGTCTGCTACATAACATTAGATATGCTGATTTAGCACTACACACTCCTACCACATACCATTGTGTAATGTGATACTGCTATCTAACTCTTTCATAAGTCCCTGCTGTGATGGGCAATTGACCAATCAGACCCAAGATTGTTTGTTACGTAAGCAATAAGCCATGACAGGGTGTGCATTAGACAGTTTAACACACGGCTAGGAGGCGTAGTGAGGCACGAGGCCAACGGCCGAGTGCGTCCAGCCTCCTAGCCATGTGTTAAACTGTCTAACGCACACCCTGGAGTGGTTTATTGCGCTTATGAAATGGACATCTTTCGTTCAACTGCATTTGGTAGGTTAAATTTCCAATTTTAAGTAGGAAAAAACATGTATGTTTGTGTCACTTTTAATAAAATAGTTCCTCCGCCTAAGTGTGATGTGTGTTTTTTTGTTTGCACTGAAGTAATTTTGTCCTACAAAGGCTTCTGTACTTTAGTAGGTCTGGTTGTCATAGCAGTAGCTCCCCCCTCCCGTGCTGCTGGAGAGAAATAAGATAGATTGCAGCTGTTTCTTTCTTTTTTTTTATTAAAAAACCAAAACTCTAGTGAGCAAGTGGGCTGATAGAGAGACAGAGTGAGTGGGTGGGCTGGTACAGAGATTGAGGAGGTCTGGTAATGATAGCAGTAGCTCCCCCCCGTGCTGCTTGTGAAGACAAATATGAGAAATTGTGCTGTTTGTTTCTTTTTTTTTTAATTTAAAGACAGAGTGAGCAAGTGGGCTGATAGAGACAGCGACTGGGCAGGCTGGTACAGAGATCACGGTTGTTCCGGGATTTTTTTGGTAGATGAAGGAGCGTCTGGGTTGTTCGTTTCTTTTTCTGTTAAAATTAAAATAATTGAGTTTAAAGAGCGAGCGGTCGGGCCGGTGAAGAGATCGTGGCTGTTCCATTTTTTTTTTAAATACACGACCAAGCGGGTGGGCTGAGAGAGAGAATGGCTGTTCCTTTCGTGCTGCATCCATGAGGAAATGGGCAGATAGATTTTAAAAAATCTATTTACTGAAACACTGAGGCAAAGTGAAGAGGCATCAGAGGTATTTATTTTATTTTTAACAGTTCAGCTGGCACCACTTCTGGCACAAACAAGATGGCTGATTTCAGATTTGCCAACATTCTAATTGGCATTTTACTAGGATCAGTGCCCACAGGGCACTGCTGGTCCTTTTTCCTGTGCGTTAGACGGAATATCACACAGGTATGGACCAATCAGCATGTCTAAATTCTGATGCCCATTTCATAACATAGTATAATAATCCTGCGACTCAAAATGAAGAAGGAATGGAAAAAAGGATACACACAGTCGTAGTTACCACTCTCAGAGTGAAGAGGTCTGTATCAAAACAATAAACTCAGAAATAACAGGCTGAAGCAGAACCAGTCATGAGCAACAACTGTTCTGGGGATATGATGAAAAAGCAAAAAGACAATGTACCATGACTAACAATATTAGTGTAGATAATCTTGCTAACACCCAGTTACTGTGTCAAGGAACAACATTTTGACCTGGGACTGTAAACTAACTGCAGTACTACTATCTCTGAAAAGATCAATACAGTTAACACCCTATACTAATCTTTAACAATAAAGACACAAACAATAGAACAAGTACTCATGTTCCTCAGCTGGAGGCCCACCTGGACCTGCAGGTGTCGAAGGATAACCTGCTGCTGGAGATTGTGGCATCTTCTCGACAGAGGGTTCAATCTCGACGATCTCTATACTTTCTGTGGAGTCTTCTTCTCCAGCAGCACCCTCTGCAGATGGGTCATCCTCTGAAAAACATAGTGAAACAGAATGAGTCCCTCATCTCTCCGTATCAATATTTGTATACATAAATATACATATCACCACAACCAGTTGTGCAAAATCCTTAATCTTCACAAGTATTATACTATGTAGAACACACATCTGATCTACTAATTAGTATAGTGAGTAGAATTATTAGCAGCTATATGCAATCATCTCATTTTCAATTAACAAACTGCTCAACAAACAATGAATAGGCCACAGACAATGTTTATTTGATTTTTTTGGGAGGTGACACAGTGTGTGTTAAGTCCCCGACATCAGTGATGGGACAGTTGTAAGTGGGAGATAAGCATGGGACAGGAGCTGAGTTTCTTTTTTCACTGCTCTCGTCTCGGGTGGGGGGGTAGGTATAACAGTAACTGCAGAAGACTCAATCCATGTCAGAGAAATTTGTGTTAGCTGTAGAAATCACTCGGTTTTTTGGAGGCGCAGTTATTTTTTGTGTAGAGAACATAGCATTTTCTTTGTGCTGTATTTTACTGCTTTAAACTTTGAGACAGCTCAGCTACTCAGTTTGCCGACTGCTAAGTGACAGAATCAAATGGTAGACATTTGGAATGGAATACAGGGTTTGTAACCAATTGGAGAGCAGCCTCAGCACCAACATCTTGGTGATGGGACATGCTAGGCTGGCCCTTTTAATAGGTGGCTGTCAATTTTCTGATATATGCCCAGCTAGAGAAGTGTCTGAGCCAATCAGATGCCTCAAATAGGTTTACACATTTTCTATTTATTTATTTTTATTTATTTATTTATTTATTTATCAAGTCTTGGATTACAAATACCTTTGAGCCAAGGCTCTTTTACAAAGGTTCCACATCAGAGAAATACAAATTATGGGGAACATCAAGACAGCCATTACCACAATGTGGACATTGCAAACAGAGTACGGATTAATACAATTCAAGGGTAGCATTGTAAGCAAGGCAGCTAGCGGCATTTGTCAGAGAAAATAGACAACAGATAAGAAGTGCCAGAGTCATAGGGAGAGGAAAGAGGGGAAGGGGGAGAAGGAATGTAGGTAGGGTGGGGAGAGGGTGAAAAGTGCAGCATTGGGTATACCAAGATGTGAGGGTAGAATCCAGTGAGGAGGGGAGGCAGGACCACTACAGCAGGCAGGGAAGTGGAGAAACAAGGTTAAGTTGGGCAGTCACAGGAGCTGTTGGTAGTGAGATAGTCCCGGAGCCTAGTTTTAAACATACCAATTGTTGGGGCAGAGGAGATGGTGGGGCTGAGGCCATTGAACCAGAGTAGCACTCGATAAGCAAAAGAGCGTTGTCCCTGTGAAGTGTGACAGTGGGGGACATTCAGTAGCTGTAGCGTGGATCTCCGAAGGCACCATTTGTTAATTCAGTGTTGTAACGGAGTTGAGACCCCAGGAGGTGCAAGGCTAAGGTAGATTTTTTTCACCATGGAGCAGGTGAGAAACTTTACACGGTTTGATAGTTGGAGCCAGCCTGTCTGGGTGTACAGGTCACATGTGTGGGTGAGATGGTGAGCACCATTGATGAGCCGACGTGCCTTACTTAAGGCAGTTGAGAGGCATCTAAGGGTTGTGGTTGTGGCCGAGCCATAAATGATGAGACCATAGTCTATCACAGATATTACAGAGCTCAGGCCTGCAACCTTCAAAGCTTCTGGCGTGAGGTGTTGTCTGTGTTTGTAGAGGAGACCAAGCCATGTATTAGCAGCTCTAGCTACATTATCTACGTGAGGTCCATAGGAGAGATTAGGGTCAAGCTGTATCCCTAAGTATTTGAAGGACCCCACCTGATCTAGAGTGTTCCCTGGGTGGTGGAATAGCCAAGTGGTGTAGCTTGTGTGGGTTATGAGAGCTGCAGAAGAGCATAGATTTGGTTTTCTTGTCATTGAGGACCAGTTTATGATTAAGAAACCATGTCTCTAGAGAAACGAAACCAAGTTGAAGGTTGTGTTGAAGAGTTGCAGGATCTTTGTGAGTGGAGAATACAACAGCATCATCGGCATATAGTATGATCTGCTCAGAGCAGTGGTAAGGGAGTGAGTTAAAGAAAAGGCTAAAAAGGAGGGGCCCAGTATGGATCCCTGTGGGACACCCGAACGAACAGGCAGGGTGTCAGAAAGAGAGTCCGCAATTTTTACTCTCTGTGACTGATTTTCTAGGTAGCTTTTAAACCAGAGAGAAGAGTCAGGTGATAGCCCAGCATTCAGTAGTTGGTCAATTAGTAGTCCATGGTGTTCTGTATCAAAGGCCTCGGAGAGGTCGATGAAAATGGCCCCGTGAGAAGGCCGTTGTCAAGGGATTTGTGCAAAGCTCCAGTGAACTCAAGAAGGGCTGTGGTGGTGCTGTGACCTTTCTGGAAACCGTGCTGTTGTGGACAAGGTATATTGTATTTATCCAAGTGGTCGGTAAGTTGATCAGCCATCATGCACTTGAGTGCCTTAGAGAGTAGGGGCAGTATGGAGATAGAGCGATAATTTGAGTGATTCATCTTATCCCCACTTTTATGGATGGGTGCCACGGTGGCTGTTTTCCATAAGTCCTGGAATTTTCCACAGCTGAGAGAGAGGTTTAGGATTTTTGTTAATGGATGAATTACCTCATCGAGGGTGAGCACCAGAAGCTTAAGGTCCAGGGTGTTGCTACTAGATCTAGATTTAGAGATAGCTGCAGTAACATACCGGTGAGCTTCATTCAGCCTAACCTCCCTGAAGTAGAAGAGGGGATGGTTAGACTGAGGGGCTGAGGTATTTGGGGAGTAGGCCCTGTTTTCGAAAAAGTCATGCGGTAGGACAGCACTAAGGTCTGAAAAAGCCATGTTAAAGATGTTTGCGATCACCTTCGGGTCAAGGGTTGAGGATCCATCAACCATTAATTAATTAATTAATTAATCAATCAACCATTAAACCATTAACCAGCTTAATCTGGTTCAAGGTCAGTTGGCATTCATCTGTATCCCTCTCCCCCGGGTCGTGCCTGAAAATAGGCAGGATTTGTCTAGTGCACTTACCCGGTCAACAAAAGCTAAATAAATAAATAAATTAACATGGCCAGAGAGGTTTTTGGCTGCTTCCCTGTGATATCCTTGATATTGTCCCAGAAAGCATGACCATTTCCCCATGTGTTGGTGACAGCGTCTTTGTAATAGGTGGAGTTCATTAGCCGGATGGCTTTTGTGCAGGCATTTTGTGCTTGTTTGTAATTTTGCATGTCCAGTTGTTTTTCAGTGGCCCTGGCAACTGCCCAGAGGTGGTCCCTTAGTTTCAGCTGTGAGAGAAGAGCTGTGGTGAGCCATGGGTTAGAGAGAGATTTTGTTTTGTGCCTTTTAGCAGGGCAAAGAAGTTGCAGGTTTTGTTGAAAATTGAGATGAAGTGATCAAGAGCCAAGTTAACATCTGTTGCTTCATAGATGGGTAACCAGTCTTGTAGAAGCAGGTATTGTTTGAGATGTGGAAGTTTTCCATGAGGAAGGACTCTGCTAGCGATAATTTTGGGAGGGGGCTTAAGGAATTTGTTAGACCATGCACACATGACTGGGAGTGGTCACTGAGAGAGTCTGGGGAGGCAGTCGTACGAGAAATCCTTGTGGGATGAGTGGTGAGGACCCAATCCAAGAGGGTACTGGTGCCAGTCTTATAGTTAATCCTAGTAGGGGAGTTTACTATTTGCATGAGGTTAGCAGCTGAGATGGAGTCTTTATAGGCACTGGCGTTCGATGCTAACCAGTTTATGTTGAAATACCCTAGTAGAATAAGTTCAGCTTCAGGAGGATGAGAGTTGATAAAGTTTAGGACATCATTGAAGCCATGTTTAGGGTCCCTGGGTGGGATGTATATGGAGACAATAGTCAGGGCTTTATGGTTGGGACTAAGGACAATTTTATTGGCAGAATCTGAGCCGAGGCAGAAAGTGATGGAGTTGCTACAGGGTGCCATGACAGGGAGTCTTTGATATAGATTGCACAACCACCGCCTTTTTTGGATATCCGGTCCAGCCTGTGGACATTGCAACCCTGTATTGTTACTGCTGAGTCAGGAACTTTAGGCATCAGCCAAGATTCCACCACTGCAAGGATGTCAGGGTTGTGTTGGCATATGCAGGCTTGGAGTACATCCAGCTTTGGTAGAAGACTGCAGATATTAATGGTTGCAAGGATAAGGGCACCTGGAGTTTGTGTGTGGCCTGGGCTTCTAGGGACAGGATTGGGATGGACACTGTCTGAGATGAGAAGGAGGAGGAGGAGTAGAAGTTTTAAGGAGCAGAGTCGCAGCTCTTTGAGGGATAGTTTTGATCGTTGTTTCCGGGAGTAGAGGTTGCAAGGTTCCAGGTGGTATCCCATATGGACTGCAAGGTGGTACAGTGTTGAGAGGTGGCCACACTTGTTGAGAGTAGTGGTCGGGGTAAGTAACCAGGAATATTCAAACGGTGCAACAAGCACAAGTCTCAAGTGGAAGTGGAGAGTTCCCTTGGAGTAGCAGTGGAAACCAGAGTAGAGGGTGGCAGGGGCAGGGTGGGGGTGGCTAGGACCAGGGAGAGAGAAGAGAGGGGGCAGGGCAAGGAGGAGGAGGACAGGTGAGAGAAAGGCAGAGAGAACCCACATGGCTTGCATACTAGATAGAGATAGAGATAGAGATATAGCCTTCTAGTGGTGAAAGGATATAATCTGCTAATGGAAAAGTCAAAAAAAGCTCAAAATTCACTTCTAATATTAACTCAGAACTTAAAATGACTGTAAGGATTAAACAAATTATTAAGCCCTGGCACATAAATTCAACTAGAGACACAGAAGGAGATACAGTAGTTAGAGATGCGTTCAGCAGGAGATAGTGTGGGCCACTTGGAAATCAGCTTCCATGGGTACCAAATCCAAAAGTCAGGGCTAGAACCTTGCAGTATAGAGGATTTCTGAAAAACTGTTTAGGTTCCAGAAATTGAGGGATCTGTGGCCTGGTCAAGGCATGCTGGATCACTTGCAGTATAGAGGATTTCTGAAAAACTGTTTAGGTTCCAGAAATTGAGGGGTCTGTGGCCTGGTCAAGGCACGCTGGATCCCTTGCAGTATAGAAGATTTCTGAAAAACTGTTTAGGTTCCAATTCCAATTCTAACATTATACAAACTAGATACGAGAATAAGTAACATCAGCAGAGATTTACACAAAGCATTCTCATGCGCTAAAACAGTCATACTACCTATGAAATGACAATACATACTTCAGTACATTATTGTAACTCACCAGCAGAGTCGAGCACAAGTAGCTGCTCGACTGGAGCCCCTCGAGCCGCACCTTCCAGGAGTGGTTGCAGCTGCACAGCATGGGAGGATGCAGGTTCCATAGTTGTTCTAGTTGATTAAAAAAAGCTAACAACACCATCAGCTTGCAATGTGACAATGAACACTGTTAAAAACAAATACTATGGTTCACACAATCTCCCACTGAGCTTATCTAATAAATACCCTGCACACAAATCACATCTACTTATGTTTCAAAATAGTTATTTGTAACATAAAAATATTACATGTCATATCTTCAATATTACATACAGTAAAATACTACCACAGAAGTATCATTGTCTGCTTTCAAAGAAGTTAAGTAATGTTTACTCTTCCTTCTTAGAAAAAAATAGTATCACTGCAAACACACTCCTCAGTTTATAATTACTAACCTTTTAGTGTAAAATATTTTTTTCTTATATATCACTGTTTACACAAGTATAATACTACACATATATACTTACTATTTATTAATAAATGATAATACCTCATTTTAATATAAAAAAGCAATTTTGTTACTCACAAACTTATAAATAATAGGTAGCACTATTACACACCTCAATATTAACATCACAACAGTTTCAAATTTATACTCACAGGTGTGATGACGATCACCAAAGTCCGGTTTACTTGCATCCTCCCACATAGCATACGCTATGTCATACCACTTCCAGACACTCCTTCACATATCAGCCGCCACTGACTTGGCTTTAAAAAATGTCTGGCGGGTGATCTTCCACTTCCTTCGACACACGTCAGGAGATTTTCTTATCTCCTGCCTCCCCAAGGCGTGACTAACCTGAGAAAAAATTAAACACCAAAGTACACTGAGTGTTTTGTGTAACACTAAAATGGATAGCTTAACAAAGATGACAACCTAACCACAAATTGAGCAACTGTGATAATATCTACAGAAATGCTTAGAGTTCTACATATGAAAAGAATAATACATTACACACTTTCTTGCATTGCAATAATTAAGACATGCGACAGAAGCAGTTAACATAGTCCACAAGGTCAAACATCAACTATATCAAATTACCCAGTTTAACCATATAAAACCAGATCAAAAGACACTCTTTACTTCATTTCTTCACACAAAACAATAGCATTTAGGTGTATATTAAATGTTAAACATTTGTGTAAGAAATATTAATACAAAAGTGCGACACTTGGTGCTGCAATGCTAGAAGCTGACATGCCATGTCCTAAGCGATATTCAACAGTGTAATTCCATGGCTCAGCACTATTCAATATACTATCATGGCTACCCACATTGTTTTTCTTCAACTGATGCCACACCACCTCAAGTGGCAAGACATTTGTAGGGTGAGATCACATGATGAGCTAGCGGCGATCGGACGTCTCCGAGACCGCTCCCACGCTTCGGCTAATTAAACATATTTTCTTTACTTGGTTGAGACCCTGTAGTTTAATTGTGCGAGGGGCATAGTGTTGCTGAGGGGCACTGTGCTGTAGCGGATGACAGAAGCCGCATTGCAAGGAAGGAAAAAATGGTAATACTTACAGCGGTGGCAAGGAGTGGAATGGCCAAGATGGAAAACGGCAGCCCCAAGCCTCTGGCAGCAAGAACACCAGCAGTGAAGCACTCCAAGCTGCATTCCCCAACTCCTGAGGAGCTCGAAGAATCCAGGGCAGAAGCTCAAGGGGGGCATTCAACTTCGGAGGATATTAGTGAGATCAGACAGCTTTTGCAGGGGCTGGTTGCCGATTTTTCCTTACTTAAACCTGCCTTAAATGCCCTATCACAAAGGGTGGAGGACGTTGAAGTGAGAGTGGCCTCGCAGGAAAGGAAGATGGAAGTCATGGACCGTGAGATGATTGGCTTCAAAAGACAAGTTAAAAAACTGGAAGATCGACTGGAGGATCAGGAATCATGCAGTAGGAGAAATAATTTAATCATGGCAGGTCTCCCAGAGAAGTCAGAAGGACCAGACTGTGTGGCATTCATGCAGGATCTCCTACTGAAGCTATTTGGTCTGACACCATTTGGGGAATCATACAATATCGAGCATGCCCACCGATCACTGAGAGAAATCCCCCCACCTGGAGCTCTCCCCCGAGTTCTCATTATGAGATTCTTAAATTATAAAGAGAAGATTCATGTTCTGAACAAAGCCAGGGCTAATAGAAACCTGCAATGGAATGGAGCTTCTATTTGACTATTTCAGGACCTAATACCCTCAGTGAGAGAGAAACAAAAAGAATATGCAGAGATTAAGAAGACGCTGTATCTGGCTTGGTTGAAATTCAGATTGCAGTACCCTGCCACTCTGACTGTGAAATTGCCAAAGGGAGACAAAAGGTACTCCACAGCGTCCGATGCACGGAAGGCCTCAGGGTGGAGCTGCCTGACCTATTCAAACCAGTGACCTAAAGGAATGACGGGTCCATGATGGATACAGATGAAACTGTACTGAGTGAGACTACTGGCAACAGGGAAGCGCCTAGATGGAAGACAGAAAACCACCAGTTGCTTAGCTTTTTCCTTTTTTTTTTTCTCCCCCCCCTTCTTTGTTGGATATTGAGAGATCTCAAGAAACTGTGAAAATGAATGCCCTGTTATTGACTCTGCTGTTCACTTGAACATTATACTTTCCCACAGCAGAACTGAATTGTAAGCACAGACCTTGCTTATGGTGATTTTTTCTTTTCACTAGACGTTTAGAATTCACCTGCCTCATGAGGAGCTTTAGGGGATCATTGATAAACCTAGGCAGATCATCACTTGGCTCCTATAACTCTCTGCCTAGTGGGGCATTTATGTAATGGGGAGATGGCAGCACCATGCAGTTAGGTTACCCCCTCCTTTTTTTCCCTCTCTCTCTCTTTCCTTTACTTCATTAACTCTACAGGGGCTGAGAGGTAGACCTAAAGTCATGATGGAGGTGGGGGAACAGGTTGGGGTCCACTTAGTGGATCATGTGCTGAGGTGTGGGGGAGGGTCGTAGGCATGTTGGGGGCTGGCTCATACACGTCTCATGAGAATTAAGGAGGGCGATCAGAGGACCAGGGATGGGGGGACAGGGAGCTATGGGGGGGAAGGAGAGAGAGAATTCAATAAATATCAAATAAAAAAAAGTAGGACATTTGAGAGTGATCATCAGGGGTATGGATATAGTAGATGGTTCTAATTAAATTTTTGTCATGGAATGTGAAAGGCCTCAGGGGGAGAAAGAAGAGAATGGTTATACTGCAGTACATAAACCAGTTAGGAGTTGACATTGCGGCACTCCAAGAAACACATTTATTGAACGAGGAGTTGCACTTCCTTGAGAAAGGATGGGTGGGTAAGGTTATAGGAGATGGGAAAGCGAAAGCGTCGGGGGGCATGGCAATATTAATTAGGAAATCTTGCCCATTCATAATCAAACAAACCTTGCTAAGAGAGGACGGTAGGGGGATATATGTGTCGGGCTCAGTCTCGGGAAACTCATTTTCTTATGCCTCAATATATGGCCCTACCCCCCCCAAGCCAGAATTCTTCACCTCCTTGGAAGCTGACATTGCTACACTTCCCCACAACCCATTGATTATGGCAGGCAACTGGAATATTTGCCTGGACAATAAGGTGGATAGGAACCCTGCTAGTAATAGACCTCCTAATGCCCCTCAGATTGCATTAAATAGATTTATGGAGATTTCAGCCCTAGTAGATCCATATAGAGTGTATAAGAAAGGGGACACTGAGATGACTTTTTACTCTGGGGTTCATAAGTCGCACTCGAGGATTGACTTTTTTCTGGTCAATAGGGAGGTGCTTAGTAGGATTAAAGGCCTGAATACCCTTAACAGGATATTATTGGACCACTCTCCGATCCAACTGCTATGGGAATTAGATAAAGTACCTCCAAAACCATATCGGTGGTGACTAGATGAGGGGATCTTAGCGGAGGATAATATGGTAAATAAGCTAGAGGAGTCCCTTAAGAAGATCATTCAAACTCAGGATCCAACCCTGACAGACAAGAAGCTTGCCTGGCCAGTCTGTAAGGTCCTATATGCAGGAATGGTGCAGGAATACTCCGCGAGGGGGAGCAAAATGGAGAAAGCGTGGGAGGAATTTTTAATGGGGGCCATTAGGTCACTATTACCGCTGGAGGGGTCCTCCACAGAAATAGATAATGAACTAAAGGGCTTAAAAGAAGAGTATAGGGGATATGGAATCTTAGGGTAGACTGCTGGGGGAGAGAGATTGAACGCTAAATATTTATTATAAGGGGATGTGCCGGGACATGTACTGGCGCACAGAATTAGGGAGCAGGAGTCTGAAAGAGTGATTCTAGCAGTGAACTTTGGAGGGGGCATTATTACAGAACCTCAAAGATTGGCTGATGCTTTTGTGGATTACTATGCTAATATATATATATCAAGAGGGGGCCACTAGCTCAGGGGACGAAATTAAGAGGTTTCTCGATAGAATACCATTGCCCAGAATGAGCACGGAGCAAGCTCAAACACTATCTGCTCCAATTTTGAAAATGGAGATCAGGGAGACAATCAACAGCCTTCCAAATGGGAAGGCTCCGGGGCCAGATGGCCTGTCGGCCAAATTCTACAAGGTTCATATAGAGACAATAATGCCTCTACTACAAGAACTCTTTTTGAATATTATGGAAGAAAGGGTCTCCCCTTCTTCCTTATACCAGGCCTACATCACCTTGATACCAAAGCCGGACAAACCTAGAGACTTACCGGGTAATTATAGACCCATTGCTTTAATAAATCAGGATATTAAAGTACTTACTAAGATCTTGGCTAATAGGGTCCTTAAAGTTGCTCCTTTACTAATTAGCCAGGATCAAGTTGGTTTTATGCCAGGTAGAGGGGCGCATGACGCGTTAAGGAAACTCCACCATATCTTACACAAGGCATCCATCTCAAAGTCCGCTATGACCCTGATAGCACTCGATGCCGAGAAGACATTTGATCGGGTCTCCCATGTCTTTTTATTTTATACAATGGAAAGAATGGGTTTTCCAAAGGGATTTCTCCAGGGTGTTAAAAATCTATATAAAGCCCCTACAGCTAGGGTTCTGTGTAATGGCTATCTTTCCAAAGAGTTTCTCCTTCGTAATGGGACTAGACAAGGGTGTCCCCTGTCACCAATTTTATTTAATATTTACCTGGAACCCTTGTTAAGAGCGCTTTCTATGGAGCCCAGGGTTCGAGGGATCGAGGTTCAAGGGCTGGAGCTTAAATTTTCGGTATTTGCTGACAATATTTTATTGCACTTAAACAATCTGGCTGATAGCTTGCAGCATGCCTTGGAGATTATCCAGGAATTCTCGGAGGTATCAAATTATAAACTAAACCTAAGCAAAACCCAAGTTCTCCCACTTACGGTATACACCCTCAGATCAGATTTTGATCACCTCCAGACCAACTGGGCCTCGGATAAAATTAAATATTTGGGAATTTGGATTAGAGCCAGGTCTGAAGACAGGGTGGAGGATAATCTGGGCAATATATTGGCCACAATTAAAAGCAATATTTTAAGATGGAATAAACTTCCTTTAAACTTTACTGCCAGACTAGGAATGATTAAAATGAATCTGTTGCCCAGATTATTGTACCCTATACACCTTCTACCGTACAATATCCCAAAGGGTTGGTTCACTAGTATTCAAAGGGTAATTTCAAATTTCCTGTGGGATTCTAAACCCCCAAGGAGGAAACACGCTATCCTACGCCTTTTGTACCATAAAGGAGGTATAAATCTCCCCTATCTGTTTTTATACTACATTGCAGGACAGCTTGGGCTGATGGGGCACTGGGAAAGAATTGGGGAAGAAGGAGGATATACACCAACCTGGCTGCAAATTGAGCAGCGCACTTTAAAGGAATTAAAATTCTCCCCGACTGCACTGGTGTATGCAGATCCGGTGGCTCTGCCTATTAGGGAGGAGCATACACCAATTGAAAAATCGATGAAGGCTTGGTGGGAGCTATTAAGCCCAGCTCAGAGAAAAGCTCAGAGGGGAGCCAGAGACCAACCCATAGTGGGTAACCCCAATTTTCGTCTAGGGGGATCGGTAATTAGCCCCCAATGGGCACCGCACGTGACCAAGTTAAATCTGGTAGATTTTATACTTGGTGACAAGGTGAGTTTACCAGTTTACACTAGGGAATGGGATTTTTTTTAAAAGGTCCAAATTAAACATATGGTGCAAAAGTTCATACAAGACAACAAAGTAGGGGGACTGACCCCATTTACTTGGGCCTATTTGAAGGAGTTCGAACTCCTACAACACTCCCTTTCAAAGGTGTATAGGGTGCTGTTGGACTTTTTGAGCCCAGAGTTCAAGGCCCAGACAGTCTACTGGGATAAAATTATATCTCCCCTGAGGCCTGACTGGAAGGAGATTTGGAAAAATGTTAAAATTCTGCCAGTTCCGAAGTACAGGACTATGTAATTTTTCATTTATTCGAACATTTACTATACCCCTGTTAAACTATGTTCTATAAATCTCAGACAGACAGATCTGTGTTTTAGATGTGGAATAAAACCAGGAGACCTACTGCATGTAATGTGGAGTTGTTCTAAAATACATTCGTTATGGATCCAAATTGGTCAAGAAATGGATCCCCTGCTAAACTACACTGAATATGTTAAGCCAGAGATCTGTCTTCTCGGGGACATGAAAACAGTGTTGAGGGACTCGGCCAAATATCATGTGTCTTTGATGTCTGCCTTGGTTAAAGCATTCATTTTAAGACACTGGAAGAATGGAAATATATATACTTATGACCAATGGGCCAGCGATTTGATGCAGATCCTGGGCAGACTTAAAAGACAAATGGCTGAAGAGAGGAAAAAGAGATTATATGATAGAGGGGGGGTCCTGAAACAATCTACTCAATGCAGCAGAAGGGCCTTCAGACCAGATCTGTCTGTCTGAAGGGAGCAGCCAGCAATACTTTTGTAATAGAACACAATAGGTAACTAGGATTGTAAGGAGATGTATCATTCTCTTTAGGGTAAGCCTTTAGTTAATGGGGTATAACACTCTCATGGGATTGACTCTAATATGGAAGGAGGTTTTTTTATATTTGATGGTCAGGAAGGGCTCTCTCTCTCCTAGGGACACAGTTATTAAAGGTTATCCTCGTATAGTTATCGTTACCTCAAAGTTGACAGAGCTATGTTAATATGATGATGGCTAAGAACCGGGTTAGACTAAAGCCAACTTTGAAGGAATAGAAGTACTTGTCATTACGATATAAGGGGACTCAGGTTTTTTCCAGTGTTTTCATATAACTGTGATTGTAAATAATTATGGGGGTGTATATAGTTTCCATGTCCAGTTTAGGGATGTGGGCCCAGGTACCCATCCTGGGATGTATGTTTGTATGTCTTATTGCTGAAAGCAGAAAATTCTAATAAAAAAGTTAAAAAAAAAAGACAGTTGTGGGGTGATGCACCAGCACAACTGCGCTTGCAACAAGTAGAGGAAGTGCAAGAGTCAGTGATGAAATAGACATGGCTCTATAGTACATGCAAAGCACAAATGGGTATATTTGCTACTCATTCTAGCCACATTAACATACAGGTAGATGAATAGCTGTAACCGTCCACCTGGCATCATGGCAGTCTTCAGTTGTTAAGAATAAGTTGACCTGCACTTCACTGGCAAACCAACCTAGTACCTGATAATATGAATTTGTAATATTAAGTAACAATTATATCTATTGAGCTGCTCCAAAATCCTATGCACAGCCCAATCATAATGATATGTGTTATAATTAAATTATATATATATATATATATATATATATATATATATATACACACACACAGTGCTCTAGTAGACTGGCCCCACTCTGACCACATATATTTGGAATACAGTATTCCCAGCAGTCCACACAGCGTGCTCACAATCTCAATCACACAGAATCTACAAGGAAGAATGTGGTGCTTTAACAGTATCCCCCTTCCCACCTGACCACTTACATCCACCACCACAGTGTCACCCACTCACCAACGTGTGCCACATCCCCACCCACAAGTCATCCACCCACCCGCTGACTCACAGAGTACACTAAAGCTGCACAGCAATTGTTAAACATCATAGATCAATATGCATACACACCATAATCCGGAACACATTAATAAACATGAGACTAAATCCATTGATATATCAGTAGTATGACATTCACCACTGTACTAACAACCATTGTCACATGCTCTGCAACAATACACACAGACCCGTAGTATACAGTGTTACTCAGTAGCCTAGGGAACAGTTTTGTGGGTCATGACGTCCTTCCCACTACAACTACCTGGGAGCAGACATACAGGTATCAGTGCCTGTCTAGGCAGGAGGGTACTGCTGGGACACCTACGTCTCTCCTTTCACAATGTCCACAAGCAGACTTCACACAAACTCCACTCTACCAGCAAGGAAATCTAAATGTAATTTCCAGTATATACAGCACTGTGATTAAGCTGTGAATGGCACACTGTAGCACCAGCAGTCAATGAATTTGCAAGATATACTACTGAACCCACCATTGTCATGTATCACATGTATAGCTGTGTAAAAAAAATGTGAAGTCTCAATCAAACCAAACACCTACCTTGACTCATGTATGGGTCAGGCTCAGGTTAGTCGCACACATGACGAATGACTCATTCACATGCTCCCTCACAGCCTGAACTAGACCCAGCACCTCTGTGTCACTCCAAGACTTTGGCATTTTCTCTATCTGTTATAAAAAAAAAAGAAAGACAAAAAACAGATAGCAAAAAACATTACTAGATATTATATTGATACTGTTCTATCTTGCTACTGTTTCTGTTGCTTAGCACTCACAATGAAATATGTGTGATAACTTATTAATTCTGAGCTGACAATTAGTCTAGTATTAAAACACATTCATGCACTCCCTCCCTAACATTACCAAAACAGCATTGTCATCAAATATTCATAGCTGCTGCAATATCAGCTTTAAAAATAAAACAAGCTGTATTATCAATATATTAACAGGATAGTGTGATAGGTTACATCAAACAGCTGCACACCATTCAGACACACTAAGGATTCTTCCACCTATTCCTCTCACAAGTGATGTACTGGTAATGACAAATATTTATACCCAGCAAGATGGACAACATTTGAGAACACCATGGCACCTAGCTATGGAATACCTCCCAAGTGATTATCCTGAACAGCATAATAAAGCATACAAATTGATTACTGTGTGGGATGTATTCAAAATACATATGTTAGTAACTATGCATACTATTTTTATTTGCACTTGTATGTAAAACAAGTAATACCTCCCCTTGTTTTTTAGTTGTCTTCTACACATCCTGTTAGCAGACAACCCCCCCAATCACCAGACACATCAACACACTATTAACATTTTGTTATAACTACACTCCCCCCCCCCACCTCCTCATTAGCAGGACACACACACGAGCAGTATTTGAATATAAGTTCTTTATTTCACTACTTTAGAAGTTTATTTTTTTCAGATATTGCACAGCCACTGCTCAGGAACTAATGAACTGCCTGAAGCTTAACAACATGGTTATACAAGATGACACTTTGCAAATGAAGTACCAAAAAGTAAAAGTAATAGTTCTTGAAAAAAAAAATATTGTACTACAAAGAACAAGCAACCTAAGTTAAAAGTCATAAGTCTATATTCTTTGATTTGCTCAGTGGAATAGCAGTTGTAGTAACGTGGCACATAACATGGTTAATTCCTTTGACACATCACTGAGTGATACTGAAAAAAATTGCACCACATTACTACACAAATTCAGGATATCCAAAGATTTTGTCACCTAATGTTGCATCTTTAATAAATAGTTATTTAAGAGTTGTCATCTACTACACATTTAACCACCCTCCCACCATTGCAATAAGACATACAGACATCTAGTTGTCATATGTAACTTTGTCATGACTCAATAAGGAAACGCTGATCAGGACAATGGGGTCTTATAAAATACATTCTATTGAACAGTGACATAAAACAAAAAGGACAATACTTACTGGACAGTAGAGTGTAGTGCTGGAAAAGCTGGTGACAGTTATCAAACTGTTTAAACAAAAACAGAAAAAAATATTTAAAAACTTTTAAACAACACACACATTTTAAACAGCAAAACAGCATCACTGAGTTCCACACTCAATATACCCTACCAACACACAATACACTACATCAACACCATATGTCTCCTCATGCCACAAAACCATCCCTTCCTTGCCAGTTCATGTTCAGAAACATACATCACATTTTCACCCATATTTGCATAATGCATCCCCCCTTATAACTGACCATTCTCAACTGTTAGTAAAAAAAAAGTTTAAAAATTTAACACTAACACAACATACACCCTACATATTAACAAAGAATGGAAAACAAGCAGCCTTTTGCACAATGACAGACAACCAATATGCCATGTAAGCCACATAAAATAACACACATACAATCTCAACTAATAATGAACATCCTACTCATCAATTGACAACCACTGTTACACTACTCTGCTGTAAAACATCAGAGAATCTGTGTTTTCCACACACTCACAACCTAGCATATAGAGAGCAATGTGCAAGATGTGAACAATTCTATTTTTTGACCATTTGTAGTGGCTCTAAAAAGAGCTGTTTTTTTGGCAGTGTATATGTGATGTACTTGAGAGGCACCATCCTACAGGCACACAATCACAGAACTGTAAGGATACCATGTCGAAGGTCCCCAACAAAAATTTTATTACCAGTGTTAGAGGGATGCACACCATCTTTTAGATATAGCCAATATTTGTTATAAGCAATTTGGGGGTGACAAATGGTATGCATTCCCATAACACGGAGGAATCCAGATATTTGTATGTTCACCTTTCTGCATGATCTTTCTAGTGCAGGACAGTAATCCTCACCTTTCCAGACCATGCGCTGTGTAATTCCTGAATACAGGATTTTACACGATGGTAACATACTGATAAGATGCTGCAAGTCAGACTGTGCAACTTCTATTAGAGTCAATGCCCTTTTGTTGCCAAATCATGCCTCCAAGATGGATAAGTAGTATGTCTGGTTCTGGGTGTGTCTCCAATAAATGATACATGGTAGGCATGAGCTGCTCCCACCTCATGCCACCCTTCCCAAACCAAGACACTGAGCATCCAGGTAGGTGTAAGTCATTCCCAAAATGACTACTGTACCTCCACTGACCACTGCTGCCCTTCTCACCAAACTTGATCCCACTATCCATACAGTCACTGTTGATTTTCTGCCATGCTGAGTGACAAATCTTAATAATTCAGATGTAGAAATATCACAATTGTGTCTGTCTGACTACCGAGTACTACCAAGTCTTACCAGCACAATGACCACTATTCTATTGCATCATCCAGATAAATGCAGACAAAACAATCACAAATAATAACCTGTTCATAGATTGGCTATTCAGCCTAGAAGATCTAGCTATGTATATAAACCATCTTGCTATTGGAATAATGTTTATTAAACATTCTTTTTTTGTTTTGGGGGGAGAATGCTGTCATCTGATTGGCACACTTCATGACTTGCCAGCTACACAAATTTTGATTGGTCTAACTTACTAGCCATAATGCTCTCTCAAACTAAATTCCCTCTCTTTCTCAGCCAGCTGCTTGAGTGGTGAGTGGAACCATTTCTTAGTACTTGAGAGAGATTATGTACAACAGTAACCAATAGTGCTATACTAATTAGACTGCAGGGGTCTCATTACTACAGTTGAATTAAACAGTAAACTATTACCAGTGAGAATTACTGTTATTGTATTTGTAAAGTTAAATATATAAATGTGTGTCTCTGTATTGGAAGTGCAAATGGACTACCTAGATAACACACAATATCATTCTAGGTCAGGATTCCACAACAGGGGAAACACACATATATGTAGCCAAATATTCCCAGTGTTATCAGATCACCAACTAATTGTCACAAATTAAGCTACCACTAAAGAACACTAAATCTGCTTAACACACTAACTGGTTTCTTGTAAGATGGTGCCAGACTGAAATAGAGAAATGTAATAGCAAATACTAAACATGAACCACAATTTCCAGCCACAAAAAAAGATTCATAGGACAGTAACAAACTTAATAAAACAACTAGACAGCAGGTTTATTCACTATACAGTATTTAAATATGGATATTACATAATGCAAGCTTTCAATAAATCCCTATACAGTTGTTTCCCTCGGACGTTGTAACTGTCAACAACCTATTTTCATGTCTTTTCCAAAACCAATTTATTAGTAAAAGACATATAGAGAAACTTAAATATATTGCCAAACTGTGTCACACTTTTCCAGACCATGATGCAATCAGAATCTCACAGTGTCTCTAAACCCCATAAATCACCCAGAAAAAATCAACACTGCCTACCAAGATCAGTCAAAATAAACATGTACAACCCTTCCTAACTTACCAATTAACCAGAAAACCACTTCAAATAACTTTTTAGATAACTTTTTGTCAAGTTGTATGAAATTTAGCTCAGACACTCACTTTTATGCTTGCTGCTCGATCATTCGATCTAAAATGGCCCCCAGAGTGTTATTATTTGATTTTATTGGCTCAGGAAAGTCACATGACAAACTTAGCCTTTTCTTTGATCATGAGCGTGCAATTTCTTTGATCGTGACTCATATTGTTCGTCAGGATCGATCGTGAATGTGCAAAATCTTTGATCGTGAGAGTAACGCGAGACTTCATTGTAAACTGCTTCTCACAGTGAAAAAAACAATCGTTTTCAAAGCTTTCCAATAAAATAAACCCTCCTAGCATTTTTATAACCCTTAAGTAAGAAATATAGTGTTTTTATTTATTTTTAATAGATTTGCAAATAATTCCCGCGTTTTATATGATCTTTGACTGCGAGCATGCACATTCTTGAATCGCGACTCGGTTTGTCTGGGAGAATTGACCGCAAGCATACAAAAACTTTGATCACGAGAATAACACGAGAGTTCATTGTCACAGTATGTCTGATCGATAAAAACAGTAAATTATATAATTTTGAGAACACATTGAACCACGAGGGCATCCGTAGAATCCATAATTAGCCAAAATAGTAAATAATATCTATGTTTCAAACATTTCTAATAATTCCCACATTTTTACGATCTTTGACCATGAGCATGCAAATTCTTTGACTGCGACTCACTTTGACTGCGAGTTTGCACCGTGAGTTGACAATTTCTTAGGTCGAGCTATAAATGTGGGATTTCACCCAAAAAACCAGTAATACTTCTACAAACTCAATTCTTAAGATAGTTTGTCACCTCACTATGTTCACATATGTGTATTTAAACATTCGAAGTTGTGTCTGCCATGAAAAGTAAGCTAAACAAGCTCCTATGCTAATTTCATATGATTTACATGTTCTTTGTTCGTGAGACCGCAAATTCTTTGATCGAGAGCATCTTTGACTGCGACGATCGTTCGTGAGTCGACAAATTCTTTGTTCATGACAAAAATATCAAATTTTTAATTTTTAACTCATGCAACTTTCCACTGCTTCACTATCCCCCACTCAATTATCATCAGACTCATGTTATTATCTCATCACAACAATCAATAAACTAATATTATTTAAACAACACAAGATTATTTACACCATCACCACCACGGGACAGACCCATCACAGTATCATTGCCACATGACTGGGTAACTAGCACTTCCTATCCATCATCATAATATGTCAAGCATAAGTGCAGGAACAATACCACAACTAATATTTAACAGTTTCTAAATTAAAACTTGCCTGCCACTACCGCGCATCAACCAATAAAGTTGCCACACATATTCTTTCTATTCTATTATTGCCTGGGTAACTGCTTGCAATATTCAGACCACACTGCAAGGCACAGAATAATTAAATAATTTTTGGCAAACTAATGCAAATTGTAGGAGATTTTTTTTTTTGTCACAATACTATGGCTTGAATTTCTTATGCACTGTTTGTCTTTTGCTACCATATGGCAAATGTTTCTTAGTACTGAATATATTCTTTTTCACTTTTCTTAGGAGACTACAACCATGAAGATATTGAAGAAATACTTGACCTATTTCATCATGGCCATTTGCCATAAAACCAGAGCACAGACACAAAGTGCTAGCTGTACTGCTTGTTCATCATCATGCCATGCAAGAACCAAAGGTAAAACTCCTCGACAGAAGCATAAAAAATTGTCTTCTGTTCACAGCAGACACAGAATTTATCATACACATTTAAAAAAACAGAAAGACTCCTCTAAGAAAACTATAAGTAGTCTTCCAAGAGAAACAGTACAATTACAACATCCAGCACTGTTATCAACAAAGCATGGACATGTGAGACAGAAAGAAAATGCTAGGTGTATTACCTCTGCTAGTGCACAACACAGCAAGGCAATGTTTTTCCAAAAGCTAGTCCATAGAGCTAGGATTGAGCAGTGTGATCTCCAAATAGTGAGACCATAGGGAACAGACTGCGTAGTAAGATCTCATTGATGAAACTCTGCTTAAGAGCAAGACAATTTGTCAATGTGGCTCTAGCAATAAGTTCCAATTATAGAGCTGAAATGATGTCAACCATTAATAAATGATTCTAAAATTGAGGAGATGAGAAACAGTATTTTATGTTTTGAACACTTAAGCAGAAAAATATCTCTCTTACGTGTTTCAAGAGACTGGTTTCATTCAGAGTACTCAGAGCATTCTTCTGGGAAGGACATACCATGCATATATATAAACATCAGTTTAACAATTGATGAACATGGAAAAGTGCAGAATGTCTTGACTCTATCCATGAAACCTTCACCTGAAATGACAATAAATTGAAGAGGTTGAAAGTGATCTAAAGTCGTAAGCTAGAAAATGGGCATAGGACAACACATGCAATGTTAGAATGAATCTATCATATCTACAAAAGTTTCCTCTCAACAATTCTAACCACAAGAGATCTGACATAACACATCTACTTCACCATTGACAAGTGTGAATTTGGCCTCCAAAGGCTGATGGGTCACTCCCTCCACTACTTAGAGCCATGAACTGTGACAGCATTTCATCACTTTTGTATACTAGCAGTGCATAACTGACATCCACAAATTTGTGCAAAGGTTGTATCAAGTAGAGATCTGTCATTCAAGACTACATGCAGTTTTCAAGCATTGCTCGATGATGAAGATGTCGAAGGACTTACTGAGTTAAACAGTTGCAAAAAACCCATAGATTGAGGTCTACTGCTACTGAACATAAAGAAACAAGCATTAATCAGACATTACTGGTGAAAGAAGATCATCTTCTACAACATTTTGTCGTGAGTATGCTAAATTTGAAATAAGCAAAACAGAAAAATTCGATACAATCTGTGCATCATCTGAGCGATTGTTCTCAAATGCCGATGTCACAGTGGACCTGCAAAACATTTCCACGTTGGAATGAAATGTAGGGACATCTCCATGCATGCCTTCTCTTAAGAATGACTTTGACAGAAGTCACAACTAATATCCTCTGTTCTTACTGTCATAAAAAATTAAGAGCAGTTTACCTCCCTCAGTTCTGTACTAAATAAAATGGAAGTAGGGCAACTCTGATGAGCTAACAGTGTTGAACTTGTTTAAAAGGATTCCTGTTCAGACCGTGAAGCCTTTCGAGTAAGTCAGGCTGAACACAAAGACACGACCTACCGAACCAAAGATCTTATGCAGCTCTCTCAAAGTTCTGTTATCTACTCCTTCACCTTTGCAGAAAATGTCAACACTATTTCTCAGGACAATAGTGTAGTCATCTTGATAAATGGTGTGCCAACAAGGCCAAAACAATATGGCAGGACATTGTCAATGTGAACAACGTAAAGCATGCTTTGCAATACCTAAAAGGCCAATTCTTTTTATGCTGACAGTCAACATCGATGCATTTGGTGGTCTTTTGCAGATATTACCCTGAACAACTCTAACAAAGCAATACCGGAAAGGTTGACATTCCAGCTGTACAAAAATGTGTATGAACAATTTACCATACACCCATTGCACGGCAAAGACCCAGTAATGGATAACATTGATTTATATCAAATGAAGCAAGTGGAAGACAATCCTGTAAGTGTATGGGAGGCTACTCTAGAGACTCGTTGTTTTCCTGATCTATTTCCACTTTGTTCAGGTGATTGATTAGATGAACAAGAACTTTGAGTACCAGGAGCAGAGTATAGGGCCTCATGAGTGCTACATAAGGATGGCAAGTTTCAAAGAAACATTGCATACCTGTTCCACCTTCTTTGGGAAAGTGAACTTAGTGATCTATCTGCTAGTTTTGCTCATACAGTAGGACTTGGAAAAGAATTCAACAATCAATGCACACAGTTACTACAGAAGTTGCAGACCAAAAGATGAAACACTGCAAGTCAATCGGTCTGCCATTTGTCTAGCATGCATGGTACAAGAATATTGGTACAGGCGACACTCTGAGGTAGTGTGCATGCTGAGAGGTTTGGACCAGCAACATGGTTTGTGACTGCAGGTTGTGCTGAATATTATTGGGATGATCACTGAGAATTCTTCTCAGATGGGCAAACTCTGATGTTGAGAACATCAAACAATGACTCTCAACAAACTGCTCACTTGATCCAGTAACCTTCTAATTACTTCCACCACCAGTTCCACAGTCTTTTGAAATTCATACTGTCTAAGACAAATCCTCCCTTGGTAATGAGCATTACTTCTGGAGGTTGAGTACCAAGCCCGTGGAGCCCCACACATACACTTATGTTGCTGTGGATTAAAGATGCCCAGGTGGAACAATGAAGCAGCTGACATTCTAAGCTTCAATCTTGAAGTATGTAACATGTCAGATACAGACAGGTATGACAGCACAACACTTTGGGAACTGGTCAAAAATTCAGTGACACCTCTGTAGCAAATACTGTCATAGGAAAGTTGAAAACAAAGGTCAGTGGTACATTCACTGCCGTTTGGCTTCCAAGTTGAACTTGCCTAACTGCTTCACTGAATGATATATTTTCAACATAAGAAACCACCACAAAGCAAAGCCAACAAAGCAAGTCTATTAACTACCTACTTTGAATCAGAAGTCTATATAAATGACTATAGTCCTTCTCTTCTGTTGATGTGGAAAGCAAACACTGACATTCAGTTTGTTGCAGACAACTCAATGGCTCTCGTAAGGTATGTTACATCATACATTACTAAGCAAACATAAAACAAATCTGCAGAAATGTGGAAAGGCTGTCTAAATGTGATAGGTCCAATGTCTTCAGGCTTTGGTCACTAGGGCTTAAGACTCTGTCACACCATGAGTGTGGAGCCTATGAAACAGTGACTGACTCACGGGTGTATGTCTATATGGCAGTCAGACTCATTCATTTCTTGAATATGAATCAACAAGCAGAACAGGCTACATGTTTGAAGAGCCATGAAGAGATTGAGGACTTGGCTGCTACAAGATCAACATCCACAAATATTCATAGAGCAACAATTGTAGCTACCTCCACAGTGCCACAGTGCTGTATGGACAATCTCTGTCTCTTTGAAGTTGCTCAATGGGACTGACTACAAAGGTGAGTGTTCACTCAGATCCAGAAAAGGCATATATAAGTCATTGAGTTTGGTGGCTCACTTGTTAAAAAGTGAAAACCATGGCTAATTGACCACTTCAAACTGACCTTGAACACAACAGACAGCAAAGAACATTATTACTTTGCTCTATTGTTTCTGTTCAAATCTTGGAGATCAGAATCTGAATTAAAAGGATTGTCTGATACATATGAACAAGAGTTCATGGAAACATATCATACCTTCCAGAGTCATGTCTCTGAGACATACATTGAGAGACTTGAAATGGAAAAAAAAACGGCTAGAGAACACACGAAAGTCCTGAATGATGACACACCTGTAACATCACAAAATGGCTGATGTTGAAGGAGAAAGACTCTTGGTGCTCTCTTCCTGCTAATGACCCAGCTGTGCTAATGTCAGAGGTTGAGGCACAATGCAACAAAAACATGTACTTGTCAGAGTCAAATTACAACCCATTTATCGACAAGTTGAACTCATACCAAAGAGTTGTGTATCACTCTGTGATACCGCAGCTAGGAACTATATATTCAAAACAATACAAAGCAGTGTGTTTGCGAAGACAGACACCAATCAGGATATTTGTTAGTGGTGCTGCTGGGACTGGAAAAGTTTCTTGATCGAGCTATAAGAAAGGTGCATGACCATACCAATATGGCAACATCTGTGTGTTACTGCTCTTACAAGTTTGGCAGCTTATAACATTGGTGGTATCCACCTCATGGGTTATTCAACGTGCCAGTTGAGCATGGAAAGACTGGTGACTGAAGAAGAATTGTCATGTAACATTGCCTCTGAACTGGGGTCAATATTTGACAAATGCATTTGCTGATAATTGATGAGATCAGCATGGTCTCGAATGTTCTCCTCACATTTATCCACCTCGTCTACCGGAGATACAAAGGAACCAATGATGACATGCCATTTTGTGAGAGAACATTCTTGTTCTTGGAGATCTCCTTCAACTGACTCCTGTAAATGGCAAACATGTTTTCTGTAGCTAGATCAATGATGAAGCAAAGAAAACAATTGGATGCAATGGTGGAATCAATCTGTGGGAGTTCTTCTCATATGTTGAACTCTCACAGAACATGAAAACAACAAGGTGACATGTCACAAAGCATTACTTGGCGAGAGCGTATTGGTGCACTGCGCACCACCATGTTGAGATGATAAGACAGCATGAAGTCAGAGAAATGATGCTCTATCCAGGATGCATGGTGATATCTTTGCACATGTCAAGAAATCTGGGATTACATGTTGTATGTCTATTCCAAGGCTTAAGCAGTGTGCAGAGTTCAATGACATCATGATGAAGAGAGAACAGCAACCTATTGTCACTCTACCATGCATAGATACCATAGATGGCATCACCCTATCATGAACAATGGTATCAAAAATGGTTGAGCATCTCAAAGACCTCACAAGTGATGTGTCACACACAGCTGGCTTGGAAGATGTGCTACCACTGTGTAGAAATGCATGTATCATGCTTTGCAGAAACAATGATATCAACCAAGGTCTTGTAAATGGAACCATGGGATACATCCAAGAGTTTCTGCACAACATACAGGGTACAACTGTGGAGCTTGTAGTTGTAAAGTTTGACAACTGTGAAATCCCTCACTCAATAGACAGATTAACAGTCAAGTTTGAACTTGTGAAGACATATATGACAAGAAACAATTTCCATTGTGTGCTCTATGCAGTCTCCATACACAAGTTACAAGGCCTCAACCTTGATGGTGCCATTAAGATACAGGCACTGGTATATTATGCAAGGATGGCATGTCTTATGTTTCCTTGTCTAATGTAAGACAATTGTCTGGAGTACACAAGTGAATCTGGCAGAAAGCAAAATACACATGCTGACACAAAATGCATAGTTGAGTGCAACGAGTTATGTACATTGTACCAGCCGAAATGCTCCCATACTACCAGTTCCCAGATATGCATCTGTCACAGTGACACAATTGATGAAGGACACAAACTGAAAGACGCTTACTAAAACTCCACAGTCATCACCTGAAACAATCCATTAAAGAGCACTCTCTTAAAAACTACACATCCACCTGCAAAAATATATTGCAGTCAACACACTACCAACATTTGACAACAGCACAGGAAGTAAGCTGCTATGTAAACACAACTATAGAAGCGTCCCCACATCCTGAGTTTGCTAATATGTTAAACTCTAGTCAGTAGACACCTCTGTCGGAAGCATTAAAGAGAAGTCATAGAAGTACTCAAAGCCAGTTCCCATTTACAACTTTCACTCCTCTTCAACTAACTCTTGGTCAATATGCAGGACAATCAATGTTTGCTGACAATGCACAACAAGATGTCAAGAGTTCATGATAGAATGATAAACAGTTTAGCAGATGATGAGCGTTGATCTGCGTCAACACTTTAATGTTGACTATGTGTCAAGTACACATATTTGTCATGTAGCCTAAAGAATCACAAACAACTCAGGATATGCTCTGGCTATCTGTCTGTGTCTCTAAACAACAGAAACTGTAAATTCCACAAGTTATTTGCTAATGCGAAACTGGTTAGCTCTGCTGAAAGATGTAGTTGTTCTTGTGTGTGCTCTCTGAGAGTTACATATTGAAGTTCATATTATTATTGTGCCGCGCTTTAACTCTCAAGGCATGAAGTCACAATGCCAATTTCACACTTCACTGCTGGGAGAACTATATTCTCAGGGACTCAATTTGACACCCAGCACAGTAATCTTCCATCACAGCCTATCCATTACTCTGGACACTCATCACTTAGCAAAGGTTCATAAAGGGATGGGTGGAGTGCAATGATAAGTATGCACCCTGAGGAAGACTCCCAAGAAATCTGAAGGATGCAGATTGTCACTAATTCTCCGCTGCATAACGCTACTGGCAGTATGGAAGAGTGATGCTATTTAATCACAACATGAATCAGTAAACCCGGTGTCTCTGCAAAATAACATTGCATCTGCATATTCCATCAAATGTTTTCTCAACCGCAATGTACATACATTTTCCTTATAACCTTCATCAAACACTGCTAGTGTGTGATGCTACCATAATGACCAATGTGTTCTGCTTGATTGCACAAAATCACCACAGCTCATGTTCATTTATAATTTCTCTGCCATGCAGAAAAACACACAACAATGCAGCAATGCCTACCTCTGGCACACAGTGCTTGTGTATCACAGTACTCTCCTCATAAATTGGATGCAAAACAAGACTGTTCTCATCATTAATCACAATCCAATTTGAAAACATTTTGATTCATGATATTCAGCATTTCAAGATAGATGTACTAACAAAAAAACTGCGTAATACTGTCAAGTAGACTTAGGGTGATGAACTGTAATCAATAGCCAGTCAGTTAGTCATATCTTTTGCAGATACGCTTACTGTTATTTATATATCTCAACATATATTGCTGTGTACTCCACTTGTCCCCAGTAGATCTTACACCGTAATGACAAATTCAGTTACCTATTAAACACTTATCAGAATGCAACTACTGTTCTCAAAATGGTGTTGAAATTCACTTGTTCAACAACACATCAGATAAAGTTCTTACTCCTTTCCACTGCTGTTGTCACCATTGTTGACCTTTACTATGATCTTACTAAATTGACTAGCCGTCAAGAAGCAGACTTGAGGCGTTGGATATTACTCAACATCAGTTAGTAAGTTATGTCTTGGCAAATGTGGCTATCACAACACATGAGAGTATGACTACCTACACCACAGTGTCATCTCCACTACTCTGCTAAAATTGTTGAAAACAATGTGATAGAAATTTTCTATCACTTTCGCAGCACCTGAACACTAATATGACAAACCGTCACACAAATATTCGACTCAGACTTGTACATATGTATATAATGCTAACTTCAAATTACATGACTATATAATGTATAGTTACATTCCATGTATATGTTTCTTTTAAGATAACAGTATACATAAATTATATGAAGACATTAATAATTATCTATGCTACATTATCTGCCACTGGCCTATGACTACAACACTGGATGTGACAAACTATTGACAATGACAAGACTCAGATTTGTACATATGTACAGTATATAATACTGAGCTTCAAAATGAATGCACATAAGTTTAATAGACTTAGAAATGTGCATCTTTGTTTTAAAAAAACAATACACAACAATAATTGTCTTTGTTTACTGCTGTTCCAAACTAACTATATCCATGCATTTAATGGTATTGCATTGCATTAAGTGCTACTGTTGATATAAGTGATACCCGACAAAAGAGACGTACACATGTGATTATCTGGCCTATTCCTTCTGTATAATTCATCTCTATACATCTATGCAGATCTGTACAAATCATAATTGATCAAAAATTTCCTGATTGTATACTTATGCTGTACAATACAAACAATTGGTGTGCTCTTGCTGTAACAGGATGCGTCTATATTTTTTGGAGTCAGATGAGAAATTTTCCCAGTTCACAAATAACTAATACCTACAAAACTCTTAAGTTATCAGCTTTACCAACAATTTGAACATGAGTTTCCTCACACATTATAAAATATTAAGATATATGTTACATGTCTGTGATACTCATCTTTGTTCACTCCTTGACATAGCTAGACCCTAACTAACAGTAAATAACTACTACTTTTAACATAAAGATTAGCACCAACAAATATACACATATCACTAATTAACTACAATAGTACCCAAATAAGAAATGAAAAATGTCACGCATTTAAAGTAAAACAAAATAGAAACATAACAGTAAATAAATTTTCTAGCGTTATTCTTGAGTTCGAACTAAAAGTATCTGCTCAGATGTAAAATATCCCCACAACTGTAACATCACTAGAATAATCTCCACATGTGGTTGTCCTATGAGAAATATAATTATACTGCCATGAGAAACACTTAATATTTCTTGCTGTATCATGTAGAACATGTAGATCAATAACTAAACACCATGGAAACAAGAATAAATTACTAAATAACAATATTCTAGTCAGGTTGCACAAAATAGCCACTACTATGTTGAAAACCACATGTTAAATAATATTTGTTAGTATCCATTCTCTTAACATGTAAGTGGTCACAGATGTGATAATAAAGTACTGTTAATAGACACATGACTAATACCGCTCAACCAATAAATGTAAAAAATAAAAAGTTTGTTAAAAAATATTCTCCTAACATTAACACCCATACAGACCATTTTCCAAATATAAAAAATCTTGGTTGTAAATGCTATTCTTACAAATAATACGTATTGAAAAGCAAACAGTGTGTAGATAAACTCAGGAAATGCCAACAACAAAATACATCCTCAAAATGATAACAGATATATGCAAACAAATTATTTTTGCCCATCCCAAAAGCAACAAACAATTGAGGACTATATATATATATTAATGAATAGTTAAAAAAATAAACTAATTATTAACTTACATGTATGTCTCTAGGTTTTATTTTAAAGCAGTTACTGTTATAGAGTTGTAATATTGATCTATGTCTTCTGTTGCACTATAACTCACTTAGCCTAACTATGCAGACTAAGTGAACATAGAGAGCATCTCCTGGAAGTGGTCAGCAGAGGGAGGGGGTGGTGGTGAGACACCTAACTAACTGTTTCATGAAACAGATCTCACATGGAGTGCAGAGTCACAATGGTATCAATTCTTGTCAAGTTACTTGTTCCATCCCCCAATCACCACCTCACAGATAAAGGAGACATTTGAGAGTATCACAGTGTATTCTCAGCATCAGATCAGCAATGTACCATCTCTCAGTCATAAGGCTGCGACACCTGTTGATCCAGTCATTTGCAGATTTCACAGAAAGGACGTTAATTCCTTTCTGCCTCTATGCCTACATGTGGAGACATGTCTCACTGTGCCTTGCCATGTGGGCCACATATTGAACCCAACTCACAATGCCTGTAACTTGCAATCTGCATTTTTCATTTGTGGACATGTGTTCTGTCTATTGACCATGACTTCTCATCCACGTTCTTGCAGTCTGTGTTCAAGATTCTAAATACGTACCACATGTACCCACAGTTCACAAGAACTGCTTACAAGTGATAGCACACATCACTAGTGTACCCATTCCAACATACCCTCAATACCTTACCCACACAGCACCCAATAACAAATCAAGTGTGTGGTGTATATGTTACACCAGATGGCACATGCCTACTCTGTGAAAACAATATCACATGTTCTCAGGTTATTTGTTCCATCCTCAATCACCAACTGGGAAGGGGGAAGGGATGGGATAGATTTACAGGACAACTAACAATGCTGAGAATGCACTGTGACCACCATTTGCCAATCCAACATCTCCACTACTAAGACTGTCACTACCTCTATATCGAGGCAGTACTGACAATGTCTGTGCATACAACTGTGCTTACCACATGCACCCACACTCACCAGACCTGGTTGCATGTCAGAACACACGTTACAAGTCTCCCATTCTAAGATACCCTCAATACCCAGCCCAACTACAATGAACAACAAATCCAGTGTGACCTGTGCAAGGTAGTACAAATGGCACATGAGTTCTGTGCCAGATGGCATCAGGTAATAGCAACTGATTTGTTCCATTCCCGTTAACCAACTCAGTGGGAGGATATAAACTCATTCAGGGACAACATTGATGATAAAAGTCAACGAGAGAATCATTTTGTGATCACCATCTACAGTACTAAGACAGTCAATCCGTGTATGGAGGCAATCATTGCAAATTCCCTAAACAATTAGACCATGAATATCTGTAGCTCTATCCATGCATATACATTATGGCACCACAGACAAGCGAGAAGAAATTACTGGCAGCCGTGCATCTGTTTAAGACACCTGAGGCTGTAAGATACCATCAGACTGTGGAGCCAGAGGAGGTTTCCTTTTGATCTGAATGTCCAACATGACCCGAGTGGGTGGGAAGGTGAGGTGGGCGTCCAACAGTGTAAGGAACCCACACTGGTAAGTGTGCTTTTTCTTTCAGGTTGAAATTGAAGATAAGTGTTGGAGGCAAATATCTCTCCCGCAACCAAGAAAAAAATCTGTCCCAAAAAAAAAAAAAAAAAAAAAAATGTCAAAACCAAGTACCTAGTGCTTCAGCCAGTTGTGAACCATACTGTAAAATAATCTCTGGCTGGGCATCACCTATATTTGGGCTGGCACTATTTATTTACTGGACATCTACTGAAAGTTAATGTACACCCCTGCCAGGGGTACCAGCCAATCAGATCCCAGGAAATTAATAGCCCATGTTCTAAGAAACAATACATCATCACAGCAGTTTTCATCCACAAGACATGATGTAAGTGCCCTCCAAATTCCAAGTTAAAAGACCAAACCATTTCCAAAGTATTCAATCATAAATATTAGTGAAATTTCCCTATCTATTTCATAATGGAAATCTGTCCATCTTGTCCCGCCCTCGTGATCAAAGATGACTATCAAGGAATCTCACGGTCAAAGAATTTGCAGAGTCACAATCAAAAATTTTTCAGGCTCACGAACAAAGATATAAAAACCTTATATATCAAAAAATTGAAGGAATTGTGGTAAACCACCACCATGGTCCGACAGAACGAAGCCCCCTGAGTAAAATCCATCCTAATTTCACTTCCTATGACACCCCTGGGCTGAGAAAATTGTTTTTTAAATTGGGCCATCTCGTCCCTCACTCACGATGCACGCTCGCGATCAAAGAATCTCGCGCCGGCCCAGTGGCACTGAGGGTTGAGGCACTGGACACCACACCTCACGCCACGCCGGTGACCCAGGTTCGGGAACTGACTCAGGTCGCCAGAGGTTGGCAGGGGGAAGGAGGATTGAGCGTTCCAATGGATGCTCTCCTCCCTCGGGGGGGAACGCCAACCCTGAAAATGCCAGTGGGAGCACTGGCACTCGAGGGGACTTGAACGGCTCCATTCACGGAGTCCAGGGTGGGATGATGTTGGATGGCGCTTGAGAGAGACGTGCATCTGCATGTCGCCTCTCTGAACGCTCTGTGTCCTTGTGCCGATGTCCCAGGGGGCGGGGCTATGGGGAGGACAGAAAAAACGGGAAAAATATAGGGACCCTTGATCCCCAGGACAGACCCCGTTCTGCAGGAGAGGAGGGAAGAGGCACTCTAGGGGCAGATCCGGGGGGGACCAAAAAAAAAAAAAAAAAGAATTTCGCAATCAAACAATTTGCAGGCTAGCAATCAAAGAATTTGCAAGGTCACAATCAAAGAATTTTCAAATTTAAAAAATATACAGAATTGCAGTAAATCACTGCCATGGTTCATCAGAATGAAGCCCCCTGAGTAAAATCCACTCTCGTCTTACTTCCTACAACACCCCTAGGCTGAGAAAATTGTTTTTTTAATTGGGCCATCTCATCCCTCGTTCATGATGCATGATCGCGATCAAAGAATCTTGCAATCAAAAAATTTGCAGGCTTGCGATCAAAAAATTTGCAGGGTCACGATCAAAGAATTTAAACTCTTCAAATTTAAAAAATAAACAGAATTGCGGTAAATCACCACCATGGTTCATCAGAACGAAGCTCCCTGAGTAAAACCTACCCTTGTTTGACTTCCTATGACACCCCTGGGCTGAGAAAATTGATTTTTTCATCTGGCCATCTCATCCCTCACTCATGATGCACGATCGTGATCAAAGATTCTTGCGATTAAAGAATTTGTCGGCCCGTGATCAAAGATCGTTAGCGAGCTGCGAACGAAGAATTTAAAAGCTAAAAACTCTATTTTGAACTGATTTGGATGGAACCAAAGCCATGGCTTGATAGATCGGGGTTCCTGGAGTAAAACCCATTGAAGATTTACTTCAGAAGTGACCCTTAAGTTGAGATATTTGTGTTTGTGCAATCAGAAAACTGAAAACAAGATGGCGGACCTCGAGGTCAAAGAATTTTTGAAATTCCTTGGGCTCAAAGATTCTTGAACTGTGAGGCTGCAACTTCTTTGACCACCAGGTGGGACCAGATGGCCAGAACCCCGATTCTTTGATCGCAAGATACACATATAAATGTTCCCATTGATTTATAATGGGAACTTCAAACTGCCATAACTTTTGAATGCCTTAATATTTTTTCACCAAACAAAAAGCAGTATGTTTGGCAACCAAAGCTCTTTCAAACAAGCCATCTCACAGAGTGGTATGCTACACAATGGCTGTGCAGGACCACATTAAGAATGCCAAAAGGTGCCTCCAAAAATGGAAAATTTTGCATTTTTCAGCGCTTTTGTACATGAAGACTGGCACTCTGACAGAAACGCAATTTGGCAAATCAAGAGATCTAGTACGCCCAATGTGTGTACCAAATTTCATGCAAATCCATTGAACGGGTCCAAAGTTATTAACGTCCAAACCTTTGACTTTAGTATGTAACTGGCCGCTCAACCCTAACTATAGTGGCACGACTAGCGCACTGTAATATATATATATATATATATATATATATCTGTCTCTCTCTCTCTCTATATATATATATATATATGTATATCTATCTATCTATATATATATATACATATATATAGATATATATATATATATATATATATATATATATATATATATCTATATATATCTATATATATATATATTATAGTGGCATGGTAGCTACACTATAGTTAGGTTGAGTACCCAATTTAAGGTTAAATCTGAAATTTGGAGCTTAGTAACTTTTCCACTGTATGACGGATTTGCCTGAAGTTTGGCATGCACAGTCTGGTACCATAGCTCTCTGGATCTGCCAGGTTTCGTTACAGTCGGATGTACAATTTTTGCACATTCTTTGCTGACACCTACAGGTCGCATGGTGTGTGTGACCAGTCCAAAACCTTCAGGGAACATGCAGCCAGGGTCCCCATTGTGCCTTTTGAAGATTTCATGAAAAAATATAAAACGGATCAAAAGTTAATCAAAAAACAAGTTTCCCATTATAGTCAATGGGAAAAGTTAACAAAATATGTGAAAGTGTTGCAAATGCACTTTTTACTTTCACAAATGACCCTTGTAGTGTCGAAAATTGGCCATCTTGTTTTCAGTTGGTGGTCACAGAAATGCTTGGCATTTAAATGTGGGACCCTATAGGGACACAATTCTTGTTGTGTTCACCTAGTCGAGCCCTGAGGATGCTAGCCATGTCTTTTTTTGGGGGGGTAAAACACCACAGAAATATTTTTTTTAAATTTTTGTAAAAAGTAGTGTTGTAAAGCACTTTTGCATATGCAACACTTTCATGATTTCATTTGTGAAAGTGTCGTGATTTGCGACACTACTTTGCGACATTATGGTCAAAACAATAGGGAATCTTTGCCAACCTTCTGCAAAAGAACGGTTTGGCCTTTTGGGCTGACATTTGGAAGGAAGAAAGCCAAGAACCCACAGATGTGTCTTTTCATGGTTTGGTAAAAAAATATTATAGGGCTGAAAAGTTACTGCACTCCAAAGTTGACAATTTTTCCCATAGGCTAACATTACAGCATCTACCAAGCCGTTCGGGGCCCGTATCTCTAAAACGCTTCGAGATATGGACTTTTCGTTGGAAAAATGCTTGGTCCCCCATTAGGGGGCTAAGTACAAAACTAGCCTAGAAAGTCATAAATAGCATGAGATTTTTAATTTTTTCCTACACCGTATGGTTATTGAGATATAAGCAATTTAGTATTCAAAGTGCTCATTTTCTGCTCCGAGGGCCATTATTATGCATACATTCTTTGTATTCACTGTGTTTCTGAATGTACCTTTTTAGGAAACAAAAGGGTGTGCGTTTGCATTACTGTTACTGTTAGCGTTTCCACAACTGTTTAAGGTAGTATTTCCATTTACGTCAGCATGTGCATTACCCTTTGCATTTTGTTTGCATTACTGTTACCCTTTGCATTTCTGTTACTGTTTTTGTTTGCTTTTACTTTTGTGTCTGTGTGTGCGTTACCATTTGCATTTGCGTATGCACTTGCCTTTGCGTTTCCATTTCCGTTTGCATTTGTGTTTTCTTTGGCATCATCATTAGTGTTACCATATGCGTTTGAGTTTCCAATTGCATTACCTTGACCGTGTGCGTTACCATTTACATTTGCGTATGCACTTGCGTTTTGTGCTTCTGTTGGCATTATTGTTTCCTTTGGTATCATCATTGGTGTTACCATAACCATTTGCATTTCCAATTGCATTACCGTTTGCGTGTTCATTACCATTTGCGTTTCTGTTGGCATTAGCATTTGAATTTTTGGTAGCATTTCCATTGTCTAGTGCATTACTGTTTCCTTCTGCATTGCCGTTGCTGTTACTGTTTCATTTCTGTTTGCATTTGTGTTTGCGTTTGCATTTTCGTTGCCTTTTTCGTTACCATTTGTGTTTCCATTGCCATTAACGTTTGCCTTACCATTTGTGTTACCATTTCTGTTTTCATTTACATTTGCACTTGTATTTCTCTTACTGTTTGCGTTATTGTTTCTGTTTGCGTCACCATGTGCGTTACCGTTTGCGCTTGCATTTGCGTTACTGTTAGTGTTACTATTTTCTTTTATGTCACTGTTTCCATCACCATTTGCATTAACATTACCATTTGTGTTTTTGCATTTGCGTAGTGCATAGTGCTGTGCAAAACATTGTTTTTGCTATTTTTCTGCACTGCCTTCCGTGACGCATAGTGCAGCCACAGTATGGTTGATTGGTCTGAAACTTGGCACATAGAAAGACCTTTGCTCAAGGAACATGTCAGTTTTTGTTTGGTGAAGAAAATGTTGTTCTGTTTCAGTGTTATTGCCATTTGAAGTTGCCCCACTTCGCAGTTATTTATTTTTCAGCCACCAAGTCTGCCATTTTAGCGCATTTCGGCCACGATTTCCGCCATTTTGTAGTGGAAGACTTCTGAAAGGTGCAGAAATGTAAAGATTTAATATCTCTGGAATGGTTTGGTCTTTTCACATGAAATTTGGAGGGTACTGAGTGGATGTCCTGGGGATGTGAATAATGATGTTTACATGTTAGAAAACTAATTCACCATGGAGATACTGCGTGATGCAGTTAATGTTTTGGGTATAGCATTCTGCATGGTGCTACTGGCTTGAAATTTCTAGCATAGGTAGCCCTAGTGGTATGGAGGTGCCCTGCAGTGGTTTGCTGTGTAAAACATTAACAGGTGTGGAATTATGCCACTCTGACAAATGAAAATTTGGTTCATTACACTTCAATAACTTCTGAACCATGTGTACGATTTGCCTGGCATTTGAAATGTACAAAGCTTTGTAGTACATCTTTGACTGTGTCAATTTTTGGGTCACTGGCACTTACGGTTGCTAAATTGTGTATGTTACATTGTTTGCTCGTGGTGCTGTGCAACCGCTGAATGGATGTACACACAATTCTGGACACAAGGTGTGCTATGGTACATGTCTTCTTTTAGCAATTTTTGGTTCCCTCAGATATATGGTTCTTGTGTTGCGAGGTGGAAAAATGTTATTTGCGGCACTCCTGCGCAAGTTCATAGCGCAGCCCGTGTGTGGTTGAATGATTTGAAACTTGCCATGTAAGAAGGACCTGTGTTCAGGGAATGTGCCAGTGTTTGTTTGGTGAAAATATGTTGTTCCATTCCAGAGTTATTGCCATTTGAAGTTGGCTCACCTTGCAGTTACAGATTTGTCGGCTGCCAGGTCCACCATTTTAGTGCATTTTCGGACACGATTTCCATCATTTTGTGGTATGAGGTTTCTTAAAGGTGCAGAAATGTAAAAATTGAATATCTCTGGAATGGTTTGGTCTTTTCACATGAAATTTGGAGGGTGTTGAGTGGATGTCCTGGGGATGTGAATAATGCTGTTTACATGTTGAAAAAATTATTTGCTGCAGAGATACTGCATGATGCATTTAACATGTTGTGCATAGCATTCTGCATGGTGCTACTGGCTTGAAATTTATAGCGTAGGTAGCCCTAGTGGTACAGAGGTGCCTTGCAGTGGTTTGGTGTGTAAAACATTAACAGGTGCGGAATTATACCACTCCGATGAATGAACATTTGGTGCATTATGCTTCAATAACTTCTGAACCATGTGTCTGATTTGTGTGGCATTTGGAATGTTCAACGACTTACAAGACATCTTTGACTGTGACAATTTTCAGGTTGCTGGCACTTATGGTTGCTGAATTGTGCATATTACTTTGTTTGCTTGTGGTGCTGTGCGACCGTTGAACACACAATTCTGGACACACGGTGTGCTATGGTACATGTCTTCTTTTAACAATTTTTGGTTCCATAAGATATATGGTTCTTGTGTAGCAAAGTGGAAAAAATGTTATTTTTGGCACTCCTGCACAGTTTTCCTGGTGTGACTCTGTGCAACTGTTGAACAGATTCAGATAACAGGTCATACATTCCTACATTCCATTCACTATTTATAGTGCACATTCTCAAAAAGAAGGGAAATTCATAGCAAAAAAAATACATTTAATGCATCAGTTAGGGTTATTTCACAGTGACAAAGGTGAGGAAATTGGGTGTTAGGGTTGCCACCCCTTGCACCCCACACCCACTTCGTCCCAACATCCGGCATTGGGGTGTACATTGGGGTCGTCGGTCCTAACTCTCTCTTCTCCTATACTGCACCACCTCAGCTTATTTACACAAGGAATGGGGTAAGAGTTTGGCCTGATGGCCCCAACATACACACTCGATGCCTGTTGGTGGGGGGACCGGGTGGGCATGGGGTGCAAGGGTTGGCAACCCTAACACCAAATTTCCTCACTTTTGTCACTGTGGAACAACACTAACTGATGCATTAAACTGAGTTTTTTGCCATGAATATATATATATATGTATATCTATCTATCTATCTACAGTATATATATATATATATATATATATATACATATATATATATATATGAGTGGGTCTTACATAGTCTCAGTCCATGCCTAATCTCATATATATATATATATATATATATATATATATATATATATATAGTATATATCTATATCTATATCTATATCTATCTATCTATCTCTCTCTCTCTCTCTCTCTCTCTATATATATATATATATATATATATATATATATATATATATATATATATATATATATATATATATATATATATATATATATATATGAGATTAGGCATTGACTGAGACCATGTAAGACCCATTCACACAGAATATGGTTTTCAAAAATATTCTGTATTTTTTTAGAATAAAAATATGGTATGCAAGATCAAGTGGAAAGCAACCAATGTTTCACAATAAAGAGTACGTCAACAGGGTAACCATGTTATCTAAAGACAATCAATGTTCTGTCATTTTCTTACACAAACAAAAGGTTTTTAAACAACCAAAGACAGGCCACCATTCGGTTGAAACAAATGTGTTACTTCACCTTATTTATTACTGTGTCTTACAAATGCATCTAGTGAAATGTTTCCTTTATACTTTAGGAGGTAGATGTCCTTTTCAGAAAGGGATACCAATATTGCACAGTATGCTCCAGGTGCAACTGCACCAGTAATCTGTACAGTGGCAATATGACCCACCTGCTAGTGATATCCTCAATATTTTATTGCCTTTGCCACTGCCTTCCTGCAATGTGAAGAGTGCTTCAAGCCACTAGTGATCATCATCTCCAGGCCTTTTTCCTCCCCAGAGATGGTTAACAGGACCCCTTCCAGACTGTAATCCAACCTCAGATTCAGAGCTCCTATGTGCATGACCTTGCACTTCTTTGCAATTAATGCAAGTTGCCATATTGCCAACCACCTCTCAAGCCTGGCCAAATCTTCATTTAGGTCTTGTATTCCTTCTACTGGATCCACCCTCCCACAGAGCTTGGTGTCATCTGCAAACAGGCAAATCATGCCATTTATGCTGTCCTCAAAGTCATTAATGAATACAATAAACAACACTGGACCAAGCACCAAGCCCTGTGTGACCTTGCTGGTGACTTCTGTAGAACCTGAGAGCTCCCCCACCACCACCTCCTCCAGGGTCCTGGCCAGTTAGCTAATAGACACCCATCCAGTGAGTTCCTCTCCTACCCCCAGATTCTCCAGTTTTCTGATCAATCTCCATTGAGGCGCAGCATCAATGGCCTTGCTGAAGTCCAAGTACAAGATATAAACTGCATGTTCCCTGGCCACTGTTTTTGTCACTCAGTCATAGAAATTAATATGGCCTGTTTGGCAGGATCTCCCAGCTATGAACCCATGCTGTCTGTGATCCAGGAGACCATTTTCCTCTAGAAAACCCATCACCTTTCCTTAAGGATTGCCTCCATGAGCGTGCCCATGATCGAGGTCAGGCTGACCAGTCTGTAGTTGTCCAGACCTTCTCTAGGTCAACTTTTATGGAGCAGCATCACATGCACCATTCTCCAGTCCAGTGGCAGTACCCCCAATTTCAGTGAAGTATTTGAACAGGTCCACCAGGGGGTCTGCTAGTTCCACCACTAGTTCCCTCAGCACCCTGGGATGGATGCAATCTGGACTTGGCAATTTATCAACCTTGAGGGTCAACAAACCTTTCTTCATGGTGTCCTCACTGATGTTATATCTGTGCACCCTCTACTGTGCTTCCTCCATCCTCCATCCTTGCAGTGCTGGGCTGTCCCTCATCTTTGTAAAGATAGAACGAAGGTATTCATTCTATACCTCTGTCTTGTCTCCACTTTCTTACATCCACTCCTCCCCTCTCTTTAACTCCACAATAGCATCGTTCTTGTCACTTTCCTCTAATATGCATTGAAAAAAAAGTTTTCCCCTTTTTTTGATCCCTTCTGCTAACTGCAATACTTCAGGCAACATTTTTGCCTATCCAAAGACAAACCATCAACTATTACATCCTGAGTCCCTTTTAGCTGATCTGTGTAACTCTCCAAATTGGTGAAAACCAAATTGAATTTATCAGCTATTTATTTTGTATTGACATATTCAATTCCTTTGTTTACTATTCTACCTATATGGATGTTATCACTTGGTTTCATTAGAATCTTAATTGATTTCCAAAAGATTTTAGCATTACTAATATTTTATGTTTGTTGTTGCTTATAATAATTTTTATTAATTTTAGTAAGTCGTAATCACTGTTTTACACTTATTTTTCAGTTTTCTATAGTTTTGCCAAGTCCTGCCATCACTCATGTTTTTTTTAACTTTCCAAGAGAATATCCTTTCTTTTACTAACTTCATTACATCTAGGTTTAGCCATTTCTTAGAATCTTCCCTCACTCTTCATTTAGTAAAGGATGCGTTCCTGCCCATAATCCCAATTAATTTCTTCAAGAAAAAGTCAAGGGTTCATTTACACCCTTTAATGCATTTAGGATGACCAGTCAATAAACGCCAGTACAGACTTGTAATTTTCTTCAAAATTTGCACCAAATTTTCTAACTTAGATTATTCTAGGTTTCTTGTTAGATTTTTTGTTGCTTTGAATACAAAATATTGGTGCATGGTCAGTCACACTATCAGGCAGAGTCCCATATGTCCAAACATTCATTCTGTTGTTAACCATTACCTAGTCAATTAATTTGCCTTCATTTGTTTTATTATTATGTCTTGTGTTAAGATCTGATCCAGATTCAGTCTCATTAATTCACTTTTATATTTATATTTATCGGTGTTAGCTCCTTTCCAGTTTAAAGTGAGGTCTCCCAGCAACAATTCCCACATTCCTTTTTAAGGCTACACAGTGAGAGCTGTGCATGACATGGTGCTATTACATTAAGAAGGGAGCTCTGAAAGCTTATGACTATGAACACACCAGAGCTGTCTCCTTCCACCAAGTGGACTTGAAGCACATATCTCCATGTCCTCTCCATTCAGCACAATGTGGTTCTTCCTCCCTCCTCCCTGGTACACTATTTTCTTGCTCCCAACCTCACTGCCTGCTTTGATCTCATATCACTGTAAAAAGGGAAAGCTCCATTCCACACTCAGCTGAGCATGTAACAAAGCTTTCATACTTACAGTGATATTATATCAAAGCAGGCAGTGGGCCCACAGTCCAAAATCAAGGTGTAAATACACTTCACATAACCACAGGCCCCCAGTCCCTGCTTGCATGCAAACATATAACCCTTTCCTTGTTTCCTGTGTGCCAGTGCAGACACAGCTCACTCAATGGTTGCAAGATTACCCCCAATATTATATGATTAGATTCAGCATAATCACGCTGCAAGATCTAGCTTCCTTTTCAGTGTGGCCCGATGGTTCCTACATTGCATGGCAGCAGCAGGTGATGCTTTGTGGTACTGGGAGAGTTACTCATGCTGCAAGGCTGGGATGTGCACTTAGGCTCTGCCTGCACCATGCTATTGCTGCTGTCATGACTGGGCCACACTGCTGACTGTCAAACATTGGTCTAGATTTCACTCTAGCAGCCTTGAGCTCAGTGGCCAGTCAGAGAACACCTGCAGCTCTCTAACGGACAGGTGGGTGAAGCCACAATGTGATTTACAAACCTTGGGGAACTTACTAAACTGAGCAGCATCCACAGTAGGCAACACCTCACCTGCCTCCCATGACTTTATAAAGCCTGTTCCCAATTTGTCCACATTTCTCATTGCATTGTCTGTTTTTCACTGATTTACCTGATATGTTTATGCCTGGTTAAATAAAGTGATTTATTGTTTGACTGATTGATTGATGAATTCTTCATTGTATTCTCATGCTTTGATTTTATTCCTCTCCCATTTATGCATATCCTGTTATAACACATGTGAATTTTTCATTCTGGTTCTAGATCTTTTCTTTATACTCAGTCCCTATAACCTGCCTGGATAACCAATGCACACATTTTTAAATATAAGCAGGGCCCCTGGTGTTCTGTGGCAGAATTTTCTGATTTCTACGGCAGGGCTCCTTGACTTCTGCAGCAGCATTTTCTGATTTCTGTGGCATGATTTATTCATTTCTCTGGCAGAATGCAGTCCTGTCATTGGCTAAATATGATGTGTGATGTCATCGATGACATTGTATGCTGAGCATAGAGGAGGGGCTTCAGGATAAACGAGGTGGGAAAGAAAGCCTGACACTATGGAAAAACAGTATATTTATATGAAAATTCACCAAAAACAATGAATTCTGCGGCACTATATATATTCTGCAGCATGATGCAAATTCTGCGGCAAATTCCGCAACCACAGAACCGCAGAATTCCAGGGGCCTTGATATAAGTAAGCAGTTGATCTGTTGAATACACTTCCAGAGTACAGTTTTACCAAGGCAGTATTTTCCTCTTTTAGGGGATTAACAAAAAAAAAAAACTATAGCCATATAAAAGGAATCCATTTTCTGTTCTTCAAGGATATGTAGGTTGAATGTCTCCACTCTGCACAATACATTAAAACTGAAATACATTTATCATTGTAAATAATTCAATTTTATCTTATAATTTATTTTTCACTGGATGATGCAGCTGTGATACAATGTTTCATTTTGAATGGGGGTCCATCTCCTACCCCATTTTACAGCTAAGAACTTGATACCAGTTGGATCACATGGAGGTCAAATTAATTGCTTAGAATTTGCACAGTGTGCCAGTGGTTCTGAAGACCAAGTGACAACTCCTTGAAACCACATGGCTCAGCCAGTCATGAAGCGCAGTATTCTTACAAACAGACAACTTTGCCATCCCCTCAGAACAGGGTGAACAAGAGTGAAGATTATAGATTCTATTAGCACTGGGTGGGTGGGAAAGCTGGGCTAATTTTAAATGGTCACTGTAAGCAGTGTTGAAATTACAGGGGAGAGTTGCCAGGACTTCACCATGCTGTAGCTCTGAAGTGGGTTCTGGTAGCTCACACATTACTGCCATTTACTTATATTGGGAAGGAAGTTATATTTAAAGGGCCTCCCAGCACTCATAATGTGTAATTCCAAAACTGGATTTCTCTTTTTTATTTTGTTGTCTATAACTCAGTATGATGCACAATACTTGATACAGCAGTTCATGTAACCCGAGCATTAAACGGTCACTCCAGCTAACAAACAAAAGAAGGGGTTGGCACAGCACTCCCATTTTGGATCCCAGCTATGTAATGTCTAGTCATTTCATTCTTTATTATTCAGAATGTGCCTCATTTAGTCCATGTACTTTGTCCTAATGCTTGTTCTCAGTAGCAGTAGTACTGCAGCATGATTTTATTTTTAGTTAGAGTATGACTATTAGGACATAAAATCTTATGAACTATGTCACCATGGGTCTTCATTATGTTACATTAGACAAACAAACATGCTGAATAGTATGAACACAAAGCACTGAAAACATTAGCTGAAGCCACAATCCCCATTCTTGTGACAACTGTGCATGTTGCTGTGGAAATGGATGTGATGTTAGACCAGTATTGGAAGTACACATTTTTAGCTTTGGGAGCTAGGGGGCCTATAAAAGCACTGCCTTTAAACTGAGCCCCCCTTCCAATTGTAAGTCAATCAAAGTGAATGCATGAGCTATCAGGGCTCCCTTCAGACCTGGGGGGCCTGAGACCTGGCAAGCCTCCCCTTCCCCGAAATTCCAGCACTACGCTAGGGACTGAAGATGAACAATAATCTCTGGAGCAGATGGACTCTTTTTATGCAAATGCCATCAATTTCAAGAGAAAATCTCTCAATTAGTGTTGCATTTTTTTTATACTTTCTATTTTTGCCCCCCAATTTGTCCTACCAGTGTCAGGGTCCTCCATCCACCTATCCATGTCAACCTGCCCACCATAGGAATCCTCCAATGGTCCAACCCCCCCACTAGCCTTTGCTGCACATCCTTTCCAGAATGGTGGCCATAAGTCATAGATTATCCCCTATTTATTGTACCCTTGGGACTGCAGTCCTTGAGGAAGATACTGCACTGGTTTGCCAGGTCCAGAGTAAGAGGAGCCAGCAAAAGGCAGATGTTGCAAGGGCCTCCTGTGGGATAGGATTGAGGGAGGACAGGTTTACCTGCCTGTGTCTGCTGGGGTATTTTTTCTATTAATCTTTCCCAATACCATATCCATCCCCTCAGCCTGAGGAGTGTCAGCACACCTGCCAAAGCCATTAAAAGGATGGTTGAGCCCTCTCCTACCTGCAGAACTCTCCAGATAGCCACTCTGGGTGTCTGTGATGTCTGCATACCACTGGTTAGGCAAGCAGTTGCTAGCCCAAGTAAGGCCACTCCAGAGGGACAACTGTATTCCTTTCCAGATGACAATCTTCCCCTGGGCCACCAGGGGACAGTCATGTAATGGAAGGAGGTGCCCTCTCTTCCTGGGGCACAGCACCCAAGTCTGATGCAATTTTGCATTTTTTTAACTATGTTTTGATGATCCCAGCTGTGACTTGTTTGTTGCTGGCTAAAGCTCTTAAACCTGCATTGATTAGTCAACTGCTACATGGTCAGAGATCTTGGTATAATATGAAATGTATGGTTTAAACACTTGTAAAATTCTAATATCTGTTATTCAACTCTAGTCTGTATGCCACAAGAGCAAATAACTGACAGGCCATGTTGTCTAAACCCAGAGAAAACATTCTCCGCTTAGAAGACAGAACTGGCAATTGTGCTGGTTTTTATAATAAACATTCACTAGTTCACCAGCACAAGAGGATCTAGAGGGTCTTTCAAAGGTGTCAGAGGAAAGTTCCAAGGCATCATTAATTGCTAAATGTGACCCTATCCCCAACACACACACAACCTTTATTTGTTTCAGGTTGGTAACTTGAGGAATATGGGTTGTGAATACAGCCACGCAACCTGGTATTGAAGAAGCACACTAACTTCTTTGTGTTTGGCATATGCTTCCAAGAAGATTTGGTGACTATAAGTCATGAACGCAAATATAACTACATGGACATATTTTATGTTTTATGTTGGTACTCTTACTTTAAGTAAGGGGTAGCTTTAACAGAAATATAATATTATTTTTGCCTGTTATGATTTTTGCATTATTTAGTCATTCACTTTTGCTTCTGCATTGTTTCACTTTTGCTCTGGATTGTGGCAGAAAAAGAGGAACACAGTGCAATACGTCTCAGTCCACCTTATGCTATCAACAATAAATAAATAAAAATATGCTTCAGCAAATTCAAGAACCCTCTATATCAGTTTTCAACAAGAATTCATACTACAAAGTGCTCAGGCCAAATGTTCAGTTCAGTTCAGTTCAAAGTTTATTTGGTTGACAAGTTTTGTCTTTACAAATTCATTAAAAAGTCATGCAAGAACTAAAGAATAAATAACAAGTAAAATTCATACAGAGATGTAATATACTGTAAATAAGTAAAAATTCATACAAGACAAACAAATAACAGATACAATTGTAAAAAAAAATTAATAAGCACTTTTGACTAGCATGTGATCTGGGTGAGTACTATTCCTAAAGTACATGGTGCCAAATTGATGCTGTGTGTCTATTCACAATATGTAGTTTTTTTTCTGGGAGATTGTCTTGAGGAGAAAAACCACAGGTTCCAATATTTCTTTAGATGTTGATTTAAATATGAATGTGGTGATGTTTTGAGGCTCCAAATCCAATAATGCTAGAATGTCACCTAAATATTTTGCTCTGTATGTTGTATACAGTGGGCATAGGATTACCAGGTGTGTTAAATAACCTGTCCCTAGCACACATTTACATACGTCATTGGTATTGTGTATTTTATGTCTTTCTTAATCTTTAACTGTCAACATATTCAGATCTATATCTAGCAAATATCTTCCTCCTCTGAGGGTCTGATAAGATATTTAAATAAGATTTGACTCCAAAAAAGCATTTGTTTTTAAATAACCAATTGCTTATTTTATATTGGGCCCCAAGACTCAGTTCCCTTTGTTTAAATACATCCCTAATTCTTGTTTTAATATGGAAAAATACTTCTGCCAGTGGTCTCCTAAGTATGTCAGCTACACAGTGTAGTAAGCTGTAAGGTTTTAAAATGGATTCCAGAGCAGACATACTGTACTTGGGAAGATCATGTCTTGTCATAAGTAGCTTAAGGTTTCTTGCATGCATTTTCTGGGTAGTCTTTCCTGTCTCTGTAAATGGGACCTTAGCCAGTATATAGTCATTTTCTCTTTCATGAGACTCTCCAGTGGCAATTGCCCCAATTCTACTCTTGTCACTAAAGATAGAGCCCATTTTGCAGACTTAATAGCTTCTTATAAAAAAAATTCAAAAGTATTTTGACATCTCTTTTGTTGTTTGTGCCTCAGATTTCAGTTCCATATAAAATGTGGGCTTTGATTTTGGAATTGATCACCTTAAGGCATTCTGTCAGGGAGTTACCACTATATTTGTAGCTAAAATTATTTCTTACTGGCAGGAATCTCTTAACCTTGGTTTCTAGTTAGTTCAGGTGTTTCCTCCAGGTTAAGTTTTCTGAAAAGATTGTCACTACATAACAAAAATATTTTACTACTTCTAATTTATTGTTTTCTATTGAGTATGTGTAATTCCTCTTATTTCCCCGCATACCATTACTTTGGTTTTCTCAGAATTCATCTGTAGATCTACCTTTTTGCATTCATTATAGAATTTTTGGACAAATCTTTTGATTCTGAGATAGCTAATTAATAAAAGAACTATATCATCTGAGTACGCAAGGTAGGGGTAGAGATAATCACCTATGTGGGGCATATGAAAGTTTTCATCATACATTCTAATTAAAACCTCATTTAAAAAAATGTCAAACAAGATTGGGGAAGGGGAATAGCCTTGCTTCACCAATCTATTTGTAGGAAAATAATCACTTTTCTCTCCATAAGAGTTATATCTTACCTGAGTGATGTTGTCTTCATAAAAAAAGTTGAGTAAAATTTATTAGAGCCTTATCCTTCCCGTTTTTTCAATGCTGTCCATATAAGGTCTCTATTTATTCTGTCAAATGCGGCTCTAAAATCTAAAAATATACAGTACAATTTTTGTTTTTTGATATGTTTATATTTATATATAAGGTGACTTAAAATGATTGGTCAGTTGCCAAATGTCCTGGCATAAAACCAGCCTGTGCTTCATCACTGATCTTGTTGTCTTCTATCCATTTTAGTAGTCCATTGTTAATAATTCTGGTACAGATTTTTTGAGTACTGTCTATATGACTAATAGGTCTGTAGCAACTGGGGTCTCGTTTGTTGCCTTTCTTGAAAATTTAAACCAATATGTTTGTTTTCCATGAATTAGGGATTTTGGCAGTTATATTTATGTTATAACATAGCTTGTGTAAGCAAGGAATCCAAAAATCTATCATTTTGGCTAATATATCTACAAGCACATCATCTGGTCCTGGCACATTATGTTTGGACAAGGAAATGATGGCTTTGTGTATTTCGTCTCTTGTAATTTCATTCTCTAGCCCAATCCAGTTGACTGGAATTATTCGGACAGTGTCTATTCCAGCTTCATCATCATAAAATAGGGTTTTAAAATGTATGACCCATATTTCTGCTTTAACTAGTGCTTCCAGTTCCTCTTAATAATTCTCTGTGCCTTTTGCTATCATATTCCAGAATTTCCTACCATTCTTGTCCAAGACTGCTTTCTCAAGTTTTTTCCAAAGAACTTTTCTATGGTTATCCCTGTTTTTAATTAACTTTTTGTTATAATCTTTCCTTAGTTTATTCAAGTCTTTTCTGTTATCTTTATGGGGTCCTTTCTAACTTTCCTCATCTGAGCATTTAATTTTCTTTTAGCAGTTTTACATTCCCAGTTGAACCAAGTAGCTTCTTTCCTGCTATTAACCTGAACAGTCTTCAGTAATAAACTTGGGGTTAGTGCCAGGATTTCCTCACATTTTTTGGTACAAGCTGCATCATCATCTATAAAGTTAAAGAAAAATAATTTTCCCAGAATGCCTATGTCCTCCATCTCCTGTCATAGATCCCTCCCCTCTATTTTAAACCAGTTTATACAGTGCATATTTTTGGATGATTACTGGGGTGTCCCCCCTTCTTTTTTAACCGTGGTTATTCCCAGTTTAGCCATAGTATGATAGGGGAGTGAATGCTCTCTGCCCAGTTTTCAACTTTTAAATCCAAACATCTTGGGATTAGGTTAATACTAATCCAGACTAGATCTATAACTGAAGATCCATTGATGGATTTGTGAGTATAATTACCTTCTCTATCTGCTGGAGTTCTGCCATTTAAAAGAATAAAATTACAACCAACCAGTGCATGATATACCTTCTTACCCTTTGCATTGAAGATTTTATCCCTTGTGTTCCTTGTATGAAGTATTTTTCTGTTCTCCAGAGCTTCTACCAAGGTGCCTATTTCTTTTTCCAGTTCAAAAAATTGACCCATTCTTGAGTTGAAGTCACCCAGTATTATTTTACCTATTTCCGGGTTATTCTTGCTGAGTTTCTGTGCAAATGATTCTAAGGTGCTTACAGGTTTGTCATTCCCTCCAAGTTAGTGGATGGTGGAATATAGATATTAAATATGACTAATGACCCTTTATTGCCAGTAATTGTTATTCCTGGTATATTATCTTTGGCTGTGTTGATTTCTGTGACAACCATACCCTCCACAAATTTTAACAAGGTGAGAAGCCCGCCCATGTTCCTGCCAAATTTCTTGCTTCTCTTGGCCTTAGTGTGAAAAGAGTTAAAACTATTAAAATCTGGTTTCTCCATTAACCATATTTCTTGAAAACATATACACTGGAAGTTTTTGAGAAATTCCCCAAACTCAGGGTCTCCATGTTTATCCATTAGTCCCGAGATATTTCAAGAAGCAACTGAGAATTCAGCATCAAATCCTTACTTTAACATGGGCAAGGCCTGTGGTCTTTCTCCTCTCTTGTTCATCTCTAGTCAAGCCTCCCTCTTAGTCAAAATGGCATATCAATTTGCTGTATCAGTCATGTATTCCCAGTTTGAGGATGACTGACATGTTCTTTCCCTTCTTTTTCATCTGATATATAAGTGCCTATAGAGTCCAGGACTGCTATTTTTGACATTATGGCCTGGTAGGCATCCACTTCCTTAACCCAGATAATTATATGACCATCCCTTTCTCACCTGGTAACCTACTTTTTTTTTTTATTTTTATTTTTTTTTTTATTTAGTTGTTTAACCAAGTATAGCACACCTGTTATGTTAAGTCCTTTCCAGATGACACTCTTCCCCTGGGCCACCAGGGGACAGTCATGTAATGGAAGGAGGTCTTGATTGACTGTTTTACAGTATGTTAGGTATTTTCAGTAGATTCTGGAGAAGGTCTCCTACTTTGTACTGAATAGTTCTCCAGTTTTCATTGTACATTTGATTGAGACCTAAAATTTAAAATATTCTGTTCCCTGTTGGGTCATTTTGTCCCGTTGTTATAAAATTCTGGGACAAGTGTAGCTAATGGAACTATATCATCAGGTTATATACCCATGTTCCTTAAATCTTTCTTTTTATTTTTTATGACACTCAGAATATAAAATTGGTTGGATACCAGCAGGACCAGTTCAGTTTCAGGGACTGATCCTATTATGCTGATTTTTTCTGTAAAGTGCCTATTGTTATCAATGAGTGAGGTCAGTAGGACCTTAACTGATATAGTTAACTTCTCTTCTGTTTTCCCCTGGTATTATCTCAATTTTGTACATTGGCAACCCAAAATCAGTTCCTAGGGTCTTTTGTAAGAAATTTCTAAAAATCTCTGAGGTTGAGACATTTTTCTGAGATTCTCTGGACTTTTCAGGGGTGGTCTTTTGTTGCCTCTCTTTCTCCCCATTCCTTTCTGTATATTTTTGATCATTTCTAGGGGGCTCAGCTGGTTGGTGGGACCTTTTCCATTTCCCTATCCTTTTCTCTAGCTGCACCTGTTTCCCTCTCCCTTGATTCTGGACTAATTTGCTTTTTATCTGATGTGGCCTGTTTCCTTTATGGTTCATCTATCCATTTAGCCTTATTTCAGTTCTGCATTATCCTTTACTTTTTTTACCTTGTCCTTCCTTTGTCCCTTTCCTACTTTTTTGTGTCTTGTTTAATGCCCTTTTTTATTACAGGGTTTGCAAGTGCTTAGGTTTTTCAGGTCTCTATCTAGGCTATTGTCCAATGGCCAATTTTCCTTAAGGTGTAATACTGTAATATTCTTTCTTGGGCTACCACCTTATTTCTTTTTGGGTTACTCCATGTGTCTGTACTCCTGCATTTTGCCTAACTCCAATAAGGGAGGAGTGCCTTTGTTTTAATTATTTGGTAATGCTATCTTCCCTAAATTCAATATTTGGAAGCATCATTAATTCTCTGTCATCTTTATTTCCCCATTCCCCATCTGCTGGACTTTCCTGGTTATCGCTATCATTACAGTCTATTTTAATACGGTGTGGGTCCTTTAATATGATTTCAGATAATATACCCTAATAATGTTTTATTCTCAGTACAGATTCCTTTAAGGAACCCCAGGTCTTATTTTATTTTTATTTTTTCAAATAATAAAATGTTTGCCATAAAAAGCTCTTTTAATGCAAAGGCTACATCCTTGGTTATTTTCTCTGTCCCTCAGTAGCAGTCACTGCTGGGGCTCATAATTAATGGGATGCTTTTTTTTTCCAGTGGGATTTATTAATAACAAAAATGTGTTGGTTGGAGTGATACCAGATCACAGAAAATAGACTTGGGATTTAATACATGCTTAGTGTCTGGGGAAATGTTACAGTGTAACATGCAGGATAAAAAATTGTCTATAATTTATAATAGCTGTATAAGTTAAACAAAATATTGCTTTCTTTCTACAGTACAATTACATTTTTACAGCTACATAGACAGAGCTATGCATGATGTAGTGCTATTACATTGAGAGGTGGGATCTACAAACACATGACTATGAACACACCACAGCTGTCTCCTTCCACAGAGTTGAGCTGAAACACATCTCTCTGTGTCCTCTCCATTCAGTACAATGTGGTTGCTTTCTCCCTCCACCACCACACTATTTTCTTGGTCCTGATCCTGCTGCCTGCTTTTTCTTTCACATTGATATTAGATTAAAGAACACAACAGACTCAAACATCAATACACAAAAACAAGCAGTGGGCTCAGAGTCAAACATCAATGCACAATTGTAGCTTGGGGATCTCCAAGTGTGTATGTGTTGGGGGGAGTCCCAAGAGCAGTAGCAGCCTTCCTGGAGGGAAAGAGTAGGTTTCTGATGGATGATAGCTCTAAAGGGGATGGGTGGCTGAGCAGCTTGGAGTTCTCGTGAGATTCCCTTATGCCCCCTGGCCCATAGTAACAGCAATGGTTAATATCCACAGGCTCCTGGCACTCAGGCACTGCTGTCATCCTGGAGACAGATTGGCTGTGGCTACAGGGAAAGGGCTGGTGGGAGTTCCCAGCAGTTCAGGTCTGATCTGTAAATAAGGAGTATGGAGGCTGGGTTGGACAGGAGGGCTGACAGTAATGGTAGCAGCAGGGATGGTGGCAGGTACTTGTTGTTACTATTATTATAATTGCTACTGCTGCAGGAATCCCAGGGCAAGCAGAGGGTGGCAGTTCAGTCTCAGCAATGCCAGGGAGCTGCTGCAGCTCCCCATTCCCTCTTTGGCAGCCAATGGACAGGTACAGTAACAGTAATGTGTGTCTGCCATGAGATCATGAAGGGGGTTCAGACAGCCTAACACTAAATTACATTGACAGCCTCTTTAACAGCTTTTGGTATGTTGGGTTTTACCTGTGGAGGAGCTGTGGTATAGCTGTTTCTTAATAACATTTATTCTGAACAAATGTAAATATATGTTTGTGAATCATAGACACACACACACACACACACACACACACCAAATATTGAGGTGAATGTCTACTTTGAGCAAACCCAATAAAAAGAAATCCATGTATCATTCTTATCCTGTGGGTGGGCATTCCCAAACAGCTGAGTCAGTAAACGTTTCAAGTTCCCAGCATACTGTATTAGAGTTTACAACTTTTGTCTGTTAAATGCACACAGGCACACCCCCTGCCTGTTGCCTAGCTCTCTGCATAATGCTCAACATGTAGCAACTGGTTGAATTATGATAGGGTGTGGGTTATGCTGTGATTTACCATGGCTGGTGTGGTTTGGCCATGAGGCTGCAGGCTGAGTGATCAAATCTAGGCCAGCCATGGTGAATCCCAGCATAACCCACACCCTGGAGTGGTTTATTGCGATTATACCTTGGTTTCAGTACAGAATTATTTTTTTTAAAAATGTGTTGTTTTTTTACCTGAAAATATAGTTTTTTTATTACAAATAACCTTACACTGAGAGAAAATAGTTCCTGATGTAAGATTAATTAAATAGTGTGTGTATATATATATATATATATATATATATATATATATATATTCTATACAAACACCACACACACACACACACACACACACATACAACACACACACTGAAAAATATGGATTAGAATAGTCTGTTGTGCTTGTGGAAAGAAACAAACAAAAAATGCTCACAAAAAATGCTGCTCGCTCTTCCCATGTGTTAACGTAGTGTTTACTTAGAGAAATGTGTTGTTTTATCTAGCAAAACTGTCAGGATCGAAGGGTTGATTTTAGGGTCAGATTTCCAGCATTGCGGCAGTTTTCTAGTCAGGAGGTAATTGTGCAAAGTGACCTGCAGTGAAGGTTTTTTGTTTTAATTTACTTCTATCAAGGTTATTATTTGTAGCATGGATTAAGGCATAGGAGAGTAACAGATTTGTACTGACGTACCACGGAGCAGAGCTGCAGATATTGTAGGGATGGAGTGGAAGGAGTGAAGAGTTTTGGAGGCTGTGAGACTGAAAATAAAAAAAAGGAAAGAGGTAGTGGTGATTTTAGTTTGGTTTACTGTGTGAAAGTGTTGTACACTGGTTGATCATGACTCCCTTCTGAAGCACAGATACACACGCTGGACCAGTGTTCCCCCGTAGATCACTATTGCTCAGTCAGGATGCTACTCCCACTGCTTTCATCAGTGCTGTGAACTGCTTATAGAATTTGTGTCTGCGAGGTGCTACCGTGTTGTGTGTACCAATCTACCTGTGTAGTGAGTACAGGAGGATGTATTTGAAGACCGTTTTTTATCACTTGTTGACAAGTTGCAGATGCAACTGCAGAGCATGAGTGAGGCTCGTGACTGCTTAACAGATTAAAGATGGCGGTTTGTGGCTGTGGGCTTTGGGGGTTGGATGGATTTGAGAGCTGCAGTTGACTGGCACCTTTGCTGTGGGTATATCAAAGGATTTATTATGGCAGAAAGGTGCCAGCCAGCCAATTAAAATGCAGGATTGTGTCTTTTGTTTTGAGTCTATGGTATAATCTATTGTTTACCACTCCTTTGCTTGTGTCTACTGACACTAACATAATTTTATAGGCTGGTAATTATAATCTGCAATTCGAGTGGTTCGGTAATGCCTCTGTATAGCCATGCGTCTTTATAAATGTGCCCATGTGGCTTAGTTGGTAGCTCTTTCCTATATGTCAGAAGGTTATGAGCTCAGGTCCTATGCCAAATGCTGTGGTTGGAGTTGTCTTGCACTGGGATGAGTACATATAGTCTTTTAGATGAGCTGTTAAACCATCTATCATGTTTGGTTTTGCTGGGTGGATGCTGTGGTTGAAAGGTCATTCTTCCAATTACAAAGAGATTGACCCATGGGGCCTCATTTTCAGAGGACCAGTAGATCAGCACATGTTGCACCGATCCATGGTTACAGCAAACTCCTTGTGTGTCAGGGACCCTGTGGCCTATTCCAGTACAAAAGGGGTCCCGGCACCAGAGATGCCACAGCTGGAGTGTTGCAGCAAACCTTTGGCACACCACAGGGGTTTTATGGAGGGTTTCTTCAAGCCCCCCTGCCCAGTAGACCCCGGACCAGACCCACAATGTTGGGGGAAGGCCACATGGTACACAGCAACTGGACCAGTGGGGGTGCCAGTAGTGGGTGGCATGGGCACAATGGTGTATGGGAGGGTACACTGGTGGCACTGGGTCAGGAATACTCTGGACTGTGCAACAGAGCCACAGACTTGGACTGGGCAGTATGCTGGCATTGACTGTGTCCTGGACCCCTAATGCCACCAGTCCTACCAGCTCATTCACATCATGCTACCACACCAACAGGGGGTGACAGTCTATGGCAGTATGGGATGAGGCACTGTAGTAGCACCTGCCCCGATGCACAGCCACAGGTGCTGTAATAGTTACAGCAGGTGAGATGGGCACCCCAATTGGCAGGTGCCATCCTGAGGTCTGAAAGACAGCATGTCAGGGTGTGTGCATGCTGTAGGTCAGCTAGCAGAGTTGCCAACATCAAGGGTTCAGGACACGGTCCTTGCCAGCATACTGCCCATCCTCAGTCCATGGCTCTGTTTCACAGTTCAGGACATGGCTACCCTAGTGCCACCAGTGTACTCTCCCACACCTAACCATACCCATGCCACCTATTACTGGCACCCCCACCCATCCATCTGCTCTGTACCATGCACCTCCCCCAATGAGGCTCATGCCAGACACCCAGCACAAGGGTTGCTAAACCAGTTCATGGCTGGTCTAACCTCAGCGCTAAGTTATGGCCATGGCAGGGCTTCCAAAACCCCAAATAAGGGGATGATGCAGCTCCACTGTGGTGCAGGCCCCCTTACAACCTGGTGCACTGGCACTTCTGAAACAGAGGTGGTGCAGGGTTGCTTTGTCACAATGCATCCCAATTTTGTTATGTCAGGATAGTCAAACCATAGCACTTTACCCACCTTCCTACCCCACCTGGCTCTGCCCCTTGCCCCTGGACCTCAATCTACCCTCCTTCCTCCCTGTCTTATGTGCTCGGTTCACCTAGCTGTCCCACTCCCATTGTATCATTCCCTATCCTTGTCTGCTTATCTTCTTGACACGAGCATACATTGTACAATGCCTCAGCATAGCTAGTGCTTTGTTTGTTTTCTGTAACCTCCATGAATAATTGTCTCAATATTTGTGCACAGTATTGTACCTTGTTGTCTAATATATCTGATGTGGGACCTTTCAATGAGCATCCGCTCACAGGTATTATCCAAGAACTCAATAAATAAATAAATAAATAAATAAATAAATGTTGATGCAGCCTGCATTCAAAAATCAGGATTGCCACAACATTTGGTGCAAGGTGCCACTTGTGTCAAATCCTTTTGGCGCAGGCACCTTGTGCCCAATTTCAGCCTTTGAAAATTGGACCCATAGTCTCTTATACTGCTGTGTAGTGAGAGCTATGTGTGATGTAATGCTTTTACATTGAGAAGGGGGCTATGGAAGCACATGACTGTGAATGCACAACAGCCATCTCCTTCCACTCAGTGGAGTTGAAGCACTCCTCTCCACGTCCTGCTCATTCAGTACGGTACGGTTGCTTCACGTCTTCCCCAGCTACACCATTTTCTTGATTCCAACCCAGCTACGTGCTTTGATCAAATATCACTGTAAATGGGAAAGCTTTGTTCCACACACTCAACTGAATGTTTTTGTGTTTTATTTTTATTTTTTACTTTATTCTTTGGTAACCGGGTAAGGCCCACTAGGCACAAATACCTGTTTTCAGGGGCAACCCAGAAGAACTAGGGAGGTTAAGTGATTTGCTCAGAGTCACACAGTATCCAAGAGGAGGCTGTTGGAATCCAACCCAGATCTGTTAGCTGGATGTACCAACCTCATTCATGGCTCATTACTCTAACTTCTAGGCTATACTGCCAGCCCATAATGTGGAGCAGAGCTTTCTCATTTACAGTGATATTAGATCAAAGTAGGCAGAGGGGTTAGAGCCAAACATCAATATGTAATCCCCATTTAAAACATTTTACAGAGAAGCACAACATATAGATGACAGGGGCAGGAATGCTTTGAGAAGACATTTCCATCTTGCAACAGCTGCTGAATGAATTATACTTAAGACAGGGTGAGGATATTCAGTGTGAAATGGGTACTAAAAACTACATACCGAAAAGTTAGTGTCACTTACTTTAATTTTTGGGTGACTCTGATTCTGGTGATATACCCTGTCTGAGCCGACTAAAGAGAGTGAATCTTTGGAGCTCCAGCTTTCTGTCTTGAACTGGATCCTCTCCCCCCTCCCCCAATGTGACACTTCTATCTAGATATGCAAATTTTGTAACTAATAAAAGTTTTTTCTTACTGTTTACTAGTAGTGGATGGTGGCATTCTTTTTGTGTTTGTGTCAATGAACAATAAGCCGCAGATTTCATCACAGGGAGGTTCTACTGACTGTGCTGGCACAATAGCACAGCACTTTTCAGTCAGTGAGAACTGAGCATAGCCAAGTGACTGGCACCAGAAGCTTTCAGCGTTCTGCATACAAGAGATGACTGTAACTTAAAGGATGCAGAATTTAGACTTTGTCTTCTTAGATTAGTAGAGGTAAGGTGACAGAAAATATGACTCTGGCTTTAAAATGTATAGCTGTCATTTGTAGTGCATTTGTTTAGCACTTAAGGAAAAGAGCTGTTAATTTAGAGTCATATCACAGCCCAGTGGTGTTGAGGGTTAATGTGCTAGATGCCACACCTCACACCATGCTAATGACCTGGGTTTGGGAGCAAACTCGGGTCACCGGGTGTTGGCAAGGAAGGAGTAGGATTGAGCATCTGGAGGACAGTGTGCCTCTCCTGGGGTGGGTGGGTCTTTTCTCATGCAGCACTAATGACCCCTCAGATGCTGGGGAGTGCTGCAGGCTGTGTGAGATGCATACCAGTGGATTGGGCAGAGACTGGTGTCTTTCACCCAGGTGCGGAAGCATGACTGGCATGAACAGGATACCATTGCATGACCACACCGAGGCAACACACGCACAAAGCAGGAAAAAAAAACATCCCCTAGATAGGCATCGGTATACTCTGGTGCCCCACCATCACACTCCCAATGCCAAGTTCACTCCACTGGCTATGCCAATCCCCTTGTCTGCCTGGTGAGATGGGGCTGAATATTGGACCAGGTAGGTGGGGGGGTGTCTGTCCCCTATTTCCTGGTGGGGTGGACTTCAGGCATGAGGTAGCATGGTAGGCAGTGAGTGGTGAACACCCAACAGTGGTCCAGAGGGACCTGGTAAGAAAAAAGAATTAACAAAAAAAAGAAAAAAAATTAGAGTCAGGCCTCGTTTACTCCTGGGATGTGCAAGTAATACAAGAAATAATTTGTGAAAGTCTCACTGTTACACCTATTCCTTACAAAAAAAACTTTGTTAATGCACCAGTTTAGGGTTAAAGTAACAAAAGTAGGGAAATTTGGTGTTAGGGTTCCCAACCCTAACCAGACCCTACAGGCACCAACAGGAAAAACCATTATGGTTTCACCTCTCCTGAGTTTTCACAAATCAGGTGTGGGGTGTACCTTGGGATTATCAGCTCTAATGCTCAGCCCATTCTGTCAGTAAATAAACTGAGATGTGTAGACTATATGAGAATGGGGTGAGTATTTGGGTTGACAGCCCCAAGGTACACCCTATTCTTGATTTGTGAAGACTCAGGAGATGTGAAACTGTAATGTATTTACCTGTTGGTGCCCAGGGGGTGTCAGGGGATGATGAAGACCCTGTGTTGGGTTGAAGCACTGGGGATGGAGGGTGTATTTCTGGGCACTTCTTGCCACAATAAATCTTTGCACCAGCAATTAGAAGTTTGATATATTTGTCCACGAGTGCTGAGTTTCATTTTTAAACTTCATGCTTACTACCTGTTTGATTATGTTTGTATTTCAGTCCAGAGGAAGTCACCAACATAGAGAAAACATTCCACTTTTAATTGTCTTTGCTTTAACATTGAAGGGAGTATGGAATATGGAGATGCACGTGTTTGAAATTATTAATTTTTACAGCTTCATTAATTTTATATCCCTTGCCACATTAATGCATTAGCAGTGATTTTGGCTCAGACCAGAGTTTTTTATTTAAGTGGTCTATTATTTCAAGACTTTTTCACAATTTTAGGGGGTTATAAACACCTCATAGCCATCATTTCTTTATGGTTAGGGCTTATTGTGTATTGAAAGCAGGCATCTCAAAATATTGTTGTGCATTTTCCAAGTTGTGCACATTCTAAAAATGTTGTGCTGCACATTTTAACTCTTGCTGTGCCATGGACTGATATATTAGTCCATATTTCTAATACATTCAAATTCTGTCAGCAGCCCAAGGCTTAAAAGTAACTGTGTTGAGTATTTGAGCCAGTGATTGCACTGGAAATGAGGAACTGCATGCCACAAAGCAAGGTTTATTGAACTAATACACATATGTTGCATTAGTCCCGGCAGCCCAGCTAACAAGGTACTAGTAATGGCCAATTACCTTCCCTTGAGAGGATGAACCAGACAGGTGTGAAATCTTTAGATCTCCATTTCAGAGTAAGTAGTTCCTCACCCTCTGCCTGTTACAATCCAGCTTATATACACGTTCTACAAGCCGTTATCTTGCAAACTCAGCACACATCCATACAAGGTACTCTTTCACAGGGTACATTACTGTATTTTTCCAGTCTGAAACTGCTTCTTTTACACACATAGCTTTTGCTATCTCTAACTCTAATTCAGCATTTTGTACAAGGCTGTGCAGTGTACTAGTTACCAACTCTATTTTTGCAATACCAAGGACATTAGTACAAAACAGTAGAAAGCCTTTGGTACAGAAATAATCTCATTAACCCCGTTGCCTTTTTCTGCCAGCACTTCACAATATTTTTCATTATTACAAATTGTCATATTCCTACAACTGTAGTTGTGCTCCCCCTTGCACTCATGCCTGCTGGTTTTACCCACTAAACAGTATTCAGTTTCCTCACACATCATAAATTCCTAACTGCATTAAAAAATGTCAGTTCTGTTTTTTTTTTTTTCACAACACATGCATGACAGAGAAAAGTTTGTTCTTGACATAGAAAAAAAAACACTCAAAAAACTGCCTCAGATATGAAACTGTTGACCTAACTTCTTCTGGACAAAGGTAAAACTAAGGAAATCTCCATTATACCAGTGTCAGAACTAGATCCTCTAATAGGAGAATTGATTTTTTTTTAAATCAAATGACTTGATGAGGAAGAGCAAGAGCCCACAACATTCTGGAGGTTTCTAGGTAGCATAGATCATTACCTAATTAAAAAAAATACCCCAGCTTAAAATACCATGGCACAGATTATGTGTTCACTGAAACAATTCCTACTATGGCAGCAAAACAAGTGTTTCTCAAAAAAAAGTGGCAAGTGGAACAAAACAAATTGAGCACAACCCCTTACTGACAATGAAATTACCCTGCCTTATTGTTCTGGCACAGATGGGCTCCAAAACCCCACATCATTACTTAAATATGGTTTTCATTAATGTGGACTTCTATTGTGCTCTGTTAACATCAGATGTAGAGGAGCACTCATTCTTAGAGTACAGTGAGTGACAAACTAAAATCAGAAGCAGCAACAATCACAGGAACATACGTCCTATAAAACCAAGAATGTACAGAGAACTTACAAAACCTGAAGAGACCCCTTAGAGGCTTATAAAATATGCAGTTGAAAGACCTCCATCAATATTAAAACATGACTCTCCTTTTACTTAGCATCAAACCTAAACTATATGCCTGCCTCATACTGGTACATTGTTATGTGCATAGGATTGAACAAAATCTGGCAAATAATGAAACTCATGAAAATGGAGTCTGACTTCCTGACACAAAGTGAATCACTAACCATTCAACCAGAAAGACTTCCATCCACAAGCTGGTGGAGACCGACACCCTCCTGACCATAGAGTAGCAGTTGTCCATGCACAAGAACCTAAAATCAGTTAACTCCTACCAGGTAATGTCTGAGAACAAGCAAAAAAAAAAAGCTGTTTTTGCCTCTGCATCCACCTTGCATGGATCACACATCACAAACTCCAGTATTCTCTCTTCAAGCAATGTGGAAATGGCAGTTGATTCTTCAAACTGCAGCAATATGGTAACTCCATTGATGTCCAGGAAGCCACCTACAGACTTCAATTAGATGAGACAATTTAGGGACAATTTTACTTTTAACTCTAGTGTCAGTGTTAAAATAATGAACTACACTGGTCACCCGCAAAAAAGGAAATATGACTGTCATATTTGACTCTTCAGATGACAGTGACAAAGGTAAGCTATTATAAACTGTGGCTTTTGTGCACCAAGTAAACAATAACGCAAGACTCAAAATGGATTTTTTTTATCTTTGTTGCTGAACTCTGCTTTTACTTTCAGTTACCAAACTCATCATCTTATGCCACTTAGACTAAATTCTGTAAGTATTCAACTGACAAACAAAACAATTGCAAATTAATTAATAATTTGAACAGTTGGATGTTATTAACAGTTTGTCACAGTTAATTTGTTACACTTCCAGTAAGAAAAACACTATTCAAAAGTAATAAACACATTTAGTAACATTATTACTTGAGTCATTTATTTTTAAAACCATAATACTATCACAAACAAAATATAGGCAACCATACACAGCTTGCCTTGCATTTCCATCTCAGGGTTGAGATCGCAGTATTGATGTCTCGAACTTTGCCCTCAAGGTCCATACACTGTTATCTCAAGCCCACCATCAAAACACAGGCTTCTTGTTTATGGTCACCCATGTATTATCCCTTATGTGTTTCTCTGCCTTATTTTCAACATGCGTAATTCACTTAGTGATTCCTCTTTAGGTCTTTCTACATCTATCACCTCAGTTTCAATAATTATTCCCCCTCCTCTTTTCTTAGCCCTGTCTTATCAAAAAAATCTTATGACAGGCAAACAGGCTTCAACATATGAAATTTTATCAGTTACCAAAGTCTCGCTAACTATCATCACCTCGGGAGCATATACAGTATAATCATTCACACTTTGAACACATCCCATTTTAAGGTCAGACTGCAATCATACTGTACATGTATGTGAATTTGTATGCCACATTGATTAAACTAATTTTATTTCAGATCAAATAGATTATCACACATAGACCCAAGATTTGTTTTAATATCACCAGTCAGAATGAGTTTTAAAGTATGGATTAATGCACCCTTTGGCATTTTCAGGGTTTTTTTTTTCAAATGAAAACCTAAACTAACTGTGTCTTTAAAACTTAACAAATATACATTTTGTACATCACTTAAGAATCCATTTCCACAATAATAAAATCCTTTATTCTGGCCTGGTATTCCTCTGGGTTTGAATGGCCATGCAATGCACCACTGGCATTGCCCCAGTTTTGGCACCCAGTCTCTACTATTGTTGTGTTAGTATTTTTGGGCCTCCTATTATCCCCTGGTCCTCACTTCAGCCTACCCCATCCCTGCATCATTCTCTTGATGAGCATTGATTTTGTTGGGTCATTCCATCCTTTTAGGCTGCAGATCACACTGATTCCTGCCAGATAAACCCCCATTGTGGCGTGAGCAGTCCCTTTCTGCCATTGTTCCACTGTGAACATTCCCAGCTGCTCCTTGGAGAGCAGCCCACCTACCTCCATCTGGTGTTCTGCCCTGAATGCTTGAAAAACCCTCCAGGCCCCATCGTAGGCCATCAGAGTCCGGGGCACCCATGAGCTGCCAAACAGCATTTCTGCTCCTTCCTGCCAACGTCCCAGATGTTCGTTAGTATGGGCGTCTTGTGTTCTTCCGCTGCTGGTACCAGCTTCCAGAAATGGTCCAGCAGCAGACGGGAAAGGCTGTCAGCCAGGGTATTGCGTACCCCTTCTATGTGTTTTGCTCTGAAAGACATGTTCAGCTGCAAGGCCCTTAACACTAGCTGTCGTATTACCTGTGCGACTGTATCCGACTTGGCTCCCCTGTTGTTTAGTGCATGAACCTTCGCTCTATTGTCACACCAAAATGTCACCTTCTGATCCCGCAATACCTCCCCCCACACCAAGGTACAAACCCATATGGGCATGATCTTCAGTAGTGTTATATCTCTCACTTTCCCGTACTTTTTCCAGCTGACCGGCCATGGTTCAGCAAACCATCTGCCCCTTAGGTAACCCCCCATGCCTAACCCTCCCGCAGCATCTGTGTAGAGGTCAGGTCTGTGTTGTACAGTCACTCCTCCTGCCAGAACAAACATCCATTGTAATCCTTTAAGAATTCTTCCCATATACTAAAATCCTCGCTGACACCTTGAGTCAGATCAACCCAGTGATGTGGTCTGGTGACCCCTGCTGTCACTCTGGCCAATCTCCGTGAATGCCCTTCCTGGCCCTATTGCCCTGCATGCAAAGTTCAGGTGCCCTAGTACCTGCTGAACCAACTTTAGTTGTACCCGCATCCTGCTGGTATGTACGCGGATTAGTTCCTTCAGCTTCCTTACTTTCTTGTCCGGCAACCTAAACACTTCGCTCGTGGTATCTATCTCTATCCCCAGGAATTCCATAACCTTGCTGGGCCCTTCTGTTTTTTCTGTTGCCAATGGGACTCCCAGCTCCCAGCACAATTCCTGAAACTTACCCAGCATCCTCTGTGTCTCCCTTTTGCCCTCCCCAATGAGGAGAAAATCATCCAGGTAATGGATGACTGACCTATAACCCGTTTTTTCCTGGAATATCCACTGCAAACATGTGCTGAACACCTCAAATGCAGCACAAGCTGTGGAACACCCCATTGGCATTGCTTTGTCGAAATAATACTGTCCCTCACTTTTAAAACCCAATAGATCCCAGTCTTCCCTCCTGACTGGAAGCAGTCTGAAGGCGGACTTAATGTCCGTTTTTGCCATCCATGCATCCCATGTGGCCCGGATTATCCGAACTGCATCCTCTAGGGTCGCGTATGTTACCCTACTATGTTCCTCACTGATAAAGTCATTCATCGACTCCCCTTCTGGGTAAGACAGGTGGTGGATCACCCTGTATTCCCCTTCTTGTTTCTTGGGTACCAAGCCCAAAGGTGATATCCGCAAGTTTTTCAGTGGGGGGTGTCAAATGGGCCCTCCACCCTGCCTGCTGCTTTCTCTTTCTCAATCTTCTGCCTTAGCATTTCCTCCTTCCCCTTTACAGACCCCAGGTTGCTTGCTTCCCTTGCTTGTCTGGGTCCCTTAAACTGCAATGAAAATCCTGTGTTAAAACCACTTAAAATCCTCTCCCATACGCTCGTGTCTGGATATCTATCCAGGCAAACTGTCCATGCTGCCAGGTTGATGGGGCTTCTGGCCATACCAAATTGCTCCTGGTTGTGCCACCCATCCCCCTTTCTTGACCCCTCCTTTCCTTCCTGTCTGACCTTACTTGTTTCAGTGGTTTTGGCCCCCTCTATTCCCATTCCCCCTGCCCCTCCCTCCCTTGTTCCATGTTTGCCCTTTAAACCCCAGGCCATCCTGAAAAGACTATTGGCCTGATCCTTGTCCCCCATGCCCTTGTGCTCCTTGTACCCATGCTGTTCTGCACTTGCTAGCCGGGCGCCCCCTCCACATTTTGAACAGGCATGTCGAAAACGACACTGAGGCCATGAGCAGAAGGCCCTGTTATAGGCCCAGCAGCTTCTCTGTGGTGTAAATCCCTTCATGCCCCACCCACCCTCGGGTGTGGACTGATCTGTCATGTAATCCGTCCATAAATCTATTTGCTTGGTGTCCCATCTTACATCCCCAAATGTTGCCATTCTCTGTCGAAAACATTCATCGTAATATATCCAACCTACCCCACCTTTTGCTTTTGATCTCCTTATTATCAATGAATAGGTAATGAGCGGGATGCCTAGCTCCGGCGTCCTTTCCAGAATGATGGCTGAAAAAGTGGCAAAGCCTAGAAACCACCCATTCCAAGTCTTCCCTTTAGTAAACTTGTCGTCCTCTTTCCTTCCTAAGAGCACTATGGCAGCTGCCATCTCACTCTTACCTATGCTCTCAGTTTCTTCATATTTGGCTGCCGCCTCCCTGCTCACCAAAGCAAATATATCCACATATTCCCCTTTCCATATCTTTTCTTTTGTGGCTAATGGCACATGTTCACCTATTCTCATCCCTGGCATACCTACCTCTCTTGTACCTCTTCCTTCCCTTTAGGCTCCCTTTGCAGTATCTTCTGCTGCCTCTTTTTCTGTCCTGATTTCTGCCAGAGCAGATTCCATCTGCTCCAGCCCTCCTGTCCCCAGTGCCACCACAATTTGCCCTATATATTCTTTTATACATTCACCCACTGCATTGGATGTGTTACCTGTAACCTTTTCTTGGCCAAGCTGCCTGGTATACTCGAAAGGTCCCCTTGCTTCTTCTTGTGATTGATGTGGAGGTGGAGGGTGAATTACTGGGCCTGCGGGCTGGACCTCGTGTTCTGGGCTTCGTGTCCAGGTTCCACCGGGGAGGTTCCCCTCTCAGCTGTGGTGGGTACTGGTGTCACTGGGTCCACAGGCCTCATGGGTACTGGGTCACCTGCCTTGGCGGGCTCCGCTGTTACCGGTGTCGCCTTAGCGGGGCTATGTAACCCTTTGGCTGGCCTTTTTCCTTTGTCGCCTTTTTCAGCACCTGCTTTTCTCTTCTCCCTGTACCTCCCCGGTTCCTCTCCCTCCACCAGTTCCCACATTTTGTTTGCTTTTTCTGCCAGGTCAATTATAGCCTTGTAGGCCTCCTCCTTCAATGGCCTGCTCTTTTTGGGTGCCATGTCCATCTGTGAAAACAACTATGGGAAACGAGAACAGGGTTATTCGTATATCTGTATCTCTAGTACAACCTCCTCCTGTCCGTCGAGCCACCACCCCATGCCCCCCCCGGACCGGAGCCACCCGTGACAGACCCCCCTTCCGCCCGGCAGACCGCCATCTCTTAGCCGGGTCCACCTTCTTGTGATCCCTTACCTTACGTTTGACTATTAGCATGTGGCCCCCTCCTCGAGATCCCTTGTATAATGGCCCACCCCTGCTCCAAGGCCCACCTACCTCCTGCTTGCTTGCTATGTAGCCATTACCCTTTTTCCATGGGTTATATTATCATTAGTTATTATTATACTCCCCCCCCCCTTATATAATTTTTTTTTTTTTTGAACTTTTCTTAGGGAACAATCATCTTAGACTTTGAAAAAGAAAACCCCGAACATTGTGAACCAACCCCAGCTCCCCACAGCCAAAACTAGTCCCCGCTCTTCCCTTCACGCCTTTCTACCTCTTGTGCCCCTCCCCCGGTGTGTGACATCACGCCACGTGGTCGCCATTCTGCATTTCCCTTTAAAACCACCCCTCTGGGCCTCCTTCAGCCTGCACATGGGCCAGAAAACCTGAAAAAACAGCCTCAGGCCAGGAAAATGGAGAGGGGAGACATCCTCGACTCTCCATGTGACATGCACTGCCCCTCTACGTGTTCACATGCTCATGTTCTCGCTCCTTCCCTTTTAAAGGCCCAACTATTAATCTTTACCACACACAGGCCCCACTCTTGTCGCATGCAGCCACACAACCTGGAGCAGGCCTCTCCATGACCCCAGCAGTGCATGCTGTCATGCCACGGGTCCCCAATTCGTTTCCTCCTTCCTAACTCATTAGGCCCAAACCAGGCCTAACACTCTACCAGCTAACAGTTTGAAAAAACAGTAAGCCACCAAACCAATGGGGCAATGTGCATCGCGATCCCCACAAGGCGTGTGACGTCATGCGAAAATGCCCTGTCCTTAGCTCGCACTGTCTTTGTCCTACCATGTGCTTCCACAAACTCCACATGCTTGGAGTCACTTTAAGTATTTCCCCTGACTTAAACAGCCCAGTGCACATCTCCCCAGGCTACGCGACACCTGCAGCTGGCAAATTTCGCTTGGACCCCACTTCCAAAACCTTGCACATGCTTTCATCCAGAGGTTCAAGCTGAGCCAATCCAACAAATGCACCCAAAACTGCTGGGAGCATCACCAGTGAATGTCCAAACATCCCCAGCTGCTGCCTCCATCCTGGGGACTCCCTAGTCAAAACCGCAGTGTCCCATGGGCCGCTCCTTGGAAGTGGCTGCTCAAAACCACAGGCTACTGCCTCCCGAGTGCACCAGCCAGGCCCCCCAAAAAATCCTTTTCACTGCAGGGCAGTCGCAACTGCCCAAACAATGGGGCACCTTCTTCCCTCGCACCATGCGGCGTGTGACGTCACGCCGCGTGGCCTCCGTATGAGATCCTATGTGCCTCCTTCCAGGCCTCTTCCAGGCCTGCTATATACACCACAAATCGCACACAATACACATTTCCCCCTTTTTTTTTTTGTCCCCAAAAGCAAACCTCCTCAGGCGCACCCAAACCTCGAGCCTGGCTCCTCGCTCCAAAACAATCTGCGCATTCCAGTATTAAAAAACGCTATTGCAGTCCTCCTTACTATGAGCTCCCATAAACATCTCACCCTGCCTGCCCTGCTTTTTCTTTTTTTTTTTTTTACATCCCAATTCAGCCAAACTGGTTCTCCTTCTTGCAACACTGCTGTTTCTCTCTGCCTTCCATCCTATCCCTTTCCCAACTAAACGCTGCAAAGATAACCCTCTCTCTTTTTTTTTAAAACAACTCTGCATACTTTCCAAATACAATTTCATAACCTTACCTTCTTCTCCCAGTGACCAAACCTCAAAATTAATGCCAATCCAATGTGCTGCAGTTATTGTGCAATCAAAAACTCCAGCAAAAAGTGGCTGAGACCCCCTTGTGCTGTCTCTTATGTACCTCCCTTCTCCCCTTCCCTTCCTGCTACCTGCCCATTGTTCTGGCTCTTGGCCCCCCCTTCCTTTTCCCCTCCCCTTCTGAGCACAGCCATTCCCTAATGGAGGGAAGGGGTGTACCAGGACAACCTGGTCTGCCCCTTAAAGGGCAAACTTCATTATATTAAAAACTGTAAACAACATTAGAAACAAGAAATACAGAATTTGTTGGCAGAAAAGGACCATTTGGCCCATCCTGTCTGCCCAGATGTACCCTGCCTAGTCTGTCTCCGCAGATGCTAACTGCTCTCTAAAGACCCTCCCAACCTCCTCCATGCCTGTTTTATAATATACCACTATGCCTATTCCATACATGCTTGAAGCCCACCACTGTTTTTGCCTCCACCACTTCTGCTGGCAGTATGTTCGAGGTGTCTATCACTCTTTTAGTGAAGAAATATTTTTTCACATCTCTCTTAAACTCTCCCTCCTCCAGCTTCATCACATGCCGCAGGTCCTGGTCCTCCTTCTCATTTGAAAGAGACTTCCCTCCTGCACTCTGTTCACACCTGTGAGGTACTTATAGTCTCTATCATATCTCATATCTCCTCTCACTCTACTCTCTTCCAGAGCATACATGTTGAGATTTCTCAGTCTCTCCTTGTAGGGCTTCTTGTGCAACCTCAGCACCATTTTAGTAGCCCTCCTCGGGACAGCCTCCACCCTGTCTGAGGTGCAACCTTCAAAACTGGGCACAGTACTCTAGGTGGGATCACACCAATGAGCAATACAGTGGCAACACCACCTCCCTGCTTCCCAGATATATTTATTTACTGAAATTTTGGATAACATCTTTGAGAATAAGCTCATTTCATAGGTTCCACATTAGATGAACAATACATATTGGGAAAGTATGAGACAAAGAACAAACAAAACAAGGAATTATACAAGACATTACAAGAGTGTATAACTAAAGAAGTTCCAATACATGTGGCATTGTACAATGTATGACATGGTGCATATTTGATTAAAACCTGGAATTCAAAGGGTCATATTAGAGGGGGTGGGGTCTTATGAAATGGACCTTTACAGGAAAATGAGAACAGACTCAGCCTAATATCTAATACTCAACAAGGTAAGGGATAGCATCAGCCCAGGGGCCTCATCACAGGTGAGAAGGTATGGGACAAAGCATTTTAAATTAAGTAAGGTAGCTCAGGAGATATAACAAGGGGGGAGGGGATAGGGGGATATACTGCTCCCTATGCACCTCAGCATCTCACTTGTCCTACCTGCTGCTTTCTCACACTGCTTTGCCACCTTGTGGTCATCAGATATGATAACCCCAAGGTCCTTTTCCTGTTTAGTGACTTTCAGTACCTCCCCCACCCCAACTAGCATTAAAATCTTGGTTAGCTTTAATAAAGAGACATTTGTACTTGTCAAATATGGATATGTTCTGAGACTTGCATAAATATTGTTCTGCTTTAACTATGGGGTGTACACCTCCATCATTTTATGTATTTCCCTAATGGGTATGCGGTTATCTAATTTTCCATCATAATTAAAATAATTGAATGGGAAAGCAGAGAATGGTAAAAGTTGATTAGAATCTATAAAATGTGTGTGTGTGTACAACATGGATGTTATCTTTAGAATAAGGAATTGACTTTACTTGTGAAGTGACCACAAAGTATATATGCATTGTCCCGGATTCCCCCTTTTTCCCCCAGAAAAGACAAGCACCTGTATGTTGTTGTGCTCAGATTGGCAATCAGTTTATTATATATATATCATAATTTCATTTCCATTTGTTCCTTGTCATTTATTAATATCCTTTTAGAATTTTATTTGTAATGCAACCAAAACTCCAACTCTGATCCTCTTTCTCTGGTTTTTTTCTCGCTTCCCCAGGTGAAAACCCTGGGTGCCTTCCTCTTTTCTTTTTTGGTAGATAACGGTGATAACCAAGATTGCTTTTTGTCCTTCAGTTTCTTCTTCTCATCATATTTCTTTTTTCTTCCCCTCCCTTCTTTCCCTCCCTCCCCCGCCATCCACCTCTGGCAGTCCACCATTGTCCAACCACAATTCCTCTGTCATCCACCTCTGAGAGTCCAATTCAGACCTTTTCTTTAAACCTTTTCTCCTTTCCTTTGTCGGGTGGTGGGTGGTAAAAAAACTTCAGCAAAAAGTGGCTGGAACCAGCTCATGCAGTCCTCCTTGTACCCCCTTTAGCCCCCCCATCCTGCCTGTCCATTGTCTTGGCTCCCCAGTCCCTCCCCCAACCTTCCCCCTCCCTCCTGAGCAAACCACTTCCCAACACTATGGGGGGGGAAGTGCACCAGGACAACCTGGTTTGCCCCTTAAAGAGCAAATTCCATTGTCCCAGATTCCCCTTTTTTCCCCACAAAAGACAGACACCTGTATGTTGTTGTGCTCAGATTGGCAATCAATTTATTATATATATCATAATTTCATTTCCATTTTTCCTTGTCATTTATTAATATCCTTTTACAATTTTATTTGTATTGCATCCAAAACTCCAACTCTGGTCCTCTCTCTCTCTCTTTTTTTTCTCACTTCCCCAGGTGAAAACCTGGGTGCCTTCTTCTTCTCTTTTTTGGTAGGTAACGGTGATAACCGAGACTGCTTTTTGTCCTTCAGTTTCTTCTTCTTCTTCTCATCATATTTATTTTTGCTTTCCCCACTCCCCTCCTTTCCACTCCCCTTTTTTCCCCATAGCCTGTCTCCAGCTGGCGTTGGATGACTGGCCTTCCCCCCTTTTAGGGTTCTTTCTCTCCCCCCCTCTTGTTTATTTCCTTTCTTGTTTCCTCCATGCTTCAATAAAACCCATCATTTCCATATTAAACATGTCTATTGCTAGATCTGACAAGTGCACTCCATCTGGCCTGTAGAATTCTTCCACCCATTCTTCCACTCCTTGTACTAATATGTGTCCTCCCATACTCCTAACCAAAGTTTCTACCCTTCTATTCATCTTCCTCCTAGCTCTATCTATTGCTCTATGGCTATGTTCATGTCTCCACACCCTCCTTGGTATCATGTCTGACCAGGCTATGCTCACTCCCCGGCCACCATTGCTGTATCTTCCCTAGATCCTGTTTTAACTGCATATAAGTGTCCACCCATTGCTTCCCCCCAATGTCATTACCCCCAAGATGTATAATAATTAAATTTCGGATGGGTCATCTCTCCTTCATGTCCCTCAAGGTAGGAAGCAACTGTGCCCATCTCATCCTTTGGATGCCACGCCAGATGAGCTTACATTGTCTGGCAGCCTGGTATAGCTGCTTTCCCCCAGTTTTTTTTCTCTGCTCTCTTTTCTGCCCAATAAATGTAGGAGTGCCCACAGATCCATACTTCAGTGGTCCTCCCCTTTTCCTATAAAAGTGAATCAAATAGACATTTTAATTACCTCCTTGCTTTGTTTGTACTTTGCATCTTTTACCAACAAACCCTCCCAACTATATATTTTTTTTAAACATGACAAAGTTGACCTGTTAATCTCAAACCTGTATATCTCGAATATACCTCTTATAGCTGGCAGACCACCAGCACCCTTTTTCCATCATACTGGTTTCTGTTTCCCCGCTGCTGCCCATTTTGAAGCAGCCCCAATCCAGAAAGAGTGAGCTGAATAATTGCCTGGGTCCTCATCCAGGAATTCCATGCCACTTTTTAGCATGGCCTTTACTTAGTAACTCATCACTCTCCTCCCATCCCCATGTACTAACAATCTCCCCTTTTTAATTCCGCGCTCTGCGGCCTATGCCCACAGAGCTTTAACTGGGCACACTGTCCCATCCATGTGAGCCTTAATAGTTATGGTGCACCCGTGTCCTACTTGATCTGTTTTTGACCTTTTTACCTGGACTTGTATCTCCTTCTGCCTCCAAGTAATGTCTCCCCATTCCAACCCCTCGTCTGTGTCCTTCATCCCCTGTCCTACTGCCTCACTCACTCTCAAGGCTCTCGGAAACATCACCAAGTAAATCGTGTGAAATAATTGTGCCTCATCCTTGGATCTACAAAATCACTGGAAGCACAACCTTTAATTTTGCTAGCCAATGGTCTGCTATTGCCGTCTTCATCCCTGGGTCTTTTTGCAACCTCCTCCACCCTTACATCATTCCTCCGTCCTCAACATTGACTTCAGAGGGTCTTTCCACCTCCTTAGGCTACAAACTATACTAAATCCTGCTAGGTAAACCCCCATCATGGTGTGGGACGTACCTCTCTGCCATTGGTCCACTGTAAACTTTCCTAACTGTTCCTCCACAAGTGGCCCACTTACCTCCATGTGGTGTGTTGCCCTGAATGTTTGCAATGCCCGCCAGGCCCCTTCATAGGTCCTCAAAGTCCATGGTGCCCATGAGCTGTGAAACAGCATTTCCGCTCCCTCTTGCCAACATCCCAGATGTTCATTGGTATGTGCGTTTTCTGTTCCTCTGCTGCTGGTGCCAGCATCCAGAAATTATCCAGCTGCAGATGGGAAAGGCTGTCAGCGAGGGTATTTTCTACCCCTTCTATGTGTTTGGCCCTGAATGACATGTTCAATTGCAAAAATCTTAACACCAGCTGCCTCAACATCCCCATGACTGTTTCAGATCTGGCTTCCCTGTTGTTTAAAACTTACACCACAGATTTGTTGTCACACCAGAATGTGACCTTCTGATTCCTTAACTCTTCCCCCCACACCAGGATGCAGGCCTAAATGGGCATGAACTCTAACAGCATGATGTCCCTTACCTTTCTGTCTCTCACCCATTGGCTTAGCCAAGGCTCAGAGAACCATTTTCCCCTCAAATAGCCCCCCATGCCAAACCCCCCTGTAGCATCTGTATACAGCTCAAGATCTGTGTTGTACACCCAATCATCCTGCCAAAATAAGGAGCCATTATAGCTGCTGAGGAATTCTTCCCATACTCTAAAGTCTTCTTTCACTCCCTTTGTGATATCCACCCAGTGGTGTGGTCTGGTTACCCCCACAGTGGCCCTCACCAGTCACTTGGTGAACGTCGTCCCTGGCCCAATTGCCCTACAAGCAAAGTTCAAATGCCCCATTACTTGCTGTACCTGCCTCAATTGTACCTATCCTCTGACCATATGCACCTGAATCAGCTCTCAAAGTTTTGATACCTTGCTATCAGGCAACCTAAAGACCTCTTTCTGTGCATCTATCTCGATACCCAGGAATTCTAGAACCTTACTGGGGCCTTCTGTCTTTTCTGGTGCCAATGGTACCCCCAGTTCTCTACACAGGTTCTGGAAGCTAGTCAGCATCTTTTGTGACTGCTGCCGTCTGCTGCCTATTAACAGAAAGTCTTCCAGGTAATGTATGACTGCTCTGTAACCCATCTGCTCCTGAAATATCCATTGCAAATAAGTACTGAAAGTTTCAAATGTGGCACAAGTGATGGAACAACCCATGGGCATGGTCTTGTCAAAATAGTACTGGTCCTCTATCGTGAAACCCAGTAGATCCCAATCTTTCTGCCTAACTAGTAGCAATCGGAAAGCAGATTCTATGTCTGTCTTGGCCATCCATGCATCTGGTGTCACCCTAATAATCTGCACCACCTCTTCCAGTGTTGCATAAGTGACTCTGCTGTGTTCTTCTTTTATAAAATCATTCACCGAGTTCCCTTCTGGAAATGACAGGTGGTGAATTACCCTGTATTCCCCTTCTTGTTTCTTAGGAACCAAGCCAAGTAGGGAGATCCTCATATTCGGTAATGAGGGGTTGGGGTATGGTCCTTCTACTCTCCCTACCTCTTTTTCTTTCTCTATCTTTGTCTTTAAAATTTCTTCCTTCCCTTAACTCAACTTCAGGTTGTTGGCCTCTTGTCTGCCTTGGGCTTCAGATCGAGCGGGAAACCAGTTTTAAACCTCTTTTAATGTTTCCGCTGCCTCTATCTGGGTAACCTTTTAACCATCTTGCCCACAACTCTATTTTTATAGGGTTTTGCCATCTGAAATTGTTCCCCTAACCCCCCCTTCCCTGGCTCTTTCCCATCTCTCTAACTGTTCAGTAAGCTTGATTCCCCCTACCCCCATATCCTCTGCCTCTCATTCCTCTATCTTGTCCCTTATAGCCATGGCCTTCCTGAAAGGGCTGTTGACCTGTACCTGCCCCCCTCCTCCATGGGCCCCTTGTGCCCAGGTAGTCCTGCATTTGCTCACAGGATCTGCCCCTCCACACTTTGAGCAGGCATGTCAGAACCGACATTGCGGACAGGAACAGAATGCCCTGTTATAGCCCCAGCAGCATTTTTGGGGTATTCCCCCCTTTTTTCCTGTCTCTCCTTCTGGTGTGGATTGATCAGTTACATAGTCCATCCACAAATCTAACTGCTTCAGATCTCCTCACATCCCGTTAGGTTGCCATCCTCTGCCGAAAAAATTCATCATAATATATCCAGCCTACCCCTCCTTTTGCCTTCGCTCTTCTAATGATCAGTGAGTATGTGATGAGAGGGATCCCCAACTCTGGTTTCTTTTCTTGCACTATAACAGAGTATGTGGCGAAACCCACAAACCACCCATCCCAAGTCTTACCCTTTGTGAATTTGTCCTCTTTTTTACCCAGCAAAACTACCGCTGCTGCCATCTCACTCTTCCCAATATTTTCTGTCTCTTCATATTTTGCCGCCGCCTCCCTACTGACTAGGGCAAAAATGTCTACGTACTCCCCTTTCTATATCTTTTCCTTTGTTGTTAGAGGTACATGCTCCCCTATGCTCATCCCTGGGGCTCCTATCTACCTAGTACCTCTTCCCATGCTCTCTGTCACCTTTTTCACCTCTCCTGATGTTTCTCTATCTGACTTGATCTCTGCCAGTGTCAATTCCATCTGCCCTAACCCCCCTGTCCCCAATGCCATAATAATCTGGCCTATGTATTCTTTAATGCTGCTCCCAACTGTGCTTGATACATTACCTGTGAGTCCGTCAGCTCCCTGTGGTCTGCTATCATCCAGAGACCTTGGCCCGTCTTCCTGCACCTGGACCACTGGCTGTGGCATAATCTGCAGAGGAACTCCTGTGGTCGGGGGGATCCAGTCTGGGTTCGAGTAGTGTCGGTACCACCTGTTCTTGGGGAGGTACTGATAGTTCCGGTACACCGGGCTGTGGTGGTACTGGGCTTACAGCTTGGGAAGGAACCACCATTGGCAGTTCCATCTGCTTGGGGCTCCGCACCCTCCCCGCTGGTCATTTCCCACCACCGCCCTTTCCCTTTCTCACCTTCCTCTTCTCTCCAGATCTCCCCGGCTCCTCTCCTTCCACCAACTGCCACATCTTGTTAGCTTTTTATGCCAGTTCCACAATGGGCTTATAAGCATCTTCCTTTGAGGGCTTGTTTTTGTTAGGTGCCATCTCGCCTTCTTGCCTGTATAAAGTTGCAAATAAACTGAAAGAAAAGCATTTTATTAATAATTGTCCTCATTGTCCCAGTCTTGCTTCAATCAGTCAATTCCAACTCTCAGCCACCCGATCTTGTCGATCTTTAACCCTGCGAAGACCTTGCTTTTATATATATATATATAATATATATATATATATATATATATATAATCCCAGTCTGCCTTGCCCCCACCACCACTTGCCTTGGCTGTGCTCACAAGCTATGGCTATTTATTTTCTTTTAGCACTTGACTGTGCCCACAAGCTATGGCTCTTTATTATTATTTTTTTTTTATATAGCAACCCCTCACCACCCTGGCATTCCTCCCTTTGCCTATAGCTCCCCCCTCAATCCACTAAAAACGCCCCTTATCCAGTCTTCTGCCTCATGGGCCGATGGCCTGTTAGCTGGCCTGCAAGCCCCATCCCCCTCTATTCCTTTTTATTTCCTCAGATTTCGCAGCATCGGGCCTGCCACATGACCGGACGCTCTCGCTCTCATTGTACCCGCCGGCGTGAGTGGTGTCTACCCTTCTTTTTGCCTTCACTTCTCTTCCCCCTTCTCCTGATACCTGTAGATAGCATGGTTCCACATGCCACCTTTTCATTTTATCCTCATTTTTTTTTTTATATCCGCTTGTTAGTTGTGAAAAATGCAGTGCCTCTCTGCACCTCAGGCCTGCCACGTGGTCGGCAGGTCCCACTCCATCCACCCCAGTCACCGCTTCCTTGAGGCTCGAGGCCTTTCTTGCAGTCTCCAGGCCTGCCTCATGGACTCCAGGCCCAGTTCTCCTCTGCGCTGTACCCACCGTAAGGCAACGTCTGCTGTCCAACCTTATGCTGCTATCCCTCTCCCTTTTACCCTAAAGAACCTGCATCCTACTAATCTCTCTTGCCCTTACTTCAGGGGCTCACCTGAAAGCTCCTTGCCCCCCTCTTTGTTTGTGGCATGTGACATCACGTCACCTGGTATCTCGAGGCTCAATTCACCTTTTTTGGGCCCTTGCCATGGCATGTGACTTCACGCCACATGGCTTCACCCTGCTTGCGGCCACTAGCCACTCCCGCTGGTTCTCAGCATCAGTCGAGCCCCTCAGCCACCCGTTCTCGCTTCCCCAGATTGCAGGTATTCCTTCAAACCATCTTCGGTCCCTTTTTACGCTATGTGCATCAAGCTCCCCCAATGCGACCCCTTTCCAAAGTTTGCAAAGCCTCCGCTCGGCTTGCTGGTGCAGACACACAGGTAAAACAGGTAAACAGAACTAAATTCCCAAGTCCCATTTCCGAACCATTCTTTATTGCAGTCCACTCAGCTTTTTTGCCCTAAAACCTCCCCCCATTCACTGTTCAGGTAGCTCCCTTCCATGGCCTGCACACACGGCCTGTTCTGAACCTCATGGCCACTCCAGCCCCTTGCTCTATACTCTACTGACTCTCCCCTCTCCCACGGTTGCTCCTGTCCACTCGCAGCCCTTTTTACAACCAGGCCCTATCTTCGTGGAGCTCCCCGCTTTTTTCTGTTCATCACAGCTCGAGCGTCTTGTTAAACTACTCTTTCACAATTTTTCTTTCAGTTTTCTCCCACAGGTAAATTCCAGCATTCCTCTGCCAGCATCACTAAACCAAGGTCTCCAGCAAGTCTAGCTCAAGCACCTTTTTCCACTTCTTTACACAGGTAAAATGCCAGTATTCTTCAATAATTATGAAATGCTCATGCAGGATCCCTTAAGCACTTACAACCACAGTTCCCAAAGGTAACCCCCAGTATTTCTAACAACATCTCCCATAATTCTAGCGTAAGCCCATTTTAACCACTTTCTTTACACTGGTACATGCCAGCATTCCTCAGCCACTATGAACTAAGACACATTCTCAATCAGTTCTAGTGCAAACCTTTAGAACCAAGCTCACGCAGGCTCTCTTAAACATTTTAAAAAACACAGTTCACAAAGATAACCACCAGCAATTTTTTTAAATCACCTGAAAAAACAGGCTCCCTCCAACAAACATGGTCCTTTTTTTTTTTTAAACTTCTTAATTGGTTAACATAGCTGTTGGTTTCTTACCTGCTTTGAACTAGTGTAACACACCTCTGTTCTAATCGATCTAACCAATCTGATGTGCTGTAGTTCTGTATAACAAAAACCAGCAAAAATTGGCCGAACCAGCTCTGTGCAGTCCTTCTTGTACCCCCTTTTAGCCTCTCCTCATCCTGCCTGTCCATTGTCTTGGATCCCCAGTCCCTCCCCCAATCTTTCCCCTCCCTCCTGAGCAAACCACTTCCCAACACTACGGGGGGGGGGAAGGTGCACCCGGACAATCTGGTTTGCCCCTTAAAGGGCAAACTCCATTATAGCCAGCACTATTTGTCCAGTCTTTTAAATACTGTATTCAAAGAAAGGCTTTATACTGTACATGCAATGATATATTATGCATACATTTTAATATGTATGTATATACTATGTATTTTTAATTGTCATGAAAGTCTTGAAAGCTGAGTAAGTAATAAAATAAACTGAAACTGTACCTCCCCCATCTTGTACTCAACGCTTGGGTTCCTATGCCCTGGGTGCAAGATTTTGCACTTTTTTGGCATTGAACCCCAACTGTCATGCTTCAGACCACTCCTTGAGTTTCCCATATCCCTTCTCAATCTCTCCACCCCTCCTGAGTGTCCACCCTATTACAGATTTTGGTATCATCGGCAATAAGGTATAAATTCCCTTCTGGTTTCTCAGCATCTCAGTTATGAAGACATTGAAGAGGACAGATCCCAGTATTGAGCCCTGTGCAACCCTGTTTGTCACTCCTCTATCATTCAAGTGAGTACCTTTTACCACTATACTCTGTCTCTTATCGATTAACCAGTTTCTAACCCAAATTCACCACTTCTGGATCACATCCCTAGGCTGCTCAGTTTCATTATCAGCCTCTTCTGTGGCACAGTGTCAGTGGCCATACTGAGGTCCAGATAGGTCACGTCCACTGCCTTTCCCTGATCTATTTTCCAGGTCATCCACTCAAAGAAATCCATCAGATTTTCTTGGCATGACCTCCCCCTGCTTGAATCCATGCTACCTGTGGTTTTGCAGGCCACTGGACTCAAGATGCTCAACCAGTCTCTCCTCTAGCAGCATTTCCATTAATTTTCCCACCACTGAAGTAAGACTGACTGGTCTATAGTTGCTAGCTTCCTCTCTGCTGCCACTCGTATGTAAAGGGACCACATTAGTTCTTCTCCAGTCCTCTGGAGCCATGCCTGTTTGCAGTGAGCTGTTGAGCAAGGCTGTCAGTTGGCAGCTACAGTAGCACCTTCCTGATTTCCTTTAGAACCCTTTGATTTATCCTGTTTGGTCACATAGCTTTGCCCAACATAAGAGCTGTAAGTCCCTTCCAAACTCTTTCTTCTGGAAATGGACTTGTGTCCACCTCCTCCAATTCCTGCTTCTCTCTGGAACATGCCCCCCATTTTGCTGTGAAGACCAAACAGGAGTACCTGTTCAGTATGTTTGTTTTTTCTTGCTCCTCTTCTGCATAGTCTCCCCATCTGCTCTTGTAATCCTCACTATCCCTTCTCTTGCTTTCCTCTTCTTACTTACAGTATGTGCCTGTAGTAAGTTTTGCCCTTTTTAGTTACCTGTTTGATGATTCTTTACTCTGCCTGTGCCTTTGCTTTTCTCACCACCTTGCCTGTTTCCTGCTGCTTTACTAGGTGTAATTATCTATCCTCCTTCCTTTGTGTTTCCATATACCTCCTGAATGCTACCCATTTTGCCTTCTCCAGCTTTGTTACTTCCTTAGAGGAACCATAATGGTCTTTTTTTATTCACTTCCTTCATACAGAGGTTAGTTGCTTTAATTTCCCCTTCCTTATTTTTGCTCACTGTGCCTCCATCCCTCTCTGGTAATCCCCCCTTCAAGGCAGTTTCTGAAAAAATGTCCCACATTTCCTTAAAATCCACCCTCCTAAAGTCTAGGACCATTGTCCTCGTGGGACTTGCATTTATTTCTGTCTTAATGTTAAACCTCACTGTACAGTGATCACTGGTACCCATGGACTGCCCACTGTGATGTCTGCAATGTTGTCCCTGTTCGTAAGCACCAGGTCCAGCAGTGTCCTGTCCCCTAGTGGTTTCATTGACTAGCTACAGTACCTGAGAAAAGTCCCTTACAGGAAATCAAGGATGGCCTTACTCCTTGTGGAAGCTGTAGCTGGAAGGCTCCACTCCACATCTGGCAGACTGAAGTCACCAACTAGCAGCACCTCCCCCTTACTCACAATTCTAATGATTGCTTTCACAAGTGCTGCCTCCTACTCCTCTCCCTGTGCTGCAAGCCTATACATTACCCCAGATAGTGACCGTTATTGTTTTCTAAGGAAATGGCAATGGTGGAGAAGGAAAATAGAGTTGCATATAGAATGTATGGGTAGTGGCCTTGGAGTCTGTATCCAGGGTGACCCACAGCACCTCCAGCCCTTCCTTTTTCTCTTGGTGTTCCTGTACTGCTATGGTCTTGATTTCCTCCCTCACATATAAAACAACCCTTCCTCCCTGCCCTGTCTCTCCTGATCACAGAATAGACCAGCATGGCTATGTCCCAGTCATGGTGCTTAGTTCATCTGAGTTCATAATGACCACTAAATCCAGGTTAGCCTCTGCCATGATGGCTTCCAGGTCTGGAATTGTTTCCTAGACTCCTTGCATTAGCACAAATGGCTCTCCACACCTTCCTTCCCCCTGCCCAGTGCTCTGCTTCCCTCTCCCATTCCTGAGTGTGGTTTTCCTTGAAGCTACCCCTGACTTTCCTCCTATTTTTTTAATTTCCTCACTCTTTGTCTTCTTCAACCCTCTACCCTTGCTTATCTGAGTTTAACCCCCCCTTCTTCTATATTGTCCCATCCCTGCCTTTTTGTTCCCCAACCCAAGGGGAGTTTTCTTCACCAGGCCCTAACCCACTTAACCCATCATCTGGGGGTCAATTTGTGCCTCCTATTGTTTTATTGCCTGCCCCCTGGCTACTTTAAATGCTCATCCAAGCAGCATTTAAACTTCCCACTAAGGCTTGTGGTCCAGTTCCCTGAAGGATGCAGGCTATCTCCCTTTTACAGGCCTGTTCTCATAGGCTGGCCCCCAGTCCCCAATGTAGCCTAAGCCCTCCTTCATGAACCATGTCTTTAACTAGGCATTAAATTCCCTAGTTCACAGTACCCTTGCATATCCCGAGTCATACATAGGTAACACCTCAGGAAAAAAACACTATGTGTGCTACCTGCTTAAGGCCCTTTCTCAACTCTCTAAAGTTACTCTGCACTGCCCTACCTTGTCCCTTGCCAGATCATTTGTCCCTATGTGGACAATGACATCTAGCTCCCTCCCATCTTTTGCTGCCCTAGCAATACTCTGGATGCACTCTCCATCACTCCAAGTCATAGCACCTCTCAGGCACCTCATCTTCCTCACCTTTCCTCTCCCCTCCCAAGTTCATCCCTTCAAATTGAGTCCCTCACCAGCAGCTTCTTCCTCCTCTACTGGGGGCATCTTACTCCCTCCATAGGGCCTCCACTCCTGAGGATCCCAGCTCCTCCCTTCCCATTGCAATGGGTGCCTTTTCTTGGCTGTCCCATCCCACCAGTGTGGCAAATGACATCTACAGTGGTATAAACTGAGGAGCGTGCACCCTTTCGATGACCCTCACCCTCCTGGAATTCATCAAGGTCCATCTGCTCTGCCTCTGTCTAGGCATCTTCTAAGGAAGTGGTGGTGGACTTTATGGCCCTGCATTGGGTAGAAGGTCCTCTGTACCCTTGCTAGTTCAGCCCAGAGTCCAGCAATCTGTACCTACAACCCAGAGAACTGAGTACAAATGGGGGAGCACCTAAGTCTCCAGAAGATGTCCTGAAAGACTGTGACCCCACATCCACTGCACTGCACCACTCCCATTATATTTCCTTCCTTTGCCTAGTGTCTATACAAACTTCTCTGTACCCTTCCTCCTCCTTCCTACTCCCTACCCTTCTGCCTCCCTACCCTTTTGTCTCCTTCCTACTCCCATTGTTTATGTTTCCTTTAAATCCAGATGACAGCAGCACCCAGCAGAATCCTACAGTGGTTGACTAGACATCACTTTTTAGTACCTCATTGCCTATTCTGACCAAGGAGGGGAACAGAGACAATTTGTCTTTAAATCGTCCACTGTGTATGAACCCAATTAGTCATGGGATCTAATGGGCCACCTTGCATAAAGTACACAACATCAATGGGAAACTAAAGTCCTGAAACCACTTTCAATCACTTCATGCAATGTTTGTACTGAAATTAACATGAAGCAGGACTCTGACCTACCCAGTAAGCTGGATTCCCTTGATAATAAAGGAGCTCCCCTGACACAAGATTGACATTGCTGCTATCAGTAAAACCTAAAATATGAAGGCCAGATCAATCACATCGGTAGGTAGTAGATATGCCTTATTTTGAAAATGGAAGGCAGTGACAGGCATGTGGCCAATGCTGGATTTGACAGCTATTTCAATATTAAGACTGCCTCCTCAGAAAGGGAGAAAGGACTGTCTTAAAGTAATGGCTCACCCAATTGTATTCATGAAAGCTAACATCACCAGTGACAACTATTGTATGACTGAAGCATGATAAAAACACCAAGGATATAACCTATGAATACCTGAATTAGAATATTCTAGCTAATCCTAAAATAATAAAAACATCATCCTTGGAGACATAAATGTTTGTTTAGTGCAGAATATCAAGACATGGAGGGTGTCATCAGCAACTGTGTAGTGCAGTCATGTAAGAACAATAGTCTCTGTCAACATATGTCTATCAGTCTATCATCAGATAGTTATCAATAATGCCTTTTTTACCAGGCTGCTCTGAACATTTTTTATTTATTTATTTTTTTAGTCTTTGGTAACCAGGTAAGGCCCACTAGGCACATGTGCCTGTTTTCAGGGGCAACCTGTGAGCACTGGGTGGTTAAGTGATTTGCTCAAAGTCACATAGTATGCAAGTGGAGCTTATGAGAATCAAACCCAGGTCTGGTCTGGTCTGCTGGATATACCAAGCTCATTCACAGCTTGTTACGCTAACATCTAGGCTATAATGCCAGCCCTAAAATGAGAAATAATGCCAACTGGAACAAATGTCTGGAGTTATAAAATGCAACTGCTGTACTTCAAGGACAGTGGTACTTCCTCTTCTCTAAGCACCTTCTCCTTCTTGAGGTGTATACAACACATAGTGCTTGAGGTTTCTCCTCTTTACGGTGCTATTTTTTATAACAAAATAGTTTTTTCTCTTAATTTTAGATGCAGAATTTGTAGAACTTTTTAAAAAATGATTCTATAAATTCTCAGATATCTTCCAAAACACAGTACAGGCACATCAGCTGACCTGCAGAATATGTGTTCAGCAAAGACATAGTAATCATCATATTAATTTGATTATCAGGTAGGACAATTGTACATCAAGTGCCCCAAGATACAGTATAATTATTTGCAATCACATCTCAAATTCTGGATGCAATCAATTCAATCAATCCCTTTTCTACATTATATTGGTTTTCAACAAAGGGAGTAGACATGTAGGTCCTGATAATCAAAACACTTTTTTTACTGGAGAAAATCTGGTCCATGAGCACCCAATGTGCAAATGCAATGAGCATTTGCTCTTGCCTACTCCTTAGTTACGACGCCTGCTCTTGCTGTCCTACCTGACTTCAGTTTTGTACCTTTTGTTTCTGATTTGTACTTATTTGTTTCTTAGGGCCTCTACTTCTCCTTTCTTTTTCTCTCCTTTTCACTTCTTGCCACACTTGTGTCTTCATTTGTGTTTCTTTTATCCACGCTCTACCTTTCTCTTGTTTTTCTGCCCTTGCCGCCTCTACTCCTACCTTCCTCCTGTTCTTTATCCTTCTCCTACTCTGTCTGGCTTAAATATCTCTACCTGTCTCCATCTTGTTAGTCTCCCTACCTACTAATGCTAATTTTTTCTACATTGTTAAATTGCTTAGCAACTAGTCTTGCTTTCTGTATTGTTCAATGAATTGTACTCTTCTCCTCACTATCTTGTTGCACGTCACCTGCTTTATTTTCAGACACTATATGAAGAGACACTGCATTTGTATTACTGACTGCCTCTATTTACTGCACCTTTGTTAGCACTAATGTTTTGCACTTTCTGTACAATGTTCGCTACCTTGGAATTGTGTCTGCTTGAAACTGTTATCTGTATTTGTTTTACTATGTCTCTGTACTCTCCCGGGTCATGCCAGAAAATAGTCAATTTTGGCTAGTGCACCTACCCAGTAAACAAAAACTAAATAAAAATAAATAAATAAAACGGAACGTGTGTCCCCATTTAAAAAAATTGCACAAACATTACTGTGGAGTTACACATTGCATGCACTACTGCGCCATTGAAATAATTTAGGTGTGCTCCCACAGTGAGTCAGATTGAAATGATTCAGTACAGTATCACTTTACACAAGGGGTGATCTACAGGCCTCCTGCACAGGGGGAGGAGGAGGATATGGATCTAGTGGGTCAAATTCACAAAATGGCAACAAAAGGAAAGGTACTGCTGCTGGATGATTTCAATATCCCAGATATGAACTGGACCATCCCAGCAGCTGCTTCATCCAGGAGCCATGACATCCTGGACTCCCTGCAGGAGGCAGGCCTCAAACTGCTAGTGGCTTATCCAGCCAGCGCAGGGCAATTCTGGGACCTTGTGCTGACCAATGGGGACAGAGTCACAAACGTCCAGTTGGAAGGTCAACTAGGATCCTGTAACCACCACATTGTATGGTTTACTGTGGGGACAGAGACACAATCTAGTCACACGGAGGCAAATGTTCTAGATTTTAGGAGGGCAGATTTTGCTAAAATGGGGAGGAGTATCAAAGAGACCCTGGCAATGAGCTAGATAGAAGGGGAGTAGAGGAACAATGGGAACACCCGAAAAGAGCCATAGGGAAGGTGACAAAGCAATGCATAAAGGTGGTAAACAATGGCAAGACAAGAAGAAGAAAACCTCTGCAGTTCTCAAGGGAGGTGGCAGACAAGGTAAGGGCCAAAAAGGTGGGTTTCAGGAGATACAAGGAGGCTCAAAGGGAGGAAGACAAAGAGGTGTATCTAAAGAATCTGAGAGAAGTAGGGAGGGCTGTAAGGAGAGCAAAGCACAGACCAAAGAAAGATTAGCACAGATGGTAAAGAAAGGGGACATAGATACATAGATACATAGGCAGTGTCGGCAGATAAGGGCCTACGGCCCACCCAGTCTGCCCATTTGAGCTTGTAAGTTCACTTTATGTTTTCCTAGAAGTCTGTTGCACCTTACCCCTGACCTCCAGAATTCCTTTATGTCTATCCCATGCATTCTTAAATCCTGTGATTGTTTCAGCCCTGCACCACTTCCTTTGGCAGGGTGTTCCACTTGTCCTCCACCCATTCTGTGAAGAAATTCCTCCTCATGTTTCATCCGAATTGTCCTCCCTCCAACGTCATCCCATGTCCTCTAGTCCTGGAACATCTTTTTCACTTACAAATAATGTATTCCTGCACCCTATTCCTCCCTGTAAGATACTTGCATGTGCCTATCATATCCCCTCTCTCCCTCCTCTCCTCCAGGGAGTACATATTCAAGTCCTTCAACCTGTCCTCATAGGATTTGTGATGCAATCCATATACTATCTTTGTTGCCGTCCTCTGAACCTTCTCTACCCTGTCCATGTCCTTACGTAGGTAAGGTCTCCAAACAAAACATTCTACTGTATAGGTACATCAGCAAAAGAAGGAAAAGGGGGGCGACTCAGAGGTGATACAGGGGAATGTAAAGAGGGTGACCTGGAGAAAGCAGAAATACTGAACAAATACTTCTATTCAGTATTCACAAATGAGGCAGAAGGTCAAGGACCACAGCTGGGTAGAAGATATGGGGGGGGTAAACATAAGTACATTCACAGTGGAGAGAGTCCTGGAGGAGCTCATGAAACTGAAGGTGGACAAAGCAATGGGACCAGATGGCATTCACCCAAGGATACTAAGGGAGCTGTGAAGAGAGCAAGCAGCTCATCTGGCAGCCCTGTACACTGAGTCACTCAACACAGGAGTGGTACCAGAGGACTGTAAGAGGGCACATGTAGTCCCTCTACACAAAAGTGTTAGTAGGGAGGAGGCATGGAATTATAGGCCAGTCAGCCTCACCTCAGTTATGGGTAAGATCATGGAGGCACTGCTTAAAAAAAAATAGTGGCACACTTGAAGGCCAATGGTGCCCAGGATCTGAGGCAACATGGATGCAGAGCAGGAAGGTTGTGTTAGATGAATCTTATAGATTTTTTTGACTGGGTGATGAAGGAGGTAAATTGGGAGAGGGTGGTAGATGTTGCCTTCCTTGATTTCAGTAAGACCTTCAACACCGTCCCACATAAAAGGCTGGTTAATAAGATGGGCAGCTTGGGCATGGGACATAAAGTGGTAAACTGGGTTATGATCTGGCTGACAGACAGGAGGCAGAGGGTGGTGGTAAATGGGATCCAAACTAGGGAGAGGGGGTGACCAGTGGAGCACCACAGGGATCAGTCCTTGGACCAGTCCTGCTTAATATCTTCATTAGTGACATTGTGGAAGGACTGGAAGGAAAGGCCTTCCTGTTTGCAGATGACACCAAGATCTGCAACAGGGTGGATACTCCAGAAGGGGTTGAGAGAATGAGGAGGGACCTGGGGAAGCTTGAAAAATGGTCTAAGCTGTGACAACTGAGGTTCAGTTCAAAGAACTGCAAAATAATGAACCTGGGATGAAGAAACCCTTGGGAGAGCTACAGAATGGGGGGGAGTTGCTGACAATAACCAGAGAAGAAAGGGCTGCAGGGAGGGCCAGTGGCATGCTGGGGTGCATAGGCAGAGGTGTCACTAGTAGAAGGCAGGAGGTGGTGATGCCATTTTATAAAACACTAGTGAGGCCTCACTTAGCATGCTATATGCAGTTCTGGAGGCCACACCTTCGCACAGACATTAACAGAGTGGAGACAGTACAGAGAAGGGTGACTAAGATGGTACACAGCTTGCACCAGAAAACATATGAGGAAAGATTACAGGACCTCAATATGTACTCACTGGAGGAGAGGAAGGAATAGGGGGACATGATAGAAACATTTAAGTACCTTAAGGGCATAACCAAGGTGCAGGGGGGACACATCTTCCATTATAGGACGAGTTCAAGAATGAGGGGGTATGATATGAAATTAGAAGGGGGCATGTAAAAGGGAAAAGTGAGGACGTTTTTCTTCACAGAGATGGTGGTGGATGCATGGAATAGTATACCATAGGAGAAGCGAGCATAGTGGAGGGTTTTAAGCATGCCTGGGACAGGCCTAAGGGAACCTTAAAGGTGGGAAGGAGGGGTGCAAGTCTTTGACCACATAGGGCCAAAGGCTGTAAATTAGTATAGTTCTTATGGGCACACTGGATGGGCCTGGTGGTCCTTATCTGCTGATAAATTCTATGTTTCTATGTTAATTTAATCTTTGAAGTTCTAGCCCATGATATTTAAGATGACCTTTGACCTCATGAGGGAGATATTTATGCACCTAACTGGACTTCACTTAATTGGACCTTTAAAATATCTAGAACAGCAGAGGAAAGTTAAAGTTTCTGTACTTGTATTTTTATGAAGTGTATGAATATCAACCAGTCTGAGAGCTGGAACAGATATTCTGTAGTTATGCCTAGCTATCATCAGTAAAAATGAGGCACTTACATTATCCTGTAGATATCTTACTTAAAAAGATGTTTAATAAATATCTGTTTACTGTATGGCAAACAGTAGCTCAGTTTAAGAGGAGTGACCATTTTTCTAGCACATAGCATGGATCATTATCTTTAAATACATTTTAAATATGCAATAAATATGGTCATTAGTTTTCAATTTGTGGTTATATTCATTAAAAAGGAATACAGCAATGCAGGCATAAATATTTTTCTAATATCTCTCTATGCTTGAAATCATTATGGTGCCACACATTTTAAACTGTACATATTGCAAGATATGTAAAACAATGTATGGTAGTTAAATTATAAGCACATGGTTGCACCCCTGTAGTTACTGTAGGATTGAGTAGGCACTTTAATGTTAAACCTCAAATCTTGCACTTTAGTAACTTTGCAACCATTTAACCGAGTTGCACAAAATTTTGTATGCACATTGTTGTATGGCAGATCTCTTGAACTGCCAAGGTTGGTTTTGGTCGGAAATATGGATTTAGGGCTGCACATAGTGCTAAAGTGTTAAAAGTCACCTTTTTGCATTGTTTTTTTTTATCACTGCACCGCTCACAGATGGTGTGGAAGTTTGGTCTGAAACTTTTCAGGGTACAAAGGTATTGCCCCACTGAAGTGCCTTTAGCTGGTTTGGTGAAAAAATATTAATCTGTTCCAGTCTGTTCCAAAGTTATTTAATTTTAAAATTTGGGGTTCTGACCATGCTCAGTTCAATCTTTTGGATAGCTTCCTGGAACGACAAAGGAATTTGGTATCATGAAAAAAGGATTCTTTTTTGCGTGGGACCAATCCTTTTTCACGAGAAAAAATTCTGTTTTTCACGAGCTGCCATCTTGGTTTCAGTTTTCCCAGACAACAAACTGTCATAAGTCTGCAAAGTGATATCTCCTACAAACATCCAAACATGTATCTTGCTCATCGGGAGTTGATAAGCTTCACTGTGTATTGTTTAATAACTCCCATGACCCCGGAAACTTTTTTTTTTGTAACTATTTAAATCCTTTTTTGTGACTTGCTAAGTTCCTTTTCTGTGAGTCACCTGAAAAAGGATTAAAAACAAAAAATAAAAATAAGTTCCAAATCCTTTTTTTGTGAGATGGAATCCTTTTCCACGATCACAGTAAAAGATTCATAAAAAATTTCCATTTTAATTTGTAAATTAGAACATCATCCATCGATGTCTTTATTTTATTTAAACCTGTAAAAAAAAGTCCACAGACACTTGCAGCTGCAACCCCCCACCAAACCTCCCACTGTGCACTTAGCTCCCCACACCATCCTACACCCTCTCACACACCCTCACTCACCTGACATGCTCACAGTGTGAAGCTCTACTCTCCGATTGAAGACATGTCTTGCTGCTGGGACCAGTGTCTGCTGTATGACAAGTAAGGTGCCTGTGGTTCTTTTCCACCTGCAGTTAGCTTACTTGTCATGCAGCAGTTGCTGGTTCCAGCAGCAAGACTTGTCTTCAATTGGAGAACAGATTGTCACAGTCTGAGCACATCAGGTGAGTGAGGGTGTGTGGGAGGATTAGCAGAGTGCGGGGAGATGTGTGAACAGTGGAAGGTCGGGGGGTTCCACTGAACAGCAATGGTATACTCGTTGGTGTTTAGTGGCACCTCCCTCCCTTCCATTTCCCTATTGTATATCGCTGGTGTCTAGTGGCTTCCCAACCTCCAATTCCCATATATATCTTTTTTTTAAAACCTTAGTGTCCAGTGGTACCCTCATCCACTAATTCCCATATATGTTGTAATATAATACTGCACCACTTAGGGCACATCTTATTGGTGTCCAGTGGTACCCCCACACTCCCATGTCCCTCTTAATGTTGGGGGTACTGCTGGACACCAATAAGCTATGCCCTAAGTGGTGCACTATTAAATTAAAACATGTATGGGAATCAGAGGGTGGGGGTATTACTGGACACCAGTGTTTTAAAAGGAAATAGATATGGGAACCAGAGGGTGGGGGCCCACTAGACACCAGAGAGATATAATAGGGAGATTGGAGGTGCCACGGAACCCCAGTGGTATACTTTAAAATAAAGGGTATGGCACAGTTAGGGTGGGGAGTACCACTGGACACCAATAAGTTCAATTCTGATAACAAAAAGTCTGAAGAACCCTGTGCTCCCACTGCCACATAAGGATATTATTATACTATTTCAAAAAGTAATGAAATAAGTTGCAAAAATATTTGTTGATGGAGTTTGCCCTTTAAGGGGCAGACCAGGTTGTCCTGGTGCACCCCTTCCCTTTTCATCAAGATGGTGTGCTCAGAAGGTGAGGGGAGAGGGAAGGGGAGGGGCAGGGGATAGAACAATAGCCAAGCAACAGGAAGGGGAGGGCTAAAGGAGGTACATAATGGGCAGCACAGGGGTGGCTCAGCCACTTTTGCTGGAGTTTTGAATTAATTGAAACTGTAGCACATCAGATTGGCTGAACAATTGGAGAGGTTTGTGCACCAGGTACAGCAGGTAAGATAGCTTCCAATGAATGAAGTTTAAAAAATATATATATATATATATATATATATATAAATAAATAGTTAATAGAAATATATAAGGATAGCTGTATTACTTTACTCAAAAAAAATCGTTTTAAGGTACATTGTATGTGACTGTTTTCAATAGGCTTCTGTTTGATGAAGTTTTAGCATTGCTGGCCTGGGTGAATGTGTTTTTAGTGGTTAGAGAAATCGCAGCTGAACTGAAGTTGTATGCCTGGGTTTTGTAGGTGATTGGTTCATTAGGCTTTGGTCTGAAGGAAGTTTTAGCATTGCTGGTTAGAGGACATGCGTTTTTAGTGGTTGTAGGAATTTTGCAGCTGTACTGAGATGTATACCTGGTTTTAAAATCACGAGGCGATTAGGCACAGAAAAGAGAAGTTTGTTGGAAAAGTGCTTTTGGCACAGAGAAGGGTCATTCATTTAGAAACTGAGTTTGCTTATAAAGGAAAGCCTGAGAGTGTAAGAAGCTGGGTTGACTGGGGCCTCCACTGGCCTTTAGCATTGCTGGTGAGGGGAATCAAAAAAGTGATGGAGACAGGTTCCGAGGCCTCACAGGATGTGGTAGGCTCCCTATATAACCTCTTTGTACTCTTTTTACTTAAGAGGCCCCAAAAAAGTGGCAAAATCAGGGAAAAACTCTTTTATGATGCTTCCAAATAGCTGAGCTGAGCAGCTCTCCATGGAATGGTTCCAACAAGGGGCCTAGCCACATGCCAGCTTTACCACGTGGCCTTGGAATGAATCCCCCCTCCCCTTCCACGGGGGTTTTTACTGCCTGGCTTTCCACACTAAGGAGGTTGAACAGATGGACAGTATCAGTCTCACTGCCCCAGGTGGCGGTGCTGCAGGAGCCATGCAGCTGTAAGGGGCCTATGCATTGGCCAGGTGGTAGGGGTATGGGAAGTGATGGGACATAGCGAGTAGCACTTCGAAAGGGGGAAGGATCGGGGAGACATTTTGCTTGCTGGGAGCTACTAGAGCAAAGAGTGGCCTATGAAAGGCCCAGCAGGTAGGGGCAACGAAGTGACCTCGTGGTGTGACGTCACATGCCAAGGGAGCAGGCTGAACAAATGAGCAACTGGCCAATTTGGCCTGGGGACACTGTAAAGGAACTAGCATTTTGGGGGGGAGCATTCACACGTTGCAAACTAGGAAAGCAAGGAGAGGCCTATAGAAAGGCCTAGCAGATGTGAGTAACAAACGGCCATGCGGCGTGATGTCACACGCCAAGGGGAACAGGCTGAGAGCGAACAGATGGGCGATTTGCCTCGTAGGAATGGGGCTAGGTTAGCACTTCAAGAGGGGGGACATTCGCATACAGTGAAGCTAGCAAGGCAATGGGAGGCCCACCAGAAGGCCTAGCAAGTGGGGACGATGAGCGGCCATGTGGCGTGATGTCACATGCCAAGAGAATAGGTTGCAACCGAGCAGCTGGCATGCTTCTGGGGCAAGGGAAGGTTGCTTAAAGGCAAGGGGATGAAGTTTCTTTTGGGGTGGGATATAAGGCAGTTGGCCTTTGAGAAAGAGAAATCAGGGGAGGCAGGCCTGGCCACTTCCACAAGACAAGGATGAGCAGGAGCAGGCCAGAGGTCTGGTAAGGAGGGGCTAGGCCGTGCGGCATGATGTCACATGCCTGGAAGGTTCAGCAATGGAGGAAGACCCAGAAGAAGGACGTTGTGGAACAGGGATGGATAAAATGAAGAGAAAAACAAAGCAGAAGGCCCAGAGAGAGTTTTTGGCTACATAAAGAGATTGTGGTTTTGGAGGGAGGGGAGAAGGGTCATAATTTTGGGGGCAGCTGGCACCCGGCAACAAGGCTTGGGGCAATAATAATATGATGTCCAGGAATTTATAGGGGAATATAAAAAAGGGGGGGCATGTGTGTCGCCTTTTAGGTGGCTGCCTAGGGGGGAAGCGGGCCTGGCCACTTGAGAAACTGTCCCAGGCAGAGTTTGTAATATTGAATTTTCTATTCTTTATTCAGTTGTCTTCACAGTTTGCAAGAAGCAAAGAACATGGCACTGAAGAAGAGCAGGTCTTCGAAGGAAGACGCCTACAGGGTTATAATGGAACTGGTAGAGAAAGCCAATAGAATGTGGGATTTGGTGGAAGAGGAGGAACCAGGGAGATCCGGGGAGAAAAGGAAAGCAGTGAAGGGTAAGGAGAGCAGAGGGAAATGGTCAGCTGAGAAGCCACACAGCCCAACCAGGGTGCAACCACTGATAGTGGAACCTACCAAGGTGGCTAATCCAGTACCTCTGCAACCAGTTGACCCAGTACCACCAGTACCTCCCCAAGACCAGGTTGTGGGTCCCCCAGTAGAATCCAGACCAGATCTCCAGTGCACAGTGGTTCCTCCACAGCCATTAGTAGGACAACCAACCCTTCAACAAGAGGGAAACATACTGGGGCACCAGGAGAACAGCAGGCAGCAAGGAGCGGACAAGGCCACAGGTAATGCACCAGTCTCTGTTGGTGACAGCATCAAAGAGTACATAAGCCAAATTGTTTCAGCACTTGGCTCAGGAGGTTTGGGCCAGATGGAATCAGCACTGGCTGAGATTAGGGTAGAAAAAAGAGGTGCCAAAAGAAAAAGAAGGAGGAGTAGAGAAAGAGGGAAAAGAAACGAGGGAGATAGGAGCTCCTGGGGTGAGAGTTGGGGAACACGTCCCGATGGCCACAAATGAAAAAATATGGAAGGGAGAGTATGTGGATATTTTCACTTTAGTAAGCTGAGAGGTGGCAGCAAAATATGAGGAAACAGAGAATATAGGAAAGAGTGAAATGGCAGCAGTGGTAGTTTTATTAGGCAAGAAAGAGGAGGACAAATTCACAAAAGGGAAGACTTGGGAAGGGTGGTTTGCAGGTTTCACCACATTCTCAGCCATAGTATTGGAAAAGAGGCCTGAGTTGGGCATCCCACTCATCACATACTCCCTAATAATAAGGCAGATAAAGGCAAAAGGGGGTGTGGGGTGGATATACTAAGATGAATTCTTTCGGCAGAGAATGATGACATATGGGGATGTAAGATGGGACACAAAACAGATTGATTTGTGGACAGACTATGTAACCAATCAGTCCACCCCCAAAGGGGAGTTGGGGAAAAAAGGTGCCACGCCACAGAGGTGTTGCTGGGCTTACAAAAGGGCTTTTTGTTCCTGGCTATAATGCCGCTTTCGGCATGCATGTTTGAAATGTGGGGGATCACATCCAGCGAGCAAATGCAGGATGACATGGGTCCAGGGAGGCCAAGGATCTGTGGGGTAAGGATCAGGTCAACAGTTTTTTTGTGAAAGCCAGGGATATAAAGAGCAGACATGGAATAGGGGGGGGAAGGGCAGGGGCATGCCAGTAGAGAGAGCCAGAATCACTGACCACCAAAGCCAGACATCGAGCAGAAGGAGAGACCTTGGTGGAGGAGAGGGAAAGAAGGCAAGGGAGCAATTTAGAGAAGCTAGAACCCCCATCAGGATAGAAGCATGGAAAGAATGGTTGGACAGATACCCGAATAGACAAATGGCAGAGATGACTAAAATAGGTTTTCATACAGGTTTTTCATTACAGTGTGAGGGTCCAAGGCAAATGAGAGAGGTGAACAATCTGGGTTCGGTAAAAGGGAGAGAAGAAATGTTAAGACAAAAGGTAGAGAAGGAAAAGGCAGCAGAGAGAGAGTAGAAGGACCATATGATACCCCCCCATTGCGGAATATGAGGATTTCTCCATTGGGCTTGATCCCAAAAAAACAGAAAGGGGAATACAGGGTGATTCACCACCTAGCCTTTCCTGAAGGGGATTCGGTGAATGATTTTATCGGTGAGGAATATAGTAAGGTGACATAAGCCACTTTAGAAGATGCAGTCCAGATCATCCAGGCAACTGCCGATGCATGGATGGCAAAGATGGATATAGAGTCTGCTTTCAGATTATTTCTGGTTAGGAGAGAAGATTGGGACCTGTTGGGGTTTAAAATTGGGGAACAGTACTATTTTGACAAAGCCATGCCCATGGGGTGTTCTATAGCATGTGCGACATTCGAAGCATTCGGCACCTGTCTACAGTGGATATTTCAAGAAAAAAATGGATTACAAAACAATCATTCACTATTTGGATGACTTCCTTTTCATAGGCAGTGGGAGAAGAGAGACATAAAGAATGTTGGCCACCTTTCATGAGCTGTGCAAAGAACTGGGGGTTCCACTGGCACTGGAAAAAACAGAAGGGCCCAGCAAGGTGTTAGAATTTCTGGGTATTGAGATAGATGCTCCAGGAGAAATATTTAGGCTACTGGACAAAAAAGTGAAAAAACTGAAGGAACTGATTCTAATACATACCAGTAGAAGAAGAGCACAACTAAAACAGGTACAACAGGTATTGGGACATCTGAATTTCGCATGCAGGACTATAGGGCCAGGGAGGTTAGCAAGGGCTACAGCCAGGGTGACCAGACCACACCACTGAGTAGACATGACAAAAGGAGTCAAGGATGATTTTAAGGTATGGAAGGTATTCTTCAGGGCATATAATGGCTGCTGTTTCTGGTAGGAGGAATGAGTCTATAACACAGACCTCAATCTTTACACAGATGCAGCAGGGGGCATAGGCATGGGGAGCTATCTGAGGGGCAGATGATTTGCAGAACCGTGGCCTACAGACTGGGTGAGTGACGGTAAGGTAAAAGATATAACACTGTTGGAGATCTTGTCCATCTGGGCCTGCACCCTAGTTTGGGGAGAAGAGTTACAGAATCAGAAAGTGACATTTTGGTGTGACAATAGAGCAGTAGTAGAGGTATTAAACAACAGGGGAGCCAGGTCAGAAACGGTCATGCAGGTCTTGCAACTTACAGTGCTAGGGGCCTTGCAATTGAACATGTCATTCAGAGTAAAACACATAGAAGGGGTACACAATGCCATGGCTGACAGCCTTTCCCATCTGCTGCTGGATCACTTCCGGAAGCTGGCACCAACAGCAGAGGAGTACAAAATGCCCATACCAACAAACATCTGGGATGTTGGCAAGAAGGAACAGAACTGTTGTTTCACAGTTCATGGGCACCACGGACTCTGAGGGCCTATGATGGGGCCTGGCGAGTGTTTCAAACATTCAGGGCAACACACCACAAGGAGGTAAGTAGGCCACTCACAGAAGAACAATTAGGGAAGTTCACTGTAGAACAATGGCAAAAAGGAACAGCCCACACCACAATGGGGGTCTATTTGGCAGGGATTAGTGTAGTTTGCAGCCTAAAAGGTTGGGACGACCTGACAAAATCAATGTTCATTAGAAGGATGATGCAGGGGTGAGATAGGTTAAAACAAGGAGCTGTGGATAATAGAAGACCAATAGGGGAGCAATGGCTTGCAAAACTAAAGGATATTTTACCGACAATCTGCAGATCGAAAGCCGAAGCCCAGCTATTCCATACGATTTATGTGGTAATGTTTGCAGGGGCTATGAGAGTGAGTGAAGTGGTGGGGCACAGCAGTAAGGAAAAGGAAAGGGGATTGGAATGGAAAGATATAAGCTGGGGAATGAAGGAGATACATATCCTGATTAAGTGGTCAAAGACAGATCAAAGGGGGCATGGCTGCATGGTAACACTAAAAAAGCACGCAGAGGGTACAGTGTGCCCAGTGAAGGCTTTGTGGGCTTTCACCGCAGAGCATGTGAACAGGACAGGGAAATTATTTGTGCATGGAGATGGAAGGAAGGTCACAAGTTACCAAGTCACAGCCTTGGTCAAAAAAGGCATGCAGTTCTTGGGGAGGATCCAGCTAATTACTCATCCCATTCCTTATGGATAGGGGCCACCTCACAGTGGGCAGTGACAGGTGAAACTATGAATAATATTTTGGAAAAGGGGCACTGGCAGTCTGCCAGTTACAAGAGATACATCTGAGTACTGTAATATGGAGACTAACTTATCAACTGTGTTTTTTGTTACAGATTTGGAGCCACGTGGGGGGGGGGACAGGGAAGGATGATATTGTGGAAAAGGAAACTAAGACCATATATAAGATATTTATTTTGTTTAAACCCTATAGGAAGAGGGAGGATCATGGAAGTCTGGATCTGCGGCCACTCTTATATGTATTGGGCAGAAAGGAGAGCTGAGAAAAAGGCTGGGGGAAAACAACTGTACCAAGATGTGAGACAATATAGGTTGGTTTGGTGTGGCATCTGGGGGATGAGATGGGCACAACTGCTTCCTACCCTGAAAGAACTGAAGGAGCAGCACCCCATTCCAGACCTAATTATAATACATTTAGGGGGTAATGATCTTGGGGGTAAGCCATGGGTGGACACATACATACAGGCAAAAAAGGACTTAGAGATAATACAACAGTGGTGGCCTAGGGTATGCCTTGCCTGTCCAGATATGATTCCAAGAAGGGTTTGGAGCCATGAACACAACCATAGAGCTGTGGATAGGGCCAGAAGAAAGATGAACAGAAGGGTAGGGACACTGAAAGGAAAATGGGAGGACAGGTAATACTGCAGGGTGTAGAAGAGTGGGTAGAAGATTTCTACAGGTCAAATGGCATGCATCTGTCAGATCTAGCCATAGACATGTTTAATACTGAAATGATGGGTTTTATAGAAGCATGGAGGAGGCATGAGGAAAATGAAAGAAAAAAAAGAAGGGGGGGAGAGAGAAGGACTGGGAAGGAGTTCCTCTGAGGTAAGAGAGAACAATACCCTAAATTGAGAGGAAAGCCAGTTGTCCAACACAAGCTGGAGACCAGCTAGTGGGGGAAATGGGGAGGAAGGGGGGGAAGAAAAAGGAATAAGATGAAAAGAAGAAGAAGCTGAAGGAGGAAAGCGGTCTAAGTTTTCACCGTTACCTAACAGGAAAAGAGAAGAAGAAGGCACCCAGGTTTTCACCTGGGGGGAGCAAAAAGATGAAGAAAGAGGGATGATCAGTGATTGTTATATGGATGCAAATAAATGCAATTGTGAGAGATATAAAAATAAAAGATTATGAAATAGAGCATGGAATTATGATATATAAATAAATTAATTACCAATCTGAGCACAACAACAAACAATGGTCTCTGTCTTTTGTGAGGGAAAAGGGGGGAATCTGGGACAATGGAGTTTGCCCTTTAAGGGGCAGACCAGGTTGTCCTGGTGCACCCCTTCCCTTTTCATCAAGATGGTGTGCTCTGAAGGGGAAGGGAGAGGGAAGGGGAGGGGCAGGGGATAGAACAATAGCCAAGCAACAGGAAGGGGAGGGGCAAGAGGAGGTACATAATGGGCAGCACAGGGGCGGCTCAGCCACTTTTGCTGGAGTTTTGATCCTTCCCACCCACCCTGGAAATATAGAACAAGAGGGAAAGACAGTCAAAAAGGACTGTATATTGAGGCTGCCAAAGGTGGATTGTAGAAAATAGCATGGTTATTGGACTGCCAAAGGTGGATGGCAGAGAGGGGAAAAAGGGGAAGGGGAAGGATAGGAGCGGGGAAGAAAATGGAATAAGATGAAAAGAAGAAGAAGCCAAAGGAGGAAAGCGGTCTTGGTTTTCACCGTTACCTAACAGGAAAAAAGAAGAAGAAGGCACCCAAGTTTTCACCTGGGGGGAACAAAAAGACGAAGAAAGAGGAATGATCAGTGATTGTTATATGGATGCAAATAAATGCAATTGTAAGAGATATAATAATAAAAGATGATGAAATGGAACATGGAATTATGATATATAAATAAATTAATTACCAAACTGAGAACAACAACAAACAATGGTCTCTGTCTTTTGTGAGGGAAAAGGGGGAATCTGGGACAATGCTTCAGTTGGGTCAAAGTGACAAAAGTTGGGAAATGTGGCATTAGGGTTAGCTGTTTTAATGCTGTCCATAGTTTGTTATTTTTTGATAAAGCTTAGTTTGTCGTATTTCAATATGGGGGAGCTCCTTGTCCAGAAATGTATTGCAAACAAGTAAGAAGAATGGACATAAATAGGACTAAAGGTATTCTGGGACTCTACCAAGTATCTGTGGTAACCCAAGGATTTGTTAGTATTTAGAGATGAAATCCTGCAGACCAGGTCCTGAACTGTAAACTTCTGCAACAAGCCCTGTCTCCCTCCTCTGACAATCAATTCATTCCCAAAGTAGTTAGAAAGGCAGTCATCTCATTTCCTGGAGGTTGAGGAGCTGGTAATAAAGGGACTCATAAGAGGGGAGTACTTCTACTATACAATCTATATATTTTTCTATGCTTTACTTTGTGGGGTGCTGGACCTTTAAAAGAATGGAAATGGTGCTGAATCAGCACACTCCTTTCCCTTGGTCACAAAACAAAATAAATATCCAGGTAATGATAGTCCCATCTCCGCCACCACTCCTGCTGCAGATTAAGGTCCACCAGGGGGGGTCCTTCTTCCGTGGCCCCACCCTTGGGGGCAAGCCAGGGCTTAGTGACCAAGTGCCTCAGGGAGGGGGTGCCCTCCTGGTGGACCCCACGCAGAGGTGTAAGCCTGAGGATGCGGGGAGTGGGGAGCAGACTGGGAGACCGGAGGAGAAGAAGCCGACACAAAAAAAAATATCCGGGTAACTTGCACCAGTGCTGTGGCTAGTCTGAGCTCACCTTGCCTAATATTCTAACCCACACACTGATGCACTGGGTCACAGAACAAAGTTGTGATTTCATAAATACTAATAAGCAGTATTTATTTGTAAACCCAGTGCAGGAAACAACACAAAGAGAATTCTCCAGTGCTTCAACCATTAGGTCTTCTTCAGGGGGCCGGGTTCTCAGCACAAGCACACCTCTTAAATATTCTTGATCTGATGACATCATAATCAAGTCATACATATTTGAATTACAATTGTTGGTGTCATTTCATTATATAGTGAATAACCATCTCAAACAAATCCCAACAATTTAAATATTCTTAATAAGAAAAAAGTGATTGGGGAATTAATGGGTTGAGGGGTAATAAAGAGGGTAAAAAATTATTCCTTAAGTCAGCAGAAAACGTCCATGTACAAGTAGTTGCTCCATGTCATAGCTCTTCATGGATTCCATTTACATTGAAATTAATACAGCTAAAGACAAGTACTGGGGCAGGTAAAATTCCAACCAGCAGTCACCTTTGTTTAATTGCTTATCATTTCCATTCATTAGGGGTCTCAAGGTACAGGATAGCCCTTCCAAGTGGAACAACCTAGGGTGTGAAAATATAAAAAATAATATTTTGATATTCTAAACAGGCAATATTAACTGACATAACTGACATATCATAGATTAAACAATTTTCTAGCAAAAAATGAAAGCTAACTTTTTCTTTGGATTTTTCTTTTTAAAGCAAATGTTATAAATTTACATATATACAAATCAGAAAAAATTTCTGAGACTTTCACATGAACAAACTCAAAACTACTGAGAACTCACATTTCTCTATTCCAGTAAAAATGGTTTAAGTCCCATTCTTTGTCTAGGCCATTCAATTTTAAGCTTTGCAAAGTAAATATCAAAAAGGAATTTGAAGAGTGAAGTGCTCACCCCCACCAAACAGATGCAAAGATGTGGCTTAAATCAAAAGAAGTTTATTTGCAGCATACAGCCGATACTGCTGCAGTGGTCAGAATTCTTACAGTTTCGCCCCTTGCATACGGGGCTTCCTCAGAGAATGCCAGCAGTTACAACAAACCATTACTTGAACTTTTCATTCAGTTCACCAGCTAACAGAAGGGCTCCAATTCATTTTAAGAACCTTGTGACCCACAGGTAATTAAACCATAGAAACATAGAATTTGACAGCAGATAAGGACTGCTTGGCCCACCCAGTCTGCCCATTTCCCTACCTGATGGATAAGCTGCAGATCCTAGTTAACCAGCAGCCTGCTTCTTCCTACCCATAAGTGAAGTGTGCAAATGATTCATAAATTAGTGCATACACATCAAATGAAATTAACTAAAACATAACAGAAAGCAAAAAATAAACTTTTATTTCTTGCAGAGTCTCTCATTTATGAAAGAATTTCCTCAAATATTCTTCATTTATATGATGTGTCTTCAGTTCCCATTGGCTACAATCACTGGTCAGGAGGACCTGTAAAAAGAACCACAACATGAGAACTTATGAGTAGCATTAAGGTTCTCATATTTGGAAGGTGCAAAATTCACTGGTATGATTCAAGGAATTCAAAAATTATCAATAGTTACATTTTTGTGAATGGCCCAATAGTTACGTTTTTGTGAATGGCCCAACCATCCCTGTGCCTGTCTTGATTTCAAAATAAATATCCAAAAGGTTTGCCTTCTGAGTAATTTATTCAGCCTACTCCCCGCTCTGTCCCTGCTCTACCCCCAGTGTGTGCAGACTGTAAGGCTACAAATTATAACAATTTGTGGTCTGCCTGACGTGCATGCTGGAAATGCAATTCCACTGGTGCATTGCTATTTCAGTTTTTAATGCTCCTGACATGCTCCTCTATTCTCCCCTTGAATGGTCGGACTGTTTTGCCTATGTAAAGTTTCTCACAGGGGCACCAGAGGGCATAAACTACAAAATTTGAATTACAGTATAAAAATTCCTTGATTTCTACTTTCTTTTTAATGTTGTAAAGTTCTAGCATCTTGGTTTGGCAACAATTGCTGCAAATGCTGCACTTTTCAAATTTGTATATTCCCCTGGGAAAATCTGGTAGCCAAATCAAATGTGATGGTCTCCTATTATTCTTATATTCTTTAAATTAGCTGTGGTCTAGTTTATCTTTGAGATTAGTAACCCTTTTATGAGACACTCTAGGTGCCTTCCCTAGCTCTGCAAAATGTTTTCTGATCTGCACATCCCCAGGACCAGCACTGTAGTAGTAATGGTTTATTGTTCGTCCAAATCATTAAAATGTTGGACATTACAAAAATATTATTAAATAAATAAAAACATGAGGCATTCACAATAACATTGCATACAATATCCATATAGATTCAAAATAGCAGCCACAGATAGACAGTACTGTCAGACATTAAAAACAGAGACGTAATAAAAATATGGTGCATTGGGTTTAAAGTGCAAGAGAGTGTTTTCTTTTGTAGTTTATCACAGAGACAAGAGATCGAGATATCAGGTTAGCTTCATCCTTAGTCACAGGATGCATAAGGATGAATAGAGGGTCTCAGTCCATGTTAGCGTATTTTGCAAGAAAAGTTTTTATGGTTTGATCAGACCAACATTGTAATAACTTAGAATAAATTCCCCTTCCCACTGCAACATTCTCCACTCAGTACATCCATAGGTCCCAATGTCATGATAAATTAAAATACCTCCTCCCTCTGTCTCTCCTTCCTCCCTCCCTCCCCTCCCTTCACTGCAGCATTACCTCCCCTCACAAACTGTGCACTCTGACATTATAAGAGATGAAACTCCCTCCATCCTCCCTCTTCAGTGCTCCTATCAAGCCCACCCACAGGCCACTACATTGTAATAAATTAACATCCCTCCTCCTTCTGCAGAGCTTCCTCATTGCTTGACCTTCGGGTTGCTACCTTTGGATTTTGCAAAAATCTGACCAATATTACCCCCAGCTTACCCCTTTTAATAAGCCCATGCCCCTTTTGGACCACCTAGTATGTCACATGGCCTGTGAACATAACTGCCGGAGCCTCCTGGTTTGTATGTTATAATAAAAAGTCAAGTGTAAACTCATGATAAAAATGTGGCAAGTTGATTTAATGAGAATCATTTTAATCATTTTAATAAAACAATGTCTTACAAATATACAGTATCACTCCACCAATTTATATATGTACAGAATAAAAAGGAAGACAATTATTTTATAACAAAATATATTTTATAACAAGTAACAATCACAAGTTCTCAGCATGAGTCAAGTCACCCATGAACAATTATATGCAAGGCTACGCCTCAACTGGACAATTTTGGCAAACATTAATACTTGAGGCTATATTTTTTATTGGATTATGCTGCTTCAATGGGCTTAATATTTGATTTTATGAACAAATGAAATTGCAAACAGGTAAAGTTGTAATTTAAGTTTACTTGCAGCTCCACTTTTACCAATGGTACCAACATCCAATTTCTTTCACTGGTCCATGCATTCCCCATCATTGGTAATACGTGCTTAACAAAACTGTTGCTAGCAGAGATGGAAAGCACAAACTGAACTCAGGTGCTTTGCTGAAAAATGCCACCAATCTGTCACCAGCAGATTCTTCCTTTAGTGCAATTAACAATGGCAATACTGCACCAAGTGTTGAAAAATCTGAGTAGAGTGCAGTCCATGTCCAAACCATTCTGCAGCTTCAGTACCTCCACAGAGGTAAACAGTTCCTCCCAATATATTGCTTTTAGCAGATAGAATACTTGCATAATCTTTAAGGGGCTATTGTCATAATCAAACCATTATTACTATTTATTATTTGGTAATTGGGTAAGGTCCACTAGACAGAAAATGCTTGTTTTCAGGGGTGACCTGGGAGCACTGTTGTGGTTAAGTGACTTGCTTGGAGTCACACAGCATGCAAGTGGAAGCTGTGGGAATCAAACCCAGGTCTGCTGGATGTGCCCCCTCATTCACAGCTCATTACTCCAACCTCTGGGCTATGCTGATATTTCTTGAGGTATGTAATAGCCCTAACATAAAAGCAACTGAAGTTTCCAGTAACTCTCTCTATAATATTGGAGGGAAACTTTAAACAGCAGAATTGACTTTAAATCCCAAAAACATGTCCTCAAGCCTTGTCTTAAGTTCAGTGTAGAGATTAAGCATGATGCTATATACCTCTGGAGCATTCCATTAATTGCTTTTAAGCTGGGCAATGGATTTGTGGAAGACTTTTAAAATACAATACATAAAATGAGGGAAGCACTCTGCCTCTGATAGCTTGCTGTGGTCACTGTACCCATCCTCTTCTACCTCCATAAATTTGCAAATGAAGGGGTCACACTCATCTGGCCGTGGATTTATAAAGTAACTTTTTATTGCAGCCCAACACTCTGATAGCTGGGATACAGCAGGAAGGAAAGACAGCCACCTAGTAATAACACACTGCAAAATATCCTACCAGTCCTCGTCCACAAAGGTGAACATTTCCAAAAGCTGGTGCACTTTTTCTGCTGATCCAGAGAATTCACTGTATATTTTCAACACAAGGGTTTCAACATCAAATGTGGCAAGGGCATTGCTTATACATCTAATACAGTTGTGAATGACATTGCATGAACAATTGGCAAAAATAACATGGAGCATTTCTGTTTTTAGGTGTTTGAATACAGAACAATGTTTGTCATATTTCACAGATGCATTGTCTGCTGCATAGTTTGAAATATGTTTCAGATGCCAGCCCTTTTTAACAAAAGCACTCTAATTTTTTTAAAGATGGCTTCAGAGGTCTCTTCATGGTTCTCATTGATGTCAAGATTTTTGTGATGAATGCCTTTTTCTTGATGGAAGTACTGGATGGCCACAGGGAACATATTTTTGTTTCCTTATTTGAAGCATCATAGGCAACTGAAAAATATGATGTGCCTAGTTCCTGCAGAAATACTTCCCCTGAATATGGCGCCAAAACATTTTTCACAATACACTCAGATTTGGTCTATCTGCAGCTAAATTTGGAAGCAATTGAGGAGTCAGCATAAATGTTCTGTTCCAGTTTGCTTCCACAGTCCATCAACAGGTAAGAATGGTGACACTTCTCTCCATGGAAAAATAGATGCCCCCTCGGCAGCTGTAATCTTCATGGTCTTAGGTGATGTCAGGTCCCATGGCTATAAGAATTTTGTCATCAACAGGCTCTCCTTCTCAGCATGGAAACATTGTTGGTGTTTCTTTGATTTTTCGTGAGTTTTCAGGGCCTTTTCTCCATCCCATTTAATAGTGAAGATTGGGCCACCAGAAACATATTTGGCAGAACTCTCCATGCCTGGCACTGACCACAACCAAGGAAATTTCTGCTCCCATTCTTTATTGTAGTTGCAAAACCCCTTCGCTTTCTTTGCTAGCACTGGACTGCTGGTGGTGACATCATTTTCTGTTTCTTAAGCAGTTACTCTTCTCTTGCCATAAGCATTCACTCTGACTACAAAAGATGTTATTTCCACTCCTCACACTGCTTGTGAATGGAAAAGAATTAACTAACAGCAAAACTAAAACCAAAAATAAATAGAAATATAATGTCCATCATGTGCAAAACAGAAGTTGCCTGATTTCTCAGAATAACTCTCCAGAAACTCCATATAAAAGATGGTACAGTGCACATGGCCAGTAACCACTGATATTGATAAATTAGACCATTACCCATGGGGGAGGACCATGTCATTGTGGCACTGCTTTCCAGTAATGCTCCCCTAGATGATACTGACTGCCTCCATGGTAAATTCAGAAGGTGCCATCTCCCACAGTCACTGACACAAACTGCCCAGCACCACTTTAGGAGGTTACAGGCCCATAAAAACATAGAAACATAGACGTTGTCAGCAGAAAAGGACCTCTTGACCCACCTAGTCTGCCCTAAAGTCCCTACCTATTATGTTACCGTAGACTCTAACTGATCTCTGGCCTTATCCCTCCAGCCCTGTTACTAAGGTCCCCCTGTGTCTAAATCTGTTACCATTTTGGTACCCACCCACCTCTGCTGGGAGGCTGTTCCAGGCATCCACCACCCTTTTCATGAAGAAATATTTCCTCATATCCCCTGTAAGTCTTCCCCTTCATATTATGCCCCATCATCCTTGAACATCTCTTTCTGTGCAATATGCCACCCTGCTGTATCTTATTGATACCCCTGAGGTATTTGAATGTTTCTATCATGTCTCCCCTTTGTCTGCTTTCCTCCAGTGAGTACATATTTAATTCCCTGAGTCTTCCCTCCTAGGGCTTCTGATGGAGGCCATGCACCATTTTGGTTGCCCTTCTCTGTACTGCCTCCACCCGGTCTATGTCCTTCCTGAGATGGAGCCTCCAGAACTGGACACAGTAGTCCAGGTGTGGCCTCACCATTGATCTATATGGGGTAATACGACCCCCCCTTTTTCTGCTGGTGATACCCCTCCCTATGCATCCCAGCATCCTACTAGCCTTTCCTACTGCTTTATCACACTGCTTTGTTACATTCAGGTCATCAGATATGATGACCCCTCAGATCCCTTTCCTGTTTTGTTGTTGTTAACACCTCTCCCCTAAATGATACATTGTCCTTGGGTTTCTGTGCCCCATGTGTATAATTTACATTTTTTGTCATTGAAGTCCAGTTGCCAAACTTTGATCAGTCTTCCAGTGTTTTTAGATTTTCCTTCATTTTCTCCACCCCCCCACCCCCCGGTGTGTCCACTCTGTTGCAGATTTTTGTGTCATCCATGAACAGGCATACCTTTCCTTCCAGCCCCTCTGTGATGTGCTAATAAAGACATTGAAGAGGACCAGTCCCAATACTGACCACTGTGGCACCCTGCTGGTTGCTTTTCCTTCCTCCATCTGAGTGAACTCCATTTGCCACCACCCTATGAGTTTTGTTACTTAGCCAACTTTGTACCCATTTTACTATCTTTTGGCCCACTCCCATGTTGCCTAGCTTGTTTATCAGTCTTCTGTGTGGAACAGTGTTTAGGGCCTTACTGAAATCCAGGTAAGCCATAATCACTGCTCCTCTCTGATCCACCTCCCTGGTAACCCAGTCCAAAAACTCTATCAGATTTATTTGGCAAGATCTACACCCTGTGAACCCATGCTGCTTTGGATCCTGCAGTCCACTGGTGTTAAGGTATTCCCCAATCCTTTCCTTAAGTATTCTCCAATCCTTTCCTTAAGGAGAGTTTCCATAACCTTGCCCACCACTGAAGTCTTGCTTTCAGGTTATTAGTTTCCTGTCTGCTCCCTATTTCCACTTTTGTGTAGTGAGACCACATCTGCCCACCTCCAGTCCCCCAGAACTTCCCCCATATCCAGTGATAGATTGAACAGGGCAATCACACAGGCACAGTTCCTCCTTTAGTTCCTTCAGTATCCTAGGCTGAACCCCACTGGTCCCACTGCCTTGTCTGGTTTTAGTTTTGCTAGTTCCCTGGGGGCTCTCTCCTCCGTAAAAGGACTAGAGTCCACTTCCCTTTCCTTAAGGCCCTTCTCCACTATCTGTGGCTAGTCACCTACCCCTTCCTTTGTGAATACTGAACAAAAGTACTTATTCAGTATGTCAGCTTTCTTCTGGTCCTCTTCCACAATCCCCCCTCCCATTTTAGTCTTTTGCTATCCCTGCCTTGCTTTTCTTCTTTTCATTTATGTACCTGAAGCAAATTGGTTTACCTATGCCAATGCGACAACAGTGTTGTCGAGGTTCAGCATAGTGCAATCCCTGATGTCAGCAGGTGAAATTTCGCCTGACAGACATCAGTGTTTTTCAGTCAGGGGCTGCATCCTGAACGCCCCATGTGGGGGGGCTGCTTCTCCCTACTAAGGATTGTTAACTCTGAGTCAGAGTTAACTCATAAGGGGAGCATAACTTGGTGAAAGGGTGAAATTTCACCAGCGGGTCTCCTACAGTGACAATTTTGAAACTTGTCAAAATTGTCGCTGTGGAGGAGTTCGATGTCGGGGTTTTGCTCTTCCGTCAGCATACCAAGCAAGTTTTATCCTCCTTTTTTGCTAATTTGGCAATGTTTTCCTCCATTTGTGCTTTGGCTCTCCTATCTGCCTTCTCTGCCTCCCTTTGCTTCTCCTGATAACTCTCCCTATCCTCTTCCTTCTGTGTCATCTTGTACCTTTTGAATGCCTGCTTCTTTATCTTCTTGTCTACTTCCTTGGAGAACCATAGGGGTCTCTTTCTTCTCTTGCTCTTAGTAATCTGCTTGACACAGAATTTTGTTGCTTTCTCAATTGCCTGCTTTATTCTTGACCACTTTTCCACTACCCCACCATTATTCCCTATTCCTGCTAGGGTTTCCCTGAGGCACTGTCCCATTTTTGTGAAACTGGCCCTCCTGAAGTCCAGGACCCTTGTTTTAGTGTGGCTGGGATCTGGCCCTGTTCTTATACTGAACCACACTGTACGATGATCACTGGTCCCCAGGTGGCTTCCCATTGTGACATCAGTGACACTGTCCCTGTTTGACAGTACCAGGTCCAGTAACACCCCCTTATAAGTGGGTTCTTTATCTAGTTGCCTGAGAAATGCCCCCTGAGTGAGTCAAGGATTTCCCTACTTCTAACTGATGCTGCAGCAGGTAGGCTCCAATCCACTTCTGGTAGACTGATGTCCCGCACTAGCAGTACCTCACCCTTGTTAGCCATCCTATGTATTTCATCTCACTCAAACCACTCAAAAAAGCAAACTTTACTTAATACATCTAAGCATGATAATAATGATTTGCCCTTATATAGCATTGGAAATAACCAGCTACAACCAGGACAGAATACCACTATTAAGCACAACAAGACATGTACCTGTGGAAGTGGTATCCTGCAGAACAGTGGGCTGCTTCAAAAGGGGATGGGACAGGGTAAAGGGGAGGGTCATAGGAGGGGGAAGGCAAGGGAGGGGCAGCTGCAGTATAAGGGATGCTAGCTGCACAATCAAGCAGACTTGATAGACCATAAGGCCTTTATCTGCTGGCAATTTCATATGTTTGTATGCATGCTCACGTGCCTATATCCAGGTACCACTCCACCATGGAACAGACTCAATGGGCCTTGGGCCAAGTGGTCCTTATAGGCTGACAGACAAATTCTATGTTTCTGTGATGCTACTATGTGACTACACCACAATCTGCAAACCAGGAAGACAGCTAAAGGAACTAAAGACTGGAGCCAGTGGCATATACAGTCAACCAAGCATGCACCAGGTTTTAAAAGTTAGTTCTGGTCAGCAACTGACTTTGGCCTTTTCTGTAGAGACCGATGAGTTCATGCTACACTCAAGTACTAGGAGCACACAAATCAGTGGAAGAAGGGAATTGTTTGGCCACAAATTCTTGCATGGTGCATACATGAGAAAAAGCCAGGCCTCTCAGTTACTGATAAATTCAGCCCAATAAACACACTGGTAAACACAGTTCCCTTCTTCCAGTAAACTTCATTTCAGTCCAGCACTATCACTTAAAAACTGGCACCCAACGATGACAGCAGTTATCGCAAATAATATAACATACACCTTCACAACAAGTTATGCTATGTACCCATCACAATCTTGGCTGGCCAGTTCACTGGATGAAGAAAGCTTCTCTGTAGAGTATAATTCTGGATCCCCCAACCCAGATAACTGGCAATATTCTCACATCAGTATAGAAATCTAGAAGATTTCCAGCTACAGTAGGTAATGAAGAATTGCATGTTACTACCGTTACCTTACAACAGCAAGCAGTAGCTCTGTTAGTCTAATCCCAGTGTTAACACGGGATCATGTTATATTTTTCTGGGAAGGAAAGTGCTAATCCATTGACAAGCTTGCTATGCCTATGTCTATCCCAGACATTTAAAATCTGCCCACCCTGATGAATTGTACGGAACAGAGACTGAGAAAAAATAAATCAGCATAAATGCAATCAATACAGTCTTATCCTGATCCCCACCTCACAGTCAGCGACCCAGAAATGAGACCAAAGCTGTTCTCATAACATCTTTATTGCATTATCTTCAGAATAATCCAGACCAACACAAAAGTATGGTAATACTCAAAATAAATTCAAATAGCAAAGTAATATTGGTATATATCCTAAGTCTGCAATAGAATGAATTCTCACAAAGGCAGGAAATGAAAACTGCAACAACAGCTCTTGTTATAAACTAACATTTTTAACAGACTCTGGACAAAGTACAGACTGATGATATAAAAAAAATCACTATAATAAAATTAAAGATAATCCATATAATCTATTTTACACTAAGAATTTTGTGGGGTGCTGCTGTAGTATCATGCTGTAGTCAGTGTAGTATCTTGTAGTAGTTGTCCTATGGGCTGCTTCTGCTGCTGGCTGGATAATACTGGGCCTCTTGGGAAAGGTGAAATTGTTTAACCAGGAAAGGCACACTAAGCCCAAGTTTGTTTCCGGGTGTGATCTGGGAGCACAAGGAAGTTAAGTTACTTGCTCAAGATCACACAGAATGCAAGTGGGGACAGTGGGATTCAAACCCAGATCTGCAGGTTTGCAGCTCAAAGCCTTAAACCACTATGGTATACTGCCTTCTCACTGTAGTGATCAGTCAGGCTCTATCTTGTAGTCTGTGCTGTGTGGGTTGGCTGTGGCTGCAGCAGAGAAATTTTCTGCAGGTCTCTGGAAGACTTTCTGGGTGACTGGTAAGGTCAGTGTCTGCTCTGGAGGATCTGAGTATTCCAAACGGTAGAGGGCATAGACTAAAATCCCCAAATTTATAGGACCCTGTTCTGTCCCTCTGTACAAATCCCTCATTAAACAGTTAATGATAATTATCACAATAGCAGTTTGATTTATCATAACTATTTACTTTAAAATCCTCCCCAACTGCCACTGCAACTCTCCCTCCGAGCACTATTTCCATCCCTAATCTACCTCTCATTTTTAAAGGATACAGTAAAGAGATTGTGACATGATGCACATAAACAGGACATGGAGAGTCAATAGGGCAAGACTGGTCACCATGAGGAATGAGCTAGGAGGGGCATATGCAATGGGTCTTGTGCTGCCAGTGAGATAGGGTGAAGAGCAGCATGTGTTTTCCTTATGTTTGGCATATTCAGTTTTATGCAATGTGGATGAAATGTGTCCAACAGCTCCATGTGTTTCTCTGTCAGCTGATGCCAACTGCAATAAATTTGTATGGACCTATTCAGGCAGGAAATTAAACAAAGTGATTTTTTAATTTTTTGTGGAAAAGATGGATCATCTAGGAAAGAAATCCTTTTTTTTCCCCATCGGTCATGTTTCCTGCAGATGACAGTGCAAGATAATAAGTAGTCAGTTGATCTTGGCTGTGCCTTTTAAACATATTTAAAGTAGCCCAACCATTATCTGTAATGATTGTCGCACTATAAAAGTAACTCTTCAGAAAAGCAGAGAAATGAGAGACTGCTGCTGTAAATACATAGGCCTTGCTGAAAACTGTATTGATTTCTCAAGCAACTGAATACCTTAAATTCACAAGAAGCTCATCAATTGACATGATTACTGAAACATAGAAACATAGAATGTGATGGCAGATAAGGACCGCTTGGCCCACCTAGTCTGCATATTTTCCTACCCAACAGATAAGCTGCAGATCCTAGTTAACCAACAGCTTACTTCCTCCTACCCCCCCCCACTAGGACTGCCTTATGTCTGTCCCATGCATTCTTGAATTCCCCCACTGTTCTTGACTCCACAACCTCCTCAGGGAGGCTGTTCCATGCATTCACAACCCTCTCTGTGAAAAAATACTTCCTCACATTACCTCTAACCCCCCATCTTCAGATTGTGCCCCTTGTTCTTGCACATCTCTTTTCTGAAAGATGCTACCCTCTTGGACTTTGTTGATTCCCTTGAGGTACTTTAAAGTTTCTATCATGTCCCCTCTCTCCCTTCTTTCCTCAAGGGTATACATATTAAGCTCCTTTAGTCTTTCTTTGTATGTCTTCTGGTGCAGACCCTGCACTATTTTGGTTGCCCTCCTCTGGACAGCCTCCACTCTGTCAATGCAGAGATGGGGTCTCCAGAACTGCACACAGTACTCCAGATGGGGTCTCACCAACTATTTGTACAGAGGGATAACAACTTCCTGTTTTCTACTATTGATGCCTCTCCATATGCATCCCAGTATCCCCCCAACCTTCCTTACTGCCTTCTCACATTGCTTGCCCACCTTTAGGTCATCTGATATAATTACCCCCAGGTCCCTTTCCATTTTTACTGTTGTCAGTATCTCACCCCCCATTGTGTACTCTTCCCTGGGTTTTTGTTTCCCAGGTGCATTACCTTGCACTTCTTTGCATTGAATCTGAGCTGCCATACATCTGACCATTCATCCAACCTTGCCAAGTCCCTCTCATCTTTTCCACTCCATCTTGTGTATCAACCCTGTTGCAGATCTTTGTGTCGTCTGCAAAGAGACATACTTTTCTTCCAGTTCCTCTCAATATCACTTATAAAGACATTAAAAGGACTGGTCTAGTACTGAACTCTGCGGTACCTCCTTTCTTCACTGTGGACTCCATTTACTACTACCCTTTGCGTCCTGTTGTCTAGCCAATTTTTTATCCAGGCTACCACTTTGGGACCCACTCCAAGGCTGGCTAACTTGTGTATTAATCTTTTGTGCTGGACTGTATCAAATGCCTTGCTAAAATCTAGGTAGGCCATGTCCACAGCCCCTCCATGGTCATCCAGTCAAAGAAATCTATTAGATTCATCTGACACGACCTTCCCATCGTGAATCCATGCTGCCTTGGGTCCTGTGCCCCACTGGCCTCTAGGTAGTTAACAGTTCTATCCTTCAGAAGTGATTCCATCATTTTCCCTACCACTGAGGTCAAACTAACTTGTCTATAGTTTCCTGCCTCTGTCCTGCTCCCACTTTTGTGAAGAGGAATCACATCTGACCTCCTCCAGTCCTCAGGTACCACCCCATCCTCCCATGATTTGTTAAAGAAAGTAGTCAGCGGTGTCACTAGTTCTACCCTTAGTTCCTTTAAAATTCTTGGGTGAATCCCATCAGGTCCCATTGCTTTGTCCACCTTCAATTTTATTAGTTCTTTCAGAACCCTTTCTTCTGTAAATGGACCGATATAGACCCCCGTCTTCAGAGTGTTTCTCTTGTTTGGTTTAGGTACCTCCCCCTCCTCTTCCTTTGTAAATACTGAGCAGAAATATTCGTTCAGTATCCCTGCATTTCACTGTCACCCTCTACCCACATTCTCTCCCCTTTATTAAGCCTCAGTATCCCTTCTTTGGTCTTTCTTCGCTCCCTAATGTACCTGTAAAAGGTCTTATCCCCCTTCTTAAGAGAGTTGGCTATCCTTTCCTCGGTTTGAGACTTTGCTGTTCTGACTGTCTTCCCAGCCTATTTCTGCTTTAACTGATAAAGTTCTCTGTCCTGTTCCTTCTGTGTTTCCTTATATTTCCTGAATGCTATCTTTTTCTTTTTAACCTTCCCTGCCACCTCTTTTGAGAACCATAGCAGTTTTTTCCTTCGTTGTGTTTTGTTGATTTGCTTTACACAAAGGCTTGTTGCCTCTGTGATGGCTGTTTTGATTACTCCCCATTGTTCCTCCACTCCTCTTCTTGCCTGTTTGCTAGTGCTTTTCTGAGGCACTCTCATTTTCCCAAAGTCAGCCCTCCTAAAGTCCAAAACTCTTGCTTTTGTATGGCTTGATTGTATGGCTGTGTTTATCGTGAACCACACTGTTTGGTGGTCACTTGTTCCCAGATGGCTACCCACTTCTAAATCTGAGATTCTTTCTCCATCCCCATTTGAGAGTACCAGGTCTAAGATTGCTCCCTCCTGAGTGGGTTCCAATACTAGCTGTCTGAGGCATGCCCCCTGTAGGGCATCAAGAATGACCATGCTCTTGGATGTGCCTGCAGCAAAGGTGCTCCAGTTAACGTCTGGCATATTCAGGTCCCCCATCAACAATATCTCCCCTTTTTCTGCCATTCTAAGGAAGCCTTCTATCATTTCCTTGTCCATTCCTTCCCCCTGAGATGGGGGTCTGTATGCAACCTCCATGCGAAACAGACTTGTTTATTAACAAGCTGAAATTCTGGCTTGCTTAGACAGCCAAGCCTGATGTTACTGTAGACTTCTAAGAAACATAAAGGCACTTTTCCAGTCTTCATGGGAAATATATTTAAAATTAGCAGCTTTTAGTAGCAAATCTTTAAAACCAATACATGCCTTTAATTTAGCATATTTACATCATTAGAAAACTTCATGATTTAAAAGATACGTAATTAGTGAACTTGATTATTACAACATCCATAAACTTGTAAAAGTAATTTTATTTGTTCAGGCATCAGTGATATGATACATTTCTGACCACCATCTGTACTCTGTGTTCACAATAGATACAGGTTATCATTTTTATTAGTTACTATGATAATGTCATAACTAGATACCCTTCACTGTGAATGAAGAGTTGTATTTTTTTTCCAAAATGTACTGTTACCTTTACTATGACATCAGAAACATGCAAATCAGCAATACGTTTACATGCCAGACCCAATGGTAGCTGTAATGCCATAAGGGATTACTTTTTTGCTATTATTGTATACTTCAATAAATCAACCAATTTATGTGTGAAAAATAATCCAAAGTACAAAAAAAGGTACCCAGTAAGTCATCTTATTGTGACTATATACTGTAGTAACAGAATATTTAATGCCAAAGTGAATTCAGACACATCAGGTTTCACTTATAGAATACTTTATGATTGTTGGTCTTGCGTGCAACACATTAGATGCTGTTGATTTGTAGTATACATAATAAGCTAGATTTTGAAAGCCCTCATAGCTCCAGCAGTTGTAGGAAAAAACTGGTGCACCTGGGTCTCCATTTGTAGAGCTACAGTTTTTCCCGCAGCTACAGTCTTTTCAAAAGTGGAGCCAGTTTGTGACCGGCTTCAGGATTTATGGCAGCTTGCAGCCACTTTTTCAGCACTGCTGCTGGGAAAAGTTATGGCTGGTGCAACCAGGTGGAACATCCCCCACAGTTGCACTGGCTGGAAATACCAAACTCCACAGGTGCAGAGATTTTGTCCTGTGGCTGGGGGCTGCTGCATGGGACTTAGTTCTCACATTGTTTGAAAACCTTGCCCACTGTATATATACATGCTGTATATACTGTATCTTAAGACGTGCTGCATATGAAACAGTTGTAACAAGACAAAGTTAAACATTTTGTAGGTAAAATGAATGGAACTACTCAAAGATACAAATAATACATTGCACTATTGGTAGTCACAAGAAATTAGTCATTCATAACAGAAATAATATTTGCAGTAAAGTGATAGTCAAATTGGATGAGAAGTCATATTACTAAATCCCTCCCCAACTACTATGTACAATATGCAACTTTCAACCACCTGAGTTATAAAGAGAGACAAAGTGATTGTAAAAATTATTTTGTTTATCTAATTCAATAGTCTGCAGTTGAACATACGGAAACTAATTTTTTTAATCTAATTTGTCATGTTCTCTTTTGTGTCCCCTTACAAACATACTTCTACCTCTGTGGTGACAGATTGTGTCATCCCCTGTGTTGTTCTCAACATTTAGATGAAATATGTTTCATTATACAGAGGAAGAAGTGTATGGGGAGGGGCTTAAAAAAGAACACAATTCTTTAGATTAAAAAATGTAGATTTAATATGAACAGTTGATGTCTTTTGTATCATTAAAGAAAACAATTTCATAAAGAAATACTTCCTCGTGTCCCTCCTGAACCTCTCACCTGGTAATCTCCACTCGGGTCCATGTAACCATGAGTTGTTTTTCAGGCTAAATAATTCCCTGCAGATCACTTTATGAGTTCTTTTTGAGGAATTTGAAGGTCTCAATCAGATATCCCCCCTCCCTTCTGGCTTCCAATGAGTACATATTTGGTACCTTGAGGTGCTCCTCATAGGTTCTACTGTGCTGCCCCTGAATCATTGTAGTCATCTGTGCTGCACTGTCTCCAAACTATCCTTTTCTTTTCTAAGGTGAGGACTCCTGAACTAGGTGCAGTACTCCAGGTGGGGCCTCACCAGGGATCGGTAGAGGGGAAGTATTACCTCATTTCTCCTTCTACTATCAATGCCTCTCCAGATACATCCCAGCATCCTGCTAACCCTGCTATAGGCCTTGTTGCACTGACTCATTTGTTTAAGGGAGTTCTGATGATAATTCCTAGATCCCATTCCTCATCTGAAGTGTTATATTTCTCCCCTCCCATCCAGTACTCTATCTTGGGGTTCTTTTTCCCTAGGTGTATTACCTTGCACTTTTTAGCATTGAATTTTAGCTGCCAGACCTTTGGCCACCCCTCAGAATTTTGTGGGTCCTTCTGCATATCCCTTATTCCTTCCTCATATGACTCTGATGTAATCCAGCAGGATTTAGATAAAATCAGTGAATGTGTTGCCTTGTGGGGGATGAAATTAAACAACTCCAAATGCAAGGTTATGCATCTGGGTCATACTAATCCAGGGTTTCTCAAATGGTGAGGCCAGCCTCCCTTGGGAGGCCCCAACCTGTTCCAGGGGAGGCTCAAGCAAGTCTGAAAAAGAAGTGTATTCAAATTTTGAGTTCAAGATATTTTGTGTGAAGGGATGAGGCAAACTGAAAGAGGATAACAGGGCAATTTATGTATTTATTTACATATTGGTGACCAGGAATGGTACACTGAGCTAATGCTTATTACAGGTGAACCTGGGGAAGGGCAGCAAGTGAATACAATTCCAAAGGTAACTGCAAAGCAGTCAAGCAATACAAAAGAAACAATAGTGCAAACAAATAGAAACCATGAACAAATAGTGATAGGCAACAATTGACCAATTAGGTTTGTGGCAGACCAGCCCAGTATAACAGCCCACATACAAGGCTTTAGCAGAGCGGTACAAGGCACAAGAGCTGAAGAAAGCAAAAGGATCCCTGAGGAGTTGCTTAAGAGCAGAATAAGAGGGGGGAGAGGTGGAGGTGGGTAGGAAGGTTATTCCAGATAGAAGGTAAATGGAATGAGAAAGCAGTCTGACCATGAAGGTATTGCAACAAGGGGTAACAGAAGTTTGAGAATCAAAACAGCAGAGCAAGTAGGTTGATGGGGGGGGTCAATAAACTGAATAAGTAAGAACCAGCTACTCAATGGAGTTTCACTTTATTCCTGATGAACTGTGCAAAGTGTGCTATTTTTCTATGGGAAGGCACAAGATTATTTCAATATTTAGGGGAGGCTCAATATCTTTTCCACGGCTTGGGGGAGACTCACTATGGCAAAGACTGAGAACTACTAATCCATTTAAGACATATGTGTTAGGAAAATATCAACTCAATGAAACTACTGATGAAAGAGACCTGAGTATAACAATTTCAAATAATATGGATTTTTTCAATCATATAAATAAGTTAGTAAATAAAGTTAATAGGGTTGTGTGGTCTATCAAATGTAATGTTTCTACTAAGGACCCCGAAGTCTTGATGCCCCTGTTTACAGCATATGTTAGCCCTCATCTGGAACATGCCTCTCAGCTTTGGTATCCTTATAAGAAAACCAATATAACTCAAATAGAAAGAGTACAGGGTAAATTTGCCAAACATTTAAGGGCATGTACCATCTTCCTTATGAAGACAGACTTTATCAGTTTAATTTGTTATCACTAGAAGCTCGTAGGCTACTTGGAGACTTATTGTTTCTTAATGATGTTGTCCAGGATCCCAAGTTAATGGTTGACTTAGGGCTGAAGTTTAAGGATTCTGTCTATAATACTAGAGGGCATCCCCTTCAACTGATAGGCAATTCATTTAATTATATTAGGAGGAAGTATTTCTTCACTTTAAGGGTGATTAAGCCTTGAAACAGTCTACCCTTACACGTTATTATTAGTAAGGATAAAGAACAATTTAAAGCAAGATTGGATAGCTATTTATTATGTGTTAAATCCTTGACATATTATTGATCTGGTAAGTGTGTGAGCATCTATGGGCCAATAGGCTCTCTTGCTTTCTATGTACCTTAGTATGAACCTTAGTATGAACCTCACTATCCATCCTCCAACATAGTGTTGTGACATCTGCAAAGAGACACACCCTACCCTGGATTCCTTCAGCAATGCCACTAATGAACATGTTGAAGAGGACCAGACCCATGATAGATCCCTGTAGAGCCCTGCTCATTACCTCCCTCTCCTTAACCCCACTGACCACCACCCTCTGTTGTTTCCTGCTAGCCAATTACTCATCCAGTTCAAGAGAGTTTTAGCCAGGTGCAGATCTTCCATCTTCTTAAACAATCTCTTGTGGTCTAAACTAACTACAATTCTAGGGTGGTTTTTCATAGCAAGCATAGAAGCCTGCTATGAAAAATCACCATAGAATTGTAATTATTTCTCATCATGAAATTGGGAGCATCTTAGAACCTGCCCAGGGCACTTAAAATCTACACCAGCACTTTAGCTTTAATTTATTCACAGAACAAGTTGTTTAAAGATCTATGCTATGAAATATATTTAATTTTGAGCCCAGTTATTCTTCTAGCTAGAGCACATGAATAGGTTTCTTCTCTCACATCTGGGACTGTATTTCTAAGGAGATATCCCATGTAGACTGAGGGGGATCTATGCCTGGTCTATGGGGCTTTCCATAGCCATGATTCATTGAACTGTTTAGGGCTAGTAATAAGAGATGTTGGGCAAAACACAAGATCCTATTTACTTAAATAGGAAGGAGAAGTAAGCCACTCTGAAACAAGGCTGTGTGGTTTTCATAGAGAGTGGTAACTCTGTGGAACAGCCTGTCCCTTGATGTAGTCAGAAGCATGGATATAGTAGAGTTCATGAATAAACTGGACAGAGTTTGTGAGATAGCCAAAATTAGTGCATATAACCTTTGATAAAAGTGTGAGCAACAAATGGACAAATTGCCTTCAATGCTCATACAGGACCTATGTTTGTAACACAATTGAATTGCTTTGTTACATAACTGTTAGACCACTTAAAACCCGGTCTAACTGTATGTCCCACGTGCCGTAAGTTGTGCGTTGAAAATTATGGATGTGTCAAAATAATGAAGCATGCTTCAACATAATGATGCATATGTCATCACTGTGTTGCAAAGCAAGGAAAACATTACAAATGCATCAAAACATTTGAAGATTGTTCACAATGATGTTGGCTCATATTCCATGATACAAGCTGTACCCAAACTCAGGAACTGTGTCTGCATTATCAACACTGAAAATAGAGCTCTGCACTTTATTGCTCCCATGTTGGGGGTAAATTATTCCACTGCTATTTTATAATTATATAGGCAATTGATAAGAGACTATTACACTGTGATGATATTATAGGTACATGATAGCACTTCTATAGTTAGGGTCACTGGTTATTTCTGTATTAACCTTGTTTCTTTGTTTACTGCTGGCAGAAAGATGGGTTTTATTTTGGATACATATGACGCTTTTAGGATTTGTTGTCAAAGTTTGTGAGTTGATTTGCTTTTAATATCTGTAAATTTGAACTAAAAAGTGTTGTTTTCCTGTTTGCTATCAGTAAGCATTGGGGCTAAGATTTAACATACTGCTTGCACAAAGAGTTTTACTTTTAATAAATGAGTTGGCATGGCAGTAGGTATACCAATTTTGCACTTGTGTAGAGAAAAAAACAGACGCATTTTAAATGTTGAAATTTTGTGTAGTGGTTTAGTATGGGGAAGCATGATTTCCTTTTGGGGCGCAAGGTGTGTGAGTTGTTTCTTTTTTTAATATTTACAAGTTTGAAAAGTGTTGTTTTCCCATTTGCAATCAGTCACCATCAGGACTGAAGGTTAATGTACCACCCGTGCAGGAGAGTTTTATTGCTTTTGAATGAGTTGATATGGCCATAGGTCCTGGTTTTGCTTTGAAGAATAAAACTGATGAATTTTAAATACAACATTCTGTGTAGTGACTTACTTTGGGAAGGAAGGATTTCCTAGGGTTTGCAAAGTTTGTGAGTTGTTTTGTTTTTAATATGCATAAATTTGAAAAAAGTTGTTTCCCCATTTGCAATCAGTAAGCACCAGGGTTGAGAGTTAAGGTCTTACATGTGTAGAAGAGGTTTTATGTTTGTGAATGAGTTGGTATGGCCATATGTACAGATTTTGCTCTTGTGCAGGGAAAAAATAGATTAACTTTAAATGTTAAAAGTTTGTGTAGTGGTATAGTTTGGGAATTAAGTATTTCCTGGAAGGGTAAGGTTTTTGAGTTGTTCATTTTTTTTGTTTGCAATTAAATAAGCTTTATTAAAATTTCTGAAATACAGGAACAATACAGTAAATGACAACTAACCAAATACAAAAAAATGGCAACAATACATGAACAACAAGCATTAACAACAATCAACAAAAACAAGGAGCCCCCCACTAACCATAATTAACCCACTGAAAAATAAACCCCATCCCCCAAAATGCCCCTCACAGTGCACATGCAGAGTAAGAAACACATACATAGTTAAAAAATGAGAAAAATGACTATGCATTCTTCACTGTGAAACACACACACACAAAAAAAATAAAAGTAGTTACAAGGGTGAAAGCAACCTCACACCTGAGCAGAAAAATTAGAACAAAAACATAAACATAAATAGAAAAAATGATGAATAATAAACAACCCCTACCCTTCCCACTAATTTATTAACTCATAAGAAGTAAAGCCTGAAATTGCTCCCATCATGCCTAAAATATTGGTAAGGTAAAGAATAAACATGCGATGGATCATTCAGCATTCAAAGCTTGGAGCATTTCTTGAACCCACTCCAATGTAGTAGGAGGAGGCTCATCCTTTCAATGTCTAAAAATTAACAATTTGGCCACTGCTGAAACCAGCACCATATATGCTTTCTGTGGTCCCCATAATGGAGGTCCATAGTCACCTAATATACATATCACAGGCATGAAAAATTCTGACAAGCCTAACATAAGATCCAAGCTATTTTTTTTATTTATTTATCAAGTCTGGGATTACAAATACCTTTGAGTCATTGCTCTTTTACAAAGGTTCCACGTCAGAGAAATACAAATTATGGGGAACATCAAGACAGGCATTACAACAAAGTGGACATTGCAAACAGAGTACAGATTAGTACAGTTAAATACAGTTCAAGGGTAGCATTGTAACAAGGCAGCCAGCGGCATTTGTCAGAGAAAACAGACAACAGATAAGAAGTGCCAGAGTCATAGGGAGAGGGTAGGGGGGAGAAGGAATGTAGGAACTGTGTCAAGAGGGTGAAAAGTGCAGCATTGGGTATACCAAGATGTGAGGGTAGAATCCAGTGAGGAGGGGAGGAGAGGGGGGACAACTAGAGCAGAAAGGGAAGTGGAGAACAAGGTTAAGTTGGGCAGTCACAGGAGCTGTTGGTAGTGAGATACTTTGCTAGCTACTTTGAATAGAGTCCCAAAAAGGGACAGATTTTTAGACACCACCAAAAAAGGTGAAACAAAGGAGCTTCTACACAAAATGCACCTAGGGCAGGCGGTTGAATCAGCTTTATCCATTCTCCAAAGGCACATGGGAGAGTAATAAAAAAATATGTAAAATATTAAACTGGACAAGACAAAGCCAATCTTGTTTAATATATTAAAAAATATCTGACCAACTCTTAGACCAAAAAGAATCTGGCTTGTCCACAGCTAAAACATCTTTACAATAAAAGGCAACAGGTGAAGTAATATCCCAAACATGCTGACTAATCGCTTTATAAAGTTGCAAAATAGGATGAGGTTGCTGGGCAAGTGTAGACAAAGTATTAACAAATGTCCCAACTTTGTCTTTCCAGGGAAGGTGGCCTAAAATTGTAAGATACAGTTTCTAAGCTGATAATATTTGAAAATAAAAGTGGATGGAAGACCAGACTTATCCCATAAAAGCTCAAATGAAACAAAAACATTAACTAGAAGCAGCTCAGCTAAAGATTGAACAGGAAGTCTTGCCACTGCTGAGCAGTTAGTGGCTGATGAGCCATACAAATATTGGAGTTGCCAAATAATGGTTGGGAAACATTCTTAAAACAACTCAAGTTAATGTGTTGGTAATGTTAGCCATGTGCTCTCATAGACCAGGCTAAGGGAATATCTTGTAAACCTTTAGGAAATTTAGAGAAAGATGTAAAAAATAAAGAAGGAAGACATAAATTATAATGTGCACAAAACACCCATTAGATGTGTAAGCAAGAAAGAACATAATGGTCTTTAGCAGGGTCCTCTGCTACAGCATACCAATGAAAGTATTTTGCTATGTGTAGGGCAAAACAATATCTTTGAAACTGCAGTAGAACCAATACCCCCAGTTTACTAGGCCTTACAAGCTTAGAATAGGCTATATGGGGAGGCCTGTTCAACCATAAAAATCTTGACACTAAGGCATGTAATTTATGGAACCAAACATTAGGGAGTAAAATATTTAACATACCTAGGGGGTAAAGTAAGCATGGTAAAACATTAATTTTTATAATATTGCCCCTCCTCCACACAATGTCAATGATAATGTTTAAAAACAAGGGACCCCAATTATCTGAATAAATATAGACAAAAAAGAAATAAAGCAATGGAAGAAATTAAACAAGCAAAATCACTTTATTTTTGTCAAGAACAACTGAAAAGCTTGAAAAACCCCAAAACATTCTGGTCATCTTTTCAGAACATTTGTAGCCCCAAAGATAGCTCTGACATTAAATGTTTAATTAAAGAGGACAAAATAATAGAAGGGGTGAAGGAAATTGCTAACTATATAAATTAGTATTGTGTAAGTCAGGCAGGGAAAGATGAAGAAGGGAATAGTGCAGACCAGTATTGTGAAATGTTAAAGCAGAGACAGTTAAGAAACACAGATGAAAGTAAATAGTTCATATTTAGTCCTATATCTGAACAAGAAATTCTGAAAATACTACAACTGTTGGATGATAAGAAGGGCAGTGGACCAGACTTACTGCATTCAAGAGTATTGTGGTTGATGGCTGATGAAATTATGAAACCATTGACCTATTTATTTAAATTGTCCATAAACACAGGAATTGTTCCTTCAGTCTGGAAGGAATCCATTGTTGTCCCAATATTTAAATCAGAGGAGAAAACGAATGTGGCAAATTATAGGCCAGTTTAATTTTTGCCAAATCTAGGCAAACTTTTGGAGAAATGTGTAATTGGACAGTTGATTTTGTATTTGGATGGGAAGGGAATTCTGGCCGAAAAACAACATGGTTTCAGAAGGGGCTTCAGTACAACAACCGCTGTGGTGGGGTTGACCAGTAATGCGATAAAGGCTTGATGTCAGGAGTGGTGTTCATTGACCTAACCAGAGCATTCGGTATGGTAAACCATAATATATTGTTCCTGAGACTACAATTTTGTGGGATATCTGCATTAAGTTTGAGGTGATTTGATAGCTATTTGAGTTCCCGAATACAAAGGGTTAGGATAGGAGGTATCTTATCAGAACCAATTAAAGTAAGGACAGAGGTCCCCCAGGGCTCAGTATTGGGGCCATTTCTATTTTCTATTTTTGTGAATGATATGCCCAAATAATTCTGTAAATCAGAATGTATATTATGTGCAGATGACATGGTCTTCCTTATCTTCGATCCCTCTGTTAGTGAAATACAAGTGGTTTTACAAGAAAATAACTTAAAGTTAGAAAATTGGTATTCCCTGAAAAAATTGAAACTGAATGAGACAAAAACAAAAGTTATGTTGTTTGGGATAGCCCAGAGGTTGGCCTGAGGCAGCGAAGACCTTTGCATCAAAGGTAGTAATGGGATGCAGATATCTCGAGTTGTATCCTTTAAATATTGGGTATTCATTTGGATCCCTCCTTAAGGTTTATAGGACATCTAGATAACATTGGCAAAAAAATACATCAAAAGTTGGGTTTCTTGTATAGAAACATATATAATATAATTAATTTGTATTTATTTTATGTTGTATTAATTTTATGTATTTGTAATGTGTGATGTATTTATAATGTTTTTATATGGCAGGCATGACTGAAAAAGGGTTCTGCACAGTCATTTTCCTGGTTAAGAATAAAAAAACCAAAAAAACAAATGATTTCCATCTATTTAAATCTTGTCCGATCCATTGTAAGAGAGAGTCCAAATTAAGAGACTTTAAAAGGTTACTATCCTTGGTGATTTGAATATCCAAATATGTAAATGACTGAGAAGCCCACTGTACACCTAATTCAGAAAAAATCTGCTTAGAAAGATGGGGAGAAAGTAGGTAATCTGTTCAGGACCTATTAGTCTAGATCAGACCTATCTCAACCAGGCAGGAAAGACTTTTGCCAAAATCTTAATGTCAACATTCATAAGAGATATGGGTCTATAGCTGTCTGAGTGGGAGAGGTTGTTCTCTAATTTAGGAATCGGGACAGTTCTATCCTCCAATGAAGAAATATCATGAAGATAATGCTAGTGTGAATAGTTAAATAAACAAGTTAAAAGAGGGGCAAGATCATCAACAAAAGTCTTATAGCAATTAGTCAGGAAGCCATCTGGCTCCAGAACCTTATCAAGAGCTAAAGAAGAAATGGTGGCCCTAATTTCCTCTTCCCAAATAGGTTCTGGTAACAATTCTTGTTGGGCTTCCATGAGCTATGGAAGAGAGACATCATTTAGGAACATAGCTAACTCACAGTCTGGAGACATCAATGAGACAGTATAGAGAGGAAAAAATTAGTTATTAAATGTAGCAGCAAACTTAAGCGGATCTGTAATGATGATGGCTCATGGAGAGATGAAACCCAATGTGAGGTCTGTTTTTCCCTGAGACATAAAGCTAACAATTTGCTAGCTTTTTCACCCTGACCTGTATAAGTAGCTTTCATTTTAGTGATAGCTCATTCAGCTTTATCTTACAGAATAACAGAATACCAAACACATAGTTGGGAAAGCAGAATCCAGTCATTTTCAGAGGAAGGAGTTACTCACTTTTCCAGGGTATGCATGTCATGTAAAAGTTGTTTAATCTGACTATCCTGGGATTTTTTTCTGAATAGAGGATCACCGAATTAATTCCTCTCAGCAAATACATTTTAAAGAGCTCCATACAGTGTCAGAAGTGGGAAGGGAAGGAATGTTTTCTGCAATCGAGTGCTGTAAAAATAATTTAAAATGATCAACAAGATCATTATATCTTAAGAGCTGGATATTTAAAGATCAGGTATGGTCTTTGTCACTTTTATTAAAGATATCTAAAACAATCAAAAGTGTAGCAAGATCAGAAATAACACATGTTTTAATAGTACAGGAATAGAGTGTGGATAATGAGTTGTTTTATTTTTTATATTTGCTACTTTGAAAAAGTTTTTTTTTTCTTGTTTGCAGTCGGTTAGTGTCATGGTTGATACTTAAGGTGCCATATGTATAGAAGATTCGTAACCTCTGAATCATGAGGCATTGTTTATTTAGCAGAAAGAGGAAAGTGTTGTGTTTTAGAATTGTATCATTGTGATCTCATAATGATAATATACAGTTGCAGCTACAGACATGGCCAGATATTTCTTGAAATTTCTGTGATATCTCTAGAAAAATTCCCTGCCTGCTATACCACTGTGATTTACCAGAGAAAATCTCTCTAGATATATCACACTATATCTGGAAATATCTGAACAAAATTATGGCTGCAACTGTAATGAGAAGTATGAGAAGTAATGATAGCATAACAAGATGCGCAAGAACTAATGATAGTATAACAAAAGTTAATGATAACAATCATAATGTAACGAGAGGCACGAGAGGTGACAATAGTAAATATAATATAACTAGAAGTATGAGAGGTAGAGATAATATAATGAGAAGAATGAGAGGTAATGATAGCAATATTAATATAATGACAGACACAAGAGGTTTTGATAGTGTAATGAGAGGCCCAAGATGTAGAGATAGCATAATGAGAGGCACAAGAGGTAATAATAGTAACTTTAATGTAATGAGAGGCTTGAACGGCAATGATAGTATATCAAGAGGTACAAGAGATAACACAATTATAACAAGAGGTATGAAAAGTAACAATAGTAATGATAATTTAAATCAAATCAAATCATCTTTATTTATAAATGCCTTTCAAAACCAAGGCGCTGTACAATAAATTCACATAAATACATAAGTTAAAATGATCATAAATTAACAGCCATAACTAGGATATGCTAAACTAAATAAATATGTCTTCAACTCATTTTTGAATTTAATGAAAGGATGAGAAATAGCATTAGTATAATGAGTAGCATGAGAAGTAACAATAGTTTAAGATGAAGGATGATAAGTAATTATGGTATAGTGAGAAGTATGAGAGGCAATGTTAGAATAACAAGAGGGATTAGAGGTAACAATAATATTCTTAGAGGTATGAGAAGTAATGATAGTAACTACAGTATAATGAGAGACACAGGAAGTAACAATAGTATAATGAGGGGCATGAGAGGTAATGATAGTAATTATAGTATAACCAGAGGTATGAGACATAATGGGCTTTATGCATGAATGTGTGGAATGCCTACGTGCCACATATCTGTGACGCATAGCCATCCCGTACCCATTGCACCCCCTGCATGGGATGCATGAGAGGGGTGTGCATCCTATGTGCACCTGATCCACTGGCTGCACAGACAGCCACACACCAGGAGTGGGCAGGGGTGTGTGCTAGCACTATGCAGTATTCACTAAGGCACATAGTGCTACCTACAGGGGTGCAAAGAAGGATGCAGAGTACAGCAGGGGAGACCCTGCCATAACCCCTGGATACACTGGACACACACAGTCCACCACCCAGTCCAGGTGGGCAGCCTCCTTCCACCACCAACAGAACCCATGCACCCATCTCCAATGGCAGCCCAGTGCCACCCACCCTGGCACACGGCTGTGCCCTATCCATCTGATAGTGTCCCTTCAACACAAGTAGGGGCACTGGCCCTGTGACTGCAGGCACCCTTCCCTGACCCACCCAGTACATCACTGCTTGTCCACCCTGACCCACCATCCAGGCCCCCCCACCCCATTGGTGTCCAGAGGTACCCCCATGGCACCAACAACACCGCTCCACTGCTCCCATGCCTGCCTATCAGTGCACCAGCATGGGGCAGCCAGTGGCATAGCCCTCCTCACACCTCCTCAGTCACCGGCCATCCAACTGATGCTCCCAGTAGCACTTGGCTGGCCAGTGGCTGAGGTGGTGTGAGGAGGGATATGCCACTGGCCACCCAATGACACGGCACCAATGGGCAGGTATGGGGCGGGGGGTTGTGTTTTCAGTGCTGTGGTGGGTGATAGAACCTCTGAACACCAATGAGGTTGGGGGCTTGGATGTTATGGCCAGAGTATGCCGTACACAATGGGGCTGTTGTGGGGGGTAACTACCTCAGAGTCAGGGCTCAGAGGTGTGTGTGGGGGAGTCAACCACTTTTGGGTCTGGGCTCGGATGTGTGTGTGAGTGGGGGAATTACTACCATGGGGTTCTACTGCCAGGGGCTATACATGCACTGTGTGGGTGCACATTAACATGGGCATGGCCAGGAGAGCACATTGGATGATGGGGATGGTCCATGTGAGTCCAGGTGCCTGAGGTATGCATTCATGCACCAGGACCCCTGCCTTGAAGTGCAGGTGATCCCATAAAGAGACCCAGGACAGACATCCAATTGGATGCCTGCCTAGGTCTGCTATGCTGCCCCAGTCACCCTTCATGGTCTTGAATGCTGGGAGGGGCAGGGCCATGGATAGGTGCCCAGCGGGTGCTTGCAGTCATGCATACCATGCACACTGCACCTGTCCAGGGTCACAGAGCTACGTGGGTGGAATACATGCCTCTGGCGCATAATTCCCACCCATCCATGCATAACACACAATGATAGTAATGATAGCATAACAAGAGCCACAGGAAGTAGTGATAGCATAATGAGAGGTAATGATAGTATAACAAGAGTTGTGAGAAGTAATGATTGTATGGATAGTATAACAAGAGATGAAAGGCAACGATAGTGCAATGAGAAGCCCAAGAAGTAACAACATTAACGATAGTACAAGAAGGATGAGAAGTAACTAAGGTATAATGAGAAGTACGAAAGGCCACAGTGTTATATTGAGAGGCATGAGAGGTAACAATAGTATGATAAGAGGTATGACAAGTAACGATAGTAACAATAGTTTAATGAGAGGTATGAGAAGTAGTGGTAGCATAACAAGAAGCACAAGAAGTAGCGATTATATAATGAGAGGTAAGAGAGGTAATAACAGCATATCAAGAGGCATAAGAAGTAGCAATGATATAACAAGAAACATGAGAAGTATTGATACTGTGTGTTTGAGTTTTGAAGTTTACCTGTGGGCTTATCCATGTCTGACAGTGCACAATCGTGGAAGTAATCATTGCAAAATATTCCGTGAATGCATTGTATTTTGCCTAGATAAATGTAAATTTTATTACTAAAAATAGTATTATCATAAAGTTTCAGTAAACCACAACAGTGAGGTTGAATTGTTTTCTAGTAAATTATTTATTAGGAAGTTAAAAGTAACAGTTGGATAAATTAGAATGGTTTGTTTTTGGGTGTAGGTGAGTTTGACGAATAGGCAAAAGCTGTAATAGAGTTTCTATGAGAAAACAATTTCTTCAACATTCTTGGAAAGTTATTCTGTTTTTATCATGACTTAGGTCTAGTAATGTTATATATGTAGATAGCAATAGTTATGAAAATAGCTCCTTACTATATTACTTGTAAATAAAATGGTAATATCAAGCCACATAATGCAATGCAGAGAATTTTCTGTTATTAAATTTGCTTTTTAAAAACTAGGGGAAATTATTTTCAAAAACTACATTAAGATAATGTTAGGGTATCAGACAAACCACAAAATGTAAGGAAATGGGGAATTTAGGTTAAAATATGACTCTAAGTCCACATGTTTTGTTTAAGCAAGATGGTAAGATTTTATTTTTATTTATTCTTTGATAACTGGGTAAGTGAGCTGATTTGAAGGACCGTTTTCAGTCCCAACCTGAGCCACACAGTGGCACAAATCAAGCAATAATAGTACAAACAACTACACAGTGATAATCAGGCCTCAACATGAGGTAAAGTGACAAGTAATACAAAAAAGTAATAATGGGAAGCCCAAACCGCTAACAATAAAGACCATACATGAAATTACAGGGAGCCCTTATCGGGTGAACTTCAAGTAAACAACAGAACAAAAATCACTGGACTAGTGTAATGTACACTTCAATCTGTTGCAATAGCCAAGAGATCAGACAGGACTGTGATATGTGAACGTGCTCTAGTGCATTTCATTATATACTAGAAAGGGGTGGGGTCATGACAGACAGCTACCCTAAGGGTGGGTTGTTATGGGCAGGAGGGGAGGGGCAGGTAGCAGACAGATGCAACTCTGTGGTAGAGTTCAAAAAACCCTGGCATTACTCGGGAGGGCTGTGGTATGTGGCTTCCGATGGGAGCCAATCTTTAAAGTTTTTCTTGAAGGCCAGGTGGGAGGAGGACAAGCAGATAGACAAAGAGAGTCTATTTCATAGGGAAGGGACCGAGACAGAGAAAGCTTTACTACCCATGGAAGTGGAGATGCGTGAGACATTCAGCAGAGGGACGGAGGATACACAGAGGCTCCTGGAGGCCACTCTGTCTGTCAGTAGGAATGAGTATGGAGACAGGTGGCCACCACAAGTGTATTGTCCACTAGGCAGCCCAGGGCATAGTCAAAACGTCCTTGTAGAGGGAGCCACCCTAAGGACTGGTAGAGTGTGCAATGATAAGTGGAGTAGGGTGCTTGAAGGACAAAGTGAAAGATGCTGTTGTACATTGTGGTAAGTCATGTGCGCAGTGTAGAGGACACGAGGCAGCAGACAGGGGAGTAGTACTCAAGAATGGGTAGCAGGTTGCCTTGCATGATAGTGAGGCGTGCTTCATCTGACAAAAAATGTTTGAGGTGGTAGGCAGCTCATAGTTTCTAATTGGCGCACCACACAGAGTTATTTATATGTTCAGAGAAAGTAAAGGAGGGGACTAGGGTGATGCCTAAATATTTGAAATAGGGTACATTTTCAAGAGTGGGGGGACCACCTGGGGTAAGTAGAAGGAGGGAGGAGTTAGTTTTGGTGACCTTGGCAAGGAAAGGTTTGGATCCAAAAAGTATAGACTTAGTCTTCTTTTAATTTACCAGGAGTTTACTGGAGAGAAACCACTGGTGGGCAGTGCCATAGTTTAGCGTGAGGGTAGAAGAGATGGTTTCAAGTGACTTGTCATTATGGTAGAGGACAAGGTCATCCACACAGAGGAGTGCCTCACAGCTGAGGTTTTCAGCAGGAAGTGCATTTATAAATATTGAAAAGAGGAGGGGGCCAAGTATAGAGCCTTGGGGGACTCCAGTGGATACTGGTAAGGCAGAAGAGAAGGCTTTACCAATTAAGACAGACTGTGACCTGCTAGAAAGATAGCTTCTGAACCAGGTAGTAATTTCAGGAGAGCAGCCAAAGTGAAGTAGTGTAGAGTGGAGGAGAGGGTGGTCAACAAGGTTAAAAGCCTTTGAGAGATCCAGGAATACGGCACCTGTGGCCTTGCCCCTCATCCATGTTTCTGAGAATGTGGTTGGAAAAAAGGGCCAAGGCAGAGGTGATACTGTGATGCTTACAGAAACCATGCTGGAGGGGGCATAGGAAGTTGAGCTTGTCCAGGTGTTCTGAGAACTGGAAATGTACAATTTTTTCCAGTAGCTTACTTAGGGGAGGGAGGAGGGAGATGGCCCTGTAATTATCAGGTGAGAGGGGGTCCCCTGCTTTGAAAATTGGTACATTTGTATGTTTCAAGGAGTCAGGCACAGTGGATGTTAAAAGGGCAAGGTTGAATATGAAAGTGAGGGGTTTCACAATTTCTGAGGAGATGAGTTTAAGGAAAGCTGGGAAGAGCCCATCACTACCATGGCTAGAAAACATTGACTACCATGGCTACCCCTGGCAGAGAGGGATTTCAGGAGTTTGGTGGTGACACCTAGACCAATGACTCTAAGAAAGGAAGTGGAGGAGCAGTGCTGGCAGATTGTGAGGAACAGTTTTGCTGGCTATCAAGGTTAGGGAAAGGCTGGGGAGGGAGTTTGCTGAGACAGGAGGAGATATCAGTGAATTTTGTGTTGAAGACATGCACAATCTCAGCAGAATCAGTGAGTGGGAAAGTAGGGGAGGCAAGTCAAGTCATTTGACTGAGATTCTTAGGGTATAGTAGTGATCCAAGGGAGGCTCAGAAACTACGAGGGTTGGCGAGGTTGTTTTTTGTTGGTCAAGGTAGTATTTACGCTTAAGGGATTTGGCAGTTTGCTTGCAGGTATTTCGCAGTCGCCGATAAGTGTTCCAGGGCTGAGAGGAGGAGGATGCTTTGTATGCTGTCCACTTGCAGTCTCTGTCATTCATCAGGGACATTAGCTCCCTAGATAACCAGCGGGTACAACCCCCTCTTATCCTTCTAGTTGTGGGAGGGAAGTGGAGGTCATGTAGTTGAAGGAAGGCAGTTGTAAAGACGCTAATCATGGATTTTATGTTGTTGTGGAGGTACAGGGAGGACCAGTTTATTTCCCTTACAGCTTTGAGGACAACTGTGGGATCTGGACAGTTGAACTTTCTGAAAGACAGCTATTTGTGGGGAGGGTGGCTGGATTTGGCAGCCAGTATGATGTATGTTGGGGAGGGGTCACTAATGCAGTCAGACATTGTACCTACCTGAAGGATCAGGTCCGCCCGATTTGTGGCAACCCAGTAGGGAGTGGTTTAGCATACGGGCATTGTGACCAGTAGGGGAGGTGATGGCTTGTTCCAGTTGATATGCTTTCCGTAAGTGTACATAGTGAGGCTCAAGGGCTCCTAGCCAATTAAGGTTGATATCCCTGAGCACAATTGAGTCCCTGTTTGGATAGATTAGCCCAAGGCCGTCCAAGAAGTTGGATAGACCTAGAAGGCCTCCAGAAGGGGGTTCTAGCAGCAGCCCAGGTAGAGTTTTTTTTGAGGTGCCCAGAGTTATTTCAGCAAGGAGCCATTTACAAGGGGAGAGGGGGTTTGAACAGCTGATGGTGGTGGCAGTGATGTGGTCTTGCATGTAAAATGCTACTCCTCCACCTTTCTTTTTTCCTGGTCTTTTGAGTCAAAGTAGGGAGTAGCCAGTGAGCTGGAAAAAGGAGTCTGAGTGGCATGGTTTTAGCCAGGTCTCAGAGAGCCCTAGCACATGTGGCTTGTAAAGGGATACCAAGGCCTCAAGCTCAGGAAACTTGGATGGGAGGCTGCAGATATTTAAGTTGGCAACTCTGAGGCCAGTCTGCCTTGCCCAGGGGGTATTAGTGTGATCAATGTGGGTTTCTGTGGAACAATGGTTGCTTTTAATGTCTCCAGCAAGGAGGAGAAGGGAGAGGAGGGTACAGATAGGAGGGAGCTGGGGGACTGGCAACTAAGGGAGTGCAGAAAAGAGCCAAGCATTCAATGTTCTGGATTGGATAGGCAAGCAAAGAGAGCTGGATCAATAGGAGTGAGTCCATATCTAACTGCAGTAGGTGGAGGTTATGAAGGCCTGTTTAAAGGTGTAAAGGATGCTTAGCATTGTTGATCTACATCAAGCGCCGAGGCACAAAAGTCAGATGGTAGTAACAGGCTAGCCATAGAAGTGACAAGAAGGGGAGCAGTGACACCTTCATTTTCAGGTGTTATATTTACAAATGCCCAGAAAAAAAGTTGTGGCAGTGCTAGCCAAGTGGATAGGGTTTCACACTGCAGTAGGTGAAGAGGATCACAGAGCAGGTTCAAATCCTGTGGTCCCACAGAGAGATGGACTTTCAGGTAGGGTGAGGGTACAGTGGGGTTAAGCAGGTGAGACAGAAAAATGAGGCGGAGTATGGTAGGGGAAACTGGTGCAAGTAGATTATTCAGGGTCAAGTGCAAGGGGGTGAAGATGAAAGTAACTTAATTGTTACTGCAGGGTCTATGAGGGCTAAACTGCTAGTGAGTGATAGTGGGGGGGTCAAAAGTGAGCTAATAGTTTCTAGCAGCAAATGAAAATATGCCCACCCCCTGGTTGGGGGGTAGATGGGGAGGGTGGGTGCGAAGAGCCAAATCAGTGCAGCAGACAGTGCTGTGCAGTGGTATAGGCTGGAGATGAGGAGGAAAAGGAGGGGGAGGGGGAGGGGAAGCACAGCACAAGCTGGCTGCCCCAAATGCTCCCACTGTGAGGAGGCTGCAGGTGCTGTCTCCAGTGGTCCTAGGCTGGGCTGGGGAGAGAGAGAAACAGAGAGGGAAGATTAAGTAAACAGGAGCAGCACGGGGTAATGAGTGAAACTGGAGCTACAGAGGGAGGTGAGTCAGCAGGGGGAGCCAGGCAACTTGCTGCTGCTCAGGCTCTGACAAGAGAGAAGACACAGCTAAGGCAGTAGATAATACAGGGCTACACAGTTCCAATCTTAAAACAACACTACTGAGGGATTTGAAAGTCCCTTGTGTGAGCTAGAGCAATGCAGATAGCAGTTATTCCCTATCACACAAACATCTATGACAAATTCCTGCAGGACAGCTATGTTGCAGTGAGCACCAGCAACAAAGGCAGCCCCATTTAAATGCTTTAAAATGAAAGAAATGCACCCACCCAGATTACTATGCAGCACAGTTCAGTTCCCAGCTTAACATACCGTCCCTTTTCAGCGACTGCTGGGGAAATGCTGAATTTGTCAGAATGGTAGCTTCTAAACAGTTAGTAGACAATATATACACAGCACTTTGAATGTTGTAGAAACAGACACAGTGAAACAATATATAACAAAATTAGTTAAATAAAACAATCAGTTGATGTGTGCCGATGGGAAAGATATCCCCCAGACAATGTGGTGTGGCACAGCACTTGAAGTCATGGGCAAAGATGGCACCCTTCGGAAAAGTCCACAATAAGGTGAGCAGAAACATTTACCTGGGGAGAGGATTTTGCAGGCAGGCTAGAGGTGTGGGGGGGGACACTGGCACATACTGGCTGCCCTGAACCCCCCCAACCACTGTGAGGAGGTTGCAGGTGCTGTTTCTGGTGGTCCTTGGCTGGACTGGGGAGATGATTTTGCAGGCAGGCTGGAGGTGGGGAGGGGGGGAGCACAGGCACACTCTGGCTGCCCCGAATGCTCCCACTGTTAGAAGGCTTCAGGCACTGTCTTCAGTGGTCCTGGGCCCTCTGACATATGGATTACTGACACCTCAGTTCCCTGCAGAGCACAACCCAACTAACAACTCTATGAAACCTGACTACCTTGCTTACACAGACTAAGTGTACATTTGTATAATAACTAAACTAAGGGACTTAAGGGTTTGGTTATGTTGTGCTTGCTTATCCAAACTTGCAAGTGTAAGACTTTGGTTTGTAGACCCTCTTCCCCCCATAATTAGATTAAATATCTATTTGTTGTATCTTAATTTTATAGATTAATAGGGCCTTAGAGAGGCATGTTTTAAGGATTTGGCAATCTGCCATTAGTTTTTCACTACTCGACCCCAGGAATAGTCTAATCCTTTACCCAGTCCTCCAAAATTTGTATTTCCAAATCACTGATTAAGCCATATTTTGTTCCTCTCAGTATGGAGTGAACATGTTCTTGTGTATACTCATTCAAAGCCCTGATAGTACGTTCAGCATAACTTTTTAGGCAAGGGTAACAAAGACATAAACAATAAAAGATGTCTGACAGTTGATAACTTGGCTTATTTCTGCAATTTTGGAAACAGTGGAATGTTGAAAAAGCTTGCCTTGGATACAAAAGTTGCAAATATTGCAATGGCCACACTTATAACTGCCCACCGGTTTAACAGGAAGCTAAGTTGGTGTTATGTCTGAATCTGGTTTTGTATACAGGCTATGGGTCACAACATCTCCAATGTTGTTCCCATACCTGTAAGATATTTGTGCTTTTTCTCCTACCACTCTTTTTAGACTAGAGTTTCCATCCAGTATATGCCAATATCTAGGTATAAATACTGGAAATTTGGTGTGATATACAATTGTATTCAGTAACAAGAGTTGCTGCATAATCTCTCAATTCCAGTTTTGGTTTGGAAACTAAGGAGCGCATACAAGAAAATGTTTGCTCCTTAATGAGAGCAACTCCTAATACACCATTCGGAACAAACGTTGCTGAGTTCCATGGGAGTGACTCAAGTGGGTTCAAATTCATGGGCATTGAACATGTTCCAAGAAATCCAAGAGGTGGAGACAGATAAAAGTTACTCTTACAAAAATATTCAAAATGGATTTATACTTTGAAAGCATTGTGTCCATATTGTTTGAATGATAATACAGATATTTTACCATTCTTGTGAAGTACTGATGGATTTTCCTCCTTTCAGGGAGTGATGTGATGATCTTCGTATGCATAAATTATTTTGTATTCATGAAGGATTCAACAGGACAACCCTCCCTACTTCCTTCTTCCCCCTTCCTTTTTCTCTTATTATTTTGCTCTAAATTTTTTTTCTATTTTTTTAGCCTTTGTATGGATGGAGAATATTTTGATTTAGCAAATGCTATATAGCCACACTATATTTGGTTTTTGAGCACCTAAATTGCAGCAGACTAAACCTGTGTGGCATGCTCCCCCTTAACAAAAAGCCCCCCTTTTCTATCCCTTCCTTTTCTTTTCTTCATCCTCCCCTCTTCCTCTTCCCCTTCCCTTTTTCTTCTTTATTTTTTCAAAGACCTTGGTTTGGTTATTAATATTAATATTGATTCCCCAAGGGGTCGTCTTCTATTTTGTATATATTTGCAAAAAGCAAAGTATATATTTTAAGTACAAGTTTTTCCCACTTTTCTTTTGCATTTGCTTTTGCTTTTCTTCTGCAGTTTTACAGTTGCCTTTAAATCACATACAGGTTCATTTTTCACCTAAATGGTTTGTTTACATATTAATAAAATTATTGGGTTCAGTGTTTAATTCACTGAATGTAACTTTAAAATACATTTTTTTGAACCTATATTTTTAATCATTTGGCCTCTTTGTACTGATTGCGTTGTGGGGGAATTTGAACAGTAATTATAGACACTGTGCTTTTAAGATATCACTTTAAAAGAAAACATTCTCCTCTGTACAGCCACACCACCAGCAAAGCTTCATGCTTACAATGCAATGCACAGGAACTCAGTGCCATGTTTTCTTTTACTTGGGGAATAACATATTGGATAGGAACTTTTTCATGGGAGTTCACCAACCCCAGGACAGGTAGTGCAGTTGGAGAATGAGTGGAGCAGCATCTGTAGAGGAACCAGCATTTCACTCCTTACAAGGATTCTAGGCTCCAGAGCTGGCAGTGGAGCTGAGACAGAATACCAACAGACACCAACTTGTAGCATTTCCTGGCCCCATGGCAGGCAGCTGGAGTGGGAGCAGAAGAGGCAAGGTTCATATGAATCAATCACCAGAAAGAGAGCTACTCTGAGGCTGCCTATCCGCAAAACAGTCTGACACCAGAATAGCTGACTCATTCTCAGAAATTAGCAGAGGACTGGTCCCAGAGCAGGCAGCAGGGCCAGGACAGAGGTAAAGCACCTCCAAGGGCAAAATAACAGCATCAGAGTTTAACAAAAGTACAAAAACACTAATGTAAACAAACTTGGTAGTTGGTTGTTGCTATTGCTTCCCCTAGACCACCAGGGATTGCACAATTTAAGATAGGACAGTCAATTGAGGGTGGTTTGCTTGACCACTAAACCAACAGGGAATGTACAAGTACTACATGGCAGGCAATCAGGAATAGGATCCACTGGACCACCAAGGACTGATACATGCAATGCTGGATGGGTGACTGGTGGCACTACTGCACACACGTATTAGCATAATGGGCATGCTAATGGACTATAGCACCTACATGCCCACAGGGCTCATTAGCATGGGTCAGAAATTGGCTGAGTAACAGGACACAGAGGGTGGTTGTTAATGGAGTTCAATCCCGGACAGGAGGGTGACCAGTGCAGTGCCACAAGGCTCAGTACTGTGGCGGTCCTATTCAATGTCTTCATTAGCAACATTGCAGAGGGTCTAGAAGGGATGGTAAGCCTCTTTGTGGATGACACCAAGATCTGCAATAGGTGGACACTCCAGACGGGTGGAAAGAATGAGAAAAGACCTAGGCAAGTTGGAGGAGTGGTCAAGAGTGTGGCAGCTTAAATTCAATACAAAGAAATGCAAAGTCTTGCACTTGGGACACAGGAATCTGGGAGTGGAATACAAGATGGGGGGAGATACTGTACTAACAACAACAATACAGGAAAGAGACCTGGGGGTAATTATAAAAGACGACCTGAAAGTAGTCAAGCAATCTAAGAAGGCAGTGTGGAGGCTGGAGGGATGCTTGGGTGCACAGGGAGAGGCATGACAGTAGAAAACAGGAGGTAGTCATGCAACTATACAGACAATTGGTAAGGCCGCATCTGGAGTACTGTGTTCAGTTCTGAAGACCACATCTCCAGAAGGACATAGACAGAGTGGCAGCAGTCCAGAGAAGGGCAATGAACATGGAGAATAGAATGAATAAGAAAACATATGAGGAATGACTGAGGCCTCAATATGTATGTCCTGGAGCAAAGGAGGGAAGGGGATATGATAGAGACATTTAAGTACCTCAAGGGGATAAACAGGGTTCAGGAGGGCAGCATTTTTCAGAAGAAGAGTAGTGCAAGAACAAGGGGTCACAATATGAGGCTGGGGGGGACTCAGATAACATGAGGAAGTATTTTTTCACAGAAAGAGTGGTGGATGCATGGAACAGCCTCCCTGTGGAGGTTGCAGGGGCTAATACAAAAGGTGAATTCAAGAATGCATGGGATAGACTGAAGGCAACCATAGTGGTAGGAAAGAGAAGGTAAACTGCAGATCATTTAGGATTTGGAGCTTATAGGTAGGGAATGAGCAAACTAGGTGGGCCAGGTGGGCCTTATCTGCTGTCAAATTCTATGTTTCTGTGTTTCAATGTTAGGGTTGAATATGGCCCACAGGAGCCCTGACACTATCCTGTTTGAGCCATGGTATCTGTGCATTGCTCCTGTGGGCCATTTCAGTTGGGCCTGTGTTAGCACAGAGCATAGTCACTATGCACTGCACTGAAAAGCACCTTATTCAGACTGTTATCATACTCTGGTCAGAGTGTGCGTAACTGAATATTTCCCTGAACTAGCTGTGCACTGTTTGCCACACAGCGTTACTACTGTATCTATGCAGCACACACAGCCAGCTCTCAGTGTGGGGACCTTTATCTGTAGCCTCATATCTCTTAATGTACCCAAATCATGATGTTATCCTAGCACAGTACACACCCCAGTATCCCTTATTGCTTAAATAATTCCTTTCCTCTGTCTCCCATCACTTTGCTTTCCAAGCATTTTACTTTAAGATAAAAGTAAAGACAACTGTTTCATTTTTTTGTTTTGAACCCTAGTTGGAACTTATATATGAACATAGGAATATGCCAGAAGATAAAGGCCTTATGGTCTATTTACAGTAGGCTACTCAAGAGTGCAGGTCCCCCTATGTTTACAGAGGGAACTGCCCCCTTCCCCAATTCCCCCATGACCCTCCTCAAGTACCCCCTCCTCTCCCCTCCTCCACCAGCAATTTTCCCCTTCACTTTGACCCATCCTGTCTTGAAGTTAACATTGTTTTCAAGGAGACCACCCCCTCTGGCAACTCATTCCACTTGGCCATCACTCTCTCTCTCTCTCTCTCTCAGTAAAAAAAATGCCTTCTCATCTCTCCTGAATCTTCCACCCTCCAGTTTTAATCTAGCCTCCTAGAGTGAACTTGTTTCCTAAAGCTGAAGAGGCCCCAGTACTCACCCTGTTAATACCTGCAAGGTACTTGTTTTGATTATGTTTCCTCTCTCCCTTCTATCTGCAAGAGAGTACATGTTGAGCCCTTGAGCCTCTCTTCAGAGATGTTGCCCTGTTGGCTCTGAATCACCTTGGTTGCCCTTTACTGACTGGCTCCAGCAAGTTGACATTTTTCTTAAGAGATGGTCTCAATACTGCACACTGTACGCTAAGTGCAGTCTCACCACTGACCTGTACAGCAGCAGTATGATGCTACCTTCCTGCTGGTAATCCCACTGGCTATGCAGTCCAGTATTCAATTTGCTTTACTGCTACTCTCCTGCAGTGTGCCAAGTGCTTCAGGCCACTCGTGATGATTACCCTGGTCCTTTTCTTTCTTTCACTCGGTTACCTGCACACCACCCAGTCAGTATTTGGTCTCTGGATTCTTCATCCCCAGAAGCATAACACTACACTTTTAGCACTGAATCTCAGTCTGCAAATGCCAAACCATTTCTGTAACCTAGCCAGTTCTTCCCTGCATTCCTGTCCCCCTTCTCCATTCCACCCTCCTACATATCTTTGTGTCATCCATGAACAGGCATATTTTACCATTTATCCCATATGCTGCGCCACAGATGAAGATGTAAAACAACAACGGCTTGAGCACTAAGCCCTGTCTGACCCAACTGGTTTGCTGGCCTAGCTTCCAAGTATTCTCCATCTTTTGCTTCTGCCCTGCAACCAACTTTTGACCCATCTAGCAAGCTTGGCCCCAACCCCTAGCTCTTCCAGCTTCCTGACCAATCTCTTGTGAGGCATAGAGACAAAGCTTTCCTGAAATCCAGATAGAGAACATCAACTGCTTGGTCCCTGTACACTATCTTGGTCACACAGTCACATATGTCAATTAGGTTAGTGTGGCAGAACATCTCTGACACAGACCCATGCAGTTTCTCATCCTGTAGCCCATTTTTCCTATAAACTCACCAGTCTTTATTTCAGTATAATCTCCATTAGCTTGCTCCTTATTGAAGTCAGACTGAACAGCCTGTAGTTCCTTGGTTCACGTTCATCACACAGGACTTATTCAGTTTGTTTTTCTTGTTATTTTTTCAGTAGTCTATTAAAGTTCCAGTCTACAATTGGGTAGAAACACTAGTCAATTAAATGCTTCACTGTCTTTTAAAATGTTAGCCTCTAAGAAGCTTTATGTTACAGACAGATTAGCTGAGATGCATGTTTAGTGACCTTTGATGTGTCTCTATTACATGTTGATATGCTCAGAGTACTAGAATCACATGGCTAGTATTGCCATCACTTGTGAAGGCTTGCAGCAAGTTTTTGACTTTACTAGCTGTTACTTCAGCCATCTATGTTACACTTGCATGTTAATTCTTCTGCTACTGCCAGTTGCCATTCTTGTGGTTAGACACCATCTTGTTCTTCTGCTGTTTTTTCTGTAGCTTAATTCCCCAGTCCTTTAGCTCTGATTGTGTTTCCTTCAGGCTATGGTAGAGAAGCACCCCATCTTCAAATAATTATTTTCTACTCTTTTAGTGCTTGTTTTTTTTTCCTACATACTCTTGGTACTTTTTAACAATTTATTGGGGGAGAGAGTAGTGGTGAAGTAAAGTCATGTGCTCTTGTACATCACAATATTTTTCCTCCACAACCAGCTTATTACAGTGTATCCTCTTTGTACTATATCTCAAAAAGTTTATTCTGAGAGATTTGGGCTGCCACTGGGCATTTGTCAATTTTGCTGCCAATGTATTTTCTGCTTTCTGAATGTGAAACTCCTGCTCTGGGGGAAGATGTAGGCATTCTCTAAACACCTGTATTTGTGACTTGTAATTTCCAAAAATAACACTTGAAGAATTAAACTTACACCCCACACAGTCAACTACGCAATTTTCAGATTACAGTGCAAAGCATTTTTTGATGCACACATTTTTTCCCTTCTTTACCCACTTTTGTGACCATTATGACTCACAAAAATGTATGTCTTATCTCATAGAAGGGGATTTCACCTCACAAAAATGGAAAGTACCATTATCAAGAAAACATCCTTATAAAACATGCTTTCAAAAAAGAACTGTGTGTGTGTGTGTGTGTGTGTGTGTGTGTGTGTGTGTGTGTGTGTGTGTGCAAAAACAGGATTTTACTTTTTTAATTATTTAAAAACTACAAAGTCTCCAGCAAGGTCACTTATCAAAAAATCATCCTTGGGATGAACTCAAACTAACCTGAAAATTTCAGGCTTGAACTTACAGCCATGTTGGGGCTATCAATGAGTAAAAATAAAATAATAAAATTATAATTTCATGTTTTTTTGGGGAGGATTAAGGGACCATGGCCCAAAGACTGTGCATGTCAGACTTCATGCCATTTCATCTGATGATGGCCAAATTATTACTGTGCAAAAATCAGGGTTTGACATACAGTAGAACAGCATTTGTAACTTAATAATTAATAATAGGGCACTAGCTTGTCCTAACAATTATAAATTATGTTGCACATTTCCATTTTTTTTAACTGAAATTTAAATTTAAAATAAAAATGTTTTACTATGCAGAAAATTAGATAAACCCCTTCATGAGACATGGACTATGGCAGCCAAGCATATAACTTTAACATTATAAAATTATCAGCATGAGAAATCCTCTTATGTTTATAAAAGTACAGTACCTGGAAAGTTTTGAAACAAACAATACTAACTGGCCAAGAATTATGTCATGATTTTGAATATGATCAATGGGTTTGCCTTGTCTTGAGGGATGATCATCAAAAGCACCTGGCTACAGTGTGCCACCCAGCAAAAATGTTTAAATCATACCATTGTGACTGGGCTTATTTTGGTGGCCTTCTGTTTCCCTTTGAATAAACAGAACACATGAATGGCTAATTAACTGCTGCCAGCAAATCCATAAACCTTCTCAGATCAGTCCACACAAATTCTTTCCTCATCCCCTGCTGCTGAAAACACAGGATAAGCTGGCTTCTTTTTGTCTCCTTTATTTCTGGAATACCCTCTACTGATGTCCCCATGGAGTCAATCCAATAGTCCCCCAAACCTCCCTAAGCCAATACTCATCACAGGTGCCCCTTGTAAGTCACATTTTCATGGAGGTCATGAGTTCTGTGAAAATGAACAGATCTGAAATCTCCATGAAATCCTATGAAACATGTGCATTTGCTGTGAAAATGTATCCAAACTGAATTTTTCTACAGTTTTGTTGGTACCAGCAGTTTTTAGTGATTGAAACCCCATCTTACTTTCGTGTAACCAATCGCTTCCCAAAGTTTGCTAGTTAAAAACTACTGTTTGTCAATGAAACATATAAGGACCTCCATGATAACCTTTTGTGTCTTTTACTATGAGTTTTAAATTAGTTTGTGAAATTTGTCACTCTTAACATGACTGGCCTGTGAAATGTTTCAGTTGTGTCCATAAATTAATTTGCTTGGTTAGTTTGTTTGTTTTTGTTAACCAGGAAAGCACACAAAGCAAACAATGCCAATATTCAGGTGCAACATGGGAGATTACACAATAGATTCCTTGTGGAAGGTGAATACATTCATTAGAATACAATTGTAGTACAATAGGCAGGATGGGGAGGAGACATAGCATTGCAACAGAGAAGGATAATATATGTAAGTCAATACAAATTTATCAAATTCAGCAATATGTCAGATAGTACAAAGATACTGTGCAGGACCCTGCTTACTATGTAAATTAACATGTTAAGTCCACTGCTGTATTACAATTAATTGCATAGTTCAAGAGATTGGTATGAAAATCCCTGAACATTTTAAAATTCTGGGCTATTATACTGATTATAAGATTGAATGTAATGGGTGCCAAATGTTGGTCAGTCTGTCATACACCTAATTGCAATAGTTTTAGGTTTTCTAGATAGGTATCTAATACAGTCGGCACCACTTAAAGGGACCCACTTAAAGGGAATGGCCACTTAGTCTGGATGATCATGGCACCGATTTTAAGCCCATGTTATTCTATGGTGGCCATTTTCCTTTAATGAGGATGCTCTGCTTGTTTAAATGGTATAATTTCTGCTCAACTGGATCCTTTCCAACCGATTAGTACCAGGTGTTGAAAACGTAAAACCATCAGTAGTTAGTGTGTTAAGTGCTTAGCACTTGAGCAGAGGTCAGAAACAGTCAGAAGCAGTTTTGTTTTTGTTTGTTTGAGCTGCTGCTGATGCCATGGCATCCTCAAAGTGACTTGACCTCCTCTTTATGACAAAGTCAGAGTTTTGGAGTCTCTGCAGATGCCGAATTCCTCATTTGCTAAAGTCACAAAGGAATTCAACATTTCCAAAAGCCATGCTGGCTGCATCAGCAAGAACTGTGACTCCTTGATTTGGAAGTTGAGGATGGCTTGCTCTCATGGTTCAACCATGCTGTCAGCTGTGGGGCAAGACTAACTGGCCCCATATTGAAACAGAAGGCTGATGAGAATGGAAGGTATTTGGGGCATGAGAATTTCAAGGCCACTGATGTGGGTGGCTTACCTGGTGGAAAAACAGAAACAATATTTTGTGGAAAAAAGGCAAGTTTACCAGCATTAAAGTAGTGTTTCTTCCCCCAAACACCACAGGCTCAATCCAGCTTATGGATATGGGGGTGATTAAGAACTTCAAAGAACACTACCGATATCTCTCCTCCTCCTCACGTATCATGAGTGTCACTGACAGTGGATCCACCGCCTTGACCACTGAAATTGCAAAGAATGTAAATTTGCTTGATGCAATTTATATGATAGCCAAGGCATGGGCCATTGTCAAGGATACCATGCTCTCCAACTGTTTTCGGAAAGCCAGCTTCTCGATGGATACAGATGAAACCATGGAACTGCACCAACCTGCACTGCCAGAGGGTGGTGGTGAAGATCCTCTCACTGATGCTGATGTGCTAAATGGAATGACCCCCAAAGAGTTCTAGGTTTTCGTTGCTGTGAACGATGGTAAGAATACAGAGGGAGACCTCACCATGGACATCATCTGCTCATCTTTAAAAGACAGTGCTGACAGGGCAAATGCAACTGATGAGGAAGATGACCTCACCCTCATCAATGTTACAAGTTCCGAGGCACTTCTACATTCAAGTGCATTATGTGATTGGTGTCGGCAAAACAATAAAATAGAGTTCTGGGAAACAATCTTCAAGTTAGAGAGTGTGATGCATCAGCAGCTCGCAGCAGGGGCAAGGCAAAGCAAAATCACTGACTTCTTTGCCATGACCAATCTGCCACACTCAGAAATGGCAAGCAAAACTACAGTATAGAACAACTGGGAACATAAGTGCCTGACAGATAAGTGATAAGTGAGTTTAAAGTACAACACTGTAAAGTATGGCCATTTAATAAAGTAGCCTTTCAATCTGCAGTCAGACAAACATAAGACTCCACAAAGGAGCTGTAATCACTTAAACTGTGTGTTTTGTTTGTTCAGTGTTCTGTGTGGGGGGCGAGGTGGATTACTGAGGGGGTATAGCGGTAAAAATGAATGCCTGCAAAAAACAGCTTCTCTTAATCAGCGTGGTTGTTTAATCAGGATGATTGTCTGTCCACAGAGTCATCCTGATTAAGTGAATTTAACTGTAATGGCTTATTGTGTTTCATATGGGAAAGTTTGCTAAAATGGCCAAGCCATGTTTAGTAGATTTGCTCTAGGATCAATATTTTTTTGGTGCTAAAAAAATAATGTAGTACATCTTAGGAACTGCAGCATTAAAATCACACTTTCGTTCTCTGTAGTACAAATGTTTAATATTTAGGGAACAATCTGGCAGCTCGGTGTAGTCAGAATAAACCCTATCAGCAGCATTGATCTTTCTAAAGTTTGATCCATTTAGTGTACACTATGTGGAGATTGCCAAATACTTCTAATTGTGGTTATAAGATACTGTAAATCAATGACTAAATATCATGTAGTGCCATATTAATGTTGTATTCTCTGACATTTTGTAGGAATATGCTTTCCATTACCTATTTGTGGTGCTGACATTAAAATCTATATTATAATGAAATTACATGTTGAACACTTTTGTGATTACCATTAAACAATGAAAGTTCATAACATAGCAACAATCTTATGATTGTTTCAAAATGTATATGCTACCAAGTTGATGACTTATTTTCATACTTTGAAGCATTATAATGGCTAGAATCCTATCAGAAATGCACACTACATTTAAACAGTTTAATTTAATTATACTGATTCCTTTGAGCCTCAGAACAATTCTAATAAGTAAACAGCACAGATAGCAACTTTGTAATAGCTTTTCATTTCTAAGAACTATAAAACAAAATTAGTTCCCTTTGAAAGACAATGTCCAACTAAAAACAGTTATTCCCTCTAAGGTTTATGCCTAATTTGATTACATTATAACATGAATGAACAAATTTTTGTATATTGATATATTTATATTGTTGTATTCAAAAATAAAGTAGATTAAGAACATTATTACTGAATACATTTAGTAATCAGAAATGTGTTGATAACATTTATGTTCTGGCAGTATGCAAAACTGATACTGCAAACGCAAATATAATAAAAGACATGGAATCATGTATTAAAAGGTTATAATAACTGTGCAATTTTTTTTTCAGTATTGATGAACAGTTACTAGTTGCTGTAATAACCAGCTGGTTATTATGGCAAACACGTTACATTAAACATTTTATATACTTTTAGTGTGAGCCACTCTCTCACTTGTGCAGCATTTTTCAGTAGTGTTCACACTGCCTCCCAGTAAAAGTGAAACCTGCCTATAATAAAGCTGCACTATTTAAAATAAAGCTACATACACTGAAAACCTTTTTAAATCACTTTTCAGTTGACTGCCACAACACTGTGCTGGAGGAATGAGAAAGAACTGCTACTGTGGTCACAAGCAGGCTGCATTCTGTGATAGAACAAGTGCTCTTAGTGATTCTGTACCACTATTTCTGTACACGCTCACATTAGTTAGCAGGTGGCAAGAGCCAGGGAAAAAGTATTTTAGGGACTGGCTATCAAATAAATAAATAAAGAAATAATAAAGAAAAAAACAGCAGGGGATAATAAAAAAAAATGAAGAGCACACTATTAGATACATATATTTTAGTACTTCCTGAAAAATTCAAAAGTTACTGAATCTGGTAAGAAAAAAATGCCCAGAAATTATAAAAAAAAACATGGAGTTATGTGCATACTTAAATTTAATACACACTCTTAGTATGTGATGCTGTCATAAATCCCTTGAGCTTTACTCTTGGGATTTCTGTAGCATCAAACACCTCCAGCGTGTATTAAATTCTTATAATATACATCAACCCCTCTATTATTCTATATATAATTCCATCAAGAGGCTCTGATGACAAAATAACAATGAATGCAAAGCTTGATTGGCTCTATCGTGTCACCAGAACCTGGAGATTGAATTATAGCTGAGTAAAACATTGTCTCTTGTTTGATATTTGTTCAAACTTCAAACTTTATTTTTTAAAAAGGCACTTTTCTTAAAACCAAAGTACCTGTACAATTTCATAGAACAATAAATAACAAAATCTAAAACTATTATAAATCAATAAAAGCTATGTTAAAAAGGTGGGTCTTCAAGGCTCCTTTAAAACTCAGGACAGTCGGACTATTTCACACCTGACGAGGTAGAGAATTCCACAGGGTCGGGCCATAATACTAAATGATCTAGCCCCTGAAGTCTTCAAATGGACCCTGGGAATCTCCAGCAATCCCTCGTCAGTGGATCGGAGGGGGCGGGAGGGACAGTAGGGGCAAAGGAGCTCTTTCAGGTAAGTAGGTCCCTGGTCATGTAGGGCTTTATAGGTCAGCAAACCGACCTTGAAGGTGATTCACCAAAATACTGGCAGCCAGTGCAGTCCGCGGAGCACAGGCATTATATGGCTGGATCTAGAAGAACCAGTCAATAACCTGGCTGCTGCATTCTGCACTAGCTGCAGACGGCAAAGCTCAACCCCCGATAGCCCTAGGTACAGGGAGTTGCAATAGTCAAGGCAGGAAGTAATGAAGGCGTGGATCAATGTTGGAAGATTGTTGTACTATAACAACACCAAGTGCCTTCAAAAACTAAATAAATGTGTACTTACATTATCCTATATGTTGAGTTAACTTTTACAGTAAAAGTTTGTTACAGTAAAAGCTGACACAGTAACACCTGACTCACCCTGCAAATGAGGAACTTCACAAATATTCAGTCTCATAATACTTTTGCTGTAACATCAGATTTACTATATTATCAGGTTATGGTGTCAGATAGATAGTTTTACATGGTTTGCATATTAATGTTTCCCTATGGGAAAACAAGCCATCCATAGATTGCTTTGAACTGCCAGACAGAATTGGTGGTGCTATTTATGTTTCTTGTTAAAGGGGAATATTCATGAACCATGCCCATCAAAGTTTAAAAGTCCATGAAAAACTTCTTTAAATGTGGTATTGTGCTTACATGTAGCTGGAAGCAGTCCAGAGATACTGCTGACTGCTGTATGCCTGCCCCATATTAATATGACATTGTCACCATTTTTAGAACATTGTGATGTCACTGCTGATCAGCTGTGGCTGATCACATTGCAGTCAAGCACAGCTTGATCATTAGTGGCATCTCAAGATTCTACAGATATTGGCAATGTACTATAGTATGCACATGGGGTACACTTAATCATTCATATTTCTAGACTACAGTCAGCTACAGAGGAGCACAATATATCATTTATAAGATCTATGTGTGGACTTTCATACTGTGCTGGGCAAGGTTCATAAATGTTCCCATTCCATCCTTATACTCTTAAACCCTTCTTAGAACACTTGTTGGTAAACAAAATCAACTGGGTTCATCAGTGGGGCATCTGCAATCAAAACAACTGCCCTATACTAACAACTGGTGTTCCTACATACCTGTTCCTATAAAAAATGAGTTTGCACAAAGAAGTTAATGTTATATAGTTCATATCCATCACATTGCTCAGTGACTCTGGAGAGGCGTGAAACATTGCAGTTGATGTTGATCTTACTTAAAGGAAAATGTAAAAACAACTTGATTTATGTTTTACTTCTACAGTGGGTGAAGCTGCATGGTGGCCAGATATAATCCATCTTCTTCTTTTTCATTTCTGGATTATTTCCATGTAAAATATATGTCATACTGTAGTTTCTCCCACTATTACTTTTGTTGGATAATGTACATCAAATGTTTATTTAGTTACAGTTTTGGCTAGGCCAAACTTTGTTTCCAGGTTAGCTCTTGGGAGGGAGGAGGTGAATGTTTGGCGAAGATGCAAACAATAAATATATTAAGGTCCAATAAAGCAAGTCTGGAGGTACCCTTACATGCAGAATCTTTGAGAAACAATATCATGAATGAATAAGGGAGGCATCATGAGAGGAAGGTCTAATTACAGAAACAGGAGTGGAAAGTAATGATATGGAGCTGGTCTTATGGAAATTGGACAAAAAGGAAGATCTGAATGGGGAGGTTATTTTGAAGTGGAGATAATGAAAGGAGATGGCTGCCTGCTCAGCCAAGGTTTTGTAATAGGATACACAAAGATATGAGTGTCAGTAGCTCTGAAGGAGTAGAAAGTGCAAATAGATGGTTGAAGGAAGGACAGGTAGCAGGGGAAGGGCTCAAACCAGAATTTTGAGATGAAGGAGTCAAGCAGCAAGCTGTTGTAGTCATTTAGTGATGCTTTGGATGCCACACTACAATTATTACCTGATCCTAACCATGCCTCTGAAACAGGTTTTGCTTAACTGAATGCAGTGTTTACTTGTCTCAGTTCACTTGCTCACTGCTGTTAGCCACATACAGTGCAGGGGGCTTGTGGCATTCCCTTGGTACCAATCAGGATTTTCAGTCCTGTGTGCCAAATAATGCAAGTTAGATCAGCTCTCCTTTGGTCTAACTTATCCCATCTGGGAGACCCTTTTAACAGGGCTTGCATCACATATTTGGCATGAGCTGCCATAAAGTGTGGAAACTGTTGCAACTGCACCCAATATACTAAAATTGACTGCAGTTGCAGAAAAGGAGTTTGGTGCAGTTGCACCAAACAACTGAGTTGACACAGGGTTTGATGCAAGCGTTGTATCAACCTTTGAAAATCAGTCCCAATGAGTTGATCAATGATTGTAAAAATGAAATACACTTATTCAAATGTAATAAAGCCTTACTTGTGTGAGATAACATGTCTGTTAACCCCTAAAACATAGAATACTTTGAAAATACATCAAGTGAGCACACCTTGCAGGTGGTTAGTGTTCCAAGTACATTTGGGCTTGATAATCTGACTAAGGCCCTAAATTTGTTAAAGAGAGAGTCTGACCACAAGTGTTACATTGCAGCATTAGAATCAGCATACCTCCAATAAGCCTCATGCCAAAATTAGATCTCTAAGATACTTCATTGTAAAGTTACAAGCCATTTTGTAACCCTAATGTAATGCCCTGTTCAAAAAAGCCAGTTTCAGTGAAGAACTACTGATAGCATCATAACCAGAACTCACTGCCTAATCTTCAAAGTCAGAAACCTTATAGGACTTATTTCTCCAAAGTTTATGAAACTGTAGTTGTAGGAATAATTAAAAAAAAAACTGACCCAGGGTTGAGTGCAATTAGCACATTTCCAAAAGGTTGAGATACATGGTTCTGTACTTTAGAATGTGGCAGTAAGTGGTTTTGGAATGCAGCACTGGACAAAGCTATTGAATGTCAAGGCAGTGCATAATTTCACAACATCGGGGAGATATGCAGTCTCAGAATGGGGGGATGCATAGTTTAAAAATGTGGTGGAGACACTCGGTCTTGGAATGTGATAGGGACCAAAATCTAGGGATTTGGCGAGGACTGACAATTTCAGAATGTAGTGGAGATGCATACTCACAGAACATGACAGGACTCAACATTTTGTTCTAAAATTGCTTGTTCCTGCCACATTCCAGAACTGCAGACACCCAACGCATTTTAAAATTATACATTACCTCCCCCACCACATTCAGACATTGTGCATTTCTGCCACATTCCAAAAGTGCACATCCCTACCAAGTTCCAAAAGTGTATGTCCCCACCACATTCCAAAGTTGTGTGTTAATTCCACAATCTGAAATTATGTCAAAATCACATTCCAAAATTGTGTCACTTCACATTATGAAATTGTGCATCACCACTACAGTACATTCTGAAATTTTGCATTGCTGCAACATTCTTAAATAGTATGTTCTCATCACATTCAGATATTGTGCATCCTTGCCACATTCTGAAATTGTCATCACTATGTTCCAAAATTTTGCATCCCCATCACATTCTAAAAAATACTTGTCCTCACCACATTCCAAAGTTATTAATTTCTACCACATTCAGAAATTGCATTTCCCAGCTACATTCCAAAAACGTGGCATCCCCTTCCATTCAAAAATTGTATCCCAGCCACATTCTGACATTGTACCTTACTGCCACATTCTGAATTTGTGTGTCACTGCCACATTCAAAACTTGCCCATCTTCATTACATTCTAAAAATGTGCATCCCCACCATATTCCAAAATTGTGCATCCCCAACACATTCTGAAAATGAGTCCCTGCCTTATTCTGAAATTGCACACCACAGCCAGTTTTAAAATTGAGCATCCCTGCCACATTCTGAAATTGTGGATTTTGTCACATTCTAAAATTATGTGTACCCATCACATTACAAAAATGCATTTCCCTGCCATGCTTCAAAATGATGCATCCCATCACATTCCAAAAATGTGCATCCCTGCCACATTCTGAAATTGAATGCGAACACCACATTTTTAAGCTATCCGTCCCTGCCACATTCTAAGACTCCAGGTCCATGCCACATTGTGAAACTGCAGGTTGCCATCACGATCTGAAATCAAGAATCCCCACTATATTCTGAAATTGTGCATTACCACCACATGCTAAAATTATGAATTTCAGCCATGACACATTATGAACTTACATATCCCTGCCATATTCTGCAACTATGTATCGGCTGCATTTAAAAATGTGCATATCTGCCACATTCTAAAAATTTATGACACCTCCACATTCTTAATTTACACTAAGCATCCTTGTCACATTCCAAAATTGTTTGTTTCAGCTACTTTCTGTGATTTTGCCATTGTACAATTGCAACCTGGTGACATACTGAAATTTCATCTCTGCATTATTCTAAAAATTGCACAAAACTTTGTCATTCTAAAGCCATGTTTTTCTGCACACCAATCTCCCAACACATTCTTAATAACATTGCATCTACATGTTATAAAAATGCATGCCCTGTACCCAACCAGTTTCAGCTTTCCTTTTTTCACAAGTTTTCAACTACTGCAGATTAATGTAACGTGGAAGAAATAAATCTTATACTGTAACTTGCAGGGGGGGACTAGGCTGTGAGTTCTGGTTATATCATCAGTAGCTCTTCACTAAAATTGAAGAGACAGTGAAATTAGGGTTATGAAATGACTTGTCACTTTTAAAGAAAGTAACTTAGAGATCTTTGGTTGGATTTTATCTTGAACCACAGTGTGGTTCACGATAAACACAGCCACAGAGTCAAGCCACACAAAAGTGAGGGTACTGGACTTCAGGAGAGCTGACTTTGTCAAAATGGGAGAGTGTCTCAGAAAAGCACTAGTAAGCAGGCAAGAAGGAGGGGTGGAGGAACAATGGGGAAACATCAAAACTACCAACACAGAGGCAACAAGCTTTTGTGTGAAGCAAATAAACAAATTAAACTGAAGGAAAAAAACACTGTGGTTCTCAAAAAAAGAGGCGGGGAAGGTTAGGGAAAAAAGATTGCATTAAGGAAGTATAAGGAAACACAGAAGGAGCAGGACTCAGAACTGTACCAGTTAAAGCAGAAGGAAGCGGGGAAGGCAGTCAGAATAGCAAAGGCACAAACTGAGGAAAATCAGTCAATGAAACAAACTTTATTTAACCAGGCTTTTCACCTTTGAGCGAGCTCATTTGCAAGGTGGTCCTGGACAACAATTACAATGGACAACAATACAATGGTATAGACAATGGGCGGGATATTCAAAGGAGTTGCACATGGTGCAACTGGGTTGCACATGTGCAACTGCAGAACTGCACCATGGAGTGATATTCAGTGGGAGCCAGTCCGCAGCACAAGTATCAGTGTGTCAATGCACAACCCTAGTGAATGCATGTACAAGGGCAGGGGGTGTGTGCATGAATATGTGGCACAGTGTGATATTCAACCCCTGACCCATGGCCCAAGTGCAGAGTAATGGCCAGATGTGCAGAGCAGACTTGAGCCTATAAATACAGGGAGCAAGCAGGGGGACAGCACTTGCACCAGAGGGGACTGAGACAGAGAGAGAGAGACAGAGAGATAGAGACAGAGACACAGATAGAGAGAAAGCCATCAGACCCTTGGGGGGGAACAGAAGGCAAAAGGGAGACAGATCATGTGAGGGACTGAGGGAGGGGAACAGGCAGCCACAGGGGTGTGGGACACAGGTAGCAGTGGAGTGTGAGTCAGGGGCATGGGAATCAAGAGAGAGCTAGGCAGAGTGAAAGGCACTGCTCCACCGTGGTGAGCAGACCACTGGGGCCGACCACCCAGAAGGACACAGGACAGCAGGGGCAATGGCTAGTGCAGCCTTCTAGATGGAAGCCATAATGAGGAGTGTGAGGTGGCAGTTGGAAGAGCGACGTGGTCATGGAAGGGCCCATCAGCGATATGCCCGGAACAGGTGGTACCGTGCCCGCATCAACTTTGAGAGCCACTCTGATATGGAGATTGTGGGCTGGTATCACCTGAACCAGGTGATTCTGAGGCAGCTGTGTGAGCTGTGCAGTGAGAAGATGCAGGCACCCACTAGACGGAGTCATGCCCTGACAGTGGAGACAAAGGTGACAGCCGTCATGTGCCTGCTCACCACAGGCACCTTCCAGAGACCAACAGGGGACACCACAGGTATAAACCCAGTTGGCCACATCATGCCTCATCACACAATTCCTCAGCACCCTGCTGCCACATGCTGTGGAATACATCCAGTTCCCCAGCACACAGGCAGAGCATACAGCAACCATGCAGGACTTCCACAGGGTAGCACAGATGCCTGGCATGCCTGGGGCCATTGATTGCACCCATGTGGGCATCTGCATGCCTCCTGACCCTGAGGACATAGCATACATGAACAGGAAGGGCTACCATAGTGTCAACTGCCAGGTGGTGTGCAATGCCATGGGACACATAACCAATGTCTGTGCCACACACCCTGGGAGTGCACAAGAGTCTTTCATCTGGCACAGCTGTGCTCTGTGCCACAGGTTTGAGAGTGGGGACATCCCCCAAGGGCTACCTAGTGGATGAGTATTGGATGACCATGGGGAGCAGGGAACAGTAGGGCATGGGATGGGGCTCAGGGTCAGACTGGGGTACAGAGGGCCCACCTGGAAAGAGGATACAAGGGCCCACCTGAAAAATCAGTAGAAGAGGGCCCAAGGTAACATAGTCATATCAATAGTCCACTTCAATCCAATACACTGGTTCTGTGTTTGCATCTTACATTTAATAACAGTGTCCCAGGTACCTCATTTAATTAGAAAAAAGATGATAAATGCAAAAGTTTTCAGAGTTGAAAAAGGTAACCACTTACCCAACTGAGGGCCCACCTGGAAATTTCTAGGTATCCAGGTGAGCCAGTCCAACCCTGGGGCGGGCAGGTGGGTGCACTGGCAGATGTGCCAGTAATGGGCAAGGGCACAGTGACAGAGGACACTAGGCTAAGTATGTATCTGTCCACACAGGTGACAGTGGCTACCCACTCTGGCCCTGGCAGCTCACCCCCTACCGGCACTCATCATCCCCAGCAGAGGACCACTACAATGAGACACACACTAGCACACAGAACATCATTGAGTGTGTGTTTGGGATGCTGAAAGCATTATTCCATTGCCTCGAAAGGTCTGACGGTGTCCTACAGTATAGCCCCTCAAAAGTCTGTGGCCTATTCCTGGCCTGATGCGTAATGCACAACATGGCCATTGACCATGGGATAGCTGTCAAGGCTGAAGAGGGGGACAGCAGTGGGGACAATGAGGGCAATGGGCTGGGGGGTTGTGGGCAGCCCACCCCTGGGTGGAGGGATCCCAGGCTCAAAAGGATGTCACACCAGCAATGGGGCACAATTCCACAGGAGCACTTTGGCGCATGCAGGTAGGTGGAGCAACACCCATGCAGCAGCCAGGCACAATGGCATGGCACATGGGCATGGTAATGGGCATGCATGCACACACAGGTGTTCAGCAGGGGCAGGGGTGGCAGTGCCACACAGCCACACACAAAAGCACACAGCACCATACAGCAACACACACAGACATACACAGACACACACACACACACACACACACACACACACACACACAGATGCAAACACATGCCCAGGCACCAGCACATGGTGTTGATCAGATGCAGGGCACGGTGCACAGGCACATCCAGTGCTGTGCTGCTCATCATGCACATGCCACACAGACCAGTGGCCGGACAGGTGAGCACACAGACAGCGTGCGGCACAACACACAGTTGCCACAACTGTGGCATGCACCCACACACATCATCCATGTGCACACAGGGCAATGGCAGCAGACTGCAGACAGGGTGGCACACACATCAGGTCTACTGCATGGTACCATGGCCACCAAAGACACACGGGATGCTGCGCTGGGGCCGGTCAGCAGCCAGTGGTGCTTAATGGTCACAGGGAGTGTATGCAACTGCCCCCATGGGTTGAACTGTGGGAATGTGACCAGCATTGCACAGGGGTGTGTAGGCACCCAAACAGGCCCACCCAAGGGATGTCTGGGATGCTGACAGCAGAGTCCAGTGTCGACATGGAGGGTGTCACTTGACGCCAGGGCCATGGGGTGGACAGTGCATTCTGCAGTGTCTGTGGCTTGTTGCCACACCCTGTGTGTCACTGTCTGCAGCAGCCTACCCCATCCACCCTGCTGTTCTGGCTGTTCCCACAGCAGGCACAACTTAACTCAGATGGTTGCAATACTGGTCCATGGCCTGTGCTGTTCTGTGGCATCTTTTTAATGCATTGCATGCAAATTAGCTGTGGCACAATGGTAATGACTTGCTGATTTCCCCAGTGCACTGCGCATTGGCTGATGAGCTCATTAGCATGTGGCAGCTGAATATCGCACACTTGCTCCTTGCACAATGGAATTGCTCCATTGCATGTCGTGGCACAATGCCGTGACATGTGCAGTATGTTGCCCACAGTATGCATGCATCATGGCCTGTGCTACTGCCTATCGTGCACTGTGTGTTCAGTGCACTATAGGGGTCATGGCCATGTGTGCTGGGTGACACCTGATCTGACCGTATGCCCCTTGGGACTACACCACCATGTGCCGGGTGGGCCATGCCCATGCTGCACAGCCATGGCAATGCATGATTGGCATACACTGTGCATGCCTCTATGAAGTGTGCATCCCATGCATGTTGTGCACGTGCACTACTGGCCACCATTTTGGATCAGAACCTTGTGTAGTGAGCATGGCACAGCGAGGGTATGATGTACTTGTAACTGGATGGACCTTGAGCTGGTCAACCTTGTGGCCCATGTGCAGCAATATGCACCTGGTCTTTTTGGCTAGGAGCCCTGTAGTTGATTTTTTAAGGATATCAAATACAAACTTTGAGCAATTAGAGGATATAAGGCTCCTGATTACAAGAGCAGAGTTTTATCCATAAAGATAAAGTGCCCCTGCAGTCCATGCTTAAAGTGTAGAATAAGAATTTACAGCAAGTGAGTTCAGTAAAAAAAGGCGCCAAATTTGAAAAGCAGAGGCACAGTCTCCAAGGTTGTCCATGCTATGTCCTACCTTGCAGTGTGTTGCATGGCAAAATGGCTGGGGGAGCCGCTCCATGGGCTGGTTGCCATGCTCAGCCAGGGGGCTTGCAGTTTGTTGCGTGGCAAAATGGTTGGGGGAGCTGTTCTGTAGGCTAATTGCCCTGCTCAGCAGGGGGACTAAGGAAGATAGTCAACTCAGTTAAGAAGGGGGATAAAACCTTTTATAGGTATATTAGGGAGTGAAGAAAAGACCAAGGGAGGGATAGTGAGGCTTAATAAAGGGGAGGGTGGGTGGGCAGAGGGTGACAGTGAAAAACAGGGATACTGAATGAATACTTTTGCTCAGTATTCATAAAAGAAGAGGAGGGAGATACATAATCCAATCAATAGAAACACTCTGGATAGGGAGTTGATACCAGTCCATTCACAGAAGAAAGGCTTCTGAAAGAACTCCTAAAACTGAAGGTGGACAAAGCAATGGGCCCTGATGGGATTCAACCCAGAATTCTAAAAGAACTAAGGGGAGAACTAGTGACACCACTGACTACCCTTTTTAACAAATCATGGGAGGATGGTGTGGTACCAAAGGACTGGAGGAGGATGGATGTGATTCCCCTTCACAACAATGGGAGCAAAGCAGATGCAGGAAACTACAGACCTGTTAGTGTGACCTCAGTGGCAGGGAAAATGATGGAATCATCTCTGAAAGAAAGAATTGTTGAGTACAGAGAGGCTGGTGGGGTACACGACCCAAGACAGCATGGATTCATAGTGGGAAGGTCATGTCAGATGAATATAATAGATTTCTTTGACTGCATGACCAAAGTAGTAGATTAGGGAGGGGCTGTGGACATAGCCTACCTAGACTTTAGCAAGGCATTTGACACAGTCCCACACAAAAGATTAATAAACACATTAGCCAGCCTGGGAGTGGGTCCCAAGATGGTAGCCTGGGTAAACAATTGGCTGGACAACAGGACACAGAGGGTAATAGTAAATGGAGTCCACTCTGAAGAAAGGGGAGTTACTAGTGGGGTACCACTGGGTTCAGTACTGGATCTGGTCATTTTTAATGTCTTTATAAGTGACATTGCAGAGGGACTGGAAGGAAAAGTATGCCTCTTTGGCGACGACACAAAGATCTGCAACAGAGGTGATACATGGGGGGGTAGAAGGGATGAGAAGGGACTTGGCAAGGTTGGAGGAATGGTCAAATGTATGACAGCTTAGATTCAACGAAAAGAAGTGCAAAGTAATGCACCTGAGAAACAAAATCTCAGGGGAAGAATGCACAAAGGGGGAGGTACTAACAACAACAAAAATGGAAAGGGACCTGGAAGTAGTCATACCAGATGACCTAAAGGTAAGCAAGCAATGTTAGAAGGCAGTAAGGAGAGCTGGGGATAATGGGATGTATAGGAAGAGGCATCACCAGTAGAAAACAGGAAGTTGTTATCCCTCTGTACAGACAGTTGGTGAGACTCCATCTGGAGTACTGCATGTGGTTCTGGAGACCCCATCTCCACGAGGACATAGACAGGATGGAAGCAGTCCAGAACAGGGCAACTAAAATGGTGCAGGGTCTGCACCAGAAGCCATATGAAGAGAGACTAAAGGAGCTTAATATGTATACCCTCAAGGAAAGGAGGGAGAGGGGGGACATGATAGAAATTTTCAAGGACCTCAAGGGAAGTAACAAAGTCCAGAAGAGTAGCATTTTTCAGAAAAAGAGATGTGCAGGAACAAGGGGGCACAATTTGAAGATAGAGTGGGGAGGGCTCAAGGGCAATGTCAGGAAGTATTTTTTTGTGGAGAGGGTGGTGGATGCATGGAATGGCCTTCTTGAGGAGGTCATGGGGTCAAAAACAGTGGGGGGATTCAAGAATGCATGGGACAGATATAAGGCAACTCTAGTGGGGGGTAGGAAGAAGTAGACTGTTGGTTAACTAGGATCTGCAGCTGATCCAATGGCTAGGGAAATGGGCAGACTGGGTGGGCCAAGCAGTCCTTATCTACCATCAAAGTCTATGTTTCTGTGTTTCTTGAATGGGACAAGCCCCGAGTGTGCAGAACAAATGGCGCACAAGGCTTGTAGCAATCTCCCGGCCAGCAATTGGGATTTTCTATCCTGTGTGTCAATTGCTGCAAGTTAGACCAATGTTTCCTGGTCTAGCTTGTGCAATCTCAGGTACCCTTTTTATGTGGTCTGTGGCCAATATTTGGCACAAGCTGCCATAAATGGGGTAAAGTGTTGCAACTGCGCCTGACCTAATAAAATGAGATGCAGTTGCAGCAAAAGTATTCAGTGCAGCCATGCCAAAAAATGGGTTTGATACAGGGCTTAATTCAAGCTCTCATTGCCTTGTAAAATCCGACCCCTTATTTTTAGCATGAAACTGACTGGGGACATGCTGATCTAAATTTTGACATTATTGAAGATGGAAATTTTATCCAGACTCCCTCTTTAACATACTCAAAAATGTGAACATAAACAGTATCACACAAAAATACATTTTATTAAAGGCCAATAAGTACAGTGGAGTCCAGTCATAAGGACATCACATATAACATTGCATTTATAAGAACATTTTCTAAATGTCCTGATTTTTGCCCATTTTTTCCATGGCAGTAAAGCTCATTTATAAGAAGTTTTTTCTAGAGGCAGTGATAGATGGTCATTATCGCCTCTGAGTATGCTAAGCCTGGGCTAAATCATCAACAATTCTCATTAACAGTCACTTAAGTACTGAATGGATGTGTGAAAGATGTCATATGAAGAAGGCAGCACATATTCCTTCATAGTTAGATGAGACACTAAATGAATTTTACAACAATACTCTAATTGTTTCAGCAAGACCTATTGTAAACATCTATAATATACTACTTCTAATAGTTCTCTAAAAGCTAATTTAAGCCCAGTTTTATTAAGGTTACCACAGAATGTATGTATGCATATAACAGTGTCCCACTACAGCATCTCAAGGAAATGTTTATTTGGGGATGGCATTTTGCAGTATGGGCATTTCAGATTCCTGATAGCAAATGAAAGAAAAATACACTGAGTCAAGTTGTTGAGACTTTAGAGGTCGATGGGGCGCAGACGCTATTGAATGATGTTGGCCCCACAGTTACTGCTACTATGCAATACTATGACAACCCTTAAACAGAAAGACAGGATCGTAAAAAAGGCAAAAAAAAATATTAAAGAGTTTAAATATGGATAAAGTACAATTCTTTTTCATGACTATGTATGAGAGACTGCACCAATGCTTACTTAAAGTAGTTTTCTGGTTTCTTGCAAACAGATTACAGTTGGCATCGGTAGGACTCAATTCTCAAAGCATTTCAAAACCATTTGAATGGAAGGACATTCTATACTTTACTATGAGATACATTTACTTACCCTGTAACTAAAGGCTTTGCCCTTTTGAAATCATCTATTCTGGTTGTTTTTTTCTGCCTTAAATTCCTGATGTGCTGCTTAGGACATCAGATTCATTTCTGTGGCAACAAGTTGTGCTATCATAAGCAGAGGATCATTACCTCACTGCAGGAATAAGCAACACAAACTGATGCAGTCTAAAGAAAAAAATTCTGAAAATGAAAATACATGTCTTCGGTAATTAAAAATGGAAGGTCCTGCAATTCAAATTCTGGGGGAATTTTGTGTAACTGAGTTCTGCTGCTGCTGCCAACCATAAATTTGTTTACTGATATCAGAATATCTCTGAACATTAAACTTGCTTTATTGGAGTCTGAGGCACAAGTTATGCTTTGTGAACTAGCTCAGCTAAAGGGTATTTTGAATGATCAGGTTAACTATTACACTGGAAAAAACACATGAAACAGGATCACTCTGCCAACAGTACATAAATAAATGCACCAGTAAATCTGTAGTGGAACAAAGGAACCAGCAGCACTCTACCCCAGAACTTTGTGCCCTTTCCGGGACACTTCATCGGGGGTGGGGCTTTGGTTCACAGGGATCTTTTTTATTTTCAATTTCTTACAGATACAGTGATCATTATACAATTTAATATGCACCAAAACCAAAAATGAACAAACACCTTTTACAATCATGTGTCAATCAATTATAATATAGTAGCCCAAAGCAAGAAAATTTATCTTGATAAAGCTCAAGGGGAACTATGAAAAACAGGGAGGTCAACAGAGATTGCTAAAGGTCAAAGACACTTCATTCAAAAGAGAACTCCGAAAAACAAAATATTAGTTAAGTAATAAATTAGAGCAATAATGATTATGCATCATAGCTTTAAAATACTTAAATTGTAATTTTTTTGATTATTTAATATTTAGTGATTTTGCATCTGTTCTGTTTCAGTTAGTAATTAAAGGAGGTTAACATACCTTTCTACAGGTCAAATAACGATACACATTTGAGCAAGGGCTGAACAAAGGCAGACTAAATCAATGAAAAAATCACGTAATTCATTTAGAGACTGGTGTCCCAGAGTGACAAAATATTATACCAAATTAATACATGTCCAACAATCCCAGACATAACAATATTAATATCCATATCATAAAAAATATATGAAAAATAATATAAATGACTATTACACTAACCAACCCACTGTCCTGGGATTTGGCAAAGCAAAACAGGCATTATACTTTTGAATGAGACTTATGTGGAGTCTGGACAGACAGTTTACATTCCCAGTGCACTGTCACAATCTACTGTATAGCAAGGAAATAACTCTTTGACATAAAAAATATAATTTTATAACTTAACACATAACATGGAGTGGTAAAGACTGAATAAAATAATTATAATAACTGGGTAGTGTTTTCTCCCATAGAGAAACCCGGTAATAATTTGCCATTATAACCCGTGAACACATACTGGATTTCCATTGCTCCTTGCATGCACCTGCCATTGTTCTTCAGTGCTGGACCATGAGTAGCACTCAGCTGTCTTCTATTTCTTTTAATGAGGCTGGGAGAGTGAGGAGAAAGTAACAGGAAGAGACTAGTATGGGGAAACGAGGACGGTAGTATTTTTTTTTCTTCAGTTGGGGAAGCAGTGTTTTCCTGATGTAAGAAGGCAGGTGGTGGGGAGATAAACAATTAAGTGGGAAAAAAACAAACAAAAATGGAATGCTTTTAGCAGCTGCTTGGGCACGGTCCATACTATGTCCTTGTGCCAATATTTTATATACTTGACATGGCGAGAAAATTTTTCCCAGCAATTATATAAAATAAAGGCTGAGTAGGGGGTGTAAAACTTGAATGTTACACACACCCTCAGTGTGGGATGCCTTTATAAACCTCTTGAGCTTCACTCTCGGGGTTTATGTGGCATCCCACACCTCGGGAGTGTATAACATTCTCATTATAAACCCCTACCCAGCCATTATTCTATAGGCAATTTATGGATAAGCTAAATAATAGTATTCTAAGACATACAAAAAAAAAAACGGTATTACACCACAGCCCCAGTAATACCATCATTCACAACCGATAATACTATTGTTCAAATCCTGTATACTATTGTTTGGAGCTCTGAATGATAGTATTACCAAAAAGTAGAACAGAACAAGTGCAGGACTACCTTTCCACACTAACCTGGTTGCCGTGGTGCCAAGTGCCCTTCCAAGACTGGAAACATAAACCGTGCCTTGTGATTGGCTGCTTTTCATATGTAGGTGGGCCAAACACTATTGAAAGCATGGGGGCTATCTCTTGCTTAGCGTCCTTAGTGTCGCTTACTCCTATGATCAGCAATTTTTCTTTTGCTTTCTTTTAAATTTAAATAATGATCTGGTTGATCCTACTTTCACCCAGCTCTGCAGTCAACAGGTAAGCAAGTGAGGTGTTGAGCAAGCAACTCTACAGTGCAGTGCTTGAGTGTTCAATATACTTGGGCACCTGTTGTTAAGTGAGTCTTCAGTTAAGTGGTTGGGCACCCGTTATGAAGCCATGGATTTTTTTTTTTTGTAAACAGATCCATATATTACAAAAAATAAAAGATTAAATAAGTGTGTATTTCAAGGCAGTAAACCTATCTCAAGATTTTAGATGCTTTGGAACTTCTCAGGCTTCACTCTCGAGGTTGTAAGTCTACAAAACCTCTCGATGGTATTACTGCCTTGTAATACACACTTATCTATCATTTATTCTATTTATAACTGGGAACCATTTTTTCCAATAGGAAAAACATGGTTATAATTTGCCATTATAACCAGCCGGTTATAATAGTGAACACGTGTCGTGCTTCTCTTGTTGAGTGCCTGCACACACTGTTTCTGTTGCTCACAGCTCCTTTTTCCTGCACCTCCTAACACAGTTCTTTATTTCTTCAACACTGAATTTTGTCTGCCAAGTGAAATTTAAACCGCACTTCAGTCGACTGCACCTGAACTAGTACTACTAATAGCGTCTTCCTAAACTAAGACAAAGATGGAGAAAGAGCAACAGATAGAGAGAGGAAGACAAAGGCAGCACACATAAAATGGCAGTACTAATACTTTAAACAGCAGTATCATCTACTGGCTACACTGTTCCTTTTTTAATATAGACTATCCACTGCCACAATCACAATTTGGTGCTGCTGTTTAAGTGAAAAAAATGCTACCCAGCAATCACATAAAACAATACAGGAGTTTCTGCGAAAAACTCGAATTAATATACACATCCTCATGGTGTTATGCTGTTATAAACCCCTAAAGCTTCACTCTTGGGGTTTATGAAGCATCATACCCCTCAGGTGTGTATACAATTATAGTATGCACACCCACCCAAGTAATATTCCATATATAATTGTTCCTGTTACATTATATATTTAAATGATAATTATTTATTTTGTAAGGAAAGTACCATGGTTAATTTCTTTATTTTATTATTTGATTTTTTCATAATCTCCATAAAATGATTTGTCTACTTCTAGATTAAATGCTTTCTCTTTTGCCCCTTTTGAGGCATACTAATTATAAAAATACTCATGCATATCACATAAATTCACCCATGGCTGGAACCAACCACCTAATATGTTTTTTTTTCTGCAGGATATGATGTTCAGCAATGTAAATATGGGTGAACTGGATTGCTCTTCAAAAGCAAGTCTTTATTTTTTCCCAAAGATACCATTTCAGGGTACCAGATTAGGTTCTATTTGGGGAGGAAGGCATCACTTATCCTTCCACGCAAAAGAAAAGTTGACCAGGCAGCCTTTTCCCATAGATGCCTCATATCTGGAACAAACTACCACTGACCTTAACAATCTGTATAGTCAACAAACTGCCAGGTCCTGGCTGCTCCTGTCTAGAATCACTCATACTGCTTGTGTCAGGCCACAGATGTCCAATGATGCTTATTCATTCACTCCTTTGCCCACTATAAGTTACAACTTATTACTGTTATATACTCTATGTAATTACTGTACACAATTTATTTATCATGTGCTTAATCCTTCACTAATTATTTATTTTGTTTTCAACACTTATCATGGACTTTCATTCATTGTCTATTATGTGTGGTTCATAGCTCAGTGCTTATGTATCATATAGTTGAATGATGAATATGGTTGTTGGATACAGAGGCCAGCATAAAGAGGACAATGTCTACAAGGTAATAGTATATAATATATTGTGCTTAGGTACTTGGATGCTTGAAATGAGTTGTTTGATAATATTTGATGGTTTTGGCCTTTCTCTGTATCCCACCTGTAGGAAGGAAGCTTGGTTTAGAATTATGAAAGCCCCAAAAAGAATAAAATATCAACTATTGTTCTGTAACTGAATGCTGGAGAATCGTGCATAACAACTTAATGATATGAATAGACGATCACCTCCTCCAACTCTGGAGAGTGTGACCAGTAGCACTCAGGAGAGGAAAACCCCCCTTAGGGGGAACCTCTGAGGACCCATGGCTACTGACCTGCCCATCCTTCTGGGCATACTAAAGGAGAGAGATCCTAATTAAACTAAATTAATCAGCTAAATCTGAATTCTAATTTGTAAAATTCAATCCAGATAAATGGAGCTTAAGAAAGAACTGAATTGTAAATGTCCAGTGAAGTAATTTCCTCCTAATAAAGTCTGAGAATCCATGTACAATTCGGAATGATGGAGAGTGGATATATGAAGAACCTTCTTCAAGACTTCAGTTGATAGAGGGCATAATCCAGGAAATGTATGATGGTGGAGATGAAGTTGATGACTGACGAATTCAATACAGGAGACCAGACGCAGATAGTTGCATCCAAACTTGACGTCAACAAGGCAGGATGAACAGAAGTAGTATGACTTCCAGATTTCTAATAGAGGGCTTGTATAGTACGTGTCATGAAAGAAGACTTGTAGCCAGGCTACCGACTGATGAATCCAGTTCTGATAAGTGAAGTATAGTCTTAGGAATTGATATGAAGGCAACGGATGTAGAGCTGAGATGGAATAATGGCAAGCTGTAGAGGATAATCGGAGACACTGGTGCGAGGTATGAAGCATCCAAGTAGTAGAATATGGTGAGCCCAAAAAGTAAGCAAGTCAGTAGGACTGCTAATCTGAAGTGAGAGGTAGTAGGAGCAGGGATTGCACCCACAAAGGCAGATGAGAAGGAACAAGACATGACAATCAGCCCCTGAAGAAAGAGCAGCTTAACCGACAGCTGGTGAGGTAGGAGAGAGAGGTGACTGATTCCAGGTATGGGAAGCGCAGACAGACCCATGGAAGTCTGCTGGTAGAATAGAGCATGGCAGTTAGTCCCTCAACGAGAAGCGCAGCTTTTCCATCAGCTGGAGAGGTAAGTAGAGAAGCGACTAGCTCCAGGCAACAGGAAAATGCAGCCAGACCTACTGAGGTCAGCCAGTAGGAATAGTGTGTGGTATACAGCCTCCAGGAGACGTATCTTGAGTCAGTTTAGAGCAGAGTAGTACTGCATTTGTAAGGCAGACGTAAAGAATGGAATGGTGCCGAGGACTGACGGATCCATTGGATCAAGGATGGCAGGGATCGCATCGAAGAGACCGTGGCATAGAGATGGCAACTTGACGAGGAATAGCAATCGAAACTGCAGTGATGCAATGTTTGAGGCAGCAATAATGGGCCGAGACCCAAATAATCAAGCATAAGAGTCCTGGATGGAGATAACTGAAGAGGCTGAGTCAAATGGAGTAGCGTTGTCACAGGTCAAAAAGTGGTAGAGCACAATCAGAATAAGGTCTTCATGAGAGGCACAACTAAGTGTCCTGGAAAAGGTGAAGCAGTAGCAACTCCACACGGCTGAAGCAGCAGGGCAAGTGTCCAAGAATAGAGGAGGAATGAAGAAACGGCCAGATGCAGATCCATAATAAAGGAGCTTCCAGCTGGCTGACACAGCATATAGTAAGCATATAGTAGAATGCGGGCATCTCCAGGCCCCGATCTGGTGAGGCAGAAGTAGAGCAGAAATAGGTAAACCTCCAAGCCCGATGGGCAAAGGCAGGTCATAGAAGGTGTGAATCTCCAAGCCCCGAGCTGAATGAGGCAGGCATAGAGTAGAAGTAGGTAAACCTCCCAGCCCGAAGGGCGAAGACAGGTCATAGAAGCTGTAAATCTCCAGGCCAGGCCCCAAACTGGGCAAGGCGGCATAGAGGAAAAGTAGGTATTGAAATGGAAGTAGCGTCCTGAGCCAGTTAAGTGCAAAGTAGCATTGTAACTGCAAAGCAGATGTATGAAAGTAAAATGATGGTGTAGACTGATGGATCCTGCAGATCGAGGATGGCAGGGTTCACAGCAAATATCTTGGCAGAAGAGTAGGCAACCTGTCAAGGCAAAGAACATCCTGAATCTGGAGTCTATGAGTGAAGCAAAGGTACGATCACGTAAAGCATTGCAGTCAGGCATGGTCGAGGAGCTGAATGGAACATCCGGAAGCACACTTAAGGAGAAGGCCTGAGGAACCATACAAGTCCTGCAGAAGCCCTATATGGAAGAACCGATGGAGGCTAAAGCAGGAAGGAGTGGCGTAGAAGCTAGGCAATCTGACGAGGCAACCTCCCAACCGGCGTGGCACAGGCAAGCATGATGTATGAATAGATGAACCCCTGGCTTGACGAGAGGCAGAATAGAGGCAAGTAATGAACCTGCAGGCCCAGTTAGGGGTGGTAGGCTGACAGAGGCCCGAAATCCTGAGGCCCAATGCTGGTGAGGCAGATGGAAAAAGAGAGCAACCCTGGAAGCTGCTGAATGAGCACTGAGGTAGTCTGATAGCGTGTAAGTGTGAGGACCCACCACTTATTCATATAATTAGGAGTTACCTGTTTTCAGCAAAATGCAGAATAAGACCATGCAGTATAAGACTGAGGATAGGAATGCTGTAGCGTATGAAGTATAGGGCCAATTACCTTCAATGAGTCATCCCTGGTGTCTGCCATGCAAGGAATTCAGGGAACCAGACATTTGCATACAATTCATCAGTAGCTTAGGAAGATAATACTGGCATAGATATATTCAGAGCAAGCCACTCAAATGTCAGATAGCCGTATCCTTATAGTTTGGTACACCAGGGTCTGATTGCTATTGTCTTTGTGCTGCAATAGAGAAAACAGGTACAGAGCAGTCCCCCCAAGAATGTTCATCTAAATAATACATCTTCAAATGTGAGTCTGTGCAGGTGGTGAAATGCTGTTTGCAGAGGTATCATGATAGAGGGGTGTGGTTCAGATTAAATGACTTGTAGCACCTCTCACCCCAACCAAAGTCGAATGAACTGGCCTGTAGAAAAATGAATTAACAACATACTGTGTGATTACCTCCAGCTGTAGCATACAGGTACGTGGTCTGGTCTGGCCAAATACATCGAGAGAGGTGCAAATCAGGCGATCCAAAGACTCAGCAAGCAGGCAGTGGGTGCCTGAAATAACACTGAGAGCAATGCGAGAGAATTTGGTAGGGTTCATCAGAGCTGTAGATGAGGAGTGTCCCCACCGAAGGGCCCACAACAGCAAAATGCAAATAATTAGAAGCCAGCAAAGGCAAAATAGAGTGTTCTAAGGCAGCCAGGCACTAGCAAAAGCCAGCAAGAAAATAAGGGGCTGAAGGCTCCAATAGCAGGTAGGAAGGCGCAGAAGGCCAGGTGTCCAGAAAGCAGCAGTGGAGGAACAAAGGCTTGAGCAGGAGGTTGGTGGTGCAGAGCCAGAGCGGAGGTCCTGAGCAGCAGCACAGCATAGCCGGGTGGCTAGCACCAGCCAAAACAACAATGTTACGGTTAGTGCGGCAGGAGTCCTTGAACCAGTGGGTGTAAGCCAGATAGGTTGCCTGAGCAGCAAAGGCACATACCAGATGACTGGAGCAGTGAGGAAAAATGTAGCCAGCAAAGCTGCAGAAAAGGTGATGTTGGCTGGTCAGACTGCCAACAACACGAACAAGCAGTTGAGCGGCAGAAACCCCAAGGAAAGGGGATGGAGCGGGGAATGACGTCGGGAGCTTCAGCAATGTCAGGAAGGAGTAGCAGTTGGAGGGAATCAGCAGTGGTCGGAAAGGGCTCCAGACAGATGCCAGCAAGGCAGGCTGAGACGGGAACTAAGAGGGCATGGAGCCACGGCTGCTTGAGAAAAAGGTTGGAAGAAACAAACAAGCAGCAAGGTAGAGATGAGCAGAGACCGCAGAACACAGTCAGTAGAGGGAAGTAGGAATGAGGGAATCCCCCACGAAAGCAAAGGAAGATGAACATCAAGGAGGGTTGCGGGGTGGGGGAGGCATACATGTGATATGTCCAACTTGCTTAAGAGGGAGGTTTGGGTCAAATTAGGAGGGAGATTGGCCTGCCACCTTGCTTAAGAGGGAGATTTGGGTCAAATTAGGAGGGAGATTGGCCTGCTAGTAGGGAGATGCTGTAACGTAGTGCGTTTGTCCTTAAATTGTGTCAAAAACATAAGAAAAAAGTCATTACAAAAATGTAATGCATTTCATTTTGTCAAGAATAAGCACTAAAAAGAATAACCAACTGGTTATCAGATACATTGTGCATCACTCATTTAATTTGTATGCATCTTTATCTGCCCAAAAAAGATGGATATTTTGGACAGAGTTTTACTTAAGTAGGAGATTTTGTTTCCCAGGAGGGAAGGAGGGAGTTCAGTCAAAAAAAACAGGAGTCTCCTGCGTAAAGAGGGAGATATCACATGTATGGGGGGGAGGCAGAAAACAAACAAAGAACAACGAGAGGGGAAATGGGGGGGGCACAGATACACAGAACGAGGAAGAGCAGCCAAGCACCAGCACCACCACACAGAGAGTGTGACTCGCTCTAAGCAGAGCAGAAGTCAGCTGGATGAATTAAATAGGCTGAGGGGGAGGAACTCTTTCCCCACATAATACCAGGCAAGCCTTTCCATTATATTGTACGCCATTTGTGTTAGCCGTTCACCCTACATCCTGACAGTGCATTGTTATAACTTATGGTATCTGTAATATAACCCATGCTGTGCTATGTTATTGATGGACTGTGATCCCTTTAATGTATGTTTGTTCTCCTCAACCAACCGACATCAAACCTTTATAAATGAGCTTTAGCTCAAAGGTACTTTGTAATTCTGAAATGAAATAAATAAATAAGTAAAAATTATATATATATATATATTTATGCAATGTATGTTTTGGGATAAATGTCAGAATAAAATATAGTATCTCAGCCAGGTCATGGAGATATCAATGATATCTTCACATGTGAAGATATCACTGATATCTCCATGTTCCTATATGTCATTCTAATGAAAGTGAAAGTCTTTCACTTTCCATTCTGTGACTGTCTCTCTTTACGAGCAGGACTCTCACCCCCCAACACACATGCATCGCTTACATTTCCTTGATCCTCCCCATATCATAAAACATACAAATATTTAAAAAGCATATCTGGTTAATCCTGCTGCTCCTGCGTCTTTCTTTTATCCAGTTCCACCTGGAACATAACGAGACAAAACTGCCTTCCCAAGAAATGTAGCATCACCGAGCGCTATAAACATTGAAATGTAAGGCACTGTCAGACTTTTAGAAAAACAAAATTGGTACTGAAACACCAAGGAAAGTGTGCCTTTTTGTTAATTTTAGATTTATTTTCTCAAAAGAAGCTGCCAATAGTACTAAGTGGACATTGAGAGAGTCAGTAGCTTCAGAACACCAGAAGGAAGCGCGAGCGTCTGTTGCCATAGCAATACATGCTAGCGCTTCTGTCTGGTATTCTGAAGCTGCCAACTCTCTCAATGTCCTCTCAGTACTGTCGGCAGCTTCTTTTGAGAAAATAAACTAAAATTAACAAAAGGCACACTTTCCTTGGTGTTTCAGTACCGACACGCTTTTCTAAAAGTCTGACAGTGCCTTCATTTCAATGTTTATAGCGCCGTGATCGACATTTCTGGGGATAACTGTGGGTCACACTAGTTTCAGGTGGAAGTGGGTAAAACAAAATTTCACAATCAATCAGGTATGTTTCTAAACGTTGTTTGTTTAAAGATACAGACAGGATCAACCAAATGTGTGTGTTTTATTAAATACTGTAATCAGATTTTTTTTTTAAATATATGTAATTTGATGAGTTGTGTGCGTATGGGGGGGGGGGTCAACCACAATCCAGACAAGTTTTTTTGTTTTATCATAATTTCAAAGTGGCAGGCTCAAACATATACAGTATATATTTTTTTTTCAATAACATATGCCATGTGTTGGGAGAGATATGTACACCTGAGTTGCAACAACCATCGCCTCTATGTGAGTGATTGTATTGAGGGGCCATTTGTGGGTTGTGTTGAGTGAGACCCAAAACATACATAGTATAAACAGAACATGACATGGCCCGACTGAAGATATCATATTTATCTTCACGCGAGGCCAATGACATCATGATATCTCACCATGGCTTCGCACCGTGAGATATCATGATATCATTGGCCTCTCGTGAAGATAAATATGATATCTTCAGTCGGGCCATGTCATATCCCCTATATATACAGTATATATATATATATATATATATATGTTATTATTTCCAGTTTTGTACTATTATCTGTATTCACCTCCCCCAGGACACGACAGGAGATGAGATTTGTATTTTATATCTGTTTGTCTTCCTGGAATAAACTGGAAATCAAATTTGTATTTTGTGCCTACTTTTCTGCTCGGATTAGTGGGTGTGTCCTGTATACTGTACGTGCTCCTTTGCAGTTCAGTCAGTGGCTGACCATGCTGATGTGGGTGGGCTGTGCCAGTTGCCGGCTCCAGCTGGGTTGAGGGGGGTGGAGTGGTGGGTCACTGCCTATTGAGGTGGAGGGCCACCTGACTACCAGGACCAGGGATGTTAGAATTATTATATGGATTAGGGTTGGGGAGGGGATAGCCACTAGACTACCAGGGACAATGGGGGTTGGGGTTTTCTTTATTTTATCTGTGATTGGGCTGTGGAGGGGGGGTCACTAGACTACCAGGGACAATGGTAGCGGGGACTGTATTTTTGTAATACAGATTGGAGCGGGTGGGGACTGGCCCCGCGCACTTCACAGCAATGCAGGCATGCAGATGCGCCCATAATGGGCATGCACATGTCCCCATTGCACTGTGCATGCCTAATAAGCTCATCTGCATATTTGGGCTGAATATTGACCATGGGGGCTATGGAGCACACAGTACTCCTATGGATGGTAGTCAGCCCAGCACCCTGGTTGCACTGCACAGAACATGGTGACCCTCTGCTGTGCACTGCACATACAGGGTCTGATATTCAAAAAGATTGCACAGTCTGTTGGGATTGCACAATTGTTTGAATGTGGCACCAGAGCCGGCCGGCCCATTTTTTGTGTGGTGTACCATTTTGTGCATGTAGCAATCCGGCTCTGAATACGGGGGCAATAGGTTATTTAAAAGCCTTTTTTCTGCCTAATTTAATTTGATATTATGTAAATATGCTGTTTTAATGCCCTGTACAATGATTCCCTTAAATATGTTTATTGTTTCTCGGAAATCTTAAACAAATAGATATAACATTATTAAAAAAAGGTTGAATAAAACACACATGGGTTGGTGTTCTCACCTAATAGTTGAAATCACAGTAGTAAGTGTGGCAAACACCAACATAGAGGTGTCGATAGGGAGAAGGACAGGGGTAAATGGAGAAAGTGACAAAGGCAAGAAGGACAGGGATGGGGCAAAAAGGAGTAAGGCCATTGGGAAATGGAGGGTGATGAGTACCAATGCCCGTAGTCTGGACAACAAGCTCCCTGAGCTGGTGGCCTTGATGGAAGAGGGATGCCTGGATATCGTAGCAGTCACAGAAACATGGTACACAGAGAACCATGACTGGGATGTTAACATACCAGGATACAAAACCTACAGGAGAGACAGGCAGGGGAGAAGGGGGGGGGAGGAGTAGCTCTCTATGTAAAGGAAGGGATAAAAGCAACTGAACAAAAGAATAAACATAGAGGAGAGGAGACACTGTGGGTCACCTTGGAGACTGGAAAGGGCACCACAATCCGCACTGGGGTTGTGTACAGACCCCCATGTCAGGGGGAGGGAATGGACAAGGATATGATAGAAGGCATTCTTAGAATGGCAGAGAAAGGGGAGATACTGTTGATGGGAGACCTGAATATGCCAGATGTTAACTGGAGACATTTGCTGCAGCCACATCCAAGAACAGGGCCATTCTTGATGCCCTACAGGTGGCAGCCTCAGACAGCTAGTTTCGGAACCCACTCGTGAGGGAGCAATCTTAGACCTCGTACTCTCAAAATGGGGCAGTGACAGGATCTCAGATCTAGAAGTGGGTTGCCATCTGGGAACAAGTGACCATCAAACAGTGTGGTTCACATTAAACTCAGCTACAGAGTCAAGCCATACAAAAGTGAGGGTACTGGACTTTAGGAGGGCTGACTTTGGCAAGATGGGAGAGTGCCTCAGAAAAGCACTAGCAAACAGGCTAGAAGGAGGTGTGGAGCAACAATGGGGAATCATCAAACTGCCATCACAGAGGCAACAAGCCTTTGTGTGAAGCAAATAAACAAATCAAAACAGAAAAAAGCCACTATGGTTCTCAAAGAGGTGGCTGTGAAAGTCAGGAAGAAAAAGATAGCATTCCAGAAGTGTAAGGAAACGCAGAAGGAGCAGGACAGAGAGCTGTACCAGTTAAGGCAGAAGGAAGCAGGGAAGGAAGTCAGAATAGCAAAGGCCCAAACTGAGGAAAAGATAGCCAACTCAGTTAAGAAGGGGGATAAAACCTTTCATAGGTACATCAGCAAGCATAGAAAGACAAAGGGAGGGATAGTGAGGCTGAATAGAATGAATGGTGGGTGGGCAGAGGGGGACAGTGAAAAAGCAGGGATATTGAACGAATATTTCTGCTCAGTATTCACAAAAGAGGAGGGGGAAGTGCCTAATCCAATTAACATAAGCACTCTTGATAGGGGGGTTGATCCCAGTCCTTTCACAGAAGAAAGGGCTCTGCAAGAACTCCTAAAACTGAAGGTGGACAAAGCAATGGGTCCTGATGGAATTCACCCCAGAATTCTAAAAGAATTAAGGGAGGAACTAGTGAAACCACTGGCTACTCTTTTTAATAAATCATGGGAGGATGGTGTGGTACCCGAGGACTGGAGGAAGGTGGATGTGATTCCCCTTCACAAAAGTGGGAGCAAGACAGAGGCATGAAACTACAGACCTGTCAGTCTGACCTCTGTGGTAGGGAAAGTGATGGAGTTACTTCTCAAGGAAAGAATAGTTGAGTACCTAGAGGCCAGTGGGGCACAGGACCCAAGGCAGCATAGGTTCACAGCGGGAAGGTCATGTCAGACGAATCTAATAGATTTCTTTGACTGGGTGACCAAAGTAGTAGACCAGGGAGAGGCTGTGGACATGGCCTACCTAGACTTTAGCAAGGCATTTGACACAGTCCCACACAAAAGATTAATAGTCAAATTAACCAGCCTGGGAGTGGGTCCCAGGGTGGTAGCCTCATGTAAAACATTGGCTGCACAACAGGACACAGAGGTAATTGTAAATGGAGTCCACTCTGAAGAAAGAGGGGTTACTAGTGGGGTACCAGAGGTTCAGTATTGGGTCCAGTCCTTTTAATGTCTTCATCAGTGACATTGCAGAGGACTGGAAGGAAAAGTATGCCTTTTGCAGCTGACACAAAGATCTGCAACAGGGTTGATACACAAGGAGGCATGGAAAGGATGAGAGGGACTTGGCAAGGTTAGAGGAATGGTCAGAAGTATGGCAGCTAGGATTCAATGCAAAGAAGTGCAAAATAATGCACCTGGGAAATAAGAACCCAAGGGAAGAATACACAATGGGGGGGAGGTAGTAACAACAACAAAAAAATGAAAGGGACCTGGGGGTAATTGTAAAGAACAAGCCTTATATATCAGACCACAATTTTTTTTTCTTTATTTTATTTTATTTTTTAAAAGTCTGTTGCAACAGCTCCCGATGTTTGCTTTTCTTTTTCTTCCTCTAACTGTTCCTATTCCTGCATATAGGGTGGCCACCTATATGATCTCTCTGCACCTCTCAGTTCTCATTTCTTTCTTTGTGACTCTGATACATTGGGTTTGAACCCCCGAGGATATGCAAAATTAGTAGCGGTTCAAAGGAAAATACAATAAGAGAAGATAAATTCTCTCCGTGGGTCATTCTCAGAAATTCTAGTCAGTGTTCATTTAAAGAACCCACCTTAATTTTGATGTCTATTTTTTTTCAAGTAAAAGATATTGATAAGAAAATACCCCCCCCTTCGGATGCCTCTCGCTACTTCCCATGTTAGTGGGTTCCTATGTTTAAAATATAAATATAATGCAGAGTATTTTACAGTCGGTATCGGTACCTGTGGTAGCCGCTAAACATAAGGAAAGCCGAGTAGTAAAACAAAGCCACCTCCCGAGATTGCATTTTTTTTCGGTTTAATGACCCTCGGTGCTGCGGCTTCTACTCGTAGGTTTAAGTGTCTATAAACATACAAGAAAGTCACACACTATTGTACAGTATCACACACAGTCTGCAAGATATTCTGGCTTGTACATAATAAATGCGCCTAATATTCTGGTGTAAAAAATAATTGTTTTGACTGTAAAAGCGCATAGGAAGAACTAGAAGCATTCCCAATTAACGGTCCATTCATTGTTTTTACCAATATTTATTTTGACCTAATGGAAGAACTACATCTCAAACAAATAAAAATTGTCATTTTGGAGCCAGTTCAATTTAAAATAAAGCAGTATTGCCACTACACTCATTGCACGACCGTGCGTACGCTAGCGCTAGTTTTGAATTTCCTCACGAATGTGTGCACGATCCTGAAAGTATTTTCTTCCGTAAATTTTTCTGCAAAAAGGTTTCTCTTCTGAAAAGAATTTTGTTACAGTCTACATACCTCCCGAAGGCACTCTAGTGCGTTTGCAGTCAGTTTTAAGTTATTGTAGAAAACGAGGGATTTGCTGGCTTATCCGTATATTGGGATGTGTCCTGCTTCTTCTACAGCCTCTATCTAGGGGCTGGCCAGCCATATTCTGAGTGTTTTTATGTTGTTTTCAGAAGGGGAGGTGCTTCCTAAGATTTGGTACAATATTAAAACCCAGAATCCTTAAGAAAATAATGTTTAAAAAGGTATAAAGGTTATTTCATACATTTAAAGGTGTAGTATTGTTCTCAATGTAGTAAAATGTGTTGTAAATAGTAAATTATACTTTGATATGAGACACAAAGGTGGGGCTTGATAGTCACCTGACCCCTGCCCTGTATATATTCAGATAATCTAAATTAGTGAGTCAGATAGTCTGAGAGGTTCAGACCAGTGCTGACCTCCAAGAGTGAAGTACACTAGCTTATTCTAGTGCTGTCAAAAGACAAAGTGTTTTTGATTTAATTTGTTGCCTCATTTTCTTTTCGCTGAAAGTTCAGCTTTGTAAAATCAACTTTGTTAATAAATTGATTTCTGGATTATCTGCAAACTTGATCAAGCATCCTCCTTGCTATCCCACACCTCACACGTGGTGGCAGTGGTGGGATTCGAAGGATACTGTTATATGTATCTAAGGAGGTCGTGATTACGAGGATGTCCCAGGAGGTTCCTGTTGGTGTGTTGACCAGAACCATGGTGGAGAAGTCAGGGCTACCTTTACTGACCGGATTCCCTGATGTTAAACGTAAGCTGGTGAAACCGAAAGAAGATGGTGATGTTTTGGATGGGGAGCAAGAAGAGCTGGAGAAAGGACCCCCTACTGGTGACTCACAGGACCTGCTGCAATGGCTGTGTATGCAACAGATAGCCATGGAGAAACAATGAGATAGAGAAATGCAAAGAAATGAGGCAAGGAGGGCCGACACCTTGAGGGCCATTCAGCACTTGGTGTCAGTAGGCCTCCCCACCAGCAGGGATACCCCTAAGGACATAAAACTGACTAAGTTGAGTGAAACGGATGACATAGAAACATATTTAACTACGTTTGAGAATAGCAGCACGGGCCTGTCAGTGGCCTAGGACCAGTGGGTAATTCGCCTTGCCTCATCACTCCAACGGGAAATCCCAACTGGCCTATGGCGGGGTAGAGAGTGCCATGAGTGACAATTATGATACTGTCAAAGAAGCAATATTAAAAAGATATGATATCTGTCTAGAGACCTATAGACAGAGATTTCGAGCCCTAAGATTTCAACTTTCAGATACCCCACAAGAAGCATTTACCAGGCTTAATGACTTATGTACTAAGTGGCTACAACCTGCCACTAACACAAAAGAACAGATGTTGGAAGCTGTTGTTTTGGAGCAATTTATATGGATTTTGCCTCAAGATGTCCAGATGTGGGTATGGGAACACCGCCCAGAGACAGCCAAGAAGGCAGTACAATTGGCAGAAGACTATCTAACTGCCCGGCCTAATCGACCTAAAAGTCACTCGGGAAGTAATGCACCACATCCTACGGTAAGAACTTCTTCGATTACTACACACATACCTAGCAGACCTATTAAAACTGTAAGTGCTCCTAAAACCCCCCTCAATGAAGTGATATGTCATTACTGTGAAGGCAAAGGACATATCGCAAGGTTTTGTCCAAAAAAGAAAACCGGTCCAACACATCTAGCCTTAGCCAATTGGGGGCAGTACTTCATGCCTGTTAAAGTGAATGGTAAGGAAATGATTGGACTACTAGACTCTGGTAGTAGACAGACATTAGTTAAAGCTTGTATGATATCTACAGTTCCTGGAACCACACGAACTGAAGTAACCTGTATACATGGGGATACACATATGTATCCTGTACAACAAGTAGAGATACAGGTGCAGTCAAACACCCGAAACATGGAAGTTGGAGTGGTTACACAATTGCCAGTATCAGTTATATTGGGACATGACCACCCAGATTTTCCTCAGTTACTTGCCAGTGCTAATAATATAGATGCAATGACTACCAGAGCACAAGGAAAAAAAAACACTGAACTCCAACGCTCCTTCCCATTTGAGGATGGTCTATTCGAGCTTCCAGGGAAGACAAGGAAAACAAAAAGTCAAAAAAGACAAGAAAAACAGGTGTGGCAACACTTACAGAAAGAATCTACAAATACTATTGACTTTAAAGATATAGGTTTGCAAACTAATTTCAAGGTATCACACATGCAGGATGAGTCTTTAAAACCCTATTTTTGTCAAGTGGGTAATGAACAAAATCCTAACCAGAAGTTTGTAATTGAGAAGGGTTTACTGTATAGGAAATGCTTGAATATGAAAACCGGAGAAACCATTTTACAATTACTGGTACCCACTGCTTTTAGAGAACAATTACTGACACTTGCACATAACATACCTATAGCCGGCCACCAGGGGAAAGAGCGTACATTGCAGAAATTGCTGTACAGATTCTTTTGGCCAGGTATGCACAATCAGGTGACAGAATATTGTAGGTCATGTGCACAATGTCAAAAGGTAAGACCTGTACTTAGGAAAGATAAAGTACCACTACGGCCTTTGCCTTTAGTGGATACCCCATTCACTCGAATTGCAATGGACATAGTGGGTCCTTTGCCTAAAAGTGCCAGAGGAAACCATTTTATCTTAGTCATTTGTAACTATTTTTCAAAATACCCTGAGGCAATACCTATGCGGACAGTTAGAAGCAGAGAAAGTATCTGATGAATTGGTTAAAGTATTCTCTAGAATGGGTATACCCAAAGAAATATTAACTGATAGAGGTAGCAATTTTTGTTCTCAACTTTTGCAGCATCTTTATCAGGCTTTGGGAGTACATTCTATCTTTACGTCCCCATATCAACCCCAATCTGATGGTTTGGTAGAATGTTTTAATAAAACTCTGAAACATATGTTAAAAAAGTTTATTTCTGATGAAGGTAAATATTGGGATAAGTACCTCCCATACTCTAATGTTTGCCTATCAGTGAAGTTCCCAAGCCTCAATGGATTTTCTCCTTTGAGCTTCTTTTGGGAAGAATCAAGGGAGTACTAGATATAATTAAAGAAAATTGGGAAGGGTCTAAAGCAGATACAATTCCAGTTTCCACATTGGAATATGTCTCTGCATTATACTAACGATTAACAAAATATGCTAGAGTGGCTCAACAGGTTAATGAAGAACATCAATTAACCCAGAAACAGTATTATGATCAGGGAGTGGGGACTAAAACATTTCAACCAGGCGACAGGGTCTTATTGTTATTACCTTGTACAGAGAATAAACTACTAATGAAGTAGCAAGGGCCCTATAGTGTTCATAGAGAAGTAGGTCCGGTGAATTATGAAATCATTTGTCCTGAAAAAAAACAATTGAAAATTTATCATGCGAATCTATTGAAATTATGGCATGAAAGAAATACCCCAACCCTTTTTGTATACCCTGAAATAACTAAAATCGAGTTGGACCTCACCTATGATTGCTTGGAAAGTCAGGACAATAGCAAGGATATATTTGTCAATGACAACCTGAATGCTGAACAAAAACAAGACATAAAGAAATTAATACATACTTTTCAAGATACATTTACAACAACCCCTGGGATAGTGGATGGGATTGAACATCATATCAATCAATCAATCAAATCTTTATTTATTCAGGCGAACATCATTGAGCACAGCTCATTTGCAAGATGGACCTGATAAGGTCAAGGTTCAATAATTGGTACATGTATAGGAAGATTTAAAACACGTATATACTTATATACAGTAATCAAGTTCAATAATTGGTATATGTACATGAATAATTAAAACACTTATATACAGAAATCAAGAACAGAAACTGTTTAAACATAACAGGATATGGTAGGAACATATGAGATGCACTCTAGGTAAACCAGTATATACATATCAACATTGGCAGTAAACATGGCATACATTCAATGATATACGAAGATTCCAAAGATCCAAGGGAAGTCAATGTGGACAAAGAGAAATAGTGATTGGATGACTGAAAGAGGTGGTCATAGACTGAGACAAGTGACATGGTAGGAAGGGGTACGCATGACTAGAGCAGGGGCTGGTGCTATAGAAGTAACCGATACTAAACCCATCAGACATAAACCATACAGGATAGCCAAAAGTCTAAAAGAGGAGGTAATTAAGGAGTTATTAAAAATGTAGCAACTGGTGGTCATTATTCCTTCTAAAAGCCCATGGAGCTTCCCTATGGTTGTTGTAAATAAAAAAGAAGGAGGAGTAAGAGTGTGTCTGGATTTCCATAAATTGAATAATATATCTAGATTCGATGGGTACCCCATGCCCAGAATCGATGATATTATAGACAGGTTAGGCAATGCCCAATATATCAATACATTGGATCTTTCCAAGGGATACTGGCAAATACCCCTTGATGCTGAATCCCAGGATAAGACAGCATTCAATACCCCAGTTGGGTTATTTCAATTCACCAAGATGGCATTTGGGCTACACGGAGCCCCAGCAACGTTTCAGAGATGTATGGACCAATTATTACAGCCACATACAGAGTACCGCGCAGCATATTTAGACGATGTCATCATTTTTAGTACATCCTGGGAAAAACATGTAAAACATTTACAAAATGTTTTGTCAGTCATAGCTAATGCAGGGCTGACTATAAACCCGAGTAAGTGTTCAATAGGCATGCAGGAGACTAGATATCTAGGTTTTATAGTTGGACAAGGGGAGGTAAAACCTGAAATAGACAAAATTGAGGCGATTGCTAAAAGTCCACAGCCACAGACAAAGAAGCAAGTCAGGTCATTTTTAGGACTAGCTAGTTATTATCATCGTTTTATAGCCAATTTTGCAGATATTGCTAGTCCTTTGATAGACCTGACTAAAAAGAATAGACCCGGAAAGGTCCATTGGAATGAACAATGTGAAAAAGCCTTTAGCACACTAAAGGCCTAACTTTGTTCATATCCAATATTATACAGTCCTAATTTTCAGAAATCATTCATAGTGCACACTGATGCCTCTAATAATGGAATTGGGGCTGTCCTCTCACAAATGAATGGAGAAGAAGAACACCCAATTATATTTATTAGTAGGAAATTGCATCTCAGAGAAACCAAATATTCAACGATATAGAAAGAATGTTTAGCTATTCGTTGGGCAATAAATGCCTTAAATTCTATTTATGGGGTAGAACATTCCTGATTTTAACGGACCATAACCCCTTATGTTGGCTAAACACGATGAAGGATAAAAATCCTCGCATTATGCGGTGGTATTTAGTTCTTCAACCATATAAATTTGAGATCCAACATAGATCAGGGAAAAGGCATGCTAATGCTGATTATTTGTCCCATTATGGAGCGGAAAATAATACTGTATCAGACTCCGGAGTAAATGAAATTAATGTATAATATTCCTTTCTGATTTGGAATAAGGAGTAACTGTTTGCTTTTGGGACCCCGGAGTGGAGCTTTGGGAGTGGGTGGGCTAAAGCTCCATCTCCTAAGGGAGATCTGGCATGTTTATCAGTTATATGAAACCAATGACAGATAAGTGATAAAATATTGGTTTCCTCTTAAAAGGGGAGGAATGTAAAGAACAAGCCTTATATATCAGACCACAATTTTTTTTTCTTTATTTTATTTTATTTTTTAAAAGTCTGTTGTAACAGCTCCCTATGTTTGCTTTTCTTTTTCTTCCTCTAACTGTTCCTATTCCTGCATATAGGGTGGCCACCTATATGATCTCTCTGCACCTCTCAGTTCTCATTTCTTTCTTTGTGACTCTGATACATTGGGTTTGAATCCCCCAAGGATATGCAAATTAGTAGCGGTTCAAAGGAAAATACAATAAGAGAAGATAAATTCTCTCCGTGGGTCATTCTCAGAAATTCTAGTCAGTGTTCATTTAAAGAACCCACCTTTAATTTTGATGTTTATTTTTTTTTCAAGTAAAAGATATTGATAAGAAAATAACCCCCCTTCGGATGCCTCTCGCTACTTCCCTTGTTAGTGGGTTCCTACGTTTAAAATATAAATATAATGCAGAGTATTTTACAGTCGGTATCGGTACCTGTGGTAGCCACTAAACATAAGGAAAGCCGTGTAGTAAAACAAAGCCACCTCCCGAGATCGCATTTTTTTTTGGTTTAATGCCCCTCGGTGCTGCGGCTTCTACTCGTAGGTTTAAGTGTCTATAAACATACAAGAAAGTCACACACTATTGTACAGTATCACACACAGTCTGCAAGATATTCTGGCTTGTACATAATAAATGCGCTTAATATTCTGGTGTAAAGAATAATTGTTTTGACTGTAAAAGCGCATAGGAAGAACTAGAAGCATTCCCAATTAACGGTCCATTCATTTTTTTACCAATATTTATTTTGACCTAATAGAAGAACTACATCTCAAACAAATAAAATTGTCATTTTGGAGCCAGTTCAATTTAAAATAAAGCAGTATTGCCCTACACTCATTGCACGACCCATTAAATACGCTAAGCGCTAGTTTTAGATTTCATACGAATATGCGCGATCCTGAAAGTATTTTTCTTCCATAGATTTTTCTGCAAAAAGGTTTCTCTTCTGAAAAGAATTTTGCTACAATCTACATACCTTCCGAAGGCACTCTAGTGCGTTTGCAGTCAGTTTTAAGGTATTGTAGAAAACGAGGGATTTGCTGGCTTATCCATATATTGGGATGTGTCCTGCTTCTTCTACAGCCTCTATCTAGGAGCTGGCCGGCCATATTCTGAGTGTTTTTATGTTGTTTTCAGAAGGGGAGGTGCTTCCTAAGATTTGGTACAATATTAAAACCCAGAATCCTTAAGAAAATAATGTTTAAAAAGGTATAAAGGTTATTTCATACATTTAAAGGTGTAGTACTGTTCTCAATGTAGTAAAATGTGTTGTAAATAGTAAATTATACTTTGATATGAGACACAGGGATGGAGCTTGATAGTCACCTGACCCTTGCCCTGTATATATTCAAAGAATCTAACTTAGTGAGTCAGATAGTCTGAGAGGTTCAGACCAGTGCTGACCTCCAAGAGCGCAGTACACTAGCTTATTCTAGTGCTGTCGAAAGACAAAGTTTTTTTGATTTAATTTGTTGCCTCATTTTCTTTTCGCTGAAAGTTCAGCTTTGTAAAATCAACTTTGTTAATAAATTGATTTCTGAATTATCTGTAAACTTGATCAAGCATCCTCCTTGCTATCCCACACCTCACAGTAATCATATCAGATGACCTTAAGGTTAGCAAGCAATGTGAGAAGGCAGTAGGGAGGGCTGGGGGTATACTGGGATGCATAGAGAGGCATCAGCAGCAGAAAACTGGAAGTTGTTATCCCTCTGTACAGACAGTTGGTGAGACCCCATCTGGAGTACTGCGTCCAGTTCTGGAGACCCCATCTCCGCAAGGACATAGACAGGATAGAGGCAGTCCAGAGGAGGGCAACTAAAATGGTGCAGGGTCTGCAAGAGAAGCCGTATGAGGAGAGACTAAAGGAGCTTAATATGTATACCCTTGAGGAAAGAAGGGAGAGAGGGGACATGATAGAAACTTTTAAGTACCTCAGTGGAATCCACAAAGTCCAAAAGGTAACATCTTTCAGAAAAGAGACATGCAAGAACAAGGGACACAATTTAAAGATAGAAGAGGCGGTTCAGGGGCAATGTGAGGAAGTATTATTTCACAGAGAGGGTAGCGGATGCATGGAACAGCCTTCCTGAGGAGGTTGTGAGGTCTAAAACTGTGGGAGAATTCAAGAATGCATGGGACAGACATAAGGCAATTATTGTGGGGGGTGGGAAGAAATAGGCTGTTGGTTAACTAGGATCTGTGGCCTATCCTATAGGTAGGGAAATGGGAAAACTAGAAGGGCCAAGCGGTCCTTATCTGCCGTCAAAGTCTATATTTCTATGTTTCTAAAACTGTTACCTCTTGAGTTAAAAAAGTGACCTCAAATAAGCAATAAGCTCCACAGGTTACTATTTTCCCAGCATAACCCTCAACTCCAGTATAGATAGATAGATAGATAGATAGATAGATAGATAGATAGATAGATAGATAGATATAAGAAAAATGTCATATCACAATCAGTAAATATTAAAAAAAATATAACTGCATATTTTAAATATGCATACATAAGTATACTTACATTAAGTTGGAATTGAAAGGCTTTCATTGTGTTAAATTGGGAATTAGAGAAAATACTAGACTTTACTACTTCAATTACCCAGGATTAGACTGCAAACTTTTCGGGCTGGGAATTAATAAAGATATAAGCTTCTGATGTAAGATCTATGATGGGGAAACCATTGCATCTCACAGTTTTGTGCAGCAAATTCCAAACAGGGTTTGCACCCGGGCAATATTCAGAGGAGGGGTGCTATGCAAATGAAGGTGCAGGGACCCGAATATTGGTGCAGTCCAATATACAGAGTATGTGTACCTCACAAGGCCATTTTGCATGGTCCCCTTGTGAGGTGCACATATGGTGATTGAAACCTTGATTTACACCCACACATCCCTAACAGTTGGTGGAGGAAGTGCGGTGTCCCTCCTGACCTCCAATGCAGTAGTCCCTAGTACTAGTGGTCCTTTCCCACTGATCACCAGACCAAGGTCAAAAAGAAAGATTCCCTGGTGCTAGTGGTCCCCCCCCCCACTGATTGCCATCCCGATGTAAAAATGAAATATTCCCTGGTGTCCAGTGATCACTGGTCCAATGTAAAAATGAAACATTCCCTGGTGTTCAGTGGTACCTCCCCCCATTTCTACCCATGCCTGATGTTCCTATAAGTATCCCTGGTGTCCAGTGATCTCACCCACCATACTGATCCCCTTTATATTAAAATAGCACCATTCTCTGGCGTCTAGCAGACCCCCCTCCTTATCCCCAATCCCCTGTAAAATAGAGATACACCATTCCCTGGTGTCTAGCGTACCCACCACCCCAGCAGGTAATGCTCCACCACTCTGCTTTCCCAGTGACTGGCACAGCCCTCCACTCTCCACCACGGCTGGCCACCAGCTGAACTTTCAATGAGTGCAAACTGTACAATAAGCTGTTACAGTACATGCTCATTGACAGCTCAGTCAGCAGCCAGCTGTGATGAAGAATGGAGAGCTGCGCCAGATGCCAGCTGAGAATCAGGATGGGAAACAGGGCGGTGGAGCACTACCTGCGGATGAGGGGGTGGGGGGGTCTGCTATGCACTGGGGAATGGTGTATGTCTATTTTACAGGGGATCAGGGTTAGGGGGCCAATAGACACCAGAGAATGGTTGCATTTTAATATACAGGGGATTGGGATGGGAGGTGGGACCACTGGACACCAGGGAATACTTACAGTAACATTGGGCATGGGTGCGGGTGGGAGGAGGGACCACTGGACACCAGAGAATGTTTCTTTTTGACATTGGGCTGGTGATTGGTGGGGAAGGATCACTAGCACAAGAGATAGTTCTCTGGGACCAGGCAAGTGAGGGGCGGTGCTGTGCTAAATTGCCAGGATACACATACAAATGAGCCCATAATGGTCAGGCAAATGGCCTCTTAGTGCCATGCATACCCAATGAGATCATTTAAATGGATCCATTAGAATACTGGAAATTTAGCATGGGCACAAGCCATTGTGGCACCCTATTTTGGGGGCCATGTCTGTCCAGCGCTAAGTGACTTAACAGTGGGCCGACATTGCCATATATTCATTCGAATAGCATCAGTGTGCTGTTCCACTGAATATAGCATTTTTGGACACCCTGGTCACCACAAGGTGCAGCGCTAATATTTGCGCTATGCTTTGTGCCTTTTTGAATATTGAGCTCAAGGTGTCACATTACTGAAGTTCTTTCAGGTTAAAAAGCATCACACCAGCTAGACAGGATATTTTTGAGGGTGATGATGTTGCTTTTGATTCTGAAATTGTCAACAGTAATGCATGCTGGGCCTGATATTCAAAACTTTGCCCTGGGGCTAAATTAGCACTGCCAGGTGTGCTAAATTAGCCTGAACCCAATAGCCCACTATATTGAAGAGGGATAGCCCCGGTGCTAAACCTGCTGAATATAGCGTGCTAAGGAAGCCAGGTAAACTGGGGTGGGAGTGCAGTGCAGAAATAGCCCAGGAAATAAGACAGCTCTGAATATAGCAACCAGAAAGTGCAAACCACAACAACAGCTCAGTGCACAGCGATGTGAAGGAAGGTGAAGGTGAACTATGTGGCCAATGTGTGTGCTAGCAAAGGAGTGGATTCATTAAAGCTGCAAGCACCAGTGCACATGATATTCTGCAGAAATGTACCATTTTCCAAAATGTTTGCGTGGCGCAGACGCATTTGTGCCGGTTCTGGGCAGGTTTTGCACAGAGCTAAGCCATTTGCCTGGTGCTATCATGTTTGCCCAGGGCAAACATTTGCCATATTCAAAAGTCACATGCAAATGAGCCTACCTAGGCAGTCTGTGGGCAAACATCCAGATTAGCATCTCATTATGTTCTAATTTGCTTGCAGTTTGCCCAGCGGTATTGCAGGGTCCCACAGCTACACCTGTAGGTCAGTCTGGAAGTACAGGGGCTAGCTGGGTCTGCCCACTGCTGCACTTGCAGGTCAGTCTGGAAGTGCATGGTGGTAGCTGCAGGCTACATTTGTACAGAACTGCATAGAATATTGTGCCCCAGGGGACAACACAGCACAGGCACAGGTGGTGCTGCTGCATGCAATTGTCAAACTGTAGTTCTTTATATAGTCCACAGCAGACACTACAGTAACATGGGGGCCAGTAGTGTGAGGGACACAGCAATGCCTATGGTGTGTAGGGCATCAATGACTGCTGCATGTTACACAGTGACAGGCCCATCTTGCAGGTGTATACTGACAGTGGACATTACTGTTATGCTGTTGTGTGACCCACAGACACTGCACCACTGGCATGGGATACTCACAGTGACATATACATGGCTGTCTGTCTGTGCTGAAGTGTCTGTACAGATGTGCGGTAAGTGGCTGGGGGGACACATACCATCAGACAGGCACACTGGTGTTGAGGTGTTCCCAACACTGGACCATTTGCACTGCATGGCTTGTCCCAGCCTTGTGGCAGCACCCAGTATGTGGTGCAGACTGGCCACCTGTACACCCTCCCCTCAACACCCTCCATGCCCACAGTGCTGCATGTGTGTGCTGAATTCTGTTGGTGTTCACCAAAGGGTGGTCTGCAGGTGTGTGCTGTATGGATACACTGCCATGGTGCCCACTGGGTGCTGGGTCACCACTTACTGCCTGGCATGGCTGGGACCAGTGGCAGATGATGGCATCATAGGAGGTGCCATCTGTGTGCAGCATGTTACTTCCATGTCTGGTTTCTTTCTATGTTTAATATTTACTGGTTAGGGTCATGCAAAGCTGTGTAAAAGTCATGCAAAAGTCATACAAAGCCACAAAGTCATGCAAAGTTGGTTTGCCCAGAGTTAAGACTACATTCTCTTGGGCAGTAATTAGCACCATGCAAAGTGTCAAGCTAAGTCACGCTAAAACAATTTGCGCTGCACTAATGTGCTGAATATAGCATGCACCTGTATTCATGTACATGTCCCCTCAATTTGGCCCTTGCATACATTATAGTTTTGCCCAGCACTAATGCAGTTTGCTCGCACTATTTGACCTTTTGAATATACTGTAGAGGCCCCACGCAAAGCTGGTGCTAACCCTGCATAAACGATTTGTGCCCAGTGCAAAGTTTTGAATATCTGGCCCCCTGTGTTTAATCCTCAGAGTGAACTGGGAAAGTTCTCTGCATGTATTTTTGACCATCAATAAAGGAACTATATTTTTAATATTTTTATAAACCCTACAAACCTTTTAGTGAATTGGAAGCCTTTGCTTCTAAAGGTTCCAGTATACAGTAGTAACCATCAATGATTGCATTGCTCTGTCGCGCAGTGCATTAGGATAGACTCTGGTATTGAGACCCCAGTGACCCATGTCATGGGTTTGGTCCATTGTTTCTGTGTAGCCATCGAACCGTAACATGGGCATGTTGGTTCACTTGCATTATGGGGAGCAACAGTAAAATCTATTTTAAAGGCTACCACTGCATGTTATTTTGCTGAGATTCTCTCAAAGTTCTGATGCTGTGAACTCAATTGGAAATTGATATATCCCATTTTCTTCCTCAGAGATGTGTGCTTATTTTTATATAACATAACCACTACGATTTTCAACTAAAGCTCTATGTGAAAAGAAAATCCTTTACTGTGATTTGTGTTTTGTTTCTATGTACAATTGTTGTGTTTCTTATGGTTATAGACAGCAATCTCAGCTTCCCCACATTATGAGGGAAGCCCTTTATTTTACCACTCAGAAGTCATCTGTCCTATCTTCTACACCAAGAATATAATTCAAAAATTTACTTTAATCTATGTTGCTCTATTAACATCACATCTTGAAAATAAAAATAAACATCTACAGTTTTCTGTGCTTCTGTCCCTAGGTATTAATAAGTCCAGCATTTTGATGCATATTATTGTATTTTGTGGGAAAGTGACCTACATTGAGGTGATGAAGCAATAATACACAAGAGGTTATGGGTTGTTGTAGGTTTTACCCATGCATGGTGTGAAGTGTCGTGAGGCTGCAGGCTGAGTGACTTTAACCACATGAGAAGTGGATAAAGTCCACAACATTTCACACCCTGGAGTGCATTATTGGAATTATACAATTGTCATATTAGTAAAATAAAGGTAAAACATACTAAAAAGCTATGTGCTGTATTTAGTCTTTTTAAAAATATTTTTAAAGAAACACCCATCCACTCATTAAGTAATTTATTGTTGCTGAGGGTACAGCATGATGTGAGCACAGCTGGGAGAGAGTGACGAGAGCCTGGTTGGAGTGCTTGCCTGGCCTAAACATAAAAGTTTATGCAGGAGACTGTTTTTTGTAGAAGAACTGTTTGTTGTGACTGTTTTCCAAAATGTGCTGCGGTGGTGTGTGTAATTGGGCAGCAGCTTTTGTGATCAGGTAGCAGTTCGTGCAAACAGATGAAGGGCAGTGTTTTTGGTGGATTTTCTGCCGAGTTCTTCCTTTTCAGGCTGCAATTCAAAATCATAGGTAAACTGTCTTCAGGTATATTTTGAATGTGCTATATGCTCTCTTATTTTGATATCAGCTGGGTTGTTAGAACAGTCAAGAGACAGGGAGAGCACTGAAAGAGAAAACTGAGAATACCTAGCCAAAAGTTCAGGTGCAAATGAGGCAGGTGGATGGCTAGGGAGAGAGAATCATTATTAGACATGTCACTGGCAAGGTGAGAGAGCTGCAAGTGAGGTGGTCTGGTTCCAGAAAACAGCACTGTTTATAATGGAATGGTGCACAGTTCTTGAATATATTTAAATGTTTACTGGATTGGGTCAAGTAGAAAATGCTTGGGGGTGTTAAGTGTTGGGAAAATACAGTATGGCAGCTGAAAAGTTTCCAACTGGTGGTGTACTGACAGCATGTGCAGTGTCTGACTGGCACTTTTTGTGTGGATTGTCCTGGAATTTACCCATGGCTAAAAGTGCCAGTCAGTCGATCAGAATGTGTGATTCTGGGACCACATTGTATAATAAATGTTTTAGTCTTCTCTTTTTAGCACCAGAACAACTAGGTTTTATTCTGCAGTTCTTTTTTACCCAAACAATTCAGATAAGACTCCAAACCTTAGAGGCTCAGTAACTACATAGGCATACTGTACTATTTTCTTATCTTGAAACACATTCCTTCTGTTGCAATGAGAGTATAGTCCTGGAGCATCTGCCCTTCCCATTGATATGGGAACATTATCTTCAATGCATCAATGAGCAAAATTTAAGAGAGAGTATCAGAATGCAAGTTTTATTAAAAGCTACATTCTATGTTGGTTCTTGAACCGGAGGCAACACTTTTGTGAAAAGTACCATAAAGTTAACGGTGGCATGAGAAAAACTGGTGGCAGTCACTGAGATTATACTTTAAAACTACTTAATATTGCACTAACATTCTTTCATTTGTCAGAGCCTTAGACTGATTAGTGCAAGTTAATGTTTGTGCTCTTACTGTCAGATTTCAGCAATTACAGCACTAAACTGTATCCTGGAGAGATTGCATGACTTGAAAGCAGGCAGCCACACCATGAAGTACCATTTCCCAGACAGAGTAAAGAGAAGGGAGTGAAGGGGCTATCTGGCTACTTAAATCATGCAGAAGTAGTTGGTGGCATCAATTGGGATTCAGTATGTATCAGGAGATGGATTAAGTGGCCATGAGCAGCTCTCCTCTCATGGGTGGGACCAGTCATGACCTGGCAAGGCTGCCTTTGGGTGGAGGCCCAAGGGCAGTGCATATGGGAATGGCTAGAACAGGAAGGGTGCCACGCATTGCTGCACATGCATGCCTCTCTGCACGCTTGAGCAACCGCTGCAAGGGATGGGGAGAAAAGTGAAAAACTGGAGCTGGCAGGCTCCATGATGGCCCTGTAGCTCTCACGCCACCCCTCCTGGAGTCTAGATGTTGGTCTCGGGAGGGAGTCAACGCCCTTTGCCCTGTCATGGGGGACAACTCATGTGGGACCTACCGGGTGGGTCAGATGCGGGAGTTGGGGACCAGAGAATGAGCCCCTCTGAGGGAGGGGCTTGAGCTGCATACCAGCCCCACTGGAATGGGAGAAAAGCCTTGACTTGAAAACAAACGTTATGAGTAATTCACACCAAACCAGTCTCAATAGATAGTGAAACAGTTTGGGACCATAAGCAGGTGTGTCTGCAGTGCTGTCCTGGAGTCTGCATGGCACTGTGGTAAGCAGTCATAGATGAGCCACATCTCATTCATAGTCTTGGGTTTCTTCAACCGCTCCTTGTACCGGTGTTGGGGTGGGGAGGTGGGGAGGTAACCAAAACATCAGACTGCTTGGAAGAGCGATTCTTTGGTACATCTGCTAACAAAGGTTAAGACTCCAATATAGGATCCATAGCAAGAACTTTTCACTGTAAAATTATTTTCACAGAAAGTTCCCTACCTGAAAATAGGGCTGTGTGAAAATAAAATTCTACCAGTGGAACTTCCACAAAAGTTGGAATTTCACTTACATGAAATTTCAGAATGCACTTTGGCAAATTTCATAGAATTCTGACTTAAAACAGTGGAGTGAATATTTGAATTGTGGATTAATATATTAAACTGCAGAAAGAAATTCTGCACAGCTGATCCCTCTCAGTGATCAGTTCTGCAAAATTTCATTCCTCAGTTAAGTACAATAATTTGCAATCCATACTGAACTGCAAAATGAATGTATGAATTGTGGATTAATGTATTAAACTGTGGAAAGAAATTCCCTATAACAGATTACTGAACTGTGGAATAGTTACATGTATTGCAGCTTAATGTATCTAACTTCTCAGAACTGTCATTCCACAGTTCATGTGTATTATTTTGCAATCCAACCAGAACATTTCACAGAACAGGGCAAACATTCACCACACACATTCATAAGATTTAGATTTTGCAAAACTCAGAATTTTGGACAATTTTGCAAATTTTGCAAAATTTTGCAAAAATCTCTGAATTCAGAATTTGCAGTTTTCTGCCAGCACTACCCACACATATAGTGAAAATATTTTTACAATGAAAATATTAAGTTCTACAGTAATATTGAACTGATGGAAGGGACTTAGGATCAATCATGTTCACTTATCTTGTAACATACTAGCATACTATTTGCCAGCAGATTAGGCCTTACGGTCTATCGAGTCTGCTCGAACCTCAGATCCCTAGTTGGGTGCCGAGGCCCTCCTCTCCCTTGTGTTCCAGAAACCCCTATCATCCATCCCCACCCCCCCGGGACATGAGATCATCTGATACATCCACTTTCTGTGTCTGTCCCACCCTCTCTTGAAGCCCTCCACTGTGGATCTCTCTGAACCAGCTTGCCAGGCAGTGCATTCCAAGGGTCCACCACCCTCTCAGTGAAAAACATCCTCCTCTTCCCCCCTCACCCTTCCTCCTTCCAGCTTCAAACCATGCCCTCTGGTAATACCTCCTGCTTTAGTCTAAAGATCCCTCCATGTTTACCCTATTTATTCCTTGAGGTACTTGAGACCTCAATCATGTCCCCCGTCTCTCCTCCTCCAATGAAAACAGGCAGAGCTCCTCAAGTCTGTCATCATCGTCAAATCCTAGCCTCGTATCATCTTAGTTGCCCTCCTCTGTACCCTCTCCAGGAGCTGTATGTCCCTCTTCAAGTGTGGTCTCCAGTACTGCACACAGTACTCAAGGTGTGGTCTAACCAGTCCATTGTACAGCGGCAAAATCACTTCTTTGCTCCTAGAGGTGATCCCCCTTATGATGCATCCAACATCCTGTTTGCCTTGCTAGCCACTCTCCCGCACTGCTCAGAGTTATTCATACATGCATCCACCATGGTCCCTAGGTCTTTTTCCCCTATTGAGGCTTCCAGCGCCTCCCCTCCCAGGGTGTACCTGGGTTTAGGGTTTCCTCACCCAAGATGCAACACCTTGCACTTGGTGATATTGAAATTTAATTTCCATGTGTGAGCCCAGATTTCCAGGGTGTCCAGGTCCCCTTGCAGGGCCAACCTCCCCTCTTCTCCCTCAACTACTGCTCCCATCTTGGAGTCATCAGTGAAGAGACTCATTTCACACCCTATACCCTCCCTGATGTCAGATATGTATGCATTAAACAGGATCGGACCCAGGACCGAGCCCTGCGGTACCCCACTACCAACCTCTCTAGGGTTTGAGAGCTCCCCACAGACCACTACTCTCTGGGTGCATCCAGCTAGCCAGTTTTCAATCCATCTGGCCATCAAGGGCCTACTCTAACCCCATCAGTTTCTCCACCAGACCATTGTGGGGACAGAGTCAAACACCTTGCTGAAGTCCAAGAATAATACATCCACAGGCTTTCCCTGTCCAGTTCTGATGTTACCCATTCGTAGAACTCCACAAGATTGGTTTGACATGATCTACCTGCGCACAAACCCATGTTGCCGACTATCCAGACCTCCCTCCTCCAAGTACACCCCTAATCATTCCTTTAGTATACTCTCCATTAATTTTCCCACCACCAAGGTCAAACTGATGGGTGTATAGTTACCTGGCACTACCCTTGACCCCCTTAGTCAGAGACTATTGTATACCTAATTTAATTATGTACACAAAATTAAGCTTATCAGTAAGGGTGCTATACCAAACACCTGCTCCTGATGTATAACATTCAATAGCACTCTGTGCCCAGAATCTGTCTAGTACTGCTCTGAAAGCCTAAACAGCAGGTCAAGAGCTTTCTGATTTTCTACATTTTATATATTAAGTGAAAATCTTGGTTTATAGACCTGTGATGCTCAAAAGCAGAGGAAAAACAAATTGAAATCTACAAAAAAATTTTCTGAAAGAGTGAGAAAGTCAGAAACAGAGACAGGGACAGGAGTATGAAGACATGTTAAATTATGGACATTAATCAGTGAAAATAGCACATACGTAGTGTTGTGTCCTTGCATGGGAGCTGTGTGATGTCAGAAGGGCTGATGCGAGGGTCTAAGCAAGAATAATTGATTATGGGCCATTTAAAGTTCTCACCATAAGATGTTCAGAATGGATGGCAGTGAATCACCGAACATGCATTTCCCTGTGTATTGACCCCTTGAAACTGACCATACAGTGGTAGTACCATGTCAGCCACACCTGCTAGCAATTCAAAAGATTATCCTAGAGATGGAAGAGAGATGGGAAAATTGATCATTTTTACCAGCGAAAATGAAGGTGGAATGAAAATAATAATTAAAACAATGGCACCACTTGTAATGTATAAAGCTGAAACTACAGTGGGGATAAAAATTAATAAGTAATGGCCAACATTTGAGTCAGGTTTTCTAGCTGGTATATTCAAACCTAGTTTGTTAGTCACACTTCTGGAGGGGGTGGCATTGATATTATTTTCAGATCATCAGAATAGCTATGACAATAATTTGAGTTATAACTGAAAATGTGTAGTTCACTCACTTACTGTAGCATCATAATTTATTGACTATGCCCTGTAGGCATTTGTCATAATGTATGATACTGACAGTGATCATTATGAAATGTTAAAAGCAAGCTAACTCAAAATGAAATCTGTTAGCTTCAGAGAAATATAGGATTACATTTTGGTGTGTAAGGAAAAGAATGAGGTGAATTATTTTACCCAGAAGCATGGAAATGATGGCAGATAAAGGCCTAGCAGCCCATCCAGTTTGCCCAAACCTGTATAATTTTGGGAATGTGCCCTTGTCAGTTTTCACTGACCCCCAAGTCTGCATCCTTATACACTATTCCCATTTGCCTGTTTCATCTCCTTTTGAACCTCCAACACTGTTCCTGCACCAATGACCTCTTCCAGAAGCTTGTTCCACTCTGACACTCCGCTTTCTGTAAAAAAGTACTTCCTGACATCATTCTTGAACCTCTCTGCCAGTTTCAGGGAATTACCCCTGGTACCTATGCTACCATCCAATACTGAATTAGTATTTAACTATATACAGCCTATATGTAACCTGTTTAGCAGATTATTTTTTTTGGGGGGGGTTCAAGAGCACACATTTGAAGAACTATGGAATGTAATGCTGCTTGGACAATTTATGAGAGTTGTGCCACATGACTCAAAATGCTGGTTAATGGACAAATACTGTAACTGGTATCACTAAAAGGGCTGCACTATTTCCCTGAACACTATGTGGCCAGCTGGCTACAAAGGCAAAAGAAAATGTGAGGGTAGAGGAACCTCAAGCCAGCAATGTCTGGGGGCTCAATGGGTAAACAATAAAAGTAAGCAGCAAACTGCTGCACTGTTGAGCTTCTATGCACTCCCAAGCAACTGGGAAAAGGGGAACTATATTTGTAACAACACAGAAACCTCCCTTGTGCCTACAGAAGAAGTAATACTTTTTTTGAGTAAGATCCTATTTATTACAAAGAAGAGTATACTAGACACTGAACAACTGGTACACTTTCATCTAATCCAGTTCCAGTTAACCAATGATCCTTGGCAGGGTGTGGATTATGCTGGGACTTTCCCATGCCTGATGTGGTTTGTTCACAAGACTGCAGGCCAAGTGACCAAATCAACACCAGAAGTGGGTAAATTCCAGCATAGAAAAAGAGAAAATGGGTTGCCACGGGAAAAGTAGTGCAGAAAGGTAGAATTAAATACACAGTAAACAACAAAAAAAAAAACCAGCACCTACTTCCCATCACTAACTACTCACTCAGAAGTTATTAGATTTTGTCAGGTACCTGCATGCATCTAATGATAACCTGCATTTTACAATGAAAGTGGATGTGACAAGTGTATCTTACTTGGATATTATGATACAGAAAACTTCAACAGGTCTTTTAGAAATGGACCTTTTTAGCAAATCTTCAGATCAAAATTCCATTTTAGAGGCCTCCAGTATGCATCCTAGGCATTAAGTTACCAATATACCTCACAGCCAATTTTCAAGACTATGACATATTTTTTTTCAACTTAGTACACTTTATTGAAACAATTTTTTCCAATACAAGTCAAAGAATAGCACAGAACTCCAAACCACATTAAAATGTCCAGCTGACGTTTCTGCTCAATCTAAGTCCCTCCTGTTCAAACTAAGTGTTCCCTTACCAAGATTACTCCCCCCCCTCAGTCCATTCCAGTCCCACCGGTACTACCAGTTCACCTCAGTCCATTCCAGTCCCACTGGTACTATGTACTCACTGCAACACACCCCCATCACCCACTCTTATGCCCTGATACCACCTGCTTAGTATCCCAGAATCTTTCTTCCAGCATCCCTGCCTCCTACGCTTGCACTTTTCCATATCCCAGGGACTCCTTTACAGGCTATGAACATGTTATTGATGGATAGGATTATAAAGGCATCTCTGTATATATTATTTACCTTTATTTCTACACTGTATATATTTTGTTGTATGCATCTTGCTACTGTTGTTTTATGTATATTTTACTTGTACTGTATTCTGTACCCTCGTCCTTGCAAACTGCAGGTCCACCTTGTAAATGATCTTGCTCAATGGTGATCGCCTGGGTAAATAAAGATTTTGATTGATTTTGATTGATTGATAAAGAAAAACAAAACTACAGTAAACAAGGGGAAGAATGTCAAATCTGAACCAGGGTGAAGACTGTGATGTAACTGTAGCTGGGATAATATTTTTCTGAAAAGGGCTGTAGAAATGAAAGAGAGATTCAAGGCTAGAGGTTAGAATAGGCAAGACATAGCTACAGCTCTGGCATGGGCTAAAAAACAAAATCACAATACCATAATTACACAGACTAGGGAGGCTATAAATATACAGCAGTCTTCTGAAGAAAGAATTGAATACATCACTAAGTGTACACATCCATGTAAATAAATACAAAAAATGTATACTGAAACATTGGAACATCATAGAATCAGATCCAATATTGGAATGGAAATTGAAAGATAAACCTCCACAAATTGTTTATAAAAGAGCTCCCAATATACAAGATAGGCTTCTACATTCAGTACAACCAATACTTGAAAGGGATCCTGTCATATTTTCTAGTTTACTTCCCCCAGTGGGATGCATGATTTGTGGTCATTGCAAATTTTTCAAATTTATTGAAAAGGGTAAATCTTTTGTGCACCAACAGGAGGTGAGATTTTAATGATAAAAGATTTGATTCTATGTGACATGCAGGGGATCATATATATGGCAACATGTACATGTGATTCCTTTTATATAGTCAAAGCAATTAAGCTAGTAATGTTGTATTGAGGAACATGTCAGAGACATAACCAATGAGAAGCTTACAAATATTTTAACAGTTCATTTTAAATCTGCAGGTCCATCTAGTGAACATACCTGATAATATATAGGTATTAAAAATATATATTTAGGAAGCAGAGGTGGAGATTTAGATAAATTATTATTACAATAGGAAGCAAAATGGATATGCTTGTAGGGAGCTTTAAAGCACCAGGACTTAATGGGTGATTCAAGATAAAACTTTTAAGTAAATGGGCTGTTGCATTTGTAAACTATCAATCTGCATGATATATTGTGGTGTTGTTGTATACAGTTACTCATATTATCTCTCCTCTTTTTAAGACAACATGTTACACACACCCTCACTTGGGCTGTAGAAGATTGAAATGTGGAACAAGTTACATCTGTAGCCATATGAAGAAATGTGATTGAAATGCTTCACATGGACTTTATGTTTCTATGTGTTCCATCTGCTTCTGAAATTGCCTAAGTAGAAAGGTTGAAACAATTCAAACTGAATTAATTTTCTTCAGGCTGTTTTTGTCTGCTTTTTTAAAATTAACTATATGGGGTTGTAATTTTACATGAGCTAAATGTGGTAATCAGAACTGAATTATTGCTTATTATGTTATGTCCTTATAACTTCATATTTAAAGGACTATATAAAGATTATAATGCATGTTGAGATCTTTACCCTTGATAAAAGAACTGCAGGGGTGTGAAACAGCATCAGAGAGTTCTGTGACCACTGTTTGGGGGTTTCTGCTTCTATTTTTTTATCTTTTTAAACTCATTTTATAAAATTTTCATTGGTTAAATATTGGTTAAATAAATGACATATATTTTACTACAAATACAGTAGTGAAAGTGAGTGTTGTAGTTAGTGATGGGAAGTAGGTGCAGGGTTTATTTTTTTGGTTTGCTGTAAATCCATCATAACCCAAATTCTGGAGTGGGTTATTGCAATTATACAATTGGTAGTAAGTAAAGGTTTAAGAAAAATATTTAAACACCTTTATTTGTAAATAAAAACTGTTTTTATTGATTCTGTATGACATAGCCTTCCTCTGTGTGTTAAATAGTTCTGTACTGCTAGGTAGAATATTGCTCTTGGAAAGTCCTCTCTTCCTCCCCACCCCCAACTCAGACATGCACATATGATTGCAGAATGTTTGTTTTTAATTTTTTTAAAGAGAAAGGGTGTGATAGACAAAATGCATCCTCATTATGTCACTGCTGATAAAATAGCAAGCCTGTTGTGAGGTGTCAGCAGATAATGTACTGTACATAGGGTTAGGAGCCACTTTCAAGCCTCTCCATCTCTCTTAGTTTGCTGCAGAACTCAGGGATCAGGAAGACTTGGGAGGCTCTTTCAGTTCAAAATATCTCAGGCTCTTCTCTCTCCTGGCCAGCATTATTCACCATCCACTTTTAGCCACAACCACTTTGTCAGGGGGAGAGAGAGCAGGGAAAGTAGTTTATTAAAATGAATTCTCAGCCTGTGGCACAATTCAGGGAGTAAGGACTTGAGAGTTGCTTTCTTTTCAACTTTTTTCTGTCTCACAGTTCCAAACAACTGTCTCCTCAGGTGCAGCAACTGGGAAAAGAGTGGGTTATTTAAAAAAAAAAATTAATAATAAAATTATGTTAACACTTTAGTTTCACAGAGTGTTTCATTCCACAGAGATGGGAACTGAGAACTGAAACTTGGCATTTGCTCGCTGTCTCTCAGCTTGCAGGAAACAACTTTCTCCATGAGGATAGTGATTGAGGGCATGGAATGTGGGTTAAACTCTGCACATTTTGAAGAGAGCTTTACAGACATCAAAGGGTGGAAAGGGAGCAGCTTTAGTGGGACCGAAATTAGTGGAAACAAAGATGATGGTCAAAATGTATACATTTTGGGCCAAGGTAAATGATTTCACTTCTGACTTTTAATTTCGTTTGAGAAGAGGCTGTGTCTTTTGTATGAGTTATGTAGGGACTTCCTCATGCTGAAAAGACTCAGTTAGCCAATTAGAATCCTTCTTTTTCCTTTCCATTGTATAATTATCATTTTTGTATGTCGGTCTGTCCATATGTAATAATAATAAACTTTATTTTTAAGGCACCTTTCAAAACCAAGGTGCCTAACAAAGTAAAATCACATATTTAAAATTCCACAGCAACATAATCAATAACACATCTGAATGCCAATAATATAATCATAAAATCTTAAATTCTTTCCACTGAGTCTCCAACAATTGCAGTATTCCTTTTATTAGGGCTGCATGGGCAGAGGGCTGCAGTCCTCTTGGGAGGACTGATAGAAAAGCAGCTTGCAAATGAACAACCTCATGAGGTAAAAAAGTCCCCCCCACCTCTGTTTACCATTGGCTACTCCACACTGGCAATACTTGATCACCAGCAGCCAGTAAATGTAATTGATAATAATTGACCCAAAATGCTGTATCTCTATATTAAACAGTTGATGTATGATCACTAATACATGTTTTTATCTAAAAATAAGAAAACAGAATTTTATGAAATACAGGACCATGCTGCACTGCTCCAAGAGGTACTGAGTGAAACTTACAAAAAACATCAGAACATGAGTACCGATAAATCACTAAATGAATAAATAATGAAGGTAGCTCTTGATGACTGCTTTGCCTAATGGTATCTTTGGATTTACCGTTTCTGGATGAAACTTGGGATTTACCGTTTCTGAATGAAACATCGCTAAGGGCAACATTGAACCTAAATAAAGTCTCCTAAAGGGCTACTCAGAACTGTTCAAGGGTGGCATGGGTGAAATCTAAATTTAATGTTTCAAATTAACTAGATGCAAGTAAATAAAACACAAAGGAGAAAACAAGGTAGGGAAGGGGATGAAAGGCAGAATGATGGGGAGGGAGCCGGGGTGGAGGGATCAGAACAGAAAGGCAAAACAGGGAAAGACACAGGCATCTTAGAAATCAGCAGTAAGTATCAGCTTCTCCAAACTGAAGCTGTTATAGAAGTACACAAAGCCACAAATAAAGGCATCAGAGAAAGCTTTTTGATCTATAAACTCAAACATTTGAAACCTCTGAGGTTAAATGATCACTGGGTTCTAAAGCCACATCTCTGATGCCCTTATTTGCAGCTTTGTGTATTTCTGTAACAACGTCATATTTGCAGAACTTAATACTTTACTGCTCGTATCCTTAAAATGCCTGTGTTTGTCTTCCATGTTTTTTGCCTTCCTTTTTTTCCCTCCGATTCCTCCACCCCATTCAGCCTTTCATGCCTCCCCCATCCTATCTTGTTGCTAAGTTATGTTTTATTTACTTTCTTCTAGTTATTTTGAAGCATTTAAATTTAGGTTTACACTCCATGTCACCCTTGAGCAGTTCTTAGTAACCTTTTAGCAGACTTTATTTAGGTCCAGCACTGCACTTAATGATGAGCATAGCATTTGCTAGTTAAATTTTAATATTGTCTGCAATGTATTGAGAGGGAGTTCAGGTTCTGCAGGAGGATTGATAGCTTTGGCTAGCTTAAATTTAATATTCAGCAGTCCAGACCTCTTTCTGTGAGAAAAAGTACTCCAGCATTCCAACTGACATAATGTCTCCACTCCCTTTAGCAAACTGTGCCAGCACCATGTGCTTCTGCTTTTATCTACACCAGTGGGGACTTAATTGACTTACTGTAGCACAATATCACAACACAACTTGTTAAATTAAAAATGCAGTTCATTCAGTGTGAATCAAGCACAGAGACAGTGAAACTTACAAAGTCAGACCTGACAGACCCTCCCCCAGTAAAAAATAAATAAATAAAGGCTAGTTCCAGAAAATGGAGTACAGGGTAACTCACCCCATACCCGCTACTAACAACAGGTGCAAAATTATTTAAATATCTCTGTAGCAGTCTATGAAGGTTTGACATAGTCTCATCCTGATAAAGTGGAACTGAACTGCCCTTGGCACTTATTATAGTTCTTTTATTTATTTTTTTACTTTAACTTAGCCCGTTGGTAGATATAGACATCACTGTACCTTTTGTGATGATGTCAGATACCGTGTATTTTTATTTTCTTGATAGTTGTGTTCAGGTCTGAAGCTGCTGTCTGGGCTGTTTTTTTATGTGTTCCTTTTTTATGTTATTTTCTTGCAGCACTAGAAAAACACGAGTTGTTGTTTTAAAAAAAATGACAGTTCGATCATAAGGGCATAAGGGAAATAGATGCCTACTTTGGCTAGTTTAAATGTAATCTTCAGTGGTCCAGACAACTTTCTGTGAGAAAAAGTACTCCAGCATTCCAACCAACACGATGCCACCACAATCTTTAGAAAACCATGCCAACACTGTGTGCTTCTGCTTTCATCTACACCAGCGGGGAATTAATTGGCTAATTGTAGCACAATATCACAACATAACTTGATAAATTAAAAGTGCAGTTCAGTCAGTGTGGATCTAGCACAGACAGTGAAACTTACAAAGTCGGAGCTGACAGACCCTACCCCAGTAAAATAAATAAATAAATAAAGGCTAGTTCCAGAAAATGTAGTACAGGGTAACTCACTCCATACCCGCTACTAACTGCAGGCATGAGATGATTTAAACATCTCTGTAGCAGTCTATAAAGGTTTGATATAGTCTCATCACTGTGAAACTGAACTGCCTTTGGCACATACTACAGGTTTTTTTTTTTTTTACTTTAACCTAGCCCACAGGTAAATATAGACATCACGGGACCCTTTGTGATGATGTCAGATACCGCATATTTTTATTTTCTCGATTGTTGTGTTCAGGTCTGAAGCTGCTGTTTCTGTTGTTTTTCTATGTGTTCCCTTTTTTATGTTATTTTCTTGTAGCACTAGAAAAACATGAGCTGTTGCTTAAAAAAAACATGACAGTTCAATCATAAGGGCATATGGGAAATAGGTGTCCACTCGTCAGCAAATGCAACTCTTTCTCTGTCTGTCTCTTTAACTTCTGCACAGGATGAACTCTAACAAAAAACGATTTTGCATGCATTTGGATTCCTTTCTTTTTCAATTTTTCATTGCTACTTGGTGATACATGCATGTGGAGGGGGGGCAACCAAGTAGTTCTTAAATTCATTTTGTGATGTAACTTTAGTTGGCATTACTGATGTACTCCTCACATGTGTCTAGAGAAAAGACTCAAGCAGTATCTGGATCACTAGCTGAAAGGTGCTTTTGTCATCATTTGTTTTAACTACATACAATTTTTTTAAGAATTATTACACTGAACTCACAAAGATGCCTGACAGTCTAATTTCTGACAGTTTTAGACAGTGGTTAATTGGCAATCTTCTCTGTAACACAGGTTTTGTAAACAACTTTGTTTTGTGATTTCTTAGATTTGATAAACGTTCTAGCCCATCAGAATATTTTTTTTTAAACATTGTAATTTGTAGAGAAAGCAACAAAATGTTGGCAATTACATATTAAAACAGTGTAGCATATACTAAGATCATGAATTTAGTCACTAAATATACTGTATATGATCAAAATGTATGTGGAGGACAATATTGAAATAATTACAAGATTCATGATGTTTCCCTTAGTGCAGTGCAAGTTAGTGAATGCTAGTATTGTTTCCCAATTAACTTACATAGAAAACATTCTTTCTCTTTACCCATTGTGGATTTTTTTTTTTTTTTTTTTTTGTGAGGGCAGTCACAAAGTTTCCTGTTGGTTAACCATTCCACTGCTCACCATGTATTGTATTGCATTTTTTTTCTCATCAAATTGTTCAGCGTACATGACATGTGATGAAATAATTAGTGAGGTGGCCACTTTACCATCCGGTGACCGATGTCGTCTGACTTTCAACTTGCTAATGGCGAAGATTTGCCAAATGGCTTTGTGATTTATTTTGTTAAACAGAAATCAGTTTTGAATGTCCAACACTGACTGTAGAAGTACATTACTGACCTTGGCATATCTTATTGGCATTTTTGGACTATTAATTTTCCCAGTATTTATCGGCTTTTGTCTTGTTCACTCCCGTATCCCCTTACTTTAATATCCATGCTAAACTGTACTGCTTTTTTGTTTTTACCTCTGAGCTGACCAGTGTCCCAAGTGTGGTGTACAGTGCCTGGTGATTGTTCATTAAAAAAATATTAGCTGAGTCAGACACTCTGAAATGCCCTACATTCCCCATCCCTGCATGTTTTGGAAGGCACACATATCTTGCTGCTGCCCCTTTTTTGGAGGGTGTATGGGTGGTAAGCTTGAGTTGCATCCCAAAGCAATGCACTATACACCATCCTGTACATGAAACTATGTATCTCACAGACAGAGTCTGTGGCAATGTTATTTACTGTTGAAGTCTACCAGTAAAGGGCTCAAAACTGTTTCAGTATGGTAATGCTGGAAGAAATAACAGTTTAACATGGGCTGATTGAATTCCAGTCTGACGTTTCATTGGTGGATGTTGTTAGTTAAATGTACAACTTATACATATGTATATATATTGATATATTGATAGACTTTGAGCACAGGTATATAGTATACAACAATGACCACCGCTATGTATTCAATGCACAAGTAATCACTTGTCATTTATTCATCATTTTTTTTTTAATTATACTATTTGAAAGAGGTGATGTCCCCTACATCTAATGGAGTCCTGAAGCTGCCCCCACATTCCTCTTATTCTCAGTTCAGTTGAAAACATAAATAGAAGTGCAGATGTATGTTGTTCTCTCATAGTACAACATTGCATGTTACACCTTTTGGTATATATTCTTTTCTTTTATTTCTCCTTTTTGTTTTACTTTTTTCCCTGTCTATTCACACCATCCTTAACCTAATCATTTTCCCAAATCAGTTCATTGTAACCAGCTACTTAACAGCTACTCTGATCTCCTCCTTTGCTTGAATGTCACCTTTCGATAAATTCATATTCATTCATAACTGTTTTATTAATCATTTTTATCTCATACCAAAAGTGCATGGACGGTATATAAAAAAATTCCTTTTTATGAGAGAATTAATTTCTCACTATAAAAAATGTCAGAGATGTATTCCAAGAAGGCAGGATGGTGGACATGTCAGGCTATGCAAGCCATCCTCCACTTTTTTGTATGCACTTGTCTTAGTAAATCTGGTGTTTGTGCGTGTGTTGAAAGAGTGAGAGAAGTTCAGAGTCGAACTCTGGAGAGGTGTAACTGTGCAGGTAGGTCTAAAAAACTGTCGCCATCACTTAGCATGAAGAACTGTTTTCAACATACTGTATGTTATAGGTCAGCAGCAGCAAATGGTCAAAAGCCAGTTATGGTCTTACTGCACACTTCCCGTTGCTGCATGCATTTCTAATTCCATCTTACTGTATGTCCACACCTCATGCATACTGTTATTTTCAGATCATGTATAAAGCATCCAATTTGTGGAATATTTGATTTGCCAAATTCAATATATGATGTGTATAGGCTACACAATGTAGTGGACAGTGTACAGCTGCTGGTATAATTTATGTCAGCAGAAACACTGGTCCATTGAAGAGTCTTTGGGATATAGAGATAGGTGGCACTGCAACACACCTGTCAAATACTATGTAGTTATCGCTGACATCATTTGCTTTATCCTGATTGTTTTTGTTTATCCTACCACAGTGTAAAATTGAGTAATACTATTCAAAATAAAAACAATAGAAAAAATACTTGCACAGCTTTTAGAAACATTGAAACATAGATTTTGATGGCAGTTACGGACCGTTTGACCCATCTAGACTGCTGATTTTAATACCTACTTAAACTCCAGATCTTAAATAATCAGCAGCTTACACTCTTTCCTATCACTAGTGTTGTATTCTCTGTATCCCATGTATTCTTACAGCCACTAATCATTTTAACCTCTGCCCTCCACTGGGTGGATGTTCCATGCATTCACCACCCTTTATCTGAAAAATACTTCTTACATTGCCCCTGAGTCCTCCCTGTCTCATATTGTTACCCCTTGTTCTTGCACATCTTTTGTTTAAAGAGGCTGCCTCTCGGGACCTTGTTGATCTCCTGAGGTATCTGACTGTCTAATCATATCCCCCCCTTTCCCACCTTTCCTCCGCAGTATACATATTGAGGTCTTTCATTCTTTCCAACTTTGCTGTTGTTTGTATCAACCTCCTCCTCCTCCACCCCACATATATACTCACTCACCACCATTTTGTATTCATCCTGGATTCCTGTGGTCCAAGTGCATGACTTTGCACTGTTTATGTATTGAATCGACTGCCACACTCTTGACCTCACTTTCAGTTTGCCTCCATCTCTTCTCATTTTATTCAACCCTGTCTGGAGTGTTCACCCTATTGCAGAACATGATGTCATCCCCAAAGAGGCTTACCTTCCTTCCAGACCTTCTGACATGTCACTAATGAAGACATTCAAGAGGACCGTCCTCAATAACCCAGCCCTGTGGAACCCCCTTGACACCCCTCTCACCTGGTTTTGAACTCCATTGACCATCACCCTCTGTGTCTTGTTGTTTAACCTATTTCAGACCCAGTGTTTCACCTTTTGACCTACTTCCTGACTGGGCAACTTTTTTACCAGCCTCCTGTGTGGGATGATGTCAATTGGCTTGATAAAATCTAGGTATGCCATGTCCACCAACCTTCCTTGGTCAACCACCTTTGTTACACAATCAATAAAATCTATCATATTTGTTTGAAATGATCTCCAGGCTTTGAACTCATGTTGCCTCCAGTCTTGTGCCTCAGCAGCTTACAATTATGCCACTGTCCTTTCTTTTAACATCGATTCCATGATTTTCATCTCCACTGAGCTCATGCTGAGTGGCCTCTAATTTCCAGCATCCACATTGTTCCTACTTTTGTGCAGTTGTACCACATTCACCATCCTCCAGTCCTTTGGTACCACTCCCTCTGCTAGTGATTTGTAAAATAGTGTTGTCAGCAGTGCCCCTAGTACCTCCTAGTGTTCTTTCAGTATTCATGGATGCTTCCCATTGCCTTGTCCACTTTTAGTTTTGATAGTGCCTTCTGGACTCTCTCAACTGTGAATGCACTGGTGTCCACTTCCCTCCCCATGTGTGTGTTCTTATCCCCTAATTTTGATCCCTCTCCTTCTCCTTATTTGGTAAATACTGAGCTTAAGTATTCAATTTGAATTTCTTGGTTTTTTGGTCCCCTCTGCACACTTGCCCCCATTCAACCTCACAATCCCACCATTGTTTTTTTTAGCTTCCCTAATATACCTGAACATTGTTTTGTCACCTTGTATTACTGTTTTTGCAATCCTTTCTTCAGTGTATGTCTTTATGTACTCAACTGACTTCTCCACCTCCTTCTGCTTTGATTTGTACATTTCTCTGTCTCCCTCCCTCCCTTTGTGTTTCCTTGTGCTTTGTGAATGCCTTTTTATGTTGGCTTGTGCATGCACAAACAACATCTTGTGGTAGTAGTACATTTCAGAGGTGTGTCTGTGTTATGGCCAATGCAGGGGACTTTTTAGTGGGTGCGTCCCTCAGCCGCCAATCAGTGAGCATGCTGGCAATGACAGCAAACTTCAAAAGAGACAAAACCTTGAAAGACATATGCCATGCCAATGAGGTGCAGTTTCCTTACACATGACAGATGACAAGACTCAGCTAAGAGCATTTGCAGTGCACAGTAATATGCATGGCGGAGTTATGAGCAGTTGCTTGATTTGCTGTTCACAGTGAAACATTTCAATAAATAAATAAAACAGCCATCAGTGCAGCTTTCCACAATGATGGCTTCTGCTGCCAACCACACACTCCCACTAAGCCAATATCAGGGGTGGCCAATCGCTGTGTCGGTGTGCATCCCCCCTTCCCCAGCCACATTGTGGCACACTGAGAGTCCACCCCAGTGTGTGAATACATTTCTTTTTATTGTCCTGACACCAGAATGCCCACTGCCAATGTCAGATGCCCCCACTCCCAAGCTCAATTTCTTTGCCGATGGGGTGCCAAATCCCTGTCGGCATCATGTTTCCCCTCCCCCCCAAGCTTGCTGATGGGGTGCCCAATCCCCGTTGGCATCATATCTCCCCAAACTCATGTGGCACACTGGGAGCCCACCCCAGTGTGCCCAAAATTGTAATTTTATTAACCAATAAATAAAGAAAACAGTACCCCAGAGGCTTTTTTGTTTGTTTGTTAAACTGTAAAAAAGAAAACCATCCAGCGTCATCTCCCCAGTCCCCCTTCCCTACCACAGCCCTCCCTCTGTGCACCCACCTCCGTCACCCATACTTACCCTCCAGAGGTTGGGAGCAGTGATCTTCTGTGGACCGAGATTCATCTGCACTCTTCAGAGCCAAACTACAAACTGAGGAATTGGGTAAGCATTGTATAATGGGACTCAATGGGGGGTTTCAACTTAGGTTGATATCTCAGCCATTTTAAGGAATTTTGGTCCCAAAGTTTCAACATAGGGTTCTTGGGACCCCACCTCATGAACATGTCACTGTCATTTCATTTCTCAGTCCCAAAAGATGATTTTGTGGACACTACATGGCATGATCTTTTGGGACCGATTAACAAATTGACAATACCACTTTTCATGAGGTGGGGTCCCAAAAAGCCCATGTTGAAAATTTGGTGAAAAAATTCCAACAAATGACCACGTTAAGGGCATGTATTGCACATTTTCTATGCACTCTCATAACTTCACCAATTTTTTATATTTTCATTCCGCATTTCCAACACTGACATTTTTTAACACCTCCTTATGAGCAGTATAGCTGTCATTTTTCACATCCTGCACAATATGTGTTTTCGCACCTGTGGCACAGAATAGTGCGGTTACTGTGCAAAATCAACTTTTGGGATAGATTAACAAAATCCCAGTGCCACTTTTCATGATGGGAGGTCCCAAAAAGCCCATGATAAAACTTTGGTGAAAATATTACAAAAAATGACCACCTTATAGGCATGCATTGCGGAGTTTCTATGCATACATTTAACTTCTCAAATTTCTCATATTTTCACTCTAGATTTTCAACATTGCCATTTTTTCACACCTCCTTATGAACAGTATAGCTGTCATTTTTCACATCCTGCCAGAAATGTGTTTCTGAACCTGTGGCACCGAATGGCATAGTTGCTGTGCGAAATCACGTTTCAGGATTGAGTAACGAAATGATAGTGCCACTGTTCATGAGGTGGGGTCCCAAAAATCAGACTTTCAAGCTGCAATAGTGTGAGTTGTTTAGTGCTGCTGGGTAGGATCTGGCATATGCAGGAGTTTAATGTCAAAAACCATAAGGGTGATCTCTCAACTCAATGATGGAGGAAGCATTTTTCAAAAGCAGCTTACAGGACATATTCACAGATGTGGACCCCACATTGTGATCACACTTCACATACTAATGAATATTTAAAACTGGGCACTGTAACAATCATGGCCTGGTAATGTTCAATACACCGCTGGGCAGATTGTGATTAACTGTGACTGTAATATAATTGGATACCAAACCACTGCTCCAAACTTTGGCAGCAGAAAACCACTGAAGAGAGGTGTGGAGTTCAAACACAGAGGAGCTTGTGACTTAATACAGTCTGACTCAGAGAGGTGAAAAGCCAAATGTAGACTTGTAAGCAGGGAATTTTTTATTGCGGCTACCTTTTTGGCATCAGAGTAGGGATTAGAGGCATACAGATCAAAATGAACAAAAGAGAGACTGCATATTATAATCTTTTTGTATTTAGTGAAAAATGTAGATCCATATCACTCTTGAGGCATGACTGGTACTTGACAGCTGATTTATGCATGCGCTGCCAAAGCAGATGTCACTCCATGAATGACGTTGAGAAGTGTCTGAACACAGGAGTATGGAGAAAAATAAAACTGAACAGCTCTGTCAGCCGTCTTACTACAGCCTGGTGCAGCATAAAATGACTACATTTTGAATAAAACACACAGACACCTGATTTTAATTGGATATATTTATTGATCTGCCAATAACTGTGAAAAGAAAAATGAGCGAATAATTAATAGCTTTGCAGTTGGTCTTTAAACAGTTGCTGTATGATCTCTAAATAATGTTTTTAACTAAAAATAAGAAAACAGAATTTCATGCAAAACAGGATGGTGTTGCACTTCTCCACAGTTCCAAGAGGGACTGAGTGAAACTTATAAAAAACACCAGAAAATACGTAAATCACTAACTGAATAGATAATGAAGGTAGTTCTTCATGACTGCATCGTGTCAAGGTGTCTTGGGATTTACCATTTCTGAATGAAACATCACTAAGTGCAGCACTGAGCCTAAATAAAGTCCCCTAAAGGTCTACTCAGAACTGTTAAACAGTGACATGGAGTGAAAACCTTAATTTAAATGTTTCAAAATAACTAGGTGAAAGTAAATAAAACACAAAGGAAAAACAAGGTTGGGGGAAAAGGATGAAGGGTAGAATGATGGTGGAGGGAGGTGGGGTGGAGGGATCAGGAAAAAAACAAAAGGAAAAAACACGAAAGACAAATAATGATATTATCAGTAAATTTGAACAGGTCTGAGTAGCCTTTTAGAGCTTTTTTTTAGGTTCAGTGCTGCACTTAGTGATGAGTGTACCATTTGCTAGTTAAATTTCAATATTATCCACTAGAATAAGAAAATGTTGATTCAACCACAATCTAGTTTCAGGTTGTGACTCATGCATACGCTGGGTTGTAGGTATCTTGCTCCCCTGTCCATCCCCCCCCCCCAGTTCTTAAATTTCGGTTTGGGCTGCATTGATATTTTTAATAAATTATAGGACATGTATAAAGTAAACACATGAAGGATTTCTGCAAGATTACATTTGGAAGGTCAAACGAACCAGTAAAAGAACATATGCAGATCTTTTTACCAGAACAAGCGTGTGTTGCTTGCCAGTGGGGCAGGCAGGATCAACATCATGAAGCTCACAGCTACAGGCTGTCTGCAAACTTCCAGTGGAAAGGAGAGTAGAGTTTCAGTTTGCAAACCTGCTTCTTTTGCACAGATCACTGGGCTGGATTCACAGATGCTCTAAATACCCACAGCTGTGGGGAAAAAATGTGATTATTTTGAACTGCATGTTCGGCAGCTTGTTTTCTGTATCTAACTCTCATACTCTACCTCAGTCACAGCTGAGCAATTCTGTTGCATCTTGGTGCTGCAAACTTTGGCTACTACTGTCCAGCTTGCACCCACTGTCTGTGTTCTGGTTATTTTGTGGGTCCGTTGTGTGTGCCCAGTGGCTGAGAGTAACAGGGGATATGAACTCACCAGGGGTTGATAATGAGGTCCATGAGAAGGAAGCAGTGGGGACTTCAGTGACAGATTGCAGAAAGAAAATCAACTCTACTCACATTAACAAATTATATCTGAGCTCAGATGTTGACAAGTATCCTTTATTCTGTCTGAAGGAAAAAAACATCGTAAGAGAGGCATGCAGACAGGCCCCTCATACTTTCTCTACCGATGGTTTTATTGCTTGTTTTGTATTGCAATAAATTCTCCCTGTTTTGTAGTCTCCAACAGAGACTCTTTCTGACTAGAAACATAGACATAGACTTTGACAGCAGATATGATTGCTTGGCCTACCTAGTCTGCCCATTTCCCTACCACAAGATAAGCTGCAGAGCCTAGTTAACCAACAACCTATTTCTTCCTACCCTCCACAAGAATTGCCTTATGTGACTATATTTAAACTGTTAGCAGGAGACTACACAGATCTGTAATCCTTTCTCCACAATTGCAACATTACAAATGTTCTAAATCTGCTTGACTAAAAGACTGTTTTCAGCTGCCACCTTGTGCTTTAACAACTGAACTTGTATTCTAACATCCATGATTCATCATTTTTATGAGCCATTCACAGCATTTATTATGCCTAAAAGCTGTAACATTTATAAAACATTTTCTAGGATATATTAAGCAATAGATGATACAGTTTTTATACAAATACATTTTTGCACTATTATTAGATGCATGTCTGCACTATTATTAGATGCACTTTATGCTCATTGCCTAGTACCCTCCCCATGTCTCCCTTTCCTAAAGAAAACACATACCCCAAATCTTGGAGGAAATAGCCACAGCCATGTATTTACTGGAATACAACACATCATCCTGAGCATAGGTGCTGCTGAGAGGATGCACTCCTGTCTCCTGGAAACGGTCATATGGCCAAGGCACTGCAGCTGCCCATACCCTCATCGGCACCGCCTGTAATCCTTATAGAGACATGATAAAGCTGGACCATGACCCTGACTGGGTCATATTCTGATAGTCCCTCAGCCTCATGCCAACCAGGGACAATGAGTCCTTCATGAAAATGGCCTTATCCCCAAGTCTCCTGATACCTTGGGTCTGCGTTTTCCCAAGCCACCTCCTATAACTGAGACAGTTCTACGCAGACACAACAACCTCTGTGGAACCATATTATCCTTGTCTTTTGTCAGCTAAGATAACATCCCTTTGGAGGAGGTGAAAAACCCTAGAAACCCTGATGTTAAGCAGGAAAAAAAAAGGAAAAGTCACACGCCAACTCCTAATGCAGTCACCTACACAGGGCAAAGAGGGCCCTACCTCCCTGGCCCCCGACCTTGCTTTTATGAGGGCGAGTGGAAATCCACTAGAAGGAGGACAGAGAGTCATTCCTACCAGGAGGCACCCAAAAAGCCTCCCCTGTCTCCTCCCTCCAGCAATGCCACCCTTCCTGGGTGTTGCCAGGCCCAGTGTTCCCCAAGATGAGGCCCCTTCTATCTCTACCAGGTCCAGGGAGGGGAGGCCCAGAAAAAATGGCCAGCTGCTGCAACTGGCTGTCTATTTTCACCTTTAAATAACTGTTTCACATCAAGTTATTGAATGGGAACAATACAGTCATAAAGGTACAGTGTGATCTTGAGCCAGGATTGGAATACAGAATTTTATGTAAGAACTGCTGTCCTTTTGAATGATCATCTTTAAAGAAGTAAAAATAACTTGTCAGCTGTATAATTGCAAGCACTCTTTGCTGTTATTTTCTACAGACACTCAATATTGTTTGTTTTAAAAGTAAAAATTAAAAAGCATAAACAGAGTACTGATCTAACAATCTGGTTATTGTCACTTTACAACCATCTAACTCTATTGTTAGGATGAATTAATTTGATTATAAGAAAGCTATGTTGCTGGTCCCACATTATACTGGAGGGGAGGTCATGGCATATACTTGTGGTGCCTGTCTTTCGCATTGGGCAAAAGTGACTGTGATTTTTGGCCTTGGAGCTGGAACTTACTGTTGATTGATGTTTGCAATATGTATTGTTTATTTCTGTTTTGTTATTACTGACCTGTAAAGTGTTCTGAGCCAAACTGGAAAAAGAGTCAATAAATAAAATTACCTACCTCACAGCTTGGATCTGAGTCAGAAAATGAAAGTCAGAAGTTTGACAGAAATGAAGAAATGAAACAAACATGACCAGTGATTGGTGACTTACAGCAGTATGAAAATAGGGTATCATTTGTCTGAGCTATTCCATCACTGAAATTGAAATCTGGAACAGGGCTATTGTAATACTTAGTTATGTCCCTGCTAAACACTTATTCCCCTTTCCACTATGCCCAGCAGTAGGGCAGTGCAATGGCTGAATATCACTTTCCAAATAACATGAATAGTTGGGCTCCTAGATATTTGGGAGACCTTCCTGAATCAAGGACAGTTTGGTTGATATGTATATTGTGGGCAGCACTGATTGATTGATTGGTTGATTGATTGATTGACTTATGTATGTATTTATTCTTTGCTGGCTAGGTAGGTACATTGGTGCTGGGTACCTTGTTCATTTTAAAAATCATTTTATTTATTTATTTGGTTACAACAGCTAGCTTCAGTAGTTGATTCAAAGTAATGCTATTGGGTAGAATCACAGTTCCTTTTAATGCCTGCACTCCAGTCCTCAACATTGTGACAGCACATTGTCCAACAGCTAACTTTGATAAAAAAAAAAAATCAAACACCTGTTTAATAAGAAATCTGTTACAAATTAGGCAATCCCTCCCATCCTTAAAATAGGCACGAGAGCCGTGACTGATGTTGTGAGTGGGTGGCTGGTGGTGGGAAGCCACACTATCTAAAAAAAATATTTTCTGTTACATCATTCCTTTCCCAGTCCACAAGAGGACATGCTGATCATTCAATAAAACTCTATTTAAGACCCCTCCCTGCTCCTTAACTCAGAATGCTGCGATCACTTCTAGCATGATATGGGGTGGGGTATAAAAGTTAAAACAAGGACCATATTAGGCTTCCTGTGAAGACCCCTTCCTCACTCTCTTAACTCAGAATGCTAATAACCTATGTCCATGTATCACCATGCCCTCATAAAAGAGCATTAGACATCTGAATATTTAGAAGATTTTACTACTGAGAACTGAAAGAAAGCATCTTTAAAATAAACCCACAATCAGTCAACGTGAAGCAGCTAGCGCTACTGTCACGCATCTGTTTAAGGATGCATGAGAGTAGCTGCTGTGCTTTGACTAATAGTGTGGTTATTTTAAAAGATTTTTTTTCTTTTCAGTTCTCAGTAGTAAAACATTCTAAGTATTCCAGATGCCACACTGTACAGTATTATAGTTCATAGTGGAGTGTTGTTCTGTATAGAATTCCATCTCTTTCAAAATGCTGTTCTACCAGAGTTCCATGTTCATGGAATGCTGTTCTACCACACTGTGGTAGAACAGCATTCTAGAACCTCTAGAGTCAGTTTCATTTTGAAAGCAAAAGAACTCACAAAACACATTTTTCACACAGTACTATACACTATAAAAAATACAGGATGAGCAACTCTACGCAGAGCCAGTGTGTTTTGCCACCTCAGGGTTCTGATTCCCATGGACCTCTCGAGCTTCGCTCTCGAGGTCAGAGGGAATCAGAATCCCTCTGTGGCAGAACACACTGGTTCTGCATAGTTGTCCATCCAGTATTCTCTGTGTTTTATGGGGCATGGTGGTGCATGGACATAGGTTACTAGTTACTGCATTCTGAGCTAAGGGAGCAGGGGGAGGGGGGTCTTAAATGGAGTTTATTTGAAGAATCAGCATGTACTCTCATGGACTGGCAAATCTATTAAAACAACCACACACAGACCATAGCTCAAACACCTACCACTCAAAATACCAAACTTGATGCACCACAGACTTTTATTTAATGCTTATAGAATAAGGTTTTTCCTTCCCTTTTTCATGACACAGGGCCATAACAAGGCTATTTTGACAGTTTGTTGTAAAAATATTAAAACACAGCACCTTTATGAACCAACATTACATTTTGCGAATGCAGGCTCGTAACTTTGGTAATTTTTAATAGTTTTACCCCAGATTCATCATTTGCAGCCTTATCAGCTCTGGCCAGAGTTTGCAGTATATGGTTAGGGCTTATTCTTGATGCAAAAACATGGCTGCTCAGAAGTTGTGCACATTCTAAATGTTGTTCTGCATGTTCTAAATGTTGTGCAAATGTTTTCCCTCATACTGACTCGATGCTTTCATTCACTCAACTGTGACTACTCCATAAAACAAAGAAAAAGAAAAAAATTGTCACAATTTTGTTAAAAAATGTTTCCAGAATAAAACAAGCAAAGCACTTTGCAGTGCCAGAAAGTGATTTACTTTCTGCTGTAAAAGACAACAGAAGACCGATGTTTACTAATGGTGTGTCCAGCAGCTCACTGTCATCTGCAGTTACTATTTCATAAAAGTAATGCTACTCTGCCTGTTTCCAAGGGGTTCAGGGGCACGTGGGTGGATAGTACTTTTAAAAATTTAAGACATCTTGCTAGTATATAGGAAGCATATTAATTATTAAAATACAGTATATGGCAAGTAACAGTTCTTCCATACAGCCAAAGCAAAGAGATCCCCAGTTTGAAGGGCTTTTATGTTCTGTGCAGCAAAATTTTTAAAACCATTTACTATAACAAATAAAATGCAGGTGTTACATACAACTCACCCTGTGTTCAGATTCTGGTTGAGATAACAGCATGGACCTCTCAAACTTCCCTATCAAGGTCCATAAGCTGTTATCTCAACCCATCAATGGAAACACAGGCTCACTGTTTATGGTTTATGGATTAGAATTCTGTCCAGTCAAATATAGCTTTGAGATAGGGAAATCTCGCTTTTTTCTAATAGATCCCACTTTAAGGAATAGCTTGCCTCTTGCTTTGAGTCTGTAGACTGGTAACATTCTGAAATATAACATTCCAAAATGATCATATAGTCAGGCTAACCAGGTCTTGGACTGTTGCCTTACACCTGACACCGAATGAAACTTTGTGCTCTAAGCAACTGACTTTTTATATGTATTATTATATGCATTATGTATGACTGTGAACTGCATTTTTTTATTAACTATATTAATTTGGTGTATCTTATTGTGTACATTTTAATATAAGGACCTTACTTGAAATGAGTTGTGCTCAACTGAGTTCTCTTGTTTATATTTTGTAATATGAATAAAATATTGCCTACCTACCTACCTTGTGTTAGAAAATGGGCTTCTTACTTGCTGCCATCTGATTGGTCAGTACCCCCAAGATAGTACATAAAGTTTCAATAGATGACCAGCAAGTAAGAAGTGCCAGTCCGCTGACCACTGAACTTGCCCATATCCTGCAGCCCAGCTGACCACTTCAATCAAGCACTTCACAGCAGTAAACGTCTGTTTTAAAAAATAAGTATGTCAGACCACATATCAACAAACTTGACCTAATAAATATCTTAAAGCGCCACAATATACTTACAGAAGATGACCAACCACCACAGAAAATCAAAAGAAGTTGTCCTGTAAAAAAAGAAATAGAAAAAGCACAAGTAAGTGAATGCTTTCTTTCAATCAGCGATCTACAGCTAGACAAAATAGAAAAAGAAAGACAAGAAGAAAACACTGTAAAAAACACAAAATGGGCAGTCTCCATCTTTGAGCAGTGGCTAACTCACAACGAAATAACGATTTCCTGGCAAAGCACAACATTAGAAAATCTAAATGATCTGCTGAGACGTTTCTACGCGGAGGTGCGAACAACCAGCGGGACACAGTATTCAGTAGCTGGCTACTGCGCTTTGCGCGCTGGCATCAACCGCCACCTCGCCAGCACAGATGTCCGTAGGCCTATAAGCATTATCAGAAACCCAGCTTTCACCTCTTCCAACAACGTCCTATCAGCACTCCTAAAACGTCTCCGAAAGTCCCAAAAAGACCAAGCAAGCCATCATCCAGCAATAAACCAAGCGGATCTTCAAAACTAAGACTCAGTGCAGCACTAATCTATACCGCCGCCTGGCTTAGTCCGAAAGTCTGGTTTGATATTCAGCTTCACATGGCCAGGCGCGTCGGAGGGCATCCGAGAGCTAAAAAGAAAGTTTTGAAGTAAAGCAAGACGAAAGTGGCATAAATACATTACACTAACTTACAACCCAGATACAAAAATCACAAAGATCCACGGAGCTGAACAAAGAAAACACACGAGGTCACATCTCAGAGCAACCAAACGACTGCTCTGCCCTGTTAATTCCATTATTAAATATATCAAAATGCCCACCAACTGCTACAGCTTTCACCCATCCAAAAAATTGCCACAAGAAATCCTAGATCATCACTAATACTGGTACACCACGGAACCCATGGGCAAAATTACTTGGCCCTCATGCCACTTACTCAAGCAAAGAAGCTGATTTATCAAAACGCTACACAAATCACAGTATTCGGGCTACTTCAGTGCAGCTACTATATAGAGCAGGACTTACGGACAAAGAAATAATCGCAGTCACAGGCCATCGCTCCCAACAAAGTTTGACTTCATACTGGGCCCCTTCAACTGCAGACAGAAAGACATGGAGCTCCATACTAGCAGGCAAAGAAAATCAAGAACCGAAAACCTCAGCTAAGACAGCACAGCAGAACACAGATAATGAGCACCACAACAGCATCTGTAAAACAAGCCTGCCACCTACTGATGTCACACAAACTGCAACCAAAAACATTTTCAGCCTACTAATTGCACATTTAATTCACTAATTAATTTCATTACTTACCAGAAATGAACGAAATGAAAGAAATGAAATGCTACCTGAACAACAGTCACAGAGATTGTAAACAAATTTAACAGTATTACATGTTTACACTATTTAAATATATTTAAAATGAAATTGTACCCTAAAATGTTAAAAATGTTTTAAATACTTAACACTGTTTTAAACTATTAAATTTTAATTATTTAAAATACATTTTAAATGTTTAACAGTCTTATTTAAACATATAAAAACGGACTATTTTTCTCAAATTTCAAAGAAAAGTTAAAATAAAACTTCATTTATTCACAACCAAATTAATACTCTGTGTCTTTATTTTCAACAGTTAGCCCATTTTCTAAGCATAATAATGCCCTCCAGGGTGGGCGGTATGGGCAATACCGGACGCCAGGTTATAAGGCCCGCCTCGCGTGTCGGGCCTCATCACGCCCCTGGCTGGTCTGGTATTGCCCAATACCGCCCACCCTGTCAGGCATTATTGCTTAATTACTGCTCATCACTATTCCCTACCCTTCCATACTGACAAGTGGTGAGAATCTATTTGAGTTTTAAAAGTCTTCATCTACTAGTGTTTTCAGCCTCCCAGCTCTTTCGTCTTTTAGCACATTTCCTGTATTTTTATTAATGTCCAGTCTTCGTCCTCTCCCCCTCACTTGCTGTTCTAATCTATTTCTTTTTCTATTTACTCTTTGTGTTTGTAGAGGTTATTCTGATATAATTTGTTCAGTTGTGCCAATAGCTCTTAGCATATTGTCTACATGGTTCTCTAAGGCTCTAATCTCCTGTATTTTCCATAATTCTGTTTGCAAGACTGGCATTTTCTCTGTTTACATGCTCACTTTGGTGGCCTGGTGGTGCTGAAGGTTGAGGTGCTGGATGCCACACCTTACGCTACACCGGTGACCCAGGTTCGGGAATGAGCTCAGCCGCTGGGAGTCAGCAGGGGAGGGAGAGGATTGAGCATCTGATGGACTGGTCTCCTCTCCCAGGGGAGGGCTGTGGGGTTGTCCGATGTCCCAGTGACCCCCAGTGGAGATTGGAGGTACTGCAAGATGTAGGATCAGATGTTTGGGGAGCATGGCAGATGCCAGCAGGGTTGCCATGCGCCATGGCATCACTGCACACCATGCCCGGGGGGAGGAGGGAGCTCACAGGGAACAAATGGGAAAACCCCCTTTAGCCCTGGATAGGCGACAGCCCCACAGTGCCTCACCACAACATGCCCAACACTGGACCTCCACCTCTGCCCCTTCAATCTCCTTGTGGACCTTAGGGCCCATGGGTCCCACGGGAAAGAGTAATGTCCTTGAAGAAGGTGGTGTCACAGTGGGCAGTAGAGTGGCAAGGTGAGTTGGGAGTTTGCTTAGGTATAGTCTAATTACCCAGGTGCAAGCTGGGTTTAGGAAGGTATACAACACCAGTAATGTGATAGCAAGGGTAGTTGATAATGTGACGAATGCCTTCGACAGAAATTGCAGTGTAACAGCTGTGTTTTTGGATATGTTGAAGGAATTCAACACAGTTCATCATACGATTTTGCTTAATTGTCTAAAATCAGATGGATTGGCCATATCTGCCCTGAGCTGGTTTTATTTGTATTTGAATAATAGACAGCAGTGTGTCAGAGTGAACAACATCTGTTCTGAACCTATTGATATTAGATCAGTGGTACACAGAGCTTTGTCCTGGGTCTCCTGTTTTTATGATGTATGTGAACAACCTACCCAGATGCTGCTCACCTGACACCAGTATGTTCTTGTATGCTGATGACACCATTATGTATACTGCAAAAAAATATGTGGATGACGCAATTGAGGTGTTACAGAGGGGCTTCTTAAAATTTCAGGGAATGCTTCAAGATTTGAGGTTCCTACTTTAATGAGAAGAAGTCACTCTGGATGACTATTTCAAAAAAGAACAGCAAAAGGATTTCCAGTGGGACTATCCATACATTAGCTGGTACTATGTTGGGTCAGGTTACCTCTTATAGATACCTAGGATTGATGCTTGATTGTCATTTGACTTTTGATGTGCATATAATTAATATTTCAAATAAATTAAAAAAGTTGCTTGGTTTTTTCTATAGGAACAAAACTATGTTTACATATAAAATAAGGAAATTGACGGTTCCATCTCTATTCTTGACAGTTTTGGATTATGGAGATTGTATTTATAGAAATGCTAAGAAATCAATATTGGGATCATTAGAACCATTTTATAAAAGTGCACTTAGATTCATTACAGATTCACCATACAGAATACATAGCTGTATCCTGTATAAGGAATCAGGATTGGCATCATTGCAGGATCAATGTGATACCCATTGGAATCTTTTTGTATATAAATTTGTGCCACATTCTTTACCAGTATTTTTACTGGATTTATTGAAAATCAGGTTAAACCAAAATTATTCTCTTAGATCTTCATTTTGGATCACCTTTTGTGTTCCAAGATGTAGTTCAAGTTTTGGTGAAAAACATTGTCATCAGTGTCCAGAACATGGAATTGTAAATCCAAGAAATTGAGGGTACAGGAATTAATGTCATTAGCATGTTTTAGGTCATATCTAGCCAGTCTTATAATAGGCATTGTAAGTGTTTAGGATCATTTAAAATTTCAGTTAAAGTTTATAGTGTAATGATGACCCATGTAACTGTTTAGTATGTATTACTGTTTGTTGTCCATTTGTCTGATTATAATTTTGTAAATTTTGTAAGTGTTGGATGCAGTTGAAAATGAGATATTGTTATCTCAATTTGTTATCCAATAAAGTTGTAGTTGAAGAGAGTTCCAGGTCCCGGAGGTGATAAATAGAAGCGTAAAAAAAAAAATAACGTTCACTTTGCTGCAGTGCAGACATGTGTAGTCCTTTCCCTCATTAGAAACTGAGTTTTATTTTCTAATTATTAAATTACAGAACTTATATTCAAATCCTTTTTCCCTATTTACAAAGACCACTGTAGTAGCTACCATTTTCTTACTTGTAGTTTTGCATTTAATAATTGATATTAGTCTTTAAAAGGGGTCTCAGCTTGAGATCCCTACCAGTCAAGTTTCTGGTTTGTAACCAGTGTCTGGGTATTTACTTATTAACTGCAGCTCAAGATGAAGAGATACAAGATGTAAGTGTCTCTTCTCATGCTCACTGGCCACTTGAAAGGGACTTGTAATTTAGGCAGGAGCAACCGAAAATAGTTTCACTTATGTGTTGTGCAAAACACTGAAAATAGCCTTTATAAGCTGTGCTAGCTTTCTATTAGCTCCCTCTATCAGTCCCATTTCAAAATGAATGCACTGGTGTTAAAAAACACACTTATTATACACTTATAGTTCACACTAAGCTGCAAGGGAACTACAGCTCCCAGTAATCTCCTGTTGAGATTCAACCCCAAAGAAAAAGATAGCTTTAGTAGTTATTTATTTTTTTCTTTTTGGTTTAGATTTTTTGGGGGTGTTTGAATCACACAAGCTAGCCATGCTCAGAGGGATAACTTGGGGAAGGGAAGTCACAATTCACTTACACACCAGTAGAATTGATATAGCAATGGTCATTGTTTTGTCCACCTCCTTTCCTACTCACCAGCTACTCACAAGGGACTAGAATTTAGGCAGGCACAACCAGAAGTGGCCTCACCCATGTGCTATGTGTAAAACACTAAAAATAGCCTTTATAAGCTCTACTAGCCTTCAACTAGCCTGCTCTAGCAGTCCCATTTCAAAACAAGCACTCTAGTATTACAAATACACTTGTAATACACCTGTAGTTCCCTCTGAGCTGCAAGGGAACTACAACTGCCAGAAGCCTCCTGTTCTGATTTAGCCCCTGGAGAATATGAATAAGATAGATGCTACCCTCCTGTACCTTATTTATTCCCTTTAGGTACTTGAAGGTCTCTATCATGTCTCCCCTCTCCCTCTTCTTCTCCAGGGTATACATATTGAGCTCCTCCAGTCTCTCCTTGTATGACCTTTGGTGCAGCTCCTGCACCATTTTTGTTGCCCTTCTTTGAATAGCCTGTACTCTGTCTTTGTCCTTTCAGAGATGTTGCATCCAGAACTGGACCCAGTACTCCAAATGAAGTCTCACCAATTATTTGTACAGTGGCATCGCCACCTCTTTTCTTTTGCTGGTGATACCTCTCCCTATGCACCCCAACATCTCCTGGCTCTCCCTATTGCCTTGGCACATTGTTTGGCCACCTTTAGGTCATTAGATATGATCATCCCCAGATCTCTTTCCTGTTTGGTGGCTTAATAACTCCCTCCCATCATGTAATCCTCCACTGGGTTTCTGCACCCCAAGTGCATGATTTTGTACTTCTTCACATTAAATCTTAGCTGCCACGCTTTGGACCATTCCTCCAGTCTAGATAGGTCCTTCCTCATTTTTTTCCACCCCTCCAGGAGTGTGTACCCTATTACAGATCTTACTGTCATCTATAAAGAGGCATACCTTCCCCACCATCCCCTCTGCAATATCATCGATGAACAAATAAACAGTGCTGGCTGAAAAACTGATCTCTGTGGTACCCCATTGGTCACCCTCCCTTCCTTGGATTTAGCTCTGTTTACCACCACTCTCTGTGTTCTATCCCTCAACTAATTACCAAATCAGTTCACCACCTTGTGACCCAATCCCAGGCTGCCCAGCTTGTTTACAAGCTTCCTATGTGGAATGGTGTTGAACGCCTTGCTGGTGTCAAGGTAGGCAACATCCACCACTCCCCCCGATCCACTTCCCTAGTCACCCAGTCAAAGAACTCTATCAGATTTGTCTGACATGACTTTCCTGACATGACTCCATGCTGCCTCAGATCTTGTGCTCCACTGAATTCAAGGTTCTCCACTATCTTTACGTTTAGGAGTGATTCCATAGATTTCCCCACCACCGAGATCAGGCTGAAAGGTCTATAGTTTCTAGCCTCCTCCCTGCTCCCACTTTTGTGGAGATGGACTACATCAGCCATTCTCCAGTCCTCTGAAGCCAATCCTGTATCCAGTGACCTGTTGAATAGGACTGCCAGTGGTGCTGCCAGTACCTCCCTTAACTCCTTTAATATTCTAGGGTGAATCCCATCTGGTCCATTGCCTCATCCACCTTCAGTTTTGCAAGTGGCTTCAGGACATTCTCCTCAGTAAATGGACTGGTGTCCGCCTCCCTTCCAGTCTTGTTTCTTAACTCTGGTCCTGTCCCTTCCCTTCCTCTGTGAACACTGACCAGAAATATTGGTTCAGGATTTATGCTTTTTCCTGGACTCTTTCCATGCCCTCTCCTTCCTCCCTTTTTAGCCTTACAATCCCTCCCCTGGTCTTTCTCCTTTCACTAACATACCTTTAGAAAGTCTTGTCCCCTTTTTAACTTCTTTTGCTGTTTTTTCCTCTGTCTTCACCTTTGTGCTCCTGATCACTTTTCCAGCCTCCCTTTGCTTTTCTAGATACAGTGCCTTGTCCTCATGCTTCTGTGCTTCCTTGTATTTTCTGAAGGCCAACTTATTTGCCCTCACTTTCCTGGCCACTTCCCTTGAGAACCATAGTGGTTTTCTTTTTCTCTTGCTTTTGTTTATCACCTCCACTATGGCTCCTCTCAGATGGGCCCATTGTTCCTCAACTCCACCTTAATTTTCCCCTTCTGCTAGAGCTTTTCTGAGATATACCACCATCCTAGAGAAGTCTGTCCTCCTGAAGTTCAGGACCCTCGCTTTATGTGGCTTGACCTTGTTGTAGTACTCATATTGAACCACACTGTATGATGGTTACTGGGTTACTGGATGCTGTTCACCCACCCTGACATCTGTAATTCTGTCCCTGTTGGTTAGTACCAGGTCCAAAATCGCTCTCTCCTGTGTTGGCTCAAGCACTAGCTGCTTGAGGCATGCCCCTTGCAGAGAGTCCAGGATGTCTGTGCCTCTGCCTGTGGCAGCCATGGGGGTGCTCCAATCAACATCTGACAAATTGAAGTCACCCATCAGCAACAATTGCCCCTAGCTGCCATCATATGGATGGCTTCAAATAGATCCCTGTCTGTTTCCTCCCCTTGTGCTGGGAGTCCGTAGATCATGCCTGTGTGAATGGCTGTGCCATTGATCATCTTCAGGGTGACCCACAGTGCCTCTGCCTTCCCCTGTATTCATTGCACCTTGTCACCTTTATACCCTCCATGATGTAAAGAGCCACCCTCCTCCATTTTTACCTCCCTATCTCTCCTGAACAAAGTACTAACCTGATGTAGCTATGTCCTGACATGATCCCCATTATATCATGTTTCTGTAATAGCTACAAAATCCAGGTCAGCCTCTGCCATCATGGCTGCCAGGTCTGGGATTTTATTCCCCAGGCTGCTGGCATTTGCACACATGGCCCTCCATTTTCTGCAAATTCTCCTCCTGACCTCCCCACATTTCCCCTTGTTTCTCCCCCCCCCATGCTGAGTTCAGACTGAACTGGCAAAATTGTGATGTTATGGTCCTCCATGCTGGCTACATTATCCTATGGGGGTGGGCAGTATGATTTACCCTACTTCATTCCTCCACCCCCTTGGCTAGTTTAAATACTTGCTAATGAAGCATCAAAACTGTTCACTAAGGACCTTCGTTCCCTTCCTGGAAGGAGGCAGGCCATTGCCCCTGTACCAGTCCACATCCCCCCAGAAGAATACCCAGTCCCCAATGAAGCTGACACCCTGATCTCTGCACCAGTTTTTCAACCAAGTGTTGAAGTCCCTGGTGCGGAGATCCCTAGTCTCCCCCTTACCATGGACAGGCAGCACCTCCAAGAAGGTCACGGAGCTTGTTATCTGCTTCAGGCCCACCCCAGCTCTCTGAACTCCTCCTGCACCCTTTCTTTCTCTGCTTTGTCTCCAGCTAGGTCATTGGTCCCCAGATGGAGAATGACATCTTGATCCCCCCCTCCTTGCTACTGCCCTAGCATCCCTCTGGATCTGCTTTCCATCCCTCTGAGCTGTGCCTCCAGGTAGGCACTTCAACTCTCTCTCCTCCTCACTACCTGCTCCAACTGCACTCCCTGGATGATGGCGTCCCCCACCAAGAGTAGCTTTCTCTCCTTTGGGGTCCTCTATCACCCCACCCTTTGGGGGTCCACAGTGGAGATACTATTCATCTTCCTTGGTCTTGACTATGGGTGACCTTGTGGGGCCACTCCATTTCTCCAATGTAGCATTGGAGTTCTTCAGTTGCAGCAACTGGGGATGTGCCTCTGACCCACCTCCCTTAACCTGCCTAAGTCCACTGTAGTCCAACAACTCCTCCTGCTGGTCAAACTTTGAGGTAGTGGGTGTGGATTTGGTGGCATCTGGGTCAGGGAGGAGGCTCCCTCAATCCTAGGCAACTCAGCCCAGAGACTGGCAACCTCTGCCCTCAGCTGAAAGAGGTGCCTGCAGATAGGCCAGTACTACAGCATCCAGAAGGTTCTCCTGAAGACTGCTTCCCCACAGCCACTTCACTGCACCACTCCCAGCATCTTCCACTTTTCTGATGACTGTTGCTATGCTGACTGTTCTAAGGGTACCCTCCTTTTGCAAACTATTGTGCCCACTATCTGCAATACATCTTGATGTAATAATTTACCTCCTAGCCCCAGCACCCAATCTTAGTCCAGACCCCACCTGTCTAACTTCCTGTTGTTTTTTTTGTTTGCTTGTTTGTTTGTTTTTGTTTTCTCCTCTCCTACTTCTTCTCCCCCTTGAATGAGAGTTTTCAAAATTCAATCACACAATTTTCAGGTCTACATTGTTTAGTTGTCCATGCTTTCTTCTCATTCCTGTGTCCAAATGGAAGCATCCAAATGTCTTCTAGGTGTGTCCCTATGAAGGTAGATGAGCCCAGGGTGGTGGGATGGGGAGGATGGGCAGGTCAATTCACCTAAGCATCCACCTGTGCTACCCTCCTCCAAAATAATCAACTGCAAGAAACCCTACAATTCAAAACAAACCTCAGCAAAACAGAACCCAAAGCACAAGACAACAGCAAAGTGGCCAGAAACAACAGTATCCTGATGTTACAAATAGAAAACTGTAGCTTAGCTCCGGTCTCTTGGCCCCTCTGCATACAGATCTTTTCTCCCTCTTACCCTGCTACTTTCAAAAGGAAGAGAAGTATAAATAAATATTAATATACATTTAAGGTAAAGCTAGGTGCTTTAACTCTACTCTTTCAGCAAGCTCTGGTCTTCCATCTCAGGACCCCAACTAACTTGAACTTTAAATTTTATTTTTGTTAGAAGGCACTAAGCCTCTGTCTCAGCTCCACCCCCAATCAAACACCTGATTCACAGGGCTGCCTGAATCTACTCACCCCAAGATTAAGTTCCTGACCTAGTTTCCCCATATCAACTGTTACAATTTAAAATACAAGTTTCAAGGTAACCCAGTCACTGCCTACCAAGTTTCAAGTGTCCAACCACTGCTTACAGCTTTTTCTCCCCACTTATCCTGTTACTTTCCAAAACAATCAGCTGCAAGAAACTCTCTAGTTTAAACACAAACCCCAGCAAAACAAAACCCCAAGCACAAGACAACAGCAAAAGTGACCAGAAACAACAGTATCCCAATGTTACAACTAGAAAATTGTGGTTTAGCTCCCAGTCTCTTGGCCCTCTGCTTACAGATCTTTTCTCCCCTTACCCTGCTACTTACAAAAGGAAGAGAAGTATAAATACATATTAATATACATTTAGGGTAAGCTAAATGTTTTCACTCCACTTTTCAGCAAGCTCGCTCCTACACACCAGTAAAATCTCTATCGCAACTACCTCTGCTTTGCCACTTCCTCTCCTACCAGTATTTCAATGCTCACTCATAACTTCACAAGTTTTTAATATTTTTTCACCATACTTTCAACATGGCCTTTTCTGAACTCTACCTCATGAACTAGGCAGTTGAAATTTTCAAATATGTGCCAAAAGTGATTCTTGCAGTTGCTGTGAGAAATGACATTTGGGCAGGATTTGAAAACTTTCAACTTCAAGGTTCATGGAGGAGGATCATAAGAAGGCTATGTTGAAAATTTAGTGTGAATATGTGTACATTCATTGGTTATGAGTGAACATTGCAATATTTTAATGTTCACTCATAACTTCACTAAATTTCAATATTTTGTCACCAGACTTTCTTCATGGCCATTTTATGACCCCACACCATGAACTAAACAGTTGAAATTATTCAAATATAGTGTTGAAAGGTGACTTCACAGTCACTGCACTAATCACATTTTGGTTGGATTTGAAAATGTTCACTTACTGGGTTCATGAGGTGGTGTTCATAAGAAGACTATGATGAAAATTTGGTGGAAAATACAGTAAATGACTAAGGTACACGGAACAGTGAAATATTTTAATGTTCACTCATGACTTCAATAATATTCAGTATTTTGACTCAAACTTTCAACTTAGCCGCTTTTTCACATTACCTCATAAACATGACAGACGCCCTTTTTCAAATCCTGAATGAAATGTGTTTTCATACTTGTGGCACAAAATTACATTTCTGTGCTATTCTAAAAATGCCAAATGACCTGTTTATAAAGGGTGTCATAAGATGATATCTGGAAAATTTTGGGTAAAAATGATTAAGAAATGTGCATAGAGCCAGCCTTTACCCCCAGTGAATAGTGCTTTGTAATCCCGCACCAGTGAGCTGAGTATGAGATGTGAGCTCAGTGAGCCAGCTGGATAGACCAAGGCTGGGGAGATGGCACTGTCATTTGACACCACCCCAGCCTAGGAAGGAAGGTGCAGGGTTGCCTTGCATGGGCCCAAATATCATATAGCAAAGAAAATTCTCCTTTTTGCATAGGGCCCTGTACGTCTGAACCCATGGGTGCCAGTTGGCCTTGTGCTTTGGTTGACTGATGGACTCTTTGCCTTGTGCATCTGTATGTGCAGCAACATGGAAGTGCAATGTCCAGAGGGCCCAGTGCTTCTGCAGCTCACCAGACAGACCCATGAATTCTTGACATCCACTGCTGCATGGAAGTGCAGAGCCCATAGGGCCCTGAAAACTGGTAAGAGCAGAGTGGTCCCTTGAGAAATACTTAATTGCCCAGTGTTTCTAAACATCATTATGAGTAGTCATCATTGAAGACATCATGACAGTAGTGCCACAAGATGTTGTGACATTTGGGAATCTGAAAATGGGCATGACTATACAGCATTGCCACACTGTCAAAACTAAAGAAGCGCTAGCAGATCAAAAAACATCTACCCTGTACAAAAACAGTCATGTTATAAAAAAAGGACAACTATACAAAGTTGTGGGCCAGACTCTTCGAAGCAAAGTTTGGAGTTGCAAAACAGAAAACAAACAACCTACCTAGTATACCACTACATTCTGCAGCTATGCATAAAAGCCTGGGGGAGGAATTCTCCCTTTAACCAATGCAGAATGTAAATGAAGTAGGCCATAAGTTAGTGGTGCAAATGAGGGTTGCACCAGAACACTCTGCTGTGCAACAGCAAAGAAGTATGCATCTGGTACCAGTTGCAAGTTCTCATGAAACGCTTATCAAGGTAATTGAGCTTCATTTCTCTTGAACGCTCACCATCACTGCACTTTACAACATCTGTTATTATCTTTGTATTGCCACTCTAAAGATCAGGCAAGGCAGAAGGTTTACTTTAGTCACATCTGGAAAATGAACATATAGGTACAATTCAAAGCTCTGTTAGCCTTGGAAATCTAGTGACTCAGATAGTGTGATATCTTTTTATCAGACCAACATTTTTAAGAGGTTACAGTACATCAATTAGTATAACCATCAAGAGACCTATGAGGCCCCAAAAGCATATGTAGTCATCATCCATGTAATAATAGCTATGTTGGTACCTGATAAAAAGCATCAGCCTGTCCAGTGGGTCCCTCGGATAAGAATTAATTCAACTTGGTTTTGTGTTCATTTGAACTATGTACAAAACTCTTACTCATACAGTACCTTTTACTGAGGAAGGAAACTGTGACAGTAAAGAAGGCTTTTATCCTTGAGCTAAAACAGCCTTAGGCAGAAGCTATGCCTTGGGCTATGACAGTGTATCAAGCTGTTTCATTTCTGTCCATACTGCATTTCCAACCATTTTCCTTTTGCTATAGTGCATGAGCATTTCTCCAGTGCTGCATGTCTGTAGTAACTATTACCACAATCAGCCTTCATGATCATGAATGTTAATGTGATCAAGTTTGTCATTTTCAAATTTATCATTAGTGGGGTTAATATCACTGATGTTATTTTAAATTGTGCTTGTGAAGTACTCTGGTTACCAATGTACTGTGTCATTTATGGAATAATGAAATAAGTCCACTCTTTATTTATTGCATTTGACCTAGAAGTGACATGACTATCCATTAAATTAAATAGTTTTCAAACCCAGTCATGTTGTCTTTGCAGAAACCATACTATTCACAACAAAAAATTGTAAAAGAAATGGGAATGTTTGATTAGGATAAACATTATTTTTCCTTGATTGTAAAACAAAGGAATCTCTAATAGATTTTGAGACTCTTCAGTCTACTTTGTCAGTTACTGTTCTTATTCATACAATACTAACAGGGTTCAGTTCTTTTTGTATACTGACAAACCTTGGGTCTGTTATGTCAATATGGTTTGAATTGATTTGAGCCTCTCAAAAATCTAAGTGATTCAAACCCCTGGCATGAATGACAGTTCTCACACCTATAACATACAGTACACATCATCAATCATTATGTATTCACTAGCCTCTGCTGTGCTGAAATTTATTTTAACAAAATGTTCACAGCTCTCTCATTAACATGTCATGAGCTAAGGGGACCAGATCATGTTAGGGTTAGGCTTAGCTGAGTTAGACTGCAAAACACATCAATGTCTGGTCAATTAAACAAAATGTTATTTACCAATAATTAAAAAAGCTATTATGTGTCTTTTTGTAGGGGGGTTGGGGAGTTTATTTTACCAACTATGTCCCTGATGGATGAAAAATGTGGTTGTATTGTACTCTGACACAGTGCAGTGTATAATTCAACTTTATAAATGACATACATAGAATATTGTTACATTTTGAGTCTAGTTCAAATTCTGTCTTTAATACCCCCAAGGCTCTGATTTACTCTGATTATATTAGAATTGCTGTCAGAGTGATTGGGATGGTGTTTTAACTCCATTTGCTATTCTACCTTTACAAAAGTTAACTTTTACATGTTTAAGGATGCTTTGGCGTAACCAAATGTAGTGCTTCTGTTATAACACTGAAGTTGGAGGATGTGGCCAAAATCAGAATATTTATAGTAATGTGCATGTTTTTATTCATTCAGAAAGCAGGAGGCCAATGTGAATAGAAGAGGGCTATGTTGGTTGTCATTGATGGGGAATGTAGTGGGTGTCACTTGGAAGAGGAGGGTGGGAATGGATGGTAGAGGGCAGGAGGAGGGGGGTACTTGTGTATCATGGTGGGAAGGATCGTGGTATAGGTGTTGAAAGGATAGTGGGAGGGATTTCAATTTGCAAATTGCACAGAATTTTTGCACCTGAAAACACAAGTTTAATATATACTTTTACACTGTCTGGGCCAGAGAAGAGTCATATGGGGTGTTAAGTGTACTGGGGTATGGGGGAACCCTTTTGTTCTGGCTGGGAGAGAGCTAAGAGTGTTATGAAGGTGGGCAAAGTTTTTTAAATGTAAACATAACTGGCGAACTGTTACTTCAGTCACTACACATAGCAGAAATTGACTTCAGTTTATACATAGCATCAATGCACTTCACAATGCTCTGGAGCTTCAATGAAGTGATGTTTCAGCACTGCACCCAGCTCTCTTGTCTAATGACTCTCCCTTCCTCTGCCCAATCCTGTTTGAAGTAGTATAGCTCCTGGATTGATCTGCTCCCTCTCCCTCTTCCCAGTCCTGTTTGAAGTAGTCCTGTCATCTAGCAGCTCCTAGTCCCTCTCCTCATCTCCATTTAAAGTAGTCCCTCTAATTTTCTTAACCTGACCACCATGGCAGGTCTCATCCATGCAGGACTCTTTCTGTGTAAGTGTCCGCCATGATGGATACTTTCTTGAACAGAATCTCAGCCCTAAAAGGCTGTTGCTTTCATGGTGTCTAGTGGTAATACCTCTCCTTTCCTGCCCATACCAATAAAAGTCCCACATGTCTACTGTTACCCTTCCATCTCCTTGGTCCCATACCAATAAGTTCCTCATAGCTAGTTGTTTCCCTACCTCTCCTGTTATGTACTGAGTAGTCCCTGGCATCAAGGAGCCTCCTCCATCTCTCTGTTCCTGTTCCACATAATCCCTGGTGAGTAGTGGTACCCCATGCCATCTTCCCAGCCCTTACCAAGTAGTCCCTAGTGTCTATCAGTACCGTCCTCCTCTCTCTCTCTCACAACCCATACCAGTAAGTCCCTGGTATCTAATGGTAGTCCCTCTCTTTCCCCAGCCCATGCCAGCAGTCCATGGCATCTAGTAGCTGCCCCTCTACCTGGTATTGTTCCAAGTAATCCCTAATGACTAATAATACCACTCCATCTTCCTAGCCCATACCAAGTAGTTCCTAGTATCTAGTGGTACCTCCCTACCTCTTTCTGGCCTGTAACTAAGTCCCTGGTGTCTGCTTATGCATCTTCCCTCACAAGACCACAACAGTCAGTCCTCACTGTCAAATGGTACTCCATCCTTTTCCTGGCCCATACAATTCAGTCCCTGTTGTCTACCAGTACCACTTCTCTCTCTCTCCTCAATCTGTATAGATAAAAGTCCCAGGTGTCTAGTGGGACTGGCTCCCTCTCCCTGGCCCTTTCTGATAAATGTCCCTGGTGTCTTATCTTATCCCCAGTACCCCCACCCATCCCTGCCTTGTATCAATAACAATACAGCAACAATTGCTTCCAAAGCCAAATATAACAATAATTGTATAGCCCTTGCCAGGTCAATGCATAAGCAGCCATTTTGGCACTGATGAAACTTGTTTTTTTTGTTGTTGGTTGTTTTTCTTTTTTTAATTTTAGGGGAATAGAGACACAGAAAATGTTGGCAAAAAAGACTATTGGTTCACACAGTCTGTCTTGTTATACCCTATCCTACCCTGGGACCTGTTGTCCACTTGGTGTTTTTGTCCTTGCCTCCCCACTTGCCCCCTACCCTACAGCTGCTCCCTGAGTAACTGTTAAGCCTTTTACATAGTCCCAGCCATGTTTGAAACCATTAATGGTTCTTGTGCTCACCACCTCTGCCAGTAGGCTGTTCCACAACTCTTCCACTCTTTCTGTTAAAAAAAACTTTCTCATGTCCCTCCTGAATCTCCTCTCCCCCCACCACCAGCTTCGACTCAAGTCCCTAGATTTTTGATTTGCCATTTATGTTAAATATTTCCTCAAAAAAACAAAATAATCCGTCACCCTGTAGTAAAAACTGACAACCACACAAAACATTAGACATCTTGCAGGTTTATTTAAGAAACTTGTGTGCAAACAGCATGAAGTCAGACATCCGAGGCCACGTGCATGTAGCATGCTGGTTGTGGACTGATGACATCACATTGGAAAAATGATTCACCTAGTCACTACCAGGCTTCATCAAAGATAGTGTTTCAAGCAGTATAATGCCCATCAAAGGTACAGGAACAATATGTGCAAAAGTGTACATAGAACAGCAAATTCAAAAAACTATAAAAAAAATGAACAGAAAGCAGCCAGGCACTATCATTTAGTAAGTGAGAATAGAGATGACAATAACTTAGTGTATATTCAAAAGACATACAATATTGTAGTACTGTATATTGTATAGCAGGAATGTTTGTGTTTCGCTTATATTTGCTATCTTGGTGGTTTTGGAAAATGCACTAATTTAAACAGATCGCTAATATTTCTAAAGCTGGAAACCCCATTACTACATGCATACTGCTGGGTTGAGGTGGGGGTTTGTAGCAACACGGCAACAAATGCAGTGTCAGCACACAGTACCAACACCAGTATTTATTCCAGCACAGTATTTCAGACTTTACTTTTAATGAATATCCACAACAAAATAAAAAGCAAACTTAAAAAAAAAAATGTATGGGAGCAATGGAGCATGGGAAACGGGAGTCATCTTGATCTTCTCAGTCATCGGTTTGCACTGCAGTGGAACTAAAAAAAGAAACATAAGCACAGCACTTAGTCATCAGGCTGCACTGCAGACAATCTCAAAAAAAAAAAGAAACAAAGAACAAACCTCAGGAAACTTGATCGCTGCACAACAGTACTGTTGGTGATTTGTCTAGATCTCAGGAACTGCTCAAGAAGTGCTATGTTCAAGTTTGTGCTACACTCATGTTAGTGTTGGGGTCGAGTGTTTTATACAGTGTGACAAGGCATGACCTCACCACAGGATTCAGGGTCAGCTTTGCGGTGGTTAAGGAGTCTCAGGAAGACTCGTTTGTTAACATCAAACCAACTAGGCATATTTTTATCTCCTTAATATGGTTGGTAACACAGAACTTTGGGCTTCTGCCCTTTTCCTTTTAAGCCCCAACAGGGAAAAATGAAACAAAAACAGAAATAAAGAGGCTTAGCTCCAGGTGGGAACGCTGTCTAAACAATCCCTCGACCCTAACTAGAAACTCCTCTTTCCAGAAGGCTACACCTTCTGGAAGAACACAAACAGTAAACGGAAAACTCAATAAAAGTAAATTTTTCTTTTAGCCTAATTCAGGAGACCAATTTCCTGAGAGTTGCTTATGGGACTCCTGATCTGGAACACATCCAGGCAGCTTGTCAGCCCTCTACCCTTGCAGCAACCTACTGCTGGCTTTTCCTTCCTGTTTTTAAAGCTCTTTTGTTTGAGCAGCTGCAGCCAAACAGCCATTCAACTGCAGCTGTACCCTGACTATCTTATTCAGGGAAACCTCTCCTCCAGTACCTGAGTCCACCACAACAGCTATGCAGCTGCTGCAGGTTACAGGTTACTGCAACTCTTGTCAAGAAATACTCCATTCAACTTTGTGTTGAGATCAAGGTAGGGTAGTGAGAAAGGTCCACACAGCTACAGGTTACTGTCAGCCCACTGATTGCTTTATTTAGCTGCTGATATCAACTACCAGCCACAGATAGCAACTAACAAGATGTACATTTAAGATTTGCTTTTTAGATTAAAGTATCAGGACCGTGAACATTTTTAGATGTGAACATGTTCAGCCTGCAGTCAGCATCAATATTAACGGGTACAAACATATTCTGCTACACAGTATATTGCTATCCAACCTGACTAATAAAAATAAAGAATGTACTGTCCAGGTTGATGTTGGAAATGTTTCCACAATGAACATTATGAGTAATATATGCCAACAAAATATATTATGATACATGGACATTTATTTATAATTGTGGTAACTGGGAAAGGCATGCTGAGTCAAGGCTCATTTCCAGGTGTGACCCAGGGTAGGAGTGAAAGGGAATACAGACATGAAGAGCATTTCAAACATCCACAGTGCATATACAAAATACATTGGCAGCTGAATCCAGGTAAAACTTAGTGGGGTGTCCCACTTAACCTAACAAAAGCAAGGACTCTGTAGCTTTGAAACAAATAGCAGTTTGTGGGTACCTTACATGGCTGCAATAGACAAAGTATGCTAGAGAGCATAATATTAAGCACCTCAAAGATTAGAGAGCAGACGGTGGGCCAAGAGCACAGGTGGCCCACTTAGAGGAGAAATAGGTGGTGGGGGGACAAGAGTCAATGGACATGTGCCACATCAGTGCAAGCGTAGCATGGTGTAATATTCCTTTTTCTTTTGCAGTTTGAGGCAAAAGGAAACATTTTTTCTCAAACTGCGAAACAATGACCATGTTTCATGGTAAAACTTTATCATGATTTTTGGTAAAATAATTCTGTAGATTAAATACAAACATTTCTGGTCAGTTTGTTTTTCAAAAACTGACCCCAGAATCTGATTCCTCATGCGATTAGGAAAATACATATGTTGGTGTTTACCAACACCCAATATTTTTCAAACATTTTAAGTTTGTTTGCCTCTCTAACTGAAAACAAAATGATGGAAGCTCAACAAAACTTTCCACATTTGCCGCAAAAAGTATCACATTCGCGACAAAATAAAGTTATTTCAAATGGGACATCTAACTTTTCCCATAGGAAATAATGGGAAAATGTGAAATGTAATAACTTTTGAATGGATTAATATTTTGTCACCAAACCTTCAAAATGCACTTCTATGACCCAAACCCCATATACCGTAACATTTCAGACCAAATCCCCAAGCCATTTCTGAGAAATACGGTGACAAATAATTTTACAAAAAATGGTATCTTCCACATTTTTTGACATTCTGTATCTTACGTTGCTAACATAAAAGTGACTGTCAATTCATATATATATATATATATATATATATATATATATATATATATATATTATGGTAGCTAGGTAGTGATACCATAGTTAGGGTTGAGGAGCCATTTACATGTGAAACCTAAAATTTTGCACCTTAATAACTTTGCAACTGTTCAACAGATTTGCCTGACATTTGGAATACATGATCAAGAACCATAGATCTTGGGATCTGCCAACTTTCGTACTGTTCGGATATACAGCTGCGGAGTTATTAAGCGTGATCTGTGCACACGTTACGCTTTTGAATTCTTTGGTCATCTCTAGAGGTCGCATGGTTTGCGCGACCAGTCCAAAATCTTCAGAAAACATGCAGCCAGAGGCCCCAATGTGCCTTTTGAAGATTTCATGAAAAAATATTAAACGGTTTAAAAGTTATTCAAAACACAAGTTCCCATTATAAGTCAATGGGAAAAGTTAAAAAGTCCGACAGTGTTGCAGATGCAGTTTTTACTTTCACAAATGGCCCTTTTACTGTTGCAAATCCACCATTTTGTTTTCAGTTGGTCATCAGAAAAATGCTTGGCATTTAAATCTGGGACCTTCTAGCAACCTAGTTCTTTTTGTATTCACCTAGTCAGACCATGAGGATGCTAGGCATCTCTTTATTTTGGGGTAAAACACCTCAGAAATATGTTTTTCAGATTTCTGGAAAAAGTACTTTTGCAAAGTACTTTCGCACTTGCGACAGTGTCGAATGAATCTGAGAAAGCTTTCTCAAAGTTCGACAGTTCTTTTGCAGGCTGTGTGAAAATGACAGCAATTCTTTGGCACCCTGCTGCAAAAGAACAGTTTGGTCTTTTGTGTTGAAATTTGGAGGAAAAGCAGCCAGCATCTCACAAATGTGCCTTTCAGTGCTTCAGTGAAAAAATATTACAGGGCAGTAAAGTTACGGCACTCCAAAGTTGACGCTTTTTCCCATAGAATAACATTACGGCATCTGTCGCATTACAGGAATCCTTAGCCGCCCTACAGCAAAATAACGATTTGGTCTTTTGGGATGAAATTTGGAGAGAAGAAAGCCAACATCCCACAGATGTGTCTTTTACTGGCTTGGAAAAAATATTACAGGAAGCAAAAAGTTATGGTACTCGAACTTCTCTTTTTTCCCATAGAATAACATTCGGCATTCACATACTTTCAGGGCCTGTTTCGGAAGCAGTCCGAGATATGGACTTTCATCGGAAAATGCTTAGCCCCCAAGGGGTCTAAGTAGAAAACTAACCAGGAAAGTCATAAATAACATGACTTTCACGCTTTATTTCTCGTCAGACGGTTCCTGAGATATAAGCAATTTACTATTCCAACTCCTCATTTTCGGCTCCAAGATCCATTATTATGCATACATTCTTTGTACTCACTGTCTTTCTCTATGCAACTTTTGTGGAAAACTAGCCTGTGTGCTTACATTACTGTTACCCTTACCGTCTTGCTTGCGGTTCCATAACTATTTCACTTACTGTGCCCGCTCACGCACCATGTGCGTTACCTTCGTGTTTCCATTTGCTTTGTGTTTATGCTTATTTTAACCATTTCTGTGTACAGTACTGTTTATATTTCTGTTTCACTTTGTGTCAGCATACACATTACCATTTATGTTTGCGGGCACCGTGTTACTATGTGACAAGACATCAGGCCCCAGGCCCTGGCTGCATTACATTCACTATTTCTCATTATACTTCTCAAAAAGAAGGAAATTAGAGGCAAAGCTCCATTTAATTAGTTGTACCACAGTATAGTGTGTAGGCTCCAGGATAGTTGAAACATACACACCTCACCGGGTCAGGCGATTAGTTGTCGTCCCAACCTCACCCCATTCTCCCACATCTCTGCTTCTTCACACATCTGATGGGGCGAGAGTTAGGGCCGGCAACCCCAATGCGCACCCCAATGCTGGTTGGGGGTGTGGGCGCGGGGGTCCAAGGAGGGCTTTCAACCCTAACACTGAATTTCCTCACTTTTGTCACTGTGGAACAACCCTAACTAATGCATTAAATAGATTTTTTTTGGCTCTAATAAATAAATATATATATATATATATATTTGTTTATTTTTGGGGGGATAGGGATACACATGTTCATAAAATATCTTCTTTAGTCTTTATATTATCATACATGTAATTTATATATGTCTTTTATGTCTTGCAGTAAATGGCTGTGTTTTATATATTTTTCTAGGTTAGTGGGAATGAGCTGTTGCTCATATGTACTGAGTATTGTTGGGAATATCTCATTACTATGGTGTTGGGCTATTTAATCATTTTTGTGCACTGTCACTTTAATGAGGGGAACTATGAGGCTGCCACCTAGTAATGAGGACAGCCTTGAAAAAGTACACATCACTACCTGTGAAACATCAGTGGGTGTGGGGACAAGTTGTGCTTGCTACCAAATTTTGTGTCTGCATGAATCAATAAAGGAACTTGATCTACCACCAGTGAGGCATGCATCCAGTTGCAGTGAGCCAAGCTTTGTTATTTTATTTTATTAAAAGTGTAGAAACATAGAATTTGTCAGCAGAAAAGGACCGCTTGGCCCACCCAGTCTGCCCATATGGTTCCATCCTAGTCTGTGTCCACTGATTCTAACTGGCTTCTGACGACCTCCTTCCTCCCAGCCTATTTACTAACATTCCCCTATGTCTATCCCATGCATGCTTGAAGCCTCTGTACTGTTTTCATCTCCACCACTTCTACTGGCAGTCTATTCCAGGCATTCACCACTCTTCCAGTGAATTTAGTACTTCAATGTGAAGGTGTAATATATGAGTACTAGAAAGGCCCTGCCTGTGTTATGATCTTTTGACCATATTCTTTTCTTTTGAAAAGGGAGTTTCTCAGTGTCCTTGCAACAGTTTTTTTCCCATTTACTAATCCACCAACAGCTTAACCTGGCTCAATCACAAGCTGCACTTCCTGTATTACCCTTCCCTGTGGGCAAGGCTTAAAACAGGAAAATGTTTCCTAGCCTCCATTTACTTCTCAGCAAAAACAAGCATTTTTTGACTTTCTGCAGGATCAGATTTCCAGTCCATTTTGAACTGCATATTTTTACTACCAGTGAGGGAAGCTTGTGAAACCTGTCACAGGCAGCAGCATTTTTTTCAGAAGCAGATATTATACTATACTGTGTGTGACCTATATTTCTGATTTAGACAGCAGAATATAAAGATATTTGAAAACAGGCACTGAACAGATACAGCATATCTACTTTTAAAATATATTTTTCTCAGTCACCTTTTGACGTAATCTCTTAAATGTTAGGGGCACATCACTTTCTGCTTAGTTTCCACTTAAAAGCAAAAATATTAAACAGTCAGAAAGCTATGAAAAGACTCAAGTCAAAACACATTTTCCAGACTTCAAAATGAAATCAATAATTCAAACACTCTTATACCTTTGACACAAACTGCTATAGCTTATGTGGAATTCTGGTTTAGAAAGTTGGCTGTTTTAATAGCCTGACATTTAACCCTCTACTACTTGAGAATAAGAAACTCTCATTCTGTTGCCACCTTTTCCTCATCTCAAATAACTAAAGTGAAATGTTTTCATTTTTTATGTGTCACTGACTTCAATAAAATTACCTTTCATTTTACTCTTAGATTTAAAATTAGAAGGCAAGAAACCACTTACTGGAAACACATATCTTAGAATATGTCAGACAGTTTTCTTTCATTGAGGACTTACCCTGTATAATAATTCACATCCTAAGAAGCAGTTGTTGAGCATGCAACCAATGACCTAACTGCAGTCAATTCTGCATGCATTTTGACTCAATGCCTTTACAGGCCTCTTTAGTATACAGTGCATGTTCTTCCATTGCTGCAAAGTGTGTGGAGAAAACACTTTTGTGAAACATAGAAACATGGAAGTTGATGGCAGATAAGGACTGCAAGGTCCATCCAGTCTGCCATTTTTTCTACCTTATGAATGTGCCATAGGCCTGTACTCTGTCAAGGCCGGCCTATTCATACTCATCTGTATTGCTCCCTTATGCCTATCCCATGCCTGTTTGAAGCCCTGCACTGTATACATATCCACCACTTCCTGAGGCAGGCTGTCCCATGCATCCACCACCCTTTCTGTGAAAAAGAACTTCCTCACATTACCCCTTAATCGGCCTCCCTCTACTCTTATGCTGTGTCCTCTTGTCATACTATTTGTCTTATATTGAAACATGTTAGACTCTTTCACCTTGTTAATGCCCTTAAGGTGTTTGAATGTTTTGATTATATCACCTCTCTCCCTCCTTTGCTCTAGGGTATATATATTGAGCTTCGTTAATCTGTCCTCATATGTTTTCAGATGCAGTCCCTGCACCATTTTGGTTGCCCTTCTCTGGACTGCCTCTATTTTGTTACTGTCCTTGTGAAGGTGTGGCCTCCAGTACTGCACGCAGTACTTCAGATGGGGCCTAACCAGTGTCTTGTAAAGAGGGATTATTACCTACCTCTTATGACTTGCGATACCCCTACTAATACACCCAACATCCCTCTAGCCTTACCTACTGCTTTAGTGGTCTGCTTGGATGATTTCAGGTCATCTGTGATGATGATACCCAAGTCTCTTTCTTCCCTTGTGATTGCCAGCAACACCCCTCCCAAACTATAGGTGGCTTCAGGGTGTGTCTTCCCTATGTGCATGATCTTGCACTTCTTTGCATTAAACCTCAGTTGCCACTCTTCCAACCATTTTTCCAGTTTATCCAGATCTCTTCTCATTCTGCCCACCCCATCTGGATCATGTACTCTGTAGCAGATCTTGGTGTTTTCTGCAAACAGGCAAACCTTACCGTCCAGTCCATCTGCAATGTCACTGATGAAGATATTGAAGAGGACTGGACCCAGGACTGATCCCTGAGGTACCCTATTTGTGACTTTTATCTCTTCTGACTGTATACCATCTACCATCATGCTCTGTTTTCTGACCACCAACCGGTTTGCCACCCAGTTGCACAACTTCTTACCCACCCCAGGCCTACCAAGCTTATTAATCAATCTTCTATGGAACAGTATCAAAAGCTTTGCTAAAGTCAAGGCAGGCAACATCAACTGCACCCCTTGGTCCACCACTCTGGTTACCCAGTCAAAGAAATCTATGAGATTAGTTTGGCAGAACCTTCCTGTTGTAAACCCATGCTGTCTTGGATCCTGTACTCCTATGGATTCCGGTTGTTGCACTATCCTTTCCTTAAGGAGTGCCTCCATAATCTTGCCCACTACTGAGGTAAGACTAACTGGTCTGTAGTTCTCTGCCTCCTCCGTGCTACCACTCTTGTGGAGTGGGATCACATGAGCACTTCTTCAGTCTTCTGGGACCTCTCCTGTGCTCAGAGACTCACTAAACAGTTCTGGTAATGGCTCTGCTAGTTCTACCCTTAGCTCCTTTAGTATCCTGGGATGTGTGCCATCAGGTCCCATTGCCTTATCCACCGTGAGCTTAGTGAGCTCTTGAACAGCCCTTTCTTTGTGAAGGGATTAGTGCACACCTCCCTCCTCTCTGTGTCCACGGTGCTGAGCTGTGGGCCCTGCCCTACCTTCTCCTCAGTAAATTCTGAACAGAAGTATCTATTTAGGATAGATGCTTTCCCTTGGTCCTCCTCCAAACACTCCCCCTTATCCCCTTTGATCTTAGCAGTACCCCCTCTGGACTTTCTCCTTTCACTAATGTATCTATAGAAAGTCTTGTCCCCTTCTTTTACTGTTCGTGTCATTGTTTCCTCGGTTTGGGCCTTTGCCTGCCTTACTGCCTTCCCTGCTTCCCTTAGGGAACTTTGGCATGCCTCCCTATCTTCATCCTGCTGCATTCCCTTATATTTCCTGAAGGCCAGCCTTTTGGCTCTGACATTTTCTGCTACTGTTTCTGAGAACCAAAGTGGTTTCCTCCTTCTTTTGCTCTTGCTTTTCTCTCTAACACAGTGGGATGATGATTTAAGTATTGCATCCTTAATGCTTGCCCACTTTGCCTGTACCCCCCTCACCTGTACTTCTCTTACCAGGGCTAGCTTAACTCTGTTGGTCATCTTATCAAAGTCAGCTCCTCTGAAGTCTCATATTTTTGCCTTGGAATGGAATGATGTAGTTCTAGTGGCCAAATTGAACCATACCATGTGATGGTCACTGGTCCCCAGGTGACCTTCTACCAGGAGATCTGTGATCCTTTCTCCATTAGTCAGTACTAAATCTAGGATAGCCCTGTCTCTTGTGGGTTGTTGTACCAGTTGTTTGAGGCCCTCCCCCTGCAGGGAATCCACTATGTGTCTAGTTCTGGTGGATGTTCCTGCTGGTATTGACCAATCTGTATCTGGCATGTTAAAGTCTCCCATTATCAGAACCTCCCCTTTAGCTGTCATGTGTTGTATATCTTCTAACTGTAATGTGTCTATGGTCACCCCCTTGTCTGGAGGGCTGTAGACAACCCCAGGTCATATGGCTGTCCCATATCCCATTTCTAGGGTGACCTATCGTTCTTCTGGCTCCTTATATGTATTCTGAATTTCTGTAGCTTCAATATTTTCATTGACATAAAGGGCCACTCCCCCCCCCCTTTTTTGCACCTCAGTCTCTTCTGAACAGTACATAGCTGGGTACTGAAATCTCCCAAGTTTGGTTACTGGTGAACCATGTCTCACTAATTGCTACTATGTCTAGTTTAGCCTCTGTCATTGTTGCCTGCAGGTCTGGGATCTTGTTTTCCAGACTGCGGGCATTTGTGTACATGATTTTTCATTGGCCAAATTTTGGTGTGTTAGTTGTTGGGTGAGGTCTGGCATTTCCCCTGCACATCGTATGGTGAGCCAGACCTTTTTCCCTTTCCTGGTGATGCAAATGAACTACAAACATGTTGAACTCCTGTTTGATCACTAGCTGAGGGGGGGAGGGTATCCTCAAGCTATACAAAATTGTAACTGGGTACTTTACTGGTGATTAGAAAATGGGGTCTGGCTAATTCTAGTTCCTCCTTGGTCAGGAGTCAGACTCCATCACATAACAATGCATTAACCTAGTACATCTGGAACTAGGTTAGTGCACTCAATGAATTACTAAAAAAACAGATGGCTGTGTATTTATACATTTGTTATTAATGCATAACATGAATCTATTACAAAAATAACAAACTGGAGGACTCCAAGTGCAAAAGCCTTGGTGCATCAACCATAAAGGGTTTCATCAGAGGGTGTCTCTACATCCCTCTGCTCCCATTAATGCTGCATTAATCGAGAGCATAACTTGTCAAAAAGGTCATTATACTAATTACTGTACATAACCACAGGGTCAAAAAAGTCAAAATGCAGATTAAATAACACAGCAACATTAAAAAGAAATCATGCAAAGAAAAAAATTTAAAAAACATGATAAAATTTGCCATCCCCCACAGTAACATTACTCAAGCATCAGAAAAAGCAAAGGAAATCCAACAAACAACCTTAAAAAAACATACTTTATACTTGAAAATCCAAACTCAGAAAGCCGTAGTGCTGCTTACACAAGAAACAAATCTTTTAAACACCTAATGAAAATGCAAAATATATTCCAAAACCACAATTCTACACAACAGAAGAAGCTTAGCATTAAACCAACAGCAAATCCTCTACTAAGATTGGTCTAGAATCTAAAAAAATGTGTATTTATGTATCTGGAATACAGTAGCAAACATGCAAGTTGTAAATTCTGTACTTCCATCTCATCATCTACTACACTGCAGTGCACGTGGGCTACATAACATGGGGCCAGATTTTCAAATGATCAGGAATGGTGCATGGTGCTTGCACCACCAAACCACACCATGTGCCATTCCCAACATGTAAACGATGCCTGCAGCAAATGAGGGATTACCTGCCACAACTGGGCTTGCAATACACTTGCAGCAGACACATGGCTGCATCCTGGCAGACAGATGTTTGTGCCTCAGCAATGCTGCCACATCCCCTTTTTCAGGATTCTAAAAGAGCGATAATAGGCACAGGGCTCAGCAAGAGTTAGACCAGCCCAGAGATGGTCTAACAGTTCATGTGCCATCCCCTGCACTGGTGCATGGTGAAAGGTGAGCCTGTGCCCACCAGGATGGCCCAAATTTGTAACCATCATGCCACACCTACATTGGGTACTGGTACAGTGCTGTGCTGTTGCTGACACTGTGATGGTCCAGGACAGGTGCCCCTGCCAACCTTTGGTCATACCAGGCATTCCCCAGCTAGAATGCCAGGTGTCGCTGGAGATCCATGTTGCAACCCACCACCCCCATGCCATGCCTGTGCCCGGGCATGTCAGTCCTGCCACAGATACCAGCATTACTCTACTTCTTCTTGGCCATTCTCATGGCTGTCCAGCTCTTCCCTAGTGCTGGCAGTGTCCCCATCAGGCATGGCTTGAGGTCTCTACTCCCTCTGACCCAGCTCCTGCCGGACCCTTTAGGACCACTGGCAGCCACCTAGGCATGCATCTGAGATTCTCTGGCACTGGTTGCCATCATGCAGGGCTGTCCTATAGCTTGCAGCATTTCCCTCCCATGCACTTTCTATTTGTCATGCAGGAGTGAGTGCACCAACCTGCAGTACATTAGCCCCACCTATACTAAAATTAGGTGTAGTGTCTCTGGTGCACCAGTGAGGGATGATAGCTGCTGTTTGCCATAGTTTATGTAAATCCATGGCTAGTTTTGAAAATTGGGACCCTGGCTTCTTACCAAAAGCCCTCTCCAGCAGGCATTGGTTGTGAGCTGCTTAAAATATCAACGGAGGTGGAGCTCAGGAATAGGGCTGCCCAAATTACCAACAAACTTCACTAGTCCAAGCAGTTTTCCCCACACTCTACAAAGTTAACCTCTGGTTACTCCACTGTTCAATATACATCTGCATTTAACCGTGAGAGGAAATAACTGTGCTCCCACAAAATATAGCTGGTGGTTGTAGATGTTATTACTATGAACTCTTTTGTAAAAAAAATCATAAGCATTTAGATTATCTTTATGTTGGCTATTATATAAACAGACAACTACGCTCAGGCACCAGAGACATAATATATAAAATGATTTGCCATAAACTTTGTTAAAGCAACAGATAAGGTAACTTACCACCACAAAAAGTAGGGAAATGTGGAGTTAGGATTTCCAACCTAACTACCCAGCCTCTCCCAAATCAGCAAAAGTAAAAACATTAGGGTTTTTGGTCTCTGGAGTCTTGGCAAATCAGTGGTGGGGTCTTCCTTGGTTGTCAATCTAATAGTCCCCCTCACCCCAGCTCATAGCCTGTAGTCCAAATCACAAGGAACAGTTCTAGGCCCATGCCTGATACTGATACACTCTTCAAAGGTAGAGAACTATGTCTCAGCACATGTTGCCAGCACAATTTGTTAGTAGCTTTCTTCATACAGAGTCCTGTGGGCCCTGCATGAAGAAAGGAGATCATGTATGATGTTGTTTACTCGGGGAACAGGGTGGGCATTGGGGTTGACTACCCCAAGGAAGACCCCACCACTGATTCACCAAGACTCCAGAGACCCAAAACCCTAATGCTGGTGGCATTAGCACTTTAGGTATACTGGGTTTATGTGTTTGTCTAGTGTTGTTGTACCATATCAGTATTACTTGATCTTATATCAAATATAAAACAGTGAAATAGTGTTACCTGGATACCAGGTATTCAGGAGCAACAGACATGGTAGGAAGGGTGGGGACTGTCTTATCCACACTAAAGACTCCCTCCACGGCTCTGTCCTCCCTATCTCCCGGATGGCCACAGACCATGAGCTCCTTGTCATGAAAATACAAGTCAGACAGCTGGGTATGACACTAACCATTGCATCAGTCTACCTGCCCCCCAAAAAATCATGGGATGGTGTGTCCAAGGTCCTGGACACAGCAGCCTCCCTACCCAAGGATAGTGATTTTTTTATCACAGGAGATTTCAATATAAACTGGAAAAGCGACAACTCCATGCCACCCAAGGATATTGTGGCTAGCGCATACCTGACACAACTAGTCACAGAACCAACCAGAAGGAACCACAAAACAGGCAAGAGCTCACTCATTGACTGGATCCTCACAAACTCCCCATCACGAATATCTGAGGTCAAGGTGCTAACAGATACGCTGAGCGACCACTCCCCTGTCACCCTCAGATGGTCAAATAAGTTCAAAAACAGCCCCCCCCATCACTATACAGAGCAGGATCCTGAAAAGAGGTCAGTTAGGATTGTTTAAAAATGCTCTGTCCCACCATGCCTGGTCGACCATTGACACAGTGCCAGACCTGGACCAGGCCCTGAAGTACTTCACAGATGTAGTCAACAATATTTATGACTTATACATGCCATTAAAAAGGAGGAACGTGTGGGGACCACTAATGGTTGGATCACAGGTGAGCTCCTAGCCATGATGCAGGAGAGGGACAACCTCTGGTTAAAAGTCAGGGACTCAGGTAAAGACCATGACCACCAGCTATACCTGACAGCTAGAAACTGCTGCACACATCTAATATGGAGGGCTAAAGCAGCTCACCAAAAGGAACTGCTTGATAAAACCTGGGGTGACAGCAAAAGGTTCTGGGGAATCATAAAGAATCCCTTGGGGGAAGAAGAAAATAGAAATAAAAGAGAAATAAACAGCTGCTCCACATTATGGCTCTACTACCTTGGACCCACACCTCATTGTGGAGTCCTTCAACTCTGCCTTCACATATCTAAGCACAATACTCCCTCCTGACTACCTACACCCTGCCAAGGTTCCCTCAGATGACAAACCACCCAATACTTCTCACCCTACCTTCTACCTCAAGAGAGTTACTATAAAGAAGGCAGCATTCTACATAAAAAAGTGCTTGGGAAGACCAGAATGGGTAGCAATGGAGTAGACATGAAGCTGGTGTCTCAAACTCTTGATGTGCTCATCAAGCCTGTTACAAAACTATTCAATAATTCCCGGCCACCTTGAAGCAAGCACTGGTCACTCCTGTCCACAAAAGCAAGGACAGGACTAATGTGTCCAATTACAGGCTGATCTCAATCGTCTTCCTCCTATCCAAGGCCCTTGAGAAGATTGTGGTGGGCCAACTAACAGACTACATCAGCAATTACCAACTGCTATGCTCCAATCAGCATGGGTTCTGGCAGGGGCATAGTACCACAACTGCCCTTGTAGAGTTCACTGACTATGCTCACAAAACTATGGACAAAAGCAAACTAGTAGGGGTGGTGTTCATAGACTTAACAAAAGCCTTCGACATCATCAACCACACCCTCTTACTGGTCCAGCTACAAAGCCTGGGGTATCCGCCAATGCAACACTCTGGTTCTGAAACTACCTGTCCCTCAGGTCACAATGGGTAAAAACAGGACAAACAGTGTCCTACCCCAGGGAAGTCATGCTATGGGTCCCCCAGGGATCCATCTTGGGACCCCTGCTCTTCAGTCTGTTCTTAAATAAGCTCCCGCAAGCCTGTGATGCTAAGATAATCCTATATGCGAATGGCACTGTCATCCTCAACAGCAACTCTCGAATTGAGCCACTCAAAGCAGCACTTCAGCACTTCTTCAGTAAAATAGAAGACTGGTTCAGTGAGCACAAACTTCTGCTTAATTACAAAAAATCCAAGAACATGCGCCTATCCATCACCCAGCTCAAGAAAAGGTTCCCCATCTTAAACATCGCCAACAATGTACTTGCTCCCTTGGAACAGGTACACTCCTTCAAATACCTTGGAGTCACCCAGGGCGACACCTTATCCTATGCTTAGCATATCAACCAGGTGGTCAAGACAATCAACACCAAGCTTGGTGTGCTATACAGGCACAGAAAATGCCTTACCATGGCAGCCATCTGCCTATCAGTTACTGAGCTCCATCCTCTCCACCATTGACTACTGGCTGGTTGTCTATAGCACAGCGTCAGACACTGTGCTCAAAAGGTGCACGTAGCTGTCAACAAGGCCAGCAGGCTCATCCTGAACAGTGATTGACTCAGGTATCAGCATGGCTCAGTTGGTAGCACATCCACCTCTGGATAAGAAAGTCATGGGTTCTCGTCCCACACCGGGATTGAACTTGCACCTAAAAATGCTGGCATCCGAGTGCAGTATTGGGGGTACTGTACTGCTGGGGTGTGCCATCCTTCAGATGAGACATTAAACCGAGGTCCCTTCTACCCATCCTGGTGGGTGTCCAGGTGGAAGTAAAAGAACCCAGGACACTTTTTTGCAAATAGTAAGAGACATTCCCGGTGTCCTGAACAACATTCCCCTTCCCATAAACTGGTTCATGCAATCATCCAGGCTGTGTGTGGGTGTTGATGTGTAATATGGCCACCACTACACATTCGGTCACTTCACCACCAATCTAGCATTGCTTGTAAAGTGCTTTGGTATACACTGTGTAAGAAAAGCACTATATAAATGCTGATTCTTCCATTCTTCTTCTACACCTGTTCCCTCTATGAACAGACACACCTGCTGTCTCTTGGGTGCAGGACTAAGTTCCTCACATGCCTCCTAGGCAAAAAAGCATTACTGGGGGAAAGCCTCCCCCCAACATAGCAGGCATCTTCTCCCTCCCAGGCTCAAAACATATAACCAGAAGCAGAACGCAGGGGGCCCTCATGGTGCCTTTCTGATGCACAGCTCTTGGACAGTGTGCCTTCTCCTACAGAGCCCCTCTTTGGCTTAAAGAGGTACTAGAATCCATTTGGAACTCCACTAGCCTGTACGGTTTCAAATCAGACCTTAAGTGCTACCTGACCTCCAGCTCTGCATGCACCCGCTTCTCCAATAGCTGATTGACTCTGGATATGACTAGGCCTGACTCTGCTACCAGCAACTATTCTCAGCACAAGACAGAAGCCACCCTCCTACATGCTCCTTGACAATGCATCTGAATCACTCTAAGGGGCTGCTCCTGTACACCCCTCCCCCTCCCCATCTCCATGCTCAGATGGATCTCTGTCTCCCCAGCCTCAGCCCTGTCTCCTTGACCACTTTTATTAGAGGCTCCCCATCTCCCCTACCAAAATCCTGTCCTTACTGACCCTCTGCCCAACCTAACCTAAACTCTAGTGCATCTGCACCTTACTGCCTTGTAATCAACTAAAGTTGATGTCCATATGCTGTATAGTGTTTTAAATGTCTAAGAAACTCCATAACCTTTTCCTGATTGTTGTGCTGTTCAGTGTCTCAAATGTCCTAAAACTCTGTAACCTTCTTGATTGAATGTCTATACTCTGTTCACATGACGTGGAACCTTTGTAAAGGAGCCTTAGCTCAAAGGTTATTTTCTGAATACCAGATAAATAAATAAATAAATATACATATGTATGTTATCTGTATTTAATTTTTTTTTAATGAGTCAGGTGATCATCTGTGATCCCCTGTTGGTACTTATACATGACACACCTGTATGATAGTCACAACTTGAAAAAGAGCCAGTGAGGTTTGAAACATTGAAGCTGAGTGGGTGTATATGTAGGGTGCTTTTTTAAGTATTTTTTCTACTTAAATAAAGATGCATCATTGGAAATACTGCTGACTTCTGTGAATTTATGAAGCAAAGTGAGACCGGCATTCACTTCACTACTGTATGGCATTAGGATTAACAACCCAAAGGAACACCCCAACACTGATTTGCCAAGACTCCAGAGACCCAAAACCCTAACGTTGTTTTTTTTTTTTTTTTGCTGCTTGGGGGGTGGGGATTGGGAGTTAGGGTTGGAAGCCCTAATGCCACATTTCTCAACTTTTGTGGTGTTAAGTTACCCTAACTGGTACATTATCAAAATTTTTTGCAAAGGATTTCCTTTCTTATTAAGATATTGGAATTGTATCCTTATTCATATAGGTCCCTTCTGGACTTGTGTGAACAGATGCAGATGCCCTGCACCAAGGAAAGACTCTGTCCTCCTAGAGAAGTGCACGGCTAATGCAGGCCCTGCATTTCTGAGTACTTATGGATGTGAAGAATTCATGGGGTTCTCTGGTGGGCTGCAGAAGCACAGGGCCCTGTGGTCCATGAACTTCAATGTCACCACAGCTATAGATGTACAGGGCAAAGAGTGCATCTGTCAGTTAATGCACAGGGCCCTCTGCCAGCCAAGGGGGGAGAAGGTGCAGAGCCCAGTGCCAAGAGGACAATTGTCTTTACTATATGGTAGCCAGGCCTGTGTGAACAACCCTGCAACTTTTATTCCCTGACTTTAGGGATGTCTCATAACGGTGCCATCCCCCCACCTTCACACCATCCAGTTAGGTCACTGATCTCACCACTGAACTCTGTTCACCAGCATGGGATCACAAAGCATACCCACTAGGGTCAAGAGTGGCACTACAAAAAAAGTTTGGTATTTTTTTTTTTAATTTTGACTGAAATTTTAAAGATACTCATTTTAATATTCACCTTATAAGCATGCCATGTACCATTCATAGAGTATATTGATGAAATGTCATTTTGTACCAGAAGCCTGACAACATATGTCATCTAGGATTTTAAAAATGACATGTGTCATGTTTATGAGGTGGTGTGGAAAAGTTTTGAGTCAAAATATTTAAAATTAGTGAAGTTTACGAGTGAACATTGAAATACTGCAATGATCACTCACAATCTGGGCATTTTACTACATTTGTACACCAAATTTTTCAGCATAGCCTTCTTATTACCTCACCTCATAAACCTGGTAGGTGAAAATGTTACAATTCCTACTGAAATGTCTTTCCATGCCACTGAAATGTCATTCCATGCCACAGGTGCAAAATACATTTTGGCCAGGATTTGAAAAACAACAGCTGTCACATTCATGAGGTGATGTGATAAAATTGCCATGTTAAACATTTTGGGTCAGAATACTTAAAATTACCATAGTTATGAGTGAGTGTAGAAAAATGTCAAGGTACACACATGACTTTGCCATTTTTATGTGTTTTGACCCCACATTTTTAACATGGCCTTCTTATGATCCCACCTCATGAACAAGGGTGATGAAACTTTAAAATCCTGCCTGAAAGATGATTTCACCAAGCAACCACAAACTCAGCTTTTGGGCCTGATTCCACTACCAACTGGTCATGAGGTGGGATCCTAAAAGGTCATGTTGAAAATTTGGGGTCATAATATGCAAAATGGCAGTTATGCATAAAAGTTAAAAACCCTATTGAAATACATTGAACCATACTTAACATTGGTTTCTCATATTGCAGCAGTAGTTCCAGCAGCAAGATGTGTCTTCAATTGAAAAGTGGGTATTTGCCCTGGGATGCGTTCAGGTGAGTGAGAAGGTGGGGGAGGGTGTAGGGCAGTGCAGGGAGGTGGGTGTTCAGTTGGAGGTCAGGGTTGTGGGGTCAGTTTGACAAGGGACCATTTTCTTTTTTACAGGTTTAAAAAAAATCAAGGGACAGTTTTCTTTATTACAGGGAACAGTACTGTGGGGATGGACAGTTGGAGGGTGGGGGATACCACTAGACACCAGGGAAACAGAATACATAAGGGGATGGTGATCAGAGGGTGTTGGGTACCACTAGACACCATGGAAAGATAATTCACATGTGGATGGCAATCAGAGTGTGGGGGTGCCTCTGGACACCAGGGAAACATAATACAATAATGCTATGGCACTTGGAGGGTGGAAATGACACTAGACATCAGGGACACATAATATAAATATGGGGACAGCAATTGGAGGGTGGGAGATACCACCAGGGAAACATAATATAAATATTGGGATGGCAATAGGAAGGTGGGAATGCCATTAGACACAAGGGAAATGCAATATACTTAATGAGATGGTGGTCAGAAGGAGGGTGGGTAGCACCACTAGACATCAGGAAAACATTACATGCATTAAGGGACAGCAATGTGGGGGCACTACTGGGCATCAGGGAAAGGGTGGCTCACTGCTGTCACAGCTTATTTCAGCACAAGTTCCAGCTGCTGGAGAAGAACTAAGAAAGTCCCACTGTTCTCATACAGAGAGAATGCAAATGAATGGCTCCTCTTGTAAACTGGGCACCCTGGATTTTGGGTGCCCAGAAAATGTACTTCTGGCAACTGTTTTAAAAACCAAGCAGGAGAATCTTGCTAAACGGTCCCATTTAGCTAGGTTCAGGTGCTTGCTTTTTAAAAATACATTATTTTTATGTACTTTAAACATTTGTAAGTTTAAACAGCAGAAAGAAAATGGTGGCCATCTTGACTGTTTCTTCCCCACGACAAGTAAATCATGCAAATAATCACTTGCAATATGTTTTTTTTACCTTTTGCGATAGTTTCTTTTTTAACCTTTTGCGGTAGTTTTTTTTTTTTTTTACCAGTCGAACTGGAATGTTAACTCAAAAATCGTTATAACTTAAAAATGGTATAATATTTTTTCACCAAAACTTCCAAGGCACACTCTTGGCAGGTCCCCTCAACCTAAGAAATTTCATAAAAATTACACAGGGTCCTAGGCTATAGGTGACAGCAAAAAATACCCAGTGTTAAGTATAATGAAACCTAACATGCTTTTTTTTTCATTTTTTGGTGTTCCATATCTCACAAACCATACAAGATACTGTCATGAAACTTTACATATCTTGAGACTCTGACAGGTTGACAATGCTTGCCAAATGTTGGGCTATTTTGTCAAATGATGCCAAAGTTATTAAGATGCAAAATTTGGGGTTTAACATTAAACAGCCTATTCAACCCTAAATGTAGGGGTGCTACTGTGCCTCTATAATAATATTGTGTCTCTGGCACCAGAATGTAGCTGTTTCTGTTAATTGTCTCTTTAGCAGACTTGGTAACTATGGTTATCTGGCTGTTATTTAAGCAGCAAGACTTTGCACGATAACCCTGCCTCCTGATGAAGCTTTGGATGAGTAAAGCACCAGGGCAGAGGGAGTGAGTGCCTTGATTTGGTTACTCAGTGTGAAGAGACTAAATATTTGTTTGCATGCTTTTACACTTTAGTTGTCTGTGAAATCTGGCACTTTAAAACCAGTGGCAACACACTGATAGCATGTTTTTTAAAAAGAACATATGCTGGAACAGAAATGCCTATAAACAGAAATGTTATGAAAGACTGTGATTTGTGGTATAGCCACATTTTCCTTACAGAAAAATAAATGCGTTGTGTACATGCAGAATGTATGCCACATGCTTAACTATGCAATGTTTGCATGTGGTTCGCATACATAAAGTGAACATAAGTGAATCAGATCTAGAAAGCAAATCAGGTGCACATACACATAAATCGACATGTGTGCAGCAGGTAAGCTAGTGTGAAAATCTTCTAAAAATCACATCAGGTCTGCATGTCATGCTTGACATGAGCAACAGTTAAGTTGGTGTGAACATCATTTAAATATCACATAATGTTCATGAATTGTGACATGGGCAGAAGCCTGTTATGGAATAGAAATCAGCAGCCAAGATCGCTGATGCCTATTCATACACTACTGAGGTTACTAATGGAATGCCACAGGGTTCTGTACTAGGCCTCACATTATTAGGGATTTTATAGCTGATTTACAACAGGGCATAAAGGGTCACATCAGTAAATTTTCAGATGACACCAAAATCTGCAGGAGGTAGATTCTATAGAAAAATGACAAGTTTTAAGAATGATATTCAACAGCTAGAGGAATGGGAAGAGGCAAACAACATGTAATTCAATGAAAGCAAATGTGTTATGCATCTAGGTGCAAAGAATCCACAAATACAATACTATTTGAATGGTAACCCATTGAAATCAGCACAAACTGAAAAGGATTTGGAAATGATTGTTAAAAACCTTTTAATCCCCAGTGATCACTGCCAGCAGATAGCACTAATGGCTAATAAAATTCTGGCAGCCATAAGGCAAACTTTTATATCTAGACATGAAGCATGTATTGTGTCCTTATATAAATCTTACATTAGACCTCATCTGGACTATGCGGCCTCTTTTTGGGCTCCACACTTAACCAAAGATAAAATCTTAACAGACAGCATCCAGAGAAGGGTAACTAAAATCATATCTAGGGTTGGTAAACTTTCTTATCATGATAGACTGAGGGATTTAGACCTGTATGACCTTCAATCAAGAAGAGATAGGAGCAACTTTTTATTACTGTACAATATATTTCAGGACACCCATTTGATGGCTGAATGTGACATAAAGTATGCTGATAAACCTATTAATCTGAAATGTTACAATAAACAGTTACTGAAACCAAGAGCAGTGACAAACAAAAGAAAATATTTCTTCACTACTAGAGCTAGTAAGCTATGGAATAAGCTTTCCAGTACATTGTGGACCCAAAAAATTCCACCTCCTTCAAACATAACCTTGATAAATATATTTTTTTATGACAGAACAATATGTAGCCCACATGGTGTGGGAGGTAGTCTCAATGGGCCTAGTGCCTTCTTCTACCTTCTAATACTGAGTAATACATGTTGCATGCTTGCCACATGTGCAGCAACTAAGCTGATGTGAATCTCATCTAAACAACACATCTGTTTCTATTTCTCATACTACTGCTAGCAATTAGAGCCATTAAAACACCCTTTTCATTGATTTCCCATTAAAATTAGGTAAACACAAATAATTCTGATCCTTTTGCAAGTTGTTTAATGGCTTTTGATTTTTGTCATCAAGTTGCCATTAATTTGTATTGTTTGCTTACTGCATTAAATGCATAGGATATAGTCAGCCAATATCCCGCATTCCACATGTGTGAAGATGGGCCTGTGTGTTGTGAAGCCTGACCTTTTTGTTTTGGGCCATGCAAATCCCCTTATGCACATTTAGTGCTACAAATGTGTTTCTCCATGACGGTTTCAGCTCACTTACTTTCCCTTTGTCATTCTGTATGGAGCATATGCACTACGGCCATGTTCAGCACTTTTTGTGCTGAGTAGGGTCTTGGAAGCACTCACCACATCTCACCTTTCATCACTGAAATGAAGGACATAGACACTTAAAATGAGGGACAATGAGGGACACTAACCCTCACCATGATCAGGACACATCCTGAAACATGGAGATACGGTACCTTGGAACACAGTGGAAACAATTGAATTTACTTGTACCAATATTAGCAACTGAGAATGAATTTCTACCATAAATCAGGGGTTCCATTTAGGTAGGCCTGAGGGGAGCAGTTCCCCTCCCCCCTGCATTTGTGCCTAGGTTATTCTTATGGTGTGGCAATAATGGTATTAAATTTGGATGTAATCTTTTGCACAATAAGTGCACCCCTGGCCTGTGTGCTGTCATACTGCAGGTGCACACCTGAATTGACCATGTCTGCATTGCATTGTGCACTATCTTTACCTATTAGTGGCAACACCATCACATGTGACACGGAGGAGCTCAAGCCAAGCAAGAGCACATGGGTCATATGAGTGTGACACTGTCTTTCCCACCACAGAGTAGATAGGCTGCACACTACAGCTTGGAGGAGTCAGTGAGCACTGAACTCTCAACAGCAGTGTTGTGGCAGCATATTTTTGTTTGTCTGCTCTTAGTGAGTCTCCATCTCCCCTTGGTGGCTGAAGGGGCAGAGGGTGAGCTAGAAGCTAACTGGAGAATAGACTACCTACCTACTCTACTAGGCTTGCCTCACAAAAAAGAACAGTACAGGCTCCCCACAGCAGCAAGCTAGCCCTAGCAGCAGCAGTGACAGCAGTGTGGGCAGCCTTCATAGGCCTTGATCAGTGCAGTGTGGCAGCAGCCACTGCAGCAACCAAGCAAGAAGCAAGCAACACAGGTTAGGTGGGTTCACTTGGTGAGGTGACTTCATCGCAGACCATGTTGGGGACCTGGAATGGTCACTTCTAGCATCCAGCTTCTTGCAGAAGAACAGAGAAGGAGTGGACTGCAAACTGGGCTGGTGGCACCCTTGGCCAGGCCACAGGTTGTCTGGCCAGATGGCCAGGTAAGTAAAAGTAAATATTTATTTTTACAGGGGGATTGGGGAAAGAGGAAGGACTGACATATTGATGTGTTCTTCATGTTTCTGTGCTTTTGGGTGGTTTCTTGACCTATATGGCATGGATATTGAATGGAATGGAGTCAGGTAGAGAAATTAGGACAAAGTTTTTTTGAGGGGGTAAGAACTTCAGTACAAGAAAAAAAAAATGGTTAGTTAGTAACTAGGTGGGTTTAAGCCCAAATGTGATGCACTGCTCTGGGGTATAGACAGATGAATCTTACACATTTGAATTTCTCCTGATTTGCATATCACTTTTCAGTCACAAATAAGTTTTGCCTTTTAGAGATGCTCCAGACATTCTAGAACTTGCCACCTAGGGCTAACTAGCACCTGGCCTCCACTGGTTGTTGGCACCCCCTGCTGAAATCTGAAATGGCACCCCTGCCATAAAGTCTAACTTACTGGACATCCTCTGTGTGAGCAGCATGTTTTCCATGAGGGATGGACGAGGAGCAGAGCAGTTTTCAGGGGAAAATAAGGGCTGTCACTTTCATTCAGGGACAGTTGAGTGGTATGGTAACAACAGTCTATTGGAACCCACTATAGTGAGGCTTACCCCCAAATGAGGCTGACCTCCACATCCCATGCTTAGGCACATTATGACTTGCAAGAAACTGTAGGGGAGTGTTCTATTGAAATGAATGAGAGTATTTTTATTACTATTTTATACATTATTGATGGAGAGTTGGAGATTAATGAAGGTGACTAACAAGATCCTTATTAGTAGAACAGTGTACTTCATTATTCTCCAACTCACCATCATAATGTATAAATTGTAATAAAAAATAACTCCATTCATTTCAAGGGGGTACACCCCAGCACTCTAACCCATGGACATCATCTCTTAAAGACTGCAAGCAAACAGTTGGGCATCCCAGTGAAGCGACCAAAAACAGACCTGTAAGCTAGGTCTTGATAAAAAAACTTTCATTGTGTATAACAAACTAAAAGCAGTAGCCAGCACTCCTGCACCAAACGCAGACTCCTGCCTCTTGCTCCCTAATACTCAGGTAAAAGACTCTCAACTTATATCTATACTTGGTGGGTTGTCTATAGCAGCGTGGCTGTACCCGCTACAGTGTGCATACATGGTGGGGGGGAACTGGTCATGTGGGTGGCTGTTGAGTTATTGCTACTTTTGTGTTTGCCCCTTAAAGTCTGTTTGTGTGGAAGCATTCAAAACTGTAGAAAGAAAATTGTAGGAGTACAGGTAAGACAGAAATAATGACATCATTTATTGGGTAAGTGTGTGTATGGGGGGTGGGAAGAACCACATGTGTTTCCATTAGAATGTGTGCTACAGTTCAGCTGTGCAGCTGAGATGAGGAGGGACTGGAAATGAAAGTATTACAGTGGCTATAAGCACACTACATGCTTGCAGATGTATGCAGATTTGTCTTGAAGTACAAGTGAGCCATATGTGTGCAGGCAGCATTGCTTAGTGGTTAAAGGCACTGAACTGTAAACAAGGAGACTTGAGATGACCTGAAGACCTGGATTTGAATCTCATCAACCCCACTTGTACATGGTGTGATCCTGAGCAAGTCATTTAACTTTTATGTGTGCAGTTATCAGTGACCACTTGTTTTTTTCATGCATGCCACATACATGCAGTCTGTTTCAATTTAACATAAAAAGTATGCTTTCCACACTTGCTTGCTGCATGCATGCCACATGCATGCAATCTGTTCCAAATTAACATTTAAATTATACTTGCAGCATGCATATCACATGAGCAGTTTTATGTGTGCAGCATGAAAACATTTCATATAATTATTTATGTAATGGTTCCTCTATGCTAAGAATAGATCCAGAAACAAATGGCTTGATATCTTTTATTGGACCAGCTTAGATGTAACAAAAGGAAACAGTGCTTAAGCTTTCAGATCAACAAAGTCCTTCCTCGGAAGCTTATGATCCGAAAGCTTAAGCACTATTTTCTTTTGTTACATCTATGCTGGTCCAATAAAAGGTATCAAACCATTTGTTTCCGAATCTCTTCTTACTCGGACCAATACGGCAACTAACTAACTCTATGCTAAGAGGCAGCACATATCTAGCAAGGCCTAATCCTTATAAATTTATTTACAAAGACTTCACAGCAATAATGTTTACAACCAAAAGTTACATTTTGTGGGAGCATGTTTATTTCCTCTCTCAGTTAAACGCAGATGTATACTGAATACTTGAGTAACAAGAGGTTAATGTTGTACAGTGCAGGGAAAACATTGGCATTAATGTAATCAAAACCCAGGCTTCCAGGTCAGACTCAGTTCATACAGAAAGTACAGGAAGCGTAGCTCAGCCTCCAAGGTTACATGGGAAGTACAGGAAGGTAAAATTCATGGAATACCCATTTAAAGCAACTAGACCAATTATAGCCATGCAAGCACCCCCTCCCCACTGTGCAACTTTACCCAAGTCAAATGTTTCAGCTGTAGCCTAATCCCAGCTGCATATCTATTTTAAGATAACACATTACAACTGTCAATTTAAAGATACAGCACCAACTTACAACACTACTACACTGCTACACAACTAACATTACTAAACATTTTATAAGTGGAAAATGCAACCACATCAGGATTAATATGCTTGTCAGTGTACATTTTGGTACTTGAAACCCTTTGGCCTTCAAGCTCAGGACTGCACCCCTCCAGTTAGTACATTAAAATAACATTGTCCCCTGAATCCCCTCTCCCAAGGAATGATGGTCGCCACACTGTTTTTACTTGTTGGTAGCTCATTGGCAAATTTATTCATGGCACAAAGACTATATTTACAACTCATATACTTTAGAATTCACAATTCAAATTTTACATCCAAATTTTATTTCCAATTTCTTGGTTCCGGCCTCTGTTCTTCTTCTGGTCATTTCTTCCATCTTGCTTTCAGGGCCCAGAAACTGTGAATCCAGCCCCCTCTTCCACACCAGAACCCAGCTGGTTCCCTTACCCAGGCTTTCACCCTCCAAACACCAACACTTCTGAATTTGGCACCTGAACCTATTCCCTCCCTGCTTTTACCACCACATCTGGGTTCTTTGTCCCCAGCCCGTGTCCTACCCCTCCACCTTTCTCCCCTTGCTCCTCCCTTTTCTTCCTTCTCCCTCGTGGGCATATGCCCTCAAACCAGGGGATTTGCCCCAGCCCCTGGCCCTCTGCTGCCTCCCTGCAGCAATAGACACCTGACTCTATGCCCAGGGTCCCTAGGGCACTCAGCCTGCCCTCCATATTTTTCCTTTGTGCCACCACCAGCCACCCCAATGACTTCCTTAATAAGGGTGGGAGGGTGGGAAAGATTCCCAGCAAAGAGGCCATCCTGCCTGGGACCTGACCTAATATACCCTAATAGTTCCCTGTCAGGACCCCTTTGGGCTCCTCATCTCAGCCAATCCCTGAGGCTTTGGCTTGACCTTGTCATTTTACCCTTTCCTGCCTGGTGATGTCACCAGGCCCTCCCCCTATTCCCTCCCTCTCCCTCCCCCACCCACCTCCCTCCTATTCACATCTTCCTGGTGGGGATCACTGGACAACCTGGCTTGCCTTTTATTGGCAATCCCCATTGTCCCCTGAATCCCCAAGGGAATGATAGACGCACCATTTTTACTTGTTGGTTGCTCGTTAAGCAAATTTATTTATGGCACAAAGACTATATTTTACAACTCATATACTTTAGAATTCACAATTCAAATTTTACATCCAAATTTTATTTCCAATTTCCTAGTTCCGGCCTCTGTCCTTCTTCTGGTCAGTTCTTCCATCTTGCTTTCAGGGCCCAGACATTGTGAATCTGGCCCCCTCTTCCACACCAGAACCAGGCCGGTTCCCCTTACCCGGGCTTTCACCCTCCCAACCCAGACACTTCTGAATCTGGTGCCTGGACCTATCCCCCTCCCCACTTTTAGCACCATGTATTGGTTCTTTGTCCCCAGCCCATGTAACCTACCCTCCTTTCTCCCCCCTTTTTCTTCCTTCCACTGCCCCTCCTCCAGCTTGTGATGGATGGAGGGGCTTCCCTCTTTGCGGGCTAGTATCTAAGTCCTTTGGCTATCTGAGTCACTAGCCCAGTAGGCCATAGGAACAGACATATCCCAAACTCTGACAGGTGGATGCCATCCAACCTGTACACTGCAGGCTGGTCAAAGAGATGTCTCTGTGCTGCAGATGCACTACCCCCATCTCTAGTATCCTCTTGGCCACCCTCCTGTTTAAAGGTTTCCTAACTGATGTGATTTGAACCAGCCGATTATCACCCTCAGCCACCACCCTCTTAACTTTCTAAGTCTCCTATAATGTTGTGCCCTAATGCCCCAATGGCAGGTTCCCAGGTCATTGCCCCAGGTGTATAATGATGCAATCCGGGTGCCCACTGCAATCTTAACTCTCCATTAAAGGCATGAACTTTGCCCATTTCATCCCCAATACCTTTCCATAGCACCCTGGTGTGCTCTGTTTTGTATCTCAGCTCCACTCCTCTGGAGGTGGCAACTGCAAACCTTTCAGCCCAATATATGAAAGAATGCCCCACTATCCAAATCTTTTCTTGGAACCTGCCATGAAAACAAAATAAACAGTGGATTGTTGTTATATTCTCACTTATCTCTTGTAGCAACTGGACCTCCAGCTCCCACCTTTGTACATCTGCCACTGCAGCCCCCTTTTCTGATGCCTCTGTGGCTGCCCCATCTGAAATGAATGTGGGGCAAACTTGTTGGGGTTCTCCCCCCGGAATGCCAGCACCTTCTTGAGGACTGCCCCCACCTGAAACCCTGTGACCAGGGAACCATTGTCATGTCAGAACAGCACCTCCCCAGCCCTCCCCCGAAACCTCCTATATTCCTCTAGTGCACCCACAGCGCAGCTGGCTGACTGGGATCTTACCAGTGACACTTGGGTCCCCCTCCCCCCTTGATCCATTTTGGACCCGGCCAAGGTAATGATCACCTTGTCCTGCCCGCACCGAACCTCCGCATGCTGTAACGCCTGCCCAGCAGCTGCCTTTTTGGGACCACTACTCCCCACTTGGAAATGTGCTGCCACTAACTGCAAACACGCCTGGAACAGCACCCTTCCTGTGCTAATGTGCATACTTTCTGGATGGCTCTAAGATCCTTGCCAGCAAATCACCCCATATGGGTTGTCTCCCATCCACCCTGGCCAGTTGGCCCCACCACCAACCTGTCACCGTGTGCTTTATTGTCCTGCTGGCCCCTACATCCGGCTATCCTTTGTCCTGGCATACCCAACTGATGCCAGCCAAGTGCACCACCATCTTGGCATGGGCCATCCCTTCCTCCCACATTTCTACCACAAATCTCTTTACCTGTTCATCCAGGGCCGGTTCAGCCCTGTGCCACCCATGCTTCCTTCTGAATTCTTGAAACCTTGCCCATCCTGCCTCATATGCACTCAATGTGTTGGCTGCCTAGGCCCCCCTGATGCAGTGCCCTAGCCATGATCCTCCAGCTTCCACATCCGGTTGGGTATTCTGGTCCTGTGTGGTTCCACCTGAGGCATCAGCTCCCAAAATCTGTTGAGCTGTAGGTGGAAAGACTGTCAGCCACCTCGTTCTTCAACCCTCAATATGCTGCACTTTAAGAAATTGTCCAAGTAGTGTACCACCCTCCTGTCCCCGTATTGGGCCCTGAACACCCATTCTACCCAGGTGCTGAATGTTTCAAAAGTGGAACATTCTACTGAGCACCCCATGGCCATGGCCTTGTTAAAATACGTGCCCCCTTTAAACTGAAAACCCAAAAGGTCCTAATCCTTGGGCCAGACTGGTAAAAACCAAAATGCCACTTCTATTTCAGTCTTGACCAGCCATGCCCCCTCAAATACAATGATCAACCCTACTGCATGCTCCAGTGAGGCATAAAAGACTACCCTAAGGTGTTCGGGTATGCCGTCATTTACTGGGGAGCCCTCGGGGTAGGATAAATGATGTCTCAAGTGGAATTCTCCTGCCATTTTCTTGGGGACTATCCCCAGTGGAGACACCTGGAAATGCTCACAGGGTGGAGCCTTGGGCCCCTCCACTCTGCCCATCTTATTTCCTTCTCAATCTTCACCTCACTATTTCCTCCTTTCCTTTACTGACCCTAGATTTTTGGCCCACATCTGAGTTGTCCCCCTCTAAACCCAATGGGAACCCTCCTTGAACCCTGCCCTAAGCAGTTCCATTGCCACCCTATTCAGGTAGTCTGCAGTCACTCCTCCACTACTGCCAGGGAGATGGGAGTGCATGCCAGTGCAAAACTCCATCACCCCTCTTTGTGTCCCTTTAGGCCATCCCTGGGAGCGTAGTGTTGCCCTCACTGTCCACCCCCAGGCCCCTGCTCTGCCCCCAGGCAACCCTAAAGGACTGATCATGGTATTGTCCCCATGCTGTCCCCTCTGTCTGCCCCTTGGTGGCAGTTGGAGACCAAGTGCAGCCCCCCACACTTGGAGCAGACGTGCTGAAACTTACAATTGCCCCATGTGCATGTGGCCTTGTTGTAGCCCCAACACGCCCTGACTGGTGCGGTGGCCGTGGCCTTCCCTCCTTGCTGTCTGGTTCCACTCCCTTTCCCGGATAGCGTCCTTACCCATAATTCCAAGTGGGTACAGTCCCATCTCAAATCCCCTTTAGCCGCCATTCTCTTCCAGAATGCCTCATCGTATTTGAGCCACCTATACCTGACTTTTGCCTTGTACACATCCCTGATAATGGACAAGTATGTCGGCAGGGGAATAGTGAGCTCCAGCTGCTTCTCCAGCACCAGCATGCTGTATATGATGAAACCTCCTTGCCAGTTCTCGATGGTCTTTCCTTTGTATTTCACCTCCTCTGTCTTGTGGCCCACCACCAACAAGGCCACTGCCACTTCTGACTTCCCCACTAACTCCTTCTGCTCGTACTTCATGGCCGTGTCTTTGTCCACCAGCCCAAAGATGTCCACATACTCCCCCTCCCATATCTTTTCTTTGATTTACACCGGGACTTGGTCCCCCACTGAGCAGCCCAGGTGCCCATCGTACAATCTTTTTGTTGCCCCCTTGGCCCCCCTCACTTTTCCGCCCCTGCTCCTTTGCTTTTTAAAGCCTGCTTGGCCTGTTCCATTTTTTCCAACCCTGCGTCACCCATTTCCCCTATTAGCCTTTCCAAATACTCTTTCAGCCCATTTTCATCCAAGAGATCCCTGCCATTCTTACCACCTTCTAGGCTCCCATCATCTGGCTCTGGTGTAGGCAGAGGTGCCAGGATCGGTGCGGGCTGTGGCGCCTCCCATCTGGGTCTCTTGCCCCCTGCTCCCCTGCCCAGATGCTCCTCTCACTCCTTCCATTTTCTCAGGGCCTCCTCTTCTGCCTCCCTTTGCTTTGCCACTGCCACCATCTTCGATATCTGCCCCGTCAGTTTAAATGCCTCTTGCATCAATTTTTCACTGGTCATTTGGGCTCGCTTAGGTGCCATATTGCTTCCTATGTCACTGTGTGCAGGAGGGGAAAACACTTGTTCAGCTATGTATACTCACTTTGACAGGACTGCCCCCCCCTTTTTTTTGAGGTCCCGCTCCCCAGTCTCCCTGGGGACTGCACTGGTCATCTGGTCCTGCCCGCCAGCTTGTTGTGCTCCATAGTCTCCTCTCCCCTTGTGGAGCTGGCCCAGAGAGAAAAAGAACACAAGGAAAATGCCTGCTGGGCCATAACTATGTCTTCTGCCCTGATTGCACGTGAGTCCTTCGAGGTTCCCTGCCACTGGAGGAATACACTCCCTTCCCTAGACCACACATCCAGCTCCACCCTGGCTGTGGTACCATGTCCCCCATGCCCAACTGCCTGTGGCCCCAGCTGCTCATCCAGCCACTTTCACAGCCCCTCCTTGCTCTGGGGCATTCATCACACCCAACGCCCAGCTCTCTGCCTGGACCTGCCCAGATCTCCCAGCACACAGTCCGCACTCAATGTTCCGCCCTGCAAAAATGGAGCTCCCTCTCCCATAAACTCAGAGGTGGCTGGAGGTCCTTAAAACCCTTTCATCCTTCTTGTATGTTTTCTGCCCTGCCCCCCGTCCTGCTGCTTATGCTTTTTTTTTTACATATCTAATTGCCCCTCGATCACCCCAAGACATGGGTGCTGCACCCCCTGTGCCACTTGTCCCAACCACTCGCTCCAATGCTCACGCAGAGCAGGCCTGAAGTGTCCATCCATTCAGTTGGCCTAATAGAAGTAAAAGAAACTTTCCTTTCATTGCAAAGCTGTACCTCATAGGACAAGAAAACAAACCCCGCCCCCCCAGGCCACGCCGGGCCATGTAGCCTCCTGGGCTCCTCACTCCCCCTTGCACCACACCTGCACCCTCCTGATGGAAAACTCAGTATCTTCCTGCCACCCACCCAATACCCCTTCCCCCTTCGTCTCCCTGCATCGCCAGACAAATAACCGCCTCCTTTGCGAGGTGCGTCCATTTTCCTCTTTCAGCTGTGGGGCTTGTGCCCAACCAAAGCTGGGCCTCCTTGCTGCCTGCATGCTGCCCAGGCCTCCACCCAATCCTCAAAAAGAAAACAAACCACAGCACTACGTTTGTACCCCAAAGATTGGGAGTGAGTTCCACCACCCCCCCGGTTGCTATCCCCATTTTTAAACGTTTCTGCTTTTGCCCTTTCCTGCTAGCGAAGACGCCCCATGCCAGTGCATTCACTACCAGCCCCCCATTCTGCTCCATTGTACGGTATTCACCCCCTTTGAGGAAACCACTGACCTCCTGTGTTCACCCTCCTCTCCGCGTGGGCAAAACCAGACACAGCAAACAAGAAATGCCCTTTCCAACAACAAGCAAGAGGTGCGCTTCACATTCTCACGATGCATCACGCTGTGGTGAGGTGAAACGCTGCTATCCAGTGCTCAAACAAACTGTCATCTCTGTCCTGATCTCAGCATTCTTCTGACACCCTACCAACAGTGCTTCCAATGACTAGCCACTTCAACCGTTGAGCAAACCTGATTCTTGCTAGCTTCCCTTTCCTATTTTCTTTTCTTTTGTAACCTTCTCTCTATCAAAGCGCCCTGCAACTAGGGATCCACAAAAACCTGCCCTGCATTTTTTTTTTTCAAACAAACCTATTTTGAGTCCTGCCTTCTTGGGGTAGCACCTTCCCTTGCTCCCACTCTCCCTGCCTTTTAAACTTCTTTACCACCCAAAACCAACACAGTGGATGGTCCTTCTGACCTGCCAGGCCTAGCTCCACTTGCTCCCATCTCTAGAAAAAGCAAGTTAGTGCCACAAAAGAAGCTCCTATTCCACTCCATATACATTTGCAATTTATTCATCGTGCCTCTAAAACAATGAAAACTCCTTCCTTTACTTCATTTTTTTACCTACACATCTCTACACACTGCATACGCAATCAAACCACAATGCTAGCCATACATGTACCACATGGCCTACTAGGCCTAAAGCCTCATGTGCCTTACCTGCTAACTTGCCAATGATGTGCTGAGTTCTCAGAAGAAAAATTCCCAGCAAAAGAGTCCGTCCTGCCTGAGACCTGGCCTAATATACCCTTAATAGGCCCCTGGTCAGGACCCCTTTGTGCTCTGTCCTCAGCAAATCCTGAGGCTCTTGCTTGACCTTGTCATTTACCCTTTCTTGCCTGGTGATGTCACGAGGGCCCCTCCCCCTCTATTCCCCTTCCCCTCCCATTCACATCTTCCTGGTGGGGATCACTGGACAATTTGGCTTGCCTTTCATTGGCAGTCCCCATTGTCCCCCACTTGATACCTTTTTTCTTACATAAAGGGCATCCGATGAAGACCCAAAAGTTACTTTCTGCCAGCATAGCCAATCATAGGATAATTTTAAGTGTTTTAGTCACATAGATCAAAACTACTGTATGAACCATTTTGAAAGCCCAGTTGAGACCATGAAAATCAAGGATGCCCTACCTACTAAACCAGTAGTAAATATGCAGTTGTAACCATTGACATGTTTGGATACTTCCTAAAATCTCTGTGATGTCACTAGGGAGATTTCCATCTGACCAGAGAATATCCATTTAGAAATTTACAAAACATCTTGAAGCATAGGTAAGTTATACACTGTACAACAGAGCAGAATTGAATATAATTTAATGTAATATGGTGCCTTTCATATGCACTGCACTGCAATGTGCTTTACATACCAGTGAGTGAGATATTGATAGTGCAGAGATTGTATGCATTTAAGCACAACAGTTATGCGAGGCACTCAACGTTAACACAGTGTCATAGGCAACCCTGTGGTTAACTTCTACATAGACAGCAATTAGAGATGGACAAAAAGAGCCTCAGCTTAGCACTTTATCTGAAGGATAGCACCTTCAGCAGTGCAACATTGCCTTGTAACACAATTTAGTGTCAGCATCGGGTATGAGCCCAAGTCAAGTTACCAAGGTGGAATTTGACCCCATGACCCAGAGGTGAGAGTTCTACCAGCTGTGCTATATTGACACAAGTTGTTTTGCACAGAAGAGCATTTCTGTACCTTATCTGTAAATGAACTGGAAGTTGTTACAACATTCTGAAAGGAAAGACAGTGTAGGTTAGATTACTTGTTTTAGTGGGCTGTACAGCATGCCCCAAATAGCTAATTCTTGCACTGATACTGTAGCAAAATTACTCAAATCCTTACACAGAATGTAAGCCTGAAAATCATTGTTTATTCCCTCAGAGCGACAGATAAACAAGTGATAAGTTAAATGTATATTTACAGGATAGGACAAGGCAGGACAGGACAGGACAGGATAGGATAGGACAGGACAGGACAGGACAGGATAGGATAGGATAGGATGAAGTTATATTTAGCACCCTTCAAGAATTTCAATCACTTTACGCATCACACAAAACATGAACAGTACACAAAACACCCACATACTATGACAATCAATAAACAACACATTTTTCATTAAAAAAAGCATTTGAAAAACAGATGAAAATCATAACAGCAAAACAAAAAATATTCATGAGGGGTAGTCATAGTAGGCAGAACTGCATTGCTACCTCTGAGCTTTTCTTTTGAAGTGGCTCAAACATTGTAGGCTCCAGATTAATATTGGGAGAGAGTTTCATAAGATCAGGGCTGCCACTGAGAACACCCTTTCCCTTGTTGACTTTAATCTTGAGGAAGAGGCTACCAGCAGCCCATGGTATCTAGAACAAAGCACAGTACGAGGGTGACAGGGGGTCAGGAGCTTGCTTAGCTAGCTAGGACTCAACCTCTCAGGGCCTTACACATTTAAATAATAATCCAATAGTCAATTTTATGCTTAATAGGCAGCTATCACAGTTTTCTCAATGCTGGGTGTGTTCTGATCTCTGAGTAGAGCTCAAAGGTGATCTGCAGTGTTCTTCACTAGCTGCATGTATCAAATCTGACTACATTGTAGGCCTTGTAAACCATGCAATAGTAATGAATGCACCTGGAGACAATGCTTGCACTAGTGTTTTCAAATTCTCAGGTTTAAGAAAGGTTCAAACTGGTGATATTCCTAAGATGGTAAAAGCAGCTCTAACTACAGCTGACACCTACAGTATAGTCAGCATTAAACTTGAAAACAACTTCATTACTATTTTGTTTATAACCAGGGCTAGATATTCAAAAGGCACATAAGGGGAGTGCAAGGTTTATGCTGCACCTTCGCTTATGCCTGCCCTGGAGGTTTCTATATTCAGTCACATAGTGCATCGGGCTATCAGGCCAAATATGGGGCATGTCAGTGCAGCGCTAAGTCAAGTTGCTCTGCCCCAGCTTTGACCTGGCTGTATCCAGGCTATAGGAACTGCTCCTCCAGACCAGAGAGTACCAGGACCCATGGCACAATATTCCATCACAAAATTCAAATGAGCTCATTGGGCATTCAAAGTGCTAAGGGTCATTAACATGCTCATTATGGGCTCATTTGCATTGGAAGCAGCAGCCTGGTGGTGCCTGACCTGATGACATACCTAGTGGCTAGCAGATGCCCCCAGCCACCTGAACACCTGTTCCGGCTGTGTCAATGTTGCCCTGGAGTCTAGTTGCACTCATAACCTTCCAGTCCCTTGTCACACTCTGTGTCAATGTTGTCCTGGTGTCTAGTGACACTTTCCCACCTCTGGTCTCATGCCCTGGTCCATGTCAATTTTCCCTGGTGTCTAGTGGCATCCTCCACCCCAGTCCCCTGTCCTGGTCCATGTCAATGTTGCCCTGGTGTCTAATGGCACCCCCTCACCCTCTGATCCCCCATCCTGGTCCAAGTCAATGTTACCCTGGTGATAGGTGGTACCCTCCCCCACCCTCCAATCCCACGTTCTGGTCTGTATCAGTGTTGCCATGGTGTCTACTCCCTTGTCCCAGTCCCTGTCAATGTTGCAGCGCTGTACCCCTATGGGAGGTCTTCAGTCCTCCCTCTGATAGCACTGTGCCAAACATGGCAACTGCTTGCTATGGGCCACACTACCAGAGTCTGATATTCAAACAGATAGCACGGTTAGTTTGGATTGCACCATCTGTTTGAATATGGTGCCAGAGCCAGCCTGCCCTATTTTTGCCCGTGGTACACCTGTATGCGCATGCAACCAGTCAGCTCTGAATATGGGGCCCCTAGTGCAAAGACACTTTGAACTGCCAGTATTAGCTGACTGGTGGCTCAACAGACCAACAGGTTTCTGTAACTGCAACAGATGTTTAGACTTTATGTAAATCATCCAGTCAGGAACACAAATCAATGTCTTTGGTTCTGAGACTAAATTAGAAATAAGACAATTTATTAGCTGTTCTGCATATATTGTCTGTGTTTTCTGATGCTCGTGTCTAATAGTTATGTGGGCAAGACCACCAGTACACTTAAGGTTCAAAACCAAGAACACCAGAGTGCTTTTATAATGGTTACTAGGTAATGTCCTTGATATTTATTACTCTAAAACATGCCAGGGACCCACTATGCTTTAAATGTTCTGGTATTGAGTATCTCCTGTCATGCCCCATGACCATGGTGTTAACAGAGTTATCAAACTTCTCCATTAAGAGGCATGGTGGTGGATTCACCAAATTGAAACATTGACCCCTGTGGGACACAATGAAATGATAGAGTGTTGTCCCTTCTTAATGTGAAGGTCTTCAAAAAAAGTAATTATGATTTCAAGTTGTTTTCCTGCTTTTGCTTTTTAGAATATATATATATAGTAACCCTCTATTCTTTCTTTCATCATCAATACTTATTAAACATTTATGATTGTTGTATTGCATACCATTGGTTTGGAATAATATTTTCTAATTGATGAATTATAGTTTTGTTTTCTAACTTGTTTTTGTTAATTTAAATGTTAACATTTTAATTTATAAATCAATTGTTTGGTTTTTTTTATATTCTCTGGGCTGGATATTCAAAAGGGTTGCGCCATGCGCAATAGGGTTGCGCCTGCGCAAGTCCAAAATTGCTCCATTCTGTGATATTCAGCAGGAGGCAGTTGTGCCCCCCAAGTCATGCTGAGCAACAGCGCAATGCTAATGAAGGCATGCTCAACCGGAGGCGGAGGAACCATGCATAAACTGCACAGTCCGATATTCAGCCAGGCTGTGCAGAGCTGCGCAGGCGCAACCCCCAACCTGCGCCTGCACGACTTTGAGCCCCAAAAGGATCAAGTCGAGGGCCACCCACAGGTGAGCTGCAGCATTGCAGGGCACAACACAGCAGCTGCCACCTGTGGGAGGCCCTCCACTTCTTCCCTGTGCCCCCCCTGCAGTCCAATTGTGGGCATAATAGTAACCCCCCATAGCCTGATTGCGGGCACAGGACACACTCCCCACTGGCCCGATGCGGGCATAACATCAATGAACCTCTAATGGCCTGATCACATGGCTATGAATGACTCCCTCAAAGAAAGGTATCTGGTGGTCCAGTGACCAGCCTGATCACTGTAGAGTCAACCCTTGTCCACACCACTGGTGGCTCTGCCTCTGCCTGTCGAGTCTCCCACACCCTGCTCCTCGCCGCGCGCCGGGCGGGCGGCAGCAGCCTCGCCCACCCGCCGCCTCCTCTCGGCCGCTTATCGACTGACTGCCGGTGAGCCAATGGTTCGAGCAAGAGCCAATGGCGTGCAGCTCCCATAAAGGAGTCCAGATATGTGAATGAATTCATTCACATGTTTGACTGCCTTATGTCGTGTGGCTGCATGCCCATTGGCTCTTGCTCTGAACCAATGGGCATGCAGCCCTACCGAGCAGTCAGTCAGTCAGCGGGTGGAGGGGTGGCAGGTGGTGGCTGCTCGCCCGCCGCTGATGGGGTGGAGCGGGTGGTGGGGCTCCGTGGGTGGGGTGGGGGCACTAGAACATCAGGGTACTGGACCTTGGGGGTTGACTCTACTGCCCGCGATCGGGCTTCGCGTCCACTGGACCACCAGGAATTTTGCTCTTTGGGGTGAACTCCATTCTGGCTGCGATCGGGCCAGTGGCGGGGTTTCATTGATGTTATGCCCACGATCGGGCCAGTCGGGGTTTCATTGATGTTATGGCGCGATCAGGCCAGTCGGGGGTTCATTGATGTTATGCCCGCGATTGGGCCAGTGGGGTGTGTCTGTGCCCACGATCGCTTTCATGGGGTTACTATTATGCCTACGATTGGGCCAGTCTGGGAGGATTTACTCCATGCCCACGATCGGGCTGCAGGGGCATCGGTCCCCATGGCTGCTGCCTGGCAGGGTGCCAGCTAGTCGCGGGGATCGGCGACCTGCATGCTAATGGCATGCAAATGGGGTTTAATTAGATGCAAATGGGCCCTGTGCTTTGCATGAATTATGGCCCCATTTGCATGCCACCTTTTGAATATCAGAAATTTGCACATGGCGCAATGGAACTTGCACCACCACATCTGAATGCTCCACTCTGACCACTTGCGTGGTGCAAGTTCCACTGCGCCATGCACAGCGGTTGTGGAGCTGATATTCAAAGGAGTTGTTCAATAGCGCAACCTTTGAATATCGCTTCGCCACACCCCTGCACAACTTTTTTGAGCAGTGCAAGGGCTTGCACCACAGACTGGTGCAGTTTGAATATCCAGCCCTCTTTATTTCTCCCTCTTTCTTCTCTCACATTTTTTTTTATAATAGGGAGACCATGGAACCAAGAATTTGCTCCTGAGAAACAACATCTTGTATCTGAAATTCCTGATATTACTTTGGACTAACTATATTAAGAGCTATTGATGGAGATAAGTATGTATATTGTGCTACAAATCCAAGTACTTTAAATGGTAATTCTATTAGTCTTACAATGTAGTATTTTTACAACCAGCCTAGTAGATTGACATGATTGAGTATTTAAATACTGGTCTGCATTTTCAATTAATTATTCATACATATAAACTTGAGGGCAATTTATTGAGCCCTCTGGCCAGCACACTCTGCTCCCTGAAGAAGACACAGCATGAGTCAATTGGTAGGGAAGTGACTGGTCCTTTTTGTTCTTTGAGTATATTGTGGCACCACATTATTTATTGCACTTTAGCACATTTTTGTTCTCACCGTTATTTTTGTGTGAAAATAAATTATTGAGCTGGAGTTGTATGTGCGTAATTTTCTTTGTGTGTGTGCAGATTCCATTTTTGGCTGCAACACCAGCAAATTTAGGTTGTCACTACTTTTTAATCCTGCTCATTTAGAACAATTCTCATCCACTTCCACAGTTGGAGGTGGCTTCATGGCATCTGAGGTTGCAACTCATGGTGTGGTGGCTTTGACTATGCTGTAGGATCCAGTGTGGTGTTTTCAATCTGTAAGCCATGTTGAATGCCAGGTCTAATGTGTGACTTCTTTCATGCATGACAGATGTAATAACTCTCTAAGACCCAGAACTTAAGTGGTCAGGAAGAATTTACTTACAAAATAATTGGAGGTGTCATCCAATATTACCTTTAAATCCCAAATAAACAAAAATCTAGTTGATTCAAAGGCAATATAAAACAGGCACTCCGAAAACTTCTGCAGAAGCTTCATCTCACATCAGGGGGGGTGGTACAGAAGGATGATTTTTCATTTTTGATTGGATGTGAACAAAATGGCCACTTATTTATTGGATGCCAGCTGTTCATTGAGTAACCCTATGAGGGCCATTTCAGATCTAAAAATGAAGGCCTCCTGCTCCTATCTTGGGCACTGAATTCTGGAGAAACCTGTTGGAACCAACATAGTCAAACTTGGGCCAAAGTTTTCATCCAACCACATCTTCATGATACACACAGTTCCACTCCAAAATCAGAGACAATTTCTGATTATAATTGACTAATTCATAACCAACCTGGCTTTGTGTAGTAATACCTAAATTGAAAGAGGCAGGCTGCATTGTCCAAAAATGTCTTCCCTGGATAAACAGGACTGGGAGAATGGACTATAGGCAGAAAATATTTCTACCTCACTCAACTCTACCCTGCTTGTGTTTCCTGGCTTTTCCACCTTTATACCCCAGGAGCTGCTCTTTGAATCCCCTCCAAATATCAAACAATCAGCACTGTTGCCTCACTCACTTCAAAATGCAGCATGCAACCCTCAACAGGTACAACTGCCACAACTGTTGAGGCATGTAGCTAATAACTCACCTATACTGACACATAATATGCAAACATAACAAACACACTGCATGACCCCTCAGTTACACATATCAGTAGCAAAGACCCACCACTCATACCATATACACTCCAACATTCCCCAAAATATAAATCAGTGGAGTAACAACAGCAACTGAGCAAGTCTAATGCAAAGATTATTTGGTAAGGAGGCCTCCTTCAACCTAGCTCCTGGTGGGAAACTACAGCTGAGCCAGAATATGAATATTCAGAGTATCTACAACAGGATTTCAGGGCATGTATTTACAGTAAAATTGGAAATTAACTTTCTCAGACAAATCCATGAATATTGCCTTGTTGTTTCTGCAGCTTTCATTTTTCTGTGTGATGCTATTCCTTTATATATGTGATAACTCAAGGGAATTACATGTAAAATGTTGATGTGGTGCCCAAGAAATGATTCTCATGCTGTATGCTCACATTGCCAGCAGTACTCATGAAACCTTTACATCTAGCTCCTTAATCTTTCGTTTCAGGAGTTGCTGTGAAAAGTTTACATGCTGCATTAAATTATGCACCAAGGCATACACAGAGTGATTTTATTCTTCAGGGCATGTATATATTTTTTATTATTCACAAAATTCGAAATAAAAGACCAGGACAGTAATTTAACACAAAGATTTATTCAAGAATTCTGCCAATCAGTGGAGGAGATTCTAGGGCAGGGTAAAGTGCCTGCCTGCATATGTGTATATGTGTGCGTGTGTGTGTGTGTGTGTGTGTATGTGTATACTTTTGACCATACCAGGGCCTTTGAAACAGTTAACTATTTGTACATGAGGACTGAAACATGTAAAACAAATTCTGAAAGGGTGCCAATAGTATAATACTTCATTTGCTTTACTTACATTATTACACTACATTACTGACACTTAATTAGCTTTGTCTCTTTCACAGAATTCTGATTACTTAGGATTTGAAGGAAAATAAAGCCGTTGTAAAGTTCATTGGAATTTAATAAAAAAGAACATTAGCAACTAAGGAAGCCATCATTGTAGTTCTTTGTGTTGTCTTCTCAATTTTTTCTTATAAGGAATCCAGACTCCAGGGCCAAAGTCTGATACCTGTTACTTTTTCATGTATACAGAAAATGTTATTATTGAAGTGTAATTTGATCTACCTATGCCACCTTTCCACCCAACCCAGAGGTACAAGGGACTCCAATTCTAACATAAATGTCTATTCCCTACCTGAACATGGAGAAATCTTGCTTTAACAGGCAGTGCTGTTGGCATTTTTTATGTTCATGTTCCATACAGCATCCAAGTCCTTCTCCAGCATGAACCACAGCTTTCCCACAATTTCCTGCCCTTCTCCCTTAAGTACTGTCTACTTTCCTGTCAGAACTTTAGGCTGGACACTTCCTGACTGAAATGAGAATGTAAGAGTGCTTTAGAATATCTAGGGCCTGCCCATTGTAAATAGTACTTAGGACTCAAGGAAAGGAAGAGCAGCGAGTGTAAATAAATGCATAGGAAGTGTTAAGGAAGAAAATGAGTCTTCACAGTGCAACCATATTATTCAAAAGAAATATGCAGACCAGAAATGCTGACAGTACATTATGTTGTTATCCACATTTGCCTTACATCATAAGATTAAGAGTCAAGTTTGTCACTGACCTTTCACAACCCTAACTACTAGGCAACTTTTTGAGTATTAATTACATATCTATTTACAAGCTCTGTCTATTATATTAACATATTACACATTCTTTATATTCCCATTTCCTAAGTAAAAACAGAAATGTTTATATGTATATGCAGTGGGAATGCAATGTGTTGCTGCATTTATAAGTCCTAAAACACAGACATGAAAATGGTCCATAAAGCCCTCTATCAAGCAACACATTACACATGATTTGAAACCTGTTGACCCATAGTGAGCAATGGTATATCTGCTGCAGCAATCATGATTAAAGTGTTGGCAGATAGTGTTTGAAGCATAGCTGAATCAAAAGTCAGATATTTCAATGAACATTAGTTTGTTTTGTTTACATTTTTGAATAGCATCCCTGGGCTTTTCAATGCTCAAGTTCAACCAGGAAAAGAGTGTGGAATGGGAACAATCATAGATCTTCAAACATGCATTTTATGTTCTTTGTAATGCTGTGCAGTCTTGCAGTTTGAGTCTAAGAATCAGTAGCTTGTTTGGCCATAATTGCTCGTGTCCATGTGTTGTCATTGCAACTGAGACATCAATCAGGAAATTAAAGTCATTGGATTATTTTTTTTTCTTCAGGATTGCTAAAAACTAGTGAAAGCAGAAATCTCAAGGGTTCTAAAAAAAATATGTTCTCCATGTCTATGAAAACAATATGGAATATAAAAATGTTTACCGTATTTCTACACTAGCAGCATACAAAATACAAAAGTCCCCAAGGAGCTACAAGGCTGCTATAAGATACTTTGATTCTCTTACATCAGACTACATTAATTTGTATTTTCCTTGATATAACATCACTTAGTTATAGCAGCCAAAATGTTTGAAGATAGCCGTTTCTTGAGTGACCACTGTAATTCTGCCCCTGTAACTACAAACCCATTGTCTGCCTTTCTTCACTGTCTGTAGCATCAGTGTACGCTTCACATGTGGAAACAGAAGAAATATACTGTAGATAACTTAGCAGGGATGATAACATTGAGCATTGTTTGTCCTATTGGTCAGCCCTTGTTCTGTTTTTAGTTCAAACCAAGTAGAACATGACACCAAATCTGAATATAAAGTGAGAATTCAAAACACATGCATCTGCTGATTCTGCCCTGTGGCACCTCATGACTTCCCAAGCCACTTGTTTTCTTTTTAAACTACTCCCTGCTGCAGAAGAAAATTAATCTACTGAACCATAGTCTACAGATTCCCATTGTTATTTATTATTACTGTATCAGCTTTCCCAGCTTCATGCAGTGGCTGGAAATGGAAAGTAGACTAGATCATGTTTCATTCAAAAATGATATAACCCACACATTACAAACTACCAAAGAAATTATTTATCTGGCCACTAACACTGCTGCAAAACTGATCTGCTGTGGTGGTTTTCAACTCAGATGGAAGGAACACAATTTAAAAAAATTCTTTGCGTCTCACTTTTTTAAGGCTGGGTGAGCTGTAAAGGGACTTTTGAACTGCTGTCTTGCTGTTATCTCAGTTCCTTTAACCTTGCTGTATTTAGACCAATGCTACAGGATATGAGTTATGTTATGAATATAAATTGGTAGGTATAGCAAAATAACTTGTATGCTAAGGAATGAAGAAACCTGTTCAAACCTACCATGAATCCAGACGAGGTCCCTCCTCCCAAAACAGACTGACTCTGCATCACTCAAGGTGAGACCGACATTTTACCACCATTTCTGATACCACTGGTGTACCCGGGGAGGGAAGGAAACTTAAAAGGTCAACATTGCATGGTACATTATTGTCTCATAGTCACTACAAAAGATTATTCTGAAAATAAAATGTTTTAAAGAGCCAGTAGTGCCAAAATAACAAAGTGAAAATGTTAATACCTATTTTAAGTAGCCTGCTCTTATTTTTTTAATTTGTCCTTTTTCTCAGTACAAGGTTACCTACCTGATAGTATAACTGTAAGTGTGATGTGAAAAGTTATACATTATTTGGAGGCTGACATATCTACAGTAATTCTGCTCCCCTTCCTACCTCACCAGAATTGTGACCTCATGGCTCTTCTATGTAAGTGATAATATTATATGACAATATTATAGTCAGTGACTATAGTCAGTGAGCTGATGAGACAGGAAGGGTATAGAATTAGATATGACAGCCTTCAAGTGAAGAACTCTTACACACGTAACACCTACCATAGTACTGTCAGGTAGAAAATATTTCAATTAGCAAAGGGAATGGGAAAGGAAAATGTATCTCAATATGAAAAGTAAAGGTTTATTGCTTTTAAAATCAATATCAATTTCAGTAGAATGATGGCTCTTTAAAAAGAAGAGTTTATAGTCTGTCAAGGTCAGATTAGCATGTCACCAGTTGTGAGTGGTTGGTGTTTTCCCTTTACCATTCTCTGGCTGTTCATCTATCTGTCTGTCTGTCTGTCTCCTGCAAACCTAGTCTTCCTGCAAAATCTATAGTGGAGCCCATCATGATGCAATGCAATACTACAAAATTGCAGCAGAGTTACTGCAGGAAACAAGGCAATTTCAGTGGCAGTCAATCCCTTGTTGCATACATGAAGCTGTGACAGTGCATTGCATTCTGGCAGACTCTACTGTACTTACCTGTCTATCAATTGTTTCCATCTGGGGCTAGGAAGAGCTATGAGAAGAATTCAGGTGATTAAGCCAAGCTAGCACTCCCCTACTAGTGGGTGCAATCAGGTAGGAAAGGGTAATGTAGACAGGGGTGATGAAAGGGGCATACAGCAGAGATCGGGGACTACAGCAGGAGGGAAGGTAACAAAGGTGAAATAATTAATGGAATGAGCACTGAACATCTTGCCAGTGGAAAGGGTAAGAGTAGGAGTCAGGGGTCCTTGAGGGTGGTTTGCTTTAATGCCAGAATCCTGGGGAACAGAATGAGTGAGCTCAAGACAGTGGTGGTAGAGGCTAAGATGGACCTGTTAGCCACAATGGAAACACCGGCAACAGGAAACAACAACTGAGATCTTGCAGTATTGATCTACTCAATCTACAGGAGGGATGTATAAAAAGGCAGAGTAGGGTGGCACTGTACTGCTCTTAGGGGACAGTATAGAAACAGTTTGGTACATCTGACAATGGAAGGAGGTAAAAGGATCAGGGTCAGAATGCTGTGCAGACTGCCAAACAAGAAGGAGGAAGGGGACAGGGAATTAGGGAAGGAGATCAGGAAGGCATCAGCAGAAGGGGTGGTGGTGAAGGTGAGTTACCTAAAAATGTCAGATGTGGATTAGGAAATCCCAATATCCAGAAGTTATGTGCTGGTAGATGTAATGCACTACTGCTTTATCTTCAGTGGATCAGGAAATGAATTAGAGAGGGAGCCATCCTTGATATGGTTCTGTCAAGCAGTGAGATATTGTACTCAGAGAAGTAGAGGTGAGGGAACCACCAAGGTCCAATAATCACAAAACAGTGTGATTCAATATACCCCAGGAGCACATTACTCCACTTTAAAAACTGTGTCTAGAATTTAGAAGGATGGACTTTAGCAAGAGGGTGCAAATGCTGAATGGTAAGCTGGTAAGGGTAAAAGGGAGTGGAAGGGTCAGAATTCAAATGTGATGTCATAAAAAGGAGTATAATGGAGGGGACAGCATCATGCATGAGACAGGTCAGCAATAACAAAAAGCACAAAAAGCCAATCTGATTGTCCAGAGGTGAGGGAGATGCAGTAAAGGTAAAATGGGTAGCATTCTGAAAATATGGTCACAAGGGAGAACAAAGTGAGGCCAGCTGGGAGATTACCTAAAAGTGGAAAAGTGTCAGAATAATTGCATGAAAAAGTAAAGCAGAGACAGAGCTGAGAATAGCAGAGGTGGTCAAGGGAGGGGAGAAAACTTTTTTAGGTACAGTACATTAGGGGAAAAAGGAAAAATGAGGGTATTATTAGATTAAAGAAAGAAGGGATATGGATAGATGAGGCTGGGAAAAAGGCTGATACACTGAATGATTACTTTTGTTTCATAATTACCATAGAGCAGAGGTACTGTACCACTACCGGAGGTTCTTTTTTTTTGCAATTGTTTAACCAGGAGTAGCACACTAAGCTGAAAGTTTGTTTGCAGGTGCAACCTGGGAGCACAGGGAAATTAAGTGACTTGCTCAGGGTCTCACAGTATGCAAGTGGGGGCCATGGGATTCAAACCCGGGTCTTCAGATTTGCAGCTCAGAGCCTTAAACCACTGCGCCATACTGCCTCCTGGAGTGTGTAATGCATGCCAAAGAGAGGGAGAGTGAGAAGACTGAAGTTATGACCAGTCTCAGCAGAAAGACTGCTCAGGAGCCACAAACCCCAGAATGTTGACAAATGTCTAGTCCTGAAATATTGCACAGTAGAGTGCTGAAGGAAGTGGGGCAGACATTGGCAGTGTTGCTGGCAAGTCTGTATAACTGTTTCCTGGAGACAGGGGTAGTTCCAGCAGACTGATGGGTAGGTGCTGTAATGTGGTATCAATTCACAAGAATAGTGGCAAGGATATCCCAAGAAATTACAGATCAGTCAGTTTAATCTCAATTGTAGGTAAGCTGCTAAAAACAATGATTAAGAAACAGATTGTAAAATTCTTGGAGGCAAATGGACTGCAAGACATAAGGCAACACAGGTTTTCAGCAGGAAGATCTTGCTAAACTTTCCTGATTGAATTCTTTGATTGGAACACAAAGGCAGTGGACAGAAGACAAGTAGAAGATGTGTTGTTCTTCAGCTTTAGCCAGGCTTTTGATTACATTCAATACAGATTGCTAATAAAGAAGCTGGGTAACCTATGGATAAGGGACAGACTGATCAGGTGAACAGGGAACTGGTTGGAGACAGGATGCAGAGGGTTGTCATCAATGGTGTGCAGTCAGAGTCTAGTGGAGCCATGATCAGGGTACCGCAGGGATTGGTTCGGGTGCTCTTCACTATCTGCATGTGTTATATACAACAGGGAATCCAGAATAAGGTTTACTGATGACACTAATATTTGTGTCAGAATAGGCACCAAGGAGGGGGTTAGAGAAATAAAAAGAGACTTCAAAAAGTTGGAAAAGTGGTCCAGATTGTGGCAACTAATGTTTAATGCAAAAAAGTGCAAGGTGATGCACATTGGTAGAAAGACCCCTAAAACGGACCACTGGCTGGGGAGTAAGGGTGGTGCAAACAACTGAAGAAAGAGCTTTTGGCTTGATATCAGCACTCTTGGTAAATCCTGGTGCAATCAAAAGCTGGACACAGTCAGGAAGTAAAATGATGCACTCGTAGACCAGGTGACGCTACGAAAAAATCTTTTTATTTTCTTATTCAACACAATTAGTGTATAACAACACCAATTAAAAACACGCCACAGCCAAGATGGATCCCCAGAGCTTTGAGGCTTAGCAGCCTCTTCCTCCTGACAAAGAGGTTGGTGAGCCTTGAAGTGTTGGAGATCCATTCTGGTTGCAGTGTGTTTCTAATTGGTGATAGTATGCACTACTTGAGTGGCATGAGAAAATAAAGAGATTTTTTGGTAGCATCACCTGGTCCACAAGTGCATCATTTTTCTTTCTAACTGAGGAAAGAGACCTGGAGTCATCATCAGTGACAGCCTCAAGTCCACTTCTCAATACAATAAAGCACACAGGAAGGCAAACATAATTTTAAGATGTGTAGGAAGGCCCGGTGGTGCAGAGGATTGAGGTGCTGGCACCTCACCTCTCACCACAATGGTGACTCAGGTTCGGCAATGGATTTGGGCAGTGGTGGGTTGGCTGGGGCAGGAGTTGGATCGAGCATCCAGAGGATGGCTCTTCTCTCCTGGGGTGGGCTAGGGACAGGTGTCGCTCTCTGGTGAACCCCGGTGGAGACCAGGGGAAACACAGCGGCAACACAAGTGGGGAAAGTACAGGAGGAAAAATACAGAAAATGGTGTTTCCACCTGCTAGGATGACGGCGGTTCCGGACTGGGCACCGCCTCGAACTCCACTGTCTCTGACCACAGCAGCACCCCGACCCAATGCCTAGTCCATCAGGCCCCTTCTCCTCAGAAGAGGAAGACCCACCCAGCGAAGGGTAATGCCGGGGTACTCAGGGGAATGGCTGCAATATGCGGTTGGAGCAGAGATGAAAGGGCGGGTGCAGGAACAGAGTAATTGGCCAGAATGGGAGCAAGTGAAAGGGGATAAATAAATAACACACAAAAAAAAGATGTGTAGGAAGGGGACTTGATTGTAAGAAGAAGGAGGTGATCCTGATCCTGTACAGGTCCCTGGTAAGGCCACACCTGGAGTATTGCATGCAGTCCTGAAATCCACAACTCTGGAAAGACAGGGACAGTATGGAGACCATATAAAGGGGGGCCACTAAGATGATCATAGGGCAGCAGAGGAAGTTGTATGAGGAAATGCTGGAAAACCTTAAAATGTACATACAGGAGGCTGCGGGGAAGGGGATATGCTTGTGACATACAGGTAGTGGTGGGCAAAGTCCATGCACTTTGCTACACAGAGAACTTCACATCATAGCCATAATTAAGTGAAGTACTCTGCAACGCTTAAGCGAATAACTTCACCTTTCATTTAAATGCTAAGTCCCATTGTTTTCTATGAACTTCACTTGACTTCACCTTTGTTTTGATCTTAAGGCAAAGTTTACAGTGAATCATGGGATGGCAGGTCACATGGACTATAGATTATCTTGCATAGCCTCAGTTCTGCAAAGTGTGTAGTGGAAAGCTGGAGATATTTTGCTCTCAAAGCTCTGTGAATCAAACCATCGAAAAACCTTTTAAAAATCATTTCTGAGCTAATTTGTTGGTCAAAATTTAGTACATATATTGTAGGAAACCCTTATGTGCTTATATCATTGAGTGTTTATTTTTTGTGTGTGCATCTTGAATGTTAATTTAGAACATTCAGCCTGTGTACTAACAGACACTGTAGAAGTGTGCTTCGGGGGAGGGGTGCATCTGTGATTCTCAGTGAGAAAGGTAGTCTTTCTAATTGTTGTTGGGTAGCTAGTGTGTAAGTATTTGTGTGTTCATGTACACACAGTAATACTTGTAGTAAGTTTTGATAATTTTGCTGTTTGCTGTGGTGCTGTGCATTTTTCAGTCAGTTTAAAGGATTTGGTTGCAGTGTACTGAACTGTTAAATGTTCTGCACATAACCTTTAGTGTGTTTGTGTGCATGTATGTCATCAAGTCAGGCACATTTATTGTGCCACACCGTTATCAGAGCACTCTGAATCTCTTATCCATCTGCAGTATTTTTACTGTTGCATTCTATCTTGGTAGAAAACTGGTGCTGCAACTGCTCCACTCACCTCCCCAGCAAAAGAAAGTATTATTTTTCTAGTTTTTAATTTTTGACCACTGGTTAAGGTGTTGTGCCTATGCAGCTGCATCTCTTGAGCACTCAATCTCCATCTATCTGGACTTCTGCATCTGTTTAGGGCTCAGTCTCCATCTGTAAGCCACAGCTGTTGTTTTTTTTGGCTTCCCATGCACTCCAAAGTTCCAAAATCTAAATTTGTTATTAATTTTCTGTGTAATCCCAAAAATGCCTGCAAAGAGATGTGCGTGTAAAGATATGTTTCTGGCTATGGTACTTGCCAGTGGCAAGAGGGCCATGGTATGCATGGTAGTACACAGCATAAAGGCATTGTTGTCAGTAAAGGAATTTCTCTGACTGTGTTTTTCACAGAGCAATCAGTTGCTTCAACGATGGTTGGAGATGTTGTTGTCCCCACTGGTGGTGATAGTGAAGTTGGTGATGGCATGAGTATTGCCCCAAGTTCAACCTGTGACAAGTTAACAGGTTGCCAAAATATTGTGGAGTCCAAAGACATGAATCAGAGTGTAGTTGATGTCACACTCCTCAGTCCCGCCCCCACAGTAGTTGAACATAATTCTGACCCAGATGATGACTCACAATTACAATCTCATGTTTCCAGGGCTATTGAGGTTATGCCTGGGCCATCCAATGATTCAAATATTGAAGAAAACATAGTGGATGATCATACTGAGTTTGCAGTTGGACATGGAGCATGTTCTCCACAGGACAGCATCCAAGCTGAAAACATTAGCAACCCACAAAGTTAGAAAAAATAACTGTTTGCAAGAAATGTATTTCTTTTCTTGGTGACTCTGTGTAATCTAAAAAAATACCCACAAAGACACAGTTAGGCAAAGGTGTTTCTGACTGTGGTGCATGAGCCACGTAAGTTAGTGGGGTATAAGTTTTGGCTCTGTGGGCAGGGCATTCGGTCACATCATGAGGAATAAATAGAAAAAGAAAAATCCTTGAAGGGGAAAAGTACTGTACCAGAGAAGGTTAAGGCTAGGCAAGATCACTGAATCTGTATGGGTAACAGCAGTGCCTGCAGCATCACCCTTAGCGTGAGGTGGTGTGTGAAATAAATTCTTGTGTGTCTGAAATGAAATCTGCCAGCCAGTTGTCAAGTAACAGCAACTTGCCATGTAGGTTAAAGTTGCAAATGAACACTGAAGATTTGCCACAGGCATGAGGAGGATGACTTTGAATGTTCAGGTTGTCTTCAGAGTACTAGTGTGATGCATACCTCAGTGCTAGTGTTGTACTCATTGTCATGTCATGATCACAAGTCATGAGACAAATCATGTTCTTCATCTTCACAATCACAAATCACACAACTTTAACTATTTTTGGTCCAACCCTGTTTTTTTTTTAATTTTTGGTTTCATCACGAATCAGCAAGGGGGGACACCCAGTTATCATGCCACATCAATCAAGATCCTTGGTCTAGTACGATGCTTCTGTTTGTGTTTCGTTCTGTAGGATGCCCTACCCAAATCTTCATCTTCACAAGAAGCCAGACCTTTTTAATCAAATAGATATTATTTCAACACGAACATTGTACAGTCCTGGGAAGTTCATCATAATCGAGTCATGTCATGTCATCACGATCACGAGTCATGAGACCTTAAGCGTGTAGGTGTGGAAATAAATTCTGTGTGTGTGTGTCTGAAATAAAATCTGCGGCCAGTCCTCAAGTAACAGAAAGTAGTCATGTAGTTAAAGTTATGAATTAAATCAGAGGTTTGCCACAGGCATGGGGAGGATGACTTTGAATGTTCAAGTAGTGTTCAGAGTTTCAATGCGGTGCATATCTTACTTCAAATATTGTACTCATTGTCATGTCATGATCATAGATTCATGAGACATGAGACAAATCATGTTCTTCATCTTCATGATCATGAATCAAACAACTTTAACTTTTTTTGTCCAACATACCAAGCAGGACCATCACATCTATGTTTGTACTCAGTCACGATGATGGTGGTGCTGAATAATGTAGCTGAAGCAGACCTTTCTGATGCACTGTAAAACAGTGTACCATTGAGGTTGCTGATGCAGTCATGGAAAAATAATTTCCAAGTTAGTACAACTCCGGCATTGAGGATTGTGATTACTGCTTTCCTTTTTTTGTATCCCTTGTTTTCCACCAGTGTAAAATATTTAACAATGGTGACATACAGGCCAGATGATGGACATAACAAAAGACAGGAACAGCTACACAGGGTACTGATCCTGAATGGGGTACTGGAATGAACTTAGAATAATTTCTTCATTTGTTTGCAGGTAGCATCAAGGTATTGTGGACTGGCAGTATGTTCAATCTGAAAACAGACAATAGTCTAGATACACTAAAGACCTTGAAAGAAGACAAAAATATTAATGAAAATTGTTTTCCAAATGACCCATGCAACCCCCCTCCAAATAAATTCTTACCTTTCATGGATTGACATTGTTCGCACAGCCGAAGTCCACAATCAGACACACGTGGAACACATGTGCAGTGGCAACATGGCTTCATCACTACAGTCGTCAATCTGTGTGCTGTAATCTGAGAATGTAAAAGAAAAGAACAGTAATGAGAAATGCTTATAATTCACTCACTCACAGCAGTACCCACCATCCTTCGGAAAAAATTTAAATGTTACAGTACCACATATGTATGGCATGTGAATGTGACCATGGTCAACACACCTGTGAAGGGAAAACATTCAGCATGTATGATGATGATTCCTGCAAAGGAATAACATGATGGACTACTCAGTATTTACAACAAAAATAAGATTCAATACAAATTAAATGGCAGTGTCTCTGAAGAAACATGACAGTGACATGAACACTAACTTACCAGTATTGGTATGAATACACACATAGGGCAGCATGTTTCAGTCAGCGCAGAAGAATTTCTCAGAACATCAAATTATAGCCCAACCCCATGGTCATTTCTGGCTATCATCATTTAGCAACACACTGTACCTCAACAGCAGCAGAAAACAGATGGACAACAACAACAGCAGCAGCAGGTGCCAGCAAGCCATTTTCTCACTTGGGACACCACTTATGCAGAATTCTGATTCTAGGTTCATGCTTTTAGCAGTGTGTCAAGCAATACTTGTGACTTTTCTGAATAGTTTTTCATGTGATTATTCTTTATAGGGACTTTTCATGACATTTAAACAGCAACAGCATCAGGCGGCAACAAGTCATTTTCTCACTTGGGTCACTTATGCAGCATTCTGGTTCTAGGTTCATGCTTTTAGCAGTGTGTCAAGAAATACTTGTGACTTTTCTGAATAGTTTTTCATGTGATTATTCTTCATCGGGACATTTCATGAAATGAAAAGAAAGGGCCAAAACCACCAGCAGCAGTGTCGTCACAATGCAATGTTGTCACTTAACATGCTGTGACGCATTTCTGGACTGGTATTAGGTTTCATCTTGGCCTTTCATGAATTAAAACAGGGGGACATTCAAACACAAAATAATACATTGTTGGGGGGCATGCTAGCTGGCGTTATGGTATTGTGAATTTTGCCCTGGTGCTTTAACTGCATGTTCAGAAAAGGAACAAGTATTTCCTTGGTTGTTAATTTATTTTTTACATGACTGATAGTTGTGAAAATAGCAGATGCTGTGTGCTTTCATTAAAGGCGAAACTGTCCTGCTGCTATGCATGATGCAATAAAAGTAGCTGGAAGTTGGCATTTTGGCAACACAATTTAAAATCAAAGGAAAGCACACACTGTCCGCCAACTGGTTGGTGAACACATGACTTGTTATTACATTAAATAAAGTAATGAGTAATAATCTAGACATTGTTTATTTCAGAAAGCATAATGGGTGTGTGTGGGGGGGGGACATTTGTGGTAGGGTGGGGAATAGGATATATTATTTTATGAGGTACAAGAAATACCATATTAAGAAAAGTTACAACACAAAGAAAGCATGAACTGAACATGAATGTCATGCTATATTCTGCAAGAAAATAAAAATATTCATTAAGAAATCTATGAAAAGCAGAGACGAGCTTTTTTGGGGTGGACATTTTCTTCATCCTCTATTTCTTGCACCTCGTAATGGTAAATCCCATTGTGCACCTACCACAAATGCCCCCCCACACACACACACAAACATATGCCATTAGGCTTTATGCAATAACCATCTAGTGGTTCACTCATTACTTTATTTTCTGTACTAATAAGTCATGAGGTCACCAACTGTGCGTCCGCTACATGCTTTCATTTCAGTTTAAATTGTGCTGCCAAAAAGCCATCTTCAAGACATCTTTATTGCAGCATGCAAAATGGCAGGACAGTTTCATCTGTAATGAAAGCACGCAGTGTCTGCCATTTGATGACCATCGCTCATGTAAAAAATAAAGTACATTAACTAACAACTGTGGAAAATAAACAAACAAAACATTGACTGAACAGAAATGTCATACTTCGTCTGGTAGAAAAAATGAACATTACTGAAGGAAAAACTGAAAAGCAAAGGAGATGGTTTTGGGGGGGAATTAAAATTTATGATCACTACTGAATATATTACGGGGCCTGTGGGGGTTGTTGCTGGCCACCAACACTCAATCCCTGCAGTGAGTGGATAATTTCCTTATTTTGGCCCTCAATGCGGGTAAGCTGTTGGACAGCACCCTCCACAGCCATTTTAAGCTCCTCCACCTCCGCCCACATAACAGCCAGATCTGCCTGTGTCACCAGTTGCTGTGATGGGTCATATTGTACTTGGTCAGCTGTGGCTGCAGGCTCCGCCACCTCTGCTGTTTCAATTGAGGGGGCCCTGTAATGGCAGTGATGTTCAGGTGGAGGATCACACTGGGCCATAGCTACAGGAGTGGCTGCTACCTCCCTCAGCTTGGCATCCCACTGTTCTCAGTGGTGGACAACCACATATGTCCTTGGCCCACCAGTCCCTAAGTGCCCACCCTTGCACCTCCACTGGACCAGCACACTGCCCAGTTTGCACGTTACTACCATGGGATCACCCGGGATGTTCTCAAAAAACTCCCACATGGGAGAGCACCATGCAGGACCCAATACAGGAAGTGGGGGACACCAGATACAACAACAGACTGGGAGGATGCTGTTGCTGCTGTGCTACCAGTGGTGGAAGGGCAACAACCTCTAGCTACAGTTCTTCAGGCTGCTGCTGCTCCAGCTGAGGCTCCTGCGGCTGCTCAGCTGCTCTGCATGCACCTCTGGTCAGACCCCTGCTGTGGGGCTGTCTGTGGCCACACCAAAAGTAGCCCACTTTAAATGCACCGGGCTGCCCCGCATCCATGGCCCCCACTGACCACCAACACTTCTCCCTCCATGATCTACGCCACAACCATGATCCATCATCAAAGCAAAAAAAACAAAAAAAAAAGGAAAAGGAAAACTAATAGTTGAAAAGATGGACCTCACTCAAGACTAACTCAAACAAAATCTGGTTTTAAGAGCAAAAGAAAAATCTCTAATTAACAAGAAACCCTGCTGCAGAACAGTTTTACACTAAATAACTACTAAAGAAAACAACCAATGCAAAAACAAATCGACTATAAATGTATCTCTCTCTCTCTCTCTCTCTCTCTCTCTATATATATATATATATATATATATCTCACTCTGGTGCTCAGCCTGCAACTTGCTCTTTCCTGCCAATTTAAGTTCCTCCCTGCATCATGTGACCTGCAAACCTGGAGAGACAGTCAGACATGTGATCTGGGGGCCTTTTCTTACCAACTTTGCCTTATCAAGTCTATAGCTCAAAGTGAACCTGAAGTGGACAACACAAAGTCCATTAAAAGGTGAATTTCAGGTATTTAATGGATATTTCGCATAGCTCTATGCAAACTTGAAGTGGTCTACTTCGGGTTCATTTTGAGTTCGTAGTAGAACTTTGCTGCTTCTCTACATACAGGTTCCTTTGAGCAATCAATAGTATGGATTTTAAGGACTTGTTCATGAGGAAAAACAGCACAGTGACTAGAGCACATGTGTGGAGACTGTTGGTGGAGATTCTGGAGGGAAGTGAAGAAGTTCTGTTTCACAGAACAGGTGGTGGACAAATGGCATAGACTACCTAGAAAGGTGCTTGAAACCAAGACTATGTCAGGGTTTAATCTTGGGTGGCACAGATATTAGGGAAGAGCGAAACCCACAGGCAGAAGAGGGGAAGGGATGCCTGGGAAAGGGTATGATAATCAGCCACTAGGGCTATTGGATCTCTAAACCCAGTTCAGTATTAGGTCGAGCATGGAACTAGGCAGAAAACTGAACAGACTGGATGGACCTCTGGGTCTTTTTCTGCCAACACAATCTGCATGTCTATTTTTCTATCTGTTAGGTCATCAGCAAGATGGGGGCTGCATGTGCATCAAATAAACTTTGTTTTTTCATTGGAGGGTGTCAGAAAGCAATGCATTCTGCCATGTAATTTTGGGAAACTGGATTAATACAGTAATAGCTACGTCTTTAAGCTGATACTGGAAGAGGCTAGAAAAGCCAAAAAGAACAGGGAGAAATGCAAACAAATGAAATATACTGTCAAACAAATAAAACGTTAAAACTCTTTTAAGTGAGTACGTTTTCTCAGCATACTTATTCATAGCTGCTTTTAAAGCAGAGGGCAGGCACGACAAATATAGTCCTTTCCAACTTTAAATTCGTTTTTATTTATTTATTCATTATTTATTTCTGAATGTAAAGTTTTTGGTCAGGAAAGCATTCTGAGCAAACTGATTCATTTCCAGGTGTATCCTGGGAGGGGAGGAGGGGGTACTAATAGGAGAGATGGCTTCATAAGAATAGTCATAGCTTAATTACTGTATATTTTATAAATTGCAGTGCAAATACACTGTGTCAATTTAGATTTATTTATACAGTGAAATGGGTCATACCAAGGCAGGTATATATAGCAAATGTCATAGTCTAGTAACTGACAATTATAGTGTAGTAACCAACTTGGGTAGAACTGGCATGCAAGACACAAGCATCACCTACAGAGATTGACAGGTGCACTTTTGCAGCACATTGGGATGAAGCAAGTTTTTAAAGGTGAAGATGGAACTGAGTTTTCTATGTTTGGGGAGAATGAATTCCAGAGGACAGGGATAGGCAGTTTGTCCTGAAGCACTGGTATGCCTTGGGCTTTGGAAACACCTGGGCTTCTGTTCCCTGAATGAGTAAACAGAATGTCATGATGGGGATAAAAGGTCTTCTAGGTAGCTACAGTAGGTTTTATGTATACTATGTTACTATGCAAGTAATCAAATTCAGAGAAGGTGCTAAACTGCACAATTGAAACAAAATAAGAGGCTTAAAGTGACACAAAATGAAACAACCTAGAAATGGGAGGTGTAAGTGCACAATGAAAGAAGTTTGAGAATTAAGGAAATATTAACTGAAGACACCAGTCATCATGGAAAAGCTGAATGTACTTGTAATGACATAGTCATGATAGTATGACAGTGACTTGTAGCGAATTGAAATAGACAGCTCCAAGTTTTACAAGAAGGATAGACCAGGCAAGAAAGGCAGTGGTATACTGAAGCATTACATGTCACCAGAGAATTGCTGGTAACTGCAATACTGTATATTAGCTCAGATGAGAGCAAGACATTCTGGCTGAGAGGCTCAAATGGAAATTGAGAGACAGTCATGGTTAGCCTATGCTATAAAACACAGGACCAAAAGGAGAGTCAGGATAATAAGATTCACAAGAAAATCCAAAAGACAATGTTAATTTGAAAGAACACCCCAATTTTACACACCCCAATAATGCAAAGCATCATGGGAAGCATATGAAGGAATTTGGACTGACTCAACTTTAAGCAGAAGTCCATGGTGCCAAAAGGCCTCACAATGCAACCAGCCAAGGCTGAGAACATCAGACACAGACACGTTTTATTCTTGTTAGAACTCATAGGTGTGCCATATCTGTAGCTTAGCCCAGAGGGAGGGAAGGAGCCAGCTTTAGAAGGGTCTTACTTGCTTGGGTCATGGGGAGCCTATACTACAGAAGAGAAGAACTACAAAAGACAAGAACCCCAGAGCAAATGTTCTGAGGCAAGGATTAATTTGAGATTTCAATTCTGCACCCAGACAGTGACTGGAGGAGAGAACTGCTATGACCAGATGAAGTAGGCAATATTTTGATAATTCAGAAGACCACTATCTGATACAATGTGTGAAAGGAACCATTAGTGAGTAAACAACACTGATCTGAGTTTTCACAATACAGATAATGTAGTTAGAGATGTGGGAATTGGAAAGATGCTGTGGAACAATGTCCTTAACATTTTTTTGTTATTTATTCACAAGAAACAGATATACCATTGAGTCAAGGACTCATTTACAATAGTTTCAGGTGGATCATTTCCAGGTGTGTCCCAGGAGCACAGGGCAGTTATGTGACTTGTTCAGGCTCACACAGTATGGAAGTGGAGGTTGCAGAATTGAACCCAGGTCTGCTAGATGCATCAAGCTCATTCACAGCTGTTTACTAGCTCTTTACTCTAACCTCTTGGCTATATTGCCAGCCAAAACATCTTCAGATTCACCAGTGAAAATATAGAGCAAAAGAAAGGGAGTGTCATACACCCTGCTTCTGTACAAGGTGACCTTTGAAAAATGAGGAAACTCTCAGTACAGCCACCTGGGAAAGCAAACTCATGGGCATAAGTGTTCAGCAGCAATAGGTATCCCTCAAAATCCATTTAGATGGCTTCAAACAAGAGTGCATCCCACAAAACAGACAGTGCAATAATAGAAGATGTAAACCTAGGTGATTGATGAAAGAGGAGCTCAACATACAACAAAGGCAGGATTCAATATTTTACTGCATGGCAAAACTGGAGTAATTGTCTTTGGAATACATTGTGCTCCTGCAGTATTCTGCAGCATGTCACTGGCAGTAACTGTGATAAGAGTGTTGCATCCGGGCTAACGCCACTGTATGTATGTATGTATGTATGTATGTATGTATGTATATATGTATTTACTGTATGTACACTGGAGTCAACCAGAATGCCATGCTCTGTGATAAACGTGACATTTTCCTGAATGACAAACTGGAGTAATTGCTGTTGGATTACACTGTGTTCCTGCAGTATTCTACAGCATGTCACTGGCAGAACTGTGATGAGAGTGTTGCATCCTGACTAACTCCACTCTCATTAAGGAAACAAAGTAGTCATATGAAATGAGTAAATTTTAAGACACCAATGAAAATAAACAAATATAGAGAGAACAACTCATAGAGTGCAAGCATAGAATTGGGTGCAAAATGAATGACAGAACAACAGTGTTTGAAATCAAATCTGATAATAAAACTTTCTTTAGATAGTTTATCAGAAAATGAAACATGGACAGTTGTTGGATCACCAAAGGATCAGAAAGTGGCAATATAACAACCAGTGAGGCACAGATGGCTGGATTTTTACATAAATATTTTGGTCAGTAATCACCGAAAAAAAAAAGAATAATATTTGATATTTAAAGGTTGTTTTCAGGGGAGCAGCATGGCACACAACATGGCATGTAAGAGACACCTGAACACGATTGAAAGAATGCTGAAGTTGTTAAACAAAAACACACGAACTGGTCCTGATGCAATGCATCCACAAATCCTAAGGGAACAATCCAAGTAACTATCTGTCCCATTGACAATGATGTTCATTGAGACACTGAGAACTGTTTACATGCCTGATGACTAAAGGGTCACTCCATGATACCAATATTCAAACTATAGCCTAGTCAGCATAATGTCAATGACAGGAAACTACTGATAATTAGAGATAATTATAAGAAGCAAATGTTTTGAAAATGTACAGAAAACTGTCTTAGACATGATGCCCTGATATGGATACTGTGAAAAGAAATCATTCAGGACCAATTTTAATGCATTTTGTTGTCACCAAGAAGCTTATTGAGAAGAAGCCTGTAGCTTCCCCAATGCCTATTAACCTACCCAGCCCATAGACATATGACTCAAGGCCGAGCTATAGGTATGGGGCCATGCCCCATGGGTTTTCTGCTCAAGCTATGGGTTTGGGACCGTGTACAAAAAAATTAAGAGTAATCTCCTGCATGAAGGAAGTTATGACTGATCTCATGCTCCATGCAGGGCTCTGTGCAAAGAATATTATGAGTAATCGCTTACACTAAGCAGGGCCCTGAACAAAGTTATAACTGGTCTCATGCTTCATGTAAGACCCAAAGGGTCCAGTGCAAAGAAAGTAAGGCTGATACTGTGGCCCTATGTTGAGCACCAGACTTGTGGGACCCAGACCCAGAGATGTAATGTGAAGTAGTAGCCCCAGAAGGCTATAATTCTTTCTTAAATATCAGAACACAATTCAGGGCTTAATTTTGCAAGAACCTCTTAATAAAATTTTAAAGGTTGATTGTCGTTAACATATTTAAGATTTCAGAGTCATCCATCTACAATCTACAGAGTAGAATGGATTAACTATTACACAATGGCAAAGAAAAAATAACATTTCTGATTAGCTGTGTCTTTTCAGCATGAGTAAATCCCTGCATAACTCATGCAAAAAGATTGAGTTAGCCTCTTCACAAAACAAAACTAAAACTAAAAATTGAAATTAATCTAATGGAACATAATGTAAACAGTTTGGCCACCATCTTTGTTTCAGCTGACTCCCGCTAAAGCTGTTAGAAAATTAAAAAAAAAATGTCAGAACACCAGTTTTGTGTTGCCATTTTCCCCCTGCTTTGCTCATTGAACATAAATAGAGTAAACAAAAGTAGCATACTATGGATTTGTTATGTTTCCAAAAATGCAGTCTACCACAGTAGCACCCTGTCTCCCAGAAAGCAAAGAGAAACGTAAACTTCTCGTGGTGGCTGCAGCACTCAATCATAAGTTAAACATCCAAACAGCAGCCACTTTAACTTTGCACTGTGTCGCTCTCTTAGCTTATTGCTCCAAGATCAAGCTACTGTAATACCCAACTGAACCTTTCAGTTCTACTCACAATTACACTAATACTGTTCCACTTCTCTGTCTCCCATCACCCAACATTCATTCTCATTGTATCTGTCTTACTCAAACCTCACTCTCCCAGCACCAACTGCTCCTGTATAGTCTACCCAGCAAAGAAGCACTATTTAATATAAGTGGAAGAATACGCCTATGAAAATATTTTTAAATTATACTTTTCTATTATTTTATGTTTTCAATCCTTATTTTAAGTAATTTTCATATCGTGATAAGGACAATAATCCACCAGGGTGTCGGTTATACTGGGATTTACTCACTTCTGGTGTGGATTTGGTCACTTGGCCTATGGCCTCGTAATCAAACCACACCTGGTGTGGGTAAATCCAGCATGACCCACACCTTTCATGGATTATTGCTTAAATACAGAGTCAATTAAGGGAGTACTTTAGACCAATAAAAGCACTCCTTTCTTCTGTATGTGAGCCATTCTTATTCTGTAGAGTTTTTCTTTGCAAGTGCCCTGAAATGAACTTGTTTGGTGCATTCTTTGAAATTTTCAATATATTCTGAATCGACCTTGATCAATAATGTATTAATTTGTCATTGGAGACCACTCTTTCAGTTGTAAGAGCAGTCTCACTAACATTCTTAGATTATCAGAAATGGTTCTCATACCATAAGAATACACATTAGAGCACTCTTACAACTGTAAGAGTAGTCTCCATGGCAGCATTAATATGCACATTTAAATGTAAATTCCATGAAAGTTTCAATTTGTTTTAAGTGTTATTTGACACAGAGATGTTTATTGTTTTACTATATAGTGTAGCACATGTACTGTAAATCTGTAATGTAAGTCTTCTGAGCTTTCAATTTGGTTTCATATTTAGTTTTAAACAAGGCTTAGAATGAGAATATGATGTTGGAAAACAATTTGTTTTTGGAAAGAAATGGACAACTTATAGAATGTGCATATCATGTTTGATATAATTCTATACTTAGGTTCTCCTCAATCCGTACTTAAAAGTTTATTTAGCATCATCTAGGAATTGCTGTTTATGAGGCACAATTGGTAAAACACATTTTCCCACAGCTTATTATTTTGACAGCATCAGTGTTTTCTGAAACTCTACAGTAGAGACCCTATATTCAAACAGCCATGAATATGTCCACCATATTCCCAGGTGTCTGGCGGGCCCCCCCACCACCACCACCAATCACCACTTCTGTGTAATTCTGAAAGATTCACTGGTGTCTAGTAGACCCCCACACCCAAGTTGCCCATTTTGCATGATTCTGACTGCTGCCTTGGTGTCTATTAGAACACCCACTCCGAACGATCACCCAACCTTCTCCTGAACTGTCCACTACAGACATTGCACCTCCTCACCCTGGATACCAATCAGAACCAGATTGGTAAGATAGTAGCAGGCACAGCACTCTGCTCACCAACTTGGCTGGCTACTATCTGCCATTCACCAAGTGATCATGAGTACCGTAGAAATAACTGTTTCCATAGTACTTGCAATCACTCAGTGAACATCACATGGTGGCTGGCTGTGATGGTGAGTGGAGGGCTGTTTCAGTTACCATCTTACCTACCTGTTCCTGATCAGTGTTCAGGATGGAGGACGGAGCAGGTGGGTTCAGAGGGGGTTGAGCAATTGTCTTGGGGCTGGGGATCTATTAGATACCAAGGAATCTGTCAGAATTACTGAGAATGGATGATTGTGAGTCAGCCCAATAGCACAGAGGGCTGAAATGACCAAGCACTTATCTGCCACCATGCTGATGACCCAGTATCAGGAACAGACATGAGTTGCTGGGAGTCAGTGGGGGAATCGGAGCATCAGACAGACCACTATACTCTCCAAAGGAAGGATGGCATGTTGGTTCCTCCAAAGGATGCCACCAGGTGAAGGCCTGGCACTGTAGCAATGTGGGACAGCAGTGGCATGAAGGAAGGGAGCTGCAGGACTCTGTGGAGTATGCCTCTACACCAATGTACTGCCATGGGTGCCCCAGCTAGGGTTAAGGAGACAACAGGAGAAAACAGGAAGGCAAGGCAGGCATACAGTACATGATGCCTTGTGTGCCAATCCTCCACCAGCACCACCACCAGAACCCTGCTGACCCAGATCTGGATGTGAGGTTCTGGGGTGAGGATGGCCCTCCCTTTCCTGGATCTAGCATGGGAACAATCCATGAGAGAACAAGGACCAAACTAGGTAAGTCCTGGGAGGTGGTTGCTTAGGGGATTGCAGGGACAGGGCAGATTGGAGTCTAGCGGCTTTGGCCCAGGAGTATAAAACCTTGATGAAAAAAAAAGAATGGTCGACCAGGGTGGGGTCCACCAGACACCAGAAAATCCATCAGAATTACACATAATGGGTGAACAGTGGGTGGGGGTCTACTAGACACTAGAAGTGTTGTGAATTTAAAATTCCCAAGCAAATTGCACTGATTTATCTTGCTACAGTATGTGCCACACACAGCATTTGTGTAATGTGCAGTATACAATTCACCACAATTGTATAAATTATTACTACCTCAGCTGATGCAGTTTGCACTTTGCAATGAATTTGTGATGGGAATTGCATCAATTCACATAGTAAAGTATGTCGCAAGATGCATAGTGCATACATAGTGCAGCTATTAGTAAAGTAAAATTCGCACAATTGTGCAAATAATACTAGACAAATGTGTACACTACACTACCTGCTACATGACTTACAGAGTTTTTTCACTTAGCCTGCAGCTATTAGACACCAGGGAATCTGTGATATTTACATAGACAGGACAATCAGAGAAGGGATCCATGAGACATCAGGTAATCTGACAGAATTACATAGACTTGGTGGTCAGAGGGTGGAGTATGCACTAGACACCAGGTAATCTATCAGAATTACACAGAACAGGTGATCGGGGGTCGGGGTCCACTAGACATCTGGGAATATAGTGGACATATTCTGAATGGGCAAATAGATGGGCCACTAGACAACTAGGGAATATGGTAGAATTAAACAGAATGGACAGTCCAGGTGTTATGCCTTCATGCTAGTGAGCCCATAATAGGCATGCTATTGGTCCCTTAGCACCTTGCATGACAATAAGCTCATTAGCATATTAGGGATAAACATGGCCCACAGCAGTCCTAGTAATATCCCGTTTGGGCAGTGCTATCCCCAGTGGGCTCCCCTGTGGGCTTTATTCAACTGTAGACTGTGCCATCATAGTGCATAATCACTATACACTGCATTGACATGACCTCATATTCAGGCAGCATACTTGGGTTGGAGCTCGCTAACTGTCTGAATATTGCTCTGTGCAGGCTGAGGACTAACCACCCACAGCACTCCTCTCTGTGCATCACAAACTCTGGATATGGGGATCTAGTCTGAGAGAATGCAGCTTCACAGATATACTGTACAATGCATGAAGCATTAATTTATTCTGTTCCAGCCCAGACCAAAACAATACAGTAATACAATAAGGATAATATAATTATTTTATGATTTATTAGTTGACATAGCTTTCAAGTTAAAAAATCACTTACTACAGCTAAATATGTGTGGTTCTGTATATTACCTCTCTTTTGGTTATAATGTAAGAACACTGTAATATAGTTTATTCTTAAGCTCCAGCTTTTCCTTTAGGTGGGAACAGGATGTACTTTAAAAGAGAGTACACTCTATCTAGCTATCTGTTTGTCTGTCCATCCATCCATCCACCCGTCTATCTATCTGTCTGTCAGTTTGTCTGTCTCGGTCTGTCTGTCTATCTATCTATCCATCCATCCATCTATCTACCTATCTATGATAGAAGGCATTCTTAGAATGGCAGAGAAAGGGGAGATACTGTTGATGGGAGACCTGAATATGCCAGATGTTAACCGGAGCACATTTGCTGCAGCCACATCCAAGAGCAGGGCCATTCTTGATGCCCTACAGGTGGCAGGCATTAGACAGCTAGTTTCGGAACCCACTCATGAGGGAGCAATCTTAGACCTCATACTCTCAAATGGGGACAGTGAGAGGATCTCAGATCTAGAAGTGGGATGCCATCTGGGGACAAGTGACCATCAAACAGTGTGGTTCACGTTAAACTCAGCTACAGAGTCAAGCCATACAAAAGTGAGGGTACTGGACTTTAGGAGGGCTGATTTTGGCAAGATGGGAGAGTGCCTCAGAAAAGCACTAGCAAACAGGCTAGAAGGAGGTGGAGCAACAATGGGAATTATCAAAACTGCCATCACAGAGGCAACAAGCCTTTGTGTGAAGCAAATAAACAAATCAAATGAAAGAAAAAGCCACTATGGTTCTCAAAGAGGTGGCTGTGAAAGTCAGGAAGAAAAGATAGCATTCCGGAAGTATAAGGAAACACAGAAGGAGCAGGACAGAGAGCTGTACCAGTTAAGGCAGAAGGAAGCAGGGAGGGAAGTCAGAATAGCAAAGGCCCAAACTGAGGAAAAGATAGCTAACTCAGTTAAGAAGGGGGATAAAACCATTTATAGGTACATCAGTGAGCGTAGAAAGACAAAGGGAGGGATAGTGAGGCTGAATAGAATGAACGGTGGGTGGGCAGAGGGGGACAGTGAAAAAGCAGGAATACTGAACGAATATTTCTGCTCAGTATTCACAAAAGAGGAGGGAAGTGCCTAATCCAATTAACAGAAGCACTCTTGATAGGGGTCAATCCAGTCCTTTCACAGAAGAAAGGGTTCTGCAAGAACTCCTAAAACTGAAGGTGGACAAAGCAATGGGTCCTGATGGAATTCACCCCAGAATTCTAAAAGAATTAAGGAGAAACTAGTGAAACCGCTGGCTACTCTTTTTAATAAATCATGGGAGGATGGTGTGGTACCCGAGGACTGGAGGAGGGTGGATGTGATTCCCCTTCACAAAAGTGGGACCAAGACAGAGGCAGGAAACTACAGACCTGTCAGTCTGACCTCTGTGGTAGGGAAAGTGATGGAGTCACTTCTGAAGGAAAGAATAGTTGAGTACCTAGAGGCCAGTGGAGCACAGGACCCAAGGCAGCATGGGTTCACAGCGGGAAGGTCATGTCAGTCAAATCTAATAAATTTCTTTGACTGGGTGACCAAAGTAGTAGACCAGGGAGTGGCTGTGGACATGGCCTACCTAGACTTTAGCAAGGCATTTGACACAGTCCCACACAAAAGATTAATAGTCAAATTAACCAGCCTGGGAGTGGGACCCAGGGTGGTAGCCTGGGTAAAACATTGGCTGGACAACAGAACACAGAAGGTAATTGTAAATGGAGTCCACTCTGTAGAAAGGGGGGTTACTAGTGGGGTACCGCGGGGTTCAGTATTGGGTCAGTCCTTTTTAATGTCTTCATCAGTGACATTGCAGAGGGACTGGAAGGAAAAGTATGCCTTTTTGCAGATGACACAAAGATCTGCAACAGGGTTGATACACAAGGAGGCGTGGAAAGGATGAAAAGGGACTTGGCAAGGTTGGAGGAATGGTCAGAAGTATGGCAGCTAGGATTCAATGCAAAGAAGTGCAAAATAATGCACCTGGGAAACAAGAACCCAGGGAAAGAATACACAATGGGTGGGGAGTAGTAACAACAACAAAAAGGAAAGGGACCTGGGGGTAATCATATCAGATGATCTTAAGGTTGTAAGCAATGTGAGAAGGCAGTAGGGAGGGCTGGGGGTATACTGGGATGTATAGGGAGAGGCATCATCAGCAGAAAACAGGAAGTTGTTATCCCTCTGTACAGACAGTTGGTGAGACCCCATCTGGAGTACTGTGTCCATTTCTGGAGACTCCATCTCCACAAAGACATAGACAGGATAGAGGCAGAGAGGAGGGCAACTAAAATGGTGCAGGGTCTGCAAGAGAAGCTGTATGAGATGAGACTAAAGGAGCTTAATATGTATACCCTTGAGGAAAGAAGGGAGAGGGGGGACATGATAGAAACTTTTAAGTACCTCAGTGGAATCAACAAAGTCCAAGAGGGTAGCATCTTTCAGAAAAAGAGACTTGCAAGAACAAGGGACACAATTTAAAAGATAGAAGGAGGGCGGTTCAGGGGCAATGTGAGGAAGTATTATTTCACAGAGAGGGTAGTGGATGCATGGAACAGCCTTCCTGAGGAGGTTGTGGGGTCTAAAACTGTGGGAGAATTCAAGAATGATGGGACAGACATAAGGCAATTCTTGTGGGGGTAGGAAGAAATAGGCTGTTGGTTAACTAGGATCTGCGGCCTATCCTGTAGGTAGGGAAATGGGCAGACTAGATGGGCCTAGTGGTCCTTATCTGCCATCAAAGTCTATGTTTCTATGTTTCTATGTTACCTATCTGTCTGTCTATCTTTCTAGTCACACTGGAACTGTACATAATAACAGTCAGTGGAAAGGGTAAGATAGGGACTATATGGCTTATGGGAAAGGGCTTAAAGGGAAAGCCTGTCAGGCCTTCTAGCTGTGTGAGCCCATAGCTAATGGCTAATGTACTGGAATGGTATTACCAGGGTCTGAGTTCAATTCCCAGTGAGTCACACTTTTCCTCTCATCTCTATCCATGATTTAAAATGCCAAGCAGAGGCTAAATTGCACAGAAGAGGGGTCTGGTGGTGACGTGTTCCAAAGTTGCAGGTTGTGCAACACTAGAGAGAAGGGGCAGGATTCTCAAAGAACAGCAAAAATTCTGTAGCTGCGGAAAAAAGCTTGCAGCACTGTGGAAACACAGTTGCATGATATTCTTAAAGAAAATCCGCAGCTGAGGGAATTCTGCAAAAAGTCCCACAGCTGCAGAACTGCAGAAGCTGTGGGAATCCCACAAGTGCTGCTACTCCATAGCTGCAGATCCACAGCTGTGGAAATGACTGAGGAGGCACAGCAATAGTAAATCTGTGTAGCTGAAGCAGCATACTTTAACATTGCTACCATAATATGAAGCTGACAGCACACACAGAGACCAGCAACCAATCCCCAACTTGGTCCACAGCAGCACCACAGGTACCAGCGATACCTTGGCACGACAGTGACTGACTGTCCCTGCTGGTCATCCCTCCCTGGGATGTCCCTGTGGCCTGCAGGGGTAGCACTCGCTGCTGGCTGGTCAGGCTCTACTGCTTGTGGGGCTCTATCATGGGCTGCACTGGGTCTAGTGGTTGTTGCCTGTTGCCATATCATGGCAATGTGTGCTTTTAGTGCTGTAACATTAGCCACTGCTATACTGTCTGAGATGCTATTACCTGTGGTACACCTCCACCTTAATTGATTCCAATTGCTGGGGCACTGCTGCAGTGTGCTGAGGGAGAGTTACACCTCATTCCACTGTGTGTAACATTCTTTCCTCAGCTGTGGAAAAAAACTGGCTGTAAATAACCTTTCAGGAGCTGTGCCTTAATTATCTCACACATTTTTGTCCTGAGGGACTTCTGCAACTGCACTTTTTTCCACAGTCCATAGTGATTTTTCCCACAGCTGCGGAGGGTTTTGTGAATAGCACTTGGAGCAAACTCCCCTTTTGTTCCGTAGCTGAGGAAGTTTGGGGGACTTAGAGAAGGTTTTGCACCTTCTGAAAGCTTTGCGAATCCTGCCCAAGGAATGTATCTTCAAAGGGAAAGCCTGTCAGGCCTTCTAGCTGTGTGAGCCCATAGCATAATGGCTAGAGCACTAAAAGAGTATAACCAGGGGTCTGGGTTCAGTTCCCAGTGGGTCACACTTTTCCTCTCTCATTTCAATCCATATGGGTAATATAGGGGTAAGAGTTATGATAATATAACTATTGTAATACCGTTGACCCTTTTCAAAAGTTATAAGTGCAATAACAAACTCCAGGTATGTGGTGACACTGCAATAACTTCACTTCCTGGGTTGTTCAAGAGTCTTGACTATGCTTTTGGTCTCGCAATCCACCAGAGGTCTGCAGTTTTTGATGCATAGCCACACAACTTATGAGTTATTCCTTATACTTACTTATTCTATCTTTCTATCTCTGATCGATAGATAGATAGATAGATAGATAGATAGATAGATAGATAGATAGATAGATAGATAGATAGATAGATAGAAATATAGAAACATAGAAACATAGACTTTGACACATAAGTACCCCTTTGGCCCACTTTAGTCTGCCCATTTCTCACTTACAGGATAAGCTGAGATACTAGTTAACCAACAGCTTATTTCTTCTTACCGCCCCCACAAGAATTGTCTTATGTCTGTCCCATGCATTCTTGAATTATCCCACAGTTTTAGACCTCACAACCTCCTCAGGAAGGCTTTTCCATGTGTCCACAACCCTGTCTGTGAAAAAAATACTTCCTCACACTGCCCCTGAGCCATCTGCTCCCTATCTTCAAATTGAGTCCCCTTGTTCTTGCAAATCTCTTTTTCTGTAAGATGCTGTCCTCTTGGACTTTGTTGATTCCACTGATGTACTTAAAAGTTTCTATCATGTCCCTCCTCTCCCTCCTTTCCTCAAGGGTATACATATTAAGCTCCTTTAGTCTCTCCTTGTATGGCTACTGGTGCAGACCCTGCACCATTTTAGTTGCCCTCATCTGGACTGCCTCCATCCTGTCTATGTCCTTGTGGAGATGGGGTCTCCAGAACTGGACACAGTACTCCAGATGGGGTCTCACCAACTGTCTGCACAGAGGGATAGCAACTTCCTGCTTTCTGCTGGTGATGCCTCTCCTATACATCCCAGTATCACTCCAGCCCTCTCTACTGCCTTCTCACATAGCTTGCTAACCTTAAGGTCATCTGATATGATTACCCCAGGTCTCTTTCCATTTTTGGTGTTGTTACTACCCCCCTTGTGTAATCTTCCTCTGGGTTTTTGTTTCCCAGGTGCATTATTTTGCACTTCTTTGCATTGTATCCAAGCTGCCATACTTCTGACCATTCCTCCAACCTTGCCAAGTCCCATCTCATCCTTTTCATGCCTCCTTGTGTATCAGCTCTGTCACAGATCTTTGTATCTTCTGCAAAGAGGCATACTTTTCCTTCCAGTCCCTCTGCAATATCACTTATAAAGACATTAAAACAGACTGGACCCAGTACTGAACCCTGCGGTACCCCACTAGTAACCTGTCTTTCTTCAGAGTGGAATCCATTTACAATAATCTTCTGTGTCCTGTTGTCCAGCAAATGTTTTATCCAGGCTACCACCCTGGAACCCACTCCCAGACTGGTTAATTTGATTATTAATCTTTTGTGTGGGACTGTGTCAAATGCCTTGCTAAAATCTAGGTAGGCCATATCCACAGCCCCTCCCTGGTTTACTATTTTGGTCACCCAGTCAAAGAAATCAATTAGATTCATCTGACATGACCTTCCCACTCTGACCCCATGCTGCCTTAGGTCCTGTGCCCCACTGGCCTCTAGGTACTCAACAATTCTTTCCTTCAGAAGTGATTCCATCACTTTCCCTACCACAGAGGTTAAACTGACAGGTCTTTAGTTTTCTGCCTCTGTCTTGCCCCCATTTTTGTGAAGGGGAATCACATCCACCTTTCTCCAGTCCTCAGGTACAACACTGTCCTCCCATGATTTGTTAAAAAGGGTAATCAGTGGGTCACTACTTCTCCCCTTAATTCTTTAAATTCTGGGTGAATTGTCAAGCCATTGCTTTGTCCACCTTCGTTTTAGGAGTTCTTCAGAACCCTTTCTTCTGTGAAAGGACTGGGATCAACCCCCTATCCAGAGTGCTTCTGTTAATTGGATTAGGCACCTCCCCTTCCTCCTCTTTTGTGAATACTAAGCAGAAGTATCCATTCAGTATCCCTGCTTTTTCACTGTCCCTCTCTGCCCACCCACCATCCTTTCTATTCAGCCTCACTATCCCTCCCTTTGTCTTTCTATGCTCCCTGATGTACCTATAAAAGGTTTTATCCCCCTTCTTAACCAAGTTGGCTATCTTTACCTCAAGCTGGATCATTGCTATTCTGACTTTCCTCCCTGCTTCCTTCTGCCTTAACTGGTACAGTTCTCTGCCCTGGTCCTTTCGTGTTTCCTTATACTTCCTAAATGCTTTTTCTCCCTAACCTTCACCGCCACTTCTTTTGAGAGCCATAGTGGCTTTTTCTTTGGTTTTGATTTATTTGCTTCACACAAAGGCTTGTTGCCTCTGTGATGGCAGTTTTGATATTTCCCTATTGTTGCTCCACCCCTCCTTCTAGCCTGTTTGCTAGTGCTTTTCTGAGGCACTCTCCCATCTTGCCAAAGTCAGCCCTCCTGAAATCCAGTACCCTCACTTTTGTATGGTTTGACTCTGTAGCTGAGTTTATCGTGAACCACACTGTTTGGTGGTCACTTGTTCCCAGATGTCTATCCACCGCTAGATCTGAGATCCTCTCATTGTTCCCATATGAGAGTATGAGGTCTAAGATTGCTTCCTTATGAGTGGTTTCCAAAACTAGCTGTCTGAGGCATGCAACCTGTAGGGCATCGAGAATGGTCCTGCTCTTGGATGTGGCTGCAGCAAAGGTGCTTCAGTTAACAGCTGGCATATTCAGGTCCCTCATCAGCAGTATCTCCCTTTTCTCTGCCATCCTAAGGATGCCTTCTATCATATCCTTGTCCATTCCCTCCCCCTGACATGGGAGTCTGTATCAAACCCTGTGTGGATTGTGGTGCCATTTCCAGTCTCTAAGGTGACCCACAGTGCCTCCTCTCCTCCCTGTTTACTCTTTTGTTCCATTGTTTTTATCCCTTCCCTTACATAGGGAGCTACTCCTCCCCCTCTTCTGCCCTCCCTGTCTCTCCTGTAGATTGTATACCCTGGTATGTTAACATGCCAGTCATGGTTCTCTGTGTACCATGTTTCTGTGACTGCTACAATATCCAGGCATCCCTCTTCCATCAAGGCCACAAGTTCAGGGAGCTTGTTGCCCAGACTACAGGCATTGGTACTCATTACCCTCCATTTCTTGATGGCCTTACCCCTTTTGCCCCATCCCTTTCCTTAGTGCCTTTGTCATTTTCTCCATTTACCCCTGCCCTTCTCCTATTAACATCTCTATCTTGGTGTCTACCTCACTTACTACCCTGACTTTTTGGGGAGCTAGGATTTCCCTTTTCTTTTCCAGTGCCTTCCCCTTTGGCTAGTTTAAATGCTTGCCAATGAAGCATTTAAACCTATCACCTAGGATCCTGGTTCCCCTCCTGGACAGATGCAGACCATCACACCAGTGTAGGCCTGCATCACCCCAGGTGGACCCCCCGTCCCCAATGAAGCCAAATTGCTGGGCTCTGCACCAGTTTTTCAACCACTGATTGAATCCCATGGCATGCACCTAGCCTCATCCATGCCATAGACAGGCAGCACCTCCGAGAAGGTTACCATGTGTGCTACTTGTCTAAGACCCCTTCCCAACTCCACAAACTCTTCCTACACTGCTCTGATTCCTTTCTCAGCCAGGTCATTTGTCCCTAGATGGAAAATGACATCCAGCTCCCTCCCCTGTGCAGCTGCTCCAGCGATCCTGAGGATTCACTCCCTGGCTATCCAAGCCATGGCACCAGGCAGGCACCTTACCTCCCTCTCCCCTTCCTCTCCCAGTTCTACCCACCTAACAATGGAGTCCTCCACCAGGAGTTGTTTTCTTCTCCTGTGGGATCCCATGCCACCCTCCTGTGGGTCTCCTTTGTGGAGGTTCCCAGCTTCCTCCTCGGTCTCCACTGTGGGTGCCTCCATAGAGGAACTACACTTTTCCAGAATGGCATATGAATTGTGGAAAGGTACTACTTGAGGGATGCACCTCTGTTCCATCACCCTCACCCTCTTTGAGCCCACTGTGGTCCAACCGCTCCTCTTTCTTGACAACCTCTGAGGCAACAGCAGTGGCCCTGGTGGTCCATGGGTGGGAGAGGAGGTCCCCCAAATCCTGGCCAACTCAGCCTGGAGATGATCAACCTCCCCCCCCTCAGTCCAGAAAGGTGTTTGCAGATTGAACAACATCACATCCTCCAGAAGTCTCCCAGAAGACTGCTGCTCCACAGCCACTGCACTGCACCACTCCCTTCATGTCTTATTTCTGGCCCCTTAACTGTTGTTTAGAATACTTACTCTTTCCTCTTTTTATTTTTTCTCCGTACTTACTTACTGTGTCTGTGCCCTTTAAGCTCCTGATCTTCCTGTTCTGAGACAAGAAGTTCCTATATTTCTCAGTAGTATCCTTACTTGCTCAGAGTCAGACCTACAGTTGCTGGGAGGCAGGGGACAGAGAGCTACTCTTTTCCTTCTAGGATGGTGAGTCTTTTGAGGCTCTGTGATTGCTGACTTCCTGCTCCCACACAGGAAGTTCCTGTTGTCAGTCAAATCCTGTGCCTATAAAAGCAGAACTGGCTTAGGGTGGGGGTGGAGGGAGGGAAGGAGGGCAATATAGTCCCAGTACAGAAGTATAGTTACAACAGCAGCTCATTTGTCTTGGTGTTATCTGTCTCTTCTCTGGCAGAAGCTATCTAGGGCAGTTTTTAAATCTGGCTTTAACCTGGCTTCTTTCTAGCTAAGTCACTCCCTCTACTTCACAGCTCTTTCTACACTTAGTAAATTGCACAGATAACAATTCCCTTCAGATACCTGAGACAAACACCTAGATAACTGCACAGATAACAATTCACTTCAGCCAACTCAGACAAACACACTAACTTTTTTTTACCCTAAATTGAAGGTCCCAGTAGTAGAGTTCTAGTTCTTTAGTTCCAGTAGAGAAGTATAGTTATAACAGCAGATCCTTCATCTTGTTGTTTTCTGCCTATTAGATAGAAAGATAGATAGATAGATAGACAGACAGACAGACAGACAGATGGATCGACAGAGACAAACAGATAGATAGAAAGAAAGAAAGAAAGAAAGAAAGAAAGACAGAGAGGCAAACAGACAGACAGATAGTTATTTTCAGGTACTTTTTTATGTTTTATATACATTTACTTTTGCTCTAAGGGCAGGATTTTCAAAAGGATGTATGCAGACACAAATGCATGTTGCACCTGAATCTGCATCTGCCTAAATGCATCCACGCAGTCCTGCTGCAATTTTTAAAAGCTGCATCTATTTTCAATAAAAAGTCATGATATTCATTAAAAACATGCACCATTTTTTACTGCAATTGTATTTGTTTGTCACAAAATTCATCTGCTTTTAAACAATCTGACAGACAGTTTAATACTTTGGATTTGCTCAATTTTGAAAATAGCATAGATACATCTCAGGCAGAACCTTTTAAAACTCCTAACTTAAATAGTGTGGATAAAGGGGTCATTTATAAATGCGGTTTAGCTTTTGTCTGCTTACTAAAGCTCATTAAAGGGGTTGAGTTATATTGGTCTTCTATTTAATTTGCATTCGTGGCTTATGTGATTTTACTTCTTTTTTTTATTTTACTATAGTTCATAAGAATGAAATACATGTCTGTACAATAATTTGTCATTTGCAGCCTATACTGCATTGCATGTACAAGTCTGTTTAAAATGCAATGTCTGGACTACTAAAGCCATGTCAGTCTGACTTGCACAATGACTTGCATTCCCATGATACATTGCTCTGAGACTGATGCTTTAAGGTATGGTGTGGAGAGATGCAGAAAAACAATGCAATCTGACTTTATTTTAATGGTACAGTAGCAATACTATAGTTAGCATTGAGCAGACAATTCTATGTAAAACATGATTTGTAGCTGTGTATAACTAGGCTGTCTTCTGACCTAAAGATAAAAACAGTTACATGCATATCCCTGATGGCAGGATCTACAATATTTGGTAACAGACTCTCACCAGAGCTGATAGGGCTGCAGCAGTGGAATTTGGGGTAAAAATATTGAAAACTACCCAAGCTATGAGCCTGCATTTGCACAGTGTAATGTAGGTCCATAAATTAGTTGTTTTTTAAAAATATTTTAAAAATATGTAAAATGCCAAGTCATGTCACTAGGTTCAAAACACCAATGAAATACATTGAACTGCATACATGTTTCTTCAGTTCATGGTCCAGTTTTGAAGAGTGAAGATGCATCTGCGCTCCAGAGAGGATTATGACCTTGGCCTCCAATGGGAAAGTAAGGGCTTGGTGGGTACAGGGTGGTGGGTGTTCAGTAGGAAGGTTGGGTGGGGGGACTGTAACAGTGACAAAAGATATTGATGGACAGTTTTCTTTATACAGGATGAAAAAAACAAACAAATGAACAAAGATTCCTACACTGGGAGATTGGGCAATCCCAGTGTCATTGCTATGTTTCTTGGAGTATACCATCAAAACATTGACACCCTGACAGTGAAACCCCCACAGTGAAACCCCAACATCGATGGACTTTGCATTGACAGAGATTTCTCGATGATGGTCTTTGCATCTGTGGGGGGTTGGCACCTAACTCCACTTTCTGTGCAATGTGGAGTTAGATATTTCAAGTCGGGGGTGTAGGGGGCACAGCATTGATGTGCTCGAGTGTGGCAGTTGGTGTCGGCATGCTGCAGGTCAGTGTCAGGGATGTCAGTGGGATTGTGTGACTGTAAGGGATGACAGCGTGTTTTCCATTGCTGCAGCTTAGTGGAACTGTTTCTTGGTGGGGAGTGGGGTGGAGGGTGCTGTGAGGGAGGGTCAGGTGGGCAGGAGAAAACAAATTAGAAAAAAAAATGAGGATTCCTGTACTGGGGATTGGGCACACCCAGTGTGACTGTAACATTTCTGGTGGGGAGTGGTGTTTGGGTGCTGAGAGGGAGGGTCAGGTGGGAGGGAGGAAAGAAATATAAAAATAGAAATTGTTGCATCTGTGGTCTTGTTGGCAGAGGTCACAGTCTGACACAGCACCACCTGATGTGACCAAGATGGCTGCTAACCTCTATTGTGCATGCGCAAATAGTCACACGTACAGTACAAGTTGTCAGTTATCTTGAACACAGTAGACAGTGCCATGTTCCACTGTGACCTCCAATGCAGAAACATAGTGCTGTGTGACTGCAAATAGACAGAGTGGAGTGCATCATGGATGCAGAGACAAACTGTGAGGCAACTCCACACTATTATTCGGTAGGAAAAAATCTCCCTTTTTCTGATTGCAGGAGGTTTGCAGAGCTTCACCCACTGCAGCCCTAAAAGTTGGTTAAGTAGATTTAATATATGAGATCAAAAAAATAAAATTCACATACAGTATGTTATGATTTTTTGCATTTAAAAAATGGAAATAGTGCAATGATTAGAAACCTGAAACTTTCTATTTCATTGTACACTGTCGCAAAAGTAGTGCTTTGGGGAAAAATGGTAAATAAAAATGTTAATAATACAGTACAGCACAAACCCAAAGAACCAAAACTGGATTATCTGAATTTAATTCCTTTCCCAGAATAACTGCCCATTTCCAGCTTAACTGGTGAACAATTACCAGTTGTAGTCAATAAATACCAAGGGGGGGGTTCCCGAAAGGATGAATGCAGATGTGAGTGCTTGCTGTGACTGCATCTGCCAAACTGTGTCCAAGCAGCCCTGCTGCTATTTTCAACATGATTTGTGGTAAAAAAATTGCAGCAACTGGTAGCTGGATAAATTACTGTAAATGCAATTTGCATCTTTTTTTACCCTTCTTGTATTGTTGTTGGCGTAGGTACTCAAACCCGTGTTCAAAAAAATTGTCATTTACTACTTTTCATTTGTTTCTTTCTTTATTCTATAATTCCATATTGCTTTTACATTTATCACTTTTTTTTCACACGTGCTTTATTTTGCCGTACATTTTGGCTGTGTTAGTGTTTCAGGACCATCCTGGTTCCCTTCATCAGAAATATGGACTTCAAACATGGAAACATGGACTTTGATGGCAGATAAGGACTGCTTGGCCCACCCTGTCTGCCCATTTCCCTACCCTATTGGATAAGCTACAGATCCTAGTTAACCAACAGCCTACTTCCTCCTACCCCACTAGAATTGCCTTATGTCTGCCCCATGCATTGTGAAATTCCCCCACTGTTTTTGACCCCACAACCTCCTTAAGGAAGGCCGTTCCATGCATCCACCACCCTTTCCATGAAAAAATACTTCCTCACGTTGTTCCTGAGCCATCCCCACTCTATCTTCAAATTGTGCACCCTTGTTCTTGCACATCTCTTTTTCTGAAAGATGCTACCCTCTTGGACTTGAGGTACTTGAAAGTTTCTATCATGTCCCCCCTCTCCCTCCTTTCACTCTATTAAGATCCTTTAGTCTCTCTTCATATGGCTTCTGGTGCAGACCTTGCACAATTTTAGTTGCCCTCCTCTGAACTGCCTCCATCCTGTTTATTTCCATGCAGAGATGGGGTCTCCAGAACTGCACACAGTACTCCAGATGGGGTCTCACAAACTGGCTGTACAAATGGATAACAACTACCTGTTTTCTACTGGTGATACCTCTCCCTATACATCCCAGCATCCCCCAGTCTTCCTTATTGCCTTTTCACATTGCTTGCTTACCTTTAGGTCATCTGATACGACTTCCTCCAGGTCTCTTTCCATTTTTGTTGTTGTTAGTAACCACCCCCCACACTGTGTACCTTTGCCCTGGGATTTTGTTTCTGAGGTGCGTTACTTTGCACTTCTTTGCATTGAATCTCAGCTGCCATATTTTTGACCATTCATCCAACTTTGCAAAGTCCCTTCTCATCCTTTCCACCCCCCCTTGTGTATCAACCCTGTTACAGATCTTTGTGTCGTCTGCAAAGAGGCATACTTTTCCCTCCAGTCCCTCCACAATGTCACTTATAAAGACATTAAAAAGAGAGATTCCAGTACTGAACCCTGTGGTACCCCACTAGTAACCCCACTTTCTTCAGAGTGGACTCCATTTACTATTACTCTCTGTGTCCTGTTGTCCAGGCAATTTTTACCCAGGCTACCACGCTGAGACCCACTCTCAGGCTGGCTAATTTGTTTATTAATCTTTTGTGTGGGACTGTGTCAGATTCCTTGCGAAAGTCTAGGTAGGCCAAGAATTATAACCATTCACAAATAATATTACCTTTTGTACTATAATTCTAGGCATATGTTCTCTATATTTGTTATTTGTATTATTTCTACACATATTATTGTTCTTCCAGTTGTGCTAAATTTTATATACTTTAAAGAAAATGTTGAAGTGATTAAAACATTAAACAAGAGGAACTGGCCTGCATTTCTCTTTATTGATAGGTGCCTACATTCTGACATATTGCAGTATTGTAGAATGGTTAGTTCTAAAGAAATTTTGTAAACTTATATTACTATTGTATTTATATCAGGTTTTAAGTTTTTAATATTTTGTCTTTGAATTATGGTGCTTTAATATCAAACTCCTAGGTGTTACCTTTTTATATTGCTTTTCATTTTTTTTTTCAACTTCTATACCGCCACTGTTAACTGAAAATAATGAAGTTCACATGCTTTAGAGATAAAAAAACATACAGGGCTTTATTTTCAATGGACCATTAAACTGACAGAAGTTGCAGCAAACGGCAGCTTGTGTCGATGCCTGGTGCAACAGGGACACCGAACCAGATTTTGGTAATGGAGGGATCCCAGAGTCAAAAGCCCCCAAGATGCTGCAAGTGTTCCTGTGTGCCATACAGTTGGTGCAAGTGAGGGGAATGACAGAGGCTGTTGGCAGCTCTAGGCCTGTGGAAGTGTGGCCCCAGGGAGTTTAAAGCAGAGTGTCCTTGTTTTGTCATCATCATTTTTTGGTGTCATACTGCAGTGTACAGCTACATTCTCTAGGAGTATGGGTACATACTGTTTCTTGCATGGTATGTGCCAGATGTTTCAGATGTATGTGACCAAAAACCACAATAAAAAGATTCAAAACAAAATAGGTGCATGTGGAAGAATCACTCCATTTACAGCAATGTTACCATCACCTGTGGGATCAAGGTTACTGTCTATGCTACTACTTACTATGCACAAGTTATTTGTCCAGCAAATAATCTTGTTCCTCCACTGTGTACATCTGAAAATGAGCTCTGATATACCTGGATGATGCAAAGAACAGTGTTCAATGAGTCCCAATGAAATTGAAGCAGCGTACATAATTTTACGCACACTATGATTTGAACTGTACATGTAAACCTATGCAATATGGGCACAGGGAAAATGTAACAGAAACCTTGAAACACCTCCCTAGTTTCTAGATTACATACGGTGAAGTGAAGGAGTGTGGAGAAACCACACAGCATATGATGCCCAGCTGCAGTGTTCCTCTTCACTCCCTGTCACATATGCCATTAGGACCTGACTCAGTGCTAATGTGATAAGTACACTGTGGATGGCTGAGTAGTTACATACTCCATGCAGCACCATGGCACTTACTCAGGTTCTCACAATGAAACCAATACAGTTTTCTGCACAATACCACATGTTGCTGAGTGGTATCTCAGAATAACATGTAACCTGGTAGCAGTGAACCCTGGATTTATGGGATTCCAAAGCTGCTAGATCTCCCGTAACCATAACAAGAAGAGATAGTAGTTCCTATAATCTACGAGGGCAAAAATGGTGGAATAATTCAAAAATGCATGGGATAACATAAGGGAACCCTAGAGACAGGGAAGAGAGGGTAAGTTGCAGATCATCAACAGTCTGTGGCATATGTAATCAGTAGGAATAATTGGCAGACTAGCTGGGCCAGGCAGTCCTTATCTGCCAACAAATTTTATGTATCTATGTATCTAAGGTTCTGCACCAAAACCAGAAAACCAGGAAACACTAAGCATTGGAAAAGGACCAACATAAATAGTGTATCATAACATAGTGGAACTCTATGCTAGTTGTGCTGGTGCCATTGTAAGGGAATAATGCCAGATGCAGAGCATTGTCCACTGAAGGATGCCACAGCCCACCTTGTCCCACCTGCCACCATTGACTGTGGTCACACTGAAGTGCCCACCCATTTGTTATCAACCATTTGGAACAACTGGAGGGACTGTACCTGATGGAGTATGCATGGCAGGAAAAATGGCAACGCACAGTAAACACCTCGAGGTGCATTGTCATGTGGACTGTCAATGCTGCACAACCCCTGTCACTGTAGGAACAAAGCCCTTGATGGAAACATTATTTTATTTTTAAGATCAAGAACTGATTTTTTAATTATTATTTTGTGTGATTTTATATGGAATTAATTATGGGAAGTTTCATTATAATTTCTGGTTAAGATTACTGTTTGCATAAATTTCTCAAAGCAAAGAAAGCACTAATTAAATCTTAAAGCAAAGTATCTGGCTTTAATTATTAAAAGAAAAATATATTTTTCTTTTCTGTTTCTTGCCATATCGTTGCTCATATATGGCAAATAAATTTCGGCCTAAAGCTAAGAGGACATCAGTTTTACTTCTAAACTATGGTATTATAGACTCTGAATCTACTAGCACAGAGATGAGGAGGCCCTGCATTCTTGAAATACCTAGAATGAAATTGAGGCTAGGTAACCTGGACAATAATCAGATAAGAGGTCATGTTAATGATGCAGGATAGCACCATGCAAAAAAAGTGCCTTAGAAAATGCAGTTTAAAAAATCTCCATAGTGTTTGCATTAGAATAAAATGTTTTATTTACATCTTAATACAACGTACTGCCAATATGAAAATTTGACAGTTGATAGAAACTAATATGAGTAAAATAAATTTAATATCATAAGTGTAAGACCAATGGTTTGAGAGTTATGTATTAAAAGTTTTTAATAACATTATTTTATTGATAAATAGACAAATTTAGTTGCTCATGATAGCTGCCACCCAGAGGAGTCTGAAAATATAACCCTTAAGTAAGTAGCATGTTGCTGTGAGGAAAAATATCATCTAAAAGTTTGGTAATAACTAGATGTATTGATTATTTAAATTTTATAGGTTCCAGTGTAAGTGAGAAATTTAGTTTTGGTAATTTTAAAAATTGGTTAAATGGAGAAGTAAAGCTTATGTGGTTTGTGTGTCAAAACAATATAGACAAGACAAAAAATCTCATGTTTCTATAAAGCACTAGTATTTAAAAGCTTTGATGATGGATTTTTCTTATAAATCTTATATTACTCTATAGCTTAGAATATTTAGAACAAGACTATCACTTTATTTTAAAACGCTATATTAAAAAGGAAGTTATAACCTTTAATAGCCTAACTTGGGAAATATTAGTCCTAGGAATATAGGAAACATACCAAAATGATTCATTCGATGAGAGAAGTTCAAATATGTAAGTTTAAAAGTAATATTATTTTGCATTAAGACATTATATAAGAAAAATAGTTTTGAGAATAAAATGAGTATTGGAGTCAATGGGCAGTCCTTGAAGAGGTGTGGCTACTGTCACCATTCATCATCTGCAGGGAGCCACAAACCCAGCCACCTTAGTGACTCAGACCATTCTGAATCTGGTGATGAAATCACCGGCAGATTCATTTTAGTGAATTCTGCTGACGCTCCTTAGTCTTGTCTGAAACACCATACAGTAAAGCATTCAGTTAGTCAGTTGAAAACCTTAATGGTTATAACTTGCTAGGCCTAAAGCTTTAGACCACATCTGAATGTGGAGTACTGGGACCAGCCTTGGTCAACTACTAATGTGTCCAGAAAGTGGATGCTGAGGAAAAGCTTGAAAGCCAATGCAGTGTTGCCAAAAGGACCAGGTACAAAACTTTTTGTTACAAGGACATTCTCATTGTATTATGAAGCAAGGTCTGTGTTTCATTTACTGAGCATGTTGACGGAAGTAATGTTGCCTGCTAAAGCCTGGACTAGAGATTTAACTTTAAGATTCACAGCCGGAAGCAAACTGCAGTGTTGTGAATGAAGGAAGTCTAATTGTCTTAATATTTTTGGTGCAGATGAATCAACATGAAGTTAGAACCCAGTTATTAAGACAACTTTGCTATCCATGAGAAAGTCTTTGATACAAGTGTCGCTATGGGACTGTTCAAACTCGGCTGTCTGTTCAAATCCTGTTGAATTCTACAAACTGACTTTTGATAATTAGTGCATTCCAAATTGATGAAAGAGAAAGTTCCAGTTCAGATTCCAGGGAAAAACAGAAGATATAAGCTGTCTGAAAGAGACTTTCTTACTCCGACCCGAACTCAACCAAGATTTCTAAGTTAAGAGAGAAGAAAAACCAATTCAACAACCAGAAATATAAGTATAATTTTAATTACTTTTACTAATTAATTTTTAATTGATAGTTTCAGTAATTTAAATTGGCCTATCTGGGAAAGTAACATGGACACTTACTTTTAACTACAGAACTTGGGGTATATAGTTTAAAAGGTTTGAACTGAGGAAAATACATTTTGCATGATAAGAATTTTGATAGAAGTCTTACATAGAAATATAATCTAAAACACTAGTGTAATGAGTTGTTGCAAGTTCTCATGAAAAGAAAAGGTTATGCTAAACGCTAAGTATGCTGAAAGTCTAGTTTATAACTAATGTAATTTGTTATGCTGATTATTGCTTATTCATTTACATTGTTTAGTTCCAAATTTATTTGTTAATGGTGTTTGATTTTCTGAAACAATTTTGTTGATGTTTACATATTAATGCTTGATATTTATGCTAATGAGGAATATTTAGAATTATTGTATAGGTGTAAATAAAATACATATATTTTTCATATTTATAAGCTTGGAAGAAGTGTTATTGCCATTATTGTGAACCTGGAGAATGGGAATATCATATGTGAATTTTATAATTATTTTTGGAAATTTATGAAAATAATTTTTGGGTAAGGCTCAAGGTAAATCCAAGTGCATCATTGTAAAAAGTGATGTTATAGCCTTTGTTCCAACATCTTTGGGATTCTCGTCTGTGGGATAATTGTTAGTAAATAACAATCCACAATTAGAGTGCATGAGAAATAAATGTTATTATTATTACTTGCAAAGTTACTAATTTTCAGAAGTAATATTTTTCTGTTTTGCTTTTTCTGTCTGAAGCTACCTTAAGCAAAAGAGAAGGGAGCTAAATCTAGAATTGAACAGAATAAGATCCCTGACTAACAGTAAAGCAGCAAGAAAAAGAAAAGAATATTTAAAGCCTCAAGAAAAAAAATTTGTTTTGTTAAATTGTTGTGTATAAAGTTATTTCTATTTTAATTGTTGTTTAAAGCATTATTATTGTTGTTAAAGTTATTAATCATTATTGCATTGCCATGACAACTTTGGATGTAACTGCAGATATGCTTAGCACTGGGACAATAATTTATACCCCAGCACAGCTGACTTTTATTAAAAGTAAAAATGAAAGAATACAACACCTAGAAAAATGTTGGAGGATAAATGTTTTGAGTGTGGTAGGCTTTCAGATCAGATTGAGATTTCAGATAAGCTTTTATAAGAGAGTGAAAATGACCTTTCTAATAACTACTGTGACTTAGTCAAGCTAAAGACTGAAAATACTGTTTTGCAATGTGAGTTACATGCAGCTAGACAATGGCAGAAATAGTGTTTGAATTTGAAAAGAGAAAAAGCTGAACTAGCAGATGCTTCAATGCTTTGATTGAATTAATGAAAATAATGAACATTTACAGTGGAAAAATCAAGTTAAAGAAACAATGAAAGCATTTAAAAGGTTAAATTGCTTGACTGATTCTGGTATATGATTGAATGGATCATCCGACTCAGAAAATGAATTACACAGCCAAACAAAATCTCTAGACAGACAAGTGATTCAAATTTTGATTCGGAGTGAGAAACACTCAAGAAATACAAGAAAAAGTACAAGATTAGGCAACATGGGGGTTCCTCTGTACCTCAAGCTAAGGTGTTAAAAGCCACCACCTGCAATACTCTGGCTAAGGGAGGAGAAAAATTACCTATGTCTAGCGAGAAAAAACAATTGAAATCCATGCTTGGTTCAACTGTGGCTCAGCAACCCTATCAAGACTTAGACCTATGCCAATACTGGAGTCCTTCTCAGAAGGGGGGAGTCCTAGGTGCAATGTATGGCAGTGAACATGGTGACAAAACTAACCACAGGGGTGCCACTATTCTGACTATAATCAAAATGGTAGTGCAACTCAAAACAGGTCTAAGCATAGTTCTACAAGACTAAAAGAGGATCATTAAACATTCTCAAAAGGAGACAGAGGAGACAAAACAGCAGATGGAGGAGATAAAAGCACTTCACTTCACTTGCACAATCACCTCCTGACTTTCTTTTTCCTGTGCAAAGTCCCTCCTCCCCTGTACCAAGTACAGATGGGACAAGTAAAGCTATGTGACTTGTAAATCCTGTTCACCATATTGCTGACATGGTAAAAGAAACTGTTATTGTTAAAAAGGATAATGAGATTGGAAAGAGATTTAAAAATTAGATGCCAAGTGAATTTGAAAATGCTATCTCTGAGCCTAGCCTTTCTCAAAAGGTTCCCAGAGCTAGTATCAACCACAGTGTAAAATGCCATAGTAAAACTCCTATGTTACCAGGAAAGACAGACAAATTTTGCCTGGGCAACTTAATTCCCAAAGGAAGACAAGGAAGATTTTTCTGTGACATAAACATTGGAAACAGTCTAAATCATAAGACTTTGCTTGATTCTGGAGCTGAAGTAAGTCTCATGTCTAAAAGTCTCTATGATAAAGTGACTGATGCCTTAGGTGATTCAAAGAAGCTGAAACCCCTTCCTGACAGCTTACAAATTGTAGGTTATGGAGAGAAAGCTCAGAAAACCTAAGGTAGCATTTGGATGAAATTGAGATTTGGTAAAATGGTGATTAAACATCCAGTGTATTCACAAACAAAAAAGATAATGATTTGTTGATTGGAAATGACCTTCTAAAGAGGTTTAAACCTATTCTGGACTATGGCCAGAAAATCTTATGGTCACAGGTGACAAGGCCTATTTCATTTAAAAAGAGTCACAAAGGGCCTGATTCTAAGATGTATGGTGCAACTCGCAGGTGAATGCAAGTTGCAACACAGGCTGCTATGCTGGTGACCCTGCGCCAGTTTACCGAACAGGCAGGTCCACAACAACTACGACCTGCAACTTGCGACACCTCCAGCGGTGTGCCACAGATAGGGTGCACCTAACCTGAGTTCAGCAAGCCACTGACATGCCCAATGACAGGGTGCAGCCACCCCTCCAGCCCCAAGCCCCAAGACATGCCCACAGACCCCTGTGGGCAATGGGGGGTGTCAGCAGAATCTCACTGGCACCAGGGGGATGGCATCACTGCATTGTGGCACTGGGAGCTAGTAGGTGGACACCAGTATTGCTGGGGTGCAGGGGCTACTATGCTGTGGAGGGTTGGTGTAGCATGGCAGTGTGTGGGTCAAGTCCATGCGGGGGGGCATCAGGTAGTTGAGCACAATAGAAGCCCCTTACACCAGCACATAGCTGGTCTAACACTGCAGTGCTGCAGGGCCTCCTGGAATGGTATTCTGGGTTATGGCAGCTGCCCTTTTCGAATTGTACACAGATGCTGCCATAACCCTCCCTTCTGCTTTGTTGTAGGGGCATTGGGTGATGTAGGTCCCCCCAGGCACAAGCTGCCAGCACCATGGCATGGGTCACCTCTTAGAATCCCACCCAGCGTAAGCCATGGTGCAATGTGTGATTTAAACCATATGTGTTAGTGCAAGTTGCACTGTGTCACAGTGTATCCATCTTGGAACTGGGCCCAAAGTTTCTAAACAATGAAATTCATGCTACTTTAAAAAAATGATGTAATGATTAAATCAAATTTTATAGGTTCTAGTGTAAGTGAGAAATTTAGTTTTGGTAATTCTAAAAATTGGTTAAATGGAGAAGTAAAGCTTATGTGGTTTGTGTGTCAAAACAATATGCGGTAAATCTGTAATTGAGACAGATGCCTAACTTTCTTCACAAAGAAGCTAAGTCCTGTTTTTCCCAGTGCCATGCTGTTTTTGACAAAAGCATTAAACTCTAAGCACAAGACGAGGACTGTGAAAAAGGGGTGACACACCATAAAACCAGAGGTAAAGTCAAGGTGCCAGACAAAAACAAGACTTGTAAAGTTTCGTATTGTCCAAGCAGTGCACAGGTTTATCCAGTATTAAAATGAATGGTTACAAATGTTCCAAATCACAAATAAAGTTTGAAAACTATAGGCACTTGCATTGAACCTCCAAACAGAGAAAATATACAACATCTTGTATGCCATACAAGGTTTGAAATCTCCCATGCCTTGAGATAGATGCACTTGTGCAACGGGGTGTGTATATAAGCCAAGCCAATAAAACTCTGTGGTCACAGCTAAGGAAACCCTTACCCAATAAAGTGACATCATCAACCTTGAGGTCTGGAAAAACTATTCCTAAAGTGTGCCAAATGGTGAGTGTACTCACTACAACAGTTTCAGATAAAGTAAAAGATACATAGATACATAGACAGTGTTGGCAGATAAGGACCTATGGCCCACCCAGTCTGCCCATTTGAGCTTGTAAGTTCAGTTTGTTTTCCTAGAAGTCTGTTGCCCCTTACCCCTGACCTCCAGAATTCCTTTATGTCTATCCCATGCATTCTTGAATCCCGTGATTGTTTCAGCCCCCACCACTTCCTCTGGCAGGGTGTTCCACTTGTCCACCACCCGTCTCTGTGAAGAAATTCTTTCTCATGTTTCCTCTGAATCGCCCTCCTCTAACTTCATCCCATGCCCTCTAGTCCTGGAACATCTTTTCGCTTAAAATAGTGTTTTCCTGCACCTGTTCCTCCCTGTAAGATACTTGTATGTCTCTATCATATCCTCTCTCTCTCCCTCCTCTCTTCCAGGGAGTACATGTTCAGTTCCTTCAACCTGTCCTCATAGGACTTGTGATGCAATCCATGTACCATCTTTGTTGCCCTCCTCTGAACCTTCTCTACCCTGTCTATGTCCTTACATAGGTAAGGTCTCCAGAACTGTACACTGTACTCCAGGTGGGGCCTCACTAGTGTCTTGTATAATGGAATTATGACCTCCCTTTCCTGCTGGTGATGCCCTGCCTATACATCCCAGCATCCTATTTGCTTTACCTGCTGCCTTGTCACACTGTTTCCCTACCTTGAGGTCATCAGAGATGATAACCCCAAGATCCTTTCCTACTTGGTGCATGCTATATCCTCACGCCCTAACTGATATATTGTGCCAGGGTTTTGTGCCCCATATGCATTATCTTGCACTTCTTTGCATTGAATTTCAACTGCCAAACCCTGACCATTCTTCAAGTTTCTGCAGGTCGCTCTCATTCTGTCTACACCCTCTGGTGTGTCTACTCTGTTACAGAGCTTTGTGTCATCAGCAAACAGTGAAATTCTGCCTTCTAGGTCCTACGCAATGTCACTGATGAAGATGTTGAATAGGACCGGTCCCAGCACTGATCCCTGTGGTACCCCACTGGTCACTCTTCCTCTGTGGAGTGACAGCCATTTACCACCACCCTCTATGTCATGCCACCCAGCCAGTTACCTACCCACGACACTACTGTCTTGCCCACACCCATATTCCCCAGTTTGTGTAATAGTCTTCTATGTGGCACAGTGTCAAAGGCCTTTGCTGAAGTCCAGATAGGCCATGTCCGCCGCCCTCCCCTGATCCACCTCCCGAGTCACCCAGTCAAAAAATTCAACGAGGTTGGTCTGACATGACCTCCCCCTGGTGAAACCATGCTGCCTTGGGTCCTGTAGTCCATTGACAACCAGATGTTCTACCAATCTCTCCTTCAGTGGTGCTTCCATGATCTTCCCACTACTGAGGTGAGGCTGACTGGTCTGTAGTTCCCTGCTTCCTCTTTGTTCCCACTTTTGTATAAGGGACTACATCTGCTGTCCTCCAGTCTTTGGGTACTCCTTTCCAGTGATCGACTAAACAGGATAGCCAGAGGTTCAGCCACCACCTCTCTTAGTTCTTCAGGACCCTGGGTGCACCCATCTGGCCCCATTGCTTTATCAACTCTTGTTACTTCTAGTTCCTTCAGGACCCTTTCTGTAAAGGAACTTGTGTCCATTTCTGCACCATTCTCACCCCTTGTACTCCCTTCAGACCCATTACCCTCCTCTTCCTCAGTAAAGACTGAGCAGAAATACCTGTTCAGTATGTCAGCTTTACTGTTGTCATCCTCCACGTGGCCCCATCCTCCCCTTCAGTCTACTCTCCTCCCTTTGTCTTTCTTTTTCACTTATGTACCTGTAAAAGGTTTTGTCCCCTACCCACTGATTTTGCAATGTGCTCTTCTGTCTGAGCTTTGGCTCCCTTACTGACCTCCCTGCCTCCCTTTGCTTCTCCTGGTACTTCTCCCTATCCCTTCTGCCTGTGTCTTTTGTATTGCCTGAATGCAATCTTTTAGGCTTTCACTTTCTTTGCTACCTCTTTGGAAAACCATAATGGTCTCTCTTCCTTTTCTTCTTGCCAACCTGCTTAATGCATAATTATGTTGTTCTTGTAATCCCCATTTTAAATACTGCCCACTGTTCCTCAACCCCTGATTCCTGTCCCAGTCCCCTTAATGCCTCTTTCAAGTATCTCCCCATTTTCCCAAAGTCTGCCCCCCTAAAATCCAGGATACGTGTTTTTGTGTGGTTTGGTTCTGCTCTTTCTGTGATTTCAAACCACAATGACTGGTGGTCACTGTTTCCGAAAGAATTGCCTGTTAAGGTCAATGGAAAGGTATCTTACAAACTGTGTTGTTTGTTTTTAACCAGAAGTAGTAATATGGATTTAAACATCCATTATACACTTTGCCTAGGTATGTGCACTATAATAATGCATAGTTTTCCATTAGTACATAAATCCAAAAAACAGGGCCTCTAACTTTTGAAACAAACTGTGGTTAGCAAAAAGTGAAAGGGGAAAGTCATTTACAGTTCAGATATTTGTTGTGCCAGTTATTGGGGAAACTAACAGAAGATATTACCTAAAAAGAGAAATGAAACAAAAAGAGTTTTAAACAAGCACATGTAGTTGATGATGTAAAATTAAAGTGGATAACAATGAGATGAATAAAATGTTGAGAAATAAGGTAAAGTCAGGTAAAAACTTTCCTCTGATTTTAATTTTGATTTAGAAGAAATGTACAAAAAATAGTGAATGTTTTAATTTTGATTTAGTAGAAGTATAATGAGGTAACGAAACAGTAGAAAACTTTCTGATTTCATTTAAATAATCCCAATGTAACTATGATTGCTAAAAGGTAAACTACAATAGACCTTAAGCTTAATTCCGTGCAATACCAAAAAGGAAATTTCCAGTCAAGGAATGATATCTTGGTAAACCCTGGTAAAAAGTTACAAGGGCCAGTTTAGTAGTACCATCAGCACATGGGGGAAAACTTATGAAATATAATAAGTAACCACTAGCCTTACCTTTACTGCAATATTAAAGAGTAAAAATAATGAACAAGAGTTAAACTTAAATCTTAATGCTAATACTGATTTCTGAAATGGATCAACAAAGAGAATTTGTTGTATTTGTAAAATGTCTAAAACAATATAAAATATTGTAATCTTATTTTAAAAGTGTACATAGTTGTAATCATGTTTAATCATGTTTGTTCATGTAGTACTGTACATATTTCTGTGCCAAAAAAGTATATCTCCATTGATGTATAGTGATGTCACATCTATGATGTCACATCTGATGATGTCATATGTGATGATGTAATGCATGTATGATGGCATAAGTTACCACATGATAATGCAACTTTGTGTTTTATGTTTTGTTTTCCCTGCAATGCTTAAAACTATATATCTATATACAGTCGGATTATAGTTTTGAATTACAAAATGCATTTTGGGGGCATTTTTAATTCAAAAGTGGGAATGTATGAACACAACCCTTGAATGGCAAAATTACTTTTTTTATTATCGAGAACTGATTTTTAATTATCATTTTGTGTGATTTTATATGGCATTAATTATGGGAACTTTTACTGTATCTTTTGGTTAAAATTACTGTTTACATAAATTCCTAAAAGCAAAATAAAAGTGCTAATTAAATCTTTAAACAAAGTATCTGGCTTTAATGCTTAAAAGAAAAATCTCTCTCTCTCTCTCTCTCTCTCTCTCTCTCTCTGTCTCTTTGTTTACTGGCCATATATTTGCCCATATATGGCAAATGAGTTTCTGGCCTAAAGCCAAGAGAAGACTTCAGTTTTGTTTCTAAGCCATTATATTATAGACTCTGAATCTACTAGAATGGAGATAAGGGAAGCCTGCTGCATTCTTAGAATACCTAAAATGAAGCTGAAGCTAGGTATCCTGGACTACAATCAGAAAAGAGGTCATGTGACTGATGCAGGCTAGCACCAAAAAAAACCTTGCATTAGAAAAGGCAGTTTAAAATCTCTATAAAGTTTGCATTAGAATAAAAAGTTTTATTTAAATCTTAACAATGCAATGTACTGCCACTACAAAAAATTAACAGTTGATAGACACAATTATGAGTAAAAAAGAAATGTAGTATCTTCAGTGCAGGACCACAGGTTTGAGAGTTATGTATTAAACGTTTTTCAATAACATTCTTTTATTGATAAACATATCTAGTCTCTCACGATAGCTGCCATCCTTATGAGTCTGAAAATATAACTCTTAAGTAAATAGCTTGTTGTGAGGAAAAAGACCATCTAAAAGTTTGATAAAAACAGGATGATTTATGGCTACTTTAGACAAGACAAAGGACCTCATGTGTTTTTACAAAGAACTAGTATTTAAAAGCTTTGATGATAGATTTTTCTTATAAATCTTATATTATTCTATAGCTTAGGATATTTAGGGCAAGACTATCACTTTATTTAAAACTGTTTTATTAAAATAAGGATGTTATAACTATAACCTTTATTATTGTAACTTGGGAAATATTAGTCCTGGGAATATGAGAAATATACCGAAATGCTCCATTCGATGAGAAAAGTTAAAATATGAAAGTTTAAAAGTTATGTTATTTTGCATTAAGAAGTTATATAAGGAAAATAGTTTTGAGAATAAAATGAGCATTGGAGTCAGTGATCAGTCCTTGAAGAGGTATGTCCACTGTCACCATTCGTCATTTGCAGGGAGCCACAAACCCAGCCCCCTTAGTGACTCAGACCAATCATAATCTGGTGATTTATTTATTTATTTGAGTTTGGGTGACAGAGTAGGACCACTGAGACAATAACAGTCCATTTTTCATGGTCAGCTTGGGGTCGTAAATCATACAGTAAAGCAGAAAAATTATACATAGAGTCAGTACAGTATCAAATATGTCAGACATTATACAGAGGATACAATAATGTAGAGCTAGTCACGAACACAATATCTACATACCTATATATTCTACAGTATACACATCAGGACTAGATTATGCATAGGCAATTGATGTCACATTTGAACATGAAGAGAAAGGGAAGATGAGTACTGTCAATTATTAGTGACTGAATAAGGGAGGGGGAGAGGGGTAGGGGTTAGTGATGACATCACTGGGGAAGATTCATATTAGTGAATTCTGCTTACTTCTCCTCAGTTTTGGTTGAAACACTGTGCAGTAAAAAGCTCAGTTAGTCAATTGAAAACATTAATGGCTTCATAACTTGCTAGGCCTAAAAATCCTTACACCACACCTGAATGTGGAATACTGGGACCAGACTTGGTCAACTACTAATGCGTCCTGAAAGTAGGTGTTGAGGAAAAGCTTGAAAGCCTATGCAGTATTGCCACAATGACAGATGCAAAACCTTTTCTTACAAGGACATTCTCATTGTGTTATGAAGCAATCTGTGTTTCATGTACTGAGCATTTTGGCTAATGTAATGTTGCCTGCTAAAGCCTGGACCAGAGACTTAACTTTAAGATTCACACCCAGAAGCAAGCTGCAGTCTTGTGAATGAAGAAAGTCTAGTTGTCCTAAGGTTTTGTGTGCAGATGAATTGATATAAAGAAGATAACTTTGCTATCCACAAGAAAGTTCTTTGATACAAGTGTTGCTATAGGACTGTTCAGATGTGTCTGTCTGTTCAAATCCTGCTGAATTCTATAGATTGACTCTTGATAATTAGTGCATTCCAAATTGATGCTAGAGAAAGTTTCAGTTCAGATTCCAGGGAAAAACAGAAGATATAAGCTGACTGAAAAAGACGTTCTAACTCTGAGCCAGACTCAATCAAGATTTCTAGGTTAAGAGAGAAGAAGAACCACTTCTACAACCAGCAAGTTAAGTATAATTTTAATTACTTTTACTAATTAATTTTCAATTAATAGTTTCAGTAATTTAATTTGGACTATCTAGGAAAGTAACAAGGGAACTTACTTTTAACTACAGAACTTGGGGTATTTAGTTTAAAAGGTTTAAACTGAGGAAATACATTTTGCATGATAAGAATTTCGAAATAAGTCTTACACAGAAATACAATCTGAAACACTAATGTAACGAGTTGTTGCACGTTCTCATGAAAAGAAAAAGGTTACGCTAAACACCATGTATTCTGAAAGCCTAGTGTATGGCTAATGTAATTTGTTATGCTGATTATTGCTTATTCATTTACATTGCTTATTTCCTGAAATGTGTTATTTGTTAATGGTTTGTTTGATTTTCTGAAACTATTTTGTTGATGTTTACAATGTATATTTATGCTTGATATATATGCTAATGAGGAATATTTAGAATTATTGTATAGGTGTTAATAAAAGACATATATTTTTCATATTTATAAGCATGGAATACATGTTATTGCCATTATCATGAACCTGTAGAATGGGGATCATACCATATGTGAATTTTATAATTATTATTGGTAATTTATAAAAATAATTTTTGGGTAAGGCTCAAGGTAAATACAAGTGTATCATTGTAAAAAGTGATATTATAGCCTTTGTTCCAACATCTTTGGGATTCTCTTCAGTGGGATACTTTTTAGTTAATAACAATCCTCAATTAGTGTGTATAAGACATGCAAAGTTACTAATTTTTAGAAATAATATTTTTCTGTTTTGCTTTTTCTAAGTCTGAAGCTACCTTAACAAAAGAGAAGGGAGCTAAAAGTAGAAGTGAACAGAATAGGACCTCTGACTAACAGTAAAGTGGCAAGAAAAAGAAAATAATATTTAAAGCCTCAAGAAAAAAGATTTTGTTTTATTAAATTGTTGTGTATAAAGTTATTGCTATTTTAATTGTTGTTTAAAGCATTATTATTGTTGTTGTTAAAGTTAGTAATCACTATCGCATAGCCAAGACTACTTTAGCTGTAACTGCAGATATGCTTAGCACTGAGACAGTAATTTATACCCCAGCACAGCTGACTTTTATTAAAAGTAAAAATGAAAGAATACAACAGCTAAAAAAAATGTTGGATGATAAATGTTTTGGCGTGGGAGGTTTGCAGGTCAGGTAGAGATTTTAGAAAAGTTTTACAAGAGAGAGAAAATGACCTTTCTAATAACTATTGTGATTTAATCACTCTAAAGACTGAAAATGCTGTTTTGCAATGTGAGTTACATGCAGTAAGACAATGACCGAAACAGTGTTTAAATCTGAAAAGAGAAAAAGTTGAACTAGCAGATACTTCAAAGATTTGATTGAATTAAATGAAAAGTATGAACATTTACAGTGGAAAAGTCAAGTTAAAGAAACAATGAAAACATTTAAAATGTTAAATTGCTTGACTGATTCTGGTATATGATTGAATGGATCATCTGACTCAGAAAACGAATTACACAGCCAAACAAAATCTCTAGACAGACAAGTGATTTAAATTTTGATTCAGAGAGAGAAACACTCAAGAAATGCAAGAAAAAGCACAAGATTAGGCAAAACGCGGGGTTCCTTTATACCTCAAGCTAAGGTGTTAAAGGCCACCACCTCTAATACTCTGGCTAAGGGGGAGAAAAATCACCTATGTCTAGCGAGAAAAAACAATTGAAATCCATGCTTGGTTCAACTGTGGCTCAGCAACCCTATCAAGACTTAGACCTATGCCAATACTGGAGTCCTCCTCAGAAGGGGGGAGACCTAGTTGCAATGCATGGCAGTGGACATGGTGACAAAACTAACCACAGGGGTACCACTATTCTGACTATAATCAAAATGGTAGTGCAACTCAAAACAGTTTTAAGCATAGTTCTACAAGACTAAAGGAGATAATTAAAAATTCACAAAAGGAGACAGCGAAGACAAAACAGCAGATGAAGGAGATACAAGCTCTTATTCAAAGTTTACTCCAAGTTGCTCAATCATCTCCTGACTTTCTCTTTTCTGTGCAAAATCCCTCCTCACCTGTACCCAGTACAGATGGGACTAGAAAGGCTATGTGACTTGTAGATCGTGTTCACCCTGTTGCTGACATGGCAAAAGAAACTGCTATTGTTAAAAAGGATAATGAGACTGGAATGAGATTTAAAAATGAGATGCCAAGTCAAATTGGAAATGTTATCTCTGAGCCTAGCCTTTCCCAAAAGGTTCCCAGAGCTAGTATCAACCACAGTGTAAATTACCATAGTAAAACTCCTATGTTATGAGGAAAGACTGACAAATTTTGCCGGGGCAACTTAATTCCCAAAGGAAGAGCAGGAAGATTTTACTGTGACAAAAATATTGAAAATAGTCTAAATCATAAAGCTCTGCTTCATTCTGAGGCTGAAGTAAGTCTCATGTCTAAAAGTCTCTATGATAAAGTGGCTGAAGCCTTAGGTGATTCAAACAAGCTGAAAACCCTTCCTGACAGCTTACAAATTTTAGGGTATGGAGAGAAAGCTCAGAAAACCAAAGGTAACATTTGGCTAAAATTAAGATTTGGTAAAATGGTGATTAAACATCCAGTGTATGTTACAAACAAAACACATAATGATTTGTTGATTGGAAATGACCTTCTAAAGAGGTTTAAACCTATTCTGGACTATGGCCAGAAAATCTTATGGTCACAAGTGAAAAGGCCTATTCCATTTAGAAAGAGTCACAAAGGGCCCGATTCTAAAATGTATGGCGCAACTCACTGGTGAGTGAATGCGAGTTGTGACATATGCCACTATGCCAGGGACCCTGTGCCAGATTCCCAAACAGGCAGGGTCCCCAATGACTATGGCCTGTGACTTGTGGCACCTCCAGTGGTGTGCCACAGGAAGGGTGAACCTGACCTGGGTGCCGCAAGCTGCCGACATGCCCAATGAGAGAGCACAGCCACCGTCAGCCCCAAGACATTACCACAAGCCTTTGTGGGCCATCAGGAGTGTTGGCAGAATTACACTGGCACTGGGGGGGTGAGACCACCACATTGCGGTACTGAGATCTAGTGGGTGGACCCTGGAATTGCTGGGGGTGTGGGGGAGCTACTATGTGGTTGAGGGTTGGTGTGGCACAGCAATGTGCAGGTCAGGTCTGTGCGGGGGAGCATTAGGCAGTTGGGTACAACAGAAGCCCCTTACACCAGCACATAGCTGGTCTAACCCCACAATGCCAAAGGTCCTCCTGGAATGTTGTTGAGAGGTTACAGCAGCTGCCCTTTTGGAATTGAGTGCAGCTGCTGCCATAACCCCCCTTCTGCTATGTCGTAGGGGCCATGGGTGGTGTAGGTCCCCCCAGGCACAAGCCGCCTGTGCCATAGCATGGGCTGCCTCTTAGAATCACACCCAGCAGAACCCATGGCACAATGTGTGATTTAGGCCATATGTGTTGACGCAAGTTGCACTTCACCACACCATATCCATCTTGGAATTGGGCCCAAAGTTTCTAAACAATGAAATTCATGCTACTTTGAGAAAAATGGTGTAATGATTAAATTGACTTTTGCAGGTACTAATGTAAGTGAGAAATTTAATTTTGAAAATTCTAAAAATTGGTTAAATGGAGAAGTAAAGCTTATGTGGTTTGTGTGTCAAAACAAGATGTAGTAACTCTGTACTTGAGACAGATGCCCAACTTTCTTCACAAAGAAACTAAGTCCTGTTTTTCCCAGTGCCATGCTTTTTTTTTGACAAAACCATTAAACTCTAAGTACAAGGCCCACCAAGGACTGTGGAAAAGAGGTGACACTCCATAAAACCAGAGGTAAAGTCAAGGTGACAGACAAAAACAAGACTTGTAAAGTTTTGTATTGTCCAAGCAGTGCACAGGTTTACCCAATGATAAAATGAATGGTTACAAATGTTTCAAACCACAAATAAAGTCTAAAAAGTGTAGGCACTTGCCTTGATCCTCCAAACAGGGAAACTATACAACATCCTGTATGTCATGCAAGGTCTGAAACTCCCATGCCTTCTGATTGATGCACTTGTACAAATGGGTGTGTATATAAGCCTAGCAAATAAAACTCTGTGGTCACAGCTAATGGTGGGCGAAGTGGATGAAAGTTGCTCCATGAAGTGATTCGCGGAGTAACATGGAATCCGCAAAGTATCCACAACACAAAACAGAGTACTTTGTGTTATAACGGGGAACACGAAATCCATTAAAAACAATGACTTTGCATTATTCCGCCTTCCACAAACCACTTCTCCACCAATTTTAAGGCGAAGTACATTGAAATCAATGTACTTCATCTCACTTCGCCTTGTTTTTGAGCTCCAAAGGTGAATTTTGCAGAGCTTCATGGGATTGCAGGTCACATGAGCTCTAAATTGTTCTGCACAGCCTCGGTTCTGTGAAGTATGTGTGTAGTGGAAGATGGAGGCAGTTTCCTCTCAGAGCTCTACGATCCAAATCCTCTAAAAGCTGTTAAAAAAGCCCTTTTCAGCTATTTTTTTTTTGCTCACAATTTAGTACATGGATTGTAGGAAAACCTCCTGTGCTCATATCATCAAGTGTTTATTGTTTGTGTGTGGATTTTGAATGTTAATTTAGAACAGTCAGTCTGTATACTGTGAAGTGTGCTTTGGGAGAACGGCATATCTGTGGTGTAGTTGATTAACTGGGAGAAAAAGGCAGTCTTTCTGTTTTGGTTATATTTTTCTTGTATAACTGTGTTAATGTATACACAGTAATATTTTCAGTAATTCTTGACTTTTTTTGCTGATTGTTGTGGTGCAGCAGTGTATAATTTCAGTTTGTTTAAACCATTTGGTTATATTACTAAAGGTTTTCAATTTGCTAAGCATTACTTGTAGTGTGTGTGAGTGTGTGTGTGATGCGTGCCATTAAATCAGACACCTTTTATTGTGCCAGAGAGTAACTGCAGCAATGTGAACCTGCTATCCACCACACCAGCACAAATCTTTACTGGTAGTGGACTGTTACTGCCATGCACGACCCCCCCCACCAAAAAAAAACTGGCAAAAGGTAATCTTTTCCAGATTTGGATTTGTGACTTGTAAGTACTGGTTAGGTGTTGTGCCTTTGCATCTGCATCTCTTGAGTGTGCAGCGCAATCTTAATCTGTCAGTGTGTTTGCAGTACACCTTTAATTCTGGGAGACTTCACATTTCTTGTTACACTGTCATTTCACTTTGTCAGCATCAGAGGATTTTCTGGACACAAGACAGTAGCATTTTGGGGATGCACATTAATTCTGATGACTGTGTATAACCACTGTTCATATGATGGAGTGCACCATTAATTCTGGGAGACTTTGCATTTTTTGTTACCCTATCATTTCACTTCGTCAGCACTGGGGAATTTTCTGGACACAAGACAGTAGCATTTTGGGGATACAAATTAATTCTGGTGACTGTGTGTGACCACTGCACACATGACTGAGTGTGCCATTAATTCTAGGAGACCTTGCATTTCTTGTTATGCTCTCATTTTACTTCATCAGCACTGGGGAATTTTCTGGACACAAGACAGTAGCCTTTTGGGAATGCACTGTACATTAGTTCTGGTGACAGTGTGTGACCACTACATACATGATGGAGTGCACCATTAATTCTGGGAGACTTTGCATTTCTTGTTATGGGGATCAGTACTACTGTTCGACTCTCTACTCACCAACACAACAATCACTGACTCTGTCTAAACCAAATCTGTCAGTTCACAGAAATCCTATTTACTGCCAATCAAAACACAGAAACAACTCACAAGTAGCAAGTAGCAAGAAGCTAGAGAATTAAACTAACTTAGCCTGCAAGTTACAACTGTGCTTTGAGTCAAGTTAGTGAATTCATGAAACAATTTGCAAGTAACAATTCACAAGTAGCATGTAGCAAGAAGCAAGAGAATTAAACAAACTTAACACACAAGTCATAACTGTGTTTTGAGTCAAGTTAGTGAATTCATGAAACAACTCACAAGTAGCAGGCAGAATTAAGCAAACTTTACCCACAAGGCAGAGAATTTAGTACAAACTTACCTCTCAAACATTTACTCCTTGATGTGATTTGGCAGCATCAGTAAGAGGCTGCTGTTTGAATGATACACTTTCATCATGTATCATTCGAAGTCAGATTCTGAGCCATACTTCATGGCTAGTCCCACACTCTGCATTTTGCACCATATGATTTGCATAAGATGAAAAAGGCAACATTTATTGATCGATGTTGGAAATCCAGCCTTGCAGGCATTGATGGCTGCCTGTTCAAAGTCGGTAATGATGTAGGGAGGGTTTAGAGATAGGTCATGTTCATCTGCTAAGTCATGCAAGTCCTGGAAAAGATGAATATAGCAGTCTTGTGACTTGGATGACATCAGGACATACACTAAAGGCACTATCCAACTCATTTCATTACTGCCCACTGCTTTACCTTACTAACATGCTGAACAGGTAATTGTGCAATTAACAACTGGCACATCGCAAATCGCAAAACACAACTCAACTAAAGGTAATTGTGCAAGTAGCAACTGGCACATCACAAATTGCAAATCACAACTGAGTCAATGTTTTGAGTGTTGTACAATTAAATGAGGCACTCATTCAGAATTTGACAAATTGGCTATGGCAAAATAGTAGGCGGTGGATTGAGAGTCAATGAAACGTACCTAATCCCTTGTTACACTCTCATTTCACTTCATCAGCACTGGGGAATTTTCTGGACACAAGACAGTAGCATTTTGGGGATGCACATTAATTCTGGTGACTGTGTGTGACTACTGCCTATATGACGGAGTGCACCATTAATTCTGGGAGACTTTCCATTTCTTGTTACTCTCTCATTTCACTTCATCAGCACTGGGGAATGCTCTGGACACATGACTGTAGCATTTTGGGGATGCACATTAATTCTGATGACTGTGTGTAACCACTGTGCATATGACAGAGTGCTCCATTAATTCTGGGAGACTGCATTTCTTGTGCTCTCATTTCACTTCATTACCCTCAGCACTGGGGAGTTTTCTGGGCACAAGAGATGAGCATTTTGGGGATGCACATTAATTCTGGTGACTGTGTATGTGAAGGGATGCCAGTATTGTTGTCACTTTGCCTTACTTTGCATTAAGGCAGAATGACAATGAAAAGTAATAATTACAAGGAAAAGTGAACCGTTTCCATTAGCCACTCTGCCTAGCAGAGTGACAATGTTACGTGCCCACTTCGCAGGCACTTCGCCGGTGAAATTTAAATTCGCTGCATCTCTAGTCACAGCTAAGGAAACCCTTACCCAATGAAGTGACATCACCAACCTTGAGGTCTGGATAAACTATCCCTCAAGTGTGATAAATGTTCAGCGTACTCATTACAACAGTTTCAGATAAAGTAAAGGAATTGCCTGTTAAGGTTAGTGGAAATGTGTCTTATCAATTGTGTTGTTTGTGCCTAACCTGAAGTATTAATATGGATTTAAATATACATTATACACTTTGCCTAGGTATGTGCACTACAAAAATAAATATTTTTCCCCCAATACTGTACATAAATCCCAAAACAGGGCCTGTCACTTTTAAAACTACTGTAACTGTGGTTAACAAAAAGTGAAAGGGGGGAAGTCATTTCCAGTTCAGATATTTGTTGTTCCAGTTATTCAGAAGACTAACAGAAGATAATACCTAAAAAGAAAAATGAAGCAAAAAGAGTTTTAAACAAGCATATGCAGTTGATGATGTAAAATGAAACTGGATAAAAATAAGAATAATAAAATGTTGAGAAATAAGGTAAATTCAGGTAAAACATTTTTTCTGATTTTAATTTTGATTTTTATTTTGAAGGAATGTACAAAAAATAGTGAATGTTTTAATTTTGATTTAGTAGAAATATAATGAGGTAACGAAACAGTAGAAAACTTTTGTGATTTCATTTAAGTAATCCCAATGTAACTGTGATTGCTAAAAAGGTAAACTACAAATAGGCCTTAAACTTAAATCCATGCAATACCAAAAAGGTAACTTCCAGTCAAAGAATTATTTCTTGGTAAAAACTGGTAAAAAGTTACAATGGCCAGTTTAGTAGTACCTTCAGCACATGGGGAGGGGGACAAAACTTATGAAATATAACAATAAATAACTACTAGCTTTACATATACTGCAATACTAAAGAGTAAAACTAATGAACAAGAGTTAAATGGAAATGTTAATTGTAATACTGATTTCTGAAATGGATGAACAAAGAGAATTTGTTGTATTTGTAAAATGTCTAAAACAATGTAAAATATTATGTTATTTTAAAAGTGTGCATAGTTCCAATCATGTTTAATCATGTTTATTCATGTAGTAATGTGCATAGTTCTATGCCAAAAAGTACATCTCCATTGATGTCATGTAGTGATGTCACATCTATGATGTCACATATGATGATGTCATATGTGATGATGTAATGCGTTGATGATGTCATAAGTTACCACATGATAATGCAACTTTGTGTTTTATGTTTTGTTTTCCCTGCAGTGCTAAAAACTATATACCCATATATAGTAGGATTATAGTTTTGAATTACAAAATGCATTTTGGGGGTCATTTTTAATTCAAAGGGAGGAAATGTAGGAACAAAACCATTGATGGCAAAATTATTTTATTTTTATTATCAAGAATTGATTTTTAATTATTATTTTGTGTGATTTTATATGGGATTAATTATGGGAAGTTTTACTACAATTTCTGGTTAAGATTACTGTTTGCATACATTCCTAAAAGCAAAATAAAAGTGCTAATTAAATCTTTAAACAAAGTATCTGCCTTTAATGCTTAAAAGAAAAACCCTCCCTCTCGCTGTCACTCTCTCTGTCTCCTTGTCATATCTTTGCCCATATTTGGCAAATGAGGTTTTGGGCTAAAGCTAAAAGAAGACTTCAGTTTGGTTTCAAAACCATGATATTATAGACTCAGAATCTACTAGCACGGAGATAAGGGAGGCCCTGTTGCATTCTTAGAATACCTAAAATTAAGCTGAAGATAGGTATCCTGGACTACAATCAGATAAGAGGTCATGTGACTGATGCAGGCTAGCACCAAGAAAAAAACCTTGTATTAGAAAAGGTGTTTAAAATCTCTATAGAGTTTGCATTAGAATAAAAAGTTTTATTTACTGTATATCTTAACAATGCAATGTACTGCCGCTACAAAAATTTGACATTTGCTAGACACAATTATGAGTAATAAAGAAACTTAATATCATCAGTGCAGGACCAAGGGTTCGAGAGTTATGTATTAAAAGTTTTTAATAACATTCTTTTATTGATAAATAGATAAATCTAGTCTCTTATAATAGCTTCTAATCTGAGAAGTCTGAAAATATAACTCTTAAGTATGTAGCTTGTTGCTGTGAGGAAAAAGACCATCTAAAGGTTTGGTAAAAACAAGATGATTTATTGCTACATTAAACAGGACAAAGAACCTCATGTGTTTCCACAAAGAACTAGTATTTAAAATCTTTGACGATGAATTTTTCTTATAAATCTTATATTATTCTATAGCTTAGAATATTTAGAGCAAGACTATCACTTTATTTTAAAATGTTTTATTAAAACTAGGAAGTTATAACTTTTAGTAGTCTAACTTGGGAAATATTAGTCCTAGGAATATGGGAAACACAACAAAATGCTCCATTCGATAAGAGAAGTTCAAACATGTAAGTTTAAAAGTTATACTTTTTGCATTAAGAAGTTATATAAGAAAAATAGTTTTGAGAATAAAATGATTATTGGAGTCAATGGGCAGTCCTTGAAGAGATATGGCCACTGTCACCATTCATCATCTGCAGGGAGCCACAAACCCAGCCCCCTTAGTGACTCAGACCAATCACAATCTGGTGGTGACATCACCGGGGCAGATTCATATTAGTGAATTCTGCTGACCACTCCTTAGTCTTGGCCAAAACACTGTGCAGTAAAGAGCTCAGTTAGTCTGTTGAAAACCTTAATGGCTTCATAACTTGCTAGGCCTAAAAAGCCTTAGACCACACCTGAATTTGGAATACTGGGACCAGCTTTGGTCAACTACTAATGTGTCCAGAAAGTGGGTGCTGAGGAAAAACTTGAAAGCCTGTGAAGTATTGCCACAAGGACCAGGTTCAAAACTCCTCATTACAAGGACATTCTCATTGTGCTATGACGCAAGGTCTGTGTTTCATTTACTAAGCATTTTGACCTAAGTAATGTTGTCTGCTAAAGCCTGGACCAGAGACTTAACTTTAAGATTCACAGCCAGAAGCAAGCTGCAGTGTTGTGAATGAAGGAAGTCTAGTTGTCCTAAGGTTTTGTGTGCAGATGAACCAACATGAAGAAGTCAGAATCCAGTTATTAAGACAACTTTGCTATCCACGAGAAAGTTCTTTGATACAAGTGTTGCTATAGCACTGTTCAAATTCAGTTGTCTGTTCAAATTCTGTTGAATTCTACAAACTCACTCTTGTTAATTAGTGCATTCTAAATTGATACAAGATAAAATTCCAGTTCAAATTCCAGGGAAAAACAGAAGAGAAAAGCTGACTGAAAGATAATTTCTTACTCCAAGCCAGACTCAAATAAGATTTCTAAGTTAAGAGAGAGTAAGACCCACTTCTACATCCAGAAATGTAAGTATAATTTTAATTACTTTTACTAATTAATTTTTAATTGACAGTTTTAGTAATTTAAATTGGCCTTCCTGGGAAAGTAATAAAATAACTTACTTTAAGCTACAGAACTTGTGATATGTAGTTTAAAAGGTTTAAATAGAGGAAAATACATTTTGCATGATAAGAATTTTGAAATAAGTCTTATACAGAAATATAATCTGAAACGCTAATGTAATGAGTTGTTGCAAATTCTCATGAAAAGAAAAAGGTTATGCTAAACACTAAGTATGGTGAAAGCCTAGTGTACGGTATAGCTAATGTAATTTGTTATGCTGAATATTGTTTCTTTTTGAACTGGCCAATTTAAATATGGTTTCAACTAGTCACCAAGCAAATGGGAAGGGGGTAGGTGGCCATAGTATGTTGGATACTGTTGATAATCTTCTCTTATGATTGCTGATAATAATTAAAGTATGTTAATCACCAGTACCACAGGCAGCAATAGCACTGCTAGTCCAAATAGTTTGCCATCCCGCACAATAAGATCTAGAAGGGCATTAAGGTTTCCAGATAGCTGCTCAGCAAGTGGCACTTCAACAAATGTATTGGTTATGCAAGCTTTGGCTTCAAACAAATGCTGTCTAGATGTGATAAACACAGACAGGCATTCTACCCCACTATTTGCTAAGTCCCTACATATACCCTTACATTTGCCCCAGGAATTAAAGGGTGCCAAAGGAGGCAAAGGAGGTAAAGATATTAAGAGCAACCTAACAATTAAACAAACTTAACATAAAAATCAGGGAAAACAGTATTCTAAAGGGGGCAAGGCCAAGTCTAAAGAGCAGATGGACAAGCCTCTTTGTGCAGGAAAAAATATAAAAAAAAATTCAACTTCCAAAATAGTTAAAAATAACAAAAAGAGTAGCTCAGTGATAATGGAACTAGGAGCCAAACATCCAAAAATAAATGAGCATTTTGAGGCTGTTAAAAAGACTGTAGCTCTGGTAGCTGCAGCTTCTGAGTCAATACAGAATAATCAACAAATTGATTCTGTATCTCAGAACATTGATATAGTAATGAGATCAATTGTAAATAATCCACTGGAAATTGCTACTAATTCAGTCCCTGTGAGGAATTTAGATGGTAATTCAAAAACCAGATTACTGATATTATTGAACTAATTGTGGACCAGGTTCCTGATAGTTATCTTGAAGGAAACCAGATCTCCTTTTATAGAGATAATTCATTAATATTGGAGGCCTCTGGCCCCATGGGTCAGACTATTCCCTCTGAGATGTGTAGTTCATTTACTTTTTCACCTGACTATTTTAGCTGATCAAACCTTAAACCTGCATGGCAGGATGATTTAAAAAGCTTATTAGTGAACTCCAAACAATTATAAATGGACTTAAACACCAAAATTATACAGGAAGAAATTGCTCTTTAACTTCGAATCTAGTAAATGGAAATACAACTAATTTAGGAAACCTGGAAGACAAGAAAAAAGGCTGATTTAGCTACTAAGTACCCTTTTAGTCTTAGCAAGTATTTAAAATAATTTATAAGCAACCCATGCATGGCCCATTTTATGATCCTTGATCATATAAACAATCAAAGGTTTGAGATGTAAACAATCAAGGAAAATGTTGCATTCAATGGATTCTGTTTGGATGATATATTACAAAAAATAAATACAGTATGTATACAGGAAGGTTCTCCCTCAACTGAGTTGGATAATTCTACACATGGTTTTACACCAAAGCTTGATTTTTCTACTCTAATTATTCCAGAAACTGAAGCAGTAGGCAAGGTAAAAACAACAAAAAGTACCAAGAAAGTTAAGAAAAATCAAGGCAAAAGTACGAATAAGACGGCAAAGGGATATTTAGTGGATATCAAAGATCGGAATAAAAAAACACATGACAAATACCCTAGCAAATACAAAATGACTAAAAGACATCAAAGTATAAAGGATGATTTAACAACATCTCTAATAAATGGAAATGTGGAGGATTGCATACCCATTGATAAGAAACTAGATTCTCCAATTTATGTCAAATCATTAGAGGTCTTATCTCTTGAAAATATATCAGCACAAATGATCAGACTTGAAATTGATCTGGCATCCTTTAGGAAAGACTTTAATGAGCTGAAGGTTATAAGGAAGGACCCAGTCCTCAGCAAAAGTACTAAGAACTCTTATCATCTAGTATTTACTGATGAAGAATTGTTAGAGGCAGCATAATGTGCTGAAGAGAGAAGGCTGATTGACATTTTAGAATGTGCCATACTTTGTTTATATGGTTATACTTGGAAACTGGATAACTCTAACGAGACCAATAGGGACAAGATTGTATACCTTTTTAGGGCAGCTTCTGGTGCTGATATTGTTAAAAATGATATTGCCCAAATGTGGCCTGATAAGGACATGGATGGTATAGATTGTATCTTTATTTTTAGTACCGGACCTCGAATTGCAAATCAAATCTGGTAAATGGCAAAGCACTAAAAAATATGGATATACTGTTGACTATATAAATAGATGTACAAACAACAGTCAAGGAATTAATTTAAGGCCTACCAAGTTAACCATTTTTGGGATGAAAAACACACAATATGAGACCACAAGCAAATTGAAAACAACTCTAAATAATTTATTTACCCATGCTCTAAAACTACCAGATAGAAGAGTACAGATAGAGGAGGTTTCTAGATGTATCAATGGCCCTAGTATTTGGCATGTTGATCTAATTTTGTCCAACCAGGACATGGCAAATGTAATTTTGGAATGGACCTCTCTTCTGGATAGGGTAGGTGTACATATTGTGGATAGCACAATTCTAAATGGGACAATCCCAAAGGTAATTATAGGTAGACAACAGGAACAACATGATAAGCTGCATCAAACACTTTTATTGTATGGTCTATAGACAACAAAAAATGAAAATTCCTTACAGCTAAGATCTACTATTTTAGATTTATTGGAGTAACTATTGAGTATTTCTATAGAAAAAGAAAGTGACATTACAGTTAAGAAGCATGGACATGACTTTGATTGTGACTTGGTTCTTATTAGAGTAGGCTATAAAAGTCTGTACAACAAAATAATAGAAAATATGAGTAAACTAGTTGCTTTGGGACTATACTTGGTTCAGATTACAAGTCAGACTGAACTGATGTCCACTAGCAAGTTGGACATCAGCAAGAGGACTCCTTGCAAACAAAAGGACACTTTACAAACAGAAGGAAACAAAATCATGCCTCTGTTTAACACTGAAACAAAAAACAGGTATGATGTCCTAGAAACGTCAGTCAACTGACTGACAGGCCAACTTGTAGGTAATGAAGTAAAGCCAGCTGATGTTTCACTTATCTCTTGGAACATTGCAGGATTGGCTAGCATGTTGGTGGACAAGGACTGGCTAGATTATATAGACAATTTTATTATAATATGCCTACAAGAGACATGGTATTCTAAAAGCTGTGAAATTTCATTAAATGGCTATATCACTTTCCAGGTACAGGGCACAAAATCTGCCAAAAATGATCAATTGGCTGGAGGTTTGGTTACCTGGGTCAAGACAGACAATGGAATCAAAGCCAATCCAGTCCTAAATTACAACAATGTTAAAACATTTTTTATAAAATTTGGGGGGGTTGCTACTCGTTTAATTAATACTTATATTCCTCCAATCAATACTACATTTCTTGATTCCGGCCTTTGGACTTCTCTTAAAGATCTAATACACACTTGCTGGTCAGTCACTGCATGTGGAGAAATTTTATTATGCAGCGACTTCAATTCATGAATTGGAGCCTTCGATGGCTATTCTGATAATGCCTTTCATAATTGGTGTCACAAAGAGGCTGATAAATTTCAAAGAAAAACAATGGACAAAAAAAGTAACCAAATGGGCAAGAAACTAGTAAAACTCTTAACAATACAACATCTTGCCCCATTAAATGGATGCTTGCCAGGGGACCTGGATGGCAGCTATACCCACTATTCAACTAGAAGCCCTAGTGTCATAGATTTTCTGTTCTGGAATGATGATATGTCCATTTGGGATACTTTCAGTATTTCTATCAAAGCTGAGGGTGATTGTTTTTTCAGTTATTTTAATAGCAAGGAAACTGTCCTCTAACACTATTGAACCTTTAATATATCCACCAATTGAAATATGAAGTAATAAATGAACTAAATGGTCTGAAGCCTAAGAAAGGCAAATTAGCACATTTTTGGAGCAGAGACTTCCTATGCTAACTCTAGACCAGCAGGACTTTATAATCTTAGAAGACCAAATCTATGCCTGTTTGGCACAGATTATATCCATCTTGACAGAGTCTAGAAGACATGGAAGGGATGATATGGGCAAGCATACGTGGTTTGATGATGAGTGCCTACTAGCCAAGAGATCATTAAATCAAATGATATGAGAAATAGAGTATGACAAACATGAGAAACCATATAAAATGTTGAACAAGGCTAGAGAACAATGTAAATTGTTTCTAGCCAATAACCAACTTGAGTTTAAACATAAACAATGGCCAAATATGCTAAAGATTATTAATGAAAAAGGACAGTCAGTCCTATTGGCTACTAGTAGCCAAGGGAACAAATAAGCTAAAATATGAAGTGGACACTCACATTTCTCTTGAAACTTGGAAAAACTATTATTCCAAACATTTCTATGATTCTGACCTTGTGATAGCAAAGGATGCAGTGATTATTGACATGACAATGTTTAAATACTTTATTAATGCTGAGGTGTATTAAACCATAGCTTCTCCGAAATGCAGAAAGGCACCAGGCCTGGATTTAGTCCCAACAGAAGCCTACTGGATAAGAATGACCCTATGGGCACCAATACTTGTAAACTGGTTTAACCAATTTTTTAAAAATGTAAATTTCCCAAATTCTTGGAAAGGCTCTTTGATTATCTCAATCTTCAAGAAGGGGGATAAAAGGGGTCCGGCTATGTATAGACCCATCTCACTCCTCGATAATCTGGAGAAAATCTTTTCTAAGCTAATACTATCCAGGTTAACTGAACAACTAGAGAATTTGGGGAGGCTCACAGAGACACAGGCTGGCTTTTACCCTGAGTATTTTACTATTGACAATTGTTTTGTTATCAGACATCTTTATGAAAAATATGTTGTCATATGTAGGCAAAAATGTTATGCTGCCTTTATAGATTTTAGGTTGGCTTTTGACATGGTAGAGTGGTAGTCACTCTGGGACTTAATGTGGGAAAGGGGCTTTACTATAGATCTTATTGTAATAAACAGGGAATTGTACACTAATACCTGGGCTCAAGTAAGGACTGGGAAGAATGCCAGTTATCAGCAACTTTTGCAATGAATATGGGCATCAGGCAGGGTTGAGTATTAGCTCCATTACTGTTTTGTATTTATATTGACAAACTGAGGAGGCAGCTGGATAGTTGTCAGATAGATTCACCTAAGATCTTGAACAAATACTGTGGTGTGCTAGCATTCACAGACAATTTGGTTTTATTATCTTTGACTCAAGTGGCCTACAGGCAAAACTAAACATACTAAACAGCTATGCAAATCAGTATAACCTCAGAATGAACAAAAAAGTAAAATATTAACTTTTGGCTCTAATAAAATCAAAAACTTTAGAAGGTTGGGAAATTACAAGCTTGAATCTGTTAGAAGTTATCATTATTTCGGTTTATTACTAACCTCTGGTGGAAAATGGACCAAACAGGTACAAGCATTGATAATTAAACTTAAACAGACTGCCGCTTCCCTTTCTGTCTTTGTCAAGAAATATGGTGTGAATTCAATTAGGCCATTATTACAAGCACTCAAAGCAAAATAATATTCCCAAGCTTTATATGGTAGTGAAATTTGGGATACAGGTAACTTTAACAAATTAAAGATACCACTAAATAAATCACTAAAAAGAAGCTTGGGCTTAAATAATTCTGTACTTGCTACATTAATTAGGGCCAAATTGGATCTTTCCCAGCTGAAGGCCAATTGTGAAGCAAGGAAAATTAATTATTGGTTGAAAATTCTCCAGCACAAGCCAGAGAGTCTAACGGCTCTATGTTTAAAAGAAAAAAGTAATTGGAACAGCTTAGGCCATTTACGATCTGCTTGGTTGTTTACTATAAAAAAAGTTAAAATAGACATTGAGGTTTGAGATTTTAAATAATTATATAACTAAAGGGAACAATATTAGCTTGAAATATCAAACTGTATTTACCAATAAAATAAATGACCCTTATAAACAGTTAGATCTGCAGAACAATGCTAAGATGCGTACCTCCCCCTGGTTAGCAAGAAATGACATTGTGCACCATTATAGGGTTTATTTAGATGCAATTTCGGACCACAAGCAGAGAATTTACACAAGATTTAGATAAGAGGTATTCCCTAGTAATGCTTTGATTGCAAGGTTTAATAGAAGCTGATCTTTACAAGCAAAATATTGTGCATGTAATATGAATGGTAATGAAGATTTGTTATATGTGTTCTTCAGCTGTCCTTGGTATAGTTCTCCTAGGAAAAAATGGATAGAAACTACATGTAATATGATACTTACCAAAGACTCTAATCTATTATTGAACCTTTTTCTAACAGCTCAAGATGAGGAAATTGTACACTCAGTGGCTTTTTCCTATTAACCACTGATAAAATACATAATAGAAATAGGAAGTAATATTGACTACAATTTTACAAAGACTTAGATCTCCTTTGCGTGATACCATTGCTGTATATATTATGTAGATAAATGTGAACTCATGTGGTCAGTTTAGGGTTGAATGAATTGGTTGTAATTTGTATTTTATATATTTATTTCATTATGAAATTGAATAACTGTTCTGATGACTTGTTCGTATTATATTTTATGATTTTATTTATGATTGTAAAGGTCCTGGACTGATCAATAAAGCATATTACTTATCTAAAAAAATATTGCTTATTCATTTACATTGTTTATTTCCTGAAATGTGTTATTTGCTATTGGTTTGTTTGATTTTCTGAAACAATTTTGTTGAAGTTTACAAGGTATACTTATGCTTGATATTTATACTAATGAGGAATATTTAGAATTATTTTATAGGTGTTAATAAAATACACATATTTTTCATATTTATAAGTGTGGAAGAAGTGTTAGTACCATTGTCCCGGATTCCCCCCTTTTCCCTCACAAAAGACAGAGATGCTGTTTGTTGTTGTGCTTAGATTGGCAATTAATTTATTTATATTCATAATTCCATATTCCATTTCCATTTCTTTATTATCATATTTTCGACATTTTGTTTATTTTTCTTTCATATATCAATCTCTGATTATCCTTCCCCCAGGTGAAAACCTGGGTGCCTTCTTCTTCTCCTTTTTCGTTAGGTAACGGTGAAAACTGAGATGTCTTTCTCCTTCATCTTCCTCCTCTTCTTGTGTTATTCCTTTTTTCTTCCCCCCTTCCCTCGTTCCCCCCTTTCCCCCTTCTTTATCTCCTGCCATCCACCTTTGGCAGTCCACAACCGTAATATTACCTGCCATCCACCCTTGGCAGTCCAAACTGTCCAACGGGACTCATCTGTCATCCACCTTGACAGACCCACCAGACAGTCCCATCTTGACTGTCTCCCTCTTGTCTTGGTTAGTAGGGTGGGTGGGATCAAAACTCCAGCAAAAATTGGCTGAGGCCCCCTTGTGCTGTCCCTTATGTACCTCCCTTTGCCCCTCCCCTTCCTGCTACCTGTCCATTGTCCTGGCCCTTAGCCCCTCCCCTTCCTTCCCCTTCTGAGCACAACCATTCTATGCAGGAGGGAAGGGGTGCACCAGGACAACCTGGTCTGCCCATTAAAGGACAAACTCCATTGTCCCGGACTCCCCCCTTTTCCCTCACAAAAGACAGAGATGTTGTTTGTTGTGCTCAGATTGGCAATTAATTTATTTATATTCATAATTCCATATTCCATTTCCATTTCTTTATTATCATATTTTCAACATTTTATTTGTTTTTCTTTCATATATCAATCTCTGATTATCCTTCCCCCAGGTGAAAACCTGGGTGCCTTCTTCTTCTCCTTTTTCGTTAGGTAACGGTGAAAACCGAGACTGCTTTCTCCTTCATCTTCCTCCTCTCTTGTGTTATTCCTTTACTCCCTCCCTCACCCCCATTTTCCCACTAGCCAGTATCCAGCTTGCGTTGGATGGCTGGCTTCCCACATCCTTAGGGTACCGGTCTCCCTTACCTCAGGGAAGATCCTTTTTATTTCTCTTTCTTTTTCACTTTCACTTTTCCTCTTTTTTTTTAATCTAATTTCCATTCCTCGCATGTTTCCGCCATGCTTCTATAAAGCCCATTGTTTCTGTATTGAACATGTCTATGGCTAGGTCCGACAGGTGTATGCCATCAGTCCTGTAGAAATCCTCTACCCATTCTTCTACCCCCCTCAGTATCACCTGCCCTCCCATCTGCCTTATCAATGTCCCAACCCTCCTATTTATCTTTCTCCTGGCCCTCTCTACTGCTCTGTGGCTGTGCTTCTGCTTCCACACTCTCCTTGGTATCATGTCTGGCCAGGCGAGGTCTACCTGTGGCCACCATCATCGTATTGCCCCTAAATCCCTTTTTATTTGTAAGTAAGTATCTACCCAAGGCCTGTCTGCAAGGTTGTTGCCCCCTAAATGTATAATAATTAGATCTGGACTGGGCCGCTGCCTCTTGAGTTCCTTCAGGGTGGGGAGTAGCTGTGCACATCTCATTCCCCGTATGCCATGCCAAACCAACATACACTGTCTCACATCTTGGTACAGCTGCCTTCCCCCAGCCTTCTTCTCTGCTCTTTTTCCAGCCCAATAAATATAGGAATGGCCGCAGATCCAGACTTCCATGCTCCTCCCTCTACCTATGGGGTTCAAGCAAAATTCATTATTTTACATATGCGCTCAGTGTCATACCAGCATTTTTCTTTTTTTTTTTTATATATACCCTCTCCACCCTTTCTTGCCCCCCCCCTCCATTTCTGTAGTTCCAGGCCAGGAGCACCACCTTCAAAAACCTCCCCATTATTTTTTCAGTCCTCTAATGTATCTCTTATAACTGGCCAATCACCAGCGTCCCTTTTCCAATATCCCATCCATGGTCTTTCCTGCTGCTGCCCACTGTGAGGCAGCCCCAATCCGCAATGAATGGGATGAATAATTAGCCGGGTCTTCCCCCATGAATTGCATGCCCTTTTTGAGCAATGCCATGACTTGGTAGCCAGTGACCCTCTTCCTATCACCATGCACAAACAATTTTCCCGTTCTGTTCCCATGCTCTGTGGTGAAAGCCCACAGAGCCTGTATGGGGCATATTGTACCCTCTGTTTGCCCTTTCAGCGCTACTATGCAACCCTGCCCTCTCTAGTCCATTTTTGACCTCCTAATCTTAATCCGTATCTCTGTCATCCCCCAGTTTACATCTTCCCATTGTAACCCCCTTCCTTGTCCTCCCTCCTGTGGCCTACCACCTCGGTCACTCTCATGGCCCCAGCGAACATTACCACATAGATTGTGTGAAAAAGCTGGGCCTCGACCTTCGATCTGCATATTGCTGGGAGCACATCCTTCAGCTTTATTAGCCACTGCTCCCCTATCGGCCTTCTATTATCTGCTAGTCCTTGTTTCAACCTGCCCCATCCCTGCATCATTCTTCTGATGAGTAATGATTTTGTCAGGTCATTCCATCCCTTTAGACTGCAGATAAGACTAATTCCTGCCAGATAAACTCCCATTGTGGTGTGGGATGTGCCTTTTTGCCACTGCTCCACAGTGAACATTCCCAGCTGTTCCTCTGTGAGTGGCTTACTTACCTCCATCTGGTGCTCTGCCCTGAATCTTTGAAACACTCGCCAGGCTCCATCGTAGGCCCTCAGAGTCCGAGGCGCCCATGAGCTGCGAAACAGCAGTTCTGCTCCTTCTTGCCAATATCCCAGATGTTCATTGGTATCAGTGTTTTTAGTTCTTCCGTGCCAGTGCCAGCCTCCAAAAACGGTCCAGCTGCAGACAGGAAAGGCTGTCAGCCAGGATATTGCGTACCCCTTCTATGTGTTGTGCTCTAAATGACATGTTCAGCTGCAAAGCCCTTAAAACTAACAGTCGTAATACCTGCATGACTGTGCCTGACCTGGCTCCCCTGTTGTTCAGGACATCCACCACTGCCCTATTGTCACACCAAAAAGTCACTTTCTGATCTCGTAATTCCTCCCCCCAGACCAAAGTACATGCCCATATTGGCATGATCTCCAATAATGTTATATCTCTCACTTTCCCCTCCTTTACCCAACTGGCAGGCCATGGTTCTGCTAACCATCTACCCATCAGGTAGCCCCCCATGCCTAGCCCCCAGCTGCATCTGTGTAGAGGTCGAGGTCTGTGTTGTATAGCCACTCATCTTGCCAGAATGAGCACCCATTGTACTCCTTAAGAAATTCTTTCCAGATTCTAAAATCCTCTCTGACCTCTTGTGTCAGGTCCACCTAATGATGTGGTCTGGTGACCTCTGGCTGTAGCCCTAGCTAAGCTTTTGTGAATGCCCTCCCTGGTCCGATGGCACTGCAAGCAAATTTCAGGTGCCCAAGTACCTGTTGCACCATTTTTAGTTGTACCCGTCTCCTTCCGGTGTGTACTTGGATTAACTCCCTCAACTTTTTTTTACTTTTTTGTCTGGTAATCTAAATATTTTGTTCGAAACATCTATTTCGATCCCTAAAAATTCCATAACCCTGCTTGGCCCCTCTGTCTTTTCTGGTGCCAGTGGGACCCCTAGCTCCCGGCACAATTCCTGAAATTTCCCCAACATCCTCTGTGTCTCTCTTCTTCCCCTCCCAATGAAAAGAAAATCATCCAGATAATGGATGACTGTCCTATAACTCATTTTTTCTTGGAATATCCACTGTAAGCAGGTGCTGAAGGCCTCAAATGTAGCTCATGCTGTGGAACAACCCATTGGCATTGCCTTGTTGAAATAATACTGCCCCCCACTTTTAAAAGCCAATAGATCCCAGTCTTCCCTCCTAACTGGAAGCAATCTAAAAGTAGATTCTATGTCCGTTTTTGCCATCCATGCATCCTCTGTGGCCCAGATCATCCGGACCACATCTTCTAGTGTCGCATATGTCACCCTATTATGCTCCTCACTGATGAAATTGTTCACTGACTCCCCCTCTGGGTAGGACAGGTGGTGGATCACGCTGTACTCTCCCTCTTGTTTCTTGGGTACCAAACCCAATGGCAAAAACCTCATGTTTGGCAATGGGGGAGCATTGAACGGGCCCTCTATCCTACTTGCCACTTTTTCTTTCTCTATTTTCTGTCTTAGCATTTCCTCCTTCCCTTTTACTGACCCGAGGTTGCTTGCCTCCATCGTTCATCTGGGTCCCCTACACATGCAATGAAAACCCTGTGTTAAAACCCTTCAAAATCATGTCCCGCACGCTTGTGTCTGGATATCTATCCAGGCAAGCTGTCCATACCTTCAAGTTGATGGGGGTTCTGGCCATCCCAAACTGTTCTCTGTTGTGTCCCCTCCTACTTGCCCCTTCCCCCTCAATTTGCCCTACCTTCTTTCTTTCAGTGGCCCTGTCCCCCTCTATTCGTGTTCCCCCCCTGCCCTCCCCTACTCCATGTTTGCCCTTTAAACCCTTGGCCATCTCGAAAAAACTGTTGACCTGATCCTTGGCCCCCGTGGCCTTGTGTCCATTGTGCCCATGTTGTTCTGCATTTGCTTGTCAGGTGACCTCCTTCACATTTTGAGCAAGCATGCCAGAAACAACATTGAGGCCATGAGCAAAAAGCCCTATTGTAAGCCCAGCAGCATCTCTGGGGTGTAAACCCCTTTTTGCCCCACTCACCTTCTGGCATGGACTGATCTGTTACGTAATCTGTCCACAAATCTATCTGCTTGGTGTCCCATCTCATGTTCCCATATGTTGCTATTCTCTGCCTAAAGAATTCATCATAGTATAACCACCCCACCCCGCCTTTTGCTTTTGCTCTCCGAATTATCAATGGAATAAGTAATGAGCAGGATGCCTAGCTCCAGCCTCTTCTCCAGAATGATGGCTGAGGAAGTGGCAAAACCTAGGAACCATTCATCCCACGTCTTCCCTTTTGCGAACTTGTCATCCTCTTTCTTTCCTAAAAGTACTATGGCCGCTGATATCTCTCTCTTGCCTATGCCCTCAGTTTCTTCATATTTGGCTGCTGCCTCCTGACTCACTAAAGTGAATATATCCACATATTCCCCTTTCCATATTTTCTCTTTTGTGGCCAGTGGCACATGTTCGCCTATCCTCATCCCAGGTGCCCCTATCTCCCTTGTGCCTTTTCCTTCTCTCTCTCTGCTCCCTTTTCATTCTTTTCTGGCTCCTCTTTTTCCATCCTAATGTCCACCAGAGCTAATTCCATCTGCCCCAAACCTCCTGTTCCAAGTGACGCCACAATTTGCCCGATGTATTCCTTTATACTATCACCCACTGCACTGGATGTGTTATCTGTAACCTTGTCTGGGCCTTGCTGCCTGGAGTCTTCCACACTTTCCCTTGGTTCTCCCTGCAGCTGAGGAGGAGGGGGGACTACTGGGGTCTGCGGAGGGAAAACCACGTTCTGGGCGTCATGCCTGGGTTCTGCTGGGGAGATCCCACCTTGATCCAGTGGGGGTACTGGTGTCGCCGGGTCCATGGGCCATAGAGGTGCTGGATCAACTGCCTTGGTGGGCCCCAGTGTTTCCAGTGCTACCCTAGCGGGACTACCTGGTCCCTTGGCTGGTCATTTCCCCCTGCCACCCTTTCCCTGGCCCACTTTTTTCTTCTCCCCGGGTCTCCCTTTGTTCCTCTCCCTCCACCAGCTCCCACATTCTGTTTGCTTTTTCTGCCAATTCAATTATAGCCTTGTAAGCATCCTCCTTTGATGGCCTGCTCTTCTTTGGTACCATTTCGTTCTTTCTTTGTTCTGGGAAGACAACTACAGGAAGATAAAATGTGGGTTAATTTGTATATCTGTACCTGTTTGCAATGCCTTCATCCTGTCCCTTAAACCACATGCCCACATCAAACTGACTGAGGCACCTCCGCAATCAAACCCCCCCCAAGAAAATGGATACCGTGTGGTCCGATAATTTGGTACCGTCCCCAATATTCAGACCTCTGCTCAAACCCTGCTCCCTCATGGTGCCCAAAAAAAGGAAGGGGGGAGGCCCAACCACAGGCAACCCCTCATGAGTGATTGCCAAAGTTTCCCATGCGACCCCCTCACAGCGTGGGACCTCACTCTCAGTATCCAGGTGACATTCTCCAGCATGACACTGATGAGTGTGGGAATATTGCAGCTGGGCAGTTGAGTTGGGAACAGATGCCACAATCATGTACTAGTGACCCTTACCACTGCTGGCACCCAGCAGGAGCATGGCTTGTGGGGGGTGGCATCATGTTAGGCCCACCACCACTCACTGACAGTACATGCAGGGGCCCTGTGCAGCTTAACAGTGGAGGGGATTGCCACTGACAGTGAGCTGTCTCTATTGGGACCATCACCGTGACCTTCTGATTTCATTCCTCTATGCCACTGCATGACATCCTGTGCTGCAGGGTCTCTCTGGCTGTGCAACTGTTCTGGGCAGTGATGAAACCCATTGTTGTTAGATGAACTCTGGCTGGTCTAAACTCCAGTGTGACCTGTGTCCTTTAAAGGGCTGTGAAAATTCAACTTTAGAGCATGTTGAAGCCCAGTGTGGCACAAGCACCGCCCATCCTGGTGCAGCCATGCATCTGCTGCAAGGATGGCACAAGTCCAGCGGGTTGCGTATGAAAACTGGAATGATGTACAGTGTGGTGCAAAATATCCTGCCTGTCATTTCTGTTTGACACAAGCATCATGCACTGGTCCCATACCTTTGAAAACTGAGCCCACAGAGTCTCCCCTTAGTAAGTAGCTAAATTAAACTGAAAAGTTTAAATCAGAAGTTTAGTATTAATTCATATCTTACCCCTCATATCTTATATTCATACTTATTTCTTAACCATTCTGTTGTTTTGTTTTGGAAAAAAATATGTAGAACAAGAAGGGAATATTATATTCATTTTGTAAACCTTTAACAAAGTTTACAAGTTGCCAAACATGTACCTATATGTTTATTTTAAAATTGGGTCTCTTACTTTCATTTTACAGTTTAAATTTATTCTTATTTTAAATCCTAATTATTCCTAATAGCAGGACTCAATACATTTGCAATTGGCTTACAGCCACATTTCGGAGAAACTGTTACTATGTAGGACCCACGTTACTGCATGTACAACGCTACGACACAGTTCACAGCCATCATTAACATGGACACCATCTTGTGTGTTCCCTGATGACTCACAAGAGGAGAAGGAGTCAAGGTTCATTGTCATGCCAGTGTATAGTCTGGCATGACTATGTGACAGAAGAGTGAAGTGTGTCTAAGGCTCTGTCACTACATAACCATGATGCTTCCTTGTGAGGTGGTAACACTACAAGTAGTGCATTCACAGTCCACCTTCTCCTACTCATTGACTCTTGAACTGAAAGGAGGAATGAGTGTGGGTTTTACAGTAATGGGCTTAATTAAAACTGTCCCAAGTGTAAGAGTTTTATTTAGTTATTATATTCATTATGAATAATTATTGAAAGTCACCACATAACCAAGAGAAGCAGATGTAGAATTATTGGAAAAAGATGCTACATCTTTACTAAGATTAATCTAAGTTTGTTTAAAATGGTTTTATTGGTTGGCCTGGTGACACTGAGGGCTGAGGCACTGGACACCTCACCTCATGGCACGCTGCCGACCCATGTTTGGGAATGAGCATGGGTTGCCAGGGGTTGGCAGGGTAGGAGAAGGATTGAGCATCCGCTGGACTGCTGTCCTTCTCCGGGGAAGGGGGTTCACTACAATTGGTGTGTGGTTGCCTCCTGGCAGAAGCTGGGGGACACTACGCTCTACTGTGCATAGGGGGTGGTGCTGTAGGCAGACTTCTGAAGGGGGGCGTGTGTGAACACATGCACACTCCTCTCCACTGATGTCATTGCACATCCTCGGGCCAGGGAAATAAAAACACAGAAGAAGGAGGATAACACCTGATGTGAGCAGCTTGATGGCCGTCCACAGTTTTGCCATGTGGCACCCATCTGGATCCATGTTCTGTGGGGAGTGGGGGCTCCCTGTGGCCCCACTGCAGTGGGGAAGCCGCAGGAGTCAGGGTGCCCACAGTAAAGGTGGTTGGTGGCTGGATGTCCCCTAGAGAGGATGTGAGGACAAGGTAGGGGAGCAGGTCAGGCAGCCTTAAAGGAGGATAAAATAGTAGCCCCCCCCCAAAAAATGGTATTATTGAGCTAAAGGGGCCTAAACTGTTAGACGGGTTAATGCGGGCATCAAATAAACTATGCTAAAACTCATGTGGAAAGTATTCCTTATATTCTTTAGTTAGCTTATTAATATTCATATAAACCATGGGAACAAAAGTCCAGTTGTAGTAGCCTTTATTTTTTTACCTCAATTAAGTTTTTTGGGGGGAATGTGAAACTCAGACATGGTTAGACCACCTCACAGCTGGTTCTAAAAGGTTTGGATACATTTCCCTTTTAAAAATAGCAGCAGACACATCCTGGACAGCCCTTTTTGGAAATCCTGCCCCTACTTTTTCTCTGTTTACCCTGTCAAAGAAAAACAAGAGGGCAGTGTTAGACAACTCACCAAAGAGGAGTGTATGCTGGAGTGCATTCAAAATGCTGAGTGAACTGTGGATGTGGCAGGAATTTTTTAAAGTGGCAACTTGACTGTACTGTATGTGACATTAGGAAGGTGCATGATGAACTATGGAAGTCTACTGCCACAATGGACTGCAGTGAGGGACCAAGCAGGTGAATATCCATGAAAGGAGGCATTGATGAATCACTGGATCAGGCACCCTATCTGTGAGTCTTGGAGAACCATGTCAAAGGGACATCAATTTATACACCAGTTTTAAAAGAAAAGGCCCCACATTTTCACCACAGTATGAATGGATTGGATGCTGCCTTTACCACCAGTGAGGAGTACTGTAGATCAACCTTCTCAAGCAGTGGTATGGGATCGGACAGCAGACTATAGCCATTGAGGTGCTGCCTACCAGCAATTACTTAATAGATCTTCCGTGACACACTGTGTAAAATGTTAAAAGATGAAAACCTGTATCGTGAACAGATCTTCAGTGCTGATTAAACTAGCTCCTATTGGAAAATGCTGCCCCAAAAAACTCTTGCCTCTTCTCTTGAAAAAAGTGTTCCATGTTATAAAAGCAAACAAGGAGAGGGTCATCATCCTCAGATACACAAATGCCACAGGCACACACAAGTTAAAACTTCTAGTGATAGGCAGGTCTTTGAATCTTGATGCTTTAATCATGTTGATCTGCTAAGTTTACCTATAATCTACAGAGCATAAAGTAAAGAATGGATGTCTTCAACAATTTTTAGGAACTCGTTACACAGCAATTTTGTGCCACCAGTGAGAAGTTACCTTAGGTCTATAAACTTCCATCCCTGAGCACTCATCTTAATTGTTATGTGTTTATAGTACCTCAAACAGCAACCCTTGGGCTGGGAGGTAGCCCATGACATGGGTGACCGTGACTGAGCACAAACAATAACAGCGACTCAATCATGGTACATGTCATGAGGGCTATGGATGAAGTATGATGACTGGATGGGGATGGGTTTGTGCATATAGTGACAGGATGTCGCTACATGTACTCTCTCGTGGGGGGGAGCAAGCACATTTAGTGAGGGGTGGAAGAGGAGAGAGGGTTTTTGAGGGGTGGTGCCTCAGTGAGCTGCTGAGCTGGCCCCATGGCATGGTGGGTGGGTTCAGGGCTTGGGTGGACAGGGTGCTGGGTTCAGGTCTGGGTGCATGTATGTTTTTGCTGCGCAGGCACACATATTTTTTTTCATGGTTTGCAGCCACCCCAAGATGCACTCCCCTGGAGCTGAGAATCCTAAAGTGTGGGGGTGCAGATGGCACAGCGCCCCACATAAAATTTAAAATTGTAAGTCCCCAGTGCCCTTTTGCTGTGCACTGGGGAGTCACATCGCCAAAACTGATTTTCAGTGATGTGACTTCACCCTAACGGCAATCACCATTCAGCAGTCGCCATTATGACATGGAACCGAAAGAGATTTTGATCACACTAAAGGGTCTTTACCACGGTAAACTGAATTGATAGTGCTGGCAGAGGAAAATGAACAATTAACACTTACTGCAGTCATAAAACAAGTGATAGTTAAAGATGCATACAACCTGCTGAAAGAGGCATGCGCTGAATTAATGTAGGAAACTATTGCCCAGTGCTGGAACAAATTCACATTGCTGCTCAAACACCCATCTTTGATCACGGTCTATCAGCAGGATGAGGCTAACATTAAGATTCAACAACTGGCCCTGCAAGTGAATTTACAATTGCATCCTGATGATCTTGAAGCATGGATTACATGTATTGATGAGGATGAAAGGTGTAGCAAACTAACAGACCACAACATTGTCATGATCACACAAAATATCCGGGGTATTTTGACAAAGTAATGACTGGGAAGGAGGATGAGGAAGACTGAATATCTAAGCATTAACTGTTGAAGAGGATATTGCCACTTTAATAAAGTGTCTGCTTCAGAGTGACAGTCAGCCCAATGTGGACAATGATACCTCCTGCTGCTGTTGCGCATATGTTACAAATGTCGGCTTTGCAGAAAAGAATAAAACAAAATACCAACATGCAATATCTGATTTATTTTTAAGTAACTGATTTTACAGAACAAAGGTGACAGTGAAATTCACTTTAACTCTATTTTTTAACCAATGTGCAGTATGTAACAGAGTTTGACCTGTATGGAAATGAAACTGAATGACATTCTCATTTATCTGAACTCCCAATTATCCATGATTTTTATGTCCCCCTCTATGTTCAGATAGTCAGGTTGTACTATATTTGAAAATCCAAAGTTTTCCATAAGGTGCTTTTATACTCCTTCAATCACAACAGCTGCATATGTGCAACACAATCAGTGCTGAGAAACCCTCTCTCCTCCTCCTCCACTCTTCATTTGGCATTAGGATACCAACCATGGTGCCACTTAAGTTCTTCATTTCTTAAAAGTTGTACTGGGAGCCCATCATCCATGTCCCTCATGTCTACAGATCCTGACCCCTCCAAATATTTGTCTGCCCCTTCTCCCTGATAACAATGTGTGACACTAGGAGCCCATTCCTGATGTTGCAATTGTTTACTGACCCACTCCGCTCTCCTTGAGAAAGTGTGCAGAACTGAACACCAACCCTGGTATTGCTGATCGTCCCCAATGTCCCCAGCTCATACTTGCACCCCTGAGAGTGTATCCATGGTATAGCTAATGTCCCTTATCACTAACTTTTAATTGTGACATTGGGAGCACATATCCAGAGGTGCTAATGTCCCTGGCTCCAACTTATTATCTGTAACACCTGCAGCCCATTCCCAGTGTTGAAGAAATTGTCAAAATATTTGCCCATTATTGCCCCCAACTCACCCTCACCATTTATTTTTGCATTCAGAGCTCATCCCTGGTATTGATAAGGACCCTCCTCCCACTTACTTGCTCTGTCACTGGAAGCCCATCCTCAGTGCTGGTCAACAAATAGAGACAACAACTTTTCACTTTTTCACCATCTCTACCCCTGTCACTTGTAGTGTAGCCGAGACCCCATTCTTAGTTCCAGTGGACACTCCTCAAACCTATCTCATTCAGACAGCAGCTGGTACAACCCCTCCACTTATACACTTGGCAGATGTGACACACTGTGTCACTTGTACTGGTATAGTGGCAGCCAGTGACAAGATACAGTTTATACAGTATCTGGATGTATCGGGAAATATAATAGAAATCCAATGTAAATGAATGTGGATTTTGTATGATATACTGTGATATGTTGCATACATGGATATGTTGCATAATGTCACTTGCTACCACTGTAGCAGCAATTTTTTTTATTTAGTTTTTGTTTGCCTGGTAAGTGCACCAGACATAAAATGCCTCTTTTGAGGCACAACCATGGAGAATACTGGACTACAGTATAAGATACAAAATTTATAGTTTACACCAAGCACAAACCAAACTGAAATGCAAGAAAACAGGACTCAAACGTCACAGTAAATAAAAGTACAATAAATATAATGGCTCAAAAGAAAATTAAACAAGCTACATACTGTAGTGTGTGCTGCAACAGGAGACAAATGAACAAAGAGGAGCAATAAATACATCTCATATAAGACAGTGCTATTAAATTATTTACATTCACAGACATTCGGTCCTAACAGACTGTGCATCTGCTTCAGCACCGTAATGAATAATAACCCTAAGGAGAAATTACAGCACACTGCCTCCAGGTACAACAACACTGTAGTCCCCAGAGCAATAATTACAAGTCACATAAGCCAGAATAAAACATCATGAACAGCTTAGATTTCTTTTAACTTTTTTTAGCTGATGGTATGGGAGATGTTCATTACCAGTGCATTTTCAAGCTGAGGTGTCTGTCATTTTCTTTTAAAACCCAGAGGTATGGCTAGAAAGGCTGTTCTGCAGGAGAGTCTTAAAATGGGCTCTTTGAAATCTGTTGGAGTTCCAGTAGCCATTTTGGACAATCCCACAGAGAAAGGATGTTTGCGTCAGAGAAGTTTAAGAATAAGGATTCACACCTTCATCCAGCTGGAGCAGGAATTCAGGTTAGAGTCTTAAAAGGGACCATTCACTAATCAGTCAGTGCACCAGCAAGAAAATGCACTGCAACAAGTTTAAAGTAAAAGCACATAACCCTCTTTATATTACGCTGAAAGTGTTAGTACTGTACATTATAAGAATTAAAACATACCAAACAGACCAAAAAAACATATAGTGATGCCAAAAAGGATGTTGAAAACTGTTCAGAATGCCTGACATTTTGCTTCACCTTTTGTAGTGCTTTATAAAAGGTACCATTGAGGGTTATATACAGTACTCTTACTTTTATTTTGCTGCAGCACTTTTTCTGTAGGTGCACCAATAAAATAATGAGATGACTGGTGCTATTATCTCTTTGCTTTGGATCCTTATTATAAGTGGCACAGTGGTCTCTCCGGAATCTGACCACCATGCTTTTTCAGTCTTAAAGAGGACAGACAGATTGGAGAAATGGAGAGCATGTTTTGGAACAGACACAAAGAATTAAACTCTGTACTTCCATACATCTGAATAGTGCAGAGCCTTTTCAAAGCATATCCTTTGTGTAAAGCATTGGAACATACCTCTGTAAATAGTCAATAAAGAGTATTACTTTCTTGTAAGCGTGTGTGTGTGTGTGTGTGTGTGTGTGTGTGTGTGTCTGTGTGCACAGAGTTTCATACACAGTGCTGTGGGAATAGGTCTCTGAAGACACATCTATTGAAAGCAGGCTGGTACGTTCAGAGAAGAGAATTTGTGGGACAGCACTGGGCAACTTCAGCCCAGATGAACCATAACCCGGGGGTTCATAAGAAAGATAGCATGTGGGTAACAGGCCACAGATTAAAGTCTGGTAAGTTTAGCCCTTGGTATGTCCCATAAGGGTGGCAGCAGAACTTTGTGCAAAAGACTTCAGACTGAGCATAACCATTGCAGCTGGTCACTGTCTAAATGACATTGTTGAGAACCTCAACCTAATGTAACACATCTTTTTATTACACTGTAGTTTGCATAGGAACATAGACAATGATGGCAGATAAAGCTCTAATGACCCATCCAGTCTGCCCAAGTCTGTCTAATTATGGGGCTGTGCCCCACAAATACACATTATTTCTTCCTCAGTCTGCCCCTGCCCTCATTATATCCTGCAATTTCACCCCAAGCGCCTCCTTCACCTTCCCAAAATGAGCCCTTCTGAAGTCCAGAACCATAGTTCTGGAGTGATCCCTATTTGTTTTTAGTTTGACCATAACCCACACATTTCTGTGGTTTCTGGACCCCAGTGGTTCCCCTACTTGATCCTTACCCAGACAGTCTCTCTTAGTCAGGACCAGATTCAGAATGGTCCCTTCCCTTGTGAGGTCTATAACCCTCTGGCTCAGAAATGCCTCCTGCATCTTGTCCATCAGTGGATGTCTCCTCGTGCACTTTCTACTGCTGGATCCACCAGTCCACATCAAAGAAATTGCAATCTCACAAAATCAGCATCTTTCCCACTTCATCCAGTCTTTTGAGCTCCTCCCCAGCTCACTGCATGTGTTTCATCTCTGTGCTAGAGGTCTGTAGAACACTCTGCGACCCTAATCACCTTCCCTCCATCGACTATCTCATGTGTCCACACTGTCTCAGTCTGCTTGTCTTTATCTACTAGCAGGATTTCTGAGGCTGTGGTGCCCTCCTTCACATAGAACACTCTTCCTTCAGCTTGGATTCCTTCAAGATCTTATTTGCTCGTACTGTGAGGGAACACTGTAACTGTTTCCCTCGCTCTATAACCTATCCTGAGTCCTAGGCTCCCAGCTCTCAACTGCCTACAATGCAGACTAGAGTACTGCTGGCCCTATGGATCCATCCCAGGTTGTGAGTAAACCCTTTAATTTTTTGCTGCCCAAATAGGTTGCAACTGCACGTTAGCTACCTGTATTCTGGCTTAGGACCCCTGCCTCCCTCTCCTATGCTCTCCTGTACCCACCATGCCCTCCCAGCTCCCCACCCTTACTTTTCCCTTCTGTTTTACTCTTCTGCTGCATTGAACACCTACCTTATATTATTGTTTCATATGATGCACTGTCACTGTTGTATTTAAATTTATTGTGTCCTGGTGTTAACCAGGCCCATCCTGTAAATGAGTTATGTATTCAATTGTTGCCTTAATGATGTATTGTCACTGTTGTTTGTAACTTTATTTTTGACTGGCCTTAACCAGATCCATCTTGTAAATGAGCTTTGCTCAATGATGTTTACCTGGATAAAGATTTGACTGATTGATTGATTGATTGATTTCTCCTTCCTACCCCTTTCCCATTACTCCTGAACATAGTATAGTGTACCATGGCACCTTTAATTCCCACTCATGGTTCAACAGTATGTGAACAATGCCTCAACCACAGCTACCATTCTAATTTTGCCTCAGCCAGTACTGTCTGAAGGTCACAGGGCTTGTTTTCCATGTCCATGGCATAACGCACATTACTCTCCATACCTGGTGCTTCCTTTCTGATATCTGGACACTGTCAGCTTCATTCCCTTAAATTTTTCTGCTACTGTGCTCCACCTTAAGCCCTGACCCCAACAGCGTTGTTCCTGCCTGGCTCCCCTTTTGTGCCTGTTTTTCTTAATTTTCCTGCTAAATCTACTCCTTCCTCCTTCCTTGCCTCCCTTGCTCCACCTACCAGTACACATTTTTAGGGAATCCCTCTCCCCTCTCAGTTGTTTTTTTTTTTAATTAGTTTATACTCCTACTCCTTGACCTTCTCAATCAGGGGAGGGAGCCCCAGCCCCATCATCCTGACATCCACCAGCTAGCACAGGACCCCAGGGAGTATACCCCCAGTGAGGTCAGCAGAGGGGGCCCTTCCCCTACTGAAACTGGATCCATTTGTGCCATGGCTAGCCAGGTGTGGGGCCTGCGAGCTCACCCTCATCATCCTCCGAGAGCCTTGCTTTTTCTCTGTCTTTCTCCCTCTTGTGGGAGAGCGGCGTGCAATGACTCTAGCGACTTAGCCTGTGCACACTTCAGTGCATGAACCAATCAAGCGTCTGCCACCCCGGCCCCTGTAATGCAGCTCCGTGCCTCGAGCCCCAGCTTCCGCTAGGGGTCAGGCAAATACAGGCCACTGAAATCCTCCCTCCCCAGAGATGGAAAGCAGTCCATAGGATGCTCAATCCATATCCTCTCAGCTGACCCATGGCAACCCATGCTCGTTCCCGAATACGGGTCGCCGGTGTGGTGCAAGGTCTGGCACTCAATGCCGCAACCCTCAGCGCCACTGAGCCTGCTTCTCCTCTCTTTGCTGTGAAGTGTCCTGCCTATGGTGCAGAACCTTTCTTTCACCTCCTCTATACCCCTCCAGGCCAGACCATTCATGCCTATGTGCATTATCATATCTGGCCTCCATATGATTTCCTAGTACTTTCCTTCAGACAGCATATGCTGTAGTCCTTGGGTAACAGTGGGCCTTCCTCTCAATTTCCTTTGTGGAACACATCATCCTTCATGAACCCCCAAGACCCATGGTCCTTTCCCTGTTTCCTTTGGGGTTCTCACTCTTCCCTGAAACCTGCCCACTGGATGAAGCCCCCTTTCCCTCAGTGCTGGACCTTTCCTCCTCCTCCAGGTGTGATTCCAGGGGAAGCATCCTGCATCAAGGGTTGAAACTTGTAAAAGATAAGAGGGCACTTCCATCTGATGTCTAGTTCAAAATCTATGAGATGGCACTTGAGTACTGTAATAAGAACTGACCTCTTTCTGTAGGTATTACAAAATATTTTAGAGGATTTTTTCCCATAAATATTTTGATGGATAAAATAGGAATCTCACAAAATTACTCGACAAATTTGATGTTACTACTGTAGGCACACCTTGCACCTTTTGTGCATCACCCTTCCCTCCCTACAAACTGTGGTCCAGTTGTCCCATTAGTCCTCTGTACCCTTAGTGGCAATGGAGTCTGTGGTCCCCATGGCTGATCACTGACCCAGGCCTTCAGAAATAGATTTCTGCCCTTGCAACCTCCAGTTCTGCTTGCAGCCACTAAACCCATCTACAGTTAAGGCACTGTCTGTGAACTTAGAGTACTCTCAGCATCATGACCATCCCACAGCCTCTGTTCTCCATCCAGTTCCCCCAGCGGTGTCCCATCTGTGTAGTGATGCATATTATTACTGTTAATCTGCAGCTGTCCCTGATGTCATATTTTATTTGTAGTAAGCCCCACACTAGAGTGGAAGGTAGCTAACAACTAAGTAAACCCTGCTTCACAGTGCACATAGTCACCACATATGTTGTCTTATCCCAAATAGGTTGTTAGCTATTATCCACATAAACCTTGCTTCACAGTGTCCCCAGTACAGTTTTTGTACCACACCCCAGAAAGGGAGATAGCTATTTTCTTTTCTTTTTTTTTTTTTGAAGTTTCTCTTTATTACTCTCCTATTGCCTGCCAGCCCTGACCCTTCTGGGCATCCAAGGAGTCATCCTCCTGCCTCTCACCCACCCAGACCTACCTCTTGATCCTCCACAGAGCTTTGGTTTGCCCCCAAGCTGGGATGAGGTGGGGTGCCTTCACCCCAGGAATCCTTCATTGTGTCAGGTCGAGGAGGTGGTCCAATGAACGGGGCACATTGGAGGCATGCTGTGGGAAGCCCATCTTCCCAGAGCTGGCAGGTGTGTTTCCTCTTTCCTCCCTCCCCTACAGCATGTGACTGCTGATGTCAAGGCACAAGGTGCTGACGTCCAAGCTGTGTAGCGGCTGCCCGTCCCCTACCATTGGGGGCTTGCAGTACTCCGAGCCTCTGCTAGGAGTCAGGCAAGTGTGCGGGCTTTGGCCTCAAACCTCCCCAGAGAAGTCAAGCTGTCATTGGATACACAAGCCTATCTCCCCCCCAGCCAACCCATCAGCAACCTGAGTCTGCTCCCGAACCCGGGTCGCCGGAATGGAGCGAGGTGTGGCATCCAGCACCTCAACCCTCAGTGCCACCGGGCCGGCTGAAATAGCTATTTTCTAAGGAAAAATTGCTCCACAGTGCCCCAGTACAGATTATGTAACCCAACACAAGGAATACAGCTAGTTGCTAGCTTTGAAGACTCCTTTCCTATTCCTGTTGGACCTACCTTATTAAGTAACTGCATGGCTGGAGTTACCTGTGGATACAAAGCATTCTGGGGAAAAAAATTTCCAGTTTCAAGAAAACCTAAGTTACAGCCCTTTGTGGCACATCTGCCATGTATGGTGTGCCACCGTCCACAAAACATAAGTGGTAGAGTTACTCGGAGCCTTCAGCCTGTGCAACATAATACTACATGACTATCAAATTTACCACAAAGTTGTCAGACGTACCAAAGGTGTAAATACTGTAAAGTGGTTCAACAAACTCAGACATTTATTAATCCTAACAATGGGGAAACACTGAAGACTGAATGTTTTATCAACTGTGATTCTGCTTCATAGATATACCTTGGTACCTGTGACTGTGGGTATCCCGTGACTTTGGCGACCACGATTGGATGCCTACCAAATGGGTGACTCAGTCATGGCATCTTTCATTGGGGCAACTGGAGAAGGTAGACGACCAGATGGGAGGGTGCACGAAATAGTGACATCCTGTCGCTACCTGCCTACATGCACGGGGGGAGCGAGCACGCCAAGTGTGGGGTGGGAGAGGATGGAGGGTCTGTAGTGGGTGGTGCCGTGGTGAGTTGCTGAGCTGCTTCCATGGTGTGGTGGGTGGGTTCAGTGTTGTGGCGGGAATGGTGCTGGGTTTGGGTCTGGGTGTGGGTGCTTTTTGTTGCTCCTGGCCCAAAATTTTAATTTTGCCACGATTGCACCCCCCCCCAAAATGCACCCCCCTGGAGTTGAGAATCCTTAGGTAGGGGGGTCCTGGGACAAAGCCCACCATGGGGGGTGTGGGGCACAGCTCCCCACATAAAAAGAAAAATCCCAACTCCCAGTGCCATTTGCTGTGGCGCTGGGGAGTACATCGCCGAAATATTTTTTCACCGATGTGCCATCACCCTAATGGTGAACGGCCATCGGCAATCACTGTTATCACATAGATCCATGACTGTGGATCTTGTTATGTTGGTATATATGTTGTAAGCTTTAAGAGCTGGTGTGAGAACATTTGCGGGCTATCACAAGTAGAAACACAGACTATGGGATAGTGGAGCACACACTGAATTCGGGCAATTCTGGCCCATGCCATTAGAGGTTTGTGGGGATAGAAAAAGTGGAAACTGGACAAAGGGAAGGTGATACGGACTCTTTGTTAGCATTTAGGGAGTCTTATTGGCTATTTAAGCTACGTGCTATTGTCTAGTGGTCTAGTCTGGGATGAAGGATAAAATTTAAAATACGCCATTCTTGTGATGATATTTCTGTCTTCTGCACACTTTATATTGCCTACTGAGCAGTACGCATGTATTTATCAGTTTCAGTGTCATCATCCTTACACAGTGTTAACCACTATTAAGATCTGAGCAATGCATCATTTTTGCATTTACAATTACAGTGTTATTTAAATGTGAGTTTTTATCCCAGTGACAGTATTTTTATCAATGTTTAGCATATTTTTGTCAGTGTCTGTATTGTTGTATTTATTGTATAGCACCTTGAACTTTATTGTTGCACTTTAATTATATGCTTGCAGTCTATTTGCACCTTGTTGTGTGACTGTTGCTTTAAGAAAGGACTTTAAAAGGCAATTTTCAATAAGTCAAGGTAGTCTTTTGGAAAAGCGTGCAAGCACAAAACTTTAAGGCATCCTTTTGCACTTAGTTTGTGTCTTGCTTTTTTTATGTTTGCTTTATTATCTGTAATAAATTACTTAACACACAAACATGTGCTAATTTTATCTTTTGTCAGAGCAACATTGATGGAGTGTGTTTTCTTTCTACTTCTCCCTGTGGAACTGCACACTAACTGTGGACACCCCAGGAGATGCCGCCCTTCTGTTCCATGTCCCTCATGCTCCAGGGTCCCAAATGTTCCAGGACTATTGACCTATAGGGTTTATATGCAGGGCTAATAGCATTCTATTGGATAATATTAGTCATGTGGTCTGTCCCACACAATGGCACTGCTTTCATCCACCCATCTACTTCCCCAACAATTGCCATGCCTACCTCATGGCCACTGAATCACTTACAACCACAAAGCAAATAATTTCAATTCAGTTTAAACAACTCCTTTGGAGAGAAAAAGTAAACGATGACAGAGTAAAACAGAATACTGAGGTGATAGTGAAATTAAAATGGCATATAGTTGATGAGGTAAGAGGAGGAGCCATGCTGGTCACCATCTGTTGAGGGGGGTTAGGACTACTGGACCCAAAGAATGTTTGGCATGTGTAGGGCTGAGCCAGGTGCCACTGGATGCTAGGGACTGCTTGGCACAGGGATGAGGTAAGGGAAGGATATACCTCAAAGAAAATAAATGTGTGTCTATTAGAAAATTCAAATTAAGAAATATATGGGAAGAAAGCTCATTTGTCTATTCGTAAAATAGTATTTATGTATCATCAGTAGTCAATACTATCTTTGGTCAAAACAAATAATTTATAATCATGATCTGTTTGCAGCCCTTTATATTAGACAACCATGATTTTCAAAATAAAGCATATTTTTTCATGGTTAATTTAGGTTATCCAATAAGTATCTTGTGCCTACTACAGCACGAGAATTAAGTAATTAAGAAATAAAGTAAAATATTTGGGTATATTCTTCAAAAAATGACTTTAATTGGTCTTAACAAGTTTTAACCATGGTAAAAAAGGCAAACAGAAGGTTATATTTTTGACTATCTTGAAGATGACGGGATTAGGTTTATCTGATTTAATTTATTATTTTTCTGCAAAAGTTAGGCTAATGGTGGAATATGGGGCAGTTGGTTGGCACAGAGTGCTTACAAAAAAAGAAACAGATGAATTAGAAAGAGCACAGAAAACAGCACTCAGAATTATGTTAGGGTGGGCAATGAGTTATAGGAAGGCATTACTTAAATGTGGACTTGATAGGTTGGATGTTAAATGGGAAAAGATGGCAGCTGAGATAATTAAGAGAGTTTGTGATCTGATTCATAAATTACCTTGTTTGCTTGTACTGAAAGATATCACAGGATATAATTTATGTAAACAGTTAATATGGGAAACACCCTTAGTGAGGACTCAAATGTATAGCAAATCTTTGTGCATTACTTAGGCATAAATATGCCGTTTTGCGCTCTCAGCCCCCCGCCTCCCTCACCGCTGTGAGCTTTACACCCGGCTTGAGTGGCTCCCACCGGAAACTCACTGCTCTTATGTCGTGGGCAACTTCATTGACAATATTGTCAGAACTGCCACCACTCAAAACCTTGTGAGGCCCTTGTTCTTGCTACACCCTCCTACAACCTGTGATCCAGCGGCTCCCATGCCCTCCTGGTACCTAAAACCCACACACAAATGGGTGACAGAGCCTTCACTGCGTATGCACTCTGGGTTTGGAACTCTCTTTCAACTAGCACTTGCTCCTCTCCCTCGCACCAGAGCTTTAAAGCCTTCCTCTGGGATTTTCTCAAAATGGCTGCCACCTGTCTCTGCACTAGACAAACCCTCTCAGCCTGAGATGCCCCAACTAACTGAGATGCTACCTAAACATTATGACTTGGGCAGAGCACAACTGTGCTCATACTCCTCCTGTTCTCACAGCATATATAAAAATGGACCATTTAGGCCCACCAACAAAACAGGGTGAGCACTATAACTGTGCACTCCTTTATCTCGCATTGGGCCCACTCTGTCCCAACTGTGACTCTTCCTTATTCTAACTGCTAGCCTTACAACTTGCTGCCTGGAACGATGAATTCACACTGCACTTCTTCCTACTGGCTGCAATGTTTAATACTGTATTGTAATACCTGTTTTTGGTACTGTTGTCTTACAATGTCCCTGTGTTCTGGTCACTTTATGTTAACGCTTCACTATTTGCCTGATGAAATCTGATGCTTGTAAAGTCTCTGTTGTGCTAATTCTATGTAATGTAATCCTCCACTTGTATTTGCCTGATGTTCATGTATGTACCTTGTAATGTACCTTGTAATCTCCCGGGTCGCACCTGAAAATAGGCACTTGGCTGTCTAGTGTACTTACCCGGTTAACAAAAGCAAATAAATAAATAAAGGAATGTTTTGAAATGTGTGTTTATAGGTATATTGTGAATATTATGAAATATTGTAGATAATGTTTTAAAACTGTGTATTATGATATAATATGATTTTTGTATGTTTTTGTGCATGAAATGTGTTTTGTATGATTGTATGTAATCTTCAACCTGCACATTCCTGTGTATGGTTGCAATATTATGATTAATAAATCAAAATCAAAATCTATATGTATTGAATTCATTGAGCAAATAGAGCTGATGTTTATAATATAATATTGTACATTGTATCAGCTTAATTTTTTGGTAATAATATTGTATAATGTACTGTATCCAATGTATTCTGATCATTTATTCATCTATTCTCTGTTTATTTCTCTCATTCCATGCATTCCATGCTTTAGCATTTGTGATGTTTGGTTCCCTTTATTTCCCTGTTAATTTGTTTTGTTTCATTTATCTTTTAGTTAATGTTTTGCATAGAAAAAAAGAATACTGAGCTGAAATCAGCTAATTTTCAGATGCATCCTGGGGGTTGGGGAAGGGAACATTGAGCAAAGAAACATTTTAGTTCAATAAAAAGTGCAAAGAGGAAAAATATTGTAAAACAATGACTAACAATAACAAACTCTGATCAGGCCTGACACAGTTGCAGCTCTGCTTTAACAGTGCTCGCTAAGCTTACGGCAGAACAGTCCCCCATGCCCAAGATGGCTGCTGGTGCATGTGCCACTGCTCGCACATGCACACTGACCTCCAACAGCCATCATGGGCATGGTGAACTTTCTCAGAAATGCTGAGAAAATAAAGTAGTGCACACATGGGGGGGGGGGCTGAAAAGATGATAGCCTGTGCAGTGGAGTCTTCCGACTTGTGGAATGATCATGATGTGACTCCAACTTTGTTGTTGGGTCAGATCCAGTCGCTCATTTTTTTAGGGGATTGCAAGATGTTTACAGGCTCCGCCCACTACATCAATAAAAATGAGCAAAAATGCAACCATTCAAAGACAGTGCAGGAACAGTGTAAACAAATGCAAAATGAAAAAGGTGCATATAGGTCAGAAGCAAGGGACCTGGGAACCCTGTACAAAGCAATACAGTATACAGCTGTGTCAACTTAAAAGCAATGTGGGCAAATGCATGAATGGACAGGGCAGAATGGTCTGGAGTTATGAGTTCAATCAGAAGGAGGGAAAGGAATAGAAGGAGTGAGGGTAAATGAGGATAAAAAGAGGGGAATGAGAGGAGGGGGGTATAAGCAAGTGCAAATGTGAGTGGGGGTAGTCATGGTGAAATGTCTTCAGGGCAAAGGGTGAGGACGAGCAACGAATGAATGGGGGAGAACCTTGACCAAAGCTGGGGGGAGCCTATGTGAGCAAGTAGCCTGACTGGCAGAAAGTTTAGCACAGGACAGAGAGACGGAGCAGAAGCTAAAGTTTCTGAGGTGATAAGAGATGATAGGAGGAAGGGGAGCTATGAGGGGAGAGTAGGAGCTGAGATACATGACGAGGGACCCAAACCAGAATTTGGAGTTAAGGGAAGCACGGTGGGAGAGGCAGCTACCATCAATTTAATAGTGATATATTTCATTGTATCATTGATATCTATGAACAGTAAAAGCTGTTGCATTTTTTTAACTCACCTTTCTTATATAAGTAAAAGATGGGAAAAAAAGATGGAGGACATTAAATACAGCACAATATTCAGAAATCACAGTTTAGACATGTACAACATCTTTTGACATTAACTTCGTCAAGCAGTCCACTGAGGAAAAGTACATGCTTTGGAGACTAAGCCCCTCCCCTGTACTAGTTTGCATTGTGGTCTGTAACTCCTGCCACTATTGTATCTTCAAACAGATTAAGCCTCCTCACCTTAAGCATTTGTACCAGGAACATGAATTAAGGAAAAACAAACAACAACAACAGGGTATTAAAACCATGTATTCCCTGTCTGCTATATCACACCATCCCAATATGTTTTCCTCATCATTTTACCCTAATGTTAGCCTTAAAGGGACACTGCCAACCCTTTTTTGCATTATATTATTTCTAGTTGAAAGTCCACATTTTATGATTTTTTACCTTCTCAAAAATGCATTTATGTACAGCACCTGTTTATTAGAGTTGCTTCCTTTCTTAACTGCACTGCTGTGTGTACTAATGATATAATGATATCCAACCTCATATTTGTTTCAGATCCTTGATGTACTTTTATTGCATACTTTCTGAGCATTAGGAACAACCTCAAACTGTACAGACACTCATGATGCAATAGTCTCCTTTCCTCCCACTGCATCATTAGTGATTAGACTGTGTTGGGGGTGTTCCCAAGTCCATGAAAGATGCAGTGGGTGTTGATCAAGACAGTAAACAAACATGTATTTGTGTGGTAACACCAGAATGATGCACAGTCTGTTTTACACTTTTAAAAAGAAATAATGGATCAGACTCAAACTACCCACTACATCAGTGATCTATACAAAATGTGAACAACCATAAAATGTGTCTTTGAAACTAGAGCTACTTTAAGACCTAAGGGGGTTGACAGTGTCCCTTTAATAGTTTGATGCTTGTATGGTTGCAGCAATTTACAAGATCAGATACCTTCAGATATGTTGCAATATTTATAAAGTCCAGGAGGGTAGCATCTTTCAGAAAAAGAGATGTGTAAGAACAAGGGGGCACAATTTAAAGATAGAGGGGGGGACGGCTCTGGGGTAATGTGAGAAAAAATTTTTTCACGGAGAGAGTGGTGGATGCATGGAACCGCCTTCCTGGGGAGGTTGTTGGGTCTAAAACAGTGGGGGAATTGAAATATGCATGGGACAGACATAAGGCAATTGTAGTGGGGGGTTGCAGGAAGTAGGCTGTTGGTTAACTAGAATCTGCAGCTTATCCAATAGGAAGGGAAATGGGCAGACTGGGTGGGCCAAGTGGTCCTTATCTGCCGTCAAAGTCCAAAGTCTATGTTTCTCTGTGGTGGCTCTACAGTGACACTGCAGACAGGCAAATAATTTCTAGACATCAAAGAAATTTAAAAAAAAATCTGGCCATGTCAATTGCTGCAACTATATTACAGAACCATAAGAGGATCATGAGAGGTCACTGAAATGAATTCTGTATCACACATAATACACAACAAAAAACTACAATGAATTAAATCAGAGCTTTTACATAAAAATACATTCTAAACCTATAGTACTTAATGCCAAGTGTAAATATTGATGTGATTTCTCTCTTATAGGTATCTATATGGATTACTGAGTTATGGTACTTAGATCACCTCCTCCTATAAAAAGAAACATTCTGGATGAAGAGACTTGGCACACTGGACCCTGCAACAGGATTAAATGAGACAATAGATTCGGCTTCTTTTATGTGATCTGCCCTCTGGCTGCAATCCCCACCCCCATAAACTGAGTAATAAGATTGAGATAGCATTAGGTAGTGTAGGTAATATGTACTGAAAATTCCTTTCAGTGACCTCCCATGACCCACTTAAGCCTCTTATCATTCCATATGAATATTGCCACAGACACCAAAGGGCTACAAAAGAGTATCTAATACTGCAGAATAAAGTAATACAGTTTGAATTTGAGTTCCTTATTTAGCAAATATACTGAAGACCATTTTATGGGCCATAAGGTAATATGGGGTTTTGCCATGCTCAGTGTGGCATACACTTGCAAAGACAGCCACGTTGTTACACACATCAGAGGGTGACCCCAGGCCATCTATCAGCATCTGAGATCAGCATGTCTCATGTCACCATATTATTTATTTTATTTATTTTGTTTTTGTTAACCGGGTAGGTGCACTAGCCAAGAAATGACTATTTTCAGGCATGACCCAGGAGAGTACAACAAAAGAAACAGTGGAACAATAGCAAACATGGGTACAGTAAATGAAAAATAAGGGAAAACAATACATCGGAGAATACATCAGGGATACAAGAATACAATATGTAGGAGCAACAATCATAACAGTGAGCATTGTTCAAAAATAATGGCAAACAAGATTTATATTAAGTGCAGCAACCATGGATGGGACCTGTGGAAAAATGGGGTAATAAGAGAGTAGGGAGGGAGGGAGGGAGAGAAGGAGAGAGACAGAGAGAGAGAGAGAGGGAGGGAGAGGAGAGAGGAGGAGAGAGAGAGAGAGAGGTGAGGAAAGTGTAGGATTACAAGAAAGACTGCAACAGAAGGGGTGCACAGATAGTGGGGAAACAACAATTGAGATGGGAGGGAGCTTTGAGTAGCATAAGGTCAAGTAGGCCTAGGGTGGTTTGAAACAGGAGCACTTACTGGACAGGATAAGATGATTTCTAAGTGCCTTCTTGAAAGCAATGTGGGATGGAGCCTGGTGAATGGTTAGAGGAAGGGAGTTCCAGTAGTGCGGGGCAAGAGAGGCAAAAGCACCTGCCCTTTTAGAGGTGGAGTGTCGAGGGACAAGAACAGGGGCAGAAACTGCCGAGCGAAGCTCATAGTAGGATGACTGTTTTTGAAAGAGACCCACTAGGGATTGAGGAGTTTGAAATCTCCTGCACAGTGCACTTGAAAAGGAAGAAGCCAGAACATGTGGCCACTATAGCTTTCCACAGCATGACAGAGCATGATCAAGATGAGCGCAGTACACTGAGATTGGTAACCAGAAGCTTAGCTAATACGTGAAATGGTCACTGACCAAGGTAAAATACTGGCAACAGATTATAACACTGATGTTACATATAATATTAACAGAGCTGTTATCTTAAAAAAAAGGAAATAAACTGAAACAAGCATATATATATATATTTAAGACCAGAGCCTTTGACTAAGCGGATTCAGTTCAGCCAAACGTTTGGCAAAGTTGAAGTGGTCTGAGATCGAGAGATGTCTCTGGATACAATTATAAAAACACTGTTTAAACTGCAGTCCCTGACTCATACTCCCGCTGAGATAAAACCTGATGTATGGGGAAGTCACGTGACGTCTCCAAGACGGTGTGATTGCTTTCTCCCTGATCCAAGTCTCATATCAATAAACAGTGTAATTTTTCCAGTGATCCCTCTTCTACTTACAATCTACTAAATTTAACTTGTGCCTTAACAAGTGCATGACCTCATGGTGTGTTTTTATCTTAAAGATACAGAACCTGTTTTGAATCGCGATCGGTGTGTGTCACATCCCACCACCTACTCCAGAGTGCGATCAGAGACTGAAGTGCTCCAAGCTGGGTACCCCTACTACTGTGAAGCCTGTCTCTTTAGCTGATGCTTTCATGGTGGAGCACTTTATCCAAGAATCCGTACCACTTAAGGACCCCATCTATTCTCTAACAGTGGACATCAAAGCCATTCGTCTAGCTACCAAGGAGCTCACCTACCATGTCGGTGATGTGAAGGCATGGTTGAGCTCCATAGAAGACTGGAGAAGTAGGATGGACCTGGAGATTACTTTGTTGTGGTAAAGATTACCAAGCTGGAAAGCTGCCTCAAAGATTTGGAGGGCCATAACCAGTGAAATAATTTAATTATCACCAGTCTGCCTGTAAGATCTGAAGAGACAAATGCTGTTATATTTGTTCAGAAGCTATGTGAAAAACTTGTAGATTCTTCTCTGAATGGCCCAACTTATGTCATAGAAAGGATGAATAAGGCACTTCAGCCAATTCCAAAATCAAAGTAAGAAACCAGCACTCCAGGCTTTAGTGGTGATAAAAATGTTATTCTTTTTACTGTGTAATGAATACAGTGGATACATATTGACAAATTCATAAAACAAATCTAGGTTTACATATCAAATAACCCGCATTTTGAGGTGCTATACCTCTTCTTCAGGGGTTATGATGACAAGCCTCACCCTCTTATCTTTAAACTTTTAACTTTTGGGACAAACAGCACATTTTGACCAAAATTAGTGACCTGCAGAAAGTCACTTGGGAAAGAAAGCGGATTAGAATTTTCCAAAATCTCCCTCCAGCTATCCAGGAAAAACAAGTTGTATTTAACCCTATTATATCTAAGCTGGTGGCTGCCCAGATTAAATGCTGCCTACTCTATCCAGTCCAACTACTGCTCAGGCATGCAGGGACTTCTAAAACATTTGAGACTGCTGATCAAGCAAAAATGGAGCTATCCACACTGTTCCCAAACCTTTTTAAGAAGGATTAATGGCAAACTTGGATTCACTCCATTTTGTACAGCTGGAACTGTGCTGCTTACTATTTTCTGCCCATTCCAGACTGTTTAATTTGCTGAGTTTGCATGTTTTTGCCTTATTGTAATGTGATCATTCTTTATGTATGAATGATGGTTATTTGTCATGTTTGCATGTTTCTGTTTTGGCATTTTTACTTGGGGGAGCTCTGTCATAATCAAAACTTTTATCTTTACTGATTAAGCAAAATGGAGCAATCCACCCTGTTCCCAGACATTTTTAAAAGGAACAATGGCAGACTTGGACTCACTCTGCTCTCTATGAACAGAACTGTGCTGCTTACTATTTTCTGTCTGCTCCAGACTGTTTGATATACTGAGTTTACATGTTTTTTGCCTTATTGTAATTTGAACGATCGTTATGCCGGAATGATTTCTGATGCTAGAACTGTGACAATTACTATACCTTGTCTACTCCAGCATCTTTGTATTGCTACGTTCATATGGCTTTTGATTTACTGTAATTTAAAAGCTCTCAATATCAGTATGAAGGTTGTTTGAAATATTTACATATTCCTGTTTTAGCGTTTTACATACAGAGATTTATTACTTTAGCCTGAGTTTGCATTTTCTTACTGCATTGGGGTTTGGTAATATTACTTAATATCCAACTGCTTTACTTATGCAGGCTTAATAGTAGGGAAGATCAGATCAGTGGTTTATATAGGATCCTTTTTTTCCAGTAGATCAGCCTCCCTGTATCATTTGTCTTGCGCTGCAGGGGACATGTTCATTTTTGAGCTAGGAGCCGCAATGTACTCTTTTTAATTTTACAGCTTGGTGTTCACTGCAATAAGGATTCAACTCAAATACCAGTCCCCCTTTTTTCTTGGATCAAAAAATATTTTTATATCCCATTTCCACATTTCTGATAAAGGACAGAGAAGAATAACTGACTTCTGTTGTCTTGGCACGGAGTCCTCTAATTCCTTGCTTTTCAAGTCATTTACTTTCAGCAGTTGACAGCTCGATATATTTATTGGCTACAATCTTTAGGCTGTGGTGTCATATTTGTACAAGATGCTGGCAGTTTGCGCACTATACCATTACAGATTATTCACTAGTTGTCCCACTTCCCTTCCTTTTCTCAAGCCAAGACAGACTCTGTGCCTCTTCCTCCTCCTTGCTTGACATACCCTTATTAATAATGCAAATAGGGTCGGAGATTGTTGTTTTGTTTACTATATCTTGCCAGAACGTCCCCTTTTTTCTTACATTTATTTTATTTAGTTTTTGTTGACCGGGTAAGTGCACTAGACAAATCCTGCCTATTTTCAGGCACGACCCCGGGGGAGGGTGATACAGATGAATGCCAACTGACCTTGAACCAGATTTAAGCTGTTGGTGGTATTTTAGTGAATGAGGGAAATTTGGCCAGGACACTCTGGGGAAATTTCCCTACTCTTTTCGATAACTGCCATAGGATCTTTAACATCTACCTGAACTACCACCAATCCAGGCAGATGGGACATCGGATTAACGTCTCATCCGAAAGACAGCACCTCAGAAGTGCAGCACCCCTCTCACGCTGCACTACAGTGTCAGTACTGGGATATTAAGCCAAGTGCCAGATGCAGGAACTGAACCCACAGCCCTCTGATCTCCCAGCCTCAGAGGTGAGTGTGCTACCTACTGAGCCACTGACACTATTATATAGTGTAAGGAGAGTTTTTTAGTTAACTGATGCTGATAAAGATAGATATAGATGTTCTGTTCCTATTTATGCTTTGACACCCCTGTTAATGTAGGTTATCAAATAGTGACATAGGGTGTGAAGGCAGAATGGCATGGCCAGTTCTGAATAATTTTTCCAGTTTTTATTTTCTTTTTTTCAGCTATTTCTAGGATCACAATCTTGATTAAGTTCAGCTTGGGGCTCAGGCAGGATGGATTTGGCCATGTTTTGGTACTATCACAAACCTATGCATATTAATGGCACAGTCCCAAGGACCAGGGGTCTACATTGGCTTTTGTTCTAATTGGTTTAAGGGAAGGCACAGATTGTGTGGGATTGTTGGGTTGTTTGGTTGTTTAAACTGTATGTTTGTGCTAAATTGGTTGTGGATGTTCTTTGCTTTTGGGGATGGTGGATACAGCAAGTGGATGTTCAACTGACTACTGTGAAGATTAGATACATACAGGGACTTTGGTTATATATAATATATTTTGAAGTTTTAAATGAATAATAATATAATATATGCCTCATGGAATGTAAAAGGTGTTCGCTCCAAGGCTAAAATGTATCAAATTTACACTTGAGACATTTAAAATGTGATATTATTATTCTGCAATAAACACATTTATTAATGTCTGAAGGTACTCTTTTTTTGAAGAGAATATATTGGTCAAGTGTTTGCTGTTGGCAATACCACTAGGAAAAAAGGGGTAGCAATTTTGATTAATAAAAATACAAACTTCAATGTACTCAGAGTCTCGAAGACCCAGAGGGCAGGTATATTTTTGTATAGGGACAGTTTGACCACATGGAGGTTATGTTGAGCTGTGTTTATGGACCCAATGTAGAAACACCATCATTTTGCATTAAACTGGCCACTCTTGTTGCTCCCTTTTTATTTACTTCCTATTAAAATTGAGGGAGACTGGAACATCTTTTTTACTTAAGATATAGATAGGACAGGTAAAGTACACACCAGATTATCACCAGGACAATGAGCCATATGGGATGTGGTTGATTCCTTGGGGTTGTGTGTAACCCTTGGTGGATTTTACATCCCATGTCTAACGAATATAAATTTTATTCAGCCACCCAGAGTTCTTTTCTAGAATTGATTATACTTTGCTTAGCCAATGGGTTCTGCATGCACTACAAATGTGTGGGATACCTCATTGAGTCCTTTCAGACCACTCCCTAGTATGGTTAAAGCATGGTTCTACATTAGGACAAGACATGGAAATTAAATAATCAGTTACTGAAAGAAGAATATATTGTCAAAAGAATTAAAGAACAGAATGGTGTTTTTACCCTTCATAACACAGGCTCTATTGAGAGGGGTAACAAAGGATGGGGTGCTTTCAAATGTTTCATATAGAGAATTCCTTTGCTTAGCTTCTAAAAGGAAAAGATAAAAATAAAAGAAAATGTAAAACTTATGAAATAAAACATACTGAGGAAGACATCAAATTATTTAGGTAAAGATCAAACTTAATAATAAATCCCTCACTCCAGGGTTATGTTTCAGGCCCCCAGGACTTAGCAATTAGGTATCTGAACAATTTGTTAAACACCTGGAACACCAAAAATATAGAGATGATACTATTATAATGGGATATTTTAACTTCCCAAATATTAACTGAAAACAGTTGGATGGCAGCAATCATGCTGATAATAAATTTATAGATTTTACTACAAATAAAAGGTTAGACCAGCTAGTAACAGAGCTAACTAAGAGTACCAATATCTTAGACTTGATTTTAACAAGTTGTGGTGAAAATATGTATAATATCAGAATGGAAGCGCCTCTAGGAGATAGTGATCATGAAGTAACTGAATTTCTATATAATGAGTTTAAACCAAAGACAAAAGGAAGAACAGTGGTAAAAAAATATTGGAAGGCAAATTATGATAAAATCCAGGAATATATTTCTCATTGGGATTGGAAAACAGACTTTTTAAATAAAGATTTAGCAAGTACTTGGGAAGTTCTCAAACATCATTTAGAATACTGTATTGATAAATGGGTGCCAGAGATCATAAAGTATGCAAAAAACAAAAGGCTTCCTCCATGGTGGAATGGGTCAATAGCAAAACAAATTAAAAGAAAAGAAAGGTTGTACAGCAAACTTAAAAAGAAACCCTCTGGTCTCATAAATTTAAGATTAAAACAATGTATAAAACAATTAAAAATATCAATTAGAAAGGCAAAACATGACACAGAATGGGATATGGCAAATAAGATAAATGACAATTAAAAACAATTTTGTAACTATATTGGAACCTTAAAAGGAAAACAAGCAACCATAGGACCTATAGTAAAAGGGAATAAAACTATAACAGGTGAAAAAGAAATAGCATCTCAACTTAATGAATACTTTTTGAGTGTGTTCAAACCAAAAGAAACATTGGTAAATAGAGAAATAATAAGACAAAACAAGTATATTCCCATAACAGAAAAAGAAATTATAGATATAGTGAAGGGGTTAAAATCTAATATTTCTACTGGACCGGATAGCATAAATGCAAAATCTTTGCATGAACTGATACAGGACTTAGTGGAACCAATTACACATCTCTTCAATATCTCATTAAAAAATGAAAAGACTATACCTGAATGGAGATGAGCAAATATAACTCCAAATTATAAAACTGGAGTAAGAACTGAGGCTAAAAATTACAGACCAATAAGTTTGACGTCAATTTTAGAAAAGATACTAGAAAGAGTTATCCAAAATAGGATATTAGACCACTTGAAGTCTGAACAGATAATTGATATCTCACAGCATGGTTTCATTAAGGGCAAGTCCTGCCTGACTAATTCAATTACTTTCTTTGAACCTGTGAGTGAGGCCTTGGATAAAGAAGTACCTGTGGATGTGATATACCTCAATTTTGCTAAGGCTTTTGACAAGCTATCACATAAAAAGCTGATTGAACAATTATACCAAATAAAATTAGAAGCAAATATAATTGAATGGATTACATCGTGGTTAAAGGAGAGAAAACAGAGAGTGATAGTGAAGGGACATCAATCTGGATGAGGGGATGTGACCAGTGGAGTCCCTCGGGGATCTGTCCTGGGGCCTACACTATTCAATATACTTGTTAATACATTTCAAATACAGGATAATGCTTGGTTGTGTAAATGTGCAGATGACTGCAAACTAGGAGGTTTGGTACAGAATCATTTAGATGGTCAAAAATTACAAGAGAACTTGGATAAACTCTTAGAGTGGACTAAACTAAACAAAATGATGTTTAATACATCAAAATGAAAAGTAATGCACCTCAGTGCTAAAAACCCATATCATGACTATAAGTTAGAGGATCAAATATTGGAGTCAACTACAGAGGAAAAGGATCTGGGAGTAACCATAACAGACACACTAACTACTGATACGCCTATTAAAGAAAAAGTTCAAACATTTCAAAACATTTTGGGATGCATTTTGGCAAATATGAAAAGTAGGGATAAGGGAGGATATTGCCCTTTAAACTACTTTAGTGCATCCACATATGGAACACTGTTCACAATTCTCAGCAGCAATGAACGTTCAGAGTAAGAAATTAAAAGAGGGAGTACAAAGAAGAATAACAAAAAAAATAAAAGGTCAACATAATATGACATATGGTAATAGGTTAAAAAACTTGGGACTATATTCTATTGAATATAGACAGTTAAGAGGGGACCTGTGTTTAGTATTTAGAGCAACCAGAGATAAGGAGTTAATGGAGAACATACGAGTTAAAAGATGTGAGGAAATAAATAAAAAGACTTGATCCCATAATTACAGGTTAAAAGGAGATATAAATATGACTAAAAAATGTAAGAACTTTTTTACTCAAAGAATAATAAAAAGTTGGAACGAACTACCTATATATATAGTTCATAGTGATACTATGGGAAGTTTTAAATATCATTTGGATGAATAAATGGGAAAAAAAATGTATGTACCACCAATAGAGCAAACAGGTGGCAAGTTCATCAAGGACAAATTGTCTTCAGGACCTGAAAATTACCTATGAACCTATGAAAATATAAAGGGATGCAGCTGCTTCAGATCTTTTAAACTGAATGAGGGTGGCAGAACATCAGTTAAGTCCCCAGTCTTCAGAGGAGTTTAGAGTATAATTAATTTCACTTTGTGACAGGTATACTGAGCTATTACTGGAAAAAGCTGAATATTCTATTCTTAAGATGCATTCCACTTATGTCAATCAAGGCAAAAAAGGCTGGGAGTCTTATGGCTTTATGTCACCAAAAGCAGGAAACCTACTGTATTATCTCTTTGATTAGGTTAGAGACTGATAACTCTATTAAATCCTCTCCAAGTGATATTAAAGGAGTATTTAAGAAGTTTTATAGATCTATCTATGACTTGGCCTTACCCACCATCCGTTAATGAGATCCAGGATTATCTGTTTGGAATTTCTCTTTCTAATCTGTCTGCTGTCCAACAAGCATACCTGGTGTGGCCATTACTGCAGCAAGAAATTCTAGAGGCAGTTCAGGCCTTATCGCTTGACTAGGTGCCAGGGCCCAATCGGCTCACAGCTAATTTTTATAAAATATTTGCAAGTGAATTAGTTGGCTTATTGCATAGGGTTTTCATCGATGTTTATACTCATGGGTTTTCAGATAGTACTTTACTAGAGGTCATGATCATATTGTTGCCTAAACCAGGTAGACCTGCTGGCAAAGTTGTCAATTACCACTCAATTTCCTTAAAGAACAATGATGTTAAAATATTAGCTAAAATTTTAGCCACCCAAATCAACTTGGTATGGGCAGGTTTAATATGCCAGGAACAAGTTGGCTTTATTCCAACACAATCCTCCATTGACCATTTGCGTAAATGGGCCCATAACTTCTCCACATCCGGGGATCCCAGGGTACCTGTGGCCCTGGTCTATCAGGATGTGGATAAAACATTTTATAGGATCAATTGGACTTTCCTGTTTGCCACATTAGAAAAATTCTGTTTCCCCTCAGTGTTTACTCATTGGTTTGAAATTTTGTATGCTTGTCCCAGTGCTAAAATGTATTGTAATGCTGTTTTTTCTCCACCATTCTCTTTATTTTCTGGAACTAGACAAGGATGCCCTTATCTCCTTTATTATTTAATTTATATTTAGAACCCCCTTGCAAAATCTTACGACACATTCCCCTCTTACAGGTGTCCCACTGGATACAAAATATTTACAGCTATCTGCTTATGCAGATGATATACTTTTGCAACTTACCAATCCTAAAGTCTCCATACTGACTGCCTTAACTATTATCAAGGAATATGGTTGGTTTTCCAACTACCAGCTTAACATAGATAAGACAATTCTTCTACCCTTAAACTCAGGTGTTTTTAATCCAGACATTCCTGCCCTGGGACTAACCTGTGCTCTGAAACAACTTATATATGTAGGTATAATGTTAATGAGAAGTCTGGCACAACTTAAAAAAGGCAATCTTGAAGACCTGCTCATTATCATTCAATAAGGTCTAAACAGATGGAAGTCGCTCACATTGGGGCCCATTCATGAAGGTGGGTGGGGGTATGCATGAAAGGCACATAACCCACCCATGCAGCTCTGCACTCTTGGCAGATCTGCGTGGTGGCATGTTCATACACTGGCCAATGCATCTCCCATACACTGTCCCACCCCCCACCCTGACATGCAGGTTCTTGAGTCAGTTGAGTGCAGAGCAGTAGACCAGGCAGGCAGCCAAGCAGCTGCCTGACCCAGGTCCCACGATAGACATTTGCACTCTTGAGGTGCCATATTGGCAGATGGCACACAGTGCACTAAAAACAAAGTGGGGGTTAGCCCAGTAGTCCACTCCCAGCCCTCCCAGAGAGCCTGACAGCTAGGACAACCATGGTGGGGGGTCCGATGACCCCCACCATCCCTGACACAGCATGCAGCAGCCTCCTGGGGGTGTGCATAATAGTTGCAGCTGCCCTTAGATGGTATAGCCATCACTCTACACACACTGCACTCTGCACCTTCATGAATAGTGTAGCATGTGGCCACACCCTCCCACACCAGCCACCAGCCTGCCCTCACATGGAGCTGTGCATTCAGCCAGGAGTTCAGGTGAGTAGGGGGTGTATGTGCTTTGTGCATGCCATGCAGGGGGTGCAACAGGTGCAGGCAGGTGCGGGGTGGGCTATGCACTGGAGTTACATAGCGTGTACCCACTCCACACCTTTGTGAATAGGCCCCTTTGACTTTATGGTGCAGTATAAATGTTTTTAAGATGAATGTGCTTCCCTGTATGTTTTACCTTCTTAACATGCTTAATGTTTTTTACCCTTATCATGGTTTAAGAACATACACATGATGGTTTCAAACTTTATCTGACTGGGCAAACAACCAAGAAGAGCTAACAATAGATTAGAAGCTCCCAAGATATTGGGTGGCCTTCAGCTTCTGCTTTTTACTGTTTATTATTTAGCCAGCCATGCCAGTAAATACTTAAGGTGGCCCAATCAAGAGATGAGAACTGCAGATTCACACTATGCCCCTACTTGGCTTGAAATAGTGAGCAGATTAAGAATACAGGTTTTTCCCCTTCTGCTATGCCTTTTCTTTCTCCTAAGACTCTGCCTAAAGATCTTTGAGACTCTGTGACAGGCATTTCTCTTAAGGTCCACGCACAGCTAGGCAGGCTGATGAACTATAATTATTCAAAGATGTCTCCCAACCAATTTTTGATAACCCCAATTTTAAAGTAAGGAGCAGAGTGCTTCTAAAAACATGGCTACCCAAACTTGCAGCAGTAATGGTGTGCAGCTTGCTTCATGATGGGAACCTTAAACCATGTCAAGACATTATTAGATTATAGCATTTAGGCAATAAGCATGTCTTCAAGTTATTTCAGCTCAAACATGCTTTTTCAATGCAGCTGGAACCCCCACCTTATGACATCATTCAAAGTGAGTGCCTGCAATCAATCATAGAGATGGTGTCCCAACCGCATGTGGTATCACAAATTTATAGCTTACTATTTCTTAAAATATATCTCTGTATCACTGGGAAATGTTATTACTGGAACGTGATTGTCCCCGATCATTAACTGGAACAAAGTATGGGAAGACCTGTATATTTACAGTATATTGCTAATGATAAACTCTGTTTCACTCAATTTCAATTTTTAAATAACCTTTACTTTACATCCCCAGAAATTAGTCCAGGTGGGTTGGTTAGAATCTTCTCTGTGTAGTAGGTGTGGGCAAGCAAATGGTACTTTGCTCCATATATTTTGGGAATGTGCTAAAGTTCTACCCTTATGGAAGCAGATTAGGATCAGGGCAGATCCCCTTGTAAGACTAGAGGGTGTTTTTATTCATGAAATCTGCATTATTGGGGATTATAGAGAGATACAGTAGCTGTGAAGGAGAGGAGATAACTCATTGCGATGATATCTATGTCAAATGTGTAGTTCGTCATCATTGGTTAGATCAAGATTTCATTTCATACCAAGAATAGCTGCAGGAACTCCTGTTTAACCTATGTTTAGAAAGGATGATAGCGAGTGTTCATAATAGGACCCAGTCATACACTAAAAATTTGAGCAAATTGCACAGCTTGCATAACATTTAATTTGTTATGGAGCAGCACCAGTGGGGGAATAGAGTATGCATTTCCTTGATTAAGGGAGTACTGTCTAATTATTTACTTTTACTTATGTTGTGAGTCCCTTATTAGCTACCTATATGATTTATTGTATCTCCTCTGTCTTGGGTTTGATCCACTTTTCTTAAGGGGCAGGGTGGGAGGAGAAATGTTTCTTTTTATGGTTTGTATATTGTCATGTTTTGTTTAAGGTTAAAGGAGAGCTTTATTCTGAGTCATTGTCCTAATTTATGCACAGAGTACTGATAGTGTTTCATAGAGTTTAAGTGTCAGGCATGGTTAGAAGGTGTGTTGGCTGTTAGTCACAGTATTTATAGCCTGGTCTTATTACTCTCCTTCAGTTTATATGTGCAAGAGTGGGATATTTAAAATGCACAGTTGAGATCTTCCATTTCTTTGTTTTCATTCCATAAACATGTGTTTCAGCCATGTTCAGCCTTAATCAGGCACCATCTGCATTCTAGTTAACCTGCAGCAAGAAACTGCAACATATTATTCTATTGCCTATGATAAAGAGGGTTGTCCAATTAAAGGGGCAGACCCCATTGTCCCACGGCCCTGCCATGAGGTGTGGTAAGCTCAGGATAGGGGAAAGGGGGGAGAGGAGAAGGGAAGGGGGCTAAGAGAAGGGCATGAGGCCACAGAAGGGGAGGACCTGATGAGGTCATGAAAGGGGTGGGTAAAGGTGAGCATGGGAACAATGAGGTGGCAACCTGTGGTTGGCCAAGATGAGCCGGGGGCAGGAACCAAAGGGCAGTTATAAGGGGCTGCACAGCAAGGGGAGCTCATAAATTTGCTCTAAAGAGTTTTTCCCACCCTTCCACATTGAAGGAAGGAGCAGAGGGCACTGTGGTAGGTGAAGCACAGTGTGCCACTGTGGTAGGTGGAGCACAGTGGCAGGCTGCATGAGGACTGCCGAAGGTGGACGGCAGAAAAGGAAAAAGGGGGGAGGAGGATAGGAAAGAAAGGGTGAAAAAGGGAAAACACTAAACGGACACAGGATTGAAAAGCAAGAGGCAGGGACACGGTGTGTATGCTCATGCCCTCTTTACAGCATAAGAGGAAGAAGCCAGGCCCCCCATGATGTACTTCTGGGGAGGCAGAAGAAAAGAAGACAGTGATAGCGTGTATGAATTGAACAAGAATGTGGATGTATATAAATATATAATGGCTATAAATATTATTGTGAAGAGATTATAAATGGAAATTGTGGAGATACTGTATACCATGTTGTGACCATGATTATTGTAAACTATGATATAAATAAGTAAAGTAATTGCCAAACTGAGAAACCACACACAATATGGTCTGTGTCTTCATTGGTGGGGTTCTGGGGACAAAGGGGAACTAACAGACCATTGTTATTAATTCATTTATTTTACTTGCCCAAGCATACCACTAACTACTGATTTTATATAAATACTGTACAAGAGGAAATATTCACTGTCTTTTTATTTTCACTGTTTTCACTGGTTATTAGCATGAAAATAAAAAGACAATGAATATTAAGTGAATCACTACACAATAGCAGCATCAGTGTTCCACCGGTGAAAAGAAAATGACTTGAACATTTTGGGGTATGCACAGAGTGCTAAATATAATGGGTGTGAATTTAAATTATTATACAGTATTTCTTTGTAAATAGACATACAAACTTTCTTGTTATATTATTCTTAATTTAAGCCTTTTGATAGACACAATATCTTTTCTTTAATGATGGCTCTAAAGGGGAAATATCTTGTAAGGAGCACAACCGGGGAGTTATATATTAACAATGGTGGTGAGGCAAAATGTGTTAGTTTTTTCATTAGATTTTTATTCAGTTTACTTACAGTGTGTTTCCCCAGGGTATTTATTTGTTTAGTTTTTATTGACAGGGTAAGTGCACCAGACAATACACTGCCTATTTGCAGGCATGACCCATGATGTTACAGAACTGTAGGACAACAGTCAGCAGAAAACAATACAGCTACAGGAAGGATGAGGTGCAAAGCATAACATTTTGAGCATTGTCTCTGGATTCCCACTCAGAAATATCCCAGACCACACTGTATTGCTTTGGATGCTCCCTGGCAGGCTTTATTTATAATTAAGGCATGGAGAATTTCATACATTTTACATCCCAATTCAGACTAACAATTCAAATATTTACAAATTGGACATAACAATCCCCAATCTCTTCTGTTGCATAACAGCCCTGTCTTCCTTCTCTTGTGGTTCTCCTTCCTGGTCTCCTCCTCTTGCATCACTGCTTCTCGGGGCTCAGACACTGTGATCTGGCCCTCCCCTTTCCTTCACCATAACCAGGTACCACCTTACCTGGACCATTCTCCCCCTACTAGGCATGGACACAGCTTATCCACCCCCCAGGTCCTATATCCCACCCCTTCCCCCCATTACTCCCATGCCTGGGTTTTCTTTGTCCCCAGCCCATGGTACCTACCCCTTCCCCTTTACCTGCCCCCCTTTCCTCTAGCTCTCAACCCTTCCCTTTCCTCCTCCCTTTCCTTCTTTCTGTCCCTTTTCCCAAACCGGCGGGCTCCACCTAGTCCCCGGACCCCAGTCACCCTGCTGTGGGCCATCTTTTTGCCCGCATGGCCCTTCTAACAGTTCTTCCCTCTTGCATGTACCTATCCTGTCGATGCTCCTACATCTCCCTTTCTTGACGAGGCGGGTGGGTGGGAAATTCCAGCAGGAAAGGGAGATCCCAGGCTTACCTGGCCTTAGTAGTCCCTAAGGACCCATACCTTAGGGCCCGTATTAGCCCCTCCCCCTTGCCCAATAGCCAGCGAGCTCTGACCCCTGTCATATGACCTTTACTGAGGTCATAACATGCCCTGCTGACCCCGACCCCTCCCCTTTCTCTAAGTCCTTTCTAGCTGGGCACCAGGACAACTTGGCTTGCTTTTGAAATGGCAAGCCCCATTGTCTCTGGATTCCCACCCAGAAATAACCCAGACCACACTGTATTGCTTTGGATGCTCGCTGGCAGGCTTTATTTATAATTAAAGCATGGAGAATTTCACACATTTTACGTCCCAATTCAGACTAACAATTTAATATTTACAAATTGGACATAACAGTCCCCAATCTCTTCTGGGGCATAACAGCCCTGTCTTCCTTCTCTTGTGGTTCTCCTTCCGGGTCTCCTCCTCTTGTGTCACTGGTTCTCGGGGCCTGGACACCATGATCCAACTCCCCCTTTCCTTCACCATAACCAGGTACCACCTTACCCAGACCATTCTCCCACTACTAGGCATGGACACAGCTGATCCATCCCCTAGTCCTATATCCCACCCTTCCCCCATTACTCCCACACCTGGGTTCTCTTTGTCCTCAGCCCATGGTACCTCCCCTTCCCCCACTTCCTGCCCCACTTTTCCCTCTAACTCCCAACCTTCCACTGACCCATTTCCAGCTTATGCTGGAAGATGGGGCTCCTTTGTGGCTTACCACCTTAAACCTTTCTTGTTAATCTCCCCTACCAGACCCCCGAACAGACGGAGGAATAAACCTATCCCAAATTCTGTCAGATGCACCCCATCCCCTCTGTACACTGCTTCTTCTTCATAGGAGATGTCCCTATGCATGATGTGGACCCCACCCATCGCTATCACTGCCCTGGCCAACTTCCTGTTCAGCCGCTTCTGTGACACCTCTATTGCATTTGGACTCTTCAGTCCACTCCATACCCTCCTCGAGGTAATTTCTGACCACCCTAATACCAACATGGGCCACCACCCCTTCACCTTTTCCAGATCCACAATGATGTCTCTCATCAGGGAGCCCCAAGACAATACCCCTGGGTCGTTCCCACCCAAGTGTACAATAATGCAGTCCGGCCAACCCCACTGTATGCACAGGTCCCCCAGTAGGGGGAGGAACTGCGACTACCTCATGCCTCTCTGGCCCCTCCATCGCACTCTGGTGTGCTCCATTCCTGGTCATAACTGCATCCCTATCTTCATGGTGGCTGCAAACCTTTCTGCCCAATATATGAAAGAGTGCCCCATGATCCACACCTGCCTCTTGGAACCTGCTGTGGGGAGAGAAAAGGATACCCATTAGCCAAAGTCAGCACCTCACATAGCACTTGTAACAGATTTCCATCTCCCCACCCACTTGACCTCATCTGCCCCTGCTCCGGCAGATGCTAGGTCCATTGCCGCCCCGATCTGGAAGGAGTGGGGGGCAAACTGTGCAGGATCCTTCCCTGCAAATGCTACTGTCTTCTTTAGCATTGCTCCCACCTGGTATCCCATCACCGAGGGCACATCCCCATGTATGAACCAGGTCCCTTTCCATGGCCCCCGTGTTCTGCTGAACTCCTGCATGGCCTAGACCATACAAAGTGCCCTGTTCACCTGTCTGTGTATCTCTACACTGGCCCTTCCACCCCCCTGGTCCGTCTTGGACTTTAGGAGTTGGATGACCAGCTTCTCCATTCCACCCACACGTTGTGCACTTGTAACCCCGCCGTGGCTGCCCCTTTCTGTGGCACCACCATTTCGCCCACCCAGAAGACCCCCGGCCAAGACCACAAAGATGTCCCGAAACAGGATGGCATCTTTGGCAGAGTGGCAAACGTGGTCCAGAGCCTGCAGCAATCTTTTGAGCAGGGGGCCACGAATAGGCTTCCTTCCATCCTGCTGCTTGCCCTGTCCCCTCTGCCACCCCATGACCATCCGCTTTATGGCCCACCTGCTTGCCACATCCGGCCATCCCTGTTCCTGTCACCTCCAGCTGATCCCTGCCAGCTGTACCGCTATGGTGGCATGGGCCATCCCCTCCTCCCATTTCTTCACTATGTACCTCACCACCTGCTCCTTTTGCACCGGATCCCCCATCCCCTACCCGTCCGAAACACTTGGAAGCCTTCCCAAGCCCTTTCATAGGCCTTCAATGTGTTGGCCGCCCATGATCCCCTATACAGGGCCCTGGCTGTCCTCCTCCACCCCCCCACATCCACGTTGGGATCCTGGTCCAGGTAGGTGCAGCCTGTGGTGCCAACTCCCGGAAGCGATTAACCTGTAAGCGAGAGAGACAGTCAGCCACATCGTTCCGTACCCCTACAATGTGCTGTGCCTTGAATGACAAGTTCAAGCACAGCCCCAACAACACCAAGTTCCTCAATACCCACCCCACTGATTCCGTATGGCCACTCTGCTGGTTGATTACCTCCACCACCCCTTTGTTGTCGCACCAGAAGGCAATGCACCATCCCGTCATGTGCTCTCCCCATAATTCCAATGCCACCCATATGGGAAAAATCTTGAGAAATGTGATATGCTTTGTCCACCCTTTCTTCTTTTAATCTTCTGGCCATGCCTCTGATACCCATTCCCCTTGGAAGTAGGCTCCCAGCCCGAGCTCCCCCGCCATGTCCATTAATAGTTCTAGGTCCACGTTGAGGGCCCATTCCTCCTGCCAGAATGTTACCCCATTGTATGATTCCAGGAAATTGTCCCACACCTGTAAGTCCTCCCGTACTCCCTTGCTAATGTCCACCCAGTGGTGGGGCTGCTTGGCCTTTCCTGTGGTCCTCCCCAACCATCTTGTAAATGCTCTGCCCTGGCTTATGGCTTTACAGGTGAAATTAAGGTGCCCCAACAGCTGCTGAACCTGTACCAGCAGCACCCTCCTCCCCCACCAAAGCCAACAGCCCTTTAAATCGTGCCACCTTGTCACCTGGCAAGTGGAAACACTCCTCCTTGGTGTCCACCTCGATCTCCAGGAACTCTAATTTGTGGGTGTGCCCTTTGGTCTTCCCTTCCTCTAGTGGGATCCCAATAACCCCACACATATCCTGGAAGTCCTGTAACATCTCCTGCGCTTCTTCCTGGTTTTCCCCTATCAAGAGGAAATCATCCAAATAGTGTATCACCCTCCTGTGTCCATATCGTGACCCAAACACCCATTGCACCCATGAACCAAATGCCTCAAATGTCAAGTAGGCCACAGAGCATCCCATGGGCATTGCTTTATCGAAGTACAGTTCACCATTGAACTGGAAGCCCAGCAAGTCCCAATCTGCTGGTCGCATTGGCAATAGCCGGAAAGTGGATTTGATGTCCGTCTTCATGAGCTTTTCCCTCCCAGCTGCCCATATCAGTTCCAAAGCCTGCTCCAGAGATGTGTAAGAGACCGTGCTCAACTGCCCGGGGATCCCCACATTCACTGCCCCCCCCCGGGTAGGACAGGTGGTGGATAAGCCGGAACTCACCCGCTTGTTTTTTCGGGACCACCCCCAACGGTGACACCTGGAACTGCCCCGGTTCCCCAGTGGCCCCTCCACCCTCCCAGCCCTTACCCCCTTCTCAATTTTGTTTGCCACTATGCCCTCTTTCCCTTTTACTGAAGCCAAATTCTTGGCCTGCATCCCTACCCGTACCCCTTTGAATCTCAGAGGCAAAACCCTACTAAACCCCTCTCTCAGCAGGGTTGCCCTTTCCTTATCAGGGTACCCTGCTGTCCAGGCGTCCATTATTCCCCACTTGATGGGGGTGTGGGCCAGAGTGTAGCCCCACCACCCGCAGCCTGCTTTTGCCTCAGTTACACCCATAGCTGGGGGAGAAACTGCTTCTCCTTGGGCCCCCCATCCTCTCCCATTCCCCTCCTGCCATCCCGAAAGGGCTGCTCTGCCCCCTGCCCACTGGCCTTCCCTCGCCTTATTGCCCCCTTGCCAGCATGCTGTTGCTGGGTGCGACCCCCCACATTGTGAACACACATGCTGGAATTTGCAGCTAGGCCACTTGCATGATGCTCTGTTGTAGGCCCAGCATGGCGGCACTCCCCTCTTCACCTGCTCCACCACATGTCCCCCGGTCAGCCCCGACAGCATCCTGACCCACAACTCAGCATGGGTACAATCCCACCTCAGGTCCTCTTTTAATGCCATCCTCCTCCCAAAGGCCTCATCATATTTGAGCCACATGAAACCCAGCTTGGCCCAGTAGGCATCCTGAATAATTGCCATATACATCAACAATGGCATCGCTAGCTCTGGCTGTTTCTCCAACACCAGCGCACTATAAATTATGAAACCCACATGCCAGGTCTCAATGTTCTTCCCTTTTAACCGGGCCTCCCCCCCTTTTGCCAACCACTGTCAGTGCTACTGCTATCTCGGACTTAACCACCGACTCCCTCTGCTTGTATTTCTTAGCTGTGTCATCTTCTGCCAGACCAAATACATCCACATATTCCTTTTTCCATATTTTTTCCTTTTTCGTGGCCAGCATGTGGTCACCCAGTGCGAAGCTGGGTTGCCCCTCGTACAGCTTACGCGTATCCCCAGAGGTGCCCGCACCCTCCTTCCCACCCTTTCCAGCCTCTTTGATGGCTTTCAGTGCCTGCTCCAGTTTTGCAACCCTGTCCTCCCCCATGTCCCCCATCAAACCCTCCATATACTCTTTCAAATCCTCTACATTATTTATGTCCACATTGTCCTTACCCCCATCGGCGTTAGGCCCAGCTGGTATCGAGGCGGGTTCTGCAGGTGGGGTGGGCATCCCCCGCTTTGGCCTCTTGTTCCCTGTTCTGGGTCCAGCCCTCTCATCTAACTCTTTCCTCTTCCTCTGTGCCTCCTCCTCCTCTGCCTCCCTCTTCTCTGCCGCCTCCATCAACTCCATCATCTGCGCCATCAGTTTTCCAGCCTCCACCAGCATGGCCATGCTTGACACTGGGGCTTTTCTGGGTGCCATTATTTCTGGGGAACCTAGACTGCATAAAATGACAACATCAGTCCCCATTCCTCCACACCCTGTCTTCCTCACAGCCCCTCAGGTATGGCCGCCTCTAGGTGGCCGGGCTCCCTGCTCCAGCCACCTTCCACTTTCAACCATCCTTTAAGCCCATCTTCTCTCTGGGCTCACAGGCGTATGAGCCCTGTGGTCGCCTCATTCCCCTCTGTCCCTTGCATGGTCTCCCTACACTTCCATCCGCTCGAGAAACCTTGTGCCCCACCTCGAGGCCAAAGCCTCATGGTCCTTCCCGTTTGCACCCATGAACTCCAGCACTGGTTGCCTTCCTTTCCACACTTCCCTGCCATAACCAGTGCTCTTGGACCTCTCCCCCGCTACCTGTCACTTATATACCTTCGGCTCCCCCACCAAGACGTTTGGCCGTGCCTCCTATGGCGTCCCCTCCCAGTTTCCTTTTTTTTTGGTTGAAGCCTCCCCTGCAGGCCTGGTAACCAGTGCCCCTTGGAACCATCAGGAATTGAATTGCCTAGCTCTGGGTCACCCTGCATGCCAATGGGGCTGCAGCCATCACTCCCGGATCACCCACTTAGCAGCCTGGAGCCTTCTCCCCCCCAGCACTCAACTGCCTCCCTAAAGCATGCCTTACCACCAACAGATCAAAACGTTAGCCCCCAGGTGGACTGCTCTTGCAGCCCTAGCCTGTTACTCTCTTGCCTTCCAATCCACTCTGGGATCCCTTCCTGTTCCTTCCTTATTTTATTACATCTCTCTTTTCCTTCACCAACTCTCACCTGGCCCTCCTTAGGCCCGGTCCGGTGTGATTGCCCAGGCATGCCCATGTGGTGGAGCCCTCCGGTTTCATGGCCTGCAGCCACCGTGACATCCTCCCAGGCCACCCCCCTCCTGGACATGCCAGGCCCACATCAAAACAGAAAAGCCAGACCACAACGACCGTTCCTCCTATCAAGCCCCCCCATGAGCTCTCAGTGGCCCTCTCGGCCTGTACCATCAGCCTTTCCCTGCACTTGCCCCTCCTCCCTCTGTGAGCCATCATTCCTGACCTCTGCCACACTCCCCTGTGAGTGTCCTGTTCCCTCTGTTGATCTCCTGCCACCTCATCTCGATGGCCGGCCCCCCTTTGTGCAAACATGCCCAGAGTCCAAACCGCAGCCCCCACATCACCATCTGTTGTGGAGGCCCTCTGCGAGTTCCAGGCCTTAGCCATGTCACTGCCTCCTCCCGCTCGAGCCCCATTCAAATATCGCCCAGCCCTGTAAACAGGGACACTCAGCATTACTGGTTGCAGTATCACAGACATTGTCTGGCCCTTTCCATGCCTCTTGTCCCTCCTGCTGTGCCCTGGGCTGCACTTCAAAATGGGAGGTCGCAGCCCACCCTACCAGTGCCACTGTGCCATGCACAGTGGGGGTGGCCAGTGTGCGCTATTCAAAGCTGCTGCGCCAAAGCGCAGTTCCGTTGAATATCACCCAGGCCACATCCCTGTGCAACCAAGTTAAGCTGTGCCCAGGCTTGCGCCACAGCCTGGTGCAGTTTGAATATCTGGGCCAGTATCTTTAAATTGTGCCATCCAATATGTTATATTGCTCCAGAACTTCATATAAAGAAAAAGGGGTTAAAAAGATTTTAAACCATTCTGTGATAAAATACACTTTTCACATTTCTTTAAACATCATGTTTGCACTTTTATATTTTATGTGTCCTTTTCCCCTTATTCATGATCAACCATGAAATACACTTAAAAAGTTCCATACTGCTGTTTCCAGCTTGACTTACCTTGTAACCGAGAAAGCACTCAGTCCCTCTGCACAGTGCTCTCTACAGAAGGAGCATTTCTTCTTCCTTTCTTTCTTTATTTTATTTTATTTATTTCATTTTTGTTGACCGGAAAAGGAGGACTAGGCAATTCTGCATATTTTCAGCCATTGTCCCGGGGGAGGGGTATACAGATGGATGCCAATTGACATTGAACCTGATTAAGCTGTTGGTGGTATTTTAGTGAATGGTGGCAATTTGGACAGGACACAGGGGAAATTCCCCTGCTCTTTGGTAGCAGGCACTGGTGGGTGTCAGACTGTCTTGGCGGATGGCAGTCAGAAGCTGATGGAATTGGCTGGTGCACCTGCAGTGGAAATGATCTTTGATCCTGCAGGCCCAGCACTGGAGATCAGACAAGAGGACTGGGTTTTGCAAGATAAGAGTTCAGAGCAAATGATTCTCAAGGAGAAATGGCTCAGACAGTTTAGCGCAGCAAAACACTTAAAAATATTGCAGATCTTGAAAACGTCTGAAGAACGGGAGATGGAGAATGCACCTACCTCACGGGATTTAAAACTGACAGCAGCAATGGAAACTGAAGCTTCTAAGGAGCAGAGCAAGCTACAGAATGTTCACGGGGAGATATTCCACACTGACAGACTAACTGGTGATGCAGCAACATCAAAGGAGCAGACAGCATCACAGCCACCGCCTGAAACTGTCAAAAATGCAGTGGTAAACAGTCAAACACAGGAATGCCAGGAAATGCAGGCTTTGTAAGTACAAATTGTGCTTTTGATAATCCAGAAGAAATGCAAAATGTTAAGGGGGAAGCAAATCCCAAAGCCATAAAAAAGAGAGGCTTTAGCACAATAGTTACCTTTTCAGAATGAGCCTGAAATGCAGCAAACTATTGCGCAAAAGCTTAGCACTGCAGGATGGTGTATCAATCAAAATGGGCAATGGGTTCCTGATCCTTCACAAACCCCAATATCTGGGACACAAGGAGTTTACTCTGTATCTGAAATGGGACAAAGTCAAGATATTCAGACTTGGGGGGGAACTTTGCAAATAACTACTGAGACTGGTCAAACCTCTGTTTTATTGTTTCATATTATTTTGTTGGTTATTCCCCTAGTGAGAGTTGTGGGAGTGCTGTACTGTTTCATTTTGGGTTTTGTTTGCTGGTGTTCTGTTTTTTGTTGGGGGAATTTTTGTTTGTTTTAGCCTGGCATGTATTATGTGCTGGAGGTCTTCCCCCCCCCATCCCCTGGTAATGTACTAGTCATCCTCTGCCCTCTGCACCCTCCGCCCTTTCCCCACCCTTAAAGTTTTTAACCTATCAGTGCTGCAGAGCACTGGGCATTGCCTGCAGAGAGAGGAGGGGTCAGGACGGAGGATGCAAATGGCAGAGGATGAATGAGCAGGGCTGTCACATTGAGGTTGTTAGGCTCAGAAGATGCCCTGGGGTGAAATGGATTCTGGAACATGGCCCACCATATCTGGTCTGTATACCCAAGGGCACCTATATTATTGTTGGGCAGGTAGCTCGGACAGCCCTGGAGACCCATCCAGCTCACGCGGTGTTATGCAATGCCAGCTCTATCAAGAACACGACTGCAATTATTGCAGATCTTGTTGGGTCAGCTGATCTGGCTTGCATCACTGAGACCTGGCTGGATGAAAATGTTGGCCCCATATTGGAGGCAGTGATTCCAGATGGGTACTCGGTGATACACCGCTCGAGATTGGACCTTGGGGAGGGTAGCGGTCTGTTTTGAGACGGAATTAGGTCTCACAAGTGTACCAGTTGAGGAGGCTGGGTCTCTTGAGTGTACTGTAGTGGCAGGTGTAGGTTGTAGGATAGCTCTCATTTACCATCCACCCAGGGATGAGAAGCGATTCCTAAGGAAGTACCACACTTCGTGATTGACATTGCATTTGAGTCACCCAGGCTGATGGTCCTGGGCAACTTTACTGCCTGGGTCGATGATGAACACTCACAATTTGGACAACACTTCCTCGAGTTGATGACATCACTGGGCCTTACACAGATTGTTACCTCTGCTATGCATAAACACGGTCACTTTCTTGACCTTGTTTTCCTCCTGAGGATCGAAGCCTCTGATTTGGAGTTGGAACCTGTCAGATGGCCTGATCACTACACTGTGGGATTCAATTTTCATACCCCCCTTCGTAGGCCTGCTCCTGTGGAGATGGTCAGATAACGCCCTTTAAGGGAAGTGAGTCCTGAAGGCCTAGTGGCAGCACTTGAGCTATTGGAGCTTCCTGTGGCAAGCAGGAGTCCAGAGGCCTTGGTTCAGGCCTATAACAAAGCCATTACCACAGCCCTGGACTCTATCACTCCTGTCCATGTTTGTCCTCTCTGTCTTCACCCTCAGTCCCTTTGGTTTGATGGGACCTTGAGAGAGATGCAGTGACTTGAACGAAGGTTAGAACATTGCTGGTGGAAATCCACCCTGGAGGCCAACCATCTTAGATTGTTTGAGCATTATCAAGTCTATCAATCAACAATCTCCCATAAGAAGGCAGAGTTCCTGTCTGGGGAGATTGCTGCTGCTCAGAACCAACTGGCTCAGCTCTTTCGAACTGTGGACAGGCTGTGCAACCCAGCGTGTCTGCAGTCTCGAAGAGTCTTTTCATAATTGGAGTGTGATTAGCTCACTTGGTTCTTTGTGGATAAGGTGGCTGACATCAGGGCGGAGATCCAACCAGCACACTCTAAGGGGAATGCTACTGATCAGTGCTCAGTTACTTTCCCTCTCTTTTCCTGGAGTATGTTTGCCCAGCTGGAGCTTGAGGATGTTATGCAGATTGTCCATCGTATGCGCACTGTGTACTGTAGTTTGGATCCGGTACCAGCTTCCCTGATCTTGAGTTGTTGTGACATCTTTGGCCCGGTCCTGGCCCAGATAGTCTGGTGCTCCCTTGAGTCAGCTGAGTTTCCCAGCTCCCTGAAGGAGGTGGTGGTGACACCCCTCCTGAAGAAAGCTTCTCTGGACCCAGACTGTCTTGCCAACTACAGACCTATCTCTAACCTCCCCTTTGTCGGGAAGGTTATTGAGAAGGTAGTGACCGTAGAGTTGGAGAACCATTTGACCATCCATAGCATCTACGAGCCTCTCCAATCCGGTTTCCAAAAAAGGTACAGTACCGAGATTGCACTGGTTCGGTTGCTCAATGATCTCCTGATGGCGAGAGATCAGAAGAACCATTCCATCTTGGTCCTTCTAGATCTCTCCTCAGTATTTGACACTGTGGACCATGGGGTGCTGCTTGAGCACCTGAGGTTCATCTGTGGCCTGTCTGGTACAGTCCTTAGGTGATTTAAGTCCTTCCTCACTGGCAGAACTCAGAGGGTGGTGTCGGGGATTTACTCCTCCAACCCCCTCTCTCTGTTATGTGGGGTCCCTCAGGGCTCAGTGCTGTCCCCATGTTGTTCATGGTGTACATGCTGCCCCACAGAGACCTTGTAAGATGGTATGGGCTGAGGTTTCAGTGTTATGCTGATGATACCCAGCGCTACCTGTCTTTTGCACCCGACCAGGATAGTGCACTCTCAGTCTTTAATGACTGCCTTGCTGAAATCCAGGACTGGATAAATACCAGCTGGCTGAAATTGAACTTGGGAAAGACTGAGGTGATGGTTGTGGACCCTGGTCACCAGACAGGAGGGCCAGGGGTTGGTCTGCTTACGGGACTTTTCCTGGGGGGTGCTCCCAGATTGCCTCTGAATGGGTGTAGGACCTGTGGGTGGTGCTTGATAATGGGCTGACACTACTTTCTCAAGTGTTGGCAGTCAGAAAGTCATCCTTTTACCATCTAAGGAACATCACCAGAGTCAAGCACCTTGTTCTGCTTGGTGACTTTCCTACATTAGTCCATGCCTTTGTGACCTTGCACCTTGATTATTGCACCTCCCTTTACCTTGGGCTACCGGGGGTTGATATCCTCTGCCTGCAGGTGCAGAATGCAGCAGCCCGGCTGTTGACAGGGACTCCTTGAATGTGTTATATCAAGCCAGTGCTGTGTGAACTGCACTGGTTGCTGATTCAGTGGTGGATCACCTTCGAGGTCGGACTTTTGACCCATAAAGCCCTACACAGACTTGACCCACACTACTTAAAAGAACTTCTGTTTCCCTACTGCCCCAAGCGAATGCTCTGTTCAGCTGATAAGGGGTTGCTAGAGATTCCAAGGGTGTCTTTAAAATCTTCCAGGACCCATGCATTTATGTATGTGGCCCCAGCCCTTTGGAATTCTCTACCCCATCAGTTTTGGGAGTGTGCACCATGGGGGGTTTCAAGCAGGTATTAAAACACACTTATGGCTTCAAGCATATGCTGCCTAATTGTATTGTTTTAATGGTCATCAGTCTTATTGTGTGCCTGTTTTAATCTGTTTTTACTTCATTTTTATGTAAGGGCCTTGATGTTCGTGAATGCACTAAATAAATAAAATGTATTATTATTATTGTTATTATTTTATAACTCATTCAGATAATGAACTAAATGCAGATCATGTATCCTATTCACCCCCACATCGAAGGCCTAGTTTGCTTCACCAGCAAGATATAGACATTAGTGATATGGACTCACCTGGAGAAGGGCCTAGTAAGCAAAATGAAACCCGTGGGAACAAAATGGAGGAGAAACAACCCTCACACCAACCAGCTAGAGTTCAGAAATCAGCACAGCAGCTATGGATAAAATTCAGACACAGAGATCAGGCATTCCAAACCTCAGCCCCAGCACAACATAAAAATGCAGTACATCTCCAGTATACAGGGGGCCTGGCGGTTCCCCCAGATAGAATATGTATTGGAAGGAAGTTCAGGAAAGAGTCAATGAGTTTTTTTTTTTAAATTAAATTTATGCCCTAATACTTGCTTTGGGGGGGGACAGTATTTTTGATGTAAGTTTCAAGACACATATGTGACTTGATAGGTTCTGGACCATGTATGAAAAGAAAAAAAACATTCAGCACTGTGGCTACCTTTTTGAGCCATTCCCCTCACCAAACCAGCATTTAGGCAAGTGACCATTCTTTTTAGGAATTAAGTGGTAAATATGCAAGACATTAAACACTGGTTGACACAAAAATGTGACCTGATGGGAGAACCTCAACCAATTTTTGATGAAGAACATTTATGGACAGGAGGCTGGCAGTTCAAGGTGAAACTCAAACTGATGCCACAAGGACCAAAGCACTTTCCAAAGTCGTTTCTTCTTAGGAAAGAAATAGATCAGAGGCATGGCTTCTACCAAGGTCAACCGAAAACATGTTTTAAGTGTGGATCCTTAACACATCTTAGTAATGCATGTGACTGGCTAAAATGTAATTTGTGCCTGGAATATGGGCACAGCAATATAAACTGCACAAATGACTTAAGATGTTACCTTTGCGAGGAACAAGGCCATGCATATAGAACATGTCCATAGGTGGCCCATATCAGAACTGATTGTCCAGATCAAGAAGGAATCCTAACAGCAGCACAAAAAAATTATATAAACTGTAAAAGAAGGGAACAAGAATAAAAAGAACAGGCTGCAACAGCCCGCAGAAAAAACTCTCCCCCTTCCTGACCTCAAATTCACAGAGTCCTCCTCCACAAAAGCCACACATATTGGCAACAGAAGAGGCTCAATCTGATGGCCAGAATAAACAGAGGCCCGGATATTCAGACTGGGCCAGGCTGTGGCGCAAGCCTGGGCGCAGCACAACTTGGCTGCACAGGGGCGTTGACAGGGTGATATTCAACGGAGCTGTGCCATGGCACAGCATTGTTGAATATCACACCCTGGCCACCCGGAGTGCACATGGTGCACTGGCACTGCACCAGAGCAAGTGGCCAGAGTGGAGCAGGGGATGATCTAGCGCAAATTCCATTGCGCTAGGCACAACAACCGCAATATTCAAAAGTACATATGCAAATGGAGCCATAATGTATGCAAGGTGCAAATGGGGCCATTTGCATGTCATTATGGCCCCATTTGCATGCAGGTGCCCCAATCCCCGGCGACTTGCACCTGGCGCCCTGCCAGGCAGCAGCCATCAGGGACCGACCCCCCCTGCACATCGCAGCAATATGCCCCACTGCCCAATTGCGGGCATATGTAGAATAAAATAATTGTCCAATATCCCTGGTGGTCCAGTGGACCATTTGCAGCCCGATCACGGGCATATGTAGAATATAAAACGTCCAAAATCCCTGGTGGTCCAGTGGACCGCTTGCAGCCCGATCGAGGGCATATGTAGAATATAAAAAAAATCCAATATCCCTGGTGGTTCAGTGGACTGCTTGCAGCCCAGTCGTGGGCATATGTAGAATATAAAAAAAGTCCAATATCCCTGGTGGTTCAGTGGACCGCTTGCAGCCCGATCGCGGGCATATGTAGAATATAAAAATGTCCAATATCCCTGATGGTCCAGTGGACCACTCGGAGCCCGATCATGGGTGTCAGTACAAAATAATGCCACATCAAACCAACCCTGGTGGTCCAGCGGTACCGCCCTCCCTGAATGCCCACTGACCCCCACTACCCCACTCTCCCCCGGTCAGCAGCGGGCTGCAGCTCCCCACCCACTTACCGCCCCACTGCCCACCAACTGACACCATACGGTAGGGCTGTACGCCCATTGCTCCACAGCGTGAGCCAATGGGCATGCAGCCTGTACCGTACTACACAGTCCGAATTGTGAATGGATCCATTCACAATTCTGGACTGTGTAGTATGGTACGGGCTGTATGTCCATTATCCCACACTGTGGACCAATGGGTATACAGCCCTACTGTATGGTGTCAGTCGGCGTTCGGTGGGGCAGCATGCGGGTGGGGAGCTGCCACCCACCGCTGGCCAGAGGGAGCGGGGTGGTGGGACTCAGTGGGCAGTTGGTGAGGGGGTACCACTGGACCACCAGGGATGGCTTGTCTGATACTGTATTACTGATGCCCACGATCAGGCTGGATGTGGTCCACTGGATCTCCAGGGATATTGGAGGGGAATTTGAATTGTACTCCTGCCCGTGATCAGGCTGCGAGCGGTCCACTGGACCACCAGGGATATTAGACTATTACTTTTACAACTTCTGACTGCAATCGGGCTGCGAGCAGTCCACTGGATCACCAGGGATATGGGACTATCCTTTGTCTACATATGCCCGCGATCGGGCATGGGGGGGCACCGCCACGAAGGTGCAGCTGGAGCTTGGGTGGCCACCTACAGGTGGCAGCTGCCGTGTTGTGCCCTGCAATACAGCAGCTCACCTGTGGGTGGCCAGCTGTTGCTCCTTTTTTTTTGGCTCACCTGTGCAGTGCAGGTAGGGGTTGCACATGCATGGGCTCAGCACATCCTGGGCTGAATATCGGGATGTGCGGAGTATGCATGGACATGCCCCCCTCTACCTGCACTGCATACATTACTGATGCACTCCAGTGCATCGGGATTTGTGCCAGGCTCAATCCCCGTTTGTATATTGTGCCAGGGCACATCAGTGGGTTGCGTATGGGACAACTGTGTTGCGCCATGCGCAACCCTTCTGAATATCTGGGCCAGAGAATTTATGAGAATCATGAACAAGCTCAGTCAGTACACATGGATGCAGAAATAATGCAATTAAATGGAACACAAGAAGAAACAGAAGTAGAAACTACACAGGTAGAGCAGCAGGACAACAGGAATATACAGACAATGCTACCCCCAAAAGTGACACAAGTAAAATAAAAATAAAAAGATTAAAAGAGCAGCAACCAAAAGCCAAACTAACAAAAACCACACAAGACCAAAGACACCTGGAATGTACTAATAGGTATGCTGCACTACTCTCTCAGGAATCAGATGCCGGTGAAGAATCAGAAGACTCATCCACCATTTCTTCACTGCAAGCTAACACTTCTGATTCAGATGAAGAACCCATTCCTGTTAAAATACAAGAGGCCAGACAAAAAAGCAACAAAAATTTGTGGATGCATTTGTGAAGAAGTGAGACAAGGGGGAAAACGTGTATTACAAATACTCCATGGAAGCCCCACCATCTATAGAGCGGCCACATTGAATGTCAATAGTGTGAAGACTCCCAGAAGACGAATAATAACTTTTTCTATTCTTAAGGATCTACAACTCAACATCTGCTTCATTCAGGATACCAGAATGGACACACTAGAAGAAATTAATGCTGCAGCCTGTTCATGGTGTTGGGGGCCCTCTTTTTTTACTTATGGAACAGATAGGTGTGATGGGATGGGGACTCTTTTTAGAGGTTATGATTATAAAATAACCAAGGTGGTGGATGTATGTCCAGGCCGTGTTTTGATTTTGGATTTTGTGCATCTGAAAACAGTTTGGAGAGCAATAAACATATATGCACCTCAAATGAAAAAAGGGAGGGTGGAGTTATTAATCTGGTAAAACCATGCCTATACACATCCAGGAACATCATATAGGTGGGGGATTTTAATTGTGTCAGACAATCAGGAGATAAAGGGGTGAAAACAACAAAATCCTTTTGTAACACAAATGCTCTAAACAAAATTATTGCGGAAGTGGAACTAACTGATACATATAGATGCCTACATGATGAGGGAGGTTATACCTTTCACAAAGCTAATTTAGCAACAAGAATAGATTTTATTTTTACTTCACAAGAGGTAAAAACACATGCAGCATCAGTTAGACCCATTGAGAACTCTGACCATATGATTTTGAGAGTTGAGGTAGGCTTAATAGGCAAACTAAAAATAGGTCAGGGATACTGGAAATTAAATGCAGCAACTCTAGATTCCGCAGAAACCTCAGCCTTACTGAGAGAAAACTTAACAGCTAGACAAAGCATGGCATTTTTGGAAGATGATATAAGTAGATGGTGGGTAGGGACAAAAGCAGAACTCAGAAAGGTGCTTCAACAACACACAGGACAAACACATAATGATAATTATAAAAAATACTTAACGTTAAGATCACAGCTTAATAAGATAATGTCACTTGTAAACACAGGTTATTCACAATACACTGAACAAATTAAAATCTTAAAGTTAGCAATGGAGAAATTATAATATTCAAGGAATAATTAATTGTTGATGGAACATAGAATATGCACCCCAGGGAAAAATGCTTCGGGTGATATATTCGAAAGCTGTAAACAAAGAATTCACAGTAAAGTACTGAATAAAGCATGAAACAAAAATGGAGAGGTGGTAAATATCACAGAGGATATATTAGAGACAGCAGCAACACACATGGCCGATTTATAGGCAGGGATACTGGTACTGGAAGAAAAACTGCAACATTTTTTGAATAAATTACAGGTACCTGCTCTCCCCAGAGAAACAGTACAGAACATGACCAGGCCAGTAACAGCAGCAGAAGTGTTGCAGGCAATTTCAAATCTCAAAACCAATACCTCACCAGGCCCTGATGAGCTGACCATAGAATTTTATAAAACCTGATATATTTACTGCACCAGAAGAGACATTTTGGAAACCAATAATTGCTAAGTGACTAAAACCCATGTTAACAGTGTGGAATAACTCTGCACAACTGTCCAAAAGAATAGTTAAAACCCCACATATATTTACCCTGGGTTCTATGTGATAATGGCGACTGATGAACGACGAGCTGCATTATGGCAATGTCAGGGCGGTGAAAACATTTTTACCACCCTGACATCCTTGGCACACGTAAGAATGGCACTGGGGACTTAGTTGTTTTGCTTTCATTGGGGGGACTGCACCCCCCTCACGCAGGGGGCTTTGCCACCCACACCACCCTACTAAAGGATTCTCAACTCCAGTGGGATGCATGTTGGGGGGGCAAAGCAAAAAAGGCAAGTTTCAGTCCGGGCACAACAAAATCGCAGTTGTGCCCGAACCCAGTACATTCCGCACTGCAAGCAGAGGCCAACCCCTGACGCCATGGCACAGCTCAGCAGCCAACTGCACCACCACCCCCTAGATCCCCTTAGCCCCCTCCAAGCCCATGCTCACCGTGCTCACTCTCCACCCCATGCATGTGTACATATAGCGACATCCTGTCACTGCAGTCACCCACCCCACCACATCCGGTCACCCTACCCCCCATCACCATTCAGGCTTTCGCCCACAACGCATCACCATTTCAGACAGCGCCTTACTTCAGGTGCCAACATCACAGGTTACCTTTACCCTGTAATTGAAAAAATCCAGAAATGGAATCTGAAGGTACACCAGGTAACTGTACCAAAAGGATGGTAATGTATAATACCATACAGAAATTGTGCTATAGAATTGACTGGGAATATAAAAATATTCCAGAAAATTATAATAGCAGTATAGAGCAATACTTAGTGGACAAAAGAACCCTCCCCCCCAAAAAAAATGTGGGATACGGTATGGCTCAGCTGTCATGGAAAACTAGGAGTAAAGGGGAATGCAAAGCACAAGAGTAGAGAGGAAAGGATGTGCCCTAGGCACAGTTGTCAACACACAGAAGAAACAATGCAACACTTTTATATAGAATGCCCATATGCACAAGCTATGTGGAAAGTTCTGGCCCAAAGGTGGATAAACCAACAATGGAGTAAGGTTACATACCAGGAATTGATCACAGGTTATACAAGAAGTTTTGCAGCTGTTGAAGAAAGTACATTAAGATTAATGTTTACTTCTATTGAATTTGTAATGTGGCAAACTAGGTGTAAGTTTGTCTTACAACAAATAGTCATATCTCCATTAGCAATGTTTGTATAGGTTGAGAAGGAACTTCGAGTATTGTACAAATATGACAGTGCCACTTTCTCAAAACAAACTTGTCCAGTGAAATGGAGCACAAATTCACAAATACTTCCACAACAGGAATAATGGCAGGATTAAGAAGACACAGTTCTGAATGTAGCAGATGGACATTGGAAAGTAGGCAGGCATGATTGAACAGAGCATAAGAATTTTATGTGAACAAAATCAAGCAAACTAAAATGTTTTGGAGAATGTGTTTTTTTAGGGGAGGGAAAAAAGAGAGAAAGGTATTTATATAAGGAGCTTGAGAGAGGGAGGCAGTTAAGGCACTGTGATTGTAATGGTGGTCCCTTTAAAACTGTAAAATAAAAACCAAAGGAAAGGTGCTGGAATTGTTTAGTTAGGTAATTATTATGATATATATGCTATATAGTGTATTGTTTTGTTCTGTTTATGTTTTTTTGCAATAAAAAATTCCCCTGCTCTTTTCAAGAAGTGCCATGGGATCCTAACATCCACCGGAACAGGCAGATGGGACCTCGGTTTAACATCTCATCTGAAAGATGGCACCTCAGGAGTTTTCTTAAAGATGTTACATTATAGTTTAAGCCATTCTGTGTGCTCTGCAAATTGTTTATAGTCTCAGCATTTATTTTATAGGTTTATTTGAAAGCTAGTAAAAGATCAGCTTACTTTGTTCAGCACTTGTAGTCACAATGGTGGACACCCTGCTGTTTGAAAGATAATTGTGTTGCAGAGTGGACTGGGCTTTCTTCTTCTTCTTGAGCCTGCTTGTCATGTGACAGTGAGTTGGAAGTCTGGTCTCGTGCACTTTCAGTGCGAGTACTGTTGCTAAGAAACAGTATTTGACAAGCAGGCTCATGTGTGTTTTACTGTGTTCTAATTTAATCCTCCACCTCTAATTTTTTTAATTTTTTGCTGCATCTATTGCCATTTAAATTTGTTTTATCTTCAATTACAGCTTTTTTCTTTCTCTAATCTCAATTATTGCTGCTTTATTTTTATCAATTTTAGTGTCTGTTTGATGAAGGCAGGTTTCTGCCAGTTACATCTGTGACTACTACCCACTAGCAACTAGCTAGTATTTATGTTTCTTAAAACCTTCCTAATTGCCTGATATTTTTTCTCTTTTTATTTATTACTTCTTCATGTCCATATTTATATCTTCATAAATTAACCAGTTTAAAGGTTGATGGGGGGTGTTGGTGACATGGATGTTATTTATCAAATGATCTATGTTTTATTATTATTCATTTTAATTTACTAATAAACTTTCTTACTTGGTATTCTGTTAGTTTTCATCTCATGCTGAATTTGTGTGTCCACCTCTGTGGTGCAACACAAAATAGACTGACCATTTCCCACAGAATTCTATTTTTATAGGACATATTTTTCTAGCACCCACTTTTCTCTGGCAATGCAGAATGTGAAAGCAAAGAGGTACAACAGATTAAAATTTCTCAAGTTACAATAAGAAAGAAGCTGTACACCAAAAGGAACATAGAATCATAGAATCTGATGGCAGACAAGGACTGCTTGGCCCATTCAGTCTGTTCATTTCTGCCTACCTACACTATTACCGCAGACTATGCCCAAGCTATAGCTCTTTCTCCCCACTTCCATTCCACTATTTTTATTTATTTATTGAAATGTTTCACCAGGAAGGCATGCTGAGCAACAAGTTGCTCATCTCCCAGTGTGACCTAGGGACTGGGAACAAAGGGATATAATACAGAAAAATGTTACAATGTCGGAATAAATTTGCTTACTTGCATACAATGAGAGCAGGAGAGATTACAGGTGGATAACATTGGCTAACAATATATTTAAGTATAGTAGATATGAAGACACATATAGCAAATTGGCAACAGTTGGTGACAGTTGGTAACACTGGAACACATAGAATAACTTAGCAATAGTATGTAGCACTAGATGGTAAAGTGACCTAATAGTAATTGGTAGCCATTAGTATAACATAGATATTCAAGATTTACAGTGATTGGAGTAAAGAGAGGAAGAATGGAAGGAGAGAATGAAAAATTGCAGAGGATAGAATGGAAGAAGGAAGTGAAATTTACGAAGAGATGCAGACAACACAATTTCAGAGGCAAACAATGATTCCCTTGTGCTTATCCCATACATTCTTGAACCCTACCACTGTTTACACCTCCACCACCTCCACTGGAAGACTGTTCCAGGAATCCACCACTCTTTCTGTGAAGAACTACTTCCTTACAGCTCTTCTGAATCTACCACCTCCAGCTTCATAGCATTCACGCTTGTTCTTGAGCACCTTTTCTTTGGAAAAATACTCCCCTCCAGTACTTTATTTACCCCTGTGAAGTATTTAAAGGTCTCTAGTATATTTGGAATAATCTGTACTAGCATTGAATTTCTGGGGAGCAAAACACTGACATAACTGTATCCTTGGTATTTTAAAATGAGTATTGGGTTAGGACAACATGGGCAAGCAGAACTGACTGGCACAACCAGGATGTTTCTCCATTGAAAAGAGGAGACACAGGGATTTACAACCAGAATGTTTTTCCATTGAAAAGAAGAGACACAGGGATGGCACACAGTGGAGTCAGCCACAATGCAATTCAGTAACTTACAGTACATGACATGTCACAAAATATTGCAGCACAAAGGGGCTTAATTACCATTGAATTACGCTGTTCCTTGTAGCACACTGCATCATGTTGTGATATACTGCAGCATTATTGCATTGCATCCTGGCTGTCACCCTATAGTACAATATTCAAATGTCTGAAAGGAATAACACCATCAGACCTAATTCAGCTCTTCAACAAGACAAGGGGACACCTAATGTTTGAGTACAGTAGATGAAGACCGAACAAAAATGTCAGGAATAACTGTCTCACAAAATGTATGGTGGACACTTGGAACAGACATCCAGACCAAGCAATGATCAGTCTGCCTTGTGTTATTAATGATGTGGACTGCTCCACCCCCTACCTCCCAGTAACATAACTGCTCACTCCAGTCTCAATACCAGACTACTGCTAAATGGAGTGGGCATGCTGCAAGTGGGTGAACACATGCATCAGAGGTCAGGTGGATACACCAAAGCAAAACATTTTGCAGGACTGGAGATCAGGTTAAGTGGGATATGTTCAAAGACTTGTTGAGTTGCTGGTTTGGTGCAAGAAGTCAGCATATGAGTATTTCTGCATCTGAACTACCAAGTCCCCCTCCTCCCACCTGATTCAGATCATAGATCAGGGCTCAGAAGAGGGAACCAACTATTTAGAAGACATGTAGTTGTCTCTTCCAGTGACATCACATGCCTAATGGCTACCTGTTAAAGGAGCTATGTAGCCCAATCACTATATCTGTCCCTCTAAGCACATTTTAAGCCTGCATTTCTTATTCGCAAACATGTAAGAGGAAATACTTATACAATTGGCAAAAGTGGCACCCTGAAACCACAGCTAAATCCAAAAGATGGGGCGGGATTTCAAGATGTTGACTCTAACAGCCAAGCCTCTCAATCCTCCTTTATGATACACCCTCCTCATTCTAGCCCAAGCAAGCTTAAACAGGATCCTGAAAATAGCAAAAAGATAGACTACTTGATAAAAAAGTTCAAAGAATTCAGAGCAGAAATGAAATCAATCATGCAGACAGTCCACATGAAAGTTCAAGATATCACATACATACAAAACTTAATAGGCCCTGTGCAAACATGCTTCTTGAAAGGTAGATACTTGGCAGATAACATGAGGAATAATCTGCACTTAGTCAATTTAGCTAAACAATCAAAGATCCCAATGGGCTTATTAGCTATAGATACAGAAAAAGTGTTTGAGCATGTATCTTGGACACAAACCTTTAAAATTCTGGAAATATATGTTTTTCCAATCAGCTTTACTAGATGGATTCAGCCCCTTGACAAAAACCTGACTACCTCAATTTTAACATATGGAATTCTTTCTAAGAAAATTAAGTTACATACAGTGACAAAACAAAGCTGTCCATTGTCTCATTTATTATTCGTACTATCATTATACACTCTAGTACATAAACTAAATAATGATTGAGATCTAGAGGGGATTGAGATTAGTGGTACAAAATTCATCTGCTCACTCCATACAGATGAGTTATCATCAATTCAGAACCCCAACACAACTATTCTAGCAATATTCAATACAATAAATCAATTTGGGAAATTCTCTGGCTACTCAATAGTTAAAGAAAAAACTCAATTTTTATCCCTCAATGGTTTATGCTTAAAACAAGACACAAATTTAGGAGCTGAATGGGCAACTAAACATATAGATTATCTGGGGTAAAGATTTATAAGGACTATTATAAAACAGTTAACACTAATATCTGTGACTTAAAATCTATGACTGAGAAAACCTGACTACAGTAGCTGGAATAAACTGTTGTTTTGGTAATGCAGTCATATAGATATGTGTATAATTAATGTATTGCCTCATATTATTTATGTACTGAGTATGACCCCCAAAACAATTCAAAAAAATGGTTCTCACAAATGCATGTCTCTTTCAATATATTTATATGGGCAAAAAAGCACCTAGACAATAACACAAAAAAGTCACAAAACCAAAAAATATGAATGTCTACAAGCCCCATTCCTACAGTATATCTATATTCACTTGCTAACAGAATCTTCCAACTATCCAAATGGAATACAGATAAAAAAGAATCAGTATACACACCAAAATGGGTAACACTAGAAAGGGAGGAAGCTAAGAAAAAGGGCTTTGAATTGAATGCACTATTTTCTTTTGCGAAACCAGCCCAGAGAATTCAAAATATCATCCTTACTGATTCAATCAGACAGCTAAACCAGGTAGCAAAAATTCCAAAACTCAACTCATTAAATCTGTATTTCAACCACTATGGGGTAACCCAAACATAACAGAAAAGGAGAGGTGTTCAAAAATAATTAATGGTTGAAAAGGGGTATATTGCATATTAACAACCTAACAATTGCATTGCATGTGAAGAACTTTGTGAGAATCAAACAAGATTTTGAACCTTGAGCCAGATGAAAAGAACTACTACAGAAAAAATCAAGAGAGCATTTCAAAACTTTGTGTGTGCATACAAAACAAGAAAAAATGCACCAGGCTGGGGTGCTAAGGATAACAAGCAATATTAGTATAAAAAACAACCCAGCACTCACCACCAATAATAAAAAGACACTGCCATCCAGATATGTAAAATGCCCAAAGTTTATTGAGGTGCCAAATAACGTCTTGATGCATTTCACATATCAGATTCATTTTTCAAAAGGCATATAGAACACTGAATCAGTTGCCTTATATATACATGGTAAAGTGACATCATAAGGACACGTCAGCATAAATTATGTAAAAAAAATCAACCAAATTACAAAGTACAGAAGGTGCAAAACTTAATAAAGAAAAACATAAACTATAATATGACTGGATTAAAAAAAAAACATATTAAAAATATTCTTTTGACAGCAATTATATTTAGGGAATGATGAACGTTGCTGGTCAACTTCAGCTTTAGGTGAAATTCCCATATCAGTTAATTATGTGGAAGAGAGTTAAAAAAGCCACATGAGTACCAGTAGATAATCTCATATCATATCTTTTTATGTTTGCTTGCACGCATGTGCAAGAAACATAGTGCCATCATCTGAGTTTTTCAGAGGTGTGTCAGCATCTTTCAATTCAGTCAGTGTGTTTGCAGGTGTGGTCACAGTTCTCCAATCACTGCTGGAGCTGGAGCTGTGTATGACACAGCAGTTGAAAATGCAGTGGCATACAGTTGAAAGAGGGAGCTACGCTTCAGTGAGCAGCTCCCCCCCCACACACACACACAGATCAACTGTGTTGGTTACCTGATAGATTGCTGTAGTCTTGTCTAGCTTAGAGAGACAAGCCACACATCATTACTTTAATGAACTGTTCCCTGCCACAGCAGGACCACCAAAATGTGTGGGTGCCTAACAGTCCTTACACACGCCAGCTCTCCAAAGCACACCTTCATGGGCTCCAGGGGTTCTAATCGTCCAGAAAAAAAAATACCTCAGCATTTGATGTGAAAACTCAGACTTTGTTGTATGTATAATTCCAAGCGTTTTCTCTTACTAGACTCTGTCCCTGCTGCTAGAACCTATGCAAACGAACTTGAGTGTACTGTACTACCTGCAGCTGAAGCAAACAGCCAGAATACACAAAGGAGAACATACTGCTATGCATTTCAGCCGCAGCCAGTGGAGGAGGTTTTCATGACTGAAGCACTTTAATACACCTTTTAGTGCTGTCATATACACACCCCTGTGTGGCAATTCACTAAACTGCACACTTAGTCTGGTAATGCAGCTTCAAAATATTTTTTTTTTCTCTGAATTGCCATGAGCTGGCATTTTTATGTGACTGCAGAAACAAGATGCTGTATGTCAGCCATGTGTCTGCATTCCCACACTCATCCCCCTCACACCTCTCAAACAAAGACACTGGTGCTTATTGAATTGAGAAGATTTACATGGATTTCAGAAGTTGTGCCATATACACTACACATTGCCTCATCCACTCTCTTTGTTTCAACCCTCCACCCCCACTTCTCTTGGGCAAAGCATGAAGGCTAGTTCACACTAGCACATTCAGATACTTAATAATTCACACTTCCTTTCAAATCAAGGAAAGGCATGTTGTTGGTCTATTACACTATGAAAACAAGCATTTGTCAATGCCGAACCTTCGCTTGCAGGTATTTGCAGTGGTATTTGGCACTTGGACATGGCTTAAAAAAATCAGTGACAAAGAATTATGAGCATTTGTAAATGCAGAATGTTGCTTGCTTCTATGTGCGGTTTAGGTATTTGGAAGTCATTGTAGTGCAAATATTGAAAATTCGAGAACTTACGAGCGTGCGTAGGAACTGCGCAATGCACACTCGTAAAACAGTCATTTTTAGGAATTTTTTCTCAAATTTTCAACATAGCCATTTTAAGACCTCTGCTCATGAACAATGTCACTGTGATTTTCTTAATGTGTCCCATACATTGAGTTCGCACACTGACTGCACCATTGTGCACTACATGGGCGGAAACACACTTTGGGCAGGATGTGAAAAATAACAGCTGTACTGCTCATAAGGAGGTGTGGTAAAATGGCAATGTTGAAAATCTGGAGATGAAAATATTGAAAATTCGCAAACCTCTGACGATGCATAGGAACTGCATAGCCTTGCGCTAAGTAAAACAGTCATTTTAGGAATATTTTCACCAAATTTTCAACACAGCCATTTTAAGACCTCTGCTAATGAACAGTGTCACTGTGATATTCTTAATGTGTGCAATACATTGAGTTCACACACCGACTGCACCATTGTGTGCTACATGGGCAGAAACACATTTTGGGCAGGATGTGAAAAATGACAGCTGTACTGCTCATGAGGAGGTATGGTAAAATGGTAATGTTGAAAATCTGGAGTGAAAATATTGAAAATTCGTGAACTTATGAGCCTTCGTAGGAACTGCACAATGCACGCTCGTAAAACGGTCATTTTTAGGAATTTTTCCACCAAATTTTCAAAATAGGCTTTTTGAGAGCCCACCTTATGAATGCTGGCACTGTTGTTTTGTTAATCAGGCCCAAAAGGTGATTTCGCACAGTGACTGCAAAATCACCCTTCGGACCCGAATAACACCATGACAGTGACAGAATTCATGAGAAGGGGTCCCAAAAAAAAAGGTGTTGAAAATTTGGTGCAAAAATTCCAAAAAATGCCTAAGATATGCAGCAAAGTTGAAAAAACCCATCTAGCCCATTATACAGCTTACCGGCATTCCTCAGTTCATGATCGGCTTTGAGGGTGCAGACATGTTCCCGGTCAGCGCCAAGCTCTGGAGAGTAAGAAGTATGGGGTGAGGGGTGTGGAGAGGCAGGGTGCGCAGTGGGTGGGTGCGGGTTGTGGGAGGAGGGTGGGGAGACTGCGTGGGACCGTTTTTAATTTACAGGTTTTCTTTTTTCTATAATTGACGATGCGGGATGTTTGCCATGCTGGGGTGGGCTCCAAGCATGGAAGAAGGATGGCTGGGGGGGTCCACAGAGCCAATGGGGGATTGGGCACCCCTGTTGGCAGATGACACGAGACGTTTGCCACACTGGGGTGGGCTCCCAGTGTGGCAGCAGAGAAAGCTGTTTGGGGGGAGGTGGAGCTGATGGGGGATTGGGCACCCCCATCGGCAGATGATGCAGGATGTTTGCCACGCTGGGGTGGGATCCCAGCGTGGCAGCAAAGATCTGGGGGGGTGTGATGTGCTGCAAGCACACAGTGGTGGTTTTCTTTGAAGAGAAGACCACCGCTGTCATACACAGCACCGCAGCGATTGGTACAGGATCACCACACCTGCTCAACAGAGCAGGGATTGCACAGGCAGGCACGCTCCAAAGTGTCCCATTCTCCCAAGACGTTCCTTGCACATGCACGCAAGCTAACGTAAAAAAAAAACAAATGATGGACTTTAGAGGACACAGTAGCAGTGCTATCACATTGATTTTGCATTTTCCTGTAACTCTAGTGCAAATTTTCCTCCCCCCATACATTTCATTATTTCACATGAAGCAGAATTGCTCTGATGCCCCTGAAGCAAATGATTATTTACCTTTTAATGGACCAACATAGATGTAACAACAAGAACAAAGTGCTCTAGCTTTCAGACCAACCAGTCCTTCTTCAGAAGCTCATGGCAGTTGTTTAGAATATACAATACTTACAACAGCTAGATAATGCAAAGAAAAACAGAAAAAAATTTCTATTGGTTTAAAATACTCATTTAAAAAAAACAAAACAGAAGATGATGTCAGAGAAGTTTAACAGTACTATACTGCCTTCAGCCAGAAGCAACCTTGGGTTAAACGTGCTTGGTGGAACACACATACAAAGAATCCTACTGCATATAAATTTAATTGACATAAGATAACACTGCTGAAGCAGATAACTCCTAAATCAAGCTGTGAGTTCACAGTTAGTATAAGGATGTGATTACTGAAAGGCAACTCCCACCCAGATTAAAGACAAACTAAGATTGTTATAGGGCTCATAAAGTTTCAATGTCTGCATTATAGACAAGAATTTACCAGTAAAGTTGTCTTAAAGACATAGTGCACACTGTGTAATATGTAAACCTAGCTGGACCTGTCACCCAGCTGTACTCTCCAGCTAGATATAAGGCCCAAGAAATTTCAAAACCTCAGGACTATATAAATGATAATTTAAATATAAATTGATAATATTAGTGTCAAACAAAAACTCTAGTCGAGGAACCTCAAGGAATTAAGACCACATAGCCTGATATGTACTGATGTCAATATACACTGAGAATGTAACAACTTGATGTACCACAAAGGTCTAAGGAATCTGAAAAAGAGATAAAAATGTAATTTCTCTCCTCCTCTTCATACAAACAATACACCCTAACCCACCCCACATCACCATAATGTGGGTGGGGGAGATACATAGCTTTAAGGAGATGTTGTCTCTCTCTCACCCCCCCTTTTCCCCCTTCTCTTTCTCTCTCTCTCTCTCCCTCTCCTCCTCTCTCTCCCACAGACACACACACACACACTCACTTCCTAGTGAACCTATATTCACTTTAGTCACTGCAATTGTTCCCCAAAGGAATTCAACTTGTCATGAAATCCTGAGTAAAAGGGCTTATGTCTGATGCCCCTGTAATCAATGCAAGTCAATGGGAACAATTTCCCTGTAAATGACTCCCTATAGATCTGGGAGCCCTGCTGTATGTAGTCTGCCAGAGTCTTACAATATAATTCTTATTTAATGCAATGCATTCAAAAAAATTATACTGAAGCAAATGGTTTGTTGCCTTTTACTGAACCAACATACATGGATGTTACAAAAAGAACAAAGTGTCTAAGTGTTTGGCCCAACAAGGTCTTCTTCTGAAGCTTACATGAGTAAACTTACAAGGGATGTTCTAGCCTGTGTGACAATGGTTTCAACTATGCCAACGAACTTGAAAAAAACAGCAATTAAATAACTTAGGATAATGCAGGATATATAAATGAAATCAGCATGCACATGTGAAGGCATTGTTGTCATGTCAAAAGACAGCAACAGTACAGCAGCTACCTGAATTCACCTGCTTTTAATTGTTGTTTTAAAAGGGGAATTTTTTTTAAATATCCTGTAAATAGTTTCACAATAATTCCCTCATACCTTTTTACTAAGTATCTGCTCTACATAATTCAATGGTTGGCAGTTCCTCCACAGCACACAAATGAACAGAGACTATTTTAATTGTCATTTTTCATATCTTGCCCAAAATGTGTTTCCGCACATGTAGCGTACAATGGCACAGTTGGTGTGCGAAATCAATGTTTGGGACAGATTAAGAAAATTACAGTGACACTGTTCATGAGCAGAGGTCTTAAAATGGCTATGTTAAAAATTTGGTAACAAAAGTTCATAAAAAGACTGTATTACGAGCGAGCATTGCGCAGTTTCCACGCACCCTCATAAGTTCATGAATTTGTAATATTTTCAGTCCAGATTTCCACCACTGGCATTTTTCCACATTTCCTAATGAACAGTACAGCTGTCATTTTTCACATCATGGCCAAAATGTGTTTTTGCACTTACAGCGAAGAAATGCATGGTCACTGTGGGAAATCACTGTTTGGGACAGATTAAGAAAATCGCCATGACACTGTTCATGAGTGGAGGCCCAAAATGCCTGTGTTAACAATCTGCTGTAAAAAATCCCCAAACTAATTACATTATGGGTGTGCGTTGTGCAGTTTCTATGCTCACTCATGACTTCACCAGTTTTTCTGATATTTTCACTCCTGATTTTCAATATTGCCATTTTTTTACACCTCCCCATGAACAGTACAGCTGTCATTTTTCACATCCTGTTCGAAATGTGTTTTCACAACTGTGACGCCAAATGGCATAGTCACTGTGCAAAATCAGCTTTCAGCAAACAAACTGATATTGCCACTGTTCATAAGGTGGGGGTCACAAAAACAATGCTGAAAATTTGGAGCGAAAATACCAATGAACGTCTGTGGTGTTCCCTGTAGAGACTGACAGGCCTCAGGGGTGTGACTTGGGATTGTCGACTGTAATGCTCATACCATTCCACCCCCACCCACACCCTGCAGCCAGTGAGAGGCATCGAGTTGTGCCTTGGACTCTTTGGCCTCAAAGTTCACCCCATTCTCCTATACTGCACCCATCTCACCATATTTCCTAATAGAATGGGGTCAACATAAGGTCCAAAGACCCCAAGGCACACCATGACATTTGTTGGTGTCTGCAGGGTAGGGTGTGGTGAAATGCCATAGCCATTATGCCTGACGACCCAAAGGCACACCCCAATGCCTGTCAGTATCTGCAGAGCGGTGGTGGCATTAGCTTCAGTTCAATACTTCACTGCCATTCCTATTATGCAGCTCTGTAACTCCTACACTACCACTGCCAATGCCAGCAAGCAAACATTCGGCATTGACAAATGCTTGTTATTCTCAGTGGTGAGTGCTGGATTGTTTTTATGCTACTATCTCAAAACTTTACTTAGACAGTGAATCTTTACTAAAGTCTGATGAACTAACAGTGACTTTGAGTCCACATACAGACTGAAACATTCTAGGGCCCAATTCTCAAAGTCCATGCAAGCCCCAACAAAGGCAGCTTGTGTTGATTGCCAGTGCACCAGGGATCCTGTGCCCAATTCTCTATCGGGTAGGGTCCCAGTGGCAAAGTCCCAAGGCATGCTGCAAACATGGCCCTGTACCAAACAGTTGGTGCATTAGGAAGGTTTGCCACAAGCCATTGGTCAACCATGCAGCAATAGCACCATGGACAGGTGCCTGGTAGCTAGCCCCCCCCAGCCCTGATCCCCAATCATACAAAAATGGTAGTCTAGTGCCCCTCCAAAGCCCTTCTCACCCATTATTATGTTTAAAAAAATCCCTGGTAGTCTAGTGGCCCCCCAATCCCCACTCACATGTCATTTTGTTTACAAAATCCCTGGTAGTCTAGTGCCCCTAAACCCCGATCACCCATCATTATGTTTAAAAATCCCTGGCAGTCTAGTTGTACCCCAAGCCCCAATCTCCCATTATAACAATTAAAATATCCCTGGTTGTTTAGTGGACCACTCCAACCCTGATTCCCCATTAAATGACATTCCCCAATTCATGGTGGTCTAGTGGATCCCACACTCCACAGTACCCTACCACCCAGCTCCCCCATCCCCTAACCAAGCCAGTGACTGGCACAGCTCACCACTCACCACCACGGCCAGCTATTGGCTGAGCTCTGAATCAGTGCATACTGTATATAGTACATGCTCAGTGATTTACAGCTGCTCAGGGTGCAATATTTGATGCAAGGTATCATTTGAGTCATTTTGGTTTGACACAGGTAACTTGCATCAATCTAATGGCTTTGAGAAGTGGCTCCAGTATCCTCTCTTTACAATTTATTCATTGAAAGCAAATGGAGGGACAACAGAGATAACTTAGACAGATGGTCAAAGATCTTGAAAATATATACTTATATTGGAATTGGGAGGAAAGTTTGAAAAATAATTTTCAACCTTTTACTTCAATGAATCATAAAACTATCCAACGTAGAACACTCAGCAACTTCTATTTTACTCCAGTATGTCTACTTAAAATGGGGGAAAATAGAAAATGACAAGTGTGCCAAATGTGATGGACCTACATCAGACTTAATATACATGTTTTGGCACTGCAATAAAATTTGAAAACTGTGGCACAAAATATCAGAATTCCTGGGTAAAGAAACCAAAGTCTCTAAAAACTTGTCATTATAAAAAATTGGCATAATAGAATTTCTCAGATGAATTAAACATCAGAAAAGAGACAAAGACATTATCTCCATGATAGGAGTAGTAATGAAAACTATGATACTAAAATATTGAATTGAAAGTTCGGCTCTGCCATTTATTAACTGGAAAGATAGCTCATAGAAGCACTTAAACTAGAAAAATTAGCACATGGTCTCACTGGTAAAGTAAAACGTTCAGTAGTAAATGGGGATCTCTCTTTGAATCCATTGTTAGAACAAGAAGTCCAATCAGTGCATCAGATGACCTTTTCCAGAATACGGACCAAGAACAGTCAGCTTAGAAGAGAAGATGCAGGTGCCCCTCTTTTGTCTTGTTTCTTTCTCTTCTTCCTCTCAGAAATAAATAAATAAATTAATTCTCATATGACTCTCTCTCTCTCTCTCTCTCTCTTTTCTCTGTCCTTTAACTATAACACTTTAATATGTTTCTTTGCTTTTCATTTCATTATTCATATTTTCTTTTAATTCTTCTTCTTTATGGCCTTTAATAACATTCTGAAATTATTTGGGTGGGGATTAAGAATGTTTTACCTTAGCAAAGAGCATACTTTAATGGAATGGTATGTTTTATAATTTTTCATAAGATGGGCTATTTAGGGGCAACACTTTTGAAATCTAACTGAACAGAATGATTTTGAGTTTACTGTTTTCTTTTAATATATTAATATTCTTGTAAATTGTTAATAGGTGATAGTTATGAAGAAATGTTCTCTGCTGAATGTTTGACTAGCATTTTTCTTATTGAAAATATCAATAAAAATGTATTATCAAAAAAAAAGAACAGAACCAAGAAGATTGTAGTCATGTGAATAATCTTTCAGAAGAAAAGAAAAAGAGCTAAAGGAGCAGTTTTTAAGAAACAATAAGCTTTGAAAGAAGAAATTGTTCTGAATAAAAATGTGACCTGTATGCCAGAACAGGTCTCCTCATTCTGTATCCAGACCTTTGATGACCCTACCCTGCTGTCTTACAATATTACTGTGTCTTTTTCCAGCCATTCATATTTTATTGTATAGTATTGGATGGTAACATGCATTAATTAATTGATCATGTGATTAGCTGATTAATTAATTATTTGTAAATGTTGTTTTAATTTGGTTTATTTTTCTTTTTGTTTTTGAAGGCATTTTAACCACATAGCAATACAGGTCTACTAAATTATGTCTGATTTTTTTCAAGGTTTAGAACAATTTAGTTTGTTCTTGTTCCTTTACAAAAGTACTGTATACTGAAATCCTTTGCATTATCTAACTTTTCTTTTTGTTGCTTTGATACACTTGTTCTACCTCAACATATATGCACTGTTTATATGATCATCTAAAGCACAAGTATTTACGATATTTTTCACAGCTTTATCTTAAAATAAATATATATGTTTTGTCACTTATGGGATGCCACATGCAATGCTCATTTACAAAATGATTTGGACCTTTTTAAACAGAAGACTGTGAAAGAAAAACTTGAGTCATTTTTTCAAGGAAACTAAAAGTGTCTAATGTGGTTAAAAACTAAACTGTAAACTGTACCAGAACCAGTTATCTCATGCACTGGGTGCTCTTAGTGTGAGGTATTAAGTACACATTTTGAAATTATGATCTTTGGTTCTGACATTTTCAAAGAAAATACTTATCACACTGGTCACACCCTGTTATAAAACCTAGTAATCAGACTGCCCATGAATCTGGAGCAGCTGTACAACGTTAATTTTGATATTTTGTCTTCTCAGCTCTCTCCTGACTGTGACAGATGGTGCCATCTTCCACTGTCATTGAACTGGAGGTTTGACATTATATAAAAGGTTATACTTTCATGTTACTTGTTTGTGTTTCCCTGCCTTCCCATGTTCCTTCCTGAACTGGATTATGTAGAAATAATTTATTTCTCTGGCTTAGTAGAATGTGCATTAAATTCAGCACATCACAATCACTAAAAGCAAAAGGTGGGCTGGGTCTCCCTAACCTGGGAGTTTACAATACAGTGACTAGACCATCTTTTCTTTCACACTGGCTGGAAGACCCACAACATGAAATTTGGGTAAATATTTAATTGAATTATTTGTCTAACACACCAGTAGAAAACTTTGGCAAGTGAGTCAGGTTATGCCCACATCCCAATCCTCTATAGCAGTTACCATTGAAGCCTGATGGACTGTCATCAACCACTATAAATTAGTAAATTCTTTATTACTCCTAGTCTCAACAGCCTTATATGTCCAGTTCCATCTGGCTAGGATAGATATTGGCCTTCACATGTGGTGCAGGCTGAGACTGATTTTCACAAATCAATGTTTCTTTTCTTTAGAAACATAGAAACATAGAAGTTGATGGCAGATAAGGACTGCAAGGCCCATCCAGTCTGTCCATTTCTTTTTCTACCTTATGAATGTGCCATAGGCCTTTGCTCTGTCAATGGCCTATCTATTCATACTCATCTGTATTGCTCCCTTATGCCTATCCCATGCCTGTTTGAAGCCCTGCACTGTATTCATATCCACCACTTCCTGAGGCAGGCCACTCCATGCATCCACCGCCCTTTCTTTAAAAAAGAACTTCCTCACATTACCCCTTAATCAGCCTCCCTCTAATCTCATGCTGTGTCCTCTTGTCCTGCTATTTTTCTTATATTGAAACATGTTAGACTCTTTCACCTTGTTAATGCCCTTAAGGTGTTTGAATGTTTCAATCATATCACCTCTCTCCCTCCTTTGCTCTAGGGTATACATATTGAGTTCAGTTAATCTTTTCTCATATGTTTCTGATGCAGTCCCTGCACCATTTTGGTTGCCCTTCTCTGGACTGCCTCAATTTGGTTAATGTCCTTGTGAAGGTGTGGCCTCCAGTACTGCACACAGTACTCCAGATGGGGCCTAACCAGTGTCTTGTAAAGAGGGATTATTACCTCCCTCTTCCAACTTGTGATACCCCTACTAATACACCCCAACATCCCTCTAGCCTTACCTACTGCTTTAGAGGTCTGCTTGGATGATTTCAGGTCATCAGTAATGATGACGCCCAAGTGTCTTTCTTCCCTTGTGACTGCCAGCAACTCCCCTCCCAGCATATAGGTGGCTTCAGGGTTTCTCTTCCCTATGTACATGATCTTGCACTTCTTTGTGTTAAACCCCAGTTGCCACTCTTCCGACCATTTTGCTAGTTTATCCAGATCTCCCTCTAGCCTTACCTACTGCTTTAGAGGTCTGCTTAGATGATTTCAGGTCATCAGTAATGATGACGCCCAAGTGTCTTTCTTCCCTTGTGACTGCCAGCAACTCCCCTCCCAGCATATAGGTGGCTTCAGGGTTTCTCTTCCCTATGTGCATGATCTTGCACTTCTTTGTGTTAAACCCCAGTTGCCACTCTTCTGACCATTTTGCTAGTTTATCCAGATCTCTTCTCATTCTGCCCAACCCTCTGGATGATCTACTCTGTTGCAGATCTTGGCATCATCTGCAAACAGACAAACCTTACCCTCCAATCCATCTGCAATGTCACTGATGAAGATATTGAAGAGAACTGTCCCCAGGACTGATCCCTGAGGTACCCCACTTGAGACTTGCATCTCTTCTGACTGTATACCATTTACCACCACGCTCTGTTTTCTGCCCATCAACCAGTTTGCTACCCAGCTGACCAACCTCTGACCCACCCCAAGCCTACCCAGCTTATTAATCAATCTTCTTTGTGGAACAGTATCGAAAGATTTGCTGAAGTCAAGGTAGGCAACATCAACTGCTCCTCCCTTGGTCCACCACTCTGGTTACTCAGTCAAAGAAATCCATGAGATTAGTTTGACAGGACCTTCCTTTTGTAAACCCATGCTGTCTTGGATCCTGTGCTCCTATGGATTCCAGGTGTTGCACAATCCTTTCCTTAAGGAGTGTCTCCATAATCTTGCCACTACTGAGGTAAGACTAACTGGTATGTAGTTCCCTGCCTCCTCTCTGCTATCACTCTTGTGGAGTAGGATCACATGAGCCCTTCTCCAGTCTTCTGGGACCTCTCCTGTGCTCAGAGACTCACTAAACAGTTCTGATAATGGCTCTGCTAGTTCCACCCTTAGCTCCTTTAGTACCCTGGGATGTATGCCATCAGGTCCCATTGCCTTGTCCACCCTAAGCTTATCGAGCTCTTGTAGGACCCTTTCTTTTGTGAAGGACTAGTGCACACCTCCTCCCCTCATTTAGTAACAACTCCCTCAGTGAGGGAGCTGGGAGTGAGTTGCTGGCAGTCACAAGGGAAGAAAGAGACGGGTGTCATTATCATCACTGATGACCTGAAATCATCCAAACAGACCTCTAAAGTAGTAGGTAAGGCTAGAGGGATGTTGGAGTGGATTAGTAGTTTCAGAACATTAGCTCAGTACTCTGGGCATCTCTCTCTGCTGGGAGGGGATGCTTGGGGTGTGGTCATACAGAGGGATCCCTGAGAAGAAACAACATTACTATGGTGAGTAATATTTTCTTCAAGTTCCTGAAGGAGTGAATCAGGTAAACTGTAAGGAACTATTTAGCATAAGTAGTGGATTGAGAACATATGGGCATGAGTGGAAACTGACAGGGGAGTTCAAGAGGTAAGTGAGAAAGTTTTGTGTTATAAAAAGGATGGTGGAGCTGCAGAACAATCTGCCAACTGAAGTGTTTGGTGCCAAAACTGCCAACGGTTTCTAAACATGGCTGGGATAGAGTGAAGGGCTTAGTGGTTGTTCAGGGTCATAGCAGTAGGTGAAGAGCATGGGGTGGATAGTGTGGTTAGAACCTTGTATGGACAATAGGTCCCAGGTTTGTTAGGGTTTGTGGGCAGACTGGATGGACCAATGGTCTTTTTCTGCCATTGCTGTCTATGTTCCTATACTTTTTCACATAGGATCTCCAGGCAGTACAAACATTTACAACTGGCTAAGCCAGAGGTGAAGTTGGGAGTTGTTACTAAATGAGAGCAAGAGCTTACTTTCCCATTTACACCTGAGTTGTGATCCATGATTTGTATTTCAACTCACTGGGTCACTTCTCCACTAAGGGGCAGGAGTATGCCTGGAGGTACTTTATTTTTATTTTTTTTCCTCTCTTGATGCTTCATAGAGGCTTAGCTTCCATGGCATCCTGTTGAAGGCAATGTGAGGAGACATGGGAATCCATTCCCATATTTTGCAGGAATATCCACTCATAAGCATTTCTTGCAAGACCTAAAGATCAACTTTTCGCCTCACAGTTTACAATCAATGCAGTTCTCTTCCTTTGCATCACCCCCACAGCTGCAAGACAAAACTGTATAGTATCTTCCAGGAGTAGTTACTGTCTCAGCCAAAAGTGTATAACACAGTGCTCATGTCTCCATACTGGACATGAGACAACAAGTGTATTTCATCCTCAAAATGGAGATCTATTTCACATAGAGAAACCAAAATTAAGGATAGGTGGAATAGATTCATTCTATATATTATACAGCACAATCCCTCCATTTTGCCTTTGGGCCAGAAATACAGAAACTACTGTACCTTGATTACTCCACCCTCCTTTTTCCGGACAAGTTCTCTCCTGGTAATTTAGGTACTGATCCTATAAGATACAGACTGTGTTTACACTGTTGTGTTGCATAGCTGCTCATGTAATTTTTCCTGTGTGTTTATACGTAGTTTGATTTGGGACATTCTTATATCAAACTAAAGGCATATCTGTACATTGGTGGGAAGTGTAGAGTTGTTCTTTTTGTCTGGGACAACCACACTGGTACAAAGAGGGCCTCCTCTTGACAGAATATTGCTTTGCATTTACAAGATAAGATAACTTTTGTTATTGTACATCTCTAAGTGTATATTTTGTACCAAGTTGCATTTGTACCTGAACTATACAATAATCTTTAAAAGTAAAACAAAAATAGAAACATAGATTTTGTCAACAGAAAAGAATCACAAGACCCATTCAGTCTGCCATTTCCCTACCTACCTTATGTAGTGTCAAGGACCCTATGTGACCCCCAGTTTTCCTACTCTCTGTGAGTGATTCTTCCTTTTAATGATACCCATATATCTGTCCAATTTATGCTTGAATCTCATCAGTCTCTCTGCCCCACCACCTTCCTAGGCAACCTGTTGCATCTGTCCACCACCTTTTCTACAAAGAAATGCCTCCTCACCTCTATCTTGAATTTTCTCCTCCCTAACTTCATTGTGTTTCTCTTGTAACCATGTTTGTGCTCAACCTTAAAAGTTCCCCACATGCCACCCTGTTTATCCCTGTGAGGCATTTAAAGGCCTCAATCATGCCCTCCCCCCATTCTGTAAAAAAGTACATGAGGTATTTCAGCCTTTTCTCATAGGGATTCATCTGATGCCCCTGTAGTGCCTTAGTTGCTCTCTTCTGCACAGCCTCCACCTTGTCAATGCACTATCTAAGGTGATTGCTTTAGAACTGCACACAGCACTCAGTGTGGATATGACCCAATGACTTGTACAGTGGGAGTATAACCTCCCTCCTTCTGCTTGCTATCCCCCTCCCTATGCAGGCCATCATTATATTTGCTCTCCTCACTGCACTTGAACACTTTGTCACAAATTTCAATTTATCTATAATGATAACCCTAGGCCCCTTCCCTCCAAGGTACATTCCATGACCTCCTCACCCATACTGCACCTCGCACTGGGGTTTTGTGACCAATGTGCATGATTTTGCACTTTTTGGCATTGAATCCCAGCTGCTACATTCTGGACCACCATTGTAGCCATTCCAGGTCCCTACTCATGGATTCCACTCTCTCCATTATGTGCAGTCTATTACAGATCTTGGTATCATCTGCAAATAGACACAGTTATCCTTCTAGCCCTACCCCCATGTCCCCTATGAATACTGTATATGGAAGTGTACAGGCCCAGTAGCAGCTTCTGGGGTACTCTGCTCATGACCCTCCCTCATCTACCTTGAGAACTCCCCATTTAGTATCACTGTATGAGTTCTGTTTCTTTTCTAATTTCTGTTTCTTAAACTGCTTATTAAGGTTTTGATAATTATATTTACATGTACATGAAAATAAAGGTTTTTCAGGAATTGCTAACTCATTCCATAATTTATTCAGATGGGATGGATACAGTAAGAATATCAATATGCCCAGGGTTGAGTAGTACTAACATTATATACAACTAAACCAATTAATTTGGAGGAATATTTTGGACAAGAACTAAACATTTAACAACCAATGGATCAGAAGCTGCAATGTCAATATTGCACTCCATAACTATTTGGTTATCCCCTCAGCAATATCATATCTAATGATCCAATCATATTAAAATGAACAAAACAAAAATAATAACGAAGCAAAAGAATACTCATCTGCAGAAAATCAAATGATTTATTAAGTCCAATGATCCAAGGTCCATTTTATCCATAGAGGTTGGAGAACTAGAAGCCTCAGGATCTGAGGCAGCTGAATATTGTGCCCAAATAAAAGCAATAAGCTGGTAGATCTTAAAGAGTATGTATGTTTTGCCATCTTTAATAACTTCAACTTTCACCGGAGGTAATGGTAAGAGGTGGGCTCTGAGCTCTAAACCATCCTGCCTGAATGTGAGAAACTTGCATCTGCATTGCTGAGTGTGATGGAGGACATCAGAAAAAAAAATAATACTGTATCTTGTGTTTCTATATTCCATTATGCCCTTGAGTTTAGCCAGCTTGAAAATGAAATTGCAGTCCCAGTCAAATGTAAGGGTCACAAGTATCGTTTACTTTGTAGACATGCCAGGAACAGTGTTCTTTTTTGGTACTCTGAATGTGTGAGCCAAGAGAGGTGGATTATCTGGTGGTAGCTCAAAAGTAGTGATCAAACTAGCCTTCACCAAGTTGCAAACTGCTGCATACTCTGCAACGAAGGAATCCAATATCACATTCAAACATAATTCTCTGAAGCATAATATGTTTTCAATTTTTTTCTAGTTTGTGGCATATATTAAAGTTTACTTTAATTAACCCCATAGCATGGCATTTGTGGCTTACAAATTTGTATCATATGCATCCAGTTTAATAGTGTGGACAAAAACAGTTTTCTTGACCTTAGGAAGGTTTTAGTGACTTTAAGCCTCACCTGAAGTAAGTCAGTTTTTTTTATTCAGAGCCTCAAATCTTCTATCATATTTGTTCATCCATTCAACTAGTCTGTCAATGGACCAACTCAAAGTTTCAAATGATACGATAGATTTTCAACAAAATGTACTAAAATCATTTCACAATTAAAAGATGAGTTTGCCTTATGAACAGTGAGCATTGGTGCTACCTACAAATTAGGAACACAATAATAGTATATGTGTATACTAACTGTCAAAATTTGATTGAAGGCCAGAAATGACATAATGTCCCACCCTTCTGCATGTTTTCTGGAAATGACACAATGTCCTGCCTTCCACTTCTTGTGTGCACCAGAAATTATGCAATCTCACCCTCCTGTGTGCACCAGAAATGACGCAGCATCCCCACCGCAATATACCACCCCCTCCTGTGTGTGCTGAATATGATGCAGCATCCACACCCCCACCCCATCCACTCCTATGTGCACCAAATATGATACAGCCCCCCCTTCCATATTGTGATGCTGCTATGGGTGGAGTGAAGGTTGACTTGTTTGGGCTTGCCCAGGACATGTCAGAGGGGCAAAAAGTAGACAGCATGGAAACGGTGGTGCACAGCATCCTATTTTGATACAATATAAGCAATAAATGATACTTTGTCAGAATTTAAAGAGATGCCATGTATTTCCAAGGGACTCGACACACTGTATGAACAATTGAGTATAACACTACAGTGTGCTGTTGAAAGAAACAAATACAGCCCTACACTTAAACAAAAGTGGTAAATTGATTTTACCAAAAGACATAGTATTTACAAGAATAGCATATTTATAAAGACAGTCTAAGTTGGTTTTAGCAGAAGATCCCTGAGTAACCTCTACATGACTTGGGTGCACAGTATCCTATTTTGGTACAATGCAAGCAATAAATGACACTTTGTCAGAATTTAAAGAGATGCCATGTATTGCTAAGGACTTGACACTGTATGAACAATTGAGTGTGACACTACTGAGTGCTGTTGAAAGAAATTGATATAGCCCTACACTCATACAAAAGGGGTAAATTCATTCTACCAAAAGGACATTGCATTTACAAGAACAGTATATTTTTACAGTCTTAATTGATTTTAGCAGAAGATCCCCCCCCCAAGTAACCTTTACATGACTTTATCATGCTGATTCAGCAAAAGGTGCAGATCTGTTTAGCCTTAGGGTTGATGGATCATAAAATGTAGTTTCAGTTAAATATATCTTAAGCCAATCTCAACTGAACAAAAGGGGACAGATCGTCTAAGATTACTTCCGAGATATTGAGCAAAATTAACAGCCTTTAATTATACAGGTCATCCAAAAGTAGCTTTTTACAGAGTTTTATTAGCTGGGGGAAACATGCAGTTTATGGTAAAATGGTTTAATGGATGGGCTAGGTGCATTCCAAATATGTCAAACTTGCTTTTTTGAGTCCAGTTGTTTTTTCCACAGTAAGAGAGCTTTAAAGGCCATATCCAGTTCATTTAACCTGGGCACTCATAGTATAAATCATGCTATTCTTTTACTAAAATAAAATAAAAACATTTCAGCAAACCCCTTTATTGGCTTAAAGTATAACATTATTTTGTAGTTTTATTGAAAGTCTGATATTATGCATATTCAAGCCTATTCTGTATCTTAAATAAATAAGTTTCAGAACAAAACCTCCTTATGTTTTTACCCATTTAAAACAAAGGTCCCATTCATTTCAATGGAAAGATGTTTGAATTATTTTATCTGTTTCTGTTTCACATAGTCTCTGCTTTAACATGTACGTATATCTGTTAGAAGTTTTGTATCATATCATAATTTTATTTCAGGTTCTGTTTTATTGCATTTCCATCTAAAATATATTTCTTCTTCTTCTGGCCAAGACACTCCCCCCAAAAGTATTTAAATGTAATGATTACTAACCAGTGAGTCTTCTAAGCCATCATTGGTCTATGTTACACGGGTTCTTGGTTTCTGCCTTGCTTTAATCATGTTCAGACCACCCTTTGTACATCATAAAAGTTGACGCATTAGTTCACAACTTCCTGTTTACAGCCAGCAAATCAGCGTCGGCAAGACTTTTGAATAGTTTCAACTTCTTAAAAAGTGCTGTGGTCTAGACTTTAAAATTGCTACTTTGTTTGCAAAACAGTTTTCTCAGATTAGCTTTCATGATCTTGTTTTAGAATCAAAAGGATCACAAGGAGATGGTGCTGAGTGCAGTTTATTCTATTGTTTTAATATATTAAGTGGATAAAATGAAGCGTATTAAACTATAACCTAACTTTTTATAATGTAGGTTTGATAGCCTTGTCTATAGCAAGCAATCATCCAGCATTGTCTCATACAGCTTTACATGGTATGCCAAATTTATTTTATCAAAAATGTTATTAGCATTTAAATGTTATAATTGTGTGTATATGGGGGGGGGCAATTTCACAGTCATGTTTGTTGCCTGTGCTGCATACACTTGGGGGTGATGTATAGTAATTTATTTAGTTTAAAATGTTTTGCTGATATTGTACAGAGAACCATAGTCTAATATACAGATGTGAACAGGACTAGCAATAAGATAAAGATGTTATGCTTTACCTTTTGTGCATATAAGACTATCAATGTATACTGTAAGCCAGGATTTTAAACCTTTAGCAAACTGGTTTATTAAAGGCCTGTACGTTGTAGAAAGATGTTTTAAATTTGGCAGCTAAAACATAAAAACTGCTAAAATCAGCTATTTAACACTTAACACTGTAAAAAACAAATTGATTAACAGCAGTATATAATTAGTGGTGACTTATAAACTGTTTTATTTGTTGTAATGGAAATGGAGCAACCAGGACCTTCATGCAAAACTATACTACTAATGAATGAGGACAAAAAAAAGGTATGCTGCAGTTTAAATTAACCAAATGTTTAATTATTGAATTATTAGCCTTTGATGACCAGGTAAGTGTGCTAGGCAATGAAACCTGCCTACTTTCAGGCATGACCTGGGAGAGTACAGCTACAGTAATGCAGCAAGGACAACAATGACTACAATGAGGTTGTACTTCATTAACAGAATTGTTTGCAGTTTTTTATAATGCAGGTTAATAATGGGCAAATGTGTTGAAGATTGTAAATTAGCTACTGTGTTGTTCTTGTTTTTGAATTTAGTATGCTTCGTTTAAGAAAATTATACTACATAGCCATATGTTTCTACAATATACATTAAAGTTCTGTGTGGCAATGTTTCTCTCTCCGAGTCCCCCTTCCTGTTTTTATAGTTTTAAATTCAGGGTGGTTTAATGCAGAAAATTATTTAATATGCTGACATTTTGCATGTTTTTATTGAGAGTGCCAATCAACTAAAGCAGATCAAAATACAATGAAGGAATGTACATCTGACATGAAATGTACCTAATATCTAATCAGCCTGCAAAAAGACAGCACTATTATAAAGCAATATGTATTTCAGGGGATATTCATTTATGTTTTATATTTAATATTTGCTAGATGATGTCAATTTTAAGCCTCTAAAAGCAGTATTTCCAAAGCATGCAAGAGGCCACAACACACATTCAAGGTTATCCAGACAGAAAAGGAGACTTCCTAACAAGACAAGACCACCGCTACCTTCAGTGCCTGCACCCACAACAGCAAACAAAAGGGGTGAGGGCTGTGTGAAAATTTCTTCAGCCCTACCCAGTGAATCTTTATGGACAGACAAATCACCCCTCACAAACAGAAGTGAAAAACGTGAACACTGTTGCTATATGGTGTTAAGGATAAGCGTTGTTGCAAACATAACACTAAGCAAACACAAACATCTGTAGCATTATCCAGTGCCAGAGCAAATAATGGTAGATTTGAGCCCTATACATCTAGTTGAGGCAGAGCTACATGTGACCATGTTTGTTATTTTTTTTATGAACAAAGCTGGTGCATGGCACTGGCATGTTGCATTTCCTAATATACGGGCAAAATCCCTATTCATCCTGTTACATGAAAAACATTATTATGGTATTAAAAATCTCAAAGGGTTTTTAGGGCCAGAAATGTACGTGAGCATTGTAACACCCTTTTTGCACACAAAGGTTCACACACATACTCTAACATGTGCTATGCGTGCAGATCATTTGGCTGTAGTAAAGTACAAAGTGAGGAGGTACAGTGCCCTGATTGTTATAAATACTGTAGCTCTGCAGCCTGCAATGGACAGCATTAACTAGCTTACCCAAATTGATCCCTTTCAGTACATCACTACAGCATCCATTTGCATTGCCATGTTTCAGTTTAAATTTTTAGAGTCAGACACCATAGGGATTATACTTGCTGACAACTATCGCCACCAGTGCAAGCATTACTCCACACCAACCATTCAATGGTTAATGTACATCAGTAAACAAGGAAACATTTCCATACAACATGCAATGAATGGTGGGGAAGTACAGATAGGTCCTTATTTTCTTGATGGTTATTCTGTAATAGACGGTGTCCCCACAGCCTTGGAGTTTTTAGGCTGCTTTTTTCATGGCTGCCAGGTTTGTTACTTTGAAGACCTGTTGAATCTGGTGCTTAACACAACTTACAGACATATATATCACCTAACCATCAAGAAATTAAACTATTTCAGACATGAAAAAAGTATGAATGTTAGGGTTATGTGGGAGCATGTGGCAATCCACAGGTGCATGCTTTTTTGAAAGCAACCCACTTTCCAGAGCCAATGGACCACCATGAATCACTCTATGGTGGGGGTACACAAATGCTCGGTGTTCATATTACTATGCGCAGCCTAATGAGAAAATCCATTATTATGATTTTACCAGTTTGTATTCTTATGTGAACAACACCAATACATACCCCATAGGGCACCTAGTGGTCATATATGAGAATTTTAGGGATATCAGACATTACTTTGGACTTATTAAAGCTAAAGTGTATCCACCCCATGGCCTCTTTTGCCCATACTGCCCAGCAGGATAGGTAGAAAGCTGATGTTTACACTGTGTCACACATGGGCTGAGACAGCACAACAGTCACAACATTGTACCCATTTAGATGATCAGCAATCTCTGGAGGGTACATGGTGCTCTGAGGAATTAAATATGGCTTTAGAGAGGGGGGGTACAACATGGCAGAAGTGTATGAAGTATGGCACTACCCAGACAAATCGGACAGTCATTTCACAGATTATATTAAATTACACCTAAAGGGGAAACAGGAAACTTCAGGGTATCTGTGATGGGTAGTAATGATCAGGCAAGACACAGACAATTCAGGTACACCGTACCTAAATAGGTGTGATTAGATCTACGAAAGAAAGAAAGAAAGAAAGAAAGAAAGAAAGAAAGAAAGAAAGAAAGAAAGAAAGAAAGAAAGAAAGAAGTGATAAGATACAAATGAACAACTGGTTAAACAACAAAGAAAATAAAGAAACAAAAAGGCACAGCTCAGGGTCTACAAGACTCTAGAACTCTAATCAAAGTCTGTGCTGGGTTTTCCTTTGGAGAACCCAATCTGGAGATGTATACAGTTTCCACTCCAAACTACATCTGACCTCAAGGTGCTGAAGCCTGAATTTAATAGCACCCAAACCCCTTCCCTAAAGAACAGAACCCACCCCTAATAATCTTTATTACAGTAATTTTCTTTGAAATATCTAGCTAGACATAAGATACCTGGTCCTACATCTTACAATATTACAATAATCAGTAATGACCAAATGCTACTATTCTTTATTACCCTTTAAAGTACCAAAACCTTTTTTTAAACAAAAAGGGTCTCTAATGAACCTTGGCTCCACCCCTTTTTGGGATTGACACTTCAGGTTCCATAAATATATCAGAAAGGGTGCTAACCTCCCTATAGGAGACTGCACCACCACCCTGCTAGAAGGTCCCTTCTGATTGGGACACATATGCCTCTAGCAACCACCTTGCACAGCAACACACAGGTAAAGACTCCCTTTATGTGTTTCAATTCTGCTGTTTAAACCTTTTGTTTCTTTCAGGAATTCAATAGTTTAGGCACGTTTATTATGTTTTTCTTTCTGCTGCATTTATTCACTAAATATCTTTTATCATTGATTCACAAAGAAAAGAAAAAATATGCATTTATGTGCAGTTAAATAATTTTGTCCATTAAGCAGCTTTTTCAAAGAAAAATGCTCGAGCTTGTTTTTTTTGCTCAAACCAAGTGTGCATGATTATTAAGGGAGCGGAAAGCAAATGGCTTTCCTCCCTCGGGAACCTGTGTGCATATGGACCAAATCTGCAGGTATTCAAGCCCTGCATTCTCACTCATAGAAAATGTACAGTACCTGAATTCAGATAACTACTACACAGGGGTCACAAAAGCAAATGTTTTATTCCTATAACAGCCCTGTTAGATATGTACAGATATAGAAAGGGCAAGCAAACGGCTTCCATTTCCATTCCATAAATAATTTTATTTGGACATTAATGGCACACAATATACAAGGCCAAATGGAGTTTGTCATAACACACACTGGAATTACTACTCCTTTTAGACACATTTAGGAAGGAAAATAAGAAGAATATAGGGATAGCAGGGTGGCCAACCTACTGTTATCATATTTAAAACCAAACAGATAGTAAAGAGATGCTGTTGTGCAACAGACTGTAGGGAAAAAAGTAGGAAAGAAAAAGAAAGATAGGTCGGAGTTCTTTCCAGTAGTGAGATATGGGGGGGGGGGGTTACTTCAGACTATCACAGTGTCCAATTTGGGGTACTACTAATGTAGAACATAAAGCATATATCAATCAGTATTATGCTAAGGAGGGTGTTGTTTTACAGTCACAAAATATAGCATACAACCCTGCTCAAAGACAGATTTTGAAGCTATTTTTGAATTCATTGTGGGGAAAATTTGGTCAGCGCCCCAATTTGATGAACACTGCCATTGTCAAGGATGCTGAAGAACTATTTCAGTATCTTTTCACAGATCAATACCACTTATCTGGTCTGTATTTTATCAATGATGATACAGCATCAGTACACTGGAAATATGCTGAAAAACACTATGCTAATGCTACCAACATTAATGTTGTTAAAGCAACCTTCACCACAGCCTATGCCAGACTTAAACTGTACAGTTTACTTGAAAGCCTACAGGACTAATGTCAGTACCATGACACAAGACTCTGTCATGTTTGTTAGCAGCCCAGGTGATTGGGATCCAGCACTGGGTGACTATTTGGGTGATCTGACCAGTGTACTACTGCCTGATGAACACATTGTGGAGTTTGTTTCAGGTGGTCCTAAAACCTACGGTTACAAACTGACTGGCAAAATATGTATGAAGTGTAAAGGAAGTATGCTTCATGTGACAAATAATGAAAAGGTTAATTACAGCAGCCTCAAATAACTAGTTGACCATTTTGTCTTGGACGGAGGTGTGAATGAAGGTGTTGGGGTACCGTGGGTCAGCATAGGGCTGAAAAAAATTGTGCAGAACAAAAAAAAGCATCACTATCAGAAACAAGCCAGAAAAAATCTTTCAGGGTTGTATACAACAAAAAGGTTTTAACTGAGGATTTTAAAACACTACCTTATGGCTTCTGACCATGGTATGGATATACGCTTGAAGCATCATTTTCCTGTATTTTGGTGGGCTATCAATCTCTGGAAAAAGTTACTTTATTAAAAGCATGCTGGATGCAGGTCTCAATGCTCCAATCAAATTACCAGAAAACATTATCTGGTGTTATAATTGCTGGCAACCTTTGTATACAGACTTATGTAGCAAATTTCCTCAGTTGAAATTTATAGAGGGTATTCCTAGCACTCTGCAAGATGATGAACTATTACTTCCAAAAAGTAAAGCTTTTAATTATAGATGACTTAATAGAAATAGCATCTGAAAATTGTGAAATTCAAAGATGTTTCAATCAGTACTGCCATCACAGAAATGTTAGTATCATGTATGTCACACAAAATTTGCTTGTCCTGGGTTAAAAAGCCAGACCATAAATTTAACGCAAAATGATGTAGTATTATTTAAAATCCCAGAGATAAACTACAGGTTAGTATACTGGCTCACCAGATGTATTCTGGAAAGATTACATTTTTGAAGAGGCCTTTGAGGATGCAACTCACAAGGCCTGTGGTTATCTTTGGTCAACTTAAAGCTTCAACACCTGAATCTTACCGCTTAAGATCAGGTTCATTTCCCTGATTTACCTGTTGCATACACCTAAAAAAAAAAAAGCAGCATAAAATAAGAGATGTTCCAATTGTTCATTGTAGCCAGATGCTTATAGTACTGAGACATGTCAACACGTTTGAAAAGAAACCTTGCATTGCTTAAGCTGGCCACCACAGCAAAGAAAATCTATCCTTTGTTCAGCCTCTGATAATTTAATAGTGGCAATTGCTGAGGTGGCACTCCATGCTGTTAAAGGGACTATACCTCTCACAGTTTACCAGATTTAGATGTTGAAGGGGAGATGCAACATTATCAAAAAATTAAGTAATAGAAAGCTTTCTGTTAAACATAAAAACAAAACTAGTGACACAGTCAAGTGGATTTATAGGCACCTTACTTAGCGTTGCTATACCCTTTTTAACCAGTCTTCTAACAAGCAGGTGAATAGACATGAATTATGCACAAAATATGTATTTAGTACCACAACAACAGCTGGACCTGCTAAGAGGTCATCTGCCCCCTGAAGAGCCACCAAGAAAGGTTGTGGAATGATAGCTGGATGCTGAATTGAGGGATGTTCTTCAAAGGACTGACCTCTCTGAATACGAAAAGGCTAAAGTATATGGATGAGTGTGTTGCAATGCCACCTCACAGTTATATGCCAAGGTGAAAAAGATGTAGCAGACTTGTCATTATCTTGGACACCACATGAGCTAATGCAACCACAAGATAGCACACCACAGCCACATTGCACCAGCGTTATTTACAATGACATATTACAAGGTATTTCTGTGCATGCCAGAGAACACACTGAAATATTATTAATTATACAATGGTGTGTGAAAATCCTGTAGCCTCATTGGTCAAAACATGTCACATGACTGTGGGTAAATCCTGCATTACCCACAGCTGAGGAATGGCATTTATAAAAAACAAAATTAAACACATTATAATTTTTTTTTACACATGAGTCCATTGTATAATTGCAATAAGGCACTCCAGGGCGTGAGTTATTGGGTGATTTACCCACTTCTTGTGTGGTTAAGTCACTCAGCTGTGCCTTGTGACACACCACACAAGGCATAGGAAAATCCCAAATAACCCACACCCTGTTGTGCCTACTTGCTTAAACAAACTGAAATGGTCTGCTGGTATTACAGACTGGAATGATCATGTAGCACACTCGCCTCTGAGGCCGGGAGATCAGAGGGCTGTGGGTTCAGTTCCCACATCTGGCACTTGGGTTAATATCCCAGTACTGACACTGTAGTGCAGCATGAGAGGGGTGCTGCACTTCTGAGGTGCCGTCTTTCGGATGAGACGTTAAACCGAGGTCCCATCTGCCTGCATTGGTGGTAGTTCAGGTGGATGTTAAAGATCCCATGGCACTTATCGAAAAGAGTAGGGGAATTTCCCCGGTGTCCTGGCCAAATTTCCCTCATTCACTAAAAATACCACCAACAGCTTAATCTGGTTCAAGGTCAGTTGGCATTCATCTGTATCCCCCTCCCCCGGGTCGTGCCTGAAAATAGGCAGGATTTGTCTAGTGCACTTACCCGGTCAACAAAAGCTAAATAATAAATAAATAAATATATCATGGTGTGCCTGTTGAAGGATCTCATATATATGACTTATTCAAGGCTGTTACTTCACAAAGACACACATCTGATGCTAAAAAACCTAGGGGGTAGGAACATTTTTCAGAGCTTTAGCAGAAATTAACACTCCTGAATCAGTGGTACCTAACATCCAAAATGGGTCTTTGAATCAGAGTGCTAAGAACAACCTCTCAAAGGCTCTGACAGGTGTTTCTATAGCACCAATACCTGAAACCCACACACCATCACCTTTGATCAAAATAAGAAAAACCCTTTTTAAAAAACTGCCATGGCTGATGGCATAACATCTTGGATAGGGCACCACACATTTCTGGTAATATTGTGTTTTTGTACATTTTTTTAATAAATTATGTGGATGTTGGCTTTGATTTTGCTGTCGCAATGAAAAAATAAACAGACAGTCTGATGCAATGTACAAACAGTTGTGTTTTATTGCCTCCTTACAATAAGAACATTTAATGATTATACACTATAAAAGTAAACTACATTTGTTAGCTATAACATACAGCATGCCTTATTTCTATATCTACCATCAGTAATAGTGCTGGTTATAATCATAACATGAAATTACTGAATGTGGACTAAAAGAAAAAGGCTTTAACCTTTTAACAATTCTCCATTGACTGACAAATGCATAAACTTTTCAATCATTTGACATTAAATTATCAGAATGCATCCTAACTACATCATTAAAGATTGCACCTTTGCATCTATGATGAAGGAAAATATACAATGATGGCCACATGTCATAGACATTGTATCTTGAACCTATTTCAAGTTAAATAGTGTCTCTGTTACATTCTTCCAGAAAACATCATGATTGCTGGTGAACAAAATGTGGAGTCTGGAGGAAAGCCTAAGAGATAAAAAACTCCCCAGTAGTGTGGTCAGGAAGATAAATAGCTAACCAATGTTCACCAGGCATAGACTGGGGCTGTGTATTCACTACTAAAGAGGCTGGTACACATTAGTCTCTCTGAAGGTAGTTGATCACTTGCAACCCCCCAAACAAAAAAAATCTATCTCTGGTAAAAGAGCCTTCCTGGAGAAAGGTGTCCAGTTGTTCAGTGTTCATATTTAATTGAAGTCAAACACAACATTTCATTTTTGATTAATTTCCACCACATTATCAAAGACTGCATACACCAACACATTCACAGTAGCCAGTAGAGGGTCAGCAAAATGTATTTTAGCTCTCAAATTGCCAGAGTGGAATAGTGAATATTGGTCACCACAGCCTTGGTCAGAGCTTAGGTCAATAGTAAATAATGTGTAACCCTGACAAAAACCTACACGGTCTATCAGCAGTGAGTTGTCTTTCATATGTTTGCCACTAGCATGAATCAGCTTTATATATTCTCTGATGGCATTACCATTTATAAAGTTAGGTTGCAACGGTTTAGCAGTAACTTGTTCACCATCTACATACAGAGCTATAAAGTTAATGTTAAAATGTTTAAAATTGAAAGGGGTTTTATTGTATACACCACTGAAACCATCATTATCAACAAAGCCTATCACTAATAATTTTGGTATCTGCCCCAGAAACAGATTATCTTGGTTATGCACACAGCTGATCCCAGATATACTTAACACTTTCATGCTAACGTGATCTACAGGGCACTTTCATTAGCAGCTTGAAAAGCCTGAGCATGACTGATACATGCAGCTGGTGAAACTTTTACCCTTTTTACATAAATAGATGCAGATTTAAGTTGTAGTTTATAATCTTCATCTGCACCACCACTAATTAAACAAAATTCGTTCTTGTTATGAAAAAAAGTTTAATTTTAACATCCATGCCATTCACGAGCAGCTTTTCCTGGAAGAAGAGGTCTGCAAGAATTGGTCCAAGCAGTTCTACACTGCAACTCTCTGCTGTAAAAGTTACACACTTTTTAAAACCCTCATTGGGACCAATAAGGGTGGTGTTCTCATGCTGCCCTGGTGTGTCCTTATAAAATAATCCAGATGAAAATTGTATAGACAGGATGTCATTGCTGTAATTAAGCAGTGATTTAATAATTGCTCTGCAAGGGTAGCAGTCATTACTCTGGCTTTTCAGCCAGTTACCCACCACTATATCCACCTGGTAAAGATGGTTGCCAGGGGGTAGTTAATTAAACTTACTTTAGCTACATTATTAATGTTACTACCATCAGCCCTTGTGATCTTGCACAAAAGGTATAACAAGGTGTTGTTTAGGTCAATGTAATCATTACCGTTATCCACCACATAAAATTCCAAGGTTGCATTATCACTTATCACTGACAAGGGTGGGATTTCAACATATAGGGTTTTCTCTATACTGGTTTGGGTTGGTGGTAACATGAAAAGGTGTAATTCTGACTCCGCATTCTTGAGACATGCAGTGTGCCAGAGCTATGGCTTAAAATAAGTCTCTTTGTTAGTTTTACGAGGTTTTTTCTCCTTGTGCTTACGTTTCACAACTGTTCTTTTCTTTGAACAGGCCACCTTTAATAATACTTTTACAGGCCACTGGTAGGACCATTCTCCTCTTCTTATTGGACCTGTTGTAAACAACCATTCCTGCCCTAACTTGCTGTTGTCCAGGATCTGGAGTCATGAAGGAACTCACATTTCCCACAACATCTTTTACAATGTTTATAGCAGCTGTTTTAAGGTGTGGTTTTACTGTCTGGAAGCCTTTTTGTAATAGTGGTACAGCTTTTCTAAATAAAGTTCTAAATGTACCACCCATACTGGCACCATACATAACAGGGGCACCATGAAAACCAAATAAGCCATGCCCAGCTTATGCTTTATAATAGGCTACATAAAGGTTTGGGCCACTGTACAACTACTGTCGTATGGTTGTCATTCGGAAGGTTCATTTAACAGGCCAGAAGTGAAGCTTCACAATCACCTTGCCAAACAAGAATAACACATTTTCATCTTGATCATTCTTTGTCACAATAGTTATGGTGTCAAACTGTTGTTTACTGATTGATATATAATCTATCTTATCATACCGGCTGTTATGAATTCATTATTCTTACCAGGTTTTTCCATACAATGGAGTAGGGGCACATGACTATCACCAACTCTTTGGTGTTCAGCAATGTCTGTATACACATACAGTGTATAACCCCCCCATTGATGTCAGTATAATATGGTCCTGTGCTTGCTTGTAGATGCAGTATACCATGTGGTAACACCAAAATACGAGCCAGATTATGGAGAGCAATAAATGCTCCTCTACTGATGTTGTGGAATTTTGTTTTCTATTCCTGACTGTCATATTATAAAAACATGCCTTGCTGTGCCTGTTCCAGTACCTCATTTATGGCTGCCATGGCATCAACAACATTGCAATAATAACCTCTGGGAACTGATAATGGTAATAATGGCTTAGAAGTTTCACCTTCCTGAAATCTCCCATCTTGCTGTGTAATATTGTCCCAAGTCCTTGGGTATTGTATTTCTGACAAGCTGACTCCTCACAACCCTACTAAATTGATAGGTTTTGGCAGTTTCGTATATTCTGAAATTGTATTTTTAGAAAACATTTCAAAAGATGCATTGCTGGGCAATGTAACATAAAACCCATTCTCAGACATTGTTTTACCAATAATGTCTTCTCTCAACTGATGTCATGCAAAACATGGGAGCACCCTTATAATTTTAAAAATTTCAGCTGTTTGGATTCTACCCAGCTGTTAAATTTTGATGACCAGCCTAACCATTTCACTAAAACCAGTTTTTTTCCCCTTGTCTTTTCTGTGACACTATTTTTTTAGTACTGTATAATTGGTTTGCAGTGTCTTTGACTTTTACAAATTCTTGCTCATAACAGGTACCTCTTATTTCTTCTCCATCATAATCTTTTAATTTGTAGACTGGTATAGGCTTAGGTATACATTCAGAAATAATAAATATCTCACTTGTAAAGTTTTGCTCATAACCTTTTTCAAATGTTTTCTTAACTCTAGAAACTTGTACATGATCACCCACATGAAATTTAAAAGGCCTTTTCACTTTGCGTGTAAGATCACCATATAGAATTTTCCAGACATCTAAAGAATTGGCAGCTGTCACATCAGTGAGCCTCATTTTGATGGACCGTGATAAGTAACTCTGATTGTAGGCCATTGTTAAAGCTTGTAATACATCTATGTACCTATATTTGTTAAATACTGTAAAATATATCCATGTTTTGCTTTCAATGCATGGTTAAATCTGTTCATAATACAAGCCTTAACATCATTTGATGTTGTAAAATGATGTATGTTTTGTTCTTTTAAAAATAATTGAAAATTAGCATTAAGAAATTCAGTCCCTTCATCTGTTTGTAATTTTTAAGGCTTGCAGCCCTCTCTGAGTATCATTTTGAAAGCCATTGTCACATCTCTTCCAGATTCTTTTTTTTTAGCACTTTGGTCCATGCGCATTTTGATAGGACATCAATGACTGTTAGAATAAACCGGGAGCCATCATTGTCTTTGGAAAGACTAGCCATATCAACCAAATCAGCCTGCCATTATGCATCAATGTTGTTAACAATCACTTTGTTTGTAAGAAATTGTTTCCTTTCAGGTTTGTGCATAGTGTAGGCATCTTGTAAAGACAGCCACTGAGATATCTGAGTGTGAATAATTCTTTTCCCCTGTTTTGCAGCAGCACAGTGTAGTCTCTGAACACCTCCTAAGCTACCAGGTGTATGAGGGTCATAATAATTTGTTTTAAATGATTTCTTAACCATGACCATTTCTTAGCAATATGGCAGGGACACAGGTGGTTTTTTTTTCAGGTGTGAAAATTTTGTTATGAAATACCTCACAATGTATACATCTAATTATATAACAGCATAAAGCATGTGTTAGCCATTCTGATAAATTGATGCTATACTGCATTATAAATATTACAACAGGAAAAGACAGGCCTTGTTTTGCTGTGCAACAAGAAAATTGTATATAAATTCTGTCACATTGCTAACATCTTCCTGTCTCTGACATTTTAAACTATAATAACAAATATCAACAATATAGGTCACAGCTACCAACACTTGGCCATGAGAAACCACATCCAGTTTTTCAAGTATTAGTGGTAGCATATTTTGAACAGTTTCTAACACATCATTGTTTAGACACTTGCTCATGTTCATTATTTTACACCAGCGTACATCTTTATTAATGTCACTCATTACAATCTGTATAAACTGAAGTTTTTCACAATTTACAGGGTTACTTGAAGTTTGAGCAGCCTGGTTTGAAATTTGCATGGTTATCAAAGTCTGTAAAAGATTTTCTATTTCTGCTTTTCAAACATTCTTTGCTGTTTCCCCCACAGGTTACCCATCTTAACAGCTCTCACCATGCAGCACTGTGTCCCTTGTCAGAACTACCAATATCATACAAGTGCATATAATATGGCACAGGGATTGCTTTTTGCAGTGAACTTTTAAAATATTTTTTAAACTTCTTGATGAAACTGCTTCTTCAACAGCACTCCGTAGTGTTACTCTCAATTGTTCATACAATGTGTCAAGTCCCTTAGCAATATATGGCATCTCTTTAAATTCTGACAAAGTGTCATTTATTGCTTGTATTGTATCAAAATAAGATGCTGTGCACCCAAGTTTCCATGCTGTCGATTTGACTAGTAGCTTGATCCGTCATGGGCGCTACCCCTCACAGACTTTAGGAAAAGCACGCTCTCAGTACCCCTCCTCTGGTTCATATAAACAGCTATGTCTTATATGCAAGGGGTGGTCTATGGTACATCCCTCACAGTTTATCTTCAAGTAATGAGCCATCAAGTCTTGTAGTAGCCATATTAGAATACCCTTTATCAGGTCCAACATGATAGTCTTTTCAGGTCACACTTCAATTGCTGTCAAGGCCACATCAGACTTTTCATCAGGGCATTTCTCATCATCTGGTAATTCTAAAAGCATCTGATCTTGTTCTTCCCATTGTTCATCCACACACTCATGATTATCATGCAACTCATGTCTCATGAATGATTCGATCAATTAGGTCATAACAGAATCCTCTGGTGTGGCACTAGCAGATGGTGCAGATGGTACACCTGGTTCTTACTACTGTTCATCCATATTATCACACTCATGATTATCATGCAAACCATGTCTCATGAATTATTCAGTCAAGTCAACCATAACAGATGGTGTGGCACTTGCAGAGGTTGATTGGCTAGGTTCATCCATTTCACTGTTTTCCTCAGACAATCCACACACACAGCAGCAAAATATAAACCAACTATGGAGGAACTGTGTTAAATTGTTTTATAGTATACTCCTTCTCACATGTCCTGGGCAAGCCCAGACAAGCCAACTTTCACTCCACCCATAGCAGCATCACAATATGGAAGGGGGGCTGCATCATATTTAGCACACATGGGAGTGGAAAGGAGGTGGGGTTGGGGATGCTGCATCATATCTGGTGCAAACAGGAGGGGATGGACATTGCAGTGGAAATTCTGTGTCATTTCTGGCACACACAGGAGGGGCAGGACATTGCATCATGTCTGGCACACATGGGAAGCAGAAGGTGCAGGAACACTGCGTCATTTCTGGAACACACAGGAGAGGTGGGACATTACATCATTTCTGGCCATCAATCAAATTTTGACAGTTAGTATACACATATACTACTCACAATGAAAGATTTAGGGGGCTCAAAATACTTTTATTACAAATCGGAAACGTCCCAAAAATTGAGGCTCTCTTGAAAATTCCAAAGATGGGGGGATCTATACATATAGGGGGATCCAAGAGTGCCATACCACAACATGTGAGGCACAGGGAGTACACTGGAACAAAGATTTATCACTCCAGGTTACATCACAATGGGAAACTTGTTAGAGGAGGATACAGTACTAACCCCAGATCCTAAGTTGTAACTTCTCCAAAAAAGGTTTTGGGTCACTGGCACAGAACTCCGGAGAAGTTTCAGCATATGGGGGTCCAGATCCCTAATGAGTGCTGGAGGTGCCAACAGAACCTGGGACACATTGTACATATTTACATACAGTGGCAGTTTGTTGTCACCCAGGGCATCATCTTGGAGAGACAAAAACCATATAGAAGGGATCATATGTAAGGCCAGCGATAGCACACATGTCATAATCCACCTAGGAATGAATAACCTCGCTATTCATACCATGGAAGAAACCAAATAACATCTTTCTGAACTAGGGGACAGGCTAGCTTCAATTACATCTGGAGTATCCTTCTCTGAGAGACTGTCCATCTGAAAAAATGGTAGCAGCAGGCAAAAACTCAGAGAAAAGGAGATCTCAGAACTTAACACGTGGCTCAAAGACTGGTGTGGTGAAAAGGGATGTCATTACATAGGAGACTGGAATGACTTCTGAGAGTGGAACATCTTTAAATATGATGGCCTGCAACCTCACAAAAGGGTGAGTCCATGCACTAGGCCAAAGGATTGATGTCTTTCACAATCATTTACACTTGCAGGAGGGGAGAAGCCACTAGCACCCTATATGATGCAGGGAAAAGTTAGTGCCCTCCCCATCACCAAATAACACATCTTTCTTTCAGCCAAATGCAGATCCTACTAAAAAAATAGGGCATCATAGATGCAACGCCAAAACCAAAGATAAAAAAAGCAAAACCAATACTATATCCAATAACAAAAGGGACCAGACCGGAAGAGCAACGTACGTAAATGCTCACAGCCTGGCAAACAAAATGCCAGACCTAATCGCCATAATGTCAGAAGCTAAACTAGATTTGGTAGCAATAACAGAGTCATGGTTCATGGAACACTACACCTGGGACATCACAATCCTAGGATACATGCTATTCAGAAAAGACCATATAGGTAAAAAGGGTGGGTGGGTAGCAATATACAGTATGTCAGGAAGATATCAAAGCTTCAAAATCCAAGGACCAAAACAGCACCAAGACACTATGGATAACCATTAGTGTAGGCCAAAGGCCCTATATGGAGTGGGGAGAGTGTGCAGGTCCCATCACAAAATGGGGAAAAGGACAAGAAACTACTAGAAGCCATTCTGATGATGGTTCATAAAGGCAAGCTGCTTCTCACAGGAGACTTCAACCTACCAGACATAAACTGTACCTCTTATACAGCCACAACAGGGAAGGGTAAAGAATTCCTTGTAATGCATCAAGGGGCAGGGCTGACACAGCTAGTGAACACACCAATGAGGGAGGATGTAATCCTCAACCTTGTACTAACAAACAATACAAGGGTAACAGATGTTAGTGTGGGAGCACACCTAGGCAACAGTGACCATCGATCAACCTGGTTTACAATAAATAGACAGGAAGATACCTCATACAACAAGACAAAATTATTAAACTTCAGGAATGCAAACTTTAGGCAAATTAGGTCTGCCTTTACAAAACTTCACCAGAATATGCCAGATGGAAATGTAGAGGAGTGCTGAGAAACAATAAAGGATACACTAACCAGGGTAACAGAAAAATACTCAAAGGTAACCACGAAAGCAAAACGGAGACAGACTCCACTGTGGTTCACAAAGGAAGTGGCATCAGTAGTAAAGGTAAAAAAGAAAGCTTTCCTAAAATACAAGGAAACATACACAGAAAATGACAGAGAAGAATACTTAAAGGAGGCTGGGCAAAAAATCTGAGTTGCAAAAGCACAAACCAAAGAAAGGATTGCTGATCATATAAAAGGTGGATACAAAACATTCTTCAGGTATATCAGTGAAAGGAGAAAGACCAAGGGGGGAATTGTCAGACTGAAAACCACAGATGGTCAGCACATGGAAGACGATAAAGACAAAGTGGAAGTTTTAAACACTTTTTTCTTCTCAGTGTTTACACAAGAAGATAATGGAAATGGTCCATCACATAGCAAAAAAGAACACCAAAGCCAGGAGGCAGACATGACCCCCATTACAAAGGAAAGAGTATTACTGGAACTTGAGAAATGAAGAATGGACAAAGCCATGGGCCCAGATGGAATTCATCCTCGTGCCCTAAAAGAACTCAGGGTAGAACTTGCTGCCCTTCTGGCCACACTTTTCAACAGATCACTGGAGAGCAGACAGGTACCTGAGGACTGTAAGAAAGCCACTATGGTGCTCTTACACAATAGCGGCAACAGGGAGAAGGCAGGGAACTACCGCCCTGTCAGCCTCACCTCAATCACGGGAAAAATCATGGAAATAATACTAAAGGAAAGGATAGTGGCATCCCTGGAGGTCAGTGGACAGTTAGACCCTAAGCAACATGGCTTCACTACTGGACAGTCCTGCCAAACGTACATGATTTAATTTTTTGACTGGGTCACCAGAGTAGTGGACCAGACTGGAGCCATGGATATTGCATATTTAGATTTCAGTAAGGCCTTTGACTCAGCTCCACATAGAAGGCTTATCAACAAACTGGAAAACACAGGGGTGGGGAGCAAGATAGTAAACTGGGTAGGAAACTGGCTTCAGGGCAGAACTCAGAAAGTGCTAGTAAATGGCGCACTATCAAAGGAGGGCAAGGTGACCAGGGGAGTCACTCAGGGCTCAGTATTGGGACCCGTACTCTTCAGCATATTCATCAGCGACATTGCAGATGGATTAGAGAAAACATGCCTGTTCTACAGATGACACAAAGCTCTGCAACAAGGTAGACACTCAGGAAGGGGCTGCAAGAATGAAGTCTGTTCTGAAGAAATTGGAGGAATGGTTCAGAACTTGACAGCTGAAGTTCAATGCCAAGAAATACAAGGTCATTCACCTAGAAAGATGTAATCCAGGGATAAATTACTTTCTAGATGGGTACAGCTAGCCAAAACAAAACATGACCGTGATCTTGGGGTGATCATCGCGGATGATCTAAAAGTCAGAAAGCAATGCAAAAAGGTGGCACAGGAAACCAGCAGCATCTTGGGCTGCATAGGAAGGAGCATTACTTGTAGAAAAAGAGAGGCAATTACGCCACTCTATAGATCACTGGTGAGGCCTCACCTGGAGTACCATGTCCAGTTCTGGAGGGCTCACCTAAAGAAGACAGATAGACTAGAGACACTACAAAAAAGGGCAACAAAAATGGTGCAGGGTCTGCACCATGACCCATACAATGCAAGGCTAAAATACCTCTTCATGTACTCTCTGGAACAGAGAAGGAATAGGGGTGTTATGATAGAGATGTTTAAATACCTGAAGGGGATCAACAAGGTACAGACACAGGATCTCCTGCAGGTAAACAACTGCACCTGGACCAAGGGGCATGATATGTGCCTAAAGGGGGGCAGGTTCAAGAGCAACACAAGAAAGTTCTTCTTTACAGAAAGGGTGGTGGAGCCTTAGAATGTCCTCCCCACACAGGTGGTGGGGTCACAGATGGTCAGGAGCTCAAACTGGCATGGGACAGGCATGTGGAGAACATAACACAGTGGTCTGAATGGGGAGGGTAGTATACATGGGCAGACTAGATGGTCCACACAACCCCATCTGCTGACACATTCTATGTTTCTATGTTCTATGTCTATTCTATGGTCATGTCATTTGATTAGGCCCTTTTGCACAAACATTATAGATTTAACAAAAAAAGTATGTTAGGTACACATATCAAGGATACCCCATACTTATGGATACTGGGAATGCCATATGATGGGGGGGGGGGACGCAGCTGGATATTGGTACACCACCTGCCCATGGAAGATAAGAGACAGATTATTGTACAATGGAGGCAAGCAAAACACCTACAGATACAGGAGTGGTATGCAGAGCTATCTAAATTGATATCCTATCTTAAGGTACAATGCAGCTCTAGAGGGCAAGACAGTATTTTTGAAGCTATATGGGACCCTTGGCTAGCATATATGCTTATGATTTAAGGAATAGGACAATTGACAATAGATTAGTAATTATATAGGCAAAAGGACTGTTGGGATTATGGAACCACATATATGGATGGGAGGAGCAGATTATAAAGGCCACACTAGGGACTGAATGGAAACATAACAGAAGGAATGAACTCAGACACCTGGGTGGGTATTCACAAAACAAACTGAAGGTGCAAAACCTTCCTAAGTCCCCAAAGTTGCATAGCTGCTTGAAAAAGGAGAAATTGCTCTGAGTGCTGTACACAAAACTTCCACAGCCTGGAACAAATACACCATGGACTGTGGAAAAAGTGCAGCTGCAGAAGTTCCTGAGGAAAAAGTAATTGATAAGTATGGCACATCCCCTTAAAGGCTATTCTCAGCTAGTTTTTTTCCACAGTTGTGGAAAAATGTTGCACACATGAGAGTGAGGCATAACACCCCTGAGCAAAATGCAGTGCCCCACAATTGAAACACAATTATAGTGGTGATCAGGCACAAGTCATTGCAAACCAGTGGGTGTACATCAGTGGCAGTAGTTACAGTAACACTAGCACACATTGTCATTGAATGGCAGCAAACAACAACCACCAGACCCAGTGCAGCCAGTGAAGGAGTCCTACAGGAAGTAGAGACTGAACAGCCTGCAGTGAGTGCTGCTGCAGCAAGTAACAGAAACTCCAGGGAGAGGCACGACTAGCAGTTATAGACAGCCACTGTGGTGCCTGGTATTGCTGGTACCAGTGATGCTGCAGTGGTACCAGTTGAGGGAATGGTTGCTGGTCTCTCCAGCTAATTTGGATCACTGTTGCTGTGCCCCTAAGCCTGTTCCGCAGCTGCGGACCCACAGTTCAGGATTTTCAGCACTTGCGTAATACTTGCAGCTGCTGAATTTCCACAACTGCAGGGATTTTTGAGGAATTCTGCATGTGCACAATTTTTATTTCCGAATGTCCTGCACCAGTATTTCCGCAGTGCTGCAGGCCTTTTTCCTGCAGCTGCAGGATTTTTGGCTGTCTTTGTGAATTCTGCCCCGGGGAGGAAAGGATTTCAGGATCAGTATTTTAATTTATGTTTAGTCAGCATTAGAGGACTTATTAGTTTCAGTGACTACATAGAGCATGCTTATTCCAATAAACTGAATGGTTACAGCTAATTGACACCCAATGATATACAAATAGAAAAATATATAATAGCAAGTTTCCAGTTTTAATATTGCACTACAGTTAATTTATAGGACATTTGTTTAGAGGTTAATTTAGTAGATAGACTGTCTTCCCTTTCTTTAGCAATTGTTATTGTGAATTTAATGGTTATTAAGGGAAGTATCATAGAATAATATACATAATTTTAATGCTGGTTATTAGGTTAGAAATATGTTTCAGTATGGAGTTTCCTCCATCAAGTTATTTGTGGAAAAACTGAATAGTACATATTATCTGATTCTGTTTGATAAGTGATGTTTCAAGCGTCATCGAAAGGTACTTGTCATAATATGTGAAAGTGTTATTTATTCATTCAAATTTTGGTGACTGGGTAAGCCGACTGAGACAAAATGTCCCTTTTCAGGGTGTACTTGAAATTAGTTACAATACATTAAATTACATGTGAATTAAACATGGTTGCTTGTACATACACAAACAGTTGTCAAACTAACAAAGGTTTAGTTACAGGCAATAGAACTGAAACAGGAACATTCACAAGTGTTATACTGGTGGAGAAATACATGCAAGTTGCATATAGACAATAGGCTTGATTAATTTTGAGCAGCAATCATATTGGGATACGTTGTTTGGGGCAATATGTCCCCCAAGGATTGTAGAGGTACTGTAAGTGGAGGCAATTAGATTCAGTGGAAGCAACTGCAGTGGGGAGTTGCCCAAAAGAGAGATTTAGCGCCGCCTTAAGCTGTGGCAAGGTAGGACAGTCCCAACCATTGAGGGCAGGGAGTTCCACAGATGTGGAGCTGAGAAGGAGAAGGACTGTCTTCCAATTTAGTATCACACTTTAGGGATTGAGTGTTATGTGTTGTATAATGAATTCATGTTATAAAAACAATAAAATCATATACAACAAAACAAACAGGGTCTCCATCAGTTTCCCCAACACACAGATTAGGTTCACTGGTCTATAATTCCCTTGCACTTCCCTGCAGTCATTCTTGTGTAGGGGACAAACTCCATCCCTCTTCAGTCCTCTGGGACCACTCCTGATTCAAAGAACTGTTAAGTCCATCAGCAGGATTGCTAGAACCTCACCTATTTCCCATAGCATGCTTGTGTACAATTTATTGGGTCATATGGCCTTGTCAACTCTTAGTGCCCTTAACCTTTTCAAAATCCTCCATTTAGAACATGGTGTAGTCAAATGACCATCTCCTGCCTACCTGCCTCCCTTAGTGGTGCATGCTCCTTCTGATCATGCTCCTTCTCTCGACTGTGAATACTAAGCATAAGTATTTATTCAGTATTTCTTTTTAATTAGTGTACTTTTTCCTCCTATTGCCAACTGGCCCCATTGGTCCTGACCCTTGTGCCCAGCACCATCATCTGCTTCCTAGCATCCACCTATGCTCCCTGGGCACTCTGGCTTGCACCCAGGGCAGGGGCCACTGGGGTCACCCTTCCCGGCAGAGACTCGGTCGGGTACATCGGAGCAAGTGCCACAGTTGGTGATGCAGGACCCATAAAGCAAGGCAGACATCCCGCTTGCCATGGTCAGACATTTTCCACAGATTTTCTCTACAGAGTGGCTTGTACACACACATATGGAGACATGCATGTGCACCATGGTGATTCCGGTGTCCTGCCACCCTGATCTTATGGTGCTAGCTGCACTGCCACCCGTGATCACCCAGGTGGTAGTAGTGCACTGTCAGCGGTACATCCTCCTTTCCCAAGGTAGAAAGTGTGTGCTCAGATGCTCTTCTCACCTTCCCTCGACTGGCCCGCTGATGACCTGGGCTCATTCCCAAACTCAGGTGGACAGCGTTGTGAGCGGTAACTCTACCCTTGTGCCGGTGCTCCAGCCCTGTTCAATATTCCTGCCTTTTCTCTGTCTCTGTCTCCGTCCTCCAACTCTGACCCACTCTTTAGTCTGACTACCCCCATTTGTCTTTCTTTTCTCACTGACATATTTAAAGAATGTCTTGTCCTCCTCACTTAACACCTCTGCCATTCTTTCCTCTGTCTGTGCTTTTACTGTCCTCATTACCTTGGCCACCTTCGTTGTTTCTGAAGATAAACTGCATTGTCTTCATCCCTCTGACTTGACATACTTTTGAAGGCAACCTCTTTTTCCCTCACTAAAATCCCCACCTCTCTTGAAAATCATAGATTTTTCATTCACCGTTTGCTCTTGATAACCTCTCAAATCAACATGCTAGACACCTGCATTATCCCTTCATTGATCCTGACCCATTTCTTTTCCACCTCCCTTCAGCCTCTTCCCTCCCAGCTTTTCCATAAGCAGACCCCTCATAGTCTGGAAGTCTGCACCTCTGAAGTCCAACACACTTATCTTTGTATGGTCATTCTGTACCTTAGTCCTGATGTCTGCCCACACTGTCCGGTGGTCAATGTTCCTGAAAGGTTCCCTTACAGGGACTTCCACAACGCAGTTCCAATTAGTCATTACAGGGTCCTGCACTTGCACACTCTTTAGTGGGTTCCCAAACTAGCTGACTCAAGAAGGCCCTCTGAAATTGATCCAGCATGGCCTGACTCCTAGCATACACCACTCTGGGTATGCACCAATCCATGTTAGGCATATAGAAGTCCCCCAGCAGCAGTGCTTATGTCTGGTCAGCCATCCTCCCTATTTCTTCTCCTAATTCCTTAACTGTCTCTCCCTATGATGGTGGCCTGTACATCACTCCATTCTTATGTTTTCCCTTCAACATTTCTAGCTGTACCCACAACAATTCCACTTCCCTCCCATTATCCTCTGCATTGAACACTGTGTCTTTTTTTCTTCTTTATCATACAGGGCCCAATTCCAGGATAGCCCTTAGATCGCTGCAAAGTTCTGGCAATCTAGGGCTGAGGCACACTCCTGGTGCATCAGGGACCATGCACCTGATTCCAGAACATCAGGGGTCCCTGCACCACACCACCCAGGACATGCTGCAATGGCAGCACCATGGGACCTGATAGATGGATCCACCCACCCTATCCCACTAGGTGCATGACAGACCACAATGCCTAGAGCACCCCTGGGGCAGAAGTTGCACAGGGGAGTACCATAAGGGAGTTAGGGGCACATGTGTATGCCAGGGGGGATGTTTGGTCACCCGGCAAGGGTGCCCTTGCCAGTGCTAGCCACTCTCCAGTGTATGGAGTGGCATCAGACTGGCACCCCTACTGGATGCCCAATCACCCTTCTCTGGCATACACATGCTCCCCAACACCTCTGTTGTACACCCCTGTCCCTTCTGCCCCAGATCCCACATACAGAGCCCCCACTAACTCCCCACCTTGAGGGGTATTGTTGCAAGGAGTGTAGGCTACCTTCTGGCTGGTCTAATGTGACCCCCTTCCTACCGCCATGGCAGGGCTTCTGGAATATGAAATCAGTGGATGTTGCAGCCCTGCCATGGTGCAAGCTCCCTTGTGACCTGGTGTACCCAAACCCAGGTCCCAAGGGTGGCGCAGTGCACCTTTGGCACAGTGGCTTCCCTCACCAGTGCAGACCGCGTACTAGAATAGGGAATGCCGCAAACACTGATGCAAGGTGTGACTTGCAATATTGCTGTTTGTCACAAGCACCTTGCGTCAGGCACAAGCCTTTTGGAATCGGGCCCTCAGTGTCACACCCCCACCTTTCTGCTGCTTTCTGTCTTTCCTGAGCAAAGAGTGTCCTGGGATAGCCATGTCCAAGTTTTGGTGGCTTGTGGCCCATGTCTCTGTGATTTCTGCCAAGTCTAGTCATGCCTCTACCATTAGAGCCTCTAGGTTGCAAATTTTATTGTCCAGTCCTAGAAACATAGAAGTTGTGGGCAGAAAAGGACACGTTTGTCCACCTAGTCTCCTGGCACATGTGCACAGGGCCCTCAAGCCCCACTGCTCCCCTCCCTGTTCTGCCTAGTTTTCACCCCCCAGCTGAGGCTTCCCTTATAATGTTTTGATCTGCTGGTTTCTAACCCCCTCCTGGGCTTTGTGCTGGCCCCACAATGTTTTTACTGGCCTTTATTCCCTTATCTCGTGCCCCCATGTCACCCACCTTTGTGTTAACTAATCCAGGTGAGGCAATATTTGCCTTCCTTGGCTGGGTTGGATACTTCTCCTTTGATTCCACCCTTCGCAGTTTAATAGCTCATCCATGAGCATATTGATGTCCCTAGCTGTTTCTGAAAGTCATTTTACATACTAACATACTAAAATGCCAGCAGAATAGGCCTAACGGTCTTCGTGTCTGTTCGTTCGGTCAGCCCCACCCTGGGAGCTGAAATTGCTCACCCTCTCCCTCTGGCTTCTGCCTTCCCAGTCCTGGATATTCTCACTGTACTGGTTTTTGCTTCCAGAACCCTTCGCCTGTACCTATCCCACCCCCTCTTGAACCCCTCCACCGTTTCTGCCTCCACCAGCTCCCTGGGCAGTGCATTCCATGGCTCCACCACCCTCTCAGTGAAGTAGCACCTCCTCCTTTCTCCCCTGAATCCCCCCTCCAGCTTCCACCCATGCCCTCTAGTTGTCCCTCCTCCTTCCTTTGGAGCACCCTGACTGCTCCTCCCTATTTACCCCTTCATGTACCTGAAGACCTCTATCATGTCCCCCCAGTCCCTTCTCTCTTTCAATGTGTACATGTTTAGCTCTTCGAGCCTCTCCCCATAGGTCCTATCCCTCAAGCCCCAAATCATTTTGGTTGCCCTCCTCTGGACCCTCTCCAGGAGTTCAACGTCCCTCTTTAAATGTGGCCTCCAAAACTGGACGCAGTACTCGCGGTGCGGCCTCACCAAGCAGTTATACAGTGGGAGTATCACTTCCGGCCTTCTGGAGGTGAGCCCCCTAGTGATGCATCCAAGCATCTTGTTGGCCTTTGCCGCTGCCCTCCTACAAGTCTCTGAGTTGTTCATCTTGACATCCACCACCACCCCCAGGTCCCTCTCAGCCATCGAGACTTATAGCATTTCCCCCCCAGGGTGTACACTTGGCCTGGGTTTCTGTCTCCCAGGTGCAGTATCTTGCATTTTCCTGCATTGAACCTCAGCTTACGCTTTCTAGACCACCTTTCCAAAGCCTCCAGGTCCCTCTGTAGGGCCACCCTCCCCTCCTCCCCATCCACCACCGCCCCCAGTTTTGAGTCATCCGCAAAGAGACTCATCTCACTCCTGATACCCTTCCTTATGTTAGAGATGTAGGCATTGAACAGGAGGTGCCCAAGGACCAATCCCTGAAGGACTCCACTAATGACCGACCCTCCTTGGGGATGAGACTATCCCTCCAACCATGATCCTCTGGGTCCAGTTCTGGAGCCAATTTCTTATCCATCTGATCATCTGGTTCCCACCCCCATTTCTCCCAGATTATCCAACAGGCCCCCATGAGGAACAGAGTCAAACGCCTTGCTGAAGTCAAGAAAGAGGACATCCACTGGTCTACCCAGGTCCAAGGCACTCATCACCCAGTCACAGAACTCCACAAGGTTTGTCTCAAATGATTTCCTCAGGATGAATCCATGCTGTCTATTGTCCAGGCACCCCAGCTTTTCCAGGTCCCCCCCAGTCTCTCCTTGACAGTGCCCTCCATCACCTTGCCCACCACCGATGTCAGGCTGATGGCCTGTAGTTCCCTGCCACCTCCCTTGATTCCCCCTTGTGGATAGGCACTATATGTGCCACCTTCCACCCACCCTGTCCTCAGAGAGATGCTGAAGAGTTCCACCAGGGGTTTTGCCAGGACATCCACCAGTTCCTTCAGCACTCTGGGATGTAATTTATCCAGCCCTGGTGCTTTCTCCATCTATAGGAACCTGAGGGATTTCCTCACTCTCTGCTGTGATTTCCACCTCCGCTACCTCATCCCCTGCTTTGCCTTCCCCCCACCTGCCAGTGATGCCCCCCAGACCCGCCAATCGGTAAGGGTTCCCCCTCCTCAGTTTCACCATCTCCTCCCATGTATGATGCAGCCCCCCATTTTCCTTGGTGAAAACTGAGGGGAAGTACTCATTTAGTACCTCAGCCTGCTCCTCCGGGTCTTGTGCTCATCCCTCCCCTGTTTTAATCCTGCTAACCTGCCCCTTCACCCTTTGTTTTTCCCCAGTGTATCTAAAGAACCCCTTGTTCCCTTTCCTAATTTACCTGGCCAGGTTCTGCTCCTTCCTTTCCTTAGCCACCCTCACCACCCCAGTGGCCTTCTGGCCATCAGCTCGTACTCCCCTCAGTCCCTTTCCTCCTTGAGCACTTGAATGCGTATAGGCCACCTTCTTTCCCTCACCACCTCCTGAACCTCCCTGGTCCACCAGCAGGGTTTTCAGGCCCATCTGCATTTTCGTCTTACTCTTGCACAGGTGCTGGTAGCATCCTGCACCCCCTTCTGATGATTTCCCACCTACTGTCAGCATCCATGTCAAGCCCAATCCCATCCAAGTGCTCCTTAAGGATCCTTCCCATTTCCTTGAAATCCACCCCTGAAGTCAGTTACCTCCATCTTTGTGCAGCCTTCTACCCCTCCTAGATTCAGGCAGAACCAGACGTGGCATGGTAGCTCCCTCCAACGGGTCCCTTACTTCCAGGCTCCCAATCTGGTCACTGTCTGCCAGGACCACATCCAGTATCCAATCCTCCCTGATCAGTTCCCCCACCTGCTGATTTTTCTCTATCTTCACTTTATGATTTATATGTTTCTATGAGCTTTATAAATCTTCCACCTAGAAACCTGTTGCCCTCCCAGGAGGGGTGAAGGGCATTCCATTTTAATGCTCCTGGACTGGCCCCAGTTCCCAATGTAGCTAAATTCCTCTTAACTGCACCACTGCCTCAGCAAACTGTTGAAAATTTGTGGAGAAGAAGTTTCAATTACAGATACACTACAACCAATCAGATCATGTGGATACAAGTATGATGATATCAAGTGCATAAGCTGAGTGCAGTACAGACAAAAATGACAAAACATTGCAAACTTGGGACAACTAAATTAGTATACAAATCATCTGTGCAATTGCATAAACTCAAGAAGTGCAATAGTGCCAGTATGGAGGAGAGTTAAGTTGGTGCTGGAAGAAGTTATCAAAACAGGATGATAAACATTCAATGAAATTGCCAGACCTATGAGGTTAGGGGAAGGGAGACGTAAGGGGAGGTCAGTGTCAGGGGAGGGTATGGAAGGGTTTTGAAAAGGGATGTCAGGAGCAGGGGGAGATTTAGCTGGTATATAATGGAGGGAAGGGAAGAAGAGAGATGCATGGAGGAGGGCATCTGTTTCCAGAGGGAGGGGAGGCCATATGAGGAAGCAGATTTCCCAGCTGAGGAGTACAACTAGAGAAGGAAGAATGTGTGCTGGTCCCCAGAGTAAAGTGAATAGGAGGAAGAGAGGATAGGGGAGAGGAGATGGAATAGCTAAGAGGGGAAGGACCCATTTAGAGATGATGGAAGCTTAGCAGGACTGGTGACATGAGGGGAGAGGGAGGATGGATAGTAAGGAGTAAAGGAAACAGTGGTGAGTATGGGACAATGAGTTGGTAGCAAAGTGGCAGAAGGTGTTACAGAGGGTGTCCAGTCTGGTGAGGAAGGCGAAGGGGCTGTGCCATAAACTACATCCACATAGTCCAAAACTGGGAAAGTCATATTGGTGACCAGCTCCCAGCAGACCTGAGAAAAAAGGTACTCCTTATTGCAGTACAGGGCACCAAGTTTATGGTGGAGTTTATCATGGATGGCATTAGTGTGGGCAGAAAAGTCAAGCCTGCTATATAACTGCATACCGAGGTACTGGAATGTTTGAACAACTTCAAGTGGTGCATTAACCAGCATGGAGAAGACGGGGAGGGGGCAAGTTGGGCCAGCTTCAGGCTGGTACCAAAAGTCATAGACACTGTTTGTTTTGTGCTGACCTGAAGTTGGTTGGACAGGCACTAACACAGGACATAGTGAAAGTTTTGCAGGAGTGAGACTTCCACAGATGCATTGAGGGCTTGGAGGTGTAGAGAATTGGGTCATCTGCATACATGTGAATATGTAAGTTGGCACAGGTGGAGGGGAGCTCATTTAGGAAGATGGAGAAAATGATTGGACCCCAACTGGAGCCCTGTGGGACCTGGATGGGGAGGGGTGGAGACATGGTGCCTCCTGCCTGTACCTATTGTTGATGGCCTGAGAAATAGAAACTGAACCAACTGACAGTGGGGGCTGAGAGGCTGACAGAGCTCAGCTTATCCAGGAGGAGTGAGTGGGATGCCAAATCAAATTCTTTGGCCAGATTGATGAAAATGGCAACTGAGGTGTGTCCCTGATCTATCCCTGAGAAGATGGAGTCAGTGATACTAAGTAGGGAGGAGATGGGGGAATGATCCTTCCTAAAACCTGACTGGAAGGGGGAGAGGAAACTGGAGGAGTGGTGAAAGTCTGAAAGCTAGGGAGTAAACCACAAAAGAATTCCAAATGCTGAAAAGAAAAGGATGCTTTGTCAGTTTAAGAAGTAACCCATGGTAGAAGAAAAGCTCAAGTTGTAACATCTCGCAGACAGTACTTAGGTGAAGTGAACTGGAATTTTTCTAAAGGACAGGGTGTAGATTTTGAATAGTCTTGTGTACAATCTAGTTGATCCAGCATGATACAATGAGGTGTTCCTAAATCACAGTTTAAAATAAAACATAGTTCTCTATTGTACAGTTTGGTCTAGAGATGGAGTGAAGTGCAATTTTGTTGGCAAAGTGGCCTGACTTTGCATTTCATGAAGGTTTTTGCCTCATCCCAAACTTCGTGACCCATGTTTCACTATGCAGAGTGGTACTTCACCATCAAAGAGTCATTTTTTTGGTGAAGTGGCACTTTTCATAGTTACTGTCAAAGAGTGTTCTTTGGCCATCCTGAAAGAAATTATTCCAGTCCTCATCCCAAAATCTAGTAAAAGTTCCTGCTAAAAATAATGATGTTTCCTTCCCAACCCCCTGTATCCACTATCCAACCTTTCTACCCTAGCCATTCTCCAGTGAAAAAATATGTATTAGTTTTACCCTTTCTTCCCTGTCCCACTCAGCACTCTTTCCCAGTCCATCATTCTCCCCAGTCACTCAGTTCCTGACAGTCCATCAAGGTTAAATGAAAAAACACACATGGGGCTGGTATATATTATAAATAAACTACTTGCAGAATTTAGTTGGTTGCTGAATGAGTTGGTGAGCCGAGAGTTGTGCGAATAACAAATGACACTTGTGTTCTATCACGTAACTTTTATGGACTGTCATAGACAATGTGACTGACAAGGGGAGGAGGGGGATCAGGTGTTGAGTTGGATAAAGAGAAGGGTGCAAATGTTATATATATTTTTTCACTGCATAATGTGTGGGGAAGGAGGGTGGGATGGGTATTACTAGGGTGGGGAAAGCCATATCGTTATTATTACCAAAATGAAATTAGTGACTAATGAACAGGAACTTTTACTGGCCTGTGAGGCAATATTTTTTTAAATGTGAAATTGGACTGTGTGAAGCAACACTTTACTGGGCAAAGCACCTTACATAGTCTTCACCCAGCAAAGTGTCTTTGTTGCTTAGCAAAGAACTATGGAAAATACTGCAACAAGTAGCAGTACATCACAAAGTTCTCAGTAAAGAGGATTTTGATGACTTTGATCATCCCTAGTTTGATCAAAGGAGCTAGTATTGCTTCTGAGGCATGGCAATTAACTATGCCACTATACACCAAGAGGTGAAAATGATCTAGAGTCCAGTCCTCTTGTGACAAACAATGCTTGGCATATCTAAGTTGCCTGAACATTAGTAACAATACGATCAACATGTATGTAAAGGATGAGGGGGAAACAAATGAAAGCCTGACATATCCTATTTGCTTTACCTGCTGCCTTGTCACACTGTTTCCTTACCTTAAGGTCATCAGAGTTTATAACCCCAAGGTCCCTTTCCTGCTTGGTGTATGCTATATCCTCACCCCCCAACTGATAAGTTGTTCCAGGGTTTTTGTGCCCCATATGCATTACCTTACGCGTCTTTGCATCGCATTTCAACTGCCAAACCCTTCACCATTATTCGGGCTTCTTCAGGTCCCTCCTCATTCTGTCTACACCCTCTGGCATGTCCACTTGGTTACAGAGTTTCTTGTCATCAGTGAATAGGGAAATTCTGCATTCTAGGTACTGCACAATGTCACTGATGAAGACTTTGAATAAGACCAGTCCTAGCACTGAGCCCTGTGGTACCCCACTGGTCACTCTTCCCTCTGTGGAGTGACAGCCATTTACCACCACCCTCTGTGTCCTGCCACCCAGCCAATTACCTACCCACCACACTATTGTCCTGCCCACTCCCATATTCCCCAGTTTGTTTAATAGCCTTCTATGTGGCACAGTGTCAAAGGCCTTGCTGAATTTCAGATAGGCCATGTCACTGCCCTCCCCTGATCCACCTCAGTTGTTGACAAAAGCAGGGAAATGAGGCATTAGAGTTTCCAACTCTAACACCCACCCCCACCGTGCAGACACCAACAGCCATCGGTGGGGTGACTTGGGGTCATGGACCCTAACGCTCACCTCATTCTCATATACTGTACCCATCTGAGCTTATTTACTTATGGAATGGGTTGAGTGTTGGGTCAACCACCCCAAGTCACCCCACTGATGTCTGTCACTGTTAGCATGTGGGGGGCAGGGCATTAGAGTTGGAAACCCTAACACCTCATTTCCTGCTTTTGTCGCTATAGTACTCACTCTAACTGATGCAGTAATGAAGATTTTACAATGAAGATATATATATATTTTTATAAAATGGTGTGGTAAAATCATAGAAATCCCACTTATACAATTGGACAGAACATGTCACATGACCGTGCATTATTTCCCAAAGACCGCACGCCTTCCAGTACGACCGCACGCCTAAACTACTTTCCAGTCCTCAAAACCTTTTCACCAGCAGTGAGACCACTCCACACCTGGTGCAGCTAGGCACCCACACTAACACACTTATGCAACTGACACCCACAGGCATAAGTAAATATACCAGTAGTAGCCCCACACTGTACAAACTGATCTCTCTTATCTTACCATTAATGTTTACATAAAATGTAATTTAAAAATCAAATCCTGCCTGCCATTTTCACAGTCTCGCAGTGTACAACCACTTTTATTACTGTAACCACTGTGACCAATCAGTCTGACTAACACAAACCTAGCTGTATATAGAAAAGCAGGAGAACATACATTTTTTCATTGTCTTCTCTTAATTTGTGTGAAAAAAGCTGCATCTGGAGGGAGAGTACCACGATCGTGGATGACTTTCACTTTCACTGCCGAAATGTAGCATGACTGAGCGGTGCGCATTTCAGAAAGTGAGAACCTGTTAAGAGACGAAAGTAAGCCCCTCTCTGTTTAAAAAATAAGAAAAGTGACTCCCTCCTGTTAGTTTGTGTTCCCTTTGGGTAATACAAGTTACATACTGTATGCGAAAGGTAGCAAGGATAGACCGAGAGTCGGTAGCTTTAGGGACGTAGACGGAAGTGAGACCAAGTGTTGCTATGGCAACACTCGTTCTCACTTCCTTCTCACCTCCTAAAGTTACCAACTCGCTCGGTCTATCCTCACTCCCTTTTGCATACATTATTTTCCAGCTGGACAGAGGGACTACTTTTTCCACCCACCCCAAAAAATCTGTGGCCATTTTATAAGATAGCTATACCACTCTGAGGTGTGCGGTCACGCTCTGATATATGCATGCCTTTGGGCGGTTGACGCACTCGGCCTGCGGCTTCATGTGTACAATGCACACCAAGGCATGCGTATACCAGAGCGCGACCGCAAACCTCAGAGTGGTATATCTATTACATATATTCGTTGCAAAATCTTCGATAATGCACTAGTTAGAGTTAAAGCAACAAAAGTAGAGAAATGTGGTGTTAGGGTTTTGAACCCTAACACCACACTCCCACCCTGCAGGCAGCAGGTGTGGGGTGTGGCTTGCAATTGTCAGGCCTAATGCTCACCCCATTCCATGAGTAAGTAAGCTGAGTTGGGTACAATATATGAGAACGGGGTGAGCCTTAGGGATGACAATGGCAAGGCACATCCCATGCCTGGTGCTACCTGCAGGAGTGAGGTGAGTGTGGGGTTGGAAACCCTAATGCCATGCTTCCCCTGCTTATGTTGCTTTTAACTCTAACTAGTGCATTAATGAAGTTTTTGCAAAGAAGTTCTTTACTTTTGAGAAAGCATAATCATATTCTTATTTGTCTATGGGAGCACAGGGCCCTCTGGGCCCTGCCCCTTCAGGCCCTGTGCTCCCCATCCATCCATAATTTTTATAGTGTAATCCTATCCTTATTTTCCTGTGGGAGGAGCACTGGGCCTTCTGGGCCCTGAGCTTCCATCACTCAATAATCATATACTTATTTGCATGTGGGAGTGAAGGGCCCAGTCCCTAATGGTATCCTTGTGGCAAGGTGTAGGTGTAAGATAACTCATTTGAAGGCACAGCAGAGACAGGACACAGGTTTGTCAGGTATGGCACATGATAACTTATAGTGAACCATTTATTAGGTAACCAAATGAAACTTCAGACTTTACTTTTAAACTGAGGAAAATGATAAAACAAAGAAATGAAATTTTCTTTTAGCTCTAAGTAGCCATCTAAATCACTAGAACACAGTGTGGAAGAAATCAAAGGCAACTCTTCACTATCTTCTATGTTCCACAGAGAAGAGCTAGATCCACTCTCTCCTACCTCTCTACTTCAACTGAGCACTGCATGTTCTTATATTTGCTTAGAACCATGATGAAAGGGTCATGTGAGCTAGTTTGATCCACCCCTATTTCTAATAACATACAATTTCTGCACTAATACAGGCTTGTGGGGGGATCAAACAGCCTTATAATCAAAATAAATGTTATTTAACATGAGTCTAGCTTTAAAACAAGTTTCATTATAAACATACCAAGATATTCTATCTGAATAACTAACAATCTAATTATCAAAGAAGCTTCTCCCCTTTATGTGAGCTCACTCTTATCTCTATATATCAATAAGCCTCTTTCTGGGCTGTCTGCCTCCTAATAGGAACCAAATCCCAGCCTAACAACAGGGTCCAGGTAAGGCCTTCTCTAATACAGCTTTAACATAAACTCTTTTTGTAGCTCTTTAAACTTTTCTCTCCACTAGGACAGCTGTAACTTTGTGTTAAAAACATTTTGGGTCATTTTAAAAAAACAGCATTGCAGCCCAACTGATGTACATTACAAAAGCTGGTGGAAATGAACAAACTAGTCCTGTTTTATTTTCATTAAAAAATGCTACAGAAAAGAGACAGTTTTCACTCCCTAGTGCTTTTTTTTAAACAATCCTGTGAAAGAACTAGCTGTGCAGAGCAACTTTTTTTTAATGTTCTGAGTCTTTCTTACTTTCATTTCAGGTTTCTGCTTTTTGGCTCAGCACACTCGGTGTTCAGGCTGTGTTTTTCACCACGCCCTTTCAGTTACTGCATGTTTCAGCTGCTAAATCCATTCTAATGAGGCTTGCCCTTTAAAGGGCAGGACAGGTTGTCCTGGGAACCTACCAGGAAGGACAATAGGGGAAGGGGAAGGGGGCAGCAGAAAAGGGAGGGGCGATGACTTCAGGGACAGGTCAATTGACAAGGCATGTGGGGCTCACTGGCCATTGGCTGAGGGGAGGGGCTGAGAGGGAAGGGGGGAGCCCAGGGTGAAGGGGGCCCAAGGGCTACTTAAGGCCATGCAGGACACAGGTAGCCCTCTTTCCTTACTGTAATTTTGATTGCAGCACATCGCTGGCATTACAAAGGTAAGGCACTGAGGTTGGGACCTATGCAGGCAACAGGGGAGGTGTTTTTCTATTTAGATCATGGTGTTTGGTGGGGTAATGTGTAAATTGAAACTGGTTGCAAGAGGCAGGGGAGTGCCCGTGGAGGTGTAGAGAGCATGGTTTGAGAGTGCAGAGAAAGCCTGTAGTGGTCAGAGGTCGATGAGCAGACAAGCACGCAAAGAATGCGTGAGGGACACACAGCTGCCGGGCAAGGTGGTGGTAGCAAGTGACCTGGGCTCCAGGGAAGGAGCATTGGTGGTGGAGTGAGAAACAGAGAGTTGGGGCAAGTAGTGCACATGGTATAGTGTGTTTCAAGCCATTTGCAGGAGGCACAGATGCATGGTGTGGAGAACGGGCAAGTAGGCCACTCCAGCTAGAGAACAGAGTGAAAGGGAACATGATCCACATGGCCTGTAGGCATTGGAGTGGAACAGGAGCTTTGGGGCCTTGGAAGGGGTCCCTTTCTTGGGAAGGAGGCAGCAGAAATAATTGTGGAGAAGGCCGTGGACCAGCAGATTTGGGCTGTTTTTAGGTTGCATATTTTAGACTTGAACTAGGTAAAAATGGATATTCGAACAACGGCTACTTTTTAAATGTGTTCCTGTTAAATCATATTGCCTCAGTCTAGACTCCCAGCCTAAGCATATTTAGAAAAACGGATATCTGACCAGAGGTCGCGCTGCCTCTCTGACTGTTGAAAGTAAAGAATATCCAACAACCAATCAGTTTAGGGGCAGACGCATGGCATGGGGAACAGGACGGGTAGGCCACGCCAGCAAGGTAGCGGAGTGAACGTGAAGGTGGGCCACGTGGCCCATAAGCATGGGGCATAGTGGGATCCTCAGGGCCGTGGAAGATTTTTTTCCTTTTTTAAATTAGAAGCAACAGGAAGTAAGGGAATCGGATGCTAAGAGTCGACAAAAGAGGCACGGTCAAAACAGGACATCTGCTCAAGTCCCACTGCACTAGCGCATGGTTGGTGGTGTGATGGTTTTTCCTCGTCTAGTCATGAACCTGCTGCTTGGCTGGTTCAGCCTATGTGCATGGATTAATGAAACATATATGGCAGGAAAACTGGAGCATAAAATCCCGATCTGGTTAAGGGTCTGGAGCAGCTATAGTAGACCCGGCATTGTGTAGCAGGTGGCCCAGATGGGGATATAAAAAAAATGTGCGCAGCTCCATGTGGCTGGGGCCTGGTGGCAGGGTGGACAAGTGGTGGCAGCTGGGAAGAGTCCAGAAAGGAATGGCATGGCCAGAATGCAGCTGGGGGAGATGATAAGGAAGCAGGGGCCAATGGGCAGGAAGGAGGGCGCATGGGGCAAGGTGTGGGGGCTCAGGAGCCAACTGGGGTCACTGGGGTCATCCCTGCATGGATGAATGCTGTAGGCAGTGGAAGGCCTGCTCAGCAGCCCTAGGGGAGGGCGGGAGCAGGACAGGTGGCTCGAGGGAGTGGTGTGGCCACCCATGGGAGGACCAGGAGCTGCCCACAGAGGGCTGGTGAGGAGGTGGTACCACCACAAAAAGGGAGCAATAGGGGTGGACAGTTGGGGTGGGCAGGCACAAGGAGGAAGGTGTGGTGCAGGCAACGCGGTGGAGGGGGTTTTGGTAAGCAGGTAGTTGTGGGAAGGGGTCTTCTGTGGGGCCCGCTTATATTCCACTTATCTTCCAGCATGGCTGGCTGCAGGGGGCCTAATATGGAGGCAGGCCTGGCAGGCAGAAAAATGAAGGGGGCGAGCACAGAGGAGGGACATACGGAGGGGTACCCAGTTATGAGTCCCGGAGCGTGGGCAGGGACCGGTAGTGCCTGGCCAGCAGGGATGGTGCAGAGGTGCAGTGGTTGGTGGGGCAATTTTCATGAATGTGGGTCGGGGGGGAAGGCCACGCTGTATAGGAGGCCAACCGAATCAGGGGCAGGCCCAGCCAACGCATAGAGAAGGACGGCATTTATGCTAACTGCAATGCTTTTGTCACACAACAGAGGCATAGAGGTTGGAATAACACCTAAAAAAGCCCCAGCATCCAGCGTGGCCATGATGGTGGAAGCAGCGAAGCTAATGGCACAGATGACAGAGCTGGTGAAGGCAGCAAGAAGAAAGAAACAGAAGAGGTGGCCTGAAAAAGAAAGGACCGGACGGAGGTCAGGCACCAGGAAGGGGAGCAAAAGGCAGAAGTGAGTGGGGCCCAGCCTGCCCGAAGAGCCCAGAAAGGGGTCGATCCCACACCAGGCCTGTCAGGGCCACTACCGGATGGGGTAAGAACAGAGTGGATATGAATAACGAGGCCAACTTAAAAGTGTATACTGAGGGATTGTTGGGGGACATGGGGATAAGGGAATGGGGAAGCTAGAATGAGCTTTGAAGGCCATCAAGGATTGGTGGCAGCCAGATAAGGGGGATACGAGCACCATTAGTGGCACGTGGAAGCCATATGATGGGCCTCCTGGTTTTACATTGGGAGACCATGTTACCACCTTGATAAAGGAAAAGATGTGGAAGGGAGAGTATGTGGATATTTTTGGGCTGATGGATGAAGAGACTGCCAACAAGTATGAACAGAAGGAGTCGGTTGGCAAGTCTGAGAAGGCAGTGGCATTGGCAGTGGTAGGTCACAAAGCAGAGGAGGTTAGATTTAAGGGGAAGAATATAGACAACTGGCAGGCAGGGTTCATAATTTATAGTGCACTGGTGCTGGAGAAACAGCAGGACCTGGCAATCCTGCTACTGACGTACATGGCAATTATCCGGGATGCGTACCGGGCTAAGCTAGGTTTTAGGTGGCTGAAATATGACAAAGTGTTCTGCAGGAGGATGGCAGTAAAAGGGGACCTGAGATGGGACTGTACCCATGCCAAGTTATGGGTCAGGACACTCTCAAGGGCAATGGGTGGCAGGTCATGGAACAGGTCAAATGGGTAGCCCTGGCCATGGGAAGTAAGGCATGCTGGGCGTTTAACAGGGCAGCATGCTCATGGATGAGTTGCAAGTTCCAGCATGCCTGTTCAAGGTGTGGGGGTGGGCCCCCAGCAACATCCTGCAGGCAAGGGGGTGGAAAAAGGGGGTCAGGGTGGGGTCAACAACTGGAGCAGCCCTTTCAGGGCGACCAAGGAGCCCTGTAGGCGGGGAGGTCCGGCAGAGGGACACCCCAGCTATGGATGGAACTAGGGTGGGAGGAGGCGATGGGAGGTAGGGATATGCCTGCTGACACCCCAATTAGGTTGGGAGTGGTAGAGGCATGGACGGAGGGGTACCCAGACAAGAAGAGTGTGGAGCTGCTAAGGGTGGGTTTCAAAAGGGGTTTCCCCCTGGGGTTTGAGGGGATATGCATAAGCATGTGGGTGAAGAACTTGGGCTCTGTAAAAGAGAGGGAAGCAATTCAGGGTGTCACTGCTCGGTGTGGTCCTGAAGAAGCAAGCGGGGAAGTTCCGACTCATACATCACCTGTCATACCTGGAAGGGAAGTCAGTGAATGCCAGCACTCCAGAAGGGCTGAGCATGGTATCGTACGCATCCCTGGATCAGGCAGTGGAGCTGATATGGGCAGCTGAGGGGGCATGGTTAGCCAAGACTGACATTGAGTCTGCATTCCGGCTGTTACCAGTCCACCAGAGGATTGGGATTTGTTTGGTTTCCAATTGAAGGGGGCTGTACTGTACAAGGCTATTCCCATGGGGTGTTTGGTGGCGTGCTGGTATTTGAGACATTCAGTTCATGTGTGCAATGGGTTTTGGGAGTTGTTACGGGCACAGGAGGATGGTGTGTTATCTGGACAATTTCCTATTGATAGGAGAGCCAGAGAGAAGCCCAGGGAATGCTGAGCGATTTTCAGGACATGTACAGGTATATAGGGATTTCATTGGCAGCAGGCAAGATGGAAGGCCCGGTGCGCAAACTCAAATTTCTGGGGATTGAAGTGGATACCAAGAAAGAGTGTTTTCGGTTACCAGGGACAAGGTAATGCACCTGAAGGGTTTGCTGGTGCTGGTTGGGGGAGGAGGAGGTGCCACTGGTACAGGTACAAGAGCTGCTGGGGCACCTTAATTTTGCCTGTAAGGCCATAAGCCCAGGCGGGCTTTCACATGGAGATGGGAGGTCATGGGCAGGCCAAACAGCCCCACCACTGGGTGGACATAAGCAAGGGGGTGAAGGAAGCCCTCTAAGTGTGAGAGACATTCCTGGAATCATCCAACGGAGTGACATTTTGGCAAGAGGAGTGGGCCAGTAACGTGGACCTAGAACTGTACATAGACGTGGCTGAGGAGTTCAGGTTTGGGGGTATATTTTCAAAGGGAGTGGGTGTCTGAGGCATGGCCAGACCAGTGGAAGGTTTGAGGTTGGACCAAGGACATCACATTTCTAGAAATGTTTCCCATTTGGGTGACCCTGGAAATTTGGGGAGAGTGGATGGCAAGGAAAAGAATTTCCTTCTGGTGTGATAACAAGGGAGTAGTCAAAGTTATCAACAGGCAGAGTGGCCACACAGAGTCAGTGGGCCTGATATTGAGGAGATTGATGTTATTGGGGCTGTGCCTGAGCATGTCCTTTAGGGTGCAACACACTGAAGGGGAAAGGAAGTATGTGGCTGATTGTCTTTCTCGTTTACAGATAGACCGATTCTGGGAGTTAGCTCCACGAGCAGCACCTACCAGACCAAGGTCCCAGCCTGCATGTGTGGGGAAGTTGGAAGGCAAAGGCCAGAGCTCTGCATAAGGGGTCTTGGCGGCCAACACTTTGAAGGCCTATGAAAAGCATGGTAGAGTTTGCAGGTTTTCGGAACCAGCTCTGGGTGGGAAATGGGGGAGCCGGTGTGAGAGGAGAAAGTTATGAGATACGTGGTGAGGAGATGGGAAGAAGGGCTGGCCCACTCCACCATGGCAGTACAGTTGGCAGGGATCAGTTGGAACTGCCAAGACTGGGAATGGGTGGACGTGGCTGGTAGCCATACAGTCAGACAGATGATAATGGGATGGCAGAGGGAGCAGGGCAAAGCACAGGATGGGAGGAGACCCCTCAGGGGCCCTCTGCTTTTGAGGGTCTTAAGGGTGCTAGACCAAGTTTGCCATTCTGCAAAAGAGGTATGCTTGTTCCAGTACAGATTCACCAAGATGGTGAGAGGGGCATTTCGGGTGGGGGAAATGGTAGCGCCACGAAGAGGAGCAGCCCCAGCGGGGCTTCAGGAACAAAACATATGGGTAGAGTGGAACACAGTGGTCATCAACCTCCCCAGGTCCAAAACAGATCAAAAAGGGGGGGCGTGGAGGTAGTATTGAACAGGCAGGCAGATGGAGAGGCATGTGCGGTACAGGCCATGATTGAATGCAGGGGATACGGGGGCTCATCGGAGGGACCTGGTTCATACATGGCGATGGCTCCCTGGTGACGGGGTACCAGGTGGGGGCAGTGCTAAAATGGGCCATAGCATTTGTAGGCAAGAACCCAGCAGAGTTTGCCCTCATTCTTTTTGGATTGGAATGGCAACAGAGCTGGGGGCTGAGGGGGCAAGGAAGTTCAACATTAAGCAGGTAGGGAGGTGGAAATCAAACTTTTATAAGAGATATGTGAGAAGTTGACAATGGCTAATAGGTGTTCCTTTCTCTCCCCGCAGCAGGTTACATGCAGCAAGTATGGATCATGGGGCACTCATTCATATACTGGGTGGAGAGATTCACAGCTGCCACAAGGATAGGGCCACAGCTGCGATGGGAAGCAAAACACACCAGAGTGCAATGGAGAGGCCTGAGAGGAATGAGGTGGCCACAGTTGCTCCCCCTGTTGGGAGAGTTGAGGGTCCAATGGGCTGCCAGATTGTGTAATAATACATGCGGGGGCAATAACTTGGGATCATGACCCGGGGATACCTGATGACTGACATAATCAAAGACTTAGAAAGCGGTAAAGAGCTGGTGGCCCACGGTAGTAATTGGCTGGTCAGAAATCACCTCAGGAGGGTTTGGAGGGAGCACAGGGGCATGAGTGATAGAGTGGCACACAAGCAGCTGAACAGGAAGGTAGCCAAGGCAGTAATCGAGATGGGAGGGTTCACTTTCTCCATAGGGATATCTCACTGATCAGGGACGCGGTGTACCGGAGGCGGCATCCATCTGACTGAGTTTAGCATGGGCCTGTTCCTTCACCCGTTTGGGGATTTAGTGGGAGATTAACAAAAAGGCCGAGGGGTAGCCAGTGGGGAGCCCATCTTCCATCGCAAGCTGGAGATGGGTCAGTGGAAAAAGGTAGGAGTAAGAAGGAAAGGGGTCAGGGAGAAGGGGAGGGGATAGGTTCCACGGGCTGGGGACAAGGAACCCAGGCATGGGAGTAATGGGGGAGGGAGGGATTTAGAGCTAGGAGGTGGATTAGCCGTGTTCACACCTAGTGGGAAAAAGGGGCTGGTCCGGGTAAGGGTGGCACCCTGGTATGGTGGGAAAAGGGGAGGGCCAGATCACAGTGTCCGGACCCCAAGAAGCAGTGACGAAAAAGAAGGAACAAGAGGAAGAACCGCATGAAGAAAAGGAAGGGACTGTTATGTCCGAAGGAGAATGGGGACTGTTATGTCCAAAATGTAAATATGATTTGTAAAGACATTGAAATGGGATGTAAAAGTGTTAATATAAGTGTGCCTTGCTATAAATAAATACTTAATGCCAGTGAGCATACAAAGTTAACAAAGGTGTGGGCTGAGTTATTTCTGGGTGGGGATCCAGGGACAATGCTATGGGGAACATTTTAACAAGAAAAGAGGGGCTTTGTTTTAAACTGTGCTGGTAGCTACGCTGATACAATAGCAAACCAATTAGCTAACTAGTGCACAGAAAAACAGAAGGTCTACAATAATGAATTAGTGCTAGAAGCACTTACATTTACTTTGTCTGCTTAACAAGCACCTAAGCGGGCTTTGGGCTTTTAAACCACAAACAGTGTTTCTTACAGACACAAGGGGGTGTTCAGGCACATATTGCCAAATGGAACACAAGAAGGACACTCAAGGCAAGAGGAATTTAAAGAGGGCAGTGATAAGTGAGATACCACAGTAGGAGGCCAGCCTACTGCAGTAGAGATGTGAAAATTAAAGAAAGGAAAGATTTATAGCTGCTGCAGCAGACTTTGAAAAGGGACAGATAAGAAGGAAGCCTCGAGTTACCTTTATTTGAAAATGGGGATAACTAAACCTATCACAATCCTGCACTCCCATCTATACATCATTTTCAGATACAGTAGTGGTATTCTTATTTGCTTGTGGAAGGCCCTGCACTCTCATCCAGTACTGTACAGCATCAAAAACACCTCATATTGCAATCTTATCCTATAGAAAACACAGCAAAATTTTAAAGTTGTGTAACTTGACACAAAATTAATATATTTTCTCCAAACCACCAAAAGGCATTTTGGTAGCACCAGCCCATTCTACCCTGAAAATGTCAGAGCAAAACTGCAAGCCATTTCTTAACACCATAGTGACAAAGAAAATGCTCCAAAAACCTCCTAGCAAAATTCAAATCCATAGAACTCCAAGCTGTAGTAATATATTTTCTCCAAACCAGCAAAAGACACATCTGTAGAGCAAGTCCTTTCAACCCTGAAAATATCAGTCCAAAATTCCAAACCATTTCTTTGCTATGAAATGACAAAGAAACAGATACATTAAATTTTTTTTTTCACAAATTGCAAAACAGAATCCTGTTTCGCAAAATAATTTTCACAATTTTCAGAAAAAGAAAATCATTTTTTGCAAATTGCAAAAAAGGATCCTGTTTCATGGTAAAAGTTTTCAGAGATTTGCAAAACAGGATTTCTGCAGCTAAAAAAATGTATTTCTTACAAAGTAATCAAATAACTAACCCCGGAATGCAATTCTACAGGTCCTGATTAGGTAAACACAACTGTGAGTGTCTACCAAAGCCCTATATTAGTTTTGAAATTTAAGTTTGTTTCCTTGCTAATAGAAAACAATATGGTGGCAGCATGAAAAAGGATTCTGCATTTGCAATCAAGCATCCTGTTTCACAATCAAGAATCCTGTTTCTAGCATCACATTTAACTTTTCCCATAGGAAATAATGGGAAACTTTACAATTTAATAACTTCAGAACAGATTAATATTTTTCACCAAACCTTCAAAAGGCACCACTGTGACCTAAGACCTATATACCTAAACATTTCAAATCAAAATTCCACACCATTTGTGTGCAGCGTGATGACAAAGCATTTGACAAAAAAGATAATTTACACGTTCTTTGAAACTCCATGTCTCCGCACCTGCACATTCAACCACAACAAACATCTGTTGGTGAGTGGAGGGTGGAGTCTGGGGGTGGGGTACACATTTTAGTGTGCTTTTTGGTGCTCTGCAGCTCTGACCATAATGTAACTTGCCAGATCCAAAGATCTATGGTACCACACCAAGCATGCAAATTTTCAGGCAAATCCGGTGTATGGTGGAAAAGTTATTAAAGTACAAAATTTGGGGTTTAACACAGAAGTGGCCATGCACTACTGTGTGCGTGTATATATATTATGGTAGTACGGTAGTTCTACCATAGTTAGGGTTGAGGAGCCATTTACATATTAAACCTAACATTTTTTAATAACTGCAACCATTCAATGGATTGCCTGAAATGAAAGTGTAATACATGATCAAGAACCATACATCTTGGGATCTACCAACTTTTGTACTGTTGGGATATCTCGACTGCTGGAGTTATTAAGTGTGATCTGCAGCATTTACGCTTTTGCAATTCTTTGGTCATCTCTACAGGTCACATGGTTTGCACGACCAGTCCAAAATCTTCAGAGAACATGTGGCCGGGGTCCCTGATGTGCCTTTTGAAGATTTCGCAAAAAAATATTAAACGGTTCAAAAGTTATTCAAAAAACAGTTTCCCATTATAAGTCAATGGGAAAAGTTAACAAAAAGTTAAACACTTTTGCAAATGCAGTTTTTACTTTTGCAAATGGCCCTTTTACTTTCGCAAATCCACCATTTTGTTTTCAGTTTGTCATCAGAAAAATGCTTGGCATTTAAATTTGGGACCCTCTAGCAACACAATTCTTTTTGTGTTTACCTAGTCGGACCCTGAGGATGCTAGACATGTCTTTAATGTGAGGTTAAACACCCTAGAAATATGTTTCTCAAGTTTCTGGAAAAAGTACTCTCACAAAGTAGTGTCACACTCACAAAACTGTCCCATATTTTTGCGAAAGCTTTCGCAAATTGCGACACTACTTTTCCAGGCTATGGCAAAATTACAGCAATTCTTTGCCACCCTGCTGCAAAAGAATGGTTTGGTCTTTTGGGCTGATATTTGGAGGGAGCACAGCCAACATCTCACAGATGTGCCTTTCAGTGTTTCAGTGAAAAAATATTGCAGGGCAGCAAAGTTACATCACTCCAAAGTTTACGCTTTTTCCCATAGGATGACATTACGGCGTCCGCCACATTACAGGAATCCTTTGCCGCCCTGCTGCAAAATAATGGTTTGGTCTTTTGGGCTGAAATTTGGAGTAAGAAAGCCAAACAGCCCACAGAAGTGTCTTTCAGTAGTTTGGTGAAAAAATATTTCAGGGAGTCAAAGTTATGGGACTCCGAACTTCTCTTTTTCCCACAGGATAACATTCTGGCATTCGCCGCGTCTTTCAGGGCCTGTATCTGGAAGCGATTGTGAGATACAGACTTTTGTTCGGAAAAATGCTTAGCCCCAAGTAGGCGCTAAGTGCAAAATTAGCCAGGAAAGTCATACATCATATGACTTTTACTTTTTCTATGTCATACGGTTCCAGAGACATAAGCAATTTAGTATTCCAACTCCTCATTTTCTGCTCTGAGACCCGTTATTATCCATACATTCTTTGTACTTTGGGAGCTAAGCATTTTTCCAACAAAAGTCCGTATCTCACCGTTTTCGATTGATACGGCCCTGAAAACGGCGAACCCATTATGTTATCCTATGGGGAAAAAGAGAAGTTCAGAGAGCGATAACTTTGGCTCCTGTAATATTTTTTCACCAAACCACTGAATGGCACATCTGTGGGATGTTGGCTTTCTTCCTCAAATTTCAGCCCAAAAGACCAAACCGTTATTTTGCAGCAGGGCGGCAAAGGATTCTGTAATATGGCAGATGCAGTAATGTTATCCTATGGGAAACAGCATCAATTTGAGTGCTGTAAATTTGCCACCCTGTAATATTTTTTACCGAAATACAGAAAGGCACATCTGTGAGATGTTGACTGTGTTCCTTCAAATTTCAGCCCAAAAGACTAAATCGTTCTTTTGCAGCAGGGTGGCAAAAAATTGCTGTCAATTTCCCACAGCCTGGAAAAGTACTGTCGAACTTTATGAAAGCTTTTGCAAATTCATGCAACAGTGTCACAAATGCGAAAGTACTTTGCGAAAGTACTTTTTCCAGAAATTTGAAAAACATATTTCTGGGGTGTTTTACCCCAAAATAAAGACATGCCTAGCATCTTCAGGGTCCGACTATGTGAATACCAAAAGAATTAGGTTGCTAGATGGTCCCAAATTTAAATGACAAACATTTTTCTGATGACCAACTGAAAACAAAATGGCAGATTTGCGACAGTAAAATGGCCATTTCAAAGTAAAACTGCATTTGTGACACTGTCGAACTTTTTATCTTTTCCCATTGACTTATAATGGGAAATTGTTTTGAATAACTTTTGAACCTTTAATATTTTTCATGAAATCTTCAAAAGGCACATAGGGACCCCAGCCACATATTTCCTGAAGATTTTGGACCAGTCGCATAAACCGTACGACCTGTAGAGACAAGCAAAGAATTCCAAAAGCGTAAATGCATGCACAGATCACGCTTAATAACTCTGCAGCCATATATCTGAACAGTACAAAAGTTGGCAGATCCCAAGATGTATGGGTCTTGATTGTTTATTCCAAATTTCAGGCAAATCTGTTGAACGGTTGCAAAGTTATTAAGGTGCAAAATTTTAGGTATAACATGTAAAGGGCTCCTCAACCTAACTATGGTAGCACTACCATGCTACATATATATATATATATATATATATATATATATATATATATATATATATATATATATTAGAGGCAAAAAATCGCTAATGCATCAGTTAGGATTGTTCCACAGCGACAAAAGTGAGGAAATTCGGTGTAAGGGTTGAAACCCCTTTACCCCTCCAGCCCACCCCCAACTGGAATGGGGTGCAAATTGGGGTCATCGGCCCTAAGTGCCACCCCATCACATGTGGAAAGAAGCTGAGGAATAGGAGAATGGGGTGACAGTTAGGACCGATGACCCCAATGCACACCCCGATTCCAGTTGGGGGTGGGCTGGAGGGGTGCAAAGGGGATTTCAACCCTAACATCGAATTTCCTCGCTTTTGCTGCTGTGGAACAACCCTAACTGATGCATTAAATGGAGTTTTTTGCCTCTAATTTCCCTTCTTTTTGAGAATGATAATGAGAAATAGTGAATGTAATGCAGCGGCGGGGCCTGGAGGTGATGTCTTGCCGCATTGTAACATTGTGCCTGCAAACGCAAATCGTAAGGCGCATGGTGAAGCAAAGTGAAACAGAAAGAGGAACAGTACTGTAGACAGAAATGTTAAAAACAACGGAAACGCAACCGCAAATGAAAACTCAAAGGGTAACGCACATGGTGGCGTAAACGTGAACGGTAAGTGAAACGGGTACAGAACCGCAAGCAGAAACGGTAATGGTAAGAGTAATGTAAGCGCACAGGCTGGTTTTCCCCAAAAGCTGTATAGAGAAAGACAGTGAGTAGAAAGAATGTATGCAAAATAATGACTCTCGGAACACAAAAATCAGTAGTTGTAATAGTAAATTGCTTATATCTCAGTAACCGTACAACATAAAAAAAAATGTAAAAGTCATCTGTATTATCACTTTCCTGGCTAGCTTTATAAATAGGGCTATAATTTTTCAACAAAATCTCCATTATCTCGCATCGTTTTCGAATATGGGTCTCTCAAAAGCGTGGCGAAACGCCGTAATGTTATCTATGGGAAAAAACAAGTTTGGACTGCCATAACTTTTGAACAGTTTAATATTTTTCATGAAATCTTCGACAGGCACATTAGGGACCCGGCTGCACGTTCTCTGAAGATTTCAGGCCGTCAGCGCATACCATGCAACCTGTAGGCGCGACCGTAGAATTCCAGAAAAAACGTAAATGCACGCACAGATCATGCTTAATAACTCCACAGCCATGTATCCGACCAGTACAAAACTTAGCATATCCCAAGGCGTATGGGTCTTGATCGTGTATTCTAAATTTCAGGCAAATCCATCAAACAGTCGCAAAGTTATTAAGGTGCAAAATTTTGGGTTTAACATGTAAATGGCTCCTCAACCCTAACTATGGTAGCACTACCATGCTACCATAATATATTGTAATAGCACGGTGAGTACTACCATAGATTAGATTGAGGCCATTTCTATGTTAAACCAAAAACTGCACCTTAATAATTTGCAACTATTTCACGGTTGGATGGAATTGGAATACATGATCAAGAACCATAGGCATGGCATCTGCCAAGTTTCGTACTGGTTGGATGACGACTGTGGAGTTATTAAGCGTGATCTGTGCACGATAAGCTTTTTCTGAAATTCTACAGTCGCACCTACAGGTCGTACGGTTTGCACGACCGGCCTGAAATCTTCAGGGAACGTGTGGCTGGGGTCCCCGATGTGCCTTTTGAAGATTTCATGAAAAAATATTGAACGGTTCAAAAGTTATTCAAAAAACAGTTTCCCATTATAAGTCAATGGGAAAAGTTAACAAAAAGTTTGACAGTGTCGCAAATGCATTTTTACTTTCGCAAATGGGCCTGTTACTTTCGCAAATCGGCCATTTTGTTTTCAGTTGGTTATCAGAAAAATGGTTGGCATTTAAATTTGGGACCCTCTAGCAACCTAATTCTTTTTGTATTCACCTAGTCGGACCCTGAGGATGCCATGTCTTTATTTTGTGGTAAAACACCCCAGAAATATGTTTTTCAAATTTCTGGAAAAATACTTCAGCAAATTGCTTTCGTGCTCACGAAAGTTTTAACTTTTTTATGAAGCTTTACATAAATGCAACAGTAGTTTTCCATCTGTGGGAAAGTTACAGCAATTCTTTGGCACTGTGCTGCAAAGAACCGTTTGGAGTTTTGGGATGAAATCTGGATGGGGCCGAGCCGACATCTTACAGATGTGCCTTTCAGTGTTGTATTGAAAAAATATTACATGGCGGCAAAGTTAAGGCACTCCAAATTTCATGTTTTCCCATAGGATAACATTCAGGCACCCGACGCATTACAGAAATCTTTGGATCCCTGCTGCAAAATAATGGTTTGGTCTTTTTTCCTGAAATTTGGAGGGAAGACAGCCAACAGTGCACAGATGTGTCTTTCAGTGGTTTGGTGAAAAAATATTACAGGGAGGCAAAGTTATGGCACTCCGAAGTTCCCTTTTTTCCCCATAGGATAACATTACGGCGTTCGCCGTGCCTTTCAGGCCCTTTCAGGCCCGTATCTCGGAAATGGTGTGAGATACAGACTTTTTGTTGGAAAAAAGCTTAGCTCCCAAGTAGGCGCTAAGTGCAAAATTAGCCAGGAAAGTCATACATCATATGACTTTTACTTTTTTTTTCTATGTCATACGGTTCCAGAGATATAAGCAATTTAGTATTCCAACTCCTCATTTTCTGCTCTGAGACCCATTATTATGCATACATTCTTTGTACTTTAGGAGCTAAGCATTTTTCTGACAAAAAGTCCGTATCTCGCACCGTTTCCGAGATACGGGCCCTGAAAGACACGGCGAACCCCATTATGTTATCCTGTGGGAAAAAAAGAGAAGTTCAGAGTGTGATGACTTTGGCTCCCTGTAATATTTTTTTCACCAAACCATTGAATGGCACATCTGTGGGATGTTGGCTTTCTTCCCTTCAAATTTCAGCCCAAAAGACCAAACCGTTATTTTGCAGCAGGGCGGCAAAGGATTCCTGTAATGTGGCAGACGCAGTAATGTTATCCTATGGGAAAAAGCATCAATTTGGAGTGCTGTAACTTTGCTGCCCTGTAATATTTTTTTACTGAAATACAGAAAGGCACATCTGTGAGATGTTGACTGTGTTCCTTCCAAATTTCAGCCCAAAAGACTAAATCGTTCTTTTGCAGCAGGGTGGCAAAAATTGCTGTCAATTTCCACAGCCTGGAAAAGTACTGTCGAACTACAGCTTTTGCAAATTCATGCAACAGTGTCACAAATGCGAAAGTACTGCGAAAGTTCTTTTCCAGAAATTTGAAAACATATTTCTGGGGTGTTTTACCCAAAATAAAGACATGCCTAGCATCTTCAGGGTCCGACTATGTGAATACAAAAAGAATTAGGTTGCTAGATGGTCCCAAATTTAAATGACAAACATTTTTTTGATGATCAACTGAAAACAAAATGGCAGATTTGCGACAGTAAAATGGCCATTTGCGAAAGTAAAAACTGCATTTGTGACACTGTCGAACTTTTTATCTTTTCCCATTGACTTATAATGGGAAATTGTTTTTTGAATAACTTTTGAACCCTTTAATATTTTTTCATGAAATCTTCAAAAGGCACATAGGGAACCCCGGCCACACGTTTCCTAAAGATTTTGGACCAGTCGCACAAACCGTGCGACCTGTAGAGACGAGCAAAGAATTCCAAAAAAGCGTAATAGCATGCACAGATCACGCTTTAATAACTCTGCAGCCATATATCTGAACAGTACAAAAGTTGGCAGATCCCAAGATGTATAGTTCTTGATTGTGTATTCCAAATTTCAGGCAAATCCGTTGAACGGTTTCAAAGTTATTAAGGTGCAAAATTTTAGGTTTAACATGTAAAGGGCTCCTCAACCCTAACTATGGTAGCACTACCGTGCTACCATAATATATATATATATATATATATATATATATATATATATATATATATTAGAGGCATAAAAATCTATTTAATGCATCAGTTAGGGTTGTTCCACAGTGACTAAAGTGAGGAAATTCGGTGTGAGGTTGAAACCCCCTTTGCACCCCTCCAGCCCACCCCCCAACTGGAATCGGGGTGCAAATTGGGGTCATCGGCCCTAAGTGTCACCCCATCACATGTGGAAAGAAGCTGAGGAATAGGAGAATAGGGTGACAGTTGGACCGATGACCCCAATGCACACCCGATTCCAGTTGGGGGTGGGCTGGAGGGGCAAAGGGGGTTTCAACCCCAACATCGAATTTCCTCGCTTTTGTCGCTATGGAACAACCCTAACTGATGCATTAAATGGAGTTTTTTGCCTCTACTTTCCCTTCTTTTTGAGTATGATAATGAGAAATAGTGAATGTAATGCAGCGGGAGGCCGCGAGGTGATGTCTTGTCGTATTGTAACATTGTGCCTGCAAACGCAAATCGTAAGGCGCATGGTGAGGCAAAGCTAAACAGAAAGAGGAACAGTACTGTAGACAGAAATGTTAAAAACAATGGAAACGCAACCGCAAATGAAAACGCAAAGGGTAACGCACATGGTGGCGTAAACGCGAATGGTAAGTGAAACGGGTACGGAACCGCAAGCAGAAACGGTAATGGTAAGAGTAATGTAAGCACACAGGCTGGTTTTCTCAAAAGCTGTATAGAGAAAGACAGTGAGTAGAAAGAATGTATGCAAAATAATGACTCTCGGAAGACAAAAATCAGTAGTTGTAATAGTAAATTGCTTATATCTCAGTAACCGTACGACATAGAAAAAAATGTAAAAGTCATCTGTATTATCACTTTCCTGGCTAGCTTTATCGTGGGGCTATAATTTTTCAACAAAATCTCCGTATCTCGCATCGTTTTTGAGATACGATCTCTCAAAGGCGTGGCGAACGCCGTAATGTTATGCTATGGGAAAAAAACAGAAGTTTGGACTGCCATAACGTTTGAACAGTTTAATATTTTTTCATGAAATCTTTGACTGGCACATTGGGGTCCCCGGCTGCACGTTCCCTGAAGATTTTGGGCCGGTCGCGCAAACCGTGCAACCTGTAGGCGTGACCGTAGAATTCCAGAAAAAGCGTAAACGCATGTGCAGATCATGCTTAATAACTCCACAGCAATGTATCTGACCAGTACAAATCTTGGCATATCCCAAGGCGTATGGGTCTTGATCGTGTATTCTAAATTTCAGGCAAATCCATCAAACGGTTGCAAAGTTATTAAGGTGCAAAATTTGGGGTTTAACATGTAAATGGCCTCTTAACCTAACTATGGTAGCACTACCGTGCTACCATAATATAATGTAGCACGGTAGTGCTACCACGGATTAGGAGTTGAGGCCATTTCTATGCTAAACCCAAAACTGGCACCTTAATAACTTGCAACCATTCAAAGATTAGGATGAAATGTGGAATACGCGATCAAAACATAGGATCTGATATGTACTATTCGAGATATCCGGCTGTGGAGTTGTCGAGTCGCTGGGCTGCGCATTCACTTTTTCTGAAGTCCTACGATCGGCGTCTACAGAATGCGTGACAATTTCGCGCGATCTTCAGGAAAACGTCGCTGGTCCGATATGCTGAATTCGTGAAAGCATGTGATCAAAGTTGATAAAAATAGTATCCCATTATATACGTCAATGGGAAAAGTTAAAAAGTTTGACAGTGTCATAAATGCATTTTACTTTGTATAAATCGGCCATTTGTTTTCAGTTGGTGATCAGAAAAATGGTTGACATTTAAATTTGGGACCCTCTAGCAACCTAATTCTTTTTGTATTCACCTAGTCGGACCCTGAAGATGCTTGCCATGTCTTTATTTTGTGGTAAAACACCCCAGAAATATGTTTTTCAAGTTTCTGGAAAAAGTACTTTCGCAAATTACTTTCGTGCTCACAAAAGTGTCGGACTTTTTTGCGGAAGCTTTCGCAAATTGAGACAGTAGTTTTCCATCTGTGTGAAAGTGACAGTGATTCTTTGGCACTGTGCTGCGAAAGAACCATTGGGAGTTTTCGGCTGAAATTTGGAGGGAACGGAGCCGACATCTCACAAATGTGCCTTTCAATGTTGTATTGAAAAAATATTACATGGCGGCAAAGTTACGGCACTCCAAAGTTGATGGTTTTCCCATAGGATAACATTATGGCACAGCATTACAGAAATCCTTTGGATCCCTGCTGCAAAATAACGGTTTGGTCTTTTTCCTGAAATTTGGAGGAAGACAGCCAACAGTGCACAGATGTGCCTTTCAGTGGTTTGGTGAAAAAATATTACAGGGAGGCAAAGTTATGGCACTCTGAAATTCTCTTTTTTCCATATAGGATAACAGTACGGCGTACTCCACGCATTTCAGGGCCCGTATCTGGAAGCGGTGCGAGATCACGGACTTTTGTCGGAAAAGTGCTTAGCCCTATTGAGGCTAAGCACAAAGTAAACAGGACAGTTGTAAATCATATGACTTTCAATTTTTTTTTCTACGTAGTACGGTTCCTGAGATATAACGTATTTAGTATTCCAAGTTCTCATTTTCTGCTCCGATACTCATTATTATGCATACATTATTTGTACTCACTGGGCCAGATATTCAAACTGCACTCTTCTAAGGCACAAGCCCTTGCGCTGCGCAAAATAGTTGCGCTGGGGTGTGTCCGGGCCGATATTCAAAGGAGTTGCGCTATTGAGCAACTCCTTTGAATATCACCCCCCAGCCACAGCCACTGTGCATCGCGCAGTGGAACTTGTGCCACCACAAGTTGACAGAGTGGAGCATTCAACTTGCTGTGGTGCAAGTACCATTGCACCATGCGCAAAATCCTGATATTCAGAAGGTGACATGCAAATGGGGCCATAATTCATGCAAGGTGCGGGGGGGCCATTTGCATCTGAGTATGGCCCAATTGCATGCCATTAGCATGTAGATGTGCTGATCCCGGGACTTGCGCCTGGCCCTGATCAGCAGCCGATAAGGGACTGACACTCCCTGCAGCCCAGTCGTGGGCAAAACAGTGTAGAATCCTCCCACCACCCACTGGCCCGATCGCGGGCATGGTTTAATTCCCCAACAGCCCGATCGCGGGCAGCAATGGCGTTCCCAACCTATCCCTGGTGGTCCAGTGGATTGAAAGCCCGATCGTGGGCAGTATGTTTAATAAACCCCACCCCGAGCGGATCTCTGGTGGTCAGTGGATTAAAACCGATCACGGGCAGTATGTTTAATAAACCCCACCCCCTGAATGGATCCCTGGTGGTCCAGTGGACGAAAAGCCGATCGCGGGCAGTATGTTTAATAACCCCCAGCATTATCCCTGGTGGCTAGTGTCCCCCACCCACCCACCCACGTAGCCCCACCACCCGCTCCCCTCCAGCAGCCGGCGGGTGGCAGCATCACCACCTGCGCCCCACCCGCCACCGACTGACTGCCGGTGGGGGCTGCACGCCCGGTGGTGGAAGCATGAGCCAATGGGCATGCAGCCCATACCATACAAACAGTCCAGTTTTGTGAATGGTTCATTCACAAAACTGGACTCTTCTACTCTGTATAGACTGCACCCATAGCTCATGCTCCACCAATGGGCATGCAGCCCTACCGGGCAGTCGGTGGCGGGTGGCGGGGTGGCGGCGGGTGGGATGCTGCTGCCCGCAGGCTGCTAGGGAAAGGTGAAACTGGTGGTGTGGTGTATGCCGACCAGGTGTGTCGCTACTGCTGCGTTATTTCCACTGAACCTGAAAACTCCGACCAGTGGAATGAGGTTTAATAAGCATACTGCCAGCGATTAACTTTCGATCACTGGACCACCAGATCTTCAGTCGAAATTATAAGCTATACTGCCCGATCGAGCTTCCGTCGCTGAACCTGAGATACCGCTCGGGAGGGATTATTTAACTTACTGCCCATGATCAGGCATTCAGGCCACTGGACCACCAGGGATCCATTGGGGAACCACATTGCTGCCCATGATCAGGCTGCAGGGGCACAAGGGACTGGGTTGAGGGCCAACCACAGGTGGCAGCTGCTGTGTTGTGCCCTGCAATGCAGCAGCTCACCTGTGGGTGGCCTCGACTTAAGCCTTTTTTGGCTCAAAGTCATGCAGGCGCAGGTTGGGGGTTGCGCCTGCACAACTCTGCACAGCCCGGCTGAATATCGGGCTGTGCAGTTTATGCATGGTTCCTCCCCCTCCAGTTGAGCATGCATTCATTTGCATTGCACTGTTGCTCAGCCTGTTTTCAGTGGCGCAGCTGTCTCCTGATGAATATCACAGAATGGTGCAATTTCGGACTTGCGCAGGCGCAACCCTATTGCGCATGGTGCAACCCTTTTGAATATCCCACCCACTGTCTTTCTCTATGCAGGTTTTGGGGAAAACCAGGCTGTGCGCTTACATTAATGTTTCTGTTGCCCTTTTCACTTGCGGTTCCATACCTATTTCACTTACCGTTGACGTCTGTGCCACCATGTGCGTTATCCATTGCGTCTTCATTTGTGCTTGCGTTTCTGTTATTTTTTGCCATTTGTGTCTACAGTACTGTTTCTCTTTCTGTTTCACTTTGCGTCACCATGCCCATTGACATTTCCGTTTGCAGACACCATGTTACTATGTGACAACACATCACGCGGCAGACTGTTCCCGTCTACGCCACCATGTGCGTTACCCTTTCTGTTGTCATTCACGCTTGTGTTACCATGTGCGCCACTGTTAGCACTTCTGTTTGCGTTGGTGTTCCTGTTACTATGCCACAAGACATCATGTGGTGGGAGCGGGGGCCTGGAGGGCCCCGCACTCCTGCTGCTGCATTACATTCACTACTTCTCGTTATCATTCTCAAAAATTAGGGAAATTAGAGGCAAACAACTACGTTTAATGCATTAGTTAGGGTTGTTCCACAGCGACAAAAGTGAGGAAATTCGGTGTTAGGGTTGAAAACCACCCTTGGACCCCCGCCCACCCCAACCGGCATTGGGGTGCGCAATGGGATCGTGGGTCCTAACTCTCACCTCATTCTCCTATACTTCTGCTGATTTACACATGTGATGGGGTGAGAGTTACGTCCAACGAGAACCAATGTGCATCCCGGTGTTAAACCTTGTTCAGGAAATGGTTAACCTCTTCATGTATGTCAATAAAAGATTAACATAAGGCTGTTAGGATGTTTGCAGGCAATTACAAACCTCCATTTAACACATCACATGGCAGACAGTTGTCGTCTGTGTCACTGTGTGTGTTACCATTTATGCTCTCATTTTCGCTTGTGTTACCATATGTGCCACTGTTAGCGCTTCTGTTTGCATTGCTGTTGGTGTTACTATGACACAAGACATCACCAGCAGGGTCAGGTAGGCAGTGGAGCACCCAATGTCAGACAAAATTAGGTAGTATATTGTAATTGTAGATGCAGATGACAACACAGATGCATTTGTAAACTGAAGCATACTGTATACTCTCAGCTTGTATATGTACCATTGTGTTCTATTTGATGTACTATTTGCTTTCCAGGTCACCCCTGAAAAAGGGATGACCGGGGACCTGTGGGCCTATCCGGTTATCAAAATTCAATTAAGCAATAACGCATGATGCAAGATTATGTTAATAGTCTGTTAATCACCTTCAAGGGGTGTACTGTGGCACGAGGTGTAGCCAAGTGGCATATGCCCGATAGGGTGATTAACTGACTATTATCATTACCGTTAGTAATGCCTTATTGCTATTATTATAAAAATGTTTTTTAACTGTTTAAAAGCTTGTTCAGGAAATGGTTAACCTCTTTATGTATGTCAATAAAAGATTTACAGAAGGCTGTTAGAATGTTTGCAGCTGATCAGAAAGCTCAGTTTCTGAGACCCTTTTTATAATTAATTAATGAGGCATGACAAGGGGTTATGTTAATGGTCTGTTAATCACATTCTAGGGGTGTACTGTGGCACAAGGTGTGGCCGAGTGCCACATGTCTCTACAGGGTGATTGACTGACCATTAACACAATTCTTGGGAGTGACTTATTGCTATTATAATGAATCATGTTTTTAAACAGTTTTAAACCTTGTTCAGTATATCGTTGACCTCTTCATGTATGGTAATAAAAGATTAACATAAGGTGGTTAGGATGTTTGCAGCCAATTAGAAAGCTCCATTTTGTCAGACTCTGAAGTACACATAGTAGTGACTGCATGGTACATGTATAGTCACAGCTGTGTACTGTTGGGTGCTGATGTGTGGCACCTTGGTATAGTAATAATGACTGCATAGGCACAGGAAAAGTAAGTACATTGCTGAGTTTTTTACACTGTTAGGAATTATGTCAAATGTGACATGCAATGTGCCACATCATTGCATATGCTGTGATACTGACTGTATGTCATAGGTACCAAACAAATTGATGGAGGTATAGTTGTAGCAGTATTAGTTAACATTGATTTGTATGCTTAAGTCAGACACACTTATTTTAATGTCATAATGGTATTTAAAGTAAAGAGTCGACACAGGTGGTTATGGTTTAAAAAAATTTATTGCCAATTTGTCAAATGGAGAAAAGGGCCAATCAAGACTGAAATTTAGTTAACAGAAGCAGTCTCACAATACAATCTTTGTATGTGTGCAATCATTGCTTGTCATATATGTAAATGTGTAAGAATAATAAGAACTGTATAATATGGATTGGAGTAAGTATGTGATATTATAGGAAACTAATCAGGTGTTGTGTGTTTCTAGTCATGTTTCACTACTCACTACTATTTATGTGAGGACGTAGATTCTGACATTCGACGTGGAATTCTAATAGTCAGGCTGAAGCTGTGGCGCTTCATTATATATTTACTATTGAATGTGAATAGAGTTTGTAAAAAAAATTTAACTTTTTTTAAAATGGTTGCATGTTGTAATTATGTGTAGTGTATTACTTGTGTGGTGTGTTAATAAGACAATGTCAGTAGGTTGTGAAATGTGATTACACACATTATAGACAAGTGTTTTGTTGTGATTGTGTGACTGCTAATGTGGATGTTCCTGGGGTGGGCGAAAAACCATATGCTGACTGTCTAAGTAATACAATATACAAAAATGTTAGTTTTGTGACATTTGATTGGTGTTATTTAATTATATGTCACTGAATAGGCGCAAATGGAAAATTCCCACCCCGACCCCTCAATTGAGGCAATCATAAATATTGTCAGGAACAGGTATGCAGTGTGTTGTGATCAGTAACAGTGTCTGATTTACAATTGTCTATGTTTTTTATATACATTAGAATTACTTATGTGACAAGTTGCAAAAATAGAATATTCTTACATGAACAAATGACATTGTTTCAATTCTTACATTATCTTCTATGTAAATTCTTAACTTGTAAATAGTAAGACTATGCATGATATGCATTTTTTAACAAACTTATGGTTAATTAGATGTAGTTAGTATACTGCTGAATAATATGTAAAACATTAGTTGTACTTTAGTGTTAGACTAGTATTTTTAGTACAAGTATCAAAGTAGTTATTAACAATGTACACCTGAATACAAATCTTTATATTATGTACAAGTAATTGCAAACACATGTAAAAGTCAGTAAATGATATTCTGCAATTGGTTCTTATTTACAGTTGTGTAATTCAGCTTCTTGCATTATCAATGAAGGTAGTTATTTTTACATATGTACAGTACTAGTATTACGCATGAAGGCGGGATAGTTCTACACTGTTGCATGGTGAGCGAATGATGTTCTCTATATGTCAAGAGTCAATAGACAAATTGAAGTGTTGATAGACAACTTGTGACAGAGTGGAATGTTTGGTGAATGTTAGAGTGTTGCTCAGTTATTTCTGATGATAACTGAGAACTTCTCTTTGTTTGCAAGAGTAACACTTTATAATTCATATCAATTTGTTGTTATGCATGAGTTGATACATGGATAATTAAAGATATGTACAGAGGAATAGAGCAGTAGGCATCAGTTTTAGATGTACAATCTTTGATAGACATGTAATCATGGTTTCTCTAGTGACTGTGAATATTGTTGGCGCTGATTGAAGCCACTACAACAATTTCATGTAGTCACTGGATCCACACAAGATCTTACATGTTACAGTGTATGGAATGTCTCTGTCAGAATAGCATTTTGTTGAAATTGTATGGTTTATTTAGAGTCGTACATTATACAACATTGTAATGAGGTATGAATGTTTTTTGGACAAAGTAGTCATTTTTTAAATGCAACATGTTTTGTCCTATTCTTCTGAAATATGAAGGTTATCATAATTCTTCAATATTAGAAGATATGCATTTTTTAAGTGTCATGGCAGTCTCTGTTTAAAACTGCTTGTAGAGTCATCACACTAACCATCCAGTTCTGCACCTTAGTAAGGAGGTGTAATGCCCAGAATGCATGGATTGACCATGGTGATAGATTATACTGTGAGTGTCAAACACTGATTGGTTGAAGACTATTCTACTAGCTGTGTAATCTGTGATAGGAGTATCAACTCTGAGCCTGTTGGGGTCAAATCTGTGCATCATAAGCAACAGATATTGAGATGAACTCCTGAGACGTATGGACTGAGTGCATCTTCCTCCACACCTTCCACAGGCATTACTACATTCAGCATTGGTGAATAGCTGTCGAAATTTGACACTTTTGGTTTGAGGGACAAAGAGAGTAATCCACAGCATGTCTTGTGTGGTTTCACGCTGTGAATTGCCACATGAAACACACACATATTTTGTAACATATGTTACTGTGAAGTACTGCCGCATTGGGGTGCCATCTTCATCCAAGTTGTTTATGACAGCCATCATAAACTCAATAGTGTCTTGCTGTATGTCTGCAGCAAACGTACTACATCCAGCATATGTAGCTAACACCTGTCGTTGAGGTGTTAGTGACTGTACATTGTTAGAGTGGTCAGAAGTCATGCTGATAATCTGCTTCAAAGCGTTTGATAGGGGATTGTCTTGTGAAGCAGATATTGCCTGCACAAACTGTGGCATGTGTAGAAAAACTTGCATAGCTGAGTTAGCATAGCAGTTTACTCTACTGCTGTTGTCAAAGACTGGTACAGCAGTTACACCAACTGATTTCTGACGAATTGCTGGTTGTGAATGTTTACTTGAAGTTGTGGCCTTTGTTGAACTCTTTTTTGTTGAATCACTTTTGGAAGCTTGCTGCTGTTTGTTGCTACCTCTAGCTGTGAGTGAATTGTGTGAGACAGACAGATATGTAGACAGTGGTATTAAAGACATTTGTGGCTGATGTAGAGTACGTAACCTGCTGTACTCAAGAATACATTGCTTGTCAGCTCGTATTTTGTGAGGTGCTATAGTAATGATGTGCAATCCAGAAAGGCTGCGTACGCGTGAAAGTGCGACGTAGCTCATGCCATCCTTGAAAATGTCTGTACCTATGTCTACCATTGCTGAATCCAAACTCAATCCCTGAGATTTGTGAATGGAGACAGCATATGCAACTATAATGGAAACTGTTTCCTGTTTACATAGACATCCTTAAATACCTGGAATTTTACGCAGGATCGATCTATGTGTACAGAGTGTTCCATGTTGTCAAAGTGCACTACAAGCGTCTCGATATATGTCTTCTGGACATTGTAGACAAAGTCAGTGATGTTTCCCATGGCACCGTTTACCATACCTTGTTCTACATCTAGATTACGTCGCAGCATGATACGTGCATTCTTACAAACTGTGAGAACAGCTTCTAGGCCAGCTGTTCGTGAAACATCTGACTTCAGTTCACTTAGTTGTTCAGTCATCTTTGCTACTAACTTTCGACTAAGAATAACGCCATCAACTGTATCAACCGTATGCAGAGTTAGAATCTCTTGGTTTTCTCTCTGCAGCATTAGATTGTTGAATTCAGTGCATTTCTTTAGTCGTGGCATAAGACACACTATGTGTCTGCCAGTAGAGTATATATCACTGAAGACATTACATGCTGTTTCTATGCATGCACTATGTACTGTGATTTTTCGATCATTTAACATAGAAACATGTTCTGGTGATAGAGAACCTGTACGAGCTTCATCTAAAAGTGATTTGTAAGCTAGATCACCACTTCGGCGCATGTTCTCAGACAACTCAACATAGCTAAATAATTCCCTTATGTTATAGCCTGCAATGCAACCGAGGATATTCTTAGCTTGTTTGGCAGTTAGAGTTGTAAATACATGCTCTGCATTGACTGGTGCAAGGTGTAAAAGGTCTCCCAACACAAGTATACTTTTGCCACCAAATGGCACTCCATCGTCAGTACCTAAGATCTGCTATAGACGTAGATGAATACAGGCAAGCATGACATTGGAGACCATGCTGATTTCATCAATGATGAGTAACTGCATCTTTGTGAACATGGAGCAGACTGAGATGCAACCTCGAGATGACAGTTCGATACTCTCCAGTTCTCCCATGTTCGACTGGCAACATAAAGAGATGGTGTAATGTAACTCCACCAATGTTGTATGCTGCTAGTCCTGTGGGACCAGTTACAGCAACAGACATTGAAGAGCCTGTCACACTCTGTACTTCTGCAGTGATGGCTTCAATCAGGAAACTCTTTCCTGTGCCAGCTGAACTGCTAACAAACATTAGTAGTGGCTTGTAGTCAGTGCAGTCACATTGTTTTGTTTCATGTAGTATACCATGTTGGACAGCTTCAACTACTTGAGAATGAACTGTATGCTGCAGCTGATTTAGTCTTTCTCTTAAGTCAGCTGGGTTGACAGTGGAGTGTGTGCCATGTCCCATGGCTGTCTCAATTTCTGACATTAACACTTCTGGGGCATTTAAGGGCAGAGGGTCACCTAGAACACCTTGTCCTTCTGGATCAAGGTTGTCTTGTGAACTAACTGGAGTGTCTTCCTGAAGCTGCTTCTCTGCCTTCTCAAGCTGTTCTTTCTCAGCTTCTAGTCTTTGTATATATGTCTGTGAGTACTCAGTTTGGAAATTCTCGTAAATGAGATTGAACTGCTCTTCGAATGTGTCACAGTCACCTTTTAATTCAGACTCAGTCCTCCAGAGTCTAAATAGGAATAGGAGAGCAAAGTAGTAATGTTCTGTGCTCTCTGATGTGCCTAGATGCAGTTTGCAGTGATCTATAAGCCATGGCTTGTGTCTCTTCACGAGACAGCCATCTAGTACATTGACCTTGTAAATCTGGCATGTTGAGTCAGGTGCTGCACCTGTCTTGTAGTCATACCACTTAGCCACCTCAAAGAGACACATATCATTCATGTCGTTGTGTCTACGTGGATAGTATGTGTCTATCAGGTTATTCTTCAAGATATGTTTTGAAGAAGGTGTATTGACAGCGAGCTCCTCAATTTCAGCATGAGGAATCAGTACACATTTCCGTTTCTCTTTGTAGTTTACACTGAGAAAACGTACAGCATCAGACTTCCCGTACAGATGTGTACCCATTAACCAGTCACTGGCTTCGTAAGCTCCACATTCTCTGTGTGAAAGAGTCTTCAAACCCAATGACCACAGCTGAGATGTCAGGCTTTTGCTTGAAGTGGCAATATCTTCCCAAAGATCTTGCAAGCTAGTCTGTTCATGTTTGGTTATGTCGAAGTGACGTGCGAACCAGGGCCAGTGAGTTATCAGCCACAAACTGAACATCTATGTTTGCTTGCCACATTAGGAGAAGAGTTGGGTTGTAGTCATTGATGTACACCTCTTTTTCATCTCTGGGTAACTCATATACCATCTTGGTTGATTTTGCCTTCAAGTGGTGTCGCATTGCTGAGAAAAGGTCATTCATGGCACCATTCTGACAAACTCGTCTAGGAAACCCAAAGCGACATCGTGTGTACCAATTAGATTTGTTCTTTATTACTCGCTGGCAATATTTTGCACAAATATGTCGCTGGAACTTTTGTACCAACTTCCATAGTGTAGGACTGTCATACTTGTCTGGAATGTGACAAGTAATTGATATATTTTTTTATGAATGATAGCACTTCTGCTGCTTCATGTTCACCAATGCATGGAGCATCCTTGAGCCACAATAACATATGGATATGAGGGGCACCTCGTGCTTGATATTCTGTCCTCCAAAAGTAATGTTCCACAATACCTAGAGGAGGATTGTCCTTTGACAAGATGAAAGTCAGAATGTCATGGAACCGCTTGTGAAAATGTCTTGTGACATACACAGGATCAAGTTATCACATTTCTCTGACAGTCATTGATGAGATGCCTTCGACATCAGAATTTGCCCACTTCAACAGTTCAATGAGTTCGTCCCAGGCATATTCAGCACAACTAAGTGTGACAAACCATGTGGCTGCACCATACTCTCGCAGCATTGTCATCACTTCAGAGTGTCTGCGATACCAATATTCTTTGGTGCCACGGAAACTTGAAAGTATGGAAGACAGATTTACTTGCACATGTTCATCTTTCTGCTTTAATTTCTCTAGAAATTGAGCAGCTGTTATTCCATCTAGTGGACTTGTTAGACAAATGGCATGTGCTATAGACGCAGACAGAATGTTAAGTTCACTCTCCCAGAGGAGATGGAACAGGTACTGTATGTTACGTCTGAATTTGCCATCTTTGCTGAGGACACGGCTAGTGCGGTACTCAGCACCCTGTACACATACTTCTCTTTCATCTAGGCATCTGCCTGACCCTTTTGGAAATAGGTCTGGGAAACAGCGTGCTTCTAGTGTTGCCTTCCAAATGCTGACAGGCTCAGCTTCCACCTGCTTCATTTGATAGAGATCAATGTTGTCTCCTAATGGATCTCTGCCATGTAGTGGGTGAATTGTGTACTGTTCATACACATTGTCACTTGTCTGTGTCCACTGACCTTCTCAATTATTGGCTTACTTTTTTCTAATAGATCATGTTGCACAGAGAGACTGGCCATCTGATCTATGTCAAGGTCTGTATAAAAGTTGTTACTCTTTAAATAAGCAAAGAGCAAGCTTTACCTTTTGCACATTGACAACATCTTGCCAGATGACCTTGGCCTTTGTAGGCACACCATTTACAAGAATTACCAAGCTATTTTCAGTTGAGATTGCTTGAACATTTTCCTGTAGAGGAAGTGGTAGATACATCACAGAACCCTTTAGAGATCTAACAAGCTCTTTCTGTGGAATGTTCCGTGTCTTTGTGTTCAGACGTAGAATCATTTGGAATGGTTTTATTGTCTGAATTAGAATGCATTCAAACATATTCAATGTTGAAATCTCACTTGGTATAACATCTGTTTCCATGTTATTCAGCATTGACCTTGCTGGCAAAGTGTTACACTTCACTTTTGAAAAACAGTGTTTGCATAGCACAATGGTGTCTTGTAAGTTAAAGTCAGATTTCAGCAGCAAGAATGCTGCCAGGCGGAACCACATGTCATTGTATGGTGACAAGGTTTCTAGGTTGACTGTGACTGTTTGTTTTGTGTAGCACAAACGGTTGCATGTTTCAGAATGTCATTTTCTAAGACTGAAACAGATTTTTCTACAGAAGTGTTACACTGAAAATTAGTTGTTTCTGGTACAGAAGTAATGTGTTGCAGTTTTTTTAGGAAAGTGATGGCACCCTGCATGTCACCTGATTGCAATAAGTCATTTAAACAAGTGTACTGATGTACAGCTCGCTGTACTTCATATACTCTGTAGACAAAGTTTCGCATGCCTGCTTGATGCACTGCAAGCATCTGCATGTTGTGAAAAATACTATCACAAACACCAGTATCGAGACATGCAAGTGAGTGACCCATGAGTCCAGTATGTGGACGGATTTCACAATGGTCAATTTTTGTAAACAGTTTATGTCTGTCTTTGCGATCTGTTATTACAAATAGGTTAACAAAGTGTTCTACTTTTTCAAATGACGATTGCCTACGGTTGCAGGTGTCATCACATGGCCATGCCAGACAGTGCTGTTTATTGAAGACTGTGGTTGGATCACAGTCATCATCAGTATCCAATTGATTGTCATCAGAGGTACTGAGGACATTTGTTAGTTTGGCCGACTCATCAATACTGAACGTCTGTTCTTTTGTTAAGTAATGGTAAGACTCTTCCCAGAAATATGCCTCTGAGTGCTGTGTGTGCAGCCACTGTCCTGTGAAAACATGACAGCAGTTGTCGACAGTCAAACAAGGATACTGTTGAAGCCTTTTTTTATGGCATATACAAGTTTCCTGAATTGTTCAAGCACATGACACATCTTACGCCACAATCGCTGTAGTACAAACAGTGCTCTGTTGACAAAAGTTCGTACTTTCAGATGTAAATTCATCAGAGAAAGCTGACTCTTGCTCTTTTTGCGGGTGTGCTGCAGCACAGCAGCGATAAGTCTTTCGATCTTAGCTTTACTTGCTAGTGATTGAAATACTTTCTCTTTCTGAGTTGTAAATCAGCAGTTGTGAGTTTACGGCGTTGTTTTGAGTGTTTCTTGATGGTTACACTCAAAATAGTTGTGTTTCGTCTCAGAGATCTACACAACATTTGTGATGGTATACATTTTTTCTTTTCTGTTAAGGCATTTCGTTTGGTTGTGCAGTGACTTGATGTAGGGGTCACTGTTGCAGTAAAGGTCTGTCGATGTTCATTTTTTGGTGTGCCTTTACTGTTTTGTTTGTTGCCCTTATACAACAGTGTAGTACTATCATACCGCTCTCATTTTGAGACACATCTATGTCTGTATTTAGTTGGCATATTTTGCTATTATGGTTGACAGTGACAGTAAGCAATCTTAAAGAAGTATCAGGCACCTGTATGAGAGACAGAGAAAAAAAAAGTGCTAGAATAGGCTTCAGTAAATTTCTTATAACAGTGTGCATTGATAGAATTGTAAGTTAAGTATGTTTACAATTTGGTAAAAACATAACTACATAATAGTTTTTATGAATGTGCATTGCGCAGCTGCTACGTAATATCAGAAGTTTGTGCATTCTCAATATTTCTAGTCCATATTTAAAAGCTTTTTTTTCCCATGTGTACTTATGATTAGGATAGGTGTAATTTGTTACATGTGGACGAAAATGTGTTTTCGACCATGTAGCGTGTCATGGCATAGTCAGTATGCTAATTCACTGTATGGTAGACCAAAAACTTGAGAGTGATAGTGTTAATTACCAAATCTGTTACAATTAGTATGTTTACAATTAGAGGGAGAACATGGCGCTATTACTGTTGTGTGACTGTATCTAGCACAGTTTCTATGTATGCTTGTATGTTAATGAAATTTCAATATAGTTGCTGCATATTATCAACATTGTGTTTTTAGTACGCCTGTGTATGACTATTGGAGCTGTTATATTTAACAACATGCAAAAAAATTTTTTATGCACATGTACTGTGCAATGCTGCAGTTGATTAACGAAATCACTGTATGGGGCACAGTCACAAAATTACAGTGTCAGTGTTTATGAGCAGACAATTTAAAATGAATATGTCGAAAAATTGGTGTGAGAATTCCAAAACATTTCTGATTTACAAGCTTGAGCAGTGCAGTTCACATGTACACTTGTAAGTTTGTGTATTGTCATACTTTTCAGTTGAGAATTACAAATTTTTCTTTTAACACACAGCCTTATGAATAGTACAGATTTCATTTCTCACATCTTGACAAAACTGTGTTTCTGCTTATGTGCTGCATTTTGGATCAGTTGATTGAGAAATGACTATATAATACAAATGTAAAAATCATAGTGACACTGTTATGAGCAGAGGTCTTAAAATGGCTATGTTTACATTTGGGTGTGCAAATTACAACAAATAACTGTTTCCAAGTCTACATTGCCAATTGTTATAGCACCTTGGAACATTGTAAATGTTAAATATCTGAAGTGCATTGAGTTGAAACAGCTACAGACACATAATGTGTTTATAATTGAAAATTGAGCTATTTTCCCATAAAATCTGAAATTGTGCAATAAATTGACAGTCTTGGAAAATTGCTTTTGTGTGCCGCAGTTTACATAAAATGTACTCGTGCATTCAAAAAATATCATAAAGATTACTTCGTGCATTTGACAGTATGGTCAAAAATACTGTCGAACCGACACTTTCATAAAATTTTACTGTCGTGCTATCGAAAGTGTTGCAAATGTACTTTTGTGCATTCGACAATAAAGTTAATCTAACATAGAGTGCCAAAACATTCATTATCGAATCAGAAAACGGTGTGTTTGGATGACAGCTAGCTCTACCAATGTAATTTAAGATTTGTCAGGCCATTTCTGAGAACCAATCAGAGCAGGACAACACTGAAGAAGAAGAAGTAAACAGCAGCCATTTTCAATATTGCTGAGAGAGCAGTTTGAAACTGTAACTGATCTATCTAAATGATTTTTCTGGTATTAAAAATCATAACAACATGTAAATACTATTAATCAAAACATTTTTCTATTGAATCTCAGAATGTAACTTGTTATTGTTGTGAGCTATATTCTTAAGGAAAATAGTTTAAAGTGAGAAATCATTTTAGTACTAACGTACAGATACAGCTGCAAATGGAGGTAGATAGGAAAGGTGCCGTGGAGTTCTATGAGAAAATGGAACCAATCAGACTTGTTTCTGATGTTGTAATTATTTAAAACTGCCTATAGAAAAGAATGCATTTTCCCAGTTGTCAGGGTTGCAGATTTTGCAGAAACATAGGTCTAAGTAATACTGAATACATCATTTAGATTGGTTAATGAAGCCAGAGCAGCAGGGAATGTTTTTATTTGATTTGTGTGTTTGTCTGAACTCACTGAAGCTAGCTTGAAATAAGGAGGAAAATATCAGTTTGATTTTCAGTGCTGTCTGGTCACTGCAGGGTGAACACTGACTTTCTTGTAGCTCTCTATACAGTTCTGAGTTTTAAAACTTAGAATGGCAGAAAATAACAAAATGATTTTGTGGATAGTTGGAAGCAGTTACATAAGATGAGCAGCTGAGTTTGCAGTTCATAGTAATTTTGGGAGGGACCTGCAGCTCCCCAATTGCTATGTAAGATGGTTTAAGTAAGTGGTGGCATGAGATGGGAACATCTTATGCCAACCATACCTGAACTTTGATAACTCACTCTCCTCCTGACATACTGCTAATACATCTTGGTGGCAATGATTTTGGCTCAAAACACTGGGTAGATTTAGTTACAGAGGCAAAACTGGACCTTGCTTCTATTATGTCTATATTTGCCTGCCTGTATTATCATGTTTTCAGATATTACAAGCGTGAGAGTCTAGCAAAGCAGAACATCATATGTATCTGATTGACAGAGCTACTGAAAAAATAAATGTACAGATAACTGCTTTTCTACACATGCATGGAATGCATACTATCGTCACCCAAAATAAATACTGTAATGATTGGCTATTCCTACCAGGCAGTGTACATTTCTCGCATGCTGGCAATTGCCATTTTTGGGAGACCTTGAGATGGAATCCTCAAAGTCCTTTAAGATTGTCAGACTGTTTGAGGAAATATTACAGTACACACAAAGGTTCTTTTCAGAACCATATTAATGTGGTAAAAAAATAGATCAACTGCATGCATCACTCACATACATGCCACATATATGGGTTTGCTATATTAGGATAGTGGGGAAACACCAATAGTAATTTACCCTGCTGCTGTCAGTTCACAATTGTATGATATTGTTATGTCTCAACATTTAAGCAATAAGGTATGACCAGGGGTTAGATTAACAGTCTGTTAATCACCCCTAAGGGTAATAATGGCACAAAGGTGCAGCCAGTGTCATGTGCCTCTAGGGGTGATTAACTGACTGTTAATCTAACTCATGGGAGTCTGTATTGCTATTATAAAATGTTTTCAAAAGAAAAGTGTTAAAAGTATCCTTTATGAATGTTTTCCTCATTTGAGGAGATTTTAATAAAATAGTTCTTCCACCAGCAGTTTAAGAATGCTGGTTCAAAATCAGAATGCATCATTCCACACATTCAGCTGTGCTAGAGGATGGAATGCTGACAGGAAAGAATCCATGTGCCATGGTGATCAGGCTGTACATGACAGTATAACATGGATTAATGTAAGGCTGTTGGAATCCTAACAGCCAATCAGATTGCAGCATTTCTGAGAGCCTTTTTATAATTGTATATAGTTTGAGTATGTTAAATGAGTGTAGCATTTACTGTGGTCTTACAGTATTGTAGCTGTTACAGTATGGTATGTGTGAAACAACAGTAAAACACAGTGGTGCTGTTCTATGTATACGTTTCTTTACTGGTATGTCAGGAAATAGAGTTATTTGAATGTAGCAGATATGGGTAGTAATTAGTGTATATAGGCTACCATGAATGCACAACAGAATTATCATACTATTTCAACTTTCAGTCGGTTTTGTTAGCCGTCTTCACATTTATTAAGTGTATTTCTAGGTGTATTACAGTTCTGCAATGTATGGTTCATCTGTGTTTAACATCACTTTACTATGATGTGTGAACAGTTCAGTGTAGTAGACATGGATATGTGATGGTGTGTCCAATCTCATGCTCCATGCAGTAGCCCCGCATCCCAAGACTACTGGATGGCATGCTGGTGGGACACCATAATGTAGCAGCAGTTGTTGTTACTGTTGAGGTGGCTGAATCCTTTCTTGGCCCTGCATAATGCAACTGAGGTGTGTTTCTGCTATGTTGAAGGACATGTGGTCTTTAATTTAATAAGTATTATATGGAATTCGTTTAAGAAATGATTTGTATTGTTAGATGATACTAATGTGGATGTTCATTTCTGTTTGTATTTCAGAAGTAGACAATCCTAAAATCAAATAATGAGGCAGTGGACCTTGCGAGAGGTGTGTGCACTGCTTGAGGCAGTCAGGCTAGGGTAATCCAAAAGTATTGATGAAGATGCAGACGAGGAAACTGAATTCAGATGTGGGCGCATAAATAGCTATTGCACATAGTTTTTAAAGTAAAAATAAGACTATTGAGCAGCTAAAGCGAGTGGAAGCTGTTGCGCCAATGTTTTTATGTTTTGAAACAGTGTGAGGGGATACGGACAACAATGCGTGCTGGTACTACCGCGCATATGAGCTTCTGGAAGCTGCTGGCAAATATTTCTGCTGAGGGAGTGCTTCCATAACGTAAGTAAATCAGCACAACTTTTCATAATGGATGTGCATGTATTCAGAATTTGTAACAATAATTGTATACTGCATGATTAAGCAATAAGACATGAGCAGGAATTATGTTAATGTTGTGTAAATCACCGTTTACTGGTGTAATGTGGCATGAGGCTGACAGTGCTACATACTTCCTATGATGATTAAGTGACCATTAATATAAACACTGAGACTGCCTTATTAGTAATATCATATCAATATTTAGTAAATGGTGTTGAACATTGTTTTGCATGTGATTAGTCTCCACATATATGTTAATCAAAGATTGACATACAGCTAGTAGCATGTTTGCTACCAATCAGAAAGCTGTATTTCTCACACCCTTTTTAAAATACTTAATACTATATGTAAGGATGTACTATGAAAACATGTAACTGAATTCTTCCATTTATTTACTGTTCTGTTGTTCAGTCTAAAACCACAGCTTGCAAGATAGCCATGCCAGAAATAGTACATTTATACATGTCTCTTACTACTGTAGTATGTTGGTAGAGAACAATATGTAACTGTTTAGTTATTGTGGATGTAGCAGTATAAAACTTGTAAAACTCTGTAATACTGTGTAATAAACCACCCCTCTCCTCACGAACTTATCCCTGGTGGTCCAGTGGACCGAAATGCCCGATCACAGGCAGTAAGTGTAATAAACCCACCCCTCCTCCCGAACGTATACCTGGTGGTCCAGTGGACTGAAATACCCGATACACAGAGAGACACATACAAATGTACATATCAACAGTGTTTGATGCCCCACCAGTTACAGACTATGTAGATAATGGTGTGCTGGGCCCCCTTTTCAAAAATAAATTATTATTGTAATATGTGACCATAATGCTTGTGATCTGTATAATTAGAAGCAATGTTATGTATGTAAGTGGCTGATTTACTGTTGTTGCAAGTATTTCAAAACTGTACTATGATTCACATCTACCACTTACATATTTTTTTTTGTTTGCTTCATGCTAGAACATCGGAGGTCTCTCCCGGCTTCTCACGAAGTAGTACCAGCACAGAGTGAAGCTGTGAAGGGTGGTCAGTTGGACACAGAAAGTGTCATTGTGATTGACTCAGACGGTAAGAGTTTATTATTACAAATCTGTAATGGTGTTTACAAATAAGAAACTAGGGTTTCTTCTGACACAAGGGGTGGGATATTCAAACTGCGCCATTCATAGGTGCAAGCCATTGCACTACACAAATAGTTGTGCAGGGGTGTCTGGGTGATATTCAAAGGAGTTGGGCTGTTGAGCAACTCCCGTGATCAACCCAACTCCACAACCACTGTGTATGGCATGATCATTTCATACCGCATGAGTTGACAAGTAGAGCATTCAACTTGCGGTGCGTAAGTACCATTGCGCCATGCACAAATGCGATATTCAAAGGTGACATGCAAATGGGGCTATAATTCATGCAAGGCACGGGGGGGCATTTGCATCTGATTATGGCGTGATTTGCGTGCCATTAGCATGTAGGTGCGCCGATCCCTGAGGACTTGCACCTGGCACCCTGACAGGCTGCAGCCATCGGGGAACAATGCCCCCTGCTCCCTGATCATGGACAAAACAGTGTAGAATACCCCCCACCACCCCTCACTGGGCCGATCGCGGGCATGGTTCAATTTCCCCCCCAACAGCCCGATCGTGGGCAGCAATGTGGCCCCCGAACGTATCCCTGGTGGTCCAGTGGACCGAAAAGCCTGATTGCAGGTAGTAAGTTTAATAGCCCCCCGAACATAGCCCTGGTGGCTACTGTACCACCCACCACACCCAGCTGCTAAGCCCCACCCCCCACTCCTCTCCGCAGCCGGTGGGTGGCAGCATCCCAACCACCTGCCACCCTGCCACCCACTGACTGACTGCCGGTAGGACTGCATGCCCATTGGAGTGAGAAGAGCCAATGGGCATGCATGCATACTAATACATGACAGTCAGATTTTTGAATGAATTCATTCACAAATCTGGCGTCATATACCATATAACTACAGCTCTTATACTGCCGAATGGGCATGCAGCCTACCAGGCAGTCAGTCAGTGGAATAACAGCGATAATGCTAGCCCGCGCCTGTGGGAGGCGGGGTGGTGGTGGTGCTTCAGTGGGTGGATGGAGACACTAGCCACCAGGGCTATGTTCAAAGAGTTAGTAAACTTACCCACGATTAGACATTTCGGTCCACTGGACCACCAGGATATGTTCGGGAGGAGAAAGAGGTTATGCTACTTACTGCCCACAATCAGGCATTTTGGTCACTGGACCACCAGGGATCGTTCGGGGGTTGGTTTACTTACTGCCCACGATCAGGCATTTTGGTCCACTGGACCACCAGGGCACACGTTCATGAGGAGATCCACATTGCTGCCCGTGATCGGGCTGGTGTTAGAGGTACACACTATGCCCAGCGGTCGGGCCAGTGGGGGGTGAGGATTTACAGTCGGCTGCCTGTGATCGGGCTGCAGGGGGCACAGGGACTGGGTGGGGGCAGCCACAGGTGGCAGCTGCTGTGTTGCGCTTCAATGCAGCAGCTCACCTGTGGGTGGCCCTCAACAGACCTTTTTTTTTGCCTCCAAGTCGTGCAGGCGCAGGTTGGGGGTTGCGCCTACACAACTCTGCACAGCCCGGCTGAATATCGGGCTGTGGAGTTCATGCATGGTTCCTCCCCCTCCAGTTGAGCATGCATTCATTTGCATTGCGCTGTTGCTCAGCCTGTTTCCAGTGGCGCAACTGTCTCCTACTGAATATCACAGAATGGTGCAATTTCAGAGTTGCGCATGTGCAACCCTATTGCGCATGGTGCAACCCTTTTGAATATCCCACCCAAAATACTTTAAAAAGGTGTTAACCAACTCTAGTGAATGTGCAGTGGCAGCATGGCACAAGATCTTGTACTAGCATAACAAACTGGTATTACTACACATGTGAGTGGGATATTATTCTTCATGAATGTGACAATGGATGTATGTCCATAGCGGTACATGTGGTGTTGTGGGGGGGAATGTCTTCTCCTCTGCTACTTTTGGTGGTGAGTTTTATGTACAATGAGTAATAGATAACCAATTACCAATGTTGTAGGTGTCTCCAGTGGTATTCAATAATTGATACTACTTAATTATCTGTTGCTAATTATGACATGTCCTAGCTCTTATTCACTTAGTATTTCTATATCTGCTGCAATGTTTCATTTTTATTATTACTATACTTATTAATGGACAGCATAAGTATCTACATGTTTATTAATGTGTTTTAATAGCCCTGTAGGGGTAATATGTATAACATAAAAGCGACTGCCATATTCAGCCAGAGGGTCATTGAGTGAAGAGTAACATTATAGTCATGTTTCTGTTCTTCTCATTATAATACACACATTTTAAAACTGTTTAAGAAACAGATCGTCATCATAGTTTAGGTGTACATGTATGTAAATTGAGGTACATGTAATGTTTTAGGATGTTTCTGTGTAACAAATATGCATTATGACAATGTTATAACTATTGCCATTGATGGGTAGGCACTGCTTGTTCTGCACTGCATACTACCAATAATAGATTTCTGAGTTTTCTTTCAGATAAAAGCGTTATTGAAGAAACAGTGTTAGGGGAAGCACCAGGAAAAAAAATGGATTTCTTATATTAAGTGTTCTGGATTGGATGGACATTTGTCTTGGAAAAAGATATATACATGGTGTCATTATTTCAACTTTGTGTGGCTTTTTGCAGATGAGAAGACTTGTTATATGCATGTAATACTGACTTAAGAACATACATCTAGCTGGAGAGACAGCTGTTTTTGTAAAGAGATATGTGTTCATATGATACTTGTATGAATTATGTAGTATTAGAAATTGATGTTTTAAAGAAAAAGACTTTTACCTTGATATTTCATCTATTAATGTGATCATTTTTTAACTTGTTTGCTTTAATAGAGCCCGGGGAAGCTGCTGCTGTTGAACAAGTGGAGGTGAAGCAGGAAGCCGATGCCAGCCCACCATGTAAGTGAAATCTCGTGTTGCTATTATTTGCATGCTTGACAAGTACCATATGGTTGTCAACATTTGTGTTGATCAATGCTCCTGTTGATAACTACACCTCAGCTGTTTTACTGTGTGACAGGGGCGCTTACTGTCTGTTAGCATACTCCTCCAAATGTTGAATTGTGTAGAATTGTGCGCAATACCCATCGATGCCGAGCCAGTACCACTTTCTTTTGTTTGTTGTGGGGGGCAAATCACTGTTGACATTATTGACTTTATTTGTGCTGTGACCTTACAAGGGTGGCAATGCGTTGATGACTGCACATACCCAACCCCCCAAAAAACACAACATGGTGGGAGGATATGTCTCACCATTCCTTGTAGATATTTTGAATTTTGGGGTGAAGACAGAGAAGCATACTGTAGCATGTGTGGAATTGCCTGTTTTACCTCTATTTGATGGGATGTATTGGATAGAGGATGAAGGACAGCAGGATATATATAAGTCCCCAGGTGAGACTGGTTTGAATTATGGGATGAAATTACCTATCAAGTCGGAAGAGGCATTAATTGCTGAAGGGACTCATGTTAAAACTGATGAAGGGACTCATGTTAAAATTGCTGAAGGGACTCACGTTAAAACTGATGAAGGGACTCATGTTAAAATTGCTGAAGGGACTTATGTTAAAACTGATGAAGATAAAGGTGATTTTTTGAAGGTTGATTGGGGCTTCCTACAAAGGGATCCTGAAATTACTCAGCTGAGCAAATATGCTGTTCAGAATCATGGGATTATAAAGGGATAAACCCTTATGGTGGTATGAGGTTAAGGTACCCTCTACCATGTTAAACCAAACCCTCGTACTAAACAGGTACAGGCAAGGGTGGTAGTACCTTATAAGTATAGAAGGGTTTTTAAATAATATTTCTAATAAAGTAAGCAGTTAGAACATGGGAAACTTTAGAACAACTTGTCCCCTACTACACTGGCGGGTATGTATCGGTGGTGGCGATGTATGTCACCGGGGCCGATGGGGTTTATAAAAAAAGTATGGGAAGACAATATACAGAAGGATGACAGTTTAAATAAATGGTTACCATGGAGAAAGAAGTTGCCAGGTAGTATGGGTAGTAGATGGTAATTGCTCTGAGCTGATCAACTTTGTGAGGCCCTGTTCAAACTATAACCACTAGTCTTCCCTCCCATCCAGTATGTCATTCTACAATACAGATTCAAAACTTGTACTAGGAACTGCTGTTAGAAGAACCAGCTTGCATGAGTCTGCTGGATAATTAATATGAGCTCCACTAGGAATGTTTATGGTAGCTAGGGACTTCCTTACACAAAGGACAATCCTAGTGCTTGCCCATATTTCAGAGGTCTGAAGTAAAATTTATAATCAGGCACCATTTGGTCAGTTTTCCTTTCAGAGACACTGATAAGACAGCCTGTCTTTTTCTAGCAGGCAGAATTACCTATGTTAAAAAAAAAAAATTTGAAAGGAAAAGGAAATACCCTATAGGTACCCAGTAAATTGATATATTTATTACATTACAGCTGTACATTTGCTGCTCTCTTGTATGTGCTGTCTATTGTAACACAGTAGTAACGTTCACCTGGTAGTCCATGGTTTTCTATTAGCCTTTTTGGACTTTTGGCTACAATATTGAAATTCTGAATTTCAAAAACAAAAACAGCCTAAAACCAGATGATTCTAGTCCCATCGGTTGGATTCTGAGTGACACTAGTCACATGTGCTATTTAAGGTAAGCCTTGAGACAGCAGGCTCATTGGCTGACCGTTATGATGATGATGACTCTGGGAATGAAGAGTTGTGACCTGCCCCCTCCTCACTTTAAGTGAGACCCCTGTCAAGGCCGAAAGGGTGCAGCAGTGATCTACCAAATATTAAAATGCCCATAGGTATAGTATTTAAAAAAAAACAAAAAAAAACTGTCTGAATAGTGGATAAGACATAAAGTACTGAAGGCTGCATGGTGGGCTTCAATATTGATAGACGTATTAGGGTTGCCAAATATTATTCATATATTTTTATTTTTATATTCTATTTTGATATATTCTGTTTAAGAAGTGGTAAATGTAGGAATGGAAATGGAAATATACCAGTACAATTCCTTATAAGTATCACTTATTAAAAGTGATTCTGTTACTTCTGTTTAAAATGTAACCCCAGGGGTAGTGTACTGTATAGAGCGGGGATAACATTGGTTTGCTATGGGAGCTGGGGATGGAGCACGAGAGTGTGGGTGGTTTGAGTTATATAAACTCCTTCCCTCATAATATCACATGTAGTAGGGCACCCAAAAGAAATGGTTGCCATGGAGTGCCTTTGTGATGGGACACGGTTAGGCTGTAGATGCCCTTTGCTGCCTTGTGTTTTGGGCATTTCTTCGCAATAGTGCGGCGTTCGGTGGTAATTCTTGCCACTGCTCTGCACTGTCACTAACCCTGATATCACTATGCTTTTGCAAGTCTACAAAGGTAGATTAATAGTGGGGAAGGTGAGAGTCGGAGCTGAAATTCTCCCGTTCTGAAATATCGTGCACTACCTTCTGGAATGTAATAGTAGTTAACAGAAGGAAGGATGAACCCAGGGCTGGACTATAGTGTTGCGATCGTTTAGGGCTGTTAAGTAGATTTGTTGTTCGGGGTGATCTAGGCTCCCATAGAATATCCCCCCTCTTGAGTTTAAATGGGTTTGAGGGTAGGTCAACCAAAGGAATGGTTGCCCTCTTAGGTGGGAGGAGTGTCACAGAGTGCCTCTGTGATAAAAGGGGCTTTAAATTTGTTAGATATTTTCTTTTGGGTATTTGATTGTTGGGAAGTTTCCCTTTAAGAGAGAAAAATAATATTTGAAGGGTAATCAGGCAAACCCCCAGGTAAGTTTGGAGTTGGTAGAATTGATTTATTTTATTTTTCTTAACAAGATCCCTTGGTGGGGTCCTTGGGGTTGTCAGGAAAAAGAATTTATGTTGTTTGGACCTTGTGAGTAGATGCTCATGTTCATGGTTTTGAGCGATCGGTAAAGGCAACTTGCGTCCGTGCAATCGTCTGCTCACGTTCGTGCAGTTTAAAAATAACATTCGGTTTTCGGTTTGCAAGCAGTAGCTTGTCATTTGGATTATAAAGTAAATATCCCCTAAAATCGCAGGTTTGGATGGATTGAATGTTGTTCTTGGTGAGGGGCTATGTGGGCCAGCGAGGACGCTGTGCAACTACTGAGGGATTTCTGTTCTGCTTTGTTGTTCCTGGTTGCTGAGGAAGGTTCTTCCCCCATGTTGTTGGAGTAGTACTGTAGAGTCTGGAGCCTCAGGTAAAATGTATGTGTTTTGTTTCCTTTCTGTGTTCCTTGAATTATGTAGTTAGCTTGTGTAACCCCCAAAGGGATTGGAAGTGGATTTTGTGTATTCAGGACAGGACCGGGGTTCGTTTTGAGCTTAAATAAAGGTTGTATTTTATTTAGAAACCCCTGGTCTGTGTTTCTGTTTGTGGGCTCCAGATCACAATTCTAAACTTTTGCTACATAATAATCCAGCCGTTTAGTACAAAGGCTGGTGTGTTGCAAAGTGGCATTTTAGGTAGACAATTTTCTTTAGTTTACAGTGTAGTGCTGTTAACCCATTTTCCATTTGGATAAGCACACTGTTCTGAGGGTATTTAGCTTGTTAATTTACTTTAGATGCAAAGATTTAGATGGAATTTTACATACCCTCCTTAGTTGAGTGAGGGATTTCCTGTTGTTTTGGGGAGTGAGGATAGTTTTGTAGTTGGTGTTTTGGGAGTTCCTGGTGTCCAAACTCTTTGGCATTTGGTGCTGTTTTGGGAGTTGGCGGCCGCTCCTGAATTCCTTTATACTATTGTTAAAGGGGTGGTTCCTTTTCATGCTAGAAAATGAATACAAAACATCTAAAACTATTATAATTCATTCTGGTGATAGCATGAAAGTAGTTAGAGTAACAAAGATGTGTTCAGGTTATGTAAACTAAATAATGATGCAGTGTTTAATGAAATTAATTTGAAAATGTTTTGCTGAGGTGGAGTTAAATAATCACATCACTCCTTTGGGGTATACATTTAGATTGTGTGGGATGAGAGATTAGATTCTGTTTTGCTGTGGGACTGGAGGTATGCTCTGGAAACTGCTGAAAAGTGCTCTATGGAGTTATGATGAACTGTGGTATTTACTGCTTTAAGTGAAGATTTAGAATTGTCAGAAGATTTTGTCTACTCTGGTATCTACTGTCTAAATGGAAGTGTGAGCTGGAAAATATTTAAAAGAACAAAAACACTGCCAATCTGAAATTCTCCTGTTGAAATAACATCTGAAAAAGAATAAATTGAATTCAAAATATCTACAAGGACTGGTGAGATATTTCTTTTCTATCTAACTGCCCACATAAACCTGCGCCCTACCACAATGTAGTATTAGAAATTGATGTTTTAAAGAAAAAGACTTTTACCTTGATATTTCATCTATTAATGTGATCATTTTTTAACTTGTTTGCTTTAATAGAGCCCGGGGAAGCTGCTGCTGTTGAGCAAGTGGAGGTGAAGCAGGAAGCCGATGCCAGCCCACCACGTAAGTGAAATCTCGTGTTGCTATTATCTGCATGCTTGACAAGTACCATATGGTTGTCAACATTCGTGGTGATCAATGCTCCTGTTGATAACTACACCTCGCTGTTTTACTGTGTGACAGGGGAGCGCACTGTCTGTTGGCATACTCACTCCAAATGTTGAATTGTGTGGGGTGTGCGCAATACCCCTTCGATGCCGAGCCAGTACCACTTTCTTTTGTTTGTTGTGGGGGGCGAATCACTGTTGACATTATTGACTTTATTTGTGCTGTGACCTTACAAGGGTGGCAATGCGTTGATGACTGCACATACCCAACCCCCCAAAAAGCACAACATGGTGGGAGGATATTCTACTGACCTAAATGGTGTGCAATGCAGAAAGTGTCCAATTATGATTTTTTTGTATTTTTCTCAATGTACAAGTTCAAAATGCGCCTTGTAGTCTTCATGACCCCCTTTTCCCAGTTAAACTCAATAGCTGTGCAGTGTGTCTGTCTTCAGCCTTGCCAACCTCATACTTACCTCTACAGTCCAGTGTGATGCTGTTCAGTGCATTGTCACATATGTGCATTTTTACAAGGTGATCATGAAGTGAGGGAATGTTGATAAAAGTAATAATACAGTGAATAATGGGACTGTTTGCATGTCACACTATGAATATCGCACATTTCTATATAGCACTATGGAAGTTGTCTCACCACATGTAAAATGCAGTACTCTGACTACTTGCAGTGGTGCAAATTCCACTATATCATACGCTGCCTATTACTGGGTTGGGTGCTATTAAAATGAGTTCTTGAGTAGTGAAACTGTGTTCAATGTTGGGCCACAGACATCACATTGCTACATTATTCAATGCTGCATGGCCTTGCGACACACAGTGTCACACTTTGAATGCTCACCTATACTGTCAAACTGTGTTTTCATACTTTACTATATGATGCTGTGGTTGATGTGCGAAATCACTTTTTGGTACAGTGTGAGGACATAACAGTGAGACTGTATGTGAAGAAAGGCGGTAATATGTCTATTTAAAACATTTGTTGTGAGATGAGTATTACATTCTATCATTACAATCAGGTATTAGATATTTCCCATGCACTGTAGTAGGTTTGAAAATGTGTATTTATATACAAAATGTTTAACACTGTAATTTATTTTTTCACCTGCTAATGTACTGTACAGCTGTTTTTTTCTCACAGCAGTATAAAAAACATACTTTTCTGCCCTGCTATGTCTAACAGCCAGAGGGACATGCTAATGCCTGTCATCCTCTGCAGGGTGCGAGTGCTTTGTCATCAGTAAGAAACTTTATTACTATTACACTATCAATGTTAATGATAGCAAATCAATAATTGTTATTGAGAATTGTTAATTTCATATTATACAATGGCAAAGACAAATCCTGGGCTCCCATTGGTGACTCTGGGACTGGAACCGCCATGTTATCGCAGCACAACATCACAGCTCTAGTCCCAGCACCAGGGTGACCACATAACTTTTTGGAAAAAACAAGAAGTCACTACATGTAGTTGCTTGACAGTGCAATCCCACATTTCTCATTCACACTTTCAACCACCTTTAACCTACTGTGAGTGCTTCTGACTCGCCTGCTAGTGACCACTGCCCATGACAGTGCAAATTGTCCCTACGTTGCTCATCTTCCCAGCAGATAGAGTGAAATAACTCCCTGTCCCCCACTGACACACAGTGTGTCCATTTCCCCCCCAAAAAAACAAACGTCATTATAGACGGTATTTAAATATCCATGTCCGCTGGTCCATCAGCACAGTAATTGTCTACAACTTGCCAGGCAAAACACCTACAGAAATATTCACCAACATTATCCCTGACTATAAACAGATGCTTTAACTGAAAAAAAAGTCATTTTAGACATCATTTCAATTTCCCCGTCAGCAGCAGCACGAGGCCTTTCAGATTGCCACAGTTCTGTGATTACCGCTCCCTTCCTCGAACTCCTGCAGTGTTACCACGAACATTCGAAATTAAACAAATTATCGATAAAATGACAGTCACATTCAAATAGGCAGTGCACAAAAATGTCCTGCATTCCTGGCAATCACTAAGTGGTCAAACAACCCGTAACTGCTATTACGGTTCCTCAACTCCCCTGCAGTTGATTTTAAAGCCATTAAAAAAAACAGAAATACTAATTAAAAAAATATTACCCAGTTCCATATTGGGATGTTAGTATGTGGACTGCTGTACTTTTCTGGGAGGGGGTGGGTGCAGGAAGAGACAGCAGACACACAATAACATTACAATGGGACTGTTTCTCTATTCACTGTGCCTGACCATTGATAAATCAAATTTAAAAATACTTTTTAAGACTTTTTGTAAAAATGTTTCTTTTATTAGTACCAACAAGCCATTGTATAATAGCAATAATGTTCTTTGGGGTGTGTGTTGTGCTGGGATAATGTTACTTTTGGGGTGATTAGTTGCACTTGGCCTGTGGCCTCTTGTCTAATGACCCCAGGCGCGATGTTATCCCAGTACAACACTTACCCTGGAGTGCATTATTGCTTAAATGTCAGATAGTACATTGAAGAACCTTATTACTGCTGTGCCACATTGTTTTGAAGAATTTTACCCTGTGACAGTGCAAAAGCACAGTGATCTAGACATTATGGACATCCAACGGTACAGCAATGAATTAAATGTGTTTATTTTGACTAGATTTAAGTTTTAGGTTAGTTGTCTGAATGTCTTATAGTTATGCTACCTAGAAATCTGTCATTTATGTTCTTTATGTACTTGAAGATCTCTGGCATGCTTGTGGAGCGCATGTCATATCAGTGACTTAATTATTTAAAATAGTGACGTGTGTTGAGGGGCTGAAATACGGCTGAAAAGCTGTTTGCTTTCAAACTATCATTAAAGTGATCATGATTGTGTACACATGAAAAGTATATTATGATGATGTTAATGTCAAGGTAGTTTGTTTTTTATTGCAGAGATGACTAGACATTATAGGCAGACATGGTGAAGTAAAAATTCTCACACTTGATGAGGATCTATTTCAATTGTATGGTATAATAGTGTTGATAATACAAAAGTATGTACATACTGAATATTTATGACTACTGAAACAAATATAAGAGTAGCATTGTAAGCCACATCTAACTATACATTTTGCTATGTTGTCAGCTCATTAGATTATATAGATAATAAAGTATGACAGAGACAGAAATAAGATAGCAAAATAGTTTAGCATCATAGTTAAAAATATTATCATAACTTTAAAATGAATGCATTTATGATATTGCAGTAGCTAAGAAATATTTGAAGTTAAATATTTGAAAGTCATAACTGTTTAATTTGTGTGTATATTCATCATTACTTTTTAAAATCTTTGGCGCGGCGACTGCAAAATGCACAGCCCACTGCTGCATAAGCACAGACGGCTTACGCAAGGTTGGCAGTCTGCGTGAGCAAAACAGTGTGATCCTTGAGAGGCTGGACAGAATCCAGTCTCTCTTGGATGCACAACAGCGGACTGTCAACCTCGTGCTCGAGCCAGTTGTAGCAGTGGCTGACGGTGCTGTGGCCAGTAGCAGTGCTTCACCTCCACCAGCACCATCTGTTCCTGCAGCTTCCCTGGGCCAAACTGACCACCCTTCATAGTAGTCCGGTATCTCCTCCGGAGGGCGCAACAGCTTCCACTTCCTTTGCGCCTCCACATCGAATCCAGTTTCCAGCCTGGATTGCCTCAAGCAGTGCATACACCTCTCACAAGTGTTGCACAAAACTTACAAAAAAAATCAAGAATTTTTCTATATTTTTTTATTTATGTAAAAAAAAATTATTTTTATTAAATATTTATTTTTGTATATAAGGCAATACACACTTTAATAAGTGTTTTTTTATGTATAAATATTATGTTTGTAAATATATATTTTTGTATTGTTCATAAAAAGAAAAATATTTTTGTTTGTCATTTTTTATATCTAAAATATTTTAATAGTAAAAAAAGTGAATTTATACTCTCTTGTGTTTGGTGTGTTATTGTGTACTGGAGATGTTTCTTGAAAATAGTTTTAACAAGATTTATACAACTGTGATTTTCTCATTTTGCTGGGTGGGACACTGTGCTGCAAAGCTGCTGCAGTGCCTAGCAGAGGGAGAGTATCTACTCATAAAGACAATTAAGCAATAAGGCATGACCAACAGTTATGTTAAATGGTCTGTTAATCACCCTGTAGGGGTTTAATGTTGAATGAGGCATAGCCGAGTGCCACATGTCACTAGACAGTGATAAACTGACCATTAACATAATACCTGGGAGTGGCTTATTGCTATCATAATAAAACTGTTCTTTAAACAACATTAAACCATGTTCATCATATGGTTAGGCTCTACATGTATGATAATAAAACTAAACATAAGGCTGTTACAATGTTTACAGTCAATTAGAAAGCTGCATTTCTCAAACCCTTGTTATAATCAAAGATATTATACCTGTACAACTCCTTGGTTTTGCTGAACTCTATTGCTCAGGTGGCCCACCACATGTGGTGTGGTCTGGTGTGGGGCATCGGTAGGTAAGGCCATGCAACTACTAAGTGTGGTACATTGTGTGCAGCTGCAATCAGGGATGTGTACATTTGGTGTACATGGCCTCAGTTTTGCTGTTGATCTCCACTGAGCATGCAGTACCTGGTCAGGTGGGTGAGGATGTCTCATAGTACATTTAGACAATTGTTTGTTATTTCTGTCACCTGCTGCTGGATGTCTGTCATTGGTTGTGTTGGCTTGGTCCTCCCCCATACTTGAATGTGTGTGTGTGTGTGTGTGTGTGTGTGTGTGTCTGTGTGTGTGTGTGGTGCTGGGGGGTGGATTAGTTAGGGTTTCCAACTCAACAGCAATTCCTCACTTTGTCGCTATGGAACAACCCTAACTAATGCATTAAGCGGAGTTTTTGCCATGAATATATATATATATATATATATATATATATATATATAGGCAAAAACTTTATTATTGCATCACTTAAGTTAAAGCATCAAAAGTAGAGAAAAGTGGCTTCGGGTTTCACACTAACACCCCACCTCTACCCTGCACAAACCAAGAGGTGTTGGGGGTGGCATTGGGGTCATCAACCCTAATGCTCACCCCATTCCATTCTAAAATAAGCTGGGTGGGTACAGTATAGGAGAATGGGGTGAGCATTTGGGTTGATGACCCCAATGTTACCCCTCCACCCAACAACTCTTGGCCTGTGCAGGGTAGGGGTTGGGTGTTAGGGTGAAACCCTAATGCCATATTTCCCTACTTTTGTCTTTTTAAAACTAATGTATGCATTAACTACGTTTTTTTGTAATTTATTTCTTTACTTTTTGAGATAGTATAATAGTAACCTTATTTTACGGTGGGAGCGCTCCCATCCAGTTGTGACAAATAATCATATCTCTGCCATTTTTTAATCAGTTTGACCCCAAATTTTCAACAAAGCCTTCTTGTGATTTCACTACATGTACCCAGTACAGATCTTTTTCAAATCCATGCCAAAACATAATTCTGCACAACTGCAATGACATTCTGTGCCACAAGTGCAAAAACATATTTTGGCCAGGATTTGAAAAATGACAGCTGTCAGATTCATGAGGAGGGGTAACAGCAAGGCTATGTTGAAAATATGGAGTGAAAATATAGAACATTTCCAAAGTTATGAGCACGGGTAGTGAAATTGCAACGAATGCTCATAATGCAGCCATTTTTTTAAACTTTCACCCCAAAATTTTCAACATGGATTTTTGGGGACCCTACCTCATGAACAACATGACTGCTGTTATGCAAATCCCACCAAGAAGGTGATTTTGCTAACCGACTGCAAAATCACCATTCTGGCATGAGTTGCCTAATGACAGTCATATTGTTCATGAGGTTGAGTCCCCAAAAGGCCATGTTAAAATGCAGGTCCAAAATCTCAAAAACTGGGCAAGTTATGGCTGAAAATTGAAATCCACCCATTGAAATACATTGAAGCACATTTACCTTAGTTCAGATTGCAGTTGCCAGTTACAGCAGCAAGACGTGTTTTCAATTGGTCAAGCAAGTCTCTAACCTGGGATTTCCTTAGGTGAGTGGCAGTTGATGGGGAAGTCAAGGGGTGTGGGGTGGTAGGTGCACAGTGGGGGGTGGGGGTATGGGTGACATTGGCAATGGACGGTTTTATTCTTTACAGCTTACAATCAAGCAAAAGATGAGTGATGTTTTTTCCTTTTCAGGGACAAAAAATAAAGAATGAGACTGTGATGGGGATACCTCCATTGCCAACAATGTTGATGGTTACATAGGAAGGTGGTGGGTACTACTGAACATCAGGGAAAAGGATTCGGACCTTTGTGCTATGCCAAAGAAAGGACTGGGTGGGCATGCAATGAATAAAAAATATAAATTATATATATATATATATATATTTATATATATATATATATATATATATATATATATATTATGGTAGCATGGTAGTGCTACCATAGTTAGGGTTGAGGAGCCATTTACATGTTAAACCCAAAATATTGCACCTTAATAACTTTGTAACTGTTCAATGGATTTGCCTGAAATTTGGAATACATGATCAATACCCATACGCCTTGGGATCTGCCAAGTTTCTTACTGGTCGCATATGACTGCAGAGTTATTAAGCTTAATCTGCGTGCACGTTTACACTTTTTTGGAATTCTACAGTTATCTTTACAGGTCACACAGTTTGTGTGACCAGTCCAAAATCTTCAGGGAACGTGCCGCCAGGGTCCCCAATGTGCCTTTCGAAGATTTCATGAAAAAATATTAAACGGTTCAAAAGTTATTCAAAAACAAGTTCCCATTATAAGTCAAGGGAAAAGTTAACAAAAGTTCGACAGTGTCGCAAATGCAGTTTTTACTTTTGCAAATGGCCCTGTTACTGTCACAAATCTGCCATTTGTTTTCAGTTAGTGATCAGAAAAATGCTTGGCATTTAAAATTGGGACCCTCTAGCAACTTAATTCTTTTTGTATTCACCTAGTTGGACCCTGAGGATGCTAGGCGTGTCTTTATTTTGGGGTAAAACACCCCAGAAATATGTTTTTCACATTTCTGGAAAAAGTGCTTTTGCAAACTAGTGTCGAACATGCGACACTGTTGAATGAATTTGCGAAAACTTTCGCAAAGTTCAACAGTACTTTTCCAGGGTGTGGGAAAATGACAGCAATTCTTTGCCACCCTGCTGCAAAAGAACGGTTTAGTCTTTTGAGCTGAAATTTGGAAGGAACACAGTCAACATCTCACAGATGTGCCTTTCAGTGTTTCAGTGAAAAATATTACAGGGCGGCAAAGTTACAGTACTCCAAAGTTGATGCTTTTTCCCATAGGATAACATTATGGCATCCGCCACATTACAGGAATCCTTTGCCGCCCTGCTGCAAAATAACGGTTTGGTCTTTTGGGCTGAAATTTGGAGGGAAGAAAGTCAACATCCCACAGATGTGCTTTTCAGTGGCTTGGTGAAAAAATGTTACAGGGAGCCACAGTTATGGGACTCTGAACTTCTCTTTTCTTTCCATATGATAACATTACGGCAGTCGCCGCGCCTTTCAGGGCCCGTATCTCAGAAATGATGTGAGATACGGACTTTTTGTAGGAAAAGTGCTTAGCCCTCTCATGGGGGCTAAGTATAAAACTAGCCAAGAAAGTGATAATTACTATGACTTTTAATTTTTTTTCCCTATGACGTACGGTTCTTGAGATATAAGCAATTTAGTATTCTAACTCCTCATTTTGTGCTCCAAAAGCAAGTATTATGCATACATTCTTTGTACTCTCTGTGTTTCTATATGCAGATTTTGGGAAAAACTATTGTGTGTTTTTGTATAAGTGTTACCCTTCGTGCTTCTGTTTGTGGTTCTGTACCTGTTTCAGTAACTTTTTGTGTCTATGCCATCTTGTGTGTTGCCATTTGCATTTTCATTTGCACTTGTGCTTATGTAATTTTATATATTTGTGTCTACAGTAGTGTTTATCTTTGTGTTTCGATTTGTGGTACCATGCGCATTAACATTTGCGTTTGCTGGCACTGTGTTAGTATGTGAGAAGACATCATGTGGCGGTAGCGTGTCACTATTATATTCAGTATTTTACAGTACTGTTTATGTTTGTGTTTTGCGTGGTGGGAGTATGGGGCCCAAAGGGCCCCGCGCTCCTGTCACTGTATTACGTTCAGTATTTTTTAGAATTGTTTAGCTTTCTGTTTTGATTTGTGCCACCATGTGCATTAACATTAGTCTTTGCTGGCACTGTGTTAGTATGTGTGAAGACATCACGTGGCGGGAGCACGGGGCCCAAAGGGCTCCTGCTGATGTATCACATTTAGTATTTTTATTTCAGTACTGTTTATGTTTGTGTTTTGTGTGGTGGGAGCGCGGGGCCCATCACTATCACTTTCAGTATTTTTCAGTACTGTTTATGTTTGTGTTTTGTGTGGTGGGACCATGGGGCCCAAAGGGCCCCTTACTCCTGCCGCTGTGTCACGTTAAGTATTTTTCAGTGCTGGTTATGTTTGTGTTTCATGTGGTGGCAGCATGGGGACCAAAGCGCCCTGCGCTCCCATCACTATCACATTCTGTGTTTTACAGTACTGTTTATGTTTGTGTTTTGTGTGGTGGGAATGTGGGGCCCGAGGGGCCCCACACTTCTGCTGCTGTGTCATGTTAAGTATTTTTCAGTGCTGTTTATGTTTGTGTTTCATGTGGCGGCAGCACGGGGCCCCAAGGGCCCTCTGCTCCCATCACTATCACATTCTGTGTTTTACAATACTGTTTATGTTTATGTTTTGTGTGGTGGGACCGCAGGCCCGCAGGCCCCGCACTTCTGCTGCTGTTTCACATTCAGTATTTTTCAGTGCTGTTTATGTTTGTGTTTCATGCGGCAGCAGTACAGGGCCTGAAGGGCCCTGCACTCCTGTCACTATCACATTCTGTGTTTTACAATAATGTTTATGTTTGTGTATTGTGTGGTGGGACCGCGGGGCCCATAGGGCCCTGCACTCCTGCTGCTGTTTCACATTCAGTATTTTTCAGTGCTGTTTATGTTTGTGTTTCATGTGGCGGTAGTGCGGGGCCTTCGGGCCCCATGCTACCATCACTATCACATTCAGTATTTTACAGTACGGTTTATGTTTGTGTTTTGCGTGGTGGGAGCATGGGGCCATTACATTCAGTATTTTTCAGAATTGTTTATCTTTGTGTTTTGATTTGTGCTACCATGTGCATTAACATTTGTGTTTGCTGGCACTGTGTTAGTATGTATGAAGACATCATGTAGCGGGAGCGGGCCCCGCGCTCTCACTGCTGTATCACATTTAGCATGTTTCAGTACTGTTTATGTTTGTGTTTCATGTGGTGGCAGCGCGGGGCCCAAAGGGCCACATGCTACTGTCACTATCACATTCTGTATTTTACAGTACTGTTTATGTTTGTGTTTTGCATGGTGGGACCATGTGGTCCGAAGGGCCCCGCACTCCCGCCGCTGTATGACATTCAGTATTTTTAGGTGCTGTTTATGTTTGTGTTTTGCATGGCCCTGCACTCCTGTCACTATCACATTCACTATTTTTCAGTACTTTTTATGTTTGTGTTTTGTGTGGTGGGCCTGTGAGGCCTGAAGGACCCCATACTCCCATCACTGTATTACATTCAGTATTTTTCAGAATTGTTTATCTTTGTGTTTTGATTTGTGCTACCATGTGCATTAACATTTCTGTTTGCTAGCACTGTGTTAGTATGTGTGAAGACATCATGTGGCTCCTACCCCCAGGCAACACTGGCACACAGAGAGACAGACACACATGGAAGTAGGGGGAGAACCAAGGTAACAGGAACAATCACAGACTTGCTGCATGTTAAGTGAAGAGCCACAGACAAAGAAGGGTGATGCAGATCAGTTGTACACCTCCCTGATTACAGGTACAGTGTAGTTAGCACAGTTATTACTAGAATGGCCTCAGCCAGGGAATGCCTCTTCAAACTGCAACATCAGGTACTGGATCCTCAGTAAAGACCCACAGCAGAGCTGAGGGTATGGACATCAATGGTAGATGTCAGTGATTGCAGGGACTCTTAAGTTAGCACAGTTAGTGTTTGTGTTGGCTAAGACAGGTAATACCCCCCCAAAATTTGTACTGCATCATGAGTACTGATGCACAGAAAGACTGAGGCAATCAACATCAATGGTACACCTCTGTAATTGTTGGTAGACACAAGTTAGCGCAGTTAGGATTTCTATGGCCCCACACAGACAATTTCCCCATGCATACCAGTTACTGATCCTGACTGTACAGCCGCAACTGCATGTCCTTAGGTAGAATGTCACACAGGAATAGTCCAGTTAGCACAGTTGTCACTTGAATGGATTTAGGCAGGCAAAGTGTCTCCAAACATGACAGCAGGTACTACATTGTAAGTGGAGATACACAACACAGGTGAGGGAATGATCATCCTAGTGGAGATACACAACACAGGTGAGGGTTTGTACATCAATGGTAGACATCACTGATTGCAGGGATACTGAAGTTACCTCAGTTAGGATTTGCATGGATTTAGGTAGCTAGAGCTGCTGCACCTCCCAAAATTTGTAGTGCATTATGACTGGTGATCTATAGGAACAATAGGGGACTGGAGATCAATGGCACACCTCTGTAACTGTAGGTACAGTGAAATTATCACAGTTAGGAGTTGCATGAGCTCAGCCAGGGAATTGCAGTAGACATAGCAGTTACTGCATCCTAAGTGTATAGCCACAGCTGCATAGTGTTAGGTAGTGATGTCTGACACCTTGCTACAGTAATTACTACATGCTGAGTGGAGAGGCAGAGGAAAAGTAAGTGCGTTGCAGACTTCTTAACACTCTTAGGAATTATGGGAAGTGTGACATGCTATGTGCCACATCGTAGCCTATGTTGTGGATACTGAGTGGACAGCAGAGCAAAAAAAAAGTCCAAGGACACGTAGTTGTGGTACTATTTGTTGCAGTTAATTTGCATGCTTAATAGAAACAACAGTTACGTTCTAATGTCATTATGCTATTTTCAGTAAAGACTCAACACAGGTGGTTATGTTTTAAAAAGATTTATTGCCAATTGGTGAAACTGAAAAAGGGCCAATTAAGATTGTATTTTTTTACAAAATCAGTCTCACAATACAATCCTTGCTTGTGTGTAATCATTGCTTGGAATATATCTAAATGTGTCACATTTATAGCAACTAGATTATATGAATTGGAACACGTATGTACATATTGTAATACAGCATAGGAAGATGGTAGCATAAGAAGGTAATTTGGTCTATTAAGTGTGATTGTGTTGCAGGGTTCACATCTTGAGGTAAAGTCTCGGCTATCCTTGCAGTGCTCTCCCATCTTCTGTTGACATGGTTGTTATCTTCCTTCTGTGCATATACCTGGTTCTTTAATAGCTGGTCACTGTCTTTAATGAGGTGACCTGTTTTAGCAGTGAAGTTTAAGTGTTCACTACTCTTTGTGGGAAGAAGTGCTTTCTGACGTTCCTCCTGAACTTGTGACCCTCAAGCTGAACCTGTGGCTCTTCATTATATATTTGCTACTGAGCTTGAAGAGACTTTGCTTAACAATATTATTTATATATTTTAAGTAGTTGAATGTTCTAATTATGTGTCATCCATTAGTTGTGTCCTATATTAATAAAGGTATGTCAGGAGCTTCTAAGCAGTGATTACACTCATGAAACAGTAATGTTTAGTTGTTATTGTGTGACTGATAATGTGTATGTTCCTGGGGTGGGCGAAAAACCAGATGCTAAGTGTTCAAGTAATAGAATATGAAAAAAATCTGATTTCAGTGACATTAGATAACTGGTATGTTCAGTTAAATATTTTAAGATATATTACTGACTAGGCACATATGGAAAATTCCCACCCAACCCCTCGATAGAGGCGATCATGAATATTGTCAGGAACAGGTATAAAGTGCGTTGTGATCAGTAACAGTGTCTGATTTACAATTTTCAGTCTTTTTACCATAGGTTACAATTACTTGTATGACAAGTACAAAAAGATTTCATATTATTACAGGTACAATATACATTTCTTTCAATTGTTACATTGGTTTCTATATTAGCTCTGAACTAGTAAGTAAAAAATATGTATGGTACGCTGGTACTTAATCAGTATAGTATTGTATTATATGTTAAAGATTTATTGTTACTTTACTCTTATAGTAATACTTTAACTAGAACAGTAAAACTAGTTAGCAACAATGGTGAGATGGAATAAGAATGTAAATATTATTTACATGTAATTACAAAGGTATGCCAAAATCAGTTGATAATAAGATGCAATCATTCAGTATTTACACTTGCTTCATTTAACTTGTTGCATTATGACTAAAGAGTGTTATTTTTACATATGTACAGTTTCAGTATAACAAATAAAGCAGGCATAGTTCAACACTGTTGCATGGTGAACAAATGATGCTGTTGTCTACATGTCAACAGCTAATAGACAAAAAAACTGGTGATAGACAACTTGTGACAGACTGTACCCTTTGGTGAATGAGACGTGTTGCACAGTTATTTAAGATAATAAGTGAGAACTTTTGTTTCTCTGCAGAGAGAAAAAGTTAGAAACTGGCAACAACTTCTTGTTATGTATGGGTATGATACAGTAACAATAAAAGATATGTACAGAAGAGAAAAGCAGGATGGCCTCTGTTTTGAGATGTACAATCTTTGAAAGACACGTAAGCATGGTTTCTCTAGTGACTGTGAATACTGTTGGCACCGACTGAAGCCACTACAACAATTTCCATGTTGTCACTGATCCACACAAGATCTTAGATGTCATAGTGCATGAAATGTCTCTGCCAGTATAGCATTTTGTTGATATGCTATGGTTTATTGAGAGTCGTAGACTGGAAACAATTGTACTGACCTACGACTGTTTCTGTCACAAGTAGTCATTTAAAAAATTCAACATGTTATGTCCTATTCTTCTGAAATATGAAGGTCATCATAATTCTTCAATATTAGAAGATATGTATTTTTTAAGTGTTGTGGCAGTCTCTGTTTAAAACTGCTTGTAGAGTCATCACACTCTACCCATCCACTTCTGTACCTTAGTAAGCAGGTGTAATGGCCAGAATGCATGGATTGACCATGGTGATAGACTATACTGTGAGTGTCAAACACTGACTGGTTAAAAAGTATTCTACCAGCTGTGTAATCTGTGATAGGAGTGTCAACTCTGAGCCCATTGGAGTCAAACCTGTGCAACATAAGCAACAGATATTGAGATGAACTCCTGAGATGTATGGACTGAGTGCATCTGCCTCCACACCTTTTACAGGAGTGACCACATTGAGCATTGGTAAATAGCTGTCAAAATTTGACACTTTTGGCTTGAGGGACAAAAAGAGTAATCCGCAGCATGTCTTCTGTGATTTCACGCTGTGAATGGCCACATGAAACACATACATATTTGGTTACATATGACACTGTGAAGTAGTGGCACATTGGGGTGCCATCTTCATCCAAGTTGATTATGATAGCCATCATAAACTCACTAGTGTCTTGCTGTATGTCAGCAGGAAATGTACTACATCCGTCATATGTACCTAACACCTGTCGTAGTGGTGTTAGTGACTGTACATTGTTAGACTGGTCAGAAGTCATGTTGACAATCTGCTTCAAAGCATTTGATAGGGGATTGTCTTGTGAAGCAGATATTGCTTGCACAAAGTGTGGCATGTGTAGAAAAACTTGCATAGCTGAGTTAGCATAGCAGTTCACTCTAGTGCTGTTGTCAAAGACTGGTACAGCAGCTACACCAACTGATTTCTGATGAATTGCTGGCTCTGAATGTTTAGTTGAAGTTGTGACCTTTGTTGAACTCTTTTGAGTCGAATCACTTCTGGAAGCTTGTGGCTGTTTGGTGACACCTGTAGATTTGACTGTACAATGTGAGACAGCCAGATATGTAGGTAGTGGTATTAAAGACATTTGTGGCTGATGCAGTGTACATAACCTGTTGTATTCAAGAATACATTGCTTGTCAGCTCATATCTTCTGAGGTGCTAGAGTTATAATGTGCAACCCAGAAAGACTGCAGACACGTGAAAGTGCCACGTAGCTCATGCCATCCTTGAAAATGTCTGTACCTATGTCCATCATTGCTGAATCCAAACTCAAGCCCTGAGGTTTGTGGATAGAAACAGCATATGCAACACACAATGGAAACTGTTTCCTGTTTACATAGATATCCTTAAATACCTGGAATTTTACGCAGGTACGTTCTATGTGTACAGGCTGTTCCATGTTGTCAACGTGAACTAAAAGTGTCTCAATATATGTCTTCTGAACATTGTAGACAAAGTCAGTGATGTTTCCCATGGCACCATTTACCATGCCTCATTCAACATCTAGATTACACCGTAGCATGACACGTGTATTCCTACAAAGTGTAAGAACAGCTTCTAGGCCAGCTGTGTGTGAAACATCTGACTTGAGTTCACTGAGTCATTCAGTCATCTTTGTTACTAGGTTGCGACTAAGAATGACACCATCAACTGTATCAATAGCATGCAGGGTTAGACTTTCTTGGTTTTCTCTCTGTAGCATTACATTGTTGAACTCAGTGCATTTCTTTAGTCATGGCATAAGGCACACTATGTGTGTCCCTGTGGAGTATACATCGCTGAAAACATTACATGCTATTTCTATGGATGCAGTATCTACTGTGATTCTCTGATCGTTTAACATAGCAACATGTTCTGGTGATAGAGAACCTGTACGAGCTTCATCTAAAAGTGATTTGTAAGCCAGAACACCACTTTGGCGCATGTTCTCATACAACTCAACATAGGTAAATAACTCCCAAATGTTATCACCTGCAATGCAGCCCAGAATATTCTTAGCTTGCTTGGCAGTTAGAGTTGTAAACACATGCTCTGCATTAACTGGTGCAAGCTGTAAAAGGTCTCCCAAAACAACAATACTTTTGCCAACAAATGGTACTCCATCGTCAGTACCTAAGATCTCCTGTAGATGTAGATGAATACAGGCAAGCATGACATTGGAGACCATGCTGATTTAATCAATGATGAGTAACTTTATCTTTGTGAACATGGAATGGAGCTGAGATGCAACCTCAAATGACAGTTTACAATACTCTCCAGTTTTGCCATGTTCCACTGGCAACATAAAGAGACGGTGTAATGTAACTCCACCAATGCTGTATGCAGCTAGTCCTGTGGGAGCAGTAACAGCAACAGACATTGATGACCCTGTCAGGCTCCATATTTCAGCAGTGATGGCTTCAATAAGGAAACTCTTTCCTGTGCTAGCTGAACCGCTAACAAAGATTAGTAGTGGGCTTATAGTCACAACAGTCAAATTTTTTTGTTTCATGTAGTAGGGCATGACGGACAGTGTCAAGTACTTGAGAGTGAACTACATGCTGCTGCTGATTTAGTCTTTCTCTCAAGTCAGTTGGGTTGACAGTGGAGTGTGTTCCATGTTCCATGGCTGTCTCAATTTCTGAGATTAACACTTCTGGGGCATTTAAAGGCAGAGGTTCATCTAGAACAGCTTGTCCTTCTGGATCAAGGTTGTCTTGTGAATGAACATGAGTGTCTTCCTGAAGCTGCTTCTCTGCCTTCTCAAGCTGTTCTTTCTCAGTCTCTAGTCTCTGTATGTATGTCTCTGAGTATTCAGCTTTGAAAATCTCATAACTGAGATTGAATTCTTCCTCGAATGTATCACAGTCACCTTTTAATTCAGACTCCCTCCTCCAGGGTCTAAATAGGAATTGGAGAGCAAAGTAGTAATGTTCTCTGCTCTCTGATGTGCCTACATGTCATTTACAGTGGTCTATGAGCCATGGTTTGTGTCTCTTTACAAGACAGCCATCCACTCCGTTCATCTTGTAAATCTGGCGTGATGAGTCAGGTGATATATCTGCCTTGTACTCATACCACTTAGCCACCTGAAAGAGACAGATGTCATCCATGTCGTCATGTCTACGGGAGTAGTATGTGTCTATCAGGTTATTCTTCAAGATATGTTTTGAAGAAGGTCTATTGGCAGCAAGTTCCTCAATTTCAGCATGGGGAATCAGTACACATTTGCATTTCTCTTTGTAGTTCACACTGAGAAACCGGACAACGTCAGACTTCCCGTACAGATGTGTACCCATTAAATGGTCACTGGCTTCATAAGCTCCACATTCTCTGTGTGAAAGAGTCTTCAAGCCCAATGACCAGAGCTGAGATGTGAGGCTTCTGCTTGAACTGGCAATATCTTCCCAAAGATCTTGCAAGCTAGTCTGCTCATGTTTAGTTATGTACGAAGTCACAGACCACACCAGGGCCAATGAGTTATCAGCCACAAACTGAATATCTATGTTAGCTTGCCACATTAGAAGAAGAGTTGGGTTATAGTCATTGATGTACACCTCTTTCTCATCTCTGGGTAACTCATATACCCTCTTGGTTGATTTTGCCTTCAAGTGGTGTCACATTGCTGAGAAAAGCTCATTCATGGAACCATCCTGGCAAACTCGTCTAGGAAATTTGAAGCGACATCGTGTGTACCAATTAGATTTGTTCTTTACTACTCGCTGGCAGTATTTTGCACAAATATGTCGCTGGAACTTTTGAACCAACTTCCATAGTGTAAGACTGTCACACTTGTCTGGAATGTGACAAGTGATATATTTATTGATGAATGAGAGCACTTGTGCTGCTTCATGTTCACCTATGTGTGGTGCATCCTTTATCCACAACAACATATGGATGTGAGGGGCACCCCATGCTTGATACTCCATCCTCCAAAAGTAATGCCGCACAATACCAAGAGGTTGATTGTCCTTTGACAATATGAAAGTCAGAATGTCATGGAACCACTTGTGAAAATGTCTTGTGACAGACACAGGATCAAGTGAACACATTTCTGACAGTCATTGATAAGATGCTGTCAACATCAGAATTTGCCCACTTCAACAGTTCAATGAGCTCATCCCAGGCATATTCAGCACAACTAAGTGTGACAAACCATGTGGCTGCACCATACTCTCACAGCATTGTCATCACTTCAGAGAGTTTGCAATACCAATATTCTTTGGTGCCTCGAAGACTTGAAAGAATGGAAGACAGATTCACTTGCACATTTTCATCTTTCGGCTTTAATTTCTCTAGAAATTGAGCAGCTGTTATTCCATCTAGTGGAGTTGTAAGATGAATAGTAAGTGCAATAGACGCAGACAGAATGCTAAGTTCACTCTCCCAGAGGAGATGAAACAGGTACTGTTTGTTACGTCTGAATTTGCCATCTTTACTGAGCACACGGCTAGTGCGGTACTCAGCACCCTGTACACACACTTCTCTTTCATCTAGACATCCACCAGACCCTTTTGGGAATAAGTCTTGGAAACAGAATGCTTCTAGTGTTGCCTCCCAAATGCTGACAGGCTCACCTTCCACCTGTTTCATTTGATAGATATCAATGTTGTCTCCTACTGGATCTCTGCCATGTAGTGGGTGAATTGTGTACCGTTCATACACATTGTCACTTGTCTGTCCACTGACCTTTTCAATCATTGGTTTACTTGTTTCTAAGAGATCATGTTGGACAGAGAGACTAGTCATGTGATCTATGTCAAGGTCTGTATAAAAGGGATTGTTACTCTTTAAATAAGTAAGAGCAAGCTTTACCTTCTGTACGTTGACAACATCTTGCCAGATGACCTTGGACTTTGTTGGAACACCATTTACAAGAATCACCAAACTATTTTCCATAGAGATTGCTTCCACATTTTCCTGTAGAGGAAGTGGAAAATACCTCATGGAACACTTTAGAGATCTAACAAGTTCTTTCTGTGAAATGTTCCGTGTCTTTGTGTTCAGACGTAGAATAGTTTGAAATGGTTTAATTGTCTGAATTAGAATGCATTCAAACATATTCAATGTTGAAATCTCACTTGCTGTAACATGTGCCTCCATATTATTCAGCAGTGACCTTGGTGGCAAAATATTAGACTTTAGTTTGGAGAAACAGTGTTTGCACAGCAGAATGGTGTTTTCTAACTGAAAGTCAGATTTCATCAGCAAAATGCTGAGAGACGGAACCACATGTCATTGTATGTTGACAAGGTTTCCAGGCTCACTGTGACTGTTTGTTTACTGTAGCACAGACGGTCACATAACACACATACAAAGTCAAACTTCTGAGACTTTGCCAGCTCAAATTTTGCTATTTCTTTGCCATACTGTCTCAGTGTGTCAGTTTCTAACACTGAAACAGATGTTTCAACAGAACTTGCTGACTGATAAATAGTTGTGTCTGGTACAGAAGTTACATGTTGTAGCTGTTTGAGAAATGTGATGGCACCCTGCATGTCACCTGACTGCAATAAGTCATTTAAACAAGTGTACTGATTCACAACTCGTTGTACTTCATATACTCTGTAAACAAAATTTCGCATGCCTGTATGATGCACTCCAAGCATCCGCATGTTGTGAAAGATGCTGTCACAAACACCGCTATAAAGGCATGCTAGTGAGTGACCCATAAGTCCAGTAGGTGGACAGATTTCACAATGGTCAATCTTGTTAAACAGTTTATATCTTTCTTTGTGATCTGTTATCACAAATAGGCTGACAAACTGTTCAACTTTTTCAAATGACGATTGCCTATGGTTGCAGGTGTCATCACATGGCCATGACAGACAGTGCCATTTATGGGGACACAGTGGTTGCATCACAGTCATCATCTGTGTCCATTGCTGTGTCATCACAGACACTGAGGACATTGACCAGCTTGCCAGACTCATCAATGGTGAACTTGCTTTCTTTTTTCTGTGAATAATAAGATTCTTCCCAGAAATATGCCTCTGAGTGCTGTGTGTGCATCCAGTGACCTGTGAATACATCACAGAAATTGTGCACAGTCAAAGAAGGATACTGTTATAGCCTTTTTTGATGTCATACACAACTTTTCTGAATAGTTCGAGCACGTGAAACATCTTACACCATAAACATTGAAGAACAAATACTGCTCTGTTAACAAAAGTGCATACTTTGAGATGCAATTTCATCAAAGACAGATGACTCTTTGTCTTTTTTGCACTCATGTCTCATCACAGCAGCAATAAGCCTGTTAATCTTAGCTTTACTTGCTAGTGATCGAAAATACTTTTGTTTTCTCAGATGAAAATCACCAGGTGTGAGTTTACAGCATTGTTTAGAAGGTCTGTTGATGGTTGCTGTTGCAATAGTTGTGTTTTGTCTGAGAGATCTACACAACTGTTGCACAGGTAAGCATTTTTTACTTGCTCTTGAGCAAGTATGTGCTTTTGCTGTGGAGTGAGTTGTTGTAGAGTTCACTGTTGCAGTAGAACTCTGTTTTCTTTTGTGTCCTGAACTCACATAAGTGTTTTTTTATCATTCTCAAGCAACAGTGAAGTACTATGATACCTGTCTCATTTTCCTATACATCTACGTCTGTATTTAGTAGGCATCTTTCGATATGTTAGTTCACAGTGGCAGTCAGCAATCTTACAGAGGTATCAGACACCTGTATAAAAGACAGAGAAAAAGACAATATTAGTATATGCATGTGTTGATGTCTTCTAACATTGTACATTGAGACAGATGATTTAAGTATAACATCTATTTAAAAAAAATATTAAATGTTTTAATCACATTGGTTAACATTGTAACAGTTTTATTTTCATTCCTGTTACATTGTCTTGTATAGCATTATCACTATAGCATATAGATTTTGTTCTGTATGATTTCAGTGTTCAGTTATGCACAATTAGTGTTATTCTGAATAGTGGTTTTTAGCTAATGCTGTTACACGCTAAGGCTGTTACACTGCTGGTTAAACAATTACTTTATTAACAATTTTTCTGTTAATGAGTAACACATTAATAAGTCAACTTTACACACTTAGCTTAAGTTAGTGCATTTGCAATATTTTCATGTCACATTCTCAACACTGACATTTTACTACACCTTCTTGTGAAGTATACAGCTATCATTTTTCACATCCTTGCTGAAATGTTTTTCTGCAGTTCCGGTGTCTAGTGCTGCAGCCGGTGTGTGAAACCAGTGTTCAGATCACATTGCGAAAATGACAGTGACACTGTTCATGAGCAGAGGTATGAAAATGACTACGTTGAAAATTTGGTGATAATAATCTGTAAAATGACTGTTTCACGAGTGTGCATAGCAACTGCACAACACACACTCATAAGTTAGTGCATTTGCACTATTTTCATGGCAGGTTGTCAACACTGGCATTTCACCAAACCTTCTTGTGAACCGTACAGCTGTCATTTTTCACATGCTGCCTGAAATGTGTTTTCGCACTTCGGCACAGAATAGCACAGTCGCTATGCAAAATCAGTGTTCAGAGCAAATAATGAAAATGCCAGTGACACTGTTCATGAACAGAGATCCTAAAATTACTGTGTTGAAATTTTGGTGTGAATAGTCCATAAAATGACTGTTTTACGAGTGCGCGTAGGAACTGCACAACACACACTTGTAAGTTAGCATATTTGCACTGTTTTAATGCAGATTCTCAAAATTGACATTTTGCCACACTTTGTTTTGAACTGTAGAGCTGTCATTTTTCATATCCTGCCCAAAATGTGTTTTCGCACCTTGGTATAGAATAGCGCAGTCACTATGCAAAATCAGTGTTCAGAGCAAATAACAAAAATGACAGTGACAATGTTCATGTACAGAGGTCCTAGAAGTACTATGTTAAAATGTTGGTGTGAATAGTCCATAAAATGACTGTTTTACGAGTGTGCATAGGAACTGCGCATCGCACACTCGTAAGTTAGCGTATTCACACTATTTTAATGCCAGGTTCTCAACATTGACATTTTGCTGCAGTTTGTTGTGAACTGTTTAGGTGTCATTTTTCATATCCTGCCTGAAATGTGTTTTCGCAATTCCAGCGCAGGATGGCGTGGTTGCTCTGCGAAATCAGTGTTCGGAGCACATAACAAAAATGACAGTTACACTGTTCTTGAGCAGAAGTCCTAAAATGACTGTGTTGAAAATTTGGTGACAATACTCCATAAAATGACTGTTTTGTGAACGTGCTTAACAACTGCCAAATAATGCATTCCTGTAAGTCTGTTGCACAGTGACGTACTCGCTGAACAAAATCACCTTTTGGGGGTACATTTACAAAGTCACAACACTATTCCTCTCCACTTGTGACACTGCCAATGCAGTGTGACAGTGTTTGACATTGAAAAATTGCTTGTTTTTTCCATAAATCATCAAATTCTGTTGAAAATTGAAAATTTTGGAAAAGTAGTGTCGTGTGCACGAACGTGTCACCAAAAGTAGTGTTGTGCATTCAACAGTGTCACAAATAGTAATGTTGTGCGATCAACAGTATCCCAAAAGTACTGTTGAACATTCAAAAGTGTTGCAAAAAGTATTGTGCATTCAACAGTGTCACAAAAGTACTTTTGTGTGTTCGACAGTGTCGCAAAAGTAGTGTCGTGCATGCGAAAGTGTCGCACATTTTAAACTTGAGAGTGGAAAGTACATTCATTATCGAATCAGATCTGATTGTTATTTGAGTGACAACTCGTTCTGCCAATGTTATGCTAGATTTGTCAGACCATGTGAGACAACCAATCAGAGACGGACAACACTGAAGAAGAAGTCAACAGCAGCCATTTTAGTTTACACTGAGAGACAGCATATTGAAAACTGTAAGTACATTATATTTTATAACTCATTTTTCTAGTATGATAAAAAGTGTTAATAACATGTACAGTAAATACTATTAATCAAAATGTTTTTTAGTCCTGTATTTGATTATGTTGCTTGTTATAACCTAAGATGCTGCATTCTTTAGGTAAAACTGTCTAAAGTCAGATAGTAGTTTAGTACTTACTTGTACGGATACAGCTGCAAATGGAGGGAGATAGGAAGCTGCACGTGGATCCATAACAGAAGAGGGTAACCAATCAGACATGTTTCTGCAGTTATAATTGTTTAAAACTGCCTATGAAAAGGATGCATTTGTCCCACCTCTTAATGTTTGCATATTTTAGCCATAGCAGAAGTGCAGTAATAGACAGTGCATAGCCTACATTGGTTAATGAAGGCAGAGTACTAGCCAATGATTTTTTTTATTTGTGTGTTATGGATCAGCCTACTGAAGCTGGCTTGAAGTTAGGAGGGAAATATCAGTTTTACTTTCACTACTGCTTAGGCACTGCAGGGTGAACACTGACTTTTTTTGGTAGCTCTCTGTCCACTTCTAAGTTTAAAACCTGAGAATGGCAGAAAATAGCAAAAGGACTTTGTGGATAGTTGGAAGCAGTATTGTGAGACAAGCGTCTGAGTATGCTCAAAATAGTGATTTTGGGAGAAACCTGCAGCTCCCAAATTGTTCTGTAAAGTAGTTTGGTAGGGGTGGAATGAGGTGGGAGCACCTCATGCCAACTATGCACAGACTTTTGAGTACTCAGCCTCATCCAGACATATTGCTGATACATCTCGGAGGCAATGATTTGGGCACCAAACGCCGGGTAGATTTAGTAACAGAAGCAAAATTGGATCTTGCTTCTATTATGAGTATGTTGCCTGCCTGTAAAATAATTTTTTGGGATATTACAGAGCGTAGGGTCTAGCAAGCAGAACACCATATGTACCTGATTGACAGAGCCCGAAGAAAAGTCAACATACAAATATCTGCATTTCTACGCATGTCACCATACGTCGCCCAGAAATTAGGTATTGTTATGATTGGCTATACCTACCAGATGGTGTACATTTCTCACATGCTGGCAATTGCCATTTCCTGGGAGACCTTCGAGATGCAATCCTCAAAGTCCTCTCAGAATGTCAGACTGTTTGGTCAAATATCTAAGTGCCAACAAAGGTTCTTTTCATAACCAAAAAATGTTGGTAAAAAAATAGAACAGCTGCATACATCATTCACTCACACACATGTAACACATGTGTTGGGAATATTCAGACGATGCCATGCTGTGGAACAACACTGGGCAAAGTGCAATTGCAATGCAGCAGGTTGTTGTTAGTACAATATTTAACACTGCTGTGGTGTGGTTAGCATTGTGAAATATTTCAGTCTGTAAGGTGCATTGTACATATTACTCTGGCACTGCATGAGTGTAAGTGGGCAGAGAGGAGTAGGGGGTTACAACACTGAAGTGCAGTGGTGGTAGGTTTAAGTATTTCACTATTTAGTAGTATACATGCAAATGGAGCCATAATGCATGAAAGGCATCAACACAGCTATTTTCATATTATCATGGCATTATTAGTATGCAGGTGTCCTCTTTATCAGTAAATCATTGCTGGTATTGTGTGAGTCAGCACCTGTTGTCTAGTGATGCCACTTCCCTCCCCCCCGTAGCTTGGTGGTAATGTATTTCAAAACTAGACTTTGTTTTTAGGAAAAAAATGGTGGTAGTACAGTGGAGTGCTGCCTTTCACATTATAATGGGTTAAATTTTTAAAAATAATCCCTTGTGGCCTTGTTAGCTCTACTTTGCTGTTAAATTGAGGTGGAGTGGTAGCTGCAGTACAGCACAATGGTTAGTTTTAAACAGAAAGTCCACAATTGTGTGAGAGGGTGGGGAGCAGTGGATTACCATGGATATATTGTCAAAGCAAAATCATAGTTGGTGAGGCATGGCAGATGACACCACATGGTACCGTGGACTTTGGCTGTCAACACAAAGCTGTTGACTGAATATTGTGGTGTGCAATACTGCAGGTACACTGTGGTTCTCATTTGTAAAAATTTTATTTTGGGGGAGCTTCAACAGTGTGCAGCACAAGTACGGGTTATGGTTGCAGATGCTCATGTCATTACAGGATCAATATCAGGATGTCTTAAGTGTGCAGAATAGTGATACTGTTCCACAAAACAAAGCATGTGAAAAGTAGTTTATGTGTGAAGGGCTTTGGTAGTGTTGTGAAATGTGTTCGTGTCATGTTCTAGCCATAATACTTCATACAATACATAGAAATATATAGACTCTGAGATATGACAGTAATGGAATGTTTTTGTATGTTTCTATTGCAGAATTGAAAGATAAGAATGAGACAGTGGACCTTGCGAGAGGTGTGCTTGCTGCTTGAGGTAGTCCAAGTCAGGAAGAGTGCCCGCATTTTAATGCGGAGCACAAACCGTAAGCTGGACTCAATGTGGAGGCGCATAAACAGTTTTCTTCATGTGATACTCAAAGTGAAGAACAAAACTGTTTTGCAGCTAAAGAGGAAGTGGAAGCTGTTGCGCCGGCACTTCTGCGTGTTGAAGCAGCGGGAGGAGATACCGGACAGTGATAGGTGCTGGTACTACCTCACCTATGAGTTGTGGGAGGCTGCAGGAAAGCCAGCTGTGGGGCAGCACCTCACTCGTCGTAAGTTACTCAACAGAACTTTGTACAATGCATGTGTCTTGATATTGACTTAGATAAAAATTATGAAATATACTGTGACAGGTACTGGTATATTGCTGATTTGCCATGCCTGGTGTGATTCAGTTGTGAGGTTCAGCTGAGTGACTTAACAACACCACAAGTGGTAAACACACCTGTATACGCAGTCCGTATCATGGCATTTTGCTACAATACAATGCTGAACTTGTCTTGTGTTTATACTGATATGAAACTTTAATAGTGTGTATACTGGAGGATTTATCACAGTTACATGTTGTATTTTGAACAATTAGGTTACTTAATTTTCATAACCCATTGTATTACATGTATTTTATGATGCTTTTAAATAATCATCAAATGATAGTGTTGGAGTTAGTATGCAGTATCCATTTAATCTAAGCAGAATTGTACTTCATGTGAAGTTCTATGTAAGTATTAACTTTTGTGTACTGAGTGAGTTTATGATCTTTCATTTATGAAATATTTATAATGTATGGCTAGTGTGTATTAACCACCATAATCAGCAGTCACACAACTTAGTTATGCACAGCTTGGGTTTTAAAAGTTGTTAAATGCAGTTTGAAACTTCCAAACACTGGCATAACAAAACAGAATGTGCCTGAGTTGCGTTATTCTGACACATAGAATGCAAATAGTGTTTTTTTGACCATGCACTATGAAAGATGATGTCTGGGTATCTGATGTGAAACACGATAAAATCACCTTTTTTGGTTACTAGGGTACAGTAAACCTCTCAAGTTGCACTCTCAAGGTTTTCCATGTTACCCAAGCAACCACTCGAGGTGATTAAAGTGTTGTTGTCATCTGCTCTTCAAGCATTATCCTTGATATTTGCAGTACTTGTTATTTAATATGTGCCTGCAATGTCTGTGCTGTACCTGATGACAGGCAATGTTAGGTGCCTGAAACATGTTTAATGCTTACAGAAAGTGCTGTTAAAATCTGATGAAATTTACATGCAAGACTTAGTGGATCTATTTATTATCTTCTTTTACAGACCAACGCAGGGCTCCCGCAGCTGCAGCCGAGGTAGTACCAGCAGAGTACAAGGCTGTGGAGGCTGGTCACTCTGACACTGACAGTGTCATTGTTATTGAGTCAGATGGTAAGATACTGATACTGATAGAAATAGTTGTAATATGTAATTGGGGTGGTATGAGGCTATCATGTAAGGTGTAACCTGCACTACTTAACTCACTTCTTTTTAGGAAATACTCTTTAGTAAGTTAGTACTACTTGAAGCACTTATGTAATATTTTTTTATTAATACAATGTACAGCAATGAGATCTGTAGAATTCTGAGTTTTGATTGTGTACCTGGAACATTTTTAGTATTGTAGATAATACTGTGTACTTGTTGTGAAAGATGCCAGTCACCACTCAGCCACATCAGGAACTCTGTGGCAAGTGCATATGTTAATTGCAAAAAGAGCACTGGAAAGCTAATGGATGTATGTCATAGAAAGAAGAAGCAAGTTTGAAACCAAATGGATGTATTAAATTAATTTATTTGTGAAAAAAACAATTAAACACTTTGTATAATTGAAATATATTGCTACAGGCAGCGGGTATACTGGAGGATGTGCCACATGTGGCATGGTTAAGTCTCTAAGCTGTACTTTGTGACTGAACTACAGCAGTCATGAGACATCTCCAGTAAACAAACACCCTGCTGGAGTATGTTGCTTGAGAATTGTAAAAAATAAGGCGTGGTATCTCATTATATAAATGGTGATTCAAAAGGAACAGATACTATAGACAGATGTATGTTAGTTGTACACATTTCAGTTTGGTTTAACTGACTATGATCCACAACTGGTCATGACATTTGTAGACAACAATGACATATGAAGTATTGTAGTGCTATGAATTTCTTTTCAGTTGTTTAATAAGTGAATGTAGTGTTCATTCCAGTGTAAGAAGATGTTTGTACAGATTTGAATTGTATTTTTGTGTCTTCTCATCTTAGAAATGAGTAATAGAGGTACTCAGGCCAATATATCTGTTATCTAGATCTTGGGTAGTATATGAAAAGTGTTATTACATATTGATATACTACTCACTTATGTGAGACGTACTGATGTCACCAGATACAATATAGACAAGAGAATTTTCTGTTGTGCACATAGTGATATGAGAAGGTAATAATAGTAATATTTGTTAATGAGGTTGGGGGGAGATGACCCATGTATATGTCACAGATTATGATATTGAGCCTGTTATGTCCTTGTTACATATTGCCAGAATCTGTACATTACTGAATAGACAGTATTCTATGTCTATGGTAACACTGGCGTACTAACTGAAAAGGAGGTGGGCGTCACTGAACAACTCAATGGGCATGTGCAGTACTGTACAGAGAGAGTTTCTAAATTACAGTGGGGCGTACAGTGATGATGTGGTCACAAGATGTAGGAACTTCTCTGTAACATAATTTGTGACATTGCTGTTACTGTTCATATAACTCAGTTTGTTACTGTACACATGAGAACAGTTGATGTGTGGATGTCACTGTTGCTTAATGACACAACATCCATAGAAACACAGAAGTGTCATTGCAAAAGAGAAATGTGTTTACATGGTTTAATTACACAATGAGACAGTATGAAACAATGGATTTCACAATAAAAGTATAGTGCTAGATTAATATATTGTGCTATATGTAATCATATTTTTTACTTGTATGTTTTATAGAACCCAGGGAAGCTGTGGATGTAACACCTGTGGAGGTGAAGCAGGAGCCAGGCACCAGCTCTCCGCGTAAGTACCATCACAACAGATATTCATACAAGTTATAGTGTCACAGTACCCTGAACCCAGAATGTCTGTTATGTACATTGTCTGCTTGCTAGCCTGTTGTGTACTGACTGACTTCATGCAGTAGGAGTGTACAGCATTGTTTCATAGCCTAAACAATGGTTGTGAAGGTGGTATAGTACTACATTGTACAGAAATGTAAATGAATCCATTCATAAATCTGTGTTGTGTAGTATGGTACAAGGTTCATGCTCATTGACTTCTGTTGTGGCCTAATGGGTGTACAGCCCTATTCTACAGAGTCAGTGATTGGGCATCAGGGTTGCAAGTTGGCAAGCAGCTACATACTGCCTCTTGCACAACACTTCTGAATATGTCACCCACTCTTTCTTTACATGATGTGTAAAGAATGTATTACATAAAGTAGTTACTAAAGTAAGTGAGCTCTTGCTTACTAAATGTGTAAGATGATTTCAAGTATTATAAAAACAGTCTGACAAATAGAGCTTTCTGATTCTCTGTAAACATTCTAACAGGTTATGTAAATATTTTAGTGACATACATGTACAAATTGAACATATGGTAAGCAATGTTTAAGAGTGTTATTAAGTTGTTTTATTATAATACAAATAAGGTACTCCCAGAGATTGTGTCAGTGGTCAGTTAATCACCATCTAGGACATTGTGGTATTTGGTTACACTTTCTGCCACACTACAGCCGTACAGGTGATTAACAGAACATTTAAATAACACTTGGTCATGCCTTGCTGTTTAATTAATGTTACAGCAGTAAAAGATGATTTGTACGAATGGAAATGTGTACACAGAGCAAATAACTATTTGACATGTGTGTCTCTTTTGTAGCAGTTATTAAACAGGTGATTATATGAACATTAGATTATGTAAATCATACTGTTGTTGTACAGGTAGTCTATTATTCTCATGCAGGTGTGAAGAAATAGTATAGGTACAGATGCTAAAGTTTAGTTGTTCATACACAATTGAAGAGCTAGTATCAGTGTATATGAGACTGTGTTGTTTATTATGGTAAAACATTTGGGTACTGAGTGTTGCCATATAGTAAGTAACATACAAGAATAGTGTAGAAAGTATACTCTTCTTATAAATCTTTTTAAGTTGTCAACAAAGAACATAATATGGTAGAAAAAAATATAATAACTGAACTGGCAAGACAGGACTTCTAATTTGTATCACACTTCTAAATAGTGTTAAGAGTGGCAACAAAATGTATAATAATTATTGAATTAGATGTCAATATTGTAAGATGAAAGACAGATAGGTAATCACTGTTTTGAGGCTGATATATTGATTTATGCTTTTTGACACTTTGCAGGACGCCGTCACTTGAAGCGGTATACTGGCCACTGCCGCTGTTATCGCAGACTGAAGCTAAGGTTGACAGTCTGATTAAAGATAATGTTGCACTCCATGAAGGACAGGAGAGATTGCTGTCCTTCATGGAAGCGCAACAGTGGACTGTCAACCTTGTGCTCAAGCCTATGGTGACAGCAGCTGGGGACACAATGGCCAGTACCAGCACTTCACCTCCAACTGTGGCATCCAGCTTCCTTGGGACAAAGTGATCAGTCTCCATACCTGTCCGGTATCTCCTCTGGAGGGCACAACAGCTTCTACTTCTGTTGCGCCTCCACATTGAGTCCAACTTACAGGTTAGACTGCCTCAAGCAGTGCACACCTCTCACAAACAGTTGCTGCAAATAGTAGAGATAGTTTTAGTAGTATATTTGTATATATTTTTTACATTTCATTTTTGTAAGTTTTATAAATGAAAATATATATTTTTTATGAACTATTTATTTTTTTTGAAATCACCAAAAATCAATATAGTTTAATGTTTTTTGTTACTTTTACAGTTTATAAGATTGAATGCTTTAAAAAATTTTTTTTGCCAAGACTGACTTTTTTCATATAAGATATAAAAAAAAATATTTTTTTACTTTTCTAATAATATAAAATAAATATTTTTTGAATGTAATATTTTGTGTGTGGTATTATTCAGTTGTGGGGATGTTTGTCATGAATATTTATAACAAAGGGTTTGAGAAATGTAGTTTTCTCATTCCTTTAAACATTCTACCAGCCTCGTGTGAATTTTTTATTAACATACATGTAGAGGTTGATCATATGCTGAACAAGGTTTAACACTATTTAAAACCACTTTCATAACTGTGCCAATAATGGACTCCCAGGGATTATGTTAATGGTCAGTTAATCAGCCTCTAAGTGCATCTGCTGCATTGTGTCACGCTACACCACTGGCAGGTAATTAACAGACCATTAACACAACTGTTGGTCATGCCTTATTGGTTAAATATTCTATAAGAAACCATTCAGCTTACCTAGTTTGGTAAAGAAGGTTGTTATAGACAGCATTTGAGGTTTAAACAGATGACATATTTAAATTCTTGTTGTGTTACGTATGTTGCAGTGTTATGAGAACATTTTTGTAGGTACATTAGTAAGTATGACTTATGTTCAAAATTTTTGTCTAGTAAAGGTACAGAAGAGGATGATGTAAGATATCTGAATATTTTACAGTGGTGCTTAGAAATAGACTACCACATTCTTTATGCCTCAGAAGAGTAGTCTCATTGGCTGCCAAAAGATAGTGAGTAAAACACTGAAACATAATAAATTAGTGTTGACATAAGAGTGGTAAGTGAAAGTAAACAGATAAATATTAAGAGGTATATGGTTGAGATGGATATTGTCTTACTCTTCAAAACAGAAAATCCTGTTAGATGAGTTACTGTGTTCTTCATTTTGGTGCATTTGCCTACATATGTGTGTGGTCCTGCCACAACACAAATTTCAGATACTATTGGTACATATCATTCTCAAAAAGACAGGATATTCATGGCAAAAAACCTCTGTTTAATGCATCAGTTAGGGTTGTTCCACAGTGACAAAAGCAAGGACATTTGGTGTTAGGGTTGAAAACCCTAACTCCGAATTCATCCCCCCAGCACCACACACACACAGACACACACACACACATGCAAGTAGGGGGGAGGACCAAGGCAACACAACCGATGACAGACAATCAGCAGCAGGTGACAGAAATAAAAAAACAATTGTCTAAATGTACTACACGACATCCCCACCCACCTGACCAGGTACTGCATGCTCAGTGGAGAGCAACAACAAAACTGAGGCCATGTACACCAAACGTACACATCTCTGATTGCAGGTGCACACAACATACCACACTTAGTAGTTGCAAGGCCTTACCTACCGATACCCCAACCCTAACACCGAATTTCCTTGCTTTTGTCACTATGGAACAACCCTAACTGATGCATTAAACAGAGTTTTGCCATGAATATATATATATATATATCTATATATATAGATATATATATATATATATATATAGATATATACACCAGTGACTTGCAAAAGTATTCAACCCCCTTGAAAGTTGTCAGATTTGTCTGGATTACAAATGATACATTGAGATTTTGTTCTGTGAATTATATTTATTTAAAAAGACTGACCCTCAAAATAATTATTTTAAAGTGACATTGGTTTTATGTTAGAAAATATGTTTAAGAAAAATAAATAACTGAAATATGCTGTTTGCATAAGTATTCGACCCCTGTGCTCTGGAAGCTCCAAGTTTACACAGATGAAAAATAGTGCCCTAACGAGGACACAATTGGCTTACAATTGGCCTCACCTCTGAAACATTAAAGTAGCTCACATTTTCTGTATAAAACCCCCTCCTCCTCAGTTTAATGACCATTGATCAGACTGTGAATCTGAAGGAAGGGTGTGAAAATGAAGACTAAAGAGCATTCTAAGGAAGTTAGAGATAAAGTAATAGACATGCATAAATTAGGAAAAGGGTACAAAATAATATCCAAGTGTTTGGATATCCCAGTGTGCACTGTTGGATCAATAGTGAGGAACTGGAAGCTGCATCACACCACCCAGGCACTACCTAGACAAGGCCGTCCCTCAAAACTCAGCATCCGAACAAGAAGAAGACTAGTGAGGGAAACCACAGAGAGGCCAACAATCACTTTGAAGGAGCTACAGAGTTCAGTGACTGGGAGTGGAGTGAAGGTGCACCAGTCAACTATATCAAGAGCTCTGCATAATACTGGCCTGTATGGGAGGGTGGCTAGAAAGAAGCCATTATTCAAAAAGAACCACATCAAAGCACATCTGGAGTTTGCCAGAAAGCATGAGAGTGACCCAGCTAAGATGTGGCACAAAGTTTTGTGGTCTGATGAGACCAAGATAGAGATTTTTGGCCAAAATTCAAAGCACTATGTGTGGCGCAAACCTAACACTGCCCATGCCTCGAGAAACACCATCCCTACAGTGAAGTATGGTGGTGGCAGCATCATGCTGTGGGGATGCTTTTCATCAGCAGGGCCTGGGCATCTTGTTAAAATTGAAGGAAGAATGGATGGAGCAAGATACAGGGAGATACTGCAAGAGAACCTGCTTCAGTCTGCTAAAAAACTGAAGCTTGGGAGAAACTTCACCTTTCAGCAGGGCAATGATCCCAAGCACAAGGCCAAAGCAACACAGGAGTGGTTAAACAACAAAAAGGTGAATGTCCTACAGTGGCCAAGTCAAAGTCCAGATCTCAATCCCATTGAGAATCTGTGGCACTGTTTGAAAATTGCAGTCCACAAGCGTCACCCAACCAACCTGAACAACCTAGAACAAATCTGCCAAGAAGAATGGGCAAGAATCACTCCTGAACAGTGTGCAAGGCTGGTAGATACTTACCCCAAAAGACTTAAAGCTGTTATTGCAGCAAAAGGTGGCTCTACCAAATACTAATGTGTAGGGTTGAATACTTCTCAACAGCATTTTCCAGTTTTAATTTACTTTAAAAGATGTGCTGACAGATAATTAATTTTGGCTTTGAGGATATACTGTTACAGCATATGAGTTTGCAATAAAAATACTGACTGGAATAATATATGTAAGTCTCTCATTTGTAATCCAGACAAATCTGACAACTTTCAAGGGGGTTGAATACTTTTGCAAGTCACTGTTATTTATATATATATATCCTTTGGACCCTGTAATCCAATCCCTCCCCAGATGCACATATGAATCTAGCTGTGGAAACACAGGGGTCTCTGGTCCCTATGCTTTCACATATTAAGTTATGAGCAGGCATAGCAAAATTACAAGAAATAGTCATAACTGTGCCATCTTAAATAATTTTCACCCCAAATAATTTTCACCCCAAATGTTCAACATTATCTTCTTATCACCTCATCACATTTACCCAATACAGAAATCTTTCACATCCCTGTCAAAATGTAATTCTGCACAACTGTAGCACTGTTTTGAGCCACAGGTGCAGAAAAACATTTTTGGCAGGATTTAAAAATTACAGCTGTACTGTTCATGAGGTGGTGTGAAGAAATGGTAATGTTGAAAATCTGAAGTGAAAATCTGAAAAATTGGTGAAGTTATGAGCGTGCGTAGAAACTGCACAACACATGCTTGTAACACATCATTTTTTGGAATTTTTTCATCAAATTTTCAACATGGGATTTTTGGGACCTCCCCTCACGAACAGTGACACTGTGATTTGGTTGATCCATCCCAAAAGTTGATTGCACACAGCAACCATGCCATTCTGCACCACAGGTGCGAAAACATGTTTTAGGCAGGATATGAAAATTGAAAGCTGTACTGCTCATTTGGAGGTGTGAAAAAATGGCAATGTTGAAAATCTGGAGTGAAAATATTAAAAATTGGTGAAGTTATGCAATGCATGCATATAACGCAGTTATTTGGGGGGATATTTTCACCAAATTTGCAGCATGGGCTTTTTGAGACCCCGCCTCATAAAGAGTGGCACTGTCATTTCATGAACTGGTCCCAAAAGGTGATTCCACACAGGGACCGTGGAATCACCTTTTAGGACTGAGTAAGGAAATGACAGTGCCAGTGTTCATGAGGTGGGGTCCCAAGACCCCATGTTGAAAATTTGGGGCCAAAATTCCTACAAATGGCTGAGATATCAACATAAGTTGAAAACCCCATTGATTGCCATTATACAGTGCTTATCTTGGTTCTTAAGTTTGCGGTTCAGCTTTGAAGAGTGCACACATGTCTCGCTTTTCAGAAGATGACAGCACCTGCCATCTGGAGGTAAGTGTAGGGAAAGGGGAGGTGTGGGGGGTGAGTGATCAGAGGGAGGGTTGGGATGGCGAGGGTGGTGATGGAGATGATGAGGGACCATTTTCTTTGTTTCAGGAAAAAAAGACTTCGGTGACAGTTTTCTTTTATCACAGAATTTAAAAAAAAAAACACATTTCATCACACTGGGGTGGGCTCCCAGTGTGCCACAGTAGTGGGAGGGGTACATGCTGACAACAAGATTGGGCACCCCGATGTCAGCAAACAATGAGCATAGAGAGGCAGACTAGTTTGATGCAGGATTCTTCATTGAAAATTTCAATGCAGGATTCTGCATCGAACAAAGACATCGGGAACAGTTTTCTTTTTTCACAGTTTTTTTTTTAAAAGCACATTTCGACACAGTGGGGTGGGCTCCCAGTGTGCCACAGTGGTGAAAGGGAGGATACATGCCGACACTGGGAATGGACACCACAATGTCAGTGAAAAATTAGCTTAGAGGGGCAGACTAGTTTGATGCAGGATTCTGCATCAAAAACTTCAATGCAGGATTTTGCATCAAAAAAAGACATCAGAGAACTTTTTTCAGGTGGGTAAAAAAACGCACACATTTTTGGACACTAGGGGTGGGCTCCCCAGTGTCCAAAGCTAATGAGGGGTGAAGAGATAAACGCTGACATGGAGATTGGGCCCCCCAATGTCAGCCATTTCAAAGTAATGGGCTGCGGGCAGGGTTATCTGACACTGGGGGTGGGCATCCTGGTGTCAGAAAAAAAAACAAAAAAAACAGGAGGGTGATCAGAGGCTATGGGGCCACTAGACACCAGGAAATGAATCTTTTAAGGGAGTCAAGGGGTCCATTAGATACCAGGGAAAATGGCAGTTAGCTTTACAAAATCCTTTTATAGCCAATACTTTCCCAGCCAATCTGGTGAGAAAAGGGATCCACAACAAGCGATTGCGAAAAGGGATTTTAATGGGCAAAACTGCCATTATTAAAGAAACAAAAAACAAAGGCATGAGCTGGTAGGAGACATCCCCCTCACCAAAACCCATGCCATGTTTTTAGAAAAGATAACCCTGGAGCAAGTTGAGAGGTTTTGATTTCTCCCCACACTAAGGGAGAAAACAAGATGGTGGCTGAAGAAGAGGGATTGTTCTCATGAAGAGGGTTATTCTGAGATTTCACAATCCCTCATCATAATCCCTCTTTGCCAGCCCTTCATGACCAGGAATCCTTGATCGAAACTATGCATCTGTCCCAAAGATTGAAATTTAATAACTTTAGAACGGATTAATATTTATTCACTAAAGCAATGCTGTATTGTTATTTAGGATAACCTCTTTATATCCTGAAATCTTCAGGTCAAATTTCCAAATGGTGTGGTCACAGGGCGATGAGGCAAAAATTGTAAAATTGGAAAAATTGGAGAAAAATGAGTTTTTTCACAATTCGTTGCATGAAATTCGCAAATTTGATCAAAATGCAATTTGGTAAATCAAGAGATCTACCACCCAACACTGTCTATTTGAAATTTTGTGCAAATCCATTAAACGGTTGCAAAGTTAGTAACGTGCAAATTTGGGGGTTAGCATTAAAGTGCTGGAACAACCTTAACTATAGGGGTGTTGTGCAGACCAACCACATGGTGTTTAGTAGTGATTGTGGACTATATGGACCTAGCTGTTCTTTTTTATACAGTGTCTCTATTATTTCATCAGTTAACGCATCAGCTGCATGTTCTCTACAGCCCTTGCCTTAGTCCTTTAGGTTCTTTTGTTTTGCTTTCTCAAAGACTAGGTCAGTGGATAGTGAAGCTTAGTAACTTTTTGCTCTTAGGTGTCTTTCTGTGCTCAGGAAATGGGAGTGGAGTGTTAACGGCTCGTATGGGGTGTTGTCTTTTTTTCTTGCTTCAATAAAATATCTTGCTAGTATTGCATTAAATTCCTTGGGTGGGATGTTCTCAAGGTTTTGTTGCTCACAGTATTTCTCTGCTAGACAGCACTGTGTCATTGCCACACACATCGCTTTCTATTGGTGGTGTTCTTGCTTGCTTTTACTTGCATTTATGTATGTCTTTATGTCTATTGTTAGGTAACTCGTTCTGCTTATTTTAGGGTACTGAGGTACCTCACTCTCTTTTGCTGTTGTTTCCACAGTTTTTTATTCCAGTAGTGGGCCTTCCTGTGTGAAGGCTGTTATTAGGTCCTCACACTCCACTTCAAAGCTAATATCTGCTTCACTCCTTTTTTTTCAAAACTTGACATTTTGGGGAACGTTTTTTATTGCCTGCTCCTTTTGTACTTCTTGATGGTTGGCATCTAACTGGAAACCTGTTGAAGATTACTGGCCATTTGTGAAGGAAGGGCTCATGCTGCTGTGCTGTTAAGAATGGGAACACTGAGGACAGCTGTATTGATCATGGTTGGTGGAGTCAGGGCTTGTGCGGCATTTATGTCACCAATGGGAAAGCCTTGGGCAGCTGTGGTGATGTGCAGTACCTGACTGTTTTGGACCTACTGTACTGTGGCAATAAATGACCTACAGTAAGTATAAATGTGATATTCTCACTGTAGGTGTGACCACCTGAAGATATTTTACTAAAGCTGAAAATATTGCTAATATTTGCCATTTTTTTATCTTCACACCCATGCCTAACATACTAACATACATACTAACATACTAGATGCCTGCAGAGTAGGTCTTATGGTCTATCGAGTCTGCTCATGCTTCAGAACCCTGAGTGGGTACCGTAGCCATCACCCTGTCTCCTTTCCCTATCGATCACCACATTCTCATAAAGTCTACACATCTGACCTTATTTGAAGATGGACTAGGGTGAAAATTAAGCTTGAGAAGTCCAAGGCACACCCCACACCTCTGGGCCTGGATTGGGAGGTGGGGTGTTAGGGTTGAAAACCCTAACACCTCATTTCCCAGCTTTTTTTTTTTTTTGCTTTGACCCTAACTGGAGCATTAACAAAGTTTTTTGCAACTTATTTCCTTACTTTTTGAGATAGTATAATATTATCTTATTTAAAGCTAGCATAAAGCTTTGCTTGGAAATCATGCAAAGTCAGTAAAAATCCACACAGAAAGAAAACTGTCATTATGTCTACCACTAGCTTCATATGCTGTATGGGAGAATAGTGCTCCTGTGCCATCCATCAAAGTGCCACTGTGCAAGATTTATTAAATCATGCCATGTGTTTAGTAGATAAGTAGCATGGTGTGACATCACATTAACCATCAAATACAAACACACTATATTTACTAGCTCCGATTTGGTTACAATTGAAAACAAGCATTTGTCACTGCTGAATTGCTTGCCTGTATTTTCTGTTGTAATGTTTGCTTGCCTGCATTTTCTGTGTAACATAGAAACATAGACTTTGATGGCAGATAAGGACTGCTTGGCCCACCTAGTCTGCCCATTTCCCTACCTACTGGATAAGCTGAAGATCCTAGTTAACCAACAGCCTATTTCTTCCTACCCCCCCCACAAGAATTGCCTTATGTCTGTCCCATGCATTCTTGAATTCTCCCACAGTTTTATACCCCGTAACCTCCTCAGGAAGGGTGTTCCATGTGTCCACCACCCTCTCTGTGAAAAAATATTTCCTCACATTTCCCCTGAGCCGTCCCCCCCATCTTCAAACTGTGTCCCCTTGTTCTTGCACATCTCTTTTTCTGATATACAGTAGATAGTGACAAGACTAAAATAAATGGATAACAAATTAAATATAATAAATATGAAAGTCAAATAGGGTAAGATCTTAACTTGCTCTTGTGTCTGTGATATGTTACAGGTTTTAGTGTACAAGTACTGTCACTGAATTTCTTTTTTCTCTGTAATTTGAATTGTTATATTTTGTGTATGAAATGTTGAAAATATAATACATACTAATAAACTGACAAATAAATGTGTTCCTCTGACTTTTATTTGACACGGACACATACACACAAACACACACACACACACACACCAGATAATTTTTCAACAACACTTTGTCTTAAATATAAAAACACATGGATAGACTGGTTTTGAAAAAGTTTCATTGTGTATTTGAAAAGCGACTGTCCTTGCATAGATAAAAGTGTTTGATCACCTGTTCCACATGTATGGCTCTCAGTTTAGAAGCCCTGGCCCAATTCTCAGGTCCTTTGGAACACCAACTGTGATGGGCAGCTCTAACGGTGAAACAGTAATGGTTCCAGGAAGGTGCACCAAAAAGGAACCTGATCCACACACTCCCCCCCTTCCTGGCTGCCACCAAAAGGTTGGAGAAGTGTGGCCAAGGACCCTTTTATAACAAAAAAAGAGAAAGTACAAAACTTATTTTTCAATTAAGTTAGAGATTTTTTTATAATTTCAACTGTGAACACCCTTCCTCTTTCCACGTTTTTGTCAGGACACAGAAATTCAAAGTAGGACTGTCCTGACCAGTTCATGACAAGGGGTAAACCTAGCAGATGTCTTTGGTGGGAACCTTCTTTGCAGTAATTCTTGTATAGCTGCAAAAAGATTTCAGCTCTGGATATTTGCCTCCTTTCTGTGTTTTTTTCCAGGACCTAGTAATCCAAATGAGGACTGTCCTGCTTAGATTAGGATATGTGGTAACCCTAACAGACACCCTTGGTTGGGACCTTTGTCACAGTAATCCATGTAGAGCTATATGATTGTGTACTCCTGCATAAATGCTACTGTCCCTGCCCATGTAATGCAGTTGCACCAGATCTATTGAACAGGGATCTGGAGTGATCATTAATTTGCAGCTTACCAGTTAGAAAGTTTTAGGAGATGTGACCATGTAACAGTTTTCCAGTGTTATGCCTGTGCTGGGAGCTAGTGGTACTGCTGAGTCCCAGTACTGAGTGAAAGTGGCGACAGTGAAGATACCTTTCCAGGCTGGAGGTGGAGCTGCTAGCTGTTTCTGCCTGACTTTACTTAATCTGCTTTTTTAGTTTCTATGTTGTGTGAAGTCAAACTATTTGTTTGTTTTGTTTTCAAACTCTCACTGGAAAGGAGTAAATAGACAGTGGGGCTATGCCTGCTTGTACTTCCTTAGGACTCTGAAGTGAAAGAGCAGGGAGAAAAAAGGACAGAAAGAAACTGAGCAGAAAATATGGCTTAGGAACAAAGAAGATACTGTATATACCTAGTTGATAGTACCACTGAGTGAAAAAGCTGTGCCCTAGGTTAGAGGAGTCAGGTTCCTGTTCTCTCCTGTACAGTTTAGGTTGGACTTTAAAAATGCTGAATTATAAGTATTATCCCTAGTGTTGTGTAAAATTAACACATTTCATTATGCAGAATATTTTGTGAAATTTGTACATTTTGTGAAATATTGCATGGTTGTGAAATGCGAAATTTCACTCTCCGCCGGTGGAATAGCAAAATTTGCCACGTGTGGGTGCAATTTCACCATTTTCAGTACATAAAATCATCCCTGGTTTCCAGTGGTCCCACCCCTCTGGCTGATCACTGACTCAAATTGAAGAATTCTGTGCCCCCCGCTGAGATTTACATTATAATCATATTCCTGGAGTCTAGTGGTCCCACCCCTGGCTGATCACCAGCCTAAATTGAAGAATTTCCCACCCTACCCCCTGCCAAGATTTACATTGTAATCATATCCCTGGTGTCTAGTGGTCCCACCTCCCCAGATGATCACCAGCCCAATTTGAAGAATTCTCCATCTCCCCTTGTGATTTACATCAGTTTCCCCAAATCCCCATCCCCATGATATAAAAAGAAATTCCCAACTCCCTGGTGCCTAGTGGAACCCCACCCACCCTGTCAGCAGATAGTGCCCACCCCCTGCTGCCCACACAGTACCCCAAGTGGGCCACCAGCACAGCCCTCCACTCACCTCCATGACTGGCAGCCCTGCTGAGTGCTTCACTGAATGAGCGTGTGCTTGTACAAGCAAGTGTTTATTCATTGAAGCGCTCAGTCGGGCTGCCAGCCATGGAGGTGGGTGACTGGTGTGCCAGTAGCTCACTCAGGGAACTGGGGAATGAAGGGTACTATCTGATGACAGGGTAAGGTACACTAGACACCAGGGAGTGCAGAATTTGTTTTTTTATTTTTATACAGTGGGATGGGGATTTGGAGAAATTGATGTAAATCTTGGCAGGGAATGGGGAATTCTTCAATCTGGGCCATGATCAGCCAGGGGGTGAAATCACTAGACACAGGATATGAATAAATAAAGTTAAGGGCAGTATGGCACTGAGCTGAAAAATTTCGGGCCAAATTTTTTTAAATATTTTGTGCAATGAAATTGCTGATTTCACAGCAGTTTCGCTTGCTAAATTTTATTTTGTAACATCTCTAATTGTCCCTGCTGCTGTTGCTGTCAAGTGGACCTTGGATTGGTTCTTACCAGTGTCTTGCTGAATGAGGCAATGTTGCTGAGGTACCAGATAGTGAGAATTATGGGAACTACTGCTCATGGAGAAATACTGGTACAGTTAAAAAACAAAGCTAGAGAGGAGGGGGGGAAGAAGAAGAGACTAAACTGGCTTCAAATACAACTGAGGAGAGAGCAGCAGCAGAACACAAAAAATACTGGATTTAATTTTGGTTATTTTCTGGTCTTGCAGAAAGAGACAGTGCTGAGTTCCTCAGAGACAAAAAAGAAAGCTACTGAACACCAATGGCAAATGACGATCAAGGAAATGTTCAGACTCCAAAAAGTTGTGCAGTGAAGTTGTGTGCAAGAGATTTTTTTTACAGATTAATTCCTGCAAATTATTAAGCAGTGACTACCTACAACACCATAACATGCCAGATAGTTTTCTGACCCCAGTCACTATTCTCTTATCCAGTCCATGGATATGGACATAATTAAAAACTTCAACAACCTGTTTGGGCAGCACCATTTATAACACATTCTGTTGTCAGTTTGACTGCATGGGGTCTGTGCCATTAAAAGATCTTTCCCCAAAACATGATTTTGAGTGCAGTCAATATGGTGAGGCAAGACTTAAGTAGACCATAGTGAAAAACTTCTTCCTTGAGGTCCGACAGGCATACCCCTCAACCTCTTAGCATTAAAAATCATAGCACTGGCCTTCAAAAATCATAGCAAAGGGCCAGAATGTGTAGCACTTTATTTTAAACAATATTATGTCTACAGATAGTGGGCCCCATATAGTTAGTGATAAAGAATGTTTCTATCAACTTAGTTCAATGATTTAATAGTTTGTGCATCCAGAAATAGCTCTAACATTATGAGGAACATCAGTAAACCTGTGAGGAGTAAGATCAAATATGAGTGTGAAAACCATAGCGCTATGCGGAATTCATAGCAGTTGAGAGATATGCTGACAGGTGCATATTAGGGCAAATAACAAATTCTGAGATCGTGTATGTTCACTGTGCAGGCACTATCAAACCCCATCCCCACCACAACCACCCCCAAGAATCAGCTCATAAAAGGAAACGTACTTGAGAATAGATATGGTCTGAAGCAAAGCTTTATGGTCAGCCCTCCACAGTCCATTTCCAGATAATATGCTGCTGACCCAATACCAGCAGAAAAAGGCAGGAAAAGGGGGAGATACAGAAACATCTGACCTATATGAATTATGGGGACTACTGCTCATGGAGAAATACTGGTACAGTTAAAGAGAAGCAGTATAGTGCACTGGTTTAAGGCTCTGAGCTGCAAATCTGGCGACAACCAGCAGACCAGACCTGGGTTTGAATCCCACAGCTTCCACTTGCATACTGTGTGACCCTGAGCAAGTCACTTAACTTCCCTGTGCTCCCACATCACACCTGTAAAAAAGCTTTCAGCATTTTGTGCTACTCCTGGTTAAACAACTAAATAAAATATATATATATATATATATGAGAAACCAAAGTGGCTTCAGAAAAATAATACATAAACAAACACATAAATAAAAAAGAAGGGACCATTTTTACTGTACTGTACATTCTTCATTATTTTTAATACTCTAATACAGTTTATCACTCAAGCAAGTTGCACAACAGCAAGAAAAAAAGAAAAAAACATTTTAGGAAAGCTCTCTCTTTCTCTCTCTCTCTCTCTCTCTCTCTGTCCAGGACTCGGTGTGTTTATGTCTCTGTCTCTGTCTCTGTCTCTCTCTATCTCTCTCTCTCTCTCTCTGTCCCTTCCTCCCTCCCTCCCTCTCTCTGTCTCTCTCTCTCTCTCTCTCTCTCTGTCCAAGACTCCCACTGAGTTTTTAAATAACCCATCAAAGATCCGCAACAGCACTGATGAAAATATGGATTAGGAAGGAAGACAGTACTATATATGCATAGCTGACAGTGAGTGAAAGAGCTGTGCCCTAGGTGCCCTAAGTTAGAGGAGCCAGATTCTTGTTCTCTCCTGTACAGTCTAGGTTGGACTTTAAAAATGCTGAATTAGGAGTATTACCCCTGCAGCTGATGCCATCAACGGGTCTTGGATTGGTTCTTGCCAGTGTCTTGCTGAAAGAGGCAATGTTGATGAGATATCAGAGAGCGGGAATTATGGGGACTACTGCTTATGGAGAAATACTGGTGCAGTTAAACCCAAAGCGGGAGAGGCGGGGGAAAGAAAGAGAGTCTGGAATAGGTTCAACTATAACTGAGGACAGAATGGAGGGGAGGGTGGACAGATCGGGTGGTGCAACAAAGAAAAACAGAACATTTCTGGAATTCCAGTAGTAGTTACAGAACTGTAGTATACTGTGTCAAATGCTAGCCAGCATTGGTTAATTCTGTATCTGAACTGCATAGTAATTAAGGATCAGAATTTGGAATTTGATAATCTAATGTATGGCTGCTGAGTAGGATTTAAAAAATGCTAGACATTGTTGGTTAATTCTGTATCTGAACTGCACAGTACATTGGCTATGGATTTTTCCTCCAACGGCCATGCACGGACCAACAAAAGAAACAAAGAGGAGCCACGGCCAACTAGGACCAACCAGAGGGAGCAGGCACCAGTATTTAAATTTAAATTTCAGTAAGCCGCTTCACAGCTTAAATAGCACCCACCAGCACTGAAGGGATGGAGACTACTGCTGCTTTGAACGGGAGAAGGAGGTTTGGTTTTGTCCCTGCCAGGACCCACTCTTCCTCCATGCACCATGGACCACCAGAGAATTTTTCCTCCAGCGGCTGTGCATGGCCCAACAAAAGAAACAGGGAAGAGCCTCAGCCAGTCAGAGCCAACCAGAGGGAGCAGGCACCAGAATTTAAATTTCAGTAAGCCGCTTCATGGCTTAAATAGTGCCTGCCAGTGCTGAAGGGATGGAGACTGCTGCTACTTGAAAGGGGGAAGGAGGTTTTGCTTTGTCCCTGCTGGGACCCACTCTTCCCCCACACCAAATGGAAAAAAATTCCCATCCTCCCGCCCCCACCACTGGAACTCTTTAAATGCTAAAACTGTGACTACTGTTGGACAGTCAAGGGGAGAGAGGTGATATACTGGTAGAAACAAGAAAAAATTGTGTCTACTGTGATTGAGCAGTCAAGTGGGGAGGAGGAAGAGGAGGAGCACTGTGAGGGAAAAGGGTAAATCTCTCATGCTGAAAGCAGTGCTGTGCCCAATATCACAAGTCTTATTGTGCACAACTGCATAACCTGCTTTAATGTACGGGAGTTGAATAGGATTTAAAAAATGCTAGACAGGGTTGGTTAATTCTGTATCTGAACTGCATAGTGCATTGGGAATTTAGAATTGTCTGAATCATGACCACATTGTAGTTAATCAGGTATGTTTAGTTAGGGATGTTTAGCTCAGAATTAGAACTACAAAGTTGATTGGATAGTTTAATTGTCTAAATCAGGACTACAAAGCTGAGTGGGCCACCAACATAGGGTTTTGCTTAGCAGGGGCACACAAAGTGGGTAGTGCTATTGGGAGAGTGCCTATTTCCAAAAGATAGTCACAGACCCTGGTCTTTGCTATAGGGTCTGGTCCTGTTCAAAAGATCCGGTAGGAACAAACTGACAAGGAGGGGGTATAAGTAAGTAGGGGGTATTCTTTCTTTTAGAAGACTAGGTGATCCAATGGAAGGACAGTTAAGTTAGAGAGAAAGCCAGACAAGGGATCAGGCAGGTATTGAGTATAGTTTCTGGGCCACTAGGGCATGGGGCAACTTTCAGAGGGTGGTGGGGTGCAATGGGTGTGGGACAGCCATGGTGTTGGATATAGCATGGAGGCTGGGGGGCTGCATGGTATGTAGACAGCTTACACAGTTATTGGAGGAGGAGGTGCATTGGTTGAGGTGGGAGCTAAGCACAGTGGGGAGAGAAGAAGGGGAGAGGATTGGAGGAGGACCAAAGGGTGCACCAGCTGGGTGAGGGGAGGAAGTGAGAACATAAGTGGGGGCACAGGGGACTTAGGAACAGGTGTAGAAAATGATGGAAGGGGTCAGGAGGAGTGGCAGGTAGTCAGATCAAAAAGAGCAAAGCAAGCACAGGCAGAAAATGGGCAGAAAACAGGAGGGGGCACATCAGACAGTAGGCTGTGAAATAAGGGTACATAGCAGGTGAACAGATACACACTCTTCAAGACCCATGAAGAAAATGAGAGAAAGGAGAGTGGCTGCAAGGAGGCCAAAGGGGGATGAAAGTGGGGATAAGGTAAAAGAATGTTCTGGAAGAAGGGGGATGGGGGATGCATCCTTGGGGAGAACCTCGAAGTAAGTGGCCAAATGGTGCCGGGGGAGGTGAACACACTCATGGAGGGACACACCACATAGAAGAAATAGCAAGGGAACCCTGTAATAAGCTCAGGACAGGAGAGGATCAACGGGGGGGAAGAAGAGGGTACCCATTCACAGAGGAAATCAAACAGTAAGGAGGCAGGACAAGCACAAAGGGAGGGGACTGTGCTCACAAAACATGAGGAAAGGATGCAAGGGAATGGTGGTGACACCAGATAGGAAAAGGGGGATGTAGTTCAGGGGAAGAGCAGAACTCTGGCAAAGGAGATGGACAAAGAGAAAAGGGGAACAGAGAGGTGAATGGGATGTCAGAAAAGGGGTGTAAGCTGGAAAACCAAAAGTACAAGCAGAGGGAAAGGAGTAGCAGGGTCTTGCTCATAGGAGACTCAATAACAAAGGGAATTAGATGGGGTAGAAAGGGAGACAGGAGCAGTGCAAATTGGGTTGAGTGCATGCCAGGAATGATGGCACTTTAGGTGAGGTACAATATTCCCTCATGGGGCAATAGGCAAGGTGGGAGGCCTCACTTGATGATGCACCTGGGCACCAATGATCTGGAAGGGAATAGTCTAAAGGAGATGTAGGCAAGATTCAGGGAGCTTGCCAGGTTTTGTAGTGGTACATATTTCCAGTCTATTGCTTTCATGAAGGTGCTGCATGTGCCAAGAGTAAGCACATTAGGGAAGCAGAAGATTAAAGAATTCAACCAATGGTGGTGGGTTGGTGCAAGCAGATGGGGTTTGGGTTGGTGAGGGACTGGGGATCAATGTGGGAAGATGAGAGCCTACTTGTCCCTGACAGACTGCACCTGAACAAGGAGGGATCGGCAGTACTAAAGAGTAAGTTAGGGGAGTTTATAGAAAAAAAGTATGATTTAAACTGAATTCAGGGGGGTTTAGGACAAAGTTGACTCAAGGAGATGGAAGACATGGGAGGCTTCTGGCCTCCCCTTCCCCAGATGAAGAAAGCCAGCTGGAAAATAGCACGACCAAGGAAAGGGTAGATGGGGAGGGTGGGGGTGGTATGGTGGAAAGGATTATCTGCAAATGCCAGGAGTTTGGGGAACAAAGTGGTGGACTTAGAGGCCATTATGGTGGATGAGGGACTGGACATAGTGACGGTGTGTGAGACCTGGTGGACAGAGCATCATACCTGGGAGACAGTTATCCTGGAGTACAAACTTTTTAGGAAGGACAGGGCTGGAAAAAAGGAGGGATGGCATTGTACATCATGGACATCATTAGAGCAATGGAAGGGCAGGAGGAGGAAGGGAAGACAGAGGTCATGTTGGTCACACTGGATAGTTGGACTGGAGAATCACTGAGGCTGGGTGTGTTATACAAACCTACCTACTCAGGGAGAGGAAGGGGATAGGCAGCTGATGCAGGTGGTTACACAGATGGCTCACAAGGGGGAGATTCTGCTAGTGGGGGACCTAAACCTCCCTGATGTGGACTGGAAGATCCTGGAAGCTGTATTAGATAGGAGCAGATGGATCCTAGAGACGCTATAAGGTGTATTCATGCAACAGCTAGTTAAGGCACCCACTAGGGGCGCTAATATACTGGAAGTGGTCCTCACTAATGAGGAAAGTGTGGAAGAGGTGGTGGTGGAGGATGGCCTAGGCACAAGCAATCACAAGACAGTGAGATTCATGGTGAAGATGGGAAGGGAGTCAAATCAGACCAGAACAAGGGTTATGGGCTTCAGGAAGATGAACTTTACCAGAATGAGGAGGATATTTAGGGAACAAAGGGAAGGGAAGGGAAATACAGGAGACATGTAGGAATTATGGGAATCTATCAAAGAGGGGTACTGAAAGCCATTGAAATTTGTATTAAGATGGTCAGGGAAAAACAAAAAAAGAAGGAGATCACTCTGGTTTCCAAGGGAGGTGACAGGGGTGATCAGAGAAAGGAAAAGTGCATTCAGAAAATATAAGAAGACACAGAGGAAGTAGGACAGGAAGCTTACACAAAGAAGCTGAGGGTAGCAGGGAAAAAGATAAGAAGGGCTAAAGCTGAAACTGAGGAGAAAATTGCTAGGCAGGCCAAAAGGGGGGATGAAATATGTTTTAGGTATGTGGGGAAGAAGGAAGGAGAGGCAGAAGACAGTAAGGTTGAGGGGGGAGGGGCGAATACAACTGGAGGGGGACTTTGAGAAAGCAGAGGTGCTAAATAGTTACTTCTACTCAGTCTTCATGGAAGAGGGGGGTTGGGGACATAAGTTGAGAGGGAGGGGGGTATGGAATACAAAAGGGTGGATCCCAGCCTGTTCAGAGAAGACAGGGCAAGGGAGGAACTAGGCAGGTTAAAGGTGGACAAGGCAATGGGGCTGGATGGCTTGCACCTGAGGGTACTCTGGGAATTGTGGGATGAGCTGGCAACACCACTGATGAGGCTGTTTAACTTGTCACTGGATACAGGATGTGTGCCATATGACTGGAGGAGGGTGGATGTGGCTCCACTGCACAAGGGGGGCAGCAAGGAGGTGGTGGAGAATTATCACCCAGTCAGCCACACCTCGGTGGAGGGTAAGGTGATAGAGACACTAAGAAAGGAAAGGGTGGTGGACTACCTGGTGGACAGTGGCCTGCAGGATGATAGGCAGCATGGCTTCATGAATGGGAGGTCATGTCTGACGAATCTGAAAGAGTTCTTCAATTCAATCAATCAATCAGTCAGTCAATCAAAATCTTTATTTATCCAGGCAAACATCATTGAGCAGAGCTCTTTTACAAGATGGACCTGGTAAGAACAGGGTCAGGTAACATCCATCATAAAAACATATAAATACATGTAAATAAGTATATAGACACAAACACAGCGGTGCAGTAATAGGGGAGTCAAATGATAAAAGGAAGATTAGTCAAGCCATAACAGAGGAGAATTCAAATACAAGGGGGCAGGTCCACCATTGAACCATGCAACTGTATATAAACCATGTTCTCTGTATAGAAGTACCAGTTAGTTCATTTACCAGGGGCAGTCACTAGTACTAGCCATGAAAATGGCATGGAGAACCACCAACTAATGGCAGATGGGGAACCAAGAGGGGTATGTAACATGCAAGCGAAGGATAAACATTGTGAGAAGTGAAGTCCCAAGGATAGGCCTCTAGAACTGATGTGGCAGTGGGGGCCTACGGGGAGACGGAAAAGGGAGTTAGGACGTTTATAGAATGATTGCGTGTAGATTGTGAATGAGTACAGTACAGACTTGTGAAAAGAAGGCTGGAGAAAGCGGGAAGATAGACCAGTATCAAAGGGAGGACAAAGGCATCAAGGTGTTACATGAAAGCATGATGGCAGACCAGGGCCAAGGAGGAGACAAGCACTAGAAGTAATTTGTTCATGGTTAAATGGTACAGGTTAGCATGATGACAATTCATGGTCATGGGAAACAATTGCACTGATCATGTCTGAGACGTGAATATAAGAGCTTGAAAGATGAGATGCCGATGGGTGACCTCAATTTCAGTTTTTTTTGCAATTTATTCCACAAGGAGGACAGTGTAAAGCTTATAGCAGCCCTGCCAAAGTGAGAGTTAACTTTGGGAACCATCAGTTGGAGAGATTTGCAACTTCTCAGGGCGTAATTGCCTATTGGTTTTATAGGAAGACAGTCTGTAATGTATTGGGGCAGTTTTTTGGAGATGGCTCTCAGGCTGCATTTTTTTTTTTTGAAATTATTTTTTATTGGTTTTTCCAAAGTTTAATACGTTAGACATACACAAATCATACACATAAATTTAAACAAACATATAAATATTTAAAACTGAATAACTAAAAGCTACAATTCGGTGCAGTTAAAATCCATCCATATTTCATATTTCATCTACAGTACTTACTCCTCTAGATCCACTTTTATCTCTACCATGTATATAAAGGTGCATACATTCTTAAGGGGTCCAAGTGCATCCTGAATATCTGATTAGTTAAGATACCTGGCTAGATTAGTGCTTTCCCTGTCCCTCTCAGCTGCCATTCCTATTTTATTGACGAATGTGCGAAGGGTATATGCCAAACGTTATTAGATTTACCCTAGTTTCATACTTATGATTTATTATTTTTATTTCTCCTGTGTGGTCTCAGTATTTACTCCTTCCTCCCTGGGTGTATCTTCCCCTTTAGGTCTACTTTCTCCCCCCCTTTTCTCCCCCTAAGATCTTTACCCTTGTTCTGCCAAAATCTCCATCACATTTCGCTGATCCCTTGCAGTCATATAGTGAAAATAGGGGAGCCATCTAGCCACGTATCTTTCTTTCTGGAGCCTGAGCCTTGCTGTAAGATGTTCCATTTCCATCAATTTCTCAATATTGTCTAGCCAGGCTTTTTTATCTGGTATCCTTGGTGTTAACCATCTTTAAGTTATTGCTTTCAATGCAGCTGCAATCAGTATGTTGAATAAATATCTAATTGCTTCAGTTCTCACCTCTGCTGGTGGCAGCCCCAACACCCACACAGAGGGTGTACTTGGCAACCCCACCTCCAAAATCTGACTACTTTCTTTAATGATCTCCCCCCAGCATGAGTACAATTTCGGGCATGACCAAAAAATGTGAGTATGATCCCCCAACCCTCCACATCCCCTACAACATAAATTCGTGAAATGATCCCTAAAATGTTGAGTTATGACCGGGGTTCTAAAATGTCGTTGTACTACCCTCCATCTAAAATCCCTCCAAGCTGGAGATGCTGTGGTTGTGAAAACTCCCTTCCATATCTGGCCCCAGTCTTCCTCCGTTACTTCTGTTCCCATTTCTTTCTGTCAGTTTGTTTTGGTTTTACTTATAGGTTCTGTTTGTAGGGTTGAAAGTAAATGTATTATTTTAGCCACTCTCCCTCTGGATTGCACTGAGATCGCCAGGTCTCCCAGCAATTGTGATACTGGATTCTCAATTGGTTGTAATTGAGTTCTACCCACTCTATTAAGCAAATAGTGCTTAAATTGTAGGAATCTAAAATGTTCCCTCTGCGGTAATTTAAATTCTTGGGCTATATCCTGAAATGATTTTAATGAACCCCCTTTAAAAAAAATGACCTATTTTAGTTAACCCTGACCTTTCCCATGTTTTGAGCCCCCCCTTCAATTTAAAAGGTAAAAAGTCTATACCCGTCTGGAGTTTATGTTTTTTACATATCTCTATCCATGTTAGGATCAAATTATGTGCCCAGACATTATTATAATGATATCTTTGAATGTTTTGGTAATCCATCGTCAGTATATCTTCCATCAATGGTACATCTCCCCCGCTCTCTCCATCTCTATCCATGCCATGATTTCTGCCTTATTCATGTAAGAGATAACATTTTGTACCTGAGCTGCCCAGAAATATCTCCTAAGTTCAGGTAGGGCCAGGCCCTCTTTTTCCTTTGAGGCCACTAGGATTGACCATTTAATCCTTGGTCTTCTACCATTCCAGATAAACTTAGAAATCATATTGTGTATTAGTTTCCAAAATCTTTCAGGAGGCCTTACCGGCAAAACTGTGAATAAAAATAAGAATCTTGGTAATAGATTCATACGGACTGTCTCAATTTTGCCCATCAAAGTGAGAGATAATTCCTTCCATCTTGCACAGTCTTTTTGCGCTTCTAGTAATAATCTATAGTGATTTTAACATATAGTAAATCTAGGTCTCTGGGTATCCAAACGCCCAAGTATTTTAGACCATTTGGGGCCCATTTCAGGCCATATGGGAGCAGTAGGAGTGGATCTTTGGATCTGCCAATAGGTAATAGCTCTGTTTTTAGTTCATTCACTTTATAGCCGGAAAATGAGCCAAACATCTTAAGTCTGTCTATTATCTTCTGCACGTCTTTTACTAGGTCATTTACATATATCAAGGTATCATCTGCATACAATGATATGCGGACATCTTCCCCCCATTCTAATTCCTTGAAAGTCTGGCGTTTGTGTGAAGTATGCTGCCAAAGGTTCTATGCTTAATGCGAATAATAAAGGTGATAGACGGCACCCTTGTCATGTGCTCCTACCTATCTCCAAGGAGTCTGATATCAGGCCATTTGCCTTAATCTGTGCCTTGGGATTCTCATATAAATTAGCTATCCACTCTTTAAAGCGGGGACCAAAACCAAAACCCTCCAGTACCCTTTGTAAATATTTCCAGTTCAGCCTGTCGAATGCCTTTTCAGCATCGACCGACATCACCGCTTGACTGTTTTATTAGGAAGTTTCTCTGCTTCTCCTATTGTATTCAAAAGTAAGTGGATATTATCTTGTATGTGCCACACTGGTATGAACCCTGTTTGGTCCGGATGTATCAACTCACAAATTATAGACTATAATCTGATACTTATGGCCTTGGTAAAAATCTTAGCATCTACATTAAGCAATGATATTGGGCGATAATTCGAACACATAGCAGGGTCTCTGTCCAGTTTAGGAAGAACTGTTATAGGGCTATATTCCATGATTCAGGCATCTGTCCTTTCTCATGGACTGTAGTGCATACCCTCGTCAAAACTGGGGTCAACTCTTTGGCAAACGTTTTACAGAATTCGACTGGAAAACCATCCGGTCCCGGTGTCTTACCGCTTTTAAATGATTTTAGGGCTGCATTTATTTGTATATTCGAAAAGGGGGCTTCTAACTGTTCCCTGCAATCCGCTGACAGAGACGGGAATTTCAGTTTTTTGAAAAATGTCTCCATTACCTCACTTTGATCTGAACTATTTTCTCTTCTGTACAGCTCCATATAAAATTTTTGGAATTCAAGTAAGATTTCCTCTGGAAGGACTGTTGGGTTCCCTGGATTAGCGTCTTTGTTTATTTTAACTATATATTTTTCTGCTTCTTGTTTCTTAAGGCGTGTGGCTAAAAGGCGTCCCACCTTTTCCCCTCCCTCATAGTATCTTTGTCTTGTAAACCGTAATGTATTCTCCACCTGTCGCAACGACAAGGCATTGACCCTCTCTCTGGCTTGTTTTATTTTAGGTAATAACTCAGCTCTTCTGGTTTCTTTGTGTTCTGTTTCTAATTGTTTTAAAACTTCCTCTGCTTTAAGATAGGCTTCCCTATGCTGTTTTTTTTGTAGGATGCATAAGACATCACATGACCTCTAATAACTGCTTTTAAGCAGTCCCATATATATTTTAGTTGTGTTCCCTCCTTATCATTCTCTTGTAGAAAGTTTTTAATCACCTCTTTAGTTTTGTCAACAAATTCCCTGTCATTCAACAGGCTTAAATTCAGCCTCCATATCCCTGACCTTCTAGGACTCCCCCACTGTAAATGATATACCACCAGAGAGTGATCCGAAAGGGCCACAGGGTAAAAGCTTATATCTTTAACTATATGTGCCCACTTTCTCTGTATATAGATTCTATCCAACCGAGAATATGAGCTATTAGCAGGTGAAAAGAATGTATATTCTCTGCCCGAGGGGTTAAGTCTTCTCCACGGGTCAATCAACCCCACTTCTTCCCTCACTATGGACAATAATTTGGAACACGTCCCATGACCCTTCCTCCGTGGTGGCATACAGTCCAACATTCCATCCTCTACACAATTCCAATCTCCTGCACATATTACCTGTCCTTCCAGTAATCTGGCTATTATCTGAAATACCCTTCTTATGAATTCCCCTGTAGGGGGTGTTGGAGCATAAATTGAGAGAATATGCATGGTCTTGCCCTGAAATTGGCCTGTAACTCATACGAATCTTCCGGAGGCCTCTGAGAAAGTGCCAGTAATTGAGAAAGAGGTTCCTCTTCTAATCAGTATCGCCACCCCCGCTTTTTTGGCCTGCGGATTGGAGTCCCCCACTACCTGTCCCACTCAAGAGTGTCTTAATTTCATGTGTTCCACATCTGACAGTCTGGTTTCTTGTAAACATATTATGTCACATTTGGCTTTTTGGATCTCCTGTAGTACCCTGGCCCTTTTGATTACACTGTTTATGCCCTTCACATTCCAGGTTCCTATTTTTAAGCTACCCATTTTCCTTTCCATTAAGATCTCTTCCATCCCTTTTGTCCTCTGAACATACTTTCCCCCCTCGCCCCTTATACATCTGCACCGGTTAACATAAAAAGAACAATGTAGTGAACAATTCTGAACATCAAACATCAACATGTAAACTTTTTCAACATCATCTGAGCACTCCTCCCCTCTCAACAAACCCAGGGGTGGAGCATAATAAACATATTTTATATCTAAGATCCAAGAAGACCTAACATAGTAGAAGACAGATGTCCTCTGGGTGCGTGGAGTGTGTGGCTCCACTGAAGGAAGTGAGGTACCACCCATATCATGGTAAGGAGAGCTCGTCCATAGGAGTCGCTTCTCCTCCCTCACCATTTTGTGGACTTCCGGGATTCTCACCTCTCCCATCCCCAGCAACCCCTTTATCGTGAAAACATATACAGGGGATCAAAGTCTCCTGTCTAGCCCACTTTTTGTTTCCATTCCCAATGTTGCAAGTTGTGGGAGAATTACCTTTCTTGCAATATCATTCCCCGCTGAGTTGCAGTGTGATTACCCTCCTTATTATTCTATTCTTCCATGTATATACCTTCCCCTTTCTACATACCCCCCTAGCACTTCAATATTTCTTTCCAAGGCATGTTATTAAACCGCCTCCATCTGGTCTCTTTACTTCTCTCAGCTATCCTTCTATTATAAGTGCCACTTTATGTGTCCACTGCAACTCGTATTCATTTTCCATTTATTTGGGTCAGCCGTTATAGAAGAACTTCTCTCGCATCCCTTGCCAACTATTTAGCCCACCCCAGCTTGTACCTTAGCAATGTTACCCACCTTCATATTTTGTTGATAGGATTGAAGCTAAGGTGTTTGCCCCTCCATGCCAATAAACCATACAAAATTTATTTTCTTCATCCCTCAGCCCTGAACGCTGCTCAATCATCTCTCTGCATGTTTAAAAATCAGTTGTGCTTAGGACCCTATTTCCTATCGGACCAGGTTTCCTTTCCTATCCCTCCCCTGGAAACCTGACCTCATTCCTTGGTTCCCCCCTATTGACAAATACTCTTTTCCATCAAATATCAGAAAAATTATACTCCTCCTTTATCCCTCTTTCACTGGGCAACATTCAGTCTTTTAAATGTTCATTTCCATAGCTTCACTCTTAAGATACTCCATCTCCACGGTCTCGATCCTTGCTTCCCATTACTGCCTCATTTATTCGGTTCCATTGTCTTCAGCCATTTGGAGAACTCCTCATGTAGTGATACCAAGTCCTTCTGCTTACGTTTGCCCCCCACTGCGGAGCCTGGAACCACCCTCCATAAAAGACCCTCAATCTGGGCCTCTGCCTCTTCCTCTCACATGTCTGGAATTGGTAAGTCCATTGATTTCAAAAATGACATAGCTGCCAGAAGAGTGTCAAATGTTTTGATGTCATCTTTCATTTGAATCCAAAGGCGGGCTGGGTATCTAATCTGTGCTTTAATACCTTTACCCTTCAACAGTTTGACCATTTGCAAGACTTTCTTCCTTTTGGCTAACAGCATTGGTGGATAGTCTTGGTCTGCGTAGACTCGATGGCCATCTAGATTCAGATTTTTTTTAGCCCAAGCCATTCTGAACACTCTCTCTTTCACTGCATAGCTCAGAAAGTTTATAATAATCGATCTTGGGTGTGCATCCGGTGGTGGTTTTGGGACAAATGCCCTATGCACTCTTTCAATCCCCAACTCAGAGTCCGCAGATAAATCCAATTCTTTCTGTAGCCATACTGACATAAATGCTGCAGTGTCTGCTTGTTCAGAGCCTTCCGGGACTCCAAACACTCGAATATTATTTCATCTTGATCGTGCTTCTGAGTCCTCAGCTCTGCTTGTGAGGTCTCTTTTTTTCTTCTATATAGGTAGATCAAAGATCTTCTGAAGGCCATATGTTCCATCTGTAAACTTTCCAAATGCCCTTCATTTTCTGAGGTGCGTTTTTCCAACTTCTGAAGGTCTTGTTTGATACCTATCACTTTGGTATCTATTCTGTGTAACATGTGCATAATCACTCGTGAATCGGCCCTTCCCAGCCATTGTCGCCCCCTCTCTGAGCCGTATCCATCTTCATCTTCTCCAGGGCCCGCCGTCTGAATTGAGGCAATCAAGCTCGCTGGACTGGGATCTCTAGGCCTCAGGGGAGTACCCCCCTTATTCTTCTTAGATGATGCATTTTTTGTTGACATTTTTACTTAGGCAGTCTCACCACCACTTATGAGATACACTGATCTCCCACAAATCACCTTTATATAGCTTTTCTTTACGGATTGACACTGATTAAGTCACCAGGGCCCGCAAGCACCAGAATCAGGCTGTCATGCTGATGCTGACATCACTGGAAGTCCCATAAGGCTGCATTTTTATCACGCCTGAATTGAAGAGAACTCCACCCCACTGATTGATATAGAGAGCAGTGGTGAGTGGAATAAGGCAGGCCTGTGATGAACCTCAAAGCTCTATGATATAATGTGTCAAGTTTGGTGAGGTAGGAAATGGGACAGTGACTGTAGAGGATGTCAGCATAATCAATCAAGGATAGAAAGGTTGATTATACCAGCTGTAGTTTGGCATCTCTAGTTAAGAAGCGGGCTATCCTAAAGAACAGGCCAAGTCTCTGTCATAATTTTTTGAGTAATTCTTCAATGTGCTCTATAAAGGAGAGCATATGGTCCAGCCATACTCCCAGGTATTTGAATTTAGGGACAAATTCCAACTTCTCACCAAGAATTGTAGTAATCTGCAGCATAGGATCTGATAGGGCTAAATTTACCATTTGGGCAGAGGGAGAAAAGAGCATTGCTTTTGTGTTCTTGGCATTAAGTAATAGTTTTTTGTTTAGGAGTTAGTGTTGCAGCAGGTTGAACTCAGATTGAAGGTCATTACATGCAGATTGTAATGACAGGTGGTTTACGTAAAGAACTGTGTCATCTGCAAACAGATTAATGTTGGCCTTAGTTATGCTTTCATCAATATTGTTGATGCATATTGCAAATAAGATTGGTCCTAAGACAGAACCCTGGGGAACACCTCTTAGGAGAGGTTTGAGAGTTGAGAGATCTCCTTCCACTTTCACCTTCTGGAAACGATCAGAGAGGTAGTTGTTGAACCACTGTAAAGATAATGGGTCAGCACCTAGTCAAGTCAGGGAAGAGAGTAGCAGAGAATGGTCGACAGTGTCGAAGGCCTTGCTCAGGTCCAATAGTATGGCACAGGTGTAATTCCTGTTGTTTAGCTCTCTTTGCCAGTCATTAGTCACTTTGGCAAGTGCTGTGATGGTGCTATGTTTAGCTCTAAACCCTGATTGGACTGGATTAAGCAGGTTATTAGCTTCTAGATACTGCCTCAGCTGGTTACTTATGACTTTTTCCAGTAATTTTGACAAGATGGAAGAATCAAAATTGGTCTGTTATTATTTAGATCACAGGGATTTCCAGACTTGAACAGGGGTATGATGTGCGCTGTTTCCCATGTTGAAGGAATGGATCCTTGAGTTAATGATAGGTTAAATAAATGGGTTATGGGCACGGCTAACACATGGATGGCCACCTTCAAGAAATATGGGTCGAGGGTATCCACACCACCACTTTTTTTACATCCAGTTTTAGCAATAGGTCTTCAATTTCTTTCAGAGTAGTAGAACGTAAGGAGAAGACTGAATCGGTGATGCTAGAATCTGCACCTTGATTATCCACTTGAAAGTGTATCAAATTCACAGGGGAATTGTTGAAGGCTAAGCCTGCAGTCACAAAGTGATTATTGAAGGCATCCAGAACTTCCAGTCTGTCACTAATGGTATTGTTTAAGGAGATTTCATCAGGTAATGAGCCACCAGATGTGTGACCAGACAAGTCCTTGATGGTTTTCCAAAATTTTGTAGGATTTTTGGAGGCCGAGAGAAATTCAGAATTATAGTATGCAGCTTTTGTATCTCTAACCATTCTAGTACATGAGTTTCGTGCCCTTTTGAACTTGCACCAGTCCGCAGCAGACTGGGTTTTGCGTGCTTTTTTCCATAGGTGATCTCTTTCAGTCAATGCAGATTTTAATAATGGTGTGAACCAGCTACATGCATTTTTTGCTATTCACACCTTAACTATAGGGCATATTTATTTAGGGCATCTAGGATAATTTTTCTGAATATGTCGAATGCAGATTGTGTGTATTTTGCCAAATAGAACTCTTGCCAATACAAAGAGTGTTTCAGTTCGTTTATGTAGGCAGTGAGATCAAAGTTCCATCTAGATCTCTTGGCAGCAAACTTCGGCGAAGTAGTAGGTTTGTTGCTTGATCTTATGCAAGCAATAAATGAGTGATCACTGATATCACTGAAGAAGGTGCCAGCAAAGGAGAAGAGATGTGGTTTATTCACTAGGATAACATCTAGCAGGGAGCTGTTATCCACGTTCTTTTTATTTACTCGTGTTGGTTTGACAATGAGTTGCAATAATCCATGGGTGTCACAGAAAGCTACGAGAGGAGTGGTGGTTTTAGATAGCCAGTCTAAATTAAGATCCTCCAGAATAATTATTTCTGAGGATTGTTGTTCGATGATATTACTCAGATGAGGTAACAATTGTAGATCGGCAGAAGGAGGTCTATAGCACCCTATGATACATAATGTTGAAGTGTGCGAGATGGTGACTTGGAGAGACAGACATGCATAAGCATTTGCAACAGATAAAGCACTCAGACAGGATGCTGTATACCTATCCTTGACATAGATGGCAACCCCTCCGCCCCTGCAGTGTCTGTCTATAGTAAATAGTTAGGGATATTGACTTCCCTGTTGGAGGTGGCCAGTCTAAGCCAGGTTTCTGAAACCACTAGGATGTCTGGTAAAGTATGGAGGACCCAGGCCTGGGTCAAAGTCATCAGCCAGGTTGATCATGATGCCTGTAGTGGTCTGCACTTGAAAAGAAAAGGCCACACTAATTATGTGGTGACTTTTTCCTTTCATCTGCAGGTCACTGCTCAGCAATTGGGTGTGCAGGTGGTTGATCAGGGAGTGGCAGTGCACATAGCCTATCTGAACTTCAGTAAGGCCTTTGACACCATCTGTCACAGATGGCTGGTAAAAAATTTGGAAACTTAGGGGTGGAACAGAAAATAACTAGGTGGAAAATAACTAGGTGGGTGGAAACATAGACTTTGAAACATAGACGTTGATGGCAGATAAGGACCGCTAGGCCATAGTCTGCCCATTTCCCTATCTACAGGATAGGCCGCAGATCCTAGTTAACCAACAGCCTATTTCTTCCTACCCCCCACAAGAATTGCCTTATGTCTGTCCCATGCATTCTTGAATTCTCCCACAGTTTTAGACCCACAACCTCCTCAGGAAGGCTGTTTCATGCATGCACTACCCTCTCTGTGAAATAATACTTCCTCACATTGCCCCTGAACCGCCCTCCTTCTTTCTTTAAATTGTGTCCCCTTGTTCTTGCAAGTCTCTTTTTCTGAAAAATGCTACCCTCTTGGACTTTGTTGATTCCACTGCGGTACTTAAAAGTTTCTATCATGTCCCCCCTCTCCCTTCTTTCCTCAAGGGTACACATATTAAGCTCCTTTAGTCTCTCCTCATACGGCTTCTCTTGCAGACCCTGCACCATTTTAGTTGCCCTCCTCTGGACAGCCTCTATCCTGTCTATGTCCTTGCAGAGATGGGGTCTCCAGAACTGGACACAGTACTCCAGATGGGGTCTCACCAACTGTCTGTACAGAGGGATAACAACTTCCTGTTTTCTGCTGCTGATGCCTCTCCTATACATCCCAGTATACCCCCAGCCCTCCCTACTGCCTTCTCTCATTGCTTGCTAACCTTAAGGTCATCTGATATGATTACCCCCAGGTCCCTTTCCTTTTTTGTTGTTATTACTACCTCCCCACCCACTGTGTATTCTTCCTCTGGGTTCTTGTTTCCCAGGTGCATTATTTTGCACTTCTTTGCATTGAATCCTAGCTGCCATACTTCTGACCATTCCTCCAACCTTGCCAAGTCCCTTTTCATCCTTTCCACGCCTCTTTGTGTATCAAACCTGTTGCAGATTTTTGTGTCATCTGCAAAAAGGCATACTTTTCCTTCCAGTCCCTCTGCAATGTCACTGATGAAGTCATTAAAAAGGACTGGACCCAATACTGAACCCTGCGGTACCCCACTAGTAACCCCTTTCTTCAGAATGGACTCCATTTACAATTACCTTCTGTGTCCTGTTGTCCAGCCAATGTTTTACCCAGGCTACCACCCTGGGTCCCACTCCCAGGCTGGTTAATTTGACTATTAATCTTTTGTGTGGGACTGTGTCAAATGCCTTGCTAAAGTCTAGGTAGGCCATGTCCACAGCCCCTCCCTGGTCTACTACTTTGGTCACCCAGTCAAAGAAATCTATTAGATTCGTCTGACATGACCTTCCCACTGTGAACCCATGCTGCCTTGGGTCCTGTGCTCCATTGGCCTCTAGGTACTCGACTATTCTTTCCTTCAGAAGTGACTCCATCACTTTCCCCTACCACAGAGGTCAGACTGACAGGTCTGTAGTTTTCTGCCTCTGTCTTGGACCCACTTTTGTGAAGGGGAATCACATCCGCCTTCCTCCAGTCCTCAGGTACCACACCATCCTCCCATGATTTATTAAAAGAGTAGCCAGTGGTTTCACTAGTTCCTCCCTTAATTCTTTTAGAATTCTGGGGTGAATTCCATCAGGACCCATTGCTTTGTCCACCTTCAGTTTTAGGAGTTCTTGCAGAACCCTTTCTTCTGTGAAAGGACTGGGATCGACCCCCCTATCAAGAGTGCTTCTGTTAATTGGATTAGGCACTTCTCCTCCTCTTTTGTGAATACTGAGCAGAAATATTTGTTCAGTATTCCTGCTTTTTCACTGTCCCCCTCTGCCCACCCACTGTTCATTCTATTCAGCCTCACTATCCCTCCCTTTGTCTTTCTATGCTCACTGATGTACCTATAAAAGGTTTTATCCCCCTTCTTAAATGAGTTGGCTATCTTTTCCTCAGTTTGGGCCTTTGCTATGCTGACTTCCCTCCCTGCTTCCTTCTGCCTTAACTGGTACAGATCTCTGTCCTGCTCCTTCTGTGTTTCCTTATACTTCCGGAATGCTATCTTTTTCTTCCTGACTTTCACAGCCACCTCTTTTGAGAACCATAGTGGCTTTTTCTTTCATTTTGATTTGTTCATTTGCTTCACACAAAGGCTTGTTGCCTCTGTGATGGCAGTTTTGATAATTCCCCATTGTTGCTCCACATCTCCTTCTAGCCTGTTTGCTAGTGCTTTTCTGAGGCGTCTCCCATCTTGCCAAAGTCAGCCCTCCTAAAGTCCAGTACCCTCACTTTTGTATGGCTTGACTCTGTAGCTGAGTTTAACGTGAACCACACTGTTTGATGGTCACTTGTTCCCAGATGGCAACCCACTTCTAGATCTGAGATCCTCTCACTGCCCCCGTTTGAGAGTATGAGGTCTAAGATTGCTCCCTCACGAGTGGGTTCTGAAACTAGCTGTCTAATGCCTGCCACCTGTAGGGCAGCAAGAATGGCCCTGCTCTTGGATGTGGCTGCAGCAAATGTGCTCCAGTTAATATCTGGCATATTCAGGTCTCCCATCAACAGTATCTCCCCTTTCTCTGCCATTCTAAGAATGCCTTCCATCATATCCTTGTCCATTCCTTCCCATTGACATGGGGGTCTGTACACAACCCCTGTGTGGATTGTGGTGCCCTTTCCAGTCTCCAAGGTGACCCACAGCGCCTCCTCTCCTCCCTGTTTACTCTTTTGTTCAGTTGCTTTTATCCCTTCCTTTACATAGAGAGCTACTCCTCCCCTTCTTCTCCCCTGCCTGTCTCTCCTGTAGGTTATGCACCCTGGTATGTTAACATCCCAGTCATGGTTCTCTGTGTACAATGTTTCTGTGACTGCTACAATATCCAGGCATCCCTCTTCCATTAAGGTCATCAGCTCAGGGAGCTTGTTTCCCAGACTATGGGCATTGGTACTCATTACCCTCCATTTCCTGATGACCTTACTCCCTTTTGCCCCATCCCTGTCCTTCTTGCCTTTGTCACTTTCTTCATTTACCCCTGCCCTTCTCCGTATCGACACCCCTATGTTGGTGTTTGCCGCACTTACTACCGTGATTATGTGGGGGCTAGGATTTTCCTGCTCCTTTCCAGTGCCTCCCCCCTTGGCTAGTTTAAAAGCTTGCCAATGAAGCATTTAAACCTATCACCTAGGATCCTGGTTCCCCTCCCGGACAGATGCAGCCCATCATGCCAGTATAGGCTTGCATCACTCCAGGTGGACCCCAGTCCCAAATGAAGCCAAATCCCTGAGCTCCACACCAGTTTTCAACCACTGATTGAATCCCATGGTGCAGAACACCTAGCTCTCCTATGCCATAGATGGGTAGCACCTCTGAGAAGGTTACGTGCATGCTACTTGACTAAGGCCCTCCCCAATTCCACAAACTCTTCCTGCACTTCTCTAATCCCTTTCTTAGCCAGGTCATTTGTCCCTAGGTGGACAATGACATCCAGCTCCCTCCCGTGCAGCTGCTCTAGCAATCCTGAGGATTACTTCCTGTTCCTGCAAGCCATGGTGCCAGGCAGGCTGCCACCTCCCTCTCCTTCCTCCCCAGTTCTACCTTCCTAACAATGGAGTCCCCCACCAGGAGTTGTTTCCTTCCCCTGCAGGGTCCCCTGCCACCCTCCTGTGGGTCTCCTTTGTGGAGGTTCCCAGCATCCTCCTTGGTCTCCACTGTGGGTGCCTCCATAGAGGAACCACACTTTGCCCGAATAGCATAGGAATTGTGGAGAGGTACAATGGGAGGGATGCACCTCTGTTCCACCACCCTCACCCTCCCTGAGCCCACTATGGTCCAACCACTCCTCTTTCTTGGCAACCTCCGAGGCAACGGCAGTGGCACTGGTGGTCCCTGGATGGAAGAGGAGGTCCCACAAATCCTGCCCAACTCAGCCTGGAGATGAGCAACCTCCTCCCTCAGCCCAGAGAGGTGCCTGCAGATGGGACAACACCGCATCCTCCAGAACATCTCCCGGAAGACTGCTGCTCCCAGCCACTGCACTGCACCACTCCAATCATGTCTTATTTCTGGACCCTAAATTGTTTGCAATCCTTACTCTTTCCTCTGTTTTTTCTCTCTCTCTCCTTACTTTCTGCCTGTGTGCCCTTTAAGCTCCTGATTGTCCTGTTCTGAGACAAGAATATCCTATATTTCACAGTAGACCACTTACTTGCTCAGAGGCAGACCTCCAGCAGCTAGAGGGAGCTGGAGAGCTACTCTTGCCCTTCTAGGATGGTGGGTCCTTGGTGATTCTGTGATCACTCACTTCCTGCCCCTAAACAGGAAGTTCCTGTTGTCAGTCAAATTCTGTGCCTATAAAAATAGAACTAGCTTTGGGTGGGGGGTGGAGGGAGGGAAGGAGGGCAATATAGTCCCAGCAGAGAAGTTCAGTCACACTGCAGTCCTTTCTCCTGGTGTCTTCTGCCATGCTATTAGCAGAAACTTTCTAAGGCAGTCTTTAAATGTAGCTTCCTTCTAGCTAAGCCACTCCCCCTACTTACCAGATCTTTCTACAAGTAATTTAAACCTCACAGCAGTTAAGTCCTTTCAGTCACCTGAGATTTACACCTAGATAACTCTTCAGATACCCATTCAGTTCAGTTAACCCAAACACACACTTTTTTTTTGTATGTTAGTTTTTTTACCCTAAATTAAAAGTCAAATACAAAAGTTCTTCTACTTTAGTCCCAGCAGAGAAGTTCAGTCACATAGCAGTCCTTTCTCCTGGTGTCTTCTGCCAAGCTATTAGTTGATGATTGACTGGTTAAACTGGTTGATGGGCAGAAGACAGAGGGTGGTGGTAAATGGGGTTCACTCCAGGGTGGGATGTGGTGAGTGGAGTACCCCAGGGGTCAGAAGAACCTGAAAGAGTTCCTCAATTCAGTGTGCAAGTGGTTGATCAGGGAGGAATAGTGCACATAGCCTATCTGGACTTCAGTAAGGCCTTTGACACCGTCCGTCACAGATGGCTGGTAAATAATTTGGAAACTTAGGGGTGAGACAGAAAATAACTAGGTGGGTGGAAAACTGGTTGATGGGCAGAAGCCAGAGGGTGGTGGTAAATGGGGTTCACTCCAGGGTGGGGGTGGCAAGTAGAGTGCCCCAGGGGTCAGTACTGGGACCCCCTCCTTTTTAAGTTCACGCATGTGAGTCAAACTTCCTTTGATGAGTGACTTTTGGGGGTGTGGCACTGTCTGTCCAATGCAGAGTGCTCTGCAAGGGGCTTGACAGTATCACACCAGTCATCAGCCAGGTTGATCATGATGCCTGAAGTGGTCTGCACTTGAAAAGAAAAAGCCGCACCAATCATGTGGCGACTTTTTCCTTTCATCTGCAGGTCACTGCCCAGCAAACAGCTGTTTTTGTCCTGATCAGCCTGGCTGACATCTCTGCCCCCCCACAACCCCACCAGTCCCTTTCCTCTCCAGACCCTTGCACCGCTGGCTGACACCTTAAGCCCTGTAGGGCATAAATACATTTACAATAGTGCCACCAGAGTGGCGATTCCGGAAGGTGGGAGGAGGTGCTTTCCTCCACTTCCCACTGACTCTTGCTCCTCTTCTCCCACCCGTGCAGAGTAGGCCACAGCCTTAGCTCTATATGGGCTGGGAGTTTACTGTACCCAAAGGCACTGTCACTTAAGTGCGATTGCGTTAGCGGATCCCCCCCCACTGATATTGGGGTGCTCGATCCCCATGTTAGTATGTATCCCTCCTCCCTCATTAATGTGGTACACTGGGAGCCCACCCCAGTGTGCCAAAAAACTACCCCTTTGATGTTTCCGACACCGGAATGCCCACTCCCAGTGTCAGATGTGCTCATACTCCTATGTTCTCATCTGACCTCGGAGTGCCAAATCCCCAGGTTGACATTGATCCCCGCCTGTACTCTGGCACACTGGGAGCCCACCCCAGTGTGCCAAAATCCATTTTATTAATATTTCACCTGTAAAAATGAAAACAATCTCTCAAGGTCTTTTTTTTTTTAAACCTAATAAAAAAAGAAAATAGTCCTTCGTTGTTTCCGCCAGCCCCTTCCCCAAACCCGCATCCTCCTTCTGCACACCCCACCTCCTTGCACCCCCCTCACTCATACTTACCTCCGGAGATCAGGAACGGTGATTTTCTGTGGACCGGGAGCACATCTGCACTCTTCAAAGACCAACTGGGAACTGAAGGAATAATTTTAAGCCTTATAATGGCAGTCAATGGGTGGGGTAACTTACTGTTGATTAATATCTCAGCCAATTTTTTGAGTTTTGGTCCCAAATTTTCAACATAGGGTTCTTGGGACCCTGCCTAATGAACACTGTTACTGTCATTTTGTTTCTCTGTCCCGAAAGGTGATTTTGAGGTCTCTGCGCAGAATCACCTTTTGGGACCAATTAACAAAATGATAGTGCCACTGCTCATGAAGTGGGGTCCCAATAACCCTTGTTGCAAATCTGGTGAAAAAAATCCAAAAAATGACTGCATTACGATTTCCGGTGATGTCATCGACTGATGTAAACGCTCATGTGTAAGGCTCTCTTCAACCCCTCGACCTAAAATAATGATCTCTCACGAGGAGAAATACCTAACACAGTAGAAATCAACTCCTGCTACAATGGCGACCAGAAATAGACCCAAATCTGGGTCGGGAGATGGGCTCAAGCAACAAAAACTAAACTTGCCCTCCAGACCTGTGGCGCATAGTGAGGAGGCCTCTAAAGCACCAGAGCCAACATGGGAGAGCGACTCCAAGGAGGAGGGGGAGGACTTCATGATCACCTCTCGCCAACTGTGTCGAGAGTTGCGATGGCTCAGTAACACTATCAACGCCCATTAAGGCTGATATCAAAGAAAATAGAACCAACATCACCAAACAAGGGAAACAGATTGAAGAAATAGCAGAACAGCATACAGCTTACTCAAAAACAGTAGATTTGCACAATGGCGCGATCCTTCAACTTCATGACCAAACTCAGCTCCTGATGAGGAAAGTAGAAGATCTCAAAAATCATTCTCGATGAATAAATCTGAGGATCCATGGTCTCCCTGAAAATACTGAGCAGGGAAACATGCCTAATTACATCAACAGCCTAATCTGAGAACTGCTGGATATTGGCCAGGATACCCCTTTGAACATAATTCATGTGCACAGGGCCCTGTCGGCTCCCCCCAAAGATCCCAAGGCGCAACCGTGCTCGATTATCGTGGCTTTTCTGGACTTCAGGATGAAAGAGCTAGTCTTAAGGAAGTCCTGGGCTAAGAAGGAAATTGCTTTTGGGGACACTAAATTATTTTTTTAACCTGACTACACCCCTATGATGATGGCACGAAGGAAGATGTGGTTCCCCATAGTAAAGGCTCTTAGAGGGAAAGGACTGAAAGCAAGGGTAAACTTCCCAGCACAATTTAGAGTGACATCAGATGCTGGTATTAACTTCTTCGACAGCGTGGGCAAAGCTAAAAAGTACCTCTCCTCCCTGGAATTATTGGCTGATGAACTGGTCCCCCCTGTGCTGATTAAGGATATTGAGAAGAGACAATGGCAAATGGTAGGTGATGGAACTGGTGGGGCCCAAAGATTCAGCTCACTGAATAGGGTGGGCAGTTTTGCATCATGGAGCTGCTTAGCGGAAAAAACTCAGAAAACACCAGGCTGATGCTCAGGAGAACTCCTCGGCTTAATTCCAGCTGAGTTGTGTAAGACTGTGACAATTTGTTTGGGGTCACTATGGAGACATGCCCTAATATGTGAATAGGGTGGGAGTTCTATGAGAGAATTGGAACATGATGTCTGTTAGCTGATGGGCCCTTGGGGTCACCTTTTTCCCTGCTGTCCTCATGTGGGCAGCCCTTGGGGTTCGACCAGGGGTGCTTTCTCCTGGGGGTGTTCATGGCAGCTTGCTGTGGGGGGGGTCCTCAGGCGATGACACAGAAATTAGGGGGAACAAAACAAGAGTTTTTTACAATCACTGTCTGAAGCCTAATGGCCAAGCAGGTAAAATGAAGAAAGAGGAGGGGGGCTCATAGTGATAGCAGAATGGCTGGGCCCGAGTCACTCATCCTCAGTCAGCGATGTGTTGGATCGGGCGGGGGGAGGTCTACTTTGGTCTGACAATCTACACGAATGCAGCCAGTGCTGGATGTACTCCAACACTCACAGCTAGGTGCTGGGAATTCCTCAGCACTTTCCACCAGTTTTTGCCAGGAGGTGGAAGGTGGGCAACTTGTGGCACCTTGGTAGGATAAATAGGGTTTTAGAGCACATTGGTTTCTTCCCCCAGTTAGGGAACTGTTCTTAAACAGGTTAACTTTAGCCTTTATTGGTTTTGCTGAAGTACTATGGTTCAAGTTTTTTTTATGTTTTTAATGCTGTGTGTGTACCTTCACACTGCATCTTAATAGAGAACCATTCTTTCCAGATGAGGGGTCTGGCCACACTACTGCAATGGAGGGGCTTAATATTGTAACACATAATGTTCGGAGTGTCAACCACCTGATCAAATGGGCTTGAATCATACAAGAGTTGGGGAGGTTAAACACCCAAATTGCATTTTTACAAGAGACACATTTGACAGAGGCAGAACACAAGAAATTGTGACAAGTCCTGCCCCCTTCAGGTGTGGAGTGTGGTTACAGACCCAGAGGGCAGATTCGCCAAAGTGACAGGAATAATCGGAGAGACCTCCTGTACAATAGTCAGCTTATACACCCCAAATGAGGATCAGCAAGCAGCCCTCTTTTTTCAGAAACTATTGCTGAGGTGGATGGGGTTTGAGGGCAGTCTCACCATCCTAGGGGGAGATTTTAATAGCATGTTGTCCACCACCCTTGATAGGAGGGGAGGGTCACCTGTTCTCACCCAAAGAAAGCTAGTACAGTTTTAAACAGGTCCTTTCAAAACTGGGGATTTGTGGAAATTTGGAGATGAAAGAATGGTAAAAGGAGGGACTACTCCAACGACTCCGACAGACATAACTGCTATACAAGAATAGACATGATCCTGATGTCAGAGGAGTGGGTGTACTCAGCTGATAGGTGCTCCATTTGCCCTCTCTCCATCTCAGACCATGCACCTGTCCAAGTATCACTTACTCTAGTCTCTTCTGTCAGAAATTCCCACTGGCACTTCAATGTAGGCCTTCTCAACTGTACAGACTTTAAATCCCACATTGTAGACACTATCGATGATTACCTGGCCAATAACCCAGCAGGAGCTTCAACCACTGCAATCAGATGGTATGCCCTTAAAGCTGTTTTGAGAGGGATGATTATAAGTTATGCAGTCCTGGAAAAATGAAAGAGAAAGAGAGAAATAAAGGAGTTAGAGGACGTTGCTGATCTCGTATTCCAACACAAAATTTCATTAAATCCAAATCTGAGACAGCAATTTAAAGCTACCAGAGAAAGACTGGACAAGATCCTACTTAATTTAATAGAGGGTTCCTACTGACGTATTCGCCAAAGTTATTATGGTGGGGGGATTAGGGCCAGAAAACTGCTGGCAAGTACTCTCCGTACTCAGCAGGGGAGTAGACTTGTCCTGAAGATCACTAATCTAGAGGATAACAGGGTTACCTGTCATCCAGAGAAAATAACTGCCTCATTTGCATCTTACTACAAGAAATTGTATTCTCAAGATTTAATAGAGGATCCGGACTGGAAAACCTATGAGTTTTTTCAGGGAACGGTTCTTAGAACCCTAGACAGGGACTCCAGGGACTCTTTGGAATTCTCAATTTCATTGACAGAGATTGACACACAAATGCAGGCTCTTGGGGGGGGGAATCACCAGCACTGGATGGATTTCTGTCCGAGTGCTATAGAACTTTTGAAAAGCTAGCCCCACTCCTACAAGAAGTGTCTAGGGAGGTGATGGAGGGTAATGTAGTTCCGAAATCTTGCCAAAGAGACCAAATTACAGTATTGCATAAAGAAGGGAAAAACCCAGGGGAGTGTGGGTCATACCGACCAATATCTCTACTGAATGTAGATCTTAAAATATTCACTGGCCTGCTGGCCAAAAGATTACAAACTGTAGTGGCCCAGGTGGTGCATGAAGACCAAATCAGTTTCATTTCAGGCAGGTATTTGTCTGACAACCTCCGGAAGCTTCTGAATATTATTTTGGCCCAACACCCCCACCTAGCATTTCAATTGGCAATATCCATGGATGCAGAAAAAGCATTTGACAGGGTTAATTGGAACTTTCTAAAACAGTCCATGGAACTAATGAATTTCAGCTCCAAATTTTTAAAAGTTATATCAAACTTATATGCTGGACCGGTCAGGGTGAATGGCATTAGTTCCAGCCCATTTTCAATCTCTAGGGGCACAAGACAGGGTTGTCCACTATCGCCTCTGCTCTTCACCCTGAGCCTGGAGCCTCTGGCTGCTAAGATAAGACAAGATCCAGAGATAAGAGGGGTGATGGCAGGGGGGCAGGAATACAAACTGTCACTATACATGGATGATTCCATCTTTTTTCTATCTGAACCAGAAAACTCCCTATCCCACCTAGTGGATACCCTGAGAACATTTGAAGAAATCTCCAGCTATAAAATTAATACCCATAAGGCAGAGGCAATGGTCCTCAGTCGACTCCCACTGCAGGAATTTTAAAACCAGTCCCCCTTTGCTTGGGCTCAAAATAATCAGATGGGTATCCAAATCATGACAGATTTATCTAAATTATTTGTGGAGAACTATGACAGGCTTTGGAGAGTGGTGGAACAGGATATGGCCCGGTGGCGGCTTCTACCCTTCTCCTTGGTAGGCAAGGTGGATGCCATTAAAATGAATGTCTTGCCACCTATACTTTTTTTATTTCAATCCCTCCCCCTTCGGATTCCCAGGAAATTCTGGGCCAGGATAAACACAGACATATCTAAATTTGTTTGGAACCTTAAGAAACCCAGGATAGCTAGAGCCATCCTCCAACACCCCAAGAAAGAGGGTGGCTTAGGCCTTCCTAATTTTTTCTAACACTACTTGGTAGCTGAAGCAGCAGGACTGATGACCTGGGCTAAATAATGAGACACCTCTCAATGGTATGTCATAGAAGATGCAGCCCTGAAGGATAGACCCATTTTCTCTTTGGCCCTGACAGAGGTCTCTCTCTTGAATACAGGAAACAGGTTAGAAACTGACGGGTTGTTCAGGTTATAGAAATATTAAACCAGATTAAGAAAAAGCTCAACACCCCTAGTGGACCGGGCCCTCTGTCATTGATCTGCTTTGATTTTTTCCACCCTCTCTAGACCCGGGTTATGGCAGATGGGTCACTATGGGAGTTACCAGATTCTCCCAGTTTCTGGAGAGGGATCAATGTATCTCCTTCCATAGTGCAAAGGAGAAATTCCACTGGCCAAACTCAGAATTTTTAAGTTACATGCAAGTGAGACATTATATAAACTCAGGGTAAAACATCCTGAGACTGGTCCATCCATATTCCAGCTGGGAAAATTTTCTGTATGGAGTAGTTACAGTCTCAGGCCACACCAGATATATCTCCAGCATTAATCAATTGCTTATACAGCAGGGTGGGGACCACTTGGGGAAAATCAGGAAAACCTGGGAAAAAGAGGCAAATATCACTATCTTGGAAACCGATTGGAGTCATAGATTGAAATGGGGATGGAGAGCAATGTCAGCTCCAGTATTAAGAGAATTATTTTGGAAAATTTTGACATGTTTCTTCCATACCCCGGTGGTAACCAAACACTTTAAGACTTCCAGGGATGACAGATGCTGGAGTGGGTGTGGGGCGGGGGGGGTAAGTTCCCACTGGCATGTTTTTTGGAGTTGCCCTGTACTTTCTTTCTACTGGCAGGAGATACAGAAAGTTGTCCGTACCATCACAAAAGTGTAAATCCCAATAACTGGGGAGGAATGGGTGTTGGGCCTGTCCTCCTTGATGCACCAACCTGCAGAAACTAGAAAGGTTTTGCTGACAATGTCAGTAGTAGACCTGAAATGTATTACTGGAAAATGGCTGTCTTCAGCCCCCGGCCTGGGGGACTGGGTTCACAGGATGAAAGAAGTGATCTTGATGGAATCAATCACTGCAAAACTCAAGCTGAATTGGGAGAAACATATAGAAAGATGGAGGTGTTGGGAGGAATGGTTGATTAGTAGGGAAGGGGTACTGTAGAATAATATCATAGGTAACAACTTGTGGGGGGGGTCCAGTTTTATAGAAGGGGGAGAAAGGACAAGAATTTGGATAAATGTTAATTAAGGAGGTGCAGTTGGAGGGAGGTGCGGCACAGCACAACCAGGGGCCATGTTGGTGAGGACCAGGCGAGTGGACCCTGAAAATTCGGTCCTCAGCCCTTGTTAAAAGTTCCTCAGTTATGGCTCTATCACAACAAACTCAGCATAAAGAGGGAAAGCCTTTGTGTATCATACCTTCCAGGGCTGGATTGAAAGAAATACTTCATCTTAAATGGTGCTGCAGAGATGAGCTCTTTTTTTTTCTCTAACCCAGTGAATCCTTGTTTAAAAACAGTAGCACTGCCTTGTTAACAAGACATAAATTCTGGACAATAACTATGCTTTAAGAGACTAAGAACCTCCTTCATGGTATGAATCAACTCATGGACTGGATGCATGATCCCACCTTGCCGCAGAGCCCTGCCACGAATCCTGAGAGTGCTGGAGACCCAAAAACGACATTCAAAAGACCCTCTTCTCATTCCTACCTTGCGGCTGAGCCCTGCTAGAGCACTGGGGAACTTTTTCAATTTTGGCACCGTTTCTTTCTTTTTCCTCCCGGGACTCGCCGATTGGCCCATCCAACGCTGACCTCACGAGCCCTCCACCTGAAGGAGAGCGTGACCCTAAGGACCAATAACGCAGACGGAGGGGAAGCAAGGGAGACATGTGCTGGAGGATCCCCCCCCTTGTGCTTCACTGCCAAATCCCGATTTGAGGTGCCAGCTTGAGTCGCAAGCTCTGGCGGGCCTCCTTGGGGGAAAAGAACTCCTGGACTCAATTTCTACCTCACTGGGTCAGAAGCGACGCCCCTGCTGGTGCAGGAGACCCTTAACGATACTCAAATTCCTCCTATTCGATCCTACCTTGCCACAGAGCCCTGCCACGAATCCTAAGAGCACCGGAGACCCAAAAATGATATTCAAAAGACCCTCTTCTCATTCCTACCTTGTGACTGAGCCCTGCTAGAGCGCCAGGGAACTTTTTCAATTTGGGTGCCGTTTCTTTCTTTCTCCTCCTGGGACTCACCGATTGGCCCATCCAACGCTGACCTTGCGAGCCCTCCACCTTAAGGAGAGTGTGACCCTAAGGACTGACAACACAGATGGAGGGGAAGTGAGGGAGACCTGTGCTGGAGGGCACCCCCTCGTGCTTCACCGCCAAATCGCAAGTTGAGGTGCCGGCTTGAGTCGCAAGCTCCGGCAGGCCTCCTTGGGGGAAAATAACTCCTGGACTCAATTTTTCGGCTCCCCTACCCACCCCGTTCCCTCCTCCCATTAAATCCTTACAAGTCCCGCCTACTGGACTTACTGGGTCCAATCAGCTTGCAGGGGACTGGGCTGAAACTGAAACTGTATTGTATCTGTATTGTAGTGTATCTGTCTTATCATAGCCTTATCACTGCCATTGAAGTGTAGTATGACCAGCTGTGCTTCTTTCCCCTAGCCACAGAAATCCAACCCAGGCCTGTCTTGCACTGTGTGCCACTAGTCAATTGTTATCTGACCTGTCCAACTGTCTCGTTCATCCTTGCTAACTTGCCTAGGTCCACCTGGTCTTGTCCCTTCCCGTGACACCTGTCACTGCTTTGGTCTAAAGGGATAACTGTACTGTGAGTTTATCTACCGTGAGCATCAGTCCCTTGTTTGACACAGGCCGCAGCTTATATTCTGCCCTATACTCCCTTCGGGACCCGCATCCCCTGTCTCTAGTGACCCCTCCTCACCACTGTGAGTGCTAGGTGGGGTAAACCTACTACCCTTCACACTAGACCCTAGCTTCACACTTGATTTGGGGCCTCCTTCCTCCTCAGGTGTTCCTACTCATTCATACTCCCCTTGATGTGGGGATCCCGTGTACAGCAGGGCCCCGCCTTAGTAATGAAGTCTCCCAAGGCCCCCGGGGGAAACAACCCTCCTCCCTGCCCCATAATCCTTGCTGTTCTCCTTCTGGGACTCGTGTCCCTCCACATTGCAACTGCCCCTAGCATGGGGGGAAACTGCAAATGGTCACCTCTCCATGAAATGATCGACTTTATCTTCTCCAGTCTCCCTGCTGATGCTGCAAGTTCCTGCTATCCCACAAGTGGACTGGTACCTAGACCTATTCTGTATCATACCAGGGTCTGGAGATGTCTAGCCGGAAAGTCTAGGACCAGGTGTTCCTCCCCCAGAGGGCATCTCCTTTGGCTCTTCCCGCTGATCCTAGCCTTGGCGGGTGATATTGAACCCAACCCTGGCCCCTTCCCCTCGGCCTCAGTTATTCCTCTGGAATGGCAGCTAGGCAAGGGGCTGAAAGTGGCTTACCTTAACATTCATAAACTACTTCACAACATGGATGAGTTTGTCACCTGGGTCTCACTCTATAAGCCCTGACATCCTTGGTATTACGGAGACCTGGCTCAAACCCTTGATTCCTGACTCAACCTGCGGGCTACAAGGCTATGAGCTCATACGGCTGGACAGGAGCGGGAACAAGAGGGGAGGACATATCTTGATATAGTACAAGAGCCACCTTAAAGTATCTCTGGTGACTCACCAACCCTCATTGCCGTCTCCCTGTGAGCTGCTACACACTGTGCTCCTACTTGGCAACACAAAAAAAATGCATGTGGTGTGCACCTACAACCCCCCTAAGGGAGGGCTCCAGGGCCTCACCCACCTCCTGGATACTGTTGGCCCTAGCACTGGAGACAACGAACTCCTAATCCTGGGTGATGTGAACCTAAACTGGGCCAGTGGAAATGTTAAGCAGTTCGAGCCCCTGCTTGCCACCCACTCCCTGATGCAACTTGTACAGGAGCCGACCCGACGGTCGCAAATGGAACCACCAGCTCCCTATTGGACTGGATCCTGTCAAACCACCCTGAGAGGATCTCCTCAGTAGGGACCCTATCCAACTCCATCTCAGACCACTCCCCGGTCTTCTGCATGTGGAAAATCCCTACCCCAAAGGTTCCTCACAAAATCATCCACACCCGTAACTTTGTCAGGTTTGATCCAGATGTTTTCATGGAGGAACTAAGGCTCACTGACTGGTCAGGAGTGTATAGTGCCCCTGATCCCTCCACAGCCACAACCCTGTTTCTCAACTCTTTTGGGGCTCTACAAGATAGGCATGCCGCCATCATAAGACGGAGGGTCAGGGGGACAGCCACCAAGTGGCTGCATGGGAGCCTTCTCGCCCTTATGTGGGCGAGGGACAAGTGCTGGGCTCACTTCAAACACTCCCCCGACCAGACCCTGCTACAACAATACAGAAAACTAAGAAATGAGTGCAAAAAAGCCATCAGAGTGGCAAAAAGTGATTTCTGTAAGACAGCCCTTCTCAGCTCGGCTAATGACCCTAGAAGGTTCTGGAGAAATATCAAATCCCTGGTCCATGGGCACTCTAACTCTGGAGTTACCGACATGATTATTGGAGGAGCCACCTGCAACAATCCATACACGATTGCCAATGCTCTCAACTCCCACTTCACTGACCTATCTGCCATCTCCCCACATATCACAATGGCCAGGAGTCATAACCGCCCCGCATCCACTGACCGGCAGGAACCTGTCCCTCCCAGTCCTCCCAGTCCTCCTTTCCTCCTAAGGGTGGTGTCAGAAAATAAGGTGCTGTCTCTCCTCGCTGGTCTCTCCCAGTATGCCAGTCCTGGTCTAGATAACCTGGAGCCCAAGCTTCTCAAACTTGGCACCCCCTACATTGCCTCCCCGGTGGCCCACATCTTTAACCTGTCCCTTGCCTCAGGGGAGATCCCAGAGATCTGGAAGGTGGCCAGGGTTGTCCCCATGCTTAAGCAGGGTAACCCTAAAATCCCCAACAACTATCAGCCAATCGCCATCCTTTCGGCCATGAGCAAGCTGCTTGAAAAGATTGTAGCTAGACAACTCTCGGAGTACATCCAAACCCAGCACGGGGCACAGCATAATCACAGCATTGATCTCTGTCTCTTCTAGCATCAGAGCAGCCATAGACCAGGGAAAACTCTCTGGATCAGTGTTTATCGACTTGTCCAAGGCCTTTGACCTTGTCAACCATGACCTGCTCTGCCTGCAGATGAAGTCCCTTGGCTTGTCCCCCCAGCTCTGAAAATGGTAACTGACTACCTGCATGGTAGAGTACAGCTAACAAAATTCAATAAAGTCCTCTCTGACCCCCTGCCTGTGACCTCTGGTGTCCTCCAGGGCTCGGTGCTGGGTCCCCTTCTCTTCTCTTTGTTAATTAACAATCTCCCTGCCATAGTTACCAGATGTAGGGTCACCCTGTACATGGATGACCTGGTCTTCCTGGCCTACTCCCGAGATTCTGTCTCTCTAAACCTCCACCTGTCTGAGGACTTCAAGAACATTCAGGCATGGATCACCCAACAGAAGCTAGTCCTCAACCTGAAAAAAATGCAGGCCATGCTATTCGGCTCCTCAGCCAAAATACATGCCTCCCCAGTCCCCCTGCAAATCACCTGCGCAGACAGTACTTCCCTTAACAGAGTGACCTCCCTCAAATACCTTGACGTGATGCTCGACCCCCAACTGGACCTGGGGAGTCACATCCTCAACATCTGCATAGGTGTTAACTGTAAGCTGGGACTGGACTATAGGGCCAAATACAACCTCACCCCTGCTGCTCATCTGGCTCTCACCAGGGGAGTGTTACTCCCTTCCCTTAGCTATGGTCTCCACCTATTTGCACGTACCTCAAAAGTCCTTCTCACTAGATGGTACTTGACTTACAATAACATCTGCCTCTTCACCCTGGCCGCCCCGCCTCACCCATCACTGCAAACTCTATGATAAGTTAGGATGGCTATCCCCGACCAATCACCTAAACCTTGGCATAGGGTGCCTTGTGAGCAAAGTGATTAGCACCGGTGCCCCCTCAGGGCTGGCTCAGCTTCTCTCCCCAGCCGACCGCTCCTCCTACCCCCTTACATCCTAGGGCCCAGGGATACTAAAGGTACCATCTACCTGCACCCTTATGGGTGACAGAGACTTCACAGCACATGCTCCCAGGCTCTGGAACTCCTTCCCCGAGCTGGTCCACACCGCCTCTTCCCACAAATGCCTCTGGACCTCCCTGTGAAAGCACCTCAAGCTGGCCTCACGCTGCGAATCCCTTAAGCCTCCCTAGCACGAAGCCCTGGGCACCATAGACCCCGAGGCACCCTACTCCCGGAACCACAAGTAAACTAAATTGAATCTGTTACCAATTCTTTGTCCATCTCTCCTCCTACATCTCTTTTGTATTAGATAGTCACTGCTGCTGTACTTGCACTTTTGTATCAGATAGTCAATGCTGCACTACTTGCACTGTATATTGCCTGCTGCTTTGTCAACTCAATGTACCTAACCATGAAATGTATATGTACTTGTTGACTTATTATGTTGTATTGATGTACCCTGTTATACCTGTTGTACTCTCCTGGGCCATTCCTGAAAATAGGCATACAACTTGTCTAGTGTATCTACCCGGTTAACAAAAGCTAAATAAATAAATGATATGATCTGTCATGTTTATAATGAGAACCTTCAATAAAGCTGAGTTAAAAAAAATGACTGCATTATGAGTATCCATTGCGCAATTTCTATGCATGCTCATAATTTCATCAATTTTTAATATTTTCACTCCAAATTTCCAACATTCCCATTTTGTAACACCCCCTTATGAACAGTACAGCTGTCATTTTTACATCTTTCCCTAAATGTGTTTTTGCACCTGTGGTGCCAAATGGCGCGGTCGCTGTGCAAAATCAACCTTTGGGACAGATTAATTAAATCCCAGTGCCACTGTTCATGAGGAGAGGTCCCACAAAGGCCATGTTGAAAATTTGGTGAAAACATTCCAAAAAATGACTGTGTTACAAGCATGCTTTGAACAGTTTCTATGCACACTCATAACTTTGCCACCTTTTCATGTTTTCACTCCAGATTTTCAACATTGCCATTTCATCACAACTCCTCATGAACAGTACAACTGTAATTTTTCACATCCTGCCTGAAATGTGTTTTCACACCTGTGGCACCGAATGGCACACCACAAAGTTAGGAGCATAATAACAAAATGGGGACTCTCTCCCCGAAAAGGGATTTTCCTTCTTTCTTGTCCCCCTACTGTCCCGTCCCTTACCTGTAGTCCCACAGATACCCTTCCCTGTCTCTTTGTACAGTTTTGTGCCATTCAGCACTGAGAAAGGGGGCAGTAGACAAGACGACCTCCCTCCCTAGTTATGGTGCCTGATCCTAGGGGCTGCCTAGTGGGAACTCTCCTGCCCTACATACAAGCTGGAGAGGGACTACAATGAGAAGTCAGCACCTGAGTGTGGAGGGTTGAGGACATGGGGAACACAGACATTAGAATGTTACCTGGGGAATAAATAAGAACCTTGTGCTGCTGGCAAGGAATGATGCTACTCAACTGCATTTAAATAAGCTTGTGCTTGGACCTGTAGCCCTGCCCAACCTGGTACAATACTAATACATGTACCAATAGTGAACTTCAGCATTGACAAATGCTTCTTAATATCTATATCAGTGATATAGCGGATGGGCTGGAGGGGAGGGTGTGCCTATTTGCAGATGAAAGGAAGATCTGCAATAAGGTGGGCATCCTGTGGGGATGGATGCCATGAGGCAGGTCCTGAAGATTCTGGAAGGGTGGTGGGAAACTTGGCAGTTGAAATTCAATGGCAAAAAGGAGTTGTGATGCACATGGGGCACAAAATCATGCAAGTTGCAAGAGTCAGAGATTTCTCCAAATGTTCTCAGGGTATCCACTAGGTGGGATAGGGATTTTTTTTGGTTCAGATAGAAAAAAGATGGAATCATCCATGTATAATGACAGTTTATATTCCTGCCCCCCTGCCATCACCCCTTTTATCTCTGGATCTTGTCTTACCTTAGCGGCCAGCAGCTCCAGGCTCAGGGTGAAGAGCAGGGGTGATAGTGGACAACCTTGTCTTGTGCCCCTAGAGATTGAAAATGGTCTGGAACTATACTCTGGGGGGGGAGGTAATTAAGACAACAGAGCAGGGGAGGGAGAAACCAAGCTGGTTGAGCAAGGAGGTCATTTAAAAGGTAAGGAGGAAAAAAGATGCCTTAAGGAGTGTGACAAGCTGGCCTATGGTAGATGGAGAGGCAACATGCTGGGTTTAAAGTTCACAGAAGAAAATGCACTTTTATTGCTCCAAATGTAAGTTAGTGCTCAAAAAAAGCATAATCAGGCAGTTCAACTTCTCTAGCCTGGTCAGGTAACATAAAGGTTAACACAAAACAGTTCTTTCAGGCTAACTTGACAAAAGGAATCTTTGAACCACCTATGTGGGCCAGCAGTTTTTCAATATACACTCTCAAACAAAACATAAATGGTTTGTGGGCCAGAAGTTTTGAATGCACAGTCACAAATCAAACATAAACAGTTTGTGGGCCAGCAGTTTTGAATGTGCACAGTCTCAAATCAAACACAGTTTTCCCTTTTAGCCTTATTCACAGGCTGTTATTAGCAGTAAATTCCACTCACTGTTTTTGGCCCAGCTGACTAGACTGATCCTTTACCTCAGGACTCTCTGCTCTAGAAATGGTCTCTTTCTCAGCAGCAGGTTTCAATTGCTCCCCAAAGGCTCTGTCCAATAATTAACCATTCTCCTTAGATTTCTGCTCTGGTTCCTGTCTTACATTCCACCCTCCATCTTGCAGGGTTCTCTGCCTAGGAGTATCTCATCCCTGCAGCAGTTTCCAACTTCTAACTGACCCCTTGCTGGATTCTCTCTGCCTTTTAGCAATCCCTCCAATCAGCAACACCTGGGGAGGCACCCCCCATCTTGCCTGTTTATGTTGCATTCCCTGTATTTCCTCAGCCTCAAACAAGATGTTAACCTCTAGTTTCCCAGTGTAGTGTCTACACTGTCACAAGGAGGTACAAGAAAACAGGGAGGGGGAGGACAGGGAGGAGTACCTGATGGAATCGAAGGAGGTGACACAGGCAGTAAGGGGAGCCAAGGCATCTACAGAACTCAGGCTGGCACAAGGCATTAAGAAGAGGTAGAAGGACTTCTTTAGGTACATCAGGGAGAAAAGGAGCTGTAAGGACCACATAGTAAGGATTAGGAAGGGGGGGTTGGATGGAAGCAGGGTGCGATAAGGCAAAGACACTAAATGATTACTTCTGCTCAGTATTTACTAAGGAGAAGAGGGGGGTGATACCCAAGGGGGTGAGGAATGGCAGAAACAGGGGGAGGGGGTGACAGATGGGGAAATCATGGAGGGCAGAGTTCAGGAGGGTTTGAAGGCACTGAGGGTGGACAAGGCACCAGGCCCAGATGGCATCCACCCCAGGGTACTGAAGGAGCTAGTAGAGGTCCTTGCAGGACCTTTGGAAGACCTATTTAATGCCTCACTGCACTCAGGGTGTGTACCTCAGGATTGGAGAATGACTCATGTGGTGCCCCTCCACAAGAGTGGCCCCAAGGATGAACTGGGAAACTACAGACTGGTGAGCCTCACATCCATTGTGGATAAGCTGATGGAGACTATCCTGAAGAAGAGGCAGCTGGTGGCCCTCCTAGAAGCCAAAGGACTACAGAACAGCAGACAGCATGGCTTCATATGTGGTAGATCCTGCCAAACCAACCTGGTGGAGTTCTATGACTGGGTAACTAGGCAACTGGACAGAGGCCATGCAATGGATGTGCTGTATCTGGACTTCAGTAAGGCATTCGACCTGGTGCTGCATGGGAGGCTGGGAAGTAACTTAGAAGGCACAGGGGCAGGGACAAAACTGGTGAGATGGGTAGGGAACTGGCTCCAGGGAAGGAAACAGAGGGTGGTGGTGGGTGGGGAGCTCTCACACCCAAGGATAACGATGAGTGGCATTCCACAGGGCTCAGTGTTGGGACCAGTGTTGTTTGGGATATTCATTGCAGACATATCATTGGACATCAAGTGCAAGATCAGTCTGTTTGCTGATGATGCCAAGATGGGAGTGGTGGTGGATGACCTAGGGAGATGGCAGGGGTTGCAGGATGATCTGGAAAAGTTTGAAGCCTGGTCAGACACCTGGCAACTGGTGTTTAATGCCAAAAAGTGCAAGGTGCTGCATTTTGGGGTGAAGACCCCAAGGAGGAGTTACCAGCTGGGGGGAATGCAGCTAGCCCACACAGAGGAGGAGAAGGATCTGGGGGTGCTCATTACAGAGTCAATGAACAACTCAGCACAATGTAGGAAGGCAGCTGCAAAGGCCAACAAAATGCTGGGTTGCATTTCAAGGGGTATATCTTCGAGGAGGGAGGAGGTGATTCTGCCACTGTATAGGTCATTAGTTAGACCGCACCTGGAGTACTGTGTGAAGTACTGGTGCCGGTATCTGAAGAGGGACATTAAGTCACTGGAGGGGTGCAGCGCAGGGTGACAAAGATGATCAAGGGGCTGGGGGACTTATCATAAGAGAGGAGGCTGAGGGAGTTGAACATGTACTCGCTGGAGGAGAGGAGGGACAGGGGGACATGATTTAAACCTTTAAGTACATGAAAGGAATAAACAAGACAGGTACAGAGGGGCTGTTCAAAGTAAGGGAGGGGAGGGACACCAGGGGCCATGATATGAGACTGAAGGGAGGGAGGTTCAGGAAGGAGATGAGGAGACACTTTTTTACAGAGAGGGTGGTACCTGGGTGGAATGTGTTACCTGCAGAAGTGCTATCCAGTAGAACAGTGGACTGCTTCAAAAGGGGATGGGATAGGACAAGGGGGAAGGTCAATGGAGGAGAAGGGTGGAAGGGAGGGGCAGTTGCAGAATAAGGGGTGCTAGCTGTACATTCGAGCAGACTTGATAGACCTCTAGGCCTTTATTTGCTGGCAAGTTTCGTATGTTCGTATGTTTGTATCTGGGTATAATAATATCAAGTAACCTTAAGGTAGGTAACAAATGCAGCAAAGTGGTTATGAATGCAAATGGAATGTTGGTTTACATTGGGAGGGGCATAACTAGCAGAAGAATGGAGGTACTGATGCCTCATTATAAAGCCATGGTGAGCCCGCACTTGGAGTACGGGGTCCAGTTCTGGAGACCACACCTTTGCAAGGACAAAGATAAGACTGAGATGGTTCAGAGAAGGACAATTAAGATGGTGCATAGTATGCAGGGGAAGCCATTTGAGCAAAGGTGCAGAATTGGATCTGTACCCATTGGAGACTAGAAGGGAGAAGGGGACATGATTGAAACATTTAAGTATGTGAAGGGGATCAATAAAGTGAAGGAGGGAGTCTTATTTAAAAGGAAGGAGGGGGCTAAACTGAGAGGGCATAGTCTAAGATTAGAAGGTGGAAGATTTAGAGGCAATGTGAGGGGGCGTTACTTCATGGAGAGGGTGGTGGAGGCCTGGAATAACCTACCAGAAGAATTGGTGGGAGCTGAAATGGTGGAGGGATTCAAGAGGGCATGGGACAGACATATGGGGTTGGTGAGTGGGGTGAAGGGGAGGGCCCTTGGCATATGCCATGAGTAAGGGTGGTGAAAGGGCAGACTCAATGGGCCAGTGGGGTCCTTTTCAGCTGTCAGATTTCTATTATTCTATTAACTCTCTCTTTCTCTCTCAATACCTTCTCTGCTTAATTTAAAATGCTGCAGCTGTTAAATGACTTTGCACTTTTCAACCTTTTTCCACTTGCTTGAAACTGTTGCTGCTGTTACTAACATTGCTTGTTTTCAGCTGTGAACTGCTTGCATTATTGTACTTCTGCCACTATTGATCTATGTGACTTAAAACCACCAGCTGCTGTTTGAAAGTCTTAATCAGGCTGGGATTGACTAGTTGCTCACTGATCTTTTTCTCCGGGTTTTCTTTGGCCCAAGAAGTCCCCGTTTCAACAAGCTGCCCAGACACCTGAGTTGCCATAGCAACTGTACACCTCCTTAGTGGCCTGCTGCACTGTTAAGCCACTCCCCTGACCCCCGATTGGTGGTGGCAGCCCATGTTTGGCAGGCTTCAGGATTTAAATTCCACTTCTTATACAAGACACTAGTGAGGCCCCACCTGGAGTACAGTGTACAGTTCTGGAGACCATACCTACGTAAGGACATAGACAGGGTAGAGAAGGTTCAGAGGAGGGCAACAAAGATGGTGCATGGATTGCATCACAAGTCCTATGAAGACAGGTTGAAGGAACTGAACATGTACTCCCTGGAGGAGAGGAGGGAGAGAGGGGATATGATAGAGACATACAAGTATCTTACAGGGAGGAACAGGGTGCAGGAAAACACTATTTTTAGCGAAAAAGATGTTCCAGGACTAGAGGCATGGGATGAAGTTCGAGGAGGACGATTCAGAGGAAACTTGAGAAAGAATTTCTTCACAGAACGGGTGGTGGACAAGTGGAACACCCTGCCAGAGGAAGTGGTGGGGGCTGAAACAATCACGGGATTTAAGAATGCATGGGATAGACATAAAGGAATTCTGGAGGTCAGGGGTAAGGGGCAACAGACTTCTAGGAAAATAAACTGAACTTACAAGCTCAAATGGGCAGACTGGGTGGGCCATAGGCCCTTATCTGCTGACACTGTCTATGTATCTATGTATCTATGCTTACAAGATGCGGAGGTGTCTGAAGCGGTGACTTGTGTGGTAAAGTGTGGATAAGTGCTTTGGAGTCAGGGGGAGTCCTAGGGAGCCAGGCTTCTAGTGCAGTAAGTGCTGTTAAGTGCCTCACTTAATACATATTTTAATAGCAGTTACTACCCAGGTTGCTTTAATTTTGGCCTCAACAGGTGATATCTTAAGGTTTAACTGCTACATACTAATTGATTTATTATGTTTTAACTATGGAACTTTGCATATTGTCATATCTGATCAGGGTGGGGGGCATAGCTTGAAAGATTATTTTAATGTCAGATATTGGGGGGAGTAAACTAAGTAAGTCTAATTCTTATGGATTGCTCTAGGGTGAGAAGAATGTTGTTGAAGTCTGTGGATCCTATGTTTTACCTGCATCCAAGTTCATATATTGAAAAAGGTGTGGGGAAAATTGGGTCATTATCTAGACTGTTAGTGCTTTGTCAACTATTCATTCTTTCTGGTGATGTGGAGTTAAATCCAGGGCTAGAGAATATTAACCATGCAAATAAGCCTGCTACTAGACCCTGGTATGTTGCCCACAGCTTGAAAATCATTCATTTGAATGTAAGGAGTTTGTTTCCAAAAATGGCTCATATTGAATATCTTTCTCACTCTTATGCTCCTGGTTTAATCATTTTGAATGAAACATGGTTGAAACCTATGATTAGTGATCATATGATCAAAATTCCAGGGTACAGTATGCTCAGGGCAGACAGAAAGGGTAACAAAAAAGGTGGAGGGGTTGCTATGTATTTTAAAGACTATTTACAGGTGAGTACTGTGAAAAGCAGCAATGATTATGTTTGCTCCAGTGACTGGATATTTACCCAGATAACATTGAGGGTAGAAAACATCTTATCGTTCGGGGCCTATATAATCCACCTTTGTGTGATACAGATGGGCTAAAAGATGTTTGGATAGAATTTCCGAATTTCTGACAGGATATGATTTTGCTATGTTGGGTGACATTAATCTGAATTGGTTTGCATCTGATAATGTGGGTTTAGAAAGTTTTCTGCAGTCCTTTCATCTGTTTCAAATGATTACTGAACATATTAGACTGAATACGCTTACAGGTAATCATACTATTTTGGATTGGGTGATTACTGGTAAACCTCAGATGATATCTTTAACTGGGATGCTTCCAGATTCTACAAGTGATCACCAAGCTATTTACTGTGTTTTGAAATTTAAGCAACCTAAAGTCCCTTCATGTTTTCTTCTATTCAGAAATTTTAAGAAATATGACCCCTGTCCCAAAGAAATCTGGAGCTGAGTGTTTGGATGATTTTCAACCGATTTCCATTTTAAATCCTTGAAGTAAAATTCTGGAAAACATTGTGTCAAATCAAATTACTACATACCTACAATCTTACAATCTTACAATGTCATGTGTTCCCAACAACATGTCCCAACAACATGTTTTTTTTTTTAAATCACAGTACTGAGACTGCCTTTGTCAGGTTCACGAATGCCACCCTAAGTGGCTTTAATGATGGCCTTATATTTTCACGAAACCAGTGTTGGCTTGTTCTTTTGGGCAAGCTCTTTCTACCCTGAAAATTTCAGACCAAAATTCCAATGGTTTGGCCTTATGCTGGGGGTGGTTTTCATGGACAATGGCATTCAACCTTATTAGTGTCAGCTGCTTTGACTGGGAAGTGCAACAGCTTATTCCAGTCAGTCAGGGACTTAACTTCTGAAGCAGCAGGCTAGGCCAAAATGATGTCATCACTCTGCAGGCCTCACTGAAAGGAACAGAAAAATCTTCACTGTTTTCAGTTACTGCAGAGCACATTAACAAATGCTGATTTAAAGAAAACCACAAAACCAAACAGCATGAAATTTTCAGGAAACACTAATCATGACACAGGGACTTGAATGCAAGTGAATTCAAGCTTTTATTAAAAATATGCATTTGCTCTTTAACAAGACTGTAATCAAATTGTATGAGAGCCCTGGAATGCAATTTAGATTTTGTAGCAAACAGCTACCATGACCTTTGAATACTTCATCACCTAACAAAGAAAATTAATACTGGCAGTTCCTCCCCAGTGTTGCAAAACACCCCCAACCTCCACCCAAGAAACACAACACCTGTAACTAGTCCCTGGTGCCACAAAAGACCCAAACCCATGAACAAGAAATGTAGAAACCATAGCCTATCACTGGTGTCACCAAACAAACTCTTGCCTAACCATTTAATGTTGCACTGGGACTCCATAGTTGGTGCTGCTGAATGTCAACAATACCATAAGTTAAACTGGTGCAGCAGGAGCCAGACTCCAGTGCTACCAGTCCCCACCCTCCAAGTTAAACAGTAGAACTGGGATCTGATCCCTTGGACTTGGAGACAGATTATCTTTGATACCACCAAATACCTGTTACTCCCTACCACTTAATGCAGTGATGGAATTCAACTTGTAGTGCTGTCAAAGCCCCCACAAACAACTTAATGCAGAACCAGGAGTCCAATCCCACTGTCACAACTCTGCACTAGAAACTTCAATCAAAATATGGTCCTTTGATTAGGGGTAAATTATTTTTATTATTATGGGTTGTACTTGTTCACAGAGAAAGTTTAAAAATGTTATTTGCTATGTATGATATTACACATTAAAACAAGCTTTTGTTATGACTATCATATCTTCATTAATTAAGCTACACAGTATATAAGATCTAAGAATTCACTAGTGTTTACAACAAACATACATTGCATTCTGGTTAATAGATGATCTGATGTTTCAACAAAAGACATTGGTTTCAGTCAGCAAAAAAATTATTGCAAGGTACAGTCACCACCGCTTATAACGGACACATTTGTGCAGACACATTCCACCCGTTATAGTGAGTGGTCGCTGTAACATCTATGCTTGGAAAATGTTGACAATTGGGTGCAGGCTCCTTTGTCCTTTGTGTTAAAAAGTTACTTGTTCCTGTAATCCAGTGGTGTGCACTGCAAGGTCAGGATTGGAAGGAAGGAGAGTAAAAGATAAGGCTGTACAGTAGTTGCGGCTCTCAGACTTGCAATTGTTCTGCTTACAGGATACAGTATCTGATATGTAGCTGTTTACTTATTTCATAGGCTACTAGTGGCAGACATAGAACTGACTGATCAGTACAGTAAATAGATGATGTGCAGACAACAGAGCTGAGCTGAGCTCCGACCAGTTGTGCGATTGTTCTGCACACTGCTAGGATCCCATCTCTGAGCTGATAGCCGCAGAACCCAAACTCGATCCCCATAACTAAATTGTGGCACTGAAACTGGATCAAATAATTGCTGCTTTACAGACTCTTTGATCTACAACAGTGACCCAGACATTTTATGCTCTTTCTATTTTGCCCAGATAAACTGAGAATTGGTGTCAGTTCACACTTTGGCATGCTCTGCAAACTGCATGCCGAAGTGTGAACTGACACTAACTAGCAACCAATCTGCCCAAAATGGAAGGTGGGCATAAAATGATATAAGCAGCATATTTAACATCAAAATCTATGGAATGGGCAAGTGGTAAATTAAATTTGCCTGCAATAGCTGACTGCCTGTTTAAACCGTGGGTGATATAAGTGGAGGGGACTGTAACCCCATTGTTTATCTCTTGGTAGTCAAGATCAGACATGTTAGGCTATAGTGTATACTCATTAGCTCACATGTAACAGAAACCTGACCCTCACTGCCCATAGCATCTTCCAGCATATGCCTTTGAACAAGAGTATTATCACTACGATTATTGATATTAAATACATTATTCAATTTGACAGCTAGCATAAAACATCTTTATATGCTGTCTTGGCAGGGAGTCAGGAAATTCTTTGCTGAGCCATAGATGGTTCTGTCTTCCATAAACCATGGACATTTATCAGTGTAATTTCAGCCTTTCAGGATTTTCACAAAATTTCAGAATTCCATGGCTGCATGTTTCCACTGGTATTTCAAGACATTGTTTAAACATCTTTCCTTTCTCTTCATGCAGTGCCATCATAAAAGCAGAAATCCTATGGGAGAGCTTTGAGCTTCATAACTGTGTCCAAGAGACAAAATAAAGTTCTGTTCATGTCTCCCAAGAAAAAGCATGCTGGATGAGTGCTTGTCTGGCTTTTTCAAATAAGTCCAACCCACTAATTTTTTATGACATGAATGGTGTGGCTTCATGCCCTTGTAAGTCTTTGAACTCTGCTAAAGTGACATGAGGCTCCTTTAAATTATGGGTGGTAGGGCATGTGTGTAACACAAATGCATCCTTATCTGCTCTAGGCATATCTCCATGTATGGAAGACTTATTTGTGTGAATATTCTTCTTCTGACTAACTTGTTCCTTCCTCACATAGACATACTTATACATATCTTAAACTGTGTTCATTCTCTTGTCACCTCAGTCAATAGTCTTCTTGAGAAACAGCTAGTCCAAGTACTTTGTCATGTCTGTACAGGATTTCCTTACTCAGAATACTTTTGCTGAGGCTTGATAAGTAATATTAAAATAAAATGATAAACTCGGTGTTAGCTCTGACTGATTACATAATATTACTAATTACATACTTTGCATCTTAACCTAATTTTCTACATCATCCGCACCCTGAAAGGTGACAACCACAGTCACACTACTTACTTTCTTCACCACCCACTGTCAGAGCACCATAATCACAAACCACATTCTTGAACTGAATGCAATCTGTGGTTAAAAGAATTAGCTTGATGGCCGGCTGAGGAGGTAAGTTTTGGTACAGTCTCAGTCACCATACAAGAAGAGACTTTTGCAAGAGGCTGCCCCTGGACACTAATTACTGTTTTAGATGTAATATGAGGGTGAAACTGTACAGTAGGGACTACTTGGCTTGGGATGGCTAAGAAAGGGGTGTCACTGTACATCGGGGACTGCTTAACATGGGACAGAGAGAGGGATAGTGTGTCACTATACAAGGGACTGATTACCATGGGCAGGTAGAGGAAGAGACACTTGATACTAAACATTGCTTTGCACAGGACAAGGAAAGGAAAGGGGACCACTGGGCCCCAGGGACTGTTTGTCACTGGGGAGAGGGAGGGAGGAGGGCATAATCATTGGAAACCAGAGATTATTGGTTTCAGGCTGGGGGAATAATGGGTGCCTTTGGCCTCCAGGGACTGCTTGGCATGGGATGGGATGAGGGCGGGTTGCAGCCGGACACCAGAGACTGGCATGTTAAAGAGGAGAGAGGGGTGCCATTGGTCTCCAGTGCTTGATGCAAGACCTCAGTCAGCTTTGAAAACAAAAATCAGTGTGCATCTGTTATTAAATATTCTTTTACAAAAGGATAGGGATACCTAAACAACTATGTTCTGGCACCAGTTAGGGCTGCAGTGTCAAACCACAGAAGTAGAGAGATTCGGCATTAAAAGATTCACCTGAATCTTGGGTCCTGCATGTCTCTCTAAGCCACATGCGCAAAAAATACTCTAACGCCTCAAACCAAGTGCAAAGCATCTATGGTAAATGTATTCTTTTGCTATGTATGCTGACAAGGCATTACCAGAACTAAATATGCCATTTGAATAGGCTTCTACATACTTCTTCCCCAGAATGACAACAGTGTACTATAGATACTTGTTTTGTTTTAATGTGGTGTTCCTAGATTTTAAACAGTTGTTCAAAATATCATTTGCATTACCATAACTTGTATACCTTACTCTCCATTTTGCTTTACTCTGCTATGCACAAGACGTAATTTTTTGTCCTACTCACAGTTCATCTCTATGTTCATTAAGCATCCCTTTTAAATCCATTGCCTATTTTCAATCCTTTGCATATATCTCCCAAGTTTTTATTCATAGTACATTGTTTGTATGTATGTGTGTATGTGTGTTATACATATATATATATATATATATATATATATATATGTAATATATGGATAAGCCTCAATAATACTATACTAAGTTATTCAAAAATTTCCTAGTAAAACATCACTATCAATAATACTATCCTGAAAAGTGATAATACTATAGTTTGTGCTGATGAAACTACAGTTCAAAGGTCATCTCCAACTGTAGTATTGTCAATGGATCCATATATTACAAAAAATAACAGAAAGATAAGTGTTTTATGAGTCAGTAATACCATCTCGAAGTTTTGTTGACTTTCAGACCTTTCAAGCTTCGCTCTCGAGGTTCCATGTCCCCAAAACCTCTCAAAGGTATTACTGCCTTGTAATACACACTTATCTCTCTATTATTCTGCGTGTGTGTATATATATATATATATATATATATATATATATATATATATATATATTTATATAAATATATATATATATATATATATATACACAAATACATACATATAGTCATTGCAAAAAATGTCATTAATGCATCAGTTAGGGTTGATATTAAAGCAACAAAATCAGGGAAATGTGGTGTTAGGATTTCCAACCCTGACACTATACCCCCACCCTGCAGTCACTGACAGGTATCAGGCATGTGCCCTGTGGTTGTCGGCCCTAATGCTGAACCCATTCCATAAGTAAATAAGCTCAGATGGGTAAAAGTATAGGGGAAATGGGATGAGCATTAGGGCAGATGACATCCCAGTGTCAGACTAAATAAACATAAATATCTAATGGGAGGGGCTGCCACTAGGAACAGTGATTGGTGGGTGGGGAGGCTGCCACTAGCCACCAGGGAATAGAGTTAGTCCATTATAGGATCCTGTTTCACAAAAGAATCCTTTGTCATGCTTACCCATTGACTACAATGGGATTAGCACAATTTAGAATCCTCTTTCATAAAAAGGATCCTTTAACTTGCTTTCCCATTGTAGTCAAGAGGAAAGCATTATAAAGGATCCTTTTACGAAACAGGATCCTATATCGGACTAACCCCTTTGTAGTGAATGCAAAACCATGATAAAGGATCCTTTTGCAAAACAGGTTCCTATATCATGGCAATCAATGTCCCTTATAGAGTAATGATCCCTCCACTCCCCTGATGTCACATTGCTGTCCCTAATAAAAGAAAAATAAAAGTCCCTGGTAGCGTAGTGGTCTCTCCCCCTCCTCGATGTACCATTGCCCTCCAAATATGTAAAACAAATCCCTGGTAGTCTAGTGGTCCATCCCCACTCCCCCATGTCTAATCACCCTCCTGGTAATTAAAAAAAAAAGAAACATTGGTAGTCTAGTGGTCCTCCCCCCTCCAATGTCTGTTTGCCCTCTGGTTATAGAAAACAAAAGATCCTAGTAGTCTAGTGGTCCCTCCCCCCCTCCTCTGATGTCTGATCCCATCTCCATGTAAAACAACAAATTATCTTGTGGTCTAGTGGTCCCTCCCACCTCTCTGACCCCGCCGCCCTCAAAAAAGCATTTTTCCTGGTGGTCTAGTGGCCTCCCACCCCCCAACCAGTTAGGTAACCACCCACCATACCACAACCCCCCCAACATCCTGATTCACACTCTGTGACCAGCACAGTCCTCCTTTCACCTCCACGGCTGGCCACAGACTGTGCTATGAATGAGTGCCAGTGCAGAATGCCCTATGAATGAGCTGCTCATTCATAGCACATTTTGCATTGGCACTTATTCACAACATAGTCTGTGTCCAGCCATGGTGATGAGTGGAGGGCTCTGCTGGACACAGAGTGTGAATCAGGATGTGGGCGATGCGGGGTGGTGGGTGGTTACCTAACAGGGTGGGGGTGGAGGCCTTTAGATCACCAGGAAAAATGCTTTCTTGAGGGCAGAGGGGTTGGAGAGGGGGCGGGACCACTAGACCACAAGGTAATCTGTTGTTTTACATGAAGATGGGATCAGACATCAACAACAACATGTCTCTGGTTGTGTTGCATTGCCCCTTCCTCTGCTTGCATATATGTGTGTGTGTGTGTGTGTGTTGTGGGAGGGGGGAATGCAAAATTAGGATTGTGAACCCTAACGCCAAATTTCCATACTTTTGTCGCTGTAATATGAACCCTAACTGATGCATTAATGGAGTTTTTTGCAATGGATAGATAGATAACTAGATAGATAGATAGATAGATAGATAGATAGATATAAATGGCAAAAAACTTTGTTACTGCATCAGTCAGGATTACACCATCAAAACTAGGGAAATGTGGCATTAGGGTTTCCAATCCCAAAACACCATCCCCCACCCTGCACAGATCAACAGGCATTGAGTGTTTGTCTTGGGGTAATCAACCCTAACACTCACCCCATCGCATTATAAAATTAGGTGACACGGCTACAGCATAGATGAATGGGGTGAGCATAAGGGTTGATGACCCCAAGACAGACTCCAATGCCTGTTGGTCTGTGCTAGATTGACAATGGGGCATTAGGGTTGGAAACCCTAACACCACATTTCCCTACTTTTGATGGTGTAACCCTAACTGATGCATTAAAAAAGTTTTGGTTTTTTTTAGCAATTTATTTCCTTACTTTTAGAGATAGTATAATAGTATCCTTATTTTATTGTTTGGAGCACAGGGTCCTTTGGACCCTGCACTCCCATCCCTCCATAGATGTGTATATGTATCTAGCTGTGTAAGCACAGTGACCTCCAGCACCTACACTTCCAGTTTTAGCACAACAGTCACGAAATTGTCACCATAGCCATGTTATTATCCCACCTCATGTACCCAGTGCAGAAACTTTTTCAATCCCTACCAAAATGTAGCTCTACGCAAGCATGATGCTAATCCACAGCGCAGGTGCAAAAACACATTTTGGACAGGATTTGAAAAATGACAATGTTGACATACATGAGGGGGTGTAATAAGAAGGCTATGTTGAAAATTTGGGCTCAAGATATTCAAGATTCACAAAGTAATGGGCATACATAGCAACATTGCAACAAATAGTCATAACTCTGCCATCTTAAATAATTTTCACCATAGCCTTCTTATGACCTCGTCACATGTACCCAGTACATACATTTTTAGAATCCTTGCCAAAATATAATTCTGCACAACTGCAATGCCATTCTGCACCACAGGTGTGAAAACACTTTTGGCCAGGATTTGAAAAATGATAGCTGTGACATACATGGGGTGGGATAATAAGACTATGTTGAAAATATGGGGTGAAAATATTGAAAATGTCCATAGTTATATGCATGTGTATCAAGAGTGCAAAGAATTGTCATAATGCAACCATTTGTTTCAAATTTTGACCCAAATGTTCAACATAGCCTTCATATGACACAGCCTGATGAGCAATAAGACTGTCATTACACAAATCCCACCAGAATGGTGATTTCACCAACTGACTGCAAAATCACCTTTCCAGTGGGAGTTGCATAATGACAGTCATATGATTCATGAGGTGGGGTCTCCAAAAGGCCATGTCGAACTTCTGAGGTCATTATGATGAAAAATGGCTGAGTTATGCATTAAAGTTGACCCCCCCATTAAAATATATTGAAGCGCATTTATCTTAGTTTCTCATTTTGCAGTTGCCAGTTCCAGCAGCAAGAAGTGTCTTTGACTGGTGAAGCAGGTCTTGAACCTGGGACCTCATAGGTGAGTGGTGGTTTGTGGGGATATCACAGGGGCTGTGGATAGGTGGGTGCACAGTGGGTGGTTGGGTAGGGGATGCTGGTGAGATCGCAGATGGCCTTTTTTTTAGAGTTTAAAAAAATTACAAAGACATCGAGAGAAGGCTTTCTTATTTTCAGGATGAAATGGAGAAGCAAGAGTGGGGGGATGCCACTGATCACCAACAAAAATTGAAAATGGGCATCAGAGGGTGGGGGGTACCATTAGCCACCAGGGATTAAGCTGAGAGAACATGGGACTGGTACTAAACACCAAAGTGGTGGGGATATAAAAATAAGGGCAAAAATTTAAAAAAATATATAGAAAGAAATAATTAAAGGACATTCAAGGGTGGGGGTACCACTAGACACCAGAGAGTATATGTAAATGGTGATCCGTGGGTGGATACCAGGGATTATACAAGAATGGTGATCAGTGGGCAGGGGGGTGCCACTAGAACACCAGGGATTATACAAGTAATGACGATCAGCTGGTGGGGGCCACTAGACACCACAAAAAAGTAAAAAAATGAATGAAACAATTAAAAAAGAAAATATATATACAAAAATATAGGGATTGAGGGTGGGGGTGCCACTAAACACCAGGGATATTAAATAAATAAAACACTAGGAGATGATTGTAATTTTGGTGATCAGATTGTCCCCAAACCATTTTTTAAGGATGAGGTGGTTGAGGAAACAATCATTTTTCACTACGCAATATCCTTATCTGCAACCCTTATTCATCATGGCGAAAAAGAAAATTGGCTGGCAAAAAAGGATTTCCTATTTTGATGACCAAATGTCCTGATTTTGATGACCAGATAGCCCTGCTAGTTATCCTTTTTCGCCAGCCAGTTTCCTTTTTTGCCATACCTTTTTCGCCATGGTGAAAAAAGAAATCAGCTGGCAAACAAGGATTAATGGCAGAGCCATCTGATAGTGGAAAAGGGAGATCTGGTCGTCAAAAGGGGAAATCCTTTTTCACCAGCCGATTTCCTTTTTCACCATGACAAACAAGGAATGGCAAATAAGGAAGTTAGTGAGTGGTGAAAAAGGATTAAAGCTGTTTAAAAAAATTCTAGGAGCATAGAAACATTGGAAACCACTCAGTACAGTTCATCAACTCCCGATGGACAAGAAACATACTTTGATGTGTGCAACAAACATGCCCAGGCAGAGTTATGACAGTTTTTTTGAGGCAAAAACAAAAACCAGAACGCCGTCTCGAGAAAAAGGATTTTTGTTCTAGAGAACAAGGATCGGTCCCTCAAGAAAAAGGAATCCCTGTTCATCAGAGCAAAATCCTTTTTTGTTCCATTTCTCTATCCAAAAGAGTGAACTGAGCATGCTCAGAACCAGAAATTTTTAAATTAAGCAACTTTGGAATGTATTAATATTTTTTCACCAAACCAACACATACATGCTCTGTGAGGCAAGCACTTTCTACCTAAACATTTCAGACCAAAATTCCAGACTGTTTGGCCCCAGTGCAATGACATAAAAAGTGCATAAAAGACAAATTTTATAATGTTTTCATTATGTGCAGCACAAACTCCACTGAGCTGACCAACACGCAACTTGGCACATCAAGATATCTACTCCAGGAGACCAAGCAAACAGCATTTCATGCAAATCCATTGAATAGTTGCAAAGTTATTAAAGTGAAAAATTTGAGGTTTAACATTATAGTGCCTACTCAACCCTAACTATAGTGGTGCTACCACACCACTATATCTTTATCTATCTATCTATTTATCTATATATATGGGGCACAACAGGTTATGAAGGCACTTCTATGTTACACTCGAAATTCTGCGTGTTAATAACTTTGGATCCATTCATTGGATTTGCATGAAATTTGGTATGTGCAGTGCGGCATGGTAGATCTCATGATTTGCCAAATTTTGTTTCAGTTGAACTTATGGTTTTTGAGCACCAAAACACTGAAAAATGCACTTTTCGCCAGCTTTGTGGGCAGTTTTTTGGATTTTATCTGTGGCACTGTATGGCTGTTGTGTGGTGTGCTGGTCTGCAGCTTGGCACATTGAGAGAGCTTGGGTCATGGAACATGCAACTTTTTATTTTGTGAACAAATATGAATCCATTCAAAAGTTATGAAAGTTCCAAGTTCCCATTATAAGTCTATGGGAAAATTGATATGGTTATTTTGCAAAAGAAGAATGGTGTTTTGGCCATCTGGTCCCTCCTCATGATCAAAGAATTTACAGGCTCCTCATGGGGAATTCTTTAATCATGATGGCTGCCATCTTATTTTCATTTTGCAGTTGAAAAAAACAAATATCTCAGCTCAGGCTTGACTTGTGCAGTAAAACTATGATGGGTTTTGCTCAGGGGTCTTCCCTCTATCGAGCCATGTTTGTGGTTTCTTGTAATACTGTCAAAAAATAGAGTTTCAAAGTTTTAAATTCTTTGATCATGGCTCGCTGACAATCTTTGATCGCAAGCCTGCAAATTCTTTGATTGCAAGATTCTTTGACAGTGATCTTTGATCGCGAGGGAGGGACTAGATGACCAAATTTAAAAATCAAATATCTCAGCCCAGGGGTGACTTATGAAGTCAAACTAGGATGGGTTTTGCTCAGGAAGCTTCATTCTATCGAGTCATGCCTGTGGTTTAATGTATTTCTCTGAAAACACTGAGTTTTAACATTTTTTATTCTTTGATTGTGAGCCTGCAAATTCTTTGGTCACGGGCCTGCAAATTCTTTGATCACGAGAGTCTATGACCACAATCTTTGATCACGAGGGAGGGACTAGATGGCCAGATTTTAAAATCAAATATCTCAGCCCAGGGATGACATATGAAGTCAAACTAGGATGGGTTTTGCTCAGGGGGCTTTGTTCTATCGAGCCATGCCTGTGGTTTAATGTATTTCTCTGAAAAAAATTGAGTTTTAACAATTTTTAATTCTTTGATCATGAGCCTGCAAATTCTTTGGTCACGAACCTGCAAATTCTTTGATCGTGAGATTCTTTGATCACGATCTTTGTTCGCGAGGGAGGGACTAGATGGCCAGATTTGGAAGGACCAGATAGCCCAATTTTCACAACTTTTAAAATTAAATATCTCAGAAACGGTTTGGGCTTTTAACTTGACATTTAGAGGGTGTTATGGGGATGTCCTGTAGATGTCAGTTATGGTGTTTAGATGTCAGAAAATACATTTGTTGCATGGATATTGCATGGCACAGTTTACATTTTGTGGAGAGTGTTTTGCATTGTGGTACTGGCTTGAAATTTATAGGGTAGCTAGCCTTACTGCCATGAATTTACTTTTCAGTGGTTAGGTGTGCCAAATGTAAGCAAGTGTGGAATTATGCCACTCCAGTGAATGAAAATCTCAAACTTTAAAATGCAATATCTCGGAAACAATTTGGTCTTTTTAACTTGAAATGTGGAGGGTGTTGAGGGGATGTCCTGTACATGTGAATTATGGTATTTAGGTGTTGGAAAATTAATTTGCTGCAGAGATATTGTATGATGCACTTTACATTTTGTGTATAGCGTTTTGCATTGTGGTAATGGCTTGACATTTATAGGGTAGCTAGCCTTACTGCCATTGAGGTAATTTTCAGTGGTTAGTTGTCTGAATTGTAAACAGGTGTGGAATTATGCTGCTCCAGTAAATGAAACTTTGTTTTGTTTCAAGCTGGTGGGACAACAAACAGTTATTTAAAACAAAAAAATTAAACTTATCTGGTTGATCCTATCATTTCCCCTGGTCTTACTAAAGCAGTTTCACTTTTGTTGTTCTAAATTTGCAGTGTGATCGAGCAGCGCTTACAGCACAGTAAAATCAGGACCTGCCAGTGAATGAAAATAAGCACTCTCCCCATGAAACATTAGAAATGTAATGCCTTTTTGTAAGCTTAGTTGAGCTTTTCTTAAAACACACTAAATTTATAAATTTACAAATCAACTTTTTGGAAGCTATCCCAAGCAAAACATAAGTCAAGCAACTAAGACTGACAAACTCAGTGACTCTAGGTCTTGCTTGAATCCACATTTTCATCTGACCTGCTCCATGATCTGTATGTGGGCTTTTCAACAACCTCTTTGAATGACAAAGAAGCATGCAGACAAAAGGATTTCACATCCTGCATATTCACAGGCACAGTTCATCACCTTCAGGAATTCTAACATTCTGTGACTCTGGACCCTCAGCTGTTGATAATTTCTTTTGGCTTATGACTTAACCACCAGGTATCTACAAGATGCTGAAATCCTTTCTCCTACAAATTCTCCTTATGCTGCTCCTGCTCTCAGGAAATGTTCACCCCAACCCAGGACCACCTGGGCAGCCAGCAGTGGCACCAAGCAGAAGGACAGGGACACTCACCATGGCATCCATTAACATCTGCAGCATCCTCAACAAACTTGATTCCCTCCAAACATGGATCCTACAGCACAACCCTGATGTCCTCTCAGTTGTGTAAACATGGCTAAACCCTAAAATCCCTGATACCTCAGTCTCTATCCCTGGTTACGGCATTTTCAGGCAAGACAGGATTGCTAAACGGGGTGGGGGCTGTGCCATCTATCTTAAGGATACCCTTATGAGTCACATCATCCCATCCCCTAGCCTGAGCAACTCCTCTCAGGTCCTCACAATCAAAATCCTCCTTGGTGCACATAACAAGGAACTCACTGTCATCCCAGTTTACCTACCCCCAAGAGACCAGGCTGCTGGCTTCCATAGCATCATGGAATATCTAAGGGTCCAACAGCATAATTCTGAAACCATAATCATGGGTGATTTTAACATTAACTGGCTCTCCACTGAGGCAGCTACCTATAAGCATGCAGCCGCGGCGTATCACCTCACTCAACTGGTCAATGCCCCCACTAGGTGTAACTATAGGACAGGCTCCCTTACGCTTCTAGACTGGATTCTATCTAACCACCCTGAATGCATCTGCAATGTTTCTGTACTCCCAGATACAATAAGTGACCACTCGCCTGTCATCTGATCCTGGTCAAACAAATACCACAAGCCCGCTCCCAAGCTTATCTATGCCAGGGTTTTCAAACAAGGGCACCTTCAGCTGTTAAAATCCCATCTAACCAGGCTGAAATGGGCAGTGCTCGACTCCCTCAGTGACACCAACAAAGCTCTGGACCTATTTATCAAATGTTTCAACAAAGCCAGTGACATCTATGCACCAGTGAAAAAGATGAAGGTCAAAGGACAGACCAACCCCTGAGTTACTATTGACCTTTTAACTCTACTCAAGCACAAAGACCACCTCTGGCATTGTGCTCGTGCAATTCTGATGCAAGTAAACATACAATTATACAAAGCAGCCAGAAATGATTGCTCTCGAAAAATAAGGGATGCTAAACGCAGCTATTACAAAGAGGCTCTGACCAGCTCTTGGGGCCAGGGAAACAAATTCTGGAACAACATGAAAGAACTCACAGACAAGGATCCTAAAGCACCACCCACTATGCTCAACCTTCATGGCACTCCTATACTCAACCTAGGCACAATCACCAGCACTTTTAATAATGCATTTACAAACCTGGACAGTGTCCTTCCACCAAATTTTTTCGATGACCACCCCCTCCAGCTCCTCCCAAGTTACCCACCAACTAGAACGTACAACCCAAAGTTTTTTTTTAAGGAGGTCCCACCACAAGTAGCTAGAAAATACATTCAAAAGGCCATTGGCAAACAAGGGTACAGTGGTGACTCCCTTGACCTGAAACTGCTGGCACAAGTCCTCGATGAAATCTTAGAACCACTTACAAAGACCTTCAATCTCTCGCTTAGATTGGGCCATTTTTCCCTCTCTCTGGAAGAAAGCCACTGTCACACCAGTTCACAAAAGCGTAGATAGGATGCTCCACACCAATTACAGACCTATCTCACTCCTCTCCCCACTATTTAAAGCACTGGAGCGAATAGTGTCGGACCAACTTGTTGAATTCCTGGATAAGTACAATGTACAGTGCCCAGAGCAGCATGGCTTCAGAAAAGGGCACAGCACCACCACTGCACTACTGGAATTTACAACCTTCATCCATGCCACGCTTGACAAAGGGAATTGTGGAGGGGCAGTATTTATAGACCTTACCAAGGCATTCAACACAGTTAACCACCCCCTACTGCTCAAGCAACTGTCCTCCATTGGGATCTCCAGTGATGCCCTTCCATGGTTCACCAGCTACCTTGATCATCGGATCGAATGTGTAAGGATTGCAGGGATCTCTTTGGATGAGAAACCAGTCCACTCTGGAGTCCCCCAGGGGTCTATTCTGGGCCCTCTACTCTTCTCCCTCTTCATCAACAATCTCCACAGTGCCTGCCACCAAAACATATTACTGTACGCAGATGATGCAGTCCTGTTTTCCAGCCACCATAACATTACAGTTTTTGAATCCCAGCTGCAGCTCAACTTCAAGCGCATCGAAGACTGGTTCAATTCTCATAAACTTGTCCTGAATCACAGCAAGACTAAAGCCATGTCCTTCTGTAACCGACGGAGAGGCACAACTCTCTGTTCCTCTCCATCAAGAACCACGCTGGGAGCCCACTCGAACATGTCAAGGAGTTCAGGTACTTTGGTATTACCCTGGCTAGTACCCTCTCCTACACTCAACATATTGACACTGTTGCCAAGACTGCCAATATACAGATTGGACTACTACACAAACACAAGCACTGTATGTCTGCGGATGCCCTTAAACTAGCCATCTACAGCTCTGTCACCTCTATCATTGACTATGGCCTTGCCATCTATGGATCTGCCTCAACAAGTGCCCTCCACAGGATCTCAGTTTCTCTTAACAAAACCTGTAGACTACTAACAGGTGCAGCCCGACAAACTCACACCTGTGACCTCTATGCACAGGCCAACTGGCTACCCCTACTCAGCAGAATACAGTACCAGACCTGCTTACTTACCAAAAATATTCTCCTTGGTCTCATGCCACCTGGTATTAGCTCTCTCCTTACTACCTACAGTGGCACTCAACAAACACGTGGTGCCCAATCTCTAACCTTTCAGGTTCCCAGATGTCGTACCTCCATGGGTCAGCGGTCCTTTATCTATAGAGCTGCTCAATGGTTCAATTCCCTCAATAAAGAAGCACTTTCCTCTACTGCACTTGGACCCTTCAAAAGGAATCTCAAACTTTACTTCACCTCTACCACTCAATGTGGCTGCTTCTCTGAAGAGAGATCTCTCTAAACACCTCCCAGCTCACTCATGTCTCACAGTCCGCCCTTTCCCAGTCTCATTCCCTCTGGCACCGGGCCTTCCTTGTGACTCCTTTCCTGTTTCACATCTCCACCGGTACAAGACATTTTCCACCACCATCGGACAGTGGCCCATTAGCCTGCCAACTTCTTCTCCCGGTCACATGTCTGCAATACTAACTGCCTATGGTGCCCTCTATCTCTTATTGTTACCGCAGCCAGCTGCCTACTCAAGCTGCTCGTTATATGAATATTATCTCAAAGTATGTTATAACTGAGTATCTATATTTTTTCTTTTAGTTGTTTTGGTTGTTTATTGTGCATTCTTTTACTACATCTGTATGTATGTTGACCCTCATCCTTTGATGTGGAACCTTTGTAAACAAGCAGTTGCTGCTCAAAGGTATTTGTAATCTGAGAATTTAATAAATAAAAAAACCTCTACTGATAGTAGAAAGAGAAAGAGAGGGAGTGAGTTGCAGCTTCACTGAAGTGAATGCAAGCTAGAGCAGTGTTGCTATAGAAACATTGCTATAGCAACACTCGCTTGCACTTGCGTTCCCTTCAGTGAAGCTGGGACACCCTCACTCTCTCTCTCTGTCTCTCTCTCTCTCTCTCTCTCTCCCCTCTTTTTACTGTTGGTAGAGTGTTTTAAGAAAAGCTCAACTAAGCTTACAAAAAGGCATTACATTTCTAATGATTCATGGTGAGAGTGCTTATTTTAATTCACTGGCAGGTCTTTGTTTTACTGTGCTGAACCCACTCAGTCACGCTACAAATTTAGAGCATCAAAAGTGAAATAGCTCCAGTAAGACCAGAGGAAAATGGCAGGATCAGCCAGATAAGTTTTTTTTAAATAACGATTTCTAAAAGCCACAGATTTTGTATGCTTATACAGAGACAGTGCACTCAGTCATGTTACAAATATACAGCAGAAGAGTGAAACTGCATGGCAGTCTCAACCAGATAACTTTTTTATATAACAATTTATTTACCAAGTATGGCAGGATCAAAGATGCTGGGGGGGGGCTGCAGATCCTGCCTAATAAATAAGATATGTGAGGAATTGTGTTAAGTGGAGGATGTGGCAGGTTGTCTTGGGGTCCCATGGCTCAGAACATATGTGGGGGGTTGGGGGCCCAAATCGTATATGGGGGTTGTATTGTGGGCCCCAAACATATGTTTTATAAACAGAAAATGACATGGCCTGACTGAAGATTACAGTGTCAGTGGCTCAGTAGGTAGCACACTCGCCTCTGAGGCCAGGAGATCGGAGGGCTGTGGGTTCAGTTCCCACATCTGGCACAGTACTGACACTGTAGTGCAGCATGAGTGGGGTGCTACACTTCTGAGGTGCCGTCTCTCGGATGAGACATTAAACCGAGGTCCCATCTGCCTGGATTGGTGGTAGTTCAGGTGGATGTTAAAGATCCCATGGCACTTATTGAAAAGAGTAGGGGAAATTTTATTGAGAAATAAACATAACATCACTGTAAAAGAAATTTCCATTTGCAAACAAAGAAAAAGGTCTCAAACATATAACAGAAAGCAAGTGCCAAAAAAAAAACACACAAAACCTATAGCTTTAAAAATCTGGAAAATGAGTCCATAAATGATTAACATAAGAGCTAGACTACTTCTTTCCATCTCGTATCCGAAGTACATTCAATTCAGAAGCTACATAAGACACAATAGTTGAAAATTCCGTATGAACTTGCTGTAATACAAAGTGACAGTGTGCTTGCCATAAAAAATATTGTAAGAGAGCAAAAAAAACATTTAGTGTACTCCTGTGATATTGTTCCCATCTACCCGAATAATCCCCTAATACCAAAGTGTTGTAAGTAACAGACCGTAAATGAGGCATACACCAGTGTGTAGCTGCAAATTCCCAGAAGTTCTTACTGTCATTACAGTCTATAAAAAAGTGGGATTGGCTTTCTTCTATGTTAATACAATCAGGCATTAAACAATACCTATCAATCACTGGCTTATATTTCAAATTTCCACTAACTCCCAGCCGTCCATGAGCAGAAATCCAAATAACATCCCAAATTTTGAATGGAATCCTAATATCTGTTAGCTTATTTAATGCATATTTCATATTTGTAGGGGAACAGCTGGGAAAAATCAAACTTACTTTCTGTAAATCATAAACAAAAAAATCATAAAAGGTTTTCCTAGTTAAAGAATATAGTTTTTGTAAGGGAATCTTCCATTGGAATAACTTTTTAAAGGTAGAAAGACCATATTTTGGAAGCTCATCTGACATCAAGAGTTTGGGCTGTAATATTGACCATCTAAAAAAATATTTATGCCATAAGGATTTAACTCAAAATGCCAAGGTAAAGAAGCTTCTTGCCAAATAAACGGAAAGGAAGAAAATAAAAATATGGAGTGAAAAAAAATGTTTGGGTTAATCATCTGTAAACCTCCGTCTCTTTTCTTAAGGTATGTAAATTCCCTTTTTACCGGATTCAACCTATTTCCCCAGAGCATCTGAAAAAAAATACTATATAATCTGGTTTCAAAAATGATAGGTGGCGGAAAAAGATGGCTGATGTAAATAAAAATCGGCAATAAGAATTTTTTTATAACCAGTACCCTTTTATGCTTTCCAAATTTCCAATGTTTCCATTGGTTAACTTTCATTTCACCAATACTAAGCTGCTTTTCCCAGTTATATACTTCCATATTTTCCACCCCAAACCAAATTCCTAGAATCTTTTGAAGCGTGGTCACTAAAGAAATATTAAAGCAGTCAGATAAGTCAGGAACGATTTGTCCCAACTGTAAAACAAAGCTTTTTTTGAATATTAAGAGAGGCCCCAGAAAACTGACCAAAAAAAATAAAAATCTCCAATGCTTTTTTTAAAGAAATTGTGTCAGCTAAGAGAAGCATTACATCATCTGCAAAAGCAGTTACCTTGACACTCTCTAAATGGGAGAAGGGGGCAATACCTTTTATGATTTCTTCAGATACAATATGTCTAATAACTGGGTCTAAGATAAAGGTATATAATAAAGGGCTTAAGGGACATCCCTGTCTAACTCCCCTATTAATTCTAATCTTTTCTCCCATCAGTCCATTGACTATTGGGACAGTAACCGCAGTTTTGTACAATTGTGAAATCCAGCAAACAAAGGCATCCGGGGATCCCATAAGAAGATAATATGAAATAAAGATAGGAATGACTTACAGCATCAAAGGCTTTAGACTGATCTAAAGCTGCTACCAATTCTGATTTGCAAAAGCGAGACTGACTGGCAAAAAGATCTCTAATTAAAAAAAGGTTATGCTGAATTTTTCTATTTTTTATGGCGCATGTTTGTGCTGGATGAATTAAGACTTCTGCCAGTTTTTCTAACCTATTATGCAGAATTTTTGATAAAATTTTATAATCACTGTTTAACAGACAAATTGGCCGCCAATTTGATAAAGTCGCCTTATCCCCTTTTTTATAAATAAATGTCATTATGGACATAGAAAATTCTTCACAATATATTCCAGATGATAAGTATGAATTAAATACAATAGGGAGAAAGAAATCCATATAAATTACACATTTTTTATAAAATTCATTTGGAATACCATCTATCCCAGGAGAAGACCCATTTTTTAATTGTTTAATAACATCAATTACCTCCTGAGATGAAATGGGTTCTGTTAATGACTGTATTAGATTATCAGGAACACTAGGAAGATTATGAAATATTTGTTTCAGAAAAGTATCAGTAGATGACACTTGTGGAGATGAGAAACAATCCTGAATATATGTTTGGACTAAATGTAACATACCTAAATCAGAAGTAATCATCTCATTATTGAATTTCAGCAGCCTGGCCATTAAAGTGTCAGCTAGTGCGCTTACAAGCTTGATATGGGTCAGACATTGGAGAGTTTTTTATGTTAAATCTAAATTCTAAGTCTAAAGATTTAGCTCTATTATATTGAAACCTTCTCATCAGCTTTTTTATCTCTTTGATTTGAGAGGTAAATAAGCTATGATCTTTAGGAGGAAATGACATCAACCTATATAATTGATCCCTATGTACCAAATATTTCCTGTAATCATCATCAACTTTACTCTTACCCCAATTTTGAAATAAGTTTTTAATTTCCAGTTTCGTATGTACCCACCACTCATAATGAGATGGAAACAAATCCAAAGTAGAACATTTTGCAGCCAAAAAAAATTCTAATTGAGAAAAAATAATCTGAATTCACTAAAAAGGAGGTATTTAATCTCCACCTTTGTATCAAAGTGTACAATCTTGGCAGCAGATTTTTTAATGATAGGACACAAAATAAAATGTGGTGGTCTGAAAACTCCGATGGGATTACTGAACAAGACGCTGTTTGAAAATAATGTGAAACAAAAAACATATCTATCCTAGTCGCAAAAGTATGCCTGTGATAAGTTTCACCGTCCTGCGAATGTAAGCTTCTATAAGCATCCGTAAGTTTCGCATCTTTCACAATTTCAAGAAGAGCATTAGTGTCACAGTATATTTTTTTCCGATATCTCAATCGTATATCCAGAGAACAATTAAAATCTCCTCCCCATACTATGTGTTTTTTTGTAAACAAAAAAGGCTGTACTTCTCCAAAAAGATCAATACGGCCTGTTTTGGTTTGAGGACCATATATGTTAATAATACTAAAAAAATAATCTCCCCATAAACAATCTAAAATGAGAGCCCTACCAGGAAATAAATCTATAACCTTGGAGATTTTAAAAGACAAGCTTCCAAATAGTATGGCAATCCCATCAGCTACCTCTGAACCAAAAGACCAGAAAGAAGGTCCACATGTCCATTTTCTCTTTAACTGATTTATTTCAGAAAGGGAAGATAGCCTAGTTTCCTGTAGGAAAATGGCATCCAGTTGTAGAGATTTAAGGTGTGAAAAAATAGATATCTGCCTCAGAAAGGTTTTTAAACTACATACATTAAAAGAGGCAAATTTTAAGGATGCCATAGAGATGTTTAAATGCTATTATTTTGACTCACTTTCCTTTTTTTGCCTTTCTTTCCTTTCTTATCTTTTGCAAGTTCCGTGGACTTACTCTCCTCCTCATCTGTTACTAGTTCCGAAAGATGAGAAGCTTAGATTCTAAATCTGAATCTCTAACATCTTCTTGAAGAGGCAAGAAAAAATTCTCCGTAATTAAAGGACTTGTATGATTCTGTTTTAGTGAAGCTCTTGTAAATCTTCTATTTTTCACAATTTCAAAAGGGGGCGGCATGGAGGAAACAGAAATCTGCTTAACCCCTAATTGAGCAGTAGATTTTTCCACTGCAACCTGAGGGTCATTAACCACAGGTGGTACCTCCCTAATCTTATCTAATTCCAAAGGTATAGATGAAGACTCCTGTTGTGAAAGGTGGGTGAGAATAGGCCCATTTGAACTTTTATTTTTAGATTGAGCTTTGCAATAACCCATCATGGTCTAACCCATCAGGACACTTATGCTAGCCCAAGGGCATTGATGGAAAGCATGTCCTTTTTCCTCCATAAATTACACTGGAAAATGTTTGTGCACAGATCCACTGAATGTCCAAAACCCCCATACAATGGACATTTTAACATGTCACAAACACTACTAATGTGTGTTCGATCCCCACACTTGTAACAAGCTTTTGGTTGTCCTCCATAAAAACACACCCCTCTATCTTTGCCTAAGAAAAAGCTATTTGGTAGATGAACAATTTCAGAATTAACTTGAAAAAGTTTTACTTTAAATTTCCATCCCCCTGTCCAAATTCCTTCAATATCCAAAATCGCTTCAGGGGGACCTAATACTTCACATTTTGACTGTAACCAGTGATACATGTCGCTAACATTCACTCCTTCATTTCTAAACATTATGGTAACAAATCTAATCAAAGGCCTAGTTAGTGGAATGGCAAAAAAAGGTAACCATAAAGGGGTATTCTTTTGTATAGCATATTTGTCCCAGAACTTATCCATAAGAGCATTTGTTTGAAAGCTAATATCAAATGAGTCCTCTCCAGAAATATGGATCAAAGCATAAATGTCTTTTGCACAAAAACCCATTGTAGTTTTCAAAAGCTGTTTAAAGATATAATATCTATCTGGGTGCTCCTTCAAACCTCCTTTATACTTTAACTGCACAGCATTGCGGCGTGGTGCTTGTTCCAGTTTATTTTTAAATAAGTCAGACATCGTGGGCTTTGTATTATGGTCCAGCAAAGCAGAATTGAAAGGTTTTCCAACCACAGACTCAGCAGAAACACCTGCCTTAGAGGTACTTGGCTTGTCACAAGCCAAGATACTCTCTCCACCCTCCCCTGTATTTTAAAAAAAACGCTTTTTCGTTGTAGCAGCGATACCTGAGCTTGTTGTTTGAGGATCCTCAGTAGGTGTGCTGGAAGATGTAGACCACGTAAAATCAGGTATCCAGTCCCCAGAGTCTGAGCGCTTCCAGCCTGCTTCTGTGAGAGCAACCTCCTCAGACCAATCTTTCCTGTCACTCTCTTTGCTTCCTTCACCCATCCCGAATTGCCGTCACACTAAATGTGACATATTCAGTCCATCACTGCGAATAATCCTCCCAGAAACATCTCCTTGCAGACCCGGTTCCTGTTGTGGGTCCAAATGAGTGTAACACTCCTTCTGCTCAGCTCTCTTCGGCACCGGATTGAAATCTGCATTTGTAAGTGTATTTTCATTGAAAGTTTGTACAATATCAACCAAAACATTACCAGCCACTGATAAAGCATTCTCCATATCTTCCGGTGCTGTTTTCAGTCGACCTGTACCGTTTTCATTCTGAAATTCACTCTCTGAAACGTGACTCATTTCTTCCTCCATCCTCAGACTCTTTCCAACCTCCTCCTCGGGCCCGACATCAAAGTCGTCTGCCATACCTTGTCATGACATCAGAAAGACTCCCTACCAGCCACTGACCAGCAGCCAGTAGGGGAATTTCCCCGGTGTCTTGGCCAAATTTCCCTCATTCACTAAAATACCACCAACAGCTTAATCTGGTTCAAGGTCAGTTGACATTCATCTGTATCCCCCTCCCCCGGGTCGTGCCTGAAAATAGGCAGGATTTGTCTAGTGCACTTACCCGGTCAACAAAAACTAAATAAATAAATAAATAAATAAATAAAAGATGTCCTATTTATCTTCACTCAAGGCTAATGACATCAAGATATCTCACTCGTGGCTTTGCCACTTGTGATAGTTCATGATATCATTGGCCTCTCCTGGAGATAAATAAGATATCTTCAGTCAGGCCATTTGTAAAACACTGCATTATTGCATCATTAGGGTTCCAGCAACAAAAGTAGAGAAATTAAATTTAAGGGTTCCCAACCCTAAGACCCCACCCCCCACCTTCTGCTTCCAACCCTAGGACCCCACCCTGCATGCAGGAACAGGTGTGAGGGGTGGCTTTGCAGTTGCAAACATTAATGCTAACCCCATTCCAAGAGTAAGTAAGCTAAGATGGGTACAGAATAACAGAATGGAGTGAGCATTAGGGGTTCACAACTGCAACCACTCCCACCTATCCATAAGTGCAGAGACATTGCAATGAACCCTCATCTCCCTGTGTGCTGCCAACAATCCATAATGGTATCCATCCCTCATTTATGTGTTGTAGCACAGGGCCCTCCAGGCCCTGTACTACCATAAGTCCATAATAGTATCCATATGTGCATTTGGGAGCACAAGACCCTCCAGGCTCTGTGCTCCAATACATGTGTATTATAATTTTCCCTCATTTGCATGTGGGAGCATAGGGCGCTGGCTGTGGGAGCTCCCCAATGTCCCTCACGATCTGGGGGCCAGGGTCCATGCAAATACTGACATGGGGATTGGGCACCTCAATGTTGGCATGACAATTATTATTAAAAGAATGGGCAGGGGGTGGGGAAGGGCATCCAACACTAGGAGTGGGCATCCCAGTGTCAGATTATTCTTTTAAACATAAAAAAAGAAAGATGGGGACAGTGATGGTAGGGTGAGAGGTACCACTAGACACCAGGGAAAGGTTTCACATCTAGAACAGCAGCCGAAGCATCGAAGTGTTATTTTAAGATGCACAATCCTGCATCGAAATGGAACTTCGATGCAGGAGTCTGCATCATAACATGGCAGTTTGTTGCAGCATTCTGCCTCATAATCCTACTTCAACTGAGGATCCAGTCCTACTCTGATTCAAAAATCCTACTTCGTGCCTGACATCTATTTTTTTCCATAGGAAACAATGGGACATTCAACATATCAAAACTTTGGAACAGATTAATATGTTTCCATCAGATCTTCAAAAGGCAACATCTGTGAGCCAAAGGCTTCCTATCCTGAAAAGTTCAGACCACAACCTAAAGCCATTTCTGAGATCCAGGTGGAAAAAGAAATTGCAAAAAACTCTGATTAATCTGTTTTTTCAACACTCCATATCTCTGAAACCACATAACAGATTTGTACCAAATGTGGCTTGTCAATTATGCATTCTAAATTTCATACACATCCTTTGAACGGTTCCAGAATTATTAAGGTTCAAACATTTGAGTTTAACATAGAAGTTACCTTTCACCCTAACTATAGTGGCACTACTACTATTATACTAATATATATATATATATAAGATATATATATATATAGATATATATATATAGATATCTGGCACAGTTGTGCCCCTATAGTTAGGGTTGAGTACCCTGTTTAATGTTAAACCTCAGATTTTGCACTTTAATAACTTTGTAAACAATCAATAGATTTGCACAAAATTTGGTATGCCATGTCATGTGGAGTAGATCTCTTGACATGGTGGGTTTTGTTCAGGTCAGATGTACAGATTCTGAGATCTGGATAGGGCAAAAATCTTAAAAGTCAAAATTTTGGGCTATGTTTCCTCATCACCTTGTGCCTAGATGGTGTGGAATTTTGGTGTTATTTTTTTATGGTAGAAAGAACTTGGGTAACACAACTGCCATGCTTTGTTTGGTGAAAAAATATTAATTTGTTTTGAAGTTATTCAGCTTTCAAGTTCCCATTATTTCCTATGGGAAGATCACTTTCCAGGACAGAGATAAAAAGTTCGACAAAGGATTTGATCTTGCAAAAAAGGATTAATTCTCACGAGATCATTTTCTTGAAAATCCTTTTTCGTGAGCTTCTGTCTTGTTTTTTTTCCCCAGCAATTGTAAAGTCTGGAAAACACGTTAAAATGTTGTAATTTTACAAATCAAACAATAGAACCTATCTAAATGGGCCCCGTTTAGCTAAATTACATAGAAACATAGAATCTGATGGCACCTATGCACCCCTGGCCAGGATGATGCTAGAACTACAGTACTACTTACCTGTGTGCTGCGATGTCCATGAATGCATGTGTGGTGACAGTGTGACTGTGATGTCTGTGCATTAGACACTGCTGCACAGCACTGGAAGACAAACATGCAGGTTTGCAAAGGACACTAGCACAGCTGTTAATGGCAGCCATGTCTGCATGCATTTTTGTGCCCAGACACCACCACATAGCATGGCTGGGCTGTGTGGCATGCATATGCATGGCATGCTTGACAGGTCTGTTAGCAGCAGCCATGGTGGCTCACGGCCATGTGCCACACACTGTGCATGTGCTGACTGGAGAGAGACCATACACAGATGCAGACCAGGTATACGGTGCACCCTGTATAAGTGGTGATGCCATGATTCGGTACTGTACCATGTACACACCATTGACTGCATGATGACAGAATGTGTCTTGGTCTGCTAATGAATGTCTATCTGCAATACACATGGAATGTGAGGGGTGGACGGCCACGGCCATGGGAGCACATGTTCAGACCATGCATGGATGGTAGTGTGCTCTGTGACACACACTACCTAGAATGCTTCTGACTGCTATGGCACATGGTGCTGCAACTTTGTGACCTCATACGTGACCATGTCACTCCATGGACACCCTGATCCAGGGCCATATCCATGGAGATGAAGGTAATGTGCACCCTGCTGTATTATGCCACTGGGTCCTTCCAACATGTGGCAGGTGACGGTATTGGCGTCAGCCAGTCATCAGTGTTCTGGGCCCTTGCACAGGTTACTGACACACTGCTGGTACACACACATGGCCACATACGCCTCCCAATGTCTGACACAGAGATCTTTCCCACCAAGCAGGCATTCTATGGCATGCACGGGATGCCCAACATCCTTGACACGGTCAATGGCACACACATCTCCACCCTGACACCATCCACATCTGTGGAGGCATACCACAACCGCAGCATGAACTGTCAGGTGGTGTATGACATGGATGGACTGTTCACAGGTGTGTGTACCAGGTTCTGCAGGTCATGCCATGATGCTTACATATTCAATGCCTCTGAGGTTGGAACAGTGCTCTGGACAGGCCGTGTGGATGGAATGCTCTTGGGTAGGTGTGCTGTATACATATCTGAGTGTCTTTATCCGTGTGTGTGTGTCACCCTACATTGCCATCCTGACATGTCTCTCATCCCACAGGTGACAGCGGATATCCAATGCAGCCATACCTGATGACACCCATCCTGGTACCTGCAACTGTGGCTGAGAAGACATACAACACTGCACACCATTGGACATGGTCCATCATAGAGTGGAGCATTGGTTTGATGAAGTGGTTCCGCTGCCTTGACCACACAGGGGGGACATCATGCTGGTGCCACTGCATGCCTGCCATGTATTCACCATCTGCATCATGCTACACAACATGGCCATGTGCTGTGGGCTGCCAATGCCTGACTGTCTACCTCTGGACATGCTGCATGGCAAGCAGCATGATAATTAGGTGCTTGGACAGGAGACAGCGGCAGGCCATGCAGCACGGACAGCAGTGGTAAATGGAACTTTCCATCGGTAGTCGCCATGCCACTAACACCCCATTTGACATCTGCATTGTTCAACAGAGATCATGCATGTACCACCGGGTGGCATCAGCATTAGCATCACTTACAGAGCTGCGTTGCATCTGGCCTCATGCATCCGATGATGACAGCACCCGAGGGTGTACATCACCCCCAGTGCAGCTGTGCTGTTGGGAGCAGTTGGGGATGACCATGACTGGTGTTTGGTGACAGGGCACAGTTGCCTCTGTTGTAAGAAACATACAAACATAGAAACATAGACTTTGACGGCAGACAAGGACTGCTTGGCCCACCTAGTCTGCCCATTTCCCTACCTAATGCGTAGGCTGCAGATCCTAGTTAACCAACAGCCTACTTCCACCTAACCCCCCCCCCACTAGAATTGCCTTATGTCTGTCCCATGCATTCTTAAATTCTTCCACTGTTTTTGAGTCTACTGCCTCCTCAGGAAGGCTGTTCCATGTATCCACAACCCACTCAGTGAAAAAACACTTCCTCACATTACCTTTGAGCCGACCCCCTCTATCTTCAAATTGTGTCCCCTTGTTCTTGCACATCTCTTTTTTCTGAAAGATGCTACCATGTTGGACTCTGTTGATTCCCTTAGGGTACTTGAAAGTTTCTATCATGTCCCCACTCTCCCTCCTCTCCTTGAGTGTATACATATTAAGCTTCTTTAATCTCTCTTCATATGTCTTCTGGTGCAGACCCTGCACTATTTTAGTTGCCCTCCTCTGGACAGCCTCCATCCTGTCCATGTCTTTGTGGAGATGGGTCTCTAGAACTGGACACAGAACTCCAGATGGAGTCTCACCAACTGTCTATACAAAGGGATGACAACTTCCTGTTTTCTACTGGTGATGCCTCTCCCTATGCACCCCAGTATCCCACCAGCTCTTCTTACTGCCTTCTCACATTGCTTGCCCAACTTAAAGTCATCTGATATGACTACCCCCAGGTCCCTTTCCATTTCTGTAGTTGTTATTATCTCACCCCACATTGTGTACTCTTCCCCTGGATTTTTGTTTCCCAGGTGCATTACTTTGCACTTCTTTGCATTGAGTCTAAGTTGCCATATATTTGACCATTCTTCCAACTTTGCCAAGTCCCTTTGCATCCTCTCCACCCCACCTTCTGTATCAACCCTGTTGCAGATCTTTGTGTCATCTGCAAAGAGACATACTTTTCCTTCCAGTCCCTCTGCAATGTCTCCTATAAAGACATTAAAGAGGACCAGTCCCAGTACTGAACCCTGTGGTACCCCACTAGTAACCCCCCCTTTCTTCAGAGTAAACTCAGTTTACTATTATCCTCTGCATCCTGTTGTCCAGCCAATCTTTAACCCAGGCTACCACCTTGGGACCCACTCTTTGGCTGGCTAACTTGTATATTAATCTTTTGTGTGGGACTGTGTCAAATGCCTTGCTAAAGTCTAGGTAGGCCTTGTCCACTGCCCCTCCCTGGTCTACCACATTGGTCACCCAGTCAAAGAAATCTATTAGATACATCTGACATGACCTTCCCACTGTGAATTCATGCTGCCTTGGGTCCTGTGCCCCACTGGTCTCTAGGGACTCAACAATTCTTTCCTTTAGAAGTGATTCCATCATGTTCCCTACCACTGAGGTCAAACTAACAAGTCTGTAGTTTCCTGCCTCTGTCTTACTCCCACTTTTGTGAAGGGGAATCACATCTGCCCTCCTCCAGTCCTCCAGTACTACACCAACCTCCCATGATTTGTTAAAAAGGGAGATCAGTGGTGTCACTAATTCTACCCTTTGTTCTTTTAGAATTCTTGGGTGAATCCCGTCAGGCCCCATTGCTTTGTCCACCTTCAGTTTTAAGAGTTCTTTCAGGACCCTTTCTTCTGTGAATGGACTGGTATCGATCCCCCTATCCAGAGTGTTTCTATTCTTTGATTTAGGTATCTCCCCCTCCTCTTCATTTATGAATACTGAGCAGAAGAATTCATTCAGTATTCCAGCTTTTTCACTGTCATCCTCTGCCCACCCTCCCGTGCCTTTAGTAAGCCTCATTATCCCTTCATTCATCTTTCTTCACTCCCTAATGTACCAATAAAAGGTTTTATCCCCATTCTTAACTGAGTTGGCTATCTTTTCCTTAGTTTGGGCTTCTGCTATTCTGACTGTCTTCCCCACTTCCTTCTGCTTTAACTGGTACAGTTCTCTTTCCTGCTCCTTCTGTGTTTCCTTATACTTCATGAATGCTACCTTTTTCTCCTTAGCCTTCCCCACCACCTCTTTTGAGAACCATAGTGTTTTTTCCTTCATTTTGCTTTGTTGATTTGCTTCACACAAAGGCTTGTTGCCTCTGTGATGGCTGTTTTGATTTTTTCCCATTGTTCTTCCACCCCTTCTTGTCAGTTTGCTAGCACTTTTCTGAGGCACTCTCCTATTTTCCCAAAGTCAGCCCTCCTAAAGTCCAACACTCTTGCTTTTGTATGGCTTGACTCTATGGCTGTGTTTATTGTGAACCACACTGTTTTGTGGTCATTTGTTCCCAGATGGCTAACCACTTCTAGATCTGAGATCCTTTCTCCATCCCCATTTGACAGTACCTGGTCTGAGATTGCTCCCTCCCTAGTGGGCTCCACCACTAGCTGTCTGAGGCATGCCCCCTGCAGGGCATCAAGAGTAAACTGTATGATGTTTGTTTTTGAAAACTAGGACCATAAATACTTTGTCTGGGCACCCAAAATCCTGGGTGCCCAGCTTAGGGAGAGGAGCCTTCCCTATGTTCTATGTATAAAAACAGTGAATTTCCCTGAAGCTGCACTGACATGCCTAGTTTCACTGCCGCATTATCTTTGAGTAGCTATCTCAGCCTGGGACATAGTTCTTCCCAATATCTGCTTTCCAATTATCAATGAACCACTTATGCTGCCCCTTCCCCTGCAATTTTTCCCTAATGAGGTCCTTAGAGAGCCTACAGTCTGGGACCTAGTCACATACTAGAGGAAAAGCTCTAAACTCTCCCACCACATGTAAATCAGAATTTCCCTGTTCCCAAAGATGTTCAGTCAGTCTTGACAGTACAAGTACATTGCATCCACATCCACCGGGCTTGGTGGCCTCCTGCCAGGTCAGAGATATGTCTCTTATCAGTCAGGAGTGGTGGGGGAAATCTCAACTCCTGACTCATCTCGGGGACTGTGAGCCCCATACTGCCCAACTCCTGTAGCAACTCCTTCAGCCTAGCTCACTCGAGCTGATTGTAAATGATGTGACCAGGTGCTTTGTTTTCCTATTCCAGAAGAACTTGGAAAAATCATACGTCCACACAAGACACTCCCTGATCCCATCTTAGTGCTCTCCCCAGTTACTGACTCTGTACTCTGCCTGACCTTTGGGCATCTGAGTCTGTAAGTGACTCATTTTTATTTTAAATTTAATCCATTGGTATCTATGATGCATGTCTGGCATTGGGAGGATCAGTGTGCATGCAAGCCTGGGATTAAAGCCAGTCAGCCTCCAACATGCCTGAAAACCTATCCATTCCCCAGACTTTTCCACACATGAATAGAGCGGGGTCTGATCATATGTTGCTGTGCTCATATGCAGTCAGTGCTGCAAACATCACTAAACCCCAGCACCCTAATATACCATTTGTTTTAGTATTCCAGCATATGCTGCAAGTCTACAGTATCTTGTATAATTTGTTCTTCTTTTGTTGGCTTGTGCACCAAGTTGAGTATGGCAGTCCCTATTCAGTAAGCTCACCTAACCGTTGCAGCAGACTCCTGCTTCTGTTAAGGCAATGATGCTCAATAGATTTCTTTTTCTGTTTTCCTTTTTCGGTGGTCCTTTAACTGATTTTTATTACTTTTTGCTTCCTGACTAGTGAGCCAGCCTGCTATTCACCCAGCTATCTGCCAACCCCCTTCCCCACGCCAGGTAGCCCGATCATCATCCCCTCCAATCCCTCTTAATGAAATTGAAAAAATAATAACTTGTCTCTTTGACCTGTATCAGCTCTTCTCAGCATTGGTGGTGGTGCTGCTGTCAGTAATGAAGCTGATGTGTTTCTGTGCTCTAAAACATCCAGTGATAACTGATCCCCTCTGTGTCTCCTAGTATTAGCATCCATTTCCATTTCCATTTGATGCTTCACCCACTAGCGATGGTGCACAGTATTACTGATTTATTTCTGTAAAATCCATCCCATCCTTTCCATGGTACATTACAGTAAGTTAAAGTCTGAATCCAACCTGCTGAGCCTGGCGGTTTGGGGGTACTGTTGTCTTACACAATGAGATGCCTTCTGCTGTTCTGTCCTACATACAGAAGTAGTTAGTCACCTAATAAAAACTAATAGTTTTGCTTTCATTTGTTTTACCCATCTGTATTTCTTTTAAGAACAATGTGCATTTCAGAGCGGCATGAGTGTGAATTGAAAACTAGTACATTACTGTAAAAAAATGCCTGTATTAAAATGTCTGAAGCAGAGGGTGGCCCAAGCAGACCTCATCTTCAGTATTAGCAGCACATCTGGAACTGGTGACAATTTCCAAACTTCTGTTCAACAGCCCCTCAGGGTCAATTAGTAACTGAAGTTATCACTTGTCAGGGGAAGAGGGGGAATTTAACAGCAGGTTTATATTCAGTTTTGTAGTGTAAATTTACAGTTGGATATATATTTCATTTTTGGAATGCATGTGGGGAAATCAGCAAGAGATGAAAAGGTGAAGGCATGTGTATAGAATTTACAACAGAATACAGCATAGGGTGCTCCAACTGCACATAGAAGATAATTGTAATGGGGAAAACTGAGGCCATGAAAAATTACCAGAGCTGTTCTTGTGAAAAGAGGGGAAAGGGGAAGGCATGTGGGTGTGAAGGAATTATAAACAGATGAATTTAGGGGGGAGAAATTAAGACCACATTGACCCATCGAGTTCTTATCTTCAAATGAGATCTTGGGCTCTGAGTGAAAGGTAATTTACAGCACTATTATAGGTTCTTATGATCACTAAGCACTAAGAGACTGAAGTGTATAAAGACTACAGAAGTGTGCACAGCAAGCAGTGTGGCAGAATACAGCTCCATCGCATAAAATGCATAAGATCATTCAGTACCAGATTTTAAAGATAATCTGTTGCTGCCATAATTATCAGCTGTAATTTCTGAACTCCATCCAAATTTATTGTGCTGTGCAATGTTGTTTTTGTAGATTTAAGACTTTGCAATCTAGTTTTTATTAGTTGTGTATAATCACCATGGCCCTTGCAATGTGTGTTTGTGTTTCATGAATATTTTGGCTGCTTGTGCTGCTCAGTGTTGGTTTGGCCATGTTCTGTGTGCACATGCGGTTTGAAATCCTTGTCTTTATCAAGTACCTCACAGTCTTTGTTCAGAAATAATCTCAGAATGCAGTATCTTCTCTTCTCTGAAATATTTTGCAATTCTGTTTTCACATTTTAATGTCTTTCAATTGTTCCCACCATTCTGTTTAGTAACATGTTACCTTACTGTTTAAAGTACAAATTGTTCATTTGTTCCATAGTGCTTTAGTCACATTTTTCCATTTGGTTTGATGCAAACATTTTCCTTTGTTTCCTATTGGCTTGACTACATTACCGTATTGTTTTAATGTTTTCTGTTACATTTGTAAATTGTTTTGAGTTAAAAGGTCAGTTGTTTTCCAAACAATATAGACAAATATAAGAAAACTGATACATAACAATGTGAAACAGTTCACAAGGGAACAAAGGAAGTTTTTTTTTTACATCAAACAATACAGAGAGTGTCCGATCACCAGCATCTCATCAATACATTTTTTTTTTGTAAAAACTGGAATGAAATTCATGTACATTATGTAGAATTAGTTAATTCATAACCACAAAATGTCAGTTGATGTAAATAAAATAAAAACATTTATTAATATATTTAATAAATACATACTTTGTTAGTCTATTTGGTTATGATTTCCATATATTACATAATAGAAATAATAATAGAAATAACACAACTATGTCTTAATGGATTAGGAGTTGACTCCCACCCATATAAGAGCTGTTTACTCCTTTAAGCAGAACTAGTCACACTCCATGGATGTTAGGGAGGCCTTTGTAGTCATCTCAGGTGAAGGCTGACATCAACAGGAAATGGATGCGGGAAAATAAGGCCTGACTTCAGCGGAAGCCTGGCTAATGAGTTCTGTTTGTCCATTTCATAGGCACACTTAGCAGCAGACCTGCCACCTTTGACCATTTCTAACTAGCTCATTACTCTAGAGCTCTGGCTATCTTGTATGCAGAAAGAGTATGCTCTGCAGTTGAGAACATTTGTACAACAGTCACTTGATCCACTATGCACATTTGCTAAACATTACCACTTGGACCTGTTTAGGTCCACTTATTTTGTCTGAATGGGGATCCTGAACTTGGTGGTACAGCACTGACTCCCATTCACATGGGTACTACTTCTTGGAGGCAACTCTCTTGTACCTAACAATAGGAACTGACTTCCAAAGGGGTATTGTATTCCTTATCACTAACTGTAGTTGAGTGTAGGTTCTCTAGATGGTAAGGTAGGTCCTTCCAAACTTATTAGTAATATTCTTAAAGATAAATTTCAAATGTTCTATGCCCTAAGTGTATACATATGGCTGTAACATCTGCATTACCAGCAAAGACTACTTTTTACCTATGCATGCATAGTGTCACCTCCACATTACCAACAATGACTAACTGTTCCCTACACATACAGCTGTCATCTTATCATTACCAACAATAACTAATGGTTCCCTACACATACAACTATCAGCTCCACATTACCAAAAAGTAACTGTTCGCTACACATACAGCTGTCACATTCACATTACCAATAATGACTAAGTGTTCCCTACACATACATCCTGTCACATCTGCATTGCCAACAATGACTATTCTCTCATATACAGCTGTCACCTCTGAATTACCAACATAGACTACTGTTCTCTACACATAGAGCTCAGCATTACCAACAATGACTAACTGTTCCCGTCACATACAGCTTTCACCTCTGTATTTCAAACAATGAGTGACCATTCCCTACACATATGGAACAGTCTGTGGGGAAGAGCTACTGGGAGTGACACCACACTGTAGGAGGGGTGCCAAGGTTTAAATCTCTGCACCGCACACAGCAGCTGAAGACACCTCTCAGACCTCCCACCTCTACACTCACCCACTGTACCATTGCCAAGAACTTTTCATTTACCTGCCTTTCATCTTGTGGGACTATTTCAGTGAACATGCTGACAGCTGCTGTGAACTGGACTTGAGTCAGTTTGTGTTGGTGAAACAGTCGTCTCCCACTCCTCTTGGCAATGAGGTTCCCCGTCTCAGTAAGTTATCTGAAGAACAGGACTGTGGGAAGGAGCTACTGGGAGTGACACCACACCATAGGAGGGGGTGGCAAGGTTTAAATTTCCACACTGCATGCAGCACGGCAGCTGTGGAGTGAGTGTGAGTGGTGCAAGTGCCACTCCATTGAAGTATTTTAGGTTTAAAGTGCTTTAGAACCCTAAGCTAGATGTAAATTTAAAGAATTGGAGGGTCATTTGTGTAACTGTTTAGGGTACCTTAGGAGGAGAGGTCTATTTATATTGAACTTAACCAAAGTTGTTGTGAAAATTCACAATTTTAGTAGCATTTTAAATAACAGTAGTAACTTACTAGCTGCTTAGACAGTTTCTTTTAAATGTTAAGGGTAACAATATTATTGCTTTTTGTGACTACTCTTGCACATTCTACTGTTTCTAAGAGTAAATGACAACTAAGAGTTGATGATACAAATGTAACACAAATGAGACTCTACAACAAAGTCAATATTTGGATGTAAATCTGCCCCACTGGTTCAGTGAATATATTAAAGTTAAGGAGGAATACTTATTCCAACTATTTTAGGTTAGTAAATCACCTAAAATACCTTCACTTAGATAACAGTTTGGAGAAAAATTTAAAATATATAACTGCACTGGAATTACAACAGTTCAGATAATCCTATTGCTTTCAGCAGATACTGATGCCAACCCCAGCCCAATGATTCAAAATAGGCAAGAAATAAAAGTTGTTCATGAGAACACTAAAAGTTTAATAAAAAAGACAAATGTCTTAGGGCTCTGGGTTCAGCAAAATGTTCCAGATATAATTGGTCTCACTGAGACATGGTTAAAACTACAAGTAGAGAATTATGAAATACTAATACTGTAGATGGCTTTGATGTTTTTTTGGCAGGATAGGGGTAAGCAGGGTGGTGGGGTTCTCTTTTATATGCACAAAAAATGGGTGAATTTGAAACCATGTGTGCAGGGGTAGTAGAAGGGATAGAATGTCTGTGTTTAACATCTAAGACACTTAAACTCCTTGTAGGGGTGATATATTCCCCACTAAAACTTAATCTTAAAAGATTTAAACAACTAGCTAAAAAATTGCACTATTAGCAGAAAAAAATGACATTATTTTAATTGGGGATTTCAACACAGCATGGGGTAAGCAGAGGGGATACAAGTTGAAAAGCCATTTTGAGCTTTTAAATGTTCAACAGGCAGTAGATCAAGTAACAAGAAAAGGAAACATACAAAGTCAAGGCAGCATATTGGACCTAATGTTTTTCTTTTGAGTTTTTGATATTAAAAGCTGTGAAATTCTTCCTCCTAATTCAGGAGATCACAATCCGGTTTTATGTACTATAACAGACAGATATGGTTGTAAAGAGGAAGGTAAAACTGCTATAAAAAGGGAATATAAGAACTATCATCCTGACCATTTCATAAAAGAACTAGGGAGTAAAAAATGAGATAGAATAAACGTGATCCCATATATAAATTTAGGGGTTCAGGGATTTACAAATATGTTTTTGCAAGTTTGCAATGAACATGCCCCCCACAAAATATACAGGGTTAGGAAACATCACTTACCTTGGGTAATTGAGTTTTTATGGAAAATGATTCATATCAAAGATAGACTGTAGAAGAAAGCAACTAAGACTGAAAATGGAGATATTTGGGAACAGTTTAAAAAACAGTGCAACAGGTGTAAAATGCTAATTAAGCAGGCTCAAAAAAAATACTTTGCCAGTAAAGTAGATAAAGTCTCACACCCAAAATACTATTGGGGTATCATAAGAGAACTGGGAAATCCAGTTAAAGTTGATCATAGGATTAAGATGATAAAAGAAAATGGGGTCCCACTCAGACCACAATCTATGGCACAGGAACCTTCCCAGACATTATTATCCCAGATGTTATAAAGAAAAATACACTGAAAAGTGCCCTTTGGAAATTAATTCACCAAAATTTCATTTTAGAAAAATAAGGGTGAAAGAAATTGCAAACGGAATAAAAAAATTAACCATAGGAAGTCCCATGGCTTAGATGGAATTGAGATCAGATTTATAAAAGATGTCCGTGAAATAATCGCTCCAGTTTTAACAAAAATGTATAACCAAAGTTTAATAGAAGGACAAATTTCGAATTTATGGAAGTCAGCAAAAAAATCCCCATTTTCAAGGGGGGAACCCAAATGACCCCTCAAACTATAGGCCAATAGCGCTTCTTTCCATTCTCTCAAAACTGATGGAGTGGTTGGTTTACACCAACTATACGAGTACTTAGTGAAGCACTCAAAGTTAACCTCATTTCAGCATGGTTTTTGGGCTTGATATTCGATGGACACTGCACTCATGGACTTCCTAGACAAAGTAACAATTGCTATGGATGCTGGGAGGGTCTGCAGATGTGGTGTTCATTGATTTATCTAAGGCCTTTGATTTAGTTGACCATATCATCCTTTTTGAGAGACTGGAGGGAATTGGATTAGCTTCTGGTCCACTAACATGGGTACAATCATATCTGGGGCAATGAACCCAGCAGGTGGAGGTTGCTGGTCAGCTATCAAGCTTGGGCTACATGGCTAGAGACATGCCTAGGGATCAGTCCTGGGGCCATTACTATTCTTGATTTATGTTAATGACTTGCCTGCTGGTTTATAAAACACCCAAGTAAGACTCTATGCCGATGATACTGTCTTACTTGCATCAGCAAAAACTCAAGACAAGATGTCAGCAATGCTCCAGTCTGATTTTGACATACTCCAAGAATGGTTTCTTAAGTCAAAATTAGTATTAAGTAGCAAAAAGACACAGGTTATGTGCTTTCAAAATAAGAAAAATAAAAAACAACATCTCAACTGGAAATCTTTTTAAGAAATGGACAAGAACTCACGAATACATCACAATATAAATATTTAGGTATTAGTGATAGTTTATTAACTTTTGTAAACCATATAAATTATGTAACAAAAAAAGTCAATATGAGAATAGGCACCTTAAGAGGGTCAGCCTCCATTGTGCCTTTTCATATTCGGAAAACAATAGCTTCTCAATCTTGGAGTATGGAAACCTAGTCTATGGCTTTGCTGGAACCAAATTATTAGATAGGATAGACAAGGTTTACAACCGTCTAGCTAGATTTGTCCTGAGATGCCCATTCCAGACTCATCATTGTGTAATGTACAATCGATTGGCCTGGGACAGTTTGTACACCCAACAAAAAAAAGCAATATGCTACATTGATATTCGAGGTTTAGGAAGGTTTGATTAAGGGAAATCTAAGTATCCCTCAAGAAAATGAGGGGCAACAATATCACCTTAGAGAAGTGGTCCATAGAGGCGTAAACATTCCAAAAATAAGAGTCAGATTTGGTTTAATGACCTTTCAGTATTCAGCTGCAGTTTTGTGGAATCAAATTCCTCCAACGGTAAGAAATCAATCTAGGCTATCCACTTTTAAGACAAAAATGTATATTTTGTATCACCAAGAATGTACCTGCCACTGATTTAACCTGTTCTTCTTTTACTGTGTTTTGTATTATCAGTAACAGCTGTCTATTCTGTTATGTCCAATGTATTAATGCTACATCTTTATTGTTTACTGTCTGTATGAATGTATGCAGGACGACTTTGTAGACAGGTCCTATTTTGGACCTAAAGTTTTATCCTGTTTAAAAATAAAATTTTAACTAGCATACAACTGTTAGCTCAGCATTGACAAAAACGAGTAAATGTTTGTTACACATATAGCTGTCATGTTGGCCTTACCAACAATGACTAAATGTTCCCTACACATACAGTGGTCACCTACCTATTGCCAACAATGACTAACTGTTCCTGACACATACTGCTGTAACATACGAATTATGAACACTGACTGCTCCCATCACATACAGCTTTCACCTCCGAATTACCAACAATAAGTGACTGTTTCCTACGCATGCAGCTGTCAGTTCAGCATTGCCAACAATGAGTAACTGTTCACTACACATACAGCTGTCACATCTGCCTTACCAACAATGATTAACTGTTCCTGACACATACAGCTGTAAAGTCCGGATTACGAACAATGAATGTTCCTGTCACATACAGCTATCACTGCAGAAGTACCATTAATGGCTGCTTATGATACATAAAGATGTCACCTCTGCATTACCAAGAATGACTAACTGATCTGGACACACACAGTTCTCAGCTCCACATCAACAACAAAGACTATTTCCTACATATACAGCAGTCACCTCCTCATTACCAGCAATGTCTAAATGTTCCTAACAAATGCAGCTGTCTCCTCTGAATTACCAGCAATGACAAACTGTTCTCTACACATACAATTGTCACCTCCACATTACCAATGATGACTACTGTCCAGTACACATAGAGATCTGCAATACCAACAATTACTAACTGCTTCCTACACATACAGCTCTCACCTCTGCATTATCAACAATGACTAACTGTTCCCGACACATACTGCTGTGAGCTCCACATCATCACCAGTGACTTACTGTTCCCTACATAAACAGCTTTCCCATCTGAATTACCAACAATGACTAACTGTTCCCTACACATACAGCTCACACCTCCGCATTACCAACTATAACTAACTATTCCCTACCCATACAGGTGTCAGGTCAGCATTACCAATGAATAATTGTTCGCTACACGTTCAGCTGTCCCATTTGCATTAACAATAATGATTGTTTCCTACACATGCAGTTGTCACCTCCACATTACCAAAAATAACTAAAAGTTCCCTACACATACAGGTGTCACCTCCACATTACCAACAATGACTACTATTATCTACCCATAGAGATCTGCATTACCAGCAATGATTAACTGCTTCATACACATACTGTACTGCTGTCACCTCTACATTTTGAACAATGACTGACTGTTTCCTACACATACAGCTGTCACCTCTGCATTACCAACAATGACTGACTGTTCCCGACACATACTGCTGTAAGTTCTGCATCACCAACAGTGACTTACTGTTCCTTACACAAACAGCTTTCCCATTCGAATTACCAACAATGACTAACTATTCTGTACACATACAGCTGTCAGGTCAGCATTACCAATGAATAATTGTTCACAACACATTCAGCTGTCTCATTTGCATTAACAATAATCACTAACTGTTCCCTACATATGCAGCTGTCACCTCCACATTACCAAAAATAACTAAAAGTTCCCTATACATACAGGGGTCACCTCCGCATTACCAACAATGACTACTGTTATCTACCCATAGAGATCTGCATTACCAACAATGACTAACTGCTTCATACACATACAGCTGTCACCTCTACATTTCGAACAATGACTGACTGTTCCCTACACAAACAGCTGTCACCTCTGCATTACCAATGATGACTAACTGTTACTGACAAATACTGCTGTGAATTTCACATCACCAACAGTGGCTTACTCTTCCCTACACAAACAGCTTCCACATCTGCACTACCAGAAAGGACTAACTGCTTCTTTCATGTACAGCTGTCTTCTCTGCATTTTGAACAAGGATTGACTGTTCCCTACCCATACAGCTGTCACCTCCACATTACCAACAATGACTAACAGTTCCCGACTCATAGAGTTGTGAACTCTGCATCAGCAACAATAAACCTACACAAACAGCTTTCACATCCTCATTACAAACAATGACTAAATGTTCCCTACATATAAAGCTGTCACCTCAGCATTACCAACCATGATTAATTGTTCTCTACACCTACAGCTGTCAGCTCATCATTACAAATGAGTAACTGTTTGCTACAGATACAGCCGTCACCTTCACATTACCAACAATGACTACTGTTCTCTTCACATAGAGCTCTGCATTACAAACAATTACTGCTTCCTAAACATACATCTGTCACCTCCGCATTTCAAACAATGACTGACTGTTCCCTACACATACAGCTGTCATCTCCGCATTGCCAGCAATGACTAACAGTTCCTGACATGTACAGCCATGAGCTCTGCATCACCAACAATGACTTACTGTTCCCTACACAAACAGTTTTCACATCCACATTAACAACAATGATGAAAGGTTCCCTATACTTACAGCTGTCACCTCAGCATTGTTGTGCCAACAGAGCATGCCAGGGGTGGCAGACATTTTGTCGGCCTGCCACAGGTATGTCTACCCCAGACAGCTGCAGACACCCACCGAGGACAGACAGCAGATGATGGCTCCACAGATGAGTAACCCCATGACATGACCATGACAATGGCATGGCAGAACGTGCTGGTCAGTAATCACCCTCTCTTGGTCCATCACCTGCAGGTCCTGGACAGGCAGCAGATAACCAGCAAGACCCAGCTGAGGACACCACCCTATGTACAGAGAGTGATGACATGGACACCTTGATGGAGCTGGCCAAAGATGACACATCAGAGGACACCTGCAGTGGTGGGCACAGTGGGCAGGCACCCATGCCCTTGCAACAGCCACAAACATGCACCAAAATCATGGCCTGTGGCAGTAGTTCACCATGACCTGCAGTGGGCATGCAGCTGGTTGTGTGAGGTAGGCATGATAGCATGGACGAGGGCCTGTTGAGCAGACCAATGGGATTCACAGGGCCTTGATGGAGCATGGTCCTACCAGACCTACAATACGGGGAGCTGCAGAAGCTGGAGCTGGACTGCCTCAAGGTGCAGCATCGCAATGCTGAGGCCATAACAGAGTAGACAGGCAACATCCATGACATGGGCCATGATGTCACATGAACAGCATAGGTGCTGGAATGCACTGTTGACATCCTAGGTGGCTGGGGCAGACCACCATGGCATGTGGGTGGTGCGGTGACCATAGGGCAGGGCACAGTGGCTGTCAGTAGGGCCACTACTGAAACACAGTGCTGATTGGACACTGTGATGGACAGTGATGTGTGTCCACCTAAGGGGCAGGAGAGGATGACAGCTTGCATCACATAGGGAACAGCACGGAGGTAGCAATAAATGGCAAAGGTGATAGCAGGCCACCATGGAAAGCCAGTCTGGGGGCAGAGGCACTGCTGACATGGAATCAGAGGGTGTCACCAATAACGTGGCTTCAGAGCTGTCGGGCACATGGAAGGCACCACCCCACGGGGCAGGGGTGTCAGGGCCCTCAGACTGACCTGCCACCAAGAGACAAGGTCAATGGTGCATGACCAGGCAGCACCATATGCACTGCAATGGCTGTGAGGAACAGCTGCCATCAATGACTGGCATGGGCACTGCAGCATCACAATGCAGCAGGTGTGACACACAGGTATTGCCATGCTTGAATACAGACACACACACACACACATATGCAGGTTCACACAAACACACATGAACAGACACACACACATATGCACAGACATACACACACACACATATGCACAGACATGGTGGTGGGAATGGACATGCACTAAGCGCTGTAATGTGGTGACCACAGTGACCACAAGGGCCACATGTGGCTGATGGTGTTAGTGGTGGAATGGGAGACCCCTCTATGGATGGCTACTGTGCAGTGGTACTGGGCAGTGCAGTGGTCAGAAGTATAGCAGCTAGGATTCAATGCAAAGAAGTGCAAAATAATGCACCTGGGAAACAAGAACCCAGGGGAAGATTACACAAGGGGGGGAAGTAGTAACAACAACAAAAAAGGAAAGGTACCTGGGGTAATCATATCAGATGACCTTAAGGTTATCAAGCAATGTGAGAAGGCAGTAGGGAGGGCTGGGGGTATACTGGGATGCATAGGGAGAGGCATCACCAGCAGAAAACAGGAAGTTCTTATCCTCTGTACAGACAGTTGATGAGACCCCATCTGGAGTACTGTGTCCAGTTCTGGAGACCCCATCTCCGCAAGGACATAGACAGGATAGAGGCAGTCCAGAGGAGGGCAACTAAAATGGTGCAGGGTCTGCAAGAGAAGCCGTATGAGGAGAGACTAAAGGAACTTAATATGTGTATCCTTGAGGAAAGGAGGGAGAGGGGGGACATGATAGAAACTTTTAAGTACCTCAGTGGAATCAAAAAAGTCCAAGAGGGTAGCATTTTTCAGAAAAAGAGACGTGCAAGAACAAGGGAGCACAATTTAAAGATAGAGGGGGAGCAGTTCAGAGGCAATGTGAGGAAGTAATTTTTCATAGAGAGGGTAGTGGATGCATGGAATAGCCTTCCTGAGGAGGTTGTGGGGTCTAAAACTGTGGGAGAATTCAAGAATGCATGGGACAGACATAAGGCAATTCTTGTGGGTGGTAGGAAGAAATAGGCTGTTGGTTAACTAGGATCTGTGGCCTATCCTGTAGGTAGGAAAATGGGCAGACTAGGTGGGCCAAGCCGTCCTTGTCTGCCGTCATAGTCTATGTTTCTATGTTTGTATGTTTCTTACAACAGAGGCAACTGTGCCCTGTCACCAAACGCCAGTCATGGTCATCCCCAACTGCTCCCAACAGCACAGCTGCACTGGGGGTGATGTACACCGAGTGCTGTCATCATCAGATGCATGAGGCCAGATGCAACGCAGCTGCAGGTGATGCCTATGCTGATGCTACCCGGTGGTACATGCATGATCTCTGTTGAACAATGCAGATGTCAAATGGGGTGTTAGTGGCATGGTGACTACCGATGGAAAGTTCCATTTACCACTGCTGTCCGTGCTGCATGGCCTGCCACTGTCTCCTGTCCAAGCACCTAATTATCATGCTGCTTGCCATGCAGCATGTTCAGAGGTAGACAGTCAGGCATTGGCAGCTCACAGCACATGGCCATGTTGTGTAGCATGATGCAGATGGTGAATACATGGCAGGCATGCTGTGGCACCCCCTGTGTGGTCAAGGCAGCGGAACCACATCTTCATCAAACCAATGCTCCACTCCATGATGGACCATGTTCAATGGTGTGCAGTGTTGAATGTCTTCTCAGCCACAGTTGCAGGTACCAGGATGGGTGTCATCAGGTATGGCTGCATTGGATATCCGCTGTCACTTGTGGGATGAGAGACATGTCAGGATGGCAATGTAGGGTGACACACACACGGATAAAGACACCCAGATATGTGTACAGCACACCTACCCAAGAGCATTCCATCCACATGGCCTGTCCAGAGCACTGTTCCAACCTCAAAGGCATTGAATATGTAAGCGTCATGGCATGACCTGCAAAACCTGGTACACACACCTGTGAACAGTCCATCCATGTCATACACCACCTGACAGTTCATGCTGCAGTTGCGGTATGCCTCCACAGATGTGGATGGTGTCAGGGTGGAGATGTGTGTGCCATTGACCATGTCAAGGATGTTGGGCATCCCGTGCATGCCATAGAATGCCTGCTTGGTGGCAAAGAGCTCTATGTCAGACATTGGGAGGCCTATGTGGCCATGTGTGTGCACCAGCAGTGTGTCGGTAACCTGTGCAAGGGCCCAGAACACTGATGACTGGCTGACGCCAATACCGTCACCTGCCACATGTTGGAAGGACCCAGTGGCATAATACAGCAGGGTGCACATTACCTTCATCTCCATGGATATGGCCCTGGATCAGGATGTCCGTGGAGTGACATGGTCATGTATGAGGTCACAAAGTTGCAGCACCATGTGTCATAGCAGTCAGAAGCATTCTAGGCAGTGTGTGTCACAGAGCACACTACCATCCATGCATGGTCTGAACATGTGCTCCCATGGCCGTGGCCATCCACCCCTCACATTCCATGTGTATTGCAGATAGACATTCATTAGCAGACCAAGACACATTCTGTCATCATGCAGTCAATGGTGTGTACATGGTACAGTGCCCGATCATGGCATCACCACTTATACAGGGTGCACTGTATACCTGGTCTGCATCTGTGTATGGCCTCTCTCCAGTGAGCACATGCACAGTGTGTGGCACATGGCCATGAGCCACCATGGCTGCTGCTAACAGACCTGTCAAGCATGCCATGCATATGCATGCCACACAGCCCAGCCATGCTATGTGGTGGTGTCCGGGCACAAAAATGCATGCAGGCATGGCTGCCATTAACAGCTGTGCTAGTGTCCTTTGCAAACCTGCATGTTTGTCTTCCAGTGCTGTGCAGCAGTGTCTAATGCACAGACATCGCAGTCACACTGTCACCACACATGCATTCATGGACATCGTAGCACACAGGTAAGTAGTACTGTAGTTCTAGCATCATCCTGGCCAGGGGTGCATAGGTGCAGTTGGATTGTGACTGCCAGCATGAGTGTCCACCATGGCGGCATGCCCGGCGACCACTATGTGACTGCACACTGCATCTCAGTAGGACCATCCCCCACCCGGTGCACAGCACACACAAACATGTGCACACACACACACACACACTGTTGGGGTGGTGCTGTACAATGCCAGCCCTGGCCTTGAGGGCCAGCAGTGCACGCAAGGCATGCACATGCACATGTGCCGACCATTGTGCTGGCATGACAGGGCAACGTGTCCAGCTGATCCTGTGCCACTGTGTGGGTGGGGCTCATCGCACATGTCACAACATGCCTTGGCTGGCAGAACATGTGTGCTCATGTGCCACATGTACTGTGTATATAGATGGGTATAAATGCATGCAGCCAGTGCATTGGATGAGGAGGGGCAAGATGGACTGCTTCCCAAAAATGCTCTGGTGGTTTGCCAAGGGTGAATTCAGCAATGGCAGTGGGTACGGCACCCTGTGGGCCACACAGCAGATTGACCCCCGTGAGTATTATGGCCATGCCACACCATGCAGTCCATGGCTGTTATACTACCATTACCATGTCTGCCTGTTTATTAACTGCTGCATTCACCTCTCCCTGCCCTACCCCATACAGGATGACTAAAGCATGCCAAGATGCCTGGAACTTCACCAGATGCCACAGCCAGACAGGGCCAAGGTCATGGTGATGGACCCACATGGCCTGTATCAATACTGCTGGCAACACATGATGCCGAGATACCTCTGCCATGCCTCCAGAGATGGCCATCCATACTATGAAGGGCAGCATGGGGATGCAGAGCCCTGGTCCCTGTGGTGAGTCACTGTCCCATCACGGGTAAGTGTTGCATGCCTGCACAGCTCTGGGGACTGCTGTCCCCATTTTGGGGGGCAATCATTGCCCATGTCTTAACGTGCCCTTCTCTTCACAGTACTACAGGGTACCTGTGCAGTGGATGCTGCTGCAGAGGGAGGAGTGGCCATGGGAGACAGATGAGGAGTTGAGCACTGATGAACAGCTATGGCTGTTTGCAGAAGCGTCAACACACAGAAGAGCTTGTGATGGTGGAGGGGATGGCTGCAGAACAGCCAGGGCCTTCAACTGCTGCTGCTGTATTGCACATGTTTGGCATGTTTGGGGCTATTTGAGATAATTGTAGAAGACAGTACAACTGCTGCTGGAACTTAGGTAGGGAGGGCTAGCAACTATTTACTATACAAGTATTTCTTAAAAAGGGGTTTCTAAAAAAGAACTAATCAAGCTACCAATTTTCAACAATCCACTAGTTCTTATCTTACACCCCCAAAATGGAAACAATAAAAAACATAGAGGGTACATTAGGAATAAAGTGCTCCCCATGCACAATGATCTTAATAACTGAGCAACTTGAAATACCCCAACCATATATATGTGAGAAATGTGATCATAATAAAGTACTGGAACATGTGATTAGTCTATTTAATGAAAGACAAATAGAACTGGAGAGAAGTCAGAAAGAAGTGGATCTAAAATTCCAAGCTAGACAAACTAAATGCACAACATCAATAGGGGCTAACACTGACATGCTCAGTAATAATAATAAAGGACACCAAGTTAGAAGAACAGCTGTTCTGAGCCCTAGCACTGAAACCAATGTGGTCACACCACCCCTAGATACAAAACAATCCAAGAACATCTCATATAGTAAAAGACATAGGGAGGATAAAACACCATCTAATCCAGATGATGATTGGTTGTTAGTCCAAGGCTCTAAAGCCCCCAAAAGAGGGAGAAAAGCTACCCAATTTCTTATAAATAATAATAATAAAAAATATATAATAATTATCATAATCATAATATCTTTATTTAATTGAGTGCCTTTCAAAATTACCAAAGCGCTTTACAAAAGATGGATAAAAACAGTGGATAAAACAATAACATAAAACAACAATCTGACAGATAATCAATAAAATCTGTCATTAAACATATCTAACTAATAAAGGCTTGGCCCCAGAGGTAAGTTTTAAGTGCCTGTTTAAAGACCCCCAGGGTCAAGCACTTCCAAAGCTGATGGGGTAGAGAATTCCAAAGGTCTGGGGCCACGTACATAAATGCATGGACCCCTGAGGATTTTAATGGTACCCTTGGAATCTCTAGCAACCCCTCATCAGCTGAGCAGAGCCATCGCTCAGGGTAGTAAGGAGACAGAAGCTCTTTCAGGTAGTCTGGGCCAAGTCTGTGAAGGGCTTTATATGTCAGCAATCCAATTTTGAAGGTGATCAGCCACTGAACCACAGCCAGCACAGTTCGCACAGCACCAGTGTGCTGTGACATGACTGGGGAGACCCCTTCAGTAACTGGGCTGCAGTGTTCTGCAGCAGCTGCAAGTGGTGGCTATCAACCTCCGGAAGCCCTAAGTAAAGGGGGTTGCAGTAATTAAGGCACGAGTTCACAAATGCGTGGATCAATATAGGAAGGTCACCCAATGGAACAAGGTGCTTGATCCTAATGATGTTCCTCAGATGGTAAAAGGATGACTTGACGACTTTCGACATTCCCAGCATCTAATTTTTTTTGATCCATTAAACCTTGCATCTAATGAATCAAGCAACCAGGGCAATCCAGATATAGTTAGTACAATATTAGAACAAATGGAACCTGTATTGGTCACAACAATGTGACTGCCAAACCAATGTGACTGCCCTTGACACCTGACCTGCCGGTGCCTCCCCCCCCAAAAAAAACTCTAGTAGCAGGCCACCATACCTAAATGTATCTGTGAAACTACATGACTACAAATCTCCTACAGTATCTTCCTGTAATTTTATTTTTTCTCTTTTTTCTCTGGCTGTGCTAATGTACCTGAATCTCTGTTAGCCATCTACTAATATAGCTATGTAACTTATTTGTGAACGTTATCTGTAATGTGCTGCAATCTGTATCTCAAGTCTCATCCCTGTACCATTTTATGTATGACATGGAACCTTTGTAAATGAGTCCCTGACTCAAAGGTCTTTCCGAATATTACAATAAATAAATAAAAAAATAACAAACAAGGAAAGTAACAATATGGGGTTAGAGCAGTCAACTAGAACAGACTGTCAATGAGTTGAACCATTGCTATTTCCCCCAATTCCATTGCAAATGGTGACCTAATACAACTAGATCCTCCAATGGCGCTTGAGAATAATGGTCCTAGGCAAGTTTTTATAATAGGTGATTCTATCATAAAACACCTTGATTGATCTATTTGTAACCCAGATAACTATAATAGGACTGTTTCAAGCTGCAGAGGTACTAGGATCAGGTATTTGGAAATTAGATTGGACAACATACTAGGTAATGCTGGAGAAAAGCCACTGGTAACATTACATGTAGGTACAAATGACATCACAACCCAGCCTACATGTAAAATAAAACACAATTTTGTAACCATAACTAATAAACTTGTAGAAATGAAATATTCTATCATCATTTCTGTGATTTTACCTGTACCTAAAGCCACGGAATACCAAATTAATAAAATAAAATCTATTAATACATGACTGAGAAAATGGTGCCTGACCCAGAACATCAAATGCATTCCACACTGGGAGGAATTCTATAACCATAATGAGAATTACTGTTGGGATGGTCTCCACCTTAGTAGGAAGGGATGCCAGTTACTAGGAAACAAAATCCTTAGGAATATTAATGAAGCCTTAAACTAACTGCGGGGCAGGGGGGAGGGGTGAACCTTCAATTTCTCTCAGAGATGAAGTGATAGACAAATCAACAGTATATGGGAGTACCAAAAACAAATTATAACTAATTCTGCAGTAATAGAAAATGTTCCTATTGTATTACTAAATGTAAGAAGCTTAAGAAATAAAATAGATGAACTTAATAACTTCTTAATAATCAATCAAATCGCAATATGTGGGGTCACCGAGACATGGTTCCAAAATAATAAATAGACTACAGAAATACAAGGCTACACTAAAATAAATAAAACTAGGACTAATAAAACTGGTGGAGGGATTGCCCTATATGTGGATGAAAACTATAAAGTCACTGAACTGAAAAATACAATGAATACCACATCTGAACTACTCTGGGGCTAATATTAATCTTCATAACAAACTATTAACTGTAGGATTAAGTTATCGACCTTCAAACCTAAATGCTTCTGAAACCCATCAATTCCTTACAGAGCTAGAAAATATAGAAGTTGAAGGAGACGATGTCCTGGTGGGAGTTTTCAACTTCCCATCCATTGACTGGGATTTATTAGAATGCCAAGGTACCTGTGAAAATAGATTCGTAGATATCATGATAGAAAATAATCTGGAACAATTGGTTAAAAAACCTACACAAAAAAATAAGATTCTTGATCTTGTATTAACTAATATTCAGACAGACATATCTGTCCCTGAATTTTTTCTGCCATTAGGGGATAGTGATCACCAAATAGCTGTATTCAAAATAGAAATAAAAAATCAAAATACTATGGGTATCACAATAGTGAAGGATTTCTATGCAGCTAATTATAAAGAAATTAAAGAATGTCTGGCAATATGGGACTGGGAAAATTATTTAAAAGATCAAAACCTTACAAACACTTGGAAAATTATTAACAATAAAATTCAATTCTGTATATCCAAATGGGTTTCACAAAGAAAAAAACTATCATAATAGTAAAAGATTACCCTTATGGTGGAACAATAAAATTATAAAGCTCATTAACAGAAAAAAAAACTACACAAAAAAACACGCTAAAAACCCCAATGAAACAACCAGGAACAATTACAAATCACTAATAAATAAAATAAAATCCAACATCAGAAAAGCAAAAGCTACATTTGAATTAAAATTAGCCACAACTACTAAGGACAACAAAAAACAATTTTTTAATTATGTGGGCTCTCTAAAGGGCAATCAAAAGATTGTTAGTCCCATTACAGCATTAGATGGCACTATCTCTAATGTGAAAACTATTGCTGATGAACTTAATAAGCATTTTGTTAGTGTTTTCCAACCAAAGGAACAAATGACCAACATATTACCCTTAATTTTAGATAAATTTAAGGATTTTACCACGCATGAGGTATCACTGGTCATAGGTTCTATAAAACCCAATTGCTCAGTAGGTCCAGACAAAATACCGTCTAAATTTCTAAAAGAAGTAGCCCCAGTATTATTAGGACCACTAACTAAATTATTTAATACATCAATTCAAGAAGGTAAAGTCCTGCCACAATGGAAAGTGGCTATGTTGCACTTCTATTTAAAGGTGGTGATAAAGCTATAGTGGATAATTATAGACCAGTTAGTCTTACTTCTGTCATAGGGAAATTAATGGAATGGCTACTGCAACATAGAATTATAAATCACATTGAAGAGGAAGGATTATTGGGCATAACACAACATGGGTTTATTAAAAACAGATCCTGCCTTACCAATCTACTCTAATTTTTCAAACCTGTCAGTTCAGCTATTGATAAGGGAATGTCAGTTGATGTACTTTTTTGGACTATAGTAAATCATTTGATACCATTCCACATAGGATACTTATTGAACACCTCATCTAAATTGACATTCACCCCAATATAATTAACTGGATTATTTCTTGGCTGGACAACAGAAAGCAAAAGGTAGTGATTCATGAATACAAATCAAGTATGGGTAAGGTCACAAGTGGTGCACCACAAGGCTTTGTCTTGGGACCCATTCTCTTTAATATACTTATATCATCTATGCAGACCAACAGCTCTGCATGGATGTGTAAGTATGCAGATGACTGCAAAATTGGTGCAGTCATCACAGATTTGAACTCATGTGAGCAGTTTCAAGATAACATCAAACAATTAAGCTCCTGGGCAGGACAAAACCACATGATATTTAATGAGGGCAAATGCAATATTATGCACTTTGGTCACAATAATCCTAATTTTACATATACATTGAATGACCATATATTAGAGACAATCATTATTGAGAAATACCTAGGTGTCTATATTAATAACGACTTATCTTTTAATACTCATATCAAACACAAGGCTAAATATTGCCACAGAATGTTGGGTTGTATATTTCGTAAGATTAAAAGCAGGGAAGCAAATGTGATCATTCCTATGTATAAAAGTCTTGTTAGACCTCACTTAGACTACTGTACACAATTTAGTTCCCCTCTAACAATTATGGGTGAAAAAATGATAGAAAAAAATCAGAGGAAAACTACAAAAAAGTTAAAAGAATGTACAATGTGAATTATAATGAGAGACTTAACAAACTGGGATTATACTCTATGAAATACAGAAGGATTAGAGGTGACGTGTCTTGCATTCAAAGCCATGAATGATCAATTTCTAAATGAGACTATTGGAATAACTAGCCAAGCTAAAATTAAACATACTAGATCTCATAACCAACAAATGACTGGAGAAAAAAAACACTACTGTTAAAAGAACTAAATGGTTCATACAAAGAACAATAAATAGATGGAATACACTCCCCTAAGCCATAATTGAGAGTGACACAATTGATACCTTCAAAAACAGACTTGATAACTTCATGGGCAGTTCAGAATATGAATACCACCCTTAAGGGGTGGCAAGTTCTCTAAGGGCTCACCCCTGCCGAACTTGTAACTTACACTATGAACCTATGACAGGACTGTGGTGATAGGGGTGGCCTGCACTGTGTTGTTGGGGGTGGGGGTGGGTCTGTGTTCTGCATTGGACTCTGTTGTTTCTACTGCTGGTACTGTTTGAGCTGTGGCGGGGGTTTGTGTGTGGGTTGGGGGTGCAGACCTTCAGTGGACGACCTGTGCCATACTGAGTAACTGTTCTTTTGATTGTACATTATGCATCCATCAGCAGTAACCACTTCTCAGCACAACACAGCCTATTCATTGTCCCACATGAGTGTGTGTGTCTGTGTGTGGGGGGGGCTCTGATGGCCGGGCACACTATATGCAGGACTGGTGGGGGGGCACACCACAGTCAATGCCTGCATACAGCATGCAATATGGGGAGGTCCACTGGGGGGCCATGCGTGGTCTGGACCTGCATGCCACTTGTATACTGGTATGGGGGCCTGCATGGCAAGGCTGGCTGTACACTTGCACAGGGGCTGGGAGGACAGTCATGGCTGGTGTGCCTGTTGTGGCATGGGGTGGTCATGACATGGCTGGTCATTCAAGTGTCAGGGGAGTCCACAGTCAAGCATATCCAGCAGGGCTGCTGGGTGGATGGGTGGGACCACTTTGCATGGGGTGGCCTGTGCAGTCACTGGCATATTTCATGGTGGCTGTGTGCACCATCCCTGGCTGTCATGCCACAGGTCTGTGGCACAGTTCCACCACTAAGACACACTGCCAGCATGTTGTGGGTCATGCAATGGGTGTCTGTGGCCCTCGCATACCAGGGCTGTGTGCCTTTGCCTGCCCAATTGTGGGGTTTGTTGTGTGCATGGGGGCGGGCAGGGACTGTGCGGGTATGCATGCCGGTGCTGTGTCCCTGCCTGCAGTCAGTGTCCTGTGCCTCTGCTGCCACTCCTGGCATACTGACAAGTTTACAGCTGCCATGTGGCATGCATATCTAAATGCACTGTGCACCACACATATGCATGAACCAAGTGCATTTGTGCATACGCTCAGCGTTCTGCTATGCACCGTTTATGCAGTCATGCCCCAACATATTTGGCACACTTGTGGGACATGTGCCTGTGTGATCATGCCATACATAGACCTTTGTGTGCCTGTCATGTATGTGGCATTGCACAAAGCATGCGCGTATGTTCCCCTGCTGCCTATGCACGTGTCCTATGCATGTCTCACTGGCTTCGGAAATAGAGCTCATAGTAAAAAAAATATATATATAAAAGATTCATCTGAGATGATATCCCAGGAGTGAAGCCATGTTGGGATGTATCCATTTGACCAGTTGTTTTGATATGTTTATCAAGTTGTTCTTTAATATATTCTTCCATAATTGTGCTTATGATGCTAGTTAAACTAATGGGTCTGTAATTCTGGGGATTATATTTGTTACCCTTTTGTAAATGGGAGTAACATTGGCTATACACCAGTCATTAGGAACTCATACTCCTCAGGGTGGTTGTGAGGTGCTGGTAGTGCTGCCCTCCCGCCGCGGATCACTGCAACGGAACCCCCCCCCCGAGACACGGAGGTTGCGAGGGCCGAGTCCCTCCCCAGGATAGCACTGCAGAAAAAAGACTCCAGAAGTGCAGGCTGACTCATACTCCTCAGGGTGGTCATGAGGCACTGGTAGCGCTGCCCTCCCGCCATGGATCGCTGCAACAGAACCCCCCCCCCGAGACACGGAGGTCGCGAGGGCTGAGTCCCTCCCCAGGATAGCACTGCAGAAAAAAGACTCCAGAAGTGCAGGTACGGTCTTCCTCTGGCGACAGACTATCGGACTTCATCCCTACAGGACCCCCATCTTCCTCCTAAGTGAGGACAAAGGACTTGGGACAAACTTGGCACCTTTTTTTTTGAGAAAAAGAAAAGCATCGGCGTACTAGTGGAGATCATTTTTTTGTTCCCTTCCTTTTGCCTCCCAAGCTGTACTTTGTCTGTTACCTTAATTCACTGACCTGCATAGCCACAGTGTTCCCAGCTTATGTAGACAGTTACCTTTAATGAGAAATAGAAACAAACAAAAAAAAATAATAATATTGATGGATAAATGCTTTATCGTTGGGAGCAATAGGTTTTGCCTGTAAGCAGTGGAGAGCTGGTTTGGCAATCACTATCCCCAGCAGCAAAAATTCACTTGAGCCCTAGGCAGCTTTCTTTTATTTATTTATTTATTTTTTTCTCTCTGTTTGTTTGACCGCGCCCGTACTGTACCTCTCTAAACACCCTGGGACCAATGAAATCATGACCACGGCTTAATCCGGGTACCTGTGCCCTATTTAAACTCACCCTCTCTCCTTCTTATCCTCAGGCTGACTCATACTCCTCAGGGTGGTCGTGAGGCGCTGGTAGCACTGCCCTCCCGCCACGGATCACTGCCCCCCGAGACACAGAGGTCGCGAGTGCCGAGTCCCTCCCCAGGATAGCACTGCAGAAAAAAGACTCCAGAAGTGCAGGTACGGTCTTCCTCTGGTGACAGACTATTGGACTTCATCCCTACAGGACCCCTGTCTTCCTCCTAAGTGAGGCCCCACCAGCGCTGCACGCCAGCTCCCCCCACCCCCACCACCGCCCTTGGTGAGCATGTATATTTATAGGAGAAGTCACGTGAGCTCTATATCCTATCAGCTCACTTCTCCATTTGCAGAATATCACCATCACCCACTAGAGGCTGCTCTCTTATTCATCTCCTCAACCTGTTTCTGTAAAAATAAAGCAACACCGCTAGGTGCTGCTAACTTTAGCAAACTCTTCTTCCATCCTCCCTGTTCCCCTACACTCCACAGCTCTGTAAAAACCCCTACCATGTGCCCCTCTCCCCCTTGGAATACCCTGTTCATTGAAATAATTACCCTGGAATGGCCTGGCCTCAAAAGGGTGACGGCACTCTATCCTACAATGCCGTTGGCCCACTCACTGGCCCTCTCCTGCCTAAACCCCCCCAGGTCCTTCATGCCCTCTGCCCAACACTCTACTACTGCGCGGGGGTGACATTGAACCCAATCCTGGCCCTTTCTCCCCAAACTGCGTGCTCAGTGACCCTACTACCCCTCCTGGACTAACTCTGGGGGGCTCAGACTGGTTCACATGAACGTTGGGAGCCGGCGGCGCAAGGTGGCCGACCTTGAGGCCTGGACCCAACTCTACGAGCCGGACATCTTGGCAGTGACTGAGACTTGGCTAAAGCCTGACATTCTCCCTCATGAGGTTGAACTGATGGGATATCAAGCCATAAGAAGGGACAGACTCCTCAAAAAAGGGGGGGAGTCCTATTCTATCTAAAATCCCCTTTAAATGCCACCCGCTGGACCTACAAGAGATAGATGATACTCAGGCTGAAGTATTATTCCTCAAACTTGTCCTCAGAGGTACAAAGCCCCTCTACATTGGATGTGCCTATCTCCCACCTCAATCAACAACCCCCTTCCTTGAATCCCTTACCAGTGCCATCCTTCAACTCCCCCCAGAGGAGAAAATCCTTCTAGGAGATTTTAATCTCAACTGGCTCGGCCCCAACTCCTCTCGAGCAAAACCTCATGCTGGGCGCATCCCTTACCCAGGTGATTAACACCAACCAGGCACAATGTGAAAACTGGCAACCATTCACTTCTTGACTGGGCACTTACCTCCAACCCCACTCGGATACTATCAGCGGGATAATGGCGGACTCCCTGAGCGACCACTGCCCTATCTACCATCTGGTCTAATAAACCACCCAGGCTGGCGGCCAGGCTGATTGTTGCAAGAAATTACAGCAGATTTGAACCAGCAACCCTCTGCGCTGACCTCTTCAAGAGGAATGGTGGCCTATCGTCTCCTTCCCACTATTGAGCGCCCTCCAATACTTTTCAAGACGTTCCTGGGCATAGTAAACTGTCATGCCCCCTGGAAAAAACTAAGGGTTCAGGGAAAGTGCCATAAATGGCTATACCCAGAGCTGAAACACACCATACGGCTCAGGGACAAAGCATGGGGACTCAGCAAATCTTCTGGCACAATATCTGACTGGGAGAACTACAGGGGCTTGCGCAACAAGTGTAAACAGGCCACAAAACTGGCCAAATCCAAATACCTCCGTGACCTCCAAGTGACCAACCTAAGTGACCCCAAGAAGTTCTGGGGCCACATAAACTCCCTCCTGAAGGGTCACGTGCAGGAACAAAGTGCCATGGTCTTAGCGGAAACACTCTGACAGATGACCCTACTAAGGTGGCTGAAGCCTTCAGTGCCTCCTTTTCTCATCCCCTGCTCCTCCCAAGCCGTGCGGGAATCCTCCTCCCACCCACCTCAGCATAAAAATCTCCTCTAGTCCTTTATTCAAGTGCAAGCGCGTGGACCTGCAGTTGCTCCCACTGCTCTGCAAAATTAACCCTGAATCATCTACTGGTAATGATCAGCTGGAACCTCGCCTGCTGAGGGCTGCGGCACCTGCCATTGCCTACCCTGTTGCCCTATTCATAAACCGATCCCTTCAGGAAGGGTCTGTGCCCACCAAATGGAAAGGTGCCACCATAGTTCCAATCCATAAAAAAGGAACCCGGGATAGGGTGGAGAATTATAGACCCATCTCCCTCCTCTGCCCACTGGGAAAAATCCTTGAAAGAATAGTCTTCGATCAGCTGCAATGCTATCTGGAACAGCACCTTCTCCTCTCTAAGGTCCAGCATGGTTTTCGGAAAGACCATGGCACGGACACTGCCCTAGTCAGATTGACTACCGACATACTCAACGCCATGGACCAGGGCACCCCTACGGGGGTGCTATTCATTGACCTCTCCAAGGCCTTTGACATGGTCAGTCATAAATTACTCCTCTTTAAACTCCAAAGGCTTGGCTTGGATCAGCTCTCTCTCTCCTGGGCCACTAGCTACCTGACTAACAGAACTCAGACAGTACAATGGCAAGGCGTTAACTCAAGCCCCAGAACGGTGATCTCTGGGGTACCCCAGGGCTCCATACTAGGACCCCTGCTGTTCTCCCTATTTGTGAATGACATAGCTGAAGTGTGTGCACCCAGCAATCTACTGCTGTACGCTGATGATACAGTAATCTATCACGGTGACCCCCAATCCTCCGTTATCGCAACAGAACTACAAACCTGCCTAGCAAAACTTGAAGCGTGGTTAACTGCCAACCAACTCAAGCTAAGCGAGGACAAGACAAAGCTGTCCTCTTTGGGACCTGGCAACTGGGTAAGGACCGTAGTGGTCTTCTCTCTATAACATCAGCTCGAGGAATGCGTGTCAAGGTCGCTGACCAATTTAAGTATCTAGGTATTACCCTTGACCAGGAACTAACCTTCAAACCCCATATAGATACCCTAACAAAAGCCATCCACCAGAGGCTGGGCTTGCTATACCGCCTTGGGAACTCCCTCTCTGGAGAGGCACGTAGAGCCATTGTTAACTGCAACCTCCTCCCCTATTTACTGTATGGTTCTCCAATATTACAGTCCATCAGAGAGACTGAGCTAACTAACCTCTCCACCCTCTACCACCGCATTGCTCACTTTGCAACCCACGCCTCCCCTAGGCGGCACCACTGCAAAGCTCTTAAGGATCTTAACTGGCCGTCACTCAAGCTTAAACTATCTTTTTCCCCCGCCTGCCTTTCCTACAAACTCCTTTCCACATGCCATCCACCTCACCTCAGTGACCTGCTTACCCCTAAAGTCCCCCTCCGCAACCTGCGGTCTGCCTCAAGTCGACACTTGAACATACCCCGCATCCGCACCAATCAAGGAACACGCTCCTTCCAGTTCACGCCCCTCACTTCTGGAACTCGCTCCCTCTTCCCTGCTAGACAAACCTTCCCTCTCCTCTTTCAAGGCCGGTCTCAAAGTCTACCTCCTAGAACTGAGCCTCTGCTGCTGCAACCGCTAGATATACTCCCCAACCCTCATGAACTTATGTGACCATCTACGAACCCATGGTGCCCCTGGTAACAACTAACCGCTATCAACTGTATTTCTCCTTACAACCTGTGTTATGTTCTTCCCTTTGAATGACCCCTGGACTTTTGAATTTATTGTTTTTCATTTTTTTTCTCCCCCTGGGCAATGCAATTCTATTTTTCTCTGACTACTGGTACTCCCTACTTGCTCTCTATCTCTGCCCTACAGTTATGCAACCTCCTGTATGAACTGTATATACATTATTTTTTTTTTATTAATTTTCTTATGTATCTGTATGCTGTACCTTATATATGAATTGTATATGTATCTTCGAAGTTGTACACTGTACATAATGTAAAGTTGGTGGTGTATTCACCCCGGGTCGCCCCTGAAAAAGGGACCTTTGGTCTCAGTGGGTTTACCTGGTCAACAAAATCTAAATAAATAAATAAATTTGTAATGATTCCTTAAATAGAATAGATAAGGGTCCTGAGAGTTTGATAGCTAGTTCTTTGAGTACTTGTGGCTGTATGCCATCTGGCCCAGGTGATTTGTTTTCTCTTAGTTTATTAAGTTTGGCAGCTACATTTGTTGTGTCAGAGTGTATTGTTACACTATTCTCAGTTTCAGTATGAGTTCTTATATTTGTAATGTTTTTGTCTTGAAAAATACTTAAAAAGGATTTATTAAATGTGTTTGACATTGTCTGCATGTCAGAAATCAAGCTCCCTTTCACACACAATGGGCCTACTCCAATGGTGCCTTTCCTTTGATTATTTATATAATTGAAGACGTTTTTATTGTTTTCTGTTGTCATTGTTGCAATATGTATTTCTTCATTTTGTTTTGCATTTTTAATAGGGTTTTTGTATTTTTTTGCAATTTCTTTGAATTTCTAACAGTTTGTGTCAGATGGCTTTTCTTGTATCCAGTTTATGTTCTCTTTTTCTTTTTAATGTACTTACTAACTTTGATTGGAAAACCATGATGGTATTTTGCCCCAATTATTATATTTTATTTTTTCTGGGACAAATTGTTTAGAGCAATATTCCACTTTTTTTTTATTTCTAACCATATTTCCTGTACACTTAGATCTCTCAGTTCTTTATCCCAATTCCATCCTCCCATATAGTTCCTTATTTCAGTATAGTTTGCCTTGCTTCAGCATTTGATTCTGGTCACTCCTTCATAAGTAGGCTTATTTCTCATGATCTTAAATGCAGCCATGTTATGGTCACTTGGACCTAAGGGTTCCCTAACTATAGTCAGTTATTTCATTTTTCATATTGCTTAGGATTAAATCCAGTATATTTTGTCCCCTGGTGCTCTGGCTCACATATTGTTCTAAGTCATTACAGATAATTAAGTTGATAAAATCTTTTTCTAGTTCTGTAATTCCTGTTGGCTGCTTCCAATTAATATTGGGAAGATTAAATTCACCCATAATAAGTATCTTGCCACTTAGCACCACGCTTTTAATGGCTTGCAGAAAAGTTTTGTTATCATCAGTACCTAATTCAGGTGCCCTATAACATACCCCAATCATTATTTTTTTTTACTGTGGGGTTGTATAATCTTTACCCAGAGTTGTTCAACTTTCTTCTTGTTTCCTAATTTGGGCTTACTTTCATGGACCTCTTATGTGTCCTTAACATATAATGCAACAACAACCCCTTTTTTTCCTACATGATTGGTGTTAAACAGATTATAACCTGAGATATACTGGCCCTAATCATCATCCTGCCACCATGTTTCAGTAATTGCACAGAATTCTATACCTTCTCTCTGTAGCAGAAGCTCCGATTCATCCTTTTTATTAATGAGACTTCTTGCATTAATTAGGTTCCCTTGATTTCCTGAGGGTGCCCTAATTTAGTAGTTCTGTTAATCTGACTATTAGGGCTTAATAAATCATGAAGATCTTGCACAAATTTTGATGGTATATCATCTCCCCTCTTTATTCAGTTTAAAGGCTCACCTGAAATGGATTCTTTAATGATCTTACCTAAATATCTACTACCCTTCCTGCTTAAGTGCAATCCATTTTATGTAAATAGGTCAAAGCGCCCATCAAACAATTCCCAGGTTTTTATACATGGTACACTTTCATACAGGCACCATTGCCTTAATTTATTATTAATATGTTTTATTTTCCTTGTCCATCTCGAGCTTGCTTTAGGTACTGGTAATATTTCTGACATAATTAATTCAACCTGCTCATCATAAGTTTTTTTTAAATTCTCTATATTTCTCTAGAATTTCTTCTACCAACTGCTTTTTTATACTATTTGTTCCAGCATGTAATACAACCAAGGTCTTTTCTCCTTCTGGTTTTAATATATTTGGTAACGTGTGCAATATCTCTTACTGTGGCACCTAAAAAGCTACAGTTTACAGTGTGCTCATTATTACCTTGTGTGGTATAATAGTCTATGTATTTAATCACAGAGTCTCCTAAGATAAATATCTGTCTGTTTTCATGATTGTTATCCCCTGTATCTGTTTTAGATCCTTCTTCATTAACATTCTATGTTTTGTTCTGCTCAGATACTAGGTTCAGTAAATCATCTATTTGCCCTGGTTCAATATGTACTCATTCATTTTTACCAATATCTGCCTCTGTAATAGTTTCCATGTTTTCTCCTGCAACATCTTGACATTGCTCTTGTTCACTTACTAAACATAATAAATCAGCAGTTTGTCCCTCAATTTGGTCCATTAAGTTTATTAATGGTGCAAATCTATTACTGAATTCTGTGGTATGTTCCATTTCCCTTCTCTCCTTCCTGTTCTTTTCATGAGTTTTGTTGCTGTTGACATAGCACCAGTCCTCAGCATCATCACCTTCTCTTCTACATTTATTTGATTGGCCACCTCTGTCTTCTGCTTGTGCTGCCTTTTGTTCTGCTCCAATGTTTACATCCACAAACTGTTTTAGATTTTAATCCGGAGTTCCAGCTTATAAAAGTTTCAGAGGGCTACAGTGCCCTTAAAAGTATAAATATAGCAGCTGTCCTCATGCTGTAGTTCATGAGGAGCTCACTCACAAACTACTGAAGCCTTCCCCTTCCTGTCCCCTATCTCCTGCTTCAGCAATTTAGCAGGACATTCCCTCAGGCACTACCACGTATAGCAACAGAGTCAAACAGCACAAAGATGGTATATTGACTACTGGTGCCTGTCTCAGTGTAGGAGGAGTCTAACAGGTCAGCAGTTAGGTTATTGAGCATTTATTAAGCAGGTTGGAGCATTGTTGGCAGAGATCCCACTTGGAGGAGGACAAATTGGCACTGAGAACCCACTATGGTGAGTATCAGCGGGCAATCACCCTGAAAAAGTCAGTGTTCTGTCACAGTGATTGCTGCTAGAAAGAACCATCATGCTCAGCTCTTTAACATTGTGGACAGACTAATAACCCAAGTCTGTCTGCAGTTCTGTAGAGCCTTTTCTCATGAAAAGTGCGAGGAGTTTAACTGGTTCTTCTTAGAAAAAGTGTCCACCATCCAGGCTGGGATTTGTTTTACAATTCTGTTTCTCTCCATGTTGCAGGCGGGAATATCCCCCGACTCAGTGCCTCTGCACCTATCACCGGCATCTCCAGCAGCTGCCTGGAACCAAAGCCCATGGCTTTCCCCCTGCATTAGGGCCCCTGAAGAGGAGACCAAGATCTACCATGTTCAGTCCAGGGCCTAGCTGCAGCATCATTCGGTGCAAGCTTGGAGGTCCTCATGTTGCGCTGCCACACAGAGTTTCTCATTGTGTCAGTCCTCCAAGGTGTGGATGTGCAATGACATCAACATGCAGGCATGCTTGTTCCCATGCATGCCCCATAGATGTCCACCACTGCCTTTTCCTCTGCTACATGGTCCCAGTTTGGTGTACTCCCAGTCTCCACTGAGTGTCACCCAAGTGCTGGGTGCCACCAACCCTCCCCCCCCAGAGGTGGAGAGTTGCTGTCCCTGGGATGCTCATCCAACGTTCCCCAAGCCAGTCCTCTGACACTCCAGACTCATTCACAAATCTGGGTCATCAGTGCCATGAGCTGTAGCTCTACCACTCTGCCAGCAGGCCGGCTACTTGGTTGGGATTTCCCCAAGCAGCCTGTTATTGGCTAACAGTGTCCATTCTTCACAGGATGTAGGCATTCCATTCTCATGAATTTAGTTTGATCCAGTTTCTGTAGATGATGTCTCCTGGCTGGTTTCTGGTTTATGACCCACCTTCTGTGTGTTGAACCCTGGGCCAGTCAGACTTCTTTTAGAGGGCTGGGATTTGCTTGGTCCAATCATGGTGGAGATCGTCAGGTGTTCCCTTTGGGAGGGTGTCTTTCTTTCAGCCCTTAAAAAGGCAATAGTCGGGCCTCTTCTTAAGGAGGCTTCCCTGGACCGTGATGCTCTCTCCAATTACAGACCCATCTTGAACCATCCTTTTCTTGGGAAGTTAATCAGGAATGAGTGGCATTGCAACTAGAACAACACCTAGAGAGATACAAATCTATGAGCCTTTCCAATCTGGTTTCCAGTCTCACCATAGCATGGAAACTGCCATAGTCTGGGTGCACCATGATCTCCTCTTAGCAAGGGATAACAGATGTCATTCCATTCTTGTCCTGCTAGACCTCTCATCAGCATTTGACATGGTGGATCATGGGGTGCTGTTGGCTTGCCTGAGGCACTATGTGGGACTCTCAGGAACAGTGCTGTGGTGGTTTGAGTCCTACATGGCTGGCAGGATGCAGCAGGTGCCACTTGTCTCCTTTACATGGAACAGTGCTGTGCTCTGTTGTTGCATGCCTCAGGGGTGATGCTGGCTCCCATGTTATTCACAGTGTACATGTTGTCATTGGGGGAGATCATTAGATGCTACAGCTTGGCATTTCATTACTATGCTGATGACACCCAACTGTATGTGTCTTGTGACAAAAGAATTTCTGTCCTGGAACTGAGGGAATGCCTAGAGAAATCCAGGATTGGATGGCAGCTAGCTGGCTTAGGCTCAATCCATCCAATAGGGAGGTGTTACTGGTGGAGTCAAGTTGGTCTGGTTCCACAGCAACAAGTGGTAGCACAGCCAATCCTCAGTTGGATGTTGAGGCTCTTCATGCTGCAGATTGGGTGAAGAATCTGGGGTCATTTAGGATTACAAGCTGACTTTGGAGTTCCAGATGTTGGCTGTTGTCCACAGTGGCTTTTACCATCTTCATAACATTGCCTTGATCAAGCCCTATCTTGAACAGACTGATCTCGCAACACTAGTGCATAGCTTAGACTCATCTAGGTTGGATTACTATAATGCTCTCTAACTTGGGCTATCCATGAAACTGATGCATCGCCTACAGCTAGTTCAGAATGTGGCAGCTCTGCTGGTTGCTGGGACATCCTGAGGAAGGGTATTGTGTCCCGAAGTGCTGGGGAGGAGAGTGTGGCATGCTAGCTTGCTCTCACAGTATTTGCTATTTTGTATCATTTTTGTGAATAAACTTTATTCTTTTTTCCATATTGTGGAGTGACAGTGATTCCTTGGGTGTGCACTTCTCCATGCTCTCCACTGGCTTCCAGTCAGGTGGCACATTAGCTTCAAGATTTGCTTGTTGACTTACAAGGCCCTCCAAGGTCTGGGTCCGGGCTACCTGCAAGACCTTCTGGCACCAAGTACTCCTCATTGTGCCCAGTTTTTAGTGGAGGTAGACCTCCTGTCCATATCCTGATCTCAGTTAAAATTCTTGGATGACAGGGCATTCAGTGTAACAGTTTTTTATTCTGTGGAATGCCCTTCCCCAGAAAGTGAGAGGTGCTCCTTCACTGGCTGTTTTTAAAAGATCCTTGAAAACCCACTTTTTTAATTTATGTTTTGGCCTGGATTCTTGATTTTAGATGATTCACAGTCTGTTATTTAACTTTTGTTTTCTTTGCTATTTATTGTAAAGTGCTCAAAGCCTCAGAGACTGAACGCCATAAAAATAAAATTTAAATTGCTATTGTCATTAGGGCCCTGTGTTGGTTGAACCCCTATGTGGTTCACCCAGGTAGTTACAGAAGTTGCAGTCTATGCTGTCACTTACTTCCGTAACATAATGGGCATGGCCCACAACCTTAGCCAATGCACTACTATCATCATTAATTATTTATTTTATTGTACTTTGTCTTAGAGAAGGCACAAGCTGTCCATACAGTTGGTGTTTGTGTCTTTATCAGGAGACGGCTGGATAATAGAGTGATGTGTTGCAATGGCAGAGGAACCCAGAAGTAGGTATTTTTGTCATGTATTCAGGGTGCTAGTGTCCACTTGGCTTGGTAAATACTCCAAGGAATCAAACATGTGGCATTGCTTCTGTTCCCCAGCTTCAGCAGAGATACTTAGTCAATGCAGCATTGCCGCTCTAGTACCCCAGAGGGGCAGAAAAAGCATTACAGCTAGCTTAACAGAGCTTGTACTGGTCCCCTTCATCAAAAGGGGCATTGAAGTAATTGCCTTTGGTTCAGAAGGACTTGCCCTGGTCCCACTCTCCAAATGGGGGTAGCAGAAATGTGCTGATGGCTTTGTGGAGCATCATTCAGACACTCCCTCAGAGAGGAACTTTAAAACTGTTGCCAGTGGCTCATCAGGACTTGTCCTAGTCTCTTTCAGAATAGGGAAATACAAAACTGTTGCTGCTGACTCAGAGGGGCATCTCTCAGTACCCCTTACCAGAACTGAACATTGAAATGACTGCCAACAGCTTAGCAGGGATTCTCTTGGTCCCTTTCCCTTACCTTGAGCTATTCTCAAAAGCACTCTGTGTCAAATGCAGGCTGCATGTGCCAAAGTGGGCTTGCACCAGCCTTGCACCACAAAATGGGCTGTGGCATGGCACTAGGGGGCTTGTTGCAGATGCAAGCTGCCATATCCCCTAATTTGATTTTCTCAAAACCCTCCCAGAGAGCCAAGGTCTAAGTACCATTAGACCAGCCAAAGGTCAAGCCAGCAATTGACAGCAGTCAATCAATGAGCATGTACACTATACTGTATGAGCATAGTGACAGTTCAGTTGGTGGCCAATTGTGGAGGTGAGAGGAGGGTTGTGCCAGTTGCCAGCTCGGGGTTTGGGATGGAGTGCAGCGGGATGGTGGGACACTGCCGCAGGGGGGTAGGGGCCCACTAGACCACCAATGAAGTATTTTTATTTTACAAGATGGGGGATTGGGGCTTGGGGGGTCCACTAGACCACCAGGGATTTTCTACTTTGTTATAATGGGAGATCAGGGCTGGGGTGGGAGGCTAGACCACCAGGGGTATTTTAAATAGTTTAATGGGAGATCAGGGTTTGTGGGGGCTGCTAGACTACTAGGAATGTTTTAAATATTATAATTGGAGATCTGGACTGGTGGGGTGAGCTGCTAGACCACCATGGAATACTAGGGGCATTACTGCACATCTGCCAACAGACTGCAGCAACCTGTCTAGGTGCACTCTCCTACGGTTGCCCCAAGCCACGAGACCTTGCCTCCAGGACCCTGCCCAATAAAGAATCAGGCGCAGGGTCCATGGCTCATCAGCAATCGGTGAAAGCCACCTTTTGCACAGCTTGCACTGAGTTTTGAGAATTGGGGCCAATGTCTTTAAAGTTAATGTTCAGCTCATTTATAAGATAGGGGTCATGTACTACTTCACAGAATACTAAGTCACCTCTTTTCCTATGTTCCTCTAAAATATGTAATTTCAGTTTTTCTATTCTTTTTTATATGGCTTCTTCTTTGTATCCAGTACAGTTTTAGTCATTCTATGTTGTAGCCTCTCTACAAAAATCAAGATCCAGTCTTACATATGATCTATACAGTGACATTAAGACTTCAGCCTTATGACATTTTATGTTCCTTTCTATAGCCCCTAACACACTGTTTGCCTTTGATACAGCACTGATGCACTGCTCTTTAAAGTCTAGGTCGGTATCTATAAGTATTTCTAGATCTTTGTCTATGTTGGTGGATTTTAGTATTGTATTGCTCAATACATACTGGTGCAGGATGTTGTTTCTGCCCAAGTGTAGAACACAGCATTTGTCCAGGTTGAATGACATTCCCCATTTAATTTTCCAGTTTGTTATTACACTCAGATCTGTTTGTATCCCATTAATTTTTTATACTGTTCCACTGGGACCTCCAAGTTTTGTATCGTCTGCATATTTAATAATGCAGTTCTGTATATTGTTACTTAGGTCAGCGATAAATAGTTGAAATATTATGGGACCCAGTACAGATCCTCAAAAATAAAAGAGACAAGGAGGCCCACCCTGTCTGGGATAAGTGGAGTAAAGAGGGGGCAGGAGATCTAGATCCCAAAATCCAACAATTAGCATGGATAAAGGCTGACAAAACTACATACTCTCCTCGATGGAGATAATTCTGATGGAAAGTGCTAGCACAATTCTTTAGAACTCCTTCAATCACTAAGTATTATGCTACTGGAAACTCAGATATATGTTGGAGAGGATGTGGTGGATGGGGGGACCATCTGCATGTGTTTTGGACTTGCCCTCAATTGTAGCCCTTTTGGCATGACCTCGCCTCTTTAATTACAGAGATTCTGGAAACAGATGTTAGACAGACCTTTTAGAATTTATTTTTAAGTATCCTCTCTTATGGGCTGAGATCCTCTCAATGTGAATATTTATTTAGAATCTTTATAGCTGCAGCTTTTAAGGTGATTACTAGACATTGGTTGACCGTTACTGTTCTCAACATATCTAAATGGACAGCTTTAGTGAAAGAACTGCATATTCATGAATCACTTTCCCTAAGTCCCTTTACACTTTAACTACAATGGAGAAAATCTGAATTCTCTGATGAGGTGGGACAAGTGGGAAGAATATTGTCTCCCTGATAGACCTTTGCTCACCACCTCAGGGAGAGCTTCTGTGGTGGACTGAGGAAGACGTATAGATGGTGTGTGGGGGTGTTGGCCACCGTAGAGGACTCTTGGGGAGGACTCAACACCAGTCTTTGGGAATCAGGATGCTACGATGAAGGTACTTGCCATTCTACTTACTGATGACTTGTTCTGCAGTGGTACGGTGCACAGATAGTGAGTTATCCACTTAGTTAACCTAAGCTGCTACCTTAGAGAAAGCAGTTCATGAATTTACTTCTGTTTTGAATAGTATTTCTCTACTTAAAACCTGTTAAATTCAATGGTGACTGTAATGGTTGTTTGTATATGTAGTGTTACATGTTGTTATTTAACATTCAATAAGTTTTTTGTTAAAAAAAAGGAAAGGACTGGTAGCCCCATCTACTCAGCCCTATATCTCCCTGCCTGTTACTACACCCCAAACCCTATTTGATCACTGGTGTTTCTCCCTCTTCCCTCTCCTCTGCTGAATATACTGTACCTTTGCCCCACCACCTCTTCTGTCAGGCTGTTCAAGGTATCCCTCACCCTTTCTTTGAAGAAGTACTTCCTCACATCCCTCTTAAACTTCCCCACCCAGCTTCATTGGATGCCCCCATGTTCCAGTGCTCCTCCTCTGAAAAGACTCCCTCTTGTACCTTGTTGACTCCCATGAAAGACTTACATGTTTCAATCATGTCCCTGCTCACTCTCCTCTCCTCTACTTCAGAGAGTGTATGTTGAGCTCCCACAGCCTCACCTCATATGCTTTCTCATGCAGCCCCAGCACTATTTTGGTAGCCCTCCTCTGGACTGCCAGTGTCTTCATGAAGGTGGAACCTCCAAAACTGGACACAGTACTTTAGGTAGGGTCTCACTAGTGACCAATACTGTGGCAATACCACCTTTCACCTGCTACAAATCCCTCTCCCTATGTACTCCAGCATCCCACTAGCCTTGTCTACTGCCTTGTCACACTGCCCTGTCACCTTGAGATCATCAGATATGATAACCCCAAGGTCCCGTACTTGCTTGGTGACTGTAAGTACCCACCCCATCTTATGCACAGCTCCCAGGTTTTATTAACCTTGGACAATGTCATTGCACTGTAGTAGAGCATGGTTTAATCTGAAAACCTACTGTCAGTAGATGACACCTCCTGCTGTGCTTTGGGAGGTCATTAGCCAAAAATGAGAACAGCAGAGGGACAAAGATTGAGCCTTGAGGAGCCTCAAGATTAAAGACAGCAAGTTCAGAACTAATGCCTGACATGGACATTAGTTGGGTTTGATTACTCAGGTAGTTTCTGAACCATTTTATGGCTAATTGGCTGAGACCTAGGGTCTTGATCTTGAGCAAGAGTACTGCATGATCCAACAAGTCAAAGGCTTTGAAGAGGTCCAGGCTAGTTGGAGATGCATGATGACTTTTAGCAATACAGACATCGGGAATGGTAATTCCTGAAGCTAAATGGCATGGAAGAGAGAAGATTGTGCATACTGAAATGCTCAGTCAACGGTAAGCAAATACACTTTTTGAGAACCTTGGAGAGGGCCTGAAGAACTGAAATAAGTCTGTATTGATTCAGATCCTGTTTAGCTCTTCCTATGTGGAGGTGCACAACTCTGGCACATTTCCGGACAGAAGGTGTCTCACCAGAGGCAAGGGAGATGTTTTATGGCAGGGTAACTTGTGTGCAGATATGATGTGCCACCAGGTGTAGAAGCTTTGACTCAAGGAAGTCAATATCAGTACTCTTGTTTGGGCCAAGGCACTAAAGTGCTTTGAGGATCTCTGCTACAGTTATTTGTCAGGAGTTAAAGTTTGTCTTATCGTGAGAGTGTGGCTCTGGGCTGTTTGATGAGGGACCAACCATGGATGGCACCAAGGAGCTTTGGAGCTTGGCAGTGATGCTGAAGTTAGTGAAGTGGGCATTAAAGGCAACCACAATGTGTAGAAGAGAGGTGAGAAGGTCTTTAGAGGGGGAGGGGGGATTTATCAATCTGCTTTTGAAGGTTCATTTCAAATATGATTTATCCCCTGGCCAGAATTTGCTGTAAGGATGTATGTTTCACTATTCACTTTCTAAATATGATACCTAAAATAGTTGGGTATTTTACCTAGAAGCACACATGGACACACATGTATACACACACACACACACGTATGAGAATGGTAAACCTTGAATCCACACGGGAATTTGAAGACTGCAGCTGCACAAATGCAAATGCAGGTCTATTCTTATATAGGTATGAGGCATCAGTTTGCACACAAGTCATTGTATGCATATGTTTTTCAAATATGATTCTGGAGAAATTGTTACGTGTAAGTGACAGTGAATGGCTCAGCTTTACTGGCTGGAAGACATATATTTGTCTGTAAGATACATCTGTCTCTCCTGCAGGGATAGATACATATCAGGCCTGGCATATTCCTGGCAGGATGCAATGAAGTGTAAAACAAGTTAATAATATAGGATCAGGGCATTCACAGTTCCCAAGTGAATTTAGCACCTCTTTCACTGTATTGCTTTTTTCACTGCAGGGCTCCAATTTTCATGTTTTCAGCAGAAAGAGGTACAAAAGCATCTTTAAGATTCATCTATTAGTGAAGCCAGTCATATGCATCTCTGGGTCTGGAAGCATCCATAAGATTTTACTAGGAGAGCTCACCCTGGTGAGCACACAGTAGACACAGAGTTCTAAGAACCTAATCAATTTTGCCAGAGAAAAAAGTTAACCATCAAAAAGAAATGGTAACGCACCACCCAATAGCCCTATGTACATTTCTATGCTGTCAGCTCTGGTTCTGGAGTGGACATTAGAAACTACAATCAAAGCAGCCAGAGCTGCTGCCCACAATGCATGCCAGCCTGGGAAGGGAGACATCCATGCATGCAGACACATTGACCCCTTATGGTAGGCTAGATAGCCTGCTACCTCACAAAAGGTTTCACATGAGTATGATGTGCTGTGCTGTGCTGTGCTGTACTAAACAATATTGACAGAGGCTGTAGCTGATATCTGGGGAGGAAGGGGGAGGAAGGAAGGGAAGAAAGAGAAAAAAACTGGGCAAAAAAGCTCACCTACCATCTTTATGATGGCCACTGGCACACTTGGGCCCCATATTATGGCTGCATGGCTCCTTGGTTCTGAGGAGGAACAGTCATCCCCAAAATCACACCACAGGGAGCAAGCTGTGGGATGATGGCAGCAGCAGAGAAATTAGTGGCAGATGGATCTGGGGGATTGTCTGGATGGAGAAGAGGCCCTGATGTGCAGCCAGCATTGGGAGTAAAGGCTATTTACAGTATAAAAACTAAAGGCAAAGCATGCCTATCAACTGTCCCTGGTTTTCAGGGTCATCCCTGATTTTGCCTGAAAATGTACCTCTCTCCTTCCTAACATTTGTGTTACAGTGACTGAACAGTGATTATTGTAAGCAAAAAATAATGTTAAACATTGAAGTTACAGGCTTGTTATTCTTCAGAAAATGTATTTTAGATTACGGCCACTATTTTACTAGCTTCCTGAGTGGGCTACCACTAATGTTTAAGATGTGTCCCTAATTTTAGTCCTTTATCCCTGATTTATTTAAGCTGGTTCCATGTGATAATGGTGACTGCCTAAAGGCGATCACCATTATCGTGAAGTCAGAGTGGCAAAAACCTTTTCGGCACTCTGACAACCTCAGTGCACAGAAGAATGGTACCAGGGACTTAGAATTTCATGCTTTCTGTGGGGGGTCCCCCCCCACACGCACACACACACACACACACACACACCCATGCGGTGTGCTTTGCCCCCCGCACCTCCCTACTAAAGGATTCTCGACTCCAGGGTGGTGCATGTTGGGGGGGGGACAAAGCATGAAAAATAAAGGTTTGGGTCGGGCACAATAAAATTGCACCAGCGCCCGAACCTGGTACCTCACCCACCCCAGCCACAGACCAACCCCTGATGCCATGGTGCAGCTCAGCAGCCCACCACAGCACTACCCCCTAAATCCTCTCTGCCCCCTCCCAGCCCACGCTCACTGTGTTTACTCCCCCCAATGCATACGTGTACATATAGTGATATCCTGTCATTCAATTTGCCCACCCCCACATCCAGTCACCCTCTCCTCCCCATTGCCATTCATGATTTCACCCTGAAGGCGTCAACATTTCAGACGGTGCCCTTGTACATGCGCCCACATCACAGCTTACCCTTTAGGCCATGTCCCTGATTTATGAGATGAAGGGGCTAAATGCCGTACATGCAGAGCAAACCCAAAGTTTCTAATGTTGTCTGAATTAGCAGGCATCCAACTAGGTAATACAGTGTGATATGTCAATAGGACTGATTAAAAGTTGGATTGTAAAAGTACCAGGCCTTAATTTCCTTTAAGATCTCACATCCCACATTTTTATGTTGTAGAAATTCAAATACACAATTTCAGTTGCTACTGCTTCTTTGCAAAATGTGGTGCCCAGAGACTCAGAGCTGCATTTGTAAGAGATTTCCAAACTAAGTGTGGTTTTAAGGCTTACTGACATGTAAGGCCCCACAACGTTTGGGTCCCACTTATTCAAAAGAGCTTCTGATATTACACACCACTAACCACCCTCTTCCTTCCACGAAGGCAAGTTTTCTGGTTGTCCCTCATTCCTGGCTGAGACAGAAGTGTGTAGTGTTGTTATGTTTTCTAAATGTTGTCGATGGTGGCAGCCACACTGCTCTGAAAACCTTTCTGTATTCAGGAGGAGAATAAGCCCAGGTCCAGGGTTAGTGCAGGGAGTGGGGGAAGAGCCCTATTGTGATCTACCCTCTGCTAAAGCCTTCACTTTTTATATTGCAGTGAATATCTTGCTGGAACTTTGTGTAAAAAAATTCAGTTCCAGTATCTGGTCAAAACCTTCGAGCAGCTGGTAAATAACCTTTTCTCCCTTCCTATATATATCCCTTTTAGAAGCTGAAGGAATGTAATTGTGTTTTATCATATACAGTTGTGTTCTGTACTCACACAAATCCCAACTTTCATAATGGTTGGTAGGAGCTGAACACTTTATTTAGAACAATGGAATGAAAACAGCTTTCCCCCAACCCACCACAGCACCATTAAGCTGAAGGAAAAGGCCTTGACCAGAAAACTTGTAATTCAAAAGAGAAATAACCAGAAAATGATCAGTGGTTAATATATATTCTCATACTGTGCATATAGCACTGTACTTTTAAAGCCCATTAGCAATGCAAAAAGTATGTGTTATTTTCACTTTTTAGTGTATTTGCATCAGCATTTTCTTCACTTTTAAAAGCATTTTGGTGCACTGTTTCACTGCACTGTATTTTTGTTGCTGTTGTTCCTGTCTTGAATACTTAGAGCCCTGGCATTATGTGGAAAATGAGATATTTTCATCCCACTGAAACTGGCAGACTGAACTCCTATAATGTGAACGCACATTTATTGCATTCTTCCACTGTAAGTTTGCATCTCATCACTTTAAAAAAAATAACTTTTAACAAAGGGCTGGGTGTAGAAATAAGAAGAGACATATGACAAAAGTCACGAGGGAGATATAGTGCATAGCTGTGTACATGCAGACCTGGAATTAAGTCAAAAGCTGACTACATAAAAAAGTTTAAGGACGCCCACAGCCTTGTACTGCTAATAATAGGGCAGATATGGAGAAGACCTTCCTGGAGGCAGTCCAGGTTAACCCCCAAAAAAGAAAAACTCCACTGCTGATAAGCACATTTTTGAGAATATATTCCTTCCGCCAGAGGCAAATCAATGCCTCATGGCAAACACCACTTCCTCGGGACAAGGTGTTAACTCAGGTATACATTATTTTCAACTCTCAAGAAACTACTGTATTGTCTCTGGTACACAGTTTATTTGAGATTGTAGCTCACATACCCTCCACATACCATATTTTGCTGTCATCAGCTAGTGTGCTTATTTAATTCAAGTCCAGCTCAATATGGGAGCATCCGTCTTCCTGCTGTCAGAAGCCATCTTCCCACAGGAGGAAGAGGGTCACTACCAGATTGCATTGACTAATCAGGAGCCAAGTCTTCTTTCATTTTTTTTTTTATTAAATCCCAAAACCTCCACTAACTCACTGTGTGACCTAGAGCAAGTCATTAATCTCCATGTGCTCTGTCTCTTTCTAATTTCTCTCAAAATCAATCTCTGAGCTCTTTGAATCTCCCTGTGTACAGCAGCAACATTCTCTCACATCCCTCTCTGTAATGAAGCACCATGTGGTAGTCAGTCTGAAAAATGCTGTACTGTAAAACCAAATTCTTTCATTTCTTAGAGTGACTTTCCAAAAAGGGTCTGAGAAGTCAGGATAGGAACAGCAGTGATGAAATCACGTGTTCACAACTGCAGTTGCAGCAAAAGACATTGGCAAATATTTCTTGAAATTCATGTCATATCTCTAAAGAAATGCCCTTCCTACCTACCTGCAGTACCACTGCAGGGCTCCCAGAGAGAAAGAATCTCTTTATAAGTATTGTGAAAGAGCTGGCCATGTAGCGTGGTAGGCTGAGGCACTGAGTGCCATAACCCCTGCCACACTGGCAACCCACATTCAGGAATGGACCAGGGTTGCTCGGAGACCAGTTAGGAGAAGGAAGATAGAGCATACAGAGGCAGCTCTCCTCTTTAGGGGTAAGAGGACAGCATGTGTCACTGCTTGGATGCCACCAAGTGGAGGCTAGGTGGTAGTGCAGCATGCAGCCACCTCTCTGAGGGCCAGGCGCCAGACTACGAGTACATGTGAGGTCTTCACACTGAATGCACTTGCATGCATGCCGACCTCAGGGAAGGGAGAAAACTGAGGTGGACCCCCCTAAGGTGCACAGAATAACTCCAGCCACCCACCCACAAGCCCCTCACCCATCAACTCAGGTGCCACCCGAACAAGCATGGTGAGGTAAGCCTTGAGAGAAGTCAGGATGATGGGTCTGGTGCAACCAACACGATAGAGGTTGATGAAATCACGTGTTCACAACTGCAGTTGCAGCAAAAGCCAGGGAAAACAAAAGGCTCTACAGAAAAAAAGACAATATTCTGAAATTTGTGGAAATATCTGACTGTGTCTATTGTTGCAGCCACAGTCCAAGAAATGTTTCTGTTTAGAACAGGGGCTTGCATATGTACATGTTACAGTACTAGTAAATTATAACAAGGTATATTTTTAGATATCAGTGATCCTGAGTGAAAAGCAAAAGGCACATATTGGGATAGTGTTTTCCTACAAAACACAAATATTTCATTCTAAATATTGCAAGACAGTAAATGTATTTATAAACTGTATGAGTTTACCTTCTTATGACCAGTGAGTTCCAACACCATGTCTCCTAACCAGCTACAGTAGTTTGGTTACAGAAACTCATTAATTGTAATGCCGCAAATGGCATGTTTCTGTGTCACAGCTTCCACACATAGGGATGTCAACCCACAATGAAAGTAAATATAACAGTCCATCAGTGACACAGAACAAGTACAGCAGGGCCTGTAATTATAAAACAGGAGCTGGCTAGAGCCCTCGAGCTGTGCTATTTCACCCTCTGTAGTTGTGTTAATCACACAGATAAACATTGGGAACTCTAGTTTTAACTATTATGGGCAATGATGTCTGATTCCAGCTTCACTTTGTTCATGCTGCATGAATATCCTACAAGTAGCTGCAAGTAAAATGGTCATCCCTTACAAATCCCTCTATTGGACAGATAATAGTTACTTAACATATTATCCAAGATGCAGTACCGTTCATCTAGTAATGGCAGTATTTTAGTGTCCTGACTTCTAACCCATGCTGATAAGCAAACAATAAGACACAATGAGGTGTGGGTTATGGCCTGATAAGAGCATGCCCAGGTGCATTATGAGGCATGAAGCGCTTGTGCTGAGTGCCTTTTGCACCTGGGCATGCTCTCATCAGGCCATAAGCCACTCCTTGGAGTGTCTTGTTGCATTTATAAAATGGATCCCAAGTAATTATAAAAAAGAAAAAAAAGAATAAAAAAGTACAAATATTAAAAAAAAAAGGTTTTAATACCAGAAATAGTAAAAAATAGTCCCTCTGTATAAATATTGTCATCATTTGCAGTAGAGGGCTGCCTATATATTAATCATGTTGTGTGCCCTCCCTCTGTAAAAATACTGTCAGCATTTGCAGTAGAGGGCTGCCTATATATTGATCATGTTGTGTGCCCATCACTGCTACAAAGACAGTCTATTCCCATCTGTGAAACACAGTTTCATGGTTGTCTTTTTATTTATGTATGTCTGTGAAGCTTCTGCTTTCCAAAGGGTATTTGTGGCACGGAGAAACTAAGTAGCGAACTGTTTTGTGAGGATAGTGCAGCTGCCCCCCATACACACAGAAAAATACTAGAAGCACCAATACAGACACAGGCTGTTTTATTTAATATTAGTATTTTTAATTACTGTCCAAATACTAAGAGCATCTTGTCATTGCATGTGTACCGCTACGTTTTTCAGGAGTGATCATGTCTCTCAGGAGGCGCAGTAGTGAGGAGCTTGCATTTTCCTGTATTGTAGGAAATAGTGATTTGCTATTCATTGGCTAATTTGCTGTAAACATGTTTTCCATGTAGTCCCATTCATTTTATGTGAAACTGTTGTTTTATTGACAAGAGCTGATGGTGAAGGTTTTTTTTTTTCTGGACATCATTTGAAAGCTGTATCCTGGCAGCACATGCTTAGCGTTCACTGGATCAGAGGCGACTTTGTGAAGAGAAGCACAAAAAGGTGATACTTTTAATATTTTAAGTAACTGGCAAGTGATCCTAATAGTACAATGATGCGGAGTTTTAAAAGTGGCAATAGTGAGAGGCATATTTGTTAATCTAGGAGCTGGGGCAGGTTTCCAGCTTGGCTATAGGGCTCCAGCTTTGCTTCAGATTTCTGCAGTGTTGGAACAGTGTTTTCTTTTGTGGTAAGTCCTGACTGGCTGAAGAGGTGCCGGTTGGCACAATATGCCCTGATAAGGGCACAGCCAAAGGTACCTCTCAGCCAATCAGGACCCAGAAAAATTCAGACCCATTTTATAAACTGCATTACTATACTGTAAATCAGTATGAAAGATCACAATGGGTTGCAGTTAGACAGATAACGTTAATCCATTTAATCTGCCGCACTTATATGCTAGTGCTGTTTATCTGCATTCTCTTGAAGTCAATGTACTGAGTTGCCACAATTGCTGGATAAAAAGGGACCGTACCTCAGATTAATATGCTACGGAATCTGTCCAAAAGAGGTATTCATGACGGGTGAAAATTGCACTGTAGATGTATGCTGTTCATGCAACACAAACATAATGTGGTAGCCAGTGACAGGATACCGGACCTGCAGATATATCATGCTATATTACAGGAAATCCCTATTCATTTCAATATGATTTCTATGATATTTCTCAATATATCCAGATATACTGCATAATGTATCTTGTCACTGGCTACTGCTATACTGTATCTGGAAACAGAAATCAATGCCACATTAGTTGGAACCTGCGCTCACTTTGTGTATCTGCATGATTAAGATAGCTGCAGAGTACATTAGCAGAGCCTGATGACTCTGGCCACCATTTGATGGTGTTTGTTTCAATGGCTTCAATAAAATGTTTATATGTTTATCTGAAATGGGGCTATAGCAGCAAAACTACTATTTTCAATTCTTTCTTGGGGTACATGAATGAAATTCACATGAGCCGACAGTGGGGCTTCACATTTGAAACCTGCTGTCTGACACAACTACACACCAGTGCTGCCCTTGTAGTTCTTTTGTTTGATGGGTGCTTTGGGGTGTTTCAACTGGCACTGAAGTGGGATCCAAAGACAGGATAAGTGCTGCTTTTTTCCTTGATGTGTCAAGGGTTCCGCAGGACAGTCTATTTTTTGAATGCAGAAACTCCGATAGAACTCTGGTGAACTATGGGAGACCTGCTAAAAATGTACCATATTTCAAAGGATATACAGCTAATGGGAGATCTGGGCCTAATCATCAATCAAAGAGGCTTTCTCTGAGAAGTCACATTCACCAGCTAATGCTGACATGCCCAAAAAGGAGGAACAGAAGATTCATTTTTACCAAAAAGAATTATACCAATCTAGAACATGTTACAAAAAGAGGTGGTGGAAGCTGAATCATTTCCTGCCTTCAAACAAAAGCTGGATCATTATTTACTAACTCCGTTGGGCATCAAATAACCTGCTTATGCAGGAGATGGACTTTATGGGCAAAAGCCTTCTGTTCATCTAAAAACTCCTAGTATAGACTCCTAGTATACTTTGTATTATATTGGTGCTTGTGATTTCTTTTTCTCTTTTCTTTTAGAAAAACTGTGCATTTATTAAAGTTTATTAGTAAAAAAAAGATGACCAAAAACAGTGACGACATACAGGGTGTCTTAGTTTAGTATACATAGTATGTGGCAATATACTTAACATGCCTGTTTATTCACATAGGTGTAAAACAAAAAAGATATTCAGGCTCGAGAAGAGAAGGTTTGGTAGACTGCATTGCCAGGGACACCTAACTTTTGTCTTCAACAAAATCTTGTATTTTGACATAATATAATGAACCCAGCTTGTCCATATACCATTAAATAAAGTCATTTCATTTTTGTAGTCTCTGTGTGATTTTTTTCCAATCTATATACTGTATGCATAGAGATGGTAATGCCTTGCCCTTACAGGACAGTGAGGATATTGGAGAGAGCCATAACTTAGAAATAGTTTTTTTTTGCCACGGTAATTAAAATTTCTGCCTGACATTGATGCTGTTTATTTTTTAAATGTTGTTTGATGAAGGAGTCACATGATGCGTCGCCGCCAGAGGCAGCAAGTTACCACAGCTCTGACGCCACCTTCTTTTTTTTTTGATTACTAACTACTCTTGTGGGTTTTATTATTGGTTCTCCCCTTCTTTTGGTGAGTTTTTACTACTAGTCATCTTTGGCAGTGCTGTTGAAGTTTTTTCTCTTATGATGGACAAAGTCCCTGAGCATCAAGCTCAAATGGGCAGACTGGGTGGGCCATAGGCCTTTATCTGCCGACACTGTCTATGTATCTATGTATTTCTGTATCAGAGTCATTTGCTGCCTTCTCCTCCTGCTGGAGTTTAAGGGTATAAGCATCTCCATTTCAGAGGTGATTACTTGGAAGTTGGCAACCTCATGCAAGAATCTTCTGCCACCTCATTGCTGACAGTCAACAGATTCTTATAGGAGCTCACTCCCCTAAAGGAAACAATATTGGATTCATTAGGGGATGTTAGAGCAATTCAGCCAGCAGTAGATTTAACAAAGGCCCTGTCCACACTACGCCTCTGTAATGTTACAGAATGCACAAACCGTTACCGCAACGGTTTGTGTTTACACCTGTAACATTACAGCAGGCTATTGTAACCGTTATTGAAACTACATATGAGGTTGGTTTCAACACGTGATTATATTCACGTTATGCCGCAATAACACGTTACGGGCATAGTGTGGACCGCGTGGTAACAGTCCCCTGCAGGGCCCGTAGCACAGCGCGAGCTGCATCCTTGGAATGGGTGCCGCCGTAACGGTCGCCCGGCACCCCTAGTGTGGACCAGCGGTACCAGTCTCATAATGGACACCGCCACAATGTGGCAGGATGGGGGTGTGGGTTCTAGTGCTGCTTTCTGGGACATGCGTAGGCCTGTTGGGTAGGAGTACAGTCTCTGGGACCCGTTTTGTTTTGGTGTGGGGTTTATTCTAATTATTACTGTTGGTTTATGGTGGTTTTCTTTTGTTTCTTTGGGATTAGGATTAGAGATGGGGGATTGAGTCCAGACTTGATCATCTTGGTAGAGATAGATCTTTTATTTGTGGGAATAACATGGGAATGTCATATTATGGTTTTTGGATCAATATGTTTCTATGAGTAATGTATATATGATGGCTTCCTGAACTATAAAAGGAGGCAATTTAAGGAGAAACAGCATACGGTGCTTAGGCATCATAAAAAGTTGCAGGTTTTCATTGCCTTTTTGCAGGAGACCCATGTCACATCAATAACCTTGCTTAGTTTTGATGTGATTGGGTACGGCATGTCTAAAGGATGGGTTTTAGTACAAAAAAAGAGGAGTGGCAATTGTAATAGCCTGATTGGTCCCCTTTCAGTATATTTGCTTGCTTGAGGACCTGGAAGGGTAATATGTTCTTCTTCATGGAAGACTGGGTCAGCAAGAAGTCGTACAAGGATCTGTTTATTGCCCTAATGCTGATACTCCCCTTCTGTTTTACTGTGTTGACTATAGCTCTTTCTCCCTTTGCTAATCTCCCCATTTTTTGGTGGGGATTGGAATATTGTGCTCCAATCAGATATAGGTCATCAGGGACTTCATAAAATCAGGCGTACCCCTGCCCAGAGAAGTATCCAATATATTTATTTATTTATTTGAAAAGTTTCACCAGGAAAGGCACACTGAGCTACAATAACTCATTTCCAGGTGTGTCCTGGGGGAAAGGAAAATGCGGGTAACACAGTTAAGTACAGAGTAAGTACAAAATAGAAGGAATTAATACATATTTGAAGAATGTACAAAAGCAAATGGTATGTACAGAAAAATACGATAGAGCAGCTACATACAATATAACTTTGCATACAGTACATTATAGAATTGCATAGGTACAACTAAACTATATACAGGAATAGACACAAATTATTCATTTTATTTACACACCTATTTACAAACCATACATGAGCTAAGGTGTAAACCATCAGGCTGGTCATAAACATGGGCACAAATGGAATGGAGTTGGGCAACCAAAATGAGCCAACCCTCCCTTTTGGGATGCCTTAACCCCAAAAAGGGAGTGGCAGGAAGGTAGATAGGGATGAAATTGGAGGAGATAAGTGTCACAAAATGGGTGGGTAGTTGGGGATGAAATTGGAGGAGATAAGTATTGCATAATGGGTGGGTACTGTAATTGGGGATGAAATTGGAGGAGTATTAGTGATGGTAAAATAGACATGATTAGAGGGGGAAGGTAAGGAAGATAGAGAAATGGAACAGAGTGGGGATATAAAAATAGGAGCGGATACAGGGAGTACAAAAAAGGAGAGGTGAAAGAAGGAGAAATTAGCGAGTCAGGAGAAGGGGTTACAGGAGGATCAGCTGCAGTTGCAGGAGGGGGATGCGTAATAATGAAGGAGCATGATATGATGGATACATTGGGCCTGGTAGATCCCGGGTGTCTTCTCCATATATCTGACCATATATACTATTTATTCCTCACCTCACAGCATTTTTTCTGCATTGACTTTTTCCTGATTCATGGAAAATTGATCCCAGGTCTACTGCAATGCACCATAGAACTTTGGGTGATCTCTGATCATTCTCCTGTCTTGTTATGGCTTAAATTAGGGATTTGAAGGGGCTCCAGATAAAATCTGGCATGTAAATTCCAGTTGTTATGGGATACGATAATTGATGACAAAATACAGAAGTATGTAAAAAAAGGTTTTTGTTACCAATATGAGCTCTGTGGATAGATTGAAGTTATTGTGGGGGGCTGCAAAAAATGTCATTCAGGGAGAATACATCCATTTAACTTCTTGTTGTAAAAAAAAGAGAATGGCAAGTGGATACTTTGCTGCTGTGAATTAGGGATTTGGAGGGGCCACAATCTCCTTGCACAGATGAGCAGACTTGAACATTATTGAATTCTCTACATGCACAATATGCAGCTCTTATTTGGGAAAAAGCAGAGCTCCCCTAATTCCAAGCAAAAGTAAATTATCATGGGAGACAGAGAGTGGGCAAATTATTTGCTCTGAGGCTTCAAAGTCAAGAAGCCTCTAGAGTTATCATGCATAAATGAAAACAGTACCTGTATTGCCGGCACCCAACAAGGCCTGGACACCTGTAACAGGTATTCCAAAATGTGTCATACACAATTCAAAATCCTCACCATATGTCCACCACAACAAAGGAAGAAGGACTATCCACTTCAAGTGAGTGCAAAAAAATCCAACTTTAATAAATCCAGTGTTAGGTGAGGAAAAACAAAACAGGATAAAAATCTCCCCTCAGAGAGTTGCACCAGCAGCGGTTCACAATTGAATCAGCTTACATGTTTCCCACTCACTTGTGCTTGTTCAAAGTTATCATGGATACCCTGGAGGGAGATGAATTGCTTTTGCTTACCCACCTAAGAGACATAGTTATGGCTGTCTCCTCTTTTTATCAGGAGCTTTATCGAGATGATCTGTGTCATTAGGATTTGGATCAGCGCATAAATGAGTTCCTGGATTGCGTCTACCTCCCCTAGATGGTGGATACACAAAACGCCCAGCTGTCTGGTCCAATTAGGAAAGGGGCGGTCCTACAGGCCATACAAGACAGTATAGTGAAGAATTAGTCCCTGTCTTGACCCGAATCTTAAATTAAATTTATGTGAAAGGGATCCAAGATACATCTCTTTTATGGGCCCGGACTACTCCTCTTATTAAACCCGGGAAGGATGCTATATGTGTAAGTAACTATAGGCTGCTTTTGTTCATAAATATGGATATTATGATTCTAATGAAAGTCCTGGCTGCTGGATTGGAGCAGGTCTGGGATGCATTGATTAGTTCTGAACAGGTGGGCTTTATGAAGGGGCATAATTCCAGTGATCATTTAAGAAAATTGCACCCTTTGGGGGCTGTGTCCTGGGAGAGCCAGGTCCCTATGGTCTTGGTCTCCCTGGATGCAGAAAAGGCATTTGATCGCGTTTCATGGACATTTTTATTTGCTATTCTTACAAAGTTTGGTTTTCCTTGAGACTTTATTGACTGGTTTCAGGTTTTATATCAGCAGCCGAGTGCTCAAATTTATTGTAATGGATTGCTATCAGACATGTTTTTCTTGAGATGGGCACGTGGCAAGGTTACCCCCTCTCCATTTTTATTTAACTTGTACTTAGAACCCTTGGCTCTACAACTGTGCTCTAACCCTAGCGTCAGAGGGATTACTCTCGGCCATTAAGAATATAAAATATCGCTTTATGCAGATGATACATTATTTCTTGTAGAAGATTCCATGCTTTCCATCCAGATTACTTTGTATGAGATGCAAGCTTTTAGCAAATTATCAGTCTACAAACCCAGTATAAGTAAAACCAAAGTTCTCCCATTAAATTCTCAGGGGACTAAGTAGGAAATTATATAGTTCAGTTTACAATGAGAACCAAAAGTCATTACTTATTTAGAATTAAAAATTTCACCACAATTATTGGTTCTGAAAACGAGTAATTTGGATCACCTAATTAATGCCTTGCTGCATGATCTGCGAAGGTAGAAAGCCTTACCTCTATCTCTTTGGGGTGGATTAATACAGTTAAAATGAATGTCTTACTCCATATTCTTTATTATTTGACCATGTTGAATGTACAATTACTGTATCAATGGTTTGCCTGGCTCCATAGGATGCTATCCTAGTTCATATGGCAAGGGAAACTTGCCTGGTGACCATACATTAAACTTACTATGGCTAAAAAGGTGAGCAGTCTTCGTTGAGCTAATTTTTGGTTATATTATTTGGCCTCTTAAGGCACAAAATATTTTCAATGGGAACACTCATATCCACCTTCTACCAGTGAGGGTTACACACCCTTATGGCTCCATATTGAAAGAGAGCTTTGTTATCAGTGGGGTTTATCTATATTGGATCTGTTGCACTGTATGCTACCCCTTCTAAAATATCTAAAGCACTTTGTACAACCGTGATATACTGGTTTGTGTAAGCACACAGACAACTCAGCACCTTTTTGAATCTTGATTTGATACATTTTTTGTCTCAGCTGATCTGTGAGAATGCCAATTTTGTAATTGCCCGCTGCCCACCCCAGATTCCCAGTGGTCTGGAATTTCAGATTTGAGAGTTGACCATTTTGTTCTCAGTGGTAGGATATGTTCTTTTCCAGATTTCCAGGCACAACACCGCCTCTCTGGGAATAAATATTTCATTTTTTTATCAGACTGTACATTCTATTGGTGGCTATATGGGCCTGCAACCTTGGGATAGCCATAGACGAGACATCGTTGGGCAACTTCTGCATGTAGTTTTACAACCCCATAATATAACTCAGTTGCATAAACAGTTACAATTTCTTGACCCCCAGGGCTTGGTAGGGACTTATTATTATTGAGAGGGTTAATTTAAATTAGGTTGGTCTCCTGAGGGCAAGATACATATAGATTGTTACAATTTAGGATTTTACATAATTGATATTTGATACCTAAAAAAATGTTTAAGATGGGGAAAGTGACATTCTACCAGTGTACTAGATGTGGAGTGGTGAATGGCTCCCTTTATCAAATGCTTTGGAGTTATGATAAGGCCAAGCCTTTTTGGGATAAAATAAAGAGTGGTCTTGATCCACTACTGGGACTGGAGAAGGCTTTCACTCTGGAGATTTGTATAATGGGCAAATATCCTGAAGAATAGGCCTCAGGCGTGGATACATGGCCTTGACTGCTGCTTCAGCTGAATTGGTCCTTTTACACCACTGGCTGGATGATCAGGTCCCGTCTTAAAGTGAGTGGCATAATGAGACCTTGTTTACCTTAAATGTTAAAAAGCAGATTGTAGGCTAACGTCACAGTCTACGGTCTTTTTATAAAAGGTGAGAATTTTTACATACTTTGCTTCTTACTGTTTAAAATTGTTCTCCACTATTTGTTATTTGCTATTTACTATTTGCCTTTATTATTGTAAAGTTTTTTCTTTGTACTTTTAGTACTGTACACTTCCTGTTATTCCCTTTGTTTATGTGATGTTTGGCAGGACCAGGGAGGGGGGATTTGCTGAGATTTTTTTTGTTTATTGTTCTTGTCTTTTATTATTTTCTTGTTCACTTTTTGGATATTGTTTGTAGTTTGTTGGTTAAAGCACATTTAATAGAAAAAAATAGATGTTGTGGGATAAAACAAAAGGAGTGCTGCTTTCAGTTTGAGATATTTTTTGGGGTTAAAATGGGTAGGAGCCCACAGGAACCTAATCCCACCACCTCTTAAATAAACTGTATGACAGTTTCACTACCTCTGTTATCTTTCTCCAATGACTTCTATTGGAGAGTTCCACCAGAGAAATGGAAGATCCCAAACCTAGAAATCTAGATAGAAGAGTTCCCCCATCTAAATATTTCAAATTTCACTGATGGATGCTACATATAGGTGCATAAATGATGTAGGATGGACAAAGACAAGATATCAATCCAGTATGCCCGGTATTCCCAACTAGAATTATTAAATCATTTAGGAGCTTCCAGAGCTCCTGTCCTCCTACCTGTTACTATTTACTCCCTTGTAGTTTTTCCATTGAGTTTTCAAACCAGACATAGTGCTAGAATTAATCACATCATTGCATACTTTTGAGATGATACCAGAAAGGTTTCGAATAGGCACAATCTCAAACATATACATGTGGGGGCCTATTCATGAATGGATGGGAATAACACACCAAAGGCATGTATCTCACCGCACAGCTGCACTCCCGTGGAAATATGCATGGTGGCAGATTCACAACCATCACTCTGCTCCCATCCGTGGCCCTGCCCCCTGAGTACACAGGCCCATGGGGGCTGTTCAGTGGACATGAGTGGGCATCCAGTGGGATACCTGGACCTAGTACACCACCGGATCCCTTGCACCTATGGGGTGCAGAAAATGGGATTATCACTGATGATGACCCCAAGGCCCCTTTCTTCCACTGTCTGGTTTAATCTGATACCACCATTCTAATAATCCATTTTTGGTGTTCCTTTTACCAAGACACGTAACTTTGCTTTTTTTTTTTGGTTTTGCTTTAAATTTGAGTTGCCTGACCCTGAACTATTTTTCCAACTTCTTTAGGTCACTCCTCATTTCCTTGACTCTCTCTTCAATTTCTATCCTTCCATATAACTTTGTATTATCTGCAAATAGGCTAATCTTTCCTTTGTATTCCCACCCCTTTCACAGATGAACACATTAAAGAGTACCAGTCCATGGACTTATCCCTGAAGCACCACACTAGCAACCTTGTTGACTTCTAAATGAGCCCCATTTAATGCCACCACTCTTTGTACTCTCGCCCAATCAGTTTCTTACCTACACTGGTATGTTTTCTCCCATACTGCTCAGCTTGATATCACATATTGTTTTACAGTTGTGAATCAGAAAGCACTATTGTTCTGTGCTTCCATTGATGAATTCTACAGATATCACAAACAATCGGAGTAAAACTTGTTTGGTTTATATCATCAATAGCTTGAGATGAAGTCAGTTTCATGGCACTGAGCAATGAGCATTGCTCTGACACTCTGACAGTTTAGGTTCATGCCCCAAGTGAAGGACATCAGGAGCAGAGGTCACAAGGAGGGGTTCATAGCATCCTTCAAATGCTTCCTTGCTGGAGGATAGATGGTGCAGCTTTGTTTGCCTAGTGGCTCCTGTTGGTAGCACTGAGGAGGTGCTCTTGGCAGCAAGGGCGACCACATGCTACCAATCATCCCGCCCTAGGATGTCATATGGTAGTACCCATGTGGGTAGTGGGTGGGGTCCTGGAAATAGCAAAAGGAATGGTATTAGGCTGACTAGATAACAGCCCTTCTGGCAGCCCCTCCCACACCACCAGGCACCCACATGAACTGGCCTACTACTCTCACCATCAAAAGGCAGATCAAAACACTTCTCTCCTAGTGGCAGCAGGAGGGCACCTGAAGGAGACAGGTCAGAATCTACAGATGACAAAGGACTTGAGGATTGTCAGGAGGGGCAACAGTGCAGAGAGAGGCTAGTGGGCAGCAGGGGGTTGCCTTGTGGGATGCCCAAAGGCATGGGTACCCAGGCCATGGGAGAAAAGTAAAAATCTCAAGATGGAAGCCCAGCTCAATTGTGCACATGCCACTAGCTTCTGTTGTTATAGCACAGTGGTACTCACACTGTGGCTCATGAGCCGCAAGCAGCTCTTCACTAGTTGTGATGCGGCTCATTAGCAACTCCTATATTTTTCGTGTAGTTGCAGCTCTTTAAATGCTGCCAGAATGATTGCATGGTTTGTGCTTTGTGCCACATGTAACATTCAATGAAACTAACATTACCCACTTAGCACTATCAATTACAGTCTGATAGTGCTAAGCGGGTGATGTTAATTTCATTGATAGCAGTTAGCAGCTCTGACATCAACACCACTTTGACAAATTGGTAAGTGGCTAGCTAATTATACAACTCCATGTGCAATGTTCTGCTCCCGTGTCATCCAGATCCCCCCAGACCACCTAAAGAGCGTGAGCGGAAGCGGCACTGATCCCGTTCGGACAGTCATGAGTTACTGACTGCTCAGGGAGTGAATTATGCTGCACTGCCTTTGACCAGTCCTCCATTTATGATTTCTTGACTTCTCCTGGTGGGGAATACCTCCCGTCACAGAAGGGAGCATAACTTCATTGGAGGTACAGTACTGAAACATTTCTTCTTCCTAACTCACATTTTATTCTGTAATAAATAAGAGATTGTTGGGCCCTGCAGTGAAAGCTTATCTGGATGGGCAGTGTAAAAGCTCTTATATTTTTAATGAGAGATGTTTGGCTGTGCACTGATGGGGGGGGACTTCATTGCAGTTAGCACTGTTAGCACTGTTACAGATTTGATTTGGGGGTGGGAATGCTACAACATTTTACAGAATATAATCCAGCTACAGTACCTTCATTATAGTAGAGCTTTTTGGGGTGTGGGGGGTTATATGTACAGTATTATGAGTACAGTACATTAATACACATGATGTGAAGCATCCTTCTAAGTGTTAACAGTGTTATTAAAGGTTAAGTTTATTTATTTGCAGACATCTGTAATACATTGAAATAAAGTGTTTTTAAATGTATACTTTATGTGTGCATGTGTCATCTCACATGTATGCCATGTATGTCTGTTGTGGCTCCCTAGTGAAGTATAAAAACCAATGTAGCTCCCAAGCCAGACATGACTGAGTACCACTGTTACAGCATATGTTTCCTACTGTACAGTGGAGGACAAGGAGGAGGAGGAGAGGAGAAGGTTGGAAGAAAAATGCACTACTGGTCTGGCTTCTGTCTTAAAATACTGTCATACTATTCTGGATGGAATATTCCATTGTAGCTCAGGATACAGCAAGAGTCCAAACTGTAATGATTAGATAAGGCATCCACACACAGCGAAATTCCCTCACTTGTATGACAGAGGATTGACAGCTGCAAACCATGCACAAAACCAGTGAGTTGTCACTGGGTCTCATGAAAAATTGTTAGATCATTCACAATATGAATGTAAGGCTCAGACATTTATGAAGAGACTGTGCTCGACTCTACCATTTATTGCAGATATATTACGTAAGCAAAAAGACACAACATGATGTGGGGAATAGTGTGATCATTGCACACCCAAGGGCATAATAAGGTATGAGGGCACAGGCTGAGTTACTTGTTACCCCATCATTGCAGTGATCACACTATAACCCACACCCTGAAGTGTCTTACAGCACTTATTATATGGTTTTAAGTTTAAAAAAAAAACTACAGAATGTATATATTTTAACAATCACAAATGCTTTACTTTAAGCAATGTGGTATTACAATTAATCTCATTGGAAATATCAGCTTTATAACAATACAACTTCTGATTACTGAACATGGTAATCTGAGAGAGCCAATAGAAATTTCCACAGAATTCAACATCACTTTTGCGAAGCTGTAAAGATTGCTCCATTGGTTGCTCTATCGGACATTGAGCAGCCTTGGTCTAGCTATGGTGGTTCTGATGCTGGTTTTAAATTTAGATTACCAATGATAGATGAAACTCTAAAGCACCTTATGAACATGAACCTAAAAACAAGAATAGGGTTGGACAATATGGTATACCAATGGCACAGTGACAGGAATACCACGAAGACCATCACAGTGACATTTTCAGCAGTTCACTGTGATGGTCTCCATGTATTCTGACACTGCTACCGCCGGGGGTTTTGGCCCCTCCATGAACAAACTCTGACTGGAGTTAGTAATCTTTAGTGTGAGGGGTGCAGGGCAGAGCCCCCTGCATGGGGGAGTGAGGGACGAAGTCCCTCACAGAAAACACTTGTTCCCCAGTGGCAGCACAACACCATTTGGCAGTGTTGTGCTGTCACTGTGCTGATGGTTGACAAATTTCTTGTTGCCGTGGCATAGTGGAACTGGACAATATTGATCTAAAATTTTTCCTTTGTTATTGATGTACTGGCCTGTCCTCTGTGCAGCTTATATAACCACTGGTTAGCTACTGGTAAGGTCCCAAGGTTATGAAAGCAGGCAACTGTGGTCTCTATTTTTGTGGCTGTGGGCAGAGCCTACAGCCATTTTGTTATCTGTACTGTAGCTTGAAAATGGAGTTTCGTGGAACACATTTTTTGGACTTTTCAATGTATCTTTCCACATCTGCAAATCACTATGACAACTAAAATAAAAATAATCCCTTCTTTCTGTTTTGAATGTTGGAGACATAACTCCAAGTTGCTTATCTGATGTCCATTAAGAAACTGAAACAGCTTGTTAAATATTGGTTGCCTATTAAACTGGAGATTTGTCTACCCCCTTCGAAATGCAGCAGCTTGCACATTTAAACGATTAACATTTAAACATTCTTTACTACTAACTTCAGTTGGGGATGAATATCTTTCAAGAAAGATTGATGTCTCATTTATGTAACCCCTTGTTACTCGGGGTTACTAGAATCCCAGTAAGACCTGGTGGTAGGCAGGGAAGGCAGCTCGTGAAACTCCAGTTAAATGGGTTTCACACTGTCTCACTCTGTTCTCAGTCTCAGCTGAGACTGAGAGATGACATCACCAATAGAACTGTCGCAGCTGCATAAGCCACATTGGAATCTGCAGCAGAGGGAGTGAGATAGAATGTTGGGAGTTTTCAAAGTCAGTCTCCTTCTTGCCCTCAAGCAGGAAGGGAGTCTTTTGTTTACCTTCTGAGGAGAAGGAGTGAGAGTCCATTGTTCAAGTGGTGGAGACCGCTGTCCAGTTCTCAGTGCCCCCTCCCTCCAGGGGGGGAAGTAAAGTATCCCCATGTAGATTCCAGGGGCAATCCCCTAAATTTCTGCTAAAGAAAGAAAGCTGCCTTTTACAGTTTCGGTTTGTGCTTGAAAAGTGGAAAAAGTTGTACTTCACCTGGGGGCACCTGCAACAAAAGGGTGAGTGTTTGCTCTAATAGAGAGGGCACAAAATGTGTTTCTTCAGCCTGGGAAATGTGAAGAAATCTGGGATTTGAGCTACTATTTGGGAGGCCTATAGTACTAGGACAAACAAATGGAGTAGTGTCAAAAGCTAAAGTGCTGTGTGGATTCAAGTAATGTTGTAGAGGGGCTGCAACAGTTCATCCACCGTTTAATCTACATTTTGAAGTTTCAGTTTGTCCAGAGAAATGGCCGGGTATGGGCTGTGGGAGCAGGAGGTGGGAACACCCCCCATCTTTAATAACCAGGTCCACCTCTATGGATTTCTGCTGTGATTACTACTTACCTCATGCGCTTGGCCAGTGATGAGGGAAGTACCCAGACGTAGGTCGCAAATGGGAAAATCTCTCTAGGAGTCACAGACTCTAAGTGGTGTGGGGAGCCACAACAAGTGTGAAGAAAATTCTCTTTTTGAGATGGGAGTCAGAAGAAGCAAATGGGAAATCTCTCTAGGGGTCGCAGACTCTAAGTGGTGTGGGGAACCACGACAAGTAAAATGGGTTCATTCTTCAAATGAACAGCCAGTCAAGTGGCTGGCAGGGGAGCTGGGCCAGTTGGGCTGTGTACCCAAAAGCGCGTGCAAGTCCGGGCCGTGTACCTGGTGGGTCCAGAGCCTGAAAACAGTAAAAATGGTTCATTCTTCAAGTGGACTGCCTTGTAGTCTCTAATCTGTATTATCAGTAAATGTGGCCCCATGGGGGTCCATCTATGCTTTGTTGCGTTCAGCTAGTTGTGAATAAAAGCCACACTGAAAAATCCCATTCCTGGTTCTGGACATTACAGTTATTGCTTCCTGTGTTCAGATTTACTTGGGTGCCCCTGTACAGAGTAGCCAAACCTAGGTCCCCTTGTGCTGAGTAACCTCATCCTCCCCGAACCCAGGTCCCCACCAGGTATTGCTTCCAGCACCAACAGCATGCCACCTGTAATTTTGGCAAAAAGACAGGGGTGGGGGGTTACAAAAATGGAGGCACCACTTTGGATTTGTTCGGGAAGGAAGGTACTTGGGCAAGTGGGCTAGCGTTTTGGCTATCTGGCAGTGGGTAGCCCAAAAAAGCTGAAGCAATTTCCCTAGGTGTGTTGCTGTGGGCTGTGAATCTTGTGCTGCTGTTTAAAAAATGCCAACTGTTTACCAAGGAGCTGTAAAGGCAAAGTGTGTGCCCTTGTCCTGCATCAAAATTGTTTACAGCATTTTTGTCAGCTTTTAAAATGAATTCTGTGAGGAAAAGTGTGGAAGACTAGGGGTAGCAACAGAGAAATGGTGCCCTGGATGTTTGAAATGCTTTTAAAATGAATTCTGTGAAGGAAAGTGTGGAAAACTAGGGGTAGCAACAGAGAAATGGTGCCCTGGACATTAGAAATGCTTTTAAAATGAATTCTGTGAAGGAAAGTGTGGAAAACTAGGGGTAGCAACAGAGAAACTATGCCCTGGATGTTGGAAATGCTTTCTGTGTAAATGGAGAGACTGCAGAGTTAATGGCAATGTTACATGGTTGAAATGGGCTCCCGCCGTGGAGTCAGTTGGAAAAAAAAAGTGCATTTTACAGTTTAATTTTGCCTGCTCGACGATCGCCGTGAGGAGAGGAGCCCTCGCAAGGAAGAAGAGGCTCATTTGCATGGCGTCGTGTGGTTGCTCAGATTGCCATTGTCCCGCCCCTCAGCCAGCTCTTCTGAGACTGCCTCAGCATTCGAGAGGGAGACAGAGTGTAGTGCGTGTACTGCAGTGAAGGAGCATCGCGGAGGATTCAAAGCACTGTAAACATTCAAAAAATAGACTTTTAAGTTTAAAATCAGGCTCAACCCACAAATCGATTGTGGAAATAGCGAGTTTGGTGGTTAAAACAACGATCGCTAAGACTGCCCACCCGTTTGTGTTCCAAGGCCTTCAAAAACTGGCTGCAGGCCGGTTTACCCCATCGCAGCAAGTTGCTACTAATAACAGTGAGTAAACCTTCAAAAACTGCTCAAACAGTGATTTTCAGTAATGCCATATAAAATGTGTGTGCAGCAGTGTAGTCGCTTTGCAAGTAACTACTGTGTGAAGTCCTGCCAGCAAGTGCAAGTCTGTAAAGCCATTGAATGTGTGCATGGAAGTGAAAATAGCCTCAGTTTAAAGTTTGCAGCCAGAGAGAGAATGTGGCAAAATGCAACACTAGTAGAAGCAGGCAATCCTGTGCTGAAACCTGAAGTTTTTAAGGGACTGTAATTAAATAAATGTTACCAGCTTGTGAAAAGTCCAAGGAAAATCCTGTAAATGTGTGTAAAGCCAGATCAGAGCAAGTTGTGCAGTTTGAGTAAAAGTTATCAGTAGCTGGTGTAAATCGGGTGAGCAGTGGCTTGACCCAGATTCTAAATGTTGATGCACAGGAGTGCTGCCACCACCATTACAGGTGGGGTAGTAAAGTAAACACAGCAGCAGAGGAGACATTTTAAAGCTACAGAGTGTGTTCATTAAAGTGGGACTTTCAATTACAGTGAACTTTTGTTTATTTTTCTGCAGTTATGGCCTCAGGACCAGCTCATTACCCGGATCATGCCCGGGTTGCAGTAACAGCAGCAGTAAGTAGACTGAGAGATATTGAAAAGTGGTGCTATGGAGGGCAACTGCCTCCTGATGTGGCAATTCCTAATTATCCAGTACGTGTATGCCAAATATGCTTGAGTGCTGGGAGGGACGTCTTCATGATTCCTCACTGTGATGGATGCCTACAAAACTATGGCTTGTATAAAGTTCCTCCAATTCGTTTGGCTCCCACATGGACAAAAATTCAGGAATCTGCAGTTGGCAGCACACAGCACCAGGCGGAGCCTGTGGAGGAAGGTCCCTCGGGGGAGTGTGGCACAAAGCTAGAGGGTGCAGAATTAGAGGCAGAATCAGAAGTTGAAGTTTTGGATGCTGGATCTCAGAAAGAAAGTTCGGATAAAGCATCAATAGACCCCTAGGTGGGGGGCCCTAGCCCAAGTCTCTTAGATGAAGATGAGATGCGGGAGGCCTTTGAATGGGAGGTGTCGACCTCCGTGCCTAGTGATGAATGGATAGTCTCAGGGGTGAGAACGACTGCTCACTCCTGGGCTCAGATCCTCAGTGAAGAGGAAAATGAGGGGGAACCTATGTGGCCTTGTGAGAAAGGAACAGGTACACAGCCTCAAGATCTTGCCTCGGAGGAATGTATTGAAGAAGGTGGTGATGCCACTGCCCTGGCTTTACAAGAGGAAGAAGTCAGGGATCCGTTTTTAATTTCCTTGAGAATGCAAAGCTGGCAGGACCAGGACTGGCCACCCCCAAGCCAGGCCAGCGGTCTCAGATTGACCAAAGCAAGTAAAGAGGAGAGACTGGTTCGTAGAAAGGCAAATGAGATCTTTGGTATGACCTTTCCTACCTTTCCTCGGAAAGTCTGGGAGGAGATTGAGAACTGCAAGAAATCCTGGATCTGGGATGAAGCAATGAAAAATGTGCATCCTGGGTCCAACCAGCATGTAAAGAATAGACTGTTCCGCGAAAAGTATACCCAGTGGAAGAGAGGCAGGACACTGTTTATGGACAGAGTGAGAATAGTGGATGGAGAGGGACTTGAAATCTCCCACTGTGTGAGTTATGTGCGCCCAGATGGGAAAATAATTCAAGCCCCTGACCTCTGGTACTATTGGCCTCAGTGCAAGGACCTCCCAGCAAATGTGCCTGTGCCTAAAAAATGGAGAGCCGAGCAGTGGTAGTCAATACTGCCACACCAGACTGTGAAGTGCCCTTATTGATCCACCAATATGACTAACCAGGACTCAGGTGCTCCACATTCATCAGTCTACAGTGTACTGTCCTGTCCAGCAACCATTCACTGGCCCACCAGATGACTTCATATCCAGAGAGGACACCAACCCAGCTGTTTCTTGTTCATCACCTGGTAATCGGATGACATCGGACCAGCTGTTTTTCCTTTTGTTCCTGTTCTTAGTTTCCATCTCCAATGATGACATCAGCCCAGCTGTTTCCAGATGTGCCCTCCTGTGGTTCCCGGAAGATGTCCGCCCAGCTGTATCAGAAGAAATGCTGCCAGGGAGAGTCTTCGGCTGCAGGGTAGGTTCGTGCAGAGTCTTGTACTACAAATGGCTGGTAAGTCCGAAACCTTTTCTATCTTTATGACATTGCAGTACACACCCTACACTACAGACTTCAAAAATGTGTGAACTGTCCGCAAAGACTCTCCCCTTCGGGACTTTGGCTTGTTAGAACTGTGCTTCACTGGGCTCCGGCCCAGGAGAGACTCTTTATTGGACTAGCCTTCGGGCCTTGTGGTCACTAGTTGGGACTTTTAGGGCACTCCATCCCCCCAAAAATGTGTATTGTAAATAATGTCATTATTGTACTCTAATGTAAATACTGTTTTCTACCTTTTTCTAAAAAATCTTTTTGGGATTGTTCAGTGTTTTTGTATGGTAGAGTTTTAGGTAGACTGTGTATGCAGATTAGGAGTGTGTTTTGTCTTTCTTTTTCTTACAGGTGTTCCTGGGAAGACAGAAGAGAAGACAAGAAGAGGAGATGGGGCTCATCAGAGTTCCTCATCACTGCTTTATTGTTTAGAAATTTAAAGTACTGTGGTGTTATTGTTATGGTTGTTACTGTATTAACCCTTTCCTTCCACAGGTGTGGTCGTGGGGGTAGGGAGGAGGCAGTAATTTGGTATTTTAATGGTGTGGTTGCAGGTTGCCCAAGGTCGGGGAGGTCCCCGGGTTGTTTTTTGTTTGGGAATATTATGTTAGAGGCAGATAGGTTTTCCATAGAGGGTTGGGGGGATGGACAGGCTGTGGCCCTGACCTGCAGTAGGGACCACAGTGCTGATCTATCAGGGCTATGCTCTGGATGATTCTACCAGAGCCACTGAGTGTCCATAGTGAGTGGATAGTGTAGAGGCTGATATGTCAGCTACAGGCCTCTAGGCCCTTAGTGTTGCCTGCCTGTGCTTGCACATGGTAGGAGGGGGCCTGATCACCTCCCTCCGCAGGTAGTACATAGGGTGGGATGGCCTAAGGCCAGGTGCATAATGACTGGGGACAGTCATTTTCCTGGTCAAGGGCAAGTGTAACCCCTTGTTACTTGGGGTTACTAGAATCCCAGTAAGACCTAGTGGTAGGCAGGGAATGCAGCTTGTGAAACTCCAGTTAAATGGGTTTCACACTGTCTCACTCTGTTCTCAGTCTCAGCTGAGACTGAGAGAAGACATCGCCAATAGAACTGTCGCAGCTGCATAAGCCACATTGGAATCTGCAGCAGAGGGAGTGAGATAGAATGTTGGGAGTTTTCAAAGTCAATCTCCTGCTTGCCCTCAAGCAGGAGGGGAGTCTTTTGTTTACCTTCTGAGGAGAAGGAGTGAGAGTCCAGTGTTCAAGTGGTGGAGACCACTGTCCAGGTCTCAGTGCCCCCTCCCTCCGCGGGGGAAGTAAAGTATCCCCATGTAGATTCCAGGGGCAATCCCCTAAATTTCTGCTAAAGAAAGAAAGCTGCCTTTTACAGTTTCGGTTTGTGCTTGAAAAGTGAAAAAAGTTGTACTTTGCCTGGGGGCACCTACAACAAAAGGGTGAGTGTTTGCTCTAATAGAGAGGGCAAAAAATGTGTTTCTTCAGCCTGGGAAATGTGAAGAAATCTGGGATTTGAACTACTATTTTGGAGGCCTATAGTACTAGGACAAACAAGTGGAGTAGTGTCAAAAGCTAAAGTGCTGTGTGGATTCAAGTAATGTTGTAGAGGGAGTGCGACAGTTCATCCACTGTTTAATCTACATTTCAAAGTTTCAGTTTGTCCAGAGAAATGGCCAGGTATGGGCTGTGGGAGCTGGAGGTGGGAACACCCCCCATCTTTAGTAACCAGGGCCACCTCTACGGATTTCTGCTGTGATTGCTACTTACCTCATGTGCTTGGCCAGTGATGAGGGAAGTACCCAGACGTAGGTCACAAATGGAAAATCTCTCTAGGAGTCACAGACTCTAAGTGGTGTTGGGAGCCACAACAAGTGTGAAGAAAATTCTCTTTTTGAGATGGGAGTCAGAAGAAGCAAATGGAAAATCTCTCTAAGGGTCGCAGACTCTAAGTGGTGTGGGGAGCCACAACTAGTAAAATGGGTTCATTCTTCAAATGAACCGCCAGTCAAGTGGCCGGCAGGGGAGCCGGGCCAGTCAGACTGTGTACCCAAAAGTGCGTGCAAGTCCAGGCTGTGTGCCTGGTGGGTCCAGAGCCTGAAAACCATAAAAATGGTTCATTATTCAAGTGGACTGCCTTGTAGTCTCTAATCTGCAGTATCAGTAAATGTAGGCCCATGGGGGTCCATCTATGCTTTGTTGTGTTCAGCTAGTTGTGAATAAAAGCCACACTGAAAAATCTCATTCCTGGTTCTGGACATTACAGTTATTGCTTCCTGTGTTCAGATTTACTTGGGTGCCCCTGTCCAGAGTAGCCAAACCTAGGTCCCCTTGTGCCGAGTAACCTCATCCTCCCCGAACCCAGGTCCCCACCAGGTATTGCTGCCAGCGCCAACAGCATGCCACCTGTCATTTTGGCAAAAAGGCAGGGGTGGGGGTTACATTTATGTTACCCTTTCCAAGCAAATTGTGTAAAGATTTACACTGTTTTTAACCTCTCAAGATCTTGCTGATAAAATGCCAGGTCTTCAGTGTACTACCCAGACTAAATATACATTTCTTTTTGACAGCAAGGGCTGCAGCCTGCTTCCCAAACATAACAGATATGAGCTACGGAGACCTCTTATAGTAAGTGTGTGTGTGTGTTTGGGGGAGGTGTGGAGAAACAGTCAAATTCCAGGCAAGGGAGACCTCATCTAATGAATTAACTGCTGACAATCCATGAGTGATACAGAAGCAAATGATCTGATACCTTTTATTGGACCAACATAGATGTAACAAAAATAATGTATACCATTTATAAAAAACCTGATCAAACAACTGCAAACAGAAGACTGTGTTTTGTCATTTTATAATATGATATACTGAGTGTGTATTTACTGAGTTGCTGGATCAGGGCCTTGATAAAATAATAACATTTATATAACTCATTCAAGATTTCATCATGTGGACAGAAAAAAAGTATATCAGAATTTGTCTGATAACTAACAATTATAAGATGCAAAAATAGCATTTGTGTATATATATATATATATATATATATATATATATATATATATATATATATGGAAATATCTCGATTTCCAATAAATTTGTTTACAGGCATTACTAGTAACTTTTGAAAGATTGTCTGACTTGTGATTACTAATTTTGAGTATAGTTCATGAAATAATGAGCTTGATATTTATTTCATATAGTTCCCCATTATGCCTTATGCATAGTATATAAATCCAAATCATTCCAAGGCCATTGTGACATATGATATTAATACTGAGCAGTAAATCAGAACTCTTTTCCTAATAAAAGGCTGCTGATATAATAAATAAAGAACAAAGACATAAATTAGGAACCAGTGGCTTATGGAAAAATCTACAGGGATTTATACAGGAATTTGATTCTGCCTTTGTGGGGAAAACACAGGGAAAATGAGGGCTTCTTACAGAGTAATGGTTATTTGGATCTGAAAGCACTGAATTTTTCTTAGCCTATATGTTGTATCCTGGATAGGGCAGGGGAGATGCTACATCTCATTGTCACAGGGATGTTCATTTACACATTACTCAGACTGTCCCAGATTAGATGCAATATCTTGTTTTCAGTGGGGTCATAATTTTACCATTTTTATAATGTATTTATTCAGGCTACCTAGTCCTGGACACCCATATTCAAAGGAGATATGCAGCACATCTTGGTGGAAAAGTGAGATGTGTCTCACAACTCCAACAGTGCGCAGCAGTACGATATTCAAAAGTGTGGGATGCGCCAGCTGCAAGGATGAGCCAGGGCATGCACAAATGGTATGCTATTCAAGTTAAGGGGGCAATCCCATACATATGCTGAGCTGCAGCATATTCAGTAGGAATGTACCCCTAACAGGCCAGAGCACCGTGGCTCACAGTTAGGACATAAATAGCAGGCCTAACCCAGCCAACCACCCACAGGCAGGCTGCAGATGTGCACCCAGCTGCACAGCAGTCTTGCAGCCCTGGTGGAATAGAGGTACCCCTTTTCATCCCCAGTCTAGCCAACTCCATCCCCGAAGAGCTCCATAGTGTAGGCCCCCATACCTGATTGCCCCAGAAGAAACCATGGTCCATATCTAAAGTCTAGAGGACTCCCATCCACCACCCCTGTACACAGACACCCTCACTCCCCCTATACCCAACCTACTGCAAAGACTGTCACTGCCCTCCACACCCTGCCATGGCCAGCCATTGACTGCACTGAACCCATGCTGGGGGCCTGCACTCTGGAATGACCCAACAAGCTGTACCATGCATTGGGGCACCATGCCAGCTGTGGATCCACCAGTGTATGCAGCCATGTGTAAGTCCTTGGCAAACTGAAGAGGGAATTTACATACCTCCAATGCATGCCTTGCCAATGCTGTATCTTCCTGCTGTCATACACCACTGCAAGTCCACTCTCTCCCCTGTTCCCCTGTGTAATATGCCACCCTCCAGACTGCTGAAGTGTCCCAGGTGCCATGGGGTGCTGTATCCTGTAATGCAATTTGCAGTGTACACTTCAGGCTATAGATAGTTCATCCACAGTTCCCCAATTGTACAAATGAATGGGGGATCAGCTGTAATATGCCTGTTTTGGGACCTGTGTGAGTGGGTACAGCATCGTCCGTCATCCACACTGAGCAGTGCAATGGCACTGGGATGATGGATCTGCATATGAGTGCCTGAGAAGTATGGCCACTGGATGATATCACCCACACACAGCTCATGCCTACGTATAACACATTCAAGCATCCTACTGCAAGTGCTCCTCCACCCACTGACAGAGTCATGCTATCCCATTACAGAGCCAGTTTTCACAATGGGATGGGCTGGGGGGCAGGGAGGGGGTGTCTGTGCACTGTTGATGGGGAGCGGGGGCCACTACACTAGGACATGGACTGTAGGTGTATTCAGGTGTAGTTAGGGATGGCATTAGAGTCCCTACAATATGGAACCAATACAGCCTGGACTCTGGTACACTCGAGGCTGGTGGAAAGGGTGGGGGGTTCCACTATACCAAAAGAGACTTGAGGGTCTGTCCCACATGGGAGCTATTAGGGTCAGGGCTTTGGGGTGAAAGCTACTCCGGTGCATTCATCCCCATGCCAACATGCAAATGTGCTGGTAATGAGCATGCATAAGTCTCCTTTGCACCCTGCATGCTCAATTAGTTCATTTGCATTCCTGGGCCAAATATCGCTCGTGGGGGCTGCGGTGCATACCAGTATGTGCCACGCATTCCCCTGGAAGGTATTCAGTTGGGGTCACCCTGGATGCACCTGACTTGGCAGCTGCCTGCACTGTGATTCCCATCCAGGATGACATTTTCAACAGGAATGATGGAACCCGCCAGGATGAAGCACAGTGTCACAGGTTTACTGCATGACAAAAGGGATTAACTCCCTTTGAAATTGCATTGTTTGCTGCAATAACTCTACTGCTGAACTCCAGTGCTGCACTTCATCCTGGTGGGCTTCACTGTATGCTCACCCTGTACCCCTGGTGCATTCTCTTTGAATATTGTATCAGTGCTGACTGGCACACCCTCTTTGTGCAACACATCTTTCTGCTTGTGCTTCGATCTGGCACTTAATACCCCCTCCCCCGATGTAAAATACTGTTTTAGTGCATTCTGATTTTACGCAATACAGCAAATATTGTGTAGATGTAGAGGCCCACAGAAAATAAGATGCCATTTTTTTCTGTGAACTATCCAGTCTAAGTATATAGCAATCAGCAGGCAGATTCTAGGAAACAGATTGTAAACATGTGTTAAAGGAAGACCACATTGAAACTGCCTCTCCACAGATCTGCATTATGTAAATTCATTAGAAATAATGGGTAAAAGCATCCCAAAAGCTCTCCACAGCCATATCGGTTCTGACCAGAGTTTGTTATATCCAGAGAGCACACTCTGACCAAAAATTACCATCCTATTTCCCTACTTGTTTCACCATCAAGGATCCTTGAGAAGACTATTTATGGCCAATTTAAAGGGCCATAAAATACTTGTTATATCCAGAGAGCACAATCTGACCAAAAATTACCATCCTATTTCTCTACTTGTTCCACCATCAAGGGTCCTTGAGAATACTTTTTGTGGCCAATTTAAAGCAGCAGTGCAACGGGCATGTTCTCAAATCTTTGGTGTGTTTGCTTGTTTGATAAAAGAATGCCAATGGACTTTCGGGTATTGATTTTTGTAGTTTTAAAGATTTATAGCACAGTTTGACAGAGTTGTGTAAAAATCAGCCTTATTTCATGCAAAATAAAGGACTGTCCACCATGCTTGTTTTGGTATTTATTTTTCCCACAATGCACTTGTTGCATCTGCCATGGGTATTATGTGCTCTCTCCCGTGTTCTTGGAGGGAAATCCAAAAATGAAACAACACATTTGGTCCTGTTTTATTTATCCTGTCTGTGCTTGAGAAGGAGCAGGCAGATGAGTACCACTAACTGAGTAAAACATTTTGTTTAATACACATATGAGGGTGTGTCAGAAAAGCACTTCTTTTCCCCGGCTTAAGCAGAGGCTAATAAAATGGGAATGTGCACCTGTCATAAAATGGTTGTGTACAAAGAAGAACTAAAATCTAGGGTTTGAATGAAGTGATGAATTGTTAATTTTGACAGAACATTTTGCCTACTTACTGATCGTCCAAACATGTGGCGTGAGAGGTTACATTTTCTGAAGCCATTTTTTATTCTTATGTTTCATTATAGGTGCACATGGGCAATTTATTTTTCTGTTTCTATGCAGAGGAAAAGTTGTGCTTTTCTGACAAGTTCTGGTATGCGTGTAAAACAAACTGTTTTACTCAGTCTGCAGCAAATACACTTACATGCCAACTCCTTATATTTTTATTTTAACCCTGTCATTCAAATTATATTCATTTCACTCTCCCCCCCCAAAAAGAAACATCTGGCTGCAACTACTGCACAGAGTTTTACAACTCTCAAAAAACTGCACATAACAACGTTTAATCAGTTGCATGTTTTTCAGTAACTGTCATGCATATGCGTGACTGAAATAAAACAAAATTAGTAAACTGGTGGCAAAGTTACTGACTTTTCTGAGTGAATAAATTATGAATTGCTGTGCTTTGCAACCATTTGAAATTTGACTTCACGTCATCTCAGGTTTTAGCTTGGGATCATCCCTTCACTATGATGAGTTGTATCACTCAATGACATGCTGTCAGCAATAGTATATGGAGCACTATCCCAACCCATGAAAGTCCACATAAGTCTAAAGTGGGCACTGAAGCAACAACAGCAGAGCATGCACTGGCACACTCAAGTAGGTTTGTGTTAGCCTCTGCTTTGACTAACCTGAGCCCCCTTCATAAGGGAGACTGACCCATAGGGTCTTCTGGCCATTGCAAATGCAAACAGTCTCATGATAAACAATGTTTTCATAACGGGCATAGACTCTTTCATGTAGTGCTTTGAAGGCATCTCACGGAACAGTTGCAGCAACTACATACTATTGCAGAACACTTTGGTATGTTCAGAGATGATCAAGACCCTCAGTCTTTTTCTTCCCCCCTCCCCATACACACACACATATGGCAAGTGGTCATAGTAAAAATCAAATTGATGCAAAGTACCACAAATCAGACACACAGCACCACAATAGAAAATGGCCACTCTGACTCAAAATACAGAGAAGAACATGTTTTATTGAAGTGCCTGTATTTTGAGTTAGAGCGGCTGTTTTCTCTTGTGATGGTGTGTGTGATCCATCTGCTGTATTTTGTATATGGAGAAAGCCATTCAAATAGTGACCTTTGAATTTATTGTTTTTAGAGTGTGACAAGGTCAGAATAAAAATAGTACAGTTTTGTATATCACTGTTGACTTTATAAAGGTATTGTATATTTATCTTGTACTTTGGCTTTTGTTTTACTCTCCTGGTCACCCTTGAAAATGGGCATTTAAAGCTTTTGGGTCCTACCCAATTAACACATTTCAAATAAATAAAAATAAAGTATTATTTTACCATGGGAAAAATAGGTCTGAAATTTGGGGGGTGTTGCTCCGCTATAGAGTTTTGGACATAGTACCTGAATGTTTATTTTAGTGTTTTGTGGCCAAATAGTATGACTTTAGGCATATTCTGCATCATTTGACACTTTTTGTGATGAATTTACTTCAATTTCTACAGCACATGCTTTCAAGATATATTGTACTGTAACTGGCAGCTTGAGTCACTTCAGCTATGATTGTCATTTATGTGTTTAATTTTTGGCCTTTCTGGCGCAGTATTTTCAGTTAGCTAACATTAAACATCATTACCTACATTATTACATATATAAAGTTTACTTTCTGCCTCACATGCTTTGACAAGTTCATCATTGTCAGTTTCGGTGTCTCCAATGATGTCAGTGCTGAAACTGACACAGCCACCTTCAGGTTCATCAGTTACAACTGGTGCGGTTCCAGCACCACATTGGTAAGCATTTCTTTCAAGCTCTACAAGGGTAGTAACTATGGATGAATTAAATGAAGCACTATCAATTCAGTATTGGCTTTCTTAGTACCGAAGCTGAGGTTTTCAAACTTACCTATTTCAGCTTTTTGGCATTTACAGGAAACAGAGATATTCTCAAACTACTCACAGTTTAGTTCGCACACAATTAGAAACATATACACATAGACAATGACAGTAGAAAATGGTCAAAGGTCCATCTAGTCTGATCAGAATTCCCTATCTGCTCCAGGACCTATTGTCCATATGGGGTTTTATCCTTCCCAGTCTACATCCTGGTTCCCCTCGCTACTGCTACTGACTTGAGTAGCCACCAAATTCCTCATGCTGCCTAGCCATGGCACCCACCACCTCACTGGTAGACTGTTCCAAGGTTCCACCACCCTTTCCATAAAACAGAACTTGCTCACATCCCTCTTAAACCTTCCCTCCATTAGTTTCCACTCATGACCTTCAGTTCTTGACTCTGTAGTCCTGCTAAAGAGTTCCCCAGAGTTCACTTTGCTTATTCCCTGCAGGAATGCAAAGGTCCCTATCATATCCCCCCATCTCCAAACTGGTCTCCAGAAAGTACATGTTCAGTGTCTTGAGATGATCTTCATAAAATGTGCCCTGTTGGCCCAAAATCATCTTGGTCACCTTGCATTGTACTGTCTCCAGCCTGTCCCTAACCTACTTTAGGTGAGGACTCTAGAACCAATAACAGTATTTAAGCCCCCCTTAAAAGAGGGGCTTATGCTCCTATTTTAGGCACCCCTTTTTTCCCCCTCCTAACCCCCAGAGCTAGGGAATTTATTAGACCTCTGGGGGACTTTGGCTACTAGTTACCTCAAGGTGGCAGCAGACAGCAGGTTTTGGGGATATATACGGGAGTAGACAGGAAGTCCGAAGCCTTTTCCAGTCTGGGCATTAGGCCTGGGGCTGGGGGGGGGTGGCAGGAGGAGCAGATATAGGCAGTCAGGAAAGAGGGATCAGCAGTTCAGGTGGGCAAGAGGGGAGACTGCCCCTCCCCCCAGTGCAGACAGGATAGCTTTTGCAGTATCATGGCATTGAGGAGCAGGGTAAGGGAGCTCTGTGGGGGAGGATGGTTAGCAGGTCCTGAGTTGTTGGGTGTCAGGGGAAAGGTAGGTGGCCTTAGGGGTCAGGATAGGTAGGAGCCCTTAGAGATCCCATGCTAGGTATTCCCAGGCTGCCAGAGCAGTGGGAATGGTGACAGGGTTCCCACAGGAGGGAAGCCAGTGGCAGTGGTGCTTCTTCATACCCGGGGTGGCAGGGTGGCCTGGGGCAGATGGAGCCAGGGGACCTTTCACTCATTTATGGGGCCTGCTTGGAGGGGCAGGTCCTGGGGCATCAGCATATAAGGACTGGGCAGGTCAGAGGTTATTTGGGCAGGCCTTGGAGGGTGGCTTCTGGTTGGAGCTCAAGGTGAGCCTAGGATGTAGCAGAAGGGATGTGAGCCTTGGCAGGTATCCTCCCCCCTCATCCAGAATGGTCATTGAGAAGCAGAGTTAGAAGCATGCCAGTATCTGTGAAGGCAGGTTGTTCGGAGGTGCCTGGGTGATTGTAGTGCCCAGGAGCTCTCCCACTGCAAGGCAGCCAGTAGCAGGGACTTAAGGTCTGGAGCAGGGCCTGGTTTGGGGGATGTTGCACCAATGGAGCCATGCAGAGAAAGGGCTGAGCCAGGGAAGAAAAGTGAAAAGGGAGAAAAGTGAAATGAACCTGGTAGCACCAGCAAGGAGCCAAGATGGAGTGGGTTATAGGGGCCTGGGTCTAAGTATAAAATCCTGGTACCCCTCGAGGTATGGGCGGTAGTCCAGGGGCCAGATGAGGGAAGCAGCCTTTAAATCCATCAGTTATTGATCAGAAAATGTCCAGTCAAAGTTTGTACAAAGGTTTGCATAGCCCCATGGAGCTGCTTTATTTAGTGTAGCAAAGTATGTGACCCCTGCATTGCTGAAATCATTTGTGATGCAGGAGCTAAATAAAGAAGCTGGTTGGAAGGAGATCAGTAGTGAAGCGTTTTATTTAACCTGGAAGGGGGGGATGAATGACCTGGAGTTTTCCCTCTTTCTTTGCATCTGAATTAATTCTGTCATAAGCTTTGATTCCAGATAAATTCTCATTTTGCCTTAGATGGAACCAGGGGGCATTTGGGGCTTCGGGAGTCAGGGATTTGCAGAGATCCTGACCCGGTGTCAGTTTTTGGGAGAATCCAGATTTCGATCTGTGTTATTCGAGAGTGCAGGTGAATGAAGAGGCCGTAAGGTAGGCCACAAATGTTCCTGCCTTGTTTTTGGACTGCACTAGCTCAAGTAATTTTTAACACTTAATGTAGCTTCCCCCTGTGCTCCTGGATGACCTGCAATAGAAAGTTATGCCCCTAGATGGGGGGCCGGCAGAGTTACACATATTCTATGTGTGGCCTCACCAGTGATCTACATAGGCATAGTAGTAGCTACTTTTTCTTGCTGTCAAAACCCCAGCAATACTTCCTCTGTTGCCTGCCTCCTTGACATTTTGAAGTTGAGCTGATCTCTTGCATTTGTTTTGATTCTGGGAGGTGGCCCTTTTTATCCTGGATATCCTTCAAAATGTTATCCAGGCCCAAACCAAATAATAAGCTTCCCTCAAAGGCTAAGTTAAACAATTTGGTCTTGAATGCCTGGTTCACGACCCAATGCCATAGCCAAACCCCTCGTATGGCAGATACAATATGATAAGCAGAGTGAGCTGACATACATAAGTTCTCCACTGTGGCATCCACTAGAAAGATGGAGGCCATGGATACCAGCTCTAAAATTCTTGCCTCCTTCAGAATCTGGGGGAATGAAGCTACCCAGCATCATAATCCACAAGTATAAAGCTCTGACAACAATAAAAGAGGCATAGGAGATGCAGAAGTTTACTCCGTTGGAGGAGTAGTCTCTTCTGCACAAAGCATCCGCTTGCTTTTCGTACATATCTGCTAAGGCCAAAGACCCTTGTAGTGGGATAGTCATGTGCCTTATGGAATTATGTACAGCCTTATTATACTGGGAAGGGGTTTCCTACTTGTGGGTATTTTGTTCCATAAAGGGGTAACACTGTACCCTGGGTTTTGGCAGATATTTCATCTGGTCCACATCTGCCCATTCTTGTTCTTTAATCTGGTCACATGGAGTAAAGTTTGGAAAACACTTTGGAGCAGAGAAAGACATGGACAGAATAGGATTCACATCTAAGTCCTCAATGAATTGCATCTCCATGAGCTGCAGTGTCCTACAAGCCTCAGTTATCAGACAGGAGACAGATTTGGTATCAAACAGGGGAAGAATAGGAATCCTCCTCCTCTTCAGCTCTGTCCACTCCCCTTCCTCCTCCTCATCATCATAGGGCTTGTCTTCATCATCATCAAGTAGTTTCTTTTGGTCAGGATTTTCCTCAAGATCCCTGACATCCTACTCCTGACCCTCTGTATGGCCAAGGTCAGGGTCTGTCTGCAGATCCATATTAGCAGACTTGTTCTGCTCTGACACACCTGGACGTGCCTGTGTGGGCCCCCCTGACCTAACAGGCCCAGCTTGGAGTTGGGTGTGTTGAAAGGGATGTCCTGTAGAACATCAGGGCTCAAAAGCTCACCTAAGAGCAACAACAAAGATTTATACATCTGTTTTGTCACTGCCAGCCAGTACACCAGGTACAAACCCCACCAGCTCAGAGTTCCAACTGGGAGGAACCGTGAGAGACATATTAGCTTGAGTAACACAGTGGGGGCAATAGGAACCCAGTGGAGAGGGTTGCATTACCCTTTTACAGTTATAACATTGCTTGAACACTAGAGGTCTCTAATAAGCCCTGGTGCCAATAGACTATACCAACAAACATCCAAAACAAAGAATAAAACTAAGGAAACTGGAGTTTTCTTTTTTTTATATATCTGTATGTTAAGGAATGCTGCCATGATCACCACCCCCTATGTGGGGGGAAAACACAACCAGAAGCATTCCTCCCAGCCTACAGACCCAAAAGGCTGTAGTATGAATGATTGTGCTCAGCAAACAGCATTGAGCTGGCAGGAAAACACAGCCACTGTGTCTAGCACTTGAGAAAGTGCTGGTGCATGCATACTTGCATGAATGTGTGCATGTGTGACATCACAATGCTGCGTATGACAGCAACACATCAGGGGAGGTGCACGCCCAAGCCCAGCGGTATGAAATCGATGCGCTGAGGCTCAGAATGATCTCTGGCAGGAATACAACAGTGTGAGCTCAATGGACAGGGCTCTGAAAATGGTGAGAAGCCATGTGGCTCAGGAGAGCTATTAAAAACTGTCAAAAAATGCTCTACGAATGCACCTCCCCAACTCCAGAAACAGCCTGAAGGAAGGCTAAGAATGGGTTCTGGTCCCTTCTCTTTCCTTTTTTTTTTTAGTTATCAATACAAAGACAGCCAACAAAGTTTCTCAAGACAGCAAAAGCCTATTTTCTCCAGACTGTAAGCACTCAAAGCACCTTGTAACCAAGTGGAAAAGCTACAGTCACCCTATAATGGTCCCTTGTGGAAGGGGGGGACAAACACCAAATGTGACAGTAGGGAGACACGGGGAATGCCCTAAGTGCTAGACCCTAACAATAACCCCTAAAGAACAGGGTGCTTACCTGAGCCACCATGGCAGAAAGAAATTGGAGATCTATTAAGAATAAATACCCTCACAATAGTGTGGTAGACATGGCCCACAATCCAAGCGCAAACTGGCAATGGAAATGGGGAAAAAGGCAGGTTAGCCAATTTGAAAGCCACTGCTTAACAGGCACAATTTTAATTTAGGGGTGCTACCTGTCACCAGGTAGCCACAACCTGCTATGCAGAATTATAGCCTGAAAGAGTAAACATCAAAAGGAAATTTTCATCTTCTGAGAAACTTCTGTGCTGCTTCCCCTTCAAGGGCACATCAAAGACCAGGGAGATGCTGCTGTCCAGAATGTTCATGTGACCAAGATTATGTGTTGATTATAGCCTTGGGTAGTGCCATTTCCCCTAGTAGGGGGTGCACATTGCCTATATGCTTTGATTACTTGTTGACAATGTGGAGTGCTACAGAAATTAACTATTTCTGAAATGCATCAGGCTACTGTACAGTGGGTTTTATTTGGCACAAATAAAGATTGCAGAAGCTTTTGAAAACTCATTTATGGAGTAGAGCAATTTTTGAAGGGGCTGGAGACTGCCCAGTTTTTTGCTGTTTGTTAATTATGGTTTATTGTGAGCACCCCATCCTTGTACACATTCTAGTTGTTTGATTGTCCCAGAAGACCCCCTAGTCTCCCACAAAGTGGCATCCTTTCTCCTGACACCATCCCTTTAACCACCAATTTAATTCCTCTATCTCTTCCCTCTTTACTCTATCTTCCCCTCACCTCCACCCCTCACATGGAGGACCTTGTTAAAGGCCAGGGGGGCCAAGTGAGCCTGCAATCTGTCCCCCAGCCTCTTAAAGTTCAGCTTCACTTGCTCCACAGGCTGATTTCCCAGATTGTTGGTACCCTAGTGTATAGGCTCCCCCAGCTCCCCCTCACTCTCTGCTATCCTCCCTATTCTGTCTATGTCCTGGATGACTGATGCCCCAGGAAGGCACCTGACCATCCCCACCCCTCTCCCCACCCACCATGCTCTCTGCTCCTCTAAACATAGACTACCTGACCACTAAGACTTCCCTAGCTGCCTACTTCTTCTTCTTACTCTCACCCCTGGGTGCCACCAGGTCATTACTTCCGTTGGAGTCAGGTACCTGAGTCTCCTCCAGGGTTGCAAAGCAATGTGCCATTGGGATGGTGTGTCATTAACTGACTTTCTTTTGGCTGCCTCTGCTACCCTTTCCTCTCCCCCTTCCCACCATTCTTCATGCCCTGGACCACTGGACCTGTGAGAGAGTGGGGGTGGGGGTTGTAGGCTCCAGCTGAGCCAGTGCTGCAAGAGCAGTATCTCGTTCCTCACTGCTACCAGCTGAGTATGGAGCCCTGTAAAGGTCCTGCAGAAGGGGCAGTAAAATCCTCCTCCAGAGCATACCCTGGAGAAGAGCACCCCACAATCTCTGCAACTGACTGACCTTACCCCATACTGATCTTTACGATACTCATTAGATGTCTAAGTGAAATGTTCTAGCAGAAATATTCTAGCTGCCTCATTCAGCTACCTCCTTGCTCTGATAGCAAGAGTTAATATCCTTTAACAGTTTTAAATGTCTTTAAAAGTATTTGAGTATCTGGATCTTCATTTTTAAAGAGGTTCACAAAGATGGCAATATTGACCTCAGAACAGTGTTGAAATGTTGGGTTTTTTTGGGGGCTTTATCAATTGAATTACCTAGCAAAAACAAATGGTGGCCATTTCAAATTTTCAGAAGTGGTTTGGGCACAGTGATATGTTTTATTGTACAGTGGTTACACAGCTGGTATTTTCTCAAGAACACCGGTAGTTGTGCCATCTACTCAGGAGCATAAACCTATCAGAAAGCTGCATATTCTGCAACCATATGATAAAGATGTTATATATGTAATATGTGGATGGTCACATTTTCCGATAGGGAAATGGTGACAGACATATCCTGTAATATCATTGTTGTGATGTCATCATCTCATAATGCCATAAAGTGGCATCACAACGATGGTATTATGGTATTACAGGATAAAACATTCAAAAAATCTCTTGTGCAAGCCCAAATTAGCTTTTTATGTAGTCATCGTTTACTGTCGTATGGATGAGACATTAATCCATGGTCCTGTCTAACATGTTTAGTGGTTAAGTGGATGTTAAGGATCCTGTGGCACAATTGGTTACTTTCCAAACCTGCCTACTAGCAAAAAAGTCATTGATGGGACTCATGCCACCTGGGGTTCAGTCTCTCTTAAGCCCAGCCAACCACCCTCATTACACAAGAAGCTCTGACAACTATTCTCTGTCTGTTCCCCGCTGTCGCACCACCCAAGGCCAGCAGTTTTTTGCAGGTAGAGCCCCTAAGATGTTTAACTCCCTAGGCAGCGAACTCACCAACTTAGGCACCCTCTGCTCATTCAAGCACAAGCTACGTCCAAAGCTTGTGTCCGGAGCCACCTGTGATTGTTTCTCCTAACCTTCCTGATAGTTGCTTCTGTTCTTCACACCTGTCTACTATCACCACCTCTGCCTGCCACCACTCTCCTCCCCCTATCTACCCCTGCCTCTCTCCCTAGCCCTGGTACACCACCTTCCTCTTTTACCCTCCTTCAACTCCCTTCCTCTCTCCCTTTTCTAATCTGCTCACCCCACCCACTGATGCACTTGTTCCCTGATCCTTGCATCCCACCCACCACTTCTTCTACCTCCCTCCCAGTTACCCCTCTACACCCATCCACTCTCTCTCTTCCACTTTTCTGCGCTACCTGGCACAACTGGCAGCAACTCAGTTTTTCCACTCTACCTTTCCCTTTGACAATGCCCTTCTGGCAGCTTTATTTTATGTAAATATTGTTTGTTGTGATTCATCATTCTTCAATGCATGCTTGAGTGTGTTGTTCTAACTGTTATTTATATTACCTGTAGCTTTTAGACCATGTATACTCTGTACTGAATTTTGTATTCAAACTGCTTGCCTGCTAACCTCACACAAACTGTACTTCTATTCTTTGCATACTAATATGGAACATTTGCAAAAGAGCCATTGGCTCAAAGGTATTATCCAAAATTCTAATAAATAAATAAAACTTCCCCAGTGTCCTTGCAGCCAGGTCTTCACCATTCACTAAAGATACCACCAACAGCTTAATCTGGTTCAGTTTCAGATGGTTTGCATCTGCACCCCCCCAACCCTGAAAGAGGCTGAACATATCTGTATTATCTAGCCCTCCTTTCCCAGTCAACAAAAGATAAATAAAATACAGTAAAAGCTGTCCTGTGCACAGTACAAACTGACTGCTACTTCAGTGTTTACAATAGTGCTTTTAGAAAACATCGCAGAGCCATATATTACAAAAATAACAACTGGAGAACTATAGTATGCTGCTCAGCAAAAATTTCCACGTCGAGGTTCTGGTGATTTGATGAGCAACTCAAGCTTCACTCTTGTGATTTTCATGTCACCAGACCCTGCCAATGGAATTATAGTCTGTACACATTATTCTATGGTACTAAATAGATGCTGTAGCGCTGATAGCAGTATGTAACATGTATATATGTATTATGTATAGTATTATGATAGTAGCATGTAACATATATGCACAGCAGTATGATAGTAGTAGTATACTAAAGGTCATACTAAAGAAAAAAGCAGCAGAGAAGGCAGTTTGCCCATCTTAGCTCCTATCATTCACCCGTAATACTGTATGTACAGTATGTGTTGTAACTGTAACTATGCTATAGAATTGATAATGTCAGATTTAAAGTCCTGTGAGCAAATTGTTTTATACACATTACAAAATATGTAAAACAGATTTTCTCCTGGGATCTTAGCATGGTGCCTAACCAAGAACAGTGACTCAATCAAAAACAAAAAACAAGGCACTTACTGACAAAATGCTAAGTATAAAACAGCACTTTCAAAAGATGAGAAAATAGTGAGTTATACTGTACTCCAACTGTACTTTAGAAAATGAGCTTTTTATTTGCTGGGTTCTGATTGGCTAGTACCCCTGCCAGGGGGTACATTAACTTTCAATAGACACCTAGCAAATAAAAAGTGCCAGTCACCTGACCCCATCACCACTTAAGCTATCCGTGTGCCCACCCTGCTTGCTCATTGGGCAAAATCACCCTATTCAGGTTGAAATTGGTGCCATTTTTTTATCTTGCTTATTGGATGACACTGGCATCCCCATGGGTCCCTAGTTCAGTGCCAGCACACCCCCAATGAGAGAAGTGCCACACTCCCAGCAAGATTCCCCAAATAGACCAGTCTCGGTTTTTACTCTGTCAAAACATTTCTTGTGCTGAAAAAAGTTTCCTTTTAAATCACTAATGCTAGCATGTCATGTGCTCAGCGCTACTTGCAGCCAGTGTACATGTCATTAGCACAAGCCCATCATGTGCTAACCACTGCTGGAGTGAGCCCCCCCCCCCAAACTGCTGTTAACCACTTTAAAAGGAAAAAAAAGAAAAACACACAAAATACCTCACTCCCGGACATCAGGGTCCTATGACCAACTGCCTTGTCAGTCCTCTGCACTGTTCTCCACACTGCCAGCTGCCCACTTGCTTTCTGTGCTGCCTTTATCCAGCAGCATGTCGTCTCAGGCAAGACCCACTCTGCCATCCATGCTACCCCATTCAGCTGACCAACTAAATTTGAAAAAAATTACTTGTTTTCAGAAACTGGAGCACACTCCAGCAGGAGGGACAGGGAGCAACCTAAAAGAAAAGAATGGCAACTTGGGGTGGGAGAGAGGGACTGCGCAGCACTACACAACCCAAAAACCTTTCACTTTCATGTGGTCCTGCATTCCCCTCTTGCTTTCATTGGCACTTTGAAAATAATAAATAAATAAATTGCACTGCTGGGGTAACAGAAAGAAAATGAGAAAGACAGAAAGGGACAGACTAATTGGGGGTGGGGATGAACAGAGAGGACCGCGCTTCACTACACAACCCGAAAACCTTTCACTTTTCTGCAGTCCTGCATTCCCGTCCCGCTTCCATTGGCACTTTGAAAATCAATACATAAATGAGTTTCACTAACAAGATAACAGAAATAAAGTAAGAAAGACAGAAGGAGACAAACTAATGGGGGGTGAACTGAGACAGCACACTACCAAACATAACATTGCCCTCTACTGCCAATGCCAGTAGAAGAGGGACTACTTTACCAACAAAGGAAAAAAAAAACTTGAATTGTAGTCATTTTTATAGAGTAACTTTACTTTTTTTTTGTAATCCTAGAAAAATGACACAGCCCATTTTCTAAGAGCAATAATACCTTCCAGGGTGGGCAGTATGAGCAATACCACACCTACCAGGGGCTATAAGGCCCTCTGCCTGCAGCGTCGGGCCTCATTTCACCCCTGGGTGGTCCAGTATTGCCCAATACCGCCCACCCTGTTGGATATTATTGCTTGCTTATTCCTAAAGTTAATACATTATTTAAGGTGCAGGCGGTTCATTGTAAACACTTAGTGAACCAAAGCACTGACATGCTGACTTTTCATGCATGAAGGCACTTCATAAGAGCTGGCACAGTAAAGTGCAGTTTACTTTATATGCATAATTTAAGGAGGTTGATGCTCCTTTTAACAGTAGACAACCTTGTTGACAATTCACTGCAGTGCAACAAACAGTACTCAACAATAGTCATACTAGGAGTCTTACTCGGAAGTTCTGAAGCTTAGAAGGCTGAGGCCCAGTGTTAGTTTCATGTATTACTTTCTGGCTATTACTTTATGGTTTTCCATCAAGAATCTATGTAATCTGGTTTAAAATAAAAAATTTTAGCCAATAATTACCAATTCTGGCAAATAGTTCCATGGAACAATTACATGTTGAGTGAAAAAACTTCCCCTTAGTGTTGTCCTGAATGTTGTTCTCAAAGCTGCAACAGGTGGCCATGTGTGCTACAATTTGTGTCTCATCAAATACAGGTCCTGACCAACATCAGTTAGTTTACTGTTGTCAGTGTATTTTGATATCCAGCTACACACATCCATGTTCATACCAGAAATGAAAAGGAAAAATATAATAGATCCCAACACTAAACCTTAGGCACACTGCTAGTGACATTTCCTTTTTGTGAAATGTTTCTATTAATTGTTACTACTTGAGCCCTAACAAGGAACCAGTTTTCGACACTGTTGGTTATACATGGGTTAATTTGTAAATTTATCATTTTATCTTTGATGGCCCAATGTGGTACACTGTCAAAGGCCTCACAGAAATCAATGTATATAATAATCACTGGAATTATGTTGTCTAGTGCTCTATATACTTTTTCATAGAAATACAGTACATTTGTCACGCATGGTCTGCCAGGAGTACATTTGCGTTGTTCATCATCAGTACTGTTTGTTCTATGTGTTGTTCAATTTTGCATGCCAGGATTAATTCTAAAATGCTTCTAAAAACAAATGTCAAGCTAGTTGGATGGTACCCTAGTTATTAGTGTCACTTTTACTGTAGATCCCTTTTAAAATATTGGACTGACTTTTGCCATTCTCCAGTCTTCTGGGATTATACCTGTGGTGACAGGTTTGTTGTAAAGTATGACTACTGGAGTATGTATTCTGTTTCCCATAAGTTTTAACACTTTTGGTGTGATTTTATTAGGACTCAGAGAGTTGAAGTCTTTTTATTTTCTCTACAATGTCACTTGGATGAATCTTGAAGATAGCTTTTGTATTTGTATTCTTATTTGGGATATAACCAAGAGTGTCTGAAAAACAGAACAAAAATAATTATTAAATTATTTTGCAATTTGTTTTGAACATGTAATAGTGACTATTTTTAATAAATGGTCCTATTTTTGCATTACTCTTCTTTAATGAATTTCTGTAGCTGAAAACTGTTTTGTTTATTAGCATTTTTTTTGCCAGGTCCCTTTCAACCTGTTTTTTTAGATTTCTTAATCTTATTCTCACATTGCTTAAGGAAAGTTTTATATTTAATCCAGTCGTCATTTGTTTTCAGTCTGAGGAATGTGTTATATTGTCTTGTTTTTTTCTTAATTATTCTTTTGACTGACTTGATTAGCCATTTTGATTTAATCCCCTACAGTTTTATTTTCAGACCTTAAAGATATATATAATGTACCTTATACTCGACTGTGGAATGGTCTTCCCTTATGTATGGGTGACAGAGAAATGCTGCCTTCTGGACCCTCAGAGCAATTACCAAGAAATTGCCCCACTATATTTTGGCCTGCCTTCCATTAAGTACGATAGGCAAGTATGTGTTGAGAAGTGCCTCCTACATTTCTCTGACAGTGCCCAAGGTCAAATCATGATTTGGCAGGGTTTCTATAAGTTACATGCTATCTCTATTATGGAATAAGCTGCAAAAAAACATTGAAATTGGTCCACCCCATTACTTTAACAGCTTTCAAGACACTATGTGCTTGTTCCTTTAAAGAATCCTGTAATTGCTCCCCATGATCACTGTCTCATCCTTAGAAGTGGATCTAGCAGCAGCTACATGCTATTCCATAAACATCCTCTCCCCCCTCCTGTATCCTTCCCCTCCCATCTCCTCCTACATTTCACATTCCCTCTCATTCCTTCCCTTCAGTTGTCACTGTTGAATGTTGTTGTAACCATATCCAATGGTCGTACCCTTAAGTTGAGAATGCCTCCCCCCCATCAACCCCAACATGGAGTCTGTACGAAATCCACTTGGCTGTGACAACAGTCCCTGATATCCCACGGATTACCTTTGGGTCCCCTGCTTCATCTCATCTACTTCCTTCCCCCTGCTACCTCCTCCTCCCACTCCCCTGTCAAAATCTTCTTAATAACCTTATATCACATCCTTGACCCCTTCCTTCTTCCTCTGGTTTCCTTCAGGCCATTGTGTTCATGTTATTTAATCACTGTGACTTCTTATATGTTTGTAATTACTATTGTATATGCCATGCTACTGTTATCAGATTCATGGCTTCTGTTTCTGTGCAATTACATCTTATATTGTTGGTTGTTTAATCCTTGTGTACATTAAGATTATGTGTTGTCCAGGTCCATCTCGAAAATGAGCATTGCTCAATGGTGTTCGCCTGGTTAAATAAAGATTTTGATTGATTGACTGATTTATCACATACATATTTAATGATTTGCTTAATTTTGTTCCATGATTAGTCCACAGATGCATCCCTTAATTATTCCCAGGTGATATTACTGAGATTATTCTGTTTTTCAGTTACAGTGGCAGTATGATAAGGATATAATCTGGTGATTCTTGTTGCATGTGTGGCCGATGAGTGAATAGAGAAGGTGACAATATTATAGTCACTATCAGGTAATGGTGAACTAACATTACATTCTGGAATATTGCTATTTGCAGACTTTAATACAAGATTGAAGCTCCAGTATTCAAACTAGCACACCTTGCAATTGTTTGGGAGCCTGAGGATGCTGTTTGACTGAATATAGGGCCATATTGGTACAGTACTAAGTCAAGTAGTGCTGTGTCAATGTGGATCATGAAGTATGCCCCAGAGTTGATAGCACCAGAGCATTCGCTATCTGCAATATTCAAAGGGAACCATGCAAATCAGTTCATTGGGCATGCAAGTCCCAAAGGATCCATTTGCATGCCCATTATGAACTAATTTGCAATGGTAGCAAGGCAGGTTAGTGTGGCACAGGTTTGCCAATTGCCCAGTCCCAAACCTGTGTAGAAATCTCTGGTGCCTAGTGGTCCCCCCTCCCATTGCCATACCATAATAAAATTAAAACATCCATGATGTCTAGTGGTCCCCCCCTCCCTCTGATCACTAGCCCATAATACACTTACAACTTCCTTGGTGCCTAGTGGTCCCCGCTCTGACCACCTGCCTGAAATACAATTAAAACTTCCTTGCTGCCTAGTGGTCTCTCCTCCCTCTGATTGCTATCCCATAGGAAAATTAACACCCTCCTTAACATCTAGCACCCCCCTACAGCACTGAACACCCACCCCCCTGTCACCTTACCAGTATCTTCAGTGCAGTGGGTGTGCATATGGTGACCGGCCCAGCCCTCCTCACACCTTCTCAGCTGGCCACCTCTTGCATGACCTTAGAATCAAGATCACAGCTACAGCATACAGCCAGGATCAACTGTGTTACTGTCCATTCAATTGTGTAATCTGTAAGTCAGCAGCTGTAGCCAACAACCGAATTTACACTGAACCATGCAAAGGTCCAAGTGTCACAGACATGCAATACTGCATCTGTGTGCACACTTGGGGCCAGATAGTCAAAACTTTGCCCCGGGGCAAAATTAGCACTACACAGTGGGCAAGATTAGCCCAGAACCATTTGCACGCCATATTCAAAGGAATAGCCCCAGGGCTAAATGAGTTGAATATAGCGTGCAAATGAAGGTGTGCATACAGGGCCGAGAGTGCAGTGCAACAATAGCCTGGCAAATAATACAATACTGAATATAGTAACTGAGAGCAGTGCAAACTGCAACAGCAGCCCAGTGCACACAGAGGTGGAGTGAGGTAAGGCTGAACAATGTGGGTAAAGTGTGTGCTAGTAAACCAGTGGAGCACAACAATAGCAAGCAACAGTGCAGGCCAAATACTGCAGAACCATGTAGTGGAACATTACAGTACTGCGCAGTGCTAGCATGTTTACATGGTGCTGACACATTTGCCTGGTGCAATCCCATTTGTCTGGCACTAAAGTTTGCTATTTTCAAAACTGTTATGCAAATGAGCCTACTCAGGCAAACTGAGGGCAAAGAGCCACTTTAGCATCTCATTACAGCCTGCTTTGCATGCATCATTATGTGGATTGCCCAGCGCTATAACATGGTGCACACAGCTCCACCTGTAGGTCTGACTGGAGTTAAAGGACAGTAGCCAGTTTCCTTTCTATGCTCACAGCTCCACCTGTAGGTCTGACTGGAATTACAGGTCAGTAGCCACATTCTTTGTGTGCTCACAGCTCACAGAATATTAGCTGCAGTCTTGGTTTGGACACAGATGCAAAGACTAATGTGGCCCAAGGGAGTAGCACTACAGGAACAGATGGTCGTGCTGCATGCCAGAGGCAAATCGTTGTTGCTGCCACAGTGTTTATCAGACAGTACAGTACCATAGTAGGTGATACTGTGAGGTATACAGCAATGCCTATGGTATGTCAGGCAACAGTGACTGGTGCTATCCACACAGTGACATGCACAGCTGGAAGGTGTGGTCTGACAGTGGACACCACAGTCATACTGTTCTGTGACCCTCATGTGCTGTACCAGTGGCATGGAATCCCCACAGTACCATACACAATGCTGTCCGTGTGTGCAGGGATCCTGGACAGGTGTAGGGTATGTGCCCTGGGGGGGCATACATACCATCATACTGGTACACTGCTGTCAGAGACATTGCCATCAGTGGAACACATGCACTGTGTGGATGGCCCCAACTGTGTGACAGTACCTACTATGTGCTGCAGCCTGGTCACCTGTGCACCCTCCCCTGAACACCCTCCATTCACCCAGTGCAGCATGTGTCTACTGGATTGTGTTGGTGTACACCAGTGGGGGAAATGGAGGTGAGTGCTGCCTGGATACAATGCCATGGTGTTCACTGGGTGCTGGGGCACCCACTAATGCCTGGCAGGGTTAGGATTGGTGCCAGATGACGGCGACATGGGCAGTGCCATCTGTGTGCAGCATGGCTCTGTCATGCATGTTTTCTGTTCATTCTTCTGTATCACCTTGTTCACCGAGTAAGCACACTGGGCCAAGGCCCAGTGTCAGGAATGACCCAGAGACACTAACTATGCTGCTGAGATGCAACAGTGTAGTGTGCAGTAGAGACATACAATGCACAACAATACACAATACACAAATATCACATTAAGTACACATAACAATACATTATAAATAGTTTGTTGCTGCAAGTGGTGTTCTTGCTCAGTTGTATCATTTACATGAGCACTGTTGGGGCATTGCATTCCACAGTTTGTGTGCCTGTGCATATGGAGTGGCCCAGGGTGGCCAGCTGCCCCCACTGTGTCCTCATTGGATGCATGCAGCCTTGTTCCCTGTTGCTACTGTGTCCACGCACCCCATCCTGGGTTTGCCTGGAATTAAGACTATCTTTTCATAGGTGGTCATTTGCGCTGCGCTACATGTTGTGCTAACGCTCGTTGTGCGGTGCTATACTTTTGAATATACCGTTGCACCTGTATGCATGTCCCACCCCTCACTTTTTTGCTGCATATACATTATCTCATAGCGTTTGCACTATTACATTGCACTGGTGCTATTTGATCTTTTGAATATAGCAATCCAGTGCAAATGCGGCACAATTGTGGTGCAATTGATTTGCACCAGGCACAAGGTTTTGAATATCTGGATCCTGAACTGTAATTGGGAGCTCCTAGAGGGACTGTGAGGTTAACTGGTGCACCTGTGGAGGGAGAGGTGCTACAGCATGCCTCATGGTGCAGGTAAATGCAGTCTGCTATCCTTGTTTATCTTTGCCTTTGCTTTCCTTGTCCCCTACCTAGTTCTCCACCCCTAAAATAAACTTACTGCTTATTTATGTGCAACTGCTGATGTATTTTGCCATTATTGCCTTGCTATTTATTTGTATGCTTAGAGTGATAAGTGGGGAAGGGATTGTGTTATTGTGTTCCCTATCACAGAGGGTGGGGTTTTTATTTATTTCCTGTCAGGAAACACCCTGATAGCACTCGGTCATAAGGATCCCATAGGTGGAGGCACCACGCCACTTTCCAGGCTCATATCTCTAATAACAAACCAGTCATAAAAAATTACCATTGGGCATGTCAGAGTGTAGACTGTAATCAGTCTGAAAGTGTGCTTCCAAGGATAACCTACCCCGCTCCTGAGTTGCCTCCACCGGAGAGTTTTATTAGTAAATATGCTCCCCCTGAGTTCTTCCGCCTCCTCCCACTTGTGTTCCCCTTTAGTAAACATACCAACCTCTGAATTTTAATGTTCCCCGAGTGTGATTTCCGATGCCACTTCTCTGCTTTATTTGCCCTGTCTCTGCTGTAGCTTTTCTTTCTCAGCACTGTCTTTCCTTACATGGTTTTGCCTGCGCTGTCTTGGACCACGTTATATTGTAGATGTGGTTTTGACTTAGTTCCCTGATGGAGTACATCTCTTTCTCTCTATCTCTGTTTTCTTCTCTTTTGAGAGTGCAGCATTATACTTAGCATTATGGTGGTGAGTGCCTCCATTTTTTGTTTTGGTTGTTTTATAACATTTATTGAGTATTTTATAGAATCATCAATTCACAAATGAAAATGAAAATATGTAATTTAGGTAGCTGTGTGATAGATTTCTAGTTCTAATTGTTAAGATTTCAATACATAATGATGTAAAAATGCGGTTCATTAGATAAGAAAGCCTTAAACAATAATAGTATTGAGCTTAGTTTTCAATATTACGTAATCTTAGCAGACTATATTATAATATATCATAAACCTTCATTACCAAAGAATGGCATTAAGCAATTCATAGACCTGAATGTATCATTTAGAGGTCAGTAATTGTTATTAGAGGCTGCCATTGTAAAACTCATTGCTATGACATGTTATCTTTTATGCTTTAATGTTTTTGAATTAACATTTTCCTCATAGATTGGTATTGTCTGTGATCATTTTACTCATTCCAGTAAGAGAAAATCTACACTAGCAATTTGCTGTTAATGAATGTGTGCTTTAGAATGACTAATAAAAGTGTTTTAATCATCCTCTTGACAGAGTTTTACTATATAATTACATATGTCATTAGCCAGTGAAAAACTATTTTAAGGCATACATGTAGTAATAACTTATAATTTCATCACTACACAACCCTTTTAATTTTCCTTTGTAATATTATAAAACAGTTTATAAAGATACATCACTTTTGATACTGCCAGTGTTACTGTGTGTGGCATGGGATAGTTTGCTGCAATTACTGCTGTCTATAACAGTTATGACAATGTACTGTATAACAGCATATATAACAAACTAAATGCATGTTAATAAAAAAGGCATACAGAAGATTATGCCTTAAAGCAGCAGTGCAACGAAATTGTGCAGAAGATTTGACCCTTCCTTTTATCAACACAAAATATTGTAGGTATCTTCCAGTTTTATTTGGTGGTAACATTTTCCAGTTCCACCACAATCTGAGTATTTTATAACTGTTTTTATTTATTTATTTTTTCCAAGAAAAAAGGTGGCTTCTACATTTGGCTTAGACATAGCATTATAGACTGGCAAAGTTTAGGACTGAGATTATGAAAACAAAATCATGGTACACAGCATAGGAGGAACCCAAAAAGTATATTTGACAGGTATGATAACATTGTCAGTAATGGTAGCTGAAATTAACTTTTTGGCAAAACATTTTTCATTGTACTGCTGTTTTAAAATGAGGTGCTGCAAAATCTATTTAACCAGGATAGTTCAACTGAGCTGGATGAAGGAACGTTCAAGACTAAAGCTTTTGATCTTGCTATCTAGTCAACAGTATTTACTGCTCAATTATATTTTGTGAAGTAGACATGCTTTTCTTCAGCAGCTTATTTGTTGAACTAATGAAATATTGAAAAAAAATCAAAATAAATGTTAGTGTTGGCCCTAACTGAATGCATTCCTAATAGGCATTCTGTTTTATAACTTGAACAATTATATATGACAATGTTTTTTATAATTCAAAATATAGATTCAAATAAGCATCAGGACTAAATTTTCATGTATCCAGTCCCATAAAATAAAATATACGGTAGTTTTATACAGCTAGTAATAGAAGTTACCATGGAAAAAACATAGCATATGGAACAAATGAACCTAAAACAGCTGCTGGTGCCTCTCAGAACACTTTGAGCAGCAGCTTATTTATACACAGTTCAGTTTATAGTTCACATAGTTCTGTATTTTCTTCCTCTTTTGTTACTAATGGTGTTTGCTGTTTAGGGGGCAGACCAGGTTGTCCTGGTGCACCCCTTCCCTTTTCATTAAGATGGTGTGCTCAGAAGGGGAGGGGAGAGGGAAAGGGAGGGCCAGGGGATAGAACAATAGCCAAGCAACAGGAAGGGGAGGGGCCAGAGGAGGTACATAAGGGGCTGCACAGGAGTGGTTCAGCCACTTTTGCTGGAGTTTTTGATTTAATTGAAACTGCAGCACATCAGATTGGCTGAACAACAGGATAGGTTTGTGTATTAGGTTACAACAGGTAAGATAGCTCACAATGAATGAAGTTTAAAAAATTAAAATAAAATATATATATAATATGGTAATAAATATAGATACATTAATAATGAGATGTAGTGATAAGTGGTATTACTTTACAAGACAAAATCGTTGGAGGTGATTTGTATGTGACTGGCTCATTAGGCCTAGAATGTGACACTGTTTGTATGAAGTTTTGGAGTGGGACCCCTGTTTGAGGGAAGTTTGCTTTAAAATTGAATAAGGCTATAACAGAGTTTTGCTTAGAATCTAGGATCCTGGTTGAGGAACTTGTAAGGCTTAGCTCTTTTGGCATTTCCGCACCAGCGTTTCAGTAATGTGAAGTTTTTGAACTTAAAAACACGTTCTGGACAAAAGGGGAATGCAGGCAGGGAAAGTTTTGCAGTTATTGTATGTTTCGTTTAAGAGCATCGCCGAGCAAGTGAGTCAACCTGAACCTGCACTACTGCGATGTGTGGAATGCCATTAGGACAATTGCAGGATTAAGAACTTTGTTTTTCAATGTTTTGTACAGCGTTTTGCTTAGTTTCTGGATGCATGCGCTGAACACGTGCAAGACAAAGGTGGAAACGAGCAGGCAAGGCCTTGGCCTTCAAGAGGTTGTTTAGTAAAGTAGCTTTGAAGCAGAAGGTTTTAGCTTTAAAAAGCTTTTCTGAGCAAGCATGTTGGCTTGAAGAACACCATAGTGGCTTTAAAATCAAAAGATTTGCTTCTGGGAGAGGATCCTCAATCTTTAGGGAAAACAGGGCAATTTTCAGCTCTTTTGCAGGAAAAACAGAGAATCTCGCTGCCAAGTGAGAGAAGGGCAATTCAAAAGGGAGCAAGGTGTCTGCCAAAAGGGAGCGAGGACAGCAGGTGTGGTATTGTGGTGGCCTGAGGGGCTGAACGCTAACAACGATAGGCAAGGGAGGGGTAGGACATTTGTACACAAGAGGAGAAGGAGACAGCTCCTGGAGAAAAGGAGCAAGGAAGGCAGAGGCAGGGTTTGATGGTGACCTAAGGGCTGAACACAGGAAGCAGTGGGCAAGCAACGGGGATGGCATGGAAAACAAGAGGGGGAGGCAAGTGATAGAGGCCTGGGCACAGGACAGCGCCAAGAAAAACACATGGCATGACATCATATGCCAGGAGAACCACACAGTGACAACAATAGAGGGCCTGGTGAGCTGGAAAAGGGCATAGGGATGGGAAACAAATGGATGTAGGGTGCAATGGGGGGGAGAAGCAACCCAACTGTACAGGGTAGCATCAGGACAAAGGGGATAAGGACACAGGCATGCAAGGGCATGCAAAAGTGGGGGATGTATAGGCAAAAAGGAGGCCACAAGAAACAGCGTGGTGGACGCAGTGTGGTCTCAGGCATTTTGGATGCCAACCATGGGGGAACAAAGAGAGGTGGGCCCAACAGGTCAAGAGCATGGCGCAGGAAGCCAGGGGGACAGTAGGGGCAAGAAACGGGGCTTTCAAGAAGAATGGCGATGGAGATGTTTTAAAAACAAAAAAAAGCCACATGGCATGGTAGGAGAAAAATGGGGAAAAGGAGAAAGGGAACGGGGAGGCCTGGGAGGGTCAGCAGCCATAACAATGTGAGGGCACGCAAGAGGAATATGGCTAGGCCTGGAAGGCCACATGAGGCAGCACTTAAGGCATTTTTTGAGGCCTGGAGGAGTGCAGGAAAGACAGGTGAAGAGAAGACAGGGGATGCAAAAAAAAAAAGAACATGACAGTTTTGAAGGATTACAGAGGAGGAAGGCCAGGGCAGAAAATCAGGGATGAAGCAGCTGGCTTCCAGGAGGGCAGCATATAAGAAGGTTTTTGAACCTTATAGCATTGCCACAGGTATGAAAAGGGAAGCCTTAGCTTTGGCCATGAATCGACCTGATAGCAATAAAAAAAAAAAAGAGAGGGCATGTTTGTCACCCTCAGTCAACAGTTTCTCTTGGAAATGGGCCTGGTCATATGGGGAATATTATGGGCTGATTTGTAATTAATGGAAATTCTCTTTTCTTTTCTTCAGTTGTTCCCACAGTTTGCAAATGGCAAGGAACATGGCACCAAAGAAGGACAGGCCTTCAAAGGAGGATGCCTACAGGGCTATAGTGGAGCTGGCAGAAAAAGCCAATAGAATGTGGGAGCTGGTGGAAGGGGAGGAACCGGGGAGACCTGGGGAGAAAAGGAAAGCAGAGAAGGGACAAGGGGACAGAGGGAAGAGGACGACTAAGTGACCAAGCAGTCTGGCGAGGATACAGCCACCGATAGAGGGACCCAACAAGGTGGCTAGTCTAGTACCTCTGCAACCTGTTGACCCAGTGCCACCAGTACCTCCCCAGGACCAGGTTGGGTTTCCTCCAGTGGAACCCAGACCAGATCCCCAGCTCATAGTGGTTCCTCCACAGCCACTGGTAGAGCAACCACCCCTTCAAACACAGGGTACCATACTTGGGCACCAGGAGGACAGCAGGCAACAAGGAGTGGACAACACCACAGGTAACACACCCGGCTCAGTGGGTGATAGCATCAAAGAGTATATAAACTAAATTGTTTCTGCACTAGAGACAGGGGGCTTAGGGCAGATGGAGTCAGCACTAGCAGAGATTAGATCAGAAAAGGAAGTGCTGAAAGAAAAAGAAGGAGGAGATTAGAAAGAAGGAAAAAAAAGAGAGAGATTGGAGCTCCTGGGATGAGGGTAGGTGAACACGTTCCGTTGGCCACAAAAGAGAAAATATGGAAGGGAGAGTATGTAGATATAGTCATGTTGGTAAGCTGGGAAGCAGCAGCGAAATATGAGGAGGCAGAGAATATAGGGCAAAGTGAAATGGCAGCAGTGGTAGTTTTGTTGGGCAAGAAAGAGGAGGACAAATTCACTAAAAGGAAGACTTGAGAAGGGTGGTTTGTAGGTTTCGCCACATTATCAGCCATAGTATTGGAGAAAAGGCCTGTGTTGGGCATCCCTCTCATCACATACTCCTTGATAATAAGGAGAGCAAAAGCAAAAGGGTGTGTGGGGTGGATATACTATGATGAATTCTTTCAGCAGAGAATGGCGACATATGGGGATGTAAGATGGGACATGAAACAACCAGACTTGTGGACAGATTACGTAACCGATCTGTCCTGGCCAGAGGGTGAATTTGGGAAGAAAGGTGCCATGCCACAGAGATGTTGCTGGGCCTACAATAGGGCTTTTTGTTCCTGGCCACAATGCTGTTTTCAGCATGCATGTTCAAAATGTGGGGGATCACATTCAGCGAGCAGATGCAGGACGACATGGGCCCTGGGAGCACAAGGATCTGGGGGGCAAGAGTCAGGTCAACAGTTTTTTTCATGAAGGGCAGAGATATAAAGGGAAGGCATGGAATAGAGTGTGGAGGGGCAGGGGACATGAAAGTAGAGGGATTCAGAATCACTGATCAGCAAGGCCAGACACCAAACAGAGGGGAAGACCTTGGCGGAGAAAAAGAAAAGAAGACAAGGGAGCAATTTAGAGAAGCTAGAACCCCCATCAGGATAGAGGCATGGAAAGAATGGCTAGACAGAGACCTGAATAGGAAAATGGCAGAGATGATTTAAAAAGGTTTTTGCACAGGTTTTTCATTGCAGTGTGAGGGCCCAAGGCAATAGAGAGAGGCAAACAATCTGTGTTCGGTTGTAGGGAGGGAAGAAATGTTGAGACAAAAAAATAGAGAAGGAAAGGGCAGCAGGGACAGCACAGGGACCATATGATACCCCCCATTGCAGAATATGAGGATTTCTCCATTGGATTTGGTCCCCAAAAAACAGGAGGGGGAACACAGAGTGATTCATCACCTATCCTTCCCGGAAGGTGATTCGGTGAACGATTTTATCAGCGAGGAATATAGTAAAGTGGCATATTCCACTTTGGAAGACGCAGTCCGGATCATCTGGGCAACTGCGGATGCATGGATGGCAAAGACAGACATAGAGTCTGCTTTCAGATTACTTCCGGTTAGGAGAGAAGACTGGGACCTGTTGGAGTTTAAAACTGGGGGACAGTACTATTTTGACAATGCCATGCCCATGGGTTGTTCTATAGCATGTGCGACATTCGAAACATTGAGCACATGTTTGCAGTGGATATTTCAAGAAAGAACTGGTTATAAAACAGTTATTCACTGTTTGGACAATTTCCTTTTTATAGGCAGTGGGAGAAGAGAGACATAAAAAATGTTAGCCAGCTTTCAAGGGCTGTGTAAGGAACTAGGGGTTCCATTGGCACCAGAGAAAACAGAAGGACTCAGTAAGGTATTAGAATTTCTGGGTATTGAGATAGATGCTCTGGGGAAAATATTTCTGCTGCCTGACAAAAAAGTGGAAAAACTGAAGGAACTGATTCAGATACATACCAGTAGAAGACGAGTATAACTAAAACAGGTACAACAAGTATTGGGACATCTGAACTTTGCATGCAGGGCTATTGGGCCAGGGAAGGCTTTCACCAAAAGGTTAGCAAGGGCTACTGCTGGGGTGACCAGACCACACCATTGGGTAGACATGACAAAAGGAGTTAAGGATGATTTTAAAGTACGGGAGGAATTCCTCAAGGAATATAATGGCTGCTCTTTCTGGCAGGAGGAATGGGTGTATAACACAGACCTCGATCTTTACACAGACGCAGCTGGGGGCCTAGGCATGGGGGGCTATCTGAGGGGCAGATGGTTTGCAGAACTATGGCCAACAGACTGGGTGAGGGGCGATAAGATAAAAGATATAACATTGTTAGAGATCATGCCCATCTGGGCATGCACCCTGGTTTGGGGGGAAGAATTACGGAATCAAAAAGTGACATTCTGGTGTGACAATAGAGCAGTGGTAGAGGTCCTAAACAACAGGGGAGCAAGGTCAGAAATGGTCATGCAAGTTTTGTGACTTTTGGTGCTAAGGGCCTTGCAGTTGAACATGTCATTCAGAGCAAAACACATAGAAGGAGTACACAATACCCTGGCTGACAGCCTTTCCCGTCTGCAGCTGGATCATTTCTAGAGGCTGGCACCAACAGCAGAGGAGCAAAAAACACCCATACCAATGAACATCTGGGATGTTGGCAAGAAGGAGCAGAACTGTTGTTTCACAGTTCATGGGCACCACAGACTCTGAGGGCCTACGATGGGGCCTGGCAAGTGTTTCAAACATTCAAGGCAACACACCATATGGAGGTAAGTAGGCCACTCACAGAAGAACAATTGGGGAAGTTCACCATAGAGCAATGGCAAAAAGGAACAGCCTACACCACAATGGGGGTTTATTTGGCAGGGATTAGTGTTATTTGTAGCCTAAAAGGATTGAAGGACCCGACAAAATCAATGTTCATTAGAAGAATGATGCAGGGATGGGGTAGGTTAAAACAAGGGACTGTGGATAATAGAAGACCAATAGGAGAACAGTGGCTTGCGAAACTAAAGGATGTGTTACCAGCAGTATGCAGATCAAAGGCAGAGGCCCAGCTATTTCACACGATTTATGTTGTAATGTTTGCAGGGGCCCTGAGAGTGAGTGAGGTGGTAGGTCATGGCAGTAAAGACAAGGAAGGGGGATTGGAATGGGAAGATATAAGCTGGGGGATGAAGGAGATATGGATTAGGATTAAGAGGTCAGAGATGGATCAAAGGGGGCAAGGTTGCATGGTAACACTAAAGAAACATGTGGAGGGTGCAGTGTACCCAGTGAAAGCTTTGTGAGCTTTTGCCGCAAAGCATGGGAACAGGACAGGGAGATTATTTGTGCATGGGGATGGAAAGAAGGTCACAAGTTATCAAGTCACAGCCTTGCTCAAAAAAGGCATGCAATTCCCGGCGGAGGATCCAATTAATTACTCATCCCACTTCGTACGGATAGGGGCTGCTTCACAGTGGGCAGCAGCAGGTGAGACGGTGAACAATATTTTGGGGAAGGGGTGCTGGCGGTCTGCCAGTTATAAGAGATACATTCGAACACTGCAGTATGGAGACTAACGTATCACCTGTGTTTTGTTACAGATTCAAACCCACATTGAGGGGGGTGGGGACAAGGAAGAGTGATGTAGTAAAAAAGGGAAGTTAAGACCATATATAAGATATTTATTTTGTTTAAACCCTATAGGAAGAGGGAGGATCATGGAAATCTGGATCTGCGACCACTCTTATATTTATTGGGCAGAAAGGAGAGCTGAGAAAAAGGCTGGGGGAAAACAGCTGTACCAAGACATGAAGCAATGTAGGTTGGTTTGGCGCGGCATCAGGGGCATGAGATGGGCATAACTGCTTCCTACCCTGAAAGAGCTGAAAGAGCGGTGACCCATTCCAGACTTAATTATTATACATCTAGGGGGTAATAACCTTGGGGGTAAACCATGGGTGGACACATACTTACAGATAAAAAGGGACCTAGAGATAATACAGCAGTGGTGGCCTAAGGTATGCCTTGCCTGGTTGGATATGATCCCAAGAAGGGTTTGGAGACATGAGCATAGCCATAGAGCTGTGGATAGGGCCAGGAGAAAGATGAACAGAAGGGTAGGGACGCTGATAAAGAAAATGGAAGGACAGATAGTACTAAGGGGTGTGGAAGAGTGGGTAGAAGATTTCTACAGGCCAGATGGCATGCATCTGTCACATCTAGCCATAGACATGTTTAATACAGAAACGATGGGTTTTATAGAAGCATGAAGGAGGCATGCAAAAAATGGAAGTTAAAAAAAAAAGAGAGAGAGGGAAGGACAGAGAGGGAGTTTCCCTGACACAGGGGTAGCGATACCCTAAAGGGAGGGGAAAGCCGGTTGTCCAACACAAGCTGGAGACTGGCTAATGGGAAAAAGGGGGGAAGGAGGGGAGGGGGGAAAGAAAAAGGAATAAGATGAAAAGAAGAAGTAACTGAAGGAGGAAAGCGGTCTCAGTTTTCACCATTACCTAACAGAAAAGGAGAAGAAGAAGGCACCCAGGTTTTCACCTGGGGGGAGAAAAGAGGAAGAAAGAGGGATGATCAGAGATTGGATATATGGATGCAAAAGAAATGCAATGGTGACAAATATAACAATAAAAAATGATGAAATGGAACATGAAATTATGAAATATAAATAAACTAATTGCCAATCTGAGCACAACAACAAACAGTGATCTCTGTCTTTTTGTGAGGGGAAAAGGAGGGAATCCGGGACAATGACGTTTTTATGGAAACAGAATATATGGGGCCAGATATTCAAATATGCACAAAACACAGCATAAAAATGTGTGCCACACCTTGCACTTACCCGGGTGCCCAAAGATGCTATATGCAGTGGAATAGTGCACCAGCATTATTTGATTGAATAGAGGGCCATGCCGGCCCAGTGCTAGGCCACTTAGCACTGCCCCAACAGGACTCTCAAAGTACACCACCAGAATGGATAGTGCTGGAGTGCTATTTCTAGTATTCAAAGGGACCCATGCAAATGAGTCCATTGGGCATGCAAGGCACTAAGGGTCCATTTGCATGCTGATTATGGGCTTATTTGCATGGGTAGTGAGGCAGGTCAGCACAGCACTGCCCCCCCAATTGCCTGGTCCCAGTCATGTATACGTATCTCTGGTGCTAGTGGTACACCCTGGCTGATTGCTGACCTGTTCATTACAATAAAAGGCTCCCTAGTGCTAGTGGAACCCCCCTCCCACCAATTGCTGGCCCGTTCGTTTACTAAATATTATCCCTGGTACGAGTGGTAACCCCACCCACACCCCCTGATTGCCATCCCCAGATGGTATCCCTAATGCTAGAAGTGCCCTCTCCCCCCTCCAATCCCATCTGCAGCTTAAATGCTTTTATTCCTGGTGCTAGTGGTAACCCCTCCTCAAATCCTAGCCCCATTTTAAATGTAGTTATCCCTGGGCTAGTGAGTCCCTCCTCCCCCTCTGATCCAATCTCCAGCTTAAATGCATTTATCCCTGGTGCTCCCCTCCCTCCAATCACCCCCCAGCTTAAATGCATTTGTCCCTGGTGCTAGTGGTAACCACCCTCCCTCCAAACCCAGCTCCAGCTTAAATGCATTTAACCCTGGTGGCAGTGTGCCCTCCCTCTGTCGTAACCTTGCAGTTCAAACAACTCCTCCCTGGCATCCAGTGGTTACCCCCCCATGGCACTGGTCACTCCTCACCCCACTCACCATAGCCTCAGCGTACTGCCACTGGTGCATACAGTGACTGACACAGCCCTCCTCACACCTCCTTGGCTGGCCAGGGCATGTCACCTGTCCTATAAATAAGAGGTGCACTCCCTGGCTGTACCCACAGTGGCCAGCTAAGGACGTGTGAGGAGGGCCATGCAAGTCACCATATGCACCTGTGGTACCGGTGTTGAGGATATGGTGAGTGGGGGGGGGGTGACTGGTGCCACGACGGGAATCACTGAGTGTTAAGGAGGAATTGTTTGTATTGCAGGGTTGGTAATTAAGGGGGGGCACCACTGGAACCAGGGATACATACATTTAAGGCAGGGATGGGATTGGATGGAGGGGGTTTGCCACTAGCACCAGGGATAAATGCAGTTAAGCAGGTGATGGGATCAGAAGGGGGAATACCACTAGCACCAGGGATAAATGCATTTAAGCCAAGGATGGGATCAGAGGAAGGGGGGTTACCACTAGCACCAGGGATAAATACATTTTAGCCTGGGATGGGATCAGAGGGAGGAGGCTACCCCTAGCACCAGGGATAAATGCATTTAAGCTGAGAATGGTATCAGGGGGCACCACAAGCACCAGGGATAATATTTAATTAAGGAATGGGCTGGCAGTCAGCAGAGGGGTACCAATAGCACCAGGGATAGTTCTAATTGGAAGAAGGGGACAGTGATTGGTGGGGGGGTTGGGGTGCCATGGATCACAGGGAGTGGTTGTGCTCCCCCAGTGGCCAACTGACTAGGTGATTGCACTACCTCCAGCAGTCACTATGGTTGCCTGAAGTCGTCAGGGTTTTTTTGGTGGTATATGTGCTGTGTGAAAGGACAGTGCTAAACCCTTTTGTGCAGTGCAAAACCACTGAATATGCAGTAGCATGCATATTCATGGCCATGCCCCTCCCTTTGCCTGCATGGATACATTCTCTATTGTGTGGGTGCTAACCCTCTTTGGCAGCACAAAAGCCCCTTTTGAATGTGGGACTTGTTAGCACCCATGCAAACTTTTGAATATCAGGCCCATGGTCTTGAAAAATTCACCCAGTCCTGTGAGGGACATTTCCTCAGCAAGAGATGATAAGGATAATTTTTCATGAAAATGCTTTCTCTAATACAATCAAAGTGCCAATAGTACTGAGAGGTGTCATGCTGCCCCAAGCAGAGCAAGACCCCAATAGAAATGAGATGTGGCATCACAGCTAGTCTAGCTTGTATAAATAAATTGCTTATAAAGCACTTTGAGATGTAGTGCATGAACAGTGCTATATAAATGTAAATTCTGTTGCATTCTTCACTCCAGGTACTTATGTACCAGTGGTTAAAGGACCAATGGAACTGCGATGTGCTAAAGTACAAATGGCTAGATGTTGACTACTGTACATGTAAAACATGAGTTGGCTACAGCCAACAAAGACTTATTTTATAGTGATGCTATCTGATGTTTATAACTGTGAGGTACTGTAAGTGTTCGTCCTGGAAATCCGCCCTATCTTTGTCAGAAACTGTTCTTTTTTCTCATACCAAGGCCCACAGAAATAAAAATGTGAGGTGCCAGCATGATTTGCTCAGAGACCATTTTCTATATTTTGCACTAGTTGCAAGGGCCAGATCTGGTCACAGAGCAGCAGGCCATTGAAGAGCTCATTACAGTACTTGAGGCATTAAGTAAAGGCCTGTACCAGTCAGTATTTATGTTCAAGAATGAAGTGCAGCTGGACTACTGTAAACAGTAACCCATAACTAGATGCGATGCCTGGGATTCAAGGATTGGGCTTTAAGCAAGGGAGACAGCTCTGCCACATGTAAGCCCTTTCAAACACAAGTTGAATCACATACCAACTATGTAGCTAATTGTCTGGTTTCTGTAAGCACACATTCACTCAATAGCCTCAAGCCCTCAGATAGTATAATGAGTATGCAAAGTCATGTGTGGGTATGGAGGTGGGTACCTGACTAGGACATGTCTTACCTTTTTCCTACTAAAATCCACATGAATAAGATGCAGAGTGCCAGAGTGGGGAGACAAGTTGTAGCATTCTGCACCAGCTGCAAATGTCTGATCTGGCTGAGAGCACTACACAACTTGAGGAAACATAGTGATGCACCACTATTTCCACAGCTTCAGCTTCAAGAAAGGGTTGACATCTGGCAATTGTAAAGGAACCCCTAACTACAGCCAACACCTGGGATTCAGGGTCAGACTTTTACAAAGAACTACATCCAAATTGCAGACAACTCTTTTTTACCACAAGCCAAATCCGATGCAAGATATTGTAGGCAGCTATGGGTGATTCACCTCACTGGGAGTATAGGAACAGATACATGTGAACTTTTTAGAAGCAGATTCATTTACATTTCTTTTATTGTTGTAATGAGTGGAAAGTGGTGAAGTCATTTTAACAATGATAAGAAACAACAATATGTAGTGTGTATACATGATACAAGAAGGCATATGCAGCAGAGTCCACCAGGATGCAGTGCAGCAAAAGGTATGTCACAAAATCCTGCGTAACAAAAGAGTTTTATTGCCATTGAATTGCTCTGCTCCCTGCAGCATACTCTGCACTTTGCAGAAATACTGCAAGGTACTATACTGCATCCTGGCAGACTCCACTGTACTTTCCAATTAGTGGGGTTTTCATAAACACATATAAAATCAAACACCTCAAACCTAGCCCAAAGCATCATGGGTATGCAAATATATGTGTGGGGTGGGGAAGCTGACTAAGAAATATCTCAAGCTTCTTGAGCGCCAGGGTGAGGAGACAGGCTGCAGCATTCTGCACCTGCTGCTTGTGTCGGATCTGGCCAAGTGCACAGCATTGTTTTCTCATCTTCAATTCCAAGCAAGGGGTGAAATCTTGCAATGGTAAATGCAACCCCTAACTACAGTCAACACATGATATTCCAGGGTTGGGCTTTTATGAAGAACTACAGTACAACAAAATTGCTGACAAAATGTTGGGCAGACTAGATGGGCCGTGGTGCCTTTCTCTGCTGTCACATTTCTGTGTATCGGTGTAACTCCTTTCACCACGTTAAATCCCATACAGAATGTGCAGCTACTGTTGCTTCAACTACCTTGAAGCACAAAAGCAGATACGTTTGATATCTTTAGTAGCAGACACACTTGAAATCTTCTGAAGCAGCTACATTTGAACTGTTTTTATTGTCAATATGTGTTGGAAGAGGAGACAAGAAGTAAATGCTGATAAGAAAGAATAATAATATGTCAAATCTGCACACAGAACATTATGAGTATGCAAGTGCATGTGTGTTGGGGTATATGCCAACTAGGAAATGTCTTAACTGGTACTACATTCTATGCTATGCCAATGCTCAGATTGCACAACTGATTCCTACTTACTAAACATAACACTAATCTTTAAAATCTGCACACAAAAATATGCATGACTACAAGAGGTGCTGCAAGATGTAACTTACCACCTAAACATTTTGGGAAAAGGCTGGCCCTGTAAAATGGTATTTGTAATCTGGGTGCCTTCTGGTAGTCCATGGTTCATGTGTAAACCCTAGAATCCCACTTTGATGCTAGCTAGGGAAAGAGGGGGCACAGTTGCTTAGCCTTCACACTCACTCTGCTAACTGACCAAGGAGTGGCATTGTATTTGATGCGAAGGCAGGTGTGTTTACCCAACTTCCTGGCTGGAGAAAGGGCACTCTTGTGGCAATCCTGAACATCAAGGTAGGAGACAGGGGGACCTGTGGTAGGGAAATAGGGACAGGGGAAGAAAAGAAATTCCCACAAAATGTTGTTTTTCAATGTTCTCCAGACGTATCAGTGGCTCGTTATTAAAAGGAGTCATGCCAGAAGCATTTTATGTCTTAAAATAGGAAAAAAAAACAGGAACATGTAGCATTACAGCTCTGCCCCGGAACGACCCTTGCCAGGCTGAAAATACCCTTCTAAACTCATTTTGTCACTTCACTACAAACTCCTCCTTATGACCCACCACTGCAATCTTTACTTCTTCCTCAGACTAAGCCCCTTATCTCACAGGTGCTATATACTTGCCCTCAACCTTATATCAAAGTACTGGTTTAACTTGCTCCCTTCCTATCTTGAGGACTGTCTACCCTCAGACTCCCTATCCCCCTATGAACTCAGGCACAGAAATGAAAGATCCTTCATCCTGCCCCTACCCACTTCCGCAGTGGGCAAAGTTGCTTTCTCCTACCGGCTTCCTTACTTGTGGAACAAACTTACCCCTGCTACCAGAAATTCACTTTTACACTTTAATTGCAAGCAACAGCTACTGTACATCTCCTTCCTCCACCTTCATGTCACTGCCACAACTGCACTAAACCTACAACTTCTACTGAATTTACCTTCCCACAATTCCTCCCCAGCACTTATTAAAGATTCATTGTGTAGAGCACTTACTATTGTCTAGTTCACCTCTAGAGATTCATCATGTCATGTTTTTTTGCTATCACTGCTGTATTATATTGATTGTAATTAGCTGATGTTCTGTTAACTAATTCTCTGCATTTATTGTCTGTATTTCACTGGTCCCCAGGTTGCATCTGAATTGAGCCTCGGCTCAGCAAGCCTTTCTCTGTTACCAAATGTTTAAATAAATGAATAAATAAATAACAAGTAGAAGACACATTTTAAGCACCATGATAGCTTTTGAGGTTTTGCAGTCATAGTGACAAAACTGAGAGGGCATCGTGGGTAGGTTCCAATGACAGTAGACCTTTACATCAAGTAGAAATATACTACAGCACTTTGATAATCCATTTTTCAGTGTAATTTACTGGTGCAAAATGGTCACAGGATATTCTGCCATGTTTGGTACCACCATATAAATAAAATCAAAGGAAATCATGTTTACTCCACTGCCACTTCAATAATCGAGGCCTTCACATTTGATTCAAAAACCATAGTAAGTGTGTAAAAGCAAAATGTCTCATTAAACTCAAGTGCAAAATCCCAAAGTGATCAGCAAAAACCTTTAGACTTTATCCGCTGTAGCAGCCAGGAAACTCAAAATATTTAGTTTAAAAAATTACTATCTGAACAAAACAAATGTTGTGATTCTTGTTTCATCTGGATGTCAGCATAGTTCGTTTTCTTCAATTTTACATTTGACTCCTCATTTTTACTCTTAGAACCCATTTTATAAGAGCAATAGTGTGGGTAGTTGCCTGATAAAAGTACTTCTCAGGTGCAGAAGGCACTTGGCACAAGACCCTCATGCCTTACCATGCACTTGGGGCGTGCTTTTATCAGACAACAACCCACACCCCATCTTGTCTTATTGTTTACCTGATGCATGCCCCAGGGACATTGTAAGGCATGAGGCCAAAGGCCAAGTATCCTTACGCCCTTGGGAAGTGCAATAAAATCCCTTATAAAATGGGTCTAAAAATTAAAGAACTTTAATTGGTTAAAACCAGTCAGGTGACTGTTCAATATTAGAGCATATTGCATAGTCATCCTGGTCTTAAACTACATCACACAATGAGCAAACCAGTCCTCCTACAACCAGAACTATCTTCCACCAGTCCCCCCACAACCATAATTGATATTCCATCAGAAATATGGCTGATACCTTCACACTGTAAAACAACTTTAACTGGGCCCTAAAAATAAAACTAACAATAAAACAAATTAATTCAATGTTATTTCTCTGATCATCACACACACTACTTGCACACATAAACAAATTAGAAATATTAAATATTGTTCATAGTTTTCATTATAACAGTTTTTTTTTTTTTTTTTTTGTTTGCTGAAAATCTCTTCTGCTTTCTCTGACAATTAGGTAATTTAGTCTGTGGCTCTACTAGAGGCCTTTGATGTGTGAGTGTACAGTATGTTAGGAGAGAAATATTCTGCCACTAGAATTGAGCAGAATTTTGAATCACTGTATTCCATGGTAAACATTCCATACCTTGAATATGGGGAAACACAGAAAAAAAAAACAGAATGAATTAAGTAGGCAATAATACTTCATAAACAAAGAGAAAAGGTGGGAAAACACAGTTACATAGGCAGAAGCAGATCCAAACTGCTGAAATACGCTACTAAAGTTTATAAAAGCACATACATTTGAAGCATACATGTGTATTTTTAGTTAAAACCTATCCCCCTTCCCCACCCACACACACACCAAAAAAGGCAACTTGGCAGGTTTAAACTTTTGAACACATTTCCATTAAGAAATAGTACTTGAACTGACTTAAAATGCAAGGTAACATTTTTGTTCTTATAAAAATGTGCAGCACACACAGTTTTCATTATGTTTTATGTCTTAGCTAACCCCTTAGTTACCAGAATAGAGACTATTTTTTTTGTATTCAGAGTTAAAATAGAAGCCTATTTCAATTTAAGATCCATTTTTTCTTTTTAAAATACTTTCTTCTTATTTTCATTCATTTAAAGTCATATATTTATTTGCCATTTTATAAGAGCAGTAAGACACTCTAGGGGTGTGCCATTATAGTGAAATAATCGCACTGCTCAGGTGCATTTAATGGCACTCGGCAATGCCTCATGCCTAACAATGCACCTGAGGCATGTGATTATTTCAACATAATGCACACCCTCTCATGTCTTATTGCTTTCTTAATGCACACTCTGGAGTGGCTTAGCACACTTATAAAATGTAAATGTATTATTAATAAGGACATTTAAAAAAGTAACATTATTTTATTCATGTAAAAAATGTGTTTTCAATTAGGGTTGTCAGAACTCACTAAAGTTCTAAGTTCTGATTCTAGTTTACAACTTTGAAAATAGTTCTAGAGTTCTAATCTTCTTTAGAATTCCAACTATTTTGTGTATGACACTGAACAGCAGGAACCAATTAAGCAATAATCCATGACAGGGTGTGGGCGATGCTGGGTTTACCCATGCCTGGCGTTGTTGGGTCATGAGGCCTGGCAGTACAGGCAGTATAGCCAAGAGATTAGAGTAATGAGCTGTGAATGAGCTTGGTACATCCAGCAGACCAGACCTTGGTTTGATTCTCACAACCTCCACTTGCATACTGTGTGACTCTGAACAAGTCACTTAACCACCCAGTGCTCCCAGGTCGCCCCTGAAAACAGGCAGTTATGCCTAATGGGCCTTACCCAGTTACCAAAGACTGAAATAAAAATAAATAAATATTAAACTCCATTTTCAATAGGTTTGTGAAGGAAAAACTAAACTTAAATGATTAGTCCCTGATTTGCATTCTCTATAATGTATCTGCATTTCATTAACATAGCAGGTGGTACTTTGGTGCTGTGAGCCCACTTTGTGCTCTGTATGTAGAGTATCTTATGTTTGATTTCTCATCTTGCCTTTTTAGCCATTAGTGATCAAGAAGAACCTGCCCCCCCAACAATAGAAGCCAACCCCCCTTAACAGCAGGAGCCGAGGCAGAGAGCTGTTTTAGCTTGCAATTACAAATGCAAACAGCCAGTATGTTAGTTTTATTGTTTTTTTTTTCACTTCCAGCCTTTTGTGTTGCAGACTGACACTATCCCCTCAATCCGTTATGGACAGCACCACTCCAGCTGTTCTAATGGTGACATACTTCCCCCGGACCCACTCATTCTGTTGGTGATTTTTTATTTAAAGCTTCCTCATTCTCCCACAGCCTTTGTCTGTCTGCCTGTTTGATAGCAGACACATGAGCTGGTAACACCCTCCTCCACCTTACAAACCTCCTGCTCCACCATTCTGACCTTTTAGATGGCCGTTAAGGAGAATTAATGGTGTGTTGCTGTGAGAGAGGAGGATCACGTAAAGGAGACCCTTCTCTTCCCACTCTGCTCATTTTGTTGCTACAGTATTTGAATTGCCACTCCACTCATTGTGTGTCATGGCTGGTAGCTCACCAATTGAAGAGGCCATTTCCCCCACTCTTTGCAGCTTGGCTGTGCCAGTTGGTCTGTGTGATCATTGGTTCCCCATATCACAGGACACTGAGGTAACTAGTTGGTGAGATTGTATGGAACTTGTTTTGGGATTATGTGGGAAAATAAAGCTATGAAAATGTAATGGTAGACAGCGATTGCCAGCTGCTTGTCAATGTGGTGCGGGACAGTGGGTAAGCGGAGGATTGAGAGAAATCTGTGCTTATATCGTGGAAGCCACAGAATGCATTTTTGATTGCTAAGAGATCCAACATTTTTTGTAAGTAGTGTGGATATGTTGGAGAATATATAGTAAGTGTGTAAATGTAATTTATGAGTTGAATGATTGACAACATTTTTATGTTTGTTTGCACACATGCGCAAGAAACATGTTGCGGCAGCTTGCTGGAGAAGCCGGTTGTGGAGGTGCAGCAGTGTTGTAGCTAATGCCACCACTGTTTATTGGGGCTCATCTGTGTGTCACCAATGAAGGAGCACGCTGGCAATGACAGTAGTCTGCAAGCATGCCACTAACTTGAAAAGATTCCGCCACTGCAATGAGGGAGTGCCCCCTCATTGCAAGGCATGCCTTGCCTGGTGTAACATTTCAATAAACATGGCGGCAGCTGTTGCTGTCCACCTCTCACAGTCCCCAGCAAGCCAACTTTAGGGGTCCCCAATCCCCCTGTCAGAATGCTCCCTCCCTGGTTCATTTGCTGATGGGGGATCCCAATCCGCATCAGCATATGTGCCCCTTTGCTGTGTTTTGTCTGCTGAGGGGGGTGCACAATCCCCCTCGGCATCATCCCCCCCAAACTCAGACAAGCTTGTTGATAACACAGACATGCTTGCTGATGGGGTGCCCAATCCCCCTGTAAACATGTCTAACCCCCCATCTCATTGGCATCTTCCTGCCCACCCCACCTCCATTGTGTGCCACACTGGGAGCCCACCCCAGTGTGGCTAACATGACCCCAAACTCTTACACCTGTAAAAAAAACGGTCTACAGTGTTTTTTTATTCATTTTTTCTAACCTGAAAGACAGAAAATGTTCCCTCACCATCGGGTCCCTCCCCGCACTCACCCTCTGTTCATCCCACATCCCTGCACCCACCCCCCACACCTATACACCTCCGGAGTCCAGCATGATGATCTTCGGTGGAGGAACACATCTGCACTTTTTCGAAGCCGACTGCTAACTGAAGAAATGTCAGTAAGCTGTATAATGGCATAAATGGGGGGGTTTCAACTTAGGTGGATATCTCACCATTTTGGTGACTTTTGGCCCCAAATTTTCAACATGGGGTTCTTGGGACCCCACTTCATGAATTCAGTCACTGTTCTGTCGTTATTGGGTCCCAAAAGGTGATTTCGTGGCCACTGCATGGAATCACCTTTCGGGACTGATTAACAAAATGACAGTGTGACTGTTCATGAGGTGGGCTTCCAAAAAGCCTATGTTGCAAATTTGGTGAAAAAATTCCAAAAAATGACTGTGCTATGAGCATGCATTGCGCAGTTCCCATACACGCTCTTAACTTTGAGAATTTTTTATATTTTCACTCCAGCTTTTCAACATTGCCATTTTTCCCCACCTCCTTATGAACAGTACAGCTGTCATTTTTTACATCCTGCCTGAAATGTATTTTCTCACATGTGGCGCACAATGGCACGGTGACTGTGCAAAATCAATGCTTGGGATAGATTAAGAAAATCACAGTGACAGTGTTCATAAGGAGATCTCCCAAAAGGCGCATTTTGCAAATTTGGTGAACAAATTCCAAAAAATAACTGCATTACCAGCATGCTTTGTGCAGTTTATATGCACGCTCATAACTTCGCCAATTTTTTATATTTTTACTCCAGATTTTCAGCATTGTCATTTTTGCACACCGTCTTATGAACAGTACAGCTGTCATTTTTCACATCCTGCCCGAAACATGTTTTTGCACCTGTGGCACACAATGGGCATGGTCGTTGTGCGAAATCAATGTTCAGGAGAGATTAAGAAAATCACAGTGCCACTGTTCATGAGCGGAGGTTCCAAAATGCCTATGTTGAAAATGTGGTGTAATAAAGCCCCAGAATTATTGCATTATGGGTGTGCATTGCGCAGTTTTTATAACGCTCTTGACTTCACCAATTGTTTTATATTTTCACTCCAGGTTTTCAACATTACCATTATTTTTACAGTTCCTCATGAACAGTACAGCTGTCATTTTTCACATCCTGCCTGAAATGTGTTTACACACCTGTGGCACCAAATGGTGCAGTCACTGTGCAAAATCACCTTTCAGCTAACGAACTGATAGTGTCACTGCTCATGCGGTGGGGGCACAAAAAGCCCATGTTGAAAATTTGGAGTGAAAATACCAAGAAAAGCCCAGGGCATTGGGGTTTCTGACCATACCACACTACTCTGTAGGGCCTGACAGGCCTCAGAGGTGTGGCTTGTGACTGTCAACAGTAATGCTCATGCCATTCCACCCCCACCCTGCAGCCAGTGACAGGCATCAAGGTGTGCCTTGGACTTTTCGGCCCCAAAGGTCACCCCATTCTCCTATACTGCACCCATTTCAGTGTATTTCCTTATGGAGTGGGGTGAGTGTAAAGCCTGAACACCCCAAGGCACACCTCAACACTTGTCAGTGTCTGCAGGGTAGAGTGAGGTGAAATGACTTGAGCGTTATGGGCGACAACCCAAAGGCACACTCGTGCCTGCCCATCTCTGCAGGGTGGGTGTGGGGCTGGCGTCACTTCAGTACTTTACTGCCATTCCTATTCTACATCGGTCTAACTCCTGCATTTCAAATGCTAATGCCAGCAAGCAAACATTCAGCATTGACAAATGCTTGTTTAAAGAATGAGTTTTAAATATGGCAGTAGGAAAAACTAGATTTTCTATATGGTGGCAAGTGGCATTTTTTTAGCTTCATTTTTGGGCAAAGTGATATGTTTAGGTAAGTTGTTTTTTGGGGGGAGGACAATGAGATTCAGCACCTGACCATTCATTTATAGAGGTTTAATATGCAATCAGGTGACATCTCTCAGCCAATTACATATCTAGATAGTTTCTTGCCATTTTATAATTAGATTTAAGCAAGGCATTTGACGCGATACTACATGTGAGGCCAGTTAAGTTGTGCAAACTAGGACTATGGGATGGGATAACTACTTAGATCAAAAACTGGTTAACTAATAGAAGGTGGGCCTAAACAGTAAATTCTCAGAAAACAGGATGATGACTGGTGGAGTACCACAGCTTTTAGTCCTATAACCACTACTGTTCAATATGTTTATCTGTGACATATGCAGGTCAAGGTTAGTCCATGCACAGAAAATACAAAGTTCTGTGAAAGGGTTGACAGTGAAGAATAAACAGCATGAGACCAGAAGTGAGAAGGCAAGAGAAATGGTCCAGTATTTGGCATTTGAAATGCAGTGCCCAAAAGTGTAAGGTGATCCATATAGGTATAACAACCCCCACCCATGAGGTGTCTAACTAAGTCTGTATATGGAAGCTGGCAAAGTCTTTTAGGACAGTGGGCAAATTCGATCGGGCTTTATGGTATAAAATGGGTATGGTATGTGGGGGGGGTGCCTCTACCTATGAGGGGCCACTTAACAGGATACTGCCAAAGTACTTTCCCACAGGAATAAAACATAACCTCCACCCTCAGTGACAGGGACCCCAATAACACAATCCCCTCACCACTTACCACTCTAAGCATGCAATGAATAACAGTAATGCAATAAGAGTAGCGAACTCATCAACTACAGTGAATTAATACAGAGATTTTTTGTTTTACTTACTGCACTTTTAGCCAAGATCAGCAAACAGGAGCCTCCACAACCATCCCAAATTTCAGCCAGTCACTCTGGGTTTTGTCAAGGGTACTGGCTACTAGTGGCTAACTAAATTTATAGCACTTAGTTAAAGAGAGTTAGAAACATAGAAACATAGAAGTTGACAGCAGATAAGGATCGCAAGGTCCATCCAGTCTGCCCATTTTTTCTACCTTATGAATGTGCCATAGGCATGTACTCTGTCAATGGCCTATCAATTCATACTCATCTTTATTGCTCCCTTATAAATGTCCCATGCCTGTTTGAAGCCCTGCACTGTACTCACATCCACCACTTCCTGACATAGGCCGTTTCATGCATCCACCACTCTTTCTGTGAAAAAGAACTTCCTCACATTCCCCCTTAATCGGCCTCCCTCTAAGCTCATGCTGTGTCCTCTTGTCCTGCCAGTTTTCTTATATTGAAACATGTTAGACTTTTTCACCTTGTTAATGCCCTAAAGATGTTTGAATATTTTGATTATATCACCTCTCTTCCTCCTTTGCTCTAGGGTATACATATTGAGCTCCATTAATCTGTCCTCATATGTTTTCTGATGCAGTCCCTGCACCATTTTGTTTGCCCTTCTCTAGACTGGCTCCATTTTGTTAATGTCCTTGTGCAGGTGAGGCCTCCAGTACTGCACGCAGTACTCCAGATGGGGCCTAACCAGTGTCTTGTAAAGAGGTATTATTACCTTCCTCTTACAACTTGCGATACCCCTACTAATACACCCCAACATCCCCCTAGCCTTACCTACTGCTTTAGTGGTCTGCTTGTATGATTTCAGATCATCTGTGATGATGATGCCCTAGTCTCTTTCTTCCCTTGTGATTGCCAGCAACTCCTCTCCCAACCCCAAATTTAAACTAGGTACCGGGGGGTATCTGTACATCATATATCTGCTTCTAGAAATAATATTGAGAATAACTATAATAATAGTGAAATTACCACCTCTGTGGATGTTCCATTTAATATATCAGGTCAAGAAGAGTTTAAAACCAAAACATCATGCATAACAAAAATAAATACCTTATTAGTTAACGCTAGAAGCCTGAACAATAAGTTAGGAGAGTTGACCTATAAACTAATCAAAAATGAAATTGATATATGTGCTGTGAGTGAGACCTGGTTTTCTGATGGAGACTGGGCTATGGACATACCAGGCTACTCTGTAGTACTTAAAATTTATCATCATACCAAAAGGGGTGGAGGTGTGGCACTTTATATTAAAAATACCCTCCAATATTGTGAACTAAACCAATACAATCATACTAACGGTGAATTAATTGTGGTGCAGATCAGTTCTCTGCCACACCCACTTATAATAGGGGTAGGATATCGTGCACCAGGTCTAGATAGTGAGGAAAATTACATCTTCTTTTCAGTATTGGATGAACTTACCATCAACTCTGATTTCATTTTGTTTGGGAACTTTAATCTTCCATGCATAGTTTGGCCTGCCCTTAGTGCTCATCATAGAAATGATCATAGGTTAGTTCAATTTATTATGCAAAATGATCTTGAACACATAATAGAAGAACCCACTAGGAAGGACAACATATTAGACCTTATTATTACCAATATTAAACATTTTTCTACTCCAAAAATAAAGGAGCCTTTGGGTGATAGTGATCATTCAGTTATTAGCTGGGATTTTTTTACAACCAAGACACATATAGTTAGAAATGCTAAAGTGACCAATTTTTATAAAGCAAATTATAAACAGATTAAGCAATATTTAAGGCAATGGAACTGGTAAAAAGATCTTGCAGGCCTAAACTCTGGTGAAATGTGGAATAATATTAAACAAAAACTTGATTACTGTATAAAGACTTGGGCGCCCTATAGGACTAAATATAATAACAAAAAGCAGAGAATACCATATTAAAAAGAGTATAAAGAAGAAGAAAAAAGTCTTTAATCATCATTATAAAAAGCATCCTATGCATGAAGCGTGGTTGAAGTTTAAACATCTAGCAAAAACTACTAAAAACGTGATAAAGCAAGCTAAAAGAGACTTAGAAATAAAACTAGCAGGAGATTGTAGAAATAATAAACAGTTTTATAATTATATTGGTTCTCTGAGAGGAACTAAGACTGGGGCAGGACCACTTCTGATCCAAGATAAATTAATTATGGATAGTAAAGAAATAGCAAACGAATTTAATAAATATTTTGTCAGCATCTTCAAAAATAAAGAGAACTTCAGTATAAATATGCTACCTGCGGAAAACCCCATGAATTATTTCACTAATGATGATACTGTTACAGTAATAAATAACACTAAACCAACATGCTCTGCTGGTTATGATGGCTTCCTTCCATCTTTATTAAAAAACTAAGTACAGAACTAGTTGGCATACTAACTCTGCTTTTCAATACATCACTAAAAGAAGGAACCATTTTGGATGATTGGAAAATAGCAAATGTTACCCCAATCCATAAAAAAGGTTCAAAAAATAGTGTCAGTAGTTATAGGCCCATTAGCCTAACCTTGTGTATTGGCAAACTTATGGAAAGACTACTCCAGCATAGGATCATTGAACACCTTCAAAATACAGGAAATCTTGATATTACTCAACATGGCTTTACTCAGGGAAGATCTTATATGAGTAATTTAATAAATTTCTTTGAACCGGTTAGTAAGGCATTAGAAGAGAGTCTGCCAGTCAACGTCATTTATTTAGATTATGAAAAAGCCTTTGATACAGTATCACACAAGTTACTCCTTGAACAGCTCCAAAAACTATTAATACTGTACATCCTTTGATCATACAATGGATGCACTCCTGGTTGAATAACAGAAGACAGAGAGTAGTCTTAAGAGGATGCCAATCTGACTGGGGTATTGTTAGTAGCAGAGTCCCACAGGGGTCGGTACTGGGACTAATATTATTTAACATCATGATTTCAAGCATGCAAGCAACAAATGGTATTTGGTCGCAAAAATATGCAGACAATAGTAAGCTTGGTGGCATTGTTAATAATGCTAGATCTGTTGAATTACTTCAGAATAACTTAAATAATTGTTATTCTTGGGCCACAGATCATAAATTAAATTTCAGTATTGCAAAGTGTAAGGTGATGCATTTTGGAACCAATAATCTATTAGTGAACTACTTTATAAATGATATTAAACTTAAAGTAACTACTTTAGAAAAAGATCTAGGTGTGACCATCACTAATAATTTGAAATTTAATCATCATATTAATGTTACTGCAAAAAAATGTCATGGTATACATAGATGTGTCCTGAAGAGTATAAAAAGTCGGGAAGCTGAGGTTTTGGTACCCTTGTATACATCTTGGGTAAGAACACATATGGAGTATGGTGCCCCATTTTGCTCCCCTACTGCAATCAAAGATTCTAAAACCTACGAATCGATACAGCATAGGATGACTAAATCTGTAACTAAGGTAGCACACCTTGACTATGAGGATAGGCTTAGGAACTTAGGACTCTATTCACAGGAATATAGTTTTTTTAAGGGAGATATGTGTCGGGCTTATAAATCTTGCAATGATGAATTGCTTCTAGAAACAAACTGTTTAATGAAACAACCAATATTGAAAGTACTAGGTCACATAATCTTAGATTATATGTTGAAACCTGTAAAACTACATGAAGGAGACAATTTGTAACTCAAAGAGTGCCACACAGGTGGAATTCCCTTCCAGCTCATGTAGTTCTGAATCAGAGTATTGACATCTTCAAATATGAACTTGATTTGTTTATGAGAGAAAATACATTTCATTACCACCATTAAGACTAATGATGGTGAGTTCAATTATTGGCCTGTCCCTCAAACTCGTACCTACTTATGAACCTATGAACCTATAGGTGGCGTCAGGGTTTCTCTTTCCTATGTGCATGATCTTACCCTTCTTTGTGTTAAACCCCATTTGCCACTCTTCCAACCATTTTGCCAGTTTATCCAGATCTCTTCTCATTCAGCCCACCCCATCTGGATCATCTAATCTGTTGCAGATCTTGGTGACATCTGCAAACAGACAAACCTTACCCTCCAGTCCATCTGCAATGTCACTGATGAAGATATTGAAGAGGATGGGCCCCACGACTGATCCCTGAGGTACCCTACTTGTGACTTGCATCTCTTATGACTGTATACCATTTACCACCACTCTCTGTTTTCTGCCCGCCAACCAGTTTGCTACCCATTTGACCAATTTCTGACCCTGTCTGAGCCTACCCAGCTTATTAATCAATCTTCTATGTGGAACAGTATTGAAAGCTTTGCTAAAGTCAAGGTAGGTGACATCAACTGCCCCCCCCCCGGTCCACCACCCTGGTTACCCATCCAAAGAAATCTATGAGATTAGTTTGACAGGACCTTCCTGTTGTAAACTCATGCTGTCTTGGATCCTGTGCTCCTATGGATTTCAGGTGTTGCAGTATCCTTTCCTTAAGGAGTGCCTCCATAATCTTGCCCACTACTGAGGTAAGACTGACTGGTCTGTAGTTCCTTGCCTTCTCCCTACTACCACTCTTGTGGAGCGGGGTCACCTGAGCCCTTCTCCAGTCTTCTGGGACCTCTCCTATGCTCAGAGACTCACTAAACAATTCTCATAATGGCTCTGCTAGTTCCACCCTTAGCTCCTTTAGTACCCTGGGATGTATGCTATCAGGTTCTATTGCCTTGTCCACCCTGAGCTTAGTGAGCTCTTGTAGGACCCTTTCTTTTGTGAAGGAACTAGTGCACACCTCCCCCCCCGTGTCCATGATGCTGAGCTGTGGGTCCTGCCCTACTTTCTCCTCCATAAATACTGAACAGAAGTGTCTATTTTGGATGGATGCTTTTCCTTGGTCCTCCTCCTCACACTCCCCCTTATCCCGTTTGATCTTAGCAATGCCCCCTCTGTACTTTCTCCTTTCACTAATGTATCTATAGAACGTCTTGTCACCTTCTTTTACTGCTTGTAGTAGTGTTTCCTTAGTTTGGGCCTTTGCCTGCCTTACTGCCTTCCCTGCTTCCCTTAGGGAAGTTTGGTATGCCTCCCTATCTTCGTCCCGCTGCGTTCTCTTATATTTCCTGAAGGCCAGCCTTTTGGCTCTGACCTTTTCTGCTACTGTTCTTGAGAACCAAAGTGGTTTCCTTCTTCTTTTGCTCTTGCCTTTCTCCCTAACACAATGGGATGTTACTTCAAGTACTGCATCCTTAATGCTTGCCCACTTTGTCTGTACCCCCTCATCTGTATTTATTCTTGCCAGGGCTAGCTTAACTCTGTTGGCCATCTTATCAAAGTCAGCTCCTCTGAAGTCCCATATTTTTGCCTTGGAATGGGATGATTTAGTTCTAGTGGCCAAATTGAACCATACCATGTGATGGTCACTGGCCCTCAGGTGACCTTCTACCTGGAGATCTGTGATCCTTTCCCCGTTAGTCAGTACTGGATCTAGGATAGCCCCTTCTCTTTCACTGTGTGAAAAGTACAAATGATAATAAACTACATAGTGCAAAGTGCTAAGTGCATACCAACAGTGAATACAAATATATTTACATTTGCTCCAATATAGCCAATCCTTTCTTCGATTTTTTAGCTAGGATACCTAATACAAAAATGATCTGGCGACATGTTTTCTGTCCTGTACCTATACTGATGTAGTTATTTGGCAAGAAAAATCCTGTTTGTTTTTTGATAATGATCAACTTAGAAACTTTTGGAATTTGTGGTAATTTAAAGACTTATGTATGGATTTGCTTCAGTTATGCTAGGATTCAGATTTGGACTTTTGCTATACCAATGTATTAACATTCCATAGATTCTGTGTTGCTGATTTTGATTTCAATGTTAGAAACAAATTAATCTCTAGAATCTCTTTCTTTTTTTTAGTTTTACTTCTGCTTCTCCTTTTTCCTCTTGTAAACCTGTTTTTTGGTATCATTAATTATGTTTTAACTTCTCTGTCTTACTTAAAGGTCTGCATCTGATATATAATCACATTTATTAGAATTACTGTCACAGACTTTTGATTGAATACGTTTGACAATAATGAAAACAATGAATTTCATATTTCATTTTTATACTGTTTATCTTTATAATTAGGATCCCACCTCAGGTGTAAAATTTGTCTTATTTAATGTTGAACAGTATTCAAATTTTGATTTTAATTGGCCTTGAAATATTACATAGCCCTCTCCATCTTTTGGACTTACCTTCTGTACAAGAACTACTCATTTGTATTACTGTATATGAAATGTATGAGAGTAACCTAATTGTTTCCCTCTCCTCTGTGTAATATCTGCACAGTTTTATTAATTATAATATAAATAAATAAATACATGTAACCCCTTGTTCCTGAGGGTTACTAGAATCCCAGTTAGATCAGTGGCAGGCAGGGATGGCAGCTTATGAAATGCCAGGTAAATGGGTTTCACACTGTCACACTCTGTCAGTCTCAGCTGAGCTGGAGTGATGATGTCATTTTGGAACTGTCACAGCAGCATAAGCCACATTTGTCCAGCTGGCTTGGAGAGTGAATTGAAATGTTCAGTAGTTCTGTAGAGGGAGTTTGAGGAGGAGGCTGCAGCTGCTGGGCAGCTCCTCAGTTTTAGCTCTGATAGAGAGCTACCCTTTCTTTGGTGGTTGTTTGTTCTCACACTAGAAGAAGAACAAAAGAAGGCAGTATTTGAAGTGGTGGAGACCTTGTTTTTGGTTTTCTCAGTGCCCCATCCCAGGAGGGATGGGGCAAACTCTAGGATTCAGGGCAATCCCCTTGATCCATTTTCTTTGGTGAAGCTGCCATGGACATCTTCATTTGGTTGTGAGTACAAACCTGTTTGTTTTGGGAAAGCCCAGGGGCATTTGCAAACCTAGTAGTGTGAATTTCTCTGATCATGGGACCACTCACCCAGTTTTAATTTAAAAGTTTCTGCCTACGTTGGAGTCCAAAGATGTGACTGTCCAAATACTGAACTTTTAGTTGGACACCCAGAGGTGTGTCAGTAGTATGTTAAGTGTGAGAAACATTTCAAGATTGCATCTACTAGTTTTCTTCTGTGAGGGTGCTATTAACCAAATGAATGGGCAAATATAAATTTGGAAGCAAAAGGTGGGAGACCCCCATCTGGAGTAACCAGTTTACCTCTCCGGGTTCAGTTTGGGCACCAGTGCATTTTCATTTAGTGCATTTGACCAGTACCTAATGGAAATAATTACCCCGAGATGTAGGTTTGGATTCTCTGTTCTTCAGTTCACCCCAGTATAGTGGGTGCTGGAAGATTTTGAGCCTAGATGTGCTCAGTGTGGTCATAAGTATGACTTCCATCCCTGTGGGAAATGGGGACAATACTAGTGCCAATCTTCAGTTTCAAAACCAGAGTGTTTGCTGTTTTGTGTCTTCACCCTATGCTAAATGGGAATGTCAGGAATTTCTGTACTCTGGAGAATCTGCAATACCAGTATGTGTAACCCTGTAGGGGTCTATTCTTTGCTTTGTGATTATTCATACTCTGTTATGAGAATAAAATCCACACTCTAGAATCCCAGCCTGGTTTGGACAGTAGTGTTATTGCTTCTGAGTGTTTGGATTTACTTGGCTGACCCTGTCGAGAAGTGCAAACCTAGCATGACTTTGGGTAAAGGTTTTCTCCCAGGGACCTGGGTTTCAGGCCATGGTAAATGGTCCCACCAGGTGTGTACCAGGTAGTAACCACACTTGGCTGACTGTTCCTTCTAATAACAGTCTTGTCCACCTAGTCTAATGGTGGCCACCTTCTCTATTTCCAAGGAAAAATGTAACTTTAACTTATGTAAACCCCCAACCCTCTCTTTTACCCCCAGATGCTTTGTGGTGAGAGAAGCAGCCCTGGTAGTTAAACAAGGGGGGGCGGTGGGGGATTACATACATATAAAGTTCAAAAACTTCTTTTCATGGGCTTTCACTCCACGATGGCCATGGTTCATATATGTTCCCCTTTAAGTACAATAATTTCATACTTATCCTGAACTTTGCTTAAAATTCCAAATGGTTTATAATTAAACACAATTTACCATCTGTCTAAATCCTTTAAAGAACTGCTGACCTCTCCGAGAAAATTTTGAATAACATAATATTTAGAAACTATTCAGCTTTTCCTTCATGTATCTTCCATAGTTTTCTTCTTTCTGTTATTTACTATACAGGGAACTTGTTCCAGATCCCCTTCCTCACAAAAGAGACACACACATTCAATATTGCAGATTTGGTTGCTCAGTCGGCAAAACCTTTTATTATTCCACACATGAAGTATACTATATACACATATACAATATTGAGTTCCTTTTTTTTTCCTTTTTGTCCATATCTTTATTCAAATCCTCTTTCATATTAAGTTTTGATTTTTGTGTTTTCTCCCCCAGGCATCGAAATCCGAGGGGGTCCTGTTCCACTCCTTTCCCGGGTGTAAACCCAAGCTGGTCTTATAATTTCTTTCCTTTCTGGGCAGGTCCAATTCCTGCTACCCCTTTCTTGTCCACTTACCAGGGTGTCTATACCCTTCACCTTCTTCCAGTTTTCATTCCCCCCTTTTTGCTTCTCCCCTAACCCCCCATACCCATTTTCCCCTTTTTCTCTTATCAAATCTTTACTTCCTACCTTCCTTCCCCTTACATAGGGTGGTGGGTGGGACTTGAAACTGCTTACCTAAGAACCCAGCAGAAAGTGGCAGAACCCCTCTGTACTGCCCTTCTTAAACCCCTTTTTGCTCTGCCCCCCCAGCCTTTCCTTTTTTCCTATTGGTCCTTGCCCCTGCCCCCTTTCTGACACTATTCTGATCTCATGGAGATTTCCCCTCCTGTGACCTCACTACTCCTTCCCTTTCCCTCCCTTTTCATCCCTCGATCCCACCCTTCCCTCCTCCCCTTCCCTCTTGCTGTCTGTCCAGTCTCTTCTCAGGGTCAGAATGGCCTGGAACAATGGGAGCTGCCTTCTCATGGCAACTCTTCTTGTACAAAAACAGAATTATAGTGTATAGTAGAGTATTGTTCTATATAGAAATCCAACCTTTTCAAAATGCTGTTGTACCACAGTTCAAAGGTCGTGGAATGTGATTGTACCCTTCCGTGGTAGAACTGCATTCTAGAACCTCTAGAGACTGCACAAGTCAGTTTCATTGTGAAAGAGAAAAAAACACACTATGTACACATTTCACATATTACTATACACTATAGAAATAGAGGATGAACAACTTTATGCATAACCAATGTGTTCTGCCACCTCGAGGTTCTGATTCCCATGGACCTCTCAAGCTTCGCTCTTGAGGTCAGAGGGAATCAGAACCCCTCTGTGGCAGAACATACTGCTAGTGCATAGTTGTCCATTCAGTATTCTCTATGTTATCCCTTTGAGTTCATCTGTCCCGAAAGCTCATTTCTTAGCTGAAATCATAATCTGCTATTGTGACATTACAGTCTGTTGCCATGAGAATGACTTTGCTGTCACAGGTAGAACATTATAACATCCAGTGGGGAATAAGCAACTGAAACAGATGAGCTCTGAAGTAGCAGATATCATCTTTTCATGCAAATAACCTCAGTAATAAATAACGAGGAGGAGAAATCAGAACTAGTGTGAAACATAAGTTGAACTGTTCTAAATATTTTGATTTACAAAGTTCTAAAGGAGGCATACACTGCTCTTTCAGAGAAAGTCCATAGAATCAGATGGAGTGAAGAATCCAAATATAAAGATTACCATTTCATTTTTAAAGTATGTAGCCTTACTACCTTGGAGCCTGATGTCATCCAGTCTCAGAAGCAAAGCAGCTTCAGGCTTGGCCAGTAGTAGGATGGGAAACTACCAATGAACACCATGTGCTACAGGAAGTGTTGCTTCTACTGTAGCTCTGCAGTGGTGCACTCCCCTTGGCTAAAAGTAACCATACAGATACCCCAGCATGGGGTTTGGGGGCACAGTGCTGTCAGAGGTGCCGTCTTTTGGATGAGTAGGTAAACTGAGGCCCCATCCGCCTGTTCTTTTGGTTGTTCAGGGGGACATTAAAGATCCCATGGCACTTCTCAAAAAGGTTAGGGTCAATTCCCTGAAGTCTTAGTCAAGTTTCTCCATTCATTACAAAAAAAACACCAGCAGCTTAACCTGGTACCATATCAGTCAGTTTGCATCTGAACACAAACAGCTTAACCTTGTTCCATATCAGTCGATTTGCATCTGAATACCAGCAGCTTAATTTGGTTCCATATCAGTCAGTTTGCATTTATATCCCCCTCCTCCTGAATGAGGCTGAAAACAGGAAGTATCTCACAACTCTCTTGGTCAACAGAAATTAAATAAATAAAAAATAAAATAACAGCATACTTGAATCATATTCTCTCTTCACAAAAATATGCTCATCTTCCAACAGGCAGCGATCTTGGAAATCAACAGTTAAGTGATTGTATTACAAAAGAAAGTTAAGGAATAGTGAATATCAGTACGTTCAAATTATAAAGATACAGTATATAAACTATATAGTATGTGCATCTTCAACCTTATAATGTCACTAGCAAAGAAATGATTTCGCAGGCCCATTTTGAACAGTAGTCTGCCACATCACTATTCTTTATACCATTTTTATACGTAATAGAAAATTAAATTAAAACAAGCTGCGAATAGCCACATCTCTACTCGAGATCTTTACTGAGGTATTACTGAGGGTAAACACCTAACATAATTTAGCCATGTCAATGAAGAAAGAAAGAAGACTAAGTGTATGGTTCCAGCAGACCTTCCATGAAAAAGTAATCCTGAGTAGAGACAAAGCCTGGAAAAAATCCCCAATACATTCAGAATATTCAAGTTCTTTTTTGTGGTTTGTCTCCTTTAGAAAAGTGGCCAATATATCAGCATAAAAAATACATACTGTAGTGATGATTTTTCCAGATAACTTTTGCCTTAAAATGAAAGTCAGTGTTAAAGATTCACTAATTTCAATAGTTTCCGCCTTCAGATTGTAGGTTCTCTTGCAGTGGCTTTGAGTTGCTGGGCCCAACATCAAGAAATATTTGGAACCCATACCCATGAAAGGAAATTCCTTTCTTTACATGAACAGCTTTTACCACTGTATTGTGGTATGATGAAAATACCAATGTGCACAAAATGATTTTTTTCTTAGGAGCATTACCTCCATTTTTGCTGATCTTGCATTTGTTTTCACTGGAATATGGGAGTCTGAATGGAGGTTATGATAACAGTCTATAATATAGTGCACTGGCATACTAAATGTGATGGTTTCGAGGGGACTAAGGAATATGGAAGAATATGAAGGCATGACATGAAATTAGTATCAAGAGGGTTTAGGCTACATTTGAGGAAACATGTTTTCACCAACAGAGTTATCAGGTTATGAAACCATCTGCCAGGTGAGGGTCTGAAATGGTGATGAAGCTCACAAGGGAGCTGGATACATACCTGGATCTGAAGAGTATAAAAGGTTATAACCACTGAGACAAGGAGGGGCAAACTAGACAGGCACCGTCTTCTTCTGTTCTAACCTGTGTAATATAATATAAAGTATCAGAAAATGGGTCAGCAAATGCTGGTCTCTGATTGACAGAGCCCTTTACTGAGCATACTTTAATGTGTCAACAGAGAAAACCAAAAAAAAAGCCCCAGTGCCACCTTGCCCCAGCACAGCCTGATATAATTGTGCCCTCCCTCCTCTGAATTTTCACATTTTCACCAGTAGCCTTTTGTTTAGAGCCCACTGACAAAAAAACATTGTCAGACAAACTTCCCATCAAATTCAACATCCTGGATATTCACCAACTGGATAACATGTTCAGAGAAAAAGAACCCACAGTGTCAACTGTGGCACCTGAGGAAAAAATCCCAACCCCAAAAATAAGTTAAAGTTAATGAGTCATTTCACTAACTGAAGTACAGCTAAAAAACCTGAAAGTGTGTGCCAGTCATGTTCCTGAGCACACTCTTGGAGGCTGGGGGATACATTCTGTTCGAGAGACAAGGGTCAATGATGTCGGAAGTACACTTACTCAGGACAGAAATTAACAAAAAATTAGGGATACAGGGGGTTCTAATCAATAGGGGCCTGATTCCAAGACAGTTACACCAGGTATAAATGCAGTATGCTAGTCCTGATGGTGCAAATCGCAAGTTATGCCAGTGATTTGCGACACACGTGATTCCAAAGAAACACTTACACCGCAACCCGCAACTGCTACAACAAATGCAAGTTACAATGCAGTTACACCAAAGAAAGCCTACACCACTGCATAATGTGTCTTATGACATGCGTAACACACCAGCACCATGGAACAGCCATTCCAGAACAGGTGGCATAATGAACCACGCTACAGGATGGTAACATAAGTTAGAACAAGGAAAAGCTGTCCTAACCAGAGCACAGGCCATAGAACTACCCCCCCAACAAAGCCAGACTGCAGCATACCCCTCAACCAGTAGACCCCAAATGTGGAACTAATGGACAAACAGTGGAATACCTACACAAATGTGCCCTAGGAAGCCCAGGACACAATGAAATAGGTAGCAGCATGGCCAGACAGGCCAATAGTAAGTGAAATACATAACTGGTGCAACATGCACCACAGCATGTAGCACAATAGCCAAACACAGAATGTGGGACAAGGCATCGCAATGTGGAACAGAGAAGTAATGGGACATACAGTAGGAAACAGTGCTATGTAATGTGGGACAGTCAAGAGGTATGTACTGCCGACAGTATTGACAAGTTGCGAGTTATGCCATGTCTTGTGGGCGTAACTTACGACATGTGTAATTCTGCTTTTTCTGTCATATCTGGTGATTCTCTTGGAATATGGTGCAGCTCACATGTCATAGGGTTTTTGCCGTAAGTTTACGCACTGGCATACTTTGTGCCCTGCTCTCACCGCTGTCTTGGAATCGGGCCCTTGGACACTAGAGACACAGAGGACCATAGTATCATAATCACCTCTTCCTCAAAGGGCTTACAGATTAAGGGAGACAGGCTGGTGCAAGATTAGAGGAAACCACAGTTGGAGGGAATGGGTATCCTACAAACCCTAGAGGTACTGGTACAGTATTGTTACAAGGTCCTAAGCTCTACAGAATAGGGTAACATTCAGTGGAAAGAGAAGGAAGAGGAAGCATGGAAAAAAGAGGCTGGTGGAGAGGACAGGATAGCACAGGAGAGGGTGGTATCACAGCAGATGACTGGAGGTGGCAGAGGGCAGGGAACTTGAGGGATTATAAGGAGGCAAGAAGTGAAGGTGAGAAGACTGCTTAAGGACAGAATCAGAGAATATGGTATATCAAGGAGAACTTGCATTTAAACTGAATCGAGGGACTATTACATAACTCAGAGCCCAAGATTTTCCCATGGGTGGGCCAGCAGGCCTCTTTCAGTTAATAAGCAGATCAGGAAAGGGTGGCTTGGGAGATAAAGGGGCAGAGAAAATATAAGGGTAATATGAAAAAATCTAGGGGGAAGGGAGGGGGCCATCTGGAGCTCGAGAGAAAGACAAATAGGTTATATGGAAAGAGGGAGTTCAGTGATAAGGAAAAGGGGTGGAGAAAAATGAAGGGGGAGGGTAGGGGAAGGCAGACATCTTTGAAGGTGGCATCCATCAATGCCAGGAGCCTGGGAAATAAGATGGATGACCTCTAAGCCATGGTAATAGAGGGCCGTGTGGATATGGTGGCAAACACTATGACCTGGCCAACACCGAACCATGGCTGGGATCTTTCTCTTCCAGAATTTATCCTCTACAGAAAATATAAGGTGGAGAAAGGGGGGAGAAGTAGCACTTTACATCAAGGAAGGGATCACAGTAGCTAGGGAAGACATGGGGGGAAGTGGGCACTGAGTCAATTTGGGTGCAGATTCAGACAGGGACAGGGAGGAACATAACGGTGGGGGTGGTGTAAAGGCCACCAAATCAAAGTGAAACCATGGACTGAGAGCTGGGTGATGAGATCAGGAAGGTGTCAGACAAGAAGAGGTGGTGATCTGGGGTGACTTCAACTTTTCTGATGGGGATTGGAACATTCCACACACAAGCACTAGCAGGAGCCAGTTGATACTGGATGCAGTCCAAGATGGGTTCATAACCCAGGGGGTGACAGAGTCAACTACAGACCATGCAATTTTGGACTTGCAGCTGACAAACTGTGACCATGTCATAGGCATCATCATGGCTGAGCCCCTGCGGAGCAGTGATCACCAGTCAGTGTGGTTTCATCTTGATATGGGGAAAGAAGTGCTGCACAGAAGGACACATGTTCTGGACTTTAAGAGAATGGATTTCATCAGCATGGGGATAAATGTGGGGAAACACATGACCAAGATCAGGGTGACCATGATGGTGAAAGAGAAATGGTCCATAATCTGGGATGGGCTACAGGAAGTCACTTAAGCAGAAGGAGAGAAAAAAGCATAGGAAACCACTCTAGTTTTCAGGAGAACCCTCTGTACAGTTTATCAAGGCAGCAGCAAGCACAAATAGGATGCTGAGTTGCATGAATAGAGGCTTCACCAGTAGGAGGAAAAAGGTTATACTGTCACTGTACAGGTTATAGTGTGGCCACACCCAGAGTACTGTGTGCATCACTGGAGCCCCTACAACAAAGAGGACATCAACCAGATAGAGGCAATTCAAAGAAAAGCTATAAAGATGAATCAGGGCCAGCTAGGGCTGTCACATGAACAGAGACTGAAAAACCTTAACATGCACTTCAATCAATCAATCAATCTTTATTTTACCAGGAAACTTCAATTTACATAGGAAGAGAAGAGAACAAAGGGACAATATTGAGACATTCAAGTGCCATAAGGGTATAAGCAGGGTCAACTACAGGATCTTTTAGGTTCAGTGAGAACCAGAACAGAAGTTGAAACATTAAGGAAGGAGGCCAGAAAGCACTCCTACACAGAGTGATCATACGGTGGAATAGGCTACCCAAGGAGGCGGTAAGCCAGAAAATGGTTGGAGTTTTAAGAGGGGGTGGGATAAGGTCAAGTGAGGGTAGATGTGTCAGGAGAGAGGAAGTGGAGTGTCATGTACAGTAGAGCCAGCCATGGTGCAACACAATACTGCAGCACTTTGCAGTAGCGTTACTGCAGTAAACAAGGCAATTTCAATGGCAGTTAATCCTTTTTGTCATACAGTAACTTGTGATACTGCATAGCATCCTAGCTGGCTCCACTGTAACCTCTGACACATGAGCATCACATTGAGCAGACTCAGTAGACCATGAGGCTGCCTTCTGATGTCAGTTTTGTATGTTTGTACAGTATGCTTGTAAATTTTAACTCTTTCTTTTTTTCAATATTTGTGGGAACAAAAGCTTTAAAAAGGGGAACATTATGTAAATTTAGCAATCTGTAACTTACCAAACTGAGTTTTCAAAAATTTTGTAAAAAAATAGCCCCAGGTCTAAGATAGCGTATGACAATTTTTACAGCCCTAGGCACTAAGACATTTGAGTTATGAGCTGTCAAATCAGGTATTTTAATATAAACACAAACTCAACCCTAAAATAATGGTGCTACTACCCCAGTTTCATTGCAAAAACTATGTTAATGCATACAGTAAGGTTTCAAAGACACAAATGTCAGGAAATGTGGCATTTGGATTTTCAACCCTAACCCACATCCCTCTCCATCTCCGTTCCTCATGACCCAAGACCAAGCTACAGCTCTGGAGTTGTGCCTCCAGGCATGGCTCCAGACCTGTACCTTGCTTTGTGGTGTCAAAGGAGCAGCCCCTTGGTGCATGACCTCAAACTTGAGGGCCCTCAGTGAAGCATCGGACCCATAGGGCATAACCCCAGATCTGTAGCTTGGTACATGTAGGCCCCATGGGCCCTACACAAAACAGGCCCTATATGAAGCAGCAGATGTATGGCTGAGGGTCATAACAATGCAAAGAAATACTGAGCAGCAATATATACTGCATGCAAAACAGCAGCACTTACAAATAACATTGGGTACAACAGTGACCCAACTAGGAAACCGCAGCCCCATTGACAATAGTGGGACTTTTTGTTCTATGTAGGGGGCTATGCCCCCACACTCCCCACACCCCCAGACTTAAAATAACCAACTCTGGGGGAGCATGGACTTTGGGGATGGGGAGAAAACTGGGAAGGTGGAAATTACTTTAAAAAAAAAACAATGTTGCAGCAGGAGGAGACCTGGTGGGAACCAAACCATGGTCCCAAGTCTCCTTCTTTGCCATGTCCTGGTACCCTAGCCACTTCACCATGAGAGTGGCTTGACCAGCACCCCAGTACATGATGACTCGATTCCTCCACAGGATATCTGTAGAGCGACAGGGGTAGTGATAATTCCCTACCACTATTCTAACCCCTGTTGCTCTAAATCCTTTCAAGAATTACACAGCACAGTTCTTTCAGCACTCTTCCTGGTGCACTGTTATGACCCAGTATCCAGATGTACAGGTCATGAGCAATGAATCCATGAGTTTGATGACAAACCTGTAGGTTACACCTGTGGCACACAGCTCTGACACATGGAGCATGGCCCAAGATCTGTCACTTGAAGCAGTAGACCCATGACCTGTAGCTTGGCCTTAGGTCACTAGTGCAGGCAATGGGGAAGGGGGTGGGCATTAGGGTTGAAAATCTTAATCCACATATCCTGACTTTTGTTGCTTTGTTACCCTAACATATGCACTAATGTAGTTTATTGTAATGAATGTCATTACTTTGTGAAAAAGTATAGTACCTGATGTATAACTTGCTTCACACAGGGCCCTGCAGGCCCTGCACAAAGTAATAGGTGAGTCACAGATTGCTTTAAGCAGAGCCCATGGTAGTTGAGTTGTACAGTAACTTTTTCATGCCAGACCTACAGCAGGTAAGTCATAGCTTGTTTTTCACAGGGCCCTGTAGGCCTTGCATGAAGCAGCAAATGAGGTGTAAATTGCTTCAAGTAACAGTTGAGTCATACCCATCAGACATGGTACTAGACCTGTAGCTTGCTTTGTACAGGGGTCTCACATAATTCAGACCCATAGGGTATAACTCTAGACCTCTCACCTGCTTCATGCAGGATCCTACAGCCTCCATGCAAAGCAGCAGATCTGTTGTGGGTGTAAAGCAGCAAAACCCTTGGGATACAGTGCCGGATCTGTAGCTTCATTCAGACAGCACCCTACAGGCTCTACTCAAATCAAGAGACCCACTGGGTGCAGCTCCTGACTTGGAGGATGTCTTGCACAGGGCCCTGCATGAACTGAGAACAAGCATGGTTGAGAACAAGACTGTGACTGGCTGAGGTGGAGGAAGAGCTGTGCTGATTGCCCACTGTGAGACCTATATGTATGTTTTGGGGTGGACTTGGGGGGAGGGTGGCATGGGTGTTAGAGGGTGGGTGAAGGTGGAGGGGTTGGTTTTTGTATTTATGTTTTTTTATTTGTACAGGTGTGCAATTATCTGGATGGTGACCAACCAAGGTGGAGGAATGGCTGTGCCAGTTGCCCACCAGGGGACAAGCATTTAAAGTATGTCCTGAGGTGGCCATGAGGGGAGGAGAGTACCATAAGTGGCAGAAGGTGGGGGAGGGTGGTGAAATGTTTTGCAATTTGAGGAGCTGTAAGCAAGCCACTGAGATTTGGTGCCTAGTTGCCAAAAAACATTTTTTGTAAGGAGACACTGTTAACCCCTTTAGACATCAAAGTGTCCATAGTTTAAAAAATACATATTATGATTGGTCACATTCTGTAGAGACTGCTGATGTAGCTGGTAGTATTATTCTGATACCATATTTTCTTCTGAAATGTGAAAAACAGATTGCCCACCATACTGGTGTTACCACACAAAACATATTTGCTTGCATTTCTTGATTGATTCCCACTGTATATTTTTGGACTTGGGAACACCCCCAATGCAGTCTAGACACTCATGATGCAGTGAGAGGAGAGGAGCCTATTGCATCATGAGTGGCTGCACTGTTTGGAGGTGTTCATAATGTTCAGAAAGTATTCAGTAAGAGTAGATCAAGGATTTGAAACAAAACAAGGCTGGGTGTAATTACACTATTAGCATGTATGTCATTACTATTAAGAAAGCAAGCAGATAAAACAACCAGCATCATCAATGCATTTTAAAGAAGATAATCAATCAAAAAATGTGGATTTTCAACCAAAAATAATATGATACAAAAAGGGCTAAAGGTGTATTTTTAAGTAAAAATAAGCACCTAGCACTGGCATTGAGCATTTGGTGTTGAGAAGGCATTTAGGGGGTATCCAACACTGGGATTGGGCACCTGGTGTCAGAAAAAAGAAAAATATTCTTTTTAGTGTCATGACCAGTGGTGTACTGCAGGGATCATTGTTGAGTGCAACACTTTTCAACATGTTTATTTATTTAAAAGTTGGTAACTGGGAAAGACACCATGAGCAGAAGCTCACTTCCAGGTGCGCCTTTGGGGAGGGGGTACAGAGAAATAAAAATACAGCATTGAAAAAATGCAGCATTGTTAGCAGAGTTGTTACAAAAAGTCGGAATTTTACATAATTAAAAAGAAAGCTTTATACATTGAAGAAATAACATGTATACACAAAACACTATTTACATTGAATTACATACAATGAATTGTAGCAAGCAGAAAGGCAAACAAAGAAGCATAGGTAAGTGAGTACTAGGAAGGGAAGCAGATACAGGAAGTAGTAGGGGTTGGTTTGAGTAGGCACTTGACAGCAGGGAAGGAGGGAGAAAGATGGATTTGGAGGGAAACTCTGTTCCAGAGGAACAGATGTTTATAGGAAAAATAAAGTTTGACAGCTGATGTGCATGCACATGGGAGGGAAAAGGTGCAGGCACAGTTCGACCTTGAGTTGTAAGGTGAAGGGTTGGCAGAATTAAAGAGGGAGGTGAGGTAGGGAGGAAGGGTTCCAAACCAATGTTTAGTGATGAAGGTGGAACAGTGTGTGAGGCATCTCTGAGCAAGCGGTTGGAGGGAGAGGGAGAAGTATAGGTTACAGTGGTGAGTTAAGGAAGGGAAGTTAGAGGTGAACCTACAGAAGGCATGAAACAGGACATCAAGTTTGGCAAGGGAGGAGGCTGGGGCAGCACTGTAAACTATGTTCCCATAGTCAAAAGCCAGGAGGATCCACTTAACCATGAGATTGCATCTTACAGGGAGGGAGAAACTGGCTTTACGACGGTATAGTAGCCCACGTCTAGGGCACAGCTTGGAGTGTAGAGCACTAAAGTGGGAAGAGAAGTTGAGGGAGGGATCGAGCCAGACCCCTAGGTACTTGTAGTTGAGGACATTGTCTAGAGATGTGTTTGCAGTAGAGAAGAAAACTGGGAGCCAGGAGAGCCTAGCGAGCTTTTGTTTTGATCCAAAGGTCATGGCTATGATTTTTTTATATTTAGTTTTAAGCAGTTGGCATGGAACCAGGCTGTGACTGCTGTGAGGTTGGATTGAAGGGGGGATTGGACAACCTGGACGGATGGGCCAGACAGAAAAAAGAATGGTATCATCTACATACATGTGAATATTGGCATGGGTGCAGATTGAGGGGAGGTCATTGGTAAAAAGGAAGAAAAGAACAGGCCCAAGAATAGATCCGTGGGACACACCTGCAAGGATGGGGAAGGAGGGGGCTAAGACATTGTTAATAGAGACTGACTGGGAGTGGCCAGCAAGGTAGGAGATGAACCAGGACACAGAGGCAGGGGAAAAGCCAGCAAGGTGTAGTTTATCCAGGAAAAGAGGATGGGAAATGGAGTAAAAGGCCTTGGCCAGGTCAATGAAGATAGCTGAGGTGATCGGGCCAAGGTCCATAGCAGAATGAATGGCATCAGTAAAGCGTAAGAGGGAGGAGGTGGTAGAGTGAAATTTTCTAAACCCTCATTGGAATGGGGAGAGGGTGTTGGAAGCAAGAAGGAATTCATTGAGCCTTGAGAGAATAAGAGGCTCTTGGACTTTAGTAAGGGAGGGGAGAAGGGAGATGGGGCAGTAATTACCAGGGACAGTGGGGTCGCCACCTTCGGAGAGGGCATATTTCTCATCCATGAATTGCAAGTATGTGGAAGTGGATGTGTAAGTTTGCAGACAACAAAAAGCTTAGCCTTCTGGTGAATAGCGAGGGATCAACAGAAAATGAGAAGGGCACTACACCTGATTGAGAACTGAGAAACTGGGCAATATCTGCTAAACTTTCATTTAATATAGTATCATCTAGTTATTAATTTTGGACACAAAAACTAATCAGCTATGCAGGGTGATTCTTAGGGAAACAACAAATGAGAAGGACTTGGGAGTATGGATTATCTAATGACCACAGGTAAGAGATGCACTGTAGGAAGGTAGTCAAAAAATACAATAGAATCTTTCATTGCATCTCAAGGAACATATTAAGCAGAGATAGGATTGTGATGATGCCACTTTTCAGGGCATTGGTCAGACCACATGTCAAGTACTGCAGACCATTCCATCCTTGTCCAACAAAAGGGCAATAAGGAGGGTGGAAGGAGTGCAGCATAGAGCCATGAAGATGATTGAAGGACTGAGAGAGAAAACATACAAGGAGGGAGTTCAGTACCAAAGGCTCTATTCACTAGAACTGATAAGACAAATTGTGGATATGTTCCTGATATATAGAGCTACTACAAGCACTGGCTTATGGAACTGTCTGGGGCTGTAATATAAAGAAGAAACGTGAAAGAAGGGACATAAACAAATAAAGGTACAAATTTATAGGACACCAAAGTGAAGGGCTTGAATAACACAAAAGATAGTCAAACTTGGAATGTACTACCAAACTACATAGTTGAAAGTGGAACACTAGGTAGTTTGAGAAGCAATTGGATACATATATTGTGCACCAGAGAATAACAGGTTACAACCATTGAGTAATGGCAAGCATATAAATAAAAATTGCCTTACTTTTCGTGGTGTGGAAGTGCCCTATAGTTAGGGTTGAGTAGGGTGTTTAATGTTAACCCCTAACTCTGCATCTTAATAGCATTGCCCCATTCAATAGAATTGCATGAACTGTTGCATGCATGATCGAGGGGTGGGGAAGGCAAGGTCTCTTGATTTAGGAAGTTTTGTGATGACAGGATCTCCAGATTCCAAGATCCGCATAGTACAGCCCAGATGACTTGGAATTGTGTTCTGAAATTTTCAGCCTAGAAGGGCTTGACCTAAAAAGAGGACTTCTTTTGTTTTGGGAAACAAATATTAGTCCATTCCCAAGTTATAATAATTTGAAATTTCAGTTTTGAACATGCTCAGTAGGGTCTTTTATTTATATCATGTCTGATGTGAAAGAAGAATTTCTGGCTCACGAAAGAAGACTCTTCTTTCATTAATCGAAATTGTTCTTTCATGAGGAAGAATCTTCTTTTCTATGGCCACCATCTTGTTTTTTTTATTTTGTAAAGAACAAATTGAAAACCCATATAAATGATGCATTGGAGAAAAACAAATACCATAATCTAACTAAAAGCGACCCGTTTAGCTAGATTCTGGTGTGTTTTTTTTTAAAAGACCCTGAAATATGGCTTTGGGACATCTGTTAAATCATAGGTGGAAGGTTTAGTGAAGGCTGATATGAAAGAATTTGTTCTTTCCTCAGAACAGTGGGACTTTCTTGAACTTTAAGACTGCAGCTGGAGTCATGCTACCGACTTCAATTGGAACAGTGAGCTGGCAGATTAACGACGGCTCATACGAAAGAACTACAGTTCTTTCATATTTTCTTTTGTGAGAACAGCAGGACTTTCTTGAATATTGAAGCTGCAGCTGGAGTCATGCTGCTGGCCTCAATTAGAGCAGTGAGCTGGTGAGCACCTCTTCTCTCTCTCTCTCTCTGTACCTATCTATCTGTCTGACTGTCTGTCTGTCTATCTATCTGTTCTTGTCTTTTTATTATTTTTACTCCCTTCCCTTCCCAGCTCAGTCAGCCCTCCCTTGTTCTTCCCCAATCCCTTGAGTTTAATATAATAAAAGTGGACCAGGGTGTTCACCCCATTACCGCTTGCCTACCCTCCTGCAGGTCACCCCCCCCAATATAGGTGGTGACTCTGGGGTGCCAACCCCCGAAGATGCCAAACAGTATCCTGACACTGAGGTGTCTAATCCCCATTGTTGAAAACATTTTACTGCTAGAGAAAAAAATGTCCTTGATGATCTTTTTTAATAAGTTTGACTGGAAAAAAGTACAGTCTATTGGCAATCTGACCCCTCCAGACAACCCCCATTCAATACCCCACCCCACCCCCGCTCAACACCCACCACCCCAACCCCCATACACACACACTCACTGAACATGTTCTATGATGTAGATCCACTCTCCGTTCGAAGACACATCTTACTGTTGGAACTGGCAACTGCAATATGAGAAAATAAGGTAAGTCTGATTTAATGTATTTCAAAGGAGTTTGAACTTTTGTTCATAACTTTGTCACATTTTAATATTTTTACACCAAATTTTCAACATGGCATTTTTGGGAACCCCACCTTATGAAGAAGGGTGGTAAAATGTTTCAAATCTAGCCCGCAAAGTGATCTCATAGTTGTGTGAAATCAACTTTCAAGCAGGATTTGAACATTTTCACCACCCTTGTTCATGATGTGAGGGCACAAGAAGGCAATGTTGAAAATGGAAGTAAAAATATTAAAAGCCAACAAGGTTACGCTCACTCATAACTTTGGTAATTTTCAGTATTTTGACCCTAAATTGTCATCGCCCATTTTTTCACACCACCTCATGATCATGACCACTGTCATTTTTCAAATCCTGGATGAAATGTGTTTTCACATTTGTGGCATAAAATTATGTTTCAGTGGGGATTTGGAAACTTTCACCTACTGAGTTCATGAGGTGGTCATAAGAAAGCTATTTTGAAAATGTGGTGTCAAAATATGGTAAAATGACCAAGTTATGAGTGAACATTGAAAGATTTCAAAATTTTACTCTGAACTTTCAACATAGTCATTGTTCACACCACCTCACAAATGTGACAGGTGTCATTTTTTAAATCCTGGATAAAATGTGCTTTTGCGCTTGTGGTATGTAATGATGTTTGGTCAAGACACTGCATATGCCATATATCGTGTTTATAAGAGGAATTATAAAATGACTATATTGAAAATTTAGGGACAAAATTAAAAAAAATAATTATTAAGAAATATATGAAATGTCAGACTTTACCCTCATAGGCGGTGCTTTGTGATCCCATGCAAGTGAGCGGAGTTTGATGGCAATCTCAGTGAGCATCCTGGATGGGGTGAGGTTAGAGGGATGGTGCTTTTAGATGACACCCCCAAGCCAGGAAACAAAAGGTGCAGGGTTGCCTGCAGGGGACAGGTACCATATTGTGAAGACAACTCTTCTCTTGGCATAGGGCCCTATACCTCTGCACAGGTGGGTGGCAGAGGGCCATGTCAATTGGCTGAGAGATGGACTTTTTGCCCTGTGCCTCTGTATCTGTAGCTACTTGGAAGCACAAAGCCCATAGGGCCCCACACTTCTGCAGCCCACCAGACAGCCCCATGAATTCTTAACATCTGTCACTGCAAGGAAGCACAGAGCCAGCAGGGCCCTGCACTTCCACAGGCAGACAGAATCTTCCCTTGATGCAGGGTCTAAAGGGCCCTGTGCATCTGCATCTGTTCACAAAGGTATCAAAGGGACCTACATAAATTAGGATATGATTCCACTATCTAAAAAATGTAGATATTCTTTGCAAAAAAAACTACATTAATGCACCACTTAGGGTTCAATGTAATGCAACAGAAGTAGGGAAACATGGAATTAGGGTTTCCAACCCTAACTCCCCACTTCCACAAAGCAGCAAAAGGGTAATACCACACAAGCAACCATAAGCAGACATTATCAAGTAAGCCAAATACACAACGGTTTGCAGATGACACAAATGCAGTAGCACTAATGTGCTGCCTTTATAGATTTGTATCTGTGGTTGCATAAGCACAGGACTCAAAGGGGCCTGTGCATATTCAGCCACACATGTGTGTATGTTGTACTGGATGCATGAGTATGTATGGCACAGGCTCCATTGGGCCTGCTTTCCTGTAGACAGAAGGCCCCATGGGGCCTGTGCCTCTGCAGCCAAATGTACTGTGCAGTGGTGTCAGCCAGTATAAGTTTAATAATGCTGCAGTATATCACAAAAATGCTGCAGAATGCTGCAAGGAACAGTGTAATTCAATGGCCATTAAGCCTTGTTTAACTGCAGTATTTTGTTACATGTCATTTATTGCAAGTTACTGCATTGCATCATTGCTGGCTCCACTGTACTTATGCATGTTGTACCTCGCTAGATAGCATGATCTGTTAGTGCATGCATTTGTATATGCATCTGCATAAATGAAAAACTGCTAACCCTTGAACAATTTCTAGATCTACAGCTGAAACCATTATACCCATATTGCAACAGTATTTCTGTCTGCTTAACTGCTCCCTTCTGAAGCCAGATGTCAGTGAATATGTCTTACATCTGTGGCTGAAACAGTGTAGACTCCTGCAGATTCAGGTAGTGTTGCAATGTTGGTATCATGGATTTTATAGTGCCTGCACTTCTACAGCCAAAGGTCAGTGTGCATGTCTTACACCTGTGGCTGCAAAAGCGCAGGCCCATCAAGTGTGTGTATGTCTTACATTGCGCATGAGTACCAGAGGCTACAGAAGCACTGCACCCATAGGGGTGTGTGCCTCTGCAGGCAAAATAACTCATTATTTGGGTATTGTGAATTTGTATCAGTGGCTGCAATGCCCTCTGCTTCTACACACAGACGCAGTGTTGTGATTTGAGTATCATGGATTTGTATCTGCAGTGACAATTGAATGTGTATGTCTTCAGGTGTATATGGTGCAGATACAAATCCATGAAGGTAGTACATTAGTGCTACTGCATTTGTGTCATCTGGAAATAGCTGTGTGTTGTTTATTTTACTTGATGATGGCTGTCTGTGGCTGCTTGTATGGTACTGTCCTTTTGCTGCTTTGGGGGGAAGGGAGTTAGGGCTGGAAACCCTAACATCACATTTCCCTACTTTTGTTGCTTTAAGTTGAACCCTAACTAGTGCATTAACGTAGTTTTTTTGCAAAGACTATATATATATATATATATATATATATACAGTATATATATGTTAGAGGCAAAAAACTCCATTTAATGCATTAGTTGGGGTTGTTCCACAGTGACAAAAGTGAGGAAATTGGCTGTTAGGGTTGAAAGCCTCCCCCTTGGACCCCCCTACTCACAACCCCAACCAGCATCAGGGTGCGTGTTGGGGTTGCCGGCCCTAACTCTTACCCCATCAGATGTGTGAAGAAGCAGAGGAGTAGGAGAATGGGGTGATAGTTAGGACTGACAACCCCAACGCGCACCCCAATGCTGGTTGGACATAGCTGGTGGCAATGGCGGCTTAACTCATCACTCTGATCTCCTAATACAACTCTAAAGGAGAATCCAACATTCATCAGACGCATCCTGGGGTTTTAAGCATCGAGTCAGATTGGGTTAATGCCCTACAAAGGTTCGGACGAAAAAAAAAGGCTCATTAATGGCAAAAGTCGTCTCAGAGAATCAGAGAGGTAGACGTATGGAAGGCCTCAGCCCAGCCCCCTTGCACTCATCAGCGCTCTCGGTATCAGGAGCCGACGATTCATGTTCCGACTCAGGCTCGACTAGTACCAGAGCTGAATCAAGGAAAATTATTAAGCTGCTTCATAAAATAGATGCTAAAGTTACAGATATTCAGAAGGATTTCAAGAAACTGGAATCGAGAACCACCTCAGTCGAACAACACCTCGAGGGGTTGCAGTCAGAACATATGGCTTTTGGAAGATCCTTATCATTTCTGTATGCGAGGGAGAAATTTTTAACTGCAAGAGCTGAGGATACGGAGGCATGCTCTAGACAGAACAATATCAGAGTGGTTGGTATCCCAGAGGGAGCCGAGCAGGCAGACATGATCACTTTTATGGACTGCTGGTTAAAGACTGAATTACAATTGGGAGAAGACCCCCCCATTAGAGATCAAAAGAGCTCACAGGGCCCTCGTACCGAAGCCCAGACAGGGGGCTCCCCCCAGAGCCATTATCATTAAATTCCTGAGATTTCCGACTAAAGAAAGGATCTTGCGATTGGCATGGGCAAAGAAAGACCTGAATTTTGTTGGCACAAAGGTATTTGTGGACCAAGACTTCCCCCCAGCTTTGGCCCAGCGTCGGAAGAAAGTGTTGGGAGTGATTAAACAGCTCAGAGAGAGGGGTTGGAAAGCCCAGTTACGATACCCTGCTAGATTGTGGTTAGAAACACCTGAGGGCCCAAAAATCTATGATTCATTGCTGGTGGCTCATGATTTTTTGGAAGCTAACAATATCTCAGTCCCGGACATTAAAGAAGAGATCGCTGTGAAAGAAGTTGAGCAGTTGTTGTGGGCAGTGGTTCCAGGTTCCAAGGACACTAATCGGCCTCGCACAAGGATGGATTCGGTGTTACCTTTGCATGTGGACTTATCCAAGTGGCTTCTTAGAAAGAATACTTCAAAAGAGACTGGTTGAAACATTGCGATGTTCACTTGGTGTCATATCTAACCCACCAACGCTTTGACTGTTGAACACTATCTTAGCCTGGCTATGATGATGTTTTGTACCATTAGCTAACATTAATAGGCTCAGTATGGAGAGACCAGGTGGTTAGTGGGTTTACCTGTGGGCTTTTGCCTCCTTTCTCTGTCTCCTCATTACTGGCGCTGCATCCCTGGTGGCTGTCCTGTTCTGTTCAACTTCTCCTGTTTGGAGGGGGGGGTCACTGGGAGCTTGCGGGCCTCGACACGTGGAGCAGGGTTTTGCATGGGTGGACCCTTTTGTTATGGCAGTTGAGCTTCACCCGACAGCACTTTAGGGGGGACTTCTTCCTGGAGTCCAGCCTATATTATGATCCCCTCGATTATGTGGAGGTTTTTTTTTTCGGCCTACCTCGTATTTCTCCACACTAGCAGTAGGTGTTAGTGCCAGGGGGGGAAGAGGGATCTGATATTGCAATGGGAGGGTGTAGGCTCAATAATACAGACTGAGGGTTTTTTTGGAAGTGGTGATAGCAGTACTGGAGGGCAAGGGGGACCACCCATCACATATTAGCATTACCGGACCTCTCGGAGTGGTAGGGTTCGGTTCTCTTGTCTGGGGCCTTGGTGGTGTATAGAGGGAATTGGGGGAGTGCTTGGGAACAGCCTGATCACCCCATGTACCCTCCCTCCGGTGTATTTACTGGGGGGGGCAGGGGAATGTAAATATCCTGCATTAAAGACCAGTGCCACACACTGTTTTGTGAGGGTGGCCTACACTTTCCTCCCTCTCCATGAACTGTGCTTTTTCGTTATGGGCCATTGGGTTTCTTAAAGGGGTAACCAGATTTTGCGGTTGGCGACCCTCCAGCCTGATGATGGCATTAATAGGGCGGTTTTTTTCTCTCATACACCAGGAAATATTGGGTGGGGGTTCGTGGGGGTTGCCGGGGTTTTTTTTTCTCTCTCTCTCTTTTCCTCTACCCCTCCTATGGATTCAATTGGGCTGGATTCTCCAACAGGATTCACATGAGGGATAAGGGCACTGAGGGGATAATAAAGATCCCGCGATGGAGTTAGCACCAGTGGATTGAGGGGTGTTTTGTTTTTATACCCCCTTCCGGAAGTTTTTTCAATACATAAAGAGAGGGCACGGGCTAGGGACTCCCTTGAGAGGAGGAGCCATCTGACCCTTCCACTTCATGTGAAGTGTTGTTCCCTCTAGGGGGGGAAATAGTTGTTCTCCCCACTGTGCACCTGAGGGCCGACTGAGCCAAAATTTTTTGGTGCAGTCGATGACCCAGGTTGCCGTAGATCTTACTTGCGACAACTGTTTGTTGTTGCACTCCCGTAGGGGAGGTAGACCCAGTGCCATTGGTGCTGGGCCCTCAAGCCTTTGGATTAAGAGTGCGTTTGAATGGCTGTGATGTCTGAAGTTCTACCTGTTTTCTTCTTTCTCTTTCTTCTCTGTTCTTTTTTTTACTTTTGGGAGAGTACCTCTTTGTGTGCTTGGGTTCCATTATTTTCTGGTTGGATGTAAGATCAGTAAGAATGTTGTAATTTGGCTTACAAACAAGGTATGGCTGATTTGACTATAGGCTCCTTGAATGTTAAAGGGATTAATAATGTGATTAAGCGTGCAAAGATATTGGCAAAATTTAACAGGGAAAGGTGTGATGTTGCCTGCCTGCAGGAGATGAAGCTTACCCTGAGAGAGCATATGAAATTATGCAGAGAATGGGTGGGTACGGTTCACTCTGATGAGCACCCACAACTCAAAAGAGGAGGGGTGGCAATCCTATTTCATAGGGGCCTTCCGTTTCAGATTCAAAAGTTTACCAAATCAGGGCATGGCCACCAACTGACAGTCTCGGGAGTTTACAAAGGACAAACGATCCATTTGGTGGGAGTTTATGTCCCCACTCCACCCTCAGGAGAGTTTTTCCGGTCTCTTTTCAACTCGGTTGCCGGCTTACCCCCTGGCCAGGTTATTTTAATGGGGGATTGGAATTGTGTCAAGGATGTGAGTATGGATAGGAGTGCTACCAAAACCCCAGGGTCCAAGTCGTGTTCCCGTCTACTCCAAGTGTAATCCTTCTGTGAAAGACTTTACTTTTTTTTCTCCTGTCTCGAACACATATCAAGATTGGACAGATTTTATACTCAGAAAAATGCTGCCCATTCCTTTAGAGATATATCTATCCTCCCATAACCATTTCCGATCATGCCATAATTAAATCAAAGCTCGCCTGGGATGCTGACGGGGGGGGGGGGACTATGGAGGTTTGACCCGGGATTAATTAATAATAAACAATACACCAAGTCAACAAGGAGAGTTATCCAATGTTACCTTAAAGAAAATACTGAGGCACTCTCGAGACCTAAATTCCTGTGGGATGCTCTGAAAGCAGTAGTGAGAGGTCATACGATTGCCTTTGCTTCCCACAGAAATAAATAGTTTCAGGTTCACATTAAGGAGGCTCTTCCCTCTATTGCAGACTTAGAGGCAGTCCATAAATGTACAGGATCCCAGAGGGTGTTGAAGAAACTAAGGGAAGCAAGGGAGACGTACAATTCCTTACTACAAAGGCGGGTGGAGAATTCCCTTAGATATGCTGGGCAACATTATTATGAGAGAGGAGAGAGGACCAGCAAATTGCTGTTGCTCAGACTCTGTAAATAGGTGGCTGATAGGTATGTAGCTAGGGTAAGCTCGGATTTTCCTAACCTCCCCTCCAGGACTCACCCTGGCGAAATTACACAAGAGTTTGCAAAGTTTTATGAACAGCTATATAAGAAAGAACAAACGCCAGATCATAATAGAAAAATGAAGGAGTTTCTGCAGGAGGTAAAGCTCCCTGTATTATCTGATGTCCAAAGGGCAGCCTTAGAGGCTTCCTTTATGGAAACAGAGGTGCGAGCTGCCATTAAATCCCTGGGTTCTGGGAGGGCCCTCGGACCAGATGGGTTCACTTCTGAATTTTATAAGCAGTTTCAGGAAGACCTGGTTCCTTTGCTTACTAGAGTTTGCAATGTGGCCCAGGAATCAGGTGCCTTGCCGGATACATGGGAGGAGGCCATTATCTCGGTTTTGCCAAAGGCCGGGAAGGACCCCGCCTCCTGTGCAGGGTATAGACCCATCTCGCTACTTAACCAAGACGTTAAGATTTTTGCTAAAATTATCAGCATGAGGTTGCAAGAAGTGGTCCACTCCCTTGTCCACCCTGACCAAACTGGGTTCATTCCTGGGAGACATATTCAGGATAATATTAGGCTACTCCTCAATGTAATCTCCTCTGCGCAGCTCTCCATTGACTCCCCCTCTTTCAACAATACTATCACTGGATGCGGAGAAAGCCTTTGATCGCCTAAACTGGGAATATTTGGATTCAGTATTGGGGGTATTTGGGTTTGGAAAGAGATTTTGTGCCTGGATTTCTAACTTATACTGTACATCAAGCAGAGAGCCAGAGTCCGGGTGAATGGTACGATCTCCGGGCAATTTGGGATTGAGCGGGGTACCAGGCAGGGCTGCCCTCTCTCCCCTCTCCTGTTCACCCTCAGTTTGGAACCCATGGCTGCTTATATCCGGCAATCAGATCTTTTTTGGGGTTTGCAAATTAGGGGGGGTCGAGGTTAAGGTCTCGCTTTTACGCAGATGATACCTTACTATATATTTCAGATCCGGTAGAAGCGGTACCTAAGATTTTCAATTTTCTTTCTGAATTTGGTGCCCTCTCAGGTTATAAGGTTAACCCAGACAAGTCCGAGCCATACCCACTGGGAGGGGCTAAGAATCGGCCCCTACCAGGGGTGCAGCAAATTAAATGGTGCAGGACGGGTTTTAGATATCTGGGGATATGGGTTCTTAGGGAATTTAAGGCTTTATACAACACGAATCATCTAAAGATTTTGGAGGATATCAGGGAGGATTGTAATAGGTGGAAGGAACTTCCTCTTTCTATTTCTTGCAGGGGAGAGTCCATTCGCATGAATATTCTTCCCCAACTGTTGTTTGTACTGGGAGCCATTCCATTGAAGCGCCCCCCAGGAATTTCTGGCATAATGTAAGGTCTACGCTCTCCAGATTCCTATGGTCTGGGCGGAAATCCCAAGTGAAGTGGAAGATAATGGTCACCCCAAGGGAGAGGGGTGGTTTTGGTATCCCGGATATCCAGAAATATTTTGGGGCGTCACAATTATTACCTCTAGTGACCATGACCCGTGACCCCCCACCTAGGTGGGTCCAGATTGAGATGGCTGACTCCCCTCTGGCAAATATCTCAGATTTAATTTTTTTAGACACACTTAGGTTAGGTCAGTTGGATTTCAGAAACCCTTTCATAAGATTGATTTCGCAGGTGTGGAAAGATATGAACCTAAAATTAGGCATAAGTCTAAAGCTTAATCCACGCACGACCATCCAGAGCTGCTTGGATTTTGGCCCACTAAGATGGGATATGGGCTTCCATCGTTGGGCAAGAATGGGGTTGGTTACTGTAGGCCAGCTTTTTAATCAGAGTTCATTTAAATCATTTCAGCAACTAAAAACAGAATTTAACCTCCATAATAAGGATTTTTTCCGTTATCTTCAGATTAAACATTATGCCCATATAAACGAACAACAAATTGACATGGGCACAGTGCCTGGGGGCAACCCAGTACTTCAGTCCATCTATCTCCAGACCAGTCAGCCCACAAAAAGAAAATAATCTCCAGGTTGGTCACAGGGATGAATCAGGCCGAAGGAGATTTTTTACAACTGGTCAAGGAGAAATGGCACGGGGAGATGGGGACGATCTTGTCAGATGCTGATTGGAACTCTATTTGGAGGTCCATTCACACTACGACATCCTCCCTTTTCTGGCGAGAATTTCGCTGGAAAATAGCCATTAGATTTTTTAGAGTTCCTGTGACGACAAAATATTTTGGTTTGCACCGCTCCTATCTTTGTTGGAGACACTGTCGGTTGGTTGGCACCCACTTTCATATATTTTGGGAATGCAATGTTATACAAGAGTTCTGGAGGGAAATAATAGATAAATTTAACAATATTTTTGAACTAACACTACCAAGTTCTCCACAGCACTGGTTATTAGGATTGCCGTCCCCCCAGTTGGTCTCTAGATCTGCTCATCTCCTGTTTGGAATCCTTGTGGCAGCAGCTCTTAAAGCTATCACTCTCTCATGGCTCACCCCGGATAAGCCTACTCTCACAACATGGATGGGTATCTGTACCAGGATAATAGATATGGAATATTTGACAGCCAAATTAAGATTGTCTGTAGACAAGTTCAAAATGAGATGGCTACCTTTTCTGCACTTCATGGCCGCGCAAGAGGGGAGGCCAATACTGGACTTGCTCGCTAAGTATGCTTAAACTGTATTTGGTCCCTCATAGTCACCATGTTAACTTTTTATCTGACATTGCTTTTATGTTGTACAATATGAGCAGGGGGACCTGCTACGCGGCATCTATTAGGTGGAATGAGTATGCCCTGGTGACCACTAGGGGGGGGGCATGCCTGAGCCTCCATATCAGCTGCGCTTTTGTCTGTTTTGTTGCTTGTTTGTTTGTTCTCTTTAACTTTCTCTTTTATTCCTTTCTTGTCTTCTTCCTCTTGTATGTGATCTTTTGATCTCAGACAGTACTCTCCCACTTTTTGTGTTGTGTTTCTATTCTATTCTTTAAATAATAACTCCTACTACCCTTCCTTTGTGTTTTATCTCATACTTTACATACTGCTTGTCTCTGAACAGGGCTGCTCCAGCTCACCCACGATCGGCCGGCACCCAGCCAGCCACCGACCAAGACCAGGACATCCGCCTGCAGCTCCTTGGAAGGTACGGGACAGAGCAGCCAATCGGAACACGGGTGCTTCCAGCAAACCCACTCTGATTGGCCAGGAGGTTTTCCCCTGCTATAGACACCTGGCACTTTGTTAGATTTTCGATAGAACTAAGCACATTTCAGCTGTGTTATTAGGAGTTTTTCAACTGTTTTAGCTGGATTGTAATTTCTACTACTGTTTTAAAGTGCTTACATCTCTTCTGTCTGACTGCTCTTCCTGCAGCATCCCCCATCCAAGCACTCTGCCTTGGTGCTGATAAGTCTAACTACCTTTTTTTTTTTTTGGCTAGTTTTCCATTAGCAGGTTATATAGACCTGCCACTAGAGAGATTCTTGGCCTTCTACATAAATCACTGTATTCATTCGTGAGCAATATGGCCTGCATTATCATTTTACTTCTTTCCCGGTGCTGCTACAAGGGGACTTGAGTCTGAAGGGTGGATGGCCACTAACTAAGCTGCTCCTGCTCTCCTTGTTCCCCTTTCTGCTGCATTTTCTCATCTAGGTTTTAAGTGAGTACCTAGGTGGGCAAATTTCTTGCCTAAAAAATATTGCACTAATACAAATCACTAGACCACTCAATCTGGGACCATGGCTCTCCTTATTGTGTTTTTATTGCTCCTAAGGTGCAGAGTTTTCAGCAATACAGTGCAGTTCGAAGTACCTCAATGCAATTCAGTTCTCCAATGTACCTTATCAATACCTAATGTTATAACAGTCTACCATGCAGACACTATGTCATTCTCCTCTCCCCTTTTAGTCTATTCCCCCCGGTTAGCCTACACCCCCTTGCTACTGTCCTCACCTATGTCTACCCAAGCACTTACATTGATCACGATTAACTGTCATTACAGTGGTGCCGCCTCTTGTGCAGCATGATATGGGTTGCCGCGATGAAATAAAAAAGCAGTCTCCATTCTTATAAGCTCCTTAAAGAAAGTTATACTTCTGCTTCTTCTCTGCTCAGGAAATGTAGAGCTCAACCCTGCCCCCCCCCCCACAACTTACCTCGCCTATCGATTTTGCTGAGGCCACAGGTCTCAAAATGATGATAGTCAACATTTTAAGCCTATCTAAAAAACTTGTACAGCTGCAAGCCTGGGCTGCACACGTTAACCCAGACCTTATCATAATTACTGAGTCGTGGTTAAAAAAGGCGAACACTGACAAATATCACTGCAGGGCTACAATTTATTTAGAGCAGATAGAGAGTCTAGAGGCGGGGGTGTGGTTATCTACGCCAAATCTAAGTACTTGGTCAACAATATTAGTTGCAAATCTCTAGCCAAGGAATTTGAGTTAGTTTTGCTGAGCCTTCATCTCCCCTCCTCGGAATGTATCACTATCCTAGGTGGCTATAGACCCCCGTCTGGTGGTGATGAAGTCCTTTATCTTTTGAAATCCATGTTCATAGATGCAAAAACTGAAACAATATTTCTAGGAGATCTAAATATGGACTGGCTGTCACCTAAATCACACGGCCTCAAATCCCTTTGTGACGAGCTAGGTCTTGGGCAATTAGTCAGTGAACCTACTAGGAACAACACTCTAAATACTTACAACAGTTCCATTCTAGATGTGGTACTAACCACCCATCCACACAAAATATCTCATTTGGCAGTGTTTCACAATGATATGAGCGATCATGGAATCGTTGCTTGCATAAGATCTCAAATTAAGGCCGTCATAACCCATCTTTATAACAAAAGATCCTTTCGCAAATTCAGTGCAGTAAACTTCCTATCTGACCTGAGCATGATCAGATGGCAAGATCTTTACCTAGCCAAAGATGTCAACAAGGCAGCTTGCATCCTTAATGACAAACTCACTACAATAATAAATAAGCATGCCCCTTTCATCAAAGTAAGGGTACGGAACAATTCCAACCCCTGGTTCACCTTGGATCTCAAGACAGCCCTTATAGCTCAAGATAAGCTCTGGGCTAAAGCTAGGCATTCCAAAGAATCTTTGGATTGGCAGGCCTTTAGCGCAGCCAGGAATAACTGTGTGAAAAAACTTCACTCTGCTAAAGCTAACTGTTATATTTCTACTCTCGAACAAGCTAAAGGTAACCCTCATAAAATATGGAAGACTATCAAAGCTATAGAAGGACGGCCCATGGCTCCCTCTGTCCCAACAAAGATAGTTGCAAGTGGCAAGATTGTGGAAAACAAGTGCCTAATCCTGGAGAAACTTAACTCCCACTTTGCCACAGCTGGATTAGCTTTTGACTCGTCACCTTATGCTGGTGCTGCGGTGAGCCAGCATACCCTTCCCGCCACATCTAGTCCTGCACCCAGCCCCTTCCAACTGCACGAGATAACTTATAAAGAAGTAGAAGATTCTCTTCTTAACTTAGACACCAAAAAAAGCACAGGGGACGATGGCTTGGAACCCTTTTTCCTAAGGTCAGGCTACGCCCATCTCACTGCCCCAATTCTCCACATCTTCAATCTTTCCATTACATCTGCTACTGTGCTGTCCTGCTGGAAATCAGCACATATCCTCCCTCTATTTAAATCTGGTGACCCACGCGATGTAAACAACTATAGGCCTATCTCCATATTGCCTATCCTTTCTAAAGTTCTCGAAAAACTGATCCATATTCAGTTAAAATGTCACTCGGAAACCTTCTCTCTCATTAACCCAGATCAATCTGGCTTCCGGGCTAATCATAGCACAATCACTGCACTAGCAAAAGTAACCAATGATTGGATCTCTGCTATAGATGCTAAGAAGGTAACTGGTGAAGTCTTTTTGGACCTCAGCAAAGCTTTTGATACTGTTGATCACAAACTATTAGTCAATTGCCTTGCAAAGTTGGGTGTCACATACCATACCACCCAGTGGTTCTCTAGCTACCTAACTGGAAGATTCCAAAAAGTAAAGTCGGAAGGCTATTTTTCTGCTGCCTTGCCAGTTGCAAGAGGAGTCCCCCAAGGATCCATCTTAGGCCCTATCTTGTTTTCTCTGTACATTAATGACTTAGATGCTAACATATCTATATCCAATCTGCATTTTTTTGCAGATGATACTGTGTTGTATACTTCTGGCTCATCGTTATCTGAAGTCAAGGGAGTGCTTCAAGTGGACTTCGCACAACTTGAGCATAATCTAATAAAGGCAAAGCTTCTGCTCAATGCTAAGAAGACTAAAGCGATGATATTTTCCCGAAGTGCTGTCTCAGACCCCCCCAATACTCTTACCCAAGACTTCATTGTCACCACGCTAAATGAGCCTCTGGAAGTTGTAATCAAATTTAAATATCTAGGTATCTGGATCGACAATAAATTATCTTTCAGTGACCACGTCGAAGATGTCTCTAGAAGGTTAAAAGCAAGGTTAAGTTTCTTCTACAGAAATAGGCCCCTTTTCCCCCTTGAAACTCGAAACAAGCTTGTACAGGCCACTTTTCTCCCCTACTCAACTATGGCGATGTAATCTATTCCTCCACCACTCTTGCAAATCTAAGTAAACTGGACATCCTTTATCACCGTGCGTTATGGTTCATTACCAACTCCCTTACCGTTCACACCACTGTGACTTATATGCAGCTGTTGGTTGGACATCCTTACTACTAGACGCCTGCTCCATGCTGGGCTATGGACTCTTAAACTGCTCCTGCAGAAATTGCCAAGCTATCTCTCTCCCTTATTAGTATCTCACATAGTGCATACTGTTAAGAAAATCTGACTTTATTATCTTGACATACCAGGGCGTGGACTTCCTTTGGTAAGCGTGCTGTTGCATATGCCCTTCCCTCCATCTGGAACCAATTACAAACCGTACTGAAACTAACTAGCAGTTTCAATAAACTTCTACAAATCGCTAAGTTCAGCCAAAATAAAAGACACCTGTAACTGTCATTAAGTCTCTTCCTTCCCCATGTGTGCCATATTTATCCACTGGTAAGGTATAATTGATTTGTCATATTAACTGCTTTCCCTTCCCCTTCTACTCCTGGCTTTGTCTTTGCTTATGCTCCACTGCTACTCTATCAAATCACTCCTCCCCCCCATATCAGTTGTAGACTGTTGTTTGTTCTAGCTGCCAAAATACTGTATATGTATTGCACACACCAGTCATCATGTTTCATTTATCAGTAAGCAACCTGTAAGTCGCTTCCCTGTCTCATATCAATGTTTACCACCTGCGGTCACCCTATGTGGTACCCTTGTATGTATATCCAGCCTGTATCATGTAACATGCATTTCATGTATATACTGTTATTACCTATCTGTGTTTGTACTTTAAGTGTTTATGTCACAGGACCTCCTTGTGAATGAGCTTGCTCAATGGAGTTTTCCTGCAATAAACTTGAACTTGAACTTGAACTTTACTAATCCTTCTCGGACCTCCAACTATGGTTTCCCTTCTTTTCTTTCTAGTGTCAGATTTACATCTCTCTATGTTTCCTTATAGACATTGATGGTTATCATGGCATTTAATGACTGTGGAATTGCATTGTCAAAATGTCTACTTCTATCTGTATCTCCTTTGAAAATACTTTAATAAATTGCTATTTCAAAAAAAAAAGTTATGCCAGCTATAATGTTTCTTCATACTGTGCTGGCAGTATAGAGTTGATCATACTGTATTTGTTTTTTCATTACATAGTGTTATGTCAAATGAGTACAGTATAGTGATTATTGTGCTTACAGATGTGACTGCCTTGTATAGTGTCTTACAATCTTGGATGTGTCCTGCATGCGTGTGTGGGGGTGGGGTGGGGATGCGGGGTTAGAGTTTTGAGGATGGGGCGTAGGGGTGGGGGGTAACCCTAACACCACATTTCCACACTTTTGTCACTGTGGAAACAACCCTAACTGATGCATTAATGGAATTTTTTGCAATGAATTTCCCTTCTTTTTGAAAAAGTGTAATATAAGTAGTAAATTGTATGTGTTGGTGGGTGACCGTGGCCCATCGGGTCCCATGTTCCCACCAAGCTGCCCATTTCTTCATAATGATATGTGTCTGTGGGAGCATGGGTCCTCCGGGATCCGTGCTCCCAGTTACACATAAGTATGGAGCCATACAGCAGCCGTATAAGGCACAGAACCCTTGTAGCAGTAATTTGGCAATATCTCAGGAACCTTAGCAGGTAGAAAAAAAAATTAAAGTGTGGTTGTAATCATGAAAGTTAGTATTTAACACAACAATAATGACCTAACCTATATCTTGCATCATTTCTGAGATACGGGTACCAAAATGCAGTGAGAAGACACCACTCAAACCCTTGGAATATGTTTTTGTCCATATCACTGTAATTGTAACAAGTAGGAAAAATTAAACTTCAGGTGTCATCTACTATTTCCAAACTTGTTTCAGCAGGTTGGTTCACCCTGCTAGTAGCAAAAACTCTGTATCTCACTTAGTTTTCAAGATATGGGCGCCGAAAGGCGTGATGGACACTGCAATGTTATCCTATGGGAAACTGCTCAACTTCAGAATGCTGTAACTTTGGGGCCCTTGAATGTTCTGTCACCAAACCACCAAAAGGCACATCTGTGGGACCAGAGCTTGCTACCCTGCAAATTTCAGCCCAAAGGACCCAACCATTTGTAGGAAGGTGCCAACAATTTGCAGTTATTTTGACTTACTTTCACAAAATACTTTCTGAAATCATGAACGTTTCACAAAAAAATCATGAAACGTTCATATTTGCGAAAGTATTTTGTGAAAGTATTTTTCCAAAAAATGTAAAAATGCATTTCTGGGGGATTTAACCCTCCCCTCTCGAAAAGATATGACTAGCATCCTCAGGACCCGACTAGGTAAACACAACAATCAGTGTTTGCCTAGAGGGACTCAATTTTAAACGCCAGACATTTTTCTGTGTCACTAACCGAAAACAGGATGGCCAAATCACGAAAGTAAAAGGGTAATTTGTGAAAGTAAAAATGGCCATTTGTGAAAGTTTCATGATGTTTGCTAACTTTTCTCATTGACTATAATGGGAAATTTGTTTTTTGAATAACTTTTGAATGGTTTAATATTTATTTCACCAAATCTTCGAAAGACACATCAGTGACCAAAACTGCATCTTCCCTGAAGATTTTGGACTGAACAGACAAAGTGTGCAGGCTGCGGGTGCAAGCAACAAAACGCGCAAAACGTCTGGGTTTTTTTTGTGGGTTTTTTTGGTGTTCTGTAGCTCCACAATCATATATCCGACCATAATGTAACTTTACACACAGAGATCTATGGTACCAGACCACACATGCAACATTTCTGGCAAATCTGTCATACGGTGGCAAAGTTATTAAGGTGAAAAATGTTAAGTTTAACATTAAAGTGTCTACTCAACTCTAACTATAGTGGCACTACCATGCCACTATAAAATATATATATATATATATATATATATATATATATATATATTTATATATACAGTGGTGTGAAAAGTATTTGCCCCTTCCTGATTTTCTCTATTATTGCATATTTGTCACACTGGATGTTTTCAGGTCTTTAGACAAAATGTAATATTAGATAAAGGGAACCTGAGTGAACAAAAACACTTGTTTTTTTTTATTTCACTTATTTAATGAAAAAAGTTAACCAACACAAATTGGCACTGTGGAAAAGTAATTGCCCCTTACACTTAATAACTGGTTTCGCCACATTTAGCTGCAATGACTGACAAACACTTCCTATAATTCAATATCAGTCTTTCACATCGCTGTGGAGGAATTTTAACCCACTCTTCCTCATAGAACTGCTTTAATTCAGTAACATTTGGTAGGTTTCGAGCATGAACTGCTCGTTTCAGGTCCTGCCACAGCATCTCTATTGGGTTTAAGTCTGGACTTTGACTAAGCCACTCCAAAACTTTAATTTTACTTCTTTTTCACCATTCTGATGTGGACTTGCTTTTGTGTTTTGGATCATTGTCTTGCTGCATGACCCAACAAGCTTCAGCTTCAGCTGACGGAAGGATGACTGGACATTCTCCTTAAGAATTTTCTGGTACAGAGCAGAATTCATGGTTCCTTTAATTATGGCAAGTCATCCAGGTCCTTAGGCAGCAAAGCATCCCCACACCATCACACTACCACCACCATGTTTGACTGTTGGTATGGTGTTCTTTCTGTGGAATGCTGTGTTTGCTTACGCAAGACATTATGGGATCCATGTTGTCCAAAAGTTCCACTTTGGACTCATCTGTCCATAGAACATTTTCCCAAAAGGCATGGATCATCCAGGTGCTTCTTGGCAAATGAGAGATGAGCATTTATGTTCTTCTTGGTTAGCAGTGGTTTCCATGCCTACTCTCCATAGAAGCCCATTTTGCCCAGTCTCTTTCTAATTGTGGAGTCATGAACACTGACCTTAGCTGAGGCAGAGAAGCCTGCAGTTCTTTGGATGTTGTTTTAGGATCCTTTGAGACTTCTTGGATGATTTTACACTCGCCTTTGGGTAATTTTGGCGGACCGCCTACTCCTGGGAAGGTTCACTACTGTTCCAAGTGTTCTCCATTTGGAGATTATGGCTCTCACTGTGGTTCGATGGAGTCCCAGAGCCTTAGAAATAGCTTTGTAACCCTTTCCAGACTGATAGAGGGCAACAAAATGTTTTTCTGATCTTTCAGGAACTTCCTTTGATCATGGCATAATGTGCTTGTTGAATCTTTGTCCTGGCAATGTGACTCTGATGGTAAGGGCCAAAATAAGTGAGGTTTATATTGAGCAGGGCTGGCTGTAATCAAGCCTGGCTGTGTTCAATCAGCTGACTCTAATTATCCCTTTAATTGGGTTGATTTAACTAGGGGGCAATTACTTTTTCACATAGTGCCAGTTGGTGTTGGTTAACTTTTTCATTAAATAAATGAAATAAGTAAAAAAAAAGTGTTATTTGTCCACTCAGGTTCCCTTTATCTAATATTATATTTTGTCTAAAGACCTGAAAACATCCAGTGTGACAAATATGCAATAATAGAGAAAATCAGGAAGGGGGCAAATACTTTTTCACGCCACTGTATATATATATATTCATGGCAAAAAACTATGTTAATGCATCATTTAGGGTTCACAGCACAGTGACAAAAGCATGGAAATGTTGGGTTAGAGTTACTACCCCACCCCACCCCCCACACACCAATAGGCATCAGAGTGTGCATTGGGGTCGTCAGCCTAACTCTCATCCAATTCCAAGTGTAAACAAGCTGAGGTGGTGCAGTATAGGATAATATGGTGAGAGTTAGGCATGATGACCCCAACACACACCCCTATTGCCTGTTGGTGTGTGGGAGGATGGTGGTGGGGTTGCAGGGATGGTAACCCTAACACCATATTTCCATGCTTTTGTCACTGTGCTGTGAACCCTAACTGATGCATTAATGGAGTTTTTTGTCATGAATTTCCCTTCTTTTTGAGAAAGTGTTATGTAGCTCGTTAGTGGTATGTGTTAGTGGGAGCGCGGGCCCTCCAGGCACTGCGCTCCCTTCATGTTGCCCATTTGTTGCATAATGGTATGCATCTGTGGGAGTACAGGCCCTCTGGGCCCTGTGCTCCCACTTACACATAACTATAGAGGGAATGCATCCACAAAAAGTTTCCAGCACACATGGACCTTATACAGGAATGCCAAAAAAACTGTAACTGAAGATTAGGAACATTTTTAAATCTATTCATTTATTCATTTCACAACAGCTTCCAAATCCCAAACATCTGACATGTTTCAGATAACTGATCCTTTTTCAAAGACACCTATAAAATCAACCACCACATACTCCTTATAAATGCATTAAATAGCTCACGTGACTAAAACACCTGAAAGGCATTTAAACCAAATAAATTAAACAGATTATTTCTAAAAAAGGAGATATGTCCCTTTAAATCACAAAATACATTTTAATTCATTATAACAAACTTAAAACTAATATTTCATATATATATATATATATATATATATATATATATATATATATATTCAGTGCCTATATTTATTAAGTTCTAACAATTCCAGAAAAATATAATAATAATTAAACCTTGAAGAAAAAACATTAAGACAAATGAGGCAATAAATGTACAAAGGCAATACATATATTTATTTATAATAGACTTTATTGTTTCTTAAGATAAGGACTTAAGTCCAAGTGGGTATTTAAACTTGGTTTCCTATTAGCTCGCAGTGTAAATATTCAGAAATTTTCTCTAGGTAATACTAGGTTATCAAAATCTCCACCTCTAGGATGTTTACACACTTTATCTATAGCCATAAATTTGAAGAAATGTGTACCATCATTTGTTGTTTCCATGATATGGAGCACCCTAGCATAGATATTATCCTTCCTTTGTATGGCTCTCACATGTTCACCTACTCGTGTTTTGAAACTCTGTACCATTTTACCAATGTGAAAAACATTACAACTGCAAACTGCTAAATAAATAATACCTTCGGTGCTACAGGTAATACACTGTCTGATAAAATACTTTTTTTCCGTATTACAGCTACCAAATTCTTTCCTTTGTAAAACATAGGTGCAATACATGCATTTTCTACATTTCATACAACCTTCTGGTGGTTTTAACCACGTACTTCTCATTTCTTCTTTGAAATGGCTATGCACTAATAGGTGCCTTAGAGTAGGGGCTCTCTTATAGCACATTCGTAGTGGATTTTGTGCTATTTCTTTAAGACCAGGATCTGCTCCAAAGACATACCAATGTCTACGCAGTATAATTTCCAATTCCTTGGACTGTACTGTATATCCCGTAATATAATTAAACTTTTGATCTATCTCCTGTTCTTGTGCTTTGTTCAATAACAAACTATCTCTCTCAGTATTCTGGGTTCTCGTATATGCTCTTTCTATATTTTTTGTTGCATAGCCTCTAACTACTAGTCTATTTTTCAGAATATCAGCTCCATTTTCAAAACTATCAACCATGGAACAGTTTCATTTTGTCCTTAAAAACAGTCCATCAGGTATAATTGCTGCCACGTTGGGGGGGATGGCAACTACTAGCTAACAAAATTGTATTTCCATCAATTTCTTTATGGTAAATATCTGTTGCTGTTGTGCCATCTGAACTTTTAGTTAGTTTCAAATCCAAATATTTTATTTCCCTGTCACTTACTTGAAAAGGAATTTTAGATTGGGATTCGTCAAATGTAAATATTTTATAAAGTTCTCAAGATTAGTTACATCCCCTTTCCAAAAGAGTAATACGTCATCAATATAACGCTTCCATAATAAAATATTATCATAAAATCCATTTACTCTTTCTGAAAAAATAACTTCTTCCTCCCACTTCCCAACATACAGATTTGCTGTCGAAGGGGCACATGTAGCCCCCATTGCTGTTCCTTTCACCTGTTGGAATAAATCATTATTAAATGTAAAAAAACATTATATTTTAAAATGCATTCCAATAATTAATAATTAATCCTGTGGGTGGTACAACTTCCCCTATGTTCTTATTCAAAAGGTGAGCCATAGCATCTAATGCCCCTTCATGTGGGACATTAGTGTAGAGAGATTCTATGTCCAAAGTCACTAGGAGAACCCCTTCCTCGAGTTTCCAATCCTTTACAATATTAAGTACTTCTTTAGTGTCTTTCTCAAATGACGGTAAATTTAGAACTAAAGGTTTCAGAAAAGAGTCACAATATTGTGATAACGGTTCCGTTAAAGATCCAATGCCGCTTATTATTGGTCTTCCAAGGGGATTGATTAGAGTTTTGTTGACTTTTGGTAAAATGTAAAACGTAGCTCTGGTGGGACTCAAAAACCTTTAAGAACTCTTTTGTATTTTTATCTATAATGTTTTGTTCAAAAGCCATTTCAATAATGTCATGAATACTATATTTAAAGTCATAAATATTTTCTTCCTGTATTTTCTTATAGAAGTTGTTGTTATTTAGTTGTCTATAAGCTTCCTTGAGATAGGTTACCTTATCCATTAATACCACAGTGCCCCTTTTATCCGCTGGTTTAATAATCAAGTCTAAGTCCCTCTGTAAAGTTATTACAGCATCTCATTCTTCTTTTTTCAAATTATTAAAAAAATGGGAGTGAGGAGTTTCAAATAATTTTTCGATTTCAGTTTTGACTAATTCTCTGAATACATTTACTGCTGAACATGATGAAGGGCAGAAGGTAGAGGGAGTTTTAAATGTATTTTCCTTGTAGCTTTCATTTTCCAACTCCAATTTTATTTTGCTAAAGAAAGCTTTAAGATTTAACTTCTGACAACTCAGAATTAAATCAATCAATGTCTGTACCCTGTCAAGCGTTTTCGTTGGAGAGAAACTAAGACCCTTCATCAAAAGTTTCTGTTCATTCTCCAACAATTCATGTTGTGACAGGTTAATGATTTGTGTCAGTATCTCTAAGTTATTTGCTCTTACCTCCTCTGCCGACCTCTCATTCAGAAGTTCTTCCTCTATTGAAATCTCCCTCTGTTGTATCTCACTTGGGAGCCATCTCTGGACATTTGATTTCCTTCTTCTTCCTCTTCACGTTCTACATCGAACTCTCGAACTCTTGTTTGTAGTCTCGGACTCCTGCACGGTATTTGTGGGCTGTGTTCGGATACATTGTAGCTGGTATATCCTGTTACGGGCTGTGGGTCCATGTTGTGACTACCTTTCTGAAAATAATAATCTTGATTTAGTCCCTCACTATCTGAATCGCTGTTTTCAGTATTCTATTCAAAAATCACATTTTTATTCATTTTCAATATGCTTTTTAACTCTTTTTGCTTCTAATAAAAAATGTGGCCTCTTTCAAAATCCCCCTAGTCTCGTAAAAATTTGGTACGCTTCACCTTCTGCAGTTCCAAATCTAATTTTGAGATAGAGTCCTTCAATCTTTTATTTAAAATGTCAAAATCAGAGCGTTTTCTATATTGAAGTACTTTCACCTCCTGCTTCTTAATTTGATCTCAAATCTCATTTTCTTTTTCTTTACTGAATTTTATAATCAAAGTCATTAATTTTGCACTCGCCTCCAATAAAATTGCCTCCCATTCCTTCATGAAAACTTCATTATCTGTCCTACAGGCAGGATTTTTAACAAGGCGTAGACCTCTAGGTACCCTGTTCACCTGTATGTAGGCTTCCAAATTTGTACTTTTCCAATACAGTCGCCTTACTTGATGCGTTAATTTTTTGAAATGTCTAAAAGCCCCAATAGGGACTGTGCCTCAGGTGCTAGATTTTCTATGATTTCATCTTTGTTTAAAAAAAGATTCACTGTGGTTACTGTTTGTAGAAGAATGTCCACGTAAGCCAAAGGAGTTTCCTGTTGACTACTTGTATTATTTATATTTGTACTTGTACTTACCATATTGGTATTTTGCGAATTTCTGTGTGACATCTTCAAAAATATAAAGGCAGATACATTTTCAAAGGGATTCTTGGAAAAATGCTTAGTTTATATCAGTCACAGAAAGGCGTATATCCACAAGGTTTTAGTGGGAAGGTATATTTAATCAACTTTTTTAAGTCTTTTAAATACTGGTTTCCTTTCTCCACAACCCATGTCTTTCACTCAAAAACATTTGAATCTTTTCAATTGAGTGAGCATCGGGAATTGGTGCTGTAGAAACTTACTCAGAATGCATCCACAAAAGGTTTCCAGCACACATGAACCTTGTACTGAAACGCCAAAAAAACTGTAACTGAAGATTAGGAACATTTTTAAATCCATTCATTTATTCATTTCACAACAGCTTTCAAATCACAAACAGCTGACATGTTTCGGATCACAGATCCTTTTTCAAAGACACCTATAAAATCCACCACCACATACTCCTTATAAATGCATTAAATAGCTCACGTGACTAAAACACCTGAAAGGCATTTAAATCAAATAACTTAAACAGATTATTTCTAAAAAAGGAAATATGTCCCTTTAAATCACAAAATATATTTTAATTCATTATAACAAACTTAAAACTAATATTTCTTATATATATATATATATATATATATTTAGTGCCTATATTTATTAAGTTCTAACATTTCAGAAAAATATAATAATAATTAAACCTTGAAGAAAACACATTAAGACAAACGGGGCAATAAAAGTACAAAGGCAATACATATATTTATTTTTAACAGATTTTATCGTTTCTTAAGATAAGGGCTTAAGTCCAAGTGGGTATTTAAACCTGGTTTCTTATTAGCTCACAGTGTAAGTATTCAGAAATTTTCTCTAGTTAATACTAGGTTATCAAAATCTCCACCTCTAGGATGTTTACACACTTTATCTATAGACATAAATTTGAAGAAATGTGTACCATCTTTTGTTGTCTCCATGATATGGAGCACTGTAGTATAGGTATTATCCTTCCTTTGTATGGCTCTTACATGTTCACCTACTCATGTTTTGAAACTCCTTACCATTTTACCAACGTAAAAAGTATTACAACTGCATACTGCTAAATAAATAACACATTCGGTGCTACATGTAATGCACTGTCTGACAAAATACTTTTTTTTCCATATTACAGCTATCAAATTCTTTCCCTTGTAAAGCATAGGTGCAATACATGCATTTTCTACATTTCATACAACCTTCTGGTGGTTTTAACTATGTACTTCTCATTTCTTCTTTGAAATGGCTATGCACTAATAGGTCCCTTAGAGTAGGGTTTCTCTTATAGCACATTCGTGTGGATTTTGTGCTATTTCTTTAGGACCAGGATCTGCTCCAAGGACATACCAATGTCTACTAAGTATAATTTCCAATTCCTTGGACTGTACTGTATATCCCATAACATAATTAAACTTTTGATCTATCTCCCATTCTTGTGCTTTGTTCAATAACAAACTATTTCTCTCTCAGTATTATGGGCTTTAGTGTATGCTCTTTCTATATCTTTTTGTTGCATAGCCTCTAACTACTAGTCTATTTTTCAGAATATCAGCTCCATTTTCAAAACTATCAACTGTGGAACAGTTTCGTTTTGTCCTTAAAAACTGTCCAACAGGGATATTTGCTGCCACATCTGGGGGATGGCAACTACTAGCTAACAAAATTGTATTTCCATCAATTTCTTTATGGTAAATATCTGTTGCTATTGTGCCATCTAAACTTTTAGTTAGTTTCAAATCCAAATATTCTATTTCCCTGTCACTTACTCAAAAAGTGAATTTTAGATTGGAATTCATCAAATGTAAATATTTTATAAAGTTCTCAAGATTAGTTACATCCCCTTCCCAAAAGAGTAATACGTCATCAATATAATGCTTCCATAATAAAATATTATCATAAAATCCATTTACTCTTTCTGAAAAAATAACTTCTTCCTCCCACTTCCCAACATACAGATTTGCTATCGAAGGGGCACATGTAGCCCCCATTGCTGTTCCTTTCACCTGTTGGAATAAATCATTATTAAATGTAAAAACATTATATTTTAAAACGCATTCCAACAATTTAACTATGGAGCCATACAGCAGCCCTAAAGGGCAGGGAACCCTTGTAACACTAATTTGCTAATATCTCAGCAACCGTAGTAGCTAGGAAAAAAATTCTAGTCATCATGACGGTGAGTACTTCATGCAACATAAATTGGCTGAATTTGTATCTTGCATCGTTTCTGAGATAAGGGCACCAAAATGCACTGAAAGGGCCCCCTTTGGAGCCCTTCTGACATTTATTTACCAATATCTTCGTAACCATAGCAAGTAGAAAACAAATTTCACTGCTGTTGTAATCTATGATTTCCAAACTTGTTTCTACAGTTTAGTTCACTTGAAAGTGAACTAAACTGCCAGTAGCGGAAACTCCTTATCTCACTTCATTTTTGAGATATGGGCTCCGAAAGGCGTAATGGACACACACAATGTTATTATAAGGGAAATTTCTCAACTTCGGAACACTGTAACTTTGAGCCCCTTGAATGTGTTGGCACCAAACCACCAAAAGGCACATCTGTGGGACCACAGCTTGCCACCCTGCAAATTTCAGCCCAAAAGACCCAACTGTTCAGTTGCAGGGTGATAGCAGAGATATGCTGTCTTTTCAAAAAAATACTTTCACAAATCATGAAAGTTTCTCAAAAAGTAGCACCAAACTTTCACATTTGCAAAAGTATTGCAGCAGTTTCTTTCATGATTTGCGAAAGTATTTTTTCTCCAATATTTAAAATGGCATTTCTGGGGGGTTTTACCCCCAAAAAAAGATAGGGTTGGCATCCTCAGGACCCAGGTAGGTAAACCCAACAGTCAGTGTTTACCTAGAAGGTCCCAAATTTAAATGCCAGGCATTTTTCTTTCTCACTAACTGAAAACAAGATGGCCACAGAATGAAAGTAAAAGGGCCATTTGTGAAAGTAAAATTGCATTTGAGAAACTTTCATGAAACACATATATTTTTTCTCCATTGACTATAATGGGAAATTAGTTTTTTTAGTAACTTTTGAACGGTTTAATATTTTTACACCACATTTTTGAAAGGCACATCAGTGACCCAGACTGCATCTTCCCTAAAGATTTTGTACTGAATGGACAAATTATGCGGGCTGTGGGTGCGCACAAAGAAACGTGCAAAAAGAACATTTTTTGGCATTTTTTTGTCTTCTGTAGCTCCACAACCATACATCTAACCATAATGCAACCTGCCAGATCCAGAGATCTATGGTACCAGACCATGCATGCAAGATTTCAGCCAAATCCGTCATATGGTGGCAAAGTTTTAAGGTGCAAAATTTGAGGTTTAACATTAAAGTGCTTACTCAACCCTAACTATACTGGCGCTACCACGCCAGTATAATACATATATATATATATATATATATATATATATATATATATAGTTATATATACTGTATATACATACACACGCACACATATACATACAGTGCAGCCATCAAGGATGCAACCCTGTATCTTGCAGTAAACATGTCACAAAATGCTGCATGAGAAAGAGCTTATTTGCTATTGCATTACACCTTTTCCTGCTGTGTACTGCAGCATTTTGCAGCAGTAGTGCAAGTTACTGCATTGCATCTTGGCTTGTGTCACTGTATACATAAGCAATAAGCCACACTGGGATGTGTATCAAAGGATTAACGATGCATGCCCCAGGGCATAGTAAGGCATGAGGCCAAAGGCCAAGTGTTCTTATGCCTGTGGGAAGTGCATCATTAATCCTTTAATGCTCACCCCAGAGTGGTTTATAGCTCTTACACAATGACGCATTGTAGGTAATGAGGTTTTCCAGCCTTCATAATGAAATTTGGTTTCTGACTGTGCAGCTTTAGTTTTTAATGTACAGTCATGTGATGGCTGCTGTCCAGTGAGGTCTCTGGATTTACGCTTGCCATTATCTATCTATATAGATGGATAGATAGATAGATAGATAGATAGATAGATAGATAGAGAGATAGAGAGAGAGAGAGAGAGAGAGAGAGAGATAAATAGATAGATAGACAGACAGACAGACGGACAGACAGGCAGGCAGGCAGACAGACGGATGGGCGGGCAGGCAGACAGGCAGACAGATTGACAGTTAGATAGATAGATAGATAGATAGATAGATAGATAGATAGATAGATAGATAGATATTCTGCAGTATTCTGCAAGATATCATTGGCTGAAACTGTGATACTGCACTTCATCCAAATGAGAAGTACTGTACAAATATACAGTACATACATACATATATGACATTCTTATGTTTTGAGAAAAATATTAAACATGAATGTATTTTGTAAACAACACTCCAGAGAGCCTTTTACATACTGAACATTCAAGACATTTCAAATCAACATAAGTCACCTCCAGTGTTTGAGGAAAGAATTGAAACATCTTTGACTGAAGTACTTGTAAATTCAGGACACATATGTACATTCCCAGAAACCACATGATGCTACTGATCAAATATGCTATTTGGGGTAAACAGTAATTGAGGCATATAACAGTTTGCAGTTATAGACACAAAGCAGACATTCCACCTTCAAGGATTGCAGTATGTTAACAGTTTGCTCCAAGTATATCAAAGTTAACATTTCTGAAGCAGGTATACTGTCATTCAATTACCTATCAATCACTGTGTAACTTTTATTTTTTAACATTTGTAGGAGTCACTGGCAGCTATGCAGTTTTATCTCTTTCCTCTGCTTGCTCCACACTTCCGTTTGTCAGCTCCAGATTTCAGTTTAAGAATTTGTTAATGTCATCAGACTCCTTAAAGGCTGCAAATATATAAAGCCTTTAGAATGTACCGTACCCTCAGTATAGCATGGATATTGCTTTCAACAACCACAGACTTTAAAGAGTCTCTTCCTCCCCTATTGGGTTGTGCAAGCCAAATCTGAAAAATATACAGGGCCTGATATTTTAAAATTTCCCAGTTACTTACAAAATATAGTACAGGTGTGTAATGAGTTGACTGTTCTTTATTTAAAACTAATTGTGCAAGTGACAGGGGAAGATTCCTCAATCACCCATACTGTACAAGCAGGTAAACAAGATCAATCTAAATATGCTCCTCAAAAAGAAAGGCACTTACAACTGATGATCTCCATATTACCCCCATAGGGACTTACAGTGGTAGCCAGTGACAAGATGCACTATCATGTATAGCTGGATATTCTGTTTCAAGAAATATTGTATCACAGAAATACAGCTGAAATGAAAGGGGTTTCCTGTGCTATATCAAATTATATCTGGATATTCAACATCATGTCACTGGCTACCACTGTAGAATGTTGATGATGTCAGTAGCCAGTGACCTCAGCATGGGGCATTATTGCAAGCCCTAGTTTATTAAGGGTGCCAAAATCACCAGTGGACTCCAGTTATATACAACCATAAGCAAAAATCAGAGCTACTGTAAATGTGACATGGAAAAAAAAGAAAAGAATGGACACATTGAAACAGAACACATCTGAAAATGAGCTGTCACCAGCTCATAATGTCATTCCTGGTAAAAGTGTTGAAATAAAGCTAGCAATAATAATACTCAACAGGGTAGGTGGTATTGGGCTATACCCACCCATCCAGGGGGTGTAATGCGACCTGATGCCCCAGTCAGAGGGTCTTAGAGCCCCTGAAAGGACGGGTATAGCCCATACCACCCATGTTGGAGGTTATTGTTGTGCTTAGAAAAAGGAAAAAAAATTCTCAGAGACACGGTTGTAAATCTGCAATTAAACAAGGATTTATTAACTCTGTCTATTATTTAAGGGTTTAAAAATGTCCATATTTGGAATAGGAAGGATGTGAAAACAAAGGCTTAAATCTCACAGATACACCTACAGTTGAAGGGGTGGTCAAAATGAGAAAATGTATTTATTTAAATGTTGGTAACCGGGTAAGCCCACTGAGACCAGAGGTCCCTTTTTCAAGGGCAACCTGGAATTAGTTAAAGTAGAGTACATACATTGGTATCAATACACAGTATTTACAGCTGATACATTCAAGGAATTGGTATCAAACGCTTAATACAGAGACAGCAGGCTTCACAAGGCTCACAAAGTGTTAGGAAGGTGCACAGTACATTTAACAATTTTGCATAAGAGTTTCATGGGAGAAATAGAAATGGCAAAATTAGTGACAGCATGACAACAGGCCCGGGCAGAGGACTAGCGATTACAACCACAGAGACTAAGTTCCAGAAGGTACACTTTAAGGCCAGACTTAAACCCTTGGAGAGTAGGCTTGTCCACCAGACTTGCTGGAAGGGCATTCCATAAGTACGGAGTGGCATACTGAAAGGAGCGCTTACCTTGGTTGGTGCGAACACGAGAGATGTCGAGGGGATGACTTGCCAAGGATCGCAAGGTACGGCACTGTACTTTTGGAGTGAGCAGCCCACTCAGATGGAGAGGAAGGCCAAAGGAGGTGAATTTAAAGGCCAAACAGAGGAATAGGCCAACTTGTGCCATAAGGTGGGCCAGTTTAGGTCCGCGAGGACCTCACAGTGATGCCTCCTGGGGGAGGAGTTTGTTGCAAAGTATGCCACCCTGTGGTAGAGCACGGAAAGTTTGCTAAGCTCCTTCTCCCATAGGAACTGTAGCAGGGAGGCCCCATATAGGATGGAAGGGAGAAGGTTGCAGTTGGCTGTGGTGCATCGCGCCTCACCAGAAAGAGAGTTACCCAGCCGGTAGAGGAGTCCAAGCCTCTGGTGGATGGATCTAGTTAAGGAGTCAATGTGGGGTGTGTAGGACAGCTCCTGGTCAAGGAGGATCCCAAGGTACTTGATCCTGTCTATGACCTCAACTCTCTTCCTTGGGCTGTGTTGAGCTGGAGTAGATCGCATCTGTCAGTGCCCAGATGTCTGGTCCCAAACAGAACAGCCTTGTTTTTTTCTTCATTCTGCACAAGAGAATTGGAGGTGAACCAGGCCTCAAGAGCAGAGAGACTGGCCTGCAGTTTGGCAGAGATGACACTGGGTAGCGGGTCACTGCAGTAGACAACAGTGTCATCCGTATATAGGAAGAGGTTACTCAGCCCGCAGACCTCCTCAATGTCATTGAGAAAAAGGGAGAATAGCAGGGGACCCAGGATCGAACCCTGGGATACCCCAGAAACCACAGGTCTGGTGCTAGACTGTGTTCCTCTCCAATGGACTTTTTCAGTTCTATTGATCAGGTAGCTCTCGAACCAGAAGAGTGAGTGCACATCCAGTCCTAGTCGGTGGAGTTTGGAAAGGAGACGTTTGTGGCTGACCAAGTCAAAGGCCTTGGACAGGTCAATGAATAGAGCTCCCATCAGGGAGCACTGGTCCATGGCCTTGAGGATGTCAGATGTGAGCTGGATAAAGGCAGCAACGGTCCCATGACCTTTCCTGAAGCTATGTTGTACATCAGCTAGGAGTAGGTGCTGCTCGAGATAATCCTGCAGTTGATTGTATACCAGTCTCTCCTGTACTTTCCCGAGATGGCAGAGTAGGGAGATAGGACTATAGTTCCCCACTTTGTCCCTGGGTCCTTTTTTATGGACAGGGACAATAGTTGATACCTTCCATTTACTTGGGACTGTTCCTTCGAGGAGGGACCTGTTGATGAGCAAGGTGATGGGGTAGGCGATTGCAGGGGCAGCGGTCCTCAGCAGCCAAGGTTCAAGCAGGTCTTGTCCCGGAGAGGAGTTAGGGTTTATTTTGGGCACAAGGGGAAGTACAGCTGTCAGTTTGACCAGTTTCAGGTGGAACTGAGGCCGAGGAAGTGCCTAGTCCGCACTGCTTTTGTAGGGAATCCCAGAGAGGACAGGGAGAGAGTCCACTTGGATTGGAGGAGGAAGCACAGAAGGCCTCTGTTACTGCAGAGGAGTCATTGGTCAAGGTATTCCCAACCAGGAGTGCACCTTCTTGTGCATTAGTGGCACCCTTAAGAAGAGTGTTAATGGGACCACTATATATAGTGTAGGTGATGACGTTAATTGGTGAGTTGAATTCAGAGGGCTAAAGTTGTTTGCAGAGCCATTTGCCGAGCTGGAAACTTCTTGCAGTGTGTTGTTGGATACTGCAGGTGGCATGATACAGCTGCTAGTAGTAGCTTAATGAAGTTCTTCAGGGTGCTGCCCACCACCAAGGATTGAGCTCCATGTTCTTCTGTTGTCTAACCTTGCAGACAAGTAGTTTTGAAGACTTGTCTCCAACTTGTGTCCACATACAATAGTGATCTCAAGAGTAGAGAGGCCGACATCACTGAGATGACTGCGGTAGATCTTATGCTGTGGTTTGTATATCAACCACATCCTGAGGCTGGCTTCTGTACAGAGTTTAGGCATCAGATTGCCTAAGAAGTTATTACCCATTGATTTTTGGGTATGCCAGCAATGCCCAATGTCTAGGTGAGCCTGTGGTTGCTTCCAGGGGTGGGGATAGAAGGATGAGGTATCTGACAGTATTTTTTCCAGGTATTTAGTGTAGGACTGCACTGGGCACAGTGGATATACCACAGCCTCATACATGAGTCCCCTTGTATTTTCTTTATTTTTATTGAGTTCAAGAGGATTCTTGTGGTTCTTGCTGTCCGATTGTGTGATAATGTCACATATCAGTGCACTGTGTCATCAGATTTTATTTGAAAGAAGTCTGCCACAGTTCTCAGAGGCCCTCCCAACTGTTCCTGGTCATATAGAGTTGGAGGTTGTTGTTTGCTGAGGTATTTGCCAAGCTAGAAGCTGCTTGCATTGTGTTATTGGATACTGCAGGTGGCATGGTCGAATTGCTAGTAGTAGCTTGATAAGGTTGTTTAGGATGCCGCCCACCACCAAGGATTGAGCTCCATGTTTTTTCTGTTGTCTAACCTTGCAGACAATGGGACCCAATTTTCAAAGGGCTTAGAGGGACGCAAGGGAGTTGCGTCAAAGGTGTTTGACACAGGTTGTGATTTGCATCACAACTTGCATCAAATGCAATTTTGTAGGGTGGGCTGTGTCTGTTCCAGGCACAGCTGAGTCACAGCCCACTTGTCCCAGGTTTGCATCCAACAACCAAGTGCACCAGGTCACAAGTGGGCTAGCGCCATGGCGTGGGCTGCCACATCCCCTTTTTTGGGGATTTTCAAAGCCCCACCATGGACGCAGCAGCAGGGGGCACCACTTAGACCAGCCAGGAGGTGATCTAAGTGGTTGTGCCATGAGGATGTGGGAAGTCACTGGACAGTGGGGTGCAGTAAAGGCCAGAGAAGAGCCATAGGAGGTGTTGGGGCATGGCTGTCGATTACCATTAAAATCATGCCAGTACTTGACAAAGCAGTTCTCTGGTAGTGTCATCCCCCCATACCTGATGCTCATCCATAAGTTGTGGTGGTATAGAGGAACTCCCCTGTGATCCCTGATCTCCCCCAAGAATTCTGTAACACTTGCCCTGTGGTGCAGTGCCCCTCCCCCCAATCCCCAATCTCCCAGCAAACCAAAAAAAGCAACTATTCTCGTTCATAATCCCTGGTGGTCTAGTAGCCCCCCCACCGTCCCCACCCCAACAGGCAGTGGTCAACCACCCCAGTCCCATCTGTACACAACCCACTTCTGCGACTGGCACTTCCCTCCTCACACCACCACGGTCAGCTGCAGAATGCACTTGCACAGACCACATAAGTGGACAGTACGCTTATGCGATCTGTGCAATCACATCTCCCGCGCTGGCCATGGTGGTGTGGGGAGGGAAGTGCCATTCACAGAAGTGGGTCAGGGATGAGGGAAGCAAGGTTGATTGACCACTGCCTGTTGGGGTGGGAAGGGGAAGGGCCACTAGAAAACCAGGTACTCAGGTGACGTGTCTGGCAGACACCTCAGTAGCACTGGGGGGGAATGGACTGTGACTGGGGTTTTTGTTTACGAACAACCAATACTGGATCAGGGCTAATTGTGGGTTGGGAGGGCACTATACTACCACCACATTCTGGGTCTTTTGGGGATTACCAGGAGTTGGCAATAGCATACCACAGCAGGTTTTCCACACTGCTGCCACATAGGTGACCCAGCAGTTGTGGGATAATGCCCTATGGGGGGAAAGGTGCACCGTGTCACAGTCTTGTGGCAGCTGCCCCTTCTGTGCCTGGGTTCCAGGCTTGGTGCTCCTTCTGGCACCTGGAATGTCCTCCTGCACACTTTTCTGTTAATGCAGCAGCAGACTTGAGCCAGCACCCCCAACTGCACCCGTCTTGAGGTTGCAGGGTGCATTTTGCAGCAATTCCAAAGGGTTTGACACAAGTCACCAACCTTCTGTAATAACAACTTTTTTGGTTGCCCCAACTACATCGGATGCAGCCCACCTTTCAGCCCATAGTTGCATCCGATGCAGGAGGCTTGTAAAATTGGACCCAAGTAGTTTTGAAGACTTATCTCTGGTCTATGTCTGGTTACACTAGTGATCTCACAAGTAGAAATCTTGTGGATGAGGCTAAGCATGGTATCAGGGAACACAGATGGTGAGTGTATGAGCTTGTGTATATCTGCTTCTGTAATAGGTGGGTCGTGGGCAGCTACAGTGGCGTGAAAAAGTATTTGCCCCCTTCCTGATTTTCTCTATTATTGCATACTTGTCACACTGGATGTTTTCAGGTCTTTAGACAAAATATAATATTAGATAAAGGGAACCTGAGTGAACAAATAACACTTTTTCTTTTTTACTTATTTCATTTATTTAATGAAAAAAGTTAACCAACACCAACTGGCACTGTGTGAAAAAGTAATTGCCCCCTAGTTAAATCAACCCAATTAAAGGGATAATTAGAGTCAGCTGATTGAACACAGCCAGGCTTGATTACAGCCAGCCCTGCTCAATATAAACCTCACTTATTTTGACCCTTACCATCAGAGTCACGTTGCCAGCATAAAGATTCAACAAACACATTATGCCATGATCAAAGGAAGCTCCTGAAAAGATCAAAATACAATTTGTTGCCCTCTATCAGTCTGGAAAGGGTTACAAAGCTATTTCTAAGGCTCTGGGACTCCATCGAACCACAGTGAAAGCCATAATCTCAAATGGAGAACACTTGGAACAGTAGTGAATCTTCCCAGGAGTGGGCGTGCCAAAAATTACTCCAAGGGCGCAGTAAAATCATCCAAGAAGTCTCAAAGGATCCTAAAATAACATCCAAAGAACTGCAGGCTTCTCTTGCCTCAGCTAAGGTCAGTGTTCATGGCTCCACAATCAGAAAGAGACTGGGCAAAATGGGCTTCATGTGAGAGTAGCAGGGCGGAAACCACTGCTAACCAAGAAGAACATAAATGCTCGTCTCTCATTTGCCAAGAAGCACCTGGATGATCCACAAGCCTTTTGGGAAAATGTTCTATGGACAGATGAGTTCAAAGTGGAACTTTTGGATGACATGGATCCCATAATGTCTCGGTAAAGCAAACACAGCATTCCACAGTAAGAACACCATACCAACAGTCAAACATGGTGGTGGTAGTGTGATGGTGTGGGGATGCTTTGCTGCCTAAGGACCTGGATGACTTGCCATAATTAAAGGAACCATGAATTCTGCTCTGTACCAGAAAATTCTTAAGGAGAATGTCCAGTCATCCTTCTGTCAGCTGAAGCTGAAGCGTAGTTGGGTCATGCAGCAAGACAATGATCCAAACACAAAAGCAAGTCCACATCAGAATGGCTAAAGAAGTAAAATTAAAGTTTTGGAGTGGCCTAGTCAAAGTCCAGACTTAAACCCAATAGAGATGCTGTGGCAGGACCTGAAATGAGCAGTTCATGCTTGAAACCTACCAAATATTACTGAATTAAAGCAGTTCTGCGAGGAAGAGTGGGTTAAAATTCCTCCACAGCGATGTGAAAGACTGATATTGAATTATAGGAAGTGTTTGGTTGCAGTCATTGCAGCTAAATGTGGCATAACCAGTTATTAAGTGTAAGGGGACAATTACTTTTTCACACAGTGCCAGTTGGTGTTGGTTAACTTTTTTCATTAAATAAGTGAAATTAAAAAATAAAACAAGTGTTATTTGTTCACTCAGGTTCCCTTTATCTAATATTACATTTTCTCTAAAGTCCTGAAAACATCCAGTATGACAAATATGCGATAATAGAGAAAATCAGGAAGGGGGCAAATACTTTTTCACGCCACTGTATATCCTTTTGCTGTTTCCTGAGTTTTTTGAGTATGGAAAACAGGATGTTGTTTGAGAAGTGAAATGTTGGTTTGCAAATTAGGCTGGTGTTAGAGCCTACTTCGGGGGTGATCAGGTGGCAGTTGGTGCCAGCACAGAGAGCACAGTACCCCCAGAGACAGAATACTGATCTCTGGTTGTGGTTCTGACTTCAGCATAGAACGGCCTAAGGAAGTTGTTAATCATGTCAGAACTGTCTGCCATTGAACTGCAAACTTTTTAGTAGCATCCCATTAACTGAACACTGCAACAGCCCACAATGTTTTTTTTTGGGGGGGTATTTATTTCCTCCTTCTCATTTTCTATTTGATTTAATGCTGTTTTACTCACTGAAAGAAAGTGTTCCAAGGTGTTTTTCAGCTTTTATTTTGTTCTTACAGCAGGTGTTGGTTCTTGAACAGGTTTTTCCCTTTAATAGAAGAGATTTCTGACAGTGGCCCAGATATTCAAAAGGGTTGCACATGACGCAACAGTGTTGCACCATGCACAACCCACTGTATATGACGTGATATTCAAGCGGGAATTCTGCCTGGCACAAATCCCGATCTTGTGAACACATCAGTAATGTATCGCGGCGCCAGGTGAAGGGTGCCCATGCATACTCTGCACATCCCAATATTCAGCCCAGGATGTGCTGAGTCCATGCATGCGCAACCCCTACTTGTGCAGATCAAAGCTAATCCAAAAAATTAGAAACAACGGCTGGCCTCCCACAGGTGAGCTGCCATATTGCAGGGCGCAACACGGCAGCTGCCACCTGTGGGTGGCCACCTGAGCTCCAGCTGCACCTGGCGGCACCCCCCCATGCCCGATCGCGGACATATGTACAAAAAATGACCCTCCAAACTCCCAGGTGGTCCAGTGGACCACTGTCAGCCTGATCACGGGCATTTGTAAAATAAAAGTGAATCCAATATCCCTGGCATGCAGACCATACAGTACTACACATTCTAGATATGTGAATGGATCCATTCACATCTGGAATGTGTGTATGCTATAAACTACATGCCAATAACTCACGCTGTGGACCAATGGCGTACAGCCCTACGACGGTGTCAGTCGGTGGGCGGCAGGTAGGTGAGGTGCTGCCGCCCGCCGCTGACTGAGGGGGCGGGGTTGTGGGGCTCCAGTGGGTGGGTGGGGAGGGGTCCACTGGACCACAGGGATATTGGATTCTTTTTTATATTACAAATGCCCACGATTGGGCTGACAAGCTCCACTGGACCGTCGGGAGTTGGAGGTCATTTTGTACATATGCCGGAGGGTGCTGCTGCCCGCCGCTGACCGAGGGGGAGTGGGGCAGTTGGGCTCAGTGGGCTGGTGGGGAGTGGGATCCGCTGGACCACCAGGGATATTGGTTTCTTTTTTATATTACAAATGCTAGCAATCAGGCTGACAGCGGTCCACTGGACCACCAGGGATATTGGATTCGGTTTTATTTTACAAATGCCCGCGATCAGGCTGTGGGGCACATTGCTGCACTGCAGGGGGCATCGGTCCCTGATGGCTGCTGCCTGGCAGGGCACCAGGCACAAGTCGCCGGGGATCGGTGCACCTGCATGCAAATGGGGCCATAATGACATGCAAATGGCCCCATTTGCGCCTTGCATACATTATGGCCCCATTTGCATGTGCACTTTTGATTATCATGGTTGCTGCACATAGAACAATGGAACTTGAGCTAGTGCATCCACCTACTCCACTCTGGCCACTTGCACTGGTGCATTGCCACTGCGCCATGTGCACTGTGGGTGGCCAGGGTGCGATATTCAATGATGCTTAGCCATGGCACAGCTCCATTGAATATCACCCAGTCAACGCCCCTGCTCAGCCATGTTGTGCTGTGCCCAGGCTTGCGCCACAGCCTGGCGCAGTTTGAATATCTGGGCCAGTGTCTTCAGGGGCCAGAAGTTTAAAGGCAGGTAATCTGACATTTTGTTTAGTGGTCTCCACAAAAAAATTACTACCAGTCAGTGGCTGAAAAATCAAAGGTGGCCACATGGATATCCCTGGGTACTGAGGCAGGTTGGCATGAAACTTGACTTTTGCCAGTCTCTGTTGGCAAATAAATGGACCCCAGGGGAAGGGGCTCCACCAGTCAGAGACCAGGACATTTGAACCCATTTTCTAATAATAAATAAATAATTTGGGTCAGCACAAAAGTACCAAGAGGCCCATCCAGTCAACCCATTTCCCTGCCTAGCTCTATGTTTGGCCAGTACAGGGTCAAAATGTCATAGCATTAACAGCTCGGCCAAACCCACGAAGCCCAAAACGCTGACAGCAAAGATAGTGCTCAGCAAAAAGAATGAGCACAACATTGCCAAACTCACCAAACAACAGATACACTTTGTGTTTGTGGGGGGATCCACCCCTGCACCATCATCCCCAACACACTTCATTATTACTAACTCCAGGGGGGGCTACCTATAGGCGGGGAGAAATCTCGGGGGGGGGGATTGATGAGGAGGGGAAAGGTAAACAGAAGATGTCCCAGGATGATGGAAAAATAAAACATATTTGATGTTCTGGGATGGGGAATCAAACCCTGGAACATTGACGCTCCACCACTCTCCTTGCCTGTAGTTCTATCCTGTGAGCCACACAAGCTGCTCAGCAACACAATGCTAGACAGAGGCTTTAATCTGGTTGCCTGAAGGCAATATAGCTACAGGGATATCGCTTTTATCTGTTTTGACTGTTCGCTATAGTATCCCTGTAGCTATTTTGCCAATAGCTGTTTTCACTGCTTGGTTTTGCTTGCGCTGTATTGCATGTGACATTTTAACCCAGTACTGTTTGCCCTACCCCCAGGCTGACTTAGAAATCTGATAGCCCTAGTTGGTGATCATCATCCCCTTCTTCTCTGCTGCCTGTGGATCCTACTGTTCTCTTACATCAGTTACACACAAGTTTAAACCAACACAGTCTTGGCTTCAACAACCTCTCTAGGCAGTCTGTTCCATTTCTCCACCACCCATTCCATGAAGAACTGCCTCATATTCTTCCTGAATCTCCACCCACCAGGTTCCCATCAGTCTCCACCCCTGTCCTCTAGTTATTGTGCCCTTATTCCTCATGAACAGGCCCTTACAATCTACTCTGTTGATTCTTTATGAGAACTTGTATGTCTCAATCATATCTCCCCTTTCATTCCTCTATGTCTCAGTCATATCCCCCTTTCCTTCCTGGCCTGCAGTGTATACATGTTACAGTCTGTCAACCTTTCCTCATATTACCTCCCCTGCTCCTTCCAGATTATCCTTATGGCCCTCCTTTCTATGGTCTCTGTGTGGTTCCTGTCTTTCCTGTGGTGTGTACTCCATTTTTTCATGAAGTACTCCAGGTGCAGCCATATCAGGGATCTACATGGGAGCAGTATCACCTCCCTCCTCCAGCTATCAAATCCCCTTTCCATACATGTTGGCATCCTGCTTCTTTTCCCATATGCCATATTGCACTATGCACTGGGCTTGAGGACCCCCAATGCTCTCTCATCAACTGACTGCTTCACCCTTACTCCCTCCTTCCAGTGGGTTAGGTATTAAATCCCACCCGATAAAAGACTGAACACAAAAAGACCGACGACAATTTCCTGAATTAAAATGTTACCGACTGCTGGTAATCCCGAGTGCCAAAATACCTCCCATGTGTAATAGTGTAATAATGTACCTTGGTGACAGGTACTGGTACATGCAACAATAAACTTGTAGAAAGTATCAGACTAGAATTGATTCAGGTACCATAATACTGCAGTAAATAATGAAGCACTGTTAAGTAAATAAAGTTCCTTGTAACAATTTGTATCAGAGAGGCAAAGTGGTACTGAATTCATGCATTTCTATTTTCAAAAATGGTGCCTTTTACAGGTACAAGGTATGGTGCTACAGTTTAAATTCAGGTTTACAATACTAGATTTTGCACATAAAAAAAAGTCCTCCATATAATACTCCTGAAGCCAGAGTGAAAGTCCTGCCATTTTCATTTTAATAAAATAGCGCGCTGCCTGTACAAAATCTATCTGGGATCTGGGTAATCATGCTTTTTCAGCCACCTAAAAAAAAATCAACTGCCACCATGGAAGGCTCTGTGGCTGACTGGGGTAAGTGCGATCGCATTTGAATCCCATAACCGGAGGGAAACAGAGAGACTGTGTGTGTGTGTGTGTGTGTGTGTGTGTGTGTGTGTGTGCGTGCGTGCGTGCATGCGTGCATGCGTGTGTGTGTGTGTGAGACAACTCAGGATCTCCATTCAACTTCCTCTCACCTAAGGTTGGGCCGTACTTTTCTCTGCATCCATTTAAGTCTTGTTTTATAATAAGTCAGGATTTTGATTTTTCTGTGTTCAGTCATTCGGTATTTTGGTTTGTCTCTAGTTCAACTAGTCAGGATTTTTTTCGCGGGGATTTTACAATGCTGGATTTTTGGGGGTGGGATTTAGGATGGATCCTCCTTCCAGTAGTTATTTTAGGATTCTTTCTACCAATATGCACTTTTCCATCTTTTGCACTGAACTTTGGTTCCATAATTTGAACCACTTTTTCAATTGTTTCAAGAAGTCTTTTCATTTCTCTAACTCCCTCCCTGGCAGCCACTCTGTCACAGATCTTAGTGTTTTTTTTTTTTTTTATGCACTCTTTTTTGCTCCAGTCACTGACTCATGGAGCCCCATCGGTCGACTCCCCACCTGATCACTCCCAGTCTGAAACCCTACAGCCTGCAATCCTCACTTCTCCATCCCACCATCCTCAGGTTACCTCCTGGTCATTACCCCCCAGGGTGGGTCCACCATCACCTACTCAGTGCTCAGTGAATACTGCATGGTGGGAGGGGGCAGATGGAGGTAGATGAGACACAGGAGGATGAAGTCCAGCTGTGGGAGTGGTGGCAGTGGAGTGACGTCTTCCCTGCATGCATCAGCATATTTCCACTTGCTGGTTATGTTGTACCTTTGAAGGTGAAGACATGCAATAACATCAGTGCGGCCCAGGCATGTGTCCACACCCTGTCCACAGACATCTGCCATCACCTCCACCTGTGTTTTCATGGCCCCATCTGTTGCACGTCCAATCTCCATTGGGTGTCACTGCTAGACAGGAAACCACAATCCTCCTTCCCTGGAAGAGGAGGAGTGCTGTCCATCAGATGCTCATCCTACCTCCCCTGGCCAACCCCTGGTAGCACAATATCGCTCCTGATCCCTGGTCACCAGCATGGTAAGAGGTAAGGATCTGGATGCCTCAGCTCTCCACACTACTGAGCTGGCCACAGGTCTTAGTGCAATCAGCAATGAAATGCACCTTATTCTGGATTCTCTTCCCTGTATCACAAATGAATCTATTGAAGAGCACTGGTCCTAGAACCTATCCCTGGTGTATCCTGCTTGTGATTCCCCAGGCTCTGAGTGTACCCTGTTGATGTCTTTCCTCTGCATCTGCCCCCCCCAAGCCAGTTTCCTACCACCTGGTCAAACTGTCCCTAATCCTCAGGCTACCAGGCTTTTTAATTAGCATTTTGTGTGCAATGGAATCAAAGGCCTTGCCAAAGTTGAGGTACAGGCCACCCAATGACCCAGTAAAAGCATTATGTGCTTCCGTGCCAGAGTTCTGGGTTTGGAGGCAAACCCTGAGAACCAGAATCATTGTGGCCAACCCAGGATGGGAGATGGTGGGTGCTAACTGATGGAGAGACAGCTTATGCTACCATGTAAGGAGTGGTACACACCCAGAGTGTGCTGCATTCTCTGAGGCCACTGGGCAGCTGGCCCATATCATGTGGTGGAAAGAGGCAAGACAAAAACCAGGTACAACCCACCACTTGACATCTAAATGATGTTGGAGGCCTAAATAGAGTACTGTATATCCATGAACACAGGTTATAGCTTTGATGACTGCAGCAGGCATGGAATAAAAATGTATTTAGAAAAACAAAAATGGAGGTACAACACACCCACTGATTCATCCCCTGTCTACCACCTTTGTGACCCAATCAAAGAAGATAAATCTAGTTAGTTTTCCAAGATCTCCCTGCTACAAACCTGTGCTGCCTCTTATCCTGCAACCTGATGCTTCCATGAATTTGATCATTTGTCCTTAACAACGGTTTTCAGCAGCTTGCATGCAATTGAGGACAGACTAACTGGTCTGTAATTTTCCAGATCATCCCGGTCCCTGCTTTTGTGAGCAGAGATGCAGCGAAATAGTGAATTTCGCCACATGAAATATCTCGCCAAATTCCGCAAAATATTTAGCGGGTGTGAAATGCGGAATTTCACCCACGAAATGCAGAATTTCGCCCACGAGTAGTGGAATTTTGCCTGCGAGTAGTGAAATTCCACATTTCCCCAGCAGAAATGTGTGAATTTTGCAAAATATTTCATGGAATGAAATTCTGCAATTCCACACAACTCTACTTCTGAGGCAGCACCACATAAGCTACCCTTCAGTCTGCTGGAACCACCCCATCTCTAGGGAATGATTAAACAAAGTTGTCAATGGTGCTGCCAGCGTGTGCCCCCAATCCTTCAGCACCCTAATGTACAACTCATCAAAACCAGATACTTTGCACACCTTCAGGGTCTTAAGGTTCCTGAGCACCCTTTCTTCAGATACTGGTCCTAACTCCTGTCCTTTCACCCCCAACCCCCAGCCTGCAATATGCATTATGGTAGTTGCCCTCATTCTCCATAGTGAATATTGAACACAATTAATCATTCAGTAAATCAGCCTTTTTTCCATCCCCTGCTACTCATGTCCTTTCCTTCTTTAATCGGATAATACCCTCCTTAGTCCTCCTTTTTTTCCCTAATGTAACTGAAGACTGTTATCTCTCTCCCCCCTTGACCCTTCCTTTGTTCTTAGCTTGCCTCTGCTTTACTTTGTTGTACCATTATTCTGACCTCATTCAGCTTTTTTGGATAATCCTTCTGGTTGGCTTCACTCTATCCTCCTTGTATTTTGGGAATGCTACCATGTTTGCTCTTGCTGCCTCTTCCTTCACTCTGGAAAACCAGAATAGTTTTTGCACTTTTTGTTCTTCCTGATCTGTCTCATTGATGATGCTGTCATCTCTGTTCCACCTTTCTTTATAACATCCTATTTGGCTTTTGCCCCTTCTTCTCCTCCTTCTACCTCTACCAGTTTGTGTTTCAGTATTTCCCCAACTTGCCAAAGTCCACCCTTCAGAAGTCCAGAACCACATTTTTTGAACTGAAATAATGTGCTCTTGTGGTTATGTTGAACCACACTGCATTTTTGCCACTGGACCTCAATGGTATCTTCATACTGATGTCTTTGACTTTCACAGCATTTGCAGAACCAGATCAGGGATGGTCCCCTCTCTAGCTGGTTCCCTGACCCACTGCATGACAAAAAGTTTTGTATCACATCCACCAGCACCTGACTTCTCACATAGTTGTATGCCAGGATTTTCTAGTTCACAATCAACATTTTTAGGTCACCCACCATCAGCAACTCCCTTTTTTCTGATGCCTTCCTGATCTCCTCTCCTAATTCCCTGTCCCCATCCTCCTGGGTTTGCCATCTGTATACCACTCTGACCATAATAATTTTACCCTTTCTGTTGGCAGTTGCACCCAAATTGCTTCTATTCCATGACCAACCACCAGAGTAGTATCTTGCATGGCGTGTGTATCTTCCCTGATGTACAGTGCCACCCCCTCTCCTGCATTTTTGTCAGTCCCTCCTCCCAAACAAGTAGCCTTATGTAGAAAGTTTTCAAGGGGGGGTTAAAAATGGACATGGATTCAGCAGCACTGTAATATTCTCTTTGACTGCCTTTGGATGTATTTGCTAAATCCGCATTAACCTTCTCAAAGCGCGTGATTCTGCCTAGAATTTCTACAATGCCTCAGGCATCCTGGATCTGTTGAGATACAAACAGCTATGTACAATCCAACAAGCAAAATGTTATTGTTCATTTAAAATAGTCATTGCAAATATATACATTATAAATAAATTAATTTACCACTTTGACATCCATATCTATAAACAATCAATGCTTTTATGAGAATACATGACTGACAATTCCAAACATTCTCCATGGAAAAATTCCATACATTATTACTTTGACAGTGAGTTTGGTTAGGAAAGAAACATACCTATTTTCCATTATCATGACTTTAATTTCACAGCAGACAATTTTTATCCATATACATAAAACAAAAATAATAGAAAACAGGACACTCAGGGTTTTGGTATGGCTAACTACATCCCCTTATTAATGTTTTGTAATCTGTATTGCCCAATCATATTTAAAAAAAGGACCAACAAGGTAAAAAAAGGGTGATTAAATTTATCAAGTTTCCATGAATTAAAAAAGACAATTTACAGATTTATTTACATAGTACCACTGACATTCATTATATTTATTATTCAGGTTCCAATCAGGGAACTATAATGTTAATAAATTCACATCAGTGTAAGTGCAGGGACCACAATAACTGGACTAGGATCTTTAACCTTTGAGTCTGAGTTATTAAAAGTGAGATTTTAATTTTACTGGGTGTCATATCCAAATTGTCCAGAAGGAGTGGGAAGAACTTTATACATTGTTTGGTGTATTTTGGGCACTAGACAATAACATGGGCCAGGTCATCAACTTTGCCCTTAAAAAGGTGAATGTGTTTCATTATGAGACCATTTATACAAAATAATCTTAGATCTAAACAACTCCAGCCTGAAGTGTGCAATTAATATTCTATGACTTTTATCAGTAAGCACAAGTAAATATTTTCACCTGTGGATATCTGTTTTAGTATTTTATATGAAATAGGATGTTTCACCATTTGAATCTTTTCCACTCACTGAATTGCCAATTTTCTATATCTATTTTTATTGCATCAAGTATCCAAACTGGGGATATTCAAAATATGTCCATAAATATTGACCCTAGGTCATTGGGATATATATGTAACTTAATAAATTGAAATAAGGGAATTGAAACCACTAGATGAATACTGAATTTGTTCTTCAATTGCAAATCTAGGTAATCTGTAAAACTGAGTAAGCTATAATTTAATTAAAATATTGTCACTCTCTTCTTTATGAGACAATGCAAGGGTAATTGGACTAATTCTAATCTTAACACTCACTTTGGAGCACAACATGGAACCCCAAGGAGGTATCCATAGAACTAATGAAGAATAATTTCAAGTTGAGAAGTCTTCCCAAGTCCCAAAACTTCGGAGGCATATAGTACAGCATTTGCAATTTTAGCATTAATTGCTTTAAGACATCCTAACACAGAATAACTCCCATAAGTTGCCATACATTTTCTCAGAACGCTAATTGTTTTATTCAATTTATTTTTGATATTATTTATATGAGTACTCTAACTTAGAATATTTGTTCCTACTAGGTACTCATATGACTTGACTGTCACATTTGAGATTATCAAAATAAAGGCAATAATGAAAATATAAATGTCTATTAACCCCCCACACACACACACACACACACACACACACAAATCAACAGTTGGGTTTTAGCTAAGTTACTTTGTAAAAACTGTGATTCGCATAGACTAGGAAATTTTGACATTTTCTGCTGTAAATCCAACAATGAGGTCAATGTAAATATCACAGCATCTGCATAAGCCAGATGTGGGACTTTAACCTCAATGATCCTTGAAGGATAATATTCATTGTCATACACTTGTAGTAATATTTCATTGATATACACATTAGAAAGAGCAGGGGCTAATATAAAACCTTGTCTGACCCCAATATTAGTTTTTACTTTGTTAGTTAAAGTACTCTCAATATTATATTGTATACTAGACCATGTTTTTTCATGCATTCTAAGATCTATTTTAAAAGCATATAGAGAAGACCATAAGGTTCTCCTACTTATACTATTGAATGCAATGAGATGATTCACAAAACAACACATTAACTTACTCTTTTTATTTTCATATACCTGTGATCCAAATGTGTAAGAACGATGCAGTGTTCTATGGTTGATCTTTCTAAATCTATTTTGTATTTCAGCTAACAACATGTCTGCCTCCACCCATGTTTCCAGTTTTGGTAAAATAATTCATGAAAAAAAAATGTTGTGAGGTATCAATTAAGCTGATATGATGGCACATCAACAGATTAGTTAAAGTGCCCTTTTTATATAGCAGGAAGATAATATTCCCTAACTAAGATTTGGGTAAGTTTTGATTTTGAATTATGAAATTATATAAGGGGAAATTGTTTAACCAGGAAAGGCACACTAAGCTGAATCTTGTTTCCAGGTGGGACCTGGGAGCACAAGGAAGTTAAGTGACTTGCTTAGGGTCACACAGTATGCAAGTGGGGGCTGTGGGATTCAAACTGAGGTCTCCAGGTTTGCAGCTCAGAGCCTTAAACCACTACGCTATATTGTCTCCTTATATGGCATAATAATGGAGCCCACCAGTCAATGTAGTATTTAAACACATCTGAGACTATCTCATCTGGACCCAGAGCCTTGTTCATTTTTATAGAGTTAATTGCATCACCTTCAAGGTCAGTTTACTGACCTATAAGGCCCTACACGGTCTGGGTCCTGGCTACCTGCAAGAGCTCCTGATTCCTTATAGCCCCTTCCGACCCCTCCGCTCAGTCAACGAGGGATTGCTAGAGGTTCCCATGGTTTGATTGAAAACATCTGGTGTGAGAGCATTTAGTTATGCAGCCCTGACCCTGTGGAACAGCCTACCTCTTTGGAATAGGGAGTGCCTGACCTTGGAGAGCTTTAAGATGGCCTTAAAAAACTATTTATTCAGCCATGCTTTTGGTGATTATTGAATTTGTACCTGTAATTTTAATTTATTGATTTATTTCAGATACTTTATTATTCTATCTATGTATTTTAACTTTGTGCAGTGCTTTGATACCTGACTTACTGTGCTTTATAAATACATTTTATTATTATTATTTCCTGATACATGAACATTATTGGGATAGGTTTATTTATCATTCTCAGCTTTAGTGATAAAAGTCAGTCAGTGTCTAATCTGTAAGTTTCTTCCTCAGGATAAAATACAGCATTATAATTTTCTCTCAAGTGTCAAACTGAATATGTGAGGCTATTGATGTAGCAGATGTATCAGTTCCTTTGACCACTAACTTCCAAAAAACTACTGGCCGATTTTCAAAGATGGACTTTTGAAGTTTATTCCACAACTCAATTCGAAATTTTTGTTTTCTCTTCATTAAGAATTTTGTTGTACTTTTTCTTCTCCTTGTTTAACATTGAATATTTGAACTTTGTTTTGATATTTTTTATCTTTCAGATTAAATTAAATTTTTTCTTAGCCATTTACAATTATTGTTAAAACAAAGAACTTCTGTGCTTTCCTTATTTATGAATGTCCATTCATATGGGGGGGGTTGAAGTTTTTCAAGATATTTTCCCATTAAGACACAACATTTACAGACTCGTTCTGATCTAAAATTTGCAGCTTCAAATCAGTAAAATAGGGTGTCTGTATGATAGTATGTACATTTTCATTGTTGTCTTGTGTCCTGGTTATTCTTTTGGTTTTAACTATCTTGTATTTATGAGTCACAAGCTCCTCTAAATGAGCTTCAGATCTATAATATTTAATTTGTATTTTAGAGGATAGTGAGGTGATTCTGTTCATTATTCTATCTCTAGATCTATCACCTTATCTAATGCATTTAAAATGACAAAAAGAAAATTAATCAGAGAAGAATCATTATGTGAGTTATATGAATACTTGCCATTAGGGTCACTTCTTGTATTTCCATTGATTAAAACTAGATCTGAGTCCACTATTATTTTAGGTAAATGGATTCCTGTTTCATTACTTTTAAGGTCCTGAGAGTTGGTTTTCTCTAATAAATGAAGATTTAATGTGTTAATTCTGGTTTCCTTGTCTTTATCTATGAACAAAAACAGAGAACCTTCTCTAAGAACTGGGAGCCTGGCATTGAAATCTCCTGCTAAAAGTAAATCACTGTCCAGATATTTAGTTATTTCCTGTAAATTGCTTTCCAAAGTAGTCCAGCTATTAACATTCTCCTTAGAAGTCAGCATAGGTGGGTTGTAAATGTTTATTTTAACTGAGTTAATTTTTGGACTTTCTATGTTAATTACCGAGATGTTATCATTATCCAATTTTATTTTAATACGTTTTTTATCTTTCTTTATTTTAACAGCTGCTAATAAACCATACATATCGTTACTCATGATACCTTATTTTCTCCCTGTAAAAAAAATGTCAAAATCTAAGATTTTAGGAGAAGAATTTACCCACCAGGTTTCTTGTGAAAGGAGAATATCAAAAGGAGAAAAGTAGCTCATGCATTCTGAACCAGCTAAATTAGACGCTAAGCCATCTATATTCCATGATAGTACAATCCTTATTTTATGGGGGGGTTTTCTGACCCTTGAGGAGTATTCCCTTTATATAGTCATCTTTTTATTACTATGGGGTGAAGAATTGTTATCACTTAAATATTTTGGTATAATAGTATAGTCTTCAAACACTGGAGTTGGAATTCGTTTCACTAATTGATTAGTCTTTCTATTTAATGGTAATTCAAACATATCCACCATATTAAGCCCCAACTGGTTCAAAATCTCCATTTTATATAAAACTTTATTTTACTAAGGTCTCATCTTTGATATACATGTTAATTTGTGATAAATACTTAAAAGGGGTTTGGAGCCAGTAAACAGCATCTGAGTCCAATGCAATTTGCAGGATGTGAAAGAAAAAAGAGACAAAAATTCCCCTAGTCTTCCAGGGTTGTTCTCAGGGAGGAATGGTCCAGACAAATATTGTTCAAACCATAGGGATTATATTTTCAGTTTTTTGTTGTGATTTTTTAAAACAAAAAATTATTTCTATTATGTCCATAAAAAGTTCTGATTTAACTTTGGTGAACCCACTATCTACCTTAAGTTCTTGTGATTTATGACTGCCAGTTTGTTGATACATATCATCCAATACTAAATCTATATCCTTGGGTGTATCTACAATTATGTTTGACAGATTTACTGTACTTCCCTTCCTTTTCCCCAGGTCCATTGCTACATCTTTAGATTTTACACACATCATCAGCTGGTGTGTCAGTCTTTATTCTCTGTATTTTTATGATATTCTTCATCTGACTTCCTATTTGTGAAAAATATTTGACCTTCTTATGCAATTCTATTTTTGTTTATTTATTTCAAATGGAATCCCAGTTATCATAGTCATCATGACAGTATCACGAGTTATCTCTCTTTTTGTTCTGATTTTTACCATGATTAGGGACTGCAATTTGTGTGTTTTTTTTTACCCAAATTTAATAAGGATTTGTTTAATTGTACTTTTCTGGGTGTTATGATCACTGGATTTAGTTCTTCAGACAGAATTACTGTATGTGGTTTCTCACTTGACCCAGACCACTCAGGATTTATTAGAACCACCTCCTTATTTTGCTTCTTTCTTTCTTTGGAGCATTTCTTCTTTTTATCTTGTTTGTACTTTTGTGTAGTTTTTGTTACTTTTTTCTTTGGGGAGTCTGGAATATTTATTATATTCCTCGCAAATGGAGGTGGAAGATTAGTTTGTATGCTTTTATTTTCTTTTGGTGTTGAGGTTTCAAATCTCTTATCAATTTTGATTTCCTGTTTTTTGATAAATGAGCCATTTTCATCTATTATATAACTTCGTGTCAGGTATTCGTCTTCAAGATTCTTGATCATATATTGGTTTTTGATTACATTAGCTCTCATCTCATACATTTCTTCTTTCAAAACCCATAAGGCTTCTATGATATCCACATCATCTGCATAATATGGATTTGTTATATGATCCAATAACTATTTTAATAAAATTGAAGATAATTGTTTTGGGGTTTGTTATACAAGAGCTTCTTAAAGTTTGGTTATCAAAAGGGACCTGAGTATCTTATTATCATTTTTTTTTCTGAGAAAGGTTCCCAACTAAATTTAGGGGGGAAATATTATTTCAGGTCTGGGGATGCTCATAATAGAAATTCCTCTCCTTTCAATCCATCATTTGTCAGTGACCCTCACTTGGATTTTAACCAGTACTTTAAACCATTGATAGTGGAACCTAGATCTTTCACTGCCTCTGCCACATGTACCTTATTTGTATCTGAAGAATTAACATCAACCAGACTTGTACGATATTTATTTCCTGTTTACATATCCTTGTATACAGTTTTTGTCTCTTCCTGAGAAATCCTTATTCTGCTTTTCTAACCCACCAAGGAGTGTTCCTGTGAATCTACATCATGTATGTAACTTTTCTTGTCCTTATTCCTCTCATACAGATGTAGAGCATCATGGATGACTGTTTGGCTGTTTCCTGACTATATGGCTATGGGGTAGATGTGTATTTCCCCAAAAAAATAAGTCAATTTTTAATTGTGCTGTATCATCTTTTATATTTTTTCCTTTCCCTGCTTACCTGACTTATAACTAATTTTGTCTGTAATTTGTTGACTGGTCAATTTTTCTGTTATGTTTGTTTTCTTATCCTTCCCTGTCTCTGATTTTAACCTCCTTCTAGAGCTTTACTCAATACCTTCTAAAGTGCTGAGAGAAGTTAATATCTCCTGTAACTTTGTGCTTCTGATTCTCACTTTAATAGTTAATCTTGAGAGTATCTTACTTAGGGAATGTATTTACAAAAATATACACCTAATTCTTACATAGTTAATATGTGATTAAACTCCAGTGACAAGTAAATTTACTGACCAATGGTATCACAATGAATTTGCATGATGTATGCTAGTAAAAAGCACCAGTAACCTATTATTTTCTAAACACTCTTGCAATAAATGTACTAGCAACTAAACAAGCTAAGAATATAAAATACAAACTAATCAAGAAGCTATAAAGCTCTTAATCATATAGCATAAAGATTTTCCAAGGAAATAATTTCCTATAAGATAACATATGAACATTTGAATGGGCCAGCAGAAACAGACCACCTGGTCTTTTAACATCTACTTGAGTGTGCAGCTAGCACCGCTAAGTTGCAGTTGCCCCACCCCCTCCCTCCGCTTCTGTCCACCCTCAGCTGTTCTCAGCCTCACCCACCCATACACTCCCCTGTTCTATGTCCCATGCCTTTTTAAAGCTACCCACAGTTTTGCATAATATCACCCTATCTGGTAGGATGTTCCACGTCAACACCATTCTCTCTGTGAAGTAATGCCTCCTCATCTCCCTCCTAAATCTTCCCCATTCTATTCTTAGACCATGCCCTCTAGTGTGCCATCTCTTCTTCAGTTTAAAACCCAGTTGGCTCCATCCTTGTTGATTCCCCTTAGATACTTGAAAGTTATGATCATGTTCCCACCATCCCTCCTCTCCTCTGGGGTGTACATATTCAGTTCTCCCAGCCTGTTCTCATAGTCTCTCCCCTCTATTCCCTGTATAATCCTTGTTGCCCTCCACTGCACTCCCTCCAGTAGCTTGATATCCCGCCTCAAGTATGGCTTCCTGAAATGCACACAGTACTCCAAGTGCAGCCTGACCAGTGACCTGTAGAGGAGAAAGATCACCTCCCTCCACCTGGATGAGAACCCTCTTGCTATACACCTGAGCATCTTGTTTACCTTCACTGCCACTTTCCTGCATTGGGCAGAATTATTCATGCTCCCTGTTATCATCACCCTTAGGTCCTTCTCCTCCTCAGTGATCCCCAGCTTCACCCCCCAACCAATATTCTCTCCTTGGGTTCTTTGCCCCAAAGTGCATAACCTTACACTTCTTTGCATTGAATGCCAGCTGCCACCTCTCTGACCACTCCTCCAGTTTGTTTATGTCCCCCTGCAGTTGCTTCCAGCCATCCTCCTTGTCCACTACTGCACCCATTTTGGTATCATCTGTAAACAGACTTACCCTACTCACCACTCCATGCGTGATGTCTGAGTTGAAGAGTCCAAATAGCACTGGGCTCAGCACCAAGCCCTGCAGCACCCCACTCATCACTGGTCTAGGTGTTGAGAATTCCCCCACCACCACCACCCATTGTAGCCTCCCACGCAACCAGTTTGTAATCCAGTTTGCCATCTTCACCCCCACTCCCACACCAGTTAGCTTCTTCCCAAGCTGCCCATGAGGTACTGAATCAAAGGCCTTGCTGAAATCCAAGTAGAGGACATCCACTGCATGGCCCCTATCCAGCTCTCTTGTTACCCAGTCTTAATATTATATTAAGTTAGTTTGACAGGACTTCCCTGATATGAACCCATGCTGCCTCACATCCTGGAGGTAATTGTCCTCTAGAAATGACACTAGTCTCTCCTTCAGTATCATCTCCATAAGCTTGCCTACTATGGAAGTGAGATTGACTGGTCAATAGTTGTCTGGTTTGTCTCTTGGGCTGTTCTTGTGTATGGGCACCACATAGGCCATTCTCCAGTCCTGAGGGACACATCCTGTATCCAGGGAGGTACTGAACAGATCCACCAGCAGTTCTGCCAGCACCTCCACCATCTCCCTCAGCACCCTGGGATGGATACCATCTGGCCCTGGTGCCTTGTCCACTTTTAGTGCCCTCAGTCCCTCTAATACTCTACTTCCCTCAATCATTCCATCCATCACCTCTTCCATTATCAGAATGTGTTAATACATCCAGGTATTGTTTGCTATCAGCCACTCTTTTCTTTCACATTTTCCTTCTTCTACCTGTTTCTCATCCACTGTCATTATGGTTTTCCCAGGTTCGTCTTTCTGTCTTGGCATTTAATTATTTGAATCATTCAGTTCCCTTTCTGAGGCAAATTTGTTCCTTCTTTCTGGTTCCACTCTGTAAAAGTTGATCTTTTAAACAATATTCCCCAGGAAGAACATCCTGCCTTGCATTGTTTTAAACAAAAAAAAATTGGTAAATTATTAACATACAAAAATCACTTGTTCTTAATCCCTCTTAATGGGTGCCAATAGACATTCCATTACTTCTGACTCAAAGGATTATAATTCTGATACTGTTCAATAAATAGATAAACAATACTACTTCTTCCTAACACAGTGAACATTTTACATTTACTTGTGTAAGTATTTTCTCTCATTATTTCAAACAGCTGAATAAAATTTAAAATATAAATTTTCCATCCCTTTGTAATGGAAAGAAACCCTTACAAAATATGACAATATTTCCAAAATGTAAAGGGATTTCAAACACTACTAACTCCAAGTAAATATATCTAATAAAATAAAAAGAATTTGTATCAGCACCCTTAAATCTTATATCAATGTATATTCTAGCAAGTTTAGAAATGCCCTATGTATTAAGCCATTTAACTTATTTGAAAATTGATGTATTTTCCAGGTTTACCTTTTTACAATTGCATTTATAGCATAAAACTCAAAGTAATAAATATTTCTTATGAGCTGCAATGTGATGGAAGATAACCTGAGCCAAAAATGTTAAAATGTAAATAATAAAATATAACATATAAATAAAATGTACTTGTTCAATAAGTTTATTGTAGTGATACAAATTGCTCAGAAGACAGGTGGCACAATAATCAACAAATACAATGAGTAAACTTACTCTGTCCTTTGCTATTATTTTGAGTAGGCAGTAAATCAGGTTGCTTGCTTCAGGAAGGCCTCCAGATTCTCAAGTCCAAGCAGAATCACAGCTATATTATAAACAAAACACATTTTGTTGTTTTGTATGGGGGTTATTTACCATGTCAGTGTGTCCGATTCCCTGCACATCTGAATCTGACCCCCTTGAGCCACTTTAAAGCTTTCAGTAAGCTCATTATTTTGGGGATTAGTTGCTTTGTCAGTGTGCCCATTTCTCTGCACTACTGAATCATAGACCTGCATGACATTTATTTTGGTGTGCTTCACTGCTATGCCCTCAAACTGAAGGCTTTTATATAATGCCTTCCTCGTGACTTCACATCACCTTGGCAACCAGGTGTATTCATTTTGGGTCTTTATTCAATCAATTAATAAAAGCAAAGAAAGAGATAATTATACTCAAAACACCTGATAAAAATGTTCACATTGATATTCAATTTAAATCATTACATGTGAAGTAGCATATTGATCTATCTGTAAGCTGATTCAAGTCAATTCAAACTTCAAGTAAAATTTAAAATGTTCTGTTTTTCAGTACTCATTTTACAAAGTCCTCCTAATGCAGTATCCCATTTTGCAAAGTCCTCCTAATGCAGTATCCCACCTGAGTAATAATACATTTTACTCTACAACATTTGTTAAACTTATTTGGAGGATAAACTTGATAATACAAACACATCCCAAATAAAATCCACCCACCACTGTGATACCACGGTGAATCAGAACTTCAGCACTTACAGCAATCAACCAGCAATTTGGGCCAAAAGACTTGCCTAGTGCACTAAAACAACAAGCTACAGTGAAACTACAACAAACTACAGTAAAATATTAATTCAGGCTATTCTCCACAACTAATAATCTTCTTTATCCTAGTTCCACAAAAAATCCTTTGCAAATGTTGAACTAGTGACCAGTTCTAACTGCAGTATTCCCCTCTTTAGCATCTCCTGGGACACGGTGAATTTTTAAATGACACCCAAATAATGTGTAGTCTGTTCTCTGTCCACTGGGTTTCCTCACTTTTGCTACAGTCTAACAGAGTTGCACAGCTGCAGCAAAGTCTAAGCAACAACCCCCAATAAATGCAAAGAAAGCAACAAGCCTGCCACACACCATGGTGGGGGGTGCTGGCTGCCTCTGGCAACCCCTATTAGCTGGTCTGGGAAAGAAAAATGTCAACACCAAATCCAAAAAGAACAACAGAACTCATTGTAGCTACTGGAATCTCCTGACCAAATACAGTAAGTAAACTTAAATGAGTTAAACAGCGTAGAAACTAAATGGCTTGGAAGGAAGGAAGGAAGGAAGGAAAGAAGGAAGGAAGGAAATGAATACAAATCCTTGTATATAGAGCTCTGTCTGTTCACCAGCAACTCCACAATTTACCCACCTCAAACAACTATGTGACACCTGTATTAAGGCCACCAGGGGAAGCCAAATCAATTTAGTGTGCCTACAACCTGCAGAACAACCTTAAATCCCCTAATAGATTAAGGAAGATTTTGGACTCCCTGCTTGACCCCCCCCCATGTAGTCTATCTCCCCCATCCTCAACCTAGGAGACTCACCTATCTCTGGCCCAGCTGAGGTTGCTAATACCTTTAACAATGTCTTAATTTCCTCTACTTTCTCTCTCTTCATCCTCCTCCTCTCCCTTCTCCCCCTCCTGCCTGCCATGTGTCTCCTCAAATGCCCCTCATCTCCTCACCCTCAACCTCTGCATCTTTTTTCCTTCTCCCAATTCTCTACAGAGAGCAACTTCATTGCCTTACTGTCTCTTTCAGTGGCCCACCCTTTTCTCCTGGATAAGTTAGGGGTTGCAGGTCTATGCAACCTGGCAGTCAGATGGTTTCACACTTACCTCTCAGACTGGCTCCAGTCAATCCAAATTGGTGATGCCCTATCACCCACCCTGTCCATCAAGTCTGGTGTCCCCAGTGCTCCATCCTTGGCCCAGTCCTTTTCTCCATTTTCTTAAATGATCTCCCCTCCACCTGTGTCTCTTCCCAGATACACCTACATGCAGATGACACAGTTCTGTTTGCTTCAGGTGTCTCGGTCACTAAGTTGGAGTCCTCCTTATAGAATGACTTTGACAGTGTCCATCATTGGTTCCATTCAAACTAGCTGTTACTAAATGCCAAAAAACTAATTGGAGCTGAAGTGAGGGAAGGATGCATGTGCACCATGCCTCTACTCAGGTGCTCAGAGAGAGAAAGAGAGAAAGAATGCCAAAATGGAGTAAGAGTGAGAGTGAGCAGGCCAGAATGCCAGAACACCAGAGTTTATTTTTGAATTCTAAATTTTATGTCTGATGTGCCTAATTGTTTATTATAGCAGGTATGCCATCTAAGTGGATAGGGATTTGCACTTTATTTCACATTTTTTTTAATTTTTTGCTACCTTGCTACCTTGAATTGAGACTTTTCTTTTTTAGAAATAGCCCATAGTCTTGGGGAACTAAACTTTGTGGCAGAGACAGAAGTGCAGACTGAAGCAGAGCCTTAGTCAAGAGTCAAGGGTCAAAGACTGATGCTAAGAGTCAGGAGTCTCTTCTTGATTCACAGTCCTGGAAGAAATCACAGTGAGCATTCAAGGGCTTCTGTCATTAAAAGGTATGACATTGTTGCCCAGTAATTTTTAAAGCATCGTCATAGGTAGGATTTACAGTTTATGATAACCGCCCCCCAAAAAAATCTTCTGCCCCAGCCTGGGTCCTGAGCAGAAAACAGTAACATGCAGGTGAAGAAGACAGGAGTCAGAGAGAGCCTCCAGCTTATGGAGTTAACTCAGAAGTTGGTGGCAGTAGAAAAGGGGTCTGATGTAGAGCAGGCTGAAGTGTGCAAAAACTGGAAACAGCTACGAGCCCGAAGGAAAAATTAACCAGTTGCAACTTAAAGGCAACTTTATTTATTTATTTATTTTTTGTTGACCAGATAAGTGGACTGGACAAATTCTGCCTATTTTCAGGCATGATCCTGGGGAGGGGGATACAGATGAATGCCAACTGACCTTGAACCAGATTAGGATGTTGGTGGTATTTTTTTTTTTAGTGAATGGGGGGGGGGATTTGGGCCAGGGCACTGGGAAAATTCCACTACTCTACCTGCAGGAGTGCTGTCACTTCCAGTAAACAGGATTGAGGGACCCATTTTGGTGCCAGACACAGGTGGAGGAGGAAGTGATGTGGAAGTAGAGGAGTTGGCCTCCTCCTCTACCCCTAACACTACAGAGGCTAATTTTGTGGTAGAAGAAGAAGGAAGTGCGGACATGGATGTGCCTGAAGAATTCTTTGTCTCTTAGCTGGATTTAATTCAGCAAGAAGAAGATGCTGCAAACAGCTTACAAAAGAAAATTCATGGTGAGACTGTTTCAGTTATTATCTCTGATAAAGACACTTTAATTAAAGAACTGTCCCATAAGGAAGCTCAGTGCAAAAAACAGAGGGACGTTTTGCAAGCTGAAGTCCTGGCTATGCAGTCAGAAAAAATGACAGCTACAGAAAATGACTCAGCACTGTTAACACAGCTGTAAAATGATGTAGCAGCATCAAAGGAAACTGCATGCTGCTCAAAAGATGTTGCAAGAGATAAGCAGCACTGTCTGGCAGCTTGTTGTGCTGAAAGGCAGAAATATCTGATAAACCTAGCACAAGCTCAAAAGGTAAAGCAAAATGTTTAGGCACGTCCCACATCGAAAAAACGAAAATGCTAATTGTTAAGAAAATCCCTGGTACAGAAGGTGGATTTTAAACAGCACACACTGCTGAGACAGTTGATTTATTAAATGAAGAAGCCACTGCAGCAGGAGATACAGTGGCAAACACTACAGATACAGAAGATTGGACCACAGTGAGAGCTCTGAAAGAGGCGGGCTGGAGTTTATCACAGGACAAACAATGGGTTCCAGACCCAGAAGATATGAATGTGCAGAGGTACCAAATAAATTCTAAAATGCAGCAAACTGAGGTAAATACAGAAAATGTGCACAATAATGAGAAAGATAATGATCATGATGTACAGGATTCTGAGAGTACTCTCACTACAACTAAGGGTCCCAACAGTGCACTTGAAAATACAAGTAATGCAGATGACACTGCAACAAAATAATGATGAACGAAGGATGGGACCTCCAAATAATATTCTAACAGATCCATCAAGAAGAGACTGGCTAAACCTGTTTTGCCTAGCTGACTTATTTCAAAACAAAGGTGAGCCAGCCCCTAGAAAGAACGCTTTAAGGCTGATATATAAGGGAGGCCTGGAGAATCCCCCTGACAGACTACATATTGCAAAAAACTTATTAAAAGCATCAGTGAGGTTTTTCTCTTCAGAGATTTTTGCGCTGATACACTTGGGGAATGGGAACTATGATATTAGTTTTAAAACTGTCTCTAGCCTTGATAGATTTTGGATGCAATGCCAGAATGTTAAAAATACTCCTAGCTGAATACCATACATGGCTATATCATTGACCAAGCCTGCAGTTAAGACAATTACTGTTATGTTCCACAATGAAGGGGTAAATGTGGAGGATATTTTATTCTGGTTGAGGCAAAGATGTGAGGTACTGGACAGACCCTCCCCCATTTTAGATAGTGAACAGATCTGGAATGGGGGGTATGGAAGATTAAGATTAAACTGTATTCTACCAACAATGGTCCAGTTCACCTCCCAAGCACATTTTATTTGGGAAAGGACAGAGGTATAATATTTTACAATGACCAGCCAAACTCATGTTATAAATGTGGGTCAAGAATGCATTTAATCTCAGCATGTGACACTCCCCGCTGCAGCCATTGTCTTGAATATGAGCACACTTTTCCTAATTATGCGAACCTTTTCAAATGTAACCTTTGTGAAAGAAGAGGGCATGGGTATGGGAAATGCCCTTGGGCGTCACACAATCAGGAAAACTGGCCCTCTCATGAAGGACTGATCAACAGGGCACAACAGGTGCAAGCAAAAAGAGTAGCTAGGGTAGCATCTGAGGCAGAGACACAGCAGGAGGAAGCAATGAGCACAAACAATCAGGAGACAGATTCATTACACCAAGAAGTACCAGAAGGAGCACAGAGAGAGGAAATTGCAAGTAAAGGAGCTGATCAAAGGGAAGAGGAAGCAGATAGAAGCAGAGATGTGGAAATGCCCCGGTAGAACAGCTGTTTAAGAAAGTCCAAGCAAAAAAAAGAAATAGGTTTGGGAAGACTCTGACGGACAAAGCTAGTAGTAAGGAAACCCCACTAGGAAAGGGAATTGGAGGATAGGGAACACATTTTCAGCATTAAGTACAGAAAACCAGGATGAAGATACAGATGGGGAAGGGTCAGACTCCTCCTCACTGACTTCAACCACTACGGAGGTAACATCAGACCAGGATGGAGGGGGAATAGAAAGGCCTATAGCTCAGCATACAAGGTGCAGGTAAATTATTAAAACTCCCTAGGACTGAAGTTATAATTTGAGTAAATGGATTCTTTGCATATTTCTTTCTTAAATGTAAATAGTATGAAGAATCATAAGAAAATGTTAACAGTATTAAATATTTTGCAAACCCTCAGATCAGATATAATTTGTTTACAAGATACTAGAATAAAAACTATGCTAGAATTACAATTAGGGAGGAAATATTGATATAAAGGGCCTTCTTTCTGGTCAGTGGGAGAAGAGGTTTGTGATGGTGTGGGGATATTATTTAACAATGCAAATTTAAAAGTATTCAGGTTAACTGAAATAGCTTCAGGTCAGGCTCTTCTTTTAGATTTTTCTTTAGGACCTGAAAGGTTTAAGTTAATTAATACATACGGCCCTGCAGACGAAAGCCCTTAGCGTATCCTTATTCTAACAGATTAGGCCTTATTTGCACACTTCTAGACTTTTTGCATGGGTTGGTGAGTTTAACTGTGGGATGGAGAAATCAGACAGGGGTTTAAGAACTGAGAAACTTTTTTTGTGACACTAATGCACTGAAAGAAATAGCACAAGATGCAAATTTAATAGATTCATATAGAGCTTTATATCCCACAGGAGGAAGCACATTCTTTAAAGCCTCATTGACCACCAGGATAGACTACATATTTTCCTATAAAATATTAGATTTAGAAGCAGCATCACTAAGAGCTTGGGAATTCACTGATCATAGATCAGTAACAATAGGTATTAGATGGACACAGACCTCAAGATGCAAGAAGAATATGTGAAGACGTAATAGCTCCTTGCTGCAGAATGAAAAAGTGAAAACAAAGTGGAAAAAAGACTGATTTGCTAGGTTGTCTGTTGCAGGAATGTATGAGGATATTGCCACCTGGTGGGAAGATATGAAAATTGCATGGAAAACCTTTTTTCAAACTAAAGCAAACACAGAGGCTAATAGAGAGTACTTAACTTACTTTAAGCTAAGAGGACAGCTACAGAAACTTATATCCCTAACAGACAGAAAAGAAAGATTATGGGACCCAAATCGCAAACATAAAAAAACAAATGTTTTCTTTGCAATGTGATAGAGCAAAATCATTAGAACAGGAAATGAGGTTTGACACTAGTTTAAAAAAAATGCTCTACAGATCCCTTTAAAGAATGTAAGAACAGGATAGATCACAGGGTTATTACTAAATTAAGATCTGAAAACGGGGAGATGAAATTCATGCCAGAGGAAATTTAGAGATAGCAGAAAAACAACTGGAAAAAATATTCTGTCATCCTACAACAGAGAATAAAGAGGACTTTTTAGAATTAAATTTGCCAAAACTTACAATGGAGGATGATGAGGTCTTAAATTCCTCTATTACTGAGGAAGAAATAAAAAAAGCTATAAAATCCTTAAAAAATGTTCAGCGCCAGGTACTGATGGAATTATATCAGAATTATATAAAACAAACACAGAAGAAACTGCGCCAGCTCTGGAAATAGTTTTCAATAATATGCTCAATGGGGAAGGTCTAACAAAAACTATGAATCATTCAATATTGATTCTACTATACAAAAAAGGAGCAAGGGAGGATATAAAAAATTGGAGGTCATTGAACCTTTTAAATACAGACCTAAAAATATTGAATAAAGTTCTTTTAAAAGGGCTCCTGGCAGCCGGCAAGTGACAAATTGATAGATGATAGTCAGACCTGTGCTATTCCAGGAAGGTATCAATACGATAATTTGATTATGTTGAGAGAAATTTTTTATAAGGCTTCAAAAAATGAAATACAAGGCTACACAATAAGCATAGATTAGGAAAAGGCTTTTGACCAGGTCTCACATAGCTATCTTTTTTAAGTACTTAAATCTTATGGCCTTCCAGAAACATTTATAAAATGGCTCAAGTTATTATATGATGATGTAGTCTTTTTACCAAATATAAATGGGTGGATAGGGAGAGAAATGGTCATCAAAAGAGGGGCTAGGCAAGGGTGCACCCTTAGTCTGCTCTTACATGTTTTTTGTATAGATGGGCTAATTAGGAAAGTAGATAATCATAGCAGTATACTTGGGATACAATATAGTGAGCAGGACCCCCCCCAAAAAAAATACTAGCATATGCAGACGATCTTGTATTGTGCATTTCACCTTCCACTGATGAAAAAAATCATTCAGGAAATATTTTTTTAAGTTCTTGCAATCCTCTGGCTCCAAAATTAATTATAACAAGAGCACAGAAATTACTTTAGGGTATATCCCAATGCCCGGAGAAGGAAAATATGCAGAAATTGGAATCTCTAGAGACCCAATAACAATATTAGGGATTAGGTTTGGAGGGGAAGACTGGATAAAATATAATTGGGACATTGGAATTCAGAAAGCAAATAGAATGGTGGCTCTGTAGAGGGGCCAGCAGATTGAAAAAAAAAAGAGGCTAATATTAATTAAAACATTACTGATACCAATTGTTTTATACTTATGTTATGTAATCGCCCCACCCCCAGACTTGTACACCTCACTATATAGCATTTTTTTCCAGGCACTATAGGGAAATAGACTGAACCCAGTCAAGAGGAAAATCACTTATAGGTTGCTTAAAGAACGAGGTTTAAGTATGGTGAACCCCATAGCTTGTTTTAGTAGTATCTTTTTAGTATGCAATATAGGAGGCACACTAAAGCCAGGGAAAAAGATTTGGGAATCTCAAGTCTTAGGCTAGATAAATTCTAGTTTAGAAGCCTGGACTCACAAGAAAAATAATGCACTATGGAGAATTACTAGACTGCCACATTATGGCTTAGAGCAGATTAGGAATGCTATGAAATGAGGAATCACAAGACAACAGCTACAAATCCAGGATAGGAAAACAATACATGCTCACATTATTCTGTCAGAAAGAAAAGAGGAGGTGTCCTTTCCTGGATGTTCACAGATTGTGATCAATAAAAATATTAAAATGCTGTTGTCCAAAAGGTTACCAGAATTCTTGTGGGATACAGTATGATTAGGGTTGTATGAGAAATTATATGTAAGGAATAATAATAAGCATAAGCAGCAACAGGAGAGATACTGTTTAAGGAGTACATGTATAATGACACTTGAAACTCAGGACAACCTATTTATTGATTGCCCATATGTACGTTTATTTGGGTCTTTCTTAGCAGAGGAATAGGAGGAACCTCTTTTTAAAAATATAAACTATCCAATGTTAATGTATGGAGAAAATAACAGAGGATGGGGTAAATATCACCAAGAGACATTGTAATATGTAATATTCACAATAATTCAGTATTACATATTGCAGTCCAGATGCATGTGGGTGACCCAGCAAAGAGTAATTAGCTACAGGGAAATGATTAATAATATTCAAATAGCAACACAAAAAGTATGGTCTGTAGATGGGAAAATGAACAATGATGAGAAAGTTAAGCACCAATGGATTTATAGTAAAAGATGGTTTAAACCATCATGAAAAGGTTGTATTTGTAAGGAAAAAAACTCTTTTTGTTTGGATTATTGAAATTAAGTATTGTATGTATGTATCTTATGTATGTAGACTGTATTATGATTTGATGGGTATTGTATTTGTTTGTAGTCCTTAATAAAAATATGCCTACTCTTGGAGCAAGAGTGCTGTGGGTTGTGGGTGTAGTGGGTGGTGCAGCCCACCTTTGGTGGAACCCACATATGGCATAGCACAAGCCGCAACTTGGAATCACGACTTGCATTGTGCCTGGTGCAAAGTGCGATTTGCGCCATCGGGTTAGGCATAAATCGCCTTGCACCAGGCATAACACCTTCTGGAATCAGGCCCCATGTCCCATTTTTTGTTCGATTGTCATTTTTCCTCTCAAATGTGGGTGTTTCTGGTCCACAGGTGGCAGCTGCCATGGTTATGCAGACTGACATATGAACAATTGGTGCTAGGCCAATATACCAGTAGATTTGCTTCATATAATAGGAGTACTTTGGAAGTGTTTTTTGCATGTCTTAAATTTTACATCTGGCAAGCCCATAGTAAATTTGTCCTCCAGAAACAGTGTATGACCTTTTTATCTGTTGGTAAATCGATTGAGGCAGCTTGTGTAGAAGTCTATAATAATGATGTATTAAATAATATTAATCAGAGAGTGAGTGCCCTGTGGAAAGGGTTACAACAACTGATTTCATGTTATAAAGAATGGCACTCGTGTATGACCGGGTTTGATTTATGGAATGTATTTTTGGTTTTTCTGACACTGTGCTTTTTTTTTCCCCCACCTGGGTGTTTTTTGGGTGTCTTACAAGTAGCATAGGCTCATGTTTGAGTTGGTTCATGCTTTCCCTCACTTGTTTATGGTTATGTTTTGTTTATTGTTCTCCCCATACTTTTTGTCATGTATGTATGGTTCCTTTTATGTGGTTGATTTTTGATGGATGTTGTGTTTTCCTTTCTTTTTGGTTTTATGTTAAAGAGCTTTTCCTTTTTTTAGTGACAGTTTTTACATTTGATAGTGTAAATAGCGGGATGGGTCCTGGGGGGTATGGGGGGGTGAATTTGTTATGATTTCATGTATGATATTTCCATGACGTAATGTTTATCTTTTGTTCTTATTTTGTAATGTACTGTATTGAATTTTACTAAAAATGCCTCTACTCTTTTCAAGCAGTGCCATGGGATCCTTAACATCCACCTGGGACCTCGGTTTAACGTCCCAGCTGAAAGACAGCACCTCAGGAGTGCAGCACCCCCCCCTGGTGCTGCACTACAGTGTCAGTATTAGGATTTAACCCAAGTGCCTGGTGTGGGGATAGAACCCACAGTCTTCTGATCTCCCTGTCTCAGAGGCGAGTGTGCTACTTGCTGAACCACTAATACTGACTTAACACAGAGATCTTGATTTTTGAAAAATAGCTTGAAATTTGATCTTGAAAGAAAGGTTGTAGAGTCAGAAACTTTAAACAACCTTGGACTCTCTGTTAGGGTGTCGGACTCATTAAATATAAACTGCAGTGCTGTAACCAGTAATTATTCTGGGGTTCCCTACATTAATAGCATTTTAAGCTTTGGCACACTGAAGTTATAGAAATAATATTTTATTGTTTGGGGATTTGGTGTTCACAGGCTTTTTTGCAGGTACAAAGGAAAGGTGTGGTGTCTTGACTATCAGAATGTCAGTAAACCATTACACAGTGAGCTAGGACTGAAGCTGATAAGAATTTCACAGCTGTAGGCCCCCATTTTCAAAAGGTTAGCATGGCACAAACTGGGTTTGTGCCATGCTAATCTGAAGTAGCGCCACTGTCGAGGGTGTGCCCATATTCAAAGGACACTTATGCATGGTGCACCCCCAACAGTGCTGTCACACACAATACTGTGCTGTGCCTATGCAAATGAGGGTTCCCTCATGCATATGTGGCACAGCACAACATTGAAAGTTTTCAGAAGTACTAAACATCCCCCAGCAGGGATGCAGTTTAACTCTTCTGAAACCCAGCCCTTAATAGTGCACAGAAGGGGTGGGTACTCCACACCCCATTCATGCACTGTCAACAGCTGGGTACCCTGGTGATGTAACAGTCCCTTACTAGCTCCAAACCCCACATACATTAAATAAATGTCATCATTTGTGGTCCAGTGGTCTCTCCACTGCCCCAATCCCTGTACAAGTATTTAAAAAAGCATTCGAATAGTCGGCCCGCCGGTGCAGTGGTTGGATTTCTGTCTGCGACACCAGTGACCCAGGTTCGGGAACAAGCCTGGTTCACTGGTGGGCTGGCCAGGGAGAGAAGACTTGAGCATCCCATGACTGCTCGTCTTCTCCGGGTGGAGGGCAAGGACCATGGCCGCAGCTTGTATGACCCCAGGCAGAGGCTCAGGGAACTACAAGCCCCACAAGCACATGAGGCATGTGGTGGACATCAGTGCATAGCACCTAGACATCTGGGCATACACCACATGCAGGGAGAAAATGGTGGAAAAGGGGAGCACTGGAGCACCAAGGGGAAGGAGCACCAGTACGAACCCTGATTGCTCCCACCTACCTGGCCTCAATAGGGGGAACCGATGAAACTAGAAAAGTTTGGGGTGCACAGCCCCACCTCATACCTACCTGGGAATTAAACCACAGCTCCATGGGGGATCCTCTGAGGTTCCAGGTAGGTGGAGAAGTGGGGTGTGCCTAGGTGTCGCCTGACTGAGTGGGGCTCCAGGGCTGGGAGTATAAATAAAGAGTGAAAAAAAAAAAAAAGCATTAGTGGTCCAGTGGTCCCTCCCCTGCCCCAGTCTCTGTACAAGTATTAAAGAAGGCATTAGTGTTCCAGTGGTTCTTCTCCTACCACAATCCCTATATAGTACATGTCATAAAACATATTATTAGTGGTCTAGTAGTCCCGCCTCATCATCAGTCCCCTGGTATATAAGAAATAAAGGCAGTCCTGGTGGTATAGTGGTCCATCCCCCCTTCCCATTCTCCAATCACACTCCTGACAAATAATACAATACCCTGGTAGTTTAGTGACCCCTCCCCACCATCCCACCTCAGCAGGTACTGACCCATCACCCTGCTCACCCCCAACCCAACCCAAGCCGGCGACCAGCACAGCCCTCCTCACACTGCCATCCACTGACTGAACTATCATGGAGCATATAGAATACAGTATGCACATCATCCCTGTATAGGCCCTTATCCATCAAGGTGCATCCCCAGTCCATAATGTAGCTGAACCCCTTCTCTCTGTACAATTCCTTTAACTATGAGTTGAAGATCTTGGTGCAGGGATCCATCTCCTCCCAACATCATAGACAGGCAGCACCTCAGCAAAAAACATTGAATGCAGTACCTGCCTAGGACCTCTCCTCAGCTTCCTGAAATCCCCCTGCACTACCCCAGCACCATCCCTAGCCAGGTCATTAGTCCCCAGGTGGACAATAACATCCATCTCTGCCTCCCATCCTGCTACCTTAGTGATCCTTAGGATCTGCTTCTCATCCTTCCTGGCCATGGCATTGCATGGGCACCTAACTTCCCTCTCCTTCCTTCCTAGTCTTAAATCTATCTCCCCCTCACAATCGAGTCCCTCATGAGAAGTTGTTTCTTCCTCCTCATGGGTCCTCTACTGCCTTTCTTGGCATCTCCACTATGACCCCCCCCCACAACTTTCCTGGTCACTACCACAAGTGATTCCTTCTGGCAGTCCCAACCTTCCAGAGCATGTAGGAATTATATAGTTGTACTGGCTGAAGACTGTGCCTCTGACCCACCACCTCCACCCTTCCAGAGTCCATCATAATCCAACTATTCCTCCTCCCAGGCACCCTCTGAGGTAACAATGTCAGACTTGGTGGCCTCTGGGTGAGGGAACAGGTCATCTGAATCCTAGTCAACTCTGCCTGGAGTCTAGCGACCTCCTCCCTCAATGCAGAGAAGTGTGTGCAGATGAGGCAGCAGCAGCACAGTCTCCAGAAGGTCTCTTTGAAAACTGCTGTCCCACAGCCACTAAACTGCACCACTCCCAGCAGTTTCATTTACTCCTCTTCTTCCCTGTGTTATTTTGAAATATAGTACATGCCAGTTAAAGGGGACGTGGATAAAGAGGAAGTCTGCTTAACTGAGATAATTCCCCAGCCACTGATTTTGCCCTAATGATTTTTTATGTACTGCCCCACTGTTTAATTGGATACGCATGTGCCATTTATTAGAGATGATCGAGACACCACTCATGGTGTCTTGATGCCATTATCACCTGTTAGTGGCAGTTAACATCAGCTTTAAAATCAATTAGTGATGAACGAATAAATTAGAGTAACGGTTGCATTTACCTTAGCGTTGCTTTTGTTATCTGGAAGTGGCATCCATGAAGAGAATAGACCTCCCGCTGTCCAAAAAAATAAAGGTTTTGGAAAGTCTACAGCTGCCTAACTCCTTCCTCACTAAAGTTGCCAAATAGTTCGGGATTTCTAAGTCAAGTCAGACTCATCAGTTTCAATCATGATAAGATTCAAGCTGAGTGGCAACACAATAGCAATCCTAACACAAAAAGAAAAAGAGAAGGGAAGAACAATGAGGTTGAAGAAAGATTGCTAACATGGTTTAATCGTGCTGTCAGCTATGGAGCCAGGCTGATAGGCCCCATTCTTAAAAAAAAAAAGCCAGGGAGATAGCCACCATGTACTTATGTACCATTAACCTTGATAGTGTGTTTGTAATTTCCCCCTTTTGTTGCTTTTTTTTGTGCCCCTTGTACATCTACCCTAGATAGGTGTTGCCCCTATTCTCAATGTTGGCCTCCCCTTTACCTTCCACCCATCCTTTATGTACACTTACCATTGATAGGGTGTTTCTACTTTTTCACCATTTGCTGTTTTTTATGCCTCACGCACCCCTACTCTAAATAGGGTGTTGTTCCTGTTTCCAGTTTTGGGCTATGCTTTACCTTCCGCCCATCCCTTATGCACACTTACCCTTGCTATAAATGACCTACACTCTGTTATTCTTAAGTGTTTTAAACACACTCTAATAATTCTAAAAGACCTCAGCATCAATTCATCTATACAATTATATTACAAAAGTAATAATAATGTGAAGTATTCTATTACTTAAGTAACAATACCAGATTTAGCTGTTAACACCTATTTCAAATTGAAATACAGATTACCAACCCCTTATTTGTAAAATGCTGACAGCCTGTATAAATTAAATCCACTTTTATACCTATTGTGTCTGATGTATTGATGCTTGGTGTTTCCCCTCACTTACAAAAACACTCTACTGTACAATTAGATAACAGTAACTAAGGATTTTGCACTTGGGGTGCAGTATCTCCTGCTGACTGCTGCCCCAAACTCTAACCCCCAGCATGTCACCCTTAAGCTCAGCCCTGTAGCTTGAGGACCACAGCAGAGAACCACTAGCCAGAGTTCCTGAATACTATAAGGACACCCTGCACACAACTCACACAGGCCCTCAATTGGAGCAACAATGATAATTGGATATAGATCTTATTACTCATTTTGATTCAACATGATCCTGATTGCAGCTCAGACATACATTACTCTTCACTCAAATGGTCACTAAAGTCCTAGTAAAATCCAGGCATGCAGGCAACAGTTGTAAATGCCCCACTTCAGATGACATGCCTGGCATAAACTCAATAACTTAGAGGTAGTGGACAACTGATGTAGTCCGTTTTATGAGTGCTGCTTGAAATGCACCCTGTCAACCACGCTCCCTCCTTAACCCTTCACTCCTGACTGGAGCTGAGTTACACAGCACTCTTGACTGAAATGGTCACTAAAAGTCCCAATGAAATCCAGGCATGAGGCACTAGTTGTAAATACCCTGCTTTAAATGACACTCCTGGCATGAGCTCAGTAGCTTAGAGGCCTTGTAAATGAGCCTGTGACTCAATGGTGTATCCAGTTCTTATGAATAAGTTATTATATGACTTCACAATGCTGATGAGGTATGAAAAGGAACAGCACTACTGTAGATATGGAAGAGTTCAGATAGAGTGCCTTTCTATGTATCATACCTACTGTAATGGTATCAGGTAGCAAAACTTCTGATTAGCAAAAGGAAAACAAAAATACTTCAGAAATAAAAAGTAAAACCTTGCTGCTTTAAAAATGTATATTTTCTGTCTGCTTTTCTCAGGACTCTGTTCACATCTTGAGATTGGTAGGCAGGGTTTTGATTTAAACATCAATTATAAGTAGCTTTCCAAAGATTTCTTGAACTACTCAAATCTGCTGCATAACACACAGAGAACCTGAAGTTGTGCCTTTTGCAGCAAGTGAGATTGCAAACATACACAGTATATTATAGTCAAAAGGTTTTCCGTACACATGCAGAATTAATTTTTACACTCATTACCAAAAGTGATTGCATGCATTTAGGGACCACTGTAGCTCCATCCAAAATAATGTCTTTTCAATTTCAGCTGTTTATACCCAATGGAAAAATCTTTAAACAGGGAATGTTGCCATTTTCTCCACGTCTAAATTAAAACCAAACTGCTGAAATTATATTTACTATTGTTATGAGGTTTGGAGCTTTGCAAGGAAATGTCAATGTGACATTTTTTTAGGTAGATTTAAAGATGACCAATATTTTAAAGTGTGAGTATATACTGAAATAAAATGTTTAAAATCATTGTGCTCACAGCATTTATACTGAACATTTATTTTTTTCCTAGATTTTTGACTTTGTCATATCATTAGTCCTTTAAATATTTCATATTACATGGTCTTTTGTCATTTTATTTCTGGCACTATACACTTTACACTTTATTTCACTCTGATCCTGTTTGCACACTGCCCTGTAAGAAACTATATGGTTTTCATGTCATACTGTTGTTCACCTGCCTGTTCTGTACTCTGTTATTGCACTTTGTAATTTATCTTTGCAAGTGTATGTTTTGTTTTCATGTAATTTTTGTATTCAATATGCCCCTTTCTCTCTCCCCTGGATCACACCTGGAAATGAGTCTCAGCTCAGTATGCCTTTCCTGGTTATCAATATTTTAAATAAATATAATTTCAAAAATATTCAACTGTCCCCAACTGACCTTACAATGGCTGTTTGTGAAATCACAGTCTGTTACCATGTTGAGACTTCAGTTGTCATAGCAAATATACTGTGAAATCTGAAAAGCATAATGCAAATATTTTAGATAGAATTCATGGATGAGTTGGCAAGATAGTATTACAAAACTTAGAATAGACATATGTACATTAAAAAGGCATTCTCTAATAAATTGTAATAACTGGAGTATATTTTCTGAATAGATATACTGAAGTGAATACCTGCTCTTAAATTTAAAAAAAGGACTTTTCATAGAAAACCCAGCCAAACTCTAACCATAGTGGCAGAAACATCTGGTACTGGTGACATAGACAATTTAAGCCTGAAAAATATCAATCATCTATCTAGACACTGCCATACCAATTATATCTAGTGATATAGTTTTCTTCATTATGCTCCTGAGGGTTATTAACAGACTGTTAATTTAACCCTTGGTCATGCCTTGCTGCATCAATATACTTCTTCAATGTTTCCTTGAAGATATCTAAGGTACTGCACATGCTTCTACTACCCCTTTTGTAAACTATTCTCAGAACAAACTACCTTCTTAGTTAAATTATGTTCCTAACACCTCATGCCTGATTCCAGAATGGCTCCAGAATGACGCAAGGGACTTGCAACATGGTGTTTGACACAAGTGCTGATGCATCACACATGCAATTCCAGAAGCCAATGCCGCAAGTCCCCAATGCCACAAAGTTAGATCCTCTCCCTGATGGTCTAATGTTGCATCCATGGGTCCCTGGCAATGGACAGGCTGCTGTAAAACAGGTAGACTGTTGCAAATGTATCAACACTTCTGGAATAGCACAGGGTTGCATCCAGAAACCTTGACGCATTTGTGGGGCTCTCTGTGGCAGACGTAGGGCTTGCCACAAGCTCTGTGACCCCCTTCTGGAATCTGGCCACTCCACTTAATATTCTTCCTCTTATTTTAAAGAGGGGGTCAGGTCAAAATTTCTAGCATCAATAAACTGAGCATGAGAATCAACAGATCCCCTGGAAGCATCATGTCAGAATTAACATATATTTATTTCATTTAAAACTTACAAGCATTTCTGTAACCCTGATTTCATTGCCTGTTCAGAAAAGCTGGTATCAATGAAAAGCAATTAATGATGTCTCCTCAAAATCTCAAGGTCTAGCAATCAAAGTTAGTAACATTATTTGACATGCTCTAGCTCTCCTTCATTTAATAGAAATGTAGTTGCATTAAAATTTGTTTTAATGTTGCCAGTTGGTTGGATGCATTGCATACATTTCCAGAATGTGCTCATGCATGATACTTGAGATTCCTAATGTGGTGGGTGGTGTAGTTTGGAATGCAGCGAGGCAAGGATTTGTAATGTCATAGTTGTGATCATTTCAGGACATTGTAGGGATGAGATTTCGGATGATGACATGGTCACAGTTTTAGAATGCTTCAGAGACATTATTTTAAAATTCAGTGGGGATAGACAATTTTGGAATGTGATGTGGATACACAATTTTTGTCATGTGGCAAGGCTGCACAATTTTGTAATATGACAGGGATTCCCAGTTTTGGAATGACACAAGACTGTGCAGTTTCAGATTGTGGTGGAGGAGTGTGAAATTTCAAAATATGCCAGAGACACACAATGTCAGGATGTGGCTGAGATGCACACTTTTGGTATGTGGTGGGAACATGTACTTTTGAAAGGTGGTGGGCCACTAAATTTGGGAATATGGTCGGAACACACAATTTTTGATTGTAGAGGTGGTGTAGATATTTGGAATTTAGCAGGGAAGCACAATTAATGACTGTGGCAGGGGTGCAGAACCTTGCAATGTGGCAGGTACTCCTAATTTCTGAATATGTCAGGGACATACACTTTCAGAATGTGGCAGGGACACACAATATTGGAAGGTGACAGTGACACTTTTTTTTGTAATACACATTCTGAAACTGTGCATCCTCAACACATTTTGCAACTGTGCATCCCCATCACAATTTGAAGTTACACAACTCTGCCATATTCCAAAACTGCATTTTCCTGGCACATTCTGAAATTCCATATCCCATTACATTCTGAAGTTGTGTGTTCCCATCACATTCCCAAAAGTATGTTCCTGTCTCATCTCAAATTTGCAGAGCCTCACCAGATTCCAAAAAAGTGCCCCTACATTCTAAAATTGTGAGTGACTCTTATTAAGTGTGAAAAAAGTGGGCCTGAGCCAACTTTGGTTTATCTTTGACTTGGGGTCTCAACATTCAGTTCAGCTATGTCAATTTGGCTGAACCACATCAGCTGCCGTTATTACACAATAACACACACCTTGTCATGCCTTATTGCTTAAATAGTCTCTGACTCTCCACTTTACTTCATGTTAATTACTAAATTTTTTCCTTGCAGTATCACAGGTTTACAAAGATACGTTTTTATTATAATTGTTTATTTAAAAATTGGTTACCAGGAAGGGCACGGTGAGCCAAAGCTCATTTCCAGGTGCAACCCAGGGGATGGGGGGTTAAAGAGCATTACAAACCTCCGAGGTATAAGATGCAAAATACACTGGCAGTCCAACTGAGGTGATTAAATGAGGAGTACCATATGAAATTAACAACAGTGTGGAATCTAGCATTGAATAAAATTAACAGTGTATGGATTCTTGTATAGATACAGTGAATAGTTATTGTGTTATATTATCTCTTCTATTATTTTTTTATTTTTCTGTTATGTGTTTTGGATATTGGATAATAAATACTAACACAGTGAAATTAATATAACAATATTTGTATTAATTTGTGCATAATTATTTTTTTATTTACATGACAAGGCAATATGATTTGTGATAAATGTTTTGTGTTTTGAAGAACTGTGTTTTTTATTCCAATGTAATTTTGTTATTATTTTTTTATCTGCAGTACCAAGAAAAACAGTTGTATGATAATATAATTGTGTGCTTCATTTGGGTTGCTGTAAAAGATCATAAATAACATTTGGTGTGGCATTTAAATGGGTTCACCATGGGGAAGACCATGGCAAGGATGGCTTGTTGTGCAGTTAATAGTATACCTAAATACTAAGTGACACAATTATTAATGTTTTTTTGTGACCACCAATACGACATTGCATCCTCATCCCTTCTGGTTCCAGCTGCATCAGATATAAAATGGCCTCTTTTCTGGTTATGTGTTTTGACATGCTATGGGATGGGCATAGCTTGACTTGTTTGGGCTTGTCAGGGCATGTAAGAGGAGGCCAAACAAGACTTGATTATATATTTTCCATGAATAAATAAACAAGTGAACCCTCTGATTAAGTGAGGCCTCTACAATTTAAAAAAATAAGATTGTGTAGTAAGGTTGCATATTTTTAAAATGCTGCTTTGCCTATTTAGACTGTTTATAATAACATTTCATTCAAATAGCTCACTATTCCATCACTGGTTCCATAATATTATTTTTATTTTTGCCAGTCTAAAGTGCTTGTAGTGTTTAAATTGTGCCCTGCTTATTTTAGTTCTTTTATGTAAATGGAGAGGTCCTTCTTTCTATAACCAATCACTCTTTCTCCCCACATGCACAATGCTTTTAAGATTTTTGGTTGCATGCATCATAAAAACATAAAAACAATCTATTGTATTCTGGTATCACTCCAGTTAATCTCTGATTTACAATAAAATCCAGCCTGCTACAAATGTTCACAGATTATTAAAAGCCATCCAGCCATAGCACCTTTACAGTGCAAGGAGCCTGATCCACCTACCCCCCCAAAGAGATAGATAAGGTGCCACTTGCCCCCATGGGCAGCGGTCACCATCCAGCCATAGCACCTTTACGGTGAAAGGAGCCTGATCCACCTACCCCCCAAATAGATAGATAAGGTACGATGCTTGAAAAATTGCCACAGTTTCTCTGGGCTGTGTGAACATTGAACTGGATCATCATTTGCAATTTGCTGTTTTCAATTTCAGCACCTTCTTAGGGTAGCACTATTGGCTACATGCCTGTGTAGAGCTCCCTGATTGGCTGGTCTCACTCACCGGAGACAGGAGCACCCAAAGACATGTGGCTTAATGTAAGCCTGCATCCCTGTACTCAGCTTCTAATTTATATACAGGTATTGTAATTTAGCCTGTTCTGCTCAGCCTGTGTAAAGTAACTTACCATCCCCCCCGCTGCAGTTTCTCTCCAACTGTATGTGCACTGATTCAGTGCTAGCTCTGAAAACTTCCCCTTGATTTTTCCCCAGTTAAGCTTTCACTCTGTACACTGCCTTGAACTGAGTTTGTAAAAAAGTTTTACTGGCTTTGTTAATATATATTTTTTTTAATCCTATTTAAGACTGTACTGGGTTTACATGCTTACTGCTATGTACTTAGAAAATTCAGTGAATTGTAAAATCTGTGTAGCCTCTGTCTTGAGCCTAAGGCTTCTGCCCATGACTTTCCTTCTTAATCATCTTCCTTTGTCCCCCTGTCCTCCTCTGTCTCTGTTCTGTCCCTCTTGCCCTCCCCCATCAGTCTGTTCTTTTGTGCTTGTTTTGGATTCCCAAGTTAGCCAGCACCTTGCCTCTGTCTGAGACCACCCCCTGACTTGTCTTTCAAGTTGGTGCTCAGCTCTCTTTGTGTGTCTCTGTTTAGACACATACCCCCCATCTGCTCCTATTTAATCTGCTGTCTCTTTCCTTACAGGTGCCACTTGCCCCCACTGGCAGTGTTCACGATCCAGCCATAGCACCTCTACAGTGCAAGGAGCCTGATCCACCTACCCCACCCCCAAAGAGATAGATAAGGTACCACGCTTGAAAAATTGCCACGATTTCTCTGGGCTGTGTGAACACAGAACTGGATAATCACTTGCAATTCTCTGTTTTCAATTTCAGCGCCTTCTCAGGGCAGCGCTATTGGCTCCGTGCCTGTGTAGAGCTCCCTGATTGGCTGGTATCACTCACCTGAGACAGGAGCACCCGAGACATGTGGCTTAATGTAAGACTGCATCCCTGTACTTGACTTCTAATTTACATATTTTAATTTAGCCTGTTCTGCTCGGCCTGTTAAAGTAACTTATCATTCCCCCAGCTGCAGTTTCTCTCCAACTGTATGTGCACTTATTCAGTGCTAGCTCTGAAAACTTCCCTTGATTTTCGTCCCACCCTCCCTCCCCTCCCAGGCCTCCTTTAAATGTACACAGTCTCCGCCCACTCCTATCTAATATTTCAATTTATTGGTTACTTACTGTCAACAGTTGTAATTTCTCCCATCCCGTTTTTGCAACTAAGCCTTCTAGCAGCTTTATCTCATTCTGTCTTGCTGAGGCATACCATTTTGGTACTTTAGGTTTGCTTATTGCTGACTAGCATATCCTGTCATGCTGACTAGCATATCCTGTCTTGGTAAGCACTGTTTTACTTGAAAATTGTACTACAAATTACAGAACTGTGACTGATTTGCCAAAAAACTGTGCTTATTGTCTAAAAATGTTCCCAGCAACCAAGTGTTATAGCCCCTTCATGACTTTGCAGCTCTCTCCAGACTGCAAGGCACCAAGGAAATCTCTGACTTTTCAGTTGCTAATTGAGCTGTTTTTGCTCAGACTGCTAGCCTTTGTGTTGCCCCACTATTAATTCGACCTCCTCTCTCCTTTCTCTAGCTGAGGACTTGCTAGGGATCCCAGCTCAGATGCCCTCTCGTGGACCTGAACGCGGGCAGTTGGCGCCCGGCCACCGCCTGAGACCTCCTCATCGGACTCCACCACTTGAGAGGTACTGCAAAGTCAGCAATTTTTGCCCTCCCACCCATCCCTCCTGTGTGCTATTATATAGACCTGTTAGAACCGCCCAGTCCAATCCCTGATGAATCTCCTGCCTTCTCTTTCTTATTAAAACAATTTGTTACTGCCAGGGTTCTGCCAGGGGAATCCTGCAACCAGCAGCCAGTGAGCTAACCTTGTTACCAAAATTCCCTCATTTACCCAACAACTGCAATTGTGGCAGCCTCGTGGCAATTCCTCCTCCTGACTGCGCTGTGTATCATACCCCTTACTGGCTTATTATCTGAAAAATTTGAGACTGGGGGTACACCACATCCTCATCCTGAAGACTGCTCACCCAATCTGACTCTACACATCACATGTTATGCCAAGGCTCCTTGCCAACTGATCCAGGTGGACTACCTTCCTCGAAGAGCAACTATTGCAGGTTTGTCTATGCCTCCTTCCTTATCTCTAATTAATTTGAGTTACTCCCACTGGCGTTACACAGCCAGTGTATTAGCCATAGTGTCCTTAGGCTTGCATAAATTAAAAAACAAAGCTTGGCACCCTGGTTCCTCCTCCATGCCAAGCCAGAAAAAGCCTCGAGCTCATTGCCTTTCACTTGAATCCCTGAAAAAATTGCTACTCCTCCTCTTACTCTGCTCTGGCAATGTCGAGCTTAATTCAGGGCCCATAAATAAACTTACCTCCCCTTCTGAGTCACTATCTCTTAAAGGTATTAGTTTTATGCACATTAACGTGTGCAGCCTGCTGAAAAAATTCACCGTTATCCAGGCTTGGACTGCCCATACAATGCCAGATGTGCTTGTTATCTCAGACTCCTGGCTACGGCCCTCTACACCAAATAGCATGATTATTATACCTACAGTAACTACCAGATCTTTAGATGCAATAGGCAATCCAGAGGAGGTGGGGATAGCCATCTACATCAAAGATAGATTTGTGGCATCAACACTTAATTCTAACTCACTGGCAGCAAGATTTGAGTGTCTGGACATAAAAATCAACCTAGCCCCATTGTAAGCACTCCGAGTCATAGGATGCTATAGATCATCTTCTGCCGGTACTGAGCTCTTGTCCTATCTTACAACTATCTTGGACACTAGCCCCCTGGAAACAATTATCCTCGGGAATCTAAACTACGATTGCCTGTCAGAAGCCAGTCACCCACTTAAATCTTTCTGCGACTCCCTTGGTTTCACTCTACTCAATGAAAATCCCACCCATATCAACAAAAAGAATACAGCCAAAAGTACCCTTCTGGATGTCCTGCTTGTGAATAAACCCCATTCCTTCTCCCATGTTGGAAACTTTGACGTGGATATTAGTGACCATTGCCTAATAGCTGGAGTTTGGGCAGTCAACAAAGTGCCAACTACGGCCAAATTCTCCACCAAAAGGTCAACCAGGTCATTTGACCCAAAGGCATACCTACTTGATCTAAAAACTCCCCCTTGTGGCAGAGTTTTTACCTTGCTAAAACAGTGGAAACTGCATATTCTATACTACATGAAATCATTACCTACACCATGAATCTACATGTGCCTCTGTCAAAAATACACATAAAGGCTGCAAAATGCCGTTGGTTCACTCAAGATCTCAAGGCTGCACTACTGTCCAGGGATAAACTCTGGAAAACTGCCCCCAAATCCCAAAAAGAGGAAGATTGGCACCTCTTTAGAACAGTCATAAATCACTGCACCAAACTGATTAGGGAAACTAAAGCCTGCTATTACCAAGCAGAACTAGATACTGCAGCCAATTGTCCCTCCAAATTCTGGGCCACAATCAAAGAACTGGTGGGAGCCACATCACAAAATATGCTCCCTACAAAAATTACCTCTGACAATGCAGTAATCAGTGACAAAAAAGAGATACTACGCACTTCACCACAACAGGCTTAGCCTTGATAACTCGCCTGCATGTAGCCTGCACTCAAATTGACATGACCCACCAAATGTTGGCTCCATTAGTCAACATTTCTCATTCTCATTGGTTTCCCTCAAGGAAGTGGAAGATTTGATTCTCCACCTGCATACTAAGAAAAGTGCCGGAGATGCACTTGAACCATACTTCCTAAAGACAGCATGCCACGTATTGGCAGTGCCTATTACTCATTTATTCAACCTGTCCCTAACACAAGGTACCATCCCTCAAATATGGAAGATCGCACATGTTATCCCGCTATTTAAATCTGGAGACCCTTGTGACCTTAATAACTATAGGCCAATTTCTCTCCTACCCACACTCTCAAAGCTACTGGAAAAAATAGTAAATGGCCAACTAAGATCCATCATCAAAAGAGAAAAATTACTAAACCCCCTTCAATCCAGATTCAGAGCCAACCACATTACAGTCTCGGCATTAGCTAAAGTCACCAATGACTGGTAACTGGAGTTGAAGCATAAAAAGTCAGTATGTGCTGTGTTTCTTGACCTCAGCAAAGCATTCGACACAGTCGACCACGACCTGCTCCTCGACTCGCTAAAAACACTAGGACTGGATGCTACTTCTCTAAACTGGTTCTCTGAATATCTGACAGACAGATATCAGCAGGTGAAAGTGGATGGTGAACTATCTGCCCTAAAACTCTTACAAAGAGGTGTCCCACAGGGATCCATCCTAGGTCCCCTCCGCTTCACAGTGTATATCAACAACATTGATGAGGGAATCAAGGATGCAAGTATTCACTTATTCGCAGATGACACAGTGCTGTATCCGATTTGTCCCACACTGAAAGAAGCTTGTACTGACCTACAAAAAGATTTCAACCTCCTGCAACTCCAACTAATCCATAATAAACTGCTATTAAATACTAAGAAAACTAAAGCCATGTTATTTTGCCCCGCAAACTACACAAGTGCTACTGACTCCCTCCCCTCAATAACCACGATGCTGGGAGAGTGCTTAGAATACGTTACGAAATTCAGATATCTCGGGGTCTGAATTGACTGTAAACTCTCCTTCACTGACCACCTGGAAGACTTGCTGAAAAAATTAAGGCAAAGACTTGGCCTGTTTTACAGAATAAGAAGACTTTTTACAGCAGACTCAGAGAAACGACTAGTCCAAGCCACGTTCCTGTCCTTAATTGACTACACAGACTTCATATACAGTAGCTGTGTGGCTTCCTATCTTGGAAAATTGAATCCACTCTACCACAGAGCTATACGCTTCATCACTGACCTCCCTTCTCTACCCATCATTGTACACTATATGCCATAGGCTGAACCTCACTTCACTATAGGTGCAACTTTAATGCAGCACTCTGGACACTTAGAGCCCTCAGTGGCAAACTCCCTCAATACATCATTGACTGTCTGTCTCTGATTGTGCCCAGGAATTATTCCCTTAGAAGCTGCTCACAACTCCTGCTAAATATACCCAGGGCACTCACACGAGTCGGGAGAGCCACCTTTGGATTCTCACTCCCATCAATATGGAATAAAAGCCAAAACATACTTATGCTGAAAACCCCAGTAAGTATAATTGTGGGGTATAAGAACATTTACATAGGTGATTTTTCTGCCTATGTTGCTTATATTGTGGGATGCTGTACAGTAAGTAATTTATTTGAAAATATTTTCCCTACTTAGTAGAAATGTTGTGAAGTTTTACTTCACTGGTGAAATTCTAGTGAAGTTGTAAAATTCTCCTTTGTGAATAAATTTGCAAATTGCCCACTTTACCACTCTGCACTGAGTTTTCCTTTGGAATCTAAACTTTTAGGTGAAGTCAGGCAAACTTAAGTCAGAGCTGCAGCTTGCCAGTGAATTTGCATGACTTGTCCTGAAAAATTCCACTTCACCTGCCAAAATGTCATGATGTCGGCACTTCAGGAATCTGGTAGACTTTGCAAATTATTTCGTGGAGTGAAGTTTGCCACCTTTGCACATCTCTACTGATTAACAATACAGAGAACTATGGTCTAACTCACAGATAAGTACAGGGCTAACAATAAGATAAAGATCCACTGATTTATAATTTTCACATTTATACCTATCAATGTATGAACTGGATTCTAAATCCTATAGCAGTTTAGCTTATTGCTGCCTGTACTTTGTGAACAGATGAAAAAATCTGACAGATAAAGCTTAGAGGTTGCTAAATACTATTTTAAATATGTGAAGTAATGTCTGAGTGACTACCTATATAATGATGTATGCTTTGCAAAACACTGTTTAATTACTAATGAGTTATACACTGTTTGGATTTTTATAGTAGAAACTGTTCCACTTCTGCCTCTTCTCAAAAATAAAATAATATTAATGAAGAGGAAAGGGAGACAAGACTGAAACTTTAAATATGTAAAGGGGATCAATAAAGTGGGAAAAGAGGTTTACTTAATAGGAAGTAGAGGTCAAAACCAGAGGGCACAGCCTTAGATTGCAAGGAAAAAGATACAGGGGCAATGTGAGAGGATGTTTCTTCATGAGAGGATGGTGGAGCCATGGAACAGACTACCAGACAGAGTGGTGGGGGCTAAATCAGTGGCAGAATTCAAGAGGGCATGGGACAAGCATATGGGGCAGAGTATCAAGGAGGTGAGGGCTGCCAGGGAATGTGATGTGAAGGGGAAAAGGGCAGACTAGATGGGCTGGTATGGTCCTTTTCTGCCACCAAGCTTCTATGATTCTATGAAGATAACGCAGCAGATAAATGGTAGTTAAAGTATCTAGATATCTTAAATCATTCTCAATAAATGCCTGCATATCTTCAGACAAATGAAAAACATCTGGCAGATAAAACATAAAATCAATAAATACTATTTTTTAATATATGAAGCTGTAATAGCAATCTGACTACCTATCTAATGATACACACTTTGCAAAACACAATTTAGTTAGTGATGACTTATACACTGTTTTGATTTTTTTTAATTGAAACTGGGTAACTGGGGCCTGCATCTGAATATATGATAACATTAATTAATGAAAACAAAAGAGGAGGCTATGTGGTAGTCAAAGTGTCCAATATAGTACTACTTTGCATTAACAGAAAATGTTTGCAGATTTTTTCTGCAATGTAGATTAATACGGAATAGATGTGGAGGCAGTTGTAAATAGTTGCTCTGTTTTTCAGTTTTTTAAATTTATAAGGCTTGAGTGTAACAATAATTGCAATATATAGCCGTATGTTTCTACAATATACGTTAAAAAGCTTAGGTATGGCAATGTTTCTAACCCCGACCTCTTTCCTGTTTTTTATAGTTTTAAATTCAGCATGAATCATTGCAACAATCATATGTTCTTCTATGTATGACTATAAGGTACAGTACCACTGCTGTTCTAAATAACTGCCACCAACCCATTTTATAGTTTGTTTGTCAGCATGGTGTAACATTTTAAAAGTTATTTTTCTACACTGTAGATAAATAAGTTCTGCAATGATGGTAGAAGTAAATAGTCGCACCAGTGATTTTTATGTTTGTGTGTTTGTTTGTGTATTTATTTGTGAATTCTGTATGGCACATTGTAAGAAATTATTTAATATGTTGACATCCTGCAATTTTTTATCCAGAGTTTGTCACCTAAAACAGACCAAAATACTGTACAATAAAAGAATGAGTATCGGACATGTCATATAACCAAAATATATCTACCATGTAAAACTACAGCACCATTATTAATCAATATGATGTGCATGGGCCATATATTTATGTTATCTACTTTTTGTTCCTATATAATATAGATTTTAAGCATATAGAATCAGTATTTCAAAAGCCTGCAAGAGGGCGCCACACACATTTAAGGCTATCCAGAAAGAAAAGGAGTCCTGCTATGACCAGACCACCGGTAAATGAAGTGCCTGCAGCCAGAGCAGCAAACAGAAGGAATAATGGCATTTTGAAAATTTCTTCAGTGCCACTCTGAATCTTTAAGGACAAGCCAATTACCCTCCTCAAACAAAAGTTTAAAATGTGAACACCATTGCCATATAGTGATCAGGGGGTAAGAGTTATTGCAAACATAAAAATAAACAAACATGAATAACTTTAACATTGGCCTGAGGCTTGATAGTGTAACGGCTGAACTGTTAAACAGCAAATCATCTGCTGTGTATTGAGTAAAGCTTGCCCTATAATTATGACTGGAACTTGATACCCCAAAAAGTGTCACCATTTGAAACAATCTCAACTTGTGGCATACATGTATATACATATAATTATAATTTAGACCCCTTTAGCAAACCTGTGATGGTCTGTTCACATGTACATGTATCCCCAGATTGTAAACTGATATTTGAAATTTCTAATAATGCAATTAAAGTGGTCAGCCTCATAGAATCATAAATAAAACACATTTAAAAGTTATAAAAAGCACTCTTACCTATGACTTGTATACCAAAAATGGTGGGCACTAGAAAACTAATAAAAACATTACTTTGGGTGGGGTAAAATGTGTACAATTCAAAATAAGTGTGGTAAAATCATCAATAGAATTATGCAATGTGGGAGGGGTCTTCAGAAACACCAGGCATAATGTAGTGAGCCAGAATATTAGGAATAGAACTAGATGAACTGAAAACATATTGGCCTCCTATATTAGAATGCCTAAACATCAGACCTATGCGGCAAACACCAGGCACCATGGCATAACCAAGTGCAATCTGGGCTTGCCCAACCATGCTGTATGTGTGATTGTTTTGTGTGTTTATCAAACCAGCAGTCTTCTGAGTGTCAACAAAGTAGTGAATGCAAAACTGGGTGCTGCATATGTGAAGACTGCGAATACAGTCAATGTGATCATTTTTATGTGTTCATGGATCTGACAGGCAGTAATAAGTGAGTATGACACCCACCCAGAATTGCATATATGAGGACATGCAGATATGGGGTAGAGGCACACCAAACCATGAAGAACACGCAGACGGGGGGGGGGCAGCAAGTGAGAAAACAATATAGCTGAACATGCGTTTTTAGAATTAATAAATGCTTATGAAGTACCAAGAAATAATTTTAATGGTATTGCATATCACTAGCAGTTTCATTTTGCTAGTGTAGACCATATAACATCCATAGATCAATACAAGTCTGCAATCCATACAGTTGTGCAACAGTTATTGGACAGAATAAGACCAATGTGATTAGTAATTATTTTGTTCAGCTACACCTGAATTGTGATAGCTTAAATGACCCAGTGTATTCATTTCATGGAAACCCAGATGAATTAAATGCTGATGACTTTTTTTGAGCATATAACCAATTTATTGAATAGCAAGATAGAGCTGTGTGCTAATTAGACTTTAATGCCAGTAGCAACAATTGTACAAATGGTGTGTGAGGGTGTTTCCAGAGATGTCAGATGTTTTATCTAGCCACACTGTCAAACAGAAAGCAAGACACCTAATCAATACTGTGAATCAAAATAATCTATTATGCTTTGCTGAAAGCTGAATTGCTTTGTTAAACATTATATCTAAAGATATTAGCAAAAGTTAGAGATTTACAGAACAGGGTAGGCTTGTTAGAACACACAATAGTAGATTTGAGTCACATACATCTATCTGAGACAGAACTAAGTGTGACCATCTTTGTTTACTTCATAAACAAAGCAGGTACATGGCAGAAGTTTCTGGGTTCTACTGGTAAATGGGCAAATTTTGTTTTTTTTTTTTGTTTGTTTTGTTACACAAAAAACAGTATTATGGTATTAAAAATCTCAAGGTGTTTTGGGGGAGTAGAAATGTTTGTGAGCATTGTCGTGCCCTTTTGTGCCCAAAGATTCACACACATGCTCTAACAAGTGCCATACATGCAAATTATTTGGCTGCAGTGAACTACAAAATGAGGTGGTGCAGTGCCCTGATTCTAGTAAATACTGTAGCTCCACAGCCTGTTATAGACAGCAAAAATTGGCTTACCCCAGTTGTCATTTTTCTAAATTATACAAATCATGTGGAAAACCTAAGGGGTACTCCATCTTTGTTTCCATCAAAGTGCCACAACTGTTGTTAAACTGTTACCCCTTTTGAGCCCCACTTATGCTATATTCAGTCATTAAAAGGGACAGGAATTAGGTATTCCTATGATGTTAGTGCTGTTTTACCTTTGAATTATGTAAATAAACATATCTTGCCTCAAATTCAATGTTTTTGTTCATATGTTTGTGGTTTTGTAAATAATTTTGAAATCGCTTGCTGGTGCGATAACTAAGGTTCTGAGATAGCACGAGAATGACTGAATGGATGTGCTGAGAAACTGTGTCTCCATTCCTGCATTCTGTGCTGGAGCCTTGATGCATGGCTTGAAGCTGTACAGACTTTCTAACTGTACAATTTTGTTAGAAGCAATGTAAGTATCAAGGGGTATGTGTTGTTATCTAGCTGAGTTTGTGTCAGTATTTACCTTTTTGTCTCACTTACTGCTTTAACTTTCACCTTCACGTAACTGTACTTGATACTTGATCAAATAGGTTTTGTTTCCAGTGTAAAGTAACCCTCAATCAATAAAAAGATCAGTTCACACCACAGCAGTCCTTTCATAAGCTTCATTCTTGGCTACAGCTATCCATGATTTTTAAACAATTAGGAGTAATAAAGAAGTTGATTATTAATGTTATTTCCACGGTCATCATGATGCAAACCGAGCAGTCTAACTGTAATTTCTTGTGTCTGCTTGTCTACCACTCTTCAAAAGAAAAAAAAAGAAACTAGAACTGGATGGGCTGTGTTCAGTTTTGCCACATCATATTCTAACACCTAACTTTTTCTGACTGGGTCTGCATGTACACAGCTAATTCAAACCCCTGTAATGACTTTATGGATGACAGTGTGGCCACACCTGATAACGGCATATTTCTACATGAACTGATGTCAGTTTGCATTCAAGTCACGCTTACATACTGTTATATCCTATAGATCAGGTCAGCAGCCTTCCATGCAAGTCCCGTTCCCATAGTGATTTTTTCAGTTCTGTGCCCTCTAAATTAAAACACACAATTAAAATTAGGACCTGCAGTCAGCGTTGCAGACCATTTGTTCAAGCTATTATCTGTTTTACATTGCTGCTGTGGAATTTCTCAGAACTGCACTACTATCTCCTGTATAAGTAAATACTTATTAATATGGAGGAATTGCATTGCAAGTGACATCCTTTACTTTGTTCGGTGGGGCAGGTGGCATTACGTGGTCAACACTTTTTAAGTACTGACATCAAGAGTTTGACTGTTAGTGACCTAAAGATAGTCAAAATAGCTACCACAAATGCAATCATTACACTGGCAAGAAGTTGCCCCCCCCTCTGCCGCTGCCATCCTCCATGAGCTAACATTTAGTTTTGATTGTAGGTTGTGTTGCAGCAATGTGAAGTGTCTATCAGTTATGGCATTTCCTAACAGTACATGTTGGTAGCATTGCTTTAGTGGACAGGATTATCCATCGGTACCCTCGATATACACAATGATGTTAGACTCCTTGCTGTGGTTCACTTACTACTCATGCTGCAGTCACTCCAGATATCCATAAATGTAGCATATGGTTCAGGTTGAGCATGTGTGTGTGTTGGTGTGTGTGGCAACTGGGTGAGGGAAAACCACTATGCGAATGCCATGATCTGTTTGCTAAGTACACTACAGCAGGGTAGCACATCTCACATACTTTGGTATGCTCAGAATGATGTTACACGCACACCTCACTTTTTTTTTGTAACATGCATAAAAGATCATTTATAAATGCTATACCACTGTAGTTTTTAATTGTATGAGACTGTTATCTATCACAACGTCAACAATTGCAAATCACAAGTTTGATTGGTAAGCTGCATGACAGCAAAATGTGTGTATTAAGTTAGGGTATTTCCCCACTGGACATGTTGACATTGCAGTAGTTCACTGTACTATCCATAGGAACAATGTACAGGATCAATGGAGGCCAGATTCCTCCCTTGGATCGCTCACTGTGCATGCTGCAGTCACTCCATATATGCATATATGCAGCATAAACACGTTGAGTGTGTGTGTGTGTGTGTGTGTGTGTGTGTGTGTGTGTGTGTGTGTAGGCTGGGTGTGGGAAACCACTATGCCTGTGCCAGTTTTTTTTTTTTCTAAGTATATAAGGCAGGGTAGCACATCAGTCATACTTGTGTAGGCTCAGAATGCTGTTTTCAAGCACACCTCTTTTTTTTGTTAATATGACATCAATTGCTTTGATGAACTGCCAGTGTACCTTGCAATTGAAATGTTTGAAGCCTTTATATGAGTCAATTTTACTTTTCCCTATAATTTTCTCAAATACTCTAATGTTACTCTTCCCATTCCCTTGTATGTCAATGACCCCTGTAATTTTGTGTTAGGCTGTTTCCCCTTATTTAGTCACATTCATTGGTTTATGTGTCTGATTTAATTGCTTTTTTAATTTTCAGTGCTCTTGTTCTTTGCTACTAATGACGTAAAGCTTGGATCGCTAACTTTGATTAAGAATCCCCCCCAATAAAGAAATAAAAACCTTTTTGCCTTGTATAGCTGATGTAACAGGCTACAGCCCCTTGAGCTTTGGCATTGACAAAATAAGATTAGTAATGTTATTTTAACATATGTGCATGGTTGGCTGCACCTGCTATTACTCCAACACTACAAACCTCCCTTCTGCCTCCCATACAAAAATATTACATATCCTTTTTACCATCAGTTTTTCCTTTTTTTCATTGTTTTTAAGTTAGTAATATATAATAGCAGTTGCAACTATTGGAATATACCCCCCAGCGCCCTCCCCAAATAAACCCTTGGTATTTTCAGACATATTTCCACTCATCAAGCATCTATTCACTGCAGCATCTAAATTCTAATTGTCATGTGGGCAACTTCTTTTTAAATGAAAGATGATTTATTTGAAAAATGCAGGACATCTGGAAATTGACCTAGATGACAATTGTAACTTTAATTATTTCCCTTTTTTAATTTTTTATTGGTGGTGGAGACATGGCTTCAGGTACTGGTTTTCATCTGCATACATGTTTTTACCATCATAATTCCTTTGCTCTTGTCACATGTGATTTTGCCTTACATGACTGAATAATCCACTACCCAGATTCTTTGAATGGCTGGACCTACAGTATGTGTCAGCTGCATTTCATGAAAATTAATTGTATGGCATTCTCCCTGATGTCCAGGCAAATAGTACCCTTCCTATAAAACTAGTTTGTACAGTTGTCCAGCCAGTATGTCTGTGTTAATGTGAGATATTGCCCTAACTACATACCTAGTCACCTCAATTCAAGTCTAGCATTGCTTGTAAACCAAATTGGGATACAATGTGTTTGCAAAACTATCCAGAACTGTGTACACATATTCTTATGCTTCTTCTATTTTGAATAAGTAAATACATGCTTTTTAACCCTCTAATTTTCCACTCCTAAGTTGTACAATGGTCTTTAGATTTGTTGCTCAGAAATGGAATATGTATGTAATGAAGTATGTAATTACTGATTTATATAGGGTATGAATTGCTTTATAAAATGAGCAAAAAATATAAGCTTCTCTGATTGACTAAGTGCCACTTTTGCCCGTGTCCTTATAGAGCCATATCATGGCAACCTGCACTACATCTAAAGAAACTGACACTGCACAGCTCTATATCAAGGTTCCCGGACTGCCACAATTCAATGTTCTCCTCAGCCGAGCCATTTCAAGCATTCACACATTCACAGAGAGCCGAACGGGACCACGGCGACAAAGTGAGACTCACCTCACCACACACAAACTCACTTAGGATGATGATAAAAACATAAAGAAATGAAACTCTGGCCGGGACAGGGCATACCAAATGAAATACTGCACACCAGAAAGCTATTCCATTCCGATGAATGAACTGCTGTGGGTGCTGCCACCAAAAGTGCTGAATCATACAGGAGACCTGATCACCCCTTATGTCCTATATCACAATGTAAGTGGAAAAAAACAAAGAAACCCACACATCATTTTTCCTTTCATAAGGGTGCTCACTTAGTGAGATAATGCTGCAAGGGAAACACATTTTTAAAAGACGCTCTACTGTATGGTGGCTGAAAAGGGAGATGCTCACCCTCCCCAACTGCCGCTATCAATTAAAGAAACACTGAATTTCAAAGTGTGCAGAAAATAAAAACCTCAGTGTGTTCCTGAGGGACTGCAGACACGTAACCTGAGCAGTAGGTGGGGATGACAGGGGCACTGGGCAGCACTACTGGTCAAGCCAAATACAGACTAATACACAGGACAGTACACAGAGGGACTAATTTGTCTTTGTTTTACAGTAGCAACTAAAAAATTGTTTCAAATTTTTTCTATTGTAACAGCTTTGTTTTAATTTCTACTTGGGGGCCCATTTTATAAGTGCAATAAGACACTCCGAGGTGTGGGTTATGGCTTCATAAGAGCACTTCCCAGGTGCTAAAGGCACTCAGTGTAAGTGCCTCATGCCTCATAATGCACCTGGGGTGTGCTCTTACCAGACCATAACCCATACATCGGAGTGTCTTGTTGCTGGCTTATTACTTTAGCTACTGACATAAAACTCCCCATATCCACCACACCTAAGTATTGTATTGACTTGGGAAATTAACAGTGCTGGAATGAATGATGTTTTACTGCAAAACATACTCATGAGTTTCCCGTAGTCAGAAAACTATGCAAGTTAGAAGTGATGTTGAAAAATGTGGTCACCGAATGTAACAGCATGCAACAACAGATCCCAGTTATGTATCAATTATAAAATGGGCATACCGATGTTAGTTCATTGAAAACCAACTGACAATAGTACACCACTGTGCACACAAGGAATCTTATATGAATGGTGATCATCTTAGAATGAAAGGTAGTAACTGTCAGGTGCATCAAAGCGCATTGTGGCTGAGAATAATGTTGGATATAAAGATGAGAAAATCAAGCACAGAGGTGACAGCCCTCCTCATGAGAATATTTAATTAAAGCTTAAATGAGTTCAGTAAGGTTCGGACATTTCCAGGATATTAGTTCAAATACCAGTATTGCAAAAACAGTATAAGTTCACAGCTCATCAGTCAAAACCTGATTTTAAGACATAAAGTCCATGTTGCTATTTATTTGGGACTGCAGTATTTATAAGATTTTGAAAACTATTAATTTTTGGTAATTTATTGCATTACTTCTGCACTATAAAAATAGAATTAACTATCGTTACATAGAGCCGAGGTTTGGCTCCAGTTATATCAAGCTTTGATTTAGCCACATTATTAGATATTAATCATATTGAGTCACCATATTTAGGGCATGGTTAACATGAATTCGAGCTGGAAACTGCTATGTTCCTGGCTATTTTATTTGTGCAATCAATTCACTTTCAGAACTTTGCATGTCAGGCTGATACTTTACGAGTTTGGGGGGTCTTTCGGGACACGCATCACCAGCACTACAGATCTTCTCACATCAGACACAGCAGGTTACCTCTGAGAAATGCTGCACTGGTGCAAGATAACTACCTGCAACGCTCACTGGAATTTGAGGAGTAAGGACATTATTATGCGACCATACATCTGCCACACTGGTACAGCTATACTGCTCAGCTGATTTTGCAAATGACTGCTGATTAAGATGGGGGTGGGTTGATCATAACAAACAGCAGTGAATGAAGTCTGTGCAGCAAGCAAGGGATGTCAAACCACATTGTAGATACAAATCTACTCTATAAATAGCAGCATTTTAAAAAAATTATTTTGTGATGGCATTCATCGAAACATCCAGATCATTCGTTTTGACAGCATTGTCGAGCATCGCAATGCTACTTAGAAGACTCTGTTCAAACCAACCACAGCAAGAAAATCACATTTTTAAGATTAAAAATGTATCTGCCTGTGTGAAACTCAGTGCCTTGTGGATAGTCAAAACCTTATCAGTCCTACAAAAAACAATTAAATAATACAGCACTACCTGTAATAGCGTTACTCTTCACTCCCAGGGTGGTACATGTATCTGACAGCTTCATGCAAATATTTAACATGGAGCGTGCAGACTACAGTTGTCCTGGAATGCATGAATGACAATGTCACCACTTAGCAGACTCTCTCCAAATATCAGTGTTAAAACAGGAAGCCAGAAACAGGCATCGTCATTACCAGCCATGACTGTATTTATAGCGTGGTGGTAAAATAAAAAAATGAAATCAATTACCTCTGTATCTACTAATGACAAAAACAAGGAGTTTCTCTTTCATATAGACACAAACTCATAACGTGGATCAATTTTTTGTTTAATTTCCTGTCCTCTTTAAAGTCACCACCATGTTCAGACAGCTATATATATATATATATATATATATATCATGATTTTGAATGCATGCAACATGTCAGTGCAGGTGACATATTCCAAATTATACCTATGCCATTGAAAGAAGTTGCAAGTGGAAATCTGAAGGCACTGACTGTTGCTCAATTTGAAAAAAAAGGTTTGTTCAAAAGGGTTTCAGGGGTACACCTTTTATAGCTTATAATATAAAGGGATATGACAGCCACTTCATCTTAAACCAGCTTGTAAAAGAGAAAATGGAAGTGAAGTTATTGACTATGGGGAATAAACAGATGTTCATAACCATAAAATGGTTAAATATCCATTTTATTGATTAATTAAACTTCCTTCCTATGCATCTTGCAGCCATGCCTTGGGCCATGGTTTTGAGGGTGTAAAGGGGTTCTTTGGAACCTCTAGAAAATCAGAATTATGCAAGGCCTATGCCTGATTCAAAAATTACGTGTAGACTACATGATGGCTGATGAAAAAAAAATCAGTTTTTGTAGTGGTATGATGTGTATAATGAAGATATTTTGAACTCTTTAAAGTAAACAAGGAAAAATGTCCATACAGCATGCATTGAGTAGTAGGGAAGTGCAGGTAGATCAGTATTTTCTCAGTGGTTAAGCTGTAATAAATATATTAGATTTTTCAGCTTTGTTTTAGACTCCTCCACCCTTCTTCATTGAATGCTTTGAATGATGGATCCTTGTTTACTCTTTAAGTCAGGCAACCCACAGCTCCCAAAAAATTACAGACCGGTTTCCATACTCTCCCACCTGAGCAAGGTCCTTGAGAAAATTGTATTTTTGCAAAGTTCAGAACATCTCTCAAAACACAGTCTATTATCTCCCAATCAACATGGTTTTCAAAAGGGTTTCAGCACCTCCACTTCTGTGGCTCATTTCACTGATCACGTCCTATGGGAAGCAGACAACAGAAAACTCAGTGAGGCTATCTTCGTCGACCTTTCCAACACCTTCAATTTAGTTGATCATGATTTACTTCTCCATAAACTCTACTCTTATGGCTTTGCTACAGTACTAGTGTCACAGAATGGTTTAGGAACTATCAAATGGATCCCAAATGGCCCATCTTAGAGGCATCCTTTCTAACCCTTTCCAGGTGTAAGGGGCATCCTGCAAGAGTCCATACTGGGACCCATCCTACTCTCTCTCATTAACCCACTTCTCAAGGATCACTCAGGATGCTATAAAATCATGTATGCTGATGACCTCATCCTATTTAGGAGCAACAACAGCCCTCACAAACTATCCCTTTCACTAGCTGACAATTTCTCTTCTACACACACATGGTTTACAACAAATAGAGTCACTGTCAGTGCAAAAAAGACCAAATCCATTTTATGTGGGTCTAAACCCCAGTTCGCCAGATGCTCTGCTGGCCCCACTGGCTTCATTCACTTTCTGGCACTGGATAGAACCCTCCTCAACAACATCTTATCTTTCAAATACCTAGGGGTCACACTTGACCCTTCACTAACTTTCAAAACTCACATCAGCCTAGTTGTTAAACAGGTAAATCAGAAACTGAATGTCTGCTACCGCCTCAAGTATCTTATGACCCTGGAAGTGAGACTGGATATTGACAGAGTGCCTTCCTGTCTCTTCTTAACTACTGCTCTCCCATCATATCCTTAACCTCATTCCATCTTCTTTCTCTTCTTAATATTGCATTCAGTGACATCTGTAGATTTGTCACACTGGCCCCATTTTATACCTACCACTGCTCCCTCTACTAGGCACTCAGGTGGCTCTCCCATCAGGCCCATAGGGTTTTCTACTAGGCTCTTTCATATTTAAGACACTGCATGCTAATGCTAGTTCCCACTGTCCAGACTCCTCTGTAACAAACAGGGCTCCCAAAACCTGAGGTCCTCCACCCAATGTCTGTTCTTCTGTCCAAGGTCTGCTACTGAGATGGGTCAGAAAGCATTCTACAGAGCTGCCCCTAAGCTCTAAAACTCCATCCCAACTGCACTCCAATCCTCAGGGTCATCCCAGATATTTAAGGAACAGTACAAAAAGTTAATACTATCTACCATGACTTGCAACTGTTCCTAAGCTACCCTGGATGGAGCATCCTATCCATGATATGGTGGTGGAGTACCACTGGAACACAATGCTTAAGCTGAATTTTGTTTGCACTTCTCTCACTGTATTACCCTTCTTTCATGTTGTTACCCCAGTTATTATTATACATTTTTGTCATTCATTCTTGTTTCTGCAATTGTACCCCCACTCTTTGTGCAAATTGTATACTGATTTGGTACTGCTGTGATGATACCCCATTTATTTTACTGTAGTACAGTATATTGATTTTGTACTATTGTGTTGATATCCCAGTTATTATAGTGACATGTCCAGTGAAGACCAACAGGATGATGGGTGGTGTCACTGTTTCCTGCATAACAAAAGGGATTAACTCCCATTGAAATTACATTGTTTCCTAATTTAACTCTGTATGTCTTTCAGTCTCAATCCTGAAGTTGCATCCTGTTTATTGTCCCAACTTCTTGAATTTGCACTCTAATGCTTGTTTCTACCTTTTGTATTGCTACCATCACCTTGTACTATGTGTTGGATTATGCCATCTTGATGGTCTGGGTTGTGCTTGAAAACAGTCCCTGGGGCCTGTGCACCTACCCGGTTATTAAATAAATAAATACATATATTTGATTTTATGAAGGAATTACACCACTACTGCAAGTCAGATGTGGAGATTCTAAAACAAGCCTGTAAAATGTTTTAAAATGATGTAGAGCAGATGTTTCAACACAGTGCAGAGGAGAGGGGACAAATTGATCACCTTTCAATACATCACTATAGCATTAGTAGGCATGGTCATATTTTGGTTTAACTTTTCTTTTTGAACTTAACATCATATGGATTACTTCCACTAACAACTATAACTACCACCAGCCCAGTGGTGGGGAGGTGAAGCATTAAATGCCTTACCTCCTGCCACACCAGTGACCCATGTTCAGGAATGGGCACGGGTTGCCAGGGAGTAGTGGGAAAGGCGGGAATTCAGCATTCAATGACTGTTCTCCTCTCCCAGGGTGGGGAGACATGCTGTATTGCTCCTTGGCTGCCACCTGGTGGAGGCTGTGTGGCAGTGCCAGAGCCTAACACAGTACAGGAACAGGGGCCACAGTTACATAGCATGTGCTTGCCTCCATGCACACAAGCCTGCGGCCCACCATGGCAGAGGAGAAAATTGGTGGAAAAATGGTGGTCCTGGGCTACATGAAGCCCTGCCAGACTGCCTCTGCCCCGCTCTGCCACCAGATCACTGGACCCCAATCCAGATGCAGGACTCTTGGGTGGGGGGAGGATGGCCCTCCCCTTCCTGACCCCACCGTAGGAGGTCAATCCATGGGTGAATGGAGCTCGGCAATGCAGAAAGTAGGAGATGGGTGAAGGGATCTGAGACAAGGCTGAAAAGCAGCCACCTCAGACATGTGGAGCATACAACCATGATAAAAACAACTATCCCCAGTGTAAACATTACTCCACACCTGCCAAACAGTGGCTCATGTACATAAGTACACAAGAAAAAAAATCCATACAGCATGCTTTAAATTGTGGGGAAGTGCAGGTAGAGCAATATTTTCTCAATTGTTTTATGTAATAAATGTGTGTATGAGTTTTACTTGTTTTTAATCATGGTTGTATGGTGTGTTACTTTGAAGACCAGTTTAACCCAATGCCAAGCACAACCTACAGATACTTATATTACCTAACCATCAAGAAATTAAGATATCTCAAATATGAAAAGTGTATGAAAGTTAGAGTTATGTGGGTGCATGAATGGAAATGGCTGGTTTGTGAGAATCCACAGTTGCCTGCTTTTGAAGGCAACCTGCTTTCTAGAGCCAATGGACTCCCATGAATCAGTTTATGGAGGCTGCACAAATGCTCTGCATTTATATTACAACAAACAGCCTGGGGAGAAAATCAATCAATCAATCTTTATTTAACCAGGTGAAACACCATTAAGAAAAACTCATTAGCAAGATGAACTTGGGCAAGGTTTACCGGAACAAAACAGTTATATGGTTTACCTATGCCAAATCGACAACACTGTTGTTGATGTTTGGCATAGCGAGATCCCTAATGTCAACAGGCAAATGTTCACCTGTCAGACATTGGTGTGTTTTCTATCAGGGGGCTGTGCCCCATGACCCCCCCATCTTAAAATAACGAACTCTGAGTCAGAGTTGCCTAGAAGGGGAGGCGAAAGTCAGCAAAAGGGAAAAACTTTGACCTCAGGTCCCTCACAGTGACAATCTCGAATCCTGTCAAGATTGTCAGTGTGAGGGAATTCGCATCAGGGTTTTGTCATATGGTCAGCATACCCAGTTATATTTATATATACACAGAGACAGGGCCAATAGCAGAAACAAATTCAGGCCTTCAAACGTAATACATAAGGTACAAATCAGTAAGTAAGCAGAAATCAGGCTGTACAGCACTAAGTTGACATCCAACCATGACCTATGTACAAAATATACAATAAAATCCTATATACAATATATACTATAGAAACCAAAAGGAGGAGGGTTAAACAGCAACATGGAAAAGCAGCAGTGACAGCACAAGTAGCAGAAAGGAGTCCTGGGGGTGGTGGAAAGAAAAGAACTAACCTAGCAATACGGCACAGGAACAAGAAGAAGAAAGAAAGACTGGAAGCCAAGGGAAATCCTTGGACAGGGCACAGATAAGGGGACCATCAGCGGAAGCAACTACAGACCTCCTTGAATGAATTTGCTATCAGGGTTTTGAAGGTGGTCAGCTTCACAGGGCTTGCAAGTTTTCGGGGCTTTTGTATATTGTTCCATAAGACAGGGAGGGTGTGATTTATTGCTGAACTACCGTAACATGTTCTGACCTTGGAAATGAGGAGTGAGATATAGGACAAACTTCTCAGTGGATAGCTTCCAGCAATGCATACTGGCAGGCAGTCCAAAATGTACCAGGTGAGCTTGCTTATGATGGCTCTATACATCCAGAGAATTGCATTTTTCTGGCATCTAAAACTAAGTGAACCCCAGCCTACTTTAGCATAGAGTGTACAGTGATAGCTGGAATACACCGCTCCTGTAATAAATCTAAGCACTCAGTAGTAGAGGGTGTTGAGTCTGGACAATGCTGAATTTGGGCCTTGCCCATACAGGAAGTCAGCATAGTCCAGTAATGACATGAAGGTAGTTTGAACCAACTTGGGTTTTGCATCCTGGGTAAGTAAATGCTTGATCCAAAAAAAGAAACCAAGCCTCTGCTTTAATTTTTTTGACAGTTCCTCTATGTGTTAAACGATTGAAAGCTTTTGGTCAATCCAGAACCCTAGATATTGAAATTTCCCTACAAACTCCAAGGGCTTTCCCAATAGAGTGTTTATTTGAGGGACCAAGGCAGAGGTGCAGGGTTTAGATGCATTGATCGATGGTGAGAAGAGCATAGCCCTGTTTTTTGGGGGGCATTTAGCAAGAGCTTTAGGTGCAAAAGATTGTTGCAGGTTAAATTTGTTTTGGAGATGTCTGCTTGCCAGTTCTGGGGTAGTCCTTCCTATATAAAGAACAGTGTCATCAGCAAACAGATGAATGTGTGCTGACTTCAGTCTTGTGTTGATGTTGTTAATGTAGATAGCAAATAGTAATGGGCCTAGAATAGACCCTTATGGTACACATCTTAGGATGGATTTAAATGGGGATAAGTCGCCATCAGCCTTGACCTGTTGTTGGTGACCAGTGAATTAACAGTGTATGGATTCTTGTATAGATACGGTGAATAGTTATTGTGTTATATTATCTCTTCTTCTATTTTTTTTCTGTTATGTGTTTTGGATATTGGATAATAAATAGTAACACAGTGAAATTAATATAACAATATTTGTATTAATTTGTGCATCATTAATTTTTTTATTTACATGACAAGGCAACATGATTTGTGATAAATGTTTTGTGTTTTGAAGAACTGTGTTTTTTATTCCAATGTAATTTTGTTATTATTTATTTATCTACAGTACCAAGGAAAAACAGTTGTATGATAATATAATTGTGTGCTTCATTTGGGTTGCTGTAAAAGATTATAAATAACATTTGGTGTGGCATTTAAATGGGTTCACCATGGGAAAGACCATGGCAAGGATGGCTTGTTGTGCACTGTTAATAGTATACCTAAATACTAAGTGACACAATTATTAATGTTTTTTTGTGACCACCAATATGACATTGCATCCTCATCCCTTCTGGTTCCAGCTGCATCAGATATAAAGTGGCCCCTTTTCTGGTTCTGTGTTTTGACATGCTATGGGATGGGCATAGCTTGACTTGTTTGGGCTTGTCAGGGCATGTTAGAGGAGGCCAAACCAGACTTGATTATATATTTTCCATGAATAAAAAACAAGTGAACCCTCTGATTAAGTGAGGCCTCTACAATTTAAAAAAATAAGGTTGTGTAATAAGGTTGCATATTTTTAAAATGCTGCATTGCCTATTTAGACTGTTTATAATAACATTTGATTCAAATAGCTCACTATTCCATCACTGGTTCCATAATTTTATTTTTATTTTTGCCAGTCTAAAGTGCTTGTAGTGTTTAAATTGTGCCCTTCTTATTTTAGTTCTTTTATGTAAATGGAGAGGTCCTTCTTTCTATAACCAATCACTCTTTCCCCACATGCACAATGCTTTTAAGATTTTTGGTTGCATGCATCATAAAAACATAAAAACAACCTATTGTATTCTGGTATCACTCCAGTTAATCTCTGATTTACAATAAAATCCAGCCTGCTACAAATGTTCACAGATTATCAAAAGACATCCAGCCATAGCACCTTTACAGTGCAAGGAGCCTGATCCACCTACCCCAAAGAGATAGATAAGGTGCCACTTGCCCCCACGGGCAGCAGTCATGATCCAGCCATAGCACCTCTACGGTGCAAGAAGCCTGATCCACCTACTCCCAAAGAAATAGATAAGGTGCCACTTGCCCCCATGGGCAGCGGTCACCATCCAGCCATAGCACCTCTACGGTGCAAGGAGCCTGATCCACCTACCCCCCAAAGAGATAGATAAGGTACGATGCTTGAAAAATTGCCACAGTTTCTCTGGGCTGTGTGAACATTGAACTGGATCATCATTTGCAATTTGCTGTTTTCAATTTCAGCACCTTCTCAGGGTAGCACTATTGGCTACACGCCTGTGTAGAGCTCCCTGATTGGCTGGTCTCACTCACCTGAGACAGGAGCACCCAAAGACATGTGGCTTAATGTAAGCCTGCATCCCTGTACTCAGCTTCTAATTTATATACAGGTATTGTAATTTAGCCTGTTCTGCTCAGCCTGTGTAAAGTAACTTACCATCCCCCCCGCTGCAGTTTCTCTCCAACTGTATGTGCACTGATTCAGTGCTAGCTCTGAAAACTTCCCTTGATTTTTCCCCAGTTAAGCTTTCACTCTGTACACTGCCTTGAACTGAGTTTGTAAAAAAGTTTTACTGGCTTTGTTAATATATATTTTTTTTAATCCTATTTAAGACTGTACTGGGTTTACATGCTTACTGCTATGTACTTAGTTAGAAAATTCAGTGAATTGTAAAATCTGTGTAGCCTCTGTCTTGAGCCTAAGGCTTCTGCCCTTGACTTTCCTTCTTAATCATCTTCCTTTGTCCCCCTGTCCTCCTCTGCCTCTGTTGTGTCCCTCTTGCCCTCCCCCATCAGTCTGTTCTTTTGTGCTTGTTTTGGATTCCCAAGTTAGCCAGCACCTAGCCTCTGTCTGAGACCACACCCTGACTTGTCTTTCAAGTTGGTGCTCAGCTCTCTTTGTGTGTCTCTGTTTAGACACATACCCCCCATCTGCTCCTATTTAATCTGCTGTCTCTTTCCTTACAGGTGCCACTTGCCCCCACTGGCAGTGGTCACGATCCAGCCATAGCACCTCTACAGTGCAAGGGCCTGATCCACCTACCCCACCCCAAAGAGATAGATAAGTCTGACGCTTGAAAATTGCCACGATTTCTCTGGGCTGTGTGAACACAGAACTGGATAATCACTTGCAATTTTCTGTTTTCAATTTCAGCGCCTTCTCAGGGTAGCGCTATTGGCTCCATGCCTGTGTAGAGCTCCCTGATTGGCTGGTATCACTCACCTGAGACAGGAGCACCCGAGACATGTGGCTTAATGTAAGACTGCATCCCTGTACTTGACTTCTAATTTACATATTTTAATTTAGCCTGTTCTGCTCGGCCTGTGTAAAGTAACTTACCATTCCCCCCCGCTGCAGTTTCTCTCCAACTGTATGTGCACTTATTCAGTGCTAGCTCTGAAAACTTCCCCTTGATTTTTCGTCCCACCCTCCCCCCCTCCCAGGCCTCCTTTAAATGCACACAGTCTCCGCCCACTCCTATCTGATGTTTCAATTTATTGGTTACTTACTGTCAACAGTTGTAATTTCTCCCATCCCATTTTTGCAACTAAGCCTTCTAGCAGCTTTATCTCATTCTGTCTTGCTGAGGCATACCATTTTGGTACTTTAGGTTTGCTTATTGCTGACTAGCATATCCTGTCATGCTGACTAGCATATCCTGTCTTGGTAAGGCACTGTTTTACTTGAAAATTGTACTACAAATTACAGAACTGTGACTGATTTGCCAAAAAACTGTGCTTATTGTCTAAAAATGTTCCCAGCAACCAAGTGTTATAGCCCCTTCATGACTTTGTAGCTCTCTCCAGACTGCAAGGCACCAATGAAATCTCTGACTTTTCAGTTGCTAATTGAGCTGTTTTTGCTCAGACTGCTAGCCTTTGTGTTGCCCCACTATTAATTCGAGCTCCTCTCTCCTCTCTCTAGCTGAGGACTTGCTAGGGATCCCAGCTCAGATGCCATCTGCGTGGACCGTGAACACCGGGCAGTTGGCGCTTCTGAAGCCACCGCCCGAGACCTCCTCATCGGACTCCACCACTTGAGAGGTACGGCAAAGCCGCAATTTTTTGCCCTCCCACCCATCCCCTCCTGTGTGCTATTATATAGACCTGTTAGAACCGCCCAGTCCAATCCCTGATGAATCTCCTGCCTTCTCTTTCTTATTAAAACAATTTGTTACTGCCAGGGTTCTGCCAGGGGAATCCTGCAACCAGCAGCCAGTGAGCTAACCTTGTTATCAAAATTCCCTCATTTACCCAACAACTGCAATTGTGGCAGCCTCGTGGCAATTCCTCCTCCTGACTGCACTGTGTATCATACCCCTTACTGGCTTATTATCTGAAAAATTTGAGACTGGGGGTACACCACATCCTCATCCTGAAGACTGCTCACCCAATCTGACTCTACACATCACATGTTATGCCAAGGCTCCTTGCCAACTGATCCAGGTGGACTACCTTCCTCGAAGAGCAACTATTGCAGGTTTGTCTATGCCTCCTTCCTTATCTCTAATTAATTTGAGTTACTCCCACTGGCATTACACAGCCAGAGTATTAGCTTTAGTGTCCTTAGGCTTGCATAAATTAAAAAACAAAGCTTGGCACCCTGGTTCCTCCTCCATACCAAGCCAGAAAAAACCTCGAGCTCATTGCCTTTCACTTGAATCCCTGAAAAAATTGCTACTCCTCCTCTTACTCTGCTCTGGCAATGTCGAGCTTAATTCAGGGCCCATAAATAAACTTACCTCCCCTTCTGAGTCACTATCTCTTAAAGGTATTAGTTTTATGCACATTAACGTGTGCAGCCTGCTGAAAAAATTCACCCTTATCCAGGCTTGGACTGCCCATACAATGCCAGATGTGCTTGTTATCTCAAACTCCTGGCTATGGCCCTCTACACCAAATAGCGTGATTAATATACCTACAGTAACTACCAGATCATTAGATGCAATAGGCAATCCAGAGGAGGTGGGGGTCGCCATCTACATCAAAGATAGATTTGTGGCAAAAACACTTAATTCTAACTCACTGGCAGCAAGATTTGAGTGTCTGGACATAAAAATCAACCTATCCCCATTGTTAGCACTCCGAGTCATAGGATGCTATAGATCACCTTCTGACGGTACTCAGCTCTTGTCCTATCTTACAACTATCTTGGACACTAGCTCCTGGAAACAATTATCCTCAGGAATCTAAACTACGATTGCCTGTCAGAAGCGGTCACCCACTTAAATCTTTCTGCGACTCCCTTGGTTTCACTCTACTCAACGAAAAGACCACCCATATCAACAAAAAGAATACATCCAAAAGTACCCTTCTGGATGTCCTGCTTGTGAATAAACCCCATTCCTTCTCCCATGTTGGAAACTTTGATGTGGATATTAGTGACCATTGCCTAATAGCTGGAGATTGGGCAGTCAACAAAGTGCCAACTATGGCCAAATTCTCCACCAAAAGGTCAACCAGGTCATTTGACCCAAAGGCATACCTACTTGACCTAAAAAACTCCCCCTTGTGGCAGAGTTTTTACCTTGCTAAAACAGTGGAAACTGCATATTCTATACTACATGAAATCATTACCTACACCATGAATCTACATGTGCCTCTGTCAGAAATACACATAAAGGCTGCAAAATGCCGTTGGTTCACTCAAGATCTCAAGGCTGCACTACTGTCCAGGGATAAACTCTGGAAAACTGCTCCCAAATCCCAAAAAGAGGAAGATTGGCACCTCTTTAGAACAGTCAGAAATCACTGCACCAAACTGATTAGGGAAACTAAAGCCTGCTATTACCAAGCAGAACTAGATACTGCAGCCAATTGTCCCTCCAAATTCTGGGCCACAATCAAAGAACTGGTGGGAGCCACATCACAAAATATGCTCCCTACAAAAATTACCTCTGACAATGCAGTAATCAGTGACAAAAAAGAGATACTACACGCACTTCACCACAACAGGCTTAGCCTTCGATAACTCGCCAGCATGTAGCCTGCACACTCAAATTGACATGACTCCACCAAATGTTGGCTCCATTAGTCAACATTTCTCATTCTTATTGGTTTCCCTCAAGGAAGTGGAAGATTTGATTCTCCACCTGCATACTAAGAAAAGTGCCGGCGCAGATGCACTTGAACCATACTTCCTAAAGACAGCATGCCACGTATTGGCAGTGCCTATTACTCATTTATTCAACCTGTCCCTAACACAAGGTACCATCCCTCAAATATGGAAGATCGCACATGTTATCCCGCTATTTAAATCTGGAGACCCTTGTGACCTTAATAACTATAGGCCAATTTCTCTCCTACCCACACTCAAAGCTACTGGAAAAAATAGTAAATGGCCAACTAAGATCCATCATCGAAAGAGAAAAATTACTAAACCCCCTTCAATCCAGATTCAGAGCCAACCACAGTACAGTCTCGGCATTAGCTAAAGTCACCAATGACTGGCAACTGGAGTTGAAGCATGAAAAGTCAGTATGTGCTGTGTTTCTTGACCTCAGCAAAGCATTCGACACAGTCGACCACGACCTGCTCCTCGACTCACTAAAAACACTAGGACTGGATGCTACTTCTCTAAACTGGTTCTCTGAATATCTGACAGACAGATATCAGCAGGTGAAAGCGGATGGTGAACTATCTGCCCTAAAACTCTTACAAAGAGGTGTCCCTCAGGGATCCATCCTAGGTCCCCTCCTCTTCACAGTGTATATCAACAACATTGATGAGGGAATCAAGGATGCAAGTATTCACTTATTCGCGGATGACACAGTGCTGTACCTGATTTGTCCCACACTGAAAGAAGCTTGTACTGACCTACAAAAAGATTTCAACCTCCTGCAACTCCAACTAATCCATAAAAAACTGCTATTAAACACTAAGAAAACTAAAGCCATGTTATTTTGCCCCGAAAAACTACACAAGTGCTTCTGACTCCCTTCCCTCAATAACCACGATGCTGGGAGAGTGCTTAGAATACGTTACGAAATTCAGATATCTCGGGGTCTGGATTGACTGTAAAATCTCCTTCACTGACCACCTGGAAGACTTGCTGAAAAAATTAAGGCAAAGACTTGGCCTGTTTTACAGAATAAGAAGACTTTTTACAGCAGACTCAAAGAAACGACTAGTCCAAGCCACGTTCCTGTCCTTAATTGACTACACAGACTTCATATACAGTAGCTGTGTGGCTTCCTATCTTGGAAAATTGAATCCACTCTACCACAGAGCTATACGCTTCATCACTGACCTCCCCTTCTCTACCCATCATTGTGCACTATATGCCGCCATAGGCTGAACCTCACTTCACTATAGGTGCAACTTTAATGCAGCACTCTGGACACTTAGAGCCCTCAGTGGCAAACTCCCTCAATACATCATTGACTGTCTGTCTCTGATTGTGCCCAGGAATTATTCCCTTAGAAGCTGCTCACAACTCCTGCTAAATATACCCAGGGCACTCACACGAGTCGGGAGAGCCACCTTTGGATTCTCACTCCCATCAATATGGAATAAAAGCCAAAAAATACTTATGTTGAAAACCCCAGTAAGTATAATTGTGGGGGATAAGAACATTTACATAGGTGATTTTTCTGCCTATGTTGCTTATTTTGTGGGATGCTGTACAGTAAGTAATTTATTTGAAAATATTTTCCCTACTTAATAGAAATGTTGTGAAGTTTTACTTCACTGGTGAAATTCTAGTGAAGTTGTAAAATTCTCCTTTGTGAATAAATTTGCAAATTGCCCACTTTACCACTCTGCATTGAGTTTTCCTTTGGAATCTAAACTTTTTTAGGTGAAGTCAGGCAAACTTAAGTCAGAGCTGCAGCTTTGCCAGTGAATTTGCATGACTTGTCCTGAAAAAATTCCACTTCACCTGCCAAAATGTCATGATGTCGGCACTTCAGGAATCTGGTAGACTTTGCAAATTATTTCGTGGAGTGAAGTTTGCCACCTTTGCACATCTCTACTGATTAACAATACAGAGAACCATGGTCTAACTCACAGATAGGTACAGGGCTAACAATAAGATAAAGATCCACTGATTTATAATTTTCACATTTATACCTATCAATGTATAAACTGGATTCTAAATCCTATAGCAGTTTAGCTTATTGCTGCCTGTACTTTGTAGACAGATGAAAAAAATCTGACAGATAAAGCTTAGAGGTTGCTAAATACTATTTTAAATATGTGAAGTAGTAATCGCAGTGACTACCTATATAATGATGTATGCTTTGCAAAACACTGTTTAATTACTAATGAGTTATACACTGTTTGGATTTTTATAGTAGAAACTGTTCTACTTCTGCCTCTTCTCAAAAATAAAATAATATTAATGAAGAGGGAAAGGGGAGACAAGACTGAAACTTTTAAATATGTAAAGGGGATCAATAAAGTGGGAAAAGAGGGTTTACTTAATAGGAAGTAGAGGGTCAAAACCAGAGGGCACAGCCTTAGATTGCAAGGAAAAAGATACAGGGGCAATGTGAGAGGATGTTTCTTCATGAAGAGGATGGTGGAGCCATGGAACAGACTACCAGACAGAGTGGTGGGGGCTAAATCAGTGGCAGAATTCAAGAGGGCATGGGACAAGCATATGGGGCAGAGTATCAAGGAGGGTGAGGGCTGCCAGGGAATGTGATGTGAAGGGGGGAAAAGGGCAGACTAGATGGGCTGGTATGGTCCTTTTCTGCCACCAAGCTTCTATGATTCTATGAAGATAACGCAGCAGATAAATGGTAGTTAAAGTATCTAGATATCTTAAATCATTCTCAATAAATGCCTGCATATCTTCAGACAAATGAAAAACATCTGGCAGATAAAACATAAAATCAATAAATACTATTTTTTAATATATGAAGCTGTAATAGCAATCTGACTACCTATATAATGATACACACTTTGCAAAACACTATTTAGTTAGTGATGACTTATACACTGTTTTGACTTTTTTTTAATAGAAACTGGGTAACTGGGGCCTGCATCTGAATATATGATAACATTAATTAATGAAAACAAAAGAGGAGGCTATGTGGTAGTCAAAGTGTCCAATATAGTACTACTTTGCATTAACAGAAAATGTTTGCAGATTTTTTCTGCAATGTAGATTAATAAGGAATAGATGTGGAGGCAGTTGTAAATAGTTGCTCTGTTTTTCAGTTTTTTAAATTTATCAGGCTTGAGTGTAACAAAAATTCTAATATATAGCCATATGTTTCTACAATATACGTTATAAAGCTTAGGTATGGCAATGTTTCTAACCCTGACCTCTTTCCTGTTTTTTATAGTTTTAAATTCAGCATGGTTCATTGCAACAATCATATGTTCTTCTATGTATGACTATAAGGTACAGTACCACTGCTGTTCTAAATAACTGCCACCAACCCATTTTATGGTTTGTTTGTCAGCATGGTGTAACATTTTAAAAGTTATTTTTCTACACTGTAGATAAATAAGTTCTGCAATGATGGTAGAAGTAAATAGTCGCACCAGTGTTTTTTTATGTTTGTGTGTTTGTTTGTGTATTTATTTGTGAATTCTGTATGGCACATTGTAAGAAATTATTTAATATGTTGACATCCTGCAATTTTTTATCCAGAGTTTGTCACCTAAAACAGACCAAAATACTGTACAATAAAAGAATGAGTATCGGACATGTCATGTAACCAAAATATATCTACCATGTAAAACTACAGCACCATTATTAATCAATATGATGTGCATGGGCCATATATTTATGTTATCTACTTTTTGTTCCTATATAATATAGATTTTAAGCATATAGAATCAGTATTTCAAAAGCCTGCAAGAGGGCGCCACACACATTTAAGGCTATCCAGAAAGAAAAGGAGTCCTGCTATGACCAGACCACCGGTACATGAAGTGCCTGCAGCCAGAGCAGCAAACAGAAGGAATAATGGCATTTTGAAAATTTCTTCAGTGCCACTCTGAATCTTTAAGACAAACCAATCACCCTCCTCAAACAAAAGTTTAAAATGTGAACACCATTGCCATATAGTGATCAGGGGTAAGAGTTATTGCAAACATAAAAATAAACAAACATGAATAACTTTAACATTGGCCTGAGGCTTGATAGTGTAACGGCTGAACTGTTAAACAGCAAATCATCTGCTGTGTATTGAGTAAAGCTTGCCCTATAATTATGACTGGAACTTGATACCCCAAAAAGTGTCACCATTTGAAACAATCTCAACTTGTGGTATACATGTATATACATATAATTATAATTTAGACCCATTTAGCAAACCTGTGATGGTCTGTTCACATGTACATGTATCCCCTGATTGTAAACTGATATTTGAAATTTCTAATAATGCAATTAAAGTGGTCAGCCTCATAGAATCATAAATAAAACACATTTAAAAGTTATAAAAAGCACTCTTACCTATGACTTGTATACCAAAAATGGTGGGCACTAGAAAACTAATAAAAAAATTACTTTGGGTGGGGTAAAATGTGTACAATTCAAAATAAGTGTGATAAAATCATCAATAGAATTATGCAATGTGGGAGGGTCTTCAGAAACACCAGGCATAATGTAGTGAGCCAGAATATTAGGGATAGAACTAGATGAACTGAAAACATATTGGCCTCCTATATTAGAATGCCTAAACATCGGACCTATGCGGCAAACACCAGGCACCATGGCATAACCAAGTGCAATCTGGGCTTGCCCCACCATGCTGTATGTGTGATTGTTTTGTGTGTTTATCAAACCAGCAGTCTTCTGAGTGTCAACAAAGTAGTGAATGCAAAACTGGGTGCTGCATATGTGAAGATTGCGAATACAGTCAATGTGATCATTATGATGTGTTCATGGATCTGACAGGCAGTAATAAGTGAGTATGACACCCACCCAGAATTGCATATATGAGGACATGCAGATATGGGGTAGGGGCACACCAAACCATGAAGAAGACGCAGATGGGGGGGCAGCAAGTGAGGAAAACAATATAGCTGAACATGCGTTTTTAGAATTAATAAATGCTTATGAAGTACCAAGAAATAATTTTAATGGTATTGCATATCACTAGCAGTTTCATTTTGCTAGTGTAGACCATATAACATCCATAGATCAATACTAGTCTGCAATCCATACAGTTGTGCAACAGTTATTGGACAGAATAAGGCCAATGTGATTAGTAATTATTTTGTTCAGCTACACCTGAATTGTGATAGCTTAAATGACCCAGTGTATTCATTTCATGGAAACCCAGATGAATTAAATGCTGATGACTTTTTTGAGCATATAACCAATTTATTGAATAGCAAGATAGAGCTGTGTGCTAATTAGACTTTAATGCCAGTAGTAACAATTGTACAAATGGTGTGAGGGTGTTTCCAGAGATGTCAGATGTTTTATCTAGCCACATTGTCAAACAGAAAGCAAGACACCTAATCAATACTGTGAATCAAAATAATCTATTATGCTTTGCTGAAAGCTGAATTGCTTTGTTAAACATTATATCTAAAGATATTAGCAAAAGTTAGAGATTTACAGAACAGGGTAGGCTTGTTAGAACACACAATAGTAGATTTGAGTCACATACACCTATCTGAGACAGAACTAAGTGTGACCATCTTTGTTTACTTCATAAACAAAGCAGGTACATGGCAGAAGTTTCTGGGTTCTACTAGTAAATGGGCAAATTTTGTTTTTTATTTTTGTTTGTTTTGTTACACAAAAAACAGTATTATGGTATTAAAAATCTCAAGGTGTTTTGGGGGAGTAGAAATGTTTGTGAGCATTGTCGTGCCCTTTTTGTGCCCAAAGATTCACACACATGCTCTAACAAGTGCCATACATGCAAATTATTTGGCTGCAGTGAACTACAAAATGAGGTGGTGCAGTGCCCTGATTCTAGTAAATACTGTAGCTCCACAGCCTGTTATAGACAGCAAAAATTGGCTTACCCCAGTTGTCATTTTTCTAAATTATACAAATCATGTGGAAAACCTAAGGGGGTACTCCATCTTTGTTTCCATCCAAAGTGCCACAACTGTTGTTAAACTGTTACCCCTTTTGAGCCCCACTTATGCTATATTCAGTCATTAAAGGGGACAGGAATTAAGTATTCCTATGATGTTAGTGCTGTTTTACCTTTGAATTATGTAAATAAACATATCTTGCCTCAAATTCAATGTTTTTGTTCATATGTTTGTGGTTTTGTAAATAATTTTGAAATCGCTTGCTGGTGCGATAACTAAGGTTCTGAGATAGCACGAGAATGACTGAATGGATGTGCTGAGAAACTGTGTCTCCATTCCTGCATTCTGTGCTGGAGCCTTGATGCATGGCTTGAAGCTGTACAGACTTTCTAACTGCACAGTTTTGTTAGAAGCAATGTAAGTATCAAGGGGTATGTGTTGTTATCTAGCTGAGTTTGTGGCAGTATTTATCTTTTTGTCTCACTTACTGCTTTAACTTCCACCTTCACGTAACTGTACTTGATACTTGATCAAATAGGTTTTGTTTCCAGTGTAAAGTAACCCTCAATCAATAAAAAGATCAGTTCACACCACAGCAGTCCTTTCATAAGCTTCATTCTTGACTACAGCTATCCATGATTTTTAAACAATTCGGAGTAATGAAGAAGTCGATTATTAATGTTATTTCCACGGTCATCATGATGCAAACCGAGCAGTCTAACTGTAATTTCTTGTGTCTGCTTGTCTACCACTCTTCAAAAAAGAAAAAAAAATAGAAACTAGAACTGGATGGGCTGTGTTCAGTTTTGCCACATCATATTCTAACACCTAACTTTTTCTGACTGGGTCTGCATGTACACAGCTAATTCAAACCCCTGTAATGACTTTATGGATGACAGTGTGGCCACACCTGATATGACATATTTCTACATGAACTGATGTCAGTTTGCATTCAAGTCAACTTACATACTGTTATATCCTATAGATCAGGTCAGCAGCCTTCCATGCAAGTCCCGTTCCCATAGTGATTTTTTCAGTTCTGTACCCTCTAAATTAAAACACACAATTAAAATTAGGACCTGCAGTCAGCGTTGCAGACCATTTGTTCAAGCTATTATCTGTTTTATATTGCTGCTGTGGAGTTTCTCAGAACTGCACTACTATCTCCTGTATAAGTAAATACTTATTAATATGGAGGAATTGCATTGCAAGTGACATCCTTTACTTTGTTCGGTGGGGCAGGTGGCATTATGTGGGCAACACTTTTTAAGCACTGACATCAAGAGTTTGACTGTTAGTGACATAAAGATAGTCAAAATAGCTACCACAAATGCAACCATTACACTGGCAAGAAGTTGCCCCCCCCTCTGCCGCTGCCACCCTCCATGAGCTAACATTTAGTTTTGATTGTAGGTTGTGTTGCAGCAATACGAAGTGTCTATCAGTTATGGCATTTCCTAACAGTACATGTTGGTAGCATTGCTTTAGTGGACAGAATTATCCATCGGGTACCCTCGATATACACAATGATGTTAGACTCCTTGCTGTGGTTCACTTACTACTCATGCTGCAGTCACTCCAGATATCCATAAATGTAGCATATGGTTCAGGTTGAGCATGTGTGTGTGTTGGTGTGTGCAACTGGGTGAGGGAAAACCACTATCACGAATGCCATGATCTGTTTGCTAAGTACACTACAGCAGGGTAGCACATCTCACATACTTTGGTATGCTCAGAATGATGTTTACACACACCTCACTTTTTTGTAACATGCATAAAGATCATTTATAAATGCTATACCACTGTAGTTTTTAATTGTATGAGACTGTTATCTATCACAACGTCAACAATTGCAAATCACAAGTTTGATTGGTAAGCTGCGTGACAGCAAAATGTGTGTATTAAGTTAGGGTATTTCCCCACTGGACATGTTGACATTGCAGTAGTTCACTGTACTATCCATAGGAATGATGTACAGGATCAATGGAGGCCAGATTCCTCCCTTGGATTGCTCACTGTGCATGCTGCAGTCACTCCATATATGCATATATGCAGCATAAACACGTTGAGTGTGTGTGTGTGTGTGTGTGTGTGTGTGTGTGTGTGTAGGCTGGGTGTGGGAAACCACTATGCCTGTGCCAGTTTTTTTTTTTCTAAGTATATAAGGCAGGGTAGCACATCGGTCATACTTGTGAAGGCTCAGAATGCTGTTTTCAAGCACACCTCTTTTTTTTTTTTTGTTAATATGACATCAATTGCTTTGATGAACTGCCAGTGTACCTTGAATTGAAATGTTTGAAGCCTTTATATGAGTCAATTTTACTTTTCCTATAATTTTCTCAAATACTCTAATGTTACTCTTCCCATTCCTTGTATGTCAATGACCCTGTAATTTTGTGTTAGGCTGTTTCCCTTATTTAGTCACATTCATTGGTTTATGTGTCTGATTTAATTGCTTTTTATTTTTCAGTGCTCTTGTTCTTTTGCTACTAAACGCGAAAGCTTGGATCGCTAACTTTGATTAAGAATCCCCAATAAAGAAATAAAACCTTTTGCCTTGTATAGCTGATGTAACAGGCTACAGCCCTTGAGCTTTGGCATTGACAAAATAAGATTAGTAATGTTATTTTAACATATGTGCATGGTTGGCTGCACCTGCTATTACTCCAACACTACAAACCTCCCTTCTGCCTCCCATACAAAAATATTACATATCCTTTTTATCATCAGTTTTTCCTTTTTTTCATTGTTTTTAAGTTAGTAATATATAATAGCAGTTGCAACTATTGGAATATACCCCCCAGCGCCCTCCCCAAATAAACCCTTGGTATTTTCAGACATATTTCCACTCATCAAGCATCTATTCACTGCAGCATCTAAATTCTAATTGTCATATGGGCAACTTCTTTTTAAATGAAAGATGATTTATTTGAAAAATGCAGGACATCTGGAAATTGACCTAGATGACAATTGTAACTTTAATTATTTCCCTTTTTTAATTTTTTATTGGTGGTGGAGACATGGCTTCAGGTACTGGTTTTCATCTGCATACATGTTTTTACCATCATAATTCCTTTGCTCTTGTCACATGTGATTTTGCCTTACATGACTGAATAATCCACTACCCAGATTCTTTGAATGGCTGGACCTACAGTATGTGTCAGCTGCATTTCATGAAAATTAATTGTATGGCATTCTCCCTGATGTCCAGGCAAATAGTACCCTTCCTATAAAACTAGTTTGTACAGTTGTCCAGCCAGTATGTCTGTGTTAATGTGAGATATTGCCCTAACTACATACCTAGTCACCTCAATTCAAGTCTAGCATTGCTTGTAAACCAAATTGGGATACAATGTGTTTGCAAAACTATCCAGAACTGTGTACACATATTCTTATGCTTCTTCTATTTTGAATAAGTAAATACATGCTTTTTAACCCTCTAATTTTCCACTCCTAAGTTGTACAATGGTCTTTAGATTTGTTGCTCAGAAATGGAATATGTATGTAATGAAGTATGTAATTACTGATTTATATAGGGTATGAATTGCTTTATAAAATGAGCAAAAAATATAAGCTTCTCTGATTGACTAAGTGCCAGTTTTGCCCGTGTCCTTATAGAGCCATATCGTGGCAACCTGCACTGCATCTAAAGAAACTGACACTGCACAGCTCTATATCAAGGTTCCCTTGACCACAATTCAATGTTCTCCTCAGCCGAGCCATTTCAAGCATTCACACATTCACAGAGAGCGAGCGGACCACGGCGACAAAGTGAGACTCACCTCACCACACAGAAACTCACTTAGGATGATGATAAAAACATAAAGAAATGAAACTCTGGCCGGTACAGTGCATACCAGATGAAATACTGCACACCAGAAAGCTGTTTCATTCTGATGAATGAACTGCTGTGGGTGCTGCCACCAAAAGTGCTGAATCATACAGGAGACCTGATCACCCCTTATGTCCTATATCATAATGTAAGTGGAAAAAAACAAAGAAACCCACACATCATTTTTCCTTTCATAAGGGTGCTCACTTAGTGAGATAATACTGCAAGGGAAACACACTTTTAAAAGACGCTCTACTGTATGGTGGCTGAAAAGGGAGATGCTCACCCTCCCCAACCGCCGCTATCAATTAAAGAAACACTGAATTTCAAAGTGTGCAGAAAAAAAAAAACCTCAGTGTGTTCCTGAGGGACTGCAGACACGTAACCTGAGCAGTAGGTGGGGATGACAGGGGCACTGGGCAGCACTGCTGGTCAAGCCAAATACAGACTAATACACAGGACAGTACACAAAGGGACTAATTTGTCTTTGTTTCACAGTAGCAACTAAAAAAATTGTTTTCAAATTTTTTCTATTGTAACAGCTTTGTTTTAATTTCTACTTGGGGGGCCCATTTTATAAGTGCAATAAGACACTCCGAGGTGTGGGTTATGGCTTCATAAGAGCACTTCCCAGGTGCTAAAGGCACTCAGTGTAAGTGCCTCATGCCTCATAATGCACCTGGGGTGTGCTCTTACAGACCATAACCCATACATGAGTGTCTTGTTGCTGCTTATTACTTTAGCTACTGACATAAAACTCCCCATATCCACCACACCTAAGTATTGTATTGACTTGGGAAATTAACAGTGCTGGAATGAATGATGTTTTACTGCAAAACATACTCATGAGTTTCCCGTAGTCAGAAAACTATGCAAGTTAAAAGTGATGTTGAAAAATGTGGTCACCGACTGTAACAGCATGCAACAACAGATCCCAGTTATGTATCAATTATAAAATGGGCATACCGATGTTAGTTCATTGAAAACCAACTGACAATAGTACACCACTGTGCACACAAGGAATCTTATATGAATGGTGATCATCTTAGAATGAAAGGTAGTAACTGTCAGGTGCATCAAAGCGCATTGTGGCTGAGAATAATGTTGGATATAAAGATGAGAAAATCAAGCACAGAGGTGACAGCCCTCCTCATGAGAATATTTAATTAAAGCTTAAATGAGTTCAGTAAGGTTCGGACATTTCCAGGATATTAGTTCAAATACCAGTATTGCAAAAACAGTATAAGTTCACAGCTCATCAGTCAAAACCTGATTTTAAGACATAAAGTCCATGTTGCTATTTATTTGGGACTGCAGTATTTATAAGATTTTGAAAACTATTAATTTTTGTAATTTATTGCATTACTTCTGCACTATAAAATAGAATTAACTATACGTTACATAGAGCAGAGGTTTGGCTCAGTTATATCAAGCTTTGATTTAGCCACATTATTAGATATTAATCATATTGAGTCACCATATTTGGGCATGGTTAACATGAATTCGAGCTGGAAACTGCTATGTTCCTGGCTATTTTATTTGTGCAATCAATTCACTTTCAGAACTTTGCATGTCAGGCTGATACTTACGAGTTTGGGGGTCTTCGGGACACGCATCACCAGCACTACAGATCTTCTCACATCAGACACAGCAGGTTACCTCTGAGAAATGCTGCACTGGTGCAAGATAACTACCTGCAACGCTCACTGGAATTTGAGGAGTAAGGACATTATTATGCGACCATACATCTGCCACACTGGTACAGCTATACTGCTCAGCTGATTTTGCAAATGACTGCTGATTAAGATGGGGGTGGGTTGATCATAACAAACAGCAGTGAATGAAGTCTGTGCAGCAAGCAAGGGATGTCAAACCACATTGTAGATACAAATCTACTCTATAAATAGCAGCATTTTAAAAAAATTATTTTGTGATGGCATTCATCGAAACATCCAGATCATTCGTTTTGACAGCATTGTCGAGCATCGCAATGCTACTGAAAGACTCTGTTCAAACCAACCACAGCAGAAAATCACATTTTAAGATTAAAAATGTATCTGCCTATGTGAAACTCAGTGCCTTGTGGATAGTCAAAACCTTATCAGCCCTACAAAAAACAATTAAATAATACAGCACTACCTGTAATAGCGTTACTCTTCACTCCCAGGGTGGTACATGTATCTGACAGCTTCATGCAAATATTTAACATGGAGCGTGCAGACTACAGTTGTCCTGGACTGCATGAATGACAATGTCACCACTTAGCAGACTCTCTCCAAATATCAGTGTTAAAACAGGAAGCCAGAAACAGGCATCGTCATTACCAGCCATGACTGTATTTATAGCGTGGTGGTAAAATAAAAATGAAATCAATTACCTCTGTATCTACTAATGACAAAAACAAGGTTTCTCTTTCATATAGACACAAACTCATAACGTGGATCAATTTTTGTTTAATTTCCTGTCCTCTTTAAAGTCACCACCATGTTAGGACAGCTATATATATATATATATATATATCATGATTTTGAATGCATGCAACATGTCAGTGCAGGTGACATATTCCAAATTATACCTATGCCATTGAAAGAAGTTGCAAGTGGAAATCTGAAGGCACTGACTGTTGCTCAATTTGAAAAAAAGGTTTGTTCAAAAGGGTTTCAAAGTTTACCTTTTATAGCTTATAATATAAAGGGATATGACAGCCACTTCATCTTAAACCAGCTTGTAAAAGAGAAAATGGAAGTGAAGTTATTGACTATGGGGAATAAACAGATGTTCATAACCATAAAATGGTTAAATATCCATTTTATTGATTAATTAAACTTCCTTCCTATGCATCTTGCAGCCATGCCTTGGGCCATGGTTTTTGAGGGTGTAAAGGGGTTCTTTGGAACCTCTAGAAAATCAGAATTATGCAAGGCCTATGCCTGATTCAAAAAATTACGGTGTAGACTACATGATGGCTGATGAAAAAAAAATCAGTTTTTGTAGTGGTATGATGTGTATAATGAAGATATTTTGAACTCTTTAAAGTAAACAAGGAAAAATGTCCATACAGCATGCATTGAGTAGTAGGGAAGTGCAGGTAGATCAGTATTTTCTCAGTGGTTAAGCTGTAATAAATATATTAGATTTTTCAGCTTTGTTTTAGACTCCTCCACCCTTCTTCATTGAATGCTTTGAATGATGGATCCTTGTTTACTCTTTAAGTCAGGCAACCCACAGCTCCCAAAAAATTACAGACCGGTTTCCATACTCTCCCACCTGAGCAAGGTCCTTGAGAAAATTGTATTTTTGCAAAGTTCAGAACATCTCTCAAAACACAGTCTATTATCTCCCAATCAACATGGTTTTCAAAAGGGTTTCAGCACCTCCACTTCTGTGGCTCATTTCACTGATCACGTCCTATGGGAAGCAGACAACAGAAAACTCAGTGAGGCTATCTTCATCGACCTTTCCAACACCTTCAATTTAGTTGATCATGATTTACTTCTCCATAAACTCTACTCTTATGGCTTTGCTACAGTACTAGTGTCACAGAATGGTTTAGGAACTATCAAATGGATCCCAAATGGCCCATCTTAGAGGCATCCTTTCTAACCCTTTCCAGGTGTAAGGGGCATCCTGCAAGAGTCCATACTGGGACCCATCCTACTCTCTCTCATTAACCCACTTCTCAAGGATCACTCAGGATGCTATAAAATCATGTATGCTGATGACCTCATCCTATTTAGGAGCAACAACAGCCCTCACAAACTATCCCTTTCACTAGCTGACAATTTCTCTTCTACACACACATGGTTTACAACAAATAGAGTCACTGTCAGTGCAAAAAAGACCAAATCCATTTTATGTGGGTCTAAACCCCAGCTCGCCAGATGCTCTGCTGGCCCCACTGGCTTCATTCACTTTCTGGCACTGGATAGAACCCTCCTCAACAACATCTTATCTTTCAAATACCTAGGGGTCTCACTTGACCCTTCACTAACTTTCAAAACTCACATCAGCCTAGTTGTTAAACAGGTAAATCAGAAACTGAATGTCTGCTACCGCCTCAAGTATCTTATGACCCTGGAAGTGAGACTGGATATTGACAGAGTGCCTTCCTGTCTCTTCTTAACTACTGCTTTCCCATCATATCCTTAACCTCATTCCATCTTCTTTCTCATCTTAATATTGCATTCAGTGACATCTGTAGATTTGTCACACTGGCCCCATTTTATACCTACCACTGCTCCCTCTACTAGGCACTCAGGTGGCTCTCCCATCAGGCCCATAGGGGTTTTCTACTAGGCTCTTTCATATTTAAGACACTGCATGCTAATGCTAGTTCCCCACTGTCCAGACTCCTCTGTAACAAACAGGGCTCCCAAAACCTGAGGTCCTCCACCCCATGTCTGTTCTTCTGTCCAAGGTCTGCTACTGAGATGGGTCAGAAAGCATTCTACAGAGCTGCCCCTAAGCTCTAAAACTCCATCCCAACTGCACTCCAATCCTCAGGGTCATCCCAGATATTTAAGGAACAGTACAAAAAGTTAATACTATCTACCATGACTTGCAACTGTTCCTAAGCTACCCTGGATGGAGCATCCTATCCATGATATGGTGGTGGAGTACCACTGGAACACAATGCTTAAGCTGAATTTTGTTTGCACTTCTCTCACTGTATTACCCTTCTTTCATGTTGTTACCCCAGTTATTATTATACATTTTTGTCATTCATTCTTGTTTCTGCAATTGTACCCCCACTCTTTGTGCAAATTGTATACTGATTTGGTACTGCTGTGATGATACCCCATTTATTTTACTGTAGTACAGTATATTGATTTTGTACTATTGTGTTGATATCCCAGTTATTATAGTGACATGTCCAGTGAAGACCAACAGGATGTGGTGTCACTGTTTTGCATAACAAAAGGGATTAACTCCCATTGAAATTACATTGTTTCCTAATTTAACTCTGTATGTCTTTCAGTCTCAATCCTGAAGTTGCATCCTGTTTATTGTCCCAACTTCTTGATTTGCACTCTAATGCTTGTTTCTACCTTTTGTATTGCTACCATCACCTTGTACTATGTGTTGGATTATGCCATCTTGATGTCTGGGTTGTGCTTGAAAACAGTCCCTGGGGCCTGTGCACCTACCCGGTTATTAAATAAATAAATAAATATATATATATATATATATATTTGGTTTTATAAAGGAATTACACCACTACTGCAAGTCAGATGTGGAGATTCTAAAACAAGCCTGTAAAATGTTTTAAGATGATGTAGAGCAGATGTTTCAAGACAGTGCAGAGGAGAGGGGACAAATTGATCACCTTTCAGTACATCACTATAGCATTAGTATGCATGGTCATATTTTGGTTTAACTTTTCTTTTTGAACTTAACATCATATGGATTACTTCCACTAACAACTATAACTACCACCAGCCCAGTGGTGGGGAGTGCTGAGGCATTAAAATGCCTTACCTCCTGCCACACCAGTGACCCATGTTCAGGAATGGGCACGGGTTGCCAGGGAGTAGTGGGAAAGGCGGGAATTCAGCATTCAATGACTGTTCTCCTCTCCCAGGGGTGGGGAGACATGCTGTATTGCTCCTTGGCTGCCACCTGGTGGAGGCTGTGTGGCAGTGCCAGAGCCTAACACAGTACAGGAACAGGGGCCACAGTTACATAGCATGTGCTTGCCTCCATGCACACAAGCCTGCGGCCCACCATGGCAGAGGAGAAAATTGGTGGAAAAATGGTGGTCCTGGGCTACATGAAGCCCTGCCAGACTGCCTCTGCCCCGCTCTGCCACCAGATCACTGGACCCCAATCCAGATGCAGGACTCTTGGGTGGGGGGAGGATGGCCCTCCCCTTCCTGACCCCACCATAGGAGGTCAATCCATGGGTGAATGGAGCTCGGCAATGCCAGAAAGTAGGAGATGGGTGAAGGGATCTGAGACAAGGCTGAAAAAGCAGCCACCTCAGACATGTGGAAGCATACAACCATGATAAAAAAACAACTATAACCCCCAGTGTAAACATTACTCCACACCTGCCAAACAGTGGCTCATGTACATAAGTACATAAGAAAAGAATTCCATACAGCATGCTTTAAATTGTGGGGAAGTGCAGGTAGAGCAATATTTTCTCAATTGTTTTATGTAATAAATGGTGTATGGTGTGTTACTTTGAAGACCATTTTAACCCAATGCCAAGCACAACCTACAGATACTTATATTACCTAACCATCAAGAAATTAAGATATCTCAAATATGAAAAGTGTATGAAAGTTAGAGTTATGTGGGTGCATGAATGGAAATGGCTGGTTTGTGAGAATCCACAGTTGCCTGCTTTTTTGAAGGCAACCTGCTTTCTAGAGCCAATGGACTCCCATGAATCAGTTTATGGAGGCTGCACAAATGCTCTGCATTTATATTACAACAAACAGCCTGGGAAGAAAATCAATCAATCAATCTTTATTTAACCAGGTGAAACACCATTAAGAAAAACTCATTAGCAAGATGAACTTGGGCAAGGTTTACTGGAACAAAACAGTTATATGGTTTACCTATGCCAAATCGACAACACTGTTGTGATGTTTGGCATAGCGAGATCCCTAATGTCAACAGGCAAATGTTCACCTGTCAGACATTGGTGTGTTTTCTATCAGGGGGCTGTGCCCCATGATCCCCCCTTCTTAAAATAATGAACTCTGAGTCAGAGTTGCCTAGAAGGGGAGGCGAAAGTCAGCAAAAGGGAAAAACTTTGACCTCAGGTCCCTCACAGTGACAATCTCGAATCCTGTCAAGATTGTCAGTGTGAGGGATTTCCCATCAAGGTTTTGTCATATGGTCAGCATACCCAGTTATATTTATATATACACACAGACAGGGCCAATAGCAGAAACAAATTCAGGCCTTCAAACGTAATACATAAGGTACAAATCAGTAAGTAAGCAGAAATCAGGCTGTACAGCACTAAGTTGACATCCAACCATGACCTATGTACAAAATATACAATAAAATCCTATATACAATATATACTATAGAAACCAAAAGGAGGAGGGTTAAACAGCAACATGGAAAAGCAGCAGTGACAGCACAAGTAGCAGAAAGGAGTCCTGGGGTGGTGGAAAAAAGAACTAACCTAACAAGCGGCACAGGAACAAGAAGAAGAAGAAGACTGGAAGCCAAGGAAATCCTTGGACAGGGCACAGATAAGGGGACCATCAGCGGAAGCAACTACAGACCTCCTTGAATGAATTTGCTATCAGGGTTTTGAAGGTGGTCAGCTTCACAGGGCTTAGCAAGTTTGAGGGCTTTTGTATATTGTTCCATAAGACAGGAGGGTGTGATTTATTGCTGAACTACCGTAACATGTTCTGACCTTGGAAATGAGGAGTGAGATATAGGACAAACTTCTCAGTGGATAGCTTCCAGCAATGCATACTGGCAGGCAGTCCAAATGTACCAGGTGAGCTTGCTTATGATGGCTCTATACATCCAGAAATTGCATTTTCTGGCATCTAAAACTAAGTGAACCCCAGCCTACTTTAGCATAGAGTGTACAGTGATAGCTGGAATACACGCTCCTGTAATAAATCTAAGCACTCAGTAGTAGAGGGTGTTGAGTCTGGACAATGCTGAATTTGGGCCTTGCCATACAGAATCAGCATAGTCCAGTAATGACATGAAGGTAGTTTGAACCAACTTGGGTTTTGCATCCTGGGTAAGTAAATGCTTGATCCAAAAAGAAACCAAGCCTCTGCTTTAATTTTTGACAGTTCCTCTATGTGTTAAACGATTGAAAGCTTTTGGTCAATCCAGAACCCTAGATATTGAAATTTCCTACAAACTCAAGGGCTTTCCCAATAGAGTGTTTATTTGAGGACCAAGGCAGAGGTGCAGGGTTTAGATGCATTGATCGATGGTGAGAAGAGCATAGCCCTGTTTTTGGGGGCATTTAGCAAGAGCTTTAGGTGCAAAAGATTGTTGCAGGTTAAATTTGTTTTGGAGATGTCTGCTTGCCAGTTCTGGGGTAGTCCTTCCTATATAAAGAACAGTGTCATCAGCAAACAGATGAATGTGTGCTGACTTCAGTCTTGTGTTGATGTTGTTAATGTAGATAGCAAATAGTAATGGGCCTAGAATAGACCCTTATGGTACACATCTTAGGATGGATTTAAATGGGGATAAGTCGCCATCAGCCTTGACCTGTTGTTGGTGACCAGTGAGGTAATCAGTAAACCAATTCATGGTGGAGTGGTCCAGCCCAATGTTATATAGGATGGTTAAATGCAGGTCATGATCCACTGTGTCATAAGTTTTGCTCAGGTCAAGGAACAATGTACACATGATTTTTAGCATCCAGTGCATGTTGCCAATCGTTTGAGACCTTAGCAAGCACTGATACTGTACTATGACATGGTCTAAATTCTGATTGAACTGGATTGAGCAGGTTATTGGTTTCCAGATACTGCCCAAGCTGAGAGTTGACTAACTTTTCAAGTAATTTGGATAGAATAGGAAGCAGAGATACTGGTTGATTATTTAGATCACATGGATCTCCAGACTTAAAAAGAGGAATTACATGTGCCATTTTTCCAGACTGAAGGGAGAGCACCCTGGGCAAGAGACAAATTAAAAAGGTGAGTGATGGGGGCAGATAAGATATAGTACCCTAATTTTAAGTAGTAGGGCTCAATATGGTCAGTACCCACACTCTTTCTGGTATCTAAGTCCAATAATAGGTCTTCTATTTGTTTCACGGAAACAGGGCAAAAGGAGAATGCTATATCTTGTACAGGGCTGGCTGAGGTTAGGTAAGCAGGGTCCTGAGAACACAGCTGGGCCTGAAGGATATTAGCAGGTGAAGAATCATTCACCAACCCTGCTGTAGCAAAATGGTTGTTGAGGAGGCCCAGGATTGATTGTTAGTGAAGGAAGAACCACCAGAGGAAATTTTAGATAGAAGCAAGTTAGCTGGGCTATGACCTTTTAAGTCTTTTAATGTCTTCCAAAATTTTTCTGAGCAATTTGAAGAAGAATCAAGTTTTGTATGAAAATATATAGCTTTTTCAGCTATAATATGTTTAGTACACAGATTTCTAGCAGCTCTAAAAGCTGCCCAGTCGGCTGGTTGCTTAGTTTCCCACGCCTTCTAATGATTTTACAGGTTTGTGTCCCTATATAAACAAGACCAAAACATACCCCACAGTGTATTCATCAGTACCGTAGGAAGGGTGGGGCAGGAGGGGCAGCTGCTGTGGGCACAAGCATCCAAGGGACACACATAAAGTCTCCCCTTCCACACTGAATAACTCCTGAGTCCTGCTATTTCAGTCTCTCTCAACTTAATTCCTACTCCCCTCCCTCCCATCTGCTTGCTCAGCTTGGCACCCCCCCTATCTGCTTAACTTGACAGCACCCGTCGAAACACAAGACTTAGGGTCTGAATTCCGACCTCAGTCATTGATTTGCCAAAATTTGAAAAATATGGTTCTCACTTCTATGTGTGATCTGAACGCACTGGTGCTCAGCTACAGGAGACAGAAGATCCAGTGAAAAAAGATGGTGAAAAGAACAGGCTGTTACTACCAGATTCAGCAGCGCTGCTTGTCCGACCAAGGCTGTCCAACACAAGACTCCACACAGCACCACTTGTCCTCTTTGGCTGTTTCACGTGCTACTAGATGGTGCTACTGTTTTAGGTAGGTACTGTTTGTCACAAACCCACTCAGCAGGTCAGGCCCTCTACTCCCAAAGTGCCAACCTCTGAGCACAGTCTTGTGAACAGTGTAACAGACAAGGTAACCCTCTTGCCTGTTGTGAGTTCGGATCAACCTTTGGTCTCAAGTTCTGGAGAGACTCAAACTGTTAACCTCTTGCTAGCATACCTAATGCACAGGCTCAGATATATGTGTCTTCGGGGGGCCAGATATCTTTTCCTATGGGCACCTAACCAGGTATTCAGAGATGAACCCTTAAAACTTTAATAAAGACCTCAGATTTAAAACGCTTCTCTTTCCAGTTTGGTACCACCATACAAGCTTATGTCCGCTGTCTGCTATAACCATAAATATCTCTTAGCAAAAGAAAGCAATTCAAAGACAGACCAGGTATGATCTAAAATTAGAGTTTTCACTAAAATTTATAATAATATGTCAAACATACAATACAGAACTCTTATATCACAAGACATACATATCTTTAAACAAAACAAGGTTTAAAACAGTGCAATTCCTACAACAATATTCAGATTTATCTAGCTTTCTAAATACCTGTTTTCAGTGCTTAGATGTTTTCTTGGTCAGTGTCAGATAAAATTGTGTCTGTAGTGAAACAGAATAATCTTTAAAAGCTGGTTTTGCCCACCTCTTTTGCATGAGGTCATCTAGCTCCTCCCTGTCAAAATATCTAAAAAATATATATGTCTATACAACCACAGGATGTAATTTCAAAGTATTAATTCTGCAACCTTAGCATAACTCGATTTCAATGACACCTCTTTTGAATCATGCTGCATCCCCCTCACACAGGCTTCATATGAGCATTTACAACCTCTCACCTCTATGTAATACCTGTGTTTTGTCTTCAACATCATAAACCTTTTTTATGATTTCCCTCTTAACAAAGTTAACTTAAACAACTCTGTAATTAACTCAGAGAAACAGGATTCTTGACTAAAGTATTCCTTGTAACACATTGTCTCTAAAAACTGAGTGTGTGTGATACGTGCTGTCAGCATTTCTCTTGGCCTGCATCTGTCAACTGAAATCTTGGGGGTGAGTGAGGTCATTCCTAGAGCATTTGATTTTTCAGCAGAGACATTCAGTAATACATTTTATATTAAAAAGAAATGATACAGTACTCAGAACTGGCTGTCTACATCACATTCCTCCCCACCTAGACTGAATTTGGGGGATCTGTCCCCTACATGGGATGAGCTTCCCAAATCAGATCACTCCTCATAGACCCTAGACAGCCCATCTGAGTTCTTGTTCTTAATGCCTGCCCTATGTATGACTGTCAGATCATACCCTTGTAAAGCAAGACTCCATCTTAGTAGTCTCCCATTGTTTTTTTCCCATATGCGTCAGCCAAACCAGGGGGTTGTGGTCAGTTTGCACCACAAAATGCTGCCTATACAAGTATGGCTCTAATTTCTTCAGGGCCCACACTATGGCCAGACACTCCTTTTCCACCATGGAATATGCTTGCTCCCTGGGAAGCAACTTCTGGCTCAGGCATACTACCAGGTGATCTGTCCCTTCGCAAGACGTCTGGCTAAGTACTGCCCCAATACCCACGTCTGAGGTGTCCGTCTCAACTATAAAGGTTTTGCTATAGTCTGTACCTGTCAAAACAGGAGCACTGCACATTGCCTCATTCAGTCTGGTAAAGACTTTCTCACAGGTTGGGCCCCAGGTAATTTTCTTTGACATCTTTTTCTTTGTCAGGTCAGATAGGGGAGCAGCTAGGGCACTGTAATTGGGTACAAATTTCCTGTAGTACCCTGCTGTCCCTAGAAAGCTCCTGACCTGCTTCTAGGTTTCTGGTCTGGGCCACACCTGGATCACCTCTATCTTTATTTGGTTAGGACAGAACAGTCCCTGGCCTACCACATGCCCGAGGTATGCCACTTCCCCCATGACCACCTGGCACTTCTTGGTTTTGACAGTGAGCCCGGCCCTCTGTATCCTGCTCAGTACTTCCCTAAGTTGTGAAAGGTGTTCCTCCCAGCTGGTACTGAAGATGGTAGTGTCATCCAGGTACACCATGGCGTACTCCTCAGCACCATATAACACCCGGTTCACCAACCTTTGGAAAGTGGAAGGGGTGTTTTTCATTCCGAAAGGCATTACTTTAAACTCAAATAAGCCTAACGAAGTGATGAAGGCTGACCTTTCCCTAGCATTGTCTGTCAATTCTACCTGCCAATACCCCTTGGTCAGGTCAATAGTCATAAGGTAGGTCAACCCTCCCCACTTGTCCAGGAGTTCGTCCATCTGGGCATCGGGTGGGCGTCGGACTTCATGACTGCATTCGGTCCATGATAGTCCACACAGAAATGAGTTGAGCCATCCAGCTTGGGCACAAGGATTATGGGTGAGGCCCAGGTTGCTGTGGGATCTCTGGATTACCACTAAATCCAGCATCTCCTCCACTTCCCTCCTAATGTCCTTTTGGACAACCTCTGACACCTGATATGCTGTCCGCCGTATGGGCGTCTGTGTCCCTGTCTCTACATCGTGTGTTGCTAAGGAGGTTAGTCCAGGCTTGATGCTAAATAAGGGGGCAAAGTCTGTTAAAACCTCCCTCACTTTCTGGATCTGGTCCGGGTTCAGCTGGGAAGACAATTTTACTGCCTCCACAGAGGACTCCCATTTACTCCCTTTCAGCAAGTCCAGAAGAGGGTCTCCTTCATCCATCCCCTCCCCATGACTACTACCACAGCAAACACCATGTCAGCCCTATTTGCATATGGCTTCATCATGTTGGCATGGTACATCCTTTCAGTCTGTCTACAGTCAGGTAACTCCACAATGTAGTTCATGTCATTTACCTTCCTAACCACTTTGTACGGTCCTGCCACTCAGCTTGCAGCTTGTCTTTCCAGACTGGAATAAGGACCGTGACTTCCTGATCCACCATGTATGAGTGAGCTCTGGCTCTGCAGTCGTACCACACCTTTTGTTTCTGTTGGGCAGCTGCCAGGTTGCTCTGGGCTGTCCCCATAAGCTCCTTCAGTCTTTTCCTAAACCTAAGGACATAATCCACAATGGGAGTTCCCTGGGTAGTTTGCTTGCCTTCCCAGTCCTCCTGGATCAAGTCTAGGGGCCCACATACCCGGCATCCATATAAGAGTTTGAAGGGGGGAAAATCCTGTTGAATCTTGGAGCACCTCCCTGTATGCAAACAACAGGTGGAGAAGGTATTTCTCCCAGTCTCTCCCATGCTGTTCAGAAAACACCCGGAGCATTGACTTTAGGGTACCATTGAATCGTTCCACAAATCCATTGACTTGTGGGTGATACGGTGTCATGCATCTCTGCACCACCCCACACTTCTCCCATAGACATTTAATTAGGTCCAACATGAAGGAACCCCCTTGATCGGTGATTACCTCCTGCGGAAACCCAACATGGGAGAAAATCCCAAGTAAGGCATCTGCCACTTTGTCTGTCCTCAGAGAGGATAGGGCGACTATCTCTGAGTACCGGGTGGCATAATCCACCACAGTCAGGATGAATCTCTTCCCTGAGGAGCTGGGGGTATTTAAAGGCCCCACAATATCCATTCCCACCATCTGGAATGGCTCCTCCACTATGGGCAAGGGGATCAGGGTGGCTTGGGTTTTCTTGCCCACCTTCCCTATTTCTTGGCATCAGTGACAAGACCTGCAATACTCCTTCACCTGCTGGGTGAAGTTAGGCTAGTAGAAATTCTGGGCCAACTGCTGCATTGTGCATGTGATTCCCAGATGACCAGACAAGGGAATATCATGTGCAATCTTGAGCAACTGCTCACGATACCACTGGGGAATGACAAGCTGACTGCCTAGCATCCCTACCTCTGTCTGTACTGCCTGTGTATACATAAGTCCATTTTCCCAATAAACCTTATGTTTGCCGTCACCTCCCTGTGTGCCCTCTGAGTCTGCCCAAGCCACTGGCTTCTCTAAACTCTCTCTTCTCCTGGGACTCCAACTCCATCCTGCACAACTCAATTTGCAGTATGAGTACCTCTGGATTCAGGATACTGGTGGCCATTCCCTGCTGCTGTGGCCCTTCAATGGCAGTGGTCCTGCTGTCCTTTTCAGTTATGGTCAGTGACTCACTGCTCTGGGTATCTGCTACCATCAGGGCCTCTATGAGGTTCTGCTTTTTGGCTGTCACCTCGAACGGGACTCCCCTGTCCCTGCACAACTGCTTCAAGTAATCTACAGTGTGCCTGCTGTAGTTGGAAGCCATCTTCTTCTTCCCTGACTACGGCTACTCTGACTTTGCACTTTAGAAAAAAAAATAAAATAGATAGGAACTTGACTGTACACCAAGTGATATATAGTTCTGTTTCCTTTTAAAATAAAACTCCGTCTTTTTCTTTCTTTGCAAGAGAGTTTACGGTCTCAGCTGACACAGAACAATAAAGTTTGTGATACCAAAATAATCCCACCGCTGCCAACCAATCTCTCACAAACCCACTCAGCAGGTCAGGCCCTCTACCCCCAAAGTACCAACCTCTGAACGCAGTCTTGTGAACAGTGTAACAGACAAGGTAACCCTCTTGTCTGTTTTTGTGAGTTCGGATCAACGTTTGGTCTCAAGTTCTGGAGAGATTCAAACTGTTAACCTCTTGCTAGCATACCCAATGCACAGGCTCAGATATATCTGTCTTCAAGGGGCCAGATATCTTTGCCTATGGGCACCTAACCAGGTATTCAGAGATGAACCCGTAAAACTTTAATAAAGACCTCAGATTTAAAATGCTTCCCTTTCCAGTTTGGTACCACCATACAAGCGTATGTCTGCTGTCTGCTATAACCATAAATATTTCTTAGCAAAAGAAAGAAGTTCAAAGACAGACCAGGTATGCTCCAAAATTAGTTTTTACTAAACTATATAATAATATGTCAAACATAAAATACAGAACTCATATCACAAGACATACATATCTTTAAACAAAACAAGGTTTAAAACAATGCAATTCCTACAACAATATTTAGATTTGTCTAGCTTTCTAAATACCTGTTTTCAGTGCTCAGATATTTTCTTGGTCAGTGTCAGATAAAAGTGTGTCTGTAGTGAAACAGAATAATCTTTAAAAGCTGGTTTTGCCCACCTCTTTTGCATGAGGTCATCTAGCTTCTCCCTGTCAAAATATCTAAAAAATATATATTTCTATACAACCACAGGATGTAATTTTAAAGTATTAATTCTGCAACTTTAGCATAACTCAATTTCAATGACACCTCTTTTGATTCATGCTGCATCCTCCTCACACAGGCTTCATATAAGCATTTACAACCTCTCACCTCTGTGTAATAATCTGTGTTTTCTCTTCAACGTCATAAACTTTTTTTATGATTTCCCTCTTAACAAAGTTAACTTAAACAACTCTATAATTAACTCAGAGAAACAGGATCCTTGATTAAAGTCTTTCATGTAACACATTGTCTCTAAAAACTGAGTGTGTGTGATACATACTGTCAGCATTTCTCTTGGCCTGCATCTGTCAGCTAAAATCTGGAAGGGGGGAATGAGTGAGGTCATTCCTAGACCTTTTTATTTTTCAGCAGAGACATTCAGTAATACATTTTATATTAAAAAGAAATGATACAGCACTCAGAACTGGCTGTCTATGTCACACTCTTTACTTACTCTACACTGACCCAGCTGTAAGGTTGCAGTCATGTCGCACCGTCGCTACACTGCTGGTCATGGTGGTCGAGTCTGCTGTCTATGCATTGATAAATGTTACTTGCCAGAAGCTGTCACCTGTGGCTTGCCTCAGTCTTGCTGTCTGTGCTTTGTGGAGTTTGTGCTAAATGTAAGTTGTAGTTGCCAGTTGTGCCAATGCCATATTGATATTGCCAGCTTTTGCCTCTCACTCACTGAGTTACTGGTATCTGCTGCTGCTTTCTCCCTGTCCCAAATGGCGAATCCAGTCCTGGGCCCTCCTCAGTCTGCTTCTCTTGGTCCTTCCCTCTGCCCAGATTTTCCTAATTTACTGCCTGCCTCCTTGCCTAAGTTGGTTGCCCTCACTGCTGCAGGACCCCCCCCAAAACCGAAGCTGCTTCAAGAGGGTCACGAGGGCCTTAAAGGCAAGTGCCCTCCCCATGGACTGCTGCAGGACCCCCCCCAAAACTGGATCTGCTTCAAGTGGGTCACGAGGGCCTTAAGGCAAGTGCCCTCCCCACGGACTGCTGCAGGACCCCCCCGAAACTGGAGCTGCTTCAAGCAGGTCACGAGGGCCTTAAAGGCAAGTGTCCTCCCCACGGACTGCTGCAGGACCCCCCAAAACCGGAGCTGCTTCAAGGTACGGAGCTGACAGGAGACCTGTGCGGCATTTTAAATTTGAATTCCCTTTGTGCTTTTGGCACCAACCAGCTGAAACAGGGCTGGAAGAAGCAATCTTGCTGCCTGTGTTTGTTTCTGCAGAGACTTTAAGACTTTAAGTTAAATAGTTTAATTAGTTTCGGCGTAGCTCTTTAGGTTATTTTTTTCCCTGCCTTTTCTCTCATATATGCCTTGTTATTAGTACATCTAGTAGCCCTGAATTTTCTCCTATATATGCCTGGTTATTTAGTAAATCTAGTAGCGACCTTAAGGGAGAGTGCATTGCGCAGGCTAACTGGACAAAGCTGTAACCAGGAGGTAATTTTGCTTAGAGTCATTACTAAGGCAGCCATATACTGTTTAGACTCACTTGCTGCTTCACTGAACTCTGCCCCTCCGCTTAACTCTATAAATAATTATTTCTCCTCTCATTCTCCCACAGCGGGTCATGAGGGCCTTAAAGGCAAGTGCCCTCCCCATGGACTGCTGCAGGACCCCCCCTGAAACCGGAGCTGCTTCAAGGTACAGAGCCGACAGAAGAGCCACACAGCATTTTAAATTTGAATTCCCTTTGTGCTTTTGGTGCCAACCAGCTGAAACAGGGTTGAAAGAAGCAATCTTGCTGCCTATGTTTGTTGGCCCCACCGGCACTGTGCACCAGCTCCCCACTGCCCCCACCACCACCCTTGCTCGGCACTCACTTATATAGGCTGTGTCAAGTGATGCGCTAGAGCCTATCAGCCCACTTTCACGTTTGCAGATTATAAGTTCCCACCACTAGTGGCCGCTACACTGAGAACCAGCTTGCTGCTGCTTCCTCCACACAGCAACCATGCTCCTGTACCTCTTACCACTCCTTTCCCTAGTGTTTCCTCTTGCCTCTCTCCCCCCAGCATCCCAGCCCCTGCAAGCCACTAACTTTCACCCTCTCTACAGCAAGTCATCCCTAACTTGCTCCCTATCAGCCTCCACCTGCAAGCTTCAGACATACAGGCCCTCCCTTACATGAGCTCTAAGCTCTTCTGTCTTACCCTCCTCTTTCACTCCTGGCCTATCGGCCCTACACAGCCTAGCTACCTCGGCCTCCCAACACACCCCACAAACAAACCATCCTAAGCTCAAATGTAGAAACGCACGGTATGCCTTTTTACACTACATCTCCCTGCTTCTCCTCTTGGCAGGGGATATTGAAACCAACCCTGGGCTATTGTCCCACCCTAACCCACAAACCCTCCCCAAGAGCCTTAGACTACTTCAGCTAAACATATGCAGCTTACTGAACAAGGTACCCAGGCTGCAACTCACTACCCTAACTCTCTGCCCAGACATTTGCATAATATCTGAGAAGTGGCTAAAACCACACCATGCTGATTCGGAAATATCCATCCCTGACTACATAGTAATCTGGCAGGACAGACACAGCAAAAACAAAGGGGGAGGCATCACCATGTACATATTCACCAGGCTCCAGTTCACCCCTATCCAGATCCCAGGACCCACCCCCCCCAAATAGAATCCTTGCTGATTAAGGTTTCTCTACCTCACTCCTCCCTGGTGTACATGGCAGGGACATACTGCACCCCTGCTACCCCTGCGAACATCATTTTTGACCACATAGCCACTCTAAAGTCTGCTGCCACTGCAGGCAAGCTCTACATACTCGTGGATTTCAACCACAAGTGGCCAGGAAAAGATTGTTCCAAATTACGGAGCAGGATTCACTCCCTAAACCTTTACCAACAAATTGATCAACCCACCCGACTAAACTTAAAAACACAAAACCACTCCCTCCTGGACTGGGCCCTCACAACACACCCTCACAGGATAATTAAAGCTGGCCTCCTCCCTGACTCCCTGAGCAATCACCATATGGTTTATATGGTCAGGAAGGTGCATAGACCTGCTAACCACCCCCCCGGACACTCCTCACGACAGCATATAATTTCCTTTGTCTACAGTCCCTACTAAATGACCGCGCCCATGTAGACTGGTCATTCATTCAGCTGGTTTCCTCTATTGACTACGCCTATGACATGTTCAGAGACAACGTGTTAGCTGTATGGGACTATCACGCCCCCCTAAGATGCACAGGGATCAAGGACTCCCATCTCCCATTGGTCACCGCCAACATCATCAGCAGTTGTCGAGGTAGGGACCAGGCCTGGAGAAAACAAAAGCAATTGTGCTCCCCGGAATCCATGCTGCGATAGCGGACCCTCTTTAACTCCTGCACTAAAGCCATTTGGAAGGCAAGAAAGAACTATTTCAAGGTGGCCCTCTCCTCCAACTTTAACCACCCTTCTAAATTCTGGAAATCCATCAAAACCCTGCTCACTCCCCCAGCCCAGCTGCCTACCCTGACCCTATCTATCCACAGCAATGCCGTCTCAGACCCTAGCGATGTTGCCTCAACTTTCAACACCTTTTTCACTAACTGTGCTCCATCTCTTCTCACAAACCACCAATGCACCTCACCCTCACCCAGCCTCCCTGCTAACCCAGCATTCCCCCTCCGTCCCCAAGTTCTCATTCCGTCCTGTCACAACGGCAGAAGTACTCCATGCCCTACATTCTCCTGACCCTAACAAAGGCAAATGCCCTCTAGTTCTGGATGCCAAACTCCTACACCTATCAGCCCCTGCCATTGCCACCTCTCTAGCCAACCTCCTAAACCTCTCTTTCTCCACAGCACAAATTCTAGCCACTTGGAAGCAGGCAGTCATCATCCCGCTACCGAAGGGTGGTGATCCTTCTGACCTTGGTAACTATCATCCCATCTCCCTTCTCCCAATTCTGTCCAAACTACAGGAACACCTAGCCCTTACCCAGCTCATTCAATTTCTCGACGCTACCTCCTTCTTCACCCCATATCAGTTGGGGTTTCGTAAATCCCATTCCACCATAACCGAGCTCTTAAGACTCTCAAATGGCATCTCCTCAGGAATGGACAAGGGACATATCACCTCGGCCATTTTTATAGACCTAGCAAAGGCGTTCAATGCCATCTCTCACCCTAAGCTACTCGCCAAACTACACGATGCAGGCCTGTCCTGCCTAGCCACTAGTTGGTTCCAGGCCTACCTGATGGGCAAACAACAGACAGTAAAAATTGGTACACATGTATCCCCCCACTCCCAGTCACCATGGGTGTCCCCCAAGGCTCTGTCCTGGGCCCCTTACTTTTTTCCATATTCTTAAATGACCTTCCTCTGACCTGCTCGAACTCAGCCATACAAATGTATGCAGACGACACCGTTCTGTACACCTCCGGCCCCTCCTCCGGGGATGTGTATGCAGCCCTCCAACAGGATTTTGATGCCATTCAACAATGGCTCAGGACAAATCAATTAGTACTCAACCCAAAAAAAACAGTCTCCCTAACCTTCGGGTCACAACCTAGACTCTCCCACCTTGTGGCTCCCCCCGCCTTCCATACCCTGGACGTGTCATCATTGGAGTCCTGCACCTCCTGGCTTGATCAACATTTTGATTACTCTGTCCACATTGACTCGCTACACAAAAAACTGCACCACAAACTGGGAGCCCTTCAGCGGAATAAAGGGTGTCTTCCCACAACGGTCAGGAGGGAATTAGTGCATAAAGTGATCCTCCCCATCTTTGACTATGGCGACGTGGTCTACAGCTCAGCACCTTCATCAACCTTGGCCAGCTTGGACACCCTCTTTCACTCCTTCTGCCACTTCATCCTGGAATGCCCCCTCACCACCCACCATTGTGACCTATACAGCACCTTAGATCTCCCTTCGCTCGAGGCCCGACATAGATACACTGAACAAACATCATAGCCAAATTCTGGACTAACTCCCTTCCCCATCTCAGCTCCGTGCTGACAGCACAACCCTCCCCAGCCTACTCACTCAGGCACTCCAACTCCAGGCTACTCAAACTCCCTTTCATGCACACATCAAAGGGCCAGTCCACTTTCAAATATCGACTGCCCAAACTCTGGAATGACCTCCCTGCTGATATCAGGCTCACTCCTGCCCCAAGGCTCCTTAAACCGCTCCTCCATGACCATTTCTCAGACGTATGCAACTGTTACCAGTTACCCAGACCTGCAACCAAGGGGCATCTACCTGTAACTTGACAGTACTACACCAGCAGCTAAATTACTGTGAACCTGCATGATTCTGCCTGTTTATACTCCACGGTCTTTAGGTCTTCAGGTCCTAACCTTGTAATAGCTAACTGTATACGCTGTGGTCTTAGGACCAAACCCTGTATTAGCTAAACTATATCAAATGTGTATTGCTCCTGCATGTACTTGTCCTGTGTGATTCACTATGTAACCCCCAGGTTACATCTGGAAATGAGCAGTCCCCACTCAGTATGCCTGCCTGATAAATCTCTTAAATAAATAAATAAACCCTCCCCCGGATCATACCTGGAAATGAGCCTCAACTCAGTGTGCCTATCCCAGTCACCTAAATTTTAAATAAAAAAAAAAAGGCCTTATGCTGCTTTGTTTTGCACTCCAAAATATAGGATTAGCATTAGCAAATTAAGGCAGTGCCAGCAAGGATGGGGCATTCTTCTTTTAAGGCAAATAAATAATGAATCAAAACTGGTAGCAGTAAAGGAGATACACTACTGTATCTGCTGTGAATAACACCCCTGCTGTGATCTGAATTATTGGCTACCCCACACTGAACATAAAAAATGGAAGGAAAAAAACCTCATGCTCTGGCATATTTAGATTTAAGCTGAAATATTGTGATAGCCAGGATCTTGTGCAGAAGATAGACCAACGAAAGTAAAAAGTCAAAGATATACGGCTCTATAGAGCAGAAATTTAGGGTATACACAGCGTGGTTTTACTAAGTAAAACTGCTGTAGAATCCTCATAAAAAATAGCATATCTGTAGCTTCTACTGATTGACTGTAATTGGTTTAATAATGTAAAACATTTTTTAAATAGGCTTTGATTGAATCTCAGTAAAATAATTTCATATATATCATCCAGGAGACAAGTTGTTACTGCAACAATTAAAATTGCAGCAGAAAATTAAAAACAAAATACTATCTTTTAAGATTAACTTCCTACTTTACACAGTACCCAGCATGGATAAGAAGTCGAAATAAGGCATCTCACAGGCCATGTATGATATACGAGTAGGGCTGGGCGGAATGCTCCACCCACAATTCAGATCCCCAGATCGAACCCTGAATACTAACCAGCATCAAATCCTATCATGATATTTCTTATCTGCTTACTATGCTCTGCATCAAGGTCCTATTTACTTGTGTTTTGCAATGTGAGACTCAATAAACATAACTAAAAAAAAAATATATATATATATAATAGTGGCACAGTAGTACCACTATAGTTAGGGTCGCATGACCACTTCTATGTTAAACCTCAAAGTTTGCACTGTAATAACATTTCAACTGTTTGTCCGATTTGCCTGAAATTTGGAATGTAGAACCACCTACTATGGATCTCTGGATCTGGAACATTTTGTTCTGGTCAGATGTACATTTGTGGAACCATAGCTTGCTCAAAAACTGAAAACTCACACTGGCTGTGAATTCTTCAGTATGCCCTAATGGACTGAAGAATGCATTTGAGTGGCTTCAGATTTGTTGATCTACTTGTGGCCTAGGTTGAACTGGTGCCTTTTGAAGATCTGGTGAAAAAATATTGCTCCGTTCAAAAGTTATTCCATTTTTTCATGTCCCATTATAGCCTATGGAAAAATTTATATGTGCACTGCGAAAATGTTCGTGAACACATTTTTGTTATCGAGCTCCCAGAAATTGTTGTCATGCTGCCGCCATCTTGTTTTTCAGTTAGCGACAGAGAAGAAATGTTATAACTCAAAAAATAATGCCCTTTGGTAAACACTAACAGTTGTTTTTACCCAATCAGGCCCTGAGGAACATGCCACTGGTATTACTTTTTTACTAGGTGGCCCACAAATATGTTTTTAAAACAGTTGTAAATTTTTGATTGCGGCAACATTTTTTGTTGCCTCGAAAGCAATCATGCTGAGGAGAAAAAGTAACTGCAGCAACATTTTTGTGCACACGATAACATTCCCATTATAGAGATAGGAGTGTTGTGATAACATTAAAGTAATCATGGTAACACTGCACAAACACATTTTGCTATGTGTTGTTTTCTTTGTCACTTCATTGTGGCAAGGTGGATTGTGCTATTGGCCTGAAATTTTCAGGGTGGCAAGCCCTAGTCCCACAGATGTGCCTTTTGGTGGCTTGGTATGAAAACATTGAACAAGTCCATAGTTACAGCATTCCGAAGTTCATAACTTTTCCCATAAGATAACATTGTGCCACCCGTGACGCCTTTTTCGGTGCCTGTATCTTGAAAACGGTTCGAGATACAGATTGTTTGCCACAAAATTCTTGGTGCAGAAGTAGGTTGGAAAGCCATGAATATAATGAAATTTGTATTTTTTTTCTACCTTGTACAGTTACTGAGATATTTGGGAATTAGTATTCCAATTGCTCATTTTCATGTCCGTGGCCCACTATTACACCCACAGAGTTAGCATTCATAGAGCATTTCGGTGCCTTTATCTTGTTAACAATGCAAGATATGGATTCAGTTGATTTATGTTGCATGGTCGTCTCTCTGTCATGATTGCAATGACACTTTAAATGTTTCCTAGCTGCTACAGTTCCCAAGATATTGACAAATTTGTGTTACAAGGATTCCTTGCCCTATAGGGCTGCTGTATGTCTCTGTAGTTATGTGTAAGTGGGGGCCCTGTGCTCCCACAGACACATATCATTATGCAGAAATGGGCAGTTTGGTGGGAGCATGGGGTCCTCACCAACACATACCATTTGCTATTTATATTATACTTTTCAAAAAGGAAGGAAATTATTTGCAAACATTTACATTAATGCATCAGATAGGTTGTTTCTACACTGACAAAAGTGTGGAAATTCAATGTTAGGGGTTACCCATCCCACCACTCCACCCCCAAACCCCCATCTTCTATACACCAACAGACGTCAGGATGTGCCATGGAGTCATCAGTCCTAACCCTCACCCCATTCTCCTATACTGAAGCATGTCAACTTTCTTACACCTGGAATGGGGTGAGAGTTGGGACTGATGACTCCGTGGCACACCCTGATGTCTGTTGGTGTGTAGAGGATGGAGGTGTGGGGGTTGGGTGGTAACCCTAATGTTGAATTTCCACACTTTTGTCGGTGTGGAAACAACCCTAACTGATGCATTAACTGAGTTTTTTGCAAAGATTATATCTAGCTATCATCTATCTATATATATATGTATATACAGTGTATATATATATATATATATATATAGATATAGATATAGATATAGATATAGATATACATGCACACATATATTATGGTAGCACGGTAGTGCTACCATAGTTAGGGTTGAGTACACCATTTAATGTTAAATGGTGAAATTTTGCACCTTAATAACTTTGCCACCGATATATGGATTTACCTGAAATGTGGCAGGCATGAGCATAACCATAGATCTTGGGATCTGACAACTTTTGTACCGGTCGGATATATGGCTGTGGAGTTATTAAGCAACATTCTGGGGTGCATTTATGTTTTTTTGCACATTCTTTGCTCATGTCTACAGGCCACACAGTTTACACGATCGGTCCAAAAACTTCAGGGACCATGTAGCTGGGGGCCCTGATGTGCCTTTTGAAGATTTCCTGAAAAAATATTGAACGGTTCAAAAGTTATTCAAAAAAACAAGTTTTCCATTATAGTCAATGGGAAAAGTTAAAAAAAGTTCAACAGTGCCGTAAATGCAGTTTTTAGTGTTGCAAATGACCCCTGCAGTGTCGTGAGTGGGCCATTTTTTTTTTCAGTTACTGATCACAGAAATGCTTGGCATTTAAAATTGGACACTCTAGGGACACACTTATTTTTGTGTTTACCTAGTCGAGCCCTGAGGATGCTAGCCATGTCTTTATTTTGGGGTTAAACACCCCAGAAATATGTTTTTCAAATTTTGGGGAAAAGTAGTGTCGCTACTGCAACACTTTCATGATTTTTTTTGCGAAAGTGTCACAAATCACGACACTATTTGTAACACTATGGCCAAAATGACAGGAATTGTTTGCCACACTGCTGCAAAAGAACGGTTTGGTCTTTTGGGCTGAAATGTGGAGGGAAGAAAGCCAACATCTCACAGATGTACCTTTTGGTGGTTTGGTGAAAAAAAAATATTGCAGGGATGCAAAGTTATGGTACTCCAAAGTTGACGTTTTTTCCCATAGACTAACATTGCAGTGTCTGCCACGCCTTTCGGGGCCCATATCTCAGAAACCGTGCAAGATATGGACTTTTTGTCGGAAAAATGCTAAGCCCCCCAAGTGGGGGCTAAGTTCAAAACTAGCTAGGAAAGTCATAATTCATACAAAATTTAATTTTTTTTCCACGTCGTATGGTTCCTGAGACATAAGCAATTTAGTATTCCAACTCCTCATTTTCTGCTCCGAGCCCCATTATTATGCATACATTCTTTATACTCACTGTGTTCTCTATGCAGCTATTGAGGAAAACCAGGGTATGCACTCCAGTTACTGTTACACATAGTGATTCCACTTGCATTTCCATACCTGTTTGTGTTAGTGTTCCCGTGTATGCCACCTTGTGTGTTATCCTTTGCGTTTCTCTTTGTGCTTGCATTTGCTTTACTCTTACCATTTGTGTCTACAGTACTGTTTCTGTTTGCATTTCACTTTGCGTCACCGTGTGAATTACCATTTGCGTTTGCAGCCGCCCTTCCATTTACATTTGCGTTTGCATTTGTCTTTCGTTTTGCGTCATCGTTGTTGTTACTGTTACCATTTGCGTTTACAATTGTATTCCGTGCCTGTGCATTACAGTTTGCATTTTCATATGCGCTTGCATTTGCATTTCTGTTTCCTTTGGCATTATTGTTGCTGTTACCATTACCATTTGCATTTACAATTGCAGTACTGTGACCGTGCGTGTTACAGTTTGCATTTCTGTACGCATTTGCATTTCTGTTTCCTTTGGCATTATTGCTGCTGTTACCGTTGCCATTTGCATTTACAATTGTGGTACCATGACCATGGCGTAACGGTTTGTGTTTCTGTATGTGCTTGTGTTCACGTTTCCATTTCTATTTCCTTTGCCATTATTTTAGCTGTTATAGTTACCATTTGCATTTCCAATTGTGGTACCATGACCATGCGCATTATGGTTTGTGTTTCCGTACATGCTTGCAGTTGCGTTTCTGTTTCCTTTAGTATTATTGTTACTGTGACCGTTACCATTTGCATTTACAATTGCAGTACTGTGACTATGTGCGATACGGTTTGCGTTTCCTTATGCATTTGCATTTCCATATGCGCTTGCATTTGCCTTTCCATTTCTGTTTCCTTTGGTGTTATTTTTGCTGTTACCATTATCATTTGCATTTGCAATTGCGGTACCATGACCATGCACGTTATGCTTTGCATTTCTGTACGCGCTTGCATTTGCATTTCTGTTTCTGTTCCCTTTGGCATTATTGTTGCTGTAACAGTTAACATTTGCATTTATGATAGCAGTAGCATGACTGTGTGCATTACCAGTTGTGTTTCTGTATGTGCTTGTGTCTCCATTTGTGTCACTGTTCACTTTGGTGTCACTTTGTGCTTGTGTTTCTATTAACGTTTGCTATACCATTTATATTTCTGTCACTATGTGTGTAACCATTAGTGCTTGCCTTTGTGTTGCACTTACCATTACTAAGTCAGAAGACATCACGTGTAGGAGCGCAGGGCCCGCACTCCCACCACCGCATTCCATTCACTATTTATAGTACTCATTCTCAAAAAGAAGGGAAATTCATGGCAAAAAATCAGTTTAATTCATCAGTTAGGGTTGTTCCACAGTGACAAAAGCAGAAATTCGGTGTTAAGGTTGAAAAGCCTTACCACCCAGCCGCCCCAACCAGCATCAGGTTGTGCGTTGGGGTCATCGATCTAACTCTCACCCCATTCCCCTAAACCTCAGCTTGTTTACACATGTGATGGGGTGAGAGTTAGGGCCAATTACACCAACGCACACCCTGATGCCAGTTGAGGTGGCGGGCTTGGGAGATGCAAGGGGGGCCTTCAACCCTAACACCAAATTTCCTCTTTTTTGTCACTGTGGAATAACCCTAACTTATGCAATAATCTGAGTTTTTTGCCATGAATATATATATATATATTTATATTAGATCAAAAAAACTCCATTTAATGCATTAGTTAGGGTTGTTCCACAGTGACAAAAGTGAGGAAATTCGGTGTTAGGGGTTGAAAGCCTCCTTGGACCCCCACCCACACCCACAACTGGCATCAGGGTGTGCATTGGGGTTGCCAGCCCTAACTCTCACCCCATCAAGTGTGAAGAAGCAGAGGTATAGGAAAATGGGGTGAGGTGGGACTGACAACCCCAATGCACACCCGATGCGGTTGGGGTGTGGGTAGGGGTTCAAGGGGCTTTCAACTCTAACACCGAAGTTCCTTACTTTTGTCACTGTGGAACAACCCTAACTAATGCATTAAACTGAGATTTTGCCTCTAATTTCCCTTCTTTTTGAGAATGATAATGAGAAATAGTGAATGTAATGCGGTGGCGGGAGTGGGGGGGGCCCAAGGGCCCCGCACTCCCATCACATGATGTCTTGTCACATAGTAACACGGTGCCTGCAAATGCAAATGGTAATGCGCATGGTGACGCAAAGCTAAACACAAAGATAAACAGTACTGTAGACACAAATGGTTAAAATAATGCAAACATAAGCACAAATGAAAACGTATAGGGTAACACACATGGTGCCGTAGACGGGAACAGTTAGTGAAATGGGTACGGAACCGCAAGCAGAAGTGGTAAGGATAACAGTAATATAAGTGCACAGGCTGGTTTTCCCCAATAGCTGCATAGAGAACACAGTGAGTATAAAGAATGTATGCATAATAATGGGTCTCGGAGCAGAAAATGAGGAGTTGGAATACTAAATTGCTTATATCTCAGGAACCGTATGACATAGGAAAAAACTTTAAAAGTCATATGATTTATGACTTTCCTGGCTAGTTTTTTTACTTAGCCCCTATTAGGGGGCTAAACATTTTTCTGATGAAAAGTCCATATCTCACACCATTTCTGAAATACGGGCCCTGAAAGGCACGGCGAACGCCGTAATGTTATCCTATGGGAAAAAAGAGAAGTTCATAGTGCCATAACTTTGCCTCCCTGTAATATTTTTTCACCAAACCATGAAAAGGCACATCTGTGGGATGTTGGCTTTCTTCCCTCCAAATTTCAGCCCAAAAGACCAAACTGTTATTTTGCAGTAGGGCGGCAAAGGATTCCTGTAATGCGGCAGATGCTGTAATGTTATCCTATGGGAAAAAGCAGCAATTTTGGAGTGCCGTAACTTTTCCACCCTGTAATATTTTTTTCACTGAAACACTGAAAGGCACATCTGTGAGATGTTGGCTGCGTTCCGTCCAAATTTCAGCCCAAAAGACCAAACCATTCTTTTGCAGCAGGGTGGCAAAGAATTGCTGTCATTTTCCCACAGCCTGGGAAAGTACTGCCGAACTTTGCGAAAGCTTTCCCAAATTCATGCGACAGTGTCACAAATACGAAAGTACTTTCTAAAGTACTTTTCCAGAAATTTGAAAAACATATTTCTGGGATGTTTTACCCCAAAATAAAGACATGCCTAGCATCCTCAGGGTCTGACTAGGTAAATACAAAAAGAATTAGGTTGCTAGTGGGTCCCAAATTTAAATGCCAAGCATTTTTCTGATGACCAACTGAAAACAAAATGGCAGATTTGTGACAGTAAAATGGCCATTTGCAAAAGTAAAAACTGCATTTGCAACACTTTAGAACTTTTTTTGTTAACTTTTCCCATTGACTTAAAATGGGAACTTGTTCTTTGAATAACTTTTGAACGTTTAATATTTTTTCATGAAATCTTCAAGGCACATTGGGCAGCCCCAGCAACATGTTCCCTGAAGTTTTCGGACTGGTCGCGCAAACAGTGCGACCTGTAGGTGAGAGCAAAGAATTCACAAAAAAGCATAAACGCACATTTTGTTGGAGCTTAATAACTCCGTAGCTGTATAATCAACCAGTACAAAACTTGACAAATCCCAAGATCTACCATGCCCAATTGTGCATGCCAAATTTTAGGCAAATCCATTGAACGGTGGCAACTTTATTAAGGTGCAAAGTTGGACCCTTTAACCTTAAAATGGCTCCTCAACCCTAACTATAGTGGCACTACCATGCCTCTATAATATATATATATATATATACATAGATAGATAATAGATATATATATATATGTGTGTGTGTGTGTGTGTGTGTGTATATATATATATATATATGTTAGATAAACCACTCTGAGGTGTGCGGTCGCTCTGATATCGCATGCCTTGGTGTGCGTCAACTATCCAAGGCATGCGTATATCAGAGCGTGACCACACACCTCGGAGTGGTTTATCTATCTTATAAAATGTCAAATTATTTTTGGAGGGGGTTAAAAGTTGAGGTGTGCAGTCGCAATCTGATATATGCACAGTCATGTGATGTGTTTTATACAATCAGAAGTTTGGATTTCTAGGATATTGTTATCTCCATTTTATATATATGGTAGTGCTACCATAGTTAGGGTTGAGTGGCACTTTTAAGGTTAAAGGGTCAAACTTTGCACCCTAATAACTTTGCCACCATTTGACAGATTTGCCTGAAATTTGGAACGCACGATCAAGAACCATACGTCTTGAGATCTGCCAACTTTAATACCAGTCAGATATACAGCTGCGGAATTATTAAGCATGATCTGCGTGCACGTTTACGCTTTCTGGTGAATTCTTTGCTTGAGCCTACAGGTCGTATGGTTTGTGCGACCGGTCCAAAAACTTCAGGAAACATGCAGCTGTGATCCCTGATGTGCCTTTCAAAGATTTCATGAAAAAATATTAAACAGTTCAAAAGTTATTCAAAAAACAAGTTCCCATTATAAGTCAATGGGAAAAGTTAACAAAAAGTTCGAAAGTGTCGGAAATACAGTTTTTACTTTCACAAGTAGCCCTTTTACTTTCGCAAATCCGCCATTTTGTTTTCAGTTGGTCATCAGAAAAATGCTTTCCATTTAAATTTGGGATCCTCTAGCTACACAATTGATTGTACACCCTTTCTTTCACATCTTAACAGTTACTACACAAACTTCCTGTAGAGCTGCCACATCTAACCTATAAGGATGGGGTAGCAGTGGCACTGGTAGCAGATACTGGTGTCGTGTCATACTAGCCACTCATTTGTTTTTCCTGCTATCAGATCATGCTATTGCAGTATGGTGAGATGCAACATCAGGACTTGTAGTGCACTGTGCATCTCAATGGTAGTGATGGTTGCGATGAAGAGCCACACAGTGCAGTACAAAAACATCCGAAATGTGCATGTCAGTGATTGCAATACAGAATGGGTGAACCGGGTCACTGTGGAGCTGACTCCAAGGACAGTATCAACCTTCCCATGTAGTCCTGGTCTGTCAGTACACCCTCCATAGGAGGAACTCTGCTTGCCCTGCTGCCATGCAATCACGCAGAGCTCCAGTACGTAACACAGTTCGAGCCCCTCACAGGTAGCAGTGGACCAAAATGTCGCAGTGTGACAGTCTTTCTAAGGACCTTGCCTTGGAAATGTTACACGTGGAGTGGTTCCTGACACATTGTGGAGCCGTGTGTGTCATCTTTTTCGGACTGCAACTCTGTGTTTTCCCACTCACCCTCCGAGTGGACCTTGAATGACTGTGCACCTAATAGCCATAGTGTCAGATCCACTATGCCTGCTTTTATCTTGTACTGGAGATCTGTGATGTTGTACAGGACATCTGTGCCTAGAAGTGTGCCCCCCAACCCCCCACAGACACATATAGAATAGTGGATGGTCACTCATCCACAACAAGGGTGTGTTTCCCTCAAGGGAGTTGATGACATCATCAAGACTGTGAGAGCAAAGCTCGAGAGGTCTCTCTGATGTCATCAACTCCCGAGAGGAAAACAGCCTTAGTTGTGGATGGGCGACCATCCACTGTTTTATCTAGCACATGGTTAGGGCTTATTGTTGATGAACATTTTTTTGTTTCAGTTGTTGGCTTGTTTTACCTCATGTTTCTCACTCAGGCATCTCCCCACTCCCACTCGCTTCAAATTTGTCCCGCTCTTGCTGCCACTCGCTCCTGCTGGCACTTGTTTAGCTTATCACCGCTTCTGCTCCCTTCGGTGTCGGTATTAGTACTTTCAAAATAAAAGAAAATCACTTTTGTGACATGGAGCAATGGTAGCTCCTCGTGTCAAAACAGGAAGAGTCCTCTACTCGGTGCTCACTAAAATGTCACCACCATGTTTCCAGTATTTTTTTTACATTGAGCTTGATAGTATGAGCCAATCAGAAAGCAGTCCAGAGCTAAAAGTTGTTGTACTATCGTTCTGACATCACATCGATGGTACAACAACTCTTTTGACCTTTGAACTGCCCTACAAAAAGATTTAGAAAGCCACCTGTTTTCATCAACAATAAGCCCTAACCATATAATATAAAGCATTACAGTGCTGAGCAGTGGGAGCCCATCCAACTGCACTGCAGACCGCGTGCAAGGAAGGAACCCACCAAGGCCACTGCAGCAACCCACTGTCACACCATCATCATTCCACTTCCAATTGCAGTGAAAATGGAGCCCTGTAGTGCACTTTCCCATTAGCAAGTTCAAGATGTGTTTGTAATGCACTGTGCATCTCAATGGTAGTGATCATTGCAATGAAGAGATACACAGTGCAGAACAAGGATATCTCCGACATGCATGTCAGTGCTGGAAAAATGCAGTACAGGGCTCCACGTGCACTGCAATGGGAAGTGGCATGAACAGGGTGTGCTGTAGCCAATCTGAAACCTGGTACGATATAGGTGGTGAATGGCAGTGTTCAGGAAGGACGGCTTCCAAACCCCACATGGCAAGTAGCAGAACACATGGTCAGTGCGGTACAGACAAGCCATTTTTGCAAAACTGGGCATATGCTTCAAGTGTGGTCCATGTTACGAGGAATAGTTCCTCATTTTATCTTGCAAAAATTCCCTCTGTTCAACAGTAAGACAGCACAGTACCATATTGTAGGAGAAGGCTTTAAAGCAAAACATCCAAACACTGAATGGGGAACAATTGTGTTGCTCAGTGAATTTCAATGTTTTTGAACATTCAAGCACACATCTGTACAGTGTGCAAGTAGCTGTGGCATGCGAGCCCACCCCCGAAGCTTGTCCTTCATGTTTGTAGTGCAATGTGTGACTCTTCATTGTAATGATCATCGTTATCAATGGGGTTAAAACAGGATGCAAAACAGGTAAGAAAACAAAAAGGAACAAAATGAGGAAAAAAGGCCAAGGGCAAAGAATTGAACAAAACATCACCTGTTATTCGCATACAAACAGCCACGTGTCTCGCTATATAAGTTATCGGTTCTAATTCTTAACTGTAAGGCGCTAGCATACGATGTAGCACTACCTTCACAACATTTGGTAGATTGCTGCTGAAATGGCAGTGCCGCATTGTGACCTAGCTCACTGAACTTCTAGGTCTGTACTGGTGAAGGAATTTAACATTTTGCACAGTACAATACTCACTCAAACTCAGGAACAAGTTTTTTTTTTTAACAGCAGCTCATCATGGCTGCACATTGAACAGGATGATTACACACCCTTTAACCTACCTAAATGTGTTAATAAAAATTGGGCAGTAGAAATATTCTTATAAAGACAGGAGGTGCACTATACTAGACCTGGTGTGCATGGGAAATGGCAAAAAATGGAATCTTCCCTTTTTATGTCTTCCTCTCAGTTACACTCATTTAAATGTCTCCCTGGCCCCTCTCCCCAAGCACAATCCCCTGTACAATGTGAATAATAAAGGTAATGCATTAGATTGATGACATATGTGTGGGAACAATAAAAATAAGAACAGATACAGAGGAGAAGCACAGAGCTAATGATTTGACAGATAGGTGAACAGACTCAATAATCCCCTATGCAGTTTTCAATTTTTTAATATCACCCACCACTACTATCATCACTACCCCATCAAAATGCCTTGCCACAATTGGGACACTGCAATAAGAGATGAATTGTCAAAGAAAAAATAGCAGATACAATTATGTATTAATGGGTCAGAATTAGTACTTTGAACATTATTTTGAGCATCGATATACTGGTTTATCACCGTTTTGAACAGTGATATATCAGAGTGGCAAACCTGGCACCACTCTTGCCTCTGGTCCTGAGTTTCATGTGTTATAATACTAGGGACTTCAACATTTACCCTCCACAACTGCCAGTCCATATCCACACTCAGTTACACTGTAGAGAGCCAGGTTCGATTCTTACCTTCCCATTTCACTGACAACTTTAAATAAAGACAACATTCAATTTAAAACGATACTTATAATCCAGCACCAATACTATCTAAACAAAATATATAGATGCAAATAATATTTTTATCTCAAAACTGCAAGGCTTGAACTCTTGTCCGGTATGAGTTCTAGTATGTAATGTAATGCCATGTGCCAGAGCAGTCCATGCTGTTGTCAGATCTAAGTAATGTGTGCCTTTGTTCAAATGAAAGACCACATTAATTAAGTTTTCTTTTAGTGTATAAACAAATTATAAATGATACAGCTTCATTTTGTTTGGAATAATAAATACACAGCTTTTATCGAGACGGCAATAGATGTCCCTGGGTTAAAATTGTGACTTGCGTGATTGAGTAGTTGAAACAATATTTATTTAACAATTAAAATTATTCAGACTAGATAATTAATTTGCAACAATCTGTCCTACATCGCTGGTACTTAGAATAATTTTCTATTGATAGTTGCTACTGTTGGTTTTATTGTACGTTACTGCACGAGAGCATGTAAGTGTTAAAAAAGGCATTTACAGAATAGTAAAAAGAAAAACAGGAAACAAAGAAACATAGAATTTGATGGCAGATAAGGACTGCTTCACCCACCTAGTCTGCTCATTTCCCTATCTGATGGATAAGCTGCAAATCCTAGTTAACCAACAGCCTACTTCCTCCTACCCCCCACCAGAATTGCCTTATGTTTGTCCCATACATTCTTGAATTCCCCCACTGTTCTTGCACCCATGACCTCCTCAGGAAGGCTGTTCCATGCATCCACAACCCTCTCCATGAAAAAAATACTTCCTCACATTACCTCTGAGCCATCCCCCCCTCTATGTTCAAATTGTGCCCACTTGTTCTTGCACATCTCTTTTTCTGAAAGATGCTACCCTCTTGGACTTTGTTGATTCCCTTGAGGTACTTGAAAGTTTCTATCTTGTCCCCCCTCTCCCTTCTTTCCTTGAGAGCATACATATTAAGCTCCTTTAGTCTTTCTTTGTATGTCTTCTGGTACAGAATCTGCACCATTTTGGTTACCCTCATCTGGACAGCCTCCACTCTGTCTATGTCCTTGCAGAGATGGGGTCTCCAGAACTGCATGCAGTACTCCAGATGGGGTCTCACCAACTGTCTGTACAGCGGGATAACAGCTTCCTGTATTCTATTGTTGATGCCTCTCCCTATGCATACCAGTATCCCCCAGCCCTCATACTGCCTTCTCACATTGCTTGCCCACCTTTAGGTCATCTGACATAATTACCCCAGTTCCCTTTTCATTTTTGTTGTTGTCAGTATGTTACCCCCCCATTGCGTACTCTTCCCCTGGGTTTTTGTTGCCCAGGCGAATTACCTTGCACTTCTTTGCATTGAGTCTGAGCTGCCATACATTTTACCATTCCTCCAACCTTGTCAAGTCTCTTCTCATCCTTTCCACTCCACCTTCTGTATCAACCCTGTTGCAGATCTTTGTGTCATCTGCAAAGAGACATACTTTTCCTTCCAGTTCCTCTACAATGTCACTTATAAAGACATTAAAGAGGACCGGTGCCAGTACTGAACCCTGCAGTACCCCACTAGTAACCCTCCTTTCTTCATTGTGGACTCAGTTTACTACTACCCTTTGCGTCCTGTTGTCCAGTCAATTTATTATCCAGGCTACCACCTTGGGACCCACTTCAAGGCTGGCTATCTTGTATATCAATCTTTCATGTGGGACTGTGCCAAATGCCTTGCTAAAGTCTACGTAGGCCATGTCCACAGCCCCTCCCTGGTCTACTACTTTGGTCACCCAGTCAAAGAAATTTATTAGATTCATCTGACATGACCTTTCTGATGTGAATCCATGATGCTTTGGGTCCTGCTCTCCATTAATATTATGCTTTCATTCAATCATAGAATCCTGCCAGCAGAAAAAGACCACTTGGCCCATCTAGTATGCCTGAAAAGAATTGCCCATTTTCAAGAAAAGTCAATATGGTGATACATTCATTAGTCACAAAATGGAAAATACAGTCGGTACTCAGCATTTAAAGTTTCTATGTGCTGTATGCTAGAAAATGTGGAACTAGCATACATAGATAAGTCATGTCTCTGGTGCATTTTATTTTATTTTTTTGTTAATTGCATCTTAGCTAAAAACTCAACTAACACAATATATCTCCAAAAATATCAAGTGTGAATGATTCCATAACTTTCGCACTTCAAGAATAAGTGAACAGCTGATACATATGAAGTGTTTAAATGAAAATGCAAGTGTGTGTGTGTGTGTGTGTGTAAACATTAAACAAATGTGGTACTTTGTTTTTTGTTCTTTTGTAGTGATGAAATCACACAAAACACAGACTCACTCTGTATCAGAGGTACTGCATGTAGTACTGCTGCTTGTCGGTGATACTTCTGTGGTCATATTGACACCATTCACTGTTGACAATGACCATGAATGCGCACTGCACAATAACATAAACAAAGACTTGCATCATGGGCAAACAGTGGTCTATTATGGTTAATATTTTCACTCTTATGTTTGCACCCTGTTTGCAAATGGTGATCCTGGCAAGGGTCTGTGCTGGTCGAGGGGTGAGTTAAACCAGAAAAGGGAAAACAGAATAAACAGCAAATCAAAAATAATTTTTTTCAAGGACCATTCATAATAAAAGTATTGCCATGCAAATGTTTAAAAAACATTTCATAGCACTGCTGCTTTAAATTCTCTGCCCTTGTGTCAGACATTGACTGGAGTCAGACCTCAGTATGGCTATGTAGAGAATGAGGGACTGCTGCCTTACTGTGTCTTATTGTGCTTGACTGTGCCAGATGGAAGAAAGATTCCCTTTGGAGAATGGAAGTTTCAGTCGGAGTTCTAGACATGGTTCCTGTCAATGGAAGTTGAATGGATGATTATAGTTGTGACTGCACCCTGAGGTGCTACATGTGGGAATTCTATCTGCTAAATGTATGCTGATACTGCCTAAGGACACCCCTCACCTCCACACACACATACACCTTGTCCTACTGTTTTCCTAAAAAAAGAACCTATTTTGCCATGTGGCTCCTCCAGCCCCCCGCCACACACACACACACACACACTTGTTTACATTCCAGTCTCACTTAGTAGCACCTCCCTCTCAACTCCCCATACTGTTCTTAATAAATATGTTTTCAACCTGATACACACCAAAGTATTTCTGTACTCATTCACATACACAACATCAACATTTTTCTGCCACTCTTATGATGCATCTCTCTACCTCCTGTACTATCAATGGCAATGCAAGCAAGCAAACATTTGGCATTGACAAATGCTTGTCTTATACTGAAACATGTTAGACTCTTTCACCTTGTTAATGCCCTTAAAATGTTTGAATGTTTTGATCATAACACCTCTCTCTCCCTTCTTTGCTCTAGGGTATACATATTGAGCTCCGTTAAACTGCCCTCATATGTTTTCTGATGCAGAACCCTGCACCATTTTGGTTTCTCTTCTCTGGACTGCCTCCATTTTGTTAATGTCCCTGTGCAGGTACGGCCTCCAGTATTGCACGCAGTACTCCAGATGGGGCCTAACCAGTGTCCTGTAAAGAGGGATTATTACCTCCCTCTTATGACTTGTGATACCCCTACTAATACACCCCAACATCCCTCTAGCTTTACCTACTGCTTTAGTGGTCTGCGTGGATGATTTCAGGTCATCTGTGATGATGATGCCCAAGTCTCTTTCTTCCTTTCTGATTGCCAGCAACTCCCTTCCCAACCTATAGGTGGCTTCAGGGTTTCTCTTCCCTATGTGCATGATCTTGCATGCAACAAAAGTTTATTTTATGTACAGGGTGGGTGGGGGTGTGTGCAAAAGGTGTAGCTTGCCCCGGGTGCAAAAATGCCTTGCTACAGCGCTGGCACCCAGTGGTTATATATGAAAATTTCAAGGATCTCAGACAATATTTTGGGCTTATGTAAGCTAAAGTGTATCCACCCCATAGTCTCTTTTTGCCTTTTCTGCCCTGCAGGCTAGGCAGAAAGCTGATTATTACACTGTGTCATACATGTGCAAAGACAGTTCAACAGTCATAGCCTTGTACCCATTCAGATGATCAATGATCTCCTGAGGGCACTTGGTGCTCTGAAAAACTAAATCTGGCTTTAGGTAAAGAGGGTTGCCCCTTAGAAGGGTAGACCCCATTGTCCAGAGGCCCCAACAAAGAAGGGTGAGCTCAGAAAGCTTTAAAGAAGGGGGGCAGGTACCTCAAGGAGGCAACGTCTCCTCATGGAGAGGGGATGAGGCCACAAAGGGGGAGGGAATAGGAGGAGGGGAAGGAACAGGTTAGTGTGGTGGCACAGGATGACTGTACAAGAACCAGGGGGGGAAGGAGCTTGAAGGGGCCCCTCTTAAGGGGCTGCACAACTCAGGGGAGCTCACAATTTTGCTCCAAGAAAGTACGCTTGGAAGCACATCAGTTGGTTAAGTTATCTGTGCCAATAGGCATTTTACTTGATATTCTGAGTAACAGGATCATTAAAGGTAAATAAATAAAAGGGAGCAACTAATTGGAAGTGACAAGTGAGTACAAAGAAAGGACAACAAGAAAAGAAAGGCACGGTACAGGAGTGGTTTAATTTCGGGCAGAAGGAAATTGAGCAATGGAGCAATATTTGGGCATTCATTTGTTTTGCTACAATGCTGTGTTAAAAGATACGAGGTAGGGAAGAAGCGTAGTGCTCTTTCAGAGTGAGAGGGTGGCTAGGAGTGAGCAGCAGCCAGTAACGGGTGCGATAGATCCTTTAGTCAAAATTTACCAAGAAAAGTGGGCTGTGGGAAAGTGAGCTGCAGAGAGAGAAACCGGAGGTATAGCGAGTGTTTTTTGTGAGGGAATAAAGGCTAGTGGGTGTCCAGCAGACCGCGTGGTCTCAGAAATAGAGTACAGTGAAGGGGAGAGCAGTTGCGAGCAGACGGAGAGGGGGAAGGGAATGTGGATGAAGGAGAAAGGATTGGAGTCCTCAGACAAAGGAGGGGGCCATGCCAGTACAGAGCATTGAGTTTGGAGGTAGGTGGGAGTTGAGATTTTGTTTGTGGACTAACTGGATTGCCAAATTAGAAGGGAATGCCCAAGAAGCACCCCAGGCCATGCATGTCGGTGATTTTCCTGAAAAGAAATGGGACAAGCAACTGGAAAGAGGAGGGATCGACTCAGGAGGAACTAGAAGGGATTTTGGGCCTACCACATGGCAAGGCATGTGACGTCATCGCCACGTGGTAGCAAGGATGAGCAGTGTTTGCAATTGGTGGCCTGTAGGAGAGAGTGTACAGGAGGCCAAGTGCACGGAGGAGCTAGCTGCACACTGAGGCTGCATAAGGGATGTGGCATTAATGCAACCTAAGGGAGTTTTTTTGTAGTGTTTTATCAAATTAGGAATTAGCTTTTTTGGTTGGAATGTGAAACGAAGGGGACAAGTTAAAGAAAGAATTATGAGGCCTTTGGAGCAATTGGCAGGGGAAAGTTTTTTGGTCAATTACAACAAAGCTTTGGAGTGCAAAGAATCAAGGGCCAATGGGAGGTTGGCTTGGAGGGGGGATGTTGGCCTTTACAGGAGACAGTGCTCTTGGCTGAAGGGATACCCAGGTGGTAATTTTCTTTAATACTGAGGCTGTAGAGAGTATGCATTAGAACTTTAAATTAAGTAAAAGAAAAAAAAACTAGAAAAGGATTTGGGACTGAATGTTTGGCCACCAAGAACACTGCACCCTGCTAACCTTTATGCAGACATTGGGATAAGCAAGAAGTATAAGTTACAGATGGAATTAATGGCACTGGTAATGGGGATCAATTACCAGGAGCAAGGGCTGCAGGTTTGTCAAAGGCAGAAAGGGCAGATGGTTAGAGAACATGGCAACGAGCAGGAGGGTGGCATACTACACCTGGATACTAGAGGGCTACTGCAGGATGAGAATAATTAAAAGAATATGGGTACAGGAGGGCCCCGGGCCTGGAATGGGCTGGGTCCTCTCCTTGTTTGGTCCACAAAAAGAAGCATTTTATTTTCATTTCTAAAGTGGAACTAACAGAGTTGGTATGCTTCTCCAGCAGGTACAGTGCAGACTGTAGGATGGCACCAAAGAAGGTTGTGGCCAATAAGGATGAATGTTACCGGGTGGTCATGGAGCTGGTTGAAAAAGCAAATTGGCTGCTGGAGACGACGGAGCCGGACGAGGGGGAAAGAGGCACTAAGTGGAAGGGAAGGCAAGGGAAGGAGAAGGAGATGAGGAAGTGGGGGCCAGGAAGACACAGAGGGATGGAACCCAGGAAAGGGTGACAATGGACCCTGCAGAGCCCATCCCTTCAGGAACCCATACCCGAGCCTGAACCTGAGCTGGTGCCAGCACCTCCCATGCCTGTGGTACCGTTGACCCAGCCAGAGCCAAAGATGCTGCCCCAGGTTCTGATGCCAGTACCGGAGCCAGCAAGAAGCCCACAGATGGGGAACGACAACACAGGAACATCGGGTAATAATGTGGTGACAATGAAGAGTAGTGTGAGAGAGTATGTAGAGCAAATGCTTAAAGGCATAGAAGAAAATGGGATTGGGTAGTTAGAGAAGGCGATAGGGGAAATTAAAGGCAACGGGGTGCCGCCGGGCACTGAGGGGACACCTGCCACACTGGCAGGTGGGCAAGAGTTAGGGGCCCCAGGAGTGTGATTAGCAGACCATGTTCCCACAGTAGTGAAAGAGAAAATTTGGAAAGGGGAGTACGTGAACATATTTGCATTAGCGAATGCTGACACCATGGACAAATACGAGGAGAGGGATAGTTTTGAAAAGAAAGACATGGCAGCGGTGGTAGTTTTGCTAGGTAAACGGGAGGAGGATAAAACAGGGAAAGGGAAGACATGGGACAATTGGTCGACGGGGTTTACGTATTTTACAGCCATTGTTATAGAGAAACAGCCAGAGCTGTTGACCCCTCTACTCACTTACTCCCTCATTATAAAAAATGCATATAAAAAAGGGGGTCAAAGTTGGTTGAGATATGAAGAGAAGTTCAGGAAAAGAATGATGAATTTCGGGGATGTGAAATGGGATGCCAGACAGATAGATCTATGGTTAGAGATATACACGGGGCCAACAGAGAGAGAGCCGGTGGGGAAAGAAGGGGGGTGGAGTGAAGGCTTGTTGGGGATACAATAGAGCCTTTTGTTCATGGACTAACTGCTGTTTTTGGCACATCTGCTCTAAGTGCGGTGGGCATCACCCAGCCTCCAAGTGCAGATACAGCTGGGAAAGAGGGACCAGGAGTCAGGAGACAGCTTATCAACAGCCCTTTCAGGGTAGCCAGGGCCCCACTAGGGGTCAGCATTGGTGGAAGAAAAACAGGGGTAGAACAAATGGGGGAGGGAGCGGGCATGGGTACTAAACCCGGCACCAAACTGATTGAAGGAAGAGGGGAATTCCAACTAGCTAGAACCCCTATCAAGGTAGGGGCCATGGCGAAATGGCTTAAGGATTATCCAGATAGGGAAGTTGCTAGGAAATTATGGGTAGGTTTTAATAAGGGATTTAGTCTACAATTCAAGGGGAAGCACCAGTCAATGGCGGCAATGAACCTGAAATCCACAAAAGGCAGAGAGAATACATTAGATCAAAAAATTAGAAAGGAAATGGCTGCGGGGAGGGTGGAGGGGCCATTTGAGGTCCCTCCATTGGCCAACTTAAGGGTGTCACCTTTGGGGCTCATGCCCAAGAAGTAGGAAGGCGAATACAGGGTGATACATCACCTATCCTACCCTGAAGGAGACTCAGTTAATGATGCCATTCAGGAAGGGGACAGTAAGGTCACTTATGCCATGCTGGAGGATGCAGTGCGGCTAATCAGGACCAAGGAGGCAGCCTGGTTGGCAAAGATGGATATAGAGTCCACTTTCCGTTTGTTGCCAGTGCACCCAGAGGACTGGGATTTATTAGGGTTCCAAGCCAGAGGACAGTACTATTTTGACAAGGCCATGTCAATGGGTTGTTCAATTGCATGTGCCACATTTGAGATGTTCCGCACAAGGTGCAATGGACATTCCAGAGGCAATACGGGTATCAGATGATAGTTCACTATCTGGATGATTTTTTACTTATAGGGGAGGGGAAGGTAGAGACAGGTGAAATGTTATGGGACTTTAGAGGATTATGTGAGGAATGGGGGGTCCCATTGGCAGAGGACAAAATGGAAGGACCTAGCCAGATGATTGAACTTTTGGGGCTAGAACTGGACACGGTACAAGAGTTGTACCGGTTGCCAATGAACAAAGTGGAGAAGCTGAAGGTTTTATGAAGGAGGACAGGGGGTCGCAGGAGGGTGCAATTGCAGCAGTCACAACAGCTTCTAGGGCACCTGAATTTTGCGTGCAGGGCGATTGGCCCGGGATGCACATTTACACAGTGGCTGGCATGGGCAACACGTGGGGCAAGGCAGCCTCACCACCGGGTGGACTTGAATAAAGGGACCAGGGAGGACTTAAAGGGATGGGAGCTGTTTTTACAAAGGTACAATGGGCAGACCTTTTGGCAGGAGGTGTGGGTGTACAATACTGACCAGCAATTGTATACCGATGCAGCAGGGGGCACGGGGATGGGGGGGTTACTTTCGGGGGAAATGGTTTGTGGCAGCATGGCCAGAGGAATGGAAGAAGAAAGGGGTGACCAAGGACATCACCTTCCTGGAGATATTACCCATATGGGTAGTGACGTTGATTTCGGAAGAGCAGTTAAAAAACAGGAAGATAACATTCTGGAGTGATAATAAGGCAGTAGTGGAGGTGATAGATAAGAGAAAGACAAAAACAGAGAGAGTCATGAGGGTAATGGGAAAGATGGTGTGGCTGGGATTGACCCTGAACATATTGTTCCGGGCCAAGCGTATTGATGAAATGGACAATGTGATTGCTGACTGCCTCATGATTACAGATGGACAAATTTCACATCATCACGCCCACAGCAGACAACATGGGGGATGCCATGCCGACATATGTATGGACAATTGGATTGGGGTAGCTGAGATGCTGGTCCACAACTCCTGGGCCCCCAGGACCCATAGAGTTTATGAAACATCATGGAGAGTGTTTCAGATATTTCGGGAGCAATACTGTTGGCAGGTAAGTGGGATAGTAACAAGGGACCAGGTAGCCCAGTTTATAGTGGCAGGATGGCACCAAAACATGGCACATGCTACCATGGGGGTGCACTTGGCAGTGATAGGGCAGATCTGAAATTTAAAGGGATGGGAGGACCCAACAAAGGATAACTGGATAAGAAGGATGATGCAAAGATGTGTGTGGGGACAGGAAAAAAAGGTAGGACAACAGGAACCAATATCAGAAAAACTGATGGGAAGAGTGATGGATGCCCTGAGCCATGTATGTAGCTCAAACAGAGAGGCAGTGCTATTCCAAGCAGTTTATGCCACAATGTACAGGGGGCATGCAGAGTGAGTGAAGTGGTGGGCCATAACCATAAGGGGGAGGCCGAGCTACAATGGGGTGATATAGAGTGGATAGGGGATTCGGTGGCACTACTACTAAGAAGGTCCAAAACAGATCAGCAGGGACAAGATAGGTGAGTGTGGTTAAAAAGGCATCCTCAGGTAAGCATTTGCCCAGTAGGTGCGCTGCACACGTACGCGGCAGAGCGACTTAAGGGAGAGGACACGGCCCTGTTCTTACACAGGAATGGCAGAGCGGTGTCATGTTCCCAAGTGACTGCAATGATGCGAAAAGGCCTCAGGTTCCTGGGAGAAACAGTGGAAAGATATTCATCCCACTCGTTCAGGATTGGGGCAGCATCTGTCTTAGCGGTGCAGAGAGGAGGCCCGGGGGAGATCAAAGAGAAAGGCAGGTGGGCATCTGATTGCTATAAGAAATATGTGATAAAAGTGGTGCAATAACACTGTCTTTTCTCTCTCCCTCACAGCTGGTGCAAAGTTGGGAAGAACAAGGGGAGACGAGTGGGGAGGGGCACAGAAAAGAAAAGTTAATAATGATTGTTGCTTGCTCATACAGGGAGGGCCCGGAGGCTGGAAACTTGGATCTGTGGGTATTCGTTCATACACTGGGCAGAGAAATGGGCAGCCAGGAGACGCAGGGGAAAGCAGTTGAGTTTGAACAACGACACCATTCACCTGGTGTGGAAAGGTCGGAGGGGAATGAAGTGGATGCAGTTATTACCCGAACTCAGGGAACTCAAAAAGGAGGAGGAGGCTGGACCTATTAGTGCTGCATTTGGGAGGCAACGATTTGGGAACAAGGCCTTGGCTGGACATAATTATCAGATAAGACATGACATGGAAAGGATTCAAGAATGGTGGCCGGATGTGGTACTGGCATGGTCAGACATGACACCCAGAAGGTTGTGGAGACAGGCAGAAAGCCATAAGGGTATGAAAAGGGCCCGGAAGTGCATGAACGCATGGGTCGGGAGATTGAAGGAGAGCATGGGGGGATAATCATTTAGCATGGGATTATAGAAAGGTGGATGAGTTCTACAGGGGCGACGGAATACACCTGTCGGGGGTCAGATTGGCATTATTTAACATGGAGATAGAAAATGCCATACAGGACTGGTTGAAACAATGGGAAGAAAGCAGGTAGAAAGGTGAGGAGGCCTGGGAACTCAAAGGAAGAAAGGGGGGGGCGAGATGGGGGGAAGTCCACCATCCATCGTAAGCTGGAGTTGGCCTAGTGGAAAAATGAGGTAAAGGGCAGGAAAGAAAAGGAGGAAAAAGAAAATAAGCAAAAAGATACAGCAATGACAACTACGGACCAGGGTACGGTGTATGTATTCCCCTAACAGAAGAGAAGTTCCCCAGGATGTACGTCTGGGGAGCAGAAGAAGAAGACAGAAAGAGGAGACAATAAAGTTGTGTCTAAGTTGCATCAATAAAAAATTAATAGCTGTATATATAATGTACAGGAATTTAAGAAGAAGAGATATCAATTGAAATATGTGGAGATATGTCACTTAGGAGATGTACAATGAGGTGATTATGCAAATAAGTAAATTTATTGCCAACTGAGCAACCACACTTAAAGCTGTCGGTGTTTTTATTTGGAGGGGATCTTGGGACAAAGAGGGTTGCCCCTTGGAAGGGTAGACCCCATTGTCCAGAGGCTTCAACAAAGAAGGGTGAGCAAAGGAAGTTTTAAAGAAGGGGGAGCAGGTACCTCAAGGAGGCAACGCCTCCTCAAGGAGAGGGGATGAGATCACAAAGGGGGCGGGGATAGGAGAGAGGGGAGGGGACAGGTTAGAGTGGTGGCACAGGATGACTGGACAAGAACCAGGGGGAGGAGCTCAAAGGGGCCCCTCTTAAGGGGCTGCATGACTCAGAAGAGCTCACAATTTTGCTCCAAGAAAGTCCACCCTCCCACCCTGTAAATAAGCAAGGGGCCCTGTGGTAGGTAGAGCATATGGGCATCACTGTGGTAGGTGGAACACAGTGGCAGAGAAATGGACTGCCGAAGGTGGACGGCAGAAAAAATTAGGTAAAGGGCAGGAAAGAAAGGGAAGAAAAAAGAAAAATAAGCAAAAGACACAGCAATGACAGCCACGGACCAGGGGTACGGTGTGTACAATAAAGTTGTGTCTAAGCTGCATCAACAAAAAATTAATAGATGTATATATAATGTACAGGAATTTAAGAAGAAGAGATATCAATTGAAATATGTGGAGATATGTCACTTGGGAGGTGTACAATGAGGTGATTATGCAAATAAGTAAATTTATTGCCAACTGAGCAACCACACTTAAAGTTGTCGTTGTTTTTATTTGGAGGGGATCATGGGACAAGGGGTATAAGGTATCCATGGTGTATGAATTCTGGCACTGCCAAGATAGGTCAGACAGTCTTTTTACAGACAACATTTAACTACACCTAAAATGGAAACAGGAAGCTTCAGTGTATCCATATTGGTTTACTTCTGATGTGGAATATAAAGTATACATCAACCAGTACTAGGCTAAGGAGGGCAGTGATGAAAGTGGACAGGAACACACAGGTACTCAGTTCCTGTACCTTTTTTGCAGCAGGAACTGAGTTCCTGTACTTCTTCCCACTGACACTGGAACTGAACTTCTTAAACCAGCAAAATAATGACAGTTTCTGGGCCTGGGACCTGAAATCAGGGATTCCATCACAAAATGTGACTTGCACAACAATTATATTTTCCTAGAAATACTTCAGTATCCCTAATTGAATCCCATAATATCTATACAGTTATCCTTCAGCTTGAAGAATTTCATTCTGCATTTCATATTTGCAAGTGCCTGAGTTCCTGTACTTCTTATCTACCACTTGCACCACTGAAGCAGGGTGTTGTTGAACAGTTGGCCAGTCTCCCAATATGATGAACACTGCCATTGGATGTTGAAGAACTCTTTCAGTGTCTTTTCATGGATCACTACCACATATCTGGCCTATGTTTCACCAATGATGATACAGCCCCAGTACAATGGAAATATGATGAAAATCACTATGCTAATGCTGCCAACTTTAATCTTGTTATTGTAACCTTTACCACAGCTTATGCCTGGCATGAACTGTACAGTTTACTTGAAAAACCAGCAGGAGTGATGTCTATACCATTACACAGACTCTGTTATATTTGTTAGCAGACCAGGTGAATGAGATCTGCCACTGAGTGACTATTTGGGTGATCTGTCCGGCGAACTACTGCCTGGTGAACACATTGTGGAGTTTGTGTCTGGTGGTCCTAAAATCTACAGCTACAAACTGACCAGTGGTAAAATTTTCATGAAGGCTAAAGGCATAGCACTACATGTGACTAATAGTGAAAAGGTTAATTACAGTTGTCTCAAATCACTAGTAAAGCATTTTGCCAAGGATTGTGGTACAAATCATGGAGTTAGGTTACAATTGGTCACAGTGACCACTGGTCACTGTGGTTTGAAATCACAGAAGGAGCAGAACCAAACCACACAAAACATGTATCCTGGATTTTAGGAGAACAGATTTTGGGAAAAATAGCGGTATGTTTGAAAGAGGCACTAATGGGAATGGGACAGGAATCAGGGGTGGAGGAACAGTGGGCAATATTTAAAACAGGGATTACAAGAGCAACAAAATTATGCATTAAGCAGGTTAGCAAGGGGAAAAGGAAGAGGAGGCCATTATGGTTTTCCAAGGAGGTAGCAGAGAAAGTGAAAGCCAAAAAGATCACATTCAGGCAATACAAAAAGATGCAGCCAGAAGGGGATAAGGAGACGTATCAGGAGAAGCAGAGCGAGGTCAGTAAGGGAAGCCAAGGTTCAGACAGAAGAGCACATGGCAAAATTAGTGGGTAGGGGGACAAAATTTTTTACTGGTACATAAGTAAAAAAAGAAGAGCAAAGAGAGGAATAGTGAGACTGAAGGGGAGGACTGGAGCTGCATGGAGGATTACAACAGTAAAGCTGACATACAGTACTGAACAGATATTTCTGCTCAGTCTTTACTGAAGAAGAGTAGGGTAATGGGACTGAAGGGAGTACAAGGGGTGGGAATGGTGCAGAAATGGACACAAGTCCCTTTACACGGGAAAGAGTTCTAAAAGAGCTGGAAGGAATAAGAGTCGATAAAGCAATGGAGCCAGATGGGGTGCATCCCTTGGTCCTTAAGGATCTAAGAGAGGTGGTGGCAGAACTACTGATAATCCTGTTAAGCCAATCACTGGAAACAGGGGAGGTACCCAAAGACTGGAGGACAGCAGATGTAGTCCCCTTATGCAAAAGCAGGAACAAAGAGGAAGTGGGGAACTACAGACCAGTCAGCCTGACCTCAATAGTGGGGAAGTTCATGGAAATGCTACTGGAGGAGAGATTGGTGGAACATCTGGTTGCCAGCAAACTGCAGGACCCAAGGCAGCATGGTTTCACAGGGGGGAGGTCATGCCAGACCAGCCTCACTGAATTTTTTGACTGGGTGACAAGGGAGGTGGATCAGGGGAGGGCAGTGGACATGGCCTATCTGGACTTCAGCAATGCCTTTAACACTGTGCTACACAGAAGGCATTAAACAAACTGGGAAATATAGGAGTGGGCAGGACAGTAGTGTGGTGGGCGGATAATTGACTGGGTGGCAGGACACAGAGGGTGGTGGTAAATGGCTGTCACTCCACAGATGAAAGAGTGACCAGTGGGGTACTACAGGGATCAGTGCTGGGACCGGTTCTATTCAATGTTTTCATCAGTGACATTGCGCAGGACTTAGAAGGCAGAATTTCCCTGTTCGTTGATGACACAAAGCTCTGTAACAGTGGACATACCAGAGGGTGTAGACAGAATGAGAAGGGACCTGCACAAGCTTGAAAAATGGTCAATGGTTTGGCAGTTGAAATTCAATGCAAAGAAGTGCAAGATAATGCATATGGGGCGCAAAAACCCTGGAACAACATATCATTTGGGGGGTGTGAAGATATAGCATGCACCAAGCAGGAACGGGACCTTGGAGTTATCATCTCTGATGACCTCAAGGTAGGGGAAACAGCGTGACAAGGCAGCAGGTAAAGCAAATAGGATGCTGGGATGCATAGGCAGGGGCATCACCAGCAGGAAAAGGGAGGTCATAATTCCACTATACAAGACACTTGTGAGTCCCCATCCGGAGTACAGTGTACAGTTCTGGAGACCTTACCTACATGAGGACATAGGGTAAAGAAGGTTCAGTGGAAGGCAACAAAGATGGTACAAGGATTGCATCACAAGTCCTATAAGGGCAGGCTGAAGGACTTGAATATGTACTCCCTGGAGGAGAGGAGGGAGAGAGGGGATATGACAGATGCATACAAATACCTTACAGGGAGGGACAGGGTGCAGGAATACACTATTTTCCAGCAAAAATGATGTTCCAGGACTAGAGGGCATGGAATGAAGTTGGAGGGAGGGTGATTCAGAGGAAGTGTGAGAAAGAATTACTTCACAGAAAGGGTGGTGGACAAGTGGAACACCCTGCCAGAGGAAGTAGTGGGGGCTAAAACAATCACAGGATTTAAGAATACATGGGATAGACATGAGGGAATTCTGGAGGTCAAGGGTAAGGGGCACCAGATTTCTAAAAAAACATAAAGGGGACTTACAAGCTCAAATGGGCAGACTGGGTGGGACATAGGCCCTTATCTGTCAACAGCGTCTATGTATATATGTATCTATGGCTATGATAGGGCTAAAGAAAAATTGTTTGGAACAAAAATAGTATCAGTATTGCAAACAAGCCAGAAAAGAAAAACTTTAGGGTTGTCTACAACAAGAGAGTGCTAACTGAGGATTTTAAAACATTGCCTTATGGTTTCTGAGATTGGTATGGATATATGTTTGGAGCAACCTTTTTCCTGTATTTTGGCTGGACTATCAAATTCTGGGGAAAAGTTATTTTATTAAAAAGCATGCTGGAGGAGATCACATGATGAGCCTGGCGTGAGAGGACGTTGGTTGTGCTGCTCCTAGGCCCTATTCAGTTTATATAGCTTTTTAAGCCCCCCAGACGTGATATATTTGCTTTGCCTACCTCAGCTCATTTGGAGAAGTGCTTGTCTGTGGCTCTTTAACAAAAATACTGCGAGTCATGGTAATTGTAGGCGATTTCCTCTCCCCCAACCTTGCATTCTCGGCGGTTGTGTTAGGCCGCATTCTCGTATTGGGATGGAGTCCGATGCTATTGAGCCTTTATCAGCGAGATCACAAGCAGTCAAGCGACTGAAGCCCCAGTCGCCGATACCGAACGAGCAAGCGGATCAAAGGGATGGAGACTGAGGCAATAATAAGAACTCCGACAATCTGCTGGAAATAAAACAATTATTACAGGGGTTGGTGGCAGATTTTGCCACTGTTAAGCCGGCACTACACTCTTTGGCCCAAATGGTGGGGGATGTGGCAGCTAGGGTCTCTTCACAAGAAAGGAAGGTCTCTGCTATAGAACAAGAGATGGTGATAGCCTGTAAACAAATTAAGAAGCTCGAGGATCACTTGGAGGATCAGGAATCCGGAAGTCGGACGAATAACCTTATTTCAGCAAGGTTAACTGAAAGGGCTGAAGGCTTGGACTGTGTTTCCTTTCTACAAGATCTCCTCCTTAAGCTACTAGGCCCCACACCATTTGGAGAGGCCTACAATCTGGAGAGAGCACATAGGGCACTAAGAGAGAGGCCCCCTCCAGGAGCAAGACCCAGAGTTCTAATCATGAGGTTCCTGAATTATAAGGAAAAATCACATGTGCTTGCTTGTGCCAGGAAAAATAAAGCTTTGCAGTGGAATGGAGCATTTATCTGGTTATTTCAAGACCAGACACCCTCGGTGAGAGAGAAGCAAAAGGAATACTTGGAGATAAAGAAAAAACTGTATCTTGCTTGAATTAAATTCCGGATGCAATATCCTGCGACTTTGTACGGCTGAAAACCGGGAAGAAAAGGTATCTGACAGTGCAGGATGCCCTGGAAGGCCTGCGGATCGAACTTCCAGCAGTATTTCAGTCATTGTCCTAAGTTCTTGAAGAAAAGTGGTGAGCTGGCATGATCCTACATATATAGGACTTGAGAAATAGAAAAGAGATGCAATTGTTTTCCTTTTTGCAGGTTGAATTTATTTACTTAAGTTAAAAAATGTAGCTTAAACATTACCATGGTGCAGAGGTAAGGACGCGAGGCTTTTTGCCCCAATGTTTCTGGACTCCTTTTTTTTGCTCATTGGGTGTGAGACTGAGGGAGGGAAGTTAGAGATTATTGGGGGATGGAACCTATGGGTGAGGCAAATTCCAGAAATTAACCCTCCCCCTTTTTAGGGGATTGAATTTGAATGGAACTTAGGGTGATATGACGAGGATGGATATAAAGCTACATATCTATGCTAGAGAGGTTAATCTCTAATCTTTTGCCCTACTGTCTCGAATAGAAGTGTGACAACTGATCTACTATTTTAAGAGATTGGCTCATCCTATCTAATAGGTAATTTGGGGTTCTTTTGCCACTCCTTTTTAGGTGAGACTCTATGCCCCAATAGTGTGCCATTAGGAAGGTTGGTGGAAGTTGGATAATATCCAAATGATGACAGTGGGCACACTGGGGGACACTTTATTCAGCTGGCATGTGTGTCCTCCCCTTTGGGGAGGTCAATGGTTTTGGGTCCCGATTTTGTTGCCTAACTCATTCCCAATTTGGATAAGTGAAGGAATAAGGGTATTTAATAGGCAACACAATAAACCAATGTAGACGGGGATATAAGGTATATGGGGTGGGCCTAAGGGGAAGAGTGACTTCACAGTGAACTATATTTATTTATTTTTTTTTATTTATTTATAATGCAATCAGTTTACAACCTTTGAGCCAGAGGCTCATTTCCAAAGGTACCTCGTCAACAATATATCAGCTCGTCAACTATATAATTAAGGGTGTGGTGTAGGTGGGGTAGGAATGTCCTAAAGGTTTATAGGAGGGGTGGGGTATTTAGCTGTTTTAGTAGTTTGTTGGGCTGGGGAGTGCACGGAAATGGCTCATCCATGAATTGATGTTATGTAGGAGGTCGATCCAGGGATTGGGGGAAGGGGGGATGGGTGAGTTTAAGGGATCTGGAAAGAGAGACAGTCCAATATAGAATAAGAGAGTGATGCAGACCTTACGAGAGTTAAAAAAAGATGGCTTGTACCTGTTCTATAAACAGTAAGATGTTGTGTGTTTAAATTATATCATGGAATGTAAAAGATCTTAGGGGTAGACATAAAAGAATGTAATTTTGAGGCATATTGAACAGATGGGGGCTCATATAGCTGCTTTACAAGATACTCACTTGTTGACAGAGGAACTGAGTCTCCTTAGGCAGATGTGGGTGGGCCAGGTATATGGGGCGGGTAAGGAAACGATGTCGGGGGTGTTGCAATTTTAATTGGGAAAAACTGTTCTTATGGTATAGCACAGGTGACAGCAAGGGAAGATTGTAAAGGGATTTTCCTTTTGGGCAATATTTTGGGTATGGAACTTTCAATTGCCTCTATTTATGGCCCAACCCCTTCTAATCTAGAATTTTTTGCGTCATTGGAGACGGATATTGCTCTATTTTCCCCACACCCTATTATACTAACTGGGGATTGGAATCTTTGTCTAAATAACTGGGAGGGTAGATTGCCGCCATCCAGAGGGTCTTTATCTAGGGCTCAGGAGGCTATGATTAGACTGTTGGAGGTTACAGCCCTGGTAGACCCACTCTGGAGTTTCTCCACAGAAGGAGATAATATGACATTTTATTCAGCAGCCCACAAGAGTCATTCTAGAATCGATTTTTTTCTGGTAAATTGGGAGGCACTTAGGGAGGTCAAAGAGGTGATGACTAGATGTAGGATGTTGTTGGACCATTCCCCCATCCAGTTGACCTGGGAGTCAACAGTTACTCCTGCTAGGCCATATAGGTGGAGGTTGAATGACTTCTTATTGACAGAGACTTCTGTTAAGACTAATTTAGAGGATGCCCTTCTGGAGATAATTCAGACCCAACTCCCTACGTTACAGAATAAATCCTTAGCTTGGCCAACTGGTAAGGTCTTATATGCCGACATAGCACAGGGTTATGCAGTGCGGAGAAATAGAATGAGATGAGCCAAAGAGGAGTTTTTAGTGGGGGCTATTGAATCCTTGGCTCTGTTGGAGGGGACCGCCAAGGAAATAGATTCTGAACTTCAAAGTCTAAGATGGGAAATGGCTGATATTCAATATAGTAAAGCAGAATTTTGGCTAGAAAAGATTCAGGCTAAATATTTGTTGCAAGGGAATGTTCCTGGGCATTTATTAGCAGCTAGGGTTAAGGAATGGGAAGTCTCTAGAACAGTCACTGCCATAAAGTATGATGGGACAGTTTTCACGGATCCACAGAAAATGGCAGACACATTTGCTTCCTATTTCCAAGAAACTTATCAACTACGACAAGTGGGTGGGGAGAAGGAAATCAGGACATTCCTAGATGGTATCCCATTACCAGTGTTGGACCCGGACCAGATTAGAGAACTAGCTGCCCCAATAAGAGAAGGTGAGATAGTAGAAGTGATTCAAGCTTTGCCCTCTGCTAAAGCTCCAGGGCCGGACGGCCTCATGGCAAAATTTTATAAGGTGCATCTCAGTACTATACTCTCCATTCTTAAGGAACTTTTTAGTAACATAATGCAAGGAGGTGTGTTCCACTCTCCACTGTATCAAGCTTATAATACGTTGGTTCCTAAACTGGACAAACCAAAGGACTTGCCTGGCAGTTATAGACCCATTGCTCTGATGAATCAGGATATTAAGAGCCTGACAAGGATTATTGCCAATCGCGTATTGAATGTTGTTCCAAATTTAATTAGCCCTGAACAGGTAGGATTTATGCCAGGGAGAGGGGCACATGATGCACTTAGAAAACTCCACCATATACTTAGCTATGCTCCGGACTCCCAACTTCCATTAGCCTTGATATCTCTAGATGCTGAGAGGGCCTTCGATAGGGTCTCCCTCCCATTTCTTTTTGCTACGATGGAAAGGATAGGATTCCCGGAGAGCCTTCTCAGAGGCATTAAAAATTTATATGCTGCCCCTACAGCCAGAGTATTGTGTAACGGGTATATTTCACAAGATATCCAGCTAAAAAATGGGACTAGACAGGGATGTCCCCTCTCGCCAATATTGTTTAATATATATTTGGAGCCCTTGTTAATTGCTATTAACACAGATGCCAAAGTAAAGGGGATCACAATTGCGGGCAGGGAGTTGAAATTTTCATTTTTTTCAGACAATATATTGCTGCATTTACAAAATCCGGCAGAAAGCTTTCAAAGATCAGTGGAAATTATAGAGCAATTTTCCAGAGTTTCGAACTATAAACTAAATTTGAACAAAACACAGATTCTCCCTTTGACTCCGCATGTATGTAGATCTGACTTTGTGCCACTGCAAATAAATTGGGCAGAGGATAAGATTAAATATTTGGGTATATGGGTCACTGAGCATCTGGAGGATGGGGCAGCAATGAATATGGATAAGGTGTTGGCAGCCATTAAAGGGGATATACTTCGATGGAATAAACTACCTTTAAACTTTGTAGTGAGACTGGGATTAATCAAGATGCATCTTTTACCAAGGATACTATATCCAATCTATTTAGCCCCATGCAGTAACCCAAATTCTGATTCACTAAAATTAGAAAGTTACTGTCTGCATTTTTGTGGAATTCCAAGCCCCCCAGGAAAAAACATAGTGTTTGTGCTTGCCATATAAATTGGGTGGGATTAAACTGCCTGATCTTCACTTATATTATGTGGCTGGTCAACTGGGTCTCATGATTTGTTGGGGAAGAAATGAGGAGGGTGAGATGTGTACTCCAGTATGGCTCCAGATAGAGAGGCAGTTAATAATAGAATTGAACTTATCTCCGGAGGCGTTGCTCTTTACTAATTTAGGAAGATACCTTAAAAAAGCTTCCATGACTCCAATTGTCAAGACAGTAATGGCCTGGTGGTTGTACCTTACTCCTCCTCAGAGAAGGGATCAACTGAAGACCCGGGACCAGCCTGTGCTGGGTAATCCCAATTTACTGATTCGGGGTCAGGTAATTACAAAACGCTGAACTAACCAGCTGGAGGGACTGATGGTAAGGGATGTTATAAAAGATAATAAGGTGTCGCTCCCGGTGAGGTGTGATGCAGTTCACTTCTTTAGAAGATTACAGTTTGTTAAAATGTTGGAGGGGTGCAGAAAGGGTTAGGAGATCCTCCAATAAATTCTTTCACTTGGGAAAATTTGAATGTGGTAGATCCCTCATCTAACTCTCTGTCAATAGTATATAAGGTGCTATTAGACTATTTCAGTCCGAACTCACCAACAAGGGTTCTATGTTGGGATAGAATATTGGCCCCCCCCCAACAGCCTGCTTGGGAGGTTATCTGGAGGTGTATTAAATATATACCTATACCCAAATACAGAGTTATGCAGTTCTTTATTGCCTTGAATATGTATTATACTGCTAAGAAACTATGTGATAGGTAGCTGAGACAGACAGACCTGTGTTTTAGATGCAGAACTGAGTCAGGAGACATCCTACATGTTATGTGGGACTGCAGTAAAATAAGCTCACTTTGGGTTGAAATTAAACAACACATGGACCCTATGTTGGACTATTCTGACTTTATACTGCCCAACATTTGCATATTAGGTGATATGTCATAAATATCAGGTGTCACACCCAAATATCACATATCCTTGATGGCAGCAATGGTCAGGTCTTTTATTTTGAAACATTGGAAGGATGAACAAAGATATGCCTATGTGCATTGGGTGAGAGACCTTATATGGGCTTTGGGAAGAATAAAGAGGTTCATGTGTTTGGAGGGTAAGAAAGGGTTGTATGACAAAAGATGGTCGATCCTAGAGGTTATCTTTCTACTGCAGATAGGCAATGGCCAAACACAATTCTGTCTGACGGGATGTAAATAGCAATAGATTTCGATAGTGCAGAATTATGCAGTATTATATGGATTCTTTTCGGTATCAAAAGATGAAATTATTAGTGACTGTTTTAGGCTTAAACACACATCAGGAATTGATAGTAGAATAAAGGCCTTGGTCTGCCGGGGTTTAGGAATGGGTGGGGACTCTCTCTCTCTTTCCAGGGACACAGCGGGGGACTACCTCCAGGGTATCCTGCATTTAATGTAGGTGGCTTTAATTTAATAAATTTATTGGACAATATGACTATTAATGTAGAGGCGTCACCTATGAATGTTAAGTGTTTTCAATGATAATGCCTATTCAAGACATAGTTATGACTAGATTTGGTTTCATGTAATGGCGGGCCATCCCCATGGCTGTGTATGTACATAGTTGTTATTGTTCATAGGTTACACAACCAGTTTTGGGTCTGTGGATCCTGGGCCCACCCAGGATTAATGTGTGTATGTATGAAACCTGTAATAATCTAATAAAAAAGGCTTTAAAAAAAAAAAGCATGCTGGATGTGGGTCTCAATGTTTTAGCCAAATTTCCAGAAAATATTATCTGGTGTTATAGCTGTCACCAACAGTTGTATGCAGAATTACGTGGTAAATTTCCTCAGCTGAAATTTATACAGGATGTCAATAGGACTCTACAAGATAATAAACTATTGCCACCCCAAAAAGTAACTGCTCTAATTATATGTTGGTGATTTAATGGAAACAGCATCTGAACATTGAAACATTGAAAAAGCTTTTACTGAACATGGTTATCATAGAAATCTTAGTATAATGTATGTCATGCAAAATGTGTTTGTTCAGGGTAAAAAAAAAAAGCCGGACCATAAACTTAAATGCACATTATAAGGTATTATTTAAGAATCCCAGAGATAAGCTGCAGGTTAGTACACTGGCCCACCAAATGTATCCTGGACAGAGCAAATATTTTGAAGAGGCATTTGAAGATGCAACTCACAAGGTCTATGGTTATCTTGCAGTGGATTTAAAAGCTGCAACATCTAAATCTTACTGCTTAAGGTCCACTTGTTTCTTTCTTATTTGCTTGCTGCATATGCCATGGAAAAAAAAGAACCCCTCAAAAATAAGAGATGTGTCCATTGTCCATTGTAGTCAGATGGTGACTGTCCTGTGACGTCAGCACGTCTGAAAAGATATCTTGCAGTGCTTAAGCTGCTGGTTAAGGGAACACCACAGTAAAGAAAAACTATTCTCTGTTCAGCCTCTGATGATTTAATAGAAGCAATTGCTGAGGGGGCACTCAGTGCCATTAAAGGGGCTATACCTCTCACAGCTCACCAAATTAGGATGTTGAAGAGGAGACACAACACTGTCAAAAAATTAAGTAATAGAAAGCTGTTGGTTAAACATGAAAAGCACCTTGTAACACAGTCTGGAAGGTTTATAAGCACCTTAGTGTGGCAATACCCTTTTTAACCAAGCCTTCTATAAAGCAAGTGAAAAAGACATGGAGTATGCACAAAAACTGTATTTGGTACCTCAATAACAGTTAGACTTGTTAAGAGGTTATCCACCCCCCTAAAAAGCCACTGAGAAAGAGTGTGGAACAATAGCTGGATGTCAAAATATGGGGTGTTCTTCAAAGGACTGACCTGTCTGAATATGGTAATTCTAAAGTATATGGGAGTATGTTACAATGCTATCTCACAGTTGTACACCAGGGTGAAAAAGATGTAGCAAACTTTTCAGTATCTTTGACACTCATGAGCTAATGCAACCTCAGATAACACAGCACTGCTACCTGGCACTGATGACATTTGCAATGTCATATTATAAGGTGTTTCTATACATGCCAGAACGCACACACAAATATTCAATGTGCTTACACAACTAGATGAGATGATGCTTGTGTAACTTGATTTGCTTTGTGTCTTTCCGCCTCTCTATCCGTGGGATATATCACCCTGTAGAGGTATGACGCAAGGAACCCTAGAGAAGGGTTCCCCCCTTACAGGTGCCATGGGAGTCATTGCATTGGCTAAAGGTAGGTTAGGAAGAAGCCCATGAGTAAGAGAGATGAGCCACTGGATGAGGAGGAGGAGGAGCGTGGATGTGGGCAATGAAAAAACAAATCCTGGTGAGGGCCGGGATGTGTGACCTTTTAAGCCTGATGGGGGAGTGACATAGTTGCTCCGCCCATTGAACCTTGGGCTTAAAGCCCTCCCATTCAATGTGCTTCAGGGTTTTAAATAATTAATCAGCAGTTTTTTTCTTGGGGTAATACTAACTGTACAGAAAGCATTTATATAGGTTTTCTGGAAGTGTTATGTTTGTTAAACACAGTGAGGCAAGTGCTATGCATTTTCACAATGTTTTAGAACTTTTATGAGCAAAACGTAATCAGTTTTGGGCAAGCAATAATACCGACAGAATGGCGGTGATGCAATACCGACCTCCCAGGGGTGTAATGAGGCCCGATCAAGAGGGCGGAGGCCTTTATAGCCCCTGGAAGGTCCGGTATTACCCAATACCGCCCACCCTGGAGGGTATTATTGCGCTTAGAAAATTGGCTCCATTATAAAAAAAAGTTGAATAAAAAATTGTTAATAAACTATTCATTTAAAGTAAGTTTTGTAATAAAATAGTTCCTCCAACTGCATTATAATGAGTTTTTTGGAGGCAAGGTTTGTCCTATTGGAGACCCTGTAGTTAAAAAAAAGAAAAAAAAGCTGGTTGTATGCACCTACCCCTACTGTCTGCCGCCCCCCCCATGGTGCACTTTGTTTCCAGCATGATGTCCATTTTTGATTAGTTTTCCTTTGTAATTTTTGTGCTAAGTAGTTTCTTTGAGTCTTTGTTTATCACTGCATGTCACTAGATGGCGCTGCTGAATTTTGTTTTCAGGTACTGGGTTGGATGCCATGCTCTCCCACTTGGCAACAGTTTGTACCTTCAGCTTCTGTTTACCTTCTGTTCCCCCCCCCCCCATGGATTAGCATTATTACAGTATATTACTTTATATTATTGTGTTAGGCAATCAATCATGAGAGGGGTTTTGTGTGGCTGTGTGGGATTGCGTACAAAACATCGGGAGATGAAGGGAGTGGAAGAGGTCAGTGATGCCAGCGATCAGTTCCAACAGTACAGGTATTGTCTTACCCCCCCCCCAGCCCTGAACAGCTTTTAAATGGTTGGCATTTAAATGTATCTGGAATGTGTGCAGTGGGCACCGACTGAGGGTGGTGGTGCAGCAAGGCATGAGTACAGCCTGGAAATGTGGTTCTATTAGTGCTGAGATAGCGCTGATACTTAAAAATAGAAAACCGTTAAAAAAGAGTTACGGGAGTGGAGCCATTGTGACATGGAGGCTTGGGAGTGGAGCCGGGCTGAGACAGAGGCCTCCAGCATGATGTTTGGGGGAGAGCTTAAGCGAAGGAGCAACAGAATAAAAGAATGCAGGTACAAAATTGAAGTTTTACTCTTTTGTATTTGGCAAGCAGGAAGAGAGCAAACGTTACCTGTCATGCTTCACTGCGAGACCGCGGTCTTCATAGCAATATGTAGTGGAGCTACTGTTGCTATAGTGATGGTATTGTGGGCACAAAAAAGAAAGTATTTTTAATCCTAATTTAAACTGTAGTGGCTTTACGATGTTTTACAGGGTCTGTGAGGGATGTGATTTCTCGGGTTGGGGGCTGCCTCTCTCTGTCTCCTGTTAGCAAGGCAGAAAACATGGTGGCTATGCTGTTTAAAAATTCAGGGTGCCCAAGAACATCCAAAGTAATGGGGCACCCTGAAAGGGAACTTGTTTTAAGCGAGCATCTATCGAGAAATACCCGCCCGCTAAGATCAGTGTCTTAGCCATGGGAAAGCAAGAATTCACTAATCCAGTTTCTAAAGTTAAATAAAATCCTGTGCTTACACAACTAGATGAGAGGAGATGATACTTGTTTAACTTGATTTGCTTTGTGGCTTTCCACCTCTCTATCCATGGGATATGCCACCCTGTAGGGGTACAATGCAAGGAACGCTAGAGGAGGGTCCCCCCTTACAGGTGCTGCGGGAATGATTGCATCGGCTAAAGGTAGGTTAGGAAGAAGCCCAAAAAGAGTACCCAAAGGTGTCGAGCATCGAAGGGTTAGGATGATGAATGAATGAATTCTGAAAAGATGATAAGGGAGGACTTCCTAATGAGAGAGGGGAAAGCCGAGGGCCACCATCCACCTCCATCCACCAGTGGAACCTAACTAAGTAACCTAAGAAAGCACTAACTCTACCTAATATTATGACCATTGGCATGAAGGAGAGGAAAAACCCCCTTTGAAAAGGACACCTCTGGGGATCCAAGGCCTAGGTCGCCTTCCCTCCAGACTGACGACATTTGATTTGAGGACGATGTTTGATCGGAGGACATATGTCGGTAAAGAGAAGGATTCATTAAAGAGAAAGATATGAGTAGGGACGATGATGATACGATGGGGAAAAAAAAACAAAAGAAGGCACAGATCAAAGCAGGAATCTGAGGCAGTGATGAAACTGATGATGATGATGATGATGATGATCGCTGCAGGAGGGTGGCATGTCGATGAGGTAGCATAAGACCTAATGAGAAGAATGCTTGATTGAGCGATGTGATTAAGTAGATGCTGAGGCCGATAGGGCATGCTTGATTATGCACTGCAAACTATTAGACCCTGAGGTTAGAGTCGATGAGGTAACATAGGATTCAATGATAGGAATGCTCAAGTAAGCAATGTAAATAGATAAACCTTCAGGTAAGAATGAGTGAATGATGACCAGAGTCAGGAACCTGATAGATGCAGCAGGATGGCCACAGGTCGATGAGGTGGCATAGAAGTCATGATAGGTATGCTCAAAAGAAATATAGATTGCAGGCTTCGATTGGAGTAAATCCTTGATGGCCAATATGGAATGTGAAGAAGCGGAAATGGGAATGAACTTGAAATGAACATGTATGAAGCTAGTGCACTCAATAGAGCAGTGTGAGAATGTAGGCACCTCAATTGCAGGCCAGTCAGAACCAGCTGAGGTATACTAATTGGTCAGCCAAGGCAGACAGATTGAGCAATGGAAATAGATGAGCAGGTCGGTGTGAGACATCGAGGAGCTGAGAGGGCTAAATGAACTGGAATGAGTCAGCCAGAGACTAGTCGAGCGATATGGGTGATGTAGTGAAGCCTTGAGTGGAGGTAGGGCATTGGAGGCAATGAGAGGTTGAGTGATAGCTGAACTAGATGAGCAGGATGTAAAGGTCAGATGAGCGAGGGATAGAAGCTGAGGTAGTGGGTCGAGTCGAGGTAGATTCAAAGATAGGCATAAGCAATGTAGGTGCCAAGACACTGGCAGGTGGCTTGAGTAAGCAATGGAACTGAATAGACCCTGAGGTCAGACTGAGAATGTGGGGCACTGATATGCCCAACAGACTAAAGTGAGAGGAGGAAACAAAGAAAGAAGGCGATGGCAGGATAGAGCGAGATGCAGGATAGGGAAACCCTAAAAGAAGCACGGGAATAGGGCCTGAACAACAGGGAAGGAAATAAAGAGAACACAAAAGCTACAGACTGGGTCTGCTGCCAAAATGCTTCCCAGACCACTTCCCTCATTCTGGACAGCTGAAAAGGAAAGAAGGACATGAGTGGGATGGCAGGTAATGACAGGAAGAGGGGTCTGACAGTGGAAAATGACTAATTTCTGGTACATAAAAACAGTAAAAGATCAATAATTTCAAGATGTTGAAAGCTTAGAAAACAAATGAAAAAGCGATACATTTACTATTTGGAAACATCAGTCCATGGAAGTGGCAACCTGCCTGGTAAAGGTGCCATATGTCCTGTAGAACCATTACTGAAACAGAAGCCCTTGTCAGGCTGAAGGCAGTATGGCATGCTCAAGCTGAAGGAAGTGTCAGTAATTAAAACTTCTCTGGGAAGAATGGACTGCCCCAGTATGTATTAGCTTGATGAAACCATTTGGATCTAGGACAAGAAGAAGTCACACCTGTTGTGGAACGCAATAGAAGGCTGAGAGAGAAACTGACAGGGCTGGAGATTCCAGTAGGGTTGAAAATGTTTTTATATATTTATTTATTCATTTATTTTATTTCATTTTTGTTGACCAGGTAACTGCACTAGACAAATCTTGCCTATTTCCAGGCACGAGTAGGGGGAGGGGGATACAGGTGAATGCCAACTGACCTTGAACCAGATTAAGCTGTTGGTGGTATTGTTTTGGTGAATGAGGGAAATTTAGCCAGGACACCGGGGAAATTCCCCTACTGTTTGTCAGTAGGGGGCCTTCAGGCTGTTGGCAAGATGGCTGCTTCATTCGGCAGCCGTTCAGAGGAGATTGTGGAGGAGACGCTTGCAAGAACGGATAGTCAGTCTCCTGAGCTGACACTAGTTAAACTGTAAGTAGATACTGTGGCTGAAGACATCTTTCATGAAGCACGTTCAGTGCTTGATATCATAGATGCAGTAAAAATCGACACGGCTATACCTGATTTGGAGAAGGCTCTTGTGGATGGAAGGGCTGAAGTTGTTCTGGTACTGCTGATAGCGGATGTGGTTGATAGTCTTTCAGGCGAGGAGGCAAGTGTATCGCGAGACCCCCTTTCAACACAAGGAAACACGGAAGTGTCTCAGGCCGTGGAAGCGAAGGATTCGGGTGTGTTTCAGCAGCCCAACAGGAATAGTTTGGATACAGTCTTGGTTCCTGTCTCCGACGTGGATAATGGCAACCAAATGGGATTACCAGCGCAACAGTTCACGGCAGTTGAGTCTCCGGAGTCTGGGCAAAAAGGGGACCGGACCTGGGAGTGAGTAAAATTGCCGGCTTTTCTACGGATTTAAAAGTCTCATTACGCAGGGACACTGAGTTTGTGTTCCAACCCTTACACACTGAAGCAAATTTCACCCCCATACAAGGCTCTATCCATTTTCAGTCTAACCCTGGAGAGCAGGAAGGAGTTACTGAATTTTGTTTTAGGGATCAAAAATGCCTGAAACTGGATTTTCAGTTCGATCAAGGCCCAAAACCACGGAGTGCTGTCAGAGAGACTTTTCCTACTCCTTTCCCGAGGGTTGGTATTCTATGTGCTGATGTTCCTATGGCCCATGATAATTCTTGGTCTCCCCAATGGGCATTACGAGCAGCAGGATGGGGGCAGTCGGGGACCGGTGTTTGGACTCCTTCACAGGATTGGGACCCTGTTTTTGACTTTAAAAAACATTCTCTGATTTGGCAGCTTCAGGAGGGGATGGGGGAGCTAATACAAAGGGTGATATGTCTCTGGTTCCTGAAACTTCTGTTTGTGTTGAAGGGGGAGGCATAGTTAAGGTTTCAGATCCAGAAGTGACCAAACTAGTATTATAGAGGCTACTACGCTCCCTCCTGCAGAAAAACCATTGATGTCAGCTCTTTTTGCTAATGCTAAGAGGGAAGCTGTGCCTCGGCGCAATGCAGTTAGACGTCGATATAAAGGTGGTTTACCAGATAAACCAGATAGGCATCATGTGGGGAAACTGCTGATCAAAGAATCATTGGGGTTTTCAGCAAGGGATTTTTTTAATTCATTAATATATCAGGGGAAGACAACTTTGATATAACTTTTTGTTCAGCGTACTTATTAGAGTTATTCTGGGAAAGATATGCCCAAGTGAAATTGTCTCCATTGTGGTCTCCTTTTTTGGTTATTCCCCTTTCTACCCCTTTGATCAAACATGTAACGATCATGTTTCGAAACGAAGGTGTACACGTCAAAGACATTACCCATTGGTTGTCCCTCAAGTGTGAATTACAGGGTGACCCAGAGCCTGTATTGGATGCGGAACAATTCTGGTTGGAAATTTAAAGTTAAATTGAGACAAACAGAGAAGAGTATTGAACACATCCCAAACTCCTTTTTGTTGGGGAGGGATAGGGGTGTTTGTTTTTATAGTGGCCAACCCTGAGCATGCTATAAATGCGGCTCAAAAACCCATTTATCTAGTACCTGCGAACGGCCCTGATGTGACAATTGTGGATATTTAGCTCATGGTATACAGCAGTGTACTAACCCCACCAGATGTGATCTTTGTGAGACCTATTGTCATTCTTTTAAGGATTGTGCATGGGCAGCTAAGAATAAGGCCTCCAGTGGAAGTGTTGATTTGCTAGTTCAACATCCCCAGGAGGCAGTCTTTAAAGCTGAAAAGGAGGTTCATGTTGCTACCCCCACCCTGGCTATCCCTAAAGAGGTAAAAATAAGTATCTTGCCTTCAACTAAGGTTCTGGTTGTGGCGGCACCCCCCCCCCATTCCTGTGATAAAGTCGCCCGGAGTGGTAGATCTAATCCAGGAACAGGATTTGTTACAACCAGTGTGTTATAAAGATTCGGAGGGGAAAAGAGATGAAGCATTGGTTGCACCCATTGCTATACCCCCAGATGGTCTAGTAGGACCTTTAAGGCCATAGCTGCACCTGCCAAATTGGAATTGGAAACCCATAATACTTATGCAGCTCTTTTTCCTGCCTGGGGTGATTCGGAGATGGATCTAGGGGACTCTGATTCACAAAAATCTGTACCAGGAGGGCCTTTAACTGAGTATAAGGAAAAAAAGAAGAAACGTAGGAAAAAATGAGGAGGGTATTTGACTTTTGCTGGTTTCTTCATGGGGTTTATTTGGGCTTCCTGGAACACTCATAGCTTATTGAATTCGATCAAACGTAGAGCACTCTTTCAGTTGCTTTACGATAAGAATATTTCCTTATGCTTTGTTCAGGAAACTTTAACTGTACTCGGCTTTATAAAGGGATGATATCAAAAAAAATCTATTGTGATTTTAATTTTTTGGTTTCAGTGATATCCACAGCGGATTTGCACAATTGCAACCGAGGTTCCACAGTGAAGTGTGGTTATACTTTTTATAAGGGGTCTAAGGGCTCCACTATAGACTATTTGCTCTGCTCCAATTTTCTGTCAGCACATAATTTTTGTATATTACCCATAGAATTTTCTGACCATCAGCTAGTGCAGGTTGAAGTGGGGAATTTACCTGTGCAAGGCCCTAGGTCTGATAGATGGAAATTGAATTCCTCCTGCCTACAGGAGCCAAGAGTTAGAAACTCCACCAAACTAATTTTGGAAGCCAAATTATCGGTGAGGTTCTTGTATACCGATTTGGGCCTCTGGTGGGCAGAAACTAAAGCTGATTGTGTGCAGTGGTTTAAATCCTATGGACTTTACCAGCGGAAATCACAGTTCAGCACTTACTTAAAATTGCGATCCCATCTGCAAACGTTATACTCAATTGTGACTACTTCGAATCAGGACTTATCCACTCAGATTGATGTCGTTAAAATGGACATGAGATGGTTGCAATATGATAGGGCTAAATCAATGCAAGCTCTTATCAATAACCACATTAGTAAATCGGTTATAGGAGACCCTTATGTTTTGTGTAAAGCTCTTAAAGACTCCACTGCGCTGGAGTTTCTGGATTCCCCTGAAGGAAGGGTGTCTGACGTGTTAGGTATTAGTTTGATCATCGGGCACTATTTCCAATCCTTGGCACCCATGTCGCCACCGTCAGATCAGGATATGATGGACTATTTGCAAATTGTTCCCACTCCCATGTTAGATCATAATTTATTGGCAGATATGGTGCTTCCTTTTTCGGTTCCAGAAATTGAATCAGTTATTGGCCCCTTGAAAGATTCCACTTTGCCAGGTCTTGATGGACTGTCAAATCCTTTCTATAAAACTTTTCGGTCTAAGTTGAGTGCAAGTTTATGTGCTCTTTTTAATTTCTTTCTTGTAAACCACTCAATCCCGAGCTTTTTTACCCAAGGCTTACAAGTTCATTTGTTTAAATTCGGGGATAAGGGGAAGTTAGAAAATTGGAGGCCTATTACTTTGTTGAACTCCGATTATAAAATCTTTGCAACCTTATTAAATAATAGACTAAAGCGGCTGGGGTCTATAGTTATCTCACCAATGCAGCATTGTGGACTTCCAAATCGGAGAATACAGTCAATTTTGACTGTCATAAGGGATGTGATTGAATACTTATCAGAATTGGGTTTGACAGGTAGTTTATTTTCATTAGACTTTGAAAAAGTATTTGATAGGGTAAATCATAGGTTTCTCTTTTTAACCTTAGGTTATTTTGGGATCCCTCTACAAATGGTGAAGGTACTTGAAAGCTTGTATAAATCCACAACGGTATTCCCGGTTATAAAAGGGAGGTTGGGGAGCCCTATTGAAATTCCCACAGGCGTCCGTCAGGGATGCCCTCTCAGTCCATTGTTATATATTTTTTCCCTGAAACCCCTACTTAGAGCTGTCCAATTCAAAGACTTATGGGAAGGTATTCGGATTCCAGGTGTTGGATCTAGACTACAGATACAGGCATTTGCTGATGATGTGTGTTTATTCTTTCAGAATAAGGATCACATTGATTCCTTTCTCCACAAATTTGAAATATATGCTAATTTAGCTAATGCTAAAATCAATTATAAGAAATCAAAAGGTTTACTGATGGGGTCCGATCTCATGGGGGCAGTATCTCGTACACCAATTCCATTATTGCCGGAGCCGGTCAAGATATTGGGAGTTTTATTTGGTCCCCAAAAATCTCCTGGTGGAAAATTGGTTATTAGTTTTGGACAAAGTGGAACGAAAAGTTAATAACTGGAAACGTTTTCGATTTAAACGGGAGCATCTTCTGAAACCGTTTATTCTACCTTGTCTCCAGTATATTGCCATTATATTTCCGTTACCTTTCCAATTCGAGACTAAGATTTATAGTCTTTGTTTTCAATTCTTGTGGGGTAATTGGCTTAACCCAATTAAAAGGGTTTATACTTATTTGGAGAAAAATAAAGGGGGAGTGGGAATGATAGACCCAGTGTTTTTTTGTTTTTCGCTTTATTGTACGAACTCTTTGAAATTATCTTTAATTACCTCAACAAAGCAAGAAGAGCAATGGTTTAGGGCAGGGATAGGTCGTTATTTGAAATCTTGGACACACTTCGCTCCTAAGATAAATTACCACTTCCCTCTGCCAATCTATTTTATTCCATTAGCCAAGAAATTGTATAAATGGAAATTGACAAAATCTCAGATTTGTGACAATTCAGTCAAGTCTTTACATAAGTTAATAATGGAATCGCAATGTCCCACGGGTCCAGCTTTTAGAAATTGCCCCTCTTCCTTGACTCCAGTTGCTTTAGATCAATTGAATAATCCACGATTGCCACCTCACATGTAGGAACTACAATGGTTAATTCTGTACCGGAAATTAAATATCAGAGGGACTGCTAAATATAAAGCTAAGGAAGAAAGGGTTTGCCCATACGAAAAATGTATTAACATGGAAGAGACAATGGAACATTTTTTCTTTGAATGTTCTAATACAGTTCCTTTATGGACCTACTTGGCTAACATTTGGTCGTTACCTTGGTTATTAAACCCTTCTTACCAGTTTTTTATTATTGGTGTTCTCCCTCCCACATTAGGTCATTACAAAAAGCAGACTATATGGCTACTCTTGGCTGTGTTGCGATTTTGTTTATGGCAAATTAGGTGCCAATGGGTACTGTTCCAAAAACGGACATCAGGAAAAGCTTTTCTTATTTATGTAACAAATGAATTACAAAAAGTATATTCTAAAGAACTGCAATTTTTTTCAGCACATTTGGTCAGAAGGTGGTGGAGGGGTCTCTCACATCTTATTAAATATAAATAGTTATTCTTGGGGTCTTCAAATAATACAGGTGTTTTTACATGGTTTGTAAGAACATTGTAATATGTTTTTCTTTTCTTTTTGATTAGTTTTTATTTCTGTTAGCTTTTTCCACCTGTTGACTATTTATACCATTTTGATATCGTTCTCTTTTTTTGTTTATCATTTATGTTTGATTTGTTTTGTTTCTTATTATAATAAAAACACCCCAACTCTTTTTGATAAGTGCTGTGGGATCTTTAACATCCGCCTGAACTACCACCAATCCAGGCAGATGGGACCTCGGTTTAATGCCTCTTCTGAAAGACAGCATCTCAGAAGTGCAGCACCCCTCTCATGCTGCACTACAGTGTCAGTACTGGAATATTAACTCAAGTGGCAGATGTGGGAACTGAACCCACAGCCCTCTGATCTTCCAGCCTCAGAGGCGAGTGTGCTACCTACTGAGCCACTGACACTGCAAAATGCAGATGTCCAGCCAAGAAGGGCATGGAAATGCTTGTTGATGAAAGCAGGCAGCAATGGGAAATCTAGAAATGGCAGAAAGGAGGAAAGTAGCGAGCTATCAGAGCATCTGCCTGGGACGTGGAATTGCAGAAAGGGGAATAAATCCTGAAAGACTGCACGAGGCAAGGAAAGAAAGGAGGGCTGTGAACAAGCGGCAAAAGTGGGGGCAGAACTCTGAGGGCCATGGCCAGTTGGCCATTCAGGTGTGTTGCGGGACAGTGAATGAGGAGAAAGGTCGGGGCATTGCTCTGAAGACGAAGGGAGTAAGTGGAGGAGTGGAAGGAAGGAGGAGCATGAAACAGCAGTGTTTTTGATGTTCGCGAGGTAAAAGAACAGCAGCAGGGAAACTCGGTGGGAGACCAGGTCGTCAGTCCATGGAGTTGCAAACAGGAGGTAATGTCAAAAGGAGCAAATGGGCAGTGACACAAAGTGGCGCCAAGAGGGAGGTATGTGGCAGTACAGCGACAGGATGGCGTACCAGGGGAGGGGGAAACAATCAAAGAATGGAGGCTAGCACCCAGAGGCAACCACAGAGAAGGGAGTGAGCAGGAAAGAGCTGTCAATGTGAGCAGGAGCAGACGGATGCCAAATGAGTGGAGAACAGAGCAGGAGAAGGTGCAGCCAACGTGGCCTCCAGCTGCAATGAAAAAATAAATCCTGGCGAGGCCGGGGATGTGTGACATTTTAAGCCCAATGGGGGAGTGACGTAGTTGTTCTGCCATTAAACCTCAGGCTTAAAGCTCTCCCATTGTTAAGCAAAGTGAAATGGTCTGCTGATGTAACAGATTGGAATGATTGTGGTGAGTTTATATATCACAGTGTACCCATCGAAGGGTCTCACATGCATGACTTAGTCGCTCTGTTACTTCACAAAGATACACATCTGATGCTAAAGAAAAACCTAGGAGGTGGGACAAATTTATCAGTGTTTTAGCAGAAATTAATACTCCTGAATGAGTGGTGCCTAACTTTCAAAACAGGTATTTAATTCAGAGTTCTAAGAACAATCTGTCAGAGGTTCAAACAGATGCTTCTGCAACAGCAATACCTGAAACCCACACAGTATCACCTGTGGCAAGATTAAGAAAAACCCTTTTTAAAGAAGCCAGCATGGTTTGATGATGTAACATCTTGGCTATGTTGTACACATTTGTGCTATTTTTTTTTTAACTTGTAATTGTATTAAACTCTTCAGTGGAACAACAGCATAGCATATTTGTTAGATTTTAGACATTCTAGCATAAATGGTGATACAGGATATATATTTTTCAGCTAAATGATTCTTTTTTCAAAGAGGATTATCAAAGGGGAATAGGAGCATGACATAGATCCAAAGATGCATTACCGGGGACAGCATGGAAACAGTAGTTGTAGTTATGTTAAAGGACTGCCCAGCGTGGACACTCAGAACTAAACAGGTCTCCCCTTCTCTGTAGTAGGTCAACGCTCCTAGGGGATTATATCCAATCAATGATTATCTACATTTAATAGCCATGCAGTTCATCAATTTTGTAAAATGGGTAGGGTTCCTGTAGCTGCACTTTCATTCTCTCCATTTTTATAGTAAATTATATCCTCCCAGTGAGAGACCTGCAGTGGGGTCTTTTGTAGCCATAATTTTGTTATGGCTTTCTTAGCTGCCATCAAAAGTATACCTGATAGATAAAGGAGATGTTTATGCTTCAGGTGGGAGGGGCCATGTACTAAGAGTGCTTTCTCTAGAGCCAAAGGACGCAGTTCAGATATCACATCCTGCAGGATGCTGTCCACATTTCTCCAAAATGTAACAATGATTAGGCAGGACCAGAAGACGTGGGTATTGTGGCCACGTCACACCCCTACTGTTGACAGCAGGCAGGATTCCCAGAAGGGTGAAACTTGGCAGTGATCCGAGGGTTCCTAAAATAGTGGCTAAATACATTCCATCTGAATTCCTGCCAGACATATGAACAAGTAACCTTGTGTTGTCTGAACCATATTTTTGTCCACTGCTTAGGGGTCAGTGAGATTGTCAAGTCAGCTTCAAAAGTAAATTGTAAAGTGTCCATAATAGTTGTGGTAACATTGATAAGTAACTGGTAGTAAGTGAGAGGTAGAATGAGCTTGAGTTATTTCACTTTGAGCAGTTAATAAAAATGAAAATATAGGAGGTATGGAGTGTGATTCCACATGTAATCCTATGCTTTGTTCTAGATAATGTGTAATTTGTAAAAATCTGTAGAAATCCTGTTTAGTTAGGTGGAAATCGGAATGAAGTAGCTCATATGATTTAAAATTCCTGCCCAAATAAATCTGCTAGGTATGGATTAGTCCCAAGTGTAACCAGGAACGGAATTTATGATCCTACCATGCTGGGGTGAATTGGACATCTAATGCAGGGATGCTCATCCACTTAGCCCCCTGTATATTCCCTGAATGTGTTAGAAAGGATTTCCAGTTACGGAGAATATTTGCAATATTTATTTATTTATTTATTAAATTTTGGTGACCGGGTAGGCCCACTGAGCCCCGAATGTCCCTTTTTCAGGGGCAACCTGGGATAATGATACAAGTTATAAGAATGAACAAGGACATAAGAAACATTTGAGGCATTGTGAGTTACATCATGAGGTGGTTACAGCAAAGAAAAATAGTGGATACAGGCATGGTTACAGGCATGGTAAAAGAAAAGCAGTGGATACAGGCATGGGTACAGGCATGGTTATCATCATGACATGTAAGCAATTGGTAGTACTTGCATATAGTTTATTCAGGGGTTACACGTGGCCTCTGGTGAGCAGTCTGTATAAGGCAGGTAGTAGGAAGGTTAAGCTAGGAGACGGGAGTTGGAGAGGAGGGGAGTACCTTAGGAGCTTTAAGTGCCATGACAGTGGCATGTGCTTGAGGTCAGCAGATGGGACTTAAGCCTGGTGTTGAAGATCATGAGTGAGGAGGAGGCCTGGACCTGGGGAAGGAGCTTGTTCCATTGGCAGGCTGCTTGGGTGGAAAAGGATCTTCTGCCAGCATTTGTCTTTACCCTAGGGACTTCTAATAGCATTCTATCTGAGGTCCTTCGGTTCCTTGGGTTGTGTTTGAGGGTTATGGTCCCAGCAATGCTTGGCGGAGCGTGGGGTTTGAGAAGCTTGTAGGCCTGGACAAGCAAGGGTTGTTGGAGGCAGGCGATCAATGTGGGCCAACGAAGATTGGCCAAAGTGTCACTGTGCTGACGTCTCGGGTGGTCTAAGGTTGCGAAACAAGCTATTTTATTATATAAGGTTTGCATCCTGGTAATCTCTTGTTTAGCCATGCCCTGTATAATAGGGGCCGCAAAGGTCAGGTTGGGTAGAAGGACGCTGGTAGCTATGGAGAGCCTGGCTTCAGGGATGAGTTGGTCCCTGAGTCGGTACAGAGTGCCAAGTTTCCGATGTAGGGTCCTGGTGACCTGGTACACATGTTCCTCGTATGTGATATTCTGATCCACCATGAGGCCTAAGTATTTAAGGGAAGGGACTACGTTAATGGCTTTACCAGAGAGTGAGGTTAAGGAGAGGGATGAGGACCTGTCAAATCCCAGGGATCTTGGCCCGAATAGCATTGCCTTGGTCTTGTCAGCATTTAGTACCATTCTGTTCTTACATAGCCAAGTCTCTAGTGAAGTGAGATCCTTTTGGAGTAGAGGGCCTAGGGCAACCACGTCACGCAGGGGTCGGAAGATGACAGTATCATCAACGTACTGCACAACCGAGTTCTCCCTGCAGTGGGTACACAGGTCATTGGTAAACAAGGAAAACAGGAGGGGGCCTAGAATTGAGCCCTGAGGTGCACCCTGGTTTAGGGGTAGTAGGTCAGACATGGTCCCTTTCCATGAGACCCTCTGTGCCCTGCCTGATAAGTAGCTCCCAAATCACTTCAGGGCATGATTGTCTAGGCCTATATTTTGCAGCTTCTGTAGCAGCAAGTTGTGGTCGACAAGGTCGAACACCTTGGATAAGTCTATAAAGACTGCACCAGTGAGTATCCCTTTGTCCATTGCCCTGTTAACTTCATCCGTGAAGTTAATGAGGGCAGTGTCAGTACCATGGTTTGTTCTAAATCCATGTTGGGAGGGGGCAAAGAGCTGATGAGCTTCCAGGTAGTCCCTGAGTTGATTGTAGAAGACTCTTTCTTGCACCTTAGCAAGTGAGCAGAGGAGGGAGATGGGCCTGTAGTTGTTGAGTTTTTCCCTGAGCCCCCCTTTGTGAATAGGGACAACATTGGCATGTTTCCACGGGTCAGGGACTGCTCCTTCCCTCAGTGATCGATTGAGGAGCATGGTTATAGGCCAGGCTAAGGAGGTAGCTCCTGCCTTGAGTAGCAGAGGGTTGATACCGTTGGGTCCCCCTGACCCTTTCAGTTTCAGGTTCCTTAGGAGGTTTAGTACTTCAGTGCATTTAGCCAATCTCAGGTGAAATGGGGGCCTTTCCATGTGAGGTGGTTTGTCTGAGGTAGGGGGGAGAGTAAGGGGGGACAGGCAGATCTTGTAGGCCTCGAGGTCTGAGAAGTGCCTGTTAAGGGCAGCTGATATTTGAGAAGGGTCAGTTGTGAGCTGACCATTAATCTCCATGGGACAGGACTCAGGCTTTTTGCTGCCCTTGATCAGGTTATTGATATGATTCCAGAATTGCTTGGGGTTGCCCAGGCTGGTTTTCTGGAGGTGTGTTATGTAATCTCTCTTAGCAAGTTTTATGGCTCTCTTGGCTTTGTTCCTCAGGGCTTTGTATTCAGCGAGATCTGCCAGGAGGGAGGAGAGCCTAAACTTTTTACAGGCTTTTCCTGAGTAGCCATTAGGGCTTTGAGGGAGGGGGAGATCCACTTGTAGCAGCTGCCTTTAGCCCTCATTCTCTTTATTGAAGCAAAGAGGTTGGCCGCTGTGGTTAGTTCATCCTGGAAGTATTGCACAGCCTCAGTAAGAGTAGGGAGAAGATTTATGGGGTTCCAGTCCAGACTACCTAGGTAGCAATTGTATTGTAGTTCAGAGAACTTGGAGAAGTCACGGGCGGAGAGAATTCTAGGTTGGACCTTGGGTGGTTTGTTTTTCCATATACAAAAGATTGGGGAATGGTCACTCAAGAAGTCTGCCATTGTGCCCGCACTCTGTATATTAGTGGGGTTAGACACCAGAGCCCAGTCAAGGGTGGTGTGGTTCCCAGTTTTGTAATTAAGTCTGGTCAGTTCAGAGATGACCTACGTCAGACCTGCTTCATGGGTAAGTGACTCCGAGGCATGACCAGGGTCCTGGGCCCAGTTAATGTTGAAGTCACCCAGGATTAGTTGCTCTGTTGTTACCTTGATAGCCATATCATTTGTGATGGCTTCAAGGGATTTGAGGGCTGATTTTGGTGGGTGGTAGATGCAGTCAATTGTTAGCTGTTTGGCGTGTCCTAGGGTTATCCGGATGTATATGCTCTCTCCCTCAGCAGTAGGATTAGTATGCAGGGGTAGAGGTGACACAGAGAAGTCATCCTTAGCATAGATTAGGACCCCACCCCCTTTTTTGGTTTCTCTGTCATTGCGGTAGCTATTGTAGCCCACGACCTGAATCTCGTGGTCATGGATGTGGGCTTTTAGCCAGGTTTCAGAGATGGCTAGTAAGTCCAGTTTGTAGCGGTCCAACCAGGCCTGGACTTCGTGTATTTTTGGTCTAAGACTACATATGTTCATATGTGCTATCTTCAGACCCATGGTGGCCGCCCATTGATAGTCCTGGGGGGATGATACCAAGGTATTGGTTACGTATGGGCCAGGGTTAGGTTGGATATCACCTGATAGAAGAAGTAGCAAGACTAGTAACCTGAGCAGTTTAGTGCTAGGTATTGAGATGAGGTGTCTTCAACGCGTCCTGCTCATATAGTAAAGCAGATCATAGCATACACCTTTTTTATGATCTCACGCTCTGTTAAGAGACTAGATATACTTAAGATAGGGTAGCTGCTAAGGAAGTCGTATGGGGGGATATTATGTAGATTGCTCACTAGCTCTGGGGGGAATGGGTCTATGAGCCTGTCCACCCACAGTAGGGTCAGTGAGTAGATTATGGCAAGTAGTACACCCCTATTAGGGGGAGGGACACTTGGGTTCCTAGCACACCAAGGAGGGCGGAAGGAAGCATATAGTAAGCAAGGCATTATTATTGGATGATGTCAGCGTATTGTAGGTAAGAATAGGGTGCTCAGAGTCTATCTGATTTGAGTCTGAAGGGTGGATGGCAGACACTGAGGGCTTCCTGTTTTCAGCTGCAGAGCTGTCACACAGGCAGTTTTAAGGAAGTTGTCAGCCTGTTCAGTGAAGCTTAGGGGAACTTCAAACTACAACCTCCCCTTGTAGCAGCACCGGGAAAGAAGTAGAATGATAATGCAGGCCATGTTCCCACAATTGAGTACAGTGATTTGTGTAGAAAGACCAAGAATCCCTCTAGTGGCAGGTCTGTATAACCTGCTAATGGAAAAACTTCTATTACATTGTTGAAATGTGCTTAGTTCTATCAAAAAACCTATTTGTAAAAAGTGCCAGGTGGCTGAAGCAGGGGAAAAGTCCTGGCCAATCAGAGAGGGTTTGCTGGAAGCACCCGTGTTCCAATTGGCTGCGCTGTCCCGTACCTTCCAAGGAGCTGCAGGCGGGCGTCCTGGTCTCTGTCAGTGGCTGGCTGGGTGCCGACCGACCGTGGGGGAGCTGAAGCAGCCCTGTTCAAGGGCAGGCAGCTTCCAAGGAGCTGCAGGTGGGTGTCCTGGTCTCGGTCGGTGGCTCGCTGGGTGCCGGACAACTGTGGGGGAGCTGAAGCCACCCTGTTCAAGGGTAGGTAGCTTCCAAGAAGCTGCAGGCGGGCGTTCTGGTCTCGGTCGGTGGCTGGCTGGGTGCCGTGGGGGGAGCTGAAGCAGCCCTGTTCAAGGGCAGGTAGGCAGATTCAGTGTTCAAGTGATGATTCAATCTGAGTGGGTTGAAAGACAATAGTTCTGTCCTGAGGTGCATTGGCCAGGTGTCTTTCGACCTGTAACCACTGTGAGGTATCCAAGGGGGGTCTTAGCCATTGAAGCATATGGTGAATTAGTGCCACAGTAGCATAGAGAGTTAGATTTGATAAAGCCAAGCTCCCCCCTCCCCATGTTTAGGTAAGTGTAACTTTTTATATACCACTCAAGGTCATTCCCCATGCCATAAGAACCTAGATATCATTTTATCCCATTTTTGAGAGTCTTTTTTCAGGGGGAAAATAGGAATATTTTGAAAAAGAAGAATCAGAGCTAGCCCGGTGGTGCTGAGGGTTGAGGTGCTGGATGCCTTACCCCGCGCTTCTCCGGTGACCCAGGTTCAGGAACGACCTTGGGTCATCAGGGTGCCAGCATGGAGGGGGAGGAGCAGGATTGAGCAGAGCTGGCAGGCTGCTCTTCTCTCCTGGGGGTGGTGGGGGTTGTTGTCACCTTCCCATAGTGGAGATCTGGTGGAATGCATAGGCAGAGGGGGCAGCAAGGACAAAAGGGTGGAAGGGGCTGAGTTGGTGCCATGGTGTATATGTGTGCATGCCTCCACATGCACATACGGCCACGTGCTGGTGCCTTAGGCAGGGAAAGTGGGACCTACAAAGAAAGAAAAACCCATACACACTTGTATAAAAAAAGAGAGGAATCAGGGTAAAATATTCATTTGTGTCATTTGATCTTTACTGACAAGTGTCAGGGGTAGGTGGCACCCAGTGTTGAGGTCATTATTAACCTGATCCATGAGCAGATAAACATTCTGTGCATATGTTTTTGTTGGGTCCATCATTAACTGTATCCCCAGGTATTTGATTTGTGACTTATCCCATTTATATGGATATTGGGGCTTTAATTGTAGGTTAGGGCTATAATTTATTTGCAAAACGTCTGTTTTTTGCTTTTTAATTTTGTACCCAGACACCTGCTCTATGATTTGAAGACTCTGTGTCAACGCTGATAAGGACTGGTCTAGGTTAGTGATATATAATAATAAGTCATCTGCATAATATGCTGTTTTGTACATTTGATCCCTGATCTTGTAACCTTGTACGTGCACATTTTGTCGAAGATATTGAGCCAAAGATTCTGCATATAAGGCAATAAGATAGGGTGACAGAGGGCACCCCTGCCTAGTGCCCCTCATTAAAGTGAAGTGAGTGGAGTGGAAGTCATTATCTTTAACAGTGGCCTGAGGCCTTGTATTAATGCCTTTTGTACTATTTATAAATGCTGGTGAGAATGCAAATTTGTGGAGGGTAGTATACAGTACGATCCAAGAGACCCTATCAAATGTTTTTAGAGCATCAAGGCTTAAAATAAATGGGGAGGGTGATCTTACAGGCATAGTCAATTATATATAAAATTATTTTAATGTTATTTATTGTTTGTCTATTTCAAATAGAACCAGACGTATCTAGATGGATGAGTTCCACAAGAACTGTATCTAGACAGTGAGCCAGTATACTTGTAAATATTTTGTAATCTTGATCTAAAACAGAAATTGAGTGATAGGAGTCACAGAGGTGTGTTGGTGTATTTGGTTTTAAAATAGTAGATATTGATGCCTGTTGCCAGGAAATAGGGCAAATCGACATCTACTTTCCTGTCTGACGCTCAATAAGGGTCCTTCTATTAATTAGCTTGTTACTTTATAGAATTCTGCTCTGTAGCCATCTGGCCCCGGACTTTTCCCATTTTTAAAATTTTTAATAACTGAGAATAATTCAGGGGTTATAAAACATTGTTTAGTTTTTGTATATTTGCCTCCATTAGCACAGGGAATTTCACCCGAGCTAAGAATTCTCTGACTGAGTCCTCAGAGGGAGGTTTTTCTTTAGTATATAATTTGGTGTAGTAAGCTTGAAAGATGTTCAGAATTTCTGAGGTTTTGGTGTGTAGTTTACCTGTTTGGGGGTCTTTTCATTCTAGCATGTTAGCCAATTAACTTTGTTTTCTTAGCTTATATGCCGGAATCTTAGCTGCTCTAGGGCATTCCTCATAATATTTTTGTCTTAACCATAATAATGCTTGTTCTGCTTTATGTGCTAAAATGTCTTGTATTTTATTTTGAGTTTGTTGAAGGAAAGGAAACTGAGAGTGATCTCCCTGCATATGTGCTAACTGTAAAAATTGTAACTTCTCCTGTAATTCCATAAGTTGTACCTCACTTATTTTATTGTTTGTAAGTTGCATATGCTATAATTATGCCGCAAGAGGGAAGTCAGGTCATATGTATTTTCTCAGATGATCCTAGGTACTGCTTCCTCTAGTAATTGCGTAAAGCCTGTGTCCCTCAATAGGGAATTATTGAGTTTCCATTGAGTATTCTTTGGTTCAGTATAAAGTCCTAACTCTAGGCTTATTGGGGCATGGTCTGACAAGTAAATACTGCCTATGCGTACAGAATCTACCCATTTGAGATGTTCTCTACTAATACAAAAATAGTCAAGGCATGAATAATATTTATGAGGGTTCGACTGGAATGTGAATTGTCTGGTCGTGTGGTGGTGATGCCACTAGGCATCCACCAAACCTACTTCCTTAATGAGCAATCATAGGTGTTTATATACTAGAGGAATCTAGAGTAGGATTTAATAAGTAAGCAATAATACCTGACAAGGTGGGCAGTATTGGGCAATACCGGACCACCCAGGGGCGTAATGAGGCCTGAAGCCACAGGTAGAGGGCCTTATAGCCCATAGAAGATCCAGTATTGCCCATACCACCCACCCTGGAGGGTATTATTGTGCTTAGAAAATGGTCTTTCATTCATTTTTTCCTTATATATTTATTTCATAAGAAAAAAGATGGCAAAACATTAATAAAAATGAAAGAAACAGCAGCTTCTGTAAAATAGTCCTGTTACTGGGTCATTTGCTTGAATTGCCACTAGAGGGTGCTGCTGCTTATAAAACCACTTTTTAATCAGGTTGCAACCTGTCTCTTCATTTTGGTACTATTGTTCTGTCACTCCCCCCCCCCCCGCATAACTGTTCTAATAGCACTAGCGCTAAGACATTGCTTTGAAAATGAAAATAGTTGTGTGTGTGGTTTTTTTTAACTTTATTTTTATCATTTTAGCTGCATGCAGGATACAGTTCATGAAGCATATAGGCAGGCATCATAAAAATATATGCTGCTATAAAGTAAGTACATCGTAGTTACAATCCGAAGTAGATATACCCTTATTCATTGTTACATCACCGTGGGGATCGCAAGATGTTTAGTACAACATCCAAACATAAATGATCAGGAATCAGTTCAGCGGTGGGGAGATGGCGCGAGAATGTACTATTGTTCTGTCACAACCCCCCATGACTGTTCTAATAGCGCTAGTGTTAAAACGCTGTTTTTAAAATGAAAATAGTTGTGTGTTTTTTGGGGGTTTTTTTTGCCACACTATGACTGGAGATCAGTTAAGCAGTGGAGAGGCAGAGTGAGAATGTCAGGATGTGGGTGTGAGGCATAATCGGCCAGGAGTCACAGAGGTCAAGTGAGCTGACAGGGAGAAGAACAGTAACCCTGTTAAAACAGGTATATTTATGTATTTACTGGTGGCATTGCTGTGCACTTGTCAGGGGTACTCGGAAGCTTTGGAATTTTACAGCTGGAGTGATCGGGAAAATTGAGCCAAGGTGAGGAGCGGTGGTGGCAGCTTCTGACTTTCACGCCCCGTAGATGAAGACGCGCTGCCGTCTTGAGGCTTCTATTATAACAGCCAGTCTTTGGGAGAGCTAGGGATGTGAGTAGCTCTTTGTCAATAGAGCACTCTGCTGTGCCTGAAAAATACTTTCTTTTACACTTCGTGTGTGTTATGCGTCAAACTGATAGTTTTGTGACATGGGTGGGGGGGTACTGCTTGATGTCAGTTGATCAGGAATCTGGATACCGAGAGCAAAAAATGGTGGTGTGCAGTTTGAAATTTCTGCCTGCCCTTTGATATTTGTAATGGGGTTGGTTGGCACTGGCACTTATTTTACCCAGGCTCTGTTATCTGATAGACACCCACCTTGCCAGGCTATCAGCCAATCAGAGCCCAGGGATTTTTTAGCCTATTTTCTAAACAGTTATAATCTCCCCCTATAATTAATGCTCCCTTCTTATGTGTCATAATGGTATCCACAAGACTCTGCATGGTAGAGGCATCACTCCCTGGGGGAATGATGATATGCAGATCATAATATGCTGTTTATGTAAGGTGCCCATTGCCATGGCTAAGCAACCTTTTTTATCCATAACTATAATTGCTATGGAGGGGGAGTTTTTAGGAAGCAGAATCACCACCCCTCGTCATCTGCCTTGTTTATATTCTGATGATATAATTTGCTCAAATCCAAACTAAAGTAGTTTTTGATATTTTGGGCTACTTAAATGAGTGTCCTTAGACAGGCTGGATAATATTTTTTAAGGTTTTGTACAGTTCTATATCTGTTTACTGGGTTGGTCAGTCCATTCACATTATGAGAGATTAGTCTGAAGACATAGATGGTTATTAGAGTGCGGAAACTGGTCCCTTTGCGTCTAGAAAAATTGTACTTACTAGCAAAATAGTATCCAGTGCACCCATCCCCCTGTACCACAATTAGACCTGCAACACATAACTTTATATGATCATTTAAGTTGTGAAATTGTAGCCATAATACATATACAGTATTGTTATCAGCAATGTGGAGTCCACCAAAAAGTATTATATATTTAAGGAGAAAGAAAGCTGGGACCGGAAAATGGCCAGAATGTAGCCGCAAGAGGTCTGTTACCCAAACTATATGCAAACAATTGGACCGCAACCCACGCCAGAGCATATGAGGGTGACTGAGCCAACTACAACCGTGTGGAGATGGAGTTAGCCATGTGTGACCATCCATGTCTCCAGGTGAAGGGTAGTATGGTATTGTGACTTCCAGGGTAGGAGTGTATATGCGACCACCCACTGTGGCGGTACCGCAATGAACTGCCTTGGGAGACAGTCGATACTTTGTGGTGATCGGGCTCCCACGAGGATTACACTATCTCATGATAGGTAAGGATATGAGACTACTGAAAGAAAAATATATAATGAAATAGGTAAGATAGGTAAGGGAATAATTTCTGGGCATCCCTAAGTGTAATTCTAAATGGCATGGAGATGCCAGCCCCCAACAATATTATTGTTAGGGTATTCAAGATTTCTTGAAAGGGTATGTGGTGAGTAGATAACAGCTACCAATTTTACTTATATATTTTTCTATAAGAGATAGGCCTTATGGATTGTGTTATCTCCTCACCCACGGTCCAGACTACATCCTAGCCACATAAAAGCCACCCCTTGTGTATCTAAAATATATGGGACATTATGAAAACTGTATATACAGTATTACAAAAAAATTCTTCTCACAGCTCCCCACCCAGTCCTTGCACACCCAAGAGGGATGATCTCCATACAGTCCAAATGCACTCTTGGTCTTCCAACCCAATCCCCCCCCCCATGGGAACACACTCCATCAAAGTTCTAAATATAAGACCCAACCCTATATATGAACATACAAACATATGAAATTGCAAGCAGAAACAGTTTATAATGGTCTACATAGTCTGCTTAGGGTCTGCAGCTAAGTTTAAATCCTCGGAGCTGCACCCTCCACTCCTCCTGGAGTCATTTGCCTCCCCCCATACACTCCCCTTCCCTATCTGAGTACTGATTCCTCTCATTCTGATTTTCTTTTTCACCCTGTCCCACCCCCCCAAGAAACTGACTACTATATTCCCGCTACCACCTACTCCAGCAACTTATTCCACCCCATTACCACCCTTTCCATGAAAAAGTGTCTCCTCATTTTCTTCTTAAATCTACCTCCCAACAGCTTCATGCTCTGTCCCCTTGTAGTACCCTCCTTTCTTAGACTGAATATACCCTCTGATCAAACCCTGTTTATGCTTTTGAGGAACCTGAAGGTTTCTATCATGTCCCCCCTCTCTCTTCTGTCCTCCAGAGAGTACATGTTGAGCTCCCTCAGCCTCTCCTTATATGTTTTGTCCTCCATGCCCTGGATCATCTTCGTTGCCATTCACTGGACCCCCTTCAGTAGACTGACATACATCTTCAAATAATGGCACCAGAACTGTACACAGTACTCCAGCTGTGGTCTCACCAGAGACCTGCATAGTGGTAGAATAACTTCTTGAGTCCTAGAGATGATTCTTCTGACAATGCAGCCCAGCATTTTATTAGCTTTGGCTGCTGCCTTACGGCATTGTACAAAGTGCTTCATATCACCCCTGACTAACACTCCAATGTCCTTTTCCTCCTCTGAGATGGTCACCTGTGTGATGCTTGGCCAGTTGGTTATGATTATTGTATGATATTGGTATTATAAATACATGGTCTGTGTATGACATTTCAATGTGCAAGGAATTTGGCCTGTAACTTTAAGTGTCAGTAGCTGAAAACCAGGATGTAATTAAACAGACCAGAAGGAAACAGTTAATTGGAACATCCTTCTAGAGAGACAGTTTATGGCCCTCATCATCTGCTGCTGCTTTTGAAGTTAGAACTTAAATACGAATTTTATTACATCAGGAAAGGACGTCATTTAATTGATTCCTGTTGGCTATCTCACACCTGGGTGACGGACTGCAGGGTTGTAAGTATAATCAAAGACTTGCTTACTTCATTATTACAAGAACTTCATAGTGAACAACATGGATTTAAAAAGGGAAGGCGCTGTTTGACAAATATGCTCTGTTTTTATGAGGAGGTTAGCTGTCATTTGGATAATAAAGAGTCATATGATGTGATTTATTTGGATTTTAGCAAGGCTTTTGACCTATTACCACATTGGGCTATATTAAAAAAATTAAACCGGCTAAACATTAATCCAACTCTTGTTTTATGGATAGCTGGTTGGCTCACCAATCAAACCCAGCAGGTCCTAATCAATGGCCACCTTTCTTGTACAGGGTTGATCACAAGTGGAGTACTCCAAGGGTCTGTTCTTGGCCCTTGCCTTTTTCAGTTATTTATTGCAGATACCTCTAATAAATGCCTATCAAATATTACTAAGTATGCAGATGATATTAAGATTGGAAGGCCATGTAACAATGTTGGTCAAATAACAATAATACAGAATGATCTGGATATAATCACAACATGGATTTTGAAATGGGGAATGAAACTAAATCATACTAAATTAAGATTTTGCACTTTGGAAATAATAACCCCCAAAACCGATATACCTTAGATAATTGGATACTTAGTTTCTGACCTAGAAAAGGACTTGTGGGTCATTGTAACTGATAATTTTCTCCCTGACCTTCAGATTAATACAATAATAAGAAAGGCTAATGGTGTAATGTGAGCAATTAGAAGGAACATCAAATCTAAAGTTCAGGATATACTATTGCCACTCTATCGTGCTTATGTTTGTCCACATTTGGACTTTTTATCACAGTTTTGGTGCCCATTTAAACAACAAGATATTATTAAGTTGGAAAAAGTACAAAGAGGGTTTACCAAACTAATTGAGGGGTTGAAGGATGTCTCATATGATCTTAGACTTCAATCTTTAAATTTGATGTTGTTATCAACTCGTAGATTAAGAGGTGATCTCCTTATGATGTACGATATTATTAAAGACCCTCATTTGATGGTAAATTTAGGGCTAACATATAAGGAAGATAAATATAATCTAAGAGGTCATCCTCTACAGTTACAACATAAACGTTTTATACACAATGCACGTAAATATTTTTACACAGTGCAGGTAGCGAAGCCCTGGAATTTATTACCACTAGAGGTTATCATCAGTAATACCAAGAACTCTTTTAAAAACAGGTTGGACTTATATATGTTGTGTCACCCTTCTTTTTCTTATTATTAATAAATGAGAGCAGTTATGAGCCTCAACGCTCCATGGCTCTCTACTAATCCTAGTATGAATCCTAGTATGAACTGGTTGATCAAAGACTCATAATTTGGGAAATGGGTTTTTGCTGATGTTCATATTATTTAAAATACCTCCTGGTAGGAAATCATAGTTGTAATTTTTTATTCTAAAAGGAGGAGCTAGATGACTCACAGAAGGGGTGTGGAGACACCGAGTTTAAACTGATACTTGTGTCTGAAATGTAGGGACATATCTTTGTGGGCTCTTAAGAAACAAAGATCTCTCTAATTTAAAGGCACTTACAGAGGTAATACATTAGACAGAAAATATCTAAATGTATTGTGGTAGGAGTTTTGTTCTGTAGTTTTCTTTTTTTTTTCTTTTATGTGATTGTGAGGCTCTTTGATTTTTCTTCTGTATTTTATCTTACTGTTTTATCCATTTTTAGTAAATGTTTTCTTTAAGATACTGCCTGGGTCTCCTCAGTCATTTTTTGCATGTTATTGCTGAACTGATATGAAGTCTGACAACTGTTCAAGGGCTTGATGGTGTTACTAAGCTTGGTAAAAGGTGAGAATATTTGTAAGGTCTCTTATAGAGTTTTAGGGGTTCATTTTGGATACCTGGTTAGATGCCCTTAGGTGAAAGATATATTGCATCCCCACGAAGAAAATATTATCTGAACCTGTACATTTGGATACGCTAGCATAAGGTTCACAGTTTAAATCCCCCCAGAACTTGAGACTAAAGGTGATTTGGACCCAAAAGCAGACAGGAGGGTTACTCTGTCTGTTACCTGTTCACACTACTGAGCTCTGAGGTTGGCACTGTGGTAGCAGAGGGCCTGACCTGCAGAGTGCATTTGTGACAGATTTGGTTGGCAATGGTGCGATACATTTGGTAACACAAGCTTTAACTGTTCAGTGTGTCAGCTTAATACTGTACAGCTCACTTGCAAAATAAGGCAGTGATTTATTTTTAAAATAGAAAACAGAACAATATAATTTTGCTTACAGCCAAAGTTCCTACCTGTTTTATTTTTTTTTTCAAAGTGCAGGTTAGAGTAGCCATAGTTAGGGAAAAATGTGGCTTCCAACTACAGTGAGCACACTGCAGGCTACCTGAAGCAGTTGTATGAGGAGAGAGGAGTCCTGCATGAGGGGAGAGCCACCAAGCAGAATCTTATGGATGCTCTGATGGCCGCTGAAGCCCAGAGTGTTGAGTCACAGTCCATGACTGTAAAGGACCAAACCTCGGGTGTGGAGGAGCCAGTGCAGTGTCCAGATCCAGTGAGGAGGACAGCAAGGTCAGTGCAAGCCAAGGGCCACAGCAGCAGGGGAAGGTCACCAGCAATCTGGAGCCAGAAGCAATCAGGCTACAGATTAAGTTGTGCAGAATGGAGCTGGAGTTCCGGAGAGAAGCTGAGCAAGAACAGCGAGCAGTGAAGTGAGAGAAATGAGCCACAGAGGAGAAGAGGAAACGAGAACAGTGAGCTGCAGAGAAGAAGAAGGAGCGAAAACAGCGAGAAGCTGACTGTGAAGAGTGTGAGTGTCAGCGAGCCACAGAGGAGAAGAGGGAGCAAGAACAGTAAGAAGCTGAATGTGAACAGTGAGAGGCTGACCATGAAGAGCGTGAGCACCAGAGGCGACATGAACTGGAGAAGCTATGACTCCAACCACCAACACCAGAGTAGGTAAGTGGCTTGGGTTTAACTGGAACCACAGGACTGGGTGACAAGTTAAATTCCAAATTGATAGCTGAATTTAAAGAGGATATGGATATGTATGCCATTTTAAATTCCTTTGAAAAGATGTGTATCCAGGCAAAGATTCCTAGAGGGTCCTGGAGCTTCCAGCTATCCCCACTACTTACCGGGAAAACTCAGGATGCATTGGGTCAAATGGACAAAGAGGACAGTAATAATTACAGAAAACTTAAAGCTGAATTTTTAAAAAAGTTTGATTTAACTGCAGAAGCATACAGAGCTAAATTCTGTAAGCTCAGGAGAAGCCCTGACATGAGCCACGAGGAGCTAGCCACAAAACAACATCAATGTTTAAAATGTTGGTGGGAAGGAATCGAAGCAAACTCTGTAGATACAATTGAACATACTATATTGTTAGAACAGTGTTTTTGGGCATGCCCAGCAGAGCTGAAAACCTGGCTGGAGGACCGAGATTCCAAAACAGTGCAAGAGGCTGCTGAACTCGTGGACCTCTATACCAAGAGCAGATCTGCTCTGAGAGTGATTGGGGTGGGTGTGGTAGCACAGAAAGGGAAAAGTATGCCTTCAGGGCAGCTAAAACCCTCACTGCCTCCACAGAAACCAGTTGGCCCCGGGTTTCAAAGAAAAGATTTTTCTGAGAAAAGGAACGAATGTTGGGTTTGCAAAGAAACTGGGCATATTGCCAGACAGTGTCCCAAAAGGACGAGCAATACACAAAATGGGGCTAGGAAAGAAGTGGGTTGTTTGTGTGTCCCTGGAAGCATGCCTGTGAACACAAGGGAACACATGCACCCAGTCACTGTGAATGGTGTACAGACACAATGGTTAAGAGACAAAGGGGCATCCCTGACATTGGTAAAAGGGGATCTGGTAGAGTCTGGTCAGCTTATATCCAATAAATTTGTAACTGTACAAGGGTTCACTGGGGAGGAAACCACATTGCCACTCATTAGTGTTCTCCTAGACTGGGGTGAAACAGGGAGAACTGTGCAACAGGTGGCTGTAGCTAAAACTTTAGCAGTTGATGTCATCCTTGGCAACAATCTGAAACAGGGAATGGTTTGTGCAATTACCCATAGCCAAGTGGCAAGGGAAAATTGTAGTTCCCTGGACCCCATAGAAGCCACTGTGGAAACCACTGGGAGGCTGGTTCCAGAGCCTGTGTCTCCTGATATGGAGACTAATGAAAAGGGTGTAGAAATTTCCCCAATAGCAGTTAACCAAACAGCTACAGAGGGTTATTCTGAAGAAGGAGGGGTGACCCATTGTCAGAGGGTTAGGGATGACAGTGATCCTGACTGCCCTGATACTAGAGCTAGGTACCCTAGTTCAGAGACTGAAGGGGACCTGTCCCATGCCTTGGGAATGTGTAAGGAGTTTCCAGCTGCTCAGAAAAGTGACCATAGTCTAGAGAAGGTGAGGGCTTGGGCAGTCTCTGATGGAGCACAGGGAGGTGATGGAAAACATAACGTTTATTGGGAAAATGGACTGATGTATACTCAGGATGCTAAGACAGAGGGAGGAGTGATAGGCAGGCAGCTTGTTATTCCCCAGGGGTACCATGAGCAGTTGCTCAAGATTGTACATGATATTCCCTTGCCTGGTCATCTGGGAATCATGCTCACTACACAGTGGTTGGCCCAGAATTTCTATTGGCCCAACTTCACCCAGCAGGTGAAGGAGTATCGCAGGTCTTGTCACCGGTGCCAAGAAATATGGAAGGCAGGTAAGAAAATACATTAGATAGAAAAGATCTAAATGTATTGTAGTAGGAGTTTTGTTCCGTAGTTTTCCTTTTTTTTTTCTTTTATGGAATTGTGATGCTCTTTGATATTTGTTCTGTATTTTATCTTACTGTTTTTATCCATTTTTAGTAAACATTTTCTTTAAGATGCTGCCTGGGTCTCCTCAGTCATTTTTTGCATGTTATTGCTGAACGGATATTAAGTCTGACAACTGTTCAAGGGCTTGATGGTGTTACTAAGTTTGGTAAAAGGTAAGAATATATCTAAGGTCTCTTACAGAATTTTAAGGATTCATTTTGGATACCTAGGTAGGTGTCCTTAGGCAAAAGATATATTGCATCCCCCCCGAAGAGAATATTATCTGAGCCTGTACATTTGGGTATGCTAGCATGAGGTTCACAGTTTGAATCCCCCCACAACTTGAGACTAAAGGTGATTCGGACCCAAAAGCAGACAGGAGGGTTACCCTGTCTGTCACTTGTTCACACTATTGTGCTCTGAGATTGGCACTGTGGGAGCAGAGGTCCTGACCTGTGGAGTGTGTTTGTGACAACCTGTACTTCCCCCAGCCAGTAGCTGGCTCCTGGGTTCCTGACTCCCAGGTTCATGACCATACACTTCTTGGCATTGTAGCCTAACTGCCAGATGCCTAACCATTTCTCTAGTCTAGCCAGATCTTCCATTAATTCTTGTCTCCCCTCCACTGTGTTCACATCCCACAGAGCTTGGTATCATCTGCAAAAAGGCAGATCTTACTTTTGATGCCCTCTGCTATGTTACCAATAAAGATGTTTAACAGTGCAAGTTTGAGTACTGAGCCCTGGGGTACCCCACTGGTTACAGGCCTAGGTTTGGAGAGTCCCCCCCCCACCACCACTCTCTGGTTCCTGTCCCAAAGCCAGCTCTCAATCCACCCTAGCTGTTTGTCCCCTATTCCCAGGTCCCTCAACTTGCTGATCAGCCTGCCATGTGACACCAAATTGAACACTTTGCTGAAGTCCAGGTACAGGACATACACCACCTGGCCCCTTTCCAGTGACTTTGTAACCTAGTCTAAGAAATCTATCATGTTTGTTTGACAGGATCTCCCACTATATATGGAGTTTGTCATATTATTGTAACACCCCAACAGCCCCCCTTGTTTAACTAGCAGGGCTTATCCTCTTACCACAAACGGGGGCAACAGAGAGGGGTGGGGGTTTACATACTAGTAATAGACATAAAAGGAGACAGACATGGCCACAATTAGACTCGGTGGATCAGACTGCTATACAAAAACAGTCAACCAAGTGTGGCAACTATCTGGCACACACCTGGTGGGACCAATTACCATGGTCTGCAACCCACGTCCTGGGAGAAAATGTTTTCTCACAATTATGCTGGGTTTGCACTTCTGGACAGGGGCACCCAAGTAAATCCAGACACAAGGAAGCAATAACAACATTGTCCAAACCAGGTTGGGATTCTAGAGTGTGGCTTTTATTCATGTAACAAAGTAGGAATAATCACAAAGCAAAGATGAACCCCCCCATAGGGCTACACATACTGGTATTGCACATTCTCCAGGGTACAGAAATTCCTGAATTCCAATTTAGCATTGGCAGAAGAAACACAAAACAGCGAACACTCAGGTTCTGAAATGGAGATTGGCACCCACGGCCAGAACTGGTACATTTCCCATCGACTAGGCACACCCAGCCAGTACTAGGACACGTTCCCATATTTCATGAGGAATGAAGATGGTACACATGACCACAAAGGAGCACATCCAGGCTCAGGACTTTCAGAACCCACCATAGCGGGGTAAACTGAAAGAAAACAACCCACGTACAGGGGTAAACACTTTTCTCAGGTATCGGCCAATTGCACTGAAGAAAAAGTAATAGGTGCCCTTCAGAACCCGTAGAGGTAAACTGGTTACTCCAGGTGGGGGGTCTCCCACCTTTTGTTTCCAAGCTTATACTCGGGCATTCATCTGGTTAATAACACCTCACAACTGTAGAAACACTGTAGATGCTGTCTTGAAATGTATATCACACATAACATCCTACCCACACACACCTCAGAGGCATCCGAAATTAAAAGTTCTGTACTTGGACTGTCACATACTGAACTCCAACATAGGCAGACACTTTTAAACAGAAAGTCTGGGTGACAGGGTCCCTTTGTCAGAGAAATTCACCCCTAGGTATTGCAGATGCACCATGGCTTATACAGAGAAATTATACTCACAAAAATGAAGATGTCCAAGGCAGCTTCACCAAACACATGGCTCAAGGGGATTGCCCCTGAATCCTGGAGTTCACCCCCATCCATCCTGGGATGGGGCAAAGGAAACTTTACTGGCACGGGTCTCCACCACTTCAGAAAAACTGTCTTCTTTGTTATTCTTCTAGGGTGAGAACAAACTACCACAAAAACAAAGCAGGTAGTTCTTTGTCAGATCTAAACTGAGGAGCTGCACAGCAGCTGCAGCCTCCTCTTAGAACTCTACTCTAAGACTCCTAACTCAACATTCCAATTCACTCTAAAGCTATCTGAACATTGTGGCTTATGCTGCTGCGAGAGCTGCATGATTACATCATCACTTCAGCTCAGCTGAGACTGAAAACAAGTGTGACAGTGTGAAACCCATTTACCTGGCATTTCACAAGCTGCCTTGCCTGCCTGCCACTGATTCTAACTGGGATTCTAGTAACCCCTGGGAACAAGGGGGTTACATTAACATTACATATTGTAAGGTCACATAGCATTAATTAATATTATACTGTTTCAGTGTGTCCTGTTTCATTAAGGTGTAGTGTCCTGCCTTGGAAACCTTAAGGCCCTAAGAGGGCACCAGATATTCAATTTATAACTTAATGTAAAAGAACAGAGCTGTCCATCAAGTGGTCACAATTGCCCTGGTAACGCTGTCAGTCCTCCAAAAGGCTGGGTGCCTATATTTAGTAGCCCAAGAGGGAGAGCGCAGCTAGTAGTAGAGAGGGTCAGCCCACCACCCCACCCCACACCACCTCCTTACCTCATACTATCAATTATAATTATATAAAGATAGATAATAGTCCAACTGTTATTGTTGTGGCTGAAGCAATCAGCTCCACAGTGGCAGCACCAGACTGCCAGCATAGATTCCACATAAAGTTTATGTGGGACCCACATAACCTCCAGCAGTTTATTTCTTTTTTCCATATGGCTGTATGGCCATGGAGTAACTGTATAGATTTCTGCATTACTTTTTTTAAACTGTGTTTATCTCAGATGATGGATGAGGAGAGGGGATCATGGCACCACCAGACTTTGCACAAATATTCCCACCTCAGCCCTCAAACCCCCCATTCAAGATCATATTTTAGCTCTGTGTGGGAGGTCCTCAGTGGTCAAAGTGATGTTTAGTAGTATGAGATGTCTGCTGGGCCATCATCCGGCCCAGAAATACTTATATTATGTATCTTTGTCTCCTGTTTGCATAAGCCCATATCTGAATAAAGCAGTGGCTGCCTCGATTAACAAATAGAGAGAGGGGACTGCAGCACACGCGAAACCTCATGCAGATGTTCCTGCCTAATACCTCTGTCTCCCATTCAAATCTCACATAAATCATAATGGGGATAGGTCCTCTGTGCCTCCCGGCATTTTTCCATCTGAAGGAGAGCAGTAGCCTTGGGTCATTCAGTAAAGCCACTGCAGAGCCAACTCCCAGTGACATAAGCCACTACATGATTAAAAATGAAAAAAGAAAGGGCAGTGTGTTAGCAGAGACATGAGCCGAGTCGCTCCCCCCAGCCACTCACCTCAGCACTCACTCAAACAGTGTCACTACAATTGTAGACCAGAAAATCAGGTTTTCCAAGATCTCTGAAAATGTTCCTCAGTCTGGGTCAGTGTGTCTTGGGCATGCTAGCACAATTTAGGATCAGCTGGAGTCAGTCTGTTCAGGCTCCCAGGAAGTGTTGATCAGGTCTGCCACTGTGGATGAGGGTCACACTTAATTCCTGTTTGTTTAAGTCCTGGAGCATATCTAATGTTGTATTAAATGTCTGCTGACCCACTGGGTATTGAGTCACTAGTCTTTGCTGGGTTGGGTGTCCGTAACTTCAGCTTATGTTGATGCAGGGTGGGGAAGAGAAGTATATACTCTCAAAGACTTTTCATAGTCATTGGTGCATAATCATTGTTGAAGCAGATTTGGTTGGTGATGCAGTGGACCTTTTTCTGTGCCCATGCTTTCTGTAGAATATATTCTTTTGCTGTGTATTTGAGGAATGTAATTATGATTGAGCAGGGTTGAACCGAGGGATCACAAGGCTTCCGGCCCAAGGCCCAGTGGGCTCTTTCAATCTTCAGGGAGTATTCCATTTCCAGAGTTAGGGCTGTATGTAGAAGAGTCTCAATGAAGTCAATCATTTCTGCTCCCTCTGACCCCTCAGGCATACCATACAGTTTAAGGTTATTTTGGTACTGTTTTCTGCATCTTCCTGCCTGTCTGCTATCTCTTGCTGTGCCATAGCAATTTGTATTAGGGCAGTCTGGAAATGCATTACTTGCTTCTCATGTTGGTTTGTGTTCTGTTCGAGACCAGTGACCCTGCCATCAAGTTGAGTTAAAGAGCTACTGACGCTTCAAAGAAAACATTAAAAAGCATAATAATTAGGTACAATTCTGCCTGCATTCCATTTATATTTTATATATTTCTCCTCCCCATAGTTTATTACTAAGGGCATTTGCATGAATATATGATCTTTATCCCTTAGAGTTTCTTTAGAGTCCATCTGTCTCAATAGCTTACTCCCTACTTCAAGTCATAATCCTCTGTTGTGACATCACAATCTGTTGCCATGGGAGTAACTGTGATATCACAAGCAGTGCTCTGTGGCTTCATGTAGAGAGAAAGCAGCAGGAATAGACAAACCCTTCAGGAGCAAAGATCCTGTTTTCATACAAATGACCTCAGTAATAAATAATAGGGAGGAGAAATACAGCACTAATGGGAAATATAAGCTGAACTGTGTCTAAATATTACGTTTCGTTAAAGTTCTCCTGAACATGACACCAGCTCTTTAAGTCTTTTGATTGTCACCACTGATTCCTTAAATGATATAAACTCTGCTCTGAAGTCTTGTGTTTCTGCCAGGATTAAATCAAGTTTCTGTCCTTTCTGTTTATTAAGGATGTTGTGGTGTGGGGGCAAGTGTCATCTGAGAAGTATGAGAAGTCCCAGAGACCTTAGAGCCAGAAAGTTTGGCAGCAGATCCCTCGCCATTTAGTGGTAAAACTTCAAACCTGTTCCTGACCCCTTTTGCTTTGCCAGTCACCATAACTCGATTGAAATGTTTTATAATGTATTTTTGAATTTTAGCTGCTGCTTGAGGTATGTTTAAGTTGTTGAGGGCGGGAGTTCTCTATTCAGGTTGCTGTTTTCAGGGATGATGTCACCGCCATTTTTGTTAATTTTGTGTTTTTGTACATTTCAATAATTCATATGTATGTTGGCTTTGATTTTGCTGTCATATTGTAAAAAATAAATAGACATCTTGATGCAATTCACAAATGGCTGTGTTTTATTGTCTCCTTACAACTCTAACTTTAATAATTATACATTATAAAAGTAAACTATATTGCCAGCAACAGAATACAGCATGTCTTATTTCTATAGGTACCAGCACTTATAGCACTGGTAATAATTTTAACATGAAATTACTGACTGCTGGCTGAAGGAAAAATACTTCAACCTTTTAACAATTCTCCACTGATTGACAAATGTATGAACTTTTCTATCATTCATTATTAAATTATCAGAATGCATCCTAACCACATCATTAAAGGGTGTACCTTTTGCATCTGTGATGCAAGAAAAATATACAATGATGGCTGCAGATCATAGATGTTATATTTTGAACCTGTTTAGGGTTAAATAGTGTTTTTCTTACATTTTTACTGAAAATCGTAGCAACTGATGGGGAGAAAATGTGAAGTCTGGAGGAATGCTCTAAGTGTTGAAAGATTCACCAGCAGTGTGGTCAGTAACTGTAGATAAATTGTTAACTAGTGTTCACCAGGCATAGACTGGGGCTGTGTATTCACAACTAAAGAGGCTGGCATACATGTAAGTCTCTCTGAAGGCAGACGATCACTTGCAAACAAAAAAACCAAAAGCTGCCTCAGGTAAAAGGGTCTGCCTGGAGAAAGGTGTCCAGATGTTGAGTGTTCATATTTAAATGAAGTCAAACACACGTTTTGCCTTTGTTTAATTTCCACTACATTATGAAAGACTGCATACACCACCATATTCAGTGCACCTGGTAGTGGGGCAGCAAATCATATTTCAGCTCTCAGCTTGCCAGGGTGGATTAGTACATAATGATCACTACAGTCTTGGTCAGAGCTTAGGTCAAAAGCAAATAATGTGCACCCCTGACAAAAACCTACACAATCTGTCAACAGTGGACTACGTTCCATATGTTTTCCACTAGCATGAACCACATTGATATATTCTCCAGCAGCATTACTACTTGTAAAGTTAGGTTGCAGTAGTTTAGCAGGAACTTGTTCACCACCCACATAGAGGGCCATAAAGTAAATGTTAAAATGTTAAAATTGAAGTTTTTTTTATCATATAAACTACTGAAAGCATCATTATCTACAATGCCTATCACCAATAATTTTGGTATCTATCCTAGAAACAGATTGGGGGCTATTCTCCACTGTGCCTGATTTACACGCAACACATGCAGAAAGTGCCTGTGTGCCTACGTGTTTGTGGACAGGTGCAGGGTACAAGAATTCATGACTGCAAGCACCTGCAGGGCACCTGTCTGTGGCCCTGCCCCCGTGGCACAGAGGACCACGGGGGCTGACAGGTACGGCACTGTGGACCCATGCAGGCATCCAATTGGATGTCCATCCTGGGTCCCGTAGTGGATCCCTTCTGCCATAGGTAGGGGAGTGTGGGATAGCACAGGTCTGGGATCACTGAATGCATGGGCAATCACCCAAAAAGGCTGTCTTCAGCCCACCCTGGCAGCTCGGTGTGCTGGGGCAGAAGTGTGCAAGGTGACTGAGTTGCTGCTGTGCCCCACCAGTGACTGTTTCGGGGTGCATTACAGCAGGGTCCCCGAGGTGTAATATTTCCCACACCATTCCAGCATTCCACACCTTTGTGAATGATGTGGAGTGTGGGTACACCCCCTGGCACATCCCCAGCCCAACCCAGGTTCAGAGTGGAAAGATCAACTGGGAGATCTGCTGCGCAACTAGCTGGTGCACCATTGGTGTATGCCACTGGACCCCTGCTGTGTGGGTATTTCTTGTAGGCCTGCCTACCCATCTCAGATACACGACATGTAGGAACTACACCCTTTTGAGAATAGGACCCTATATCTGGGTTATATACATGGCTGGCTCCAGCTGTACTGGATACTTTCATGCTAACATGATCAGTAGGGTAATTTGCATTAGCAGCGTGCAAATCCTGAGCATGACCGATACTGTATGTACAGCTGGTGATATGTATACCCTTTTTACATAAATAGATGCAGATTTAATTTGTAGTTTACAATCTTCAGTTGCATCACCACTTATTAAACAAAATTCATTCTTGTTATGCACAAGTTTAATTACATCCACTCCATTTTAGAGCAGTTTTTCCTGGAAGAAAAGGTCTGCATGACTTGGTCTAAGCAGCTCTACAAGTTAAACCCCTGCTGTAAAAGTTGCATGCTTTTTAAAACCCTTATTGGTTCCATTAAGATCTGTATTGTCATGCTCTCCAGGTGTGTCCTTATAAAATAATCTGGATGAAAATTGTGTAGACAGGGTGTCATCACTGTAATTAAGCAGTGGCTTGATGACTGATCTGCAGGGGTAGCAGTTATTATTCTGACTAATTAAAAGGTCACCAATCACTATATCTACCTGGCTAAAGATGGTTGCTTAAAGATAGTTAATTAAATTTACTCTTGCTACATCATTAATGTCACTACCATCGGCCTTAGTGCTCTTGCATGAAAGGTATAACAAGGTGTTGCTTAGATCGATATAGTCTTCTTCATTACCCACCACATCAAACTCCAAGGGGAGGGTAATCACTTATAGCAGAAGAGGGTGGGATTTCAGCATAAATGATTTCCTCTATACTGGTTTGCGTTGGTGGTAACATGAAGAGGTCTAATTCTGACTTTCCACATTCTTGAGACATGCAGTGCACCAGAGCCATGGCTTAAAATAAATCTCTTTTTTGTGGCACTAAGGGTTGAGGTGCTGGATGCCACACCTCGTGCCACACCAGTGACCTGAGTTCAGGAACAGATTCGGGTTGCCAGGGGTTGGCAAGGGGAAGGGAGGACTGAGCATCCTGCGACAGCTCTCCTTCCTTCGGGGTGGATAAGGGTCATGCGCCGTGGTGTACTGACACCCAGCGGAGGCTGGGTGTTCAACAGACTGCAGGCATCTACATTGGGAGAAGAGTCGGCAGACATCTGTATGTTAGTGCATTGACATCATTGCATGTCCAACTCTTTGGAAGCATTAAAGAGGGGAAAAATGGGCACCTCTGCCTCTATGAAGCCTTCCTCGGGGCTTCAATTAGCCACTGCTACTGGGGTCTCCCCAACTAGTTACTGGTTCTGCGGGGGGCTGAATAGGAGTCCCAGCTCTGTGGCCCCACCCTCTGGGGGGAATAGCCGTGGGGGTGAACGGGGGGTCCCAGGTGGCAGTTGGTGGAAGACCGGGGCCGTGACCAGGGTAGATACCTGGTGGAGGAGCCCCGACCCCCCCAAAAAAATAATAAATCTCTTTTCCTGTTGGTTTTATGAGGCTTTCTCTCCCTGTGCTTAAATTTCACAACTTTTCTTATTTTTTTGAACATGCAGCTTTTTAATAATGCTTTCACAGGTCCCTTAGTGGGCCAACCTCTTTTTCTCCTTGGGTCTCTTGTAAGCAACCATTCCTGCCCGCCCCCTCCCATCTTGCAGCTGCCCAGGATCAGATATTGTAAAGGACCTCAACATTCCCCACCGCACTTTTTACAATATTTTTAGCAGCCAATTTAAGGTGGAGTTTCACTATCTGATAACCTTTTTGCAATAGCAGTACAGCGTTTCTAAATAACCCTCTACATGTGACGCCTATGCTTGCACCATACATAACAGGGGCACCATGAAAATCAGATAAGCCATAACCTGCCTATGTATTGTAATAGGCTACATAAAGTTTGGGGTCATTGTACAACTTCTGTGACACTGTGGGCATTCAAAAGGTTCATTTAACAGGCTGGAAATGAAGCTACATGATCACCTTGCCAAACAAGGATAACACATTTTCATCTTGATCATTCTTTATCACAACTTTTATTGTGTCACACTGTTGTTTGCTGATTGGTACAGCATATAATCTGTTTTACCACAGTGGTTGGTTATGATGTTACCAGATATTTCCACTTAAATTAGGGGCACATGGCTATCTGTGACATTTTGGTGTTCAACAATCGGTATATACAAACAGTGTGTAAAATCCCATTGATGTTCACATAATATAGTACTGTACTTGATTTTATTTGTGGGATACCATGCAGTGCCCCAAAATATGACCCAGATTATGTTGAGATATGAATGATCTGCAACTAATGTGTAATTTTATTTTACCTTCCCAACTGTTATATTCTAATGACATTTCTAACTGTGCCATTTTGAGTATCTCATTAATGGCCACTATGACATCATCAGCATTTTGATAATAACCTCTGGGAATTGATAACAGTAATATTGGCCTAGAAGTTTCACCTGCCTGAAATTTCCCATCTTGCGGTGTAATACTGCCCCATGTTATCAGGTATTGTATTTCTGACAAGCCAGCTTCCCACACCCTCACTAAATTGATAGGATTTTCCAATTTCACAATATAATCTAACACAGTGTTTTTAAAGAACATTTCAAACATGATGTTGCAGGACAGAGTGATATAAAGTCTGTTCTCAGCCATTGTTTTACCACTAACGTCTTCATGCAACTGATGTCATACAAAACATGGCTGCATCCTTATAATTTTAATTCTCTCAGCTGTTTGGATTCTGTCCGACTGTTAAATGTTGATGGCCAGCCTAGCCATTTCACTAAAACAATTATTTTCTGTGAGACAATTTTTGCAACCCAGTATATGTGGTTTGTAGGGTCTTTGACTTTTACCAATTCTTGCTCATAAAAAGTATCTCTTATTTCTTCGCCATCATAGACTTATAATTTGTACACCAGTATAGGCTTAGGAAAACATTCAGAAATAATGAATATCTCACTTGTAAAGTTTTGTCCATAGCTTTTTTCAAAAGTTTTCTTAACTCTGGAAACCCACATATGCTCATTCACATGAAATGTAAAAGGCCTTTTCACTTTTAGCGTAAGATCACCATATAGAGGATTGTGTATGATCGCTCATGCACAACAAAGGTATTTTTCACTCGAGAGGTTTCCATGATAACTGGAAACCTCGAGAGCACAGCTCGAGACGTCTCATTACCATGGAAACCTCGAGAGTTGAAAAATACCCTTGTTGTGTATGAGTGGTCATACACAGTCTTTTATAGTGTATGGTCGCTTATACAAAGACTGCCCTTACTTTCTTCCAGATTTGTGTGTAGTTTTTGCCTCCTCTGGCCTGTTTCACCACTGTGGCCGTTCTTACCACATCGCTGATCGCCTGATCGCTCATGAGCACCCAGCTTCCACGCATGCGCACCCACTTTCTAAGTGTTATGCTGCACTAGCTACATAGCTAGTGCAGCACAACAGCTACGATGACGTAGCTAGCGCAGCATAACAACACTGTTGAAGGGATGGATTTCCATCCACAACAACATTCCACCATACACTGTATAGAAGTTTCCAGACATCTAAAGAATTGGTAGTTGTTACATAAATGGGTCTCAGTTTGACAGACCTATGATAACTATGATTATAAACCCTTGTTAATGATTGCAGTATATCTAGTTACCTATGTGAGTTAAATGTTGTAAAATATCTGCACATTTTGGTTTTCAATGTGTGGTTAAATCTTTCCACTATGCAAGGTTTGATGTTGTTTGATGTAAAATAGCTTATGTTTTGTTCTTTTAAAAAGAATTGAAATTTAGCATTAAGAAACTCTTCATCTGCTTGTAATTTTTCATGCTTGCAGCCCTCTCTGAGTATCATATAATTTTGAAAGCATCTGTCACTGCTCTTCCAGATTTATTTTTTAATGCTTTGGTCCATGCATACATATTTTCACAGGACATCAATAACTGTTAGAATAAACTAAAATCCATCGTCTTTGGAAAGGCTAGTCACATCCACCAAATCAGCTTGCCATTGTGCATCAGTGTTAATAATAATCACCCTGGGCCCAATTCAAGAAAGATTGCTGCAACTCACCAGTGTAGGTGAGTTGTGACAATCGGCACTATGCCAGGGACCCTATGCCGCATTCCAAGAGCGGCAGGGTCCCGACACTTGTGATATGTGGGATACACCATGGGGAGGTTAATGTCACATGCATGGCATATATGCCCCAGATGTTGCAAATTGTGGCCAGTGACAGGCAGTCCCCCAAAGCTCTCCCACCCTGGACCACCACGGCACACACCACGGGGCAAAGGGGGGGCAGGACAGATGGCACAGGCATCTGGGGGTGCACCATAGATCAAACCCCCAAGGGACTTTGAGAATCAGGGGGTTGGGGCAGAGGTGTGCTTGCTGTGGTTTGGGGGGCAGTATGGTGCCATTGCCAAGGCGCTGCATGGCGGCATCTGACGGTGCCAGCCATCAGCTGCCCCTTAGGACAGTTCTGAACTGCCATAAGGTAGCTATGGAAGTGTGGCTTTTGTAATCGCATAGGTGGGTTATGACAGCCACCCTCCTGGAATTGGGCAATGTTGCTGCTGTAACCCGCACTTGCGCCATGGCATTGCAGGCTGCAGCATAGTGGGTGGCGTAAACCATGATTGTCATAGTCCACAGCTACCAAGGTGCAAGGTGTCACTTGGAATACTGGTGGGTGTAATGCTTGGCGTAAGTCACGGGATACGTCAAGGGGTTTGGTGTATGTCAGCTTACGCTGGTGTAGCCCGACTTGGAATCGGCCCCCTTTTTCTAAGAAATCATTTCCTTGCTGGCTTTTGCATAGTGTAAGCATCTTGTAAAGACAGCGACTGTGATACTTGTGTGCAAGTAAATCTTTTCCCTTGTTTTGCAACACCATGTAGTCTTTGAACCCCTCTTAAGCTACCAAGTGAATGAAGGTCATAGTAATTTTTTAAATGATTTCTTACCCATTATCCCTGTTAAGTAGCACAACAGGGACAAGGGCTTTTTTTAAGATGTGAAACTTTTATTATGAAAGACCATACATTGTATACACACATTATATACCACCAAAAAACATGTGTTAGTCATTGTGCTAAACTGGCACTATATCATAGTACGAGACATTACAACAAGAAAAGACAGGCCTTGTTTTGCTGTGTTACAAAAAAATCTGATGTAAATTCAGTCATATTGCTAACGTCTTGCTGTCTTTGACATTTTAAACTATGACAACAAACCTCAGTGATGAAAGTCATACCTGCCAATACACAACCCTGAGAAACAACCCTCAATTTTTTAAATACTAATGGCTGCACATTTTGAACAGTTTCTAACACATCATTGTTTATACACGCAGTCATATTCTTTATCTCACACCAGTTTGTCTTTTTTGATGTCATTCATTAAAATCTGTATAAACTGAAGTTTCTCACTGTTTATGGGACTGCACTGGTGCTGAGCAGCATAGTCTACAATTTACATGGTTATCAAAGTCTGTAAAAGGTTTTCCTTTCCCTGCTTTTCAAAGATTCTTATGTGTTTTCCCCACAGGTTACCCATCTTAATGGCTCACACCAAGCAGCACTGTGTTCTGCATCAGAACTCCCAATATCATAAGAAGTACATGTGATAGGGCACAGGGCTTCCTTTTTGTAGTGAACTTTTAAAATATTTTTTATGACATCCTGATAAAACAGCTTCTTCTTACACTCAGCTGTTCATACAGTTTGTCAAGCCCCTTAGCAATATATGGCAATTATTAACATTTTGGCAAAATATCATTAATAGCTTGTGCTGTATCAAAATAGGATGCTGTGCACTTCAGTTTTCATTCTGTCGATTCCACTAGTAGCTTGATCCATAGAGGGCGCAATCTCTCACAGAGTTCAGGAAAAACACACTCCCAGTACCCTTTCTCTGGATCATATATACAGCTACAGTGGTAGTTACAAAAAAAGTGACCATTACTGTGGTATTTATCATCAACCATGGAAAAGAATACTGCGGATTTACTGCTACAGTGGGGAAAAAAAACAATGTTATTCAATGCGTTTTTTTGCCACAGTAAATTCACGGTGTTTTTTTCTGCAGTTAATGATAAATACCATGGTAACAGTCAACTTTTTTGTAACTACCACTGTATGTCATATCTGTGAGGGGTGATTAACTGTACAACACTCACAGTTTACCTTCAAGTCCTGAACCATGAAGTCTTGTAGTAGCTGTATTAGAATGCCCTTTATCAGGTTCAACATGATGGTCTTTTCAGATGGCACGTAAATTGCTGTCATGGCCACATCAGAATTTTCATCAGAGCATTTCTCAGTGTGCAGTCAGTCTGATTCTTCCCACTGTTTTTCTGTATTAACAAATTCATAGTTATCACATAAACTGAGACTTGTGAATTGTTCAATGAAATTGGACATAGAGTATCTGAATTCATCAATTTGCTCCACTCCGGTGTAACACTAGCAGATGGTGTAGTATAAGGTTGGCTAGGTTCATCCATCATATTATCACAGCAGCTGACAGAACCATTGTTATCATCATTGCTGCTTTCCTAAGGCATTCTACATACACATGAGCAAAACATGAATCAGGCAGACTATGAACACTCAGGGGTTTGTGGTTTTATCAGCATCAAGTCTGGTTTGGTCCCATCGGACATGCCCAGGCAAGTCCAAACAAGTCAAGATCTGCCCGTCCTATAGCTGTGTCATAACCTGGAACCAGAAAGGGGGGGGGCTGAGTCATATCCAGTGTTGCTGGAACTAGAAGGGATGTGGGGCACTATGTCATATCTGGGAAGGTCATTAAAAAAGCATTAATCATTTTGTCACTTAGCATGCAGGTATACTGCTACTGTTCAAATTGGTGCAGAAGTGGAATAAGTTTTTGTAGCACACACCACCACATATACTGTCCGGGTCTGGCATACCTAGACAATATAAAACATGATGGAATGTTGTATTTTTTTTTTTAATTTTTATTTATTTATTCATTCATTTGGAAGTACACCTATGAGCTGAGGCAGCTCATTTACAAAGGTTTCACATCAAACACACAACTGCAACACAACAAAAAATACAGTCATAGCTTGGTAAACAGGTCAGCCATCCCTTGGAATAAACATAGATAAGATTACAATGGTTCATCAGGAATGGGGTACACAAGTTTACACAGCAGAATGTCTTGGTCACTTAAGACATTTTACGACTACATTTGAAGCAGCAAAATTAGCCTTGTCAGTAATTAGGGAGATATTAGTTTGTTAAGAATGCATAGGTGGCTTGATGAAGCATTGCCATATTAGTGCGAATGTCAGTATGTGAATAGGATAATGGCAGCTTGATGTACCTTAAAAACTGAGTAGCTGGGGAGAAATTAAGGACAGTGACAGGTGACATCAGAGGTGAGTAGAAGTTTGAGTTCCCTCTTGAACTGGCTGACTTTGCTATGGCTGAAAATGGAACCAGGGAGCTCATTTAGCTATTGTGGGGCTCTGACTGCAAAGATGTGTCTTGCCAACATAGTTTTGTGGAAGGGGACTTTTAGAGTGTTCCTGGTCACTGCACTAGTGGGGTAAGGGTGGAGAGATGGCCCCAGCAAGTGCTGTAATCCAGGGGGTGTGAGACCTAATAGTGCTTTCTTAACTAGGATGCAGATTTGAAGCTTGAGTTTTTCCTGCACAGGGAGCACGCCAATTTGTGAGCACAATGCACAAGTTTGTGTAAACCAGTCAACACCCAGAATTAAGTGACAGGCCTTGTTCAGTGCTAGCTTGAGTCTATTGAGTGTTGTATCTGAGGCTGCTCCATAGATCATGATCCCATAATTTATAATTGGGAGGACTGAGCTGGTAACTGCAATGTGCCTTGCTTCCCGAGTGAAATTATATCCTTGCCCTTAGAGGGCTCCTAGCCTTTTGTTTACTTCATTTACAATATAGTCAACATGTGGTGTGAATGAGAGGGTGTCATCAGTGATGACACCCACATACTTGAAGGTGCTGATCTGCTCCAGTGTTGTACCCTTTTCATGAACTATGGCTAGGGGTAGGGCTTTATTCCTCATAAGCAGCCCTGTGAACAACATCATCTTCATCTCTTTGTAGTTCAATACTATCCTGTTACTTTTGAACCACCCCTTGAGTGTCCTAAAGCTATCCTGAAGGACAGTTGTGAGGAAGGCTTAGCATGGGTTACTTGAGTAGAGTTCCACATCATTTGCATCAAATAATACATTAGACTTAGGACAGGCATCTAAAAAATTGTTTATAAAGAAACTGAAAAGGAGTGGTCCCAAAATAGAACCCTGTGGTACCCCAACAGTCACATCTTTGAAGTATGACAGTACCCCATTTAATTTGACATGTTGGTTCTACTTTGGTTCTTCATAGAAGAGTAATTGAAAGCCAGTACCTTCTACAATGGAGAATCTCTAAAGATTAAAGGGACACTTTCACCCCCACTTAGGTCTCAAAGTGTTCCTAGTTTAAAAAACACATTTTATGATAGCCAACATTCTGTAAAGATTTATGATTTAACTGGTAGTTTGATTCAGATTCTTATTTTCCTTAAAAAAGTGAAAAACAGACTGCTCACCATACTGGTGTTACCACACCAAAATATGTTTGTTTACATTCCTTGATCAGCTTCAACTGCTTATTTCCTGGATTTAGGAACGCACACAACAGAGTCTAGCCACTCATGATGCAGTGAGAGTTTAAGAGACTATTGCATCATGAGTGGCTGCACTATTCAGAGGTGTTTCTAACGTTCCGGAAGTATTCATTAAGAACAGATCCAGGATTGTAAACAAAACAAGGTTGTTTATAAATATACATTAGCATGCATTTCAGTTCTACTAAACAAGGAGACAGAAAAAACAAACAGCAACATCAATGAATTTTAGAGAAGGTAAGCAATAATAAAAAGTAGGTTTTTAACTAGAAATAATAGGATGAAAAACAGAACAATTATCACTCCACAATGAGTTGTGAAATGAGTATCAGATAACTGTTTCTTGTGTTTCTCCTAGTACTGGCAGAGAAGCACAGGGGAGCATGATTCACAACTAGAGTGAAATGACAATACATTCATTGGAGTAGATGACAGTAATATAATATATAAGAAATATTGTATAAGTGACCAGATACTATGAGCCTGTGTTTCCATCAAGGGGTTGAGAGAACAGCAAATGAACCTCAAAAGCAAAACTCAAGATGGAACACAAGATGAACTGTGTATGGTCACCCATATTTTATTTCTTATAGCATATGGTTTAAAAAATTTTTGTATGCATTCCCTCTCCACCCAAACAAAACTCTCTTTTTGTAACACTACTAAACTGTTCTTAAAAAGGAAAGACATAATGAGCATCCCTCACAAATGACAGCTGATTCAAATGCCATTTTTCTTTTGTAAGTGACAATTGTTGCTTGTCTGCCCTCCGACCAAGAGGACTGGGTCTAGTACAGATGTCCTAAACCTACAACAAGAGCATGTGTGCACCAGCACTTGAAGCCAAAATCAGTTTCACCATGCAACAGGGAATCAATGAAAACAAAAAAGAAATCTTTTCCTTATTGAACTGAGGGGCACAGCATACAGTATAAAGGGAGAACAGCAGGAACAAGCATAACGGGGAGCAAGTGAAGGTGAAACTGACCAGTACAGTAGAAAACTGAAAACTGTGGGAGTGAGCATGAGGGAGAGTAGAGGGAAGGCTAGTGATAGAACATGTAGAACAAGTTATAGAATGTGCAGAACAACTTTTAGAATTTGCACAACAACTTTTAGAACATACACAACTTTTGAACAGTCACTGATTTCCATGTACTGTATAACGTATAATGTATGGGTGATCATGCACAACAAGCCTGTGTTTCCATTGAGTGATCAAGATAAGAGCAGGACCATGCTGATTTATCAACCCCGAGATGGAAATAGAAGGCGAGATGTTTATGGTCACCCATATTTTATATTTTATGCTAAATGGTTCTCTTGAAGGAACTAGAGCAGTACTGAGCACCAGTACAGGGAAAGACTGAGTCAAGGAGCAGCTCTGCCAAGTAAGTGCTTCCAGTACATATTTAAACTTACTCTTCATAAAAAATGTAAAATCCAGCACAAAGAAAGTGAATGAGCACCAATACAGAGAGCCTGAGTGAGCTGAGGAGTGACTCTACCTAATAAGTGCTATCATGCTCTGAGGGGAATCCCTTCACACACCTGAGGATGGGCATCGCTAGTGCAGTCATGAAGGCAGGCTGTGTCCTGCACAAGTCACCCTAATGAAAGTTGGTGCCAGGCGGGAGTCAGCACAAGCAGGGACACATGTGCACTTGATGATAGAATGTGCACAATAACTTTTAGAATGTGTACAACTAATTTTAGAATGTGCACGACAATTTTTTAATAGCCACTGATTTCCCTACACAATAAATCTTAACCATATGCTGTATATGTTTTAGTATTTTCAGTATATTTTTATATTTTTAGTTACTATCTATGACAGGAAAACATGATTTGTGAAGGAGCACATTGCAAATCATAAAGATGGTAATAAACATCACGAAGTATAGTGCTTCAAGGCAGACAAGCGATTGTTCACATCCCCAGTACACAGCTGGCTGTGGGAATATATTGTAATTATAAACAATTTAATATATTACAATTTAATGTATAATCACTTGCACTATTATGTTATTGCTATTATTATGTTTATGTTTATTTACTTTTATGTATGTGCCAAGAAAACATCATGAAACGAAACAGTTGAACTCATGATTCAGGCTTGACGTTTGATGCCTTTCCCTCATGCCATTTTGAGAAGCTGCTTGTAACAATGGATGGGGAGGGCTATGAAAAATTGCACAGTGAATGTAAAAGGATTTTTTCAGGAACTTGACTTTACATTTTTCAATTGATCACTTTTTTTCCTGAGTAGGGGAAGTAGAGGCACTTAAACAAGGAACAGCTTTTGGATTGCTCAGGATGGTTCATCACCAGATGCACTGGATTACCAACAGGGAAGGCTGTTTGCTCTAAAGTGAGAAAGGGACTAGTGGATTTCTGGGGACTAATGAACCTCAGATTCTTTAGCTGTACTCTTATGTGCCCAGTCCCTGTCCTCACAACTCCATGACCATGACTCCTAGTCCCTGTTCCAACATGACCAGCTCCAGTCTCCATCAAAACCATTTGAACAATGTATACTTGGTGGAACTGTCATGGTGAAACATTTATTTCTCCCCCCCACCCCAGTATCCTTTTTTTCCCCCTCCTGTTCTTCTCCTCATGTTTTCTGTACACATTGACAACAGATGTATGACACAACATGACACAATGCAGTGGCCTGGCTGCTAACAATAATGACTCAAAACATTTGTTGATGATTCTTAGATGCCCACATGATGCACCCACCCAGCACATGACCAAGCTGCAATGCCATTTGACTCATAAGATGATAGGGAACAGTGGCACCAGCAGGACATTATCACACACAAACAGAGCACATCCCAGCCCACGGAAAGAAATTGTGACTTTATCTGTTACACAGCAGTCTACTTTACTTTTCACTCACTGACCAGCTGGCAGATTGGCACACAGGCAAAAAAAATACAAATATGGATTTATTTGCTCTGCTATATAATCAGTAGTCAGTTATGAGTCCTATAAACAGGCTGTCCAGGGACCGCCAGACTTTTTGTCTGGGGGGACAAGTAAGGTTTCACATACAGTGGTAGTTACAAAAAAGTCAACCCAGTATTGCGGTATAACACTGCTGCAGTAACACAAATATCATGGTAGAGCGTGGTTGCCTTAAAAAAAAAAGCATGTTATTCAATGTTTGTTTTTTTTAACTGCAACTGCATTATACCACAGTACCAGGTCAACTTTTTTTGTAACTCCTACTGTATATATCTGATGTACTGTTATTTGAAAAATATGCACACAGTTTTGTGGTTGAATGATATAACTAATCTTATCTACAGTACCTGTTTTGGGGGGTTAATGAACCTGGGGAACCAGGCTACCTTTTGACAAACAAGGGTTGGATGCTAATATTATTAAGTTGGTGGGAGGTGGGGGTCCCATCTCAGAAGCCTTAGTTTTTGTGACATGACACCCTGCACAGGGCCTAAGAGCCACTAGTCTAGCTGTGAGCTCCCCTAGGAGCATTCCTCAGACAAGGGTTCAGACCCTTTAGTAGGTTTCCCATCTTACAGCCTACTTGTGCACTCTTTGGAAGGCTGATCTCCACTGAGATTGACCCTGCACAAGTTCTTGTATTTCTGTGTTTATCATGCTGATGTTTCATTGTTCTGCTGCAGGGTACATTTCTGATACTGCCTAGTACGTGGAGTGCTTTGAGTTCAACTGGTACAATTTAAACTTAATTTTGGAAAATCTGTACACTGCAAAATTAGACCCTTTAAAGAATGCTCATTTGAATGTCAAGAGATAAACAATGTAGTAAAGAGGGTGAGGAATAATTCAGGAGCTGGGTTGACAAAATTGTGATATGGGGTTGCTCCAAGAGACCTATCTATCTGAATAGGAGCACCTTAAATTGCAGACAGAATGGGGAGCAACAGTTTTTGCTGATGGTCACCTAGAGGGAAAAAGCAGGGGTGGCAATTCTGCTATAAAAGGATATTCCATTTAAAGTCACCCACACCTACAGTATTCAAAGAACTAGACAATTTGTAATAGTTTCAGGAACTATGGTGGAAAGAATACTATACCTGGTTTCTATACATAGCCCCGGACTCTCTTCAGCTGAGTTTTTCAGATCTGAACTTAGTAGTGTGGCTCAATCACCAGAAGAACAGGTCATATTTGGAGGTGATTGGAAATGAGTGGTGAACCGGTCATGGGACAAGTCACAGGGAGCCACCAGAGGCAATAATGCCTGCTCACTGGTGTTGAGGACTCTGCTGGAGGAGGGAGATACAGTGGATCCTTGGCAACTGCAGAACCCAGGAGTGATGAATTATTCTTTTTATTCCAGCCCAAATAATACCTATTCCAGACTAAACCAATTCTACACACAAAAGCAGTGGTCGTTTGCAATCACAAATATGGAGATACAGCCAATCTCCATTTTATACCATGCCCTAAACAGCCTTGTGCTGGATTAGAACCTACTGATCATAAAGGGCTCTGGATGCTCAGCACTGGGCTACTGATTGATGAGATTTTCTTTAAAAAAAACTAAAGACGTGATCCACAACTATTTGTAGGAAATTAGGGAGGGAAACATGAAACTTAAAGGCCTTTGAGATGGGCTTAAAGCTCTTCTTGGAGAGTCACATGAACCCCTTAAAGAATGCTCTTATGTGGCCTACAAAAGTAAGGAGAGATTGAAAAAAAATGGAAATGGAGAACAAACTTAATAGAGCATCTGACCTACTCCTCAAAATTAAAGCGGCAAAGGAGGAAATTCATGTACTAGAATTGAAAAAAGTAAAGAACAGACTTAGGTTTATAAACCAAAAATATTGTGAGGTGGACAACAAAGTCAACTGTTTACTAGCATTACCCCATAGAAAATAGGAAGCATAAAAGTATGTCCCTAAGATCATCACTAAAGGGAGGAGCAAAGGGCATCATGCACACAAAACAGATAGCCGAGGAATTTGATAAATGCTATACAGTTATAATCCACTGAACCAGGCACAGGAACCCCTGAGGCAATACACCAGGTGCTTGACTCCCTTACCCTGCAGAAGCTCTCAGAAAAGCAGAGGTTGAGTTTAGAAAGTCCTTTCTCCACATTTCAACTGGGAGAGATAATCAAGTCTCTCAATTCAGGCTGGGCCCCTGGACATGATGGCTTCATTGCTGAATTGTTTAAACAATTCACAGAGGAGCTGCTCCCTACCCTGACTAAGATGTGCAAACACTGCACATGAGGAGGATGGGATCCCAGATTCCTGGTGTGAGATGGCTGTCACATTGATCCCAAAACCAGGAAAAGATACTATACAGTGTGGAAGCTTCTGTCCCCAGTTCGCTCTTGAACCAAGTGTGAAGATTTTTGCCAAAACAGTTGCCAGCCAATTACAAAACTAATTTTACACCTCATTCATCCAGACCACACTGGTTTTATACCAGGGAGACATCTACAATACAATTTTCACAGGGTCCACAATGTAATTTCAGAATGCCAGACCTTAACTAATGGGAAACACACAATGATCATCACAGTTAATGTCATACAGGCATTTGATTGCCTGGACTGGCAATTCCATGATGCTACACTAGATAAATCCCAATTTAGAGAGAAATATAGATGCTGAATTAAAGAACTGTACTCCAGCTTCAGGGCCAGGGATTGGATTAATGGCACTTTATCAGACAGAATAGCAATTCCAAGGGGATCTAGTCAGGGTTTTCCCCTGTCCCCACTACTTTCCACAATTAGTTTGGAGACTTTGACAGAGATCCTCAGATCTTCCCCTGGCATAGAGGGCATTAAACTAGAGGGAGATTAGGTGAGGTATCATTATATGCAGGTGACACCCAACTGTTTCCCAATGATCCACTACAAAACGTTTTGTCAGTGATCCACTACACAACTTCCAAAAAGTTTTGGAAATGATCCATAAATTTGAAACAGCTTCTGGATTTAAAATCAGTGAAGGAAAATATGAGATACTCTTCCTACGTAGAGATGCAGCACAATTTAGTTTCGTCAGTGAAATTCCAGCAAAATTGTGAATTTCGACACGTGAAATATTTTGCGAAATTCACACATTCCCAAAAATATTTTATGGGTTCGAAATGTGGAATTTCAGTCATAAAATATGGAATTTCACCCGCAAACAGCAGAATTTCACCCACAAGTGGTGAAATTCCACCATTCATGGGTGAAATTTTGCTGGTGAAATTCTGCATTTCATCTGCAGAATTTCACATCTTGCACCCACAAAATATTTTGCAAAATGTGTGAATTTCACAAAATATTTTGCATAACAAAATGTGTGGATTTTGCCCAACTCTACTCCTAGGAGCCCCCATTAGGCAGCAATTAAAACAGTGCTGCAAACTTCATTGGGCCCCCAAGGGCTTTAAATATTTGGGAGTATGAATAACACCTGAGCTCTCCAAGTTGTTCCAATTAATTTTCCATAGACTCATCTCAGAAATGCAGAAATATTGTGTGAGATGAGAAGAATTGCCCCTAGTGGTGGGAGGGAGAGGAGAAACAGAAAGGGTATGAACATCCTGCCCTGGTTTAACTTCTTATTCTCCAACCTTTTGGTTAAAATTCCTGCCTATGCATGAAAAAACATGCAAAAACTCTGATTTCTTTTGTCTGGGGAGGCAAAAAGCCAAGACTGAAGTGGTGTATACTGATGGCCCCAAAAACCCAAAGGGAGATTGGGGGCCCCGGACCATAACACTTATTATTGGGCAACACAACTACAATATTTTATAAAGCTTATGATGCAGCATAATGCCCCTAACTGGATGACTTTAGCTAAAATGGCAGACATCCCATATATGAAATGGGAAGGTTCCCTACTGCTGCAAGTGAGAAAGTCCTGGGCCAAGTGTATGGTGCAAGTAAGGGGTCAGATATGTTTCAATGTTTTGGTGAATAGAGTATGGTTGTAATAGTGCTCATGTAAACTGCAATAAACTTTTTGTCTTTTCTCTATTCTCACCCTTGGCAGATAGCTGGGTAGAGTTTGTAGGGAATAGAGGGCCCAGCATCAAGGGTGAGTAGAGTACCAGAGGAGGAGAAGGATGGGGATGGTGGAGGCTGATTGAACACCCTAAGCAAGGATTTCTGGGAAAGGCTAGGATTTATAAGGGATGTGGGAGGAGCTATTCCCTCACATTGAACCTCGGACTTTAGCTCTCCCATTCAATGTTTAGGTGAATAGAGTATGATTGTAATAGTGCTTATGTAAACTGTAATAAACATTTTGGCCTTTCTCTATTCCTACTCTTGGTAGATAGCTGGGTAGTGTTTGTAGGGAATAGAAGGCCCAAAAAGATTACCTCCTCCCACTCATGGAGAGTATGACCAGTAACACGCAGGAGAGGAAAAATCCCCAGGTGGAAGAAACCTCTGAGGACCCGTGGACACAGATCAGCCCATCCTCTGGGAATACTAAGAGGAGATAGTCCTATATGGTTGCCTGAGTTCTGACTCAGGATTAGGGATGTAGGTTTCAAAAGTTGATGACAACCATCTTCCGAGTTTCTCGATAATGTGGGCCGGAATATTATTTCTTGATGCTGAAATGCTGTTCCAATTCAGAATGAATGTACTGAAATGAATAAGAGTTCAGTCCAAGCTGGTGAAGGAGGGTTCTGACATGATCCAAAAATGATTTGTAGTAATTGGGATTGCTTGACGGAAGTCAATAAGGACAGAGATGGATTCCTACATGGAGTCTGTTATTCCTAGAAAATGATAAAGACATCACAGAGTGGTTGCCATTTTTCTGTAAATTGGAGATCCTAAGGAAGTTGGTGGAAGGAGATGATGAAACTGTGAATTCGCGAGGGTGCATGAATCTGTAAAAGCTAGACATATCACTGAGAGCACTATAATGTCTGAGGTAAAATCAAAAGGGTTTGAATTCAGTAAGTCAACTATGTTTCCCATTAGACAGCCATCTGGAGGAGAAGCTGAGGAAATGTTCACACCTGAATTTCTTTAAATGCTTAGTAATCAGAAGGGTTGCTCAACAACGGTGATGAGGATGGAGGAGACTGGGCAGAAAGGAAATGAATGCCTGAAAGGTATTACGTAATGGTTCCATAGGAAGCCTGCACAGCCTGATGGCAGAACATTCAAAAATGTTATAACATGATCACTTGTATGGAAGTGTTAGAAGATGGTAGTGGCATAACCATATTTAGGAGAAGTATTTGAGTAGACACTGGGTTAGACTTCTGAAGAAGGTTCTTTTTAGACCATAAAACTGCTGCTCCAGTAGGAGAAAATGGAAGCACATATTGAGATTCGATTTATGTGTGGTGATCTAACTCAAAAACCGGAAAAGCCAGTGTCAGGAAATATGATATAAAAGAACTACCCTGAGGAATTAACCTCATTGTGAAGAAAGATTATCCCAAGAGGGAAGAAGTTCAATTTCATGTGATTAGATCTGATAGAAAAGGAGTCTATCAAGGCTTAAATCCAATGTGGTTTGTCAGGTGGTAATCTGGCTTGCATATTGTAAGAGTTCAGTATGGTGCCAAGGAACTCGATAGATGTCACTGGATGCAAAGTGTTTCTTTGGACAGGGGAACAGCAAGTTCATGGAACAGCCAAACAAGGGCCACAATGCCAGCAGTAGGGGTGGAATCCAGAGGAATGATGAGAAGGAAGTCATTGAGCAGAAGAATAACAGCTGGCTGTTGACAACGTTTGATACTGCCCAGCAAGAACCTCAATGAACATATCAAAAGGATTAGGGCTAGAGTACAGCCATATGTAAGATTGGTTGCAAGTAACAGTTGTAATGCAAAACATACTGTAAAGGTGCCAGAGGGAAGGATGAATGGGTGATAACTGGAAGGCATCATAATATTAATCTTTGAAAACCAGAAGCCAGGGCTAAAGTGTTTAATGATGGTGAAGGCATTGTCAATATGTGCATAAAATAAGGAAGGTCCATCTGACAGAAATCAAGGGACTGATGCTAGGGGTGGAAGAGGATTGGGGCACTGAGAGTTCAATGATAAGGTGCTTCCAGCCTGATTGTCCTGATGGCAATATCAAGAGGGTCGATTCTGTAGGTAGGAAAGGGAGGATGATAAGGGGCCGATGATGAATCCTTGATGTAGGTGATTCTGCAAGAGCTGATTGATGATGGCTAGTTCCTTGATAGCAAATTGGAGATTGGAACAAAGGAATGTTTTGGAAGGGAGCATGGAGATGCCTGTGTGGAATCCATGAGCAAAGTCATTCGGGAGATGCATAGTGACTAGAGGGGAAGGATGTTGATACAAAGGTGGGCTACGGCTGAAGTTGGTGGAAATGGAGTGTTGACTGGATAGTCATTGAGGATACTTGGGATCCATGGGGAAGATATCACAGGCATGGGATTCGCCATAAAGAGTAAATGTGAGGAAGCGTGCATCCATGAGCAGGGCAGCCAATTCCATTGAAGGTGTTGCAGACAGTCTTGTATCCGGAATATTTAACTGGACATCTCTGATGGTCTAGGCGAGCAGTTGGAGTGGATAGGGGATGAAAGTAGCAGAGGATCAGGAACAGTAATTGAGCTTGAGGGTCAGTAGTACCTGGAAGAAGTAGATGAGGAAGGTGAGGCAGAAGCTTTTACAGAAGAACATCAGCGGTAATCATAGAAATGGGCTGTCACATAATGTGTTCTAAAATCCATGAGAAGATACCAGAAGGAGTTCAATTCCTATCGTCTTGACTGAAATGTCGAACAAAGAGCATCACAATATAGGCTAAAAGCTAGAACACATTTGGATATCAGAATTTTGCAGGAGACAAGGATCCTTGGCCTTGAAGATGATGTGGATGTCAACCCAGGAAACAATCCAGGTGTTGATAACAACTTGAGAGGGGCTAAGGAGGGAAGCCAGGTTTACATCCTTCCCATGAATAATGTCCTGGCGGAGGTGAGTTGGGATGAAATCAGAAGGAGATATAACAGGAGAAGAGGTGGGCACTGATGTGCTTGAAGGCTGGGGAGTAACATTCAGGCAGGCAGTGACTGAGAGACAAGGAATAAGTCATAGGGCTTCTGCTTGCAAGCTGCAGTAGAGTGATGGATGGGCTGTATTTGAGTTCGGCGCCTTAAATGAGGAATGGTCCAATCCTTGAGGGAAATGTTTGGGTTGGAAGTCCACTCTCCAGAGGGGGGAATCTGGTTGGAAATCAGTTGAGGCCGAGCAGTATTGTCTCCAGATGTTGTAGGTACAGCATTGGAAGGTGAGGTAGTTGCCTTGGTATGGAAAATTATAAGGTATAGTAGATGGAATAGACCTCAGGCACTGTCAGGCAAAACTAAGAGGAGAACCCAGGTTACACAGGTGCAGCGGAGTTGGGACATAGGTCCCCACCCCTGAAGGAGGTGGAAAACTTGAATGACTTGAAGATAAAGATGGTGCGGTAGTGGAGTATAAGGTTCCCACCTCCAAAGGAGATGGTGAACAGGAATTGTTGGTAGTAGAAGGTGCAGCACTGTTGGGGTATGAGGTTCCCTCCTCCGAAGGAGATAACAAACTGAACCATTCATAGTAGATTTATGGGATGGAGATGAGGGTAACATTAGGTTAAGAAGTCGTAGAAGGCCGTGGGCTCCCATCCCTGAAGATGGGCAATCATCCTATACCCAAGACCTCAGAAGGAAGGGTTAGGGACAGAGACCAAATGGCTGATGGTGTAGATGATAATGTAATGGGTAGGTAAGTAAGTGAGACAGGCTCCTAGCCCCAGTAACCAAGTGGGTCTACCTACATTCTAATACTATGATAGGTATGAGTTAGGGTTGGAGCCTGTTGAGGTATAGTTAGATAATGAATGACTGAAACATAATCCCATCCCTAGTAGACAGGGCAAGCCTACCTTCACTCAATACCTTAGAAGGCATGAGTTAGGGACCGAGTCTGAAGAACTGCTAGCATGGTCTGGCGAGGAAAGCAAGGTTGTCTGCTGCGGACAAAGGGGAGAAAAAATGAGAGTGCTGGGGAGTGGGGGAAGGCTTAGAACTAATCAGAAGACACATTGATAGTGGAGAACATGAGGCTGTAATGGCAAATGTACGAAAGTTAATGGGGACACACGGGCACAGGGGAGAAGGAGTAGCTGCAAGGGAATAATGATGGAATACATGTGAGGCAGAGAATAATAAAGGGGTGTAAGTACCTAAGCATGAAATAGGGTCATATCCCTTTAAAGTGCAGTAGGAGACTTTGACGAGTTATAGAGGGAAACATGTAGGGTGATAAAACATAAATATGACAAGGAAACAGCAAATAGGGAGCTCAGAGAGTTGTAATAGGGCATGCAGCACACATATTATCAGACATCGGTGTTTCTGTCATGCAGCCCTGGAAATACTGGAGCAAGGGGGTGTTGGGTCCAGGCAGAAGTGAAGCCCCCACCCTCAAAAAAAAATGAACAGAGCAGGAGAGAGAATGGAGCAAGGGAAAGGAAAGGGGTACTGATAGATGGGGTTTTTTTTGTGTGTGTGTTTTTTTTTCTGTTATCAGAGGTAACTCTGGGCATCCGTGATTGAAGTTACGGGTGGTTGAACAACCAGGGATGGCAATGGGTAGGGTGGAGAAGGAAAATCAAAAGCAGATAAATAGGGCACAAACACAGAATGACATCCAAATCAGCAGGACAGTGCAGTGACAGCATTTGTAGGGGACAATGCAAAGGACCAAAGTGGCACTGGCTCTGCTAGAACCCCAGCATACTCCCCCAAGGCCCTGGAGTGAGAGCAAAGCTCTGAGCTGGAAAAGACAGCACTGAAGGGGGGTAAAGCCAATGCCACCATTAAGTACCCACTGCAGAGCCAAGGAACACAACACCGCCCGAAAAAGGAGAAGCAAGGAACCGGAGACCCCCGTTACACAAAACAGGTACAAACAGTGCACCAAATGGTCACAAAGGAGATTCATCCAGGATGGAGATATAATGGGGACTAGAAAGAGAACGAAGTCAGATGGAATGGGTAATGCCAAAATTAGAAAGCAGAAAGATGATCAAGGTGGTAATTTGGCCCCGTGGGAAACTGGCATTCACTCCCAGAAGCCAAGGAGAAGGGAGTAAATATGGCACCACACAATACGAGGGGGAGGGTGGCCAGCTCCAAGGAGCACTGGAATGCCTGGGACACAGCATCCATGAGCCCAGTGGGACACACAGGGAGTGGGAGTCATGGCCGTCCAAGCAATGCCAGGTGCACCAAAGAACTGGGAGGGGGAAGGTGCAGGCAGCACAACAGGAGGAGGGGCAGAAAGGGAAGGGAACATCAGGAGGGGAACAGGAAAGAGAAGAAAAGGGGCCATTGAGAAAGTGAATCAGGGAAGGAGGGAAGTCCAGCACAAAGCAGGCCGAGTGGGGAGAGAAGGAATGGGGTGGGGGGAAGAATACAACAGTGCATAACCAGAAAGTATGGGCAGAAGGAGAAGAGGATGAAGGACAGCCAACAAGGACTGAAGAGCAGGAGAGGGAGGCAAACAATAGCAAAAAAGGGGGGGGGGGACAAGAGAAGCAACACAAACCAAGCAGGGAACTGGGAAACAGGCAGACACACAGCAGCAGTACAGGAACAGAGGGTTAAGGTACAGTCGCACAAGCCATGCAGGAGCCCAGAGTGCTCTGATTGAACACTTCAAGCAAGGATTTCTAGGAGAGGCTCGGATTTATAGGGGATGTGGGAAGAGCTATTCCCCACATTGAACCTCAGGCTTTAGCCCTCCCAAAAAAAAAAAAATTAAACTGCAACATTGGCAAACTCACATCCCTGAGGACCTCTATGGACTTCCCTCCAGCTTGCTTTGATGCAGGTTTCACAAAATGGAAATGTCAGGGCCTAGAGGAATTAGACCACTTCATATGGAAGGACCCATGGTTAATTCTTTCAATCAACTGTGTACATGGTTCGATCTCCCAAGACAGGACCTGTTTCACTACATGCAGATTAGACACCACCTCACCTTGGAGCCTTGTGCCTCAGGACTAAAATTGGAAGAGAACCCAATCAGAGCATTGCTACATAGTTTTGCAGTACAGGACCAACCCAGAAAATTTTCTCAAACATCTACCATGGCCTAAATGCCTTGGAAGGAGACCAGGTAGCCTATATTAAGGAGAAATGGGGAGTCATATCACCAAGAAAAAGTGGTCAGATATCGAAGTACAGGCACGTAAAACAATGGCTTCTCATGCTGGAAAGAATTTAGATGGCAAACTTTAATTCATTTTTTTTCCGAACACCTACAATTTCAAAACATTATGGGATCCATGCAACAGATCTATGTTGGCAGTTATGTGGGTATGTGGGGACACGCAAACATTTTGGGTGGCTGCCCGGTCACCCCCAACTTCTGGAAGCAAGTAGGTGAATTGGTGGGACAGATTGTATCCATCCTGCCTCTTGACTGATTTTATATTAGGCGTTACCCCCAAGGGAAATATCTGGTAAAACAAACAATATCTGTATAATATTTTTGTGGTGGTGCTGCCAAGTCTAACACACATAAATGGCTAACTGCTAATTTTCCCTCACTGGAATGTTGGTTTAAAAAATGTCAGAACAATCTAGAGATGATATGTATTACGGCCCTACTAAGTCACTGACAGAAAAGCATATGGGAAGGTGACTTCCTTTTTTTAATTTTATGGCAAAATGGGAGGGTGTGGGCATTTTAGATGCATTGGCCACGGCCATTAAAGCAGGGAGCCACATGCGGTTTAAACATTTAGACAAATCTCTGTATTAGGCAACTGCTATGTATTCTATGTACCATATCATAAGTGTTGTTACTTACTATGGGTAGGTTTTACCATAGGCAGTTATGCTATACATGTCAACACATTAATTAATCTACCCTGTTTTGTTTTCTGTTTCTCTTGTTCCTGTTTTCTTGACCTGTCATGTTTCTATGTTCTAATAGGAAATTCCAATAAACTTTGATTTCAAAAAAAGTGCATTCTCACCGCATTCCAAAATTGCATATTCCCCACATTCTGAAACCCCATGTATACCACATTCTGAAATTGTGCTTCCCGTCACAATTCAAAATTGCACCTCCTGGTCACATTCTGCAGTTGTGTGTCCCCAGATTTTGAAACTGCACATCCACCCAACATTGTAAATTAGCAGTTCGGCCCACAATCCAAACACATGCATACAGTGTCTCATTCTACAATTGCACATCCCTGCCACAATCCAAATGTGTGCTTCTCTATAACGTTGCAAAAGTACTTGCCTCCTCAAATTTAGAAACACCATGCACCATTACAATTTAAAATTATGCGCCCCCATATTACCAAAATGCACCCCCCACATTCAAAACTGCACTTCCCTTCCACATTCCAAAATGTCACATGCAGCTCCATTCTGACATAGTTCATTCTCACCATATACCAACACTGTTTGCTCATTGCCTTATAAAACTGGATGTCCCTGCTGTAATTTAAAATTTTGCATTCCTGCTACTTTCTAAAATTCTGTAACTTCACATACATTCTAAACATTAACATCTCTACCACATTTTAAAATTGTGTCAGAACTGCATTCTGAAATCGTGTCCCTGCTGTATTCTGAAATTTCATCTCTGTAGTACAGTATTCTAAAATCATACACAACTTTGGTTTTCCAAAGCCATGTCTCCGATTACATTCCAACACCACCTCCCAACACAGTCTGAAGTACTGAGCATCTTCATATTCTGGAAAATGTATGCACCACACCCAACTCAGTGTCAGGTTCTTCTTATTCTTAACAAACATGTTTACTGCATCTGTAGTTTTATTAAACTTGGGAGAAAGAAGTAATATAATGTTGATGCAGTGAGAACTAGTTTGTGATTTCTGGAGCTGACATCAGGGTTACAAACACGCTTGTAACTTTTAAATGAAGACTTTTAGAGATCTTACATTTAGCATGATGCTTATTGGGGATCTGTTGATCCTAATTCTGAATTTAATGCTTTTGGCTGGACCCTGTCTTTAATCTCATGTCTCCACGTCCAGCCATCCCATGCCAGTATACTCTAAATAGCATAAACTAATTATTTTTATGTCTGAGCCACCCCATTTCAAAGTCTTTGTCTGTATCCCTCTTAGTCTTCTCTTTTTTAGTGAGAATAATAATAATAATAATAAACTTTATTTGTCTACGCCTTTCTTAAAACCAAGGCGCATTACAATCAATTGCAGATTAAAACATACTAAAACCATATAAAACTTCATATAACTGAATTAACAGCAGGGCAATTAATAGGCATCAGCATTATCTAAAAATGCCTTGTTCCATAAAAAAGACTTTAGGCCTTTTTAAAACCCTCCACCGTCATGCACTCTCGAATCCAACGTGGTAGAGAATTCCAGAGGGTGGGTGCCACGAACATAAAAGCTCAGGCACCAGAAGATTTTAAAATAACCCTCGGGATCTCTAGCAACCCCTCGTTGGTGGAGCGGAGTGGACGCGTCAGTCGGTAAGACACCAGGAACTCTTTCAGGTAATCTGGGCACAACCCGTGTAGGGCTTTATAAGTCAGAAGACCAACTTTAAAGATGATCTGCCACTGAATCGGCAGTCAGTGCAGATCTCGGAGCACTGGTGTAATATGAGAAGAACGAAGAGTCCCCGTTAACAACCTGGCTGCCGAGTTCTGCACTAGCCGCAAGTGGTGGATATCAACCCCAGGCAGCCCAAAGTAAAGGGAATTGCAGTAGTCCAGACGCGAGGTCACAAAGGCGTGGATCAGCATGGGTAGGTCGCCGGATGGAACAAGGTGCTTGATCCTGGTGATGTTCCTAAGATGGTAAAGGATGTTCAACACCGCCGCACTTGGCGCATGCAATGTCAGCTGATCGCCCAGAATCACCCCCAGTCTCGCACTCCATTCAGAGATCGAGCTCCGCATCTCCTAGAATAAACCGGAGGTTTGACATGCCCGGACCCCTCAATCCGGTGGCCAGGATCCACAACCAACACCTCCGTCTTCCCAGAGTTCAACTTCAACCAGCTGGACCTCATCCAATCCTGGATCTCCCTGAGACAGCTGTTAAACACTGAGAGAGCTCTATTCTGGTCAGGTACAAAAGATAGATAGAGCTGGGTATCATCGGCATAACAATGAAACTCCAGCCCATATCTTCTTACAATGTCTCCGAGGGGAAGCATGTACACCGCAAACAACATGGGCGATAGCACAGAGCCCTGAGGCACCCCACAGGTCAGAGCAGTAGGATCGGAGGAAAAAATCCCCAATACCACCCTCTGAGTTCTACCTGTGAGGAAGGAGGTAAACCATCTGAGGACCAAACCCTAAAGCCCACAGATGTATCTCAGGCGCTCAAGCAACACCCCATGGTCTACAGTGTCAAATGCTGCTGACAGATCCAGAAGGACCAAGATGGACCGTTTTTTCTGATCTCTCACCATCAGGAGATCATTGAGGACCCGAACCAGTGCAGTCTCTATGCTGTGTCTCTTACGAAAACCTGATTGAAGAGGATCATAGCTATTATGGATGGTAAGATGGTTGTCTAACTGGGCTGCCACCACTTTCTCGATTACCTTCCCAACAAAGGGGAGGTTCGAGATAGGTCTGTAGTTTGCCAGGGAGTCGGGGTCCAAAGGTGCCTTTTTCAACACTGGTGTCACCACCACCTCCTTCAGGGAGCGGGGGTATTCACCAGTGTCCAAGGAGCACCCGACTATCCTGGCAAGAACCGGGAAGATGACCTCCCCACAGCCCATAATCAGGCCTGTGGGACCCGGGTCTAAACTACAGCTAGTGGTGTGCATACCCTGGACAATCCTCATAATATCCTCGATTTCCGGCCTTATGAAGGAACTCCAGGTAGACAGTGTGCTTGCAACCATAGGCTGGGCCACCGCAACTCCCATGGAGGGGGCGGCGTAAATCTCGGCCCTGATGTTGGCCACCTTATCGGCAAAGAATCGAGCAAGCTCCTCACACTGTAACTGTGAAAAGGCTCGGCGAACCTGCAGACAGGCTGGGTTGCACAGCCTGTCTACAGTTCGGAAGAACTGGGCTGTCGATTCTGAGCAGCAGCAATTTCTCTGGACAGGAACACTGCCTTCTTATGAGTAATTGCTGACTGGTAGAGTTTATAATGCTCTAGGAGTCTAAGATGGTCGGCATCCGAGCCGGACTTCTGCCAACGTCTCTCCAACCTGCGACCAAGTCTCCACAACTCCCTCAGATCCTGATCAAACCAAAGGGATCGGGGGTGAAGGGAGAGAGGCTGCACACGGGTTGGAGCAATTAAATCCAAAGCAGAGGTGACAGCCTTATTATAGGCTTGCACCATTACTTCCGGATTTAAGCTCAACCCAGGAAATTCTGATAGGTCAAGAACCGCAGTTAGACCAGTGGGCGTAACATCCCGAAAAGGGCGGTACTTGACCATCTCCACTGGGGTAGGTCTACGCGCGGGGGTGCCAAAATTGAACCTCACAGTGTGGTGGTCGGACCAACTGACTGGTTCCACCCCCACCTCGGAGGCCTCCAACCCCAGCAGGAAGACCAGGTCAAGTGAGTGGCCGTATTTATGAGTGGCAGAGGTAACTACCAGTGAGAGGCCCAATGAACACATCAATTGGAGGAAGTGCTGACCAAAAGGTGAGAGTTCATCGTCAATCCAGGCATTAAAATCACCCAGCACCATCAACCTGGGCGATTCAAGTACCAGGTCGACGACGAAGTCCGCCACTTCCTTTAAGAATGTTTTCTCGTCACCGGGTGGACGATAGACAAGAACCATTCTATAGCCTCCACCTGCCACCATGACACTCTCAAAGGATCTGGTCTCCTCCACTGGAACACTAGTGAGGTCCAATTCGGTCTTGAAACAGACCGCAACCCCCCCCACCCCTGCGATCCAATCTCGGGCGGTGAATCACCGAATACCCGGCCGGAATTGCTGCCTCAAAAACTGGGCCCTCATTACTATCCAGCCAGGTTTTGGTAATGCAAGTCAGGTCCGCCGTACCTACCAAGTCCGCAATAATGGCAGTCTTGTTCACAACAGACCTGGCATTGCACAACACTGCCCGAGTTGGATAGGACTCCTGGGAAGCCCCAACCACCTGCCCACCATTTACAGAAGAGGTGGTGCCCTTGGGTATGGGGACCAATCAGGAGGGACCCCGATCGTCACTCCATTTCGCCACAGGGCGTCTTCTGGACTTGATCACCCAAACGCGAACACCCCCCTCCTTCATCCCCCGCTGTTCACACCCCCCCACCCTCCGAATCCCACCACGCCAATTCCCAAAGCCCTACGGCGTTGGTAAACAGGGAAAGACAAACTGAGGGGCAAAGAAAGGGCGGAGGGCATGAAGAGTGGCGAATGAATAGTGCACGACGGGGGGGGGGGTACGACGAAAATAACTATCGTCATCCATAAACAGCAGGCCAAAAACAGATCTCAAAACTCCCGAGAAATCCCAATGAAATAAAATAAGATACTAAACTTAAAAACACATAAACTTAAACTAAATAAACTAAGCTATCAAATTATCCAAATAAACATGCAATAAAATAATAAATACTAAACAACAATCAGTTCAATTAAATATATAAAAGTCAGTCTTTTGAAACAGTGGAGCTCCCACCACCCACCGCAGAAATGTCCGAATATAGAGGCACGAACTCTCACTCCATGCATCCAAAAATAAAAATAAAAATAAAAAAGTGCAGAAAAAGAACCCCACCCCCAATTCAAACCCCCCACGGCGCTCTCACCACCCAGGGAGGGACAGTGCAGGCAGAAAAGTTTCCAAAATAATGGAATAAAGTCAGCAAGTCCAGGAAAGATTAAGCAAAAAGGAGTACACTAAAATCCATAATCCCACATGGGCTCTCACCACCACGATGAAATCACGGGTCCAACTGTTCCTACTGTAGGAGCCTCATCGCAATATCTCCTCCTCTGGAATGATTTCAAGGCCACAGAGCAAATCCAAGGCTTTCCAAGTTCAGGACCATAAAGAGAGGGATCGAAAAAAGCCACAGACAGATTCAGGTACTCACCCCGTGAACACCGCCCGCAAACGGACCTTACTGCTCCCAGGTCGGCTCTCCAGGCGGTCTGGAGCAGGTCAGAAGAGCCAGGAGGGCTGCCGCCAAGTAGCAGAAGCCACCCGGCCCATCACCTTCTAAGGGGCAGGTGTCCAACAAGGCAGCCCATAAGTTCTGGCAGAAAGCCTGTAAGGGGGCCAGAAACTAGCCACCCAAACTCTCTCTTTTCCTCTGGATAACAAAGGGGAAAATGGAACCACAGAACACACGACAGACCTTTCTCACAGCTCCAAAGTCTCAGGGACACAACGATCTCCTCCACTCCGGTCGCCAGACAAAATCAGTCCGAATCCATGTCACCAGTCCTCCACTTCGCTCTGTAGCCCAAAAAATCAAGCCCTCAGACCAGAGAGCAGAAGCTCCACCAATCTTCCCAGTAACGCCAACGATCTTTCCCACAGCTGCACTGACGGAGGGGGGGGGACCAACAAAACCCACAACTGAACAAAAAATCAAACCCCAAACTAAAAAATAACTGCAAAATTGTAAAATAAAACAAGATTGTAACAGATTTCCCGGGGCAGCGTAAATGCACTCAGAGATCATGGCACAGCACTGCCGCCGTCTTGCCCCGACGTCAAGCTAGTACAAGCCGTGAGACTGCGGAGAAGACTCCAAGTGTCTATCAGAAATGGTCACAGTAGCCAAAATTTACAAATTCTCCAAATTTGTGAAGTTTTGACCAGTGAAGTTGCCATTTTTTAGAGAATTAATCAACATTCCCTAGCAAAGTAGTCATTTTGCTGAACAAATGGCCACTTTGCTGTAAAAACTTTGCAGTTTTGGAGAAGTTGAAGTTCCTGCAGTAAGTTCCGCAGAAACACAGAATGTTTCAGCAGGAAAGGACCCATAGACCCATCTAGTCTTCCCCATTTTCCTTGCCTGTTTCTATACCCTGGATCCTATTTGGTCACAGGTATCCCTCCCTCCTCCCTTACAACTATTTATTATACCCATGTGCTACACATGTTTGAAGCTCCTCACTGTCTTCTCCCTTACCACCTCTTCTGGCAGGCTGTTCCAGATGTCCATGACCCTTTCTGTGAAGAAGGATTTCCTCACATCTCTCTTAAATTGCCCCACCTCAAGCTTCACAGCTAGTGTTGTGTGAAATTGGAAAATTTCACCCAGCAAAATATTTCACGGAATTTGTGCATTTCGTGAAATATTTCACCGGGTGAAATGCGAAATGTTGCCCACAGTGCAGGCAAAATTTTGACCTCAAACTGGCAAAATTTGCCACTCACTGGCAAAATTTCATCACCTGTGGGCAACAATTTTTAATTTTGCCACTGGGCCCCTGGCCCAATCTTTAAAAAAACAAAACAATGCCCTCCCTTCCCTGTCCCCTAGTGGTCCCCCCCAGCTGATCACTGGCTGAATTCAAGAAACCCCCCCCAAGTCACCTTGTGTTATCCTTGGGCCCCCGGCCCTCAATCTTTCAAAAAAAAAAATACCCTCCCCTGTTCCTGATGTCTAGTGGAACCCCCTTCCAGCCAATCACTGGTTGAATTGAAGTAAAGAACCCTCCCCACCAGTCAATCCCAGTTGTTTTCCCTTCCCCCCCAGCCATGACCCCGGCCCCCAATCATCAAAATAAAAATGAAAACAATCCTCTCCCCTGTCCCTGGTGTCTAGTGGACCCCCAACTCCCACTCTGTCTTAAGTCAGAGCCCACCCTGCTCCCCCCAGTGCAGTACCCCGATCAGGCCACCAGCACAGCCCTCCACTCATCTCCATGGCCAGCAGCCTGTCTGAGCACTCAATGAATAAGCACGTGCTTGTACAAGCACATGCTCATTCACTGAGTGCTCAGATGGGCTGCCAGCCATGGAGGTCAGTGGAGGGCTGTGCCAGCAGCCCAATCAGGGTACTTGGGGGAGCGAGGTGGGCTCTGACTTAGGGTGGGGGGTGGGGTCCACTAGACACCAGAGACAGGGAAGGGGATTGTTTTTTGGTGTAAAGGATCTGTTGCCTGGTAGGAGGTCTTCCTCAGCAAATCCACAATGCACTATCTATCTGGAGCTTGGATAGCTTCAGGAACAGCTTGGTGGCCTAGTACAGGCAGGATGATTAGCACTAGATCACTAAGAGGAGTGCAGCAATCATGCTCAGGGGTGCATGAATAGCTTAGGCATAGTTGTGTGGTGTGGGCTGGGGTCTCAGGAGAGAGAGAGAGAGAGAGAGAGTGCAATGGTTTAAAAGGAGGAGCATTTGTGAGAAGCTGGGCTGCCACGGCAGGGCCCTCAAGTGAGCCCAGGTTATATATAACAAAAAAAAAAGGAAATGGGTTGAGCGTGGAATCAAAATTATGGGGGACAGGGAAGGACATGAAGAGGGAAGGGGCACAGGGCATGAGGATAATAGTGTGATTAATCAATTTATTTTATGCACAGCGTGGCCCATGACAACAGAAGATCTCATATGTACAGGGTCCAGCTTTTTTTTGTAAATTCATTTAAATAGATGGCAGGGAAAAAAAACATCATTGCATACACTTCATATTACAATTAAAAGCACAGGATCAGCAGCAGATATGAAGAAGTGTTTAACAGCTCATTTTACAGTTTACTGTAGTAGATGTTACATTTTGTCTTCACATAGGCTTACTACTTACAGAAGAACAGCATATTTTCCAAGTTTTACACAATGTACTCTTTCAGTGATCGGCCGGGGGGGGGACCACTCAACACCAGAGAGGGTGAAAAAAAATATATAAAGGATGGGGCATATGCGGGTGAAATTGCACAATTTTGCGAAATATTTCACTGGGCAAAATTGCCGATTTTGCAGCAATTTGGCTGGCGAAATGAAATTTTGCAACATCTCTATTCACAGCACGCCCTTGTGTTCTAGTGCTCCTCCATCTGTGAAAGCAACTCACTCCTGTACTTTGTTCACCCCCGTGAGGTATTTATAGGTCTCAATCATGTCCTTTCTTGCTCTCCTTTCCTCCAGGGAGAATATGTTAATGGACCTCACTGGAAATGAGCTTGTCTCAGTTGAACTATCCGATTCATTCATCTTTTAAATGAATTGAATAAAACTTTCTACTCTACTTCTCATCTACTGTTCATGTTAAGCTCCCACAACCGCTCCTCATATGGCTTCTCATGCAACCTCCATACTATTTTAGCAGCCTTCCCCTGGACCACTTCTACCCAGTCAATTTCCTTGCAATGGTATGGCCTCCAGAACTGGACACATTACACCAGGTGGGGTCTCACAAGTGAAACATGGAACATTTGCAAAGCAAATTTTGGCCACTTTGCAGCAACTTCATTAGCTAAGTTTAAATTTACATCTCTAGCATCTATCCTCAAATGTCTTAGCTCCCAATCCTTTGCTCATCCTTAAGTTCTTCACTATACCTTTTCCAGTTCTACTTTTTCTGTTTTGTAGTGTGAGTTCTGAAAATTGCACAGAATTGCCTTGGTAAATAATCTATGGTTGAGCAGGAAATGAAGAATTGTTATAATACAGTTGTTTGGGCTGAAAACTGCTACAGGCCTTACAGTCTATTTTGCATAGCAATTGCTAGAATGCATTTGCCGAAAGTCTTTTTGCTTGCAGAACATTTATTACTCACTGATAACATTTTCTGTTTTTCTCATTATCTTTTAACTCATGACCTATGATTAAATGTAGCAAGGGATTTAAAAGGCTCTTCGAAAATGCTTTGTATAATCATTTTTTTTCTCATTTCTGTAAATTGAAGATGGTTTAAGTGTGCATTGGGGACAGCTTTGTTGAAAAAAAAAGTATTTTCTCTTCTTCCTCAGCCAGTAATATGTACTAACACAAAGATAGGAATTGCATGAATAGCGATAATCCAGTGATTCTGCCCAGTGGACCTAGCAGTGTATTTTCAGATCCAATCCCACATGGAAATAGCTTTAGAATGAGCTCAACATTGTCATTTTCCTCGCTCTATGTTGTGGATCATTAAAAGCTGTAACTACAGAATTTGTTTCAATTCAAGTTACTTTTGTACACAGTGGGTCTTGGACCACTTAACTTACCCATATCATTTTTAGTCTTTGGTCCAGAGCATGTTTCAATCACTTTGACCTGGCTGTGGCTTCCTAAGTAAAATTAATGTACTGATGACAGCAATGCTAGATGAACTCTTGTGCTGATGTTAAATACAGAAAGACTTCTAGCCCACATATCATGTTATACCCAATTATTAACTGTACTATGAAAATATGTGGTTCATTGTTATGTGTGTGTGTGTGTGTGTGTGTGTGTGTGTGTGTGTGTGTGTGTTGTGACTGAAGTTTACAGCTGTGTGACTTGCGTGGAAAAAATGTGTTGACCTCAGCTCCCTAAGCATGATTACATGGTGGGATTCCTCTTCTGCTAATGTATTTGTTTACTGCAAAACTGTGAATAATCATCAGCATAAATAACTTTCCCATATCTGTAAACTCTAAAATTAGTGCTTAATTAAACTAATTTGTCTGTGTTTGTGGGTTGGAAACTCTTACTGTCATCCTCTGCCATCGCTACTTATTTAAAATTTCATCCTTGGCCAGTTTCATGATAATGTTTATCTGCTCCAGAGGATTTGAAATTAGGCTAATGCTCTGACTTTCCATTTAATTTCTTTCTCAAGTAGGAAGCAGCAAAGTATCAACTGTCCAGATAGCAATTTACTTTTCGTTTTGCATTGAACAGATCAGGACTGATTTAATTTAGAAACTGACTATTTGCAGGAACCATTGGGGGTTCCAGCCAGTAACATATAAACAAAGTGTTTTAAAAATAAAAATCAGAAAAGGCCCACTTTTTTTGACAAGTGTAAAAAATGAACATAACCAATATCATAACTAGAAACTGAATTTACTGTCCATATTATGACTGTTGTTTTCAAATGAGCAGCACCATATTTGTCTGAATTCTACACTCAAGTAGTTTGGGTTTCAGGCTTTGCACTTTTCAGCTTGATATTCAGTTGCCTGTGACCTTAGATGTTTTGATAAGTCACCCAGTCATCAGGGTTGGGGGGGGGGGTAGTTACTGAGACTGTTGAACATCAATCACTAACTACTTCAGTAGGATGTGACCAAATGCTATTGCATTTAGACTTGAAGCTGGAGGTCCTACTAATTCAGATGAGTAAGTAGAAGTGCCAAATGTGTAGGGCGGGGGGGTTTAGACTGTGGAGAAATGTTAAAACAGCAGTGCATGTTATGTTGAAAACTGAGACCTATACTTTTTTATTCTATTTTCAATTGTCCCTTGTCTTCTCTTTTAATACCCCCTTCCCTCATTTTGTGTCTGTTTTTCTGCATTTTTTTTTATATTTGAAATAAAAAGGAGTGCTCTGTCCAGGTTGTTATCTGTATTGTCAGCTGTTTTTGTACACCTATTGTCCCACAAGATCAGGGGCAGTTTCTGCTGCATGCTAGTTCATTATAGACACAAGAAGAGTGGTGTTAATCAATGAGAGTACAAAAACATCAGAGAATACTGAGGAAAACCTGAATGGAGCCATATAATAAGAAGTGCTCTTTTTAGTATTTCAAATGTAAAAAAGTGCTAATGGAGCCATATTAAAATGAGTACTCTTTTAAATATTTCAAATGTGAAAAAAGTGCTAAAGCAGACTCAAAATGAGAAACAAGGGGTATCATGCAAGACAGGAGCTATGGGGCAATCTGAAATTAAATACAAAAGTATAGTTCAAATTGTTCACTGCTGGCAAGCACTTCTGCTTTAACTGGGCTATAAAGAAAGGCCTGGATAACAGCACCCTGAAGGACAAGGTCTAGAGTAGCAAGCAATTTACTGCCTTACCAACCTATGCAAAAGAGAAATGTTAATCAGGAAACTAAAATCATGGCAATAACACAAGAATAAATCCCCCAGGTAGTCTGTGCATTATATTCCTAAAGCTACAGTATTATAAACTTTCGGGGAGAAAAATAGATTAACTGCAAAAAAATATATAAACTTTGTCAACTATTCTGTTATGTGCAGGTAACCATACATATATTTCTTCCCACTTACATTTCATACATTCTATTCTGACATTGCCCCAGGAGCATCATACTTTCCCCTGAAGCACTGGAGCAGTAAGGATTTGTTTACAAATAAAAAAAAAATAATGTTTGGACTCACACTTTAAACAATTTTGTCAATGTGGATATTCCCAGTGAGAAATGGGCCAACCCAGAAATCCAGATACTGACGTTCATTAACAGCTACCAGGGTCTGATGCACTACAACACATCTTTTAAGTACAGATAAACAAGGGGCCAAGGGTTGAGCCTTGAGAAATACCTTAAATTACCCTGAATGGTCTGAACTAAACACCATGTAACCTGAATCTATTTATGGATAGTGAAAGAGCAACTCTGCACTTTAGCATGTGCTTTCATAATTAAGATGTTTTGGCTGTTACAATTTACCAGAAAATACATTTTATTCATTGTCATGGTTCCTTTCCAAGATTTACAGCACATCTTGGTAGTCCACCTAAAAGGACTCTATAGAAAACATTTCAAAACATTTGCCTCTCTTCTGCTAACTTCATAGTGCCTTTATTTATGATGTCACAGTGCTCACCATGTCAGCAGACTGTGATGTCACAAACAGCAGTTGTGTGGTTAGCAGGGGAGAGTCAGATATATTTTGATTGACTCAGTCAAATAATTGCTTCATTATCTACAATTTAGTAGACCAACAGCAGGGTAAAATACAAATATAAGTAGAAAACAGTGAAGTTAAAGCACAACTGGTGTAAATTTTGTGTTGTAAAGCTTTTTATTGTAATATAGAGTTACTCTTTAATGATTTACAGAAAAAAACTCACAGTTGGCATCATCTGAACGCAGTTACATGAAATACCCCCAAATCTGTATTTTACTACCCTCCATTTCTTGTTTCTAAATATCAGCCTGAACAATTACTTGCCTATTTGTTAAAATCCAATGACCCTAAAGTACTGGTCCCTCTGGTCTCCCTTCTAAAAATAATTACCCAGAGAGGGCTTCATTTGAATGTTTTAATTTTGTAATAATGGTACATTGTACACTGCTAATGTATATATATATATATATATATATATATAAATGATCTGAATGCAAAATAATCAGAAATGTTATATAACAAATTCTGAGATGGGATTAACCTTTCCCACTTGCTGTGTTACTGTATGGATGTTTTAAGACTGTTATTTTATGATATGATGTGCTATAACATATTTTTTTAAGTGAAAATTGAATATTTATTATGTGTATTTGTAATGGTCACTTTGATCGATCAATAAATTTTACTACTACTATTTCTAAAGGTATTTTCATTTAAAAATTATCTTTTCGGGGGCATGGCCTAGCATCAGAGTGAGATGGCTGCTTAATCTGGGAGCTCTGTGACCATCCCTTGCAATCCCCTCAGCACCGTGCCAAATACTTAAAATTTAACAAAGATTTGGAAAGATTAACAAGCGCCGATGTCGTCCACCCAAAAACCAGGGAGAAAACAAACCAAAATATCTTTTAAATCAACTCCTCGAGTGACTCCTGGGAGGGGCCTGGCTAGGCCTGAAAAATCACCGGAAGCAGCGCAGGCAGACGTTCAGGCAAGAAATCAACTCGGGCAGTGTTCAAATACAGAGAGTGATCCGCCGGAAAACAACCCAACTCTGAATATGGCAGAAGGTTATCAACAGCTGGAAAGATTAATAAAAGATTTAAAGTATGACCTAGGAACCAGAATGAAAGTCGGGTTCAATAATGTTACTGCCCAAATACAGCATCTCCAGCAAGCTGTTAACTCTACATCTGAACAGGTTGAAACCCATGAAAGGCGTCTGGGGGAGATGGAGCAACGGGTTAGTGACCAGGAGGATAGAGCTGTATCACAATCAACAGACCTTGCAAAAGCTCTGAAAGAAATTGAGTTGCTATGGCAGGCCATCGACGATCATGATAATCGTGAGCGCCGTTGTAATATCAGAATCATTGGCCTGCCCGAAGGGCTTGAGGGGAAAGACTGTATAAAATGTATTCAAAACTGGCTTATCAAACCTTACAGCTGCCCCAAGATATTGGTCTGGAAATTCAAAGGGCGCATCGTTCTCCCTGTCCAAAACCTCCCCCAGACCAAAGACCGAGGCACTTGATTATAAAGTTCCTGCGGTACCAGGACAGGGTGTTGGTAATCAAGGTGGTGGGAAAGTGGTAATCATCATGGAACGGCAAAGAAAAGTCAGTATCTATCCGGACTACTCCCGGCAGCTCCAAATTCAGAGACAAGCGTTTTCAGAGGTGTGACGGCTGCTCCACTCAAAGAACTGCCCATTTACACTCGCATACCCAGCACGACTGATAGTAAGACCATCAGGAGGTAACACTAAGGCCTTCACTGATCCCTCAGTGGCGCTGTAATTTGTCTGAGGGCTGGAAATCTCAAAAGAAAATTGAAGTCACTTATGAAACCCACAGCGAAGGTACTGTGTTGAGGATGAGGGGGAAGGGGGATGGGGGAGCGGGTGATAATTTACTGATCCACAACTCCTTTAGGGGCCAAAAGGGCTGGATTGGGGGGCTCCCTCTTCCCCTTTCACCAGGTCCTTCTCTAGAGGTCCTTGCAGAACTCAGGAGATCTTAAGATGGTGACCCAATTTTGAAAGTCAAGGACTTGAAGCTGTCTAGGGCAACTAAACAGCATAGTATTGATTATAAGTTAGAAGTATCTTGATAGTTCTGGACTGCTTCATGCTCTGTGCTTACTGGACTTCCTGTTGTTATACTAAGTACAGAATTGGAAAGCGCAGAGAGCGTAAGACAACGGCAGATGTATCATTTGATCAGGGATATATCTGAAACATTAAGTTCATGGCGGAATAGAAGATGTTTTGAGAAGCCCCATTCTCTCTTAAGTATTTTTAAGTTTTATTCCATCTCTCACAGTCTGACCAATTAGACTAGCAATCAGGAAGTGTTTTTGTTGTTTATCTGTTTGGTAAGACCAATTGTGTTAACGCTGTAAAATCCATTATTAGGGGATAACCTGCTCCAGAAGTTGACAGTAGAGGGCAGGAGATCCCATGATACTTCCCAGGGTGATGAGTGTTATTTTTCCTTTTCTCACTGGAACTCAGAGACTGAGGGGGCATGGAGGATTTTAGGAGCAAGGTTGAGAGGGTGAGGGAGGGGGGTGCAGCCTCTCAGATTCAGTATCCCTGAGGACATACATGATTCCTTTGGGGCATGAGTGTAGAGGGGAATTAACAACATGATTTGTTAAAATAGTGGGTTAAAAATTATTGCAAGGGATGGATGCTCTATCCATGAAAAGTAGAGGGTAGTTTTTTGTTGAATTTTTATTCTTGGTCTGGATCAAGGGAGGGATTAGAGGGACAAGAGATATTGAAGGGGTTAAACAATGGGGAAGGGGAAAATCCTATCTTTTCACATGTTTGGTTTTCTCTAGTTGGCTGATTCAAGTTGAGGGGGAAGGAAAAGATGTTGTGTTGGGATGTTTTATAAAGCAACAAAAAACCTATCAGCAGTGAACAAATTTGTAACAACTGTTACATTGGCAGGAAGGACATGCTAAGCTAGTTAAGTGGTACAACAACAATGGCTAACATAACATTGGTTACATGGAATGTAAATGGGCTACATACTGTAATTAAGAGGAAACGTGTATGGACACAGATTAAAAATAAAATGAAAGGGGACGTGGTATTCTTGCAGGAACTACACTCAACAGGGGAAGAACTGGAGGGACTAAGCCACTCTTGGGGTGGAACGTTGGTTGCCTCACCTTTCAAATCAAAGGCACAAGGTGTAGTTATATGGATTAGACCGGGGTTCCCACACAAGGTCCTATCTTCTGTAATAGATCCTCAGGGCAGATATGTCATAGCCGTAGTCAATATGGGGGGTTCCACAACAACTTTGGTATCGATATATGGTCCCAGCATCGATGTCCCAGAATTTTTTACTCATCTGGAGACCACCCTAGAACCATTCCCAGATGACATAATAATAATAAGGGGTGATATAAATACATATTGGGACCCCACCTAGACCATTGTGGGGTGAGAAGAGGACCAATACCCAAAAGTGTAAGAACACTTCGTCATATGATAGAGGGGAGATCGCTACTAGAGGCTTGGAGATTCTACCACCCATCCACCAGGAAGTATTCTTTTTATTCTCATGCAAACAAAGTATGTACAAGATTGGATTATTTCTTTTTGACAAAAGCTAGACTGGGTGATGTAGTTGAGGTGTCTTATGGTGCAATTTTGACTTCGGACCACGCCCCCTTGAAAGTGGTAGTGGAAGGGAGGAGGGAACCCAGTGTCTCCCCTTGTGGTGGTTGGACCCTATTCTTCTGGTGGATACAAGATTTATCCAGCAATTAAAACAACATGCCCTAGATTTTCTTGCAGTGAACCACTCTGGAGACAATAATATTAGAACTGTATGGGAAACTCTTAAGGCCTCAATAAGAGGAGAAGCCATTTCATATGCGTGTACAAGAAAAAGGTAAACTTTAAAAGAGAGCAGGAGTTAGAATACCAGATCCAAATACTACAAAGGGAATTAATGTTAAAGTATGATAATTCCAAGATGGTATCCATAAAAAGTTTAAAAGTGAAGTAAATCAACTTTCCACCCCAAAAATTGAAAGGGCCCTCATCCTGACAAAATCTTATTCCTACTTTGAAGGAGATAAAGCCAGGAAATGGCTGGCAGGGTTGGTAAAAAGGCAAAGGGCGGATAGAACCATATTAGTGGTGGAAGTGGAAAGTGAAGAGGTCACCTATAATCAGCAGAAAATGAACGATGCATTTCAAAAATTTTACTCACATCTGTACACTACTGAATATCCGCAGGAGGCAAATCTGGACGACTTTCTGGGGGAAGTCTCACTACCTAAATTAAATGACCTGGACATAGAACAACTGGATTCCCCAATCACTAAGGAAGAACTAAAAGGGGTGGTATGGAAATCTAAAAGGGGGAAGACCCCAGGACCAGATGGTATCCCGGCTGAGGTATATAAAATTCTTTGGAAAGAATTAGGCCAGACAATGTTGGAGATGATAAAGGAATCATTGAAGGAGGGAGAACTCTCACCCTCACAGAACTTGGCCACAATTACAGTCTTGCCCAAAGCAGGGAAGAACCCTCTTTTGTGCTTATCCTACCACCCAATCTCTCTGCTAAATGCAGATTACAAAATCATAGCCAAATTGTTGGCTAATAGGTTGGAGAACTTTCTCCCCAAATTAGTCCATCCCGACCAAGGGGTTTTGTAAAGGGAAGACAAGTTAAACATAACATCAGACGAGTACTAAACATTATGTATCAATGGCCCAAGGGAGGATCGGGGGGGCCTTTTGGCACTTGATGCGGAAAAGGCCTTCGACTGGATAGAGTGGCCTTTTATGATGGCAGTCTTGAGGAAATGTGGCCTAAGCCCCCTGCATGATGAGGTGGCTAGGAAGCTTGTATAAAAACCCAAAAGCCCAAATTCTCACCAATAATACCATATCACCTCCTTTCACCATCACTAGGGGTACAAGACAGAGTTGCCCCCTCTCTTCACTAATATATGTACTTACAATAGAAGTGTTGGCACAAAATATTAGAGATAACTCTCGAATAAAGGGTTTTTAGTGGAGGGGAAAAGAACAAGTGATCTCATTCTTCGCTGATGATATACTTTTATTTATCAATTCTCCCAAAGAAGCGATGAGGGAATTGTCTCAATTATTTGAGAAATATGGCCCTCTCTCAGGCCATAAGATAAACTAGAGCAAGTGCAAGTGGATGCCCTTGGGGGGGAGGGGGGTCCCATTAGAATAGGTCAAGCGGAAGTTCGCCCATCTAAATCACTAAAATACTTGGGTATACAAATCCCTTCCAAGTTGTCTAGTCTGGTCAATATTAATATGAAAATTCTAATTATGAAAATTAAAGATGACTGGCCTGGAAGGCTTTACTCCTGACCCTTTTAGGTAGAGTGAACCTGGTAAAGATATCAGTTTTGCCCCAATTTCTATATTTTTTTCAAACAGTTCCTTTAAAAATCCCCCTAAAATACTTTAAAAGTATTGAGGGTGCCATAACCCAACTATTATGGAACAACAGAAGACCTAGGATTAAAAAAGTTATTTTGTGGTGTTACACGAGGTCCCTGCACCCTAATTGGTACCCACAGAGGTACACCGTAGACAGCTAATGCTTAGATATAGGTTATACTAATATTTAGGTCTAAGGGCATCTACCGTATAAGAGTAGATGTCAGGATTTGAATGCATATTGTTGTAATCCACTTTGCTTGCTAATACACATCGATTTTACCATGTATTTTCTGTCTATTTCTTACTTGTTAGATGCCAAGACACCTGTGTCCTTGAAGTAATTATAATATGTAAGATGGCATTGCCATGTTTTGGTGATTTGTACTACTACACTTAGTTATGTAAGACTCTGTATAAGAACTCTTTTGTTCTCAAACTGATGACTTTACAGAATTGTATAATGTTATCTTGGACCATGGAGCCACCTCTAATTTAGCCAATAGGGCTCATCTCTGTAACTAGAAATGTTTCTATCTTTTGGTAACCATAGTAATTATCATAGGTATATAATGTAATGCACAAGCTTTACACGTTGGAGACCCGAGAGACCCCAAGAGACTAGCGAGAAACCTTGAGGTGTAGGGAACACTTAGCACTGGCTCCCAGTTCATATTGGTAAGAACTGCTTAGGGCAGCTGTGATTTATCCCTTGGTAGTAATAAACTTGTTTATTACTCTAATGCAATATGTCTGTGATTACTTGCATTCCCAATATCGTCAAGAATCGGAAAGTGAGGTTTAGACCTCTCAACAAATTGGCAACCGTGTGCAGGCGATATTTGGTGTTTGTAAGTTTTCACTTGTTGCTTAAACTTTCTCCCTTTCCCATGGGGACAGTAGGTGTACATTCCCGTATCACCTCTTCCATTTTAAAACCAGCTTGCAGTCACTTGCAAAGTCTGGCTGACTTTTTGGGTGTGGTCAATGCCGTCTCGACCCACTCCATAGCAGCTTTGAATTGCAAGCCTGCAACTAATACAGCAGCCCAGCTGTGTTTAAACTACTCGTGCTGTGGATTGATACGCAGCACGCTGTCTTTTTCACAGTTTAAATTTTCGTTCCCTCCCACACAATGGCCACAGTATCAGATATCTGCGCAGAACTGAGACTCGATGTCTCGAACTTCCTTGCCTCCCATGGAGGATGGGCTGACTTCGCGCGGGACGCAAGTCAATCCGATAACCCTGTACTGAGGATTTCAACCCAGTGCACAGAGACGAGACAATCAACCAATAAGCATCACGCTAAAGGGTTGATGGTCACGGCTCTCTATGCTGCTTTGGAAACCTCCGAAACAAGGTTTCAAAACCTTGATCTGCAGATTTCATCTCTTAAGCAAGAGATGGGTTTGCAGGAAACAGAATGTATTAGACTGCAGCAGAACTTGGAGTCCGAACTCCAAACTCTGCGGAATGAAAAGAATTCACTATTGCATCATTCAGCCCAGGCTGGTGAACAGGAACTATGTATGTTGAAACAGGAGTGTGAAAGTTTGAGACAGGATAAGAGTCAGGTTGTGCAAATGAATGATTTGCTGAGTGCTGTGAATGCTCAGTTGAGTGACGAAATGGGTGAGCTTCAGGACGAGATCAACCAGGTACGTAATGACTTAGAAGTAGCTTACAGGGCCAATCGCGAATTGAGCACCGCATACCGAGTTTTGCAGAAGCAAAAGCAAGATCAGGTTGATAGGGATGTTGCAAGTGTGAATCATGATGAACGTAGAACTAAGATGGCGGCACTGCGCCATCAGCGAGAGGTTCTGGCTGGACATGTTAAGGTAATGGGAGGCATAGCCCCTGCCTTTCATTCGTCATCAGAAGGGGAGTTATCTGATGATGACATTTCACAATACAATGCCCAGTCACACCCCTACTATGGCCCAGACTCTACACCCAGCCATCCACAGCATGGCGGGTCCCCACCCCCAACTCCCCAGGTCGCACGTCGGCGACGTCGTGATGCTCATCATGGGAAATGCCAACATGGTGGCGCCCATGATGGGGGCGAGCAGGCTCAAGCCTGGTCCTGACGGCGCCTCCAGTAGCCATTATTAATGTGGAAGACAGGCAAGAGATAGAAACTATGATTGAAAGATTGATAGGCAATGTCCCCCTTCCTGAGAGAAGTATGAGGGCTATTAAAACCCAGATTAGGCAGCTTTTTCAAGAAGCTGGCACTCAGGAAGGTATCGTCCACACTGCGGCTGAAGCTGCAGCTCGTGCAGCCTTGGATGGTGCTCGAGACACTCTACCTTTGCCTGATTGACCTACTAATCCCCTGCAAATGGCCTACTCTGTTCAGCAAATCGCTGACAGCATCGGTCGGATGAGCCTGTCCGACAATCTCAGCTGTCACTTGGAAAAGGTATGTTCTAAATGCGAGATGCTTAGCCTCGCTGCAGAATATCAGGTCCAAATACTACGCCAGATCATAGATCCTGGTTTATGGGCCAAACTCCCCGAAGCTGTTCGCCAGGACAGGAATGTTACCTTTGACGAGGTTGCAGCTGAGCTCATTTCTGCTCACAGTCCAGGTGTAGTAGGAGTGATGCTTGCATATCCTGTGAAGCAGAATGCAACAGAAAGTCCAGCGACTTACCACCAGAGACTTTGGATGGCCTACCGAGCAGGAAAGCACCTGGCACAAGAAGCTGCGGATGTAGATCTTATTGAATATAAGACCCTGTTCCTTAGGAACATGATTCCAGCAGTAAGACAAAAGATAGAGCCAACCACTTACCCAAATACAGATAGGTTTGCCAATATTCTTCGGAAAACCGAGAGGATATATTAACTGTATATCCGTGATTTGGGCTCCGGTTCCAAGAAGTTAGCTCCCATGGAACCCGCTTCTGGGACCACGACACACTACACAGTGGAAGGGCAGGCTCAACGCCAACAGGCCCAACATCCACCAGCCCCTCCAGCTGGTAATCAACACCCTCAACAGGCCCAACAACAACAACCATATCAACAGCAATGGGGTGGGAACCGGAATTGGCATAAGAACAGAAAGCATAAGGGTAGAGGTAAACCACAACAGAGAATGGGTTCTTCATATAGGGAGATATTTGAAGAAAATCAGAAATTTCGAGAGCTCCTGGGACAAGTGCGCTCTGTGGCGGATGCTGTTTCCGCTCAGACCCTTGCGGCGGTACAACCGGCAGCCCAGACCACAAATGGCCATGGAGACACCGGAGGTACAGGCCCTCAGGCCCATACAAGCCTGTACCCAGAAGCTCCTCCCTATATAGCATCAGTACAGCCTGGTGAAGTCATTCACACAAGTCAGGCCCAACCTCTGCATGCTTCCGGTAGTACGGATTGACAATTACAAGCCCAAGTCCATATTGTAAACAAGCTGGTCTTGGATACAAACGGAAGGCCCTGCACCGAGGCCAAGGTCAGGGGCCGCCAACTAGTAGTTTTGCTGGATACAGGTGCAGCTGTATCTGTGCTACATGATGAACACCTGGACACGTCCCCTTGGTCTACCGGATGGAAGACCAACATGTCAGGAGTCGATGGTACTAGGCTGTCTGCATACCGTTCTCTACCCTTACCGGTAAAGCTAGGCCACTTAAAGGCCTCACATACTTTCCTACTAATGGTACTGCATGACCATCCTAGTATTATAGGGATCGACTTCCTTGCACCACACGGCTGTGTGGTGGACCTAGCTAACATGCTATTGATACAGATTCAGGGTCAATACCATACCATCTTGATTCCTGATTCACACATTGTGGCAACGATATCTGCCAATGACAAAGAGTATGACATCATAGATTTGTTCAAGAATCATGAACTTTTTCCAAAACTCCTACCTATTCTGCAACGAAATTTAGAAGTGTTTGCAGTTAACAAGCATGACTGTGGTAGAATGCACACCGTCATTGAAGTGCCAGGCCCGGCACATGAGAGACAAAGGCAATATCCTTTCCCAACTGAGGCCTTGCCTTCCCTTAGGGAAATGATCAAGTCACTCCTCAAGCAAGGAGTAATCAGAACTTGTGTTTCCACTGCCAACTCCCCAGTATGGCCCATGAAGAAACCACAGGCACCTGGAGACTTACTATTGACTACAGGAAACTGAATCAGGCCACCCCTAGTTGTTCCCCAACTGTGGCATCAGCACCAGATGTGCTACGACTTCTGATCCCTGACTTGAAATGGTTCAGTGCACTGGACATCTCAAATGGTTTTTGGTCATTGCCATTGGCCCTTAAGAGTCAATATAAGTTTGCCTTCACCTTTGAAGGAAGACAGTACATGTGGACTTGCTTGCCACAAGGAATCCATAACAGCCCATCCCTTTTCCATCTCCACATGATGGATGCCCTCGACAGTTTCTCTACCCCTCAGTGTCTCCTACAATATGTGGATGACCTGTTGCTGGTCACAGCCACACAGGAACAACATCTGGATCTCTTGAATGAACTATTGACTCTCATTCAGAAAGCAGGCTTGAAATGTAACCCAGCAAAAGCACAATTGTGTCAGAAAGAAGAACTCTTTTTGGGTCTGAAAATAACTGACCAAGGTCGAAGCCCTACCTGGAAGAAGGTACAGGGATTACAAGACTTGCCATTACCTACCAGTGTGGCAACTCTTCGAAGGTTTCTAGGCATGGTAAACTATTTGAGAGATTTCATTTGTGATTTTGCTCAGAAAGCTGCTCCTCTGTATGAATTACTCAAAAGGATGTACCATGGACTTGAGGCCCTATTCACACCCAGGCTATGATGTCAGTGAAGCAGGCCTTGGCCTCTGCCCCAGCACTGGTGAACCCCAATCCAGCACTACCATTCCATCTGGAGTGTGCCACCTCTGACATTGCTATGTCAGCAGTGTTGGCCCGGAAGGTGCATGGCACCTTGAGACCCATTGCGTATGCCTCACAGCTCTTGACCCCAGTGGAACAGATGTACGGCCTTTGTGAAAGGAATCTTCTGGCCACCTACTGGGCTGTCAAGCACTTCTTGTATATCATTGGGTACTCACCACTGATCATCAACAGTAACCATACACCCACCACCTTTTTGCTTTCAGACAGAGTGAAGGATGGATCAGTCTCTAACACTAGGCTGACACACTGGTCACTTCTTCTCCAGGACAGGGATATACAGGTACAACTGACTAAAGTTCCATCTATGCTAGCTCATGGCCTCCTTTTCCAAGGAGAACCCCATGACTGCACACTACAGTCACCTGATCTTCCTGATCCAGGTCCTTTCTTCCCTGCCACGCCACAAGTACTCGAGAGTACCTCTTTGTGCCATATCTTTACTGATGGTTCAGTATCTTACTATCAGGGAGAACAGACTGCAGGGATGGGTATTTTGGTGATTTACCCTTATGGGAATACTGTCAAGATATCTAAGCTCTGTAGTGTAGCATCATCACAGTATGCAGAGATGGCAGTGGTGGCCTGTGCCCTCGAGTTCATCCAACATGGGACCGAGGATACCATCATTTTTACAGACTCTAACTGGGTTTGTTGTTGCCTTACAGAATTTCTTCCCTTCTGGCAGAAGAACTCCTTCCTGTCTTCTGATGGCAGTTCAGTGAAGTACAAAGAATTGGTAATATACATACATGCACTGGCACAGAAATTTGCACACAAACTCTATGTACACAAGGTTAAAGCCCACTCTCTCCATGACCCCTATCATGCCTTCAATGACACAGCAGACACCCTTGCTAAGGAAGGGGCGGGGGACGTCTGGATGATGGACCACCCAGAGGCTAATGCAGCTGTACACATTGCAGCACTAAAGAAGAAACCTGAACCTTTTTCCCCCTTGGACCTCTCCGCAGCTCAGCAGCTGGACACTGAACTCAAAGAGGTGTTCAGATTCCTTGACAAAGGTACTGAAGAAAAACTTCCAACACATAACCCCTATCGGAGGCATGAAGGTAAGTTACGCTTGTCACCAGATGACAAGCTCATTTGGTTTCAACTAGATGACTCTACCACCAAGTAGTGGGTAGTCCCCAGACACCTAAGATCTGAATTATTGTACCAAGTGCATGACATTCCTACTGGTGGACACCAGGGAGCAGAAAATACCCTCCAACGACTTAAGACCACAGCTTGGTGGCCTGGTATCACCAAAGATGTTAAACAATACATAGACAACTGCCTCATTTGTGCACAAAACAATCCCATCCCCATCAAACGAATTGCCAAACTTTTACCACAAAGACATTCTGGCCCTTGGCATGCCATCCAAATTGATTTCATTGGCCCTCTGACCAACACCAGCAGAAATAATAAGTATGCTCTTGTGGTAACTGACATCTTCTCAAAGTGGGTGGAAGCTTTCCCCACTAAGACATGTACAGCGAAGACTACTGCCAAAATCCTGGTGGAACAGATTTTCTCCAGGTGGGGTCTACCTCTTAAGGTGGACTCTGACAAAGGAACCAGTTTTACAGGTGAGTTGATGAAAGAATCCCTTGAACTCCTTGGAGTTCAGCAGAAGTTCCACATACCTTACCACCCTCAATCCTCAGGTCAAGTAGAAAGAGCCAACCGACGGATTAAGCAAATGCTTTCCAAATTCATTGAGGACAATCCCAAAACATGGGATTCCCTATTGCCTTTACTCCTTATGGCAATTATGGGCACACCCTTAGCCATCACCCAGCTCACGCCCCTTTGAGGTGATGACTGGTAAACAAATGAGATTACCTGAACACCTGTTGTTTGACCTGCACACCCCCCACTGCAGACCGCGTGTCTGTGGACCAGTATGTGGAAAAACTCAGAAAAGACCTCATACACACACTTGTATGCTGCAAACTGCATGAGCAAGGCCCAGCAACAATCCAAAATACAATTTGACAAACACGCACAAGAAGTGGATTGGCAAGTTGGAGATCAGGTAATGGTACTTTGATTTGCACATCCCAACCACTCCTTCTCCAACAAGTGGGAAGGCCCATACCCCTTTGTCAACAAGCTCAGTCCAGCAGTCTATCAAGTTAGACTCCTACACAACAACAAATTGACTGACAAATGGATACATGCAAACCAGCTGAAACTGTATAAAGGAGCTTAACTTACTTTTCCTCACCCCATTGGGCGGAATTGTACTAACATACTAATCTTTGATCTTCCTTTTCAGATACACTGACAAGATGGCTATCTTGTTCCATTATTTCCTCCTCTCAGGAGTGATCCCCTGCATCCAAGACACAGTACCAGACCTCCTACGACACCTCGACCCTCCAGCACCTCCTCCAGAGGGAGTATCCATCAATATATCAGATAGTATGATCACTGTCCAGGAAGGTTCCGATGCTTACCTCACTGCCTCGGTTGTTGCTCCTGACAAATCTACCCTTCAGATTGAGTGGCAAACTACATCACAAGGACAAATTCTCCCTGTGGCCACACTCTCCAAAGGAACTTTCCAGGGTTGGCCTAATGCTAAATTATCCCCAAATGGTTCACTGTCCTTGTTACAAACTGCATTAAGACATTCTGGTTTGTACAATGTAACTGCCTTAATAGATCCTTCCTACTGTAATTCCTTGTCCAAAGATTCTGCCTGCAGATTTTGTGCTATACATCACATGGCTTCTGCAACCATGTACCTCTCTGTGTTACCACCTACTGAAAAACAGCTTTTGGAATGTCCAAAGCATAACCCTGGTCCCCATAGTGGTCTCACAGCCACTGCCCTCCCAGGTTCTTTGATTAGTAACTTACAGTTTATGCATATACCTGTTTTGTTTAATCTTACTTACTGGAATCTGAAAGAGTTTGGTATGTGCCACAATACTAATACATCAGCATTTTACAGTACATTATTGCTTGATAGTTTAGCTGCATTTCAGATTCGTACGCAGGATCCTTTTGCTGGGGTCTATTCTACTGAACATAGAGGCAACTTCAGGAAGAAGCCCTCTCCTGACAATCTAAATCATAAATGTAACAAACGTGAAGTTGACAGTTCTGATGTCACAGGTGCAACAGGTACTGTCACAGGTCTTTTGGTATGGCTATGTCTATCTGGAATAAAGCAGACATTGCTGCTATCAAAAGTCATTCTGCCAAGTTCTCCACTGGCTTGGTCAATAACGTTTTACCTCCATTACTGCATGGTGTGAATGGCCTTAGTCAGGAAGAAAGATACACTGTATACAACATGCACGACATTGCTAAAGCATTCACTGATTCTAAAGATAAGATCAATGCACTCATACAACAGAACAACAAAGAAGCAGATAAACAATACATTGCTAGGGAGATACTATGCTCTGCTTATGGCTCCTACATTATCACTACCATCAATAACCTCTTCCGTGATCTAGAATCTGGAAGAATTCCTGACATTATGCATGATAGATGCATTTCCAAATGGTATTGTCTAAGGTGTAAAACCACTAGCTGTGTTTCCATGTGTATACAACAGACTTTGACTATTCCTCTCTCCACAGCTAGGAATCTGGGGTTTGTGACCAGACACCCTAATACTGGTCCTTGTTTCACTGCTAAGAAATGTTCCATAACAGATACCACATTTGTTTCTTTCACTGTCTCCTTACCACGCTTTGATCCCACTACAGCCTTGTTCGACAAGCTTGCACTGGTACATTCTATCGGGCATTTGGATGAAGACATCTACAGAGAATGCCTGGATCTACCACCTCTACTGGTCTACCATTCTTTCCTGGATGCCTGGGTGGATCCGCACATGGACTACTGTGCCAAAAAGCAATATATCTATCTGTGCCAATGTGATGTGTTTGATGTTATATGGCCTGTTTGTGGCTACTCTCCAGACAGCATTGATTGGACTTTCACTATGGATGATGACATCACTGAGAATGGCACCAACTCTTTCGACTCAACTATAGCTCTGGATAAGCTCTACCAATCCTATCATGAGGAGGTTCATCGCCTGTCAACATGGATTTCCAAGACGACCTACACCTGCCCTGTCCAGTTGCAAAAGTGGAGACTGCCTACTGTGCACTCACAGTACAATTCTGATGGTGAATACTGTGTTGTTATGAACTATAAGACCTACACATATGGTTCTGTTACTTGTGCTATTGATTACCCCAATTTCTGTTTTGTCCCCCACCAGAAGACTGTTATTGAACCTACTGTTATAACCCTCATCCCCCTCATGTATGCAGACATTATTGATGGTAATCCAGATTATCTACTCACACTCTCAGAATACTTGCCATACTTTAACGTACACATAGACTCACTCACACTTACACTAAAATCACTTTTAGACAGGAAAGACACACACCTCATCCACATCAGCAATAATATGACCAAAGCCAATGATGCTGTTCTTGACTTGATTAACGACGGAAATATGAATAATGCATTAACTAACATCTGGTTAAAGATTATTTTTAAAGGTTTTGTTATTATACAAGCATTTTTGATTTTTACTTTGATTATTATGCTTTGCTGCCTACGGCGCACACTACACCAACACCGTGAGCAGCTCGAGTTCCTTTACAAGGCTCACGCATCGGGATTGTAAACGACCACTGCTCCTGTCCTTTCCCTAGACATTTGCCTGTGTTGCCCTTGGAGGCAACAAGGGGGGGAATTGTTACACGAGGTCCCTGCACCCTAATTGGTACCCTCAGAGGTACACCGTAGACAGCTAATGCTTAGATATAGGTTATACTAATATTTAGGGCCAAGGGCATCTACCGTATAAGAGTAGATGTCAGGATTTGAATGCATATTGTTGTAATCCACTTTGCTTGCTAATACACATATATTTTACCATGTATTTTCTGTCTATTTCTTACTTGTTAGATGCCAAGACACCTGTGTCCTTGAAGTAATTGTAATATGTAAGCGGCATTGCCATCTTTTGGTGATTTGTACTACTACACTTAGTTATGTAAGACTCTGTATAAGAACTCTTTTGTTCTCAAACTGATGACTTTACAGAATTGTATAATGTTATCTTGGACCGTGGAGCCACCTCTAATTTAGCCAATAGGGCTCATCTCTGTAACTAGAAATGTTTCTATCTTTTGGTAACCATAGTAGTTATCATAGGTATATAATGTGATGCACAAGCTTTACACCTCGGAGACCCGAGAGACCCCAAGAGACTACAGAGAAACCTCGAGGTGTAGGGAACTCTTAGCACTGGCTCCCGGTTCGTATTGGTAAGAACTGCTTAGGGCAACTGTGATTTATCCCTTGGTAGTAATAAACTTGTTTATTACTCTAATGCAACGTGTCTGTGATTACTTGCATTCCCAATATGCGTCAAGAATCGGAAAGTGAGGTTTAGACCTCTCAACAGTGGCTACCCCAGAGGAGAGGAGGGTTGGGACTTCCAAATGTACATTATTATTGGGCAATATCACAGTTAGCCCACATTCAGGATATCTTAAAGAAACCAGATGAGCAACCGGTCTGCGTTAAATTGGAGAAGTCTAAGGGATTTACAATATATTATGATGTCCTAGCCCCTTGTGGAGGAGTGAATTCAGGCAGTGTCCCTCGTCATCCTTGCACGAGCAGTCTGGTGAAGGCCTGGAAGACTGCTCACCAAATGATAGGAGTGAAGGTGGGTGAGTCTCCAGAAAGTTCTCTAGATAGATTATTATGGGGGAGGGAGGTCCCTCCTTATGGGACAAGCCAGTGTTACAGCAATGGGCTCACAGAGGAATACAATTATTAAAACACATAATGTCAGAAGGCAGCTTTATTCCTTTTGTAGATTTGGTGGTGTTTAAAAGAATTAAAAATACTCATTTCCCATTATATAAATAAACTAAGAGAAGCATATGAGAAGCTAACAGAAGGGGAAAATCTGATAGAAGGGATGTCACGTAGCCCCTTGGAGGAGCTGTTTTGGGGACAATCCGGTGAGCCAGTTTTTAAACCTCTGAGAAGAACGTATAAAATGTTGATGGGGGCCTTGCCAGACCTGATGAAGAATGTCAAAGATAAATGGGATATAGACTTCCTCCCGGAAGGCCTGACAGGTGGAGATTGGAACACTATAGTGATAAACAGTATGAGATGCTCAGTGAATAACAGAGTGAGAGCTATACAATACAAAGTTCTCCTCAGAACATATCACACCCCTTGGCTGGTACATGTAATAAACTCCAATGATTCCCCATTGTGCCCTAAATGCCAAATACATAATGGCACATTTTATCATATGATTTGGGAATGTAGTAAAGTACAGAGATTTTGGTTAGGGGTTCAAGAAATTCTTTCCAGACTGATGGGGACCCCCCTTAGGTTAGACCCCGCAGAGATCTTGTTGGGTCTCCCCCCGGGTGACCCCAACTCAGTGCTAACCCCTAGAAACACCTATACTAAGCTGTGGAGACTGGGAAATGTCATGGATCTTATGGTTCTGGCCATGCATTGGAGGCTGACTTCAATCCCTGCAATTTCTGAATGGGCCAGTAATCTGCTGGACTGCATGAAATATGAGAAAATACAATACACTGTCAGAGGGAAACTGGATAAATTCTCAGAAATGTGGGCCCCAGTTGAAGAAGCTTTGTCACAACCTTGGTTTCTGGGGGTTTTAATATACAAATATAGGTATAATAGAGACCCTCAAAGGTATTCTATGCAGAATCAATTCGGTAGCTTGGTAGACCCATGTCTAGAATAGGAATCTTGATGAGTTCTATGTTGCATGATATGTGTAGCATGTAATTTCTGAATGCATGTCTGTCTATGATGCCAAGTGTGTAATTGATCAATTGACAAAACCACTGCAGAATTAAATAAAGTTTACAAAAAAAAAGGATCTTTTCCCCATTGACTCAATCTATTATCATATCTTACACCTGCCATAAAGTCATAATCCTCTGCTTGTGACATCACAACCTGTTGCTGTGGAATTATGATGTTACAAACAGAGAATCATGACTTCAAAGCAGGTAAGGCAGCAGGTTATTATGATGCCTAACTGGCAAAGACCCTGTTTTCATGTAAATGTGTTCTGTAATAATGAAAGGAATTTCCAGAAATTCACATTTTTGCAGAATCGTGTGAGATTCAAGTCCTTCCAGTGCTAATAGTAATTTATTTAAGAAACCTGGAAAATCGCTTTAAGTAACTACAGAACCAGTTGGTGACTTCTGGACTCATGTACAACTCAGACAGTCTGGTCACTGACACCCAGTTGTCCATCATGTCAAAGGCCCTCAATGGACCAAATTAATAATTATACAATGGGGTCTCTAAAACTACTAACCTCATTGGTCAGCTAGGGCCTTTACCCATATCTCAGCATAACCCATAGGTAAAGTTACAGCCATCCAAGCTGACTGCTGCACAAAAAAAAAGTCACCACCTCACTGTCCCCTCCATTTACTGCCATCTTGATTCTCACTTCCACAAGAATTCAATTGCCATATGAAAAACTACCCCAAACAAAAAAAAACAAGTTGCTTTCAAATCATTTTCAAGTTTGTAAAAATTGAATGCAGGCCACAGACAGACAGACAGACAGACTGCCGCTCTCGGTCTCCAACCCCTCCTGGCTACAAGTGAACCCCTGCCAGCACTTCAGTGCATAAACTGCCACATGAAACACGAGCATGAACTCCAATGATCGCTTCTCAGCAGCACATCAGAAAACACACATTTTATTTTAAAGTAACATGAAGACGGTCACTCCTGTCTTCTCGAGCAGTTGATTCCACCAAACTGTCATTGCCCCATATTCATACCAGCCACTCTCAACAATCATATCACACTTATACCAGGCTGCCTCTTTTTAACTGCTATTCACAGCTCGTAACACACTCCAGCCAAACACAACTCCAGCACTTTATATCTCTCACAGTATAAAGAATAAAAGCTAACAATCAGAAGAAAGCATAAAAAAAGATCAGTGGGTCTATGGGTGTTCTGGGGGAGGGTAGTTTAATGACAGGGCAGCACATCTCCTACAAAACATTCTACCTAGCAACAGGGTGATCTAGAGGAAGAATATGACACTTAAAATCAATTAAAAACAGTGGCCCAGATATTCAAACTGTGCCAGGCTGTGGCGCAAGCCTGTGCGCTGCTCAAATTTGTTGTGCAGAGGTGTGGCCAGGGCAGTATTCAACGGGGTTGCGCTATGGTGCAACTGCTTTGAATATCGCACCCTGGCCACCCCCCACTGTGCATGGCACAGTGGAACTGCACCAGCGCAAGTGGTCAGAGTGGAGCATTGAGATGCAGTGGCGCAAGTGCCTTTGCACCATGCACAGCACCTGAGATATTCAAAGGGTGACATGTAAATGGGGCCATAATTTATGCAAGGCGTACGGGGGGCCATTTGCATCTGATTACGGCCCCATTTGCATACCTTTAGCATGCAGGTGCACCAATCCCTGACGACTTGTGCCTGGCACCCTGCCAGGCAGCAGCCGTCGGGGACCGAAGCCCCCTGCAGCCCGATCATGGGACGTCCTGTAAGAGACAAAGAACGTCTCCTATCCCTGGTGGTCCAGTGGACCGTGATGAGCCCGATCGCGGGCATCACTGTATCCCCCCCAACGAAGTCCAATATCCCTGGTGGTCCAGTGGACCGCGATGAGCCCGATCGTGGGCATAACTGTGCCCCCCCGAAGTTCAATATCCCTGGTGGTCCAGTGGACGCGATTAGCCCGTCGTGGTGGCATTCCTCACCCCCAAGTCCGAAATCCTGGTGATCTAGTGGACCCCACCCCACCCGCCCACTGAGCCCACCACCCGCTCCCCGTCAGCGGCGGGCAGCAGCACCACCCACCTGCCACCCGCCCGACTGCCGACTGACAACTCATGATCGAGCTGCGCCACGCGTCAGCACTGTCGCGGTCCACTGGACCACCAGGATATTGGACTTCGGGGAGGGGATACAGTTATGCCCGCGATCGGACTCATCGCAGTCCACTGGACCACCAAGGGATATTGGACTTTGGGGGACTCGGTTATGCCCGTGATCGGGCTAGTCGCTGTCCACTGGACCACCAGGATATTGGACTTCGGGGGGATGACTGATGCCAGCGATCGGACATGGGGGGGTGCCGCCTGGTGTGGCAGGAACAGGTGATGGCCACCCACAGGTGGCAGCTGCTGTGTTGCGCCCTGCAACGCCACAGCTCACCTGTGGGTGGCCCTCGACTTGTTCCTTTTTTAGGCATAACTTTGTGCAGGCACAGGTAGGGGTTGCACCTGCATAACTCTGCATGGCCCGGGCTGAATATCGGGCTGTGCAGTTTATGCATGGGCATGCCCCCACCTGTGCCTGTATACATTACTGATGCGCCCCGGTGCATTGGGATTTGTGCGGTGCACTTTTCCCTTTTAAATATCGCACCGGGGCGCATCAGTGGGTTGTGCATGGTGCAATACCGTTGCACCATGCGCAACCCTTTTGAATATCTGGGCCCATGTCTTTTTTTATAAAACGTAAGCTTTCAAATAATTAAAAAAACTCCCTTACTTCCTACACATTGTATAATCGCAATACCCACTCCAGGATCCATGTCATGCTGAGATTTAACCACTTCTGGTGCAGTTTAGTCATTTGGCCTGTGATCTCATGACTACACCACATCAGGCATGGGTAAATCCCAGCACAACCCACACCCTGTTGTAGATTATTGTTTACATCACCCACATAGTTACATTACCTCTGTGTATGGTCAACCTAAAGTCAACAACCGTAGTCACAGTGAAAAATGCAAGCCACGGGGCCCGAATAAGAGTGGAGGAGTCCTCGGGATGGAGGCTGGAAGACCTAAGGGAGATGCCAGGATGTGGATAAGGTAAGGCAGACTGGGGGCTGTGAGAAAAATGATTAACAAAAAAAAATGACATAGCACTCATGCTCCTAATCACTCAATAACACTCAGTAAGTCAGTCACCACCCCCATTCTGCAACTGTGACAGCACAAACTGCTGAATTAGGAAAAAAGTAAATAAAATGAAGCACTGCCAAATATGGAACCAGACTCACCTTTCCAGAAGTGTGGGAGGCCAGCTACAGAAACACAGACATAAACAAAACTTAACAGTCAGTGCGCAGTAAAAGAACTGTGAAACACTGCAGCATCCTCTACTGGCAAGTATATCAGTAGAGGGACTACTTTACCAAGAAATGATTGAATACATTTTTAATAATTTGTTTAGACATAACTGTTATTTTATAAATATGATATGAAAATCTTACTAAATAGCCCATTTTCTAAAGGCAATAATACTCTCCAGGGTGGGTGAAATGGGCAATACTGGACCTTCCAGAGGCTATAAGGCCCTCTACCTGCAGTGTCAGGCCTTGTTGTGCCCCTGGGTGGTCCAGTATTGCAGAGTACTGCCCACCCTGTTGGGTATTATTGCTTGCATAAATATTCAATAAATACCCAGCTAACTATTCACTGTATCTTTTAACAATTTCTAGTCACCGTTTCAACCAGTTTTTCCTTACATCACTGAATATGACTGGATTTGGCATTGGATGATATTACACACATATTCGTTTACATTATGTTTGTATTTCTTTAGAAATCAGTAACCAGGAGAGCACGCTGAGTTAAGGTTCATTTCCAAGTGTGACCTGGGGAAGAGGGGTAAACAATGGGGGAGGAAGTACACTAACAAAACAGTTGAAGCATCCCCCATAAGCTCACCATTAAAATGGAAAAAAATTACAGTTTTGTAAATGTTTCTGATACTAATTATTCTCAGTCTCCTGTTTTTAATTTTTGTAAATTCCTATTTTATGCTCCCTTTATCTCTAGCACTGCCCTATCAGACTCTGACAACCACTCAGTCCAATCACCCTTAAAGTACCTGAATTTCTCCATTAAACTCCACAGCTTACCCCACCCCTCCCACCCCATGGTGGGTCAGCATCCCATGTGGAACATTTAAATTGGAGGTGACAGGAGGCTTTGAGGCCTCACTGCACCAAGCATTATCCTCTAGGACTTCCATCCTCCTCTTCTTCCCTCTTCCTGGCCCTCTATTGCCCTGGCTTGGAATGTGAACCCGTGTCACCCTTGAAACCTCCTACTTGGGGGTGTGAAAAAACTTCATATCTTATGCACCTACATACCTCCCAGAAACTCTAGACTAGGGCTTGAAGAGTTCATGGAATATCTACTATGTGCAACTGGGAAAAATGATGTCATCTGCCTTGGTGATTTCAATCTTGACTGGGCCGGACCTAGCTCCTCCCACCTTTACTCCTTGAGCAGTAAGGCCAATCTCTCTCAGCTTATTCAAGAGCCCACTAGGATCTCCAATGGTGAAGCCTGCACCACTCTCCTAAGCTGGATACTAACAAATAGGAAGGAGTTTTTCCCTGTGTCCAGTGTTCTCCCAGATACAATAAGTGATCATTACCCAGTTTACTGCATTTGGGATACCTCCACTCCCACCTTCCCTTCTAAAGTCTTAACTTTTTCCAACCTCTCCAACATGGATTCGGAAGCTTTCAGTCATGACCTTGACCTGGTTGACTGGTCTCCACTCTACTATACAGATTATATTAACATCGCTACGGGCTATTTCACCTCTTCCCTACTCTCACTACAAAATAAACACATCCCAGTCATCACGAGAAGGGTAAAAGGGAAAGTCACCAAATGGCTCAAGTGTCCCCTGCTCCATCTACTGAAACTTGGGGATAAACTGTGGTCTACCTGGAAGACCTCCCACCTACTTACTGACTTTGAAGCCTACAGAGCCCTTCGGGACACGTGCAAAAAAGAAATTCGCCTGGCTAAAAGCTCTTACTTCAGGGACCTACTCGGTTCTTCTGCCTCCAACCCAAAGTGGTATTGGTCTAACATTAAAGAGATTCTTGCCAACAATAAGCCTCTGACGCCTAAAGATATGTACATAAATGATGCCCACTGTAACCATCCTCTCACCATTGCTAAAGCTTTCAACTCCCTTTTTTCTATGCTACCTACCTCTTCTCCCTCTTTGCTCCCCAAAGACTGGCCTGATCTAACCCCCCCCGGGGTTCCCACTCCTCAAACTCTTGACCTGGTTCCAGTTACATACCTCGAAGTGCAAAGCCTACTCAAAAATGTTACGGCCAGTGGGAGTGTAGGCTTGGACGGTATTCATCCTGGGATTCTCAGGTTGTTTGCTGCTAGGCTTGCAGCACCCGTAACTAGGTTATTCAACCTCTCTATCTGCTCTGCTTCTATACCCGTGGCTTGGAAAATGGCAAGAACTATACCGATTTTTAAGAAGGGGGATGCTGAACTACTTGCCAATTACCGCCCCATCTCTCTTCTCCCCACTCTTAGTGAGCTACTGGAGAAAATAGTCCATCGACAGGTCTCTGAGCACCTTCTTAAGTTTAATCTTCTATCCCCTTCTCAACACGGCTTTAGGGCTGGGCATAGCACTACCACTGCGCTGACCCAGCTCACCAGTGATGTCAAAGGTAACATGGATAAGGGCTTAGTCATGGGTGCTGTGTTTATTGATCTAACTAAAGTGTTCGATATGGTTCATCATCCGATACTACTATCTAAACTACATGACCTAGGCATCTCTGACTCTACCCTATCTTGGTTTGGTAGCTACCTGGAAAACCGCTCCCAGGCTGTTTCCTTCTGTAAGGTGCTCTCCTCTCCTATCTCGATCACTCGCGGTGTTCCGTAGGGATCTATGCTTGTCCTCTACTCTTTTTGCTCTTCCTAAATGATATCGCCAGTCCTTCTCTTCACAGTAGCCTTGTCATGTACACTGATGATCTTGTGCTTTACCATGCCTCCAAGTCTATTACTGACATAAACCTATACCTGTCACAAGACTTTCAAGCCCTTCAATCCTGGCTCTCGGCTAACCATCTAATACTAAATATAGGTAAGACTCAGGAAATGCTTTTTGGGTCCTCTAAAAAAGTGCCCACTGAGTCCCCTAAGCTCCTTGTACGCTGCCAGGATTGGTCTAAAGTCACTAATACCCTTTCTTTCAAATACCTCGGTGTAACGCTTGACCCAGCCCTGGATTTTTCAGAGCGTGTCAATAAAGTCTGCCGGACAGTCAATGCCAAAATTGGATCTGCCTATAGAGTGCGCCATTCACTTAGCCTGACAGCAATGAAATCAGTTGCTAGAGGTGTACTACTCCCTCAACTCCTTTATGCCCTTCCAATTCTCTACCAATCCAATGCTAGCATCCTCTGCAAGTGGGACACTTCCTATAATAATATCTGCAGGTCTGCCTTATCAGCACCTGACCTGTCTCATCACTGCCTTCTCTACTCGGAATTAAAATGGTTGTCTCCCAAACACCTCCGGTCATACACTCTAGGGTGTCTTGTTGACTCCCTTACTAGAACCCCTTGACCTTCCACTCTTGGTAACATGCTTACCCAGTCTCTCGGCCATGCTCACTTAGGTCGTCTTCTGTCCCAATCCTCTCAGTATGGCCCTGTACCACCAAAATGGGAGAACAGACCTCCTCCTTTTTTGGCCCTAGATACTGGAACTCGCTCCCCCAGAGGTCAAAATCTCCACCTCCCACATTTCATTTAAGCGTTCCCTATTCTCTTACCTCTATGCCCTAGGTAACTGCAACTGCACCTAACTGGGAGCCGCCACCTAGGTTGCTATCCTAGTTTAGCTAAGAATGTATTACCTACTGTGCAGCAACTGGCTTATGTGACCACCATTTTCCACTTAGTTGTGAACTAAAGAAGGATTGTGCCTGCTACCTTTCAAGCATATCCTATTTCTTTTGTTACGTTTTTGTTTAACTTATTGATGCCTGTATGAATGTCTGTGTATGCAGTCCTTGGTTTAGCTCAATCTAGTTTGTAATGACTCCAGTCGAATTGTTGCTGTTGAATTCTGTACTGTTTGCATTTCTGTATTCTCCAATATTGTTTGAATTGTACTGTTTGTCATTTCTGTATTTTCAATTGTGTACACTCCCGGGTCATGCCTGAAAATAGGCAGGATTGTTGCCTAGCTCACTTACCCGGTTACCAAAAACAAATAAATAAATAATACTGCCTCTGTATCAATGGACTTGATTTTTATCACAATAATATACGTAAACCATATTAAACTAGTACAGCAAGCCTAAAGAAATTAATTACATCCATTTGCCCTGGCAATACATATCTCAATATTCAGGTCAGCCATTTCCTAATAGCTCCTTTCTATTCTGTCTTTGTATCTTTCCTCTGCTTTGAATGCAAACAAGGTTACTCTTGCTAGCTTACTTGGTTCCTTATTATTTAAGAACTTTAGTGGCATAGTCCAGCATTGGGAGCCATCAAGGACTGCGGGTGAATGTTTCCACCATCTCTTCACTCATCCTTCCCCCTATGATTGTCTTTCCTGCTCAGGAACCCTGCTATAACACAGACCAGGAGGAATCTGCAAACTGCGCCTCCTCCAGCATGATCTTTCCAATCAGCAACCAGCATTTTACATAAGGGAGTGGAGCCTAAAGACTGCCAAATGGAGCCAATGGACAAAGACATTCTGCCAGACCTCCCTGCCACTGTCCAGCATCAGGAGCCACCAAGGTCATGAAGGTGCATACTTCTGTTAGCTTTTCATTCACCTTTCCTCCTACAATGACCGTTCCTGCTCAGAAACTCTGTTATAACACAGACCAGGAGACATCTGCAAGCCGCACCTCCTCCAGCATGACCTCTCCAATCAGCAGCCAGCATTTTACATAAGAGGTGGGGCCTAAAGCCCGCCAAATGGAGCTGACACATAATGACTTTCTGACAGCCCTCCCAGCCACAGTCCAGCATCGGAAGGCCTTCCAGTTAGCTGGCAAGGCTTCTCATTCTTATACTTTAAAAGCCTTTCATGTCCAGCAGTCTCTCCACTGCAATTTAGAGTGCTAAGGACCACAGCACAAAGGACATCACGTAGAAAGAGTCTCCCTGGCACAGGACATCACAGAGATGGAGTCTGCTTGGAGTTAGCCATGAGGCAGTGTTGCCCGGTCAAGCTGCCCTCCAGGTCCCCCATCTGCAAACAAACTAAGGTGACTGCCTCCACACTATTTACAGGACTCTTCTACACCATGTCTAGGTATAGCCCCAGTGCAAGTTTTGCCTATATGATTCTTATTCATTAACTTAATACAATTCAGTTCATTCATCTAAATAGTGTTTCCCTGTTGCTCTTGCCATTTGTTTAGTTCAATTGCTTGCTACCTTCCTAGGTATTTGCAGTGCTCTCCTAATCAGCTGCTTTTTGCTCTGAACACCTGCTGCCAGCACTAGTAATTATTATTCCAACTACATAGGTCACCTCTCTAGGTCCAGCCAAGTGTTTTAACTTCTTTATTAAATTCTGTTTTCATAGATTTATCAACAGTTCACACCACTGTGGTCCTTGACAACTACTAATATTAGAGTCCTAGAAATGTCCTATCTGGGTACACCCTGTTTTAAGTTTTCTGCATTGTTTTAGTCTACTCAGTTTGTCTCACCACTGTATGTCTGTTGTTTCACAGGTTCTACCAATCTTCAGGTAACCTATTCATACTCTTCCTGGGTTTTGACTTTTTTTGCCAGCTTCTGTAACATCTTTGCACTGCACTGTCTCACCATTCTATCCCTGCTGTTTTTTTTTTCACTGATTATTTTCTGGTAACCCTGTCACACCTTATCTGGGTATTACCTTATGGCAGTTGCATTATACTGTAAATTTTGCTCAGAACAGTTTTACAGTTAGTACCTTCAAGCATGATCCCTGCCCTGCTTTTCTGCCTTCGACTCCTCCCCATTCTACCCTCATCCACACACACTCTCCCTCCTCTACTCCATTTTTCTCCTCAACCCTCCAGTCCCCCTCCTTCCCTATCCACTCTGATTTCCTTCCCTCTCTCTCCCTAAACCTGGAGCTCCTTTACTGGTCTAGCCTGTCAATTCCCCATTGTACCAGCCTCCCTCACCACTCTGGCTTAGGGGACATCAGTCCTGCTACATTTTACACCTCCATATCCCACTTCTCCTCCTTGCAGCAATGTGGAAAGCAGCCCTGGTCCCTCTCTCCCTCCTATTTTCCTAGTGACATTAGCATTTTCCACCTCAAGGCTAGGAGCCTCCTCCTGAAACTGGATCTCCTCAAAGTATGGGTCACTCAACACTCTCCAGACATCCTCTGTATCACTGAATCCTGGTTCTCCTCTGGAATTACTGCTTCTAGCCAAGCTCTCCCTGATTATTATCTCTTCAGGCAAGACAGGGGCAAACATGGTGGTATTGCTCTCTATGTCTCCAGAGCATCTCTAGCACCATACTCTCAGGAATATTGCCTTGCCAAAATCTCCTTTACCACCATCTTACCCATCTTCATTGGATTCTTTTATGCCTCTCCAAAAATATCATCCTCCTCTCTGGTTATCTCACTCTTTGCCATCACCTCACACTCTTCTTCAGGTGAACTCATCCTCCTTGGGGATTGTAATATTAATTGGCTTTCCCTGACCTCCAGGCTAACCTCCATCAGGACTGAGTCCCTGAACCATTCACAACTCATTACTGAACCCACTCGTCTCAGTCCTTACTCCTCAAACCACATCATTCTGGACTGCGTTCTCTGCTGACACCTGTACCACATCATTCCAGCAGGTATTTTTCCAGATTCCTTCAGTGACCATTGCATGACATTCTGTGACAGGAAAGTTTGGCGCCCTCCCTTCTCCCCCAAGTACACCTGTTCTAGGTCCCTCCAGTTGCTGAACAAAGACTTGCTACTGAGCGACCTCACTACAACTGCATGGACCCCCATTCTCACTGCCCTAGACATTGACATGGCCCACACCATCTTCCACTCAAAATGTACTTCTGTCTGGGACATGTACGTCCCCATAAGGAAGTCCAGGGTTAATTCTTCCCACCACACCTGGATCACCTATGGTCTCACTGATTTGTGAAAGACCCATAATCAAGCCTGGTCCCAGTACAAATTATCCCACTCCCTGTGTAACCTTCTCTCTTACAGGCCACTTAGAAATACTTGTGTGATGGATGAGCTATGGTGGTTCATACCCCTATAGTTTAGGGCAGTGATCCTCAGACCGTGGCTCTAGAGCCTCATGTGGCTCTTCAGCTTATCACCTGCGGCTCTTCCCAGTAAGTGATGCAAATAGTTCCTGCACTAAACAGTGCTGACCAACCAGGATGCGCTATAATACCACTGCATTGTACACTAGCAAGCATTATTTTCAGTTTATTGCAAATTTTCTTGCAAGCTGCATCCTGTCAGACTGTGCAAATGTTAACTAATGTTTAGTAAATTAAATAAATGAAATGAAATAAATGTTCAGTAATTGAATTATTTTCTTTTACATTGGAGTGTGTTTGCCAAAATTTACAAGGAAGTGTATGCTGTGGCTCCTTGGCTAACATGACTGCTCATGTGGCTCCTGAGCCAGTCTGGACTGAGTATTACTGGTTTAGGGTGATGCCAGATGAATCTGGAAGGAGAGGCTGGAGGTGTACTCTAGAGCCAAGATGCAAAGTTTATTAGCAATAGTTGGAGCACACAGAAAAGACTTAGCATTCACTATCACTATCACACAAGAGTAAGAATGAACAAGATTACCAGGACCACAAACTGGCCCCACTAATGTCATACAAAAGTCCAGGTGATTCAAGTCCTAAGGACATAGCAATCTGATACACCAAGCTTGGGTTTCTAGTATTTTGGTTGGCCGACCACTGGGTGTGAACCCAAGGAAGCGCTTCCTATATAGGCCATAAAATTGGGCATCCCCCAGTGACAGCAAAAAAGTTTCCCAAGGTTCCTTTTTAAAAAAATGTTTTTATCAAGATAAATGGGGAGATAGGAAATGAGGAAAATCAGAATAATCTATTACAGAAACCTATCTCAACCCAACGATGGATTGAGTTAGGTTTCTCAAATAGAGCATCCCCCAGTGAACCAGACACAGAGGAAAGTGTTGCAGGCCTCCTGGCGTTAGGAAGACGGTGACTCCTTGTGTCACTGAGGCAACATCAAAACGGGAACACCTGGACAAAGATGGGTGTTAAAGCCTGGTCGTGGGTGAAAAGAACCCTTAAGTGGAGTCATTAGCTGCAGTGACTTTGGGCAGGAAGGCAGGTGATATCCAATCAAGGAAAGGATGTTGGGTGCAATGATCAGCTGGACAACCTCTGGGTAGGTCCCCGGAACCCTTACCACCTCACCCCTGCAGCTTCAGAATCTGGCAATCTTCAGTGTGACCTCTTGATGAGCCACAGGAACACGAGCCACCTATGGACGGTACAATCATGAGCATGGCAACCCTCGGTGTGGCCTCTTGCGTGGGACACCGGTACTTATGCCACCTCAGAGAATGAGGCACAGAGCCTGGCAATCCTCAGCAAGGCCTTGGTATAGGCCACCAGTACTATTGCCACCTTGGGACAACATCTATGTGGAAGACTGGGTAACGTGACTCCGAGTTTGGCGGACAACTGAAGTCCCTCAAGCTAGAGATGGGGCGGCTCCTAACCTGACTCACTTTGGTGGGCCCTAGCTACCAGCTGGCTACCACTTGGCAACTCAAACCTGGGGTGTCGTGGTGAAGACTTGGAGTTGGTGGAGGTCATTGGAGATGGGTGCAGGTGATGCTGGGCTTCCTGGGGACCCTCCCTGGGTCGAAGAAGAGGCACTGGAGAAACCCTCGATGGTGTGTGTGCAGGAACCCTGGAAAACAACAAAAATAACAAACCTGAAAGGCAATTCCCCTTTATTTTATGACCGAGAGCCCTACCACTTGGGCCAGGGTGGCCCCTACACTGACTCATTTTAGGGGGACCCACACTATCAGTTAACTCTCACTATGACTGGCCCCAAATGTCATCAGAGGAAGCAGTGGCATGATGAAGTCCACTTGGATCTGGCAATGGCTGAGACACCCTTTGGAGCTGGAATGCTGGAGTGGAGCAGAGGTCTTACTCCCCTGTGGGTCCCCAGATGGAGATAGCACAGCAATAACAGTTGCCTTTGGCTTCTGTTAACATTCCTTTTGTGACCAGGATAGATACACCAAGGGGTTCATGGAGCAAAGCTAGGCATCTTGGAGCTAGGAAATTACAGCAATCAATGCCCTTACAGCATTGCAGTCACATAAGCCAACTGAGTAAATAAGGCAATGTAGTCATGATAGACCAGCAATAAGGTAGTTCAGTCACTTAAAGCTCTTGAATTGAATACAGCAGATCAGTCACAGTAAGCAGTTCAGCCACTTAAAGCAGTTTGATTAAATACAGCAGTTCAGACACAGCAAGCAGGGGGCCCAAGCAAGCAGACAGGAGGGCTTCAGGCAGGTAAAAAATATACAGTTCGCTCCATGGGCTTTGAAACAGTCTGATGATCAGCCCTTTATTAATATGGATCAGCTCTGGGTGTCTTCTGAATATTTAGGAGGCCAGAAGCCCAAGTCACTTTGTCCCAGCTATGGGCTGCCCCGCCCATCTACTAAATATGGATAAGAGATTAAGCTTTCCCCTTCCCCCTCAGCAAAAGAAATTCAGAACTATTATAACTCAGATTACCCTGGGACTCTGAGAGAACAATGCACTAAGGCTCTGCCTTGCCTGTGGTAATCAGCCCCTTACAGCTAAACAATTGGAAATTCACCATGGAAACCTCCCTCCTCACCAATAATACTTTGAGCTGGCTTTACCTAGCAATTCTCTGACCCGGGGCTGAGAAATTGAGTTCACAAGTCTCTCTGGTTAAAGCAAAGACTGCCTGATTAGACTAGCAGATATTCATCCAAGGGAGGAATTCACAAACACCTTTATGTTTGGTCTGAAAATTATTTGGTTTCAACCCTCCTAGCTGCCTCATTGATTCATTCTCTCTCTCTCTCTATACAATTGGACAAGGTAAGCAGTTTTCCTCCCCCTTTGCTGGGGGACTAGCTGAACAATCAATCTTTCCCCTGGCTGGAGCAGGTTCAGCTATGGCTAATTATTAAAGGAAATGCTGGCCAACAAGCCTACTCACCCCTGGAGTTCAACAAGGAGTTCTGTACCCTGGGGAATGCACAACCACAAAAGAATGATAAGGCCTCTTCTGCTGGAGTCTGCTGCATAAAAGATTCACAGGGTCTGTTTCCCAGCCAAATAGACTGACTCGCTGCACTGGAGGAGCTGACTAGACAGCAAATTTCTGCAGAAACCAACTAAGGCTGCCACTGGAGATCTTCTGGAGGGGAGTTACACTGAAGGGCCCAGGGATTCGCTTCAACCTCCTACCGGGGAAGCCGACATCTGCTGCCCAGACCATCACCCTCCCGGGTCAAACTCTTTCTGCTCTCTCCAACCTCTGCAGAGCCTCCTCTAGGCTGGGGCAGTCCTGGCTAATTGCCAGGGGATTGGCTCCTTTGTCCAGAGGTCAGCCTCCTGAGGCTGTTCATTGGCCTAAAAAAAAGTTTCCAGGTTTGAATCTACACTGGCCACAGGGATTGGCTGAGAGGGCTCAGCCTGGCTTCCTTCTCCCCTGCTGGGACAGGAATGTGGCCCAACCAGTTTGGCCTTGGCTGACTAGGTGTCAGTCTTGGGCAGAGGAAAGGGAGAACAATGAGAGAAAAAAAATTATTTTCTTTTAAAACTCTGAATTTAAATTGCTAGGACTGCCTGCTGGAGAGGGGCCTGTTCTGTGCTTCAGAGGATCCCCTAAGTTTTTCAAGGATTCCCCAATAAGCTGCCAGGGTTCCCCTGGCTGTCTGACCCTTCATGTCCCTGGGGATCCCCAATTTTCTGTGGTAACCCCAATTTCACTATTTTCTGTGGTGCTCCCAATTTACCTGGGGCACTACATTTGAACAAAGAGCATCTGTACTGCCAAATCCCTACATTTTAAGGCCACCTTCCAGAAAAATCTTAAATCCCCAGCCAAATTCTGGAAGGTAATTCACTCCCATTTTGATCCTCCTACCCACTCCGTTCCCCCAGTCCTTATGGTTAATGGTTTACCAGTCTCTGACCCTGCCTCTGTTGCTGTCCACATCAATTAGTTTTTCACCACTTGTGCTCTACCATCTCACCCCCATCCTATCTCCTTCCCTCACCCCCCCACTCCACCCTCCTCTCCGCCCCCCTGGGGTTTCATGTGTCCCCTGTCACTACCCAGGAAATCCCGCTTGCCTTTTCCTCTCTCCATGTGTCCAAATCTAGCCCAGATGGCCTGGGCCCTAAACTTCTCCATCTCTCAGCTCCTGCCATCACCTCCTCCCTGTCTCACCTCCTTAACCTCTACTTCACCCTCTGTGCCTCCCTCATTTTTGGAAGGTTGCCAGAGGTCTTTCCCTCTGCAAAGTGAGAAATCCTCTACCCTTGTCAGCCTATCTCCCTCATCCCCTGTCTTGCAAAGCTGCAAAAGAAACTGGTCTACTAAAGCCTTGCTGACTTGATCCACTCCTGCCATTTCCTCTCCCCCTTTCAGTCTGGTTTTTAGAAGTACCACTCACCCACCTCTTCCCTGCTATGGATCACTGATTCCATCCTCTCTGGGATGGGTCACAGGCACATCACAGAAGACATTTTCATCAATCTGACCAAAGCTTTGATTCAATGGCCCATCCAGGCCTCCCAGATGAGTTGAGTTCTATTGGCCTCTTAGTCCCCACTGTTGACTGGTTCCATTCCTACATCTCAGGCCATCAGCAGTCAGTGTAGGTAGGAGGTATCTTCTGCCCTCCCCTTCCCTCTCCTCCCAATCCAGGTGGTGCCCAACAGGCTGTATCCTAGGTCACATCCTCTTTTCCATTTTCCTCAATGACCTCCCCTCTGCCTGAGTCAAGTTGCATATTCACATGTATGCAGATTACATAGTCCTCTACATCTCAGGACCCTTGTTCTGCACTGGTTCCACTTCAACCAACTCTGGATAAACACCAAAAAAAAAAAACAGTATTCATGACCTTTGGAACAAGCCAGAAACTGATCAGACTTACCCCCCCTTCCTTCTTTACCCTAGATATTTCACCTCTTAAAATGGTTCACTTCTTCAAGTATCTAGGTGTGTTGCTTGACAGCAGACTTGACGTCTCTGCCCACATCAATGTCATCCAAGCCAAGCTCCTTCCCAAGTTTGGCACCCTTCACCATAACAAGGACTGCCTATCTCAGCATGTCTGCCAGGAGCTAGTTACCAAACTGGTGCTCCCAGTCTTTGACTATGTGGATGTAGTCTATGGTACTGCCCCTTAGTCTTCACTTGCCAGACTAAGATACCATCTGTAATGTATTCTGTCATTTTACTACCAACTCCCCCCTCATAATCACCACTGCTCCCTCTACTCCTCACTCTCCATCCTCACCCTTCCCTCCCATTGCCAATCCCACTGTGACTCCTTCATTTCTAAATACTGGTTGAGATCACTACCCTTTTCCCTAACCTTACTCGTCTCACCCATTCCCTCTGCCTCATTCTCCCTCCACTCCAGTGATCCTTGCAACTTCTCCATCCCCCTTCCTCACTCCTCTGCTAAGCAGTCTTCTCCTATCACCTTCCCTCCCTCTGGAACCTTCTCACTTCCTCCCTCTATCTCTCACACTCCTGTGCTTCCCTTAGACAGCAGCTTAGACTCCTGCTCCTCCCTACTGTTCCTGTCAGCCCTCTCCCTGACCTACCTTTCATGTCCCTTCTTCCCCAGCCATAGTCTCCCTTCTGGGGTCTGCTTATGTCCCAACTACTGCTGCACAGAATTGTTCAGCCTGTTGTTCTTAGTTGCACTGAGCTGTGGTGGTGCTGATTGCCTCAGTCTTTGCCACCTGTTAATGTTACTGTTATTTTGCACTTGTACCATGTTGCACTGTTCACTATTTGCACTTTATTTTGTGGAACACTACTATACTGCTGTGTATGCTTTATTCTGCCCCCTTTCCCTTTGCCCCAGTCACACCTAGAAATGAGCCTTGGCTCAGTGTGCCTTTCCCAGTTATCAATTTTCAAGTACATAAATAGATCATGTTTAAAATAGGAGCAAACAATTGAAAAGAAATTGTTATTTCTCTCTTATCCCTTTAAAAATGGACAAAAATGATAATCTCTGCTCTTGCAGTGTGGATCCCCTTTACTCTGCTTTCCATGATGACACTGAAAATTACTTGTGATCGTAATCATGTGAATGTCTGTGTATGTGTAGGTTGTTTTATTTCCAGGTGCTAAGACTCCATATACAGTTTGTGTTTTCTTCTCACTTACCAGCCAAGATAAGATGTTACTTTGTGAAACAGCTTCATGACAAGTGATGTCCCTTATGCTTTCCTTAATCACGTCCACATTCATATTTTCTTGGGGCAGCAAACAAGCATCTCCATATTTATACCATTGTGGGGGAGTATAAATTAACTCAATAAAACATGTTATTAGATATCTGCATGAATGATACAATTTTTATCATCCCTAGAGGGTTGTTATCATCATAGCAAGAATTTCACAAGGATTGGACCCAGTTGTATAAACAGGACATTGTATGGGACTCTAGTGTGCAAGCTTATATTTTTCTCTGCCAAGTAGGCAGTAATGCACCTTCCACTAGCGGCTGTGCCACTCATGCCAAGATGGCATTGCTGCCAACTTTTCACAGGAAAATAAAAAGCTTACACTCAAGAGCACCACGCAATATCCCCTATTTATACAATGTAGGTGAGAGTCAAACATTAATTATTTAAAATGCTTACATCCTAGAGCCCCATATGATATCCCCTATTTATATAATGTAGGCAAGAGTCAAAATGTATAGATAAATTATTTATTTTAGCTACTAACATATTCAAAATGAAAATAATTTATCTTCACTTTAGCCATCTACAGTATCTCCACTTTAGACAGGTCACAAAGGCACCCTTAACCAACAGGATAGTAACATGAATGATGCCTGATGACATCACAGTTGCCTCTGCTGCACCCAAGACAAAGCAGTGAAATCCTACACTAATAGTTCAATCTTCTTAAAGATAGCTAATTTAAAACCTTTACAATGTAAAAACATTGCATGTGTGATCAAATTTGGATCAAATGGCCTAGCTCAAAATATGCCATTTATCTTTATTTGTGAGGGAGAAAAACCCTTATTACTCACCCATGACTCTACCACTCATGACTGAGTTATTGTCCCACCCCCTCACTCATGAAGATAAATGGCATATTCTGAGTCAGGCCATTGCATATCCCCTTTATATCCCAACCCAGTGTTATACAGGTAACAGGAAGCTCTTTAAACTAGTACCCAATAAAAAACTGTTTACAGTACATATACATAGTTCTTTATTGCCTTTGAATAATAGATATTGTGTGATGTCATTGTTTTTGGTTTCATTATTTTATCAAAATACTGGTACAGCCTTATTTGTGTTTTAGTTTTAAAAGATGAATGTTCTGTCTCCATTCTTAACATTTATTAATCAAATGTCTGCTTAGTGCACCTTACCTGGTCAACAAAAACTAAATAAATACATTCTTAGGGCTTGATTCACTAAAGGTCCAGCATACCTTTGATTCATATGTAGCTGTCCTGCTGAACTCTGGTGGAGTTCTTTAATCCCAGCCATCCATACATGCCTGAGAAAAATGCAGGGTAGGGGGTGTAGCAGCCCAGCAGGAGGAGCCAGGCTGGACACTAGGGCTCCAAATACTCACTGAACTGGTCACCAACTGGATAGCCTATTCTGACCCTGCAGGGGATTCTGGGATCTTTGCTTGCATGCTGGCCCATGCCTGGCACCCATGGCAAGGGACAGAGATGTGAATGAGCTTGTTTTTTCTCAGTGGATGCTGTCCTTGCCTTGGGATTGGAGGCAGTGGTAGGTGTTGATGCCCTTTTGGCTGGGCTGCCCTGGTGTAAAGGAAGGAGCACCTGGCTGGCCTAAGTCATGCATTAATGGTTTTGTTAATGCTGTGGATAAGAGCCATTCTCTTGACACACCCCATCCCAGCAGCTCGCTTTCCTCTGCAAAACTGCCACAATGGGGGTATGTAAAGGGTTCTAGGGGAGTATTTGGAGTGCTGCAGGGGTCTTCCTTGACCCCCTTTATGAGACAATTGAATGTATCTTTGCCTATGCACCACACATTAGTGGATCATAGGCATAGTGAGTCTGGCCCTTTGTATGTACACAGGGATATGCCATATATTGTGCAGGTCAATGAAATCCTCATTATCACATTTCCAGAGACTTCTATCCCTTTATTTATATGCCCAAAATTGTAGCTGGTTACAGTATCTCTGGATCCATTTTATCCTCACATACTTGCAAGGTATATTTATCTAAGAGTGAAAGAAGTGGACTTTTGGAAAAGTTGGTTCGGCTTCAAGTTGGGCCCCATAAATTTGGTTCAGCTTTTGAGAATTCATGCAAATCATTTTGGATCTCGGTGCAGCAACTGGTATGGGGTAAACAGAACTGCAATATCAGTGTGTAATAAAAGCCATAAGGTCAGCAATATTTGGGGCATGGGGAGAGAACCTAAGAAGAGAGGCTTCAGGAGCTCAACATGTACTCTCTACAGCAGAGAAGAGACGGGGGGACATGAAAGAGGTCTTCAAGTACATAAAGGGAATAAATAGGGTAGACACAGACAGGGTGTTCCAAAACAAGAAGGGGATGCAACCAGAGGACACGGGTGGAAGCTGGGGGGGGGACTCAGGGGAGAGAGGAGGAGGTGCTACTTCACTGAAAGGGTGAGAGGAGGAGGTACTACTTCACTGAAAGGGTGGTGGAGCCATGGAATGCACTGCCCAAGGTACTGGTGGAGGTGGATACTGTGGAGGGGTTCAAGAGGGGCTGGGACAGGTATAGAGGGAGGGTAAAGCTGAGTAACTTCAGCACAGGGGAAATATCTTGGACGGGGGGGTAGGAAAACCCAAGAGGGTGGGGGAACAGCATAATCAGTGCCCATTATGGGTGTTGACTATTGAGCAGACACAAAAGACCATAAGGCCTACTCTGCTGGCATCTTAGTATGTTAGCAATAAATAATTATATCAGTAGCATACATGTAGTAGGTGGTGCTGGCACTTCACTGCTGTATTTTGATTTGTTTGTGGTGCTGTAACAGAGTCTGCAACCTACAAGGAACAGATGCAGCCCAGTGCTAAGCTGCAGTAATAGTCAGTACTCACTGCTAACCTCAAAGGTTATAACCCCTCCCCCCATAGTCTCTGCTACCTCCTTTCAATTACTAGCCACCCTGGCCCAATATATTTTCACATGATATAATAATACCCTCCCCTAAAAAAAAGCTTGAAGAAATATAAAAAACCAAAACAAATAAATTAAATGTAATGCATTATACTGCCCTTTACAATATTTACCATCCTTGGATGGAAACATGTTTTGATTTTGTTTCTTTTCTTTTATAGTTTAAATATTTATTTTTAATTTTTTATATTGAACTCAGCCACTGAGCACTGGCAGTCAAAGCTGCAGATGTGCGGGTCTTTGCATAATCATTCATCTTATCCCATTATCCCAGTCACTTAACTGATGATGGCTCTGTATGAGTGACACACATGACTATATTGAACTGATTAGGGATGACAGTGACAAAGACATACTGCCAACAGGAGGACTTGCAGTGTGGGTACAGTATGTGTCAGTGTAGTCCATGTGCTGCTGCTGTTACTGCTGGGAGTGGTGATTCCAGACTTTGATGCCAGAGTCAATGAGAATCCAAAGTGATTTGCCACCCGAAGGTGTAGGAGTAGAAATAATTCTAGTAGACATAATTTGCCGAACATGTAAATAATTGAATGGATAGTTAAAGTTGATATGTCATGAGCTGAGTCTGAGAAAGTATAAGCACCAAAGATTCTTAATGATGGCAGAAGGCCCATCGAGTCTATCTGAGTTCTCTTTTTAGCCCTGGGGCCTACTGTTCATTCATGGTCCTAGCCCTCCCCAACCTCCCTCCCCATTCTCCTCCCCATTTCTGCCACCTCAAGCAAGCACTATACCCTTCATTCTGTCCTAGCCATGCTTACAATGACTGATGTTTTTTTGCGCCCACCACTTCAGCCGGCAGCCTGTTCCATGGCTCCACCACCCTTTCTGTAAAATAGTATTTCATCACATCCCTCCAGACCCCCCCCCCAGTTAGCTTCCACTCATGACTACATGACTGCAAACTGGTATTCAAGTAAAATTGTTCCCTGCAGTTCACCCTGCTAATTCCTTTAAGGAACTTGAAGGTCTCTACCATATCTCCCTTCTGGTCTCCAGTGAATACATGTTCTGGTACATTTGGGGAGATCCACTGTGGTAGTAGTACACTTTTTTGTGAGTGCTTTGGAACCTCAGCAAAGGGAGTGAATCTGAAATTAATAAATAATGAAGGAGTTGTTGTGGCTACATTCAGGGCTTGAAGGGGAATACAGGAAACCAAAATTTACATTTTAAGAGAGGGTGCAGAAGATGAGGTTCATATTTGGATGGGGTGCAGAAATAAAAGTGCAAATTTTGAGAAAAGAGGTGTTAAGGTAAAAATATTGTGAAGGTGCAGTAAAGGAGGTGCACATTTGGGGAAAGAGGACTAATGGTCTAATATTAGCTGAGGACAGGGTAGAATTATAAATTAGGAATATGTGCAGGACATAAGTAAATATTTTGGAAGGGTTACAGGAGCAGTGGTACAAATTATGGAAGGAGAAGAATCCATCACAGAGAAAATGCATACATTTTGGGAGTGTGGTAGAACCACAGCAAATGGGATGAATAAAAGTAGAATGCATTTGGGGTTAGTTAGTTAGTTAGTTAGTCAGGAAAATGGGAAAAATGTACATGATCTGATAAAGTTTGGGCACCCCTTCTTTTGTTTAATGTTGTCCCCAGAGTTTTACTGATTAGCCTGTGAAAGTTACTAGATAGTAAATATCTTATAGTATATTTAATACTGTTTGAAATGACAACTGATTTTTGCCATTTCATAATCTGATGTACTGTGTGTGCACAAAACTGCAAGGATCTTGGGGAAATTTATGTCATTGTTCCTTAAATGACATCACTACTCACTCAAGATTCTGTCACCTTGTCTAAAAAAAAGTCAGAGGGTCTCATTATAAGGCCATCAAATACGTGAGACAATAGAATATTATTCATACATAAGAAACTGCAATTCCTGCAGTTTATTTGTAATGTGTAAGGCCTGGTTGGCCTTGTATTAGGAAAAAAGGGTTAATTTTTAGAATTTATGCAGTAGGTGTGGACTCTGATGATTGCTGCTAAAACACGTTTATCAGGACAACTATATGAATAAATTCGTGACCAACACACTTTCACTTTCCCACACCACCTAAACATGCACACTAAACGTGACAGACCAGCATTCGTGGCAGACATTTTACGTCTTCTCACTCCAGATCATGTTTCAAAGTGCTGTCTGTTTAACATTGTTTTTTTTTTTTGGCTCCCACAGCTGTTATTATTGCTGACACCTGCCCGCTCATGCCCACCCCCCCACATCACCATACCGCTGCTCTACACCGGACCTGATAAACATCTTCTCAGTGACTGTAACTGCTCCACATCTCCCTGATTCACCCACATAAAGTAAGTTAAAGCAAAAATGGCTTTTTTGTTAAATTATCTGCTCACCGACCTTCTGCCACTGTATTGATTTAGCCCCTCAGCTCATGCTTGCTCTGAACTTGCTGCTTCCACACTACACAGGAAAGAAAACTGCCAGAGCACTAAACTGATAAACTGCCCAAACTGCCACTTCCAATATTAGTTCAAGTTCAAGTTCAGGTTTATTGCAGGAAAGACTCCATTGAGCAAGCTCATTCACAAGGAGGTCCTGAGGCACATACACATACACATACAGTTTGCAATTACATAGACAGGAGATATAAAATGTAGAACAAAGGAAAAAAAATATATAATACAAGAGGTATACACAATAGAAGTCCTTATGCTATATATGCAGTACATTCCAGCTTTAACCTTGCCCTAAATTATGCAACACATTTCAGCTTAATAAGTAGAGGACCAGTTGGTACCTAGGAAGTTGACTTGCATTGGGGGCCTAGTAGCACCTATATATGTCTTTTAATTTAGAGATAGCTAGTGTTGTGTAGGAGTTAATTGATACGAAGCTGGTTAGCTTCAGCATGGCTTGTAGTTGGTTCCAAATGTTTAATTTGTTTAATATTAATTAAATTCTTCTTAGATGACAACATCCTCCTACCTTTGTGACCAGCACTGCTCTCACTAAGAAGTGCCAGCACCTTGCTCTGGTTTTCAAAATGGCTCCTCACTCAACATTCATGTATAGATGGTCTCATGCTGACACAATGTCTACATGTTGCTTAACTAGCAACTGGCTAGCAATTGGACCATAAAACATCTCTACAAAGGGAGCACCACAGAAAAGTCCATTATAATTTGAATAATTAATACATAAAATCTTTATAAGACATTAACCTCCACTATCCAAACTGTCACAGACTGCGTAAATGAAATATGCCATGAGGACAGTTAGATACATGATATATCTATACTTGTGCAATTTGCCCTCGGCCACCTCACTTGTGGCTCACAACACTCATGAGGTTACCTGAGGGCAAACTGCACTCATATAGATAAATCATGTAGCTACCCGTCCCCCATTGCATATCTCTTTTACATTTGCATTTGATCTTTAAATTGACCAGTCAATGATACATTTCCACAATAGACAAGGGAATTGTAAATAATTGTAAAGGGGCAGAAAAAATAACATTTCCCTGCTTGAGTTCAAGTGCTGGCAGCCCCGTTGTTTGCTGTATTGCATGGGATGAGAACAGGGACTTTGAAATACAGATAGTGGTTATTCAGGAAAGCAGTTATTTACCAGCCTGGAGTTATTCTGCATCCAGTGAGTCTTACCTTCCCACTGACAGGATGGTGTATGCTTTATGTACTCACAGAAATCTACTGGGCATAAAATGTGCACAACAAAATCAAAGGCAGCAAACACTTTTGATGGTAAATCTGCTAACTGACAGAATTATGCATGAGAAAGGAAGGGAATCACACTGCTGTGTGCCAGTCATTTACATTTTGCAAGTTGCAACTACAGTCAAATGTCTGTCTCTTGCCTGTGGCACTGCACAGCCTATATGATTTGGAACAACACACTGGAGTCAGGATAGACGCAACTGAAGACATCATCTGCATTTGATGGTGCACAATGACAGCAGAGGTAAAACTGTGGTGCACATGCATCACTTGGAACCACTGACACCACACCCCTGGGGAAATAATGCACAATTCTCTGATGATTTATACCATTTTCTGATTACAAATTACTCTCTTGGCAAAGAAATAAAGAGCTGTCTGGAGCAACATCCTTCCCCTCTGCAACAGAGCTGAAAATGGCATTGAGGTATGCTCAGCACAAGGAGTTCTCGATTTGCAGTGTTGCTGAATGTTGATTGGCTGCTGTAGGCCATGTGACTGGTAAAAATGTTGTACATGTGCAGTGTGTACTTCCTGTAAAAACTGCTATGTCGTGACATTAAAGTGCTACAATGGTAAAGTGAAATTGAGTCCCATCAGACCCGCTTCATGTGATTTTTGGTACTTCCACAACTAAACTCCAGTTCGGTATTGCATCACCCAATGTTTAACTTGGGTGTTTCCATATTTTCTGCTAAGGCACATTATACAACAAATGGTTTTCCTTGCTTTTCTCTTATACTGCCCATGTGGTCAATCCACATACCCGATATATTGAATGTCACCCCTAAATACGCTAATCTTAAAATCTAAGAATATGTTAATTTTAGATTTTGTTGAATTAATTATGTTCTCTTCTTCCAAAGATAACTTATTTAATGTATTCAGTTGCCTTTGTCCTATAATTCTGTCCCTGTACCTGACAATAAAATTATGTTATTTGCATATAATATTATCTAAACCTGTATGTCCTTTACCATGGGTGAATGGAACCTTTCACTTTTTAATTATCCTTTCATGTCATTTACATAAATGTTACACAAGAAAAAAGCAAGAGCGTATCTCTGTTTAATCCCACTGTGGGAAATGTACTGGAGAGTTCTCCAATTTGACCTACTCTGATCTGTGACCAAATATATGTAGCACTATTATAGTGATAGCCAGTAATATGATGCAGAATATATACATGTTTTATTATACATCTTAGTAAATACAAATGAATTTCAAATGGATTTCTGTGATATTTCCTGATATATCCAGATAGAAAGTGTATCTTCTCACTGGCTACCACTATGGTATATTTAATCGCTATGTTTAGGGGAGAGTCCCCTCAACCTATTTTCTGTATACCTATGTAGTTTGCAGGCATGAACAATGATTCCCTCTCTTGCATGCTCCTAATTTCATCCTAATTTAAATATAAATAAGGTTGCTTCACTCAGTTTTGCTCTGGTGTAAAAGCCTGTTTGTCTTCATTGCAAAGATCATGACCCCACTCATGCAAGGCATCACTGGAGAGGCAATCATTATTCATGTCTACAAAATACATAGGTAAACAGAATAAAAGGCCAAGGGGACGTTTCCTTTAATAATGACGAGGGTAGATGCCTTCCCTGTCCTTCTGTTATCTCTAAATTCTGATTTGGTCCCTACCCTCCTATCTCAACTCATTCCTCTCCCCTTCCCTTATCCTACCACCTCGGAAACTCTGATCCCCATTACTTCTCATTTCCTCATGTTAGAACCTCTTCCAGTCATGCTGTTTTCTCATATAGCCCCAACTTTGTTCAAGCCTCCACATCCCCATCTGTTCCTCCTTCTCTCCCTTTGCTTTGAAGTCCCTTCTCCATGACCATACCTCTTACATCTGCACTTATTCTGCATTTAGCCACCCTATCCTCTACTGTGACATCCTTTTCTTTCCTCCACTTCCTCTTCCCATTTCCCATCTCTTGGTCTAACCTATCACTCCTACTATGCAGTCCTGTTGTGTTTTCTCCCATGCTTTTTTGCCTGTATTGCTTATATTGTCAAGTCGTTGGTGTGCCACTATGTACAATGACATTTTTGTCCTCTTGATAAATTTGTGTTCCTGCTTGTTACACTGTTTATCTTAACTTTTACACCAAATTATTAACTATAATGTTCTTGCACATCTGTCACTCTGTACCACTATTTTTGTACCTATTGTACTCACCCATGTTTTGTACAAATTTGTTCTGTGCTCACTTTGCCCTTCTCCACAGGATACATCTGGAAATGAGTTGTTCTAAGCTACAGTGAATATGCTTTTCCTGGTTAAAAAAATTTAAATAATGAATCTAATCCCAGCCTATTTTTTCTGTGGGCTATTCCCATACAAGGAATAATGAGAATCTAAAGCAGATGCAGGATGTGTGACTGCTGTGTATGGTTTCACTTATTGTATTTGAAGATATTTTTCCACAGGATAGAACAGTGCAAAGCATAAATCAGCCATTGAGTATTTTGCTGTGAACCCTCCATGCTCTTCAAGAAATACTGTATTCTATCCTTGGCATCCCAATTCATCAGTCTGTTGAAACATATATTTCCAAATATTTGCTCAATCCAAGAAATCTATTGTGTCCATCTCTTTTTAAAATATATGTTGCCTTGCCTGCTCTCTAGGATATATGAACTCAAAATTATGCTTGATAGCATATTGGTTAAGATTGGAGTTCACCAATTTCTGACAGTTTTAAACATGTCAGCAGACAGGGAAAATGTGTAAACTAGGTATTGTATCATTTTTATTGCTAGCACTTTTTCTGCAATATCCCATATCTCAACTTGACCACTCAGTAATTCTGTTCAAAATTCCATAAATTTACATTTGGAATTTCCTTTATCCACAACACAGGAATTAAATACTGTTACTACTATATATACAGTGAGGTCAGTCATTTACTATACTACAGTGCTACACATTAATATACAGATGCGACAGCCAGGCTGAAACACTGAAATGCTGCAGAATATCACAGAATGTGGCAGTTTACTGCAGGGGTCATTGTAAGTCAATGGCAATTAAGCCCTTTTGTCATGCAGGATTTAGTGACATGTCATTACTGCAAGTTACTGTGCTTCACTGTGGCTGGCTCCACTGTATATTGCGTATTATGTGTATTTGTATTTATGCATCATGCTATATTGCTGCATTACCACACCTGTGGTAATGTGTTTTGTTTATAGTTCTCAGCTGGGCAGTGACCCTTGTAAACATGTTAGTCAACTAAAATGGGATACTGTGTCAAAAGAAATGTTATATACTGTTGGTATTATTAATTGATTTCAACTGCCATAAGTGTGGGTGAGGCAGAGTAGAAGGGAACACAAATTATTTTATAATGTGGGTGAGACAGAGTAGAAGGGAACACAAATTATTTTATAATCAGTCAATCTGGAGGGGGAGCATTTTAGCTATGCTGCAGTATCTCCATTCATTTTTCCCTTCCCTAGATTTTGCAGTTGGTGTTTATTACCCTTTAGTAGCTAAGTCTCCATCGATGCCCATTGGGAATTCCTCTTCCCTTCTTCAGTCCCGTTTCTATCACAGTAACTGGACATTCTTTCATCCAAGAGCACCCCTGGGGCCCGATACAACTTTTTTTCTGTGATCAAGATTCTATGAGGCATGTCAGCAGCCTTGTGTTTCCTAGGAAAGAAATAAGGTGCATATGATCACAACAAAATCTTGAGTGCTGTAAAACATAGTGGATCAGACCCAAAGCATGAGTTTTGTTTTCCTGTCATCAGCTAGCCATCCCAAAAGTTGGAAAAACATCATATTTTGGATAAGAACATCTTCCTGTGACCATGATATTTCATATGAGTTAAAATACAGTGTTATTGAACTTGGGCAGATAATAAAAAACATGCATTTATAAATGTAGTTCTTTTTAAAGCTACACTGCTATAAATATACCAATAACATAGCATGCATTTCTTAGCAGAAAGTTTTTTTTTTTTTTTTGATGATGTGAAGCCAGTCATTACTCCTACAAACAATATCATGTGAATATGGTATTCTGGTACAGACTACTATATCTGTAGAAGGGTTCTGTATATTTTAACTTCTGTTTACCCGATATACATGACTTAAAGTACTCACATACTAAGTGTTGTAGAATTGTAGTGCTATTCACCAGTGACAGCCTTTATTCCGTTGCCTTGCACCTTATCACATTTAAAGTAATGTGCCTTAAAGCAGTGCATGACAGTAATAAAAAAGGCTGTTAAGTCCATTCCCAGTTTATTGCCCAGTACTGCATCTGCTAACCTGAAGCAAAGTACACTGGCAAGTGTTACCTTTTCTTATTTGTACAGTACAAAACTGTCTGTTCTAATCCATATCCACTTAGGCTGCTGCAGACACAATCTGTCCTAAGCTTCAGGGCTGGCTACTGATAGAATTCATCACAATTTATTCTATTCAGACAAGCTTTTATCAGGTGGAATATATACTGCTTATAGTCAGATGGGAATACAAAAGAGGTATTTTCAGGTAAGGGAGTTTACCCTGTTGACCACCGCACTATAAAGACAATTTACCTATAGAAGCCATTTTTGCCTGATCAAACTTAACTGAGGAATGCATGAATATACATAATTTCTAACAATGTTTGCTAGTCCTAATATTCATATTCTTAAGTAGGTTTCATTATGCATAGTCCTATCATGGTGAACAAGCAAATAATGTGTGACTGGTAGTCTCAACTGGAACTGCCCATGAGGGCATGAGTTTAGTAGCTACACTACTTCACTGGTGTGAATTTTTAGTGTGATAATTATTGCTTCATAAAATCCCAAGTATGCCAACAAATTATTATTTGCTTGATCACCCTGAGAAAGTGATTCAATGGATTGGGAAATGATGGTGTTTCCCTAACAAGCAGTGATTTCCTTTCTTTATTAAATAATCTGTATAGCACATCAAAACAGTAGTACTAAGCAAGTCTTATTTCCAGTTTCTGATAGGATTATATGTGACACTAGTGAAATAGATTCACCCCAATCTCTCTTATTTCTACAGCTGGGAGGTCACATTCAGATCTATTGGTTAGCCTTGATTAGTATCATTGGCAACTGCAGATGTGCTACTTTAGTTGCATTTACAGTAACCTTTTAGTGTCACTGTGAGTGGTACACAACAGCTGCTCCTTTGACAATGGAGTAGTGTAGATGCACTGGGAGATTACCTTTTTCTTGTGCACGGAGCTTTTGCACATGCAAAGGTGAGGAGTTGAAACACTACAGGCATTTTCTGTCCTTGTGTGGATGATCTCAGCTGTCTGCAGTGTTCCTGGGAATGGGTTTGGGGAAGGAGCAGGCAGAGAGAGAGAGAGAGAGAGAGAGAGAGAGGAGGAGGGTATTATTTTTTATAAAATTAAATATACTGTACTGGGATTGAGTTTGGGGAAGAAACCTACAGAGGGATGGAGTAGGAGGGGGGTTGCTTTTTTAAAAGCATTTATTTCCTCTCTATCTCCAGCGCTAACCCCATCAACTCTTTTCCATGACCTACCAATGCCAACCTTACCATCTGTACTATTTACCCCATGTATCTACTATTTCTAGAAAAATAGCCTCACTCATCACTTATATTCTTCAGTTTTCACAATTTTTATTTATTAATCATTGGTCACAGTACTGTTAAATGTTGCCTGCCAATGTTGCAAAGGAAAAATCCCTCTTCCTCTGGGCAACAGTTACTAAAATGTCAATAGAATATAAAGTAAAACCTTATATAGTAAAATACTTGTTACTTAATACCTCATGACTGTATCATAAAAATCTCATTTTCTAGTTTATACGTTTAACTGCTAAATATGAGTATATTTCTCAAGAAATGGTAGAGACAGGCTTCTTCTGGTGCACACTTCTCCCTGTGGTTTCTTTTTGCCACGGGTGGTGGGCCACATTGGGTTCCTACATATAAACTATTTACCCAGTGTCTCGACAGCCTGCCACCTCCCGTGGTGAGGCCCACAGGTCAACATGCCCCTTGAAAAAACCTACTGGTGGAGAAGACAGTCAGATAGGTGGGATCCAGCAGAGCCCTGACTTTATGCTGTGATATGGTTGTGTTTTTCTCCATATAATTGCTCCCTACCCCTGGACAAGATAAAGTGCTTCCAACATGTGCATGTGCACACCCTCATGGAGCATGTCACTCCCCCTCCTTGTCCTATACTATTTCTGCATTACAAAGTGTAGAAGTGCATGCATGTGAAATTAACTAACCAAATAATTCAACTGGTAATTAGTTCACTCATACTGTATAAAGAATGGGTATTGTACAATATAGAATAAAAAGTTTAGGATGTATTCTGGTTTAAAGCACCATCTATTCATTAAGAGTATTCTTTTTGTCTTTTCATGCTTTAGTTGAGACCACATGCACTATGTGTAAAAAATGCAAGGTAAGAACTAAATGTTCATGAAGTCCTTCAGTTACCTTCCTGTTGAGTTCCAAAAGGAGAACAGAAAACTGAATGTCCAGATGATTTAGTTTCCAAGAATACATCCATCCCAGGATGGAAGGAGATAAGAAACATTATTAATAACATATCCATACAATGAACAAAGCTCACTGGAGATAAGGGATATTATTAACATCATTATGTAAACATGTAAACAGCATATTAAAATAAACAAGTTTAATTACCTCAAAGACAGTCTATTTGTTTGGTGGTAGAGTATCTTGGGTTGGAGGAAGGGGATTTAATGTCAGTCATACGTTACATGGAGGGGAATTTAGACATCCACGTCATTCGAATTCAGAGCGTTCTTATTTATTTATGGCTAGGTTGTGAGTCTTTTAACACTAGCTAGTCTGCCTAAGGGTTCTTCCCATTCCATGGTGAATGGGGATCTTCATTGTTCTCCATTTCATAGATCATCATTGTTCTCCATTTCATAAGATAAACATTTAGCTTTTAACAAGGTTGTCCTTAATCAAGTTCCTTGTTGTGAAGAAATCTGCTCTAGTGGGGATAGTATTCCCAGTAATTCAATTAGAAGGGATTTGGGGAATTTAAAGATATTTTTCACGACAGTTTATTACCATATCCCAAAAAGTCTTTGATTTTGGAAAATTTCATAGAATATCAGTGATATGCACCAGTTTGATCACATCTCCACCATTAACCAGTAGTATGAACCCTTTTAAAAATAATACCTGTGGACCGGGATATTCAAACAGGCTTGCAATCACAAACCAGGTTAGCAATTTGCCAACACCACTTTGTAGGCCTAGAGCAGGGAAGGACCACAAAATGCCATATCGGATGACATACTTAGAGATTCGCTACCCCATTTGTGACTGGCCCTAAAATTTGCCATTGTGTCTATGCAAAGCAGATGATAGTGCCTTGCATATAGGCACACCGGCATATTGGCAGGTTTGGAGAGGTGGTAAGTAGCCATCACTGCCATGCTAATTATCATCTTCACAAAGAATGTCTTACAACCTACACCTCCCAACCCCGATCACCCATCTGGTTATTGTTTTCCTTTAATAGCTCTTTATTTATTATCCATTTTTTCCATTTTACTGGTACAGTATGTTACTTACATTGACCAGTTACTAGAAAGAAACTGCCAGTGACAAATTCCGTGACAATGTGAAAGAAGAAAGACAGACCATGCAATCAGTACTTACATTACTAATAAGCAGTTCAATAAAACAATGTCAGCTACATCTGATTCTGTGTCTCCTTTGTAAATAGTGTGAGAAAATAAAACTAACAATTATCCAAGTCTCAGGAAATGAACAGCATCAGGGCAAGCCCATTATAAAGCTGACCCTCTCAAGAAATCATTGGGTCTATGTGCCATTAACCAGACTAAAGATGAGTTCCTCTGGTTTGTAAATGTGGTTAGCATTTCAGGTCTATAGCTAAGTCCTGCAGTTAGCCAGTCCATCTAGTAAATGGAAATCACTATATCTTCCTAGCCTTGTTGACCGGGACTGTCTGGTGTTAACCATCTCCTGGTAAGTGCTTACCCCTCTGATTATTATAAAACATTTCCTTGGTGTCCAGTGGTCCCCCAACCCCAGTCACCCCTCCTGTAATGTTAAAACATTTCCCTAGTATCCAGTGGTCCCTCCACCCCTGCTCACCCCTACAGTCAATGTAAAACATTTTCTTGGTGTCCAGTTGTTCCCCTGCCCCAAATCACCCTTCCAGTAATGTTAAAACATTTCCCTGGTGTCCAGTGGTCCTCTCCACCCCCACTCACCCCTCTGGATATTGTATAACATTTCCTCGGTGTCTAATGGTCCCCCCATCCTGATTACCCTTCCAGTAATGCTGAAACATTTCCTTAGTGCCCAGTGGTCCCCTCCAGCCCTGCTCACCCCGCTGGATATTGTAAAACATTTCCCTGATGTCCAGTAGTGTTCCCTGCCCTCAGTCACCCTCCAGTTACTTTAAAACCACCCGGGACTCTTTTGCAGCTATAGATCTGACTCAACTCATTTCCCAACCCACCAGAGTAAACACAAAGAGAGGTACCAGCACCCTTCTAGATGTGGTCATCACCAACTGCCCGAAACAAATCCATGATATCCAGGTCTTCCCTGACTCACTTAGTGACCACTCCCCTATCCTTTTCCATTGGGTGACCTCCACACCCAAACCCACGGCCCATTCCACACTATGTCGGTGACTCAGACCAGGTGGACTAAAAAGCCCTAAGCAACTTCTTGCCCAAATTAACTGGTCACCCATACACACGCCCTGATATAGATACTGCCCTAACCTTTTTCCCAAACCTTCAACAAAGCCTGTGACATTTTCACACCCTTACGAAGTCTGAACCAAATGCATTAATGCACCCTGGGTTACCCCTGCCCTGCTTCAACTGCTCAAGCACAGGGATAACCTATGGCACCTGGCCACAGAAACAGGCTGATGACAGACAGACAGGCATACAATGCTGCAAGAAACAAATGCACCTGGGCCATCAGAAAAGCAAAGGTCAATCACAACCAGGCCACGCTCACCTCCTCCTGGGGGAGTGCAAGAACATTCTGGGACAACATTAAACAACTAAATGGGAGCACGCTCCCCCCCCAGATCACCATTGATGGCTCTCTCTCTCTACCGATGCTGCCTGCATAGCCAAATTCCTCAGCTCATCCTTCACGGACCTTAGTTCGGTCCTCTCTAGCGATTTCTTTGACCCTCCCCCGGCCCTACCTGCCCCAGTCATCCGACGCCCCAGTTTCCACTTACACAGGGTAACTGCCCAGGAAGTCATACCCCACCTGATTAAAGCACTAAAGAACAATAGTACTGGCAGCAACTCCCTGGACCCCAGTATCTTCCATCGGGTGTTGGATCAGGTCCTTACTCCACTCACTAGCCTTCACAATAAATCCCTCTGCCTGGAGCAATTCCCCTCAGCCTGGAAAACTGCCACAGTTACGCCCATACACAAAGGAGGAGACAGGTCCACAGCTGGGAACTACCAGCCTATCTCCATCCTCCCACCCCTCTCCAAAGCCCTAGAAAAACTGGTGGCCACTCAAATTACTGATTACCTGACCAAACACAACATCCTCTGCCCAGAACAGCACGGTTTCCGTGCAGGTCACAGTACCAGCACTGCCCTCATAGAGTTTTCAAATTTTCTACACTCCTCCCTGGACTCTGGCTCACTAGCTGGGGCAGTGTTCATTGACCTCTCAAAGGCCTTCGACACTGTCTACCACCCCCTCCTGCTGGATGCCCTCAGCTACACTGGCTTCACCACTGGGACAGTCTCCTGGTGCTCCAGCTACCTATCTGCCCACTCCCAGCATGTTAAAATTAATGGGACCTTTTCCAAAACTTGTCCCATCCACTCAGGTGTTCCCCAGGGTTCCATCCTAGGACTTCTACTCTTCTTGCTCTACCTCAACACCCTGCCCAGTGCATGCACTGGTAATATTCTGCTGTATGCAGATGATGCCATCATCTTTGCCACCCACCGTAACCCCATCTCCCTACAGGACACCTTGCAACTATCATTTAATGATGCTGAAACCTGGTTTAAAGAGCATAGACTTGTAATCAATCTCAAAAAAACAAAAACTATGCTCTTTGCCCATCCCCAAAACAAAGTCAGCAACTTCCCACTCCACATTCTCCCTAGTTCCAAACATCCTCTCCAACAAGTCCGCTTGTACAAGTACCTTGGGGTTTCATTTGATTCAGCCCTCACATACCACGACCACATTGATGCTCTTGCCTCAGCTACCAATGTGCGGCTAGGTATCCTATACCGCTACAAAAATTACCTCCCCCCCGACGCCCTCTGACTAGCGGTCACATCCTCAATAATGTCCCTTGTGGACTATGGCCTGCCAGTTTATGGTGCTGTGGACTCGTCCACCCTCAATAAAATCCACCTCACCATGAGTAAGGCTTGTAGGCTAATTATGAGGGCCCCCAGGCAAACACTTATTTGCCAGCTATATGACATGGCAATGCTGCTTAACCTGGATGAATGACTCAGATACCAAACCTGCCTCATAACAAAAAAAACTCTTCTCAGGCTATCCTCACCCAGGCTGACAGCTTCCATCCACCTAGCACAACCCTTAGTTCAAACTTGAACCTCCTGCAAGGCCATTCTACTGGTCCCTAGGTCTAGGACCACCCATGGACAAAGGTCCTTCTGTTACAGACCTTCCTCCTGGTATAACACACTCCCTACCTCCATCTCTGATACCCCATGATCTCCTGCTTCAAAACTGCACTTCAGAGCAAGCTATTTAACAAGTGTAGCTGCACTTGTCTCTAAGGTGACCTAGCTCACTATTCACCGACAAAGCTCACTGAGCGGGCTCCTTACCCCACCAATCACCAACCACGTTCCATAGCCCACTGAACTATTACCACCTGCTGTCTCTGCACACTACCGCATGTATGTTTATGCCAATGTATGTTTAATCTGTTTCTCCCTATCCTAATAACTGTAACAGCATGTGATTGCCAAACCTGTAACCTCAATGATGTAACAAAGAAATAACAGCATGTGATTGCCAAATCTGTAACCGCAAAGATGTAACAAAATGTTGTAATGTATTTGTCCTCTATGTGACAAGGTACCTTTGCAAATGAGCCTCTGGCTCAAAGGTTGTAAACTGATGTACAAATAAATAAATAAATAAAATAAAACATTTCCCTAGTGTCTAGTGGTCTACCCCCCCCCTGCTGAACACCCCCAATATACATTTAAAAATAACCTGGTGGCTAGTGGATCCCCCCCACCCTGGTGTTCAACTGTCCCTGCTTGACCCTGTCCCAGCAAACCTACCACCTAGGTCTGACTCTCCCTCCCCAACCCATCCATACTGCCCAAAGTGCCTCCCTTGGTAACTGGCACAGACCCTACACTCACCTCCATGGCCAGCCACCGAATGACATTTTGTGATCACACACCCCACTTTACTCACAGCTGATTACATACAGACTGCGAACATAAAATGTTATTCGTCCACCAGCTGTGAAGGTGTGTGGAGGGTCTGTGCCAGTTGCCTCCCATGTGTTTCTAGCTTTATTCTACTGAGCTATGGGGAATTAAGACCCAAGAAAAATGTCCTATAATTGTGTCATGTGTATGAAATAATTGTCTGTCAATCTTCAAAAGAATACGGCTAAGCAAATGTACTATTTTAGGTAAAACCATTATCTTCACAGTTTCGATTTTACCTCTGATAACTGCAGCTTATTCCACCTCAGACAGTTAGCTTTTATTTCTTATAGAATATGGGGCATATTTACTATTATATGAGATATCCGAGGGAAAGTTTTGGTTCCAAGACATGTTAATCCATGTAGTGCTAAATGAATATCATTAGAAGTAAAAGATGTAGGCAGCCCATTGGCACAGTGGTTGGATTTCTGCTTGTGACGCCAGCAACCCGGGTTCAAGAATGGACCTGGGTCATCAGAGGGCCAGCTGGGGTGAGATGGATTGGGCATCCCATAGACTGCTCTCCTTCTGTGGGGGAGGGTGTGGGTGTTGCTGGCACATGGGGGACCTCTAGTGGAGGCCAGAGGTTCTGCAAGCAATTGGCGCCAGTAAGGACTAAGGGGGTGGGATGGATGCCGGCATCATTGCATGTTGCACCCCCTACAAAAACGGGGGGAAAATGCCCCCACCTGCCGCCTCTATGAAGCCCCTCTGGCCACAATTGGCTCCCCCAGGCAAACTCCCGCCCATCCTGACCTTCATGGCACCTCAGGCCAGGGTGCCATCACCCCACCCTGGGTGGCAATCCAGGGGGTCATGGGAGGGTGGCTAATGTGAGGGAGCCATGGCTGTGGGGGTCCGTGACCGGGGCAGATGCTTGGTGGTAGGGGGGGGCACATAAAAGAAAAAATTAAAAAAATGAAAGAAGTAAAAGATGTTATAGAGCATACTGTGTTCATAGGTATATCTTCTGTTTTCCCTTTGTTAATTTGTAGTTCCAAATATTTGTAGAAGGTCTTAAAGGACATTTGTCCTCCCCGCACCCCACCCTTCAAACCGCAACCTCCTGATTAGGCTTTTTAGCCTAAAAAATAATTGTGTCTTTACCTCTATGTAATAATATCTCTGTCAATGTATCTGTCATAATATAAACATGGCCAGAGCAGCACCGTGCCACCTCACATGCTAACTGCAGCTCCAAAGTGCTCCACTGTATCACTTATATGGTGAAGCAACGTGGAGCCATGCTGAACCTGTGAAATGGCACCATGCTTCTCCAGCCATGTTTACATCACAGTGGATACATCTGAAGAGATATTATTACTCAGAGGTAAGGGGGAAATTATTTTTAGGCTGAAAAGCCTAATCGGGGGTTGTGGTTTGGAGGGTGGGGTGCTGGGAGGACAAGTCTTGTCCTTCAAGTGTACTCAATGAAGGAGGGAAAGGGTTTTGATCTGCCATAGTAATCAAGAGGTTGCCTGTGTACAACTAACTTTTGTATGAGTGTTTTCTATTTCTATACTTTGGGCCCGATTTTCAAACGTGATATGGCTGCTGCACCAGACTTGCGGCCAAGAGATAGTCACAAGTGGCGACTTGCAGCAAACTGTGCCATGAGTGGGATTTTCAAAGAGAAGTGCTGCCACAAGTTTGTTGCAGTGCTGCAGCTCAGTTCTACCAGCTCCCTCCTTGCGCACCTTTGTGTCCGTGGGGTAGCCGGTTTACAAGGCTTGTGACTCAGCTTTGGCACAAACTGCCGTAAAATGAGGGTATTGTCACCACTTGCATCCTGGGTTATAAAATGGGGTGCAAGTTGCGGCACACCCTTGGTCGCAAGCGTGGTGTACTTTGTGGGGATGCAGGGCTTTGCTGCAAGCCCTGCATCTCCGTTTGAAAAGCATGCCCTTTGTGTCTCGTAGGAGTGCCTAAGCTTTCATTCTAAAGGTTTTATTGCTAATAAAAATAACATGGATGAGAAAGGGTGTCCTTGTTATAAACCTCTTTATAATTCAAAATAAGATAAGAAAGGGTTCTTAGTTAAAACCAAGCTATCAGCTGAGAATATGAAGTTAAGAGTCATGAAAAAAATTTGAACCCATAACAAAGGTTTGTTAAACTTGTGATAAATAAAACTATTCTACAGACCCAAAGGTCTTCAAAATCACTTGTTATAATAGACATGAGGATACTGGATTTTTTTCAAATAATTAAGTAGTTTTAAGAGTCTTCTAATATTATTAAAATAATGCAAAGCATTATGGGAAGCACAGCATATGCAAGTCACCATTGAAGAATTTAAACTGGTTCTGCTTTAGGCAGGAGTGTATGGTGCCAAAAGGCTACTCACACAACGTGCAAAGGCTAAGAACAGAAGACACAGATGCATGTTTCGCCCTTCTCAGGATCCATCAAGGTGACTCGTCTGTTTCTTAACCCAGGTGAAACATGATCCAGCCACATAATGGTCTTCGGTACCCATTAGACCAACATATGGCTGGTTCTCCCTTACTTTGCCTCACACAACATTGCCAATTAATATTTCACTGGTACTAATATTTTACAGACCCAGATAAATAAAGTTAAAGTGACCAGTTTGAACAGCGATACTCACCTTCTAGTACAGATGGAGGTACTACTGTATTTTCTTTACTTGTTCGGCAGGGTAATTCAAAATAAAACAAATCAGTCTGCTGGTGTGAAAGAACCTTGTCATGGTGCTATACATGCAGCCTTGAGGCAATAGCCAGATGATCCTCTCATAACTACACATTATATTGAACAAATCCAGTGTGTACCATTGTGCGTATCTGCAAAGTCAGTAATTGGAGCTAAAATATCCCACACCAGAATGACCCAGGCATACATTTGTTTACTGACACAAGCTAGAGTTTTAAAGTATAATTGAATGGATATTGTTAAAAGTGGCTAGGATTTAAAGCTGCACAAACTTTAAATTAAAATAATGAAACATCATATCAAAATATATGGCCACTTGCCAGGTAGCTGTATACAGTCTGAGTCTGTTGTCATGCATTAAAAGTTATAGCAATATGTCTGTTGAATACACCCTTTACTGTAGAAATTGTGTTTGGGGAACTGTATTATGAACCACGAGGCAGCAGACAGATGTGTTGGATCCTCTTGTCAATCCAGTCCTAAAAAACATCTGGCTCTGTTATAAGAAAGGACACAAAGTTTGCATTTAAGAGTTTAAGCACCACAGTGCTTCCAATATAATTTCAAAATGATATTCTACATGCTGTAGGGGCCACCACCAAAAATGAAAATCTTGTCAGGATATCATATACTGGGCCAGGAGGGGGCAGGCAAGTGTTCATACAGTCCCTGACAACAAGATCAATAAAGCCCCCAAATTTTAAAAATGGTTCAACAAGCATAGCTAATGTGCATATTCAGTCTCAGCGCTCACTGAGACGTCTTCAGAAATGATAAACCATTACATTTTGCTGCCGCTGTTGAGAAGATAAAGAGAGCACCCTGTTGCAGGTCACAACTAGGTGGCCTTTAATCACACTCTTTGTGCTTAACTATTTAAGTGGATTGGTGACCAATGTTTAAAAGAATAGCACACCAGTTGCACAAAACAATCGGGGCTATGCACAAAAAAATTGTGCCTACATGCCACATATCCAAGGCACATAGGTTCACCTAAATCGGCCCTTCAGGGGTCCTGCAGACCCCATGGCATGCCCCTTCCTCACCTGATCCCCTGGATATTCACACTGCTACATGTGTGGACGGTCCAGCAGGGTCTAGGGTGTGCCTGCACTCCGCACCATTCACAAAGGCATGGAGTGCCAGGGAAGATGGGCACAACATACACAGGCAGGGACCCTGCCTTATCTGTTGTGCATCCTCACTGAGTAACCCCACCTTTCACAGGAAAAGCAGGACCTCCCCACACCATTCTGCTCCAGCCCTCCAGTCAGGCAGGGAAGGATGGGGGCTGCTATTGGGGCACTCACCCAACATTTGTCAATTTGGGTATACATGTTGTCCCACAATCTCCTGCTCAATTTAGAACAGGGGATATACTCCAGGACCAGGATGGGCATCCAATTGGATTTCTGCCTGTGTCCTCCAATGTGCATCAATCCTCCCCCCACAATCCTGCACATGGGGGGGCGGGGTCATGGCTAGGCTCCCGGCAATCGTGACTGCTGGCCACCACATGCCTGTCTGCAGGTACAGAGCTGCACAGGCTGGGTAACTGCCTCTCACTTGTACCCAGCTGTCATTAGTACATAGGCCCCATCATTTTTAATTAATAGGTAGTTCTGCTAACCCTGGGGAACTATGGTATCCATCTTTATTTTAGGTTTTTGACTAGACAATTATCATGACATTAAACTCCCTTTGCAGGACCAGTTAAGCATGGTATTCCAAGCTGGCTTGGGTTCCAGTCCCAGCTATGGCACTTATTTCCTTCTCATTTCTAAATTATGTATTTCAAATACTGTAGATGCATACCACACTCATTGTGAATAAAAATGTAATACTAATTTCTGTGGCTCCAGGGTTTGTATTACAAAAAAGATGAGTGCCTTTGGGATCTCCAGGTTTCCAGCTGTCCTAGTAGCATAGTCGATAGTGCAGTGGAATGGTATACTGAGCAAGCCTGGGATCAGCTAGAGCACTTACATGTTTCTCACTTTTAAACTGTATTTCAAATATATGCACACCACATGGCTTGTAAACAAAAATGCAGTTCTAATGTGTGTGCCTCCAGGGTGTACACTGCAAAAAGATGAGTGCCTTTAGGATGCTCAAGTTTCCAGCTGTCCTGGTAGTGCAGTGGAATGATATTTTGAGCAGACCTTGGTTCAAATCCCAGCTAGGGCACTTGTTTCTTTCTATCAATTCTACTTGGAGATGCTCTAGTCTCCATTCTTCCTCCCTCCCAATCACTCGTTCCCCTTCACTTCTTCTCTGATAACTCTTTTACATGCATCCCACTTTTTCTTGAATACTACTACTGTCTTTGTCTCCACAACCTTGTCAGGAAGATTTTTCCCACCCATCCACCACCATTTCTATGAAGTAATTCTTCCTAATGTCCCTTTTGACCTTCCTTGCCATGCATTGAGCACATGCAGTCCCCCTGTGCAGTGGTGCTCAGCTCAAGGCACCAGCATATGGGTGTCCACTCATGTGTGTCTGCTCATGGTGACTCATGGCTGCCAGTCACTCTACCTGACTTGTTTCTCAGCTCCCAGGAGTCACCAGTGGCAGATGGACTTCCCATGCAATTTGGTAATATACTTTTAAACCCTGCTTTACTGCATTCTTATTTATTACTGATTCCTTGAGCTGTTCTTCATCTGTTCTCTAGATAATAATCAGTGATGAATCTAGCATTTATTGTGAAGTATTTCACTTTGGCTGCTCTAGGGCTTTGTGCAGGTCTCTTATATGTTGTTTTCATTCTCCTATGCAATGTGGTTCTTACAGGCATCTCTTTCCTCAATAGTTTTAGTGCTGTTTTGCAGCACAACCACCTTCTGACCAGTTGCTATACAGTACATGCTCTTTCCTCAACTCAACAAGAATATGAGCCACACCCTGGGTGTCTTTTACAAGACAAACACTAGATAAGCAACAAGCAGGTACTGTGTAATGCTATTTTGGCTCCAATGGGATAGAAACATATTTTAAAATATGCATGGACTTTCTGTTCTGTCTTTATTACACTGGCTAGTAACACTGCAACAAAAACTCACGTCTGGTGGTCACTAAAGTAAACGTGGTAGGTGGTGCGCCACCCTAGTATTATTATCAGAGTTAAAGGAGAACTGTACTGAATCTGCAAGTCACTGCTCCCAGTACAAACTGCTTATTTTTTTAAATACTGGGGCAAATGCTGTGGTATCGAGTGATAAAGTTGTCGGGATTACAGCACGGTAAAAAACACACTGTGAAAATAGCATGACTGAAAAGAACTACTGGGGAATTATAGTATGGGTACTACAGCACTATACAAGTAGCTCTTTTCAGTAATGCCACATATTCTAAGGCTCCCATTGTGCACTGGCCAAATGTGCTAGCTAAGTGACTTAGTGGTTAGAGTCACTGGCTATGTATGGCTGATAAGTCTGGCTGACTAAGGGTTGAGTCTTCCAGGTAGTTATTTTTTGTGTGTGTTTGCGCAGTCTCGAGGATATATATATAAGTTATGTGGAGGTGTGGGCAGCAAATCTCCCTGCGAGGGGGGTGGAAGGGCAAAGCCCCCTGCATAAAATTGTCATTGCCCTCCCAGTTCCGGAGTGCTTTTTGTTGTGTGTACCGCACTCTGTGTTTTTCCTGAGTGCTATGAGTATCATGGTGTTTTTGACTATGTAGTTTTTGATAGCACTATTTTTACATTGACATTATTGTTTGCAGCCAATCAGAAACCTCCATTTCTCAAACCCTTTTTATAATTATAGCTATACAGGCCTCTTGGTTACCATAGTGAGGGCTTCTGATTTACATGCTGCTGGTAAGAACCATTTCAGAACTCTATGATGTAGTTTATGTCCTCGTTCTGCTCTTCTGTTGTTGGTACAATGCAGCAGGGTTCTACTACAGAACTCTCTGGTTGAGAGGGGCAAAAACTACATCACTCTGCTCTAAAATGTTACTTACCACCAAAGTATAAATCAGAGATGTTCACTGTGGTTACTAAAAGGCCTGTATAACAATAACAGAATTAGAATCAGTGCTTAAAAACAACTTCTTCTGGGAAACATGATGTATATGTTTAGCACACTTCTCATATAAATGAATGTAGTGTGACTTCCAAGAAGCCTGAATTGGATGTTTTGATACTGATGCAGCACAGTCCAAATATTCTAGCCATTAGTGAATCTTGGCTGAAACCTGTCACCTCATCCACTAAAATTGATATTACTAATTGCAAAGTTTTTAGAGAGTTGAATAAACAAGGTGGGGGGGAGGAGGAGTTATGTTTTGTGTTAAGGAAAATTTTACTGCCGTTGAAGGTTTCTACCTCTCCTCTGCTAATACACTGTGTGAATGGATAACTGTGCAAATATGCTTAGAATAAGTCTAAAAGATTAATATTTACTGTGCCTATAATCCTCCCTCTAGAGGCTTTAAGACCTAAAGGACTTGTTATGCATGGTCCCTAATCTTGGCCCAAGTGAACTAATCATATTGGATGACCTGAATCTAGACTGGTCTAGTAGAAATGCTTATACTTATATTGCAATGTCAGTCTAAAACAAGTCATTCATTAAAATCTACCAGATTTAATACTAAGATGCAAAACAAATTGTGCCTTTATTAGATAATGGTGTGGAAAACTGATAGTTTAAAGCTGGTCAGAAACACTGCTGACTCTGCAGTGACAATAGTCCAGTTTTTTAATTTTGGTACAGTGGCATTACCCATCCTCCGACTGAAATCATTGAGTTTCATGATTATGCTAGACTGTGTTTACTTATCATTCTGAATGCACTGTCCACAATTATGCTAGACTGTGTTTACCTACCATTCTGAATACAGTGTCCACCTTGTATTAGTCTATCATATATCACATTACAGATGCTGACACTGCCCTCAATTTCTTTCTAAGGAAGTGTATCACCATTGCCAATCCAGTTGCTTCTCAAACTAGGAGAAGGGTTAGAAGTGTCAATACATGGTTGCTGAGCAGTCTCCTACAACCCTTAATGAAAACAAGGGATAAAGCCTGGCAAGTCTTCAAAAAGTCTAACTCAGACCATTGTTGGAATCTATACAGCCAGGCAAGAAACACATGCAAGTTGGAAATTAAACTAGCTGAATCTAGTTACATCAAAAAGCAGCATGCTGCGAGACTATGAAATCCTAAGAGATTTTGGAAGGGTGTGAATTATCTGGTAAGTCAATCAACTAAGGAATTGCCTAGTTCATCACAAATAGGTCGCAAACTCGAAACTGATCCATTAAAACTTGCTAACTACTTAAATAACTTTTTTGGAAGCATGAAGGCCAATGTTTTTCCAGTACTGCCCTTGCAAATTCAGTACCTCAACAGGGCTGACTCAACCACGTTTCCACCAAAGGAAGGTCTACGTCAAAGAGGTGCTAAATCTGCTTACCAAAATTTAGCAGGATAAATATGTTGGTAGTGAAGGGCACTCACCTAAACTTAAACTTAAACTTAGCTATGCAAGTGATAGCTAAGCTGCTCACCACAATTTATATTCTGTTATCACAGAACATGTATCTAAGGTCTGGAAGTAGGCCACTGTAGTCCCAGTCCATGGGAGGGGGATCAAGTAGTGACATATTGTACTGTAGGAAACTGCAGCTCAATCTGCTTGATGCTGGCCAAAGTGCAGGTGTGACTGTTATACCACCAAATGAGCTGTTATATAAATAAGCATTACTCCTGGCCCCAAGTCACTATGGCTTTATGATAAATCATGGGAAAGCAACCACTTTGGTCAATCTAGCTAATGAAATACATAGTATGGAAAGCAGAAGGCTTACCGTGGAAGTATTTCTAGCTCTTATAAAGGTGTTTGATCTTGTTGACCATCAACTGCTTATCCATAACCTGAAAGAGTTGGTTTGGGTAGCTCCTCCTTAAAGTTGGTGTTAATCTTAACTCTTTAAGTCTCATTTACTGTGTTGCATCCCCTGCCCCTGAACTAAGTTCTCATTATAGTATTTGGGTGGTATTTCCACCATACATATTAGTCTTCCGATCTGCCTAATTGAAAACCTAACCCTTGATAACAACAAACAACATAAGCTGCACTACTCTCCTACTCATTGCTATCACAATTGGGCCAGTGGGCCCAGGTGCCCTTCAGGTCACCTGCCCCTCTTCAGTCTACCCAGAACACTGCCTCAAAGCTGGCTGCTGGCTGCTGGCTAACGGTACCAGGAGCAACCTCCACAGAGGAGGCATACCAGCAGCCCTACTACAGTGGGACCACAACAGGGGAGAATGCATCCAACACACACCACAGCTCCGCCAGGCTACCACCTCTCACACACACACCTCAGAAAAAGGAGAAGCCTCTCCAAGGTAAAATAAAGAAATGCAAGTCACGAATCTCTATAATCCTCTGCATCACAGTGAGGAAACTTATTCTAATGTTCTTCCTGTTATCTGGGAATGTGCACCCAAATCCTAGCCCTCCACTGCCATCCAGATCTATGGGTATCAAGACAAAGGGCCTAACAATAGCTGCAATGAATATTTGCAACCTAACAGCAAAGTTTACACAATTGCATGCCTGGATGGCCCAACTCAAACCGGACATAGCATGCCTAACTGAGACTTGGCTGACAGGCAATATAAAAAACAGCAAAATAGCACTACCTGGTGGGAGCTGCCTTATCTACACAAAAGCCTCCATCCACAGCTCCATCCTCCCTAGCTCCAGAATGGCCACAGACCATAAGCTCCTTGTCATGAAAATACAAGTCAGACAGCTGGGTAAGACACTGACTATTGCATCAGCCTACCTGCCCCCCAAAAAATCACAGGACAGTGTGCCCAAGGTCCTGGATCCAGTGGCCTCCCTACCCAAGGATAGTGATTTAATTATCACAGGGGATTTCAATATAAACTGGGAAAGTGACAACTCCATGCCACTCAAGGATACTGTTGCAAGTGCATACCTTGCACAACTAGTCATGGAACCAACCAGAAGGAATCACAAGACAGGCAAGAGCTCACTCATTGACTAGATCCTCACAAACTCCCCATCACAAATATCTGAGGTCAAGGTGCTACCAGATATGCTGAGTGACCACTCCCCTGTCACCCTCAGATGGTCAAATAAGTTCGAAAACAGCCCCCCATCACTATACAGAGCAGGATCCTGAAAAGAGGTCAGTTAGGATTGCTTAAAAATGCCCTATCCCACCATGACTGGTCACACATTGACACACTGCCAGACCTGGACCAGGCTCAAAAGTACTTCACAGATGGAGTCAACAATATTTATGACTGACACATGCCATTAAAAAGAGGGAAGGTGCAGGGGACCACTAATGGTTGGATCACAGGTGAGCTCCTAGCCATGATGAAGGAGAGGGACAACCTCTGGTTAAAAGCCAGGGCCTTGAGTAAAGACCATGACCACTAGCTGTACCGAGCAGCTAGAAACCACTGCATGAATGTAATACGGAGGGCTAAAGCAGAGCACCACAAGGAACTGCTCAATAAAAGCTGGGGTGACAGCAAAAGGTTCTGGGGAAACATAAAGAATCTCTTGGGGGAAGAAGAAAAGAGAAACCAACAGCTGCTCCACATTAACGGCTCTCTTATCACAGACTCACACCTCATCGCAGAGTCCTTCAACTCTGCCTTCACAGATCTAAGCACAATACTCCCTCCTGACTACCTACACCCCACCAAGTTTCCCTCAGATGACAAAGCACCCAGTACCTCTCACCCTACCTTCTACCTCAAGAGAGTTACTATAAAGGAGGCAGCATTCTATATAAAAAAGTGCTCAGGAAGACCAGAATGGGTAGCGATGAAGTAGACATGAAGCTGATGTCTCAAACTCTTGACATGCTCATCAAGCCTATTACAAAACTATTCAACAAATCCCTGACCCTGGCACAATTACTGGCCACCTGGAAGCAAGCACTGGTCACTTCTGTCCAGAAAAGTGGGGACAGGACCAATGTGTCCAATTACAGGTCAATCTCAATCCTCTCCCCCCCATCCAAGGCCCTTGAGAAGATTGTGGCGGACCAACTAACAGACTACATCAGCAAATACCAATTGCAATGCCCCAACCAGCATGGGTTCAGGCAGGGGCACAGTACCACAACTGCCCTTGTAGAGTTCACTAACTATGCTCACAAAGCTATGGACAAAAGCAAACTAGTAGGGGTGGTGTTCATAGACTTAACAAAAGCCTTCAACACCATCAACTACACCCTCATACTGGCCCAGCTTCAAAGCCTGGGGGTGGCTGCCAATGCAACACTCTGGTTCCGAGACTACCTGTCCCTCAGGTCACAACAGGTTAATCATGCTGGGGGTTCCCCAGGGATCCATCTTGGGACCACTGCTCTTCAGTCTGTTCCTAAATAATCTCCCTCAAGCCTGTGATTCCAAGATAATCCTATATGTGGACCACGCTGTCATCCTCAACAGCAACTCTCGAATTGAGAAATCCAAGCAGCAGTTCAGCACTACTTCAGTAAAATAGAAGACTGGTTCTGTCAGCATAAACTTCTGCTCAATTACAAAAAAGCCAACACCTTGTTCCTATCCAGCCCTCAAGAAAAGGTTCCCCACCATAAACATCACCAACAATGTACTCGCCCCCTTAGAACAGGTACACTTCTTCAAATACCCTGGAGTCACCCTAGACGACACCTTATCCTATGCTCAACATGTCAACCAGGTGATCAAGACAGTCAACACCAAGCTTGGTGTGCTTTACAGGCACAGAAAACACCTTACTATGGCAGCCATCCGCCTATCACTCACGAGCTCCATCCTCTCCACCATTGACTACCGCCTGGTTGTCTACAGTGCAGCATCAGACTCTGTGCTCAAGAGGGTGCATGTAGCTCTCAACAAGGCCTGCAGGCTCATCCTGAACAGTGATCGAATGACCCACACCTGTTCTCTCTACGTACAGACACACCTGCTGTCTCTTGGGTGCAGGACTAAATTCCTCACTTGCCTTCTAGGGAAAAAAGCACTACTGGGGAACCCCCATGTGTAGCGGGCATCTTCTCCTTCCCAGGCTCAGAATATATAACCAGAAACAGAACGCAGGGGGCCCTTGTGGTGCCATTCCAACGCACAGCTCTCGGACAGTGTGCCTTCTCCTACAGAGCCCCTCTCTGGCTTAATGAGATACATGAGTCCATTCGAAACTCCACTAGCCTGTCCGGCTTCAAATCAGACCTTAAGCACTACCTGACCTCCAGCTCTGTACGCACCTGCTTCTCCAACAGCTGATAGACTCTGAGTGATAAGACCTGGCTCAGATAACAGCAACTATTCTCAGCACAAGACAGAAGCCACCCTCCCACATGTTCTTTGACAATGCCTCTGAATCACTCTAAGGGGCTGCTCCTGTACACCCCTCCCCCCCGTCTCCATGCTAGGTTGGGCCTATACCTCCCTGGCCTCAGCCCTGCCTCTTTGAGCACTTTTACTAGATGGCCCTCACATCTCCCCTACCAAAATCCTGTCCTTACTGACCCTCTGCCCAACCTAACCTAAACTCTAGTGCCTCTGCACCTTACCTGTATTTGTAATTAACTAAAGTTGATGTCCATATGCTTATAGTGTTTTAAATAGCTAAGAAACTCTGTAACCTTTTCCTGATTGTTGTGATGCTCAGTGTCTCAAATGTCCTATAGCTCTGTGATCTTCTTGATTGACTGTCTATACTCTGTTCACATGATGTGGAACCTTTGTAAAAGAGCCTTGGCTCAAAGGTTATTTTCCAAATACCAAATAAAATAAAAATAAATAAAGTGGAGTAGGGACCAGCTAGATAATAAGTCATATACAGGTCAATTAAAGAACACATTTTCTCCCCACCACAACCCAGGTGTCAGATCATAGGTCTCAGAGGGATCTATCCTGGGCCCTGCACTATTCTCTTTATTAATTCAATCCCTTGCATCTGTAAACACTAGAGGGTTCTTCTATATGCAGATAATGCCGTAACTTTCAGCAATTGAACAGCACTGGGGAAATAAACCCTAATTTAGGCACGATTTCAATGAAATACAATGCTTGTTACCACACAAACAGGCTCCTGCTAAATAAAAACTACACTATAACAATGTGGCTTGGCACAAATGGTAAGGTAAACAGGCACAAATATTACTTCAGCTTGTCTACGTCTGAAAACACAAAGCTTCAAGAAGTTGAAAGGTTTGAAACCTAGAGGTTTACTGGAACTCCTTTCATTCCTTTGTTGAACATTTCAGTGTCATCATCAGGGAAGAATACTACAAACTTAGCATGTTATATAGGCTGAAAAATTATTTGCCGCAGAGGCTAATTTGGTTATATCACAGCAGAGCCTTTTGCCTTTAATAGACTGTGGATCATTGATTTGCGATCTTGTCCCTGCTACTGTGCTCTGTGAAGAGCTGGCCAATCCCAGTAACTCATACCTGTGATGAAACTAAACGGCTTCATGCAACAGTAAAACTTAGTTTCACTTTTGGTCCCGTAGGAGGTTAAGTAAGCTGTCCAACTTCCGACGGTGTGAGCAACACAACAAGTGACTGTTCATCTGTTTTTGAATGTGCTTGTGAAACATTACAGTATTTGGATTATTCTCTCAATTGTCACAGCTAAATTAATGTAACTTAATAATCATGTTTCTAAAATCAAGCATACATTCTTTATTCTACAGAAATAGACAAGAACATAGTTCATGTGTAAGCAATAATATCCAACAGGGTGGGGGGTATTGGGCAATACCAAACCTCCCTTGGGTGTAATGAGGCCCAATGCCACAGGTGGAGGGTCTTATAGCCCCTGGATGGTCCGCTATTGCCCAATACCACCCACCCTGGAGGATATCATTGTGCTTAGAAAATGGAAACATGGGAGTTAAGAAATAAGATACAAAAATAATTAAAAAAAATAAAAAAAATTGTAAGTCACTTTTTGGTAAAGTAGTCCCTCTGCTGGTATACCTGCCAGCAGAGGGCATTGCAGCATTCGACACCTTTTTTTGGTGGGTAGCTGTTATCTCAGTGGTACCAGTTGTCTGCAATGTCCCTCTCCCACCCCTGTCCATTTTGTAGAAATGAAATAAGTATTTTTTCATTATATGAAGCTCTCCTCCCCACTCTGTTTCCTCTGTTTTCTTTTACCTGCATATGAGTGAGAGAGTCATAGAGAAGAACTGTGCTTGGATCGGGCACAGTGGTGAGAAGGATGAGGAGCTTGCAGGTAGATTGTCAGGTAATGGAATTACTGTGAGTGTGGCCAGGAGAGTGGAACAGTTGGTGACTAGGGGATGATAGAGGGTAATGTCAGAAGATCGTTGACTGCTGTGGTTGCTGATTGTGAAGATGCAGGAAAACAGCCTTAGCAGGTGGGGTTAGTGAAACCAGAGGATGGAGCCATGGTTGTAAAGTCAGCGCTAGTGGGTTTGGAGCGAGAGTGAGATGGTGTGATGGAAAAGGTGTGTCGAAGTAGCGCTGAGCACGCAACATGCTAGAGCTGTTAGTTTTAAATACAAATCTCTTTGAAGGAAAAAAAATCAATACACTTGTGTACTGAATGAATTTTGCTGAACAGACATTTTTATAGTAACCTGGCTACCAAAAGATGTACAAGGAGTGTTGGGGGGGAGGTGGGCAGCTTTTCTCAGGAAGCAAGACAGAAAAAAAAAAGGCAGCTAGTCAGCTTGGAAATTTGGGGTGGCCCAAGGATACCCTAAGTAATGGGGCACCCCAAATTGGCATTTGTTATTTGCTAGGCTGTACTGAAAAATAAATGCATGCCTGGCATAGCTTTTTAGCCAATCAGCATGCTTTATTTTTCAAGCCCATTTTCTAAGGATATAATAATAGATGGATTAGAAAAATTGGCATTCTTGATGAAGTGGCGTTAACCATAAAACGTTGTCCTATCAGGTGGATGGCACTATGTGACTAAAACATTTTCAACTAACTGAGGAATTGAGCCTTCCTCTTTGACTTGTATATGGATCCTTTACTACCTACAGAAGGGTTCCTCCAAACCGTATACACATCTGAGAGCCCAGTCAAGCTCTGGGCACGGGCATCCAGGAACAATTTTTTGTTCTGGATTTTCAATAGGCCATTTTTGCAGCAAGCCCTGACTGTGCCAAATATGCAGCACCCCGGACTTGCAGCAAAAAAATTAGATTTTCCATTCCATGCATCATATTATGCTAGGGCCTCTGGCAAGACTGCCATAAAGGAGGTCCAAATGTCTCAACTGCATCTGAGATTAATAAATTCAGGTGTAGCTGCGGCATTTGGCCTTATCACAGCTGCAGCAATGCAAGAGTCTGATGCCGGGCTTGAAGCAGTCCCTGTGTCAACCTTATGCCACTGAAGTATATAACATCTAACTATCTTAAATCCTATATGAATCCATTCACCAACAGATTGAATCTTAGGTCCTATGGGATGTTTGAAATGTACATATGCCTCAAATGTAATTCTGTAACTCTTACATCATACGTGTAATGTGTACTCCACCCAGGCTATCTGTAACCAGCCCAACACTTTGTATCCTTGTTCTTTTCCCAGGCTATCTGTAACCAGCCCGACAAGTACTTATGTAACTTCATCTCATTTTTCCCCATACCTGGGTGGCACCTGGAAATGAGTTTCAGCTCAGTATGCCTCTCCCGGTTACCAAACTTTAAATAAATAAAACTTAAGAACACTACATACAATGTCCTATGAGGGTCTCAAGACCGTTGGCTCTACAGCACGTAGAACAATGAACTCTCCTTCCATTTAGATTAAGTCAATTAACTTGCACGCTGAATTCAAAACAAAGCTTAAGGAACAGCCATTAATGAATGTGATTTGTAACTGTATACATCTGCCTAGTACATTGTATTTCATGCAATACTGATAAATAGCAGGATAAAAAGTGTTATCTTGACTCAGCTTAGCAAGATAAATGAACGTGGTCACTGAGCATGTTCAGAAATTTATTTGAATTATTCTGGCCACACTGAGCATGCTCAGAAATATATTTTCACTTCTGAGATGCAATATACTGTATATTTCAATGCTCTGTAGTTTGCTCTAATGTTAAGCCATCAAAAAGAGGAGCACAGTTTACATTTGGTACTTTTATGTTTGCTTGCAAAACAGGCAAACATATTGGTATTGGTCTGAAATGTAAGAGGACTTTTGGAGGCATGCCCCTCCTCCACCTATCACAGCTTCAGAATACCAAATCTCTTCCCTAATTCTGCCCACTCTCCTTGTTTCTCCTCTTTTTGCCTTTGAAGTCCTCGTTCAATCACAAGACTGGAAAAATAGGTAGTACATACTGTACAAAAATGCATTGACTATAGAAAATTAAACATTTTCAGTTAAGTAAAATACCACCCCATTGAAAACACATGTCTAGTTAGTGCCAGGCAGGCGCAGAGGTCATAACACAAGTTTTACAGCCCAGAAAACTACCATAGCATACTAAAAAAGTGCTTGAAATGCTGGAAATTATACAGTGGACACCTAATATAAAGGACAAAAAGGTCTTGCACAAACAAGTCCCTTATAAGTAGGTTCCACTATATTGATGAACACATTAGTAATAAAAGCTAAAAACAATCATTCTGAAAGTATAAACAAGTGTGTTTAAAATTAGAAGCATGATATCAAAGCATGTGCACCAGCATTGTTGCTGGTGCACATCACATGCCCTGAAGTCACATTTTTAATTTTAAACACACTTGTCTACAGGGTTAAAATGCTTTTTTTTAGCTTTTACAGACAGTGGCCCAGATATTCAAAAGGGTTGCACCATGCGCAATAGGATTGCTCCAGCACAAGTCCGAAAATGCACCATTCTGCGATATTCAGCAGGAGGCAGATGCGCCCCCCAAATCACACTGTGCAAGAGCGCAATGATAATGAATGCATGCACAACTGAAGGGGGAGGAACCATGCATAAATGGTGCAGTGCGATATTCAACAACATGCTCCATGTGCAATAGGGGAGCAAGCGGAAGTTGCACGATAGCGGAAATAAACCAAAATAAAAAGGAACAAGGGAGAGGCACAAGAACGCTACAGGGAAGGCACATGTTGCTGAACTATAGCCAGCCACACAGGCAACACAGACACACGGGGCAGGACAGAGAAAGAGCACCCTGAACCCACAGACACAGGGAAGGTGTGGGGAGCCACAGCCATAGTGCAGAAGGGGGAAGTGCCACACAGCACTGAGGCCACCAGGGGAAGGTGTTCCCGGTGCAGGGGAAGTAGCAGCCAGGACAGCAGGGGGAACACAGAAACAGCTGCCGGGGGGGAACACAAGCCAGGGACATGGCCAGTGCCACCATCCAGATGGAGGCAGTAATGAGGGGAGTGAGAAGGCAGGCAGCAGGGGGGTGCAGCCATGGAAGGGCCCATCAGTGGTATGCCCCCAACAGGCAGTACCGAGCCCACACCAGCTTCGAGCTGTACACGGATACCGAGATCGTGGGCTGGTACCGCCTGAATCGGGCAATTCTGAGGCGGCTCTGTGAGCTGTGCAGTGATGTGATGCAGGCACCCACAGGACGGAGCCATGCTCTGTCAGTGGAGACAAAAGTGACAGCTTGCATGTGCCTGCACAACACGGGTACCTTCCAGAGACCAACAGGGGACACCACAGGCATAACCCAGTCGGCCGTGTCATGCCACCTCACCCAGTTCCTCAGCGCACTGCTGCCACATGCTGTGGAGTACATCCATTTCCCCAGCACACTGGCGGAGCGCACATAGAAACATAGAAACATAGACTTTGATGGCAGATAAGGACCGCTAGGCCCATCTAGTCTGCCCATTTCCTACCTACAGGATAGCCACAGATCCTATTTAACCAACAGCCTATATCTTCCTGCCCCCACAAGAATTGCCTTATGTCTGTCCCATGCATTCTTGAATTTTCCCACAGTTTTAGACTCACAACTTCCTCAGGAAGGCTGTTCCATGCATCCACTACCCTCTCTGTGAAATAATACTTCCTCACATTGCCCCTGAACGCCCTCCTTCTATCTTTAAATTGTGTCCCCTTGTTCTTGCAAGTCTCTTTCTGAAAGATGCTACCCTCTTGGACTTTGTTGATTCCCTTGAGGTACTTGAAAGTTTCTATCATGTCCCCTCTCCTTCTTTCCTCAAGGGTATACATATTAAGCTCCTTTAGTCTCTCCTCATATGGCTTCTCTTGCAGACCCTGCACCATTTTAGTTGCCCTCCTCTGGACTCTATTCTGTCTATGTCCTTGCGGAGATGGGGTCTCCAGAACTGGACACAGTATTCCAGATGGGGTCTCACCAACTGTCTGTACAGAGGGATAACAACTTCCTGTTTTCTGCTGCTGATGCCTCTCCCTATACATCCCAGCATACCCCCGGCCCTCCCTACTGCCTTCTCACACTGCTTGCTGACCTTAAGGTCATCTGATATGATTACCCCCAGGTCCCTTTCCTGTACAGCACAGCAAACATGCAGGAGTTCCACAGGGTAGCACGTATGCCTGGCATGCTAGGGGCAATAGACTGCACCCACATGGCCATCCGCACACCACCTGACCCCGAAGGTGCTGCATATATCAATCAGAAGGGCTATGCAAGCATCAACTGCCAGGTGGTGTGCGATGCCAGGGGGCACATAATCAATGTCTGTGCCACGCACCCTAGGGGAGCACATGATGCCTTCATCTGGCACCAGTCAGCACTGTGCCACAGATTCGAGAGTGGGGACATCCACACTGGCCACTTAGTGGGTGAGTATACAAACCACGCAGAAAAACATAGAGCTTGGGAGGGGCATGGTCAGAGGTGACATGTGTATTGGCCTAGATGGCCCAAGGCAGGGTGACACTGATCACCAAACTAACCTCCACCCTCTACACACAGATGACAGTGGATACCCACTCCATCCCTGGCTGCTCACACCATACCAGTGGCCCGTGACCCCATCGCAGCAATGCTACAATGAGGCACATGCCACCACACACAATATCATCGAGCAGGTGTTCGGGATGCTGAAGGCCCATTTCCATTGCCTGGACATGTCTGGCAGTGCTCTACAGTATCAGGGCCCTCCAATTCAAATGATAAATAGAGGTGTACTACAGTCAATTAAACAGTCAGCAAATATATTGAATGATTATTTTGTAAACCTGCCTGATTTGAACTTTTCTAGTTTGACCTTTACAGACTCTGGTAAAAGGACGGAAAATACAAAAGTACCCAAATTTAGATTTAAGGGTATCACCTGTAGACAGATTAAGAATGAGATTAGAAAATTAAGATCAAAAAAAGCTTATGGATTGGATTTGATAGAAAATCGTTTTCTCAAAGATGCCATTCAAGTGGTTGCCCCAATATAAACAAAATTGTTTAATTGGAGTTTGACTGAGGGAATTTTTCCAGAGGTTTGGAAAAGTGCAAAAATTATTCCAATTTATAAGGGTACAGGAGATACATATCTACCCACAAATTACAGGCCAATAGCTCTCTTATCAGGTATATCAAAAATTTTAGAGAGACTGGTTCAGGAGCAGCTGACTGACTTCCTGGAGAAGCATTCTTTGTTAACAAAATTTCAATCAGGGTTTCGAAGAGGTTATTCAACGAGCACCACACTCACCGTCATGATCGACGATTTAGCCACAAGGTTGGAAGATGACTTGTCGGTGGGTGCGGTGTTCGTGGACTTATCGAAAGCTTTTGATACAGAGTCTCAAACTCTTGGGAGAACGTCTAGCAGAGATGGGCTTAATTAACGAAGCATACAACTGGTTTACATCTTATTTAGAAAATAGAAAACAGCAAGTAAATATAAATGGGGTCCTATCTAATAAAATATCAGTACTGAGAGGTGTCCCCCAAGGCTTCATTTTGGGGCCATCATTGTTTTTGATTTCCATAAACAATTTAGTAGATGTAATACAAAACTCGAGTATAAATCTCTATGCAGATGATACCCTATTGATTTCAGATGGACGTACCCCTGGAGAATTGGAACAAAAGCTGCAGGCAGACTTCACCAGACTATGCACGTGGTTGGCTAAAGCAGGATTAATAGTTAATAGTAAAAAAACAAAAATCATGTTTTTTTGTAAAACCAATCAAAGGTTGAACAATAGTAGAGAAAAAATAATCATAAAAACATTACAAAATGAAGAATTAGAGCAAGTACCAGAATATAGATATTTGGGGGTTTGGATTGATCATGCTTTAAAATTCAACAAACACATATCTGATTCTATATTAAAAGTAAACAAAAGACTGGGAGTCTTCAGAAGGACAAGCTTCTGTATGAACAGATCAATAAGGGAAACAGCGATAAAGCAGCTTCTTTTACCGATACTTGAGTATGGAAACCATGTGTATGGTCTGGCATCTAAAGGTCTCTTGCAAAAAATTGATTCAATGTATAACAAGATGGCTAGATTTATACTGAGAAAGGATTATAGAGTGCATCACTGTGATATACTACAGGAATTGAGTTGGCTTACTCAGGAAGCAAAGAGGCAGCTTTCATGGGCTATGCAAATTTATAAAGTTATACATCAGAAGTAGCCGGAGTGTTTAAGTGACAGACTAGAGAAGAAAATACATGTTTATAATTTGCAAAATAAAAATTTAAGGAATTATTCTTTTCCCAAATTAAAAAATACATATAGTTATATGCGTTTTCCTGTTATTGTGGATAGAACATGGAATAAGATAAACTCAGTAGTGAGTAATAAATTTAAAGATGTGAAAGCATTCTCATCTAGTTTAAAGCTGGAATTAAGTATAAGGTGTGAATGCCATGGCTAATTTTAGTATTTTAGCATAGTGACTCATAAAGTACCTTATATTGCTTGTCAATAATTGTATGTAGTGTATTTATTATTTTATGTATTTTTTGTATGTTTGAGAATGTATTGTCTGGTTATTATTTTGTTTGTCATATGATTGCACCAATTGAAAAATTTGATACAACAGGAGCATCTTGCAAATAGGACTTTGTCCTAATGATGTATCTATGCCAACAACTTTCCCGTATAAAAATAAAGGTTTTTACTACTACTACTACTACAGTACAGCCCCTCAAAGGCCTGCAGGCTATTCCTGGCCTGTTGCATCCTGCACAACATGGCCAATGACTGTGGGATAGCCTTACAGGTCAAAGAGGGGGACAGCAATGCGGACGATGAGGATGTTGGTGAAGATGCTGATGGGCAGCTTCTCCCCTTGGGCGATGGGACCCCCGACTGATCCGGCTAGCACAGCTGCACCGGGACAGCACTTCAGCCAACCCAGGTAAGTCATGGGGCCACGTGCAACCACCAGTGGCAAAGGCACAACCCACAAACATGCATGGACAAACACCAGGGGTGCATGCTGTCAAGGGAAGTGGCCTAGCATGGAACTGCACACACCGCCAGGGATGGGCAAGGTCTAACTTGGCACACGGTCATACACACACACACACACACACACACCTCACAAGACATGCACAAAGGGTAGGAGGCACGACGACCCAGACCGCCACCCCTAGCCACACACACGTCCACAGACTACCATGCCCACTGCCTGTCATTGTGCATGTGTCAGATGCTGGGAACCATTGCACAGTGGCAGACAGCGCAATGCAGGCATCATCATGCACATGCCACAGCAGACAGCAGCTGGGAGGGTGTGCAGATGGAACATGTGTGTGCGAGCAGGGCCAGGTACCCCACCTGTGCATTGCACACTGAACAACACAATGCACACAGGGCAGCATCAGACAGTAGCCATGCTGGAAGACAGGTCAGTCACGCGTCACAGTGCCACGGACACCACGGATGTGTGGGTGGCCCTCGGGGAACCCACAGCAGTGACAGGCTGACCAATGGCCTCATGGGTGTGACGAAAGGTCCCCAGGGTTCCACTGCATGGATTCACCGACCGTGCTCACGTAGCAGGGGTCTGCAGCACACCGAACATGCCTGTGCCAGGCGTGCTGAGATGCCCTGGCTGAACCGGTGTCGACAAGGAGGGTGTGGCATGGCGCCCGAACGGCGGGTGGATTGCACCATGCAGTGTCTGCGACATGGGCAAATAACTGTGTGCCCATTGTGGCCATGACAGCTGTGAATGCCTGTGTCTGCCTGTCAATGGCAGCGGTCACATCCTCCCGCAACTGTTCCATCCCTGCCAGGAGCAGAGTGGTGTCTCTGCTGCGCCGCTTCTCTGCCTGGCGCAGAGCCGCACTCAGTGCATCCACCGCTGTCACAAGCCGCATCTGCTGATTGACTGACTGATGCTTGGATTATGTGGGTGTGCTCATCTAAGAGGTCATCTGCCTGATCGGCATACTGTCCCTCATGGTGTTCACGGCCCTGATGGTCATCACCCCTTGAGGGTGGGTGCTGCACACCAGGGCCAGGCCTGGGCATGTCCACAGGTGGTGCACTGATGCTGCCCCCTGACACTGTACCCCCATGGCCATTGGCTGACTGCTGATACTGCCCCTCCAGCTGCCGCTCTCCAGGGCTCAATGGTGCCGCCACAGTGGCTGCAACAGCCCCACTGTCCTGGACACACACACACCAGTGCTGCCCCACTGGTGCAAACAGGCACAGGCTGGGACTGTGATGTCACGTAGGCCTCCACGGTGGCACCACCCACAGCCATGGCCGCGATGTCACCTGCTGTGTGGCCATCCTGTGGCCCACACGTCTCACTGCCTATGACGTTAGCTCCATCATCATCATCGGTGATGGATCTGGCACCAGCTCGAGTATCAGCATGCTGGCATCCATGGACGCTGGCACGCTGGGACATGGGTAGGGCCTCCTCTGCACCTGCTCCACCAACATCAGTCCAGACGTCCAGGCAGGCCCACCATCGCCCTGACCCCCGTATGCCTGTGGAGGTGGATGGGCCCTCCTCCATCTCCATGCTACTGCCTCAGTGGAGCAGCCCACCACCGCTGACCCATGTAGATGCTCAGGAGCTGTAAGGGAAAAACAGTAGCATTAATGTATGCAACCTACCCTGTCCCCCCATTGACAGACCAGGACCTACCATGCAGTGATGGGCTACCACCTGTCTGGAATCCACCACCTAGAACACCCTCGATGGCGCAACGCTGCATGTTGCCAGCAACCCACTCTTCTTGTGGGGTCAGGCGCTGCACCTCCAGCTGTCCCCCACTGGTCGCAGACCATACTGCCCTGATGGCAGCCACCTTCTCTTTAATTCTCCACCTCTCCATGCCCATCTTCTTTTTGAACTCCTGCATGGAGCGCTGATGGCTGCCATGCTGGTTGACAGCACGTGCCACCTCCTTCCATGCAGCAGCAGCACAGGCCTGTGGTGTTCCCTGGCATCCACTGAGCAGCAGCTCCTGGTCGAGGTAGGCCTCAAACAGGGCATCTGTCTCTGCCTTTGTAAAGTTCGGCCTCCTCTTCCTCCCACATCTCTGTTCCTCTTCCTCCACCTCACGATCAGTCATGATTCCTCCTGTGAGAATGACAGGTGTTACCTGTGACTGTGCAGTCCCATGCATGTCCCGAACACCACAGTCCACACTCCCAAACAGCATGCAACTCACCGCAATAGACTGCAGTAACCGACTATGGCCAGTGCAGCCCAATGTCACATTTTTATAGTGCAACGCATGCAAATGAGGCGAGGTGCATTTTTAAGTGGATGCAAATGCAGTGACTGCACCATTGAATGGCTGATTAGCTGATTTGCATATGCCGGCTGAATATTGCGCTGTTGTGTTTTGTGCAATTGGGTTGAATGTGCTGAGCCAAGGGTGCAGTTCTGTGACATGCACAGTACACACCTAACTGCACATGCCCAGGTTGATGACGCAGGCATCTGCTGTGCTGCTGATGTGCTGTGCACGGGAGGCAATGCAGGGCACGGCCACTATTGTGCCAGTGGCACTACTGCGCTGTTCACATATATGGTGCTGTGGCACTGGGGCATCGTAGACGCACTGGAGTGTCGTAGGCGCACTGGGACAACAGCACTGTAGGTTGCTACAGGAAGTGGCACACAGGTGCCCAATCACGCTACACGCATTGGGTTCCAATTGCGCTGTGGCTGTCCGTGTGCCAGAGACCCTTGACCCTGTGCCTGACCTTTGCCCACTAGGCACCATGCATCAGGCATGAGTGCACCACTATTGCGTTGTTCGGTGACAGCGCGATAACGAATGGCAGCACTGTACCGCGCAGCATCTGAACATGGCAGGACCGTGCTGCCGAGTGCCATTTTGAATCCACCACATTGCTGAGATGGCGCGGAGAAGGGCAGACATGTGCAGCCAGGTGGAGCTTGCCAACCTGGTGGCAATTGTAGAGCGCCATTCTGGGGCTTTGTATGGTGATGCACCCCTGAACAGGGCCAGGAGTGCAGTGTGGCAGGAGGTGGCTGATGCTCTCGAGGAGGCCACTGGTATGGGGTGCACGGCGGAGCAGTGTCACCACCATTACGGGTACCTCAGGTGCAGGGACCTGGACCTGCTTGCCTGCCTGCCTGCAGACACATGCCAGGAGGGGCATGGTGCCACAGCCAGGTAGATGCCACATCCATACACTGTTATCATCCATACAGGTATCACGGTTGCATGTGTCCAGCACATGGGGGGGCCATCCAGTGTATGCTGTGGTGGTGGTATCAGAGTGTGGGGTGGATGGGTATGGCTGTGTGGGATTGCACACACATGGGGGCAGGGGGACTTTGCTACCTGATTGTACTGATGTTCCTCTCTCCATGTTTTCACCTTAGGGCCCGAAGAATGCAGACAGGCAAGGGAGCGGAGGCGCCACCTGGAGGAGAAGCAGGGCAGGAGGGCTGAAGGTGTGCAGCGTGTGGACCAGTCTGATGATGGTGAGTGCCTCACATCCATGATTACTATTGCATGCTATATAACTGGGCGGGCGGCGGGGCATGGCCACCATCCAGTGACAACACTGCCATGCACGCAACTTGCTACAGTTAGCACTGTCCAGTGGCACTGCATGTCTGGGAGTGCATCAATGGTGGTCCCTGAATGCACTGGGCACATGGCTGTGGCACTGTCTTCACACCGCATAGCCAAGTCACTGTACGGCCATGGTGGTGCTGTGCAGGACATGGGCGGTGGGTGTGTGCAGTGGTCGACATGGCTGTGGCTGCCTGGGTAGGCAGGTCTTGTGGACACGGTCACTGTGGGTGGTCGCACACCATCACAGGGGCATGGCACATGGCTGTATGCCATGCACAATGGGTGGGCTGCAGGAGGCTGGACAGTCACACTTATTGACCCTGCTCCCTCATCCTAGGTGGACGGTGACTCCAGGCACTGGAGAGAGGTGTGCAGGAGCTGCTCCAGGTGGCAAGGGTGATTTTGGAGCTCTTGCAGAGGTTGGACCCCCACGGGGTGAGGAGGAGGAGGAGGATGGAAAGACATAGGCGCTGTGTGGAGGAGGACCAGGGCACATGATGAAACTCCATGCCCCTACTAACACCTTCCCCCCTGGACCCACCCTCACACCCCTTCTTCCCTCTCCCATATGTTCACCCCTGCCCCTTACCCACCCCCACCTGGTATGTGGCCCTTCCCTCCTCTTATAAATATGCTACTATGCATGTTCGGGCATGCATGGTAGCATATGTACTATCGTGCATGCCCGAACTCAGGGCTGCAAATTTCATTAACAGAATTAAATAGGTTAGACTGCTCCATTTTCGACAGGGTTTGTTTCTAGAGTTAGAGCTCAACCAATACTACCAGGCACAATGTTTATTTTTACTTTGTGAAAACATGCCCCAATCATCACGAAGCGGAGTTCCACACACAACAGGAAGCTAAGGAATCGAATTTGCATGCAGGTTGCAGCTCTTGCCGCTACAATCCAGGACATGGCGTCTCTCACTCCAGGACATAAAATGCACTTTTTAAGTGAAAGACATGTACTACAACAGACATGAACCTCTCTCACTGCAAGTTGGCAGGTGAGTAATGGCTGGCAGGAAAATAGGGTTTATTACAGCCTTCCTTTAATGGCTTTAGATTTTTGTCATTAAATCACCATTAATTTGTAAAGTATTATTTGCTTACTCATTAAATGACTAGGATATAGCCAGTCAACATCCCCCATTCCAGATGTATGAAGAGGGGCCTCTGTGTTGTGAAGCCTATCTTTTTTGTTTTGGACCATGCAAATCCCTTATGCATATTTAGTGCTGCAAATGTGTTTCTCCATGACTGTTTCATCTCACTTACTTTCCCTTTGTCATTCTGTATTGAGCATACACACTATGGCTAAGTTCAGCACTCTTTGTGCTGAGTAGGGTCTTGGAAGCATGCACCGTACCGCACATTTTGTCACTGAAATGAGGGACATGGACACTCAAAATGAGAAACAATGAGAGACACTAACCCTCATGATGATCAGGACACATCATGAAACATGGAGGTACAGTACCTCAGAACACAATGGAAACCATTGCATTAGCACCTGAGAATAAATTTCTACCATTAAGCAGCAGTGCCATTTAGGTAGGGCAGAGTCAGTTGCCCACCCCACCCCCATATTTGTGCCTAGGTTGTTCTTATGGTGTGGCAATAATAGCATTAAATTTAGATTTAATCTTTTGTACAATAAGTGCCCACATGACCTGTGTTTGTTCATGCTGCAGGTACTCTCCAGACTCGACTGTGTCTGTGTTGTGTTGTCCAATCTCTCCTCCGATTAGTGGTGGCACAATCACATGTGATGTGGATGCGCTCCAGCCAAGAAAGAGCACATGAGTCTTGCAAGTGCGACAATGTCTTTCCTGCCACAGAGTAGACAGACTGCACACTACTGCTTGGAGGAGTCAGTGAACATTGAACTCTCAATAGCAGTGTTGTGGTAGCATATTTTTGCTGGTCTACTCTTAGTGAGTCTCCATCTCCCCTGGTGGCTGAAGGGGCAGAGGGTGAGCTAGAAGCTAACTCAACACTAGGCTACCTACTTACTCTACTAGGATCGCCATGCAAAAAAAACAAAACAGCACAGACCCTCACAGCAGCAAGCTAGGCTTAGCAGCAGTGGTGACAGTGGTGTGGGTGGCCTTCATAGGCCTTGATCAGTGCAGTGTAGGAGCAGCCACAGCAGTAACCAAGCAAGAAGCAAGCAACCCAGATTGGGTGGGTTCGGTTGGTGAAGTGACTTGGTTGCGGACCACGTTGGGGACCTGTGATGGTCAGTTCTAGCATCCAGCATCTGGTAGAAGGAGAAAAGGAGAGCAGACTGAAAACTAGGCTGGTGGCACACTGTGCCAGGCTGCAGGTTCTGGCCACAGGGCCGGGTAAGTAAAAGTAAATATTTATTTTTACAGGGGGATTGGGGAAGGAGGAAGCACTGAAATATTGATGTGTTTTTCATGTTTCTTCACCTTTTGGTGGTTTCATGAACCAAAGGGGGTGGGTATTGAATGGAATGGAGTCGGAGAGAAAAACTGGGACAAAGTTCTTTTTTTTGAGGGGGGAGCAAAACTTCTGCCAGGAAAAAAATGGTTAGTAACTGGGTGGGTTTAAGCCCAAATCTGATGCACTGCTCTGGGGTATATACAGATGAATCTTATACATTTGAATTTTTCCTGCTTTGCATATCACTTTTCAGTCAAAGCAAATAAGTTGTACCTTTTAGAGATGTTACAAGCATTCTAGAGCTGCCCCTTGTATTCACGGACAGTTGAGCAATATGGTATGCACAGATTATTGGAGCCCCAGTATAGTCAGGCTTATGCCCCCCTCCCCAGTGAAGCTGACCTCCACATCCCCACACTCAGGCACATTATGACAAAGGGCAAAGGATACTGCAGGGGTGTGCACCATTGAAATGAATGGGGGTACAGTACTTTTTTTATTACTGTTTTATACATTATTGATGGAGAGTTGGAGATTAATGAAGGCCACCGCTTGACTAATAAGGGCCTTGTTAGTAGAACAGTGGTCTTCATTATACTCCAACTCACCATCACAACGTATAAAATAGTAACAAAAAATAACTCCATTCATATCAAGGGAGTATGCCCCAGCACGCTGATCTATGGACATCATCTCTTAAAGACTCCTGTCTCTGACTCCCTAGTACTCAAGTAAGAGACTTTTTACTTATGTCTATACTTCATAGGTTGTCTGTAGCAGCATGGCCATATCTGCTACAGTGTGTGTGCGAGGGGGACTGGCCATGTGCGTGTGTGTCAAGTTATTGCTACTTTTGTGTTTGCACCTTAAAGTCTGTTTGCGTTGAAGCGTTCAAAAACTATGGAGAGAATATAGCAGGAGTACAGGCCAGACAGAAATAATTAAGTGGTTTTGTGGGTGGGAAAAACCACATGTGTTTCCACTGGTATGTGTGCTACAGTTCGACTGTGAAACTGAGATGAGTAAGAGATGAAAAAGAAAACTAAAAAGCATAACAGTGACTACAAGCATGCCACTTGCATGCAGATGTAATCAGATACAGTATGCACTGAATTACAAGTGAACTATACATGTGTAGACAGTATGGCTTAGTGGTTAAAGGCACTGAACTGTAAGTTAGAAGACTTGCAGGCATGAAGACCTGGGTTTGAATCTCATCAACCCCAACTTGTGTATGGTGTGATCCTGAGCAAGTCAAGTAATTTGTACGTGTGCAGTTATCAGTGACCACTTGCATTCTGCACACATGCCACATGCATGCAGTCTTTCCCAATTTAACATAAAAATCATGGTTTCCACACTTGCTTGCTGCATGCATGCCATATGCATGCAATCGGTTCCAATTTAACATTTAAATCATACTTGCAGCATGCATATCACTTGGGCACTTTTATTGTGCAGCATGGAAACATTTCATGTAATTATTTCTGTAAGGGATCAGTCAAAAATACCAAAGTGCAGTGCAATGGCTGTAGAGCCACAGCTTTTTGGGACACATTTTGGAGACTGCGGTGCTTCACCATTTGCATGCATCTTTCTTGGTTGAGGGCTGAAGTTGCTGGACTCCAGGCCAAACTGGTAAGGTAGCAGAGAACCTTCTGTCATACCCAGGGGCCACCAAGTCTGCCACTATGCCCCCAGAGGATGCCTAGGTACAAGAAGAAGGGTTGTACCTTGGTGGACTTCAGGAGGGTGGGGGTGATGGGAACAGAACTCACTCCTCAGCATGTACCACTGCACAAGTCTTTTACTGTACTGGCAGGACAGAGCAGCCAGGAGGAGGCATACACAGCACTGGGAAGGGAGAAAGAAGGAGGCTTCAAAAGGGAAGGCCTCAAGGATGGAGGAAGAGACCCCCAGCTGAGGAGGAAGCAGCTGCTCGTGGGGGATTCTCTCATTAGTGGAACAGACTTGGGAGCTGAGGAGGAAGGGAGAGGGAGGTGAAGTGCCCCAAAAACATTATTATGGTTCACATGAGAAAAACAACCCTGCCTCTTCAGAGGCAGTGAGTCCTTGGAGCACCAGGGTATGTTTCTCGTGTGAACCATAATCACATTTTTAGAGTGTTCAGAAGCTGCACTGTGCTTTTTGTGTTTGTTTGTTTTTTCTGTATAGATTTTTTTGTCTTTTCACCCCAATTTATGCCCAAACCTAGGACCCCAGCAATCATGGCAGTGCATATGCATGGAGGCACTCATGCACTCTGGGCACAGGCTTGGCCCCTTCCACCACACCGCTGGCAACCCTTGCCACCCCCTCTGACTATGCTACCCATCAGACCCGCACCCACTGGGAGTGTAACCAAGGGGCACAGGCAAGCAACCTCCCCAGGAGAAGAGAGCTGCCTTCCTGGCTGCTCAATCCTGCTCTCTTCCCCCCCATTCCAGGTCCCCAATGACCTGAGGTCATTCACAAACCCAGGTTGCCGGCATGGCACATGGTAAGGTGTCCAGTGCCTCAGTCCTCAATTCCACTGGGCCAGCTTTTTTGTGTTTGTTTTGTGGGGTTTTTGCCATTTACACAGCTGCACTCCAATCACTGTGTTGCACACGGTTCATTGTGTCCTTTCAGTGAGGTGAAGTTCCTCCCTGGTGCTTTGACTTCAAGGGATAGAGAACAGATGCAGAGGATCATTTGGGGTGGCAGGAGATGGGAAGGAGCTAGATGTCATTGTCCACCTAGCGACAAATAACCTGGCAAAGGATAGGGTAGGGGTAGTGCAGGGTAATTTCAGGGAGCTGGGAAGGGCCCTAAAGCAGGTAGCATGCACAGTGACATTTTCCAAGGTGTTACCTGTGTATGGAAGAGGAGAGGAAAAGGCATTCTGCACCATGGTGTTTAAAAATTGGTTGAAGGCATGGTGTATGGAAGGAGGGCTTCAGCTACACTGGGGAATGGGGACCAGTCTCAGAGGATATTGCCTCTATAGGGGGATGACCTGCTCCTTTCAGGAGGGGGACCACAGTCCTTACTGGGAGAAGGGAGAAGGGGAAATTATTTAACCAGGAGAGGCACACTAAGCTGAAGCTTGTTTCCATGTGTGACCTGGGAGCACAAGGAAGTTAAGTGACTTGCTTAGGGTCACACAGTATGCAAGTGGGGGGCTGTGAGATTCAAACCCAGGTCTCCAGGTTTGCAGCTCAGAGCCTTAAGCCACTGTACTACACTGCTTCCCAAAATTTAAATGCCACTTGGATGAGCATTTAAACTAGCCAGGGGGTAGGCTGTAGTACCAAAGCAGGAAAAAATTGCCTCCGCCAGAGGATAAGGGAAGGCCTGAAGGGAGGAAGCTCCCCCAGGGCAGGGGTGCAGGAAGACAGGTGTGGGGACAAGGGGGGTGTAAATCAAAATAGCAAGAAGAGGATTACACAAGCCAGTTAAACAGAAAACCTGCCAACCGGCTTTACAGTAATGGCACAAATGTCGGCTGTGATCACAGTCCACATTGTACCATTGGCAACACAAATGTGTTTTTTAAGTGGGGGGCTGTGCCCCCTGCACTCCCCAGATTTTTTTATACTCACCTCCAAGGTGAAGGTGTTTTGGAGAGGGAACACAAGACCCAGAGAAGCTGTGCCAAGGGTCCCACTGCTGTAACGCAACCATTACAGTGACCAACAGTGACCTGTCATTTTGTCACTGTAAATGACCGGTCGCTATAATATTTTTGATGAAGCAAGAAGAAAAGAATAAAGGAGGCAGGTAACACAGAGGGAAGGAGGATCAAGGGGTGCTTCAAGAAACAGGTACGGGAGAAAGTAGGGAGGCAGGCAGGGCAGAGTAAGGGTTCATTCCTTCTGTCTACTGGCCCTTGACAAACCAATCAATCAAATCTTTATTTATCCAGGTGATCACTATTGTGCAAGCTCATTTACAAGGTGGACCTGCTGTTGGCAGGGACAATTGTATAGTCACAGATAAAATATACATAATACAAAATGAACAAGATGTTTACAATAATGATAGGAGCAGAGTATATACATTCCAATGGCACATGTACAAGTAATATATACATAACATAACAGTAACATGATATATACAACACCCACAAAAGCATGATGTGTATGGTTGTCATATACAAACCATAAGAGAAAAAGAAAATTGTTTATATTCCTGGCCATCAGCAACAAGTTACAGGCCTGAATTGAAGTCGCTAAGTTATGGAGGTACGCATGATGGTGTCTGGGTCTCAGGCTTATGTGGCAGGGGGAAGGTGGTGTAAAAAATGGGATGCAGAGGATACTAAGGGCAAGTGTGGCAAGTGAGGGGTGGGTGGGTAATAGTGGCAGAGGGGGACGTGAATCACCGGCTGGGACTAGTATGGATGAGGAGAAAAGCAGCAATCAGGCTGCTAGGAATGATGGTAGCAATTACAGATTTCAGCAAATGTTTTGTCATAGAGGGACTTAAACAAGGCAGTACTGATAGGGGAGTTAAGTCTCAATGATCTTTGTATCCTATTCCAGAGCGCAGGCAAAGCATAGCTTATGGCGGCCCTTCCAAGGTGAGTGTTGGTCCTTGGGACTTTCAGGGAAACCAGCGAGTGACTTCTTAAGGCATAGTTACTGACCAGACTCAGGGGGAGACAGTCAACAACGTATTGTGGGAATTTGTTAGTAAGGGCTTGGAGCATCCAAAGGGCTGCATTTCTACACCTCCTGTATTGAAGGGAAGTCCACCCTATGGCTGCACATAGAGAGCAGTGATGTGTGGCGGACGGAAGGCCAGTTATAAATCTCAGTGCTCTATGATACAATACGTCCAGTTTTGCAAGGTGTGAGACAGGGCAATGGCCATAAATAAAGTCAGCGTAGTCAATTAATGAGAGGAATGTAGATTGGACAAGCTGTCTTTCTGAGTCTGCGGTCAGGAGGAATTTAATTCTGAAAAAAAGACCAAGTCTCTGCCTCAGCTTTTTCAGCAGTTCTTCTGTGTGTTCCACAAAAGAGAGTTTATTGTCTAGCCAGACACCCAAATATTTGAATGTAGGCACAAATTCAAGTTTTTCACTTAATAAGGTGGAGATGGAGGGTAATGGACCAGCAGCAGCAGAGTAAGTCCCTGGGCCTGATGGTGAGAAGAGCATGGCCTTGTTTTTTTTTTTCATTTAGAAGTAGCTTTTTGCTGAGGAGCTGGTGCTGTAGCATATTAAAGTTGGTTTGTAAGTCAGCACATGCAGCTTCAGGAGAATGCTGACTAAAGTAGAGCAACGTATCAGTAAACAAGTGGATACTGGCTTCCGTGATGCCTATGTCCAGGCTGTTAATATAGATGACGAACAATAAAGAGCCCAGTATGGAGCCCTGAGGAACTCCTCTTCTTATCGGTTTAAGTGGAGAGAGCTCTCCTTCAGCCTTGATTTGTTGCTACCTGCCAGAGAGGTAGTCTTGGAACCATCCCAATGAGGTTGAGTCAATGCCTATAGTTTTTAAGATGGAGAGAAGCAGGCAGTAGTCAACGGTGTCGAATGCCTTGCTGAGGTCCAAAAATATGGCAGAAATAAATTTTTTATTGTCTAGATCCCGTTGCCAGTCATTAGTGACTTTAGCCAGCGCCGTAATTGTACTATGCTTCGCTCTAAAGCCAGACTGCATTGGGTTAAGCAATGTAAAGTTGTCTAAGAAAGATCTCAACTGTATATCCACATTTTTTTCCAGAAGCTTTGAAAGTATGGGTAGGAGGAAGATTGGCCTATAGTTATTTAGGTCACAGGGATCCCCTGCTTTAAACAGGGGGATGACGTGAGCAGTTTTCCATTCCTTGGGGATACAGCCTTGGGCTAGGGACAGGTTGAATAGATGTGATATATGTGTAGCAAGGATGTGGTATGCCATTTTCAAAAAATATGGGTCGAAAGAGTCAGCTCCAGCACTTCTTTTAGTATCTAGTCATAGAAGAAGGTCTTCAACTTCTTTTATGGTGGTAGGTGAAAAGGAGAAGATCACGTTATTATTATTTGGTTCTGGAGGCTGAGCGTTGATCTGTGGAAGGAGACTACTTACCGGTGCATTATCGAACGCCAGACCTGCAGTGGCAAAATGATTATTGAAAGCTTGCAGTATCTCACTTTTATTGTTGATTATAACATTATCAATGGTAATTTTAGAAGGAAGCACACTTCCTGGAGAGTGGCCAGACAGTTCTTTTATGGTGGACCAGAATTTGGTAGGGCAGTTTGGCGCAGACAGCAGCTCATTTTGATAGAAATTGGCCTTGGCCTCTCTGACCAACTTAGTGCAAGCGTTTCTAGCTGCCCTAAAGGGACACCAGTCTGTGTCGGCATGTGATTTCCGAACCCCTGCATACTCATCACTGTTCTCTGTATAATTCTCTCTCCTTCCCCTCTCTTGATGCCAGGTGCCATTTCCACTGTGCCTTATTTATCTCCAAATTTTGGTTTGGTTCTCTCCCCTCATATCTTGCTTCTCTCCTACATTTTCCCTTCTACTTCTTATTCCCTGTGCCATGCTTGCAGTCGCTCACTTGCTCTCCCACCAATGAAATCTAATGCAGGCCCAGCTGCCATCTCATTTTGCTTCCCTAGAATTTGGGTCTCTCTCTCCCCTTTCCATTTGCTCTGCTCCTTCTCTTCTCACTCTGAAATCTTTCCTCTGTGATTTCTCTACATGCTCCTGCAGCTATTCCTGATACTGGGGTGGCATTCTGTCACCAGCCTTCCTCGCTGCAATGTCACTAGCTTATCCTCTCTCTCTCTCTCTCTCTGTCTCTCTCTCTCAGTTAATCAGTTACTACTCCCTACTCCTAATATTATTGTTTTTGTTATTCACAGTTTAATGTGTTTGCCTTTTTTGATTTTTTTTCTTTTTATTCTTTGGTAACTGGATAAAGCCCACTAGGCACAAGTACTAGTTTTCAGGGGTGACTCGGGAGTCATGGGGTGGTTAAATGACATGCTCAGAGTCACACAGTATGCAAGTGAAGATTGTGTGAATCAAACTCAAGTCTGCTGGATGTACCAAGCTCATTCACAGCTCGTTGCTCTAACCTGTAGGCTATACTGCCAGTCAGTTTACTGTAAGGTATTTTAGTGTATGCCAATTTTTTTATTCTGAAGTGTTTTCTTGTAATTTGTATATATTGTATAACTTATGTCCATATTGCTGTATTGTTTTTGTACATAATACCTTGGATCTGGTCTGTTCTTCTCTCTTCCCTCTCCCTCCAGGCCACATCTGGAAACAAGCTGATACTAGCTCAGTATGACTTTCCTGGTAACATTTCTGCAATAAATAAATAAATATGGTATGGAGAGCTATGTATGCTAATGCATGGTGTCTGGGAAATAAAATTCTGGACCTGAAGGCCATTATAGAGGAGGCTAGCTTGGATTTGGTGGCCATGACTGGGATGTGGCCATACCGGGTTACTCTCTGTTCTAGAGAGACAGGGAAGGGAGGAGGGCAGGAGGCTTTTGTACAGTATGTGAGGGAGGGAATCAAAGCTATTGAACTGCAGGGGCACACATAGAAAAAAGAAAGGACTGAAGGTATTGTGGGTCATTCTGGAAACAGGTGCTAGGGCTGCTATCCATACATGAGTGGTATACAGACCTCCAGCACAGAGAGTGGTTGGTTGCATAAGGCCATTGGGGAGGACATCATCAGGATGGCAGATAAGGAGGAGGTGCTGCTAGTTTGTGACTTCCATCTGCCAGATGTGCATTGGAGCATTACAGCTGCAGCTTCAGCAAGGACCATTGCCATCCTTGACTCCCTACAAGGGGCCTTTCTCAGGCAGCTAGTCAATGAACCCACTAGGAATGGAGCAGTGCTGGGCCTGGTGCTTACAAACAGGGACAGCATTGCAGATGTCACAGTGGGCAGTCCATGGGTACCAGTGATCACTGTACAGTGTGGTTTAACATTAAGGCCCAGTTCACACTACAGACAATTTTGAAAAAATTTTCTATCCGTTTTTAAAATGGTTTCAGCACTTACCGTGCTTAAGCATCCGCACTACTGAAAGCATGTTCAGAAACATTTGAAGATCTATTTTCAGTGCATTCACACTTTGCTTTTGTCCAGCAATGTTAAATGAGAAACTGCTTACCATCATGCATTGCGGTCATTTGTATCTACCCATGACTCAGTAGGTTGTTAGGGAGACATTTAGAAATGGTGCCCCCCATGGAGACAGACTTGCTGTCAATTGTATCTGCATACTATCTGAGAGCAAAAAGGATACAGCAGAACAGAATGAGGAGGAGATTGCATTTTATTAGCCACAGACAACACAGGATGCAGGTAGTCAGTCAACAAATACATGAATGTCTTGTTTTTCTGCATCACATGATCATTTGTGCTTATATGGCATTCACACTTGACAAAGCTATCTGGTGCAGAGGCAGGAGTTCTGCCTGGTGGAATGACATTGTGCTGTTAACTTGGCAGGACGGAGTATTTACAGAACTTTCGCATGTCGAAAGCATGTTTTAACATGCTGTGCAATGAATTGTATGACTTTATCAAGAAGCATGACACACAACTAAGAAAATGCATCCCTGTTGATAAGCGTATGGGCCTTACTTTGTGGAAACTGGCAACCAATGTTGAATACCGTACCCTTGGCCATTTATTCGGGGTAGGCCATTCCACAGTCTGCGAGGTAGTCATGGAAGTGTGCCAGGCAATAATGAAACACCTTATGTCAAGGGTTATATGTTTTGGAAATATAAATGAAGTTGTTACAGGATTCGAAAAGGAGTGGAGGTTCCCATGCTGCAGTGGAGCAATAGATGCCACTCATCTACCCATTATATGCCCCCCTCATGATGCTACTGAATACTTCAACAGAAAATGCTACCACTCTATTGTACTGCAGGCTGTGGTTGATCATACATTCAGTTTTCAGGATGTCAGCATGGGTTGACCGGGCCGTGTGCATGACACCAGAGTGTTCATGAACAGTTCTGTGTTTCAAAAGGGTCAAAATGGAACATTATTCCAAAACAGAACTAAAGAGTCAGAAGGAGTCAGCATACCTACTGTGTTAATTGCTGACCCAGCTTATCCTCTCCTCCCCTGGGTAATGAAGCCCTTTACTGACTACACAGATCAGAGAAAGAGAAACTTCAACTATAGATTAAGCAGAGCCCGAATGGTTTTCGAATGTGCTTTTGGACGTCTAAAAGGTACATGGAGATGCCTGTCAAAGCATTTGGACTTCTCTATTGAGCATATGCCTGTCATCTTTGCGGCTTGCCGTGTCTTACATAATGCATGTGAGAATAAGTCTGAGCAGTTTCTTCAGGAATGGATGGATGACTTGGATGTATTTCAACAACCTAACTGTGACACTACGTTATGAGGACAGCTCAGCAGCTGAACTAGGGCGACATGCTAATGCTATTCAAGAGGCACTGGCTTCACATCTAAATACTGTGTAGGAAGCAAGTACTGCTTTTTGTTGTTCAGACAGCAGCAACATCACCCAACTCCCAAACCTTTACAAATGACACTTCAAAAATGAAATGTATGCAGACAAATAAGACTGAAAAGTTGTGAAATCGAAAGTTTTATTATTAACACGTTTTACATTACAGCATAACTGTTGACTAGAATGTATCAGAAGAAAACATGGTGCAATTTATTGAAGTAGGCAGAAAAATACAGAAACTGTTAAAAACTGTTAAAATAGCTGCAGAAATAACTTTGTAAATACCTAACACCTTGGCATGTTCTAAGTCTGGACATGCAGCTTGACAGCAAACTGTGTGCAGCATGTTTAAAAGCTAGGCTAAGCAGTTGCTAGAATACTAATGTTACTTTGAACTTTTTTTTTACTTTTAAAATACAGACAATGCAATTGATATTGTTATGGTGAGCTGCAACTGTTAAAATGAACAAGAGTGGTATACACTCCTGTGTTATTAATGTTACTGCATAAAACCCATGCAAAAACCATTCTTTTCTGTTGCATCTGCTGTATCTCATTTACAGATGAGTCCATGTTAGGTTCTTATCAAACAGCTCATGAGTCAGACTACTGTTTGCACTAGGTTGTGAGAAGTAAGTGCATTCTGCACCTGAACTCTGGCCGGCAGGACTGGGGACACCAGATTGTGAGTAGAAGAAGAAGAATCAGCATTTATATAGCGCTTTTCATACACAGTATCCCAAGCGCTTTACAAGCAATGCTAGACTGGTAGTGAAGTGACTGAATGTGTGGTGGCAGCCATATCGCACATCATCACCCACACACAGCCTGGATAATTGCATGAACCGGTTTATGGGAAGGAGAATGTTGGCCAGGACACCAGGAATGTTCCTGCTCTTTCTGAAGAGTACCCTGGGTTCTTTTACTTCCACCTGGACACCCCCCAGGACAACACCAGGATGGGCAGAAGGGACCTCGGTTTAACGTCTCATCAGAAGGATGGCACACCCCAGCAGTACAGCACCCCCCAATTCTGCACTCAGATGCCAGCAATTTTTAGGTACAAGTCCAACCCAGTGTGGGACGAGAACCCACGATCTTCTGGTCCAGAGGCGAATGTGCTACCAACTGAGCCACGCTGACACCCAAGGAAACTTGTGTGCCAGAACTATGGCCTACAGAGTCAGGGGTGCACGTAACAGTGTGTGGTGCTGGCACTGTGTACTGATACCGCTGAGTCTGTGTTGCATTGTTCTGCCCATTGTTTGGAGGGTGCGGTTGAGGCATCCTAGGGCCACCTTGGAATATCTCCAGTAAATTATTAAAAATGTGTCAGACTGCTCTGCCTCCATGATGCGCATCCTTTCTTCAATTTCGAGCTCTGCCTTAGTACGGTCTTGCTCGGCTTTCATCATTTGTTGGTGCTGTTCAACTAGCAAATGCCTTGTCGGCTCGAATAAGGACTCCATGATGTCCTGCAATCTATATATATATATATATATATATATATTTTTTGTAAGTTCTGTAAAGGATCAGGAGACACAGGCCTCTTTCCAATGTGAGTGGGAGCAACACTTGTAGACGGATATGGTGGGGTGTTATCTGTCACATCTGTCATGCTTTCACACACCACTGCATTTACAGATCCACTTGAAGTCTCAGTCGCTGATGTACTAGGATCTCCATCATCATGGTCCCTTTCTTCTGAATCTGTTGACATTAGACATGGGGTTATTGGACTGACAGGAAAATGTATATTCTGCAGTAAACTGTTTAATAGTGGCATACTGGACAATTGAGGCAAGAAACTTATAGGGTATTGGACTCCTGCGACAGCTTACTGTCTTTGCTACAGGGTTCCCTGTAATATTAACCCACATAACAAAAAAACTACAACCGGAATTTCCCTGATACGTCTTTTGCTTGCCATCTTAACCCCCTCCCCGACGATAGTCATGGTATTAAGCAGTATCCGCATACACAATCAGCAGTACATCACACATGTGGAATAAATAATATAGATTAAAATATTTATCAATTATACCTGAGGGAGGAAGGTCAAACTCAATTGGTGGGTCATCATCAAACTGGTCTTCCAGTGGGAGTGTTTCATCAAGGCTTTCCACTACTAATGATGGCTCTGATGTGGGCCTGGTCCCCAAAATACTGTCAATCTGCTCGTAGAAGGGACACACAACTCGTTTTGATCCAGATTTCTTGTTTTGGTCTTAAACACGGTGGTACTTCACTTTAAGTTGTTTAACCTTTTCATGGCATTGTTTGGCAGTATATTCAATGCCAAGCTCAGATAGATGTGCAGATATTTTCTGGTACACTTTTGTATTCTTGTGCACACCGTTTAATTCATTTTGCACACTCTCAGTGCACAAAAAACCAATAAGAACCTTAGTGGATTCGTCATTCCAGCTGGCTGCCCTATCACACATTGTAGAAAGCTTTCATGCTGCACTCAATTTTATGTGCTGTCAACTACAAGTGCCACAAGTAAGCAAAAAAAATGGAATTGCAGTTTTTAGTCTCTCAAGCTAACTGCTAACAACAACTGCAACCACAGATCTGCCAATATTTCACACTGATTAGAACTCTAATGCGACACAAGTACAGTGATTACTTTACCACTCTTTTTAATTTTCACTCCTCACTGCGATAGTTGAGCATGTGCAGAACAACAAATGAAAGAATTTTGGGAAGTTTGTAGCACAGCATCTTGGGAAATATGTGGCAGACAACTCGCAAGACAGAACAAGGCTACCTAATAGATTCAGGGGCTGTTCACACCACAGGTAAACATGAATTGATTTGAAAAACAGTTTTCCAACTGTGTTTAAGCCTACATCCCATCAGAGCTTAAGCACGGTTCTTTAACCCATGTCTGGATCCGTGTACAGTGCGAGCGCAATCTGTGCTACAGGGCTCTTGAAATGAATTAGTGTGCTTCAAGAGCCCCAGTGCGAACAAGGCCTAAGACATCGGCAGAGGCAAACCACACGAGGATGATGGTCCTGGACATTAGAAGGGTAGATTTTAAGGAAATGAGAGACTGTTTTAGAAACTGCCTAGTGAGGGGGGTAATACTAGGGAGGGGGTGGGTCAGAAGATCAGTGGGTAAATATAAGGGAGAGCATAATTAAGGTCAAAAGCCTCTGCATAAAGGAAATGAGTAAAAGCAAAAGGAAAAAGAGATCATTATGGTACTCTAGGGAAGTGGCGATAGTAATGAAGGAAAAAAGAGTGGCATTAAGGAGGTATAAGAAAGCACAGGGGAAGGGATATTGAAGTATCCCAGGTAAAACAGAGGAAAAGGATAGCCAAAGTGGTAGTGAATGCACTTAAGACTTTCTTCAGTTACGTAAGTGAGAACAGGAAAGCAAGGGGAGGGATAGTCAGCATAAGGAGGACAGCAGAGGGAGACTGCACAGAAGAGGACCAAGAAAATGCAGACATGCTGAACAGGTACTTCTGTTCAGTCTTCACAGTGGGGGGGAGGCCACCAGTGATCAGCAAGAACAAGGGGGAAGGGAGGCGGACTCAAGTCCATTTTCAGAGGAAAGAGTCCTGAAGAGACTTGCACCTCTGAAAGTGGACAAGGGTATGGGACCGCACAGGATACATTCAAGGATACTGAAAGAGCTCAGGGAAGTGCTTGCTGTCCCATTGATGGCCTTATTCAACATCTCACTGTAACCAGGCATGGGCATGATTTGTGGAGGACTGAAGGAGAGTAGGCATGGCCCTTCTACATAAGGATGGCAACAGGGAAGAGGCTAGTAACTATAGGACAGTGAGCCTCAACTCTGTGGTGGGAAACTAATGAAAAACACAGCTGAAGGAAAGGTTGGTGGAGTGTCTGGAATCCAATGGTTTGCAAGACCAAAAGCAGCATGGATTCACTGGGGGAAGGGGCTCATGCCAGATGAAAGTTCTTTGACTGGGTGACCAGGGAAATAGATCAGAGAGGGCAGTGGACATGGCTTATCTGGACTTTAGCAAGGCCTTGGACACACTGTCACACAGTTGGTTGATTAAGAAATTGAGCAGCCTCAGGGTGGGATCCAAAGTGGTGAATTGGGCTAGAAACTGGTAAACAGATAGGCAACAGAGGGTGGTGGTTAACAGCACTCACTTTAATGATAGGAGATTGACCATCAGGGTGCCGTAGGGCTCAGTACTGGGGCTGGTCCTCTTCAACGTCTTCATAAGTGACATTTCAGATGAACTAGAAGGGAAGGCATGCCTTTTTGAGATTATACAAAAATCTGTAATAGGGTGGACAATAAGGAAGGGTTGGAAAGAATGCATAGGGATCTTGCGGACCTTGAGGAATGGTCAAGGGTATGGCAGTTGGGCTTCAATGCCAAAAAGTGCAAAATCATGCACCTAGGGCATAATAATCCAAGAACTGAGTGTAGGATGGGGGTACTGTCAGTCGCTAAGCAGGAAAGGGACCTTTGTGTTATCATATCTGATGATCTCAAAGTGGCAAGGCAATGTGACAAAGCAGGTGGTTGGGTCAGTTGGATGCTGGAATGCATGGGGGAGGTATCTCCAGCAGGAAGAGAGAATGGTGTTATCATTATATCACTAGCTGGTGAGAATCCACCTGGAGTTCTGTGTTCGGTCTGGAGGCCGCACCTCAAAAAGGACATAGACAGGGTGCAGGCAGTCCAGAGGAGGGTAACTAAAATGGTGCAGGGGTTGCACCAAAATCAATATGAGAAGAGACTGAGGGATCTCAACATGTACACCATGGAAGACAGGAGAGCAAGAGGGGACATAACAGAGTTCTACATGTACGTCACAAGGGTGAACAGGGCACAGGTGGGGAGTCTTTTTTAAATGAGAAAGAGCACCAGAATCAGAGAGCATGTTATGAAGCTGGAGGGGGGGTTAGGAGGATGTGAGGAAGTACTACTTTACTGAAAGTGGGGGACATGTGGAATAGACTTCCAGCAGAAGTTGTGAAGGAAAAAACAGCAGAGAGTTTCAAGCATGTATGGGATAGACGTAGGGGAATGTTAGAAAATGGGCACAGAGGAGGGAGAGTCACCAGATGACCAATTAGGGTCTGTGGAGACAGACTAGACAGGGACTAGGCAGACTACATGGGCTAATTGGTCCTTTTCTGCTAACAAACTCTATGTTTCTAAGTGAAAAGAGACCAAAAAAACTGTATCCGAAAGGAACAACTCATTAATTTTAAATAAATGGCACACAAAAATTTACAGTCAAAATAGGCATGAAAAATTAAAATACTAAACCTATGTAGTAAGCATGTGCTTAAATGCAATATAGGTGTTCAAATGAAGTTATATAGGTATGTTTTCCTAAAGATATGGCTTTCTTTGAGAGACTTTTAAACCAGATTTCAACACAAACACTGTATACTAAGCATATACAGTAAGTCTTCTAGATAACATCAAAAAGCAGCAAACAAATATATACACATGACTAACAGAGGTTTACAAAAGAAAAATAGGCACTTAGATTTTTTAATTTTGCCACACCAAAAGTGCTGTTCTTACTGGTAATCCTGAGCAGGTAATGCTCTTTGCAGTTCCCAGAGGAACTTTTATCTGATTGCAGGAATACATCTACAGACAGGAAAGACAAAGACAAGCCTGTCATTGACAACATAAGACAACTTATGTAAATCAAAATATTATAGAGTTCTTTAATCAGCAAACAACCTCTCCCATTTCTTTTATTTTGTTTTAAGAATGGCAGGAAATCTATTTCTTCGTTTAGCTCATGAGAACTTAATGTATTCAAAACATCAATTCATCTACTCTCTTTCTTAAGGAGTGTATTAATCTTGCCTCCCCCATGAACTGGTGGAGGAACTTGTTCCAGAGCCATAACACATAGGTGTGTGAGATGAGAGTTATGGGCTATATGAAAATGGGCTCCAAGTGCATTGTTTGCCATTTTGTTATAGATGGTCCTTTCATGCTCTTGTATACATCTTTTGAGAGCCTGGACAGTTCTTCCTACATATGGTGGGCCACATGGACACCAGGCTGTTCTACAGGTGATAAACTGCTTCATTTCTCCTGTTTTCCCAGCTGCCAATAGATGGAAGTAATGGTTGCCTTCTACAGCACATTTACAAAATCTGTATTTGTGGAAGCTAAGTGGATGGTGGGGCAACCAACTGGGATCCCTATTCCAGGAAATCTTGGAAACAAAGTGGCTGGAAATCACCATGCCCCCAATACTTTTACCTTTCTTAAAGGTGGCTCGTGGCTTCTAACCTACACTCCTTCCTAATGCCTCATCAGTATGCAGCAATGGTCAAAACTTGTGTATGTGAGGCTGAATTGAATTGAAGTCCATGACAAAAACACAAGGCTGATTTTAATTTTCTTGGGATATTTGTGGGGTCAAGAGATTCCACCTGCCAATTTTACATACTTGTTCCAAAGTTTCTTTTAGTATGGACTCTGAGTATCCCCTTTCTTTGAAACGATCTGTTAACTCCAGGACTGCTTTTCCAACACCAGAATGTTGGAACAATTTCTCCTAATATGATATTACTGAAAGTATAGGATGAGCAGTGGGCACTATCATAGTGCAAAAGAGTATTTGTAGCTGTCTCTTTCCTGTGACCACTGAATGATGTAACTGTCTGGTATGGCCCCAAAGATTACATCTAAAAAGTCAATAAAATCTTTATCAACCTCATGAGTAAATTTCAAATTAAATGAGTTAGTATTTAAATACTTCATTGTGGTATACATTTCCTCTAGGGTACCACACCTGACACAGATTACATCATCAATAAAACTGCACCAAAAATTTAGTTTGTCAGACAAACAGTTGATGTTTACATAAAACATTTGCATATTTTACCAGTATCCCATGTACAGGTTTGCATATGATGGGACAAAAGCTGCACCCATTGCCATCCCATATTTGTTTTGAGAAATAATCTTGGTTCAATGTAAAATAGTTTTTGCTGAGTTCAAATTCAAGGGGACTAAGGAGAAGGCAAGGCAAGACAAATTGTATTTGTATGGTGCCCAATCCCTAGGGTTCTGGGCACCTCACATAAAAACAGATAAAATCAGAATACACTATAAAAATGTTCTGTTAATACACCAATGTATATCATTAAAACATTTTGAATAACTATAGGACAGCTCTGCCTAATGAAATAAGGTATAATACAGTGCAAAATGGGGTGTGCTGATTAATCCCCCTTATCAGGAAATGGCAGACCAAACAAGTACACCTTCAAACCCCTTTTAAAGGCTTCACTAGTCAAGGCCTCCCTGATAAGAGCTGGAAATGAGTTCCACAGGGCCGGCCGGTGACACTAAAGACACGGTCTCTGGATGTTTTCAATCTGACCCTGGAAATGACAAGGAAGTCTGACAGAAGGCAGCTGGGGTTCAATGCAAATAAATGCAAGATACTGCACTTTGGAACAAAAAATCCGAGGAGAAGCTACCATCTGGGGGGCGGTACGGCTGGAGGTAACAAAAGAGGAGAAGGATCTGGTGGTGCTCATCACAGGAGCAATGAACAATTCTGTACAATGTAGAAAGGCAGCAACAATGGCCAACAAAATTCTGGGGAGCATTGCAAGGGGCATTACCTCGAGAAGAAGGGAGGTTATTCTACCATTATACTGATCGTTGGTTAGACCCCACCTGGAATACTGCATGCAGTACTGGCACCTGTACCTACAAAAGGACATTAGGCTGCTGGAGGGGGCACAGTGCAGGGCAACAAAGATGATTTAGGGCCTGGGGGAATTGCCATATGAGGTCAGACAAAGAGTTAAACATGTACACACTGAAGGAGAGGAGGGATGGGGGGACATGACTGAGACCTTCAAATACATGAAGGGGATAATCAAAACAGATGCAGAGAGCCTATCCAGGAGGAGAGTGGGGAGAGACACTAGGGGCCATAACATGAGATTGGAGGGGAGTTGATTCAGGAGGGAGATGAGAAGGCATTTCTTTATGGAGAGGGTAGTGACATAGTGGAACACACTACCAGCTGAGGTGGTGGCATGTAACACAATGGAATGCTTCAAAAAGGGGTGGGACAGGGTAAAGGGGAGGGTAAATGGGAAGTGGAGGGGAATGGGGCAGCTGCTGAATAGGGAGTTAGCTGCAGTCTCGAGCAGCCTAGATAGACCAGGATGGCCTTTTGCTGCTGGCAATTTTCGTATGTTTGTAACCAAAGAGTGGCCGGAGTGGACCGAAGAAGCAGGAGTAAGGAGATCAGCCAGATATTTATTTATTTATTTATTTAGAGATTCGGAAACAACCTTTGAGCATGAGCTCTTTTACAAAGGTTCCATGTCATAAAAACATAAAATACAAGCACGAGTCAGATATAAACAGAGCAGTTACATAGGGATGCAGGATTACCATAGTATACACAAGAGGAAAAAAAGATAACCTTATACTAGTGGACAAAGGGATAACTCAGGAGAGCCCTCTCCAGGGCAAGGAGCAGCCTCAGGCTAAGAGGCTTTGTCTGGCTGCAGGTAAGGCAGTGGTAGGGCCATGAGGGCAGGGCGAGCTGTAGGAGGGGTAAGTGTGCCACAGGTATTGGCAGAAATAATGGGGGGATGGAAGGGGGAAGGGGGACATGGGGTGAAGGAGGCTGGTCAGGGCCTAGTCCATATAGGGCTTTACAGGTGAGCAATCCCACCTTGAAGATGACCCTCCACCTGACAGGCAGCCAGTGCAGGGTCCGTAGGACCAGGGTCACAAGGCTGGACCTAGTCGGCAACTGGGCCACTGCATTCTGCACCAGCTGCAGCTGATGGAGAGTCCCTCCAGTGACCCCAAAGTAGAGAGTATTACAGTAGTCAAGTCTAGATTTAACAAAAGCATGTACTAGTCTCAGCAGGTCTTTGGGTGGAACTAGGGGTTTGATCCTGGTGATATTCCTCAAGCTGTAAATACCACTTTGGACAACAGATAACACCTAAGAATCAAGTGTCAGTCTGCTATCCAGGATAACACCAAGATCTCATACCCTAGGAGAGGCCATCAATGGAGCAGACCCTAGGAACAAACCTGTACCCCTTCTGGGGCACTCCCATCACTTCCATAACCCGGCTCAACCACCAGTACCTCTGTTTTGTCAGGATTCAGTTGCAACCAGCTGGAGGACATCCAGTCATTGATCTCAGTCAGGTAGTTGTTCATTACTTCTATGGTGTTGTGTGTTCCTGGGGCAAAAGACAGATACAGTCGGGTATCATCTGCGTAGCAGTGAAAACTCACATCGTACTGTCAAATGAGCTTCCCCAGGGCAGCATGTATACTGCGACTAGCATCAGCAACAACATCGAGCCGTGAGGTACTCCACAAGACAGAGGCTTCAGGGAGGAGGAGAATTTCCTCATCACTACCCGCTGCTCCCTGCCAGAGAGAGATAGGACTCAAACCAGTTAATGACAGTACCAGCGAGTCCACAATACTCTCCAAGGTGATCAAGTAGCACAATGTGATCCATGGTATCAAATGCTGAGGAGAGATCTAGGAGTACAGGAATTGACCTGTCTCCTCTGTCTTTCACCCTGAGGAGGTCATTGTGCACCCTAACTAATGCTGTTTCACTGCTATGCCTAGCACCGAAACCTGACTGGAATGGCTCATAGATATTAAAGGACACGAGGTGTTCTTCGAGCTGTTGTGCTACTATCTTCTTAACAGCCTTACTCAGAAATGGTAGATTGGAGATCAGATGGTAATTCACTAGTATGTCAGGGTCAAGAGATGGCTTCTTCAGGAGGGGTCTCACCAAAGCCTGTTATGGCTAGCAGGAAAGACTCCCTCTGACATCGAACACCGGACAATCACAGCGAACACTGGGCCATTGGTCTCGACGCATCTCATCAAGAAATGAGTCAGGGCCAGGTCCAGTTCACAAAAAGTGTGCTTAAGCCTCAAGATCATCTCAATGACCTCACCAACCTCCACTGGTTTAAATTCATCCCAGACAAATGAAGTGCTTCTGATCAGTCCAGGTCAGCCACTGCGAGGCAAAGCTTGCGTCACTGACCGGATCCCCGATGGGACAGAAAACACCCTGTCACAGAAAAACAGAGCAAACTCCTCAAAGTGATAGAAAAAGCTTTTTTCAACTGCAGACAGACTGGATATAAAAGTCTGTCCACAGTTAGAAAGAGCTGAGATGGTCTGTTCTTCCCTGCAGCAATCTCCCTGGACAGGAACTCTGCTTCTTACAGTTGATTGCCCATTGGTACTCTTTATAATGAGCATGCAAGGCCAATTTGTCCTCATCCGATTGGGTCCTTCACCAGCAACACTCCAACTTCCGACCTTTGATCTTCATCACCTTGAGATCCTTGTCAAACCAGGGGGATCATGTACGGACCTGTGCAATGGCATCGAGTGCCTCAGAGACTACCCTATTATAGGTGTCAACCACCTCATTCATGCCAACCACACATACAGTGTCTATACTAGATAAATCAGCTACCGCCAGCAATCCCTTTGGGGCCAAGTCCCTCAAAGTGTGATAACTGACCATCTCAACAGGGGAGAGATTTCCGGGGGCCCCCACATGAGAACTTCACCATGCAATGCAGAAATGGAATTGGGCCAGATTCTATATCATTTCCTTTTGTTAAAAAGTGTTCCACTGCCTCCATACCCTTATCAGGAGAGATGCTGGTATACAAACTCAAGATATTAATGGTTAAGTATATATACTCAGTTTTATACAAAAATCCATTCAGTATTTTGAGAAGGTCTATCGTGTCCTGGATCAAGGATCTCAAAACCATCACACAAGGTTGCATATAGTAATCCAAATAGATGGAGAGATTCTGCATGAGAGATACCACATCAGGGACAATTAGTCTACCTGGTGGATTCTTTCTATTTCTGAGAACTTTGGCAAGGTGTAAAAGGTGGGCATAATGGGATGATCAACCTTAATTAATCCTGCCTCTTCAGATGTAATTCATCCTGTCTGGAGATCCCTGTCTATTAGCTTATAGAGCGGTGTCTGAAAAATGCTGGTGGGATTGCCTCAAAGTGTTTTGTATTTTGCTATTACATTGAGTAAATCATAAACCTTGTTAACATAGCCATTTTTGGGCATCAGAACAATGTTCTGCCCTTTGTCAGGGGAATCAAAGATAAGACCTTTCACTTCCTGCAGTTCTTTTAGACCTTTTTTCTCAGTCAAAGTTAGATTGTTTTGTAAGTGTATTTTTCCATCATTTATTTGCCTCTTAACTAAGAAACTTTCAGAAGTACAAAATGCAATATTTGATACAGTTTAAAGGCTAAAGATGGATTTTCGTTTGAAACCAGAGGGTTTCAACAGTCTAATAGAATCCAGTTCAGTTTGTAAATACTCAATATCCCCAAAAAAAGAAATCCTTGAGATCCATTTGCTCAATCAGATCCATTTCTCCCTCCAGAGATTCTTGTTGTTACTGTATTGGGGGCATCCCCGTGCTTGAGTGCCCTGAATCAATTAATATTCTGCACACTGATCCATTCAACATGATTTATATTAAGTCTCTGACTATGTTATCTTGTATAATTGCAGCTGTAGATTAATTAGTTGCATCATTACTAAGAGCAACTTCAAAAGGGTCAGTGGTAAGCCGGCTGGGTGCCATATCTTGCACTGCACTGGCGACCCAAGTTCGGGAACAGACTCAGGCACCGGGGGTCAGCAGGGGAAGGGTTGAGGGCCGGGCTCCCACGTGGAGCTCTCTTCCCCAGCTTACAGGGGATGGGGTAGCCCGGTGAACCAGAGACCCCAAGTGGAGTCAGGGGGTACTGCAGTGAGCCAGGCAAGCATGAACTGGTGTGGCTGACGCTGGCAGGGTTGCCAAGCACCATAGCATCGGGGCATGCCCACGCATGGGAGGGGAAACTGCAGCAAGGATAAAATACCCCTGAGAGCTGAATAGGCGATGGCATCCCAGTGCCTCAACCACCACACACCCAATACCGGGCCTCTGCCTCTGTCCCTTGATCTCCCCAAGGGTATGGATCAGGGTCCTGCGGGGAGCACTAATGCCTTTGAGGGGGGCAGATGGTCACAGTGGGTGGTAGAAGCGGCAGGTGTGTGGATTGCCTGAGAGAGTTCCGGTTCTCAAGTGAAATAAACTGAGTTAGAAGAAAAAAAAGGGGAGGTCAGTGGTTCCCGCTGCTGGTGGTAAGTTTATATACCCCATATCTGTATGATTTATGGTACGTGATTATTTAGTACGAAGTGCCACCTGACCTTTAGTTTTTGAATAAATGTGTAAACATCAACTTAATAAAAAAAAGTCTATTGGAGGGGTTGGAAGCCCATCTTCCTGAAGGTGAAACAAGCTAATTTGAAACAACTGGGAGCAGTGGGGAAGATACTGGCAATCTGCAAGAAAGTGCACTCTTGCTCAAATCTGAGGGAGATCTACCTTACTTAACTTTAAATTTTAAACTTGGTATTGCTTTGTGTTTTGTCTTCTTTTTTTCTTCTTCTTTTTGAATCAAGAAGGAATTTGCAGAACTGCTAATCTTGTGAGTTTAATTTCAGAAGGATTGAAATACTGCATAACTGGTTTTCCCTTGTGTTTAGCTGGATTATTTATCTTTCTGTTAGTATTTTGTGACAGGTTGCATCAAACTATTTTTTGGCACAGTGAACTATTTACTGGTGGCAGATGATTTTCTCTTTGTGAACCCTGCAGTTTGTATATTAAACCAGAAGGGCCTCGGGTTGTAGAAACTGGTTCCTCTGATTGTCTTCAGAGCACAGAACATCAGGTTGTATTCGGTCAGGGAGGCTTACATTATAGGTATTGGACCCAATTGCTTGATTTTTCTCTGACTGTAATTGTTTTTTGCTGGGTATATTCTCTGATAGACTGTTGTTCAGGTTGTTTTGCAGAAAGAAAGGTCAACACTCACCAGAGTGTTGGGTCAGAGTTTGTAGCTGATCATTTCCAGAGGGAACAGACTTGGGACCCAACTCCCCCTGCCCCTCACCCCACCTCCCCAAGTCTGTAATTTCCTTAATACCAGGGGTTCTGACATCACTTCCCCAAGTGGGAACAGGGCATACAACTGTCATATCCTTACCAATCCAGCACACTGCATTGAGGTTACGTGCACTTACACACTAAAAACATATATCTATATATTTTATTTTATTTAAATAAACAGGAAGAAAGACAGATATGGGGGTTGTGGTGCAATGCAATAGCTGTGGGGCAGCAGTCTTCTGGGAGACATTCTGGAGGCTGTGATGTTGCCCTATTTGCAGTAGATCCTCTGCTCTGAGGGAGGAGGTTGCCCATCTCCAGGCCAAATTGGACAGGAGTAGGGAAACCTCCCTCACCAAGGGAACACCAGGGCCAGCACCACTGTCTCAGAGGTTGCCAAGATAGAGGAGTAGTTGGTCCATGGTAGGCTCAGGGAGGGTGAGGGTGGTAGAACAGAGGCGCATCCCTCCAGCTGCACCTCACCACAATCCTTATGCTGTACTGGTGGAGCATTGTTCCCCTATGGAGGCACCCACACTGGAGACCAAGGAGGTTGCTGGGAACTGCCACAAGGAAGGTCCACAGGAGGGTGGCATGGGACACCACAGGGGAAGGAAGCAGCTCTTTGTTGGGGACTCAGTTATTAGGGGGTAGAACTGGGGGAAAAAGTGGAGAGGGAGATAAGGTGCCTGGTCAGAGCCGTGGCTTGGAGGGACAGGAAGTGAATCCTCAGGCTTGCAAGAGCATCGGCATGGGAGAGGGAGCTGGACATCATTGTCCACCTAGGGACAAATGACTTAGCTGGGCATGGGATCAGAGCAGTGCAGGAGGAGGTTGTGGAGTTGGGGAGGGGCTTTAGCCAAGTAGCACACATGGTAACCTTCTTGGAGGTACTGCCTGTCTATGGCATGAGTGAGGCTAGGGTACTACGTACCATGCGTTTCAATGAATGGTTGAAAAACTAGCATGGAGCACAGGGTTTTGGCTTCATTGGGGACTGGGGCTCCACCTGGAGAGATGCACACCTATACTGGCAAGATGGTCTGCATCTGTTCAGGAGGGGAAGCTGGCTTCTAGGTGACAGGTTTAAATGCTTCATTGGCAAGCTTTTAAACTAGACAAGGGTGAGGCACTGATGAGAAGCAGGAATTCCCAGCCTCCCCCCAGAAAACAGGGTCATCAGCGAGGTAAACACCAAGGTAGAGAAGTCAATAGGGAGCAGGATAGGGTAAATGGAGAAAAAGCCAAAGACAGTAGGGGCAGGAATGGGGCTAAAAGAGGTAAGACCATAAAAAAATTGAGGGTGATGAGTACCAATGCCTGTAGTCTGGCTAACAAGGTTTCTAATTTAGTGGCCTTGATGGAAGAGGGACACCTAGATATTGTGGCAGTCACAGAAACATGGTACACAGAGAACCATGACTGGTATCTAAGCTTACCAGGGTATGCAATCTACAGGAGGGACAGGGAGGGTAAAAGAGGAGGAGTAGCTCTCTACGTAAGAGAAGGGATCAAAGCAACTGAACTAAATGGTAAACAGGGAAGAGAAGAGGCAGTGTGGGTCACCTTGGAGACAGGTAATGGCACCACAATCCGCACGGGGTTGTATACAGACCCCCATCTCAGGGGAGGAAATGGACAAAGATATGTTAGAAGGCATCCTTAGAATGCCAGAAAAAGGGGGGATTTTGTTGATGGGGGACTTGAATATGCCAGATGTTAACTGAAGTACATGTGCTGCAGCCACATACAAGAGCAGGGTCATTCTCAATGCTCTGCAGGGGGCATGCCTCAGACAGCTAGTGTTGGAGCCCACTTGGGAGGGAGAAATCGTAGGCCTGGTACTCTCAAATGGAGATGGTGAGAGGATCACAGATTTAGAACTGGGTTGCCATCTCGGAACTAGCGAACAGTGCGGTTCATGATAAACACATCTGTAGAGTTAAGCCATACAAAGACAAAAGTACTGGACTTTAGGAGGGCTGATTTTGCCAAAATGGGTGAATGCCTAAGGAATGCACTAGCAAATGGACAGGAAGGAAGGGGTAGCAAAACAATGGGAGAAAATCAAACCTGCCATCACAGAGGCAACAAGTCTTTCTGTGAAGCAAATAAAACAAAATGAAGTCAAAAACCACTATGGTTCTCAAAAGAGGTGGCGGGAAAGGGTAGCGAGAAAAAGATAGCATTCAGGAAGTATAAGGAATCACAGAATGAGCAGAACAGTGAACTGTACCAGTTAAAGCAGAAGGAAGCGGGGAAGGCAGTCAGAATAGCAAAGGCCCAAACCAAGGAAAAGATAGCCAATTCTGTTAAGAAGGGGATAAAACCTTTTATAGGTACATCAGGGAGTGAAGGAAGACCAAGGAAGGGATAGTGAGGCTTAACAAAGGGGAGGGGAGGTGGGCAGAGGATGGCAGTGGAAAAGCAGAGATACTGAACAAATACTTTTGCTCAGTATTCACAAAAGAAGAAGGAGGGGGAGGTACCTCTAAGGGTGATGTCGTGGAACAGTGTGAGTTCACAGTACCTCAATTCTCTTGGAGTTCCTTTTGTTGACCTGAGTTCCTGGACATTATGAGGATCATCCATAGTGTGCATCCCACAAGCTGTAGTTTGGACCCTGTACCTACTTCCCTAATTTTGGGTTGTTCTGATATCATCGGTCCAGTCCTGGTGCAAATAGTCTGGTACTCCTTGGAGTCAGGTGAGTTTCCTAGCTCCCTGAAAGAGGCAGTGGTGACACCTCTCTTGAAGAAAGCTACATTGGACCCAGACTATTTCTCAAACTACAGACCTATCTCTAACCTTCCCTTTATTGGGAAGGTTATTGAGAAGGTAGTGGCAGCCCAATTGGAGGACCATTTAACCATCCATAATGTCTATGAATCCTTCCAATCTGGTTTTTGTAAAAGACACAACACCGAGACTGCACTGGTTCGGGTGCTGAATGATCTTCTGAGGGCGAGGGATCAGAAGAGATGTTCCATTCTGGTTCTCCTTGATCTCTCATCAGCTTTTGACACTGTGGATCACCTGGTGTTGATAGCACACCTGAGGTAAGTCTGTGGAATGTTGGGAACTGTTTTACAATGGTTCACCTCATTCCTCACTGGGAGATCACAAAGAGTTGTGTCGGGGAATTTTTCCTCCAGCCCAACTTCTTTGTTATGTGGAGTGCCTCAGGGTTCCGTGCTATCACCCGTGTTATTTGCAGTGTACATGCTGGCCCTCGGAGACATTATAAGATGGTATGGGCTGAGGTTTCACTGCTACGCAGATGATACCCAGCTATACCTGTCTTTTGCACCCGACCAGGATGGAGCTGTCACGGTGTTTAACAACTGTCTGGAAGAAATCCAAGGCTGGATGGATTCTAGTTGGTTAAAGTTGAACTCAAAGAAGACAGAGGTTTTGGTTGTGGACCCAGGTGGACAGATAGAGGGGTCAAATGATAGCACACCTTCTGGAATTTTTCTTGGCGGCGTGTCACTTCTGACCTCCAAAAGGGTGCGTAGCCGTGGGATTGTCCTAGACGACAGGCTGACTCTACAATCTCAAGTGTCGGCCGTTGTCAGGACTTCCTTTTACCATCTTAGGAATATTGCCAGGGTTAGGCACCTTGTTCCATCTGACTCTTTGCCAATGCTGGTCCACTCCTTTGTGTCCTCACACTTGGACTACTGCAATGCCCTATACTTTGGGATTTCTGGGGTTGAAATCCATCGCCTTCAGCTGCTAGAGAATGCTGCAGCCCGGGTTTTGACTGGGACAGGTAGGTCCTGTCATATTACCCCAGTGCTGCGCGAACTGCACTGGCTCCCTATATGGTGGCGGATCACCTTTAAAGTCATTTTATTGACTTTCAAAGCCCTTCACGATCAGGGTCCGACCTATCTGAAAGAACTTCTGGTGCCTTACTGCCCTGGCCGAGCACTCCGCTTGGCCAATGAGGGGTTGTTAGAGATTCCAAGAGTGAGCTTAAAATCTTCAGGCAGCAGAGCATTTTCTCATGCTGCACCCACTCTTTGGAATTCTCTACCACGCCGGTTACGGGAGTGCACCTCCGTGGAGGTATCTAAGAAGGATCTGAAAACTTACTTATGGCAAATGGCCTTCCTGGATAATTAAGTTAATTTTATTGTGTTTGGATTTTACATTATAACTTATTACTTGATTTTAATATCTGATGTTATTATGACATGATTTTATTTATACGTATTATTGATTTGTATTTGAAATTATGGTTTTAATATGTTCAGCGCCTTGATATAGTGAAAGGCGCTTTATAAATAAAATTATTATTATTATTATTATTACCTAAACCAAGTATTAGAAGTATTCTGGACGGGGGGGTTGATAACAGTTCATTCACAGAAGAAAGGTCCCTGAGAGAACTTCTAAAACTCAGGGTGCACAAAGCTATGGGACCTGATGGGATTCACCCCAGAATTCTAAAAGAACTAAGGAGAGACCTAGTGATGTCACTGACTACCCTTTTTAACAAATCATGAGAGGATAGTGCTGTACCTGAGGATTGGAGAAGGGCAGATGTGATTCCTCTTCACAAAAGTGGGAGCAAGGCAGAGGCAGGGAACTACAGACCTGTTAGTTTAACCTCAGTGGTAGAAAAAATGATGGAATCACTTCTGAAAGAAAGAATTATTGAGTACCTAGAGGGCAGCGGGGCACAGGACCCAAGGCAGCATGGATTCACAGCGGGAAGATCATGTCAGATGAATCTAATGGATTTCTTTGAATCGGTGACCAAAGTAGTAGACCAGGGAGGGGCTGTAGATATGGCCTACCTAGACTTTAGCAAGGCATTTGACACAGTCCCACACAAAAGATTAATAAACAAGTTAGCCACCCTGGAAGTGGGTCCCGGGGTGATAGCCTGGGTAACAAACTGGTTGACCAACAGATGCAGAGGGTAATAGTAAATGGAGAACACTCCGAAGAAAAGATGGTTACTAGTAATACACCTTGGAAACAAAAATCCAGGGGAAAGAGTACACAATGGGGGGAAGCACTATCAACAATAAAAATGGAAAGGGACAGCAGGGTAGTCATATCAGATGACCTTAACGTAGGCAAACAATGTGAGAAGGCAGTAAGGAAGGCTGTTGGGATACTGAGATGCATAGGGAGAGGCATCACCAGTAGAAAACAGGAAGTTGTTATCCCTCTGTACAGACAGTTGGTGAGACCCCATTTGGAGTACTGCATGCAGTTCTGGAGACCCCATCTCCACAAGGACATAGACAGGGTCTGCAACAGAAGCCATATGAGGAGAGATTGAAAGAGCTTAATATGTATACACTTGAGGAAAGGAGGGAGAGGGGGACATGAAAGAAACTTTCAAGTACCTGAAGAAAATCAACAAAGTCCAAGACAGGAGCATCTTTGAGAGAAAGAGATGTACAAGAACAAGGGAACACAGTTTGAAGATAGAGGGGGGGATGGCTCAGGGGCAATGTCAGAAAGCATTTTTTCATGGAAAGGGAGGTGGACACATGGAATCACCTTCCTGAGGAGGTTGTGGGGTCAAAAACAGTGGGGGAATTCAATAATGCATGGGACAGAAATAAGGCAATTATAGTGAAGGGTAGACGGAAGTAGCCTGTTAGTTAACTAGAATCTGCATCTTATCCAATATGTAGGGAATGGGCAGACTAGGTGGACCAAATGGTCCTTATCTGCCGTCAAAGTCTATTTTTCTATGCTTCTATGGAACAAAGGATAGTCCTTTAGTTAGGATTCTCTCTTGTTCTGGTGTCACTGTTGTGCCTTCTAAATGTATTACTGCAAGCCCCTTGCAGTGGGTACCTCTTTTGCCCTTGATTTCCATTTCCCCCATCCCATCTCATTTTTTAGTTAGCCTTCAGTTTGTTTTCTTCTTCTGTATTTTGGAATTGTTCTCTTGTTCTAAAACAGAAGCCTGATTTGGTGGTGAGAGGGGTGACACACTTACAGATGCATCTGATTCAGGTGCTGAGGAATGAACAGAATCTATTTCAAACTTCACCTCTGGTCTTAGCCTTTGGGTCTGGTTTCTATTGTGACTTCTACTTTTAGAGTGAAAATGTTACCTCCCTCTGCCCTGAGAGTGCTGTTATTATTCCCAGCTGAATACCTCTCCTTTTTGTAAATCTTTAGTGTCCTGAGCATGTTTTGATTTTTTTTTCTTTTAAAGAGGTCTTTTTCATACTTTGAAATACTGCAAAGTACAATGTATTCAATTTTTCAAACCTGGCATCCTTTGATATTCCTGAACAGTCTTTTGCTACTCCATTATTTCCTTACTGATTTCTATTTGTAGCCTAGTGTCTCTTTTAATCTGTACTGTCATGAGTTGGCTTGTGCACCCACTTAGGGTTTCTTCCCACTCCTATTTGAATTCTTTTTCTTCCTCATTTAAACCACAGGAAGGAAGCTTATTTAGCCTCAGCCCCCACGGAGACCATCCCTGCTCGATATAATTTTCTAGGTAAAAGTTTATTGTTTGATCTTTTTAAAACCACCATTACGATACAAAAGTAATTAAAAAAGTCACATTATATATAAATATGCATTCCAGACTTCGTTACATATAAACATTTCCTTAAATGGCAAACACCGAAAACATATAAATGTTTCTGTATTCATCCATTACTGAAACTTCTTTATTATTCTGCATCTAATCCTTTGTATAACAAGTAAAAACTGTGCAACTCTAGTGATGATATAGTTATCTTCAGCTGTGAACAGGATGCCGTGAATAATATTTTCCTCTGTATTTTGTATAGAGTCTATAACAGGGGAAAGTCATCACTTTCTTGCTTTATTATACCAATGACAGTGCAAAACCACATGGCATAAATCCTCTTTATCCTATTATTACAGTAACAGAGAGTGTCTTTAGCATTAGAAGACTTTCCAAACCATGTCGCAAGAAAATTAGAATCAAATAATTCAACTTTAAACCTAGCAGGCATTTTCCTGCTAACTGGATCTTTCAGAAAGTCCAGATAATAACTTAATTTATATGTGCAATTGTTACAACTATACCACTTTGCAAATCTTGCTTGTCTTATAGCTTCTAAGTCTTTGCACACATAATTAGAAATTTTATTAAGAACATAAGTGTTATATTTGGTGCATACACTAATGTTCTTCTTGACATAGTTTAGAAAGACATCTAAACCATATTTAATGAGTAACTTTGTCACATGTTCCATCCAAAATGAGCCACTGTAGCCCCCGACACTTCCATACAGTTTGTTTCTTGAAAACACTGACTGGAAAGCCTTCCTTTTGCTAAATGTGAGAATCTACTCCAAAAATTAATAATTCCAGCATCTGCATGGGTCTGTAAACTCACAGTTCCTAATTCTGCTAAAATAAAAAAGGGTTGGATGGATTTATTTAGGCCTAGTGCTGCTTGTAGAGCCTGCATTGCTGTTTTTTCCAAGATATTCATTTCAGATAAAGCCCATAACTCTGCCCCGTATAAGGATTGTGTATTATATTTGGCCTGTATAGCTCTTAACATTGGTCTTATTGAGTGGCTGCCGTATAGATAATTAAATCTTTTCAGGCCCATAACTGCAGATTTGGCTTTTGCTACATACTGTAAGCATCCAAATGAGGTTTCCAGGAAAGATTCCAGGGATATGTAATGCCTAGGTAGCAATAGTTCTTAACAACATTCAATGGCTGTGAATTCACTTTCCATTTATATGTAGCTTTCTACACACCAAGACTCATAATCGTTGACATATTGTATTTTAACTTTAAGGCTAACTTATCTGATTGTTCAGCTAGAATGTTATATTTTTTTCTGCAAACCAGAGCAGGAGAGAAAATAACATCAGGTCATTGGCATATGCCAATACCAGACAGACATCTGGACCAAATTTTGGGGAGCCTGAAGTAGAATCCCCCAGTGCTAATAGACCATTTATATAGATCGAGAACAAAAGAGGTGCAACGATGTAACCTTGCCTTGCTCCTATACTTGTTGAGAAGGGGTCAGAGAGTTGACCCCTTGTTCATATCCTTACCTGTGCCCAGGTCTGGGAATACAGGTTTTTTATAGTGATGGTCAGAATTGGGCATATGCGCTGGTCCTTCATTATGATCCATAAAGTATTTCTATTAATGGAATCAAATGTGCTGAAGTCTATAAAGCCCACATATATCCTTTGGCCTCTTACCTTAACATATTTCTCTAATATATGTTGCAGGATGAAACAGTTGTCTATAGTTGAATATCCCTCAGTAAACCCTGTCTGTAAAGATAACATGCCTCCCTGTCTTATTATTCCTAATTTTAGTTTATCTAGAAGAATCTTAGAAAATATTTCTGCTATAATGTCAGTTAATCTTAGTGGTCTATACAGTCTCGAATCCTGCTTGTCACCTTTCTTAAAAATCAGGACTTTCTCAGAGCCCCTCCATGAGTTAGGGATATAGTTTTCCTGTACACATTTATTCAAAAAGGAGACATGAAAGTATGCCCATTGATCAGCCATACATACATAAACGTCTGCAGGAATTTTATCCGGAACTGGTGCTTTATTTGTCTTATATCATAAATTTCCCTTATGACTTCCTGTTTACTAAACCCTTTAAAATAAACTACTATAACTGCCGGAGCTAAAGGCTTCCAGGAACTTATTGATAAGGCATCATAAAAAATATTCAAAAAATAACACAGCCACACCTCGGGAGTAATACATGCCTGTATTCATTATACACCTTGGCCACCATGGCCCAAAAGGATTGTTGGTCCTTCTTATTAATAGCAGCCAACAAATGGTCCCACTGGGTTCTAAAAAATCCATGTTTTTTAGTCTCTAAGAATGCTTTATATTGTTTCCTTTCCGATTTTAGAATAAGACAGAGTTTTTTGTTTGGTGCATTTTTCATAGTTTTTAAAAGGGAAATTTACTTTTTTTCCTAATCCTACACTCTTGATCAAACCATCCTCGTCTTTCTACCTTTTCCTTTTTGAGTGATTTGACCTCATAGAGAAGCTGGTGTGCCTTTTCCATTAGTTTGTATAAATTCCTATCTACTAGCTCCAAAGACTCAAAAATACATGGGTCTATGGCGCAGTTTTCCAGGAAATTCCCAAACAATAGTTTAATGTCCAGTTCCACTGATTTGGTCCAGATTAATGTTTTAGAGTATCCAATTTCAAGATCAGGCTCATCATTGAGGACTGGAACACTATAATGAATGTATTTCTCTCCTAAACAATCACTTTGCAAGATAATTGGAAAGTGGCCAATTTCAGGTCTTATCCAGATCCTTAGATCATTCTAAAAATCTGGAGGGCTGCACCAAAATGCTACATCAAAAACAGAAGCACTGTGTTTTAAAAAAAAAAAGTCAGGGCACCAGACCCATCACCCTTGACTCTTCCATTTAATGGAAGCAAGATATTAAGTTTCATTATTCCTAATAAACATTGGCCATTATAATTAATCCTATCATCCACTGTGGCTCTGGGAATTTTAGAAGCCAGGGGGTACATCCAGTTTAATATAAAGTTGTCACTCAAGCCATCAAATGGGCCTATTCTGACATTTAGATTACCTGTTATCAGTAGAAAAGCATGTGAGAAGTTAATCTGGGTTTCAGTCATTTCCTGACTCAGGTTCTCCCATATATTAGATGGGTAGAATTTGGATATGTATGGTATGGAGGAATATATACATTAAATAATACAACAGTTATCTTGCCCCTTTTCAGTCTTACCATTACATAAGAGTCATCAACAGTAATTATCCCCATATGATCAAAGAGCCCAATTTTAACAAATATCATCAGGCCCCCCCACTCTTCTTCCCACCTTAGACTCTTTTTTTTAGATGAATTATGAAAAGATTGATAACCATTTATATCATACTGCAGTTGTGGGGTATTCCACATTTCCTGAAGACATATAATAGCAAAATTGGTAATTAAATTGTTCCATTCTGCATTCTGTAACTTGGAATCGATACTGGCAATATTCCATGAAGTAACAGTCTTTTATAAGGTAAGGCCTTGCCATATTATACATAATGGAATCAAAAATCCCACTGTTTAGCTTTGATAAAGCAGTGTCATCCCACAGAACCAGTCAGTTATTAAACTCAACATTGTAACTGGCAAGAGCTTGCAAGTGATTGGCAATAAATATGATTTCTATAGTTGGAATCCTCATTTTCAGTAGCTGTTATATTTTTCTAGGGTAATTCTGTTATCAAACTGGTTAAGCTCTAAAGTGCAATGCCTCTCCAGATGCACAGTCCTTTTAATTCCTCTGCTTCTTGTTCCAAAGTTGGTTCATCAGCAAACAATGATGACATGCAAAACAAAAAAAAACTATTGTGTGTGAGTGTGTGCATGCATGCATGCATGCATGTGTGTGTGTGTGTGGGGGGGTAAACAGATGTCCTGACAACTGTAGTAAAAACAACAGATCAATATCAAACGGACACTCAATAAATCCACACTGACCCCACAAGCTCGGCAACTTTACAAGTCCCTCTGGAATGCCTGTACCAAGGTGATCTGCTGTGCAAAGTCAGATTACTTTAAAAGACACCTGCAAACCAACCCATCTCCCACCTCCTTCTGGAGAGTAGTCCACTCTCTTATTGACCCCCAGCACATTCGGCCTTACCTGTGCTAAAGCTAAACAACCTATCCATTTCTGACCCACTCAGTATAACTGAAATCCTTAACAAGTGTTTTACCACCTGTGCCCTTCCTGACCACCCTTGCCCCCACCCCAGACACCTCCTCTCCCCCCAGGAAGGTATCCTTTTCCTGCCCATCTCCCCACAGGAAGTCCTCCAGGCACTTTACTCACTAAATTCCAACAAATCCAGTCCAGACACATTCACCCTAACCTCTGTTACATGAGGTCCCTGCACCCTTATTGGTACCCTCAGAGGTACACCGTAGCCAGCTAGTGCTTAGGTATATATTGTAGTAACATATAGGGCTAAGGGCATCTACCGTATAAAAGTAGATGTCAGGATATGTATGCATGTTATTGTAATACACTCTGCTTGCTAATACATATATATTCTTCTATGTATTTTCTGTGTATTTCTTACTGATAAGATGTTAGGACACCTGTGTCCTTGTAATAATTATGATATATAAGTCGTCATTGCCACCTTTCGGTGATTTGTACCACTACACTGAGTTATGTAAGACCCTGTATAAGTACTCTTTTGTTTCACAAACTGATGGCTACTACAAAATCGTATAATGTTATCTTGGACCATGGAGCCTCCTCTAATTTAGCCAATAGGGCTCATCTCTGTAACTAGACATGTTTCTATCTTACAGTAACCATAGTAATTATCATAGGTATATAATGTGAGACACTAAGTCTTGTACCTCGGAGATCCCAAGAGACACAAAGCAACCTCGAGGTATAGGGAACGCTTAGCACTGGCTCCCAGTTCATATTGGTAAGAACTGCTTAGGGCAACTGTGATTTTATCCTTTTGGTAGTAATAAACAAGTTTATTACTCTAATGCAATGTGTCTGTGATCACTTGCATTCCCAATATTGCCAAGAACCTGAGAGTGAGGTTTAGACCTCCTGACAACTGGCAAATGCGTGCAGGCAATATTTGGTGTTTGTAAGCTTTCACTAGTTGCTACAACTTTTCCCTTACCAATGGGGACAGTAGGTGTACATTTCCGTCTCGCCTCTCCTGTTTTCAAAAGACTTTGTAGTCACTTACAAAGTCCGGCTGTTTTTCTTGGGTGTGGTCGATGACGACTCGACCCACTCCACAGCAGCTTTGAATTGTAAGCCTACAAATTCCACAGTAGCCCAACTGTGTATAACGTGCTCCTGCTGTGGATAGATACATGGCACAGCACCTTTTTCACAGTTTGATTTTTCATTCCCTCCCACACAATGGCCACCGTATCAAATATCTGTGCAGAACTGAGACTCGATGTCTCTAACTTCCTTGCCTCCCATGGAGGATGGACTGACTTTGCGCGGGACGCAAGTCAATCCAAAAACCCTGTACTGGGGATTTCAACCCAGTACACAGAGACGAGACAATCAGCCAATAAGCGTGATGCCAAAGGGCTGCTGGTCGTGGCTCTCTATGCTGCTCTGGAAGCCTCCGAAGCAAGGTTTCAAACCCTTGATCTGCATATTTCATCTCTTAAGCAGGAGATGGGTTTGTAGGAAACGGAATGTATTAGACTGCAGCAGAATTTGGAGTCTGAGCTTCAAACACTGCGAAATGAAAAGGATTCACTTTTGCATCACTCAGCACAGGCTGGAGAACAGGAACTTTGTATGTTGAAGCAGGAGTGTGAAAGTCTGAGACAGGATAAGGAGCAGGCATTGCCTATGAATGACTTGTTAAGTACCGCGAACACACTGTTGAGTGAGGAGATGGGAGAGCTACAGGACGAGATAAACCAGTACGTAATGACTTAGAAGTGGCAACCAGGGACAATCGCAAATTGAGCGCCGCGTATAGAGTGTTGCAAAAGCAAATGCAAGATGAGGTTGATATGGATCTTGCAACTGTGAGTCATGCTGAATGTAAAACCAAGATGGCAAAACTGCGCCATCAGCGGGAGGTTCCGCCTGGACATGTTAAGGCAATGGGAGGTGTAGCCCCTGCCTTACACACGTCATCCGAGGGTGAAGTATCAGATGATGACATCTCTCAGTACAACGCCCAGTCACACCCTTACTATGGCCCAGAAACCCCACCCAGCCATTCACAACATGGCGGGTCCCCACCCCACCCACACCATGTCATACGTCTTCGACGTCGTGATGCCCATCATGGGAGACGCCAACATGGTGACCCTCATGATGGGGGGGAGCAGGCCCAAGCCTGGTCCCAACAGCACCACCGATAGCCATTATTAATGTGGAAGACAGGCAGGAGATAGAAACAATGATTGAAAATGCAATAGGTAATATACCTATCCCTGAGAGAAGTAAATGGGTTATTAAAACCCAAATCAGGCAGCTTCTACAAGAGGCTGGTACTCAGGATGGCATTGTTTGTACTGCAGCGGAGGCTGCAGCCTGGGCTACCCTAGAAGGTGCCTGAGATAACCTGCTTCCACCTGATCGGCCCAATAATCCCCTACAAATGGCCTACTCTGTTCACAAATAGCTGACAGTATCGGTCGGATGAACCCGTCCAACAGCCTCAGCTGCCACTTGGAAAAGGTGCGTTCCAAATGTGAGATGCTTAGCCTCGCTGCAGAATATCAGGTCCACATACTATGCCAGACCATCGATCCTAGTTTGTGGGCCAAACTCCCTGATGCCATCTGCCAGGATGGCAACGCCACCTTTGATGAGGTTGCAGCTGAGCTCATTTCTGCACACAGCCCAGGTGTAGTAGGAGTGATGCTTGCATACCCTGTAAAACAGAATGCAAAGGAAAGTCCAGCGACTTTCCACCAGAGACTCTGGATGGCCTACCGAGCAGGAAAGCACCTTGCACAAGAAGCTGCAGATGTAGATCTTATTGAGTACAAGACCCTGTTCCTTAGGAACATGATTCCTGCAGTAAGAGAAAAGGTAGAGCCAACCACTTATCCCAACATGGACAGGTTTGCCGACATCCTTCAGAAAACTGAGAGAGTCTACCAACTCTACATCCATGATCTGGGCTCCGGTTCCAAGAAAGTAGCAGCCGAGGAGCCTACACGGTGGAAGGGCAGGCCCTACGCAAACAGCTCCTCCCTGCAGACAACCAACATCCCCAACAGGCCCAACAACAACAGCAACAACTACAACAGCAACAGCAGCAATGGGGTGGGAACCAAAACTATCATAAGAATAAGAAGCACAAGAATAAGGGCAGACAACAACAACAAAGAACAGGCCCTTCGTGTAGGGAGATAGCTGAAGAAAATGGGAAATTCTGAGAGCTCCTGGGGCAAGTACACTCTGTGGCAGATGCTGTTCCTGCTCAGTCCCTTGTGGCTGTACAACTGGTGACTCAAACCCCGATGGGCCATGGCGACACTGGAAGTACAGGCCCTCAGGCCCATACCGGCCTGAACCCAGAAGCTCCTCCCTATATAGCATCAGTGCAGCATGGTGAAGTGGTTCAAAGGAGCCAGGCCCAACCTCTCCATGCCCTCAGCAGTACAGATTGACAATTACAGGCCCCATTTCAGATTGTAAACAAGCTGGATACTGCACTGAGGCCGAGGTCGGGGGCCGCCTACTTATAGTGTTACTAGATACAGGTGGGGCTGTGTCTGTATTACATGATGACCATCCGGACACATCTCCTTGGTCCACCGGATGGAGGACCAACATGTCAGGAATAGATGGTACTAGATTATCTGCATATCGGTCTCTACCCTTGCAGGTAGAGTTAGGCCATTTAAAGGCCTCACACACCTTCCAACTGATGGTATTGCATGATCATCCTAGTATCATAGGAACTGATTTTCTTGCACCACACGGCTGTGTGGTGGATTTAGCTAACATGCTATTGATACAAATTCAGGGTCAGTACCACACTATTTTGATCCCTGATTCACATGTTGTGGCAACAATATCTGCTAACAACAAAGAGTATGATGTCATAGATTTGTTCAAAGACAATGAGCTTTTCCCAAAGCTTTTCCCCATCTTACAATGGCATTTGGAAGCATTTGCAATCAACAAACATGACTGTGGCAGAATGCATACTGTCATCGAAGTGCCAGGCCCAGCACATGAGAGGCAAAGGCAATATCCTTTTCCAACTGAGGCCTTGCCTTCTCTCAGAGAAACAATAAAATCACTTCTCAAGCAAGGGGTAATCAGAACATGTGTTTCTACTGCTAACTCCCCAGTGTAGCCCGTGAAAAAACCCACAGGCACCTGGAGACTTACTATTGACTACAGGAAACTGAACCAGGTCACCCCCAGTTGTACTCCAACTGTGGCATCCGCACCTGATGTGCTATGACTTTTGACCCCTGACCTAATATGGTTCAGTGCCCTGGATATCTCCAATGGTTTTTGGTCACTACCATTGGCTCCCAAGAGTCAATATAAGTTCGCCTTCACCTTTGAAGGAAGACAGTATACGTGAACTTGCTTACCACAGGGATTCGATAACATCCCGTCCCTGTTCCATCTGCATATTATGGATGCCCTTGAGGGTTTCTCTACCCCCCAGTATCTCTTGCAGTATGTGGACCACCTGTTGCTGGCAACCACCACACAGGAACAACACTTGGATTTCTTGGATGAACTACTAACTCTCATTCAGAAAGCAGGCCTAAAATGCAATCCAGCAAAAGCACAGCTATGCCAGAAAGCAGTACTCCTTCTGGGTCAAAAAATAACTGACCAAGGCTGAAGCCCTACCTGGAAGAAGAAACAAGGACTGCAAGACTTGCCATTGCCTAATAGTGTGGCAACTCTTTGACGGTTTCTAGGTATGGTGAACTACTCTAGAAATTTTTTCTGTGATTTTGCACAGAAAGCCACTCCTCTGTATGAGTTATTAAAGAAGGACATTCCATGGACTTGGGGCCCTATACATACCAAGGCTGTGATGTCACTGAAGCAGGACTTAGCCTCCACCCCAGCTCTGGTTGACCCCAATCCATCACTACCATTCCATCTGGAATGCGCCACCTCTGACATTGCCACGTCAGCAGTGCTGGCCCAGAAGGTTCATGGCACCCTGAGACCTATTGCATATGCATTATAGCTCTTGGCCCCAGTGGAACAGAAGTACAGCCTTTGTGAAAGGAACCTTCTGACCACCTACTGGGCTGTCAATCACTTTCTGTACATCATTCAGTACTCTCCACTGATTATTAACACCAACCACACCCCAACTACCTTTCTGCTCTCAGATAGAGTGAAGGACAGGTTAGTCTCTAATACCAGGCTGACACACTGGTCACTTCTTTTCCAGGATAGAGACATACAGGTGCACCCAACAAAAATTCCATCTATGCTGGCTCATGGACTCCTTTTCCAAGGAGAACCCCATGACTGTACACTGCAGTCACCTGATCTTCCAGATCCAGGCCCTTTTCTCCCTGCCACGCCACAAATACTTGACAACACCTCTTTGTGTCGTATTTTTACCGATGGTTCAGCTTCCTACTACCAGGGAGAACAAATTTCAGGGATGGGCATCCTAGTGATTTACCCTTATGGCAACACTGTTAAGATCTCTAAGCATTGCAGTGTAGCATCATCACAGTATGCAGAGATGGCAGCGGTGGCCTGTGCCCTCAAGTTCATCCAGCATGTGACCGAGGATACCATCATTTTTACAGACTCTATTTGGGTTTGTTATTCTCTTACAGAATTCCTACCTTTCTGGCAGAAAAACTCCTTCCTCTCGTCTGATGACAGCCCAGTGAAGTACAAGGAACTGGTAATATACATACATTCACCGGCACAAAAATTTGTACACAAACTCTATGTACACAAATTTAAAGCTCATTCCCTCCTTGATCTCTTCCATGCCTTCAATGATACAGCAGATACTCTTGCCAAGGAAAGAGCCGAGGGGGGGGGGACACATGGATGATGGATCATCCAGAGGTCAATGCGGCTTATTGCAGCACTCAGGAAACAACCTGAACCCTTTTCCCCCTTGGACCTCTCTGCAGCCCAACAGGTTGATACTGAACTCAAAGAAGTGTTCAGATTCCTTGACAAGAGTACTGAAGAGAAACTTCCCACACATAACCCCTACCGGAGGCATGAAGGTAAGTTACACTTGTCACTAGATGACAAGCCCATCTGGTACCAGCCAGATGATTCCACCACCAAGTTGTGGGTGGTCCCCAGACACCTTAGGTCTGAATTTTTGCACCAAGTGCATGATACACCCACTGGTGGGCACCAGGGAGTGGAAAACATCCTCCAGAGGCTTAAGACCGTCGCCTGGTGGCCTGGTGTCACCAAAGATGTCAAATAGTACATAGATAACTGCCTTGTTTGGCACAAAACAACCCCATCCCCACCAAATGAAATGCCAAACTCTTACCACAATGACAGTCTGGCCCTTGGAGTGCCATACAGATTGATTTTATTGGTCCTTTCACCAATACCAGCCGAAATAACAAGAATGTTCTTGTGGTAACTGACCTCTTCTCTAAGTGGGTTGAAGCTTTCCCCACTAAAACATGCACTGCTAAAACCACTGCCAAAATCCTGGTGGAACAAATTTCCTCCAGGTGGGGCCTCCTGCTAAGGTGGACTCTGACAAAGGAACCAGTTTTACCGGTGAGTTAATGAAAGAATCCCTTGAACTCCTTGGAGTTCAACAAAAGTTCCACATACCTACCACTCCCAATCTTCAGGTCAAGTAGAGATAGCCAACAGATGGATTAAGCAAATGCTTTCCAAATTCATTGAGGATAATCTCAAAACCTGGTATTACCTACTGCCATTACTCCTTATGGCAATTAGGGGCACAACCTCAGCCACTACCCAGCTCACACCCTTTGAGGTGATGACTGGAAGACAGATGAGATTACCTGAACACCTGTTGTTTGACCTGCACACTCCCACTGCAGACCGTGTGTCTGTAGATCAATATGTGGAAAAACTCAGAAAAGACCTTATACACACACACTTGTATGGTGCTAACTGCATGGGTAAGGTCCAGCAACAATCCAAAATACAGTTTGACAAGCACGCACAAGAAGTGGATTGGCAGGTTGGAGATCAGGTAATGGTCCTCCGATTTGCACATCACACACACTCCTTCTCCAATAAATGGGAAGGCCAATATCCCATTGTCAACAAGCTCAGTCCGGCTGTCTATCAAATTAGACTCCTGCAAAATAATAAACTGACTGACAAATGGTTACATGCAAACCAACTGAAACTGTATAAAGGAGCTTAATTACTTTTCCTCACCCCATTGGGCAGAATAGTACTGACTTACTAATGTTTGATTTTGCTTTTCAGATACACTGACAAGATGGCTATCTTGTTCCATTATCTCCTCATCTCAGGAGTTATCCCCTGCATCCAAGGCATGGTACCAAACCTCCTACCGCACCTTGGTCATCCAACATCTCCTTCAGAGGGAGTATCCATCAAAATACCCGATAGTCTGATTACTGTCCAGGAAGGTTCCGATGCTTACCTCACTGCCTCGGTTGTCACTCCTCATCAATCTACCCTACAAATTGAGTGGCAAACCACATCACAAGGACCAATTCTCCCTGTGGCCAAACTCTCCAAAGGAACTTTCCAGGGTTGGCCTAATGCTAAATTATCCCCAAATGGTTCTCTGTCCTTGCTGCAAACTGCTCTTAGACATTCTGGTTTATACAATATTACTGCCTTAATTGATCCTTTGTATTGTAATTCTTTGTCTAAGGATTCTTCTTACAAATTTTGTGCTGTACACAACATGGCCTCTGCTGCCATGTACCTCTCTGTGCTACCACCCACTGATAAACAGCTTTTGGAATGTCCAAAGCATACCCCTGGTCCCCGTAGTGGTCTAACAGCCACTGCCCTCCCAGGTTCATTGATTAATAACTTACAATTTATGCATATACCTGTTTTGTTTATTCTTGCCTACTGAAATATGAAAGAATTTGGTATATGTCACAATACTTATACGTCAGCATTTTATAGTACGTTATTGCTCGATAGTTTAGCTGCATTTCAGATTCGTACTCAAGACTCTATTGCCAGGGTCCATACTACTGAACATAGAGGCAACTTCAGGAGAAAACCCAATCCTGATGATCAAAGTCATAAATGTAATACATGTGAAGTTGACAGTTCTGATGTCACTGGTGCAACAGGTATGTCACAGGTCTCTTTGGTACGGCCATGTCTATTTGGAATAGAGCAGACATTGCTGCTATCAAATCTCATTCTGCCAAATTTCAGACTGGTTTGGTGAATAATATACTACCCCCATTATTGCATGGTGTGGATGGCCTTAGTCAGGAAGAAAGATACATTGTATACAATATGCACGGCATTGCTACGGCATTTACAGACTCTAAAGAGAAGATCAACGCACTTATTGCACAGAATAACAAAGAAGCAGATAAACAATACATTGCTACAGAAATTCTCTGCTCTGCCTATGGCTCATACATTATCACTACCATCAACAATCTCTTCCGTGATCTAGAATCTGGAAGAATCCCTGATATCATACATGACAGACACATTTCCAAATGGTATTGTCCATGATGTAAAAATCCTGGCTGTATTGCTATGTGTATGCAACAATCTCTAACTATTCCTCCCTCTACAGCTAGAAACCTGGGTTTTGTAACCAGACACCCAAATACTGGTCCTTGTTTTACTTCTAATAAATGTTCTATAAAAGATATTATGTTTGTTTCTCTTACTGTCTCTTTACCACACTTTGATCCCACTACAGCTTTGTTCGACAAGCTGGCACTGGTACACTACATTGGGCACCTTGATGAAGACATCTACAGAGAATGCCTGGATCTACCTCCTCTACTGGTTTTTCATCCTTTCCTGGACACCTGGGTCGCTCCGAACACAGACTGCTGTGCGAAGAAACAATATATTTACTTGTGTCTATGTGATGTATTTGATGTTATTCAACCTGTATGTGGTTATTCTCCAGATAGTATTGATTGGACCTTTTCCATGGATGATGACATCAGCACAAATGGCACAGATTTCCCAGACTCAACATTGGCTCCGGATAAACTCTACCAATCTTATCGTGAGGAGGTTCATCACCTGTCAACCCAGATTTCCAAGACTACCTACACCTGCCTGGTATAGTTGCAAAAGTGGAGACTCCCCACTGTTAGATCTCAGTATAATTCCGATGGAGAGTATTGCATGGTTACTAATTTCAAAAGCTATACTTATGGATCTGAATTATACCCCCAATTTTTGTTTTGTCCCACACCAGAAAACTGTTATTGGACATACCGTTATAACCCCCCGTCCCCCTTATCGACGCAGACATCATTGATGGTAACCCCGATTATCTGCTCACACTTTGTGAATATTTACCATATTTTAATGTACACATAGATCCACTTACACTTACATTAAAATCACTTTTAGACAGGAAAGATACTCACCTCATCCACATCAGCAATAATATGACCAAGGCCAATGAAGCTATCCTTTCATTAATTAATGATGGTGATATGAATGATGCATTAACACCTGGTTAGAAATTACTTTTAAAGGTTTTGTTATTATACAAGCATTTTTGATATTTTTCTTGATTATTATGCTATGCTGCCTACGGCGCACACTACGCCAACACTGTGAGAAGCTCGAGTTCCTTTACAAAGCTCGCACATCGGGTTTATAAATGGCCACTGCTCCCTGACCTTTCCGTGGATTTGCCTGTGTTGCCCTTTGAGGCAACAAGGGGGGAATGTTACACGAGGTCCCTGCACCCTTATTGGTATCCTCAGAGGTACACCGTAGACAGCTAGTGCTTAGGTATATGTTGTACTAATATATAGGGCTAAGGGCATCTACCGTATAAGAGTAGATGTCAGGATATGTACGCATGTTATTGTAATACACTCTGCTTGCTAATACATATATGTTCTTCTATGTATTTTTTGTGTATTTCTTACTTATAAGATGTTAGGACACCTGTGTCCTTATAATCATTATGATATATAAGTCGGCATTGCCACCTTTCAGTGATTTGTACCACTACACTGAGTTATGTAAGACTCTGTATAAGTACTCTTTTGTTTCACAAACTGATGACTACTACAAAATTTTATAATGTTATCTTGGACTGTGGAACCTCCTCTAATTTAGCCAATAGGGCTCATCTCTGTAACTAGAAATGTTTCTATCTTACAGTAATCATAGTAATTACCATAGGTATATAATGTGAGACACTAAGTCTTGTACCTCGGAGATCCCAAGAGAGACACAAAGAAACCTTAAGGTATAGGGAATGCTTAGCACTGGCTCCTGGTTCATACTGGTAAGAACTGCTTAGGGCAACTGTGATTATATCCTTTTGGTAGTAATAAACAAGTTTATTACTCTAATGCAACGTATCTGTGATTACTTGCATTCCTAATATTGCCAAGAATCTGAGAGTGAGGTTTAGACCTCCTGACACCTCCTCCTCTCAGTCCCTGCAATAGCCTACCCCCTAGCCCACCTCCTAAACCTTTCTTTTTCCTCTGGCACTGTACCACAGGCATGGAAAATAGCTAATGTACTCCCCTTCAGAAAGGTGGTGATCCTGCCATACCAGGAATCTACTGATCAATCTCCCTCCTCCCTGCGCTTGCCAAATTGCAAAAATCCTAGTACACTCCAGGCTGTCTGACTTCCTATCCTCCTCCAGCTTCCCTTCCCAGTTCCAGTCTTTTTCTGGAAACACCATTTGACAATCTCATCCATCTTATGTGTCACTGATCACATTTTCTCAGCCATGGACCAGGGCCACTTGACTGCTGCTATCTTCATGGACCTGGCTAAGGCATTTGACTCTGTCTCCCACCTCCTAATTCTCACCAAGCTCTGAGTAGCTGGCCTGGCTCCCCACACTGTCAGCTGGTTTAGATCATGTCTCAATGACAAGTGGCAATCAGTGCAGGTGGGAAACTCCTTATTCCCTTCCCCATATTGGCAGAGGTACCTCAAGGATCCATCCTGGTCCCCATCCTATTTACAGTGTTTATAAATTATCTCCCCTTTGTGCGTTCCCACTCCCACATACACATGTATGCAGATTACACCATCCTATTTGCCTCCGGGCCCCCTTCTCTTTTTTTTTTTTTTTTGTTAAGGAATCAGGTATTGACTTATTTTCCTATAGTTGCTCTAAGGGATATATTTGTCAATTCATTATATTCCTTGGGAAAAAAAGGGGGCTGAGCTCTCTGGCTTGGGATTCTAACATTATTTCTTTAATCTTTGTTGTTAATTGTCGCTAGGGAGTACTATTCTGGTTATGTTATATTCATCAGGAAGGGTTCCCATATACAGTAGATACAAAGTATTCTAAATGATCATTTTGATAACAGAAAATTCTTTCTAACTTTGCACAATCTGCAACCAGATTGGTCCAATTTTTAATAACAGGTGGATTTTTATCCTTCCAATGTTGTAAGATCAGTTTCTTGGCATTTATTAATGCCAAGTAAAGGAACTCAATAAGTTCTTTCCTTCCCTCATATAAAGGCATAAAATGTTTGCTGAATATTAAAATTCCAGGATCAAATGGTATGTCTAATCCTAATATTTTTCCTAATATCATTCTTATATAGTCCCATTGCTCCTTTAATTTATGGCATGTGATGAACATGTGTAATAAAGAACCCTTCTGGTCTGTGCACCTGGGTCACATAGGCGGAACTAAAGAGTTACATTTATGTAGTTTTTCTGGAGTAAGATAAACTCTGTGGGGTATATTAAACTGAATCTGCACTAGCTTATTATGTCTAGAAACATTCAATCCTTCTGCTTGTATTTCCTTCCATCTTTAGTCATTCAAGTCTTGACCTATATCTTTCTGCCATAATCATTTAAATTTCTCTAAAGGAATAGTCCTATTTTCAGCTATAGTGTGATGCAGATTTCCTATCAGTTTCCCACCTGAGGTTCTGTTAACTAACATATTCTCTGTAGGTGATGGATGCTTGCATTTATATATTTGAGCAGTTTTTCTAACATAATCTTTTAGTTGTAGATATGTTAGATAATGACCGGTTTCTAAATTTAATTTCTGCTTAAAGGTAGATAATTCTATAAAGTTCTCATTATCGCAAAGATGTTTTGGTATATCCCTTTTAGTTTCCCAGATATTAATGAATATATTATTTTTGATATTAGAAATAGCTTTTATATATTTTATGTATGTGAAGGGCGATATTCTGATTTTCTGTTTAATGATTTCATGTGCCTTTTGCCAGACCCTGAATGAAAGTTCAGTTGCTGTTAAACATATTTTCTTTGTTTTTTCCTGAGAAAGGACATTTATGGTATTGAAAGGGTACAGTGCAGGGCAACCAAGGTGGTGCATGGCATGCAAGGGAAGTCATATGAGCAGAGGGAGAGGGAATTGGATCTGCACTCATTGGAGACAAGAAGGGAGAGGGGTGATATGATTGAAACATTTAGGTACGTTAAAGGGATTAACAAGGTGAAGGGGTGTTTTTTGAAAATAAAGGAGGAGACTAGAACAAGAGAGCATAGTCTAAGATTAGAAGTGAAGATATAAGGGGCATGTGCAGGGGCATTTCTTCATGGAGAGGATGGTGGAAGCCTGGAACAGACTACCAGAGGAAGTAGTGGGGGCAGAAATGGTGGAGGGATTCAAAAAGGCATGGGACAGACACATGGGTTTGGTAAGTGGGGGAAGGGGAGGGCTCATGATATGGGAGATGGGTAAAGGGGGCTATAGGGCAGACTGGATGGGCCATTTGGGTCCTTTTCTGCTGTCAGAATTCCATGATTCTATGAAAAGTGGGCTAAGTGACTAAAAAAATACTCATCTTTGTGGATGATTTAATAATTACAATGGAAAACCACATTCCATTCTTCAAAGTGCTTAAACATATCCTATCAGAATATAGAAATTACGCTGGACTTCATATCAATTGGAGTAAATATGAAGCGATAGTTAAACATTCCAATAATAAACAAATACCAAGCTTGAAAGAAAATATTAAAGTATCCTGGCCTAAAAAATAGTATACAATGCCTAGGCCTTAATATTAGTGCAGATCTCTCAAATTTAGTATCATCCAATCTCAACCCATCTTCAGTGACAGTCACAATGCCCTTATCAAATGGTAAAAGTTGTCACTTTCTTTGTGGGAAAAAATAAAGTCCATGAAGTTAATAATAGCACCAAAAATATTTTCTGTATTAAACAACTTATTCATTCGCATACCCATCAATTGGTTTAAAAAACTTGGTAAATTGTTTACAACACTCTTGCTGAACAACAAACCTCCAAGGATTAGTTTAGCTACAGTCTTGTTGAACAACAAACCTCCAAGGATTAGTTTAGCTACAGATTAGCTAAACTTAGAAGACCATGGAAGGAAGGTGGCATGAAACATGCCTTGGTGACAGATATACATCTCATTTACATAAAATCTGATGGCAGATAAGGACTGTGTGGCCCATCCAATCTGCCCATTCCTCCCTACCTAGGCTATTACTGCAGACTGTACCTGATCTACAGCTGTTTTTCACAACTCCCTTCCTTTCCAATATGATTCCCTTGTGCTTATCACATGCTAAAGCAAGCAAGATTCTTGTTCTAATCAAATCTCCACACACAAGCTCCACTGTGTGCACTCATGGAACATCAATTGTCTATCCCTCACAGACTGTTAGATTATTTATTCATTGAAATTTATTGAAGTTTGGCTGGATTGACACCTCACCTTCTCCTCACACGTGGATGCCATCATTTCTAAACTACGTCCAAAACTAGGTGCCCTTTATCGCAACCGCTCTTGTCTCCCTCTACCAGTCAGAAAGGAACTAGTCCAGAAAATGATCCTACCCTCCTTTGACTACTGTGATGTCGTTTATAACTACGCCCCCAAGACCACCCTAACCAAACTTGACCCCCTCTTTAATGCCTTCTGCCGTTTCACCCTCGATGCTCCCCCCCCCCCGCTCTCATCACTGCACTCTATCTTTTTTTGGGCCTACCTTCCCTGAGCAACCGGCACTTAATTCACTGTGCCAAATTCACTTCCAATTTTTGGCTCAGCTCCCTCCCTCCCAACCTTGCATCCTCCCTATCTTCGCCCCACTCCCATCCACTCCCTTCGATCTTCTGATGCAAGACTATTGGTCATCCCTCACTGCAGGACCACTGCCGGCCAGTCAGCCTTCTCTTACCACTTCCCTAACCTATGGAATCACCTGCCAGCTCAGATCCAGCTTTCATCATCCAAACACTCCCTATCCTTGGCTCTCACTAATTTCCTTGCACCTAATTGCAACTGCCCCTGACCCCTTCCCCTCCTGCTTCCTCCCACCATCCCTCTCTTGTGCCTGACCAGCGGCTTGGCCTTTGCCATATTGCCTGGCTTATACACTGCCCTTCCACTTCATCTCTCCCCCTAATTGTTTCCCTCCTTACCTCCCCCTACCCTCCTCGCTCCTACCCTCCCTCCCTTTACCCATGCTCTCACCCTCACGCACTACTACTGCTCACCCCTCCCAGTCTGGTTACCCCCCTCCTCTCTTACTCCTACTTGTCAACTTGCTGCACCTCACTTCAGCTACGGTCCTGCTACCACCACTCATGTTTTGCTACTGGCACTTAAACTGCTACCGCCACTCATGCTTTGCTACTTTCACTTAAACATGTTTTAATCCGGAATGTTCCATGTTATGTATACCTTATCCTTCATGTATGATCTCTGTACTGTTTCACCTATTGTTAAATGCGTTATAGTTCTACTGTATTGTTTCCACTTATTCCGCCCAGTTATGTACATCACCTATATTGCAATATATTTCTTTTTTGTCTGTTATATGATCTGCCTCCACTGTAACCCTCCCCCCCAGGTCTCACCGGGAGATGAGCATCTTGTTGCTCAGTGTGCCTTTCCTGGTGAAACAATTTCAATAAATAAATAAATAAATTATAGTAGTATCAGATCTCACCCTTGTTTGAAGAGCATATCTTGGCCTTTAAGAAACTGAAAGAAGTACAAAAATGGGTCTTATTTCCTACTGAGATAATACCAGTTTGGGGCAGCCTCAAATTAAAATTAAATCAAAATATCATAAATGTGTTAGCATGGCAAAAAACTCATATTTTGACAGTTGAAGACATTGCTAATAAAAATACTAACTCATTATGCTCATTTGAACAAATAAACCAGAAATCTGGACTAAATAAGTTTGAATTCTGTGCCTACATGCAAATAAGAGTAAGCCTAGACATAAAACTACAGATAATTAACTATTTTTACCCTAACTCTTCCAAGTGGGAGAAGTTCTTAATACTCATAAGGGTTCTGGAATCATTTACAGATATTTGGCATGTTCAGATATTCCTTCTGTCTTAGATCCCAAAGCTAAGTGGGAAGAGGATCTTAACATCAATTTAAATGAAGATAGATGCTCTAAATTATGGTCTATGGTAAACAAATCCTGTAAAGATATCCAGGGCCATCTCATGAAATTTAAAATGCTATATTAATATTATTATTATTATTATAATTATTATCTGAGCACGAACAAAGAGATTCTATGGGCCTTCTTACTGATGGAATTTGCTGGAGATGTAATGCTAAACATGTTACTTTAAGCCACATGTTATGGAAATGTCAGAGCCTGGAAAAATGTGGGTAGAAGTCTGCTGTGTTAGTTCAGGCATCACTGCTTCACAGCTCCCTTCAAATCCCAACCTCTGTTTCCTAGGCAAGACTGAATTAATTCCATATGTCCTTTACCACCAAATAACATGGATCCTTTTGGCAGCTTTGTGTCCGAAAGGAATTATTTTATGAAACTGGAAAAGCAAAGGTCCATTATATATTGAGATATGGTGGCAAGAAATTAGTATTCTAGCCAAGTATGAAATAATAAGCTATGCTATAATAAATAAGTTATTCAGTTTAGAAATATTTGGTCATCATTTCTGGATATAGTAAATGAATGAATGACTAATGTAATTAATAAATAGAACACTGTCATAAGTTTTGTGATTTCATATTATGTAATGGAAAGTTTTATAGAATGATTGCTGTTTAAATGTTTTTGTTATTGTAATATGAAATTATCAATAAAAATAATAATTTAAAAAAGTTATCATTCTCATCTTCATTTGAGGGTATTGGTCTACTACTATTTCAATCAGAGATTCACCACTTTTGAGATATCAACAGACCAATACCCTCTCATAGAGATAAAAATGATATCTTAAGTCAGCCCATGTCACATACCCAATATACTGTAGTCTATACTAAGTGGGTCTCAGTTATATGTATTCTATTTCTTGTTCTACGTGTAACTTACTTTACCTTGCGCCTGGGTCATTTCAGTAAATGGGAGCTGTTCTCAGTGAGCTTACCTGGTAATCAACATAAGTAAATAGCTCAATAAATGACCTTGTGGAAACCATTGCTAATATACATACAGTCCAACCTCAATTATCCAGACATAGATTATCCTGATTATTTGTTTAGCTGACTAGCAACCTGGTCCCAAACAATGTTACCGCATACAGTCAAATCTCAATTATCTGGATGATCGCTTATGCTCCAGATAATCAAGTTTTGACTGCAGTAACATAGTAACATAGTAGTTGATGGAAGATAAGGACCACTGGGCCCACCTAGTCTGCCCATATTCCCTGCCTGCATCAGTAGCCTCTGACCCTATTTGGTCATTGGCTTTCACCTCTCTTCCCCACATCTAGGATTCCTTTATGTATATCCCATGCATGCTTGAATCGCCCCACTGTGTTAGTACCCACAACATCCTGGGGCAAGCTATGCCAAGCATCTACCACCCTTTCAATGAAAAAAAGACTTTCTCACATTTCCCCTTATCCTGCCCCCCTCCAATCTTGTATCATGCCTCCTCATCCTTGTACAACTCTTGTACTGAAAGTTGTCACCCACCTGCACTTTGTTCAATCCTTTAAGATACTTGAAGGTCTCAATCATATCCCCCCATTCCCTCCTCTCTTCCAGTGTATAGATATTGAGGTATTTTAATCTGTCCTCATATGTTTTCTGATGCAAGCCCCACACCATCTTGCTCAACCTTCTCTGGACTGCCTCTACTCTGTCTTTGTCCTTGTGAAGATGCAACCTCCAGAACTGAACACTGTATTCTAGATGAGGCCTCACCGGCATTTTGTACAATGACATCACCACTTCCCTTCCTCTGCTAGTGATATCCCTTCCTATGCACCCCAATATCCCACTGGCCCTCCACACAGACTTGTTACACTGTTTGGCCATCTTTAGGTATCTAAGATTATTATCCATGAATCCCTTTCTTCCCTGGTGACTGTCAGCACTTCATCCCACCCCATTCTGTAGCTCTCCACAGAGTTTCTTTGCCCCAGGTGAGTGATTTTTCACGTCTTAGCATTACATTTTAATTGCCCCACTTTGGGCCATTTTTCAAACTTTCCCAGATCCCTCCTCATTCTTTCTACCCCCACTGAAGTGTCTACTCTGTTGCAGATCTTGGTATTATCTGCAAATAGGCAAACCTTATCCCCCAGCCCTTCAGCAATATCACTGATGAAGACATTAAAAAGGACTGGCCCCAGGACTGATCCTTGAGGCATCTCACTGGTCACTCTCCTTTCCTTGGATTTGATCCCATTTACTACTAGCCTCTGCTTCCTGTCCCTCAGCCAGTTTCTAACACAGTTTTCCACTTAGTGGCCCACCCCCAGGCTACCCAGCTTGTTCACCAGCCCTCTGTGTGGTATGGTGTTGAAGGCCTTGCTGAAGTCTAGGTAGGCAACATCCACTGCACCTCCCTTATCTACCTCCATTGTCACTCAGTCAAAAAAGTCAAACAGATTTGCTTGACATGATCTTCCTGCTGTGAATCCATGCTGCCTTGGATCATGTGCTCCCATGGTTTCCAGGTGTTCCACAATCCTTTCCTTAAGCAGCACCTCCATAATCTTGCCCACTACTGAGAGGAGACTCACTGGCCTATAGTTTCCTGCCTCCTCCCTGCTACCACTGCTGTAAAGAGGGACTACATTTACCCACTAACAGTAAAATACATTTTGTACTGTTAGTTCAATTCCATGTACCCTTTCCCAGGACATACCTGGAAACAAACTGTACATGGCTCAGTGTGTTTTCTTGTGGGCAGAATTTAAAACCAATATCAGCCTTCAAAAATCTCAAACATGTGGCAGAAGAGATTGTGCTGGTAAAGCCAACATATAGTTTATGTTGCAGAGGCAGTATACCTTTATGGTTAGATAGCAGAGTAGTGAACCTAGAGATACCACCACTTATTCACTGTGTGACCATGAACTACAGTACTCATGGCCTCCTTGTGGATACCCTTCTCTCCCCTCTCTCAATTCAAATTCCAAAATTACTTTATTGGTATGACAACATATATAGATATTGCCAAAGTTTATACATCAAATTATTCATAAGACATAAATATACCACAATACACTTAAATACTGTACATCTATGTTGTATTTCAAAGCTAGTGGCAGGATGCTATATAGTTTGCAGCTATTTCTGCTACATTTAAGTTCTCTCTTCCACTCCCTCTCTCACCTTCTCTCTCTCTTTCTCCTTCTCTCTCTCTCTCTCTCTCTCTCTCTCTCACACACACTTGTACTCTTTATCTCAGTGTTTAAGTTAACAAGGCATTCCTGAACCTCCCCTAATCTTACTTAGCCTCTCAGTGCTTGTCTAAGTGGCTGATGCAACTGCTCCAGGCTTGTGTAAGTACTTTGGTAACAGTATACAGTATGTGAAATGTACTATATACATGTACAGTCCAGTAGAAATAGATTAGCAGTTTGTACTTGTCTATAGTACAGGACACAACAACTAGCAAATAACTTAAATAATCTTGTAACATTTTTAACTGAGTATTAAGTAAATGAACAGCATAGAACAATTTACCCACAATGAAAAATGCAAATATTATATCTACTTTTTTTTTGTACCAGCAAATGTTTATGCCCGCTGCATTAAATGTAGACAAAAACCAGCCAGCACCAACAAAAGCAGATTACATGGCTCAAAATGTTTTAATGATTAGGCTTTTAATAGCCCTCATGGGTAAATAACATGAAGGTATAAAAAAAGAACAAAATAACATTGATCTCCAAATTACTGTCATTTCGTCCTTCGGTGTGGATATAATAATCATCATTGTCTAATATGTGTGCTCCATTGGGATCACCCTAACTCTCCACCAGAATATTTATGCATGTTTACAAGTCTAGTTCTGAGATATGTTTTGGACAATCAGCTCAAGCCTTTCAGTATTTTTTGATCCTTTTGGTAATATGATATATGATTTGTAAGCCAACAGCGGCACCAAACGATGCCAGCTCTTATAATGGCTTTAAATATGTCTTTAGTGCTATAGATGGCATATAACTGTAACTGCCAATTTTTTTTTATTATATAGCTGTGTAATATCATGCATTCAGATCCGAACAAGTCAGACCACAGCAAGATCCTCAGTTGGATTTGATTGAATTGAATCTACTGAGATTAGATTTGGGAACCTACCCTTAGGCTGTACCTGGACCCTAGATTTAGATGCTGACCTTAATAAAATTTACTTTGTTTGTTAGTTATTTTTTTAACTGCATCAGCTTGCTTGAGAAATAAATCTGAGTGGCTTGGGAGAATACACTGAAATAAGTAATGATATTAAATACAATTATAACATTACATCAAGAAAATACTAAATTAAAAAATATTAAAATACCTTCTAGGCAACATTAAGTGAAGTAGGTACATTTAGATTCAGCTGCATATGTTCCTTTAGATTAGGTATAAAGTTGACATATGAAGATACTGGCCTTAGAGGAGAGGAAACTGAGTTCCAAACTTTGGGGCACTTACTTAAATGAGTTTTGGCCTGTATTTTTCTTTTCATTGAGGCTCTGCAGTAAATTTAAAGCAGCTTCCATGATTCAGAGATAGTCAAATCTTGGTCTCACTTATTTAATTGCTCCTTATCAATTAACACCAGGTACCTTTTAGGTCCATATAAATAGCACAATTAAATATTAAAAATCAAGAAGAACAAGAACATAGGCATAAAACAGTACAAGCACAAGTGGGGGGATAGGAGCATGTACATGAGTCAGGATAGTAGGAGGAGAGTCATAAGCTATAATGGTTGTAGGGCAGCAGTCTTCCTGGGGATGATGTGGAGTACAGGGAGCTGTCCTGTGTGCAGGAGCCTGGAATAGCTTAGGGCAGAGGTGAGGCTGCTCAGATGGGAGCTGGGGAGGATGGTGTGGAGCGTCAGAGGAGCAGAGCAGTGGGGAGAAAGGCAGATGGTAAGGCAAGGTAAGGTAAATTTATTTATATGGTGCCTAGTCCTAGAGGCTCTGGGCACCTTACAAAGTCAAAATAGGTAGGCTAGACAACATCAATGTACAAACAAAAGCTGCGCAAGGGTAATATAAAAACAGAAATCTAAAATTATGCAACAAATAAACATTAATAATAAATAAGCCATTACAGTAAAATCAGCTGCAATTAGGCTGGGAATGCCTCTTTAAAAAGATACATTTTTAGGCCCCTTTTAAATGTCTTTACAGATGGAGCCTCCCTCAGAGATCTTAGGAGGGAGTTCCAGAAGACTGGGCCAGCCATCTCAAATGAACAGACACTTGAGGTTTTCAGCCTGGCCTTCGGAACTGCTAGGATGTCACAGGTGGAGGAGCAGAGCGAGTGTACTGGGATGGCAGGTGTAAGGGGGTCAGTCAGGTAGCTAGGGCTCAAGCTGTATAGGGCCTTATAGGTGAACAAGCCCACCTTGAAGATGATCCTCCACCTGACAGGCAGCAAATGCAGATCTCACAGGACCGGGGTCATGTGACAAGACCTAGGTAGGCCCATCAATAACATGGCCATTGTGTTCTGCACTAGTTGCAGTTGTTTGAGGTTCCCTTCACTGACCCCAAAGTAAAGAGCTTTGCAGTAGTCTAACCTGGATGTAACAAAGGCGTGTACCAGTGAGGGCAGGTCCTTGGGTGGAACTAGGGGTTTAATCTGGGTGACATTCCTTATGTGGTAAAAAACACTTTGGATGACAGATGACACCTGAGCATCAATGTTTGGACCAAGGTGTGCTCAGGGAGGGAGAGGGTGGTGGAACAGAGGTGCATTCATCCAGCTGTATTTCTCCACACTTCATATACTGTTCTGGTGAAGAGTGGTTCCTCTATGGTGGCACCTGCTGTGGAGACCAAGGAGGATGCTGGGAACCTCCATAAAAGAGACCCACTGGAGGGTGGCACAAGACCCCCACAGGGGAAGGAAACAACTCCAGGGTGGGAGACTCAATCATTAGGGGGGTAGAAGTGGGGGAGGAAGGGGAGAGGGAGAGGGAGGTAAGGTGCCTGCCTGGTGCCATGGCTCAGAGGGCCAGGGAGTGAATCTGCAGAATCACGGGAGCAGCTGCACTAGGGAGGGAGCTGGATGTCATTGTCCACCTAGGGACAAATGACCTGGCTGGAAATGGGATCAGAGCAGTGCAAGAGGAGTTTGTAGAGTTGGGGAGGGGCTTAAGAAAATTAGCACATACGGTAGCCTTCTCAGAGGTGCTGCCTGTCTATGGCAAGGATGATACTAGGGTACTCCACACCACGGGATTCAACAAATGGTTGAAAAACTGGTGTGGAGCTCAGGGTTTTTCCTTCATTAGGGACTGGGGAGCCATCTGGAAGGATGCAGGCCATACTGGTGCGATGGTCTGCATTTGTCCAGGAGGGGAATCAGGACCCTAGATGATAGGTTTAAATGCTTCATTGGCAAGCATTTAAACTAGCCAAGGGGGGAGGCACTGAAAAGGAGCAGGGAAATCCCAGCATCCCCCCACAAAACACAGTAATTAGCGAGGTAAACACCAAGGTAGAGAAGTCATTCAGGAGCAGGACAGGGGAAAATGCAAAAAAAGGCAAAGACAGTAAGGACCGGGATGGGGCTAGAAGGGGTAAGGCCATCAAAAAATGGAGGGTGATGAGTACCAATGCCTGTAGTCTGTGTAATAAGCTCCCTGCACTAGTGGCCTTGATGGAAGAAGGATACCTGGATATTGTGGCAGTCACTGAAGCATGGTATACAGAGAACCATGCCTGGGATGTTAACATACCTGGATATACAATCTACAGGAGGGACAAGGAGGGTAAAAGAGTAGGAGAAGTAGCTCTCTATGTAAGGGAAGGGATTAAGGCAACAGAACTAGAGAGTAAACATGAAGTAGATGAGTCACTATGGGTCACCCTGGAGACGGGAAATGGCACCACAATCTGCATGGGAGTTGTGTACAGACCCCCATCTCAGGGGGAGGGAATCAACAACAAATGATAGAAGGCATCCTTAAAATGGCAGAAAAAGGGGAGATAGTGTCAATGGGGGACCTGAATATGCCAGATGTTAACTGGAGTACCTTTACTGCAGGCACATCCAGGAGCAGGGTCATTCTTGATGCCATACAAGGGGCATACCTGAGACAGCTAGTGTTGGAACCCACTCAGGAGGGAGCAGTCTTAGACCTGATACTCTCAAATGGGGATGGAGAAAGGATCTCAGATTTAGAAGTGGGTAGCCATCTGGGAACCAGCGACCACCAAACAATGTGGTTCACAATACACACAGCCATAAAGTCAAGCCATACAAAAGCAAGAGTACTGGACTTTAGGAGGGCTGACTTTAGCAAAATGAGAGCATTCCTAAGAAAAGCACTAGAAACAGGCAAGAAGGAGGGGTGGAGGAACAATGGGGAAAAATCAAAACAGCCATCACAAAGGCAATGAGCCTTTGTGTGAAGTGAATCAATAAAACAAAATGAAGGAAAAAAACACTATGGTTCTCAGAAGAGGTGGCAGGGAAGGTTAAGGAGAAAAGGTTAGCATTCAGGAAATATAAGGAAACACATAAGGAGCAGGACAGAGAACTTTATCAGTTAAAGCAGAAGGAGGCAGGGAAGGCATTTAGAATAGCAAAGACCCAAACCGAGGAAAATATACCAATTCTGTTACAAAGGGGGGTAAAACCTTTTATAGGTACATTAGGGAATGAAGAAAGACCAAGGGAGAGATACAGAGACTTAATAAAGGGGAGGGAATGAGGACAGATGGTGACAGTGAAAAAGCAGGGATACTGAACAAATATTTCTTCTCAGTATTCACAACAAAAGAGGAGGGGGAGGTACCTCAACCAAACAAGAGAAACACTCTGGATAGGGGGATTGATACCAGTCCATTCACAGAAGAAAGGGTTTTGAAAGAACTCTTGAAACTGAAGGTGGACAAAGCAATGGGGCCTGATGGGATTCACCCCAGAATTCTAAAAGAATTAAGGGTAGAACTAGTGACACCACTGACTACTATCTTTAACAAATCATGGGACGATGGGGTGGTACCTGAGGACTGGAGGAGGGCAGATGTGATTCCACTTCACAAAAGTGGGAGCAGGCCAGAGTAAGGAAACTACAGACCAGTTAGTTTGACCTCAGTGGTAGGGAAAATAATGGAATCACTTCTGAAGGAAAGAACTGTTGAGTACCTAGAGGCCAGTGGGGCACACGACCCAAGGCAGCATGGATTCACAACAGGAAGGTTGCGTCAGACGAATCTAATAGATTTCTTTGACTGGGTGACCAAAGTAGTAGATCAAGGAGGGGCTGTGAATATGGCCTACCTAGATTTTAGCAAGGCATTTGACACAGTCCCACACAAAAGATAAATATACATGTTAGCCAGCCTTGGAGTGGGTCCCAAGGTGGTAGTCTGGATAAAACATTGGCTGGACAACAGGATGCAAAGGGTAATAGTAAATGGAGTTCACAGTGAAGAAAGGCGGGTAATTAGTGGGGTACCACAGGTTTCAGTACGGGGACCGGTCCTCTTTAATGTCTTTATAACTGACATTGGAGAGCACCTGGAAGGAAAAGTATGTCTCTTTGCAGATTACACAAAGATCTGCAATAGGGTTGATTCACAAGGTGGGGTGGAAAGGATGAAAAGGGACTTGGCAAGGTGGAGGAGTGGTCAAATGTATGGCAGCTTAGATTCAATGCAAAGAAGTGCAAGGTAATGCACCTGGAAAACAAAAACCCAGGGGAAGAGTACACAATGGTGGGTGAGATACTAACAACAACAAAAATCGAAAGGGACCTGGGAGTAATTTATATCAGATGACCTTAAGGTGGGCAAGCAATGTGAGACTGCAGTAGGGAGGGCTGGTGGGATACTGGGATACATAGGGAGAGGCATCAACAGTAGAAAATAGGAAGTTGTTAACCCTCTGTACAGACAGTTGGTGAGACCTCATCTGGAGTACTGCGGGCAGTTCTGTAGACCCCATCTCCGCAAAGACATAGACAGAGTGGAGGCTATTCAGAAGAGGGCAACCAAAATGATGCAGGGTCTGCACCAGAAGACATATGAAGAGAGACTAAAACAGCTTAATATGTGTACCCTCCAGGAAAGAAGGGAGAGGGGGGACATGATAGAAACTTTCAAGTACCTCAAGGGAATTAACAAAGTCCAAGCAGGTAGCATCTTTCAGAAAAAGAGATGTGCAAGAACAAGGGGGCACAATTTCAAGATAGAGGGTGGATGGCTCAGAGGTAATGTTAGAAAGTATTTTTTCATGGAGAGGGTTGTGGATGCATGGACCAGCCTTCCTGAGGAGGTTGTGGAGTCAAGAACAGTGGGAGATTTCAAGAATGCATGGGACAGACATAAAGCAATTCTAGTGGGGGATAGGAGGAAGTAAGCTGTTGGTTGACTAGAATCTGCAGCTTATCCATCAGGTAGGGAAATGGGCAGACTAGGTGGGCCAAGCGGTCCTTATCTGCTGTCAAATTCTGTTTCTATGTTTCTATGTAATGTCAACCTGTTACCAAGGATGATGCCCAGATTTCTCACCCTAGAGGATTCCATCAATGGGGTAGATCCCAGGACAAGTCAGAGGCATTCCCATCATGCCCGCAATCAGGCTCAGTCACCAGCACCTCCATCTTGCCAGGGTTCAGCCTCAGACAGTTAGAAGACATTCAGTCCTGGATCTCAGATTATTTAGCACTTCAATGGTGTTATTTGTTCCAGGGGCAAAGGACATATACAGCTGGGTATCATCTGTATAGCAGTGAAAACCCAGACTGTAACATCTGATGAGCTCTCCCAGGGGCAGCATGTACACCATGAACAACATCGGCGATAGGATCGAACCTTAAGAGACTCCACATGGTAGGAGCCTCATAGCGTAAGATAAATTCCCCATCACTATGTGTTGCTTCCTATCTGAGAAATAGGACTCAAACCAGTTGATGACCATATCAGCAAGTCCACAATACTTTCTAAGGTTATCCAACAGCACAATGTTGTCCACAGTGTCAAATGCTGAACAGAGATCAAGGAGAGTGGGAACTGACTGGTCTCCTGTATCCCTTGCCCTTAGGAGGTCATTTTGCACCCTAACCAATGCCATCTTGGTGCTACGCCTTGCCCTAAATCTGGAATGGAATAGCTCACAGATGTCAGAGGCCACAAGGTGTGCCTCAAGCTGCAGTGCCACCACTTTCTTCACAATCTTCCCAAGAAATGAGAGGTTGGAGATAGGTTGATAATTCACCAGGACATCAGGTCAAGTGATGGTTTCTTCAGGAGGGACCTCACCAACACCTCCTTCAAGGCATCAAGGTAAATCCATTCTGAGAGCGAACACTGGATTTTCCTGGTGAACACTGGACCAGGGATCTCAGCACATTCCACTAGGAGACGTGTCGGGGTTGTGTCCAGTTCATAAAAGGTGGGCCGCAGCTTCAAGATCACCTCAACGACCTACACCACTTCCACTGGCTGAAACTTGTCCCAGACAATAGGAGTGCCCATGCTCCTACCAGGCCCCCTACTGCGGGGCTGATCTTGCCCCACTGAGGAGATTCCTGACCAGCTAGAGGACACCTTGTCAAAGAAGAAATGAGCAAACTCTTTGCACACTGTGTATGAAAATGCCATTTTCATCTGCAGACAGACAGGGTGAAGTAGTCTCTCTACAGTCTAAAAAGCTGAGCCAGTCTGTTCTTCCCAGCAGCAATCTCCCTGGACAGGAACTCTGCCTTCTTATGGTCGATCACCCCTTGATACACATGATAATGAGTTCTCAAGGCCAGTTTACACTCCTCAGACCGGGTCCTCTGCCAGCAATGCTCCAACATCCAACCCCTAATCTTCTTCTCCTTGAGAGCCCCATCAAACCATGGGGGTCTCAAGTGAGAAGATCTGGGTCATATATGGACCAGTGCGATGGCATTGAGCACTTCAGAGACAGCCATATTACAGACCGCCTCCAACTCACCTTGCCAACTGCACATGCAGCACTCACACCAGACAACTCAATCATCATGAAAAGTCCTTAAGGGAACAATCCCCATAAAGGGCAAAGCTCACCATCTCAACAGGGGAGGGACTATCGGGGGAGGCTCCCAAATGAGAACTCTAAAATGCAATGATTGTACCAGGTGACTTGATCAGTCCTGAGGTTCGTAATCTCAAGGCCCAGTGAGAACACCAAGTCCAAGGTGTGGCCATGGTGATGGGTCACAGAAGCAACTGCTTGTTCTAGGCCCAGTGATGTCATCAGCTGGAGAAGGTCATGTCCAAGATGTGAGAATTTGTCATTTACCAAAACACTGATGTCCCCCAGAATTAACCATCTAGGGGACTCCAACACTCTGTTGATGACAAAATCCATGACCTCCTGCAGGAAATCTCCACCCCCCACCATGGAAGATGGTAAACAAGGAGAATCCTGCATCCCAGACCTGGACCCACATGCACTGCCACACATTCAAAGGATGAGGATGAACCCACTGGGTGCACGGCTAAGTTCAAGCTGAATCTAAAACAGATGGGACATGCCCAAGGGGGTAAGGGCATTAGGCAGGCAAATGGAGCATGGTGAACCACCCAGTATCCAGGGGTATCTCTTCCTCAGAGGACCAGGGGGCCCAGGGTGCAGGAATGGCAAATGGTAGGAAGAAGGGGTGGGAATGTAAGGGTAGTAACAGGGGTGGGAACTCTTGAAGTGGTGCCCTTAGTGAATAGATTTGCACTACTGTCTGGTAGGGAGGAGGTGGCATCAAAAGCTGAGGTAGGAAGTTGGGCTAAGCCAGGGTCAAGGGTAGGAGGACAAGGTAGGGGAGGGGGAACCAGTCAAGGTGGGCAGGGAAAAATAAGCAGACAAAGTGAAGCAGAGGATGGGGGAGGGAGGGAGAGATAAGGGTAGGAAATGAGGTGGGAAAAATGGAAGCAAACATGGATAGCCAGAAATGGAGGGGCAGAGAGTAGAATGAAGAAACAGTTGGGAGACAAATAGTGGATCAAGCAGAAAGTTTGCCAGGACAGAGGGGAAGCAGCTGGTACCGCATGTAAAGATGGGGGGATGGGAAGCACGGATGCAAGCAGTGGAAGGGTAGTATTCCCAGGAGATTCCATAACTAAGGGTATTCACTGGGGAAGGAAGGGGGACCCAAATGCAAGAAGAAGAGAGGTTTGCATGCTAGGAATGACAGTGGGGAAAGTGAGCCCAAGAATCAGGGAAATAGTAATGGAGGTTGGAGGGAAATCAAGTTTAGTTATACATATGGATTCATACGACCTAGCTGGGGAGGAGGTGGAAGTCATGCAAGAAAGATTCAGGGCATTAGCAAATACCTGCAGAGGGGAAGTAACATCACTGGCCTTCTCAGAGGTGATACCAGTACGAAGGGCCAGCACAGCCAGGAAGAAGAGGTTAGAGGAGAAAATGGTGCAGAGAGGAAGAGTTCATATGTATTGGAGACTGGGAGGAGACCTGCTCAAATAAAGCACTCTTTTCAGCAGATAGACTACATCTCAAAAGAGGAGGCTTGAGGGTACTTAGGGATACACTGCGGGGTACTTTACTAGTACACTTAAAGTTCAGAGGGTGAGTCTGGGGGGCCTGCAGTCCCCAAAACTCTGGAAGGAGGAGGTCATCAGACCCCCCCATACCAGTAGAAAAGGTCTGGAGGGTGGAGGTAGAGGTAAAGGTGGAGCACGGCAGTCAGTAATGGGAGATGGGGGAGCACACAGATGAGAAAAGTGGGATAACAAGAAGAGGGGGGAGAAGGAGACTCAGATTCTATATAGATGGTGGTGTATCTGAATGCGTGGAGTCTTGGAAACAAGATGGATGACCTGCAGGTGCTATTAATGAAAGAGAGGGTGGACATAGCAGCAGTAACCGAGACCTGGGCTACACCACACCATGACTGGGAACTCTAGATCCCTAGATATAAACTATACAGGAGGAATAGAATGATAGGGAAAGGGGGAGTGGCAGTTTATGTCAGAGAGGGTATAATATGCACGAGGGAGGAGTCAGAAGAAGGGGAGGTGGAAGTACTGTGGGTTCAGTTATAGTCCAGTAGAGGGACAAAAGTGAGACTGGGGATGGTTTACAGATCACCCAAGCAGGATCAGGAAAGGGACAGGGAACTGAGTTTGCAAATATTGGAAGCTGCAGGGAAAGGAGAGGCGGTAATAGTAGAAATGTCAACCTGCCCAAGGTAGATTGGAGCATATCAGACACAACATGCACCAAGAGTCAGAGGACCCTAGAGGCATTGCAGAGAGGGTTCCTAACTCATGGGATCACAGAACTAACCAGGGAAGGGGCAATCATTGATCTAGTGCTCACAAATAGGAAGCATGTACAAGAAAGTACAGTAAATAATCTGATCAGGTGGTGCGGAGGGCTGAAGCACCTATGCCTCATCTGCCATCACACCAGTGACCCAGATTCAGGAAAGAGACAGGGCTGCTCAGGGGTTAATCAGGGAGAAGGAGGATTGAGCTCTTCTCCTCTGGGGAGGGGAAGTTGCTTGCTTCACTGTAATACCCCTACCCAGGTGACTAGGTGTGGCGGTGCAGGTAGGAGCAGCATTTCCAGGTGGGGGGATGATCCCTGTGGAAGACGTCTGCACATTTATTTATTTAGTTTTTGTTAACCGGGTTAGGTGCACTAGCCAAAGTTGACTATTTTCAGGGACAACCCAGGAGAATACATACATAAAATGAGATGAGATTATACAATACACAGTATATAGTACAGGTACATAATATATAGTACAGATAGGTTAGAATACAGATCAAGTCAGACAGTACTCGAGATAATATATATAGCTATGCAGAAATGACAAAAGTGACATTAGTACATGCAAATAACTGAAACTGGGCTAAGTGGCAGCTATAAAGACATTTTATAGCAAAGCTTGTTTAGAAGTGCAGCAGTGTCTTGGGCAAAATAGGGTGGTTAGCTGTGAGGCATTAAGTGTGATCAAAGCATGTGCATCCATCATGCCACCTCTCCTATGGAGCATCTGAGGCTTTCAGGGTAAAAAATATGGAAACAAAAACAGTTGTCAGGATGATGGCTGCCTCTACTTACAGGCTTCACACTCACCCACTAGCTCCCCAATCCACATCTTAGCTAAACACCTCCCAGGGAGGGACCTGGGAGGCTCTGCCATGAGGGATCATCCATGTGCCACTGAAATGGGTTGGATGTGGTAAGTCCCAGAGATGGTGTTGTGATGGGGCTGGAGGAGAGAAGGTGGATAGGGGCAGACCAGGCATCCAGGGAGACAAGGAACACATCCCCACAGAGACCAAAATCCTGGATTTTAGGAGGGAGGACTTTAGGAAGATGGGCAAAGTGTTAAGAAGGCATCTGGCAGGCATCAGAGCAGATATGCTGGTGGACCAAAAATGCTTCATCATTAGGGAAGAACTAAGGGTTGCCACATAAGTGTGTCTTAGGGTCAGGGGGAGAAATTCAAGGGCCAAAGCACCCAGCTGATTCAGATCTGCAGTCACCCAAGCCGTAAGGGAAAAAAGTTATCCTATAGAAAATTCAGAAAGACCAAGAGGGAAGTGGATAGGGAGACTTATCTAAGGTTGGCTAGTCTGCAAGTAGAGTGGTCTGAAGGGCTAAGGCACAGAAAGAACTGCAGATAGCTGAGGGAATTAAGAAGAGGGAGAAAGCCTTTTTTCACTATACGAGCAAGAAAAAACAAACAAAAAGGACACAATTGTTAGGCTTCGGAAAGGGGAAGAGTGGAAGTAGGAGAACAGAGGAAAAGCAGAGGTACTGAACAAATACTTCTGTTCTGTCTTCACCAGGGAGAAAGATGGAACAGTGCCTACAGGTGGTAAAAGAGGAGTAGGGAAGAGGGTAGCATGGGTGTAGTGGTAGAGGAGGAGAGATTGACAGAAGGGCTGCTAGCATTGAAGGTGGACAAATCACCAGGCCCAGACAACTTACACCCAAGGATATTGAGGGAACTGGCAGATGAGCTTCCAGGGCCACTGACAGGCCTGTTTAATAGTTCAGTGGAGTCAGGCTTGGTACCACAGGACTACAGTATGGCACATTAGTTAATGCAAAAGTAGTGTTAATGCTGGAGATAATGTTTGTGAATACAGGTCACTGTATCCAGTTTTCCTCAGAATTTTCATTTCTATGTGAATGCTATCTAGATGGGTCTTTCTTCAAACACTTTAAGTGCCCTGCTAAATGTTGAGTTTCCTGTGGTTCTTACATGAGAAAAACTCAAGAATATGATCCCTGGACACTGAACCTGAAATTGACAATGATGTCTTTAAAGATTATAATATCCCAAATGGAATCTTACTTGATAAAGGTAAAAATTACCATTCTTCCAAGTACAAATCTTGATTGGATGATCTAGGTCTATTTTTCCTTAATGATAATCCAAGAAGGATAACCCCAGTGAATATATACATTTCTCTCATTCTCTTCTATCTCCTTTAGTAATATCAGTTATCAATCCTATATTATTGCCTTAATTTCAACACTTTAAAATTCTTACTAGGTCTTAAAGCGACTTTTATCTTTTAAAAGTTAACATGTCTACTAAATCTCCCTGTGAACTGGTGATGCATGTGGAAAATATTTTCCTGGGCTCTGGAACAATGAAAATATGAAATACTAAAAGAATTAGATGGACATCATATACAGATGCTAAAATTAAAGATGAACTACAGCATAAGTGTACCCTGATTTTTTGTAGATAAGGAATTCTCAGAAATGAGGTTCCTTTGACAACTAAAGAATCCTTTTTTGCTCTGCTAACTAAATCTCTGAGTCATAAGCCTTCCCAAAAAGAATAATGTAGTAAGTAGATAGCATCCTTTGTTTGATAAAGAATGTCTTTTGGACAAATGTAATCTAAGACATTTCCTGCAATCAGTCTCACTCAAGTTAAATATCTCTTTAAAGATCAAGAATAACAATACATTTAAAAAAAATCTGCACATGAAAGTTTTTTTGAGGAATAAAAAACAATGACGGTGAGAAGGTTTGTAGCTGCAATTGAAAGGTGCAGTGATTTTTAAAGACCTCAAAACTTTCTGGTCCCATTTAATTGTTGCGACTGGCTTTTATGTAGAAAATGATTTTTGAACACAAACATAGAAACATAAATATAGTATATGAACAGAAAAAGACTCATGGTGCATCAAGTTTGTTTGGTTCCTACCTAAGCCCCCACCAATCTTGTACTGGTAGTTCCTTATGTGGAACCCTCATCTTGTGATTCTGCATGAACAATCTGATTGTCCCATTAGAACCATCCCTTACCTAAGTCATTTTCATCAATCCCATGTGCCTCTCCCATCCTCTCTTGAAACTAGTAACTGTCTAAATAATGCCCAGCTCCATTGTTGGGCTGTTCTGTTTTTCCACCACCTTCTACATAAAGACATTCTCCTCACATCCCTCCTAAGTTTCCCTTCATCACTTTAAAAATGCCCCACAATGCATGATTAAATCACTTTAAAGCTGTATTTTTCTATCTAAATTTGGTGAGTAGTGATATAAATAATATAATGATAATTGGTAATAAGCAAGTGGGATATTTCAGTCTATGACCTGATAAGCTTACATTTCAGAAGAAGACAATTTGCATGTGTTACTGCTGCAGCAGGGAAAGTGCTAGGCCTCAGGCCAGGATAATATTCCATGTAAAATATATCTGGCCAATGTATCATGGTGAGTGTCAGTTTATTATATATTTATTTATTTATTTAACAGTATTTTTGAGTCTTGTATATATCCTCCTAGATGGAAATGGAACACAGTAGTCCCTATATTACAAAGGAAACAGGCCACTACATAGTAATTACCAACCGACTTGTCTAACTGATATAGTGGCAAATATCTTTGCCCATTTCCTGTTGCAGCAGCACCATGCCTGGAACAAAGAAGGCAACATCCTAAAAGAGGAACAGGCCAGTTCCAGATCATACCAAGGTACTTCTCATAGTTGATTTATATTTATGAATATTCTTAACAAATATGTTCAAGTACTATAAATTGTGCCAGAATTTAAGCAGCATTTTTGGACTTTATAACTGCATTTTATACCATCTTTAGAAATGTGTCATGGATTATCTATCAACTACAGGCATTGATTCATTTCTTCTTAGAGTAATTAAATAAAGGGAAGGGGAACACATTGTTTAACCAAGAGTAGCACACTAAGTCGAAGATTGTATCCAGATGCAACCTGGGAGCACAAGGAAGTTAAGTGACTTGCTCAGGATCACACAGTATGCACCTAAAAGTACACCACAATTGTACATAACTCCAGATATGTGCTGGTAAATGCATGGACTTATCAGTGAAAATAATTTCTAACCATAGAATGAGGCATGGCTGTTTGTTGGTCCTGACACTTTTTGACCTTTTATAAATTTTGTTTCTTCTTCGAAAACTATAGCTAGGCATCTTTCAATTTTACTCTATGTGGATGATTTAACTTTTATTTTATTTGTGGTAATTTACCATCAAAGAAAATTAAATAACCTTCTAAGGATAACAGACAGCCGTGGCTTAAAGACAAAGAAAAATCAAAAGTTATGGCTGTTGGCCCTAATAAGGAGAAATTTACTTGGAAGCTGAATATGTTTTGTCTACAAGCAGTGACAGTATAATTAAATTAGAACTGTCTGTACTTGTAGCTTAACAAAGGCCACAGATATTTGGTAGAAACAAAGTTTTGCCAGTCAGTCTAGAAATACAGTCACCTATTTTACAGAAATTATAATTATTGGGAGATTTGTCCAAAAGAGGCCTTAAAAGTATATGAAATGAAGACAGAAAATAAAGATAAATGTACAAATTCCCTTTATAACCAGACTCTGAGGATGGTCTCAAACTGAAATTCTGGAAAAAATACAGAACAAATTCCTATGGAAACTATTAGATACCCCACCAGATACTCCAAACGCATACAGTACATTCAAGCTGAAACAGGAACCTTAGCCCTCAGAGTATAGGTTGCTCACATCATTTTTTATTATTGGACTAGAAGTCTCAATATGGGGCCTGATACATTTCCTGGGAATGTTTAATTGATGCTATGTCATTTACATTTTCAACTGCAGTGGCTCCTTCAAAATCAACTTAAGACAGTTTGCAGTCTTTTTGTTTGAGATGTACAGTATTTGGGGAAAGCCAGGATGAGCTAAATAATGGGACTATGAGGGAAATTAATAAAATACAGATCATTGACATTTTTAAACAAGAGCACATGGCATCTGTGAAAGAATCAAAAGTGACAACTTAATATCAGTATTTTGTTTTTAAAAAATCCCACTGGTGGGAAGGATAGCATTTCATTTTAATTGATCCAGAGTTAAGAAGCATCATGACTCAACTGAAATTTTAGGTTTTTGATTCAGAAACCTTGGTAGGGAGATAGAATAACCTTCCAACTGAATCAAGAACTTGTAAATGTCCTTATAAAAAGCTAGATCATTTAAAGCATTGATTATTGCATTGCCCAGAACTTTCTCTTGGATCCTGTTTTGGAGACTAGGTATATCAATCAACTTTCTTTAATGTTCTCCCTACTTGTTAGTGAAGATCCACAAATTTTGAATGTTGGTGCTCCTTTTGTACATAAGGCTAAAGTTAAGAGATCTGAGCACACAAGGTAAGATCAAATCAAATTAAGTGGAAACCATTTATAATTTGTGAGTAGTTAGTTTATCAGACCAAATTGAATTAGTTTACCCTGTTTTTGTCCTTGTACTTTTAAAAGGCTGTAAGCCTGTAGTTCAATGACTGAAGCAACAGCTATGCCCCCTTGCCTGACCTATTTAAACCCTTCCTTTCTGCTTCTTTCAGAAGCTTTTTTCTTTGCTGCTGGAGGCTCTGTCTGTCCTCTTTCTGACCCTAGCCTTTCCTTGGGCCCTATCCCCCCCAAGGCATATCCTCCAGAAGGGGGAAGGTGATACTGCCACTGTACAGGTCACTGGTTAGACCACACCTGGAGTACTGTGTGCAGTTCCGGCAACTGCACCTGAGAAAGGACAACAGGTTACTGGAGGCAGTGTAGTGCAGGGCAACAAAAATGATCCATGGGTTAGAGGACTTGCCCTACAAGAGCAGGCTGAAGGAGCTGAACATGTACTCCCTGGAGGAGAGGAGAGACAGGGGGGACATGATTGAGACCTTCAAGTATGTGAAGGAGATAAATAGGACAGACACTGGAGGGTTTTTCCAGTTACGGAGGGGGAGGGATACCCATGGGCACAATCAGAAATTGGAGGGGGTAGGTTCAGGAGGGAAATGAGGAGACACTTTTTGATGGAGAAGGTGGTGGTAGGTTGGAACACATTACCAGAGGAAGTGGTATCCTGTAATATGGTGGTCTGCTTCAAAAGGGGATGGGACTGGGTAAGGGGGAGGGTCACTGGAGGGGTAGGGGAGGGAGGGGCAGTTGCAGTATAAGGCCTGCTAACTGCACATTCGAGCAGGCTTGATAGACTGTATGGCCTTTATCTGCTGGCAGGTTTGTATGTTCTTATGTTTGTATGTATTATTTGTCTCCTACCTTCCCTTGTGTTTGGAACCCACTGGCTGTGCTGGACTCTCTGCCTGGTTTGTATACTTCTGCTTCAAGGTCAGTATTTTGCTTCTGGCTGCAGTCTATATTGCTTCTGTCTCAGACATTTGTTTCTCCCTTCTGCTCCAGTGCTTGTGTTTGCTTTGTTTGCTTTTAGGGCTTTTAGGTCTAGCACCCCTTGTTTGCTTTGTTATCTTTGTTATGTTCCATGCAATCTCTCTTTTATCCATACTTGTTACCTGTGTGATCTGTGTTCCAACTGCTGTTTCCATGCAGTCCCTGTGCTCATCACCTTCATTCTTTACACCTGCCTCTCTCAGTACTGGCTCCCTGTTATACTGAGTCTGTTCTGCAGCTCTGCCTTTACTCACTCAGTGCTTGCTCCCTACACTTCCTGTGTTTGTGTTATCCAGGCTCATATGTTGCTATTTAAGCATGGTCTCCTGCTTCTCCAGGCTGATGGCTTCACCCAGCCTCCTCATCACTAACCTGCTACCTAACCTACAGCCTCAGAATTTTACCAACCCATACTTTTACCAAAGGTCTTGCAGTCCATTTCTGACTGTACTTTTACCAAAACCTCAGTAGTCTGTTTCTGACTTCTACTGTACTGAACCCTTAGCATTTCAGTTGGCTCTATTATTTTATTTTATTTTTTCCCCTACCAACATTACAGTTGCTGTTTGCTCTCATGGTGCTCAGCTCATAACTTCCCTATTATTCCCACAGTGGGGGACTGTAATGTCACAATGGGGCATCGTGGCTCCAGATGGCAGGAGGATGCTTTTATCTAAGTTAAATGAATTCTGCTCCTTTGCCTACATGGCTTCTCGGCTATCTATGCATAAATATATTAACCTCATAGCTGACATAGCTTGTACAATATTCATCAAATGGATTTCATGATTTGAATTCCATTCCATTACCATGTTGCAAATGCTCTTCACTCGAATAATGTAACTCCGCCTTAAAGGCATTTGAGGCATTCATGCCACCCATATCAATTCTCTATTTATGCTGCAACCACAGCAATCACTGTTAAACCTCAACAATTCAGTTTACTAAACCTCATTGAATCTATTTCTGGCATCACTGTTTCTCACTGCTTAATGGCTTCACAGCCTCTCACTACTCGATCACTTACCTTCCATGACACCATTAATAGGGCTTAAGGCAGTATAGTGCAGTGGTTTAAGGCTCTGAGCAGCAAATCGGGTGACATCCAGCAGATCAGACCTGGGTTTGAATCCCACAGCCTCCACTTACATACTGTGTGACTCTGAGCAAGTCACTTAACTTCCCTGTACTCCCAGGATGCTCTTGTAAAAAATCTTTCAGCTTAGTGTGCTACTCCTGGTTAAACAACTAAAAAACAAACAAACAAAAAAAAACAGTGGAATTGGTTGGCTTGCTTTTGCTGGTTCTGCTCATATCACTCAATCATATCAAGCATTCCTATCCATCAATCTCATCAGCCAATCGTATCAGTCCATTGTATCAATCAATCATCTCAGACAATCATATCATATAACAATACCTAATGGACGTCCACTGGCTTCGCCAGCCACCTCATATGTACCACTTCATAGTTATCTGCCTGCTCTCCTTCATAAATTGGAGGCTTGCCAACCATGACCATTAGTTTCTATGGCTCAGGGCTTTCCTGCAGCCGATGGTTTTGCTCTGCACTGAAGTCTGCATCTTGAGCATGTGAACCTTGGGGTGGGATCCTTCCCATCTGGCCCATAGGGGGAATGTCCTCACTCCGGGTGGAGCTTTAGCTATTTCTGTCATTGATGGCACCTCTCGACATAGAATTTAAGACTTCAGCTATGAAGGATGGGGCCCTCATGCCCAATAGCACTCCTTTAGCTGGCCAAATCAGGTTCAGTGGTGCTCTCTATGCTATTCTCCCCATGACCGTCACTGGTTCACCCGGTCTGTTTAAATCGGTAGTCCGGTTGAGTACCTCAGCAGCTGTTGCTCTCCTCCTGCCTGCCTTGGAGGTCCCGATCAACCTTCAGAGCTTCCACTGTTGCAGAGGTCTCTCACAGTCCTTCATGGTGTTCCCATTAGAGGGACCGTGAGAGCTTTCCTCCAAATTGGAATATTTTCCTCCCCTCAGACTGGGTTTCTAAACTGCAGTAGCATAGCTGTCACTAAATAAAACCCCCTAGCCTGGAGGGAAGGCGACCAAGGCCACAGATCCCCAGAGGTTTCTTCCTCTTAAAAGGTTTTTTTTCCTCTCCTCAGCACCAAAGGTCATAATAAGTAGTCAGTTTTTCATAGTATATTCCCTGGTTTCCTTATGTAGGTTTCTGGTGTTGGATGGAAATGGATGGTGGCCATCCTTTGCCATTCCCTGTCTCCTCGGGATGTCATGCCCTCTTGTTATAATTCATTCAACCTGTGTTCAAGCAGTAACTCATTTCAGTTATCTGTGACTACTTCCTTCATCTCTAACGACCCTGTATCTATTCCAGTCTCAATACCAACTCATTACATCCGCAATGCCTTCTGATCAACTCGTTACCACTGTAATGGTTTTTAATCTATACTCTTTTTGGAGCTTTTCCTAAGCTAATTTAAGCCTAAGGGAATCCTTCCCACAACACCTCAAGGGGTGGAACACTCCTCCAGGGTTCCTGCCTTCGGCATCCATACAGGGTGGTATTCCTGAGGCACAGAGAAGTGAACTGCTACAACAAAGTTTATTCAGCAAGTTGCATAAGCACAACACCACATTAAGCTGCATAAACACATTGACTTATTGGTTCTCTTGCATTTAGTGCTTACTGATTTGATTTATTTATTTGTTTATGTATTGAAAGTGTTTTACCAGGAAAGGCCTCCTGAGCTGTTAACACCTTGTTTCCAGAGGCATCCTAGGTGAAGAGAACATAAGGAAACATGAGAAACTATAAAAATCATCAGCAAGAAACAAAAATGTAAAAAATGCAGAGCAGTCAGTGACTATAATACAGTGACATGAGTGTAAACAATGCAATAAAAAAGGCAGCAAAAAGCAAAAATACAAACATATAAAAATACAGAGCAGTTAGTGAACAGCACCATTGGAACAGTACAAACAGTGCAAGAAATACTTACAATAGATGCAGAAGCAGACATGGGTAGTGTGTGCCAGAAGTAATGCTTTCAGAGAATAAGGTGAGGCTGTCGATTGCGTAGTGGGAGGGAACTTAGTCCAGAGAAATGAAAGGCTATGCGTAGAGAGGGGAAAAAGGGAGTAGTGATGGGTGAGGGAAGGGTAATGAAGGGCAAAGCAGCAGAAGGAATGATGCAAGGAATCCAACCTGTCAAGGGTGGATATAGGAGTGGTGCTATAGATCATATTCCCATAGTAGAATGCAGAAAGGATCATTTTTCATTTCTTGTCTGGCAGGGAAAAGAATAAAGACTTTTTCCTGTATAGGACACCTAGTTTTAGGAAGAGACTGTAGTAGATGCAAGTTGATACAGGTATGCACTGAGAGGTCAAGATGCATGTCAAGCCGAATGCCTAGATACTTAAAAAAACAGACAGCTTCCAAGTAGGAGCCATCCAGGGTCAAGAAGACAGGAAGGGTCTGGATGCCAACCAGGTGCTGCCTGGTGCCAAAGGTCATAGATACAGTCTTTTTGGCATTCAGGGTAAGTTAGTTGTAACAGATCCAGTGCTGAACACTAATAAAGTAATTCTAGAGCTGCACAGCCAGCTTGGAAGCAGAAGGGCCAGATGTGAAAAGAACCGTATCATCTACATAAAGTTATAGGAATTATAGTCCTTAAGAATGTCATTGAGGAAAATCAAGAGTGGGATTGGGAGGCACGGGATCATAATGTCGCAAGACATTATGCTGCAGCAATATACCATGCTGCCAAAACAGCACGATATATTGCAAGTGGCATATGTCTTTCTTTTGTGGGGGGGGGCGTAGCACCCCCCCAAACCTCCCAACTAAAATAATCAACTCCAAGAGGGCTTAACATTTAACTTTGCACAAAGTGCAAAAAATGAAAAAATTCCTTGCATCTAGGACCACGAATCGAAAACCCAGTCCCAAACCCAACCACCTCCCTTCCTTGCTGCCAGTGGCTCATCCCATTGAGCCATGGCAGCTGCTTGCTGGCCCCACCTCCCAGCACAGGTCTCATCCCCTACTTGGGAAGAGTGAGAGGGTGCACTACCATGTATACCTGCTTTCGTGGTTTTGCACCCTCTTGCTCTACCCTACTGCGCTGTTCCTGTTGCATGGTTTTAACGTATGCTATTAAGCATATGAGATACTGACCCAGTAGGGGATTTGGCCATGGGCAGAGCTTTGTGTGACCGCAGACTCAATGTGGAAAGGATGGGAGAGGGCACCTCAAACTTCCACCATTTGACTGCTACAGCAGATAGTCTAGCTGTAGCAAGTTTGTCAAGCAGGAGAGGGTTGGAGACAAAGAGGGTTGCCCACTTAAAAGGGCAGACCCGTTGTCTTCAGGCCCAGGCAAGTGGTGAGTGGGGGCCAGAAATAGGGAGTGGCAAAGAAAGGTAGAAGGAAAGGAGGGGAGGGGAAGGGTGGGGCGGGATTAGTGAGATCACAAAAGGGGAGGGACTCGTGATGTCAAACTAGGAGTGAGATGGGAAGCAGGGATTGGTTAGGTCAAGGAAGAGAGAGTGGGAGAGCAAGGGGATACCTAAGGGCTTGCACAGGGCAGGGATCACACAAAATTTGCTCTAAGAGGTTTTTCTCTCCGAAGCACATCAGATTGACAATTATTTTGAATTATTCCATTGATTTTTAGCCAATGGGCTGTTTATCGATAGATATTTTGAGTTAATTAGTACAGCTAATTAAGATAGAGGGGATTATTGGATGAGAATTAAGATTTCAGATATAAGTGAAGGAGAGTGGTTACATTGAGGGCAGCACGGTCAGCTACAAGTGAGTATTGAGGAGTTTTTGGAAAACAGGTACTTTTTTTTTTTAAAAAGGTAAAATGTAAAGAGCAGCAGAAACTTTGGGGTGCTTGGGGAGAAGCAGGTTTGTTTGTAAGCAATGTATCACAATTGCAACTCAGGGAGTTTGGTGGCACCAAAATGGACTGGGAAAGGTGGTTCTGATAGCCTGGTATGCATGGGAATGATATAGCATTTGTTTGTGAAGCCAGCATTTGGCTGCATCGAAGTATTTGCATTTTGGTGTTTCTCCAGGGGAATTGTTACTTGTTTTGTTGGATACCCGGTTTGTTTGATCGGAAAAGGCAGCGACTGAGCCTTGCAGTGGAGCGGGTTTCCGAGTCAGAGAGGCAGGGGAGAGACATGGGCGGGCCACCACTATCGCTGAAAAAACAGTGGAAGGCGTAAAAAGGATGGCGTTTTGCGAGTGAGGGTTGTTTGATATGGGAAGGTGAGAGCACCTCGGAATTTTCTTCATGGCCATACAAACAAGGAAGAATTTCAGTGCTCTGCAGAAAAAATGGGCCAAGAGCTAGGCTGAATGGGAGCGGATAGGAAGACCGCATAGTGGTGGCGTGTGACGTCACCCCCACGCAGCGGAAAGACTCAGACCACCAATTATGCTAGCAGGGGGCACAGGCCACAAGTGGGGTAATTTTCCTACAAGGGGTGGATGGTTATATACAAAATGGGGGGGGGGCAATGAAATGAATGAATCTGCCACTGCATGAAAAAAAGAAAAAAAATATATATATACAAAAAGCTGCAGGATTCAGAGCTCGAGGCCGCAAGGGTCCTTAGGCCAGCCACAAGGGTCCTTAGGCCAGCCAGAGGGCTCAAGGCAGCAGACTGTGTTGCCGGGGAAGCAGAGAAGGTCTGTCAGCTCTTGGGGGGGGGCTTCCTGCTAGGGAACAAAAGGGGGCAACTGCAAGCCAGTAAAAGGTATACCAGGTCATTATCTAGAGGTGTGGGACAGATGGGAGAGAAGCCACCCCTCCACATGCCTTGGATATATATACATAATTAAAGAAAATAATGAATAAATAATAGGAAGAATATGTTAAAAAAATCATTTCCAGGAAAAAAGGGCAGTGGCTTTTTACTATAAGTGGCCAGTTGCTGGGAATGCTCGAGACCCCAGCAGCGAGCATTGGGAGGCATAACATGCCTATGTAGACTAGACTCATACTGGTACTGCAAAAATGAAAAAAAGGGTGGGGAGCAAGGCAGAGCACCAGAGAGAGTTTCCAGTGCATGCCCAAGGACCAGGAGGATCCAGGACCCCCTTGGGGTGGTAGGGGGCAACACCACCACTAGGAGGTTTTTGATTGCTAATACTATTCTGTGTTTTTGGATTTTACAGGTTCAGTATGGCTCAACAGAAGACCAAGCCTAGCAAGGAGAATTGCTACCAGGCAGTCATGGAGTTGGTGAGCAAGGCAAACTAGTTGTTGGAGGCTGCAGACTCACCCAGCCCAGCCATGGTCAAGGGCAAGAAGCAGAAGGGAAACCAGGAGAGGGGAAGGAAAGGTGACAAGTGGGCACCCAGGGCACCGGGCAAGCCCAAGCCTATGGAACCCATCTTCGAGCCGGTCACCCCAGTATCTCCTCCTCCTGCTCCGTTTCCCACCCCGGCCCCTGCATCTGCTCCTTTGCCAGAGCTGCCATTTCCGGTGAGTCCAGCCCTGCCTGCCCTGCCATTGCCCCAGCCCCCAACTCTGGTGTCAGTCAACACCCAGTCGGTGGTCCCACAGATGGGTCCCAACACACAGCTGACCTCCCAGAAAGGTAATAAAGAAGTTACATCAGAAAGCACTGTAAGGGAATATGTGGAGCAGATGCTCAGACCAATGAGGGACAATGGTTTGGGTCAGTTAGAGAAGGCTCTGGGTGAAATTAAGAGTAAAGAGACTGGGGAGAATGTGGGGGCAGTAGAGGGGACAGTCAGTGAGACAGGATTTGGGGCAGCAATTTGGGCACGGGGGGTCAGGATCGGAGACATGTACCCTTAGCCATGAAGGAGAAAATTTGGAAGGGGGAATTTGTGGACATATTCACCCTGACCAATGTGGACAACATGGACAAGTTTGAAGAAAAGAAGAGTTTTAAAAAGAAAGACATGGCGACAGCCATCGTGTTGTTGGGAAAAGGGAACAGGACAAGTCCATGAAGGGAAAAACATGGGATAATTGGTCCACAAGTTTCACATACTACATGGCAATTGTTATAGAAGAAAGGCCGGAGCTGGCCACTCCCCTGTTGACGTATTCACTAATGATAAAAAATGCCTACAAAAAGGGGCATAGCTGGCTAAAATATGACAAAACATTTAGGAAGAGGATGGCGCATTATAAGGATGTAAAGTGGAATGTAAGTGTGACTATATGTTTTGTCCAGGTCCATCTTGAAAATGAGCGTTGCTCAATGATGTTCACCTGGTAAAATAAAGATTTTATTGATTGATTGATTTGATTGATTGTTAGGGACGGTCAAAGCAAGATGGAGGGGTACAGGGTACAAGATGGAGGGATTGACCTCTGGTTGGAAATCTGTATGGGACAGCCAGCACAGACAATGAGGGGGACAAAAAAGGGGGGTTGGCCCAAAAGTGTTGCTGGGGCTACAACTGTGCTTCTTGTTCCTGGCCTAACTGCCAGTTCAGGCACGCATGCTCTAAGTGCGGGGGCACACATCTGACAACAAAATGTGGGTATAATTGGGACAAGGGCAATTCCAGTCATGACAGTTCATACCAGCAGCCCTTTTGGGGTAGCCACACAGGTTTTAGGGGCAGCAGTGGGGGAGGGGAACAAGAGGGAGGGGGCAGGGGGTGGCAGAGGCCACACATTCTATACTAAGAAGGGGGTTACAAAAGGTTTCTGGCTGGCCTGTCCACCTATAAAGGTGGAGGTTTTGGGGGGATGGATGAAGGGGGTATCCAGACAATGAAGCAGCAAGCAAGTTGGTGGCAGGTTTTATGGAAGGCTTTAGTCTGCGCTTTAAAGGAGCAAGGAAAGGAACTAGGGTGAAGAACCTGAAATAGGTAAAAGGGAAGGAGGCAATGATGGCACAGAAAAGCCAAAAAAGAGATAGCAGCAGGCAGGGTAGAGGGCCTATTTGAGCACTCACCATTGCCAGACTTGAGAATATCTCCTTTGGGACTGGTTCCAAAGAAGCAGCCGGTGGAATATAGGGTGATTCATCACCTGTCATACCCGGATGGGGATTCAGCCAATGACTGCATCAGTGAGGAGGAAAGCAGGGTGACATAAACCACTTTGGAAGAGGCGGTCTGAGTGATTAGGGCTATGCGGGGGCATGGTTGGCCAAGACAGATACTTGAAGCAGCTTTCTGTCTGCTGCCAGTACGACTGAAAGATTGGGACCTGTTGGGTTTCCAAGTAGGGGAGGACTATTACTTTGATAAAGCCATGCCGTTGGGCTGTTCCATGACCTGTGTCACATTTGAAATGTTTAGCGCTTGGTTACAAAGGGTTTTTCAGGATAGATACAGGTATGGGACAGTGGTCCATTACCTGGATGACTTCCTGTTCATTGGGGAAGGGCCACAGCAGACAGAAAAGATGTTATGGGATTTCGAGGCAATGTGCTAGGAGTTGAGGGTGCCCCTATCCCCTGACAAGACAGAAGGGCCTAGCTAAACAATTGAAATAGATACAGTAGGGGAGTTATTCTGGTTACTGGAGGGTAAGGTACAAAAGCTGAACTCATTTAATCTGCTGTTGACCGATGAAATGTGTATACACTGTAAATAACGTGTCTAGGCCTACTGATGGGATCATCTAGTCTCTGCAATTATATGCTATTTTAACCCTTGACTTTTGTTCAGTGTAAGTGTGACTATATGTTTTGTCCAGGTCCATCTTGAAAATGAGTGTTGTTCAATGATGTTCACCTGGTAAAATAAAGATTTGATTGATTGATTGATTTGATTGATTGTTAGGGACGGTCAAAGCAAGATGGAGGGTACAGCTACAGCAGGTGCAGCAGTTGTTGTGGCATCTAAACTTCACTTGCAGGGCCATTGCCCAAGATCACATGTTTACATGATGCCTGGCCAGAGCAATGCGAGGGGCACAAGGCCACACCATTGGGTGAACATTAAGAAAGGGACCAGAGAGGATTTGGAGGTCTGGGAGATGTTTCTCTGCAGTTACAATGGGAAGATGTTTTGGCAGGAGGAGCAGGCTTTTATCACTGACCTTCAGCTTTTCACGAATGCTGCAGGGGGTATAGGCATGGGAGTTTACTTTAGAGGAAAGTGGTCTGCCGTGGCATGGCCCAGCACATGGTCCCCAGACTGGCGTGACAAGGGATATCACTTTCTTGGAGATATCCCTATTTGGGTAGCCATGGAGACACTGGGGGAGAAGCTGAGGAACCAGAAGGTTACATTTTGGAGCAACAGCAGAGCAGTAGTTGATGTACTGAAAAAAAGGGGAGCAATGTCGGAGAAGGTCATGAGGGTATTGAGGCAGCTGGTATTAAGGGGGCTGACACTGAATCTGTCATTTAGAGCTATGCACATTGATGGTGTGGACAATGTAATAGCGGACTGCCTCTCCTGCCTGCAGATGGACAAGTTTCGGGCCATTGCACCAGGAGTGGAAAACGGACAAACAGCTATTCCGGACCATGTCTGGAAGATTGGATTGGGGGAGCCGAGCAGTTGTTTTGGAACTCCTGGTCCCCTAGGACCCTGAGAGTGTATAAAACCTCTTGGGGGGCTTTTCAGGTGTTTCACATGCAGAACATCTGCCAGGTAAGTGGGATGGTAATGGGGGACCAGGTAGCACAATTTATAGTAATAGGATGGAAGAACAATATAGCACATGTGACAATGTGCGTATATTTAGCAGTGATAGGGCAGCTGTGCACCCTAAAGGGTTGGGAGGACCCGACAAAGAGTAACTTGATACGACACATGATGTAAGGGTGGCAACGGGGGCTGAGCCATACCAGGATGGTCGGAGACTGATGACAGAGGGGCTACTTGAGAAGCTCGTGGGGGCATTGCATCACGTGTGCACATCTGGTAACGAGGCAATTTTGTTTAGGGCGGTATACGTCACCATGTGTGATAGTGCTTTCTTAGTCAGTGAAGTAGTGGGGCACGGGAAGAAAGACATGTCCACAGATCTGCACTGGGAAGACATGGTGTGGATGGGAGATGGGATATCAATGCTGTTGAGGTGGTCAAAGACTGACCAGTTGGGACAAGGGAACAGGATGTGGTTAAGATGACACAAGAACGCAGCCATTTGCCCAGTAGGGGCCCTTCACACTTACGTGGCTGGGTGGCCTAAGGGTGAAAACCCCATGTTATTTCTGCATGGCAACCGGACCCCGGTGATGGGAACTCAATTGGTGGCAGTCTTAAAGAAGGGTTTGGCATTCATAGGGGAAAGCCCTGTGGGGTATTCCTCCCACTCATTTAGGATTGGGACTGCCTCAATGATGGCGGAGCAAGGAAGCATGCCTGGGGACATCAAGCAGAAGGGCAGGAGGGCTTCAAACTGTTATAAGAAATACACACGTACCTTGATGCAGTAGTACTAATCTTGTCTTCTTTCTCCTGTGCAGCAGGTTGGTACAGAAAAAAGATATTACAGGGAGTAAGGAATTATAAAAGGGAGTAGAAAATTGGGGGGGGGCAAAAGGCATTAATCTGTTCTCTGTTTATGGTTCATGCAGGGCAGACAAGGAGGTTGGAAGCTTGGATATGCGGACATTCCTTTGTCCACTGAGTGAAAAAATGGACATCCAGGAGGCTCGGGGGAGTCAGCTGTATTTGGACATCAGTGCAATCAGATTGACGTGGAAAGGCATGCGAGGCATGAAATTGGCCCAGCTTCTACCGACACTGAGAGAGATGAGGCGGGAACACAGCCGCCCAGACTTGTTTATGATTCATTTGGGGGGAAATGATTTGGGGACCAGACCGTGGCTGGATACATTTTTTCAAATCCAGAAGGATGTGTATAAAATAAAAGAGTGGTGGCCAGAGGTTACTCTGGTATGGTCAGATATTACCCCAAGGAGGGTATGGTGACATGCTACCAATCACAAGGCTATGGACAGGGCCCGAAAACATATGATGCTAGGGTAGGCAGGCTATTTGAGAGCATCTGGGGCAGGGTGATACATAGGGGGGTCCTGGAGCATGTCAGTGAATATTACAAGGGAAATGGAGTACATTTGTCAGGTTTAGAGTTGGCAATGTTTACTTCTGAGATTGCTGATATCATCGAGCCCTGGATGCAGGAGAAGAAGGATTGAAGCAAAAAGGGGGACACCCACCGTCCATCACAAGTTGGAGGTGGACCAATGGAAAATAGGGGATAGGATAAAGGGGGATAAAGGGAGAATAATAAATAGGAAGGAGGACAACTCAACAAGAAGCAGGGATATGGTGTGTACGCTTGTACCCCTTTGAGCGAAGGAGGAAGAAGAATGAAGAAGGACGGCCTCCCCATGATGTACATTTGGGGGGGAGAAGAAGATAAATAAAGGAGAGATTAATCAAGTATAAATTTGGAAAGGAATTATGATTGGAGAAGTGGAATTGGGAATGTATGACGCATAAAATGTATATAAAAGAACGGATGTGATTTATGTATATGTATAACTGTAAAATGTAAATGGAGTGCTAAAAGGAATGAATTAAGTAAATTAATTGCCAATTCTGAGCACCCACACAGAACTTGTCTGTGTCTTTATTGACAGGGGTCTGGGGGACAAATAGGGTTGCCCACATAAAAGGGCAGACCCCATTGTCCTCGGGCCCAGGCAAGTGGTGTGTGAAGGGCCAGAAATAGGAGAGTGGCAAAGAAAGGTATGAGGAAAGGGGAGAGGGGTGGGGTGGGATTAGTGAGGTCACAAAAGGGGAGGGACTGTTGATGTCAAAATAGGAGTGAGGTGGGAAGCAAGGATTGGTTAGGTCAAGAGAGAGAGAGAGGGGAGAGCAAGGGGGTTATTTAAGGGCTTGCACAGGGCAGGGCGCTCACAAAATTTGCTCCAAGAGGTTTTCCCACCTACCCACCCTGAAGAAAATAATTGATTTGTTGGTCACTGTGGAAGGTGGAGCGCAGTGGATCAGAGGCAGGGACCCTGGTTTTCCATTTTTAACGGTAACACCGGTAACAACCATGGAATCCTGCTTGGTTTGCGGTTTTTGAATTCTTGTACCAGTGCCTCACAGAAATTGCATGTCACTGCACAGAATCTCTAAGATTTCAGTATCTTTTTTTTTTTTTTTGAAATTGTATTTCATTAAAGTTTTCTACATTTTACATAACAGAAAAATGAAAGCGAATAAAAAACAGGATAACAAATCAAGTACTTTAAATACATACAGAATTAAACAAAAAAAAAAAGGAAAGGAACCCCCCCCCAAAATACACCATGTCGTGTTGCTTAATTGACACTGGCCAATTTAGATAGGAACATCGTATTGATCCAGGTGCGCCCCAATTACAGAGACAGTTACATGGCGCCACCCTAGGTCTCCCTAACAAATTAAAATATGACCGTACTTTGGTCTGAAAGTCTGTACCCATTTTAATACACTTATGCCAGTGTCGGCTTTCAGCGAATTTTATTCATTCACTACCTATACAAACCAACTGATTAATTCCCCCTCCCTCCCCCATGGTGCGGCATTCCCTAATCAGCTGATATAGGCCTTTCCTCAAACTCTTCTGTATTTCTCTGCTTGACTAAGAGTCGGGACTGTTCGGAAGGCTAGCCATCTGTATTGGCTCTAATCTAAGGCCTCCTGGCCAGCACTTCTAGAACCTCCTTCCTTCTCTTAATGCCAGATACTCGAAAAAGGAGCCATCTGGTCTTGAACTTATCTGTATTTCGGGCTAGGTTGGCAGTTAGCCTCTCCATTATTTTAACCTGGTCAGCAATTGCCAACCATTGTTCCAGAGTGGGGGGTGTCTTGTCCAGCCACCTCTTTGTAATTGCCCTATGAGCAGCAGCAGTAAGAATCGAAAACAGATAAGTCAGCGACGGATTCCCCATCGTCGGGGGTGGTTCCCCAGTAAAAATACTGGGGTGACCTGGAATCCTCGTATCCAGGATTTGTCCCATGGCTTGGATCACCAGGCTCCAGAATCCCTTAATTTTGGACAACTCCAGAATATATTTATTGCAAACCAACCATTCCACACATTCTCCAACAATTATCTGACTTGTTTTGACTATAATGCTTTGTAATTGTGGGCGTTCTAAAATATCTGGTGAGTTTTCCATCTAAACTCCCTCCAAGAGGGCTGATGTTTTGTTAGCCATTTTCCATATCAGTTCCCCTTGGTTTCTCCCTTCACAATCCAGATCCCTCTCCCACTTTGTTTGAATCTTAATTCTATGTTCCATTTCCCCACCCCACCAGCTGCATATAGTTTAGAGATCAAGTGGGTTTGTTGCTTTGACCCTTAAACAACTCTTGAATTAGGTCCAAGAAAGGATGAGGCCAACTTTTGCTTACTTCCACACTGCCCCTCTCTACGGCCTGCATAAAGTGCCTAATCTGCAGGTATCCATAGAAGTCAGCGGACGGGATACTGAATTCCTGTTGCAGCTGAGCAAAACTTTTAATGCTGTTACCTGCCAACAACTGATGGAATTCTGTAAGCCCTAGCCTTGCCCAGCGTCTAAAAAGAGGGTTCTCCCTTCCCGGTGAAAAATTCGTGCTCTCTGTTATAACTCCCCGTCCGGCTAGCCAGGATTGCAACTTAAACTCTTTCACCACCTGGGTCCATAATTGGGCCAGGGTTCTCAACCCTAGTGTCCTTGGTAGGGCCTTAGTTCGGAGGAAGCCTCATTGAATAGAACTACTCGAAATGTACAGGGGTGTAATAGTCGTACCTCTATTTGACCCAGCTTTGCTACAATCCTAGAGGCTAATGGCCCCAAGTATTGCAATTGTGCTGCTTTATAATACTTCTTCATGTCTGGGATCCCCAGTCCACCTTTCCCCTTTGGTAACTTCAATAATCCCCAGCTTAGCCTAGGTTTTTTCCCGGCCCATACAAATCTACTAATTATCCTCCATGCCTCCAGCCAGAATTCTTTTGGGGGCATCAGAGAAGCATCAAAAGAAAGAGGAATCTAGGAGCAAATTCATCCTCACTGTTTCTACTCCCGCAAGGGATATTGGGAGACAGCCCACCTACCACAGTCCTCTCTTATCTCTTTCAGTAATTTTCCGAAAGTGCTTGGAACAGTTACCTAAATCCTTTGTTATTTGAATCCCTAGGTATCTGAACTCCCTTGCCCCCCATCTTAGGTTTGTATGCAATTTTCCACGAGTATTTCCTCCATTCCCCATCACCATTATTTCTGATTTAGATTCATTAATTTTAAATCCTGACAATGCTCCAAACTCCTCTAGGAGCCTCATAGCAGCTGGTAAGGAGGTATCGGGGTCCGATAGATACAATAAAGTATCATCCGCGTAGAGGGATATGCGGTTGTCTACCCCTTCAACCACTATACCAGAGATATTCTCTCGAGCCCGAAAAGCCTCAGCTAAGGGTTCCATACTGAGAGCAAATAACAGGGGTGAGAGAGGGCATCCCTGTCGAGTTCCCCTTTTAATCTGGAATGGTTCTGAAATAAGACCATTAACTCTGACCCTTGCCGAAGGGCTGGCATATAATGTTTTAATCCACGCCTGAAATTTTGGGCCCAACCCAAACTTCTGCAACACCGCCTGCAAATATCCCCATTCTAGGCGATCAAACGCCTTTTCCACATCCAATGTAACTATTAGTCCAGTTGCCCTCTCCTTTTCCACCTGAAAACTGTTCAGAATTGTAATCAGCCTTCTGACATTGTCTTGCAAATGCCTACCTGGTATAAAACCCGTCTGGTCTGGATGCACCAGCTGAGTTATTACTTCTTGTAACCTATTAGCTATCAGTCTTGCCAGGATTTTAACATCAACATTTAATAGGGAGATAGGGCGATAATTGCTACATTGGGTGGTGTCTTTATCCTGCTTTGGGATGAGAGTGACTAAGGCTTGTTGCCACGTATCTGGGGTCTCCGAGGGCAATGTTGCAGTATTGCAAACTTGCAGCAACGAGGAGCACCTCTCTAAACACCTGGTAGTATTCCGCACAAAACCATCCGGGCCTGGGGCTTTATTATGTTTTAACTGTTTAATTACTGCATCTAACTCAACTTGGATGAATATGGTCCACCTCTTCCTGCAGTTTTTGAGAGCTTTGGCAGGTTCAGGCTCGAAAGAAATCTCTCAACCTTCCACTTGACTTAACTGGGCTTCCGATTTATAAAGAAGTTCATAGTAACTTTGAAACATTCTGCTATCCGGGGTTTCAGTAACTAAGCCCCTGTGATTCTTTGGGTTTTTGACTCCTCTTACATACCTATCCGCTTCTTGTTTTCTCAACCTGTAGGCTAGCAGTTTTCCCGCCCTATTGCCATCTACATAAAATTTATGAGCTAGGAATCTGAGGGCGTTCTCAGTTTTATACGTTAGAATTTTATTTAACTGTTCCCTTGCTTCTCTCGGTTGTTTTAAAATACTGCTTTGCTTTCCCTTTTTGTGAACACTTTCCAACTCCTTAATTTTCCATTCTAACTTATCCTGTTCCTGGCCCTGACTTTTTCTGATGCGCGCGTGGCGATAATTTCTCCGACCACTGCCTTCAGCCCGTCCCATACATACTTTACGGCCTCCATCCTTCCAGTTCTCTTTTACATAATTCTCTATTACCTGTTTAATTTTGAAACAAACTTTTTATCTCCAAGTAACCCAGCATTAAGCCTCCACAGGGATTGCTTATAGAGCGGCCCTAACATGATCGTAAGACTGATTTTGCATGATCTGAGATTACTATCGGGTGTATCTGCTGGTCTATTATTGAGCTTTCCCATGTCTTCTGAGTATAAAACCTATCTATCTGGCAGTATGAATTTTTGAGAGTGTGAGTAAAGGTGAAGTCTCTGCTAGTCGAACTTCTGTCTCCAGGTGTCTATCAGGCCTACCTCAGCCCTAAGATGTGATAGGGCTCTTGGGCTACGCCCCTGTCCTGATTATCTCTTCTGGTTGACCTATCCATTCCCGGATCCTCCACACATTCCAGTCCCTCCCATAATAACTTGCCCTCGGTGCGATGCAACCACCCCAAAAGCCGTCGAAAAAATTCCGAGGAAGAGGGGGTTGAGGCGTACAGATTGATGATATGTATCTGCCTTTCCGCCACTTTTAGTGATAATATCACCCACCTACCCTCTCCATCAGAACTGACCTTCTGGAGAGTTGCCCCCAAACCTTTCCTCACCAATATGGCTACTCCCGCTTTCTTCGCCTGCTTATGTGAAGAGGCATAGACTTCACCCACCCACGTGCTCCGCAACTTCCTATGCTCCTCGTCAGAGAGTCTAGTCTCCTGCAGGAGCCCAATGTCACATCTGGTCTTCGCCAGATCTCGGAGCACCTTATATCTTTTAACTGGAGTACCTAGACCCTTAACATTAAGTGAGGTTATTTTCAACATATCCATCCTTTCAAGTTTTACACTCTTTTGGGTTAACTTGGACATCAGCCTCCCTCTCTTTTCCCTTACATCTGTAGTCTTTTACTTTCTGGAGCATAGCTCGACCCCAACAGTCTCTTCCTTCCCCTGAATGCCGCTCACCATTATCCCATTTAAGGTCCTTTCCCCTCCCCACCTCCCCCCCAACCCCCCAGTTTAACAGTAAAACTATGTACAAGCAGACCCCTCGGGGTCTCAAACGGAGGGACGCTCCCTCCGCCCAGGAGCATGAGCCTGAATCTGGCTCCTCACCTTCCACCCTACACCAGTTGGGTGGACAGGTGGTCTCCCAGGGTAGGTTATTGGCGAGAGAACACAAAGAAAGGGGAGAAAATCCCCCCAAAGGATCACCCGCCTGGAATCACAGGTCTAGATGGTCCCCACTTGTTTGACTCCTCGCCAATCTGATATCCGTCGTGGTGCATGTCATATGTCTAGGGGGTGATGGAGGTCGCTCCCTTAACATACAGGGCTCCCCCCATCCAAGCTTGGTGCCAGCCATTAGTTAGACTAGTCGTTGCTCAGTCTCTAAGCTGCCTGAGCCTCCTTTCCCAGTATCCCCGGACTGTCCAACGAGAGGAGAAAAAACAGATGGAAAGGAGTTTTTTGCTATAAATCCATATCCAGTCTCGTAATCCATTTTCCAGTTCCATTTAGACACACCAAAGCCAATCCACAGTCCATGGTGAAATATATTCATTATGAAAAGGTTTGCAAGTTCAGTCTCATTATAAAACATGGTACCAGGAAGATCGAAGAGTCCCATCACCCCTTATCTGCTGCTTTGGATACCAGCAATCCCCTGCTGAGATGAAGTAGATCTTGGCAAAGCTGTTCTCCTGGGCCCTTGTTCCGGAATGGGTCGGATCCTCCTGCCCCCTTTTCTTTCCCCGTCGACCACTTCAGTTGGAGCAAAGCTTGCTCCGTTTCTTCCTGCCGCAAATCCGGGAGGGAGATCCCAACCTTCTGAAGCTGCTTGCTAGCTTGTAATAGGGAGTCATACAGCTTAACCCCCGTTGGCCAGTGGACCAGTAATTTTGCTGGGTACCTTAAGTAGGCCTTGATGTTCTGTTCCTTCAGCTGTTTTATTACTGTCAGCACCCTTTTTCGTTTTGCCATTGTAACTGGGGGAAAATCGTGGTCCACATAAACCCTTTTGCCATCTAGGTTTAAGTCCTTTTAGCCCATGCTTTCCTAAGTATCATTTCTTTCACTGGAAATCTGGCGAATTTTACCAGGATTGATCGCGGTGGGGCTTCTTGTTTCAGTTTGGGGGCCAGGGCACGATGGGCTCTCTCCACTTCCAGAGGCTCCGTTTCCGGAATGTCCAATTCCTGTCTGAGCCAGGTTTTGATAAACTCAGCTATATCCGCTTGTTCTGCCCCTCCGGAAGCAAAATACGGATAGTTTTCCTCCTTCCTCTGGACTCTGCATCTTCAGCTCTAGCCGTTAGTTCCTCTCCCTCCTAGCCAGATATACAATCGCCGGGTTATTTTGATTTGGTCCTCCCCAGGACGTCTAAGCTGGTTTCAGGTTCGATGTTCTTTTCTCCAGGTGTTTCAGGTCTTTTTTAATATCTTTCACGTTACTGTCTATGCGCTGCAACATTTTCAGAATGTGGGCCGTGGCCCGCCCATCAAGTGAGCTAGCGCGGGATGTATTGCCTTCCTCCTCCTCTCCCGCTGAGCCTGCTGCTGACTCTGAGGCCCTGGACATAGGCGTGCTTGGGCTCCGTTCCTCCCTCTGCCTTAGTCTGCAGAGCATTTTTTTTTTCTGGCCTCTCGATCTGCGCGTCGACATCAGAGCTCTTCCTCGATCCTCTCCTGGTCCACAAATCTGTGTTTGGCTGCAGATGGCACCGAAATTCATACAATTTAAGCACTAGCACCTCGGAACTCGGCTTTTAGGCTGCCATGCCGGGTGGTGACATCACCGGAAGATTTCAGTATCTTTTAAAAAAAATTTTTATTTTCTCTTTCTATGTCCCCTTCTCACAGCATCAGTCTTCACTTTTCAGAGATCCCTAGGCTGGGTATCCCCTAGCTTCACCCCCAGCTAATGCTCAGGAGCTCCTGTGGTCCTGCCCCTATCCTGCCTGGATTGTACCCCCCCCAGGTGGGAAGGGAGGGGACCCCAGGTCACCTCTCCACACTCTCTTAGTGTGTGTCGGGCAGCTCAGTGGGTCCCTCATGGAGCCTGGTTATGAAGTCTGGGGCACCTGGGTCCCTTCTGCCAGTGGCCAATGTGGGGTGATTGTTCCTGGTTTTCTGGTCTCTGTCTCTGAGGGCACCGGCACTAGAAGAGATCCAAGGAGGTAGGTCACATAGAAACATGCCACTGCTCCAGATCCTGGCTAGCTTCCTCACCTGCTGATCACTCTGCAGCACCATTGCACCACCATCCATGGTCACACAGGTGGTGGTAAAGCAGCAGGACCTGCAGCCAACCCTCCCTAGAGGAGGAGGGCAGTCCCCCAGGTGCTTGATCCTACTCCCCTGGCCAGACCGCCAGCAACCCGAGTTCGCTTCTGACTTGGGTTGCTGGCATTGTAGCTAATAGTACTACATGGCATGCCAGTGGCTTGACCCAGATTTCAGCATCTTAAAATCTTACAGGGAGGCAGTATAGTGCAGTGGTTTAAGGCTCTGAGCTGCAAATCTGGAGACCTGGGTTTGAATCCCACAGCCCCCACTTGCATATACTGTGTGACCCTGAGCAAGTCACTTAACTTCCCTGTGCTCCCAGGTCGAACCTGTAAACAAACTTCCAGCTTAGTGTGCTATTCCTGGTTAAACAATTAAAAAAAAAAAATGAATGCTGCTGTGCTTTGCATTCTTTCTGCTTTGCTGCATTTAGATTCAGTAAGGAAATCACCCACACTGCTTTGTTGTAATCAGCCATTCAGTTTAACCACCCATGCCTAGTGGTTGGAGTAACAAACAGTGAATGAACTGGGTACATCCAGCAGACTTGGGTTGGATTCCCACGACCTCCACTTGCATACTGTGTGACTCCAAGCAAGTCACTTAACCTCCCCAGTGCTTCTAGGTCACTCCTGAAAACAGACAGTTCTGCCTAGTGGGTCTTACCTGCTTTACAAAGAATATAAAAAAAATACCGATATATGTTTATTACGTCATAGAATAGTAGTCAGGGTACCACGTAATTTACCTGAGTTTTACTTGGGCCGCAAATTCTGCAATGATTTTGCATAGGTAAAGATAAATGTTCAGATACATTTTATGTGTTTTATAAGCTTGTTTTTAGATTTTAGTCAGGTTTTTATTTATTCTTTGCATATGAGCATCTAGGTTGTAGATTGCTAAATGCATGATCACCGTAACCAACTAACTTATTCAAGTTTATAATCAGTAGGGCCATCCAAAATCCTCAGTTGTTTGAATGAAAACTAGACTGAATGAAAGTATCTTCACAAAGAAGAAACTGTCTTACTACTTATGAAAAGACTTCACAGTTAGCACCCCGTTTAGGTAAATTGGATAATTTGCACCTTTACTCCCACCTGCTGTTTCAGTCTCTGTGACAACAAAAAGTTTTCTGATAGACTGCTTCAACAAAAAGCAAATGTTAAATATTGAAGTGTACTTATGTATGGCCAGTGGATTTTATACATAGATACATAGACAGTGTCGGCAGATAAGGGCCTATGGCCCACTCAGTCTGCCCATTTGAGCTCGTAAGTTCAGTTTATGTTTTCCTAGAAGTCTGTTGCCCCTTACCCCTGACCTCCAGAATTCCTTTATGTCTATCCCATGCATTCTTATATCCCGTGATTGTTTCAGCCCCCACCACTTCCTCTGGCAGGGTGTTCCACTTGTCCACCACCCGTTCTGTGAAGAAATTCTTCCTCATGTTTCCTCTGAATCGTCCTCTCTCCAACTTCATCCCATGCCCTCTAGTCCTGGAACATCTTTTTCGCTTAAAAATAGTGTATTCCTGCACCCTGTTCCTCCCTGTAAGATACTTGTATGTCTCTATCATATCCCTCTCTCCCTCCTCTCCTCCAGGAGTACATGTTCAGTTCCTTCAACCTGGCTTCATAGGACTCGTGATGCAATCCATGCACCATCTTTGTTGCCTCCTCTGAACCTTCTCTACCCTGTCTATGTCCTTACGTGGTATGGTCTCCAGAACTGTACACTGTACTCCAGGTGGGGCCTCACTAGTGTCTTGTATAGCGGAATTATGACCTCCCTTTTCCTGCTGGTGATGCCCCTGCCTATACATCCCAGCTTCCTATTTGCTTTACCTGCTGCCCTGTCACACTGTTCCCTACCTTGTGGTCATCAGAGATGATAACCCCAAGATCCCTTTCCTGCTTGGTGCATGCTATATCCTCACCCCCCAACTGATATATTGTGCCAGGGTTTTTGTGCCCCATATGCATTATCTTGCACTTCCTTTGCATTGAATTTCAACTGCCAAACCCCTGACCATTCTTCAAGTTTCTGCAGGTCCCTTCTCATTCTGTCTACACCCTCTGGTGTGTCTACTCTGTTACAGAGCTTTGTGTCATCAGCGAACAGTGAAATTCTGCCTTCTGGGTCCTGCGCAATGTCACTGATGAAGATGTTGAATAGGACTGGTCCCAGCACTGATCCTGTGGTGCCCACTGGTCACTCTTCCCTCTGTGGAGTGATAGCCATTTACCACCACTCTCTGTGTCCTGCCACCCAGCCAGTTACCTACCCACCACACTACTGTCCTGCCCACACCCATATTCCCCAGTTTGTGTAATAGTCTTCTATGGCACAGTGTGAAAGGCCTTGCTGAAGTCCAGATAGGCCATGTCCACTGCCCTCCTGATCCACCTCCCTAGTCACCCAGTCAAAAATTCAATGAGGTTGGTCTGACATGGCCTCCCTCTGGGAGAAACCATGCTGCCTTGGGTCCTGTAGTCCATTGACAACCAGATGTTCCACCAATCTCTCCTTCAGTAGTGCTTCCATGATCTTCCCCACTACCGAGTGAGGGCTGACTGGTCTGTAGTTCCTGCTTCCTCTTTGTTCCCACTTTTGTATAAGGGGACTACATCTACTGTCCTCCAGTCTTTGGGTACCTCCCTGTTTCCAGTGATTGGCTAAACAGGATAGCCAGAGGTTCAGCCACCACCTCTCTTAGTTCTTTAAGGACCTAGGGTGCACCCATCTGGCCCCATTGCTTTATCAACTCTTATTACTTCCAGTTCCTTCAGGACCCTTTCTCATGTAAAGGGACTTGTGTCCATTTCTGCACCATTCTCACCCTTGTAGCTCCTTCAGACCCATTACCTTCCTCTTCCTCAGTAAAGACTGAGCAGAAATACCTGTTCAATATGTCATCTTTACTGTTTTCATCATCCAAGCAGCCCCCATCCTCCCTCTTCAGTCTCACTATCCCTCCCTTTCGCTTTCTTTTTTCACTTATGTACCTGTAAAAGGTTTTGTCCCCTCTACCCACTGATTTTGCAATGTGTTCTTCTGTCTGAGCTTTGGCTTCCCTTACTGACCTCCCTGCCTCCCTTTGCTTCTCCTGGTACTTCTCCCTATCCCCTTCTGCCTGTGTCTTTTTGTATTGCTTTAATGCAATCTTTTTGGCTTTCACTTTCTTTGCTAGCTCTTTGGAAAACCATAATGGTCTCCTCTTCCTTTTCCTCTTGCTAACCTGCTTAATGCATAATTCTGTTGTTCTTGTAATCCCATTTTAAATACTGCCACTGTTCCTCAACCCCTGATTCCTGTCCCATTCCTTTAATGCCTCTTTCAAGTATCTCCCCATTTTCCCAAAGTCTGCCCCCTAAAATCCAGGATCGTGTTTTGTGTGGTTTTGTTCTGCTCTTTCTGTGATTTCAAATCACAATGACTGGAAGTCACTGTTCCCCAGGTGCTCCCCACTGTTACTCCATCACTGTCCCTGTTTGTGAGCACAAGGTCCAGTATGCCTTCTGCGAGGTTGGTTCCATGACCAGTTGCTTGAGGAAGGCACCCTAAAGGAGTCCAGGATAAATCTGCTCCTAGTTGATGCTGCTGCTGGGATGCTCCAGTCCACGTCTGGAATATTGAAGTCTCCAACCAGTACTACCTCACCCTTGTCTGCCATCCTTTGCATGGCTAGCATCAGCTCCCTATCTGTTTCTTCCTCCTGGGCTGGTGGTCTATAGACCACACCTGTGCGGATGGCTGTCCCCATTTTCCTTTCCAGCTTAACCCACGGTATCTCTCCCCCATTTTGTTCCTCCTGGATCTCTGTGGCCCTTATGTCATTTTTCACATACAGTGCCACTCCTCCTCCTCCCTTCATGCCTGCTCTGTCTCTTCTGAATATGTTGTAGCCAGGTATGGCCATCTCCCAGTCGTGGTTATCATTACACCAGGTTTCAGTGATGGCCACAATGTCCAGGTCTGACCGTACCATGACAGCCTCCAGATCTTCCATCTTGTTGCTAAGGCTCCTGGCATTTGCACACATGGCTTTCCATGATTTAACCTCCCTAGACTGTTTTGCTGTTCTACTCCAGTCCCTTCCTTGGTTGTCCTTTATCCCTGGTTCTCCTTGCTGTCTGCCCTTCTGCTGAATTTTGTCCCTTTTCTGCCTTTCCACCTCTTGGGCACTAATCTCCATCTTTTGCACACTGCTTTGCAGAGATAGCCACTCCTCTGGTTCACTGGTTCCACTGCTAGCTGTGGGGTGAGCAATAGGTACCCTCTTTGCTGGCCTGCCACCCCTTTGCTAGTTTAAATGCTTGTCAATGTAGCATTTTAAACTTATCATTGAGTTCTTGGATTCCTCTCCAGGATGGATGCAGGCCGTCAGGCTTGAACAAACCCTCCATCCCTCAGGTGGGTCCCCAGTCACCAATGAATCCAAACCCTTCCTCACAGCACCAGTTCTTCAACCATGAGTTAAAGTTCCTGGTGCATGCACTCCTATGCTCTCCCTTGCCTCTCACAGGAAGTACTTCTGAGAAAGTGACAGAAGTAGCTACTTGCTTGAGACCCCTCCCCAGTTTCCTAAACTCTTCCTGAACTTCCTTTGGCTCCCCATTTGCCAGGTCATTAGTACCTAGGTGGATAATGACATCCAGCTCACCCTCCCATCCTGCCTTCCCAGTGATCCCCAGGATCTTCCTTCCATCCCTCCATGCCGTGGCACCTGGTTGGCACCTCACGTCACCTCCCTGTCCTCCCCCTCCTGTGTTCCTAGCTGGATCCCTCTTATGATGGAGTTCCCCCACCAGGATTCGCTTTCTCCTCCTCTGGGGTCCACTGCTTTCCCCGCTGAGGTCACCTCCTTGGCTAACCTCCACATCCTTTCCTTCCACTTCTCTGGGTACCTCTATTTGGTTGTCCTCATTTGCCAGTGTGGCATATGAGTTTTTAGTGGAATAGGATCTGGGATGTGCTCTGCCTGACCGCTCTAACCCTCCCTGAGCCCACTGTCATCCAAGTGCTCCTCGTTCTTGGCATCCTTTGAGGCAGTTGCATTGGACTGGGTGGTCTCTGGATAGGGGTGATGGTACTCTGACCCAGTTACTTCCACTCTGAGTGTGGCTACCTCATCCCAGTCCAGAGAGATGCATGCAGATGGGGCAGCACCTCAGTGTCCAGAAGGTCTGCCTGAATATGGCTGCCCACAGCCACTGCATACCCACTCCCCACATTATACTGCAATTATACTGCTATTCACTACTTGTCTGCTACTAAAGCTCTCCTAGTTCCCTTTTTATTAATTTACTGTCCTAAAAATCCTGCCACTGATCCTCAGATAATTTTCTTTAAAAAAAAAAAAGAAAAACCAATAAATAAATAAATGAGTCAAAACACTTGTCGTGCTGAGGGTGGGCTTCTTCCCCTTATGACCTCCTACTTCACACCTTGCTGTACCCTGTGTTTTAGCTCCTGTCAATCAGATTTAACAGGGCATATAATTAAGAGTTGGGGGAAGGGGAGGGGGGGCGAAAATCTGCAGCAATTAAAGACAGCACAGAATTACACCACCACTACGTTTTAAATTTTCAACAGCCCAAAAACAATTCTAAATAAAGACAACAAAGAAAGTACAGTGTCACTAAAAGCCCACAATCTAAGTTTAAAAGAAAAATGGCAATTACCAGTTACTCTAAAGCACTGAATTGAATATGTTTCCTTCCGTCCCCTTCTGGCTTCTTCTGAGAAATAAAACTCACTTTTGAAAGCACAGTCAATGACGTACAAAAGGTAAGACCCCAGGGGCTGTATGATGCTGGTGGACAGAGTAGTGCTCAATTCACATCCAAACAAAGACATGAAAACTGGGAGACACCCTTTTCATGGACACCAAGTAAAAAAAAAGCATCCACATGTCTGGGAGATGTATAAATCCATTTGAATGTCCTCCACTAATCACTTGTGGATTTTTGTAGGTGAAGACACTGTATTTCAAAGAAGTAAATTCAAGCAGGTTTTTTTGCTCCTCCTACCCCCTTGCCATTCACTCCTTCAGGCCTGCCAAGGCCTCCTACCACCGCTGCTGAGTCCCGACCACCATCCACTGCCTCTTACTGCTGTGCTACCAGGTAACCCAAAGTAACCCTTCATTGAGTGGGCCCCTACCCCTGTGGGAGGCTACCAGGAGAGGAGAATTTCCCTAAAGAGCTTCCTGTGTATCCTGGGCATGGCAGGGGTCAGAAAAGACACATGTCTGGAGCTTGCGGCTTATGGAGAGACCAACAGCTGTCCTTCAATTGGTCAGCAGGTGTTTTCCCATTTTCTTGGGAGCGTGACAGGCCACATGATGTCAAGGCACATGCCGATGTCCATCACGCTCCTTCCTGCAGTGAGGGCTGACATGTTGTCGTGCCTCTGGCCTCCACCAGGGGCCAGAAAATGCTGAGCTGTGAACCCACCCCCTCCCAGGAGAAGGTGAGTGGTGGTTTGACATTCAAGCCTTCACCCACAAGTTGGCCCTGCAACACTCAAGTCTGTTCCCTAAACCTGGTCAGTGGTGTCACTGGCAGAAATCCAATTTAGGCAGTTAAATTATAGATAGGAAAAAAACAAAGGTAGTCCACCTTAGTGGTGATGGTTCAGATTAATTCACATCTGAGTTCTACCAAGCAAAGAGACCAAGTCATTTGTAACTTGTGCATGTGGAGTGTGGGTGTTGAAGAAAGGGGATCATAGTACTGTCACTACTGCCATCACCCCAGGGGGATGTGGACTGCATTGTTGCTACTGCCATCACTCCGAAGGGGTGGGGGCTGTAGTGCTTCTGCCATCACCACTGGTGGATGGGGAATGTAGTATTTCTGCAGTCCCACCCGAGGGATGGGGCCATAGTGCTGATACTGCCATCACACCTGAGGAATGATGAACGTAGTACTGCTGCCATCACATAAAAGGGATGGGGGCCACAGTGCTGCTGCTTCTATCACACCTGAGGGAGGGAGGTCGTAGTGCTGTTGCTTCTGCTGCTGCCATCACACCAGAGGGATGGGGGCTGTAGTGCTGTTGGTGCTGCCATCGCACCAGAGGGACGGGGCCATAGTGCTGCTTCCATCACACCTTAGGGATGGGGGCTGTAGTGTTGCTGCTGCCATCACATCTTGTACCTAAAATAACTTTAAATTGGTACAAGGATGGAAGGATGCGTAATAGTGGAGGTCAAAATTGCTAAAATGCATGTTATCAGCGTTAAAAATTGCTAAATAAAGTACACAACACCAAACACCGGTAAAACCGGATTTGGGCTTAGCAGACACCGGTGACAATACCATTTTTTACAATGTACAAAATGGAATATGCCCTTTCTCAATCCTGGTAAACCAGTGTCCCTGATCAGAGGGGCTGCTGAAGGTGGACAGCAGTTACACCAAGGGTAAAAAATAGGGGAGGGGGAGGATAGGATAAAGGGGGGATAAAAGAGGGAGAGTAATAAATAGGACAGAGGACAACTCAACAAGAAGCAGGAGCATGGTGTGTATGCTCATACCCCTTCAAGCAAAGGAGGAAGAAGAAGGATGGCCCCCATGATGTACATCTGGACGGGAGAAGAAGAAATTAAATAAAGGAGATATTAATCAAGTATAAATTTGGAAAGGAATTATGATTGGAGAAGTGGAATTGGGAATGTATAATGTATAAAATGTTTATAAAAGAACTGATGTGATTCTTGAATATGTATAACCATAAAATGTAACTGGAGTGCTAAAAGGAATGAATTAAGTAAATTAATTGCCAATTCTGAGCACCCACACAAAACTTGTCCATGTCTTTATTGATGGGGGTCTGGGGGACTATGTGGAAAGCTTCCACAAGGTTGACAAAGATGGCAGAGGTGACAACCTAGATCCATCCCTTTAAAAATAAAATCAGTGAGACATAACAGGTTGGTAGTGGTGGAATATGATTTGCAAATTTAATTTGAACTGTATGATTTATGTTTGTCTTTGTTTTGGTACTATGAATGATATACACCAATAAAGAATGTTTGAACTGATGAGTTTATGCTGCTGGTACCTGTCCCCTAATCAACATATACAGTGCTAGGAAACCTGACCATATGTGTCTCAATATATCTTTCTGGTGGTATAACTATTTTAATAGACCAAATGCCAGTAAACACCTCAATACATATAAAACAGACACAAGAGACCAATCTGGTTCTCAAAGAAGATCAGAGAGGCAGTGAAGGCTAAAGAAAAGTCTTTCATTAGACACAAAAAGAAACAAGGAGAAAGGGAATGGAGTGATTACCAGTTAAGGATGAGGGTGGCCAAGAAGGCAGTCAGGGATGTAAAAGAAGACACTGAACTGTATATTGCGGGGGATCATTCTTTAGATTCACTAGGGGGGAAAAAAGGAAGATAAGAGAGGAATGTTTAGGTTGCTAGAAAGAGGCATAGTAATAGAGGAGGATGAGCAAAAAGCAGCAGTTCTTACCAACTACTTTTGCTCTCAGCAAATGTCAATGTGGCTCAGTTTGTAGCACATCCACCTCTGGGCCTGAAGGTTGTGGGTTCTAGTCCCACTCCGGGATTGGGCTCATATCTAAAAACGCTAGCACCTGAATGCAGTATTAGGGGGTGCTGTACTTTTGGGGTGTACCATCCTTCAGATAAGACATTAAACCGAGGTCCCTTCTACCCAACCCAGTGCTATCCTGGTGGGTGTCCAAGTGGAAATAAAAGAACCCAAGATACTCTTTGCAAAGAGTAGGGAACATTCCCCGTGTCCTGGCCAATATTCCCCTTCCCATAAAACTGGTTCATGCAATTGTCCAAGTCTGTGTTCAGGTGCTGATGTGCAATATGGCTGCCACTACACAGTCAGTCACTTCACTACCAGTCTAGTATTGCTTGTAAAGTGCTTTGGAATACAAGGTGTATGAAAAGCACTACATTCTTTTTCTTCTTCTTCTTCTTCCTCATCTCCTCCTCTTTCTCCTCCTCCTCCTTCTTCTTCTTCTCTTTATTCACAGTGGAGGATAGCGGGCCCTGGCCTGAAAGCAGCATAAAGGCTGCTGCAAGAGAGATCCCAGAAATGGGAAAGGTGGTAATTACAGAAGAATAGGTCAGAAAAGGGTTAGCATCCTGAAAACAGATAAAATTTCAGAACCAGATGGGATGCACCTAAGGGTGCTCAGGGAACCACATCAGGGCTGAACCCCTGGCAGTGTTATTCAATATCTCCCTACAATCAAGGGTGGTTTCAAAAGACTGGAGGATAATGGGTGTAGTTCTGCTCCACAAGGGAAGAGACAAAGAGTAGCCAGGGAACTACAGACCCAGACCCATTAGTCTTACTTCCATAGAAAGTAAACTAATAGAGACACTAGTCAAAGAGTGCCTAGTGAACTACTTGGAGAGAAACAGGCTCTAGGATAGTAAGAAGTATGAATTTGTGGCGGGAGGGGGGTCTTCTCAGACCAACCTGATAGTGTTCTTTGACTGGGAAAAAAGGACAGTGGGCAAGGGACAAGCGGTGGATTTGCTATACTTCGACTTCATCAAGGTGTTTGACTCTGTACCTCACCAAAGGTTGCTGAAGAAGGTAGAGGATCTGGGAACAGTGGAGTATCTACTTAGATGGGTGGGAAGCTAGCTGGGTGGAGACAGCAGAGGGTGGTGGTAAACCAAATCAAGTCAGGAGAGAGGGAGGTCATGAGTGGGATGCCACAGGGTTCAGTTATGAGGTTGGTCCTTTTCAATATGTTCATCAGTGACAAGCTGTAGGAGAAGGAATGCAAGGCAAGATGTGTCTCTTCACAGATGACACTAAGCTCTGAGGCAGGATAGACAGTGGTGGGGAGTTAGGGAGCTGCAGAGGGACCTGCAAAGATTAGAGAGGTGGTCCAAGGTTTGACAGTTGAAATTCAATGCCAAGAAGTGGAAAGTGATGCACACAGGGAACAAGAACCCCAGGACATAACACGGGATGGGAGTGTTAAGACGGACACTACCACTGAGAAGAAGGACCTGGAAGCCATCATAAGTAACTCTCTAAAACAATCTAGACATTGTTACAAGGCCTACAGCAAGACAATAAGGATGTTGCGGTGTATAGTCAGGGGTTTGACATTAGAAGGAACGAGGTGATACTGACTATGTATATATCATTGGTGAGACCGCATCTGGGATATTGTGCCCAGTTCTGGAGCCGTCACCGAAGAAAGGACAAGGTCACGAGCTGGCCCAGTAGTGCAGAAGGCTGAGGCGCCAGTCACCTTACCTCTCACCATGCCGGTGACCTGTGTTCGGGAACGAGCATGGGCTACCAGGGTCTGTCGGGTGGGGGTTGGGAGTGGATAGAGCAGTCAGGCAGCTCTCCTCTCCCAGATTGGAGAGGTAGGCCTCTCCAGCTCTTGGTTTCCACTGAGCAGAGGCTCGATGGTAGCATCAGGCACTGGCAGGGCTGGAGCTAGGCTGGGTGGGCAGATCAGGGATGTTGTCAGTGCCGGCACACATGCGTGCCTCCACATGCATGCATGACCTTGAATGGACGAGTCCACAGGGAAAAGTAAGGGGAGTGAGGAAAAACAGGTGGAAAAAGAACTGAGGCAGCATGAAGACCAACCCCCTTCCCCACACAGGGTCTGCACCAGTGGCTGGGTGCACACCAAAAGTCCTGTGGCAGAGGACGTGTAAGGTAAGTCCCAGAGGAGCCGGGTGACGGTACTGGGGGGGGTCGGTCAGAAGGGGGCAGCTGGGAAGATGAGAAAATATAAAAATAAGAAAAAAGAAAATACAAGGTCAGGCTAGAGACGGTGCCACCTACTATACGGTAACCAAAATGATTCAGGACCAGCAGGACAGATCCTAAGAGGATCAGCTTAAGACCCTGAATATGTACTCATTGGAGACCAGAAGGGAGAGGGGCAATATGACAGAGACCTTCAAGTTCCTCAAAGGAATGAACATGGTAGAGTGCGAGGAAATATTCATCAGGACTGGTGAATCAAGAACACAGGCACATGAGTGGAAGCTAGTAGGGAGGAGATTACATAGAAACATAGAAACATAGGCAGGAGGGTAGCATTGCAAGTGGAACACTTCTTGGCCTTGACCATCTGGTGAGAAAGAGAAGAAGGCAAGCGTATAGTTAGAGCTAGTGCGAAGTCCAGCGAACAGATCTTTGCCCCATAGTTACCAATTCAGTGTGTGTGGTCTAGCACCGCAATGAGAGGACCATAGGTAAAGACAGGCCTTATGGGCAGGGGGGCCTGCAAAATCCCCCTTTTTTTATGTTCAGAACAGCATGCGGAGTCGCTGTGGGAGGGATCCCTCATGGCTAGGTGCCCCCAACCTGGTGGTCACTATAGGGAGGGACTGCCAGTATAGTGATGGGATCAAACGGGTCGCTGTGGGTTGGGACCCGAGTGAAAAACAGGATCAAACTAAGTTTGAAGGCCATACACCAAACGTTGCTGGGAGAAGGACCATTATTTAGAGATGAGGAGAAAGACCTGGATTCGTGATCAATATATGGAGGTCGCTATGTGAGGGACCCCATTCAGAATCGTGAAGGAGGCTTGGCTCATGAGGTCTCTTATGGGATTTGCCCCCCCTTTGTTAATGTTTTTAACCCCCCCCAGCATGCCTGAGTTATGGCAGGACATGCTAGACCCCGAGTAGAGCAGTTTTGACCCAGATTCAAAGGTCTTAAGTCCCAGGCTCAGTGGACGTGGTTTTCTAGTATATCCTGGTCCCTACACAATCGGGAAGGTGGCAATGAACCCCCACCCCCCAGGGATCTGATGCCCATGACCATGTGGTCACGTTGAAGGGGTTGATCGATCGGCCTTGGTGCCAATGCTGGGTACTTCCCTGGACTATTGCCTCGATGAGGGGGGAGGTCCAATGGTGTGTTGCCACAGAAGGAAGGCCTACAAGTAGGCCGCGAACCCGCATTGTGATGGAGGCTGCTGAGGCCAAAAAGGGGGCCTCGGAGTGAAGTAGGTGTGCTCCTGAAATTCGGTGCTGTTATGCACAGAACGCAAGCACCTAAGGCCCAGAAGGTGAGCGCTGTGTGGACTGCAGCCCCTGGAAAGTAGTAGGCTGCTGTAGGCCAAGAGTCGACCACGCAGCGGTCGGAGGGCGGAACGCTGCATGGCGTGGTAGGCCAAAGATCTAGGCCTACTCCCTCGAGTCGCCACAATGTTGCGATAACAGATGAGGCTCCCGAAGTACAGAATGCCTCGTGGGAGCATACAGGGTGCCTCTTTTGAGAAGGTGAGGGGAAAGGGCCCTAAGCGGGTAAACCTTGCAAGCAGCAATGCGCGTTGCAGCGCTGGGGTTCGGGATTGTGACACCATGAGAAGCTTGGTGCGAGTAAAGTAACATTTAACCAGGTAAAAAGGCAATTCCCCTTGAAGTCTGATCTAACGCTAACGACAATATGTATAGCAATACTTCGGATAACAACAGCAGGATAGCATGCATATTGTTCTAAACATGTAAAGCTGTACTGAATATCAGCAAAAATACAGGTTAGAAGCCTGATTTAAAATCTAGTGAAAACAATTAAACTCTTTATACTATGCTGGCCATCTGCAGAGTTCAGAATCCCTGCTCCAAGACAAAATGGTCTCACATAATTTATACCTAAATAAATTCAAGATCAGAGGTAAAACTGCACAAGGTTTAAAGCCACATAGCTGTGCTTTGCTACCCTGTGCTATGGACTGTATTTTGAATTGTGAAATCAGCAATATAATACAACGTATAGCATTCCTTATGGTCATTAATTCAGAGTCCTACCTTTCTGTGTGGAGCAGACAGGGATCCTGGTGTGCTTGTTGCCTTATCAGATGCACGATTTGAACTGGACAGCAGGGGTTTCTGGGACCAGGATAAACTAGAAATTTGATCCTAGAGTCATGTGCATCACTATCCTATCAGGTGGGCTAAAACCCATGAGGTAATGTCTGGAGTGCCATGGATGGTCAACCAATCACAATGGTGTGTAGTGGGGGGGGTGGACAAGATAGTTCTAGCCAGTGCAATACTATGTAACCAGTACAAAATCAGGAATTTCACTTTTGCTTTTCTTTGCAGTTCAGTTCAATGGTGTTTGCTGTACCTGAACTCTATTTATATCTGGTTTGGCATTAGACCACCTAACATTTGGGGCTCTGCCATGTATTTTATGTGGATTGTATTCTGTAATTCTTGGATTGTACCAAATATGTAACCTATTGCTTATATTTACTACATGTACTGTATTGTGTACTCTGCAATACCCACATCGTACCTGAAAATAGGCATTCTATTGCTCAGTATCCCGTGCTTATCTTTTTACCAGTCTGGTTACCAAAAACTAAATAAGTGAATGCTAAGTGCCATTTAGAAACATAGAAACATAGATTTTGACGGCAGATAAGGACCGCTTGATGCACCCAGTCTGCTCATTTCCCTACCTATTGAATAAGCTGCAGATCCTAATTAACCAGCAGCCTACTTCTTCCTACCCCCAACCCCTAGAATTGCCTTATGACTGTCCCATGCATGCTTGAATTCCACCACTGTTTTTGACTCCACAACCTCCTCCAGTAGTCCGTTCCATGCATCCACAACCCTCTCTGTGAAAAAATACTTCCTTAAATTACCTCTGAGCCGCCCCCCTTCTATCTTCAAATTGTGCCTCCTTATTCTTGCACACCTCTTTTTTTGAAAGATGCTACCCTCTTGGACTTTGTTGATTCCCTTGAGATACTTGAAAGTTTCTATCATGTCCATGCTCTCCCTCCTTTCCTCGAGGCTATACATATTCAGCTCCTTAAGTCTCTCTTCATACATCTTCCGGTGCAGACCCTGCACCATTTTAGTTGCCCTCCTCTGGACAGCCTCCATCCTGTCTATGTCCTTGCGGAGATTGGGTCTCCAGAACTGCATGCAGTACTCCAGATGGGGTCTCACCAACTGTCTGTACAGAGGGATAATTACTTCCTGTTTTCTATTGGTGATGCCTCTCCCTATGCATCCCAGTATCCCCCCAGCCCTCCTTGCTGCCCTCTCACATTGCTTGCCCACCTTTAGGTCATCTGATATGACTACCCCCAGGCCCCTTTCCATTTTTGTTGTTGTTAGTATCTCACCCCCCATTGTGTACTCTTCCCCTGGGTTTTTGTTTCCCAGGTGCATTACCTTGCACTTCTTAGCATTGAATCTAAGCTGCCATACATTTGACCATTCCTCTAACCTTGCCAAGTCCCTTCTCATCCTTTCCACCCCACCTTGTGCATCAACTCTGTTGCAGATCTTTGTGTCATCTGCAAGAGACATACTTTCCTTCAGTCCCTCTGCAATGTCACTTATAAAGACATTGAGAGGACCAGTCTAATACTGAACCCTGTGGTACCCACTAGTAACACCCCTTTCTTCAGAGTGGACTCCATTTACTATTACTCTCTGTGTCCCATTCTCCAGCCAATTCTTTACCCAGGCTGTCATCTTGGGACCCACTCCCAGGCTGGCTAACTTGTATATTATCTTTTGTGTGGGACTGTGTCAAATGCCTTGCTAAAGTCTAGGTAGGCCATGTCCACAGCCCCTCCCTGATCTACTACTTTGGTCACCCAGTCAAAGAAATCTATCAGATTTGTCTGGCATGACCTTCCCGCTGTGAATCCGTGCTGCCTTGGGTCCTAAGCCCCTCTGGCCTCTAGATACTCAACAATTCTTTCCTTCAGAGTGATTCCATCATTTTCCTACCTGCGGTTAAACTAACAGGTCTGTGGTTTCTGCTTCTGCCTTGCTCCCACTTTTGTGAAGGGGAATCACATCTGCCCTCCTCCAGTCCTCGGGTACCACCCATCCTCCCATGATTTGTTAAAGAGGGTAGTCAGTGGTGTCTCTAGTTCTACCCTTAGTTATTTTAGAATTCTGGGATGAATCCCATCAGGCCCCATTGCTTTGTCCACCTTCAGTTTTAGAGTTCTTTCAGAACCCTTTCTTCTGTAAATGGGCTGGTATCAACTTCTGTATCCAGAGTGTTTCTACTGTTTGTTTTAGGTACCTCCCCCACTTCCTTTGTAAATACTGAGCAAAAATATTTGTTTAGTATCTCTGCTTTTCAATAGTCACCCTCTGCCCACTCTCCCTCCTCTTTATTAAGCCTCACTAGCCCTCCCTTGGTCTTCCTTCGCTCCCTGATGTACCTATAAAAGGCTTTATCCCCCTTCTTAATTGAGTTGGCTATCTTTTCCTCGGTTTGGGCCTTTGCTGTTCTGACTGCCTTCCCAGCTTCCTTTTGCTTTAACTGATACAGTTCCCTGTCCTGCTCCTTCTGTGATTCCTTGTGCTTCCTAAATGCTTTCTTTTTCTCTTGAACCTTCACTGCCACTTCCTTTGAGAACCATAGTGGTTTCCTACATTGTTTTGTTTTGTTAATTTGCTTCACACAAAGGCTTGTTACCTCTGTGATGGCAGTTTTTATTATTCCCCATTGTTCTTCCACCCCATTTGCGAGTGCATTCCTTAGGCACTCACCCATTTTGGCAAAGTCAGCCCTCCTAAAGTCCAGTACTTTTGCCTTTGTATGGCTTGACTCTATTGCTGTGTTTATTGTGAACCATACTGTTGATGGTCACTAGTTCCCAGATGGCTACTACTTCTACATCTGTGATCCTCTCTTCATCTCCATTTGAGAGAACCAGGTCTAGATTGCTCCCTCTCGAGTGGGCTCCAATACTAGTTGTCTAAGGCATGCCTTGTAGGGCATCTAGAATAACCCCACTCTTTGAAGTGGCTGCTGCAACTGCATTCCAGTTAACATCTGCCATATTCAGATCACCCATCAGCAATATCTCCCTTTTTCTGCCATTCTAAGTATTCTTTCTATCATTTCCTTGTCCATTTCCTCCCCTAGGAGAAGAGGTCTGTATCATAACCCTATGCAGATTGTGGTGCCATTGCCGGTCTCCAAATTTACCCACAGTGCTTCTTCTCCTCCCTGTTTTCCATTTTGTTCTGTTGCTTTGATTCCTTCCCTTATATAAGAGCTACTCCTCCTCCTCTTTTACCCTCCCTGTCCCTTCTGTAGATAGTGTATCCTGGTATGTTTATGTCCCAGTCATGGTTTTGTGTGTACCATGTTTCTATGACTGCCATGATATCCAGATTTTCCTCCTCCATCAAGGCTACTAATTCAGGAAGCTTGTTACTTAGACTACGGGCATTGGTACTCATTGCTCTCCATTTTTTGATGGCTTTACCTTCTTTTGCAGCATCCCCCACTGACCTCTCTAACTCGGTCTTTTTCTCATTTAGTACCCTGTTTTGTAGGGAGAGGCTGGGATTTTCCCGCTGCTTATCAGTACCTCCCCCCTTGACTAGTTTAAAAGCTTGCCAATGAAGCATTTAAACCGATTGCTCAAAAGACTTGTTCCTTCCTGGACAGATGCAGACCATCCTGCCAGTATAGGCTGGTGTCCCTCAGGTGGAACCCCAGTCCCAATGAAGCCAAACCCTGTGCTCCACACCATTTTTTCAACCATTCATTAAACTGCATGGTGCAAAGTACCCTTGCCTCACTCATGCCATTGACAGGCAGCACCTCAGAGAAGGATATTGTGTGTGCTACTTGTCTTAGGCCCTCCCAATTCTACAAAGTCCTTCTGCACTGCTCTAATCTCATGATTAGCCAAGTCATTTGTCCCTAGGTGGACAATGATGTCCAGCTCAGACTCCTATGCAGCTGTTCTCGTGATCCTGAGGATGCGCTTCCTGTCACTCCAAGCCATGGCACCAGGCAGGCACCTTACTTCAGTTTTCCCTGCTCCCCCAGTTCTATCCCCCTAATTTATTGGGTCCCCACCAGGAGCTGCTTCCCTTTCCTTGTGGTGTCCTCTGCCTCCTTCCTGTGGGCCTCCTTGTGACAGTTGTCCTCAGCCTCCTTAGTCTCCTCTGCAGGTGCATCCATGGGAGCTATGCTCCCCAGAATGGTGTATGGATTGTGGTGTGGAACAACTGACTGGGTGTGCCTCTGTTCCACCATCCTCACCCTCCCTGAGCCCACTGTGGTCCAACTGCTGTGCTTTCTTCGCAACCTCTGAGGTAGTGGTGGTGGCTCTGGTGCTCCCTGGATGGGGGAGGTTCCCTTCCTACCATCCAGTGTGGCCTGGGGGAAGGTCCCCTTACTACTGTCCAGTGTGGCCTGAAGATGGGCAACTTCCTCCCTCAGGGCAGCATCTCAGCCTCCAGAAAGACTCCCGGAAGACTGCTGCCCCACAGCCATTACATTGCACTACTCCCCACATTTTTTTTTGTGTGTGTGTAATTGGTTTGTAATATAGAAAATATATATATATATATATTATACAATGTGTATGCTTATATTGTCAGTGCAGTGTGCTAGAGAGGATATGACAGTGATATGCACCTTGCACTCTTGAGGAAAGGATGTCAGAACCCCAGGTATAAAGGAACTATTTCCAGGGATGGGTGAGGGGTGGGAAGGGATTGGGCCTAAACTGTGCCCTCACAAAACAATCAGCTAAAAGCTCTGACCCACCGCTGTGGTGAGTGCCTTCCTGTCAGCAAGATGCCCTACACAACAATTTGACAGAGAAAACACCCTGCTAATCAAACAGAGAAAAATCCACACATCCAAGTCAAACACAGGTAAACCTCCCCAGCCCCAAAACAGGCCTGGTGGTTTGTGCTCTGAAAGCTGTCAGCCCCAAAATAAGTCAGCTGTGCTTTAAACTCTTCCTGCACTGAAAATGTTAAGAATTGTAACAAACAAACGTAAACCTAGATCCACCTCCCTCTGTTGCTTGAAAGACTGTCTTTTCCTGTTTCACACTGCAGGTTTTTCTATGACCACTCCTTAACCACAGTAACTTTTTAAAATAGTTTAACTATCACAAACTCCTACGCACCAGTAAATTATTTAAAAATAGTTTCTGTCCCAAAATCCTAGTAGTCAATCCAGCTACCCCCAAGGGACAACCAAAATGCAGTATTCAAACACTTATGAAGTTACTTCCAAGATAAGCAGAGTTTGCAAGCTTCTTTTTCAACTCCTCAGCCCTGTAATTTATTTAAACATAGTTTAACTGTCAGAAAATCCTAGTAGACAATCTAGCTACCTCCAAGCATCTACCCAAATGCAGTATTTAAATCCTTCTGAAGTTACTAACAAGCTAAACAGCGTTTGCAAGCCATTTCTTGGTTAAACACTAAATAAATATGTGAATAAAAGCAATTACCAAGGGTAGTTAATTTCAACTCCCACAGAATTAAGCAAAAGTGCACGTTTGTTGCAGATATCAAGTGCAATATAAAATTTCTCACACAGCTCGCAGTTGAATAAAGAAGTAGTGTCCTTCCAGGTCCAGAAAATGTGCTTTGATGTGAAAATTTGCTGTACAATATTTCAGAACAAATGTGCTTTATTTTTATTTTAGATCTTTTGACACTGAAAAACACAGTGAGACAAAACTTTTTTTCCCTTTTGTGTCTTGAGAGCACGTGAGGTTCAGTGACTTGCTTAGAGTCAGACAGCATGCAAGTGGCAGTTGTGAGTTTTAAAACCAGGAGACCAGGTCTGCTGGGTCACCAGCTTATTGATGAGCCAATGCCAACTTTGTATTCAGTGAATGTGCTGAAATTTGGCACTTTTACCAATCGAGTGTTTTGTGCCACTTTGGATCACTTCAACCTTCAGCCAAATAAATTAACACACTAGTCCTTCCCAGGTGGCCAGGGATAGTCCCACAGCCAACCTTCTTCCCCTCCCCAGTCACTGTCCACTCTCTTGCCACTTACTCAGACATTTGTTTAAAAAGAAAACAACTCCTGGCTCTGTGCCAGGACCTGAGTTTTTTTTTAACTAACTGGAGGAGCAAGGGAGAGTAGAAAAGATTGGTTTTGACATGAGTGGGGGCTGGTGAGGTACCTCTTACTCCTGCTAGATCCGTATACCAAGGTTCTGATGTTTTTTTGGGCCAAAGTGTTAAAGTGGAACTGAAGACAGAGGTCCCATTCAAAGCTGAACTGAAGTTGTCAATTTTCACATTAGCTCATGCTTACACCAGGTCTACCTCTAGTCTAGAACCAGAGTCCTGAGCCTGCCATACCAATGAAGAACAGTGGATGCCGTGGTAGATTCAAAGGCTTTATTGCAATAAGTAACTACCAGTGTACAGACGTGCTCACTGGCCACTACTAGCCCCGGCACTTCAGGTTCAACAACCCTTCATCAGGGGCGTAGCCACCTCTAGTCTATACTGCCCCTCTATAAACATACAGTAATGTAGTCACACACTAAGCTAATGCAGTGTGCTCCAGGAATTTGTCTTTTGCATAACTTGCAGTCTACTTTTTCTGTTGCAAGGGATTAAAGACATGCCTTGTATCAATACCATCTGTAAATGTTAGATGTTGTGGGATAGAAGCATTTTAACTCAGACCTCAACAGAAGCAACTGACTAACCATAGAACAGTGCCAAAAGCAAGGATGAGCTGATGCTGGTGTTCATGTCTGCCAGGAAATGAACCAGCTGGGCATTGTTACTGCCATCACTAATTGACTTGGGCACCTTTCAAAAAGTACAATTCTGCTCATAGGTTTTCCTAATAAACTAAACTTAATTGTGAGTATTGTAATGTGATTTTAAAAAATTGAGTTTTTGTCACTTAATACTTGGTTTGAATCAGTGTCAGTGACTCAGTACTCACCTCTGGGACCAGGAAGTCCAGAAGGTCCTGGGTTCTAGCCCCACACTAGGTAGCTGGGGTAATACCCATATCTGACAATGTAGTACATTACAAGGGGAGTACTGCACTGCTGCGGTGCCATCCTTTGGATGAGATGTTAAAACAAGGTCCCTTCTGCCTATCTCTGGTCACTGTCCATGTGACAGTAAAATATTCTGTGGCACTTATTGATAAAGACCAAAGGGATTTTATTTAAAATGAAACAAAATAAGAAATCAAAACATTAATACATGCAAATCATGTTATGTACTGTTCATTTAGAAAAAAATTATATCAATATGCAAATACAGAAAGAAAATACAAATTAGTAAGGGCCATCTGAAAGCAAAATAAATGAAAAGAAAAAAAAAAACTTGCCAAAAAGAACATCATCAGAACCCCCTCGCCTAGGGAAAATCCAAGACATATTTTTCCATAATTTACCCATATATAAGGCAGACAATGGACTTCCTTCCAAGGAATATGATTTCTGAATAGATCCTGGAATCATATTCAATAATTGACTTCCAATAACCAAATGTTTAAGGAGCTGTTATTATATTCCCTCCATTTTACCCAATAAACCCCCCAAACCGCAGTTTCATAGGTGTGTGACCTAAATGCTGGTATGCCTAATACTGATGCCAGCATGTCCCAGAAGTTTTTAATAAATGGACACATCCAAAAGACATGATCTTGAGTTTTGCACAGGTCAATACAACAATCCATGGGACAGTACCTTAACATTTAGCTTCCCGTGGCTGTCCAACCTTAATACATCCCACATACTAAGCGGGAATCATGCTCAGTGCTTCTGCTGTCCCTAGTCCTGTCTGATGACCAAACAAAGGTTCCACAGGGAGGCTGAACTTGGAGTTGAGTAGTATAACTATATCCTAGGTGTCTGTCACACATGATCAAGAGAAATATCCCATTTGTTAACTTTATGACAGTATCCTAAACATAAGTAGAGCTGGGATAATACATATCTCATTTCCTCAGTTTTGTAATTCTCCCTGCAGATAATTCTTTCCTAATCAGTTCAAACAAAAGTGTTGCCCATTTTGCCCATTGTTGATCATAATCCTGAAGACAAGACTCTCTACTGCTATATAAAAAAATACTATCTAGAAAGGCCACCACTTCAAACAAACCAATACTTCCTCTTTCACAGCCAAATATTGTAAGTCATAATCCTTTTCAGAGGATTGAGATGGCTCCACCCAAAAAGTTGAAGAACCAAACTCTACAATGTTGTCTTACAACATCTACAGAGGGCATAACTCAAAATATGGCCGTGCAGACCATACTATGTACTACACAGTCCAGATATGTGAATGGATATCGGGACTGTGTAGTACAATTCAGATCTACATGCCCGTATTACGCTGTGGACCAATGGCGATACATCTAGTACTGTACACATTCAGTCAGCAGGTGGCCGGGCGGCTAGCAGGTGGGGAGCTGTCGCCCGCCACTGACTGGGGGGGAGTGGTGTGGTGGGGCTCAGTGAGCAGGTGGGGGGTTACTGCTGGACCACCAGGGATATTTTAAACTGTTTTTAGTATACTTATGCCCGCAATCGGGCTGGAAGGTCCACTGGACCACCAAGGGTGTTGGACTTGATTTATGTTAAACCTATGCCCACAATCGGGTGTGGGGGGAGTGGAACACTGACAGACCCTGGCTCCGGAGCTCGGGTGGCCATCCACTGCTGGCAGCTGCCATGTTGTGCCCTGCAATACGGCAGCTCACCTGTGGGTGGCCAGCCCTTGCTCCTATTTCTTTGTGGCTCAACTTTGAGCACCAGTGTGTGGTGCAAGTAGGGGTTGCACCAGCATATGCACCGCACATCCCAGGCTGAATATTGGGATATGCGGAATATGCATGGGCACGCCCCCCGCATTTGCGCCGTATACATTACTGGTGCACCCTGGTGCATCGGGATCTGCGTGGTGCAACATCCCCTTTTGAATATAATGCTGGGGTGTATCAGTGGGTTGCATGTGGTGCAACAGTGTTGCGCCATGCGCAACCCCTTTGAATATCCCACCCTCATTGTACATATTTGCCAAATCAGTGCCTATAGTATCTACTAGGGCTTTATAAAATTCAGGTGTTAAACCATCATTTCCTGGGAAGTATCTAATTTTAGTGGTAAGACTGCTACTTTAACTTCCTCCACATTAATAGGATGGATAAGAAAGGCCACAACTTCCTCAGGCAACTGCGAGACAGAGCACTCCTCCCATGAGCTCTCCAAAAAGGCCCTGAGTCCGTCAAAGCCCATGAGATCTGGGCCTGGACTACCTTAAGTAACTCGTACTTCTCAGAGACATTTGTGCCACTGTCATCTTGTAATTCAGTCACCACCCTTTTCCATACTCTACCAGCACAACCTTTAAAAGGATTCCCTGTCAGCAGTCTCCCTTGTGTCCCCAGTCCCTGTTCTGCCAAAAATTAAACCACCCTGTTGTACTGTAAGGCTTTCATTTCCTCCTTAAATATGCTTCTGTGAGTAAGCTAAACAAGTGCACCCTCAGAGTTAAATATTTTTGACATTTGTCCCTTTCAAGCTTCCTTCCCTTCTGCTAAAAAAAAATTGTTAATGTCTGACTTTGTATCCATCCGCCAAGAATTTGGCCATTTCTGTCGCTGTAATGGTCTTTGCTGTTTTTCCATCACTGTTTGAATGGTATACCTTGTACTGAGTGCCTTGCTAAAAGCAAATCCACCAGATCATTTCTCACCTGTTCTGTTTGCAAAAGGCCTGAGATGAGTTTCCACACCCCTCTCCCACTGGACCAAGCCCTGAATGATCAAAGCCTACCACCCAGGAGCATATGATCAGAGTTTTCAGAGGTTACTGCGGTAGCAGAATCAATAAGTAAAGATTATGAACCAAAGAAGTAATTGATTCTTGTAGCCAAAGAACCTGTAAAAAAGTATTCCCCTCATCTGATGGCATTGTCTATACATGTCTACCAATCCCCAGTGTTAATCATGTCTCTAAGAAAATCTGAGTCACAGTACATTTTTTTGTGGATTGACCAAGCGTTTTCTTATCTAGAGCCCAATTAAAGTCACCTTCTAACACTATTGTCAATCAATCAATCAATCAAATCTTTATTTATTCAGGTGAACACCATTGAGCAAGCACATTTACAAGATGGACCTGAGACAAAAGTACAAGTAATAATACATTCCAGACAATATACAGTAGTGGTAATTCAGACAATACAAGGAGCGCATAGGTACGGTACAGGGAATAAGAAGTCCTTTGGGGGGAGTACAGACAGGGTTAACTAAGGGGCTAACACAGTGCTGAGAGTAAGTGCCTTTCCATGACTTGGGGAGGACATGTGCTGATGACTTTTTTTAGTAGGTCAATCCTATCTACTAGTGGGCAAAGTGGTCCGGAACTATAGGGAAGTCTTTCAATTATGAGCGGTGAAAGCAGTTACAGATTTCTTTAACTAGGCTGTTATATAAGGACTTGAATGAGGATATGCTGATTAAGGAGCTAAGCTAAGATTCCAGAGGTATGTAAATAGGGCTGCGCACATTTAAAGAATTAGGTTACTGAGTGTTTTACAGTACATACTCTGATAAATCAACTTTTTCTTTATATCTGTCCAGCATATTCTATCTTATTCTTCCAGATTTCACACCATGGGTGTCCAAGAAGTGTTTCAGGATCATGCTGGGGTTCTTTCTCCAGCTTATAAGTTTGGATATTTTCCTGGTGGTCTGCCTGCCCAGGTGTACATACACTGTTTTATAGAGTGCTTTCTAGCAGCTGTAATAATCTTTGCTGCTAATGTGTGCATTGCTATTCAGAGTGCTTTTATCAGCACCAGTAACATCCCAATCTTAATTACTGCTGCTCTAAAAATTGCTAATAGAATTAGTAATGGATATGCAGAACTGATCAATTAGTGAGTTTTTATGTTTCCCTTGATTTGATACATTTTTCTACTGCACAACATTTTCACAAAGTATTGTCTGCGCTACTTTTGGTTTTTGGGTTATGTTCCTTTAAGAGCTGATGCTTAAAGGTGGGGTACTTGCCACACATAACCAGCACTGGAGAAAGCTTAATTTTGCATGAAACATGTAAGTTGTCATGGTGGAAGAGGGATCTGCTGCACCATGGATGTGTCTACCATTTTGTTTCTGAACAAGATTTCCTGTATATCACCTGCACTGAGCACTTTTAAATATAGTAATTACATATCACTGCTGGACTACAGGTACTGTGCATTCTCTTGTTCATTGAGCTAAACTCAGCAGTACAGTCTGGTGGTTTGGTCAGTGCTGGTTTTCTGTTAGTCTACTGCTCTCTGATACAAACCATGGCATGACTGTCCCAAGTGTGGTTCTATCCAGACTATTTGCTTTGCACTGAGGTGCATATACATTAATTAAACAAAACAGGTGTGTCTCCATTTCAGTATCTAAAATCCTGAAATGTCCTGGGGCAATTTCTACTAATTTGTGTAATTTAATGGAAATGCCCTGAAACCAAATTCTGACCCCTGAACAGGAGTCCTCCCCAAAGACTAAAGGGAACACTTTTTGCCCCATAGTCTTTGAATTTGCCCAATATCAGTTAATGTATACAATCTTGTATCACGAAAGAAAAGGATATTATAATATGTGCATTATAATAAAAAGAAGTAAGCAATCCTTGTTCTGGAATTTTTCAGACCATTGATGTTAACAGTGGCGCGAATAATCACCAGACCCGGGACCGTCAGGATAAGAACAAGAGGCAGAAAAACAAGACCCATATGAAAAAATGCTTAGAACACCGCAAATGTGTGGGTTAGGTAGTCTTAGAATTGCTCCTACTCTGAGTACACATGCTTAGAGACTTATTTTTCTAGGTCACCCTCAATTCAGATACAATATCCTCATTATCAGATGAAAAGGACTTTTGTGATGAGGAGATAGATGGGGCATCAGAAGCCTCTTCGTCTGAATCCCTCCCCCAATTTCTTAGCATACTTAAAGGTTCGAATTTGTTTTGTACTGGGATGGGGTCCAATTTCAGAATCCTAACCTTGGAATGGCTTCTGCCCTGCCCAGTCTAGATCTATGAGTCACATGTTTTAGAAAGGTTTCAGGAGGCTGGGGGGTCATAGCTTCTTTAGATCCTGCAGCTGTAACCTCCATACCAGGGGGAGCATCTTTCTCAGGGGCTGTATGAATCACAGAATTTGTCAGCACAAATGAAGATGCTTCTTGCTCAGAATGGATAAGGAGAACCGGAAATGACACCTCTGTAGGGGAAGTACAGTGTCTTCCAAGGATCTTGTAGTTTCCTCTCTAGTCTGTGGGCCTCCACAAGCTCTATCACCAGCCAAACACTTGAGTGGATTTCCAGGGAATCAAGGGATGTCTGTTTTTTTTCTGCAGTTCAGTCTTTTGGGCATGACCCGAAAGAGTATCCTGAGTCATAGCATCCTCCAGATTTTGGGCCACCACAGTACCGAAAAGAGAGCCCACTTTCATCACATAAGTTGCACTTTTGGATGTTTCCACATTGCATGCTCACATGTCCATACATGGAACACAGACCACAGAGGTCTGACGAAGCTACTGCCAAATGTTAGGTCATCCCATGGGGCACTGGCAGCCATGCTAGTGACCATTTTTAACAATTTTATATCACCACTCTTTATGAATTAATAAAGAGGCAATTTTTTTTATATTTTTAGTGGTGAGTACCTCTTTTTTATTTATTCTGGGGTGAATTCTGTCTCCTAGTTTTCTCAGTTCCTCATTTTTTGGAGACGTAGCATTGGGAACTGAGTGGAGCAACTCTGCAGTTTCCTCTGTTAATATCAAAAGGGCTTTTCTCTGATATACGTTTTAGGGCATATATTTTATATGCAAAGAATTTCAAGTTGTCATTTAAGAGTTCTCACCACATGAGTATGCTCAGGCTGTGGTTCAATGCCACCTTTATAGTGTACCTGCACCACATATCATCTTTTTGCAGGCTCTAATCTATTCACAAACAGGTCAGCCATCTTGAACCTTGGAATGTCCTCCAACCTGCTACTTGCAAGTTCCTTACCAGCCCCTGGCTGGACCAGCTAGTCCCTTGAACACAGCTCTGTGTGTGCCTCAGAACCACCTTTCTCAGAGGTTACTCTATTTGGGACAATAGCACAGTCTCTCCTGCATTGTTTCTCCCATCCCCCTGCTCCCAGAAGGGCAGGACTATCAGATGCAGGTTCCTGGGTCAAGGGTGCTGTTGTTTGCTGTGCAGTACCATCTGAGACCCTAGCAATATGCTCAACTGGTGCCCCATCTGACTGTCCAGATTCTGAAACATAGAAACAGAATTTGATGGCAGATGAGGACTGCCTGGCACACTCAGTCTGACCATTTTTCCATATGGAGACCCTACTTGATCTCTGGTTCTTTCTCCTTCCCCCTTCCTTTTGACCGGGATTCTCTTATGCCTATATCATGCATTCTTGAACCACACCACTATTTTTCTCCTTGCCACTTCTGCTGGTAGACTGTTCCAGGAATCCACAACTTTTTCTGTGAAGAAGTACTTCCTCACATCTTTCCTGAATCAACCACCCTCCAGTTTCATAGCAGGCCCTTTGTTCTTGAGCACGTTTTTGTTCTAAAACATACTTCAGTACTGTACCTTATTTACTCCCATGAGGTATTTAAAAGTCTCTATCATATCCCACCTCTCCCTTCCCTCTTCCAGGGTGCTAATATTGAGGTCCGTTAGAAACAAACATAGAAATTGTCAGCAGATAAGGACCACCTAGTCTGCCCGTAAGCCCTTGTGCTGGATTACTGCTTCTCTTCTTAGACAGCTTTTGGTACAGACCCTGCACCATTTTAGTTGCCCTTGTATTGACAGCCTCCACTCTGTCTAAGTCCTTCCAGAGATGTGGTCTCCAGAACTGGGCACAGTACTGCAGGTGTGATCTTACCAGAGATCTATATAGAGGCAGCATCACTTCCCTCTTTCTGCTGGTGATACCCCTCCCTATGCACCCTTACATCCCAACTTGTTGTTCTGCCTGGACACTTTTAGGTTATCAAATATGATTACCCCAGATCTCTTCCCTATGTGGTGATTTCCAATACCACTCCCCCCAATTTTCACTCTGTCCCTGGGTTTTTGTGCCCTAAGTGCATGATTTTGCACTTTTTTGCATTGAAACCCAGTTGCCACACTCTTGACCACTCCTCAAGTTTTCTCAAGTCTCTGCTCATCCTTTCCACACACCCCCACCCATGGAGTGTCCACCCTATTGCAGATCTTGGTGCCATCTGCAAAGAGGCAGACCTTCCCTTCCAGCTCCTCTACAACATCATTTTAAAGTTATTAAGGAGGTCCGGTCCCAGCAACGATCCTTAAGACACTCCGTTGGTTACCCTCCCTTCCTCAGAGTGAACTCTGGTAGCAGCCACCACTGACAATGTTACTGCAGGTACTTCACTAGACTCAGCAAACATATTCCCCTTTGTTACAGGTTTCTCCATTGCCTCTGTCATTTTTGTTCATGGGGCATCAATAATTGGACCCGCACTGACAGAACCCAGCAACTGGGTGTCAGTGGAAGTCCTTGAAATGTCAAAATCCACTGTCAGTGTTTCCACAGTGACTGTGCTGTGGCAGCTTTGGATTTTCTGACCACATCGTTTGCAGTAATCCTAGTCAGTGTTTCTCTGAAGAACAGGACCAACATGTCAGGGATCCACTGTGCAGTCTTGGGGCACCACTTCCAGCCTACATCTACCCAAGCTCTTTCAGGAGACCAGCTCTTAGTATGTCCAGACCATACTGTTGTTGCATACTGTATTTTTGCTATGTTGGAGGTGTTCTGGACTGCTTGTACTGATAGAAGCAGTTTCTACCATCGGGAACAGTCTCAGCTGTGACAGCCTGAAACTTTTTCCCTGGTAAATTCTGTGGGCTAATCAAAAGTATTTTCCTCTTCTTTTTTTTTTCCAGTCTTCGCTAAGTTATATTTAGCCTCCTCTTCCTCCATTATACACAATAAAAGCCTCTTTGTCTCCTGCATTTCAGCATGCAGTCTTTTTTTCTTATATAGCAATGTCATCCTGAGGAATTGAATCTATAATTACCATTTCTTCTGCAACCTCTAAAGCCTCCAGAGAAGAAGGTCAGCTCCCCTGTCCCATGCTCTCCTTCATCTCCATCAACCATACCAGGATTTTCCATACTCTCCTGCAGGAAGAGCAGGAGAGTTTCCCAGGTGTCATGGCCAACATTCCCCCAACAATAAAACAGGACTCTGTAACCCACCTCCCAGAACACAACTGGAAACAAGCTGTCACAGCTTAGTGACCCTTTCCTGGTCAAAAATTACAAATAAAATAAATAAAGTAATACTCAGATTGTCGAGACAGCAGAGGACAGAGGTGACCGTATTAAGCTGTCCCTTCAAGCTTGTAGTAGCTCAGTGAGGTGCGTTTATAATATTTTTCCAGTCTTATTTTGTAGGTTGTTACATTATTACTGCTTACAATGACATATGGTAGGTCATTCCATATGCTCACAATTCTTTGAGTTAAATCGTTTTTCCTTTCTGTAGTTTTGAAATTAGCTTTAAAATTAGCTGGTTGAAGTTTATTATATTTACGGTTACTGGAAGTTAAATGTCTGAATTTTACTTCCATACCCAGCATTAAATTTTTATTGCCATATATATTAGACATAATTAAGATGCCTCCCCTCAATGTCCTCTTTTCAAGACTGCCTAGATGTAGCATTTTTAGTCATTGCTCATAACTCATTGTTTCTAGTCCATTCATGTGTCTAGTTGCTTTCACTAGATTTTTTCAATGTGGATAATGTTATTAACAACCACCGCCCCCCCCCCCCAGACTTGGAGCAATAATCAGTTAGGGGTCTGACATGTGTGCTGTGTAACAGAAGTAGAATTCTTTTTGAAGTACTGTATACACAAAGTGCCTTTTTATAGTGTTAACTAGAAATTTGCTTTAATGTAAATGGTTTTGCAGTGCCCCTTGCTCTGAAAGTCTGAGTTGATAATCACTCCGAGGTCACGTTCAGAGTCTGATATTTTAAGTAATTGCCCAAGCAAAGTGTAGTGACAGTATTTGTTGTTGCTACCTGACTGTAAAACCACACATTTATTTGTGTTAAAAGATATCCCCCATTTTTAGCCCAATCACACAGTGAATACAGTGAATGGGAGGCAGTATAGCATAGTGGATAAGAGCATTGAGTTGGAAGCCTCGGAGCTATGTCTTAATCTTACAGCCACCACCTGCATACCATGTGATCGTGAGTAAGTTTCTTAACTTCTCTGTGCTCCCAGTTACTCCTGAAAACAAGCCTCTGCTTATTGTGTCTCTCCCAGCCAAACTTTGTAAAATACAGAAATCCAGATCTGTCCGTAGTTTGTATTGTACTCCAGTGTTTCAACCTTACCTCTGATCTTGGTGTCATTAGCAAACTTTACACATTTAACTGGTGTGCCATTCCTTAGGTCTGAAATGAATAAACTGCACAGGGCCACATATACCTTCTGCAGCCCCCCAAATGGGAATATTTTAGGAAACCGAGACCTCCCATCTATCTATCCCATGGAGTCCCTCTTTCCTCCATCTGACTCTGGAATGGCCTAGACACCAGCCGGACCACTCCGAGTCTGTTCTCATACACAAAACTGCGTCCTTTGTCTTACAGATCATGCAGACTTATGAAGATGGCAGGCTCCATAATGGAACAGCTAACCAGGGCAACATGTGCCCAAAGAAAGCCCATATGCTGATAGGTGACCCCTGAGGAGGTTTTATCTCCCATTTACCTCCAGCTGCCAATGTTGATCCTTCTAGGAACAGCAGTTCCAAACTCCCCCAGTCCTGAGCCCTGTCCATTAACTGTCTTACACAGACATTCTTAGAGATGTTATGATCAGGATCCCAGGACAAGCTTCACAGCTATTAAATAAACCCACTGAAGGGGAATGCTCTATCTCCCTTCACCTCCATCTATTCCTTTTACAGGCTCCAAACATATGGTCTGCCCCCACAGGGCTGACCTCCTTGCTGGCATCCCTGCTCTAAGATCAGAGCCTCATCTGTACTATTCTTCTCTTTTGTACCTGGGCAGTACACTCTAAAACTCCAGAAGTGACCTGCTGCATCTTTCACACTAAACTGCTGTTACCTCACTCCTCTGGAAGTCTCTTTGCATAGTCGTTCAATTCAGGATCTGATCTGCTAACTTGCTTCTTAATGTCCCTCTGGGGGTACACCTATCAGCAACCTATGCTACCTTGGCCCAGTCATTCAGAGGACAGGATACAGTATGAAGGCTAAGCCATCCACTCACAACTTCTGTTCTATCTAGACTCAGATTTCCAAATAAAAAAAAGAAAGAAATCCACAAAATCAGCTTTATTCTGCTGCATTGCAAATGTCATGCAGAGACACAAAGAAGAGAACACCCCTAATGGCCCCAGATGGAGTCTGTTTAGACGATATGTAGGGGTCTTCATGTCTTGCTTCTGTGCACGTCATTTGCAGTTCAGCAAAATAATGCTAATTTAATTAAGTCATTTGGTGTGTGAGCCAATTTATTTTGTTTTTATTTTAATTCTGAGCTTGACTAGTTGGCAGCACCTTCTGGGGATTTGTGTTCACTCTATCTGGTAGCTGTAACTAGACTCATGCTTACTCAGCTCTGCTTTTAATTTGCTAACTCTTTACCTTTCATTGTGCTATCAGTCATGTAGCAGAAGCACTTACTTAGAATACATTCTGTGCATGTAGGATGTAAGGGGCACTAGGAAGCTGTGCTTGTCTGAGAGAGAGATTTTAATTATTCAGTTTGTGTTGACTGGGCAAGATGAGCTAGACAATACTGTTTATTTTTAGCCTTATCCTAGGGGAAGGGGGAATATAGATGCAAACCAATTGAAAATTAATAGAAGCACCACTTGTAGTCGACAGTAAATTTGGCAACCTCTCGCACAGCCACAGCATAATACCGACACCGGTATTGTGGCATCACAAAAGGAAGTGTTTTTTTTCGGGGGGGGGGGCTATGCCCCCGCATTTCAATATAATCAACTCCAGATCAGAGTTGTTCCAGGGAGGGGGCAGAACACAGGGAGAAAAACATTGGTGAAAACAGATCATTACAGTGCAGGTTTCACTGTCAGGGTGTCGCTGTAGAGTGGGCCACTGAAAATTAATCAGATTAAGCTGTTGGTGGTATTTTAGTGAATGGGTGAAATCTGGCAAGGAGACCAGGGAAATTCCCACTCTCTGCCAGGAGGGGGAACCTTAGTCCATCTTAGCAAAGATGGGTGCCAACGCCGATTAGGGAGAGGAGGATGATATGCAGGTGTCGCCTGCTGACTTTGCTCCTGCCTCTTCTACTGTACTGTTGAGTGTACCTGTTCAGCAAGAGTTTCTGCTCACCAAAGGACTGCCTCAGTCAGAAGTCAGGACCTGCTCAGCCCCACCACTGATCCCTGCGTGAGACTTTGCCTCAGATTCAGAACAGCTCCAGGAAGTCCTGGATTCCAAGAAGAAGATGATACTTGTTCAAATCGCAGTTGAAGAACGCCTTTACACTCGAGTTAGATCGTTTGTCCTGGGACTCTCTGATGACACAGGGATCACACATTGTACCTCTGCTTTGCTCTTCAGGGTTGCAGCTGCCTTCCTGTGTTGCTACTGATGCTCTGCCACCTGGATCCCAGCCAGGTAACTCTGTTTCTGCTTTTCTCTCTCTTGAATAAACCCCTGTAGTATGTACGGTTTGGTCCCCAGAATGGGTGCTACTTGACCCCAGTTGGAAGCAGACAGCTACCGGTAACTGGGTTCCAGATGATGCTGACCCTGATGTTCAGTGCTACTGCAGCCTTTCCCCAGTCCTAAAGAACTGCAACCCTCAGCCCTGTTTTCGACGGCTCTTCCTCGGTCGGGACTTATTCCGCCATTGCCTCCTCAGCTCCCCCCATTGGAGGGTCTCATTTTGCCTGACCCTACTAGCCCTAGTAGGATCAATCAGCATTCCCCCATTGCTCCTGAGCTTGCTGCACCCCCCGGATCTCCTATTGTGCCAGATCTTACACTAGTACATCTTTCTCCTATTCCTGCTTCCACTTCGGATGCTGACCCCCAACAGCCACCTGCTCTGATGCTGAGTGTCCTTAGCCCATTGACAATGCTCCTTCATAGTCACAAGTGCCTCCAGCCAACCAAGGCAATATGCTGATCTTTTTCAGGCACGTGGAGACCCTGCTCCATGCAGGAATGCTGTCCCCATCATCTACAAATGGGGTCTGAATTTTACCCCAGACAGGGTATATATTGTTAAAACTTTGCTAACAGGTTCTTGTGGTTTTGTTGCTTCTGACATCTATGCTTTGATAAATGTGGGAGATTGTAGCTACGACATCAGCTTCAAACTGGTCACCAAACTGGATAAATTTTGATCTTATTACAATGCTAACAGGGACATTCAGTTGTGGCTCCCCTTCCTAATGTTCCCTCTTACTCATCCAACACTCTGTACTATCACAATTCTTTTTCATAACAAAGCAGTTAATATTGCAGATGTTTTGTGTTGGCTCTGTAGGAGGTTTGATGTCCTGGATAAACTGGAACCCATTATAGATTCTGAAATGATTTCAACTGGGGGGGTGGCTAATCCAAGTTAGGTTGCAACAAACTGATTATGGTGTTCTTCACTTGCCTTGCACTTTTTATTTGGGTAGGGATTGGGGATCTTTGTTCTATCAGGGCCAGCCGAAGTCCTGTTTCAAGTGTGGTTCTTGGGCACACTTCAGCAATGCCTGCCCAATGTAGCCTTTTTTTGGTGTTTGGCCATACTGCTGCATCTTGCAAAAACAACTTCTGTTGTAATTTGTGCAAGAGACATGGTCACTCATACACTATCTGCCCCTGGCCTCTCATAACTGGAGTGTGTCTCACTCACAAGAGGATCTTATCTCCACTGCCCAATGAAATTGGAGTGCGCCTGTGGAGGGATGTGGGCCCTGGCCCCTCAGATCAGCTACCCATTAGTGTCTCTTCTTCCTCTCTGACTGTCTCAGAGCCTCCTCCTACAGCAGGTGCTCCTGGCCCCCCACCCAGCACTTTCTTCCTGGAGCTCCCTGCTTCACTTTCTCCTCTACCCAAGAGTTCCCTGCCAACAGTGGTTGGAGTTTCTGTGCCACATAAGCCATGCCCTATTCTCTTCCCGGTTTCCATGCCCCCCCCCTCAGATTCTGTTCCCATTTCCACTAGAAAAAAAAAGAAATGGACTAAGTCATCTTGCGCCCCCAAACTCAAGGGGAGACAGGAGGCAGTTGCCATTGTACATAGGAACCATTTTGGCATCTTGGCGAAAAACACAAATTGGGGTGATTCTGACCTCAATGAAGGGGAGGACTCTGAGGCATCCTTGGTCCCTTCCTCCCAAATGGATTTCTCTTCTGATGTCGAGCCCCTCACACTGAAGGCCTTCCCCCACACTGGCTCAAATGGCATATGAGATCGTAGGATGTTATTAAGTAATGGTTATTGTGTCATTTTACTTTTTTTTCCTCTTTTCCTAATGGGATCCCTTAGGGTTGCCACAATTAATGTTAACAGTGTCAAGAGTTATAGCAAAAGAATGGCCACATTTGCCCTTGCATACCTTTCCAGCCTAAGTCCTTTTTCTAGAGGACACCAGACTTAAGTGGCAGTTTGAATTGGCCCAAGCATCCCGACTGTGGACTAAAGGCCCAGCCTTCTGGTCCACTGGACCCGATAGGTGTGACGGGGTTGGGATCTTATTGGCCACGGATGGGAAGTCAGTGTCCCCACTGGTAGAAATCCTTCCAGGTAGAACTTTATCCCTTGCTTTCACTTATGGCCAGGATAGACTCCGCTTGATTGTCCTTTATGCTCCACAGACAAAGGCGGCAAGGGTATAAGTTTTTTGTGGCATACAGCCTTACCTGCATACCTGTCGTTTGGTGATTTGGGATGGTGACTTTAACTGTGGTGTGGCAAAGGCAGATAGAGGGCTACAAACTGACAAACTGTTTACAGACTCGAATTGTTTTAACTCAGTTGTACAGCATGCAATGCTTTCTGATCTATTTAGACTTCAACGTCCCACGGGTGGTCACATTTACTTTAGGGGGCCTCCATTCTACTAGAATCGATTATTTTTTTTGTTTCACATCTCCTGTCTGTCAGTTTGGCACAAACCACCGGTGTGGAGTTTTCAGATCACAAGGTATTGCTTTGTTCCTTAACTTGGGGCTTGGCCCCTCACACATGGCAGGGGACCTTGGAGAATGAATAATCCTGATGTATCTGACTCCCATTTGGTTAGGAAACTGCTTTCTTTATGGTCAGCCAGGCAGTCCATTCTCTGCATGTATGACTCCCCTGCACACTGGTGGATGGATAGCAAGGCTGAGATCTGGGCAGATCCCATGCAGGAGAAAGTGCAACGGGGGCTTGTCTCCATTCTTTGTCCTAAAAGAGCTAGTTACAAAAAGGTTTTCTAGAGCAGAACTTGAAGCTTGAGATTATAGCTCTCAGATACATTCTCTACAATTCTGACATGAAACAATTACAGCATAACCGTGTGCAATCTTTACAACAAGAGATGAGCTTTGGCAGCACGGGATCATAATGCCAAAGGACAAAACCCACGCAGAAACAGATGATGCAAGCAAAAGAATGCTGACCCAAATACAGTAAAAAAAAACAGATGATAAGAACAGAGCACAGCCCATTGAAAACAATAGGATTTTTAATTTTTATCGGAGGCTTTGATCCCCGAACCCTCCAATGTGAGGGGCTTTGCCCCCCACTCCCCATGGATTTTAGATTACAAACTCTGAGGGGGTGTGGATTCGGGGATGGGCAAAACTTCTAGAAGGGGAAAAATGTAACTTTCAAAAAAAAAAGAATGGTAAAGCTGCAGCACTGGGAGACCATGGGAGAACTGGACCAAGGTCCCAGGTCTCCCATCCTGCTGTGTGCGGGTGCCTTAGCCACTCCACCATGGGAGGTTTGACAAGGCACCCTAGCATACAGCAACTTGATCCTCTAACGCTACAGCACAGAGCGACAGGTGTAGCGGTAATTCCTTAAAGCTGTTATACCTCTGTCACTCTAAATCCCAGCGCACACTACACCATGCGATTATTCATGTACATTTTTTGTTTCAACATAATGACCTGGTACCACTTTGTCATGCAGTGTACCAAATAATCTTTCAATCTGTTTCTGGATTGCGAACAATGAGTGGAAAGTCGATCCATGCAACAACTGTATGATGTTGCTGGCACCCTGGTTTTAACTGGGCCTGACATTTTACAAATTGCCTTGTCTTTTCTGCAGGCCACCTTTGCCCCAGTCCCTGACCCCCAACCTGCCAGGCATTTTCTCTCAGGTCTTGCCATTCCCCCTTTAGCTCCAGACCAATCTCAGACTCTTGTTGCTCCAATCTCTTGTGATCAAGTTGCTGATGGTATGAAATTCCCTGAATTCCAATATAGCTCCGGGTCTGGATGGCTTGAGTTCGGAGTTTAATAATACATTTGTTTTTTACAATTCAAAGTTTATTGAGTTTACAACAAACATGAATACAAGGAACCATCAGTTAACCAGACAAACAAGACGTAATAATAAGGACAAACAAACTAAACACAAGTCCCAGAGAAAATAAACAATCCCTAACCACAAAACAACCCCCCCAACCCCACCTACCCTACTTACCACCCCCACTTCCCCAGAGCACAGCCATGGAACAAAAACCCTCATCAGATGGAGGAAAAGAAAAAAGAGAGGCAGGGAAGGGGAGCAAATTAAAGATGGGGCAAATTAGTCAGGCATCTTCTGAACAGAGAAAAGAGTATGGAATTGCATCCATCTATGTTTGTAGAGGTCAGGTCGCTGATGAAGTCTGGCAGTTTGTTTCTCCACTGCAAGTGCCTGCAGCATCTCACCATACCATTCCTTGTACAGTGGGATACTAGCTTCCCCCCAGTGCCAGAGGATGATAATCTTAGCCACCATAGAGATCATTGCCATGTGCACTTTGCGGTGGCCGAACAATGAAGATGGGTAGTCCCCGACCAAACAGATCTCAGAAGTGAAGGCATCCTCCAACCCCAGAAAAGGGTCAAGGGAGGCCTTAATGTGAGACCATAAGGGGACCACTTTAGGACATACCCATAACATGTGATAGAGGTGACCTACCACTGTACCACACTTAGTGCAGGCGGGTGTATCTGATCGCTCCATCTTGAACAAGACAAAAGGGGTATAATAAAGATTATGCAAAATGCAAAACTGGGTCCAGTGGTACCAATCTCTCTTGATAAATTTGAACAAATTGTGCCAGACTCGCCTCCAGCGGTCTTGGTGAGCTGGCCACTGGAAAATCTGCTACCAATAAAAGCAGATACTCAATGGGGTGTCAGGTGCAAGGGACTGCAGGCAAGAGTACACCCCAGCCATAGAATAAGGCTGACCAGCCAGTGGCAACAGCTGAGAGAGAAGATCTTCCACAAGGGAGGAATCCAGGGTACACTCAAAAACTGAAGTGAGGGAAGCCACCAATTGCCAGTATTTAAAAACATGGAAAGTGGGGATTGCAAAAAGCACTTGAAACCATGAGTGGGAGATAAACTTCCTATCATCAACCAGAGAGGAGATGGGAACATTCGCTAACTGAGGACAGAAGGTTACGGGTATCTGATGGCCCCCTATCCTAATATTAAGGTTAGCCAGGATGGGTTGGGAGAGTGGCAGGGACCAATCCATCTGCAGGAAGCATTCCCACTGTAACCTGGCCTTGATGGGCCAGAGAAGTAGAGGAGCACAGACTATGGCTCATAAGTGGGACAGCATAACATGTAAAAGACTAGCACAGGAGACACCAGCAGTCCAGCGCAGCTGAGATTCAATACGAAGCCAGAGGGGAAGGTAATCCCTGTCCACATGCTCTACAGAGGATTTATGTGATATGGGCGACTCTTTTAGCATGAGTCCCCAATGGATGAGTACGGGAGGCAGAGCAAGGGAAGGATGAGATGCCAGGAATGGCGACATGCGGCGAGAGCATGGTCAGGAGGGTGAAACCAAATGAGCATATGAAGAAGCGTGAGCAGGCCAAGGGCCCAGGGACAAGGGCGACCATGGCTGGGTGATGGCCACAGGGTGTGCAGATCATGGCACAGTGCCAAGGGCCAAGGGATAAGGGTGACAGGAGGCAGGCAGCCAGCCCAAGAGGGCAAAGTACGGGGTGGGAGGGTGGGGCACAGGACAGGCCGTGCGCACAACAGAGGTGTACTGGGCAGCAATCCAGCCGAAGGCAGGGTGGCCTACAGGGCACATACAGGGCCACCCACCATGGTGGTATGGTGCTGCAAGGTGGAGGACAGGCATACGGGTCAAAAGTCAGTGCAGTGTCAGTGGCTCAGTAGGTAGCACACTCGCCTCTGAGGCCGGGAGATCAGAGGGCTGTGGGTTCAGTTCCTACATCTGGCACTTGGGTTAATATCCCAGTATTGACACTGTAGTGCAGCATGAGAGGGGTACTGCACTTCTGAGGTGCCGTCCTTCAGATGAGACGTTAAATTGAGGTCCCATCTACCTGGATTGGTGGTAGTTCAGGTGGATGTTAAAGATCCCATGGCACTTATCGAAAAGAGTAGGGGAATTTTTTATTCAAGATTTTCAAACAAAAATACAGAGAAGTATTACAGCATACAAAATCATAATGAAAAAGAAAAACAAAAAAATGCAAGTGTGTCAAAGGAAAACAAAAAGAAATCATCATCCAACAACCCCCCCCCCCCCACAAAAAGAATAGGGGAATTCTTCAATCCAATATCAAACAAAAGTATAGAGAAGTATTGCAATATACAGAAGTAAAAATAAACACAAAAACAAAAACTTTTCAAGACACAGTAAATGTGAAAAAAAGAAAAACCAACAGTACAAATTCTATTCAATTATTGTCAAAAACAAATATACAAAAAGGTAATACTGCAGACAAAGCATAAGAACAGAAAAAAAATATAGCAGCATATGAAAGTGTCAAAAGCACAGCAGAAAATATCCCCAACCAACAGACCCCTCCCCTCAATACAGAAATAGGCAGAAGTGTAAAGGAAACTGATATTCAAATATTCCTGTAAACCTGAAAGCAAAACACACAAAAAGTAACATTTGTTTAACAAAAATGAAAAGGTTGGTTATAAAACTCAAGTAACGGGAACATCCGAGTCAGTGACCCAAGGAAGATTCCTCCAGGACTGAAAAACCCAGGAAGCTAGTCTAGTTTAAATTCTAGTCTGTACAGCTGTCTGAGTTCCCAAGCAATTTTCTTCAGCAGCTCGGACAGAGGTACAGATCTTTGTTCTAATGTGAACCAACATCTGGAGTTCCAGATATACCATTTCACCACAGTAATAATAACCTGTAGTGTAGAAGTATTCTATTCACTCCAAGAAGAGTAAAAAAAAACATATAACAAAACTTCTAAAGAAATAATGTGAAAGGGAGACATACCCCAGGAATCAGCTAAAATAGCCCAAAAGGGCGAAATATATGAGCATGAAAAAAATAAATGAAATGTTGTTTCAAGTTCCTGAGTACAGGTAGGCCAAGAACAAAACTTTTCAGAGAGCTGTTTGTGTTTCTGTTGTTCTTTAACATTCAACCAATTGTGGCAGCATAATCAAAGGATATCTCACATTTTCTCCAGGATCCTGGGATTGTTAAGAAAGTCAAGCAGAATCAGAGTGTGAGTATTCGGATAATGTGGGAAGGAATTTAATTAATGGAATTTGGTGATAATTATCTGTTTATACAAAAGTTTTCTATGTTGTCCACTAACCATAGTGGTAGACAGTTGCCAACTTTTAAGTTTTAGAAACACGTCTCTCACATAAGGAGGACTGATATGTGAAACACGTAGTATTCTGAGAGAGGCAGCCTCCCATTGTGCAAACCAAGGACTACATGTAAGGGTAAACAAGAGAATCCAAGGCCTTCGAACTTGAGTTAACATAGGTCTAAAATTAATAACAAGATACAGAACCGCAAACCAGACCACTGGGTTTACCATTCCTAGGCCCCCCTGGGTTTTTAGAAGGTACAAAACATTTTGCTTTATAGGATTCAGTAGGCTGCCTCAGACTGCCTGAAAAAAAATACTGTACAAGGAAGTTTCTAAAGTTCGAGGCGGGGGAAACAACCAACTAACATGTATAAAGATAGGTAAAAGAAATGTTTTTATTAAATGAACCCTTTTTAATTTCCCCATATGCCAGGAATTTCAGGCTGTCACCACCCACTGGGCCTGAGAAACTTTCGGACTCCCGTTTAAAATGTCTAAATCTTGGAAGCCAAAGCGTATCCCTAAAGTAGTAATCGGGTCTCTGGTTAGTTGTATTCCTGCAATAGTATCTAGGAGAGATGATGGCCTTCCAAATTGCCGCCCTATACATTTCGACATGTTGAGAGAGGTGCCTGACAAGGAACTAAAAGATTGATAAATAGTCATTACCTGTGTTGCGGAGGTCAAGTCACCGACCAAGATGGTAAGATCATCTGCATAAGCTAAAGCCACATGGGGAATCTCATAAGTGTCGACAGATATGTGTTTTAGTAGCGGTGTAGAATTCAGAACTCGCAAAAGGGGGGTCAATACAGAAGACATATAAAAGAGGGCTTAGAGGGCAACCTTGCCTAGCACCTCTTTTAATCAGAATCATAGGCCCTAACCAATAATAAGGGGAGATACAGTACCTAACTCATACAGTGCTTGCAACCACTGAATAAAGGGGGCGGGAATTCCATACTAAGTAAGTGTGTCCTAAAGGTAGCTATGTTCTACAGTATCAAAAGCTTGCTTTTGATCTAGAGACAAAAGAAATCCAGATAAACCTTCCCTATTGTGCCTTTCAATCAATTCCCATAAAAGAATGAGATGGTCACTCATTCGTCTCCCCGGGATAGAGCAGGTTTGGAGTAGGGGAAGTGAGATGAATAGCTACCTGCAATTATCTGGTGTGTAATATTTTAGCAAGGATTTTAAAATCGGTATTCAGTACGCTAATCGGACTCCAATTAGAAAGATTAGTCTTATCTCCCTTCTTATAAAAGAAAACCAATAGGCCTCATGCCATATCTAAAGGGATAGAGGCAGACTTCAAAACAAAGGTAGAAACCGATGCCAGTTCTTTAGAAAACAAGGGTCCAAGTACCTTATAAAATTCTGGAGTAAGCCCATCTAAGCCCGGGACTTTATTATTGTTTAACGAAAACAAAAGTTGTCAATTTTTGTATCCAATATCAATACTCGTCTGGGAATCAAATCAATCAACTTGATTAAAGAAACATGCAGGTCAGAGCAGAACAAAATTCCCACCCCAAAACAAGTTTCAGGACCCAAGGACCAGTATGAGGGACCATCATGCCAAAATTTGGTAACAAAACCCAGTTCAGAGGCAGTGTGCAGCCTGGTATCTTGAAAAAAAATGATTTGCAAGGGGCTGGATAAGAAATAAGACAGTGTTACCTGTCTTTTCTTAAGGCTCTTCATACTATTTACATTTAAAGAGCCAAGGGATAATGGCCACATGGAGAGGGGGAAAAAGTAAAGGTAGAAAAAAAACCATCAGGGAGGCTTTTTCCTCGTCCGGCGAAACCTACGCTGTTGGTCCTTTGGGGGGGGGGGGAGGTTGAACATCAGGCTCAGAGGGAAGATCAACCTGAGAGGACCACAAGGAAGAACCCTCTGAATCCGCATCAGATAGTTCTGAGGATTGAAAGACCTTGTAACGATTGCTCAAAGGCAAGTCTGATGTTTTAGAGACTTTCGGGGCAGGCTGTTCAGCTGCTTGAGACCTTTTTGTAGATCTCTTACTGACTGGAGGAGGGGGCATGTTAGAAGATGAAGATTCAATTGAAACCATCTCCACCACAGGGGAAGCACTAGCACTGGCAATCGAAGTCTGAGGAGGCAGGGATTCCGTAGCCTGTTGTGGGGGTGTGGACCCTGGAGGAGCTAGTGGAGGGGGCAAGTCAGGAGGGGCTGGTTGTCTTGGTGGGTGAGGAAAAGAGTCATGCTGGGCAACAGCAATTAAAAGTCTGTGTTCAACAGCATCCGAAGAGTCAGATTGATTATGGGCTGCCCACTTACAGCTCTGATAGGTATGGCCCAAAGAGTCACAGAGGCTACAACGTGGCTCATTCAAACAATTCCCGCTAGTGTGACCCAAAGATTGACAAAGAGTACACTTCACCTGATCACAAAGGCTACTCAAATGAGTACAAGAACCACATTTATAACAGGCTTTTGGTTGTCCAGCAAAAAATAAGACACTCCTATCCAGACCCAAAAGAAACAATAAGGTAGGTGACTGAGACCGGTATCAGTAGTATGGTGCATAACCTTCCCCCGTCCATATATGTTCATCATCAAAAATTGCTTCAGGAGCCCCTAAGACTGAACAGTGCTGTTTTAACCAATATTGTAGATCAGTACCGCTGACTCCTTCATTCCTAAGCAAAACCGTCACGGTTTTATAAGCTGGTCTAATTAAAAGGATAGCTTCAAAGGGAATCCATAAGGGTGTGTGTTTTTGGATGTTAAACTGTGCCCAAAATCTTTGCAAACCCATATTTAATTTTAAACTAACATCAAACGTTGTCTCACCCGAAACATGGATGAGGGCATAAATCTCGTTAGCAAAAAATGTAATTGACCCCTTTAATAAAGTTTTGGCAACAAAAGTCCAATCTGGAAAATCAGTCATACCTCCTTTATACAGGAGACGAACCGCATTATGGTGTTTGGCCAGATAGATAGGCTGATGAAAGAGGGATGCGTATGGTTTCATAGCAGATTGAGGTAGAATGTTCAGAGGTGCTTCTGGGGGCCCCACCGATGCAGTTGTTGTAGAGGGGTAGGAATAGAGTCCCACACAGGTAGTATGGCAACCGGATCAGCAACCTGGTTCCCAGAGATGGGTACTACATTTTGGAGATCCTGAGTATGCATAGCAAGAACCGGGTTGTCAGTCAAGTGCAATCCTGAAGGTATGGGCAAAGGAGAAGACACGTTAGGAATGCCCTGAGGGTGCAGCATGGCTGAGGAGGAGGAAGCAGAGCAGTCCGTAGGGGAAAGCACTGTAGCTTTCAGAGGTACCGGAGAAGTGACAATCGGAGACGGACCAGACACCCATTGCCCAGTCTTTGTTTGAATCCAGCCTGCGTCAAGAAGAGTTGCAGAAATGCGAGGAGGCATTGCAAGAGAGAAAGTTCCATCGGGGGAGCGTCTTAGGTTAGACGAACTATCAAACAATGCCATTCCCGGCGCTCCACCCACAAACACCTCAGAGGAAGCAGGAGCACTCACAACAAGCTCAGGTGAGGCAAATACAGCAGAGGACTTAGAAGAAGGCAGTGTTCTATTGAGATTTCTTGACTATTGCAGGAGGCAATACAGCAGGCAGGTCAAGGTTAGCAGGCAGGGAAGCAGTAGCTAGAAAATGTGCAGCAGATAAAGCAGTTCGTAATTCTTGATGGCGCTGTGTATAATGCTCAGTTTCAGCTCGCAATTGTTGTTCTAAATGGTGAATATCAGGATGGTGAGTACAACGAGCAGTAGTAGGAGAGGATCCACTCACCAATGCTGGCTGATCTTTAGAGGAGGCAGGTATAAAATCTGTCATTGGAAAGCCAGAGACTGCAGGAGAGTCAGATAATAATGCAGCAGAAATATCCGTAGGTAGCACGGTCTCAGAACAGTGAGAAACAGGAGAAGAGACCTGGGCTCCTGCTTCAGTAGCATCCATACATTCATCCAGCACCTCGGTGGTCGCCATCTTAGTCAGGAACCAAGATGACAGAGGTTCCCCTACCGAAAGAGTAGGGGAATTTCCCTGGTGTCCTGGCCAAATTTCCCTCATTCACTAAAAATACCACCAACAGCTTAATCTGGTTCAAGGTCAGTTGGCATTCATCTGTATCCCCCTTCCCTGGGTCATGCCTGAAAATAGGCAGGATTTGTCTAGTGCACTTACCCGGTCAACAAAAACTAAATAAATAAAGAGCGACTCCGCAGGATGCAGGAGATGAGTGGGCGCCCATACGGGGTGGCACCGCTCCACTGCTGGGTCCATGTGCAACCTGCAGTGCACAGGTCATATGGCAACAGGTGGCAGGTGGCAGGGGGACTGTGCACAGGATGGCGGTCTGTGCACAGCAGGTGGCAGCTATGCTTTGGGGCAACGCCTGGTGGCACCATGTGCTGGCTCACACATGGAATGTAAAGTTGTGTGCCAGGCCATGGAGAAAGTGAGAGTGACTCTGTCTGCCATATTCCACCACCAATGCTGCTATGCAGATGTTCAGATCATGGTAGTGGCACTGGGGTTGCACAGCCTCTGCCACCGTGACCAACTGCTCAGAGTGCACCACAGCCACGCGCTCTTTCTCCTGGAGGCATTCAAGCAGCTGCCAGATGCTGGAGTGGCACAACCTAATCCGGGTATTGAATGCCTTGTACCACCCCTCCACAGCATTGTTACTTCTGGCAAGCCCATGGATGGTTGATCCCTGGCAGTTCCACTGGGCAATAGAGAAGGTGGCACGCCGACGGCCCGATCGTCCAGTGAGGTGACCGATCCAGGTGTCCTCGAAGTAATCAAGGAGGGACTGGAGCAATTCTTCATGCTGTGCAATGTATTCCCACTCCTGCAGCTCCTCAAACACCACTGGCACATCCGCAGGTGGGACAAAGGTCAGTGCCAGCAGCATCCATAGGTGGAGGGCAAAGTCCGGGTCCATGACCTCAGGGCACTGCTTCACCTTGCACCAGACTGCCTGCAAGAAGTGAAAGCAGCAGCCATGGACCTGGACATCAGGGAATACGGTGGTGACATGCACCAGCTGGCATGCTCAAAGTCCAGCAGGACAGTGGTCAGTGCCAGTGCTGGACAGTGGGACTTCAACTGGCCCAGCAGCCTGATGTATGTTTGTACCTCCGGGTGAAGGCAAGAACAAATACGGATGGCAGGACTGCATCAGACTGGACTGCATGAATGGTGTATAGCTGGTTGAATAGGCTGGGGCATGCCCTGAATGTACCATCCATGAACCAGTCAGTACAGTCTGCCAGCAGCTGCAGTCCACCGTCAGTGACGTATATGAAGAGCCTGTCCTGCTCCCAGCCACTGTCGTGGAAGAGGAATCATGCCCCATCCCAGGTCACAGTGAACTCCTCTGGTATGATGAGGTCGGTGACAGTCGTTGGGGTCGTGAACCACCCCTGTGCCACATGCCATGCATGCTGTACTGTACATTGCAACAGCCGCATGCCTGGCAGATGTCCTGCCATGGCCGCAGGTATCCTGGACGTGCTTGCAGCGATGACCTGTGACGCACTGTCCAGCAACCACTGGGCACTGTCCTGCAGTGTCCCTAACACAAGGTGCACACCGATGTCCATGGCATCTGGTACGTGACTGTGGTTCCTGATGGTAGCGACCGTGGTATCCTCTACAGTGTGCCGGTGGGTGAGGCAGTTGTACTTGAAGGCCTCCGCACACCACCAGTACACTTTCTTCGGTCTGGCTTTGTCCCTCCTGTAGTCATAGCCATGGTGCATGGCTAGGGGCTTACCCTTTTGGCTTTAGAGGTACTGTACTGTGTCTGACATCCTCCTTCCTATCAGAGCAACAGGTGCTGGGCAGTGGTGTGCAGCGCCCCTTTATGGGGCAGTGTCTGGACATGCCCTGTGTTGCCCTGTGGATGCCCCTTCCTGTCAGCCCCCTATTTCCCTGGTTCTGGTGTCCAGCCCCCTGCCCCAGATCCAGTGACCGTCACCTGTTGTGCTGCTGACATCCATGAGGTGAGTGCTGTTTGGGGGGGGTTGTACTGCTCCTGCTGTCGTGCTGTGCCAGGAGGCTGTCCGAGTGTGTGCCCTGGTGGGTCTCTGTTTTTAAGGTGGCTGCCTTCCATGTCACACACTCCTGACACTCGCTTCCTGGCTGGCTGGGCGTTTTGGGGTCACCTGTTGTTGTTGTGCTGGTTGGGGAGTCACCATAGCGGTGCAGCTGCCTTTTTCGCTCTTGTACTGTCAGTCTGCCTCACAGTACTGTCACTGTTTCGGCAGCCGCTCTGCTTGCCTCACCCCCTCAGCAAACGCAGTTGTTTCTGCACCCATATTGTGTGCAACCCTCTACTAAGAGTGTTCCCCAGTGTAGGAATTTAGCATCAGGGAGAGGTTTTATAATAAATTTAAAGATTTGTTGACCTCCTCTTTGGTGGAAGTCTACAATCATTGTCGTAAGCAGGGCTCCTTCCCTTCCACCATGTTACAAGTTATTTTGGTGTATATTCATAAAAAGAATGATAAAGCCAATCTCCTGAACTGGAGACTGCTCAGCCTTTTAAATACTGACTACAAGATTCTGGCTCGGGTTCTTGCTGTACATGTAAGCTGGCTGGCGGCTGAATTAATTAGCCCATTCCAGACTTGTACAATCCCGAAGTGGGATATTCAGGATAACCTCATTTTGCTCTGTGAAATTTTCACTTATGGGGCTGAACACATATTGGATGGGTTTGTGGTAAGTTTAGATCAGGAGAAAGCTTATAATAGGGTTTCCCATGACTACTTACTTGCTGTCCTGAATTCCTAAAATTTGCCCCAGTTTTTATACACTGGATTAGAAGCTTGTATGCTACTGCCTCCATTCACCTCCTTATAAATGGTTGGTTTGGTGCCCCATGAGCCCTCCACCAGTGTGTGTCCTTCACGGTTGCCCATTCAGCCCGCTCCTGTACATAATTTGTTTGGATCCTTTTTTATGCCACATACAAGACTGTTCTATTATGGGCCTCAGGCACCTCCCTAATGCCGCCCCCTTAAAAGCAATGGCCTACACAGGTAATGTTGTGATTTTCTGCCAATCAGCATCTTTTGGTCCAGCCCTTCAAAATCTCCTTGCTGCCTATTCTACCACCTCCTCCACCTCCAAAGTCAGTTTTGTTAAAAGTAGAGGATTTCCCTGTGGAAGGCTGCTCTGCAATATCCTGTACAAATTGCTTCCATACAAATTTCCTCAATGGACATTAAAATATTGATATTTCCTTTCGCATAGCAAACATGGTTGAATCAAATTGGCAGTCTTGCTTACAGGCTGCTACCACTAAAGTAGCAAACTGGAAAGGCAAGCGCATTTCCAAATTGAAATGTGTTTTATTAATTAAAACCCTTTTGGTGCCTCTGTTTCTTTACATCAGTTATGTCTTTTCCCCTCCCCCAAATCTCAATATGAGACTTTATACTGTTTTTTTTTTTCAGGCATTATGGGGGTGTCACCTTAACCTGATTAAGATCGATGTCACATATGATTATGAAAAACAGGGAGGTTAAGGAATGCTGAATCCTGTTGGTTTTTTTTTTTTTGTTTTTTTCCTATCCACTAATATTACTGCCATTTTGACAGGAGTGAATGATCTTTGGCCTCTGACAGTGCATGAGTCGATACTCATTTACCTTCCAGAGTGGCAAACTACTGGGTTGTGCGTAATTTGAGAACCCTGTTTTGTGCCTGACTACGTTGTAGCAGGCTTTCTGAAATTAAAGCAATGGTGCTATTCACATGGTATGATTCTCACAGCCACTAGACAGTCTGTATATCAGACCATGATGACATTGCATTTCACCCAAGATCTGTTTTTTCCCCAGTGTGTGGTGTCTTCCACATCCTGGGTAACGACTCACCTAATGAATCCTAGGCTGCCTCCCTTTTCTTGGGAAGTAGTGTGGTTATGTTGTCATGGATGACTAGGTGTCCAAAATTCACACAAGCATAAGCAGTTGTCTGAGAGGTAATGCCCTGGGCCTGGTTGTGGTATCCAGTTGGAGACACAAGAGCATCTTTTCTTTACCTGTCTATATGTTCGCCAGTTTTGGTCCTTTGTTGCACAAAAATGGGGTGAGCCCAGTTTCTACACCTTACTTACCAGTATTTTATTTTGGGTATTTTTTTCTGCCTCTTGAGCTTCCCAAGATTGTTCTGTTTTACAGGTTTTGTTTGCCTTATTCAAACATTACTTGTGGCAATCAAGATGCTCTTGGGTGTTCCAGTAGAAAGGAGTTCCCCATCAGGAACTGTTCGCCAATGTGCAGTATGAATTTTATAACGTATATGACCAAGATAAATCGTCTCTTCCTCCTTTTAGGATCAGACACTTATGGCATTTTGCACGCAGTATTTATGATTTTTTCTCGTTTGCTAGTTTGTGGTTGTCTGTATTCCAAGTTTTTCTTTTTTACTCTTTGTATATTGTAAGAACTTGAGTTTGCTGTACAATGCCAGGAACCATGTCTGTTCTTTTTTCCCTCATTACATTTTCCAGTTTGTTTTTCCTTTGTTTACAGTTAATTATTCCTTAGTTCTATAGATCCATTTTGTCCCTGCATTGATTGTTTGCTTTAAATAAAAAAAATAAGTAAAAGTGTCATGGGATCTTTAACATCCCTCTAAACACTCACCAGAACAAGTAGATGAGACCTCGGTTAAATGTTTCCTTTGAAGGGCAGCATATCCCAACAGTACAGAACCCCCGACTACTGCCCTCTGGGGCCAGTATTTATGTCATGAGCCCAATTCTAGTGTGGGGCTAGAATCCATGACCTACTGGCCTAGAGTCACATGAGCTACCATCTGAGCCACACTGACACCTAAAAGATTTAACCCTGCATCTGCCAAATTTCAAACAGGCTGCATGGTGAATACATGATTCAGCATAGTCCAACCTTACAGGGCCAGATATCTTTTTACTAACCAACCCCTTTCCACTGGCAGGTTAAACATGTATTTAAACAGACTAAGACAGAAATGCCACAATGCAGTTGCTAAATTTACTATTAGAGAAAATGAAATTTTGTCAGTTTAACTTGAGAGACAAAAAAAGGAATTGAGAAATTCTTTCAGGAGTCCTTGTTCCCACGGAGTTTAATTGAATCACTTGGTGAAGCTCAACAAATGTTCAGGTTTAGTTATATTGCATGTCATATATTTGAAATAATTCCAGTAATTAATATTTGGTTTACTGCAGCAGTTATTTTCTAGACAAGAAATGACCACTATAACGACCAAACAGGGCTCATTATCAACTTCCGGACATTTCTTTAGGTATACAGTCATGATGCTATCATATGTGGCTGGTCACTTCTTCCCACAGGGAATCTGTGATTTCCAAACTCTGTTATTGCAAGGCAAATAAGTAACCATATATATACAGTATACCATAATGTCATCATTCTGACATCAGTAACAAATTGACTGTCGATCACTTATGATGTGCATGATTCAGATTTTACAGTAATGAACATTTGCACAAAGCTGATGTCTTGTGAAAGGCTGGTCAGTTTTCATTAGAAAGTACTCAGATATACATAGTATGTCAACAGAAAATTGGGTAAGAGCAATTATTTAGCTACAATCCCATCTTGGGGTTCTGGTGACATCATGAAACCACCTGAGTTTTGCTGTCATGGTTATGAAATTACCAGCACCGCAAAATGAAGTTCAAGCCTTGAAACTGATCATTTCCTCTCTATTATTCTTTTTGGATATCTTTTCTACTAGAGAAATGCTTTTAGCAATTAAAATTCACTATACATAAGCAGTATTAGCATCTCAAGTTTTAATCAAATATGCAAATTATAGTGTATAGCTAGCTTTATTTTACCATTAAGCAAAAATCCATTAAGTACGAATTGAATACTCTCATTACAGACTACTCTAATAAAGTGCAGTGTCAAAGTCAACTTTCACAAATGACAGAGGCAGACTAATGGTTTGCAATGTCACCTACTAAACAACAGTAGAAAATATTGATAAGGAAAAGAAAGGGAGGAAAGAACTTGGGTAACAGTGTGCCAAACTGCTTTACAATCCAGGAGAGGGCAGAAGAGAGTATTTTGCTGCTATTACCAACACAGGGATATTGAAATAGGACACATATAGATTAGTGTGATTACACAGTGGTTAAGCACAGGGATGTTAAGTGACTAGCTTAGAGTCACACAGTGAGTAGGTGTCAATTGTCGGATACAAACTGGGTTTCCAGGTTCACAGCTCTGCACTCAAATCACTATAGATTAGCAAACAAGATTCAGGCCTGCACCCGGGAACTGTGCTTGGTGAAAACAAGTAGAACAAAAAAAGTCAGGTGGCGTGAAACGCGTTAGGAACTTTTATGCTGTAAGAAAGGACAGCTTTTCATGGAAGCAGGGTGCATTTGTGCATTTAAAATAAAATGAAGCACTTTTTGGCACTCTAAGAAAGTCTTTCTTGCTTCCTTTATTCCCTACGGGTGGCGAAATTGACAAACTTTTGAGGTTTGCGAGAAAGTGGTTGTTACTTGTGCTGGCATCTGACTTTTTTTACTCAAATCACTAGGCCTGTCTCTAAAGTGTCAATGGCTCAGCAGGTAGCGCACTCACCTCTGAGGCTGGGAGATCAGAAGGCTGTGGGTTTTATCCCCACACCAGGCACTTGGGTTAAATCCCAATACTGATACTGTAGTGCAGCATGAGGGGGGTGCTGCACTCCTGAGGTGCCATCTTTCAGATGAGATATTAAACTGAGGTCCCATCTGCCTGTTCTGGTTGTAGTTCAGGTGGATGTTAACGATCCCATGGCAGTTCTTGAAAAGAGTAAGGGAATTTTCCTGGTGCCCTGGCCAAATTTCCCCCATTCACTAAAAATACCACCAACAGCTTAATCTGGTTCAAGGTCAGCTGGCATTCATCTGTATCCCCCTTCCTCGGGTCGTGCCTGAAAATAGGCAGAATTTGTCTAGTGAACTTATCCGGTCAACAAAAACTAAATAAATAAAAGTAATTTAGTTTTATAGTCATTGTTTTTGTTATTTTTCATATATGAACTGCTACTTATATTCTATACTTTGTATGGCTTAATGCTTAAAATCTGGAACATGATGCAAGCTACTCAGCAAAAAATACAAATACAAGCTAAACTAAAAAAAAAATTGGTAATGCATTAAAGCCTAACTAAACCTGTGTTAAGTTGGTTCGGACTAGACTTTAGTACCTCACTGGAAGGACTCAAGTGGTTAAAGCAAACATGATGTAACATCTGTGTCTTACTCCTTCAGTCTTGGGGTACAACAGGGCTCCATACTAGGACTCCTGCTGTTCAGCCTCTATGTAAATGGCCTTCCCTTGATCCATGCCAGTGGGAATACAAACATCCACCTTTATGCAGAAGATACTCTTTTATATACCAAAGCAAAAGCTACAGATGCCCTTAACAAAATACTCCAAACTACTTTTGACAAGACACAATGATGGATGATACCAAACAGGCTTTACCTTAATAGCTGTAAAACTATGGTAATGTGTTTCTCCTGTACACGCCACCCACCCAGTCCACTGCATTTATCTACCTTCGCTGAATCCCCTCTCGAAAGTGTACAATTCTTCAAGTATCTAGTTCTCTTGCTTAAACCACAACTATCATTCAATGACCACATTACAAAAGGAATCAGATGCACCAATCAGAAATGTTGGCTGTTCTACTGCAACAGGAGCAGCCTCAATCTTAAAAATCAGACAACTTGAGATCACATGATGTCTTCCTCCTAAGCAGATGCATGGCACTCCCACTCCCACCTCAACAGAATAAACTCACTTATATAACTAAGATTTTTCATCCGTTATTCAAACCGTAACACATTTTCAGCCTCTGTTGTACCTGGTGAATCATCTGGACACTGACTCTTACGGAAGAAACGGACCAAACAAAAGAAATGGAGGCCAAAATGAAACAGGCCCTCCCATCTAGAACACCACCTGCAGCTCCAGACAAACAGTCTAAAAGGGCCAAGACACAAAGCGCTGTCACCGGTAAGAGTTCTCAGCCTGCTACGGCCATAGCTCCACTTTCTGAAGATAGATTCCTGGCCAAAGTGGCACCACTTAAGGTGGCATTTATAGAATTTGCATCAGATTTAAAATCTATCAAGTCCGAACTGAAGGACACAAATAAAGCCTTATCTGATGTCTCAGCCCACACGTCCTCATTAGAAAAATGGCAGTCCTGAATGGAACCCAAAATTACCTCTCTGAGACATAAACTGATTAAACTGGAGCTAAAACTGGAAAATCTAGAAGGCTGAAACAGGCGTCATAACCTGGTGATTTTCGGCCTTCCAGAGGAAGTGGAGTGTCATTCTCCTGTAGTCTTTGCCTAAAAATTACTAAGTAAAATAGAAGGCCCTACTCCACACTCAGTGGCCTATGCAGTTGAAAGGGCCCACAGATCCCTAAAGCCAGACCACCTTCAGGTGCAAAACCCAGGCCGTTTATCCTGCAATTGATGAGTTACATTGATCACCAGCATGTCCTGTCAGCAATCAAAGACCTGCAAGAAGTTAAATGGGAAGAATCTCAGCTACAGATCTCCGAAGATCTACCAGTGGCCACACGTCAAAAGCGGGCCAAGTACCATCCCTCCATCACCAAATTAATTGCTGCTGGGATAAGATTCCAGATGCTTTATCCTGCCAGGCTCTCAGTTTTACACCAAGGCAGCTGGAAACATTTGAGAATGCAGAGCAGGCTACAAGAGATCTTACAACTCTCTTCCCTGACCTTTTTAATCCATGCTGAAGTCTCACCACCAGCACTCTTTCATCCCAGTAAGCCTAGAAATTAATAATTACCTGTGCTACTTTATATGCAGTACCTTGCCCAAAATTGAAACTCTTGACAGTTGATTGGGGGAGAGGCTTGTCCTGTGTGTGTCTCCTGGACTCTGGTTCCCAGCCCTTGGATCCGTGCTCTCAGAGCCTTCTTTTCCCCAGCTGGAGACTGGACTGCAGTCTGAACGGTTGATCCCGGGCTGACGTGGTCGGTGATGAGGCTGAATCTGGAGCTGGTCTAACTGTCATCTGCGGGCTACTTTGGAGTCCTGTGCTGGATTGAAATGTTGGAGAAACACTGCCGAGAGCTCGCTTACTCGTCTACTCACTCGGCTTTGTTTACAGCTCTCCTGCATGACAGTGCGACTAGTTCGCCTTAGCGCGAATGTGCGCACGTTCGCTCTGCTGACACACGATTATACGATCACCCAAGCTACATTCAAACAGTGACTCTGCTATGGAATTTAAATATTTACCTGCCTTGTATTAACCAGGACTTCCTCTGGTTACTAATTAAAGATTGCTCTTTCTTAGTGTAGTTTTTTGGGGGTCTGTCACTGTTACTATAAATTGGGCATGCCATGCCCTGACTCACGGCTAATTTTAAACTTTTATAAAGTGAGTCCTATTTTATTTTTTGGGTTTCAAATATATTCCAAGTCACATCAGAGTTTGTTCACCGAATACTGGATTTGATATAGTAACCCAAAAAGTTTATTTGTCCTATTTGAAGTCACTTACATAAAACATTACCTAGGTTTTCATATACGCCTTTAGTTTAAATTCAGACTCCTCATTCTTAGATAAATTTGTTCTAAGAATAGATCCCGGGTTACCATAGGTATATTGGGGGTGCGCTAGTTCAATCACCCCAGTTTAAGTAGTTACTATAGTTAGGCTTTAACTGTTAAAGCTTGGATATTTAAAAAAAAAACATAAAAATTGTTGATGTATTAAGAAAACAGGTTTGAATACTGCATGGTTTCTTATTCCTAGTCAATGTGAGGTTGGATAGTTGGTACAGTGTTTTAACATAGAAACATAGACTTTGATGGCAGATAAGGACCGCTTGGCTCATCTAGTCTGCCCATCTCCCTACCTACAGGATAGGCCGCAGATTCTAGTTAACCAACAGCCTATTTCTTCCTACCCCCCACAAGAATTGCCTTATGTCTGTCCCATGCATTCTTGAACTCTCCCACAGTTTTAGACCCCACAACCTCCTCAGGAAGGCTGTTCCATGCATCCACTACCCTCTCTGTGAAATAATACTTCCTCATTTTGCCCCTGAACCGCCCTCCTTCTATCTTTAAATTGTGTACCCTTATTCTTGCAAGTCTCTTTTTCTGAAAGATGCTACCCTCTTGGACTTTGTTGATTCCACTGAGGCACTTAAAAGTTTCTGTCATGTCCCCCTTCTCCCTTCTTTCCTCAAGGGTATACATATTAAGCTCCTTTAGTCTCTCCTCATACGGCTTCTCTTGCAGACCCTGCACCATTTTAGTTGCCCTCCTCTGGACTACCTCTATCCTGTCTATGTCCTTGCGGAGATGGGGTCTCCAGAACTGGACACAGTACTCCAGATGGGGTGTCACCAACTGTCTGTACAGAGGGATAACAACTTCCTGTTTTCTGCTGCTGATGCCTCTCCCTATACATCCCAGTATACCCCAGCCCTCCCTACTGCCTTCTCACATTGCTTGCTAACCTTAAGGTCATCTGATATGATTACCCCGAGGTCCCTTTCCTTTTTTGTTGTTGTTACTACCTCCCCACCCATTGTGTATTCTTCCCTGGGTTCTTGTTTCCTAGGTGCATTATTTTGCACTTCTTTGCATTGAATCCTAGCTGCCATACTTTGACCATTCTCCAACCTTACCAAGTCCTTTTCATCCTTTCCACACCTCCTTGTGTATCAACCCTGTTGCAGATCTCTGTGTCATCTACAAAATGCATACTTTTCCTTCCAGTCCCTCTGCAATGTCACTGATGAAGACATTAAAAGGACTGGACACACTGAACCCTGCAGTACCCCACTAGTAACCCTCTTTCTTCAGAGTGGACTCCATTTACAATTACCTTCTGTGTCCTGTTGTGCAGCCAATGTTTTACCCAGGCTACTACCCTGGGACCCTCCCCAGGCTGGTTAATGTGACTATTAATCTTTTTGTGTGGACTGTGTCAAATGCCTTGCTAAAGTCTAGGTAGGCCATGTTCACAGCTCCTCCCTGGTCTACTACTTTGGTCACCCAGTCAAAGAAATCTATTAGATTGTCTGCATGACCTTCCCGCTGCGAACTCATGCTGCCTTGGGTTCTGTGCTCCCCTGCCTCTAGGTACTCAACTATTCTTTCCTTCAGAAGTGACTCCATCACTTTCCCTACCACAGAGGACAGACTGACAGGTCTATAGTTTCCTGCCTCTGTCTTGGTCCCACTTTGTGAAGGGGAATCACATCCGCCTCCTCCAGTCCTTGGGTACCACACCATCCTCCCATGATTTATTAAAAAGAGTAGCCAGTGGTTTCACTAGTTCCTCCTTAATTCTTTTAGAATTCTGTGGTGAATTCCATCAGGACCCATTGCTTTGTCCACCTTCAGTTTTAGGAGTTCTTGCAGACCCCTTTCTTCTGTGAAGGACTGGGATCAACCCCCTATAGTGCTTCTGTTAATTGGATTAGGCACTTCCCCTCCTCTTTTGAATCCCAGCAGAAATATTCATTCAGTATCCTGCTTTTCACTGTCCCCTGCCCCACCGTTCATTCTATTCAGCCTCACTATCCCTCCTTTGTCTTTCTCACGCTCGCTGATGTACCTATACAAGGTTTTTATCCCTTCTTATCCGAGTTGGCTATCTTTTCCTCAGTTTGGGCCTTTGCTATTCTGACTTCCCTCCTGCTTCCTTCTGCCTTAACTGGTACAGCTCTCTGTCCTGCTCCTTCTGTGTTTCCTTATACTTCCAGAATGCTATCTTTTTCTTCCTGACTTTCACAGCCACCTCTTTTGTGAACCATAGTGGCTTTTTCTTTCATTTTGATTTGTTTATTTGCTTCACACAAAGGCTTGTTGCCTCTGTGATGGCAGTTTTGATGATTCCCCATTGTTGCTCCACACCTCCTTCTAGCCTGTTTGCTAGTGCTTTTCTGAGGCACTCTCCCATCTTGCCAAAGTCAGCTCTCCTAAAGTCAGTACCCTCACTTTGTATGGCTTGACTCTGTAGCTGAGTTTAACGTGAACCACACTGTTTCATGGGTCACTTGTCCCCAGATGGCAACCCACTTCTAGATCTGAGATCCTCTCACTGCCCCATTTGAGAGCACGAGGTCTAAGATTGCTCCTCACGAGTGGGTTCCAAAACTAGTTGTCTAATGCCTGCCACCTGTAGGGCATCAAGAATGGCCCTGCTTTTGGATGTGGCTGCAGCAAATGCTCCAGTTAACATCTGGCATATTCAGGTCTCCATCAACAGTATCTCCCTTTCTCTGCCATTCTAAGAATGCCTTCTATCATATCCTTGTCCATTCCCTCCCCCTGACATGGGGGTCTGTACACAACCACTGTGCAGATTGTGGTGCCCTTTCCAGTCTCCAAGGTGACCCACAGTGCCTCCTTGCCTCACTGTTTACTCTTTTGTTCAGTTGCTTTTATCACTTCCTTTACATAGAGAGCTGCTCCTCCCCCTCTTCTCCCCTGCCTGTCTCTCCTGTAGGTTATGTACCCTGGTATGTTAACATCCCAGTCATGGTTCTCTGTGTACCATGTTTCTGTGCTGCTATGATATCCAGGCATCCCTCTTCCATCAAGGCCACCAGCTCAGGGAGCTTGTTGCCCAGACTATGGGCATTGGTACTCATTACCCTCCATTTCTTGATGGCCTTCTCCCCTTTGCCCCATCCCTGTCCTTCTTGCCTTTGGCACTTTCTCCATTACCCTGCCCTTCTCCCTATCGACACCTCTATGTTGGTGTTTGCTGCACTACTACCGTGATTATTTGGAGGCTAGGATTTCCCTGCTTCTTTCACAGTGCTCCCCTTGGCTAGTTTAAAATCTTGCCAATGAAGCATTTAAACCTATCACCTAGGATCCTGGTTCCCTCCGGAGATGCAGCCCATCATGCCAATATAGGCTTGCATCATTCCAGGTGGACCCCCAGTCCCCAATGAAGCCAAATCCCTGAGCTCCACACCAGTTTTTCAACCACTGATTGAATCCCATGGTGCGGAACACCCTAGCTTCTCCTATGCCATAGATGGGCAGCAACTCCGAGAAGGTTACCGTCTGTGCTACTTGACTAAGGCCCCTCCCCAATTCCACAAACTCTTCCTGCACTTCTCTAATCCCTTTCTTAGCCAGGTCATTTGTCCCTAGGTGGGCAATGACATCCAGCTCCCTCTCCTGTGCAGCTGCTCTGGCAATCCTGAGGATTCGGTCCCTGTCCCTCCAAGCCATGGCGCCAGGCAGGCACCTTACCTCCCTCTCCCCTTCCTCCCCGAGTTCTACCTTCCTAACAATGGAGTCCCCCACCAGGAGTTGTTTCCCTCCCCTGCAGGGTCCCCTGCCATCCTCCTGTGGGTCTTCTTTGTGGAGGTTCCAGCATCCTCCTGGTCTCCACTGCGGTGCCTCCATAGGCGAACCACACTTTGCCAGAATGGCATAGGAATTGTGGAGGTACAACTGGAGGATGCACCTCTGTTCCACCACCCTCACCTCTCTGGGCCCACTGTGGTCCAACCACTCCTCTTTCTTGGCAACCTCTGAGGCAACAGCAGTGGCACTGGTGGTCCCTGGATGGAAGAGGAGGTCCCACAAATCCTGGCCAACTCAGCCTGGAGATGAGCAGCCTCCTCCCTCAGCCCAGAGAGGTGCCTGCAGATGGGATAACACTGCATCCTCCAGAACGTCTCCCGGAAGACTGCTGCTCCACAGCCACTGCACTGTACCACTCCAATCATGTCTTATTTCCGGCCCCTTAACTGTTTGCAATCCTTACTCTTTCCGCTGTTTTTTTTTCTCTCTCTCTCCTTACTTTCTGCCTGTGTGCCTTTTAAGCTCCTGATTTAGCTTAAATAAGCGTTTAACTATTAGTTCAGGGTGGGGGTTGGGGTCGGGTCTGTGCAGCTGTTGAGGAAACGGTCACGATTTAGAAATTGGGAACCGAACCTCCTCTATGGTTATCCCACTACTGGACTTTTCTTACTTTAAATAATTATGTCATTTTGTGGGGTTCAAGGGGGGGGTTATCAAAGTTCAAATATAATGGGCTTGACTTTCTTGGAGGGGTTTGGGGATTTAGGGGGTTTGGAATATTCTTTTTCTTTGAAGGTATAGGGTTTATTACTAATTCTATGTTGTGGGGTTCAGGGTTGGGCTTTCTGAGATTTGGTTATACGGATTCAGATTATTTGTGTGGGTGGGAGGGGGGACATAGGGTTATAATAAAGGGGGTGTCTGCCACTAGGAGGGGGTTGGTTACTGTCATTACAGATATTCTGGACTGGTTGCTTCCCTATAAATCATATTTTACTCTTCTACACCTTAATTCTTCTTATGGTGGGGTTTAAATACTGTTCTTGGAATATCAAGGGGGCACAGACTCCCACCAAGTGATCTAAAGTATTTCTTCATCTTAAAAGCCTACAGATTGATGTAGCCTTTCATCTCTTGGCCAATCAAATTCATTATTTATGCAGAAACTGGGTGGGTCAAGTGTTTGGTTCTGGTATCGATTCCCATAGAAAAGGGGTAGCTATCATTATATCCCGTAGAATTCCATTCCGCCTCATACAGGAAATTGTAGACCCTTAGGTTAGAGTCGTTATTCTGAGGGCCCTTCTGGATCACTCTGAATTGATGCTAGGTTCCATCTATGGACCCAACTGTGATGATCCAGAATTTTTTGCTAATCTTATGGCAATTCTTGCTACCTGGACCACGTTTCCAATAATTCTGGGTGGTGATTGGAACCAGGTCCTATCTAATAAATTAGATAGAACTAGTCAGGTTAGGCAAAGTTTATCACCAGGACAAAAAGCCATTCATGATTTAATGCATTTTCTTGGCCCCACGGATCCCTGGAGGCTTATGCACCCAGACAGCAAAGAGTATTCATTTCACTCCCTTCCCCATCACTCTTTCTCCCATATAGACTATTTTCTCATAACTGTTGACCATCTTCCAGGTGTTTCCTTAGCTACTGTTCATCTAAGGTCATTTCTGACCATCATATTGCCGATCTCCATTTGGATCTCTCACCGAATATACATAGAGATAGAATTTGGAAACTTAACAATCAACTTCTGAAATCCAATGAACATGTACAACTCCTCCAAACTTTCATTGATAATTTCACGGGACTCTACACCTCATCCATGCACAAAAAAGATTTTTTATGGAGGTCCCTGAAATGTGCATTGAGAGGCGAACTAATTTGCCTAGCAACTAAGCATAAAAAACAGAGGACTGCAGCTCTATCCTCTATACTGGATCAGATAGCAGATCTGGAGAGTCATCTCTCTCCTTCTTCCCTATAGAAGAATGGGAGAAAGTGGAATCTCTCCATGCCCAATATAACAAACTATTAGCTGAAAAAGCTGAATTCCTTATGCTTCATTCCAAAATATCCTATTTTGATCATCGGAAAAGGACTGGGAACTCCTAGATCTTCATCTTCGCACTCAAGTTGCTGATAGAATAGTCACCTCCATTTACTTGACTTCTGGTGATCTTCTCACCTCCTTCCCCAGACATTGTGAATGCTTTCAAAGACTATTACCAGCGATTATACACAGCCTCTGCACTCCCCCCTTTGCCCCAACAACTAGACACTTTCATTCAAGATATCCACATCCCAGTGCTACCTGATCCCCAGATAAATATTTTAAAAGCTCCTATTACCTTAACAGAAGTTTGTGACGCCATAGACTCCCTCTCCCCAGATAAATCACCTGGCCCTGATGGTTTCTCAACCAATTTTTATAAAACATTCAAGGATACTGTAGGATTCTTTTGAACACCTTTCACTACATTTTCAAGAAAGGAATATCTGACACCTCTCTGACCCTGGCCACTATATTTGTTCTTCCTAAACCTGGCAAAGACCCCCTTCTGATTTTCAACTACAGACCTATCTGCCTAATTAATGTGGATCTCAAAATCCTTGCCAAAATCCTTTCTTCCAGACTAGGCCAGGTTTGGGAATCCCTCATTAGTATAGAGCAGGTTGGGTTTACTTAAGGAAGACTTTCATCCGATCACCTTAGGAAGTTGATGTATCTTTTTTCTACATCCAGGAATTCCTCTACACCAGCAGCTCTTGTTTCCCTGGACGCAGGAAAAGTATTCAACAGGGTTTCATGGGATTATCTTTTTATGTTACTACCTAAATACCATATTCCATTGGAATTCATACAATGGGTTAAAATTTTGTACACATCTCCAACAGCCCAAATTCAATGTAATGGAGTTTTCTCTGCTCCTTTTCCTTATCTCAGGGTACCTGTCAGGGCTGTCCCCTCTCCCCCTATCTGTTTAATTTGTATCTAGATCCCCTTATCAGAAAACTTAAAAATTCTTTACTTGTAACAGGCATAGCAATAGGTAATATGGATTATAAAATCTCTGCTTTTATGGATGATATACTCCTGCATATTTCTAATCCTACCCAATCCCTTCCCACTGCTTTTCAAATCATTACCCAGTTTGAGTCAGTTTCGAATTATAAACTAAATCTGGGAGAAACTGAAGTTCTTCCCCTTAATAAATATACACTGAGGGCCGATGTTGGTCATCTGGGGTTACATTGGAATGCTGACAAATTTAAATATTTAAGGATTTATCTTCACCCCTCTCCCCATATTATGAAAAAGCTTAATTTAGATACTCTCATTAATACATTAACAGAAGACTCTAAATGCTGGTCAAAACTCCCTTTAACCTTGTGGGGACGTATGAGCATAATAAAAATGAATGTCTTACCTTGCATTTTATATCCCCTACAAATGTTTATTTGGGTTCTCCCGCTGTCATGGTTCTCACAAATACATAGAATTCTCAGCACCTTTATATGGCAGGGGAAAAAAGTTAGATGGAATTATCTTAAGTTTACTTGTCGAAAAGCTGATGGTGGCCTTCAAGCCCCTAACGTTTATATATATATTACTTAGCTATTCACCTAGCTAGAATTAGACATTGGTTACAACCCTTAGAGGTTATTCCAGACTCTGTTTACTGCCCCCCTTGGTTAGAATTGAACATGCCCTCTGTTCAGTGCATGTTACTTGATCCCAAGGCCCTTCCTTTTATTACTTAAAAGAATCTTCCTAAATCCCTGCAGGATACACCATTAAGCTCCCTGCTTCAAACTCATCAACGAAATGCCTTCCTTAAAATGGATGCATATAGAGATACTGCCCAACCCCTGTTTCAAAATCCTAATCTCTTAATTTGGGGTAAGATACTCAAACCTCATCTTTTCTGGCCAGATATGGGTGTAGAATGAGTGGACCAGTTTGTTCAGGAACAAAAACTGCTCTCTTTTCAAGAAGCCCATCATCTTTTCAACTGGTCTACCACTTGTGTTTTTAAATACTTTCAGATATCCCATATGCTGATACAACACTTTGATTCAGGGGTATGAGTCAGCTCTTTTTTGTCTACCTTGCTTTCATACATTAGTTCCATTTCTTCATCTCATTTGATATCCTATTCATATACATTTTTTATCAAATGTTGCTATTTTAGAAGGCCAGAGGTTTTACTGGTGTGATAATATCCTACCATTGACTACCCCTTCCAGGGCATGGTCTAATTTTTGGAATCACCTATATAGGTATATCAAATGGGACAGATATAGATACATGCAATTTTATATCAGTCATAACCTATACTATAAACCACTTAAGCTCCACCAAATGGGCATAATACCCTCTAATAAATGCCCCAAATGTCAACAAGCCCCTGGTGACTTATTCCATATGCAATGGTCCTGTGAGAATATTGCCCCCTTCTGGCACAGTATTCAAAACAGTCTCAACCCGTTACTTACATTGCCCAATAACTTCACTCCGGAAATTTGTATTTTGGGAGATTATATGCAACTACAAGGGTGCAGACAGAAAGCTCACATGGCCTTAATCTCAGCCTGTGCTAAGAAAGTAATATTGAGGCATTGGTTGGACCCGACTATCCCTAACCATGTGGAATGGTTTAAGGAAATCATGTTTGCTCTCCAAGCAGAGCTCATCATTGCAGAAATTACTAATAGAATGGGTAAATACAAACAAAGATGGGAACCACTGTACACCCTTATTTCGATTCATTAGACCTCTGTCTCATATATATATATATATATATATATATATATATATATATATATATTCCCCAGACAGTTTTTTTGTTTTGTTTTTTTCCTTTGGTGAAATTCCCAAATCCATCCTTCATTATTCCATTCTTTTGCAACTGTCCTTAAGCAACAACCAGCGGCAGACTGAGGGGGTTGGGAGGGAAAGATGGATGGGGGTGCAGACAACTGTAACCAGCTATAGCTTTTCCACCACTGTAGTTCAGCACTGAATGCTATATAATTATGTACCTGGATTGTATCAACTGAACTTTATTCCAGCATTATCATGTTGTCTGTACATGGTGTTGTTGTTTTTCTTTTTTTTTTTCCAAAAACAATAAAGCATACTAAATACAAAAAAAGAATCAGTCAACTTCTCCACAAATAAAAACTATTACTGGCACTCAAATATGCCATGTGGTGTACAGTTCAATAATCTGTGTTGATTTGTACTGGGACATGGCCCAGTGACAACACTGAGGTTGTTATCCCTCTGTACAGACAGTTGGTGAGACCCCATCTGGAGTACTGTGTGCAATTCTGGAGACCCCATCTCCACAAAGACATAGGCAGGATGGAGGCAGTCCAGAGGAGGGCAACTAAAATGGTGCAGGGTCTGCAACAGAAGCCGTATGAGGAGAGACTAAAGGAGCTTAATATGTATACCCTTGAGAAAAGGAGGGAGAAGGGGGACATGATAGAAACTTTCAAATACCTCAAGGGAATCAACAAAGTCCAAGAGGGTAGCATCTTTCAGAAAAAGAGATGTGCAAGAACAAGGGGACACAATTTGAAGATAGAGGGGAAGGCTCAGGGGCAATGTGAGGAAGTATTTTTTCACAGGGAGAGTGGTGGATGCATGTAACTGCCTTCCTGAGGAGGTCATGGGGTCAAAAACAATGGGGTAATTCAAGAATGCATGGGACAGACATAAGGCAATTCTGGTGGGTGGTAGGAAGAAGTAGGCTGTTCGTTAACTAGGATCTGCAGCTTATCCAATAAGTAGGGAAATGAGCAGACTAGGTGGACCAAGTGGTCCTTATCTACCTTCAAAGTCTATGTGTCTATGTTTCTATTGTGACTTACAGTATATAGGAATTTGGGTATACCAGCACCAGGACAGAGACAGAAAAAAAAAACTGAATGTCATACTTTACAAGTGTGTTCATGGACTGTATGCTAAACAGTTCTACAACCTCCTAAATAGGACAACCATAAAATAGCAATTAAGATCTCAAGTCAGGGACCCATATCAAATCCCTTGAACATAGAAAGCAATCCGAGATTATGCTTTTTCCGTGACTGCTTCAACTAGCTGAGAAAACCTATTGGATACTGTCAAAGAAGCAAAAAACCTGTCACTTTATAAAAGGCCATTAATGATCACCTCCATGCCCCATGTAACTGCTTCTCATAAAAAAGTAATCCTCTTCCTACGTTAGTATCCTCTTCTACCTACTACCTCTAAATCATCCATATTTCATACTCATCACCCAAAGTATACTCATATATGGGCATTTGTTTTATTCCTACCTATCAACCAGGAAAATAAGGTTAATCAATATCTACATATTTGAATATATATGTACAGCATATGCACTTGTATTTACATGTATGTACTTCACATATATTTGTAATCTAAATGCTTGTTTAAACAATGACAACCTTGTTCATTTCTTAACCTGTTGTTATCTATTAGTGTGTATTTGTGTGTACATAGTAATTCTGACATGTGAATGTTGTAAATCAACACACTGTTGTTGTAATGCCCCCCAGGACCCTCTTGGAAACTAGGCATATCATCCAAATGAGGCTATACTAGGGTGTATAGCTACTATTAAATAGAATCATAGTTAAATGTGTATTACAAGGCAGTAAGACCATCAAGAGGTTTTGGGGACTTGGAATCTTGAGGGCAAAGCTCGAGAGGTTCCCAAAGTCCCCAAAACCTCGAGATGGTCTTACTGCCTTGAAAAACTCACTTATCTATTTGTTATTTTTTTGTCACATATGGATACAAGTTGAAACTCTGCAGCTTTTTTTCCGTTCTCCATGCTGTGAGACGGACTGACTGGCTGATCGCTGTGCTGAAGATGCGCTCACTCACCCACTCCTCCCTCCTCCTCCCTCCTCCATGTTAACATCTGCTCATTTACAATTGGTAGGCAGTCCTATCATTTCATTTTTTTAGCCTTCAGCAAATGCAGGATCAACCAGATAATTCGTTGAATGTGTACAAAATAAAAAACTGAAGGATTGAAGGGCACGAATTTGTCTCACTAAGCTAACGTAAACAGCTGCCATGTTTTTTAAATTGTTCTGCCCACCCACAGAGGAAAAGCTACCAATGAGAATGTATGCTGTCACTCTGTATTTGCAGGAAGGGACTTGGCACCATGGCAACTGGGTTTCCGTGGGAGGCAGACTTGTACATGTGCTGTGGTATTTCTGTGATAATACTATCATTCAGAACTCCAAATAATAGTATTATGGGCTCTGAATGATACTATTATCACTCATGAATGATGGTATTATCACATTTTGGACTGTGGCATTATAGAGATTGTTTTGTATGGGTTAGAATTGTATTAAAATGACTTATCCACATATTACAAAGAAATAAACAACTGTTATTCTGTTACATAAACTAAAGTGCTATTCACCATGCTCGTGATGCTCCCCTTGACTGAAATGATGTTTCAAATCATGAACAAGACACTTCTTCTGAAGTACCTGTCATTCTGTGAACTGCATTTAAATACATGACATTTAATGACACAGCATTTTAAAGATACATATAAGCATAATACTTGCTGGCACATGTCATCTCAGGTACTTACAGTAGCTAAAAAGTGCAACAGTATAAAGTACTCAATAACAAAGTACATCAATCAATTTTATTTGTATGTTGGAGAGTATGTGAGCAAAAATGCCCATTTTCACAAATGTCCAGTGGGGGAAAACAACAGAGAAAGAATAAAGACAAAACAGAGTCAAAAAGTTACAACATGAATGCAAGGGTATCAACACATTACAAAATAAACAGAAGCAATAAAGTTTACAGACTTGAGATAGTATTTATGGACAAAAAAGGTTACTTTGATGACAAAGATAGAGAAGATGCATAGAAAGTACATAAAAGCATGTTGCATTTACAGTATTATTCATTCAGCCTAAATTATTACAGTTAAGCATGGAGACTGAACAATTTGAGCCATAAACATGTGCAGTCACATTCTGGACTACAATATAAAAAAGAATTATCAATATATTTTGCTAGTAACATCCTAGTGAAGATACCATTCAGATCAATGTTTTTGATAAACACTTAAAACTATCTTCAAGGCAATTCAACATAATTTGTTTCTCCCCACTAGATCAAACTGCATTCAGCATACAAAGATATTGGATGAAGTGCATCAACAATCATATTTTCGTCAGTCAAATATGAGTATATTTTACATGACTGACCCCTATTACACATGGATTTTCAGTTGTTGAGAAATCCTGTTATTCACTCAGAGAAATGGATAACGGATGATTAACAGGCCAGCGTGCCATTGCCCACTGCTAGCTGTAGGTAACTGATGACTGACATGTCAAGTAACACTCCATTACCCATCAAAGTCCTATCACCCACATTGATACCTGCCTGCAAATTCAAAAGTTAAAGAAACTTACCTACAACACAAGCGAAGTAACTCTACCCAAACTAATGTCACACAATAACTTGCCTACAAAACTAAAATAAAAGAAACCTGCCATCAAAACAATTATCAAAATCAAAGTAACACTGAACCCCAACTTAAACAGAAAAGCTAAATGAAAAAGACAAAAAAATCACATGAATCTATAGCAAAACTCCCACTGAAAAAAATCCAAAGAAAGCTGTTAAGTACAAATGCTTGACAGCACTGTCATGAGATCAGCAAATTATCTGTAACAAACAGTAACTCTGAAATCAAAATATTTATTTATTTAATTATGTGAAAATTGGTGACTGGGAAAGGTGCACTGAGCCAAAGGTCATTTCCAGGCATGACCTGGAGGAGGGGAAACAAAGGACATACATAATACAAGCAGCTGACATTACAGATCAGTAAGTATTATATACAGTCAAACATGGTAACATAGACTAACAAGTGACAACAGCTGTGAAGCAACAACTCAGCAAAGCAAGTAATGTTAGTGCAGCCCTCTCCCTCCTTGGTGTCTAGGGGTATGCTGATGGTAACCATCCATGGGAAGGAGGGACCACAGCAGAATACTGTTCCAGAAATGGTTTGCATTTACCAGGTCTTACAGTCACACACTGGGGTGCAAGGCTCTTTGGGTGCCGGGCTGAAAGGCATCAATGTTAGGCACAATAACACTTGACAGAGTAACTGGAGACCACAATTTTGTAGAACAAATGATGGGGATCCCATTTAATAGCAAAATTAATAAAACTTCATGGAGTAGGAAAGTGGTTGACTTGAGGTAGGCAGGGCATATACATTGGACAGCTATGAGCCCATATTTCACATGGCACACAGTTCACATGAGCAGACAGGTCACAGTTTCCCACAGAGCATTAATCCAACATCCCCAGTGCAGGCACTTTCAATCCCCATGTTCACACTGGGCTAATATGGCCCCCTCAACTACTCTTCTCCCCTTACTTACTGGCATCAGTTCCCACAGAATGGGCTGACCTTTCACTTTGGGGCTGCCACCTCCATCTTAAGTCCCATCTCACCTGGCTCACTACGACTTCTATGGATGGAACAGGCTGGCCTTTCACATCAGGGCCACTAGCTCCTTTCAAACCCCAAGACAGCTTTGTGTAACTTCCCTTGGGCAACTGTCCCCAAGACTGGTGGGTGACACTTCCCCAAACAGAAACACACAGCACCTCATCCTGGCTCGATATATTCTCACTCTCTGCAGGGCTTCAGAGCTGGAAGCTCCTGGTGAAACCCTTCTTCAAGCCTTTCTACTTGGCCCAACCTCATTTTTTTTTTAATTGTTTAAACAGGACTGGCATACTAAGCTGAAAGCTTTTTTACAGGTGCAACCTGGGAGCACAGGGAAGTTAAGGTACTTGCTCAGGGTCACACAGTATGCAAGTGGGGGCTGTGGGATTCAAACCCAGGTCTCCAAGTTTGCAGTTCAGAGCCTTAAACCACTGCCTCATGCCTCACATTTGGGCGACAGTCCCAATGGGGCTTCTTGCTCCAATCCCACTCGAGTGGCATATCTTAGGGTCCCACGTGGGACTTGAACTATAGCCACCACCACATCCAACCACAGGTTTTCTCTCTCTCTCTCTCTCTCTCTCCACCTGGATCTGGAAATCTTACAACTGTCTGTAGTGGGCAATCACCCTCACACCAGTCCTCTCCCTCCATGAACTCCCTCGATCTCACTCTACTCCCTACATGCCCACACTTATATCTCACCCACCCATGGTGACCTCCCACCAGCAGCAGGTTCCTAGAGGGTGGTCCAGGATTAACCCTTTCCTGGCTGTACCTTCCAGCCCTGAATAAGTACTTACACAGGCATGGAATGTACCCAATAATTACCCACAGGCATGAACTGTACCCTGCCGTAGGCTCTAACCCCACCAAGGGGGGGGGTTACATTAGAAAGGCTATCATTGGATGAGGAGAGAAAGCTAAATAAAACATGTCTGTTTTAGGTTAGTTAAAACATGTCTAAGTCTATCATACAAAACCTTAAGCAGTTGATCTAAGAACACACACTGGTAGTTTTCAAACAAACAGCTATATTTACAAAGAAAATAAAAAAAATTGTAGAGGAAAGAAAATACTGGATCTTGCAACAGAATTTGAGCAGTAGACAGAAAACCTTAACCAGTTAAATCCAACATCAGATGCCACCGAGAAATCTTGAACCAGAACTATCAATTAGAATAGGATCCACTAAATGGAATGCTCTTGGTAAAATCTGAACTGGATTCTGTTAAAAAACCAAAAGAGTTTCTCTCCAGCAGTCAGTATTCCAGGCATATTTCCTTCTCATGGTGTAATACAAAACATTTGGCAAGGGTACCTGTGAAGAACTCAGTGTTTCTTTCATCTTATGAAGATGGGGACTGTATAAGCCACTCAGCCTTTCGCCTTGTAGTTTATCCTGCCCCCCCAACTTCACTCAGAATTTACACCTTGTTCTTTATAGGCACCAAGGCATAATCATCTATATAGAATCTGCATGGTATACTAAGTGCTAAATAAGCTATGGTAGTACTATAAACAAATTGTACTGTAAAGGGTCAGAAACAGTCTGAAAATAAAAGGCCAGTTTCCTTATGCCAAAAAGTTATTTCAAATTGGCCATTTAATCTGCATACATCTCTTGCTCCAATGGCATAATTCCAAAACTATTCTCTCCTTAATAACTGGTTACTAAAAAGGCAAGTACGAAATAGTTGCTTTTTTGGCATAAGGAACTGTTCTTTTATTTTCACAGTTTTTTCTCTTTGTTGGATTATTGTGACTGTTTTGTACTGCTGGTATGAATTATTTGCCTCTTAATTTAGTATGCTGACTTTATCATATTCCAATTTGTTAGATGAAAATATGATACTAATGCACTTTATCTAGCATTTTTGTATGCTGAGCAGAAGTTTGATCTAGTGGGGTAACAACAAATGCTGATTTACCTTGGAAATACTTTTAAGTACTTATTAAAAATAATTCTCTGGATCTTCATGTGGATGTTTTCAGAAAAAGATACTGATTATTCTCTTTTGATATATTGTTTTCCAAAAAGTGATTGCATTATATTCATGACTCAAACTGCTCAGGGTCTCCATCAATGCTGCATCATTATAGTGGTACAGTAGCACCACTACAATTAGGGTTGAGAAGGACTTTCTATGTTAACCCCAAATGTTGTGCTTTAATTACATCACACCAGTTCAATGGATTTTCATGAAAGTTTGCATGTGCGGTCTTGTGAGGTAGATCTCATGACATCAGAGTAAAGGAAACATGACATTGTAGTGAAATATAATGTATAAATGTTATGTGAGGAAAAACAGTAAGCCTTGAACTACCTCAAGGCATGTTTGGGCAAGCATTAACCACATCGCTATGCTAGTGGGATTGTAAGCAAATTATAACATATAAAGCTTTTAAGGTAGGACATGTAGGGGAGAATTAGTAAACTCATGTGTCTTTAAACTATCTCAAAGCACGTAAAGGCAAGTCTTAACCACATAGCTGTGCAGTGTAACTGTAATGTTGCTAAGGTGTAAGTGAAACTTATTGTTTTGCCTAGTTTTTGTTGAGCTACTAGCAAATGTATAAAAGCAATTGTAAAAGGTATAATCTTTGAATATATTCCATGAGCATACATGCAGGCTGTAACCATGAATAAAATACCAAATAAGTAAAGAGGGCAAAGGTCTCAAGTGATTTTTGTTGCTTTACATTTGGTGCCATGACTCAGATGTCTACAGCTAACCTATATGGTTATTAAGGCATTAAACAAACTAAAACGGTGCATGGTGCGGTACGTTGCTATCACTGATCTGATCAATCTAGATAGAAGGCGGTCCAATGGGGCTCATTTGATAACAGCAGTGGAATCAGACATAATTGTCTGAAAAATACATAAGTATGGATACTGTATTATGTAAATTTTTAAAAAAGCACCTCAAAGAGGGGCCGGGCTGTATTGTTCTCCAGGAGAACAAGATGACATAGGTCCTTGTTTAATAGGACAGCGTAAAAAAATGTAAAGTAAAAAAAAACTGGCAAACATCTGCCAGATGTTAGTGCAATATCAACAGAGCATGAATCAGTACAAAAAACAAATTTGCAAAGATAAGCAACAGCTAAGTAAGACTATAGCACTGCATAAAGAGGATATTGATAAATGCAATGAGGAAAAAATAAAATAAAATTTAAGATCACCCAGCTACAAAAATAAATTTGTAATTTAAAAATACTAAGTAATCAGTTAAACAAAAATATTAAGTTCCAAAAAAAAAAAATAACACAGCTCTAAAAAAAGGCTTGGTTTGGCAATTTTCTAAAATGACCAAAAAAACTGATTTAACAGGGTTAATATCTGCAGCACTCGGGTTAACAGCTACAGCACTTGGGGGGTAATCGTCAAGGTTTTTGCGGTCGTTCTCCCAGACTGGAGTATCAGGGCAAAAAAAAAAAAAATATCTTGTCATGGGGTAAGTTTGTGTGTCTTATCCTAAAAGCCAGTTGCCACAGAGATAAAATATATATGTATCTCATTATAAACATTTTCTCTTTAATTGTCTGTCTGCTTTATTTCTGTAATATACACACACTAAACAAAGTAATGCTGTCTCTTTCTCTCTCTCTCTCTCACACACACTTTTCCAGCATATATCTGTGTTCTGTGCTTATGTTCTGTTCTCACGGTTGCTCTAAAGATAGCATTAGCTGCCTTCGGAGCAGAGTATGGTACAGTAAAAATAAAAAAGGCTTCTATGCCTCATTTCTGACTGCTTTAATTAGTTTTTTTAACAAAAATTTGTGCTGCCTAGATAGGGTCAGTAGAGGACTTTGTATGTCAGTTGTTGGTTAAAAAAGGTAATTTTAAGTGTAAAAAAATATGATGTCATAGATTGTAATGTGTAAAAAGATTTGTAGTTTGCAGACAATGTGCCAGGGAACTGCTAGGTAAAAATGTAATGTGTTAACAGCTATAAATGGCTTTATCATGCTGCTAGTTAAAATCAAAAACAAAATGTTTGTCACAAAAAGTTCAAAATGGCCAAGTGCCATATTTTGGCTATGCCCCAAAGGGCGTAACCATGGTCTCCTAGATGTGTCTTCACTTACAAATGGTGTGTTGTGCTGAATTTTCAAATAAACAAAAATAAAAAAGTTTCATTTTACAAAGTAGTTAAATGATGTTTAAAATGTTTTATTTTAAAAAGATGTGGCATAAAGATATATAAATTTGTTGGTTTAAGTTGTAGTTTGTTGCAAAATAGACAGCAGGCAGCACATTATCATATCTAAACCACTTTTACAGCTTTCTAATCAACATACCAATGTAAACTGTATCGGCCTTTAAATAATAACAACTGATGCTGCACCTTTTTCTCTCCCCTTTTAGGATGTAAATCTCTTTGTGCCTAACGATATGGCTGGTACTCGTTCAGGCCGACCACTCTTCTTCCCATTGTTTTAATCACACCCAAACTAATATAACATAGGTGATAATAAAAAAAGACATAAGCACAGCAAACATATAGTCATAAAAAAGAACTTTATATGCTTTGGACAGTGCCCAAATCGAACTATAATATTTAAATGTACTTCCGAGAAATGGCCTGCTCATGCTGTATGCACCATCAATAATTATACTCAACAAGGAGTGTATGTGCAACCGTTTATTGGTAATAAAAAAGTTTTAACATTTCCGGGACTGTTTCTACTACAAAGAGAAATACAAACTCTCATACAAACAAGTAACTTTTCTGCCGGATATATGTCAAAAATGTGGACTTTTATAAACGATACTATAAATAACACTGTAAAAATACAAAATATTTTTGTAAAACTACCTCTAACTGTTAATTATACCTCCTTAGCCTATACTAGGAAAGATGGGTGGGTGGGTATGTTTTGTAATGTGTCTACTACTGCCAAAAATGTACGATGACAAATTAAATATGTACCAGAGGGAATCTCTGGGAAGAGCTTTGACCCACCTTTGGGATTATTTTAACACAAAATGTGTACCCATTATATTATCCATGCTGGTTGGGATATTATAATGTTTTGTTACATGTTCCTTTCCCCAGGCTTCCACAGGCATGTAGGGGGTGCCCTACAGTGGAAATCTGGGAGAGGTACTACAATGATACGCTTGATCAGTATCATGCCAGACACAGGGCCTGGTCTTTTATCCTTGAGAGCAATTCTAAACGTAAATAAACAAGGGATGTATAAGGTTGGTTAGGATCTGGACTAAAAATAACTAGCAGAGAAGATTCCATGGTTTTAAAGGGACACATCCGTTCTTTAGAAATCACTCTCAAGAATCTGGCTACTGGAACCTTGTCAAAGACTGTAAATTTAGCAGCAGATACTGAACGTCTTGACTGGCTCTGGCTCTGGCTTTTGGTGAAACTTTAAATAATTGTAAACTTGTGGCTAAGATGGTGCATATGTTAAATACCACCATACCTAAACAAGCTAATAAAACATATGTTTAGTTTAGTTTAGTTTATTGTTCTAGGAATTACTACCTTTGAGCCAGAGGCTCTTTTACAAAGGTTCCACTTCAATTAGGTACAGTACAAAAGGTTACATAGATAACACAACAATTTGTGTTGTGTCAAGAGCAAGAAAACATATACAAATACATATCAAATCATTTGTGCAAAAGGACATGAGATATCAATAATCACATTATTATTACAAGAAAGGGTCATGCCAGATTAGGAGAAACAAATAGGGAAAAGTCCAGAACAGAGAGGGTAAGTGAAAGGTGTGGGGAGCAGACAATAGCAGGAGAAAAGGTTTCCCAAACATGTCTTTGTCAAATAACGGGACAGGGTGGGTAGTGAGAAAATAGGAGGATTAATCAGGGCAGTCACAGGAGCTGGAGGTGGCAAGGTGAGAGAAAAGCTTTGATTTGAAAATACCTAGAGAGGTGGAGGCAGTAATATGAGTGCTGAGGGCATTTAGCCAGCTGGGGGCACGATAGGCAAATGATCTTTGTCTCTGAGAAGTCCGGCATCGGGGGACTTGGAGAGGCTGGTGTTCTGATCTTCTGGTAAAATGGGTGCTAGCACCCGGGCATAATAGGTCTTGTATACAGGGTGGAGTGAGGCCCAGAGTGGATTATTTCGCCATCAGGCAGGTAAGGTACTTTATCCGGTTTGAGAGTTGCAACCAACCTGAGTCAGCATAGAGTTCACGTGTGTGGGTACATCGGTGTGCACCAGTGAGCAACCGACAGGCCTTATTTAGGGATGTTGTAATGCGACTAAGTGCTGTAGTAGTGGCAGATCCGTATATAACTAAGCCATAATCAATGACTGAGATGATAGAGGATTGGATGGCAATCCTCAGTGCAGAATGGGTAAGAAGCTGTTGGTTCCGATACAGAATCTCAATTCGCTGATTAATAGTTTTTGCTGTACTATCAATGTGAGTTGCAAATGTTAGGCCTTGATCAAAGTTGATTCCAAGATATTTGAAAATTGGCACTTGTTCAAGGGTATTTCCTAGGTATGTATTAATGGTGAGTGGGACTTGCCGTTTCTTGTTTTGCAGGTTAGAGAAGAGCATGGATTTAGTTTTTTTGTGGTTTAGAACCAGCTTATGTTCAAGGAACCACATCTCAACTTTGGAAAAAGCATGCTGAAGATTGTGGCGTAAGAGGTTTGGATCTTTTTGAGTGGCAAGAATCACGGCATCATCGGCATAGAGGATTATTTGTTCAGGGCAGGATTTGGGGAGGCAGTTTAGGAAAAGGCTGAAAAGGAGGGGGCCCAGGATGGATCCCTGGGGAACTCCTGAGCGAACCAGTTTCGAGTCTGAGAGAACTCCAGCTACTTTTACAGATTGAGAGTGCTGAGCAAGGTAATTTTTACCCAGTCACCAGGACCCTGTGAGAGCCCTAGGGATAGTAGTTGTTTGATAAGTAGGCCATGGTGAACTGTATCAAATGCCTTGGTTAAGTCAATGTAGACTGCTCCAGTTAGGTTTCCTTTGTCCATGGCATTGTGGATTGCTCCTGAGAATTCAAGTAGGGCAGTCGATGTGCTGTGCCCTTTCCTAAATCCATGCTGATGAGTGCATAGGATGTTGTGCTTTTCCAGGTAGTCTGAAAGTTGGTCCGCCACCAAGCGTTCAAGGGCCTTAGAGAGGTGGTAGTATTGATATCGGGCGATAGTTACCAGGCAGTGACTTATCACCACTTTTGTGCACAGGAGTGACAACTGCAGCTTTCCATTTCCTAGGGAATTGGCTGTAGCAGAGGGAGAGATTGAAAATTTTTGTGAGGGGGAGCAGTACTTCCTCCAGAGTGAGGGACAGAAGTTTAAGGTCAATAGTGTTGCTTCTTGCTCGGGACTTAGAAATGGCCTTCTTTACATATTTATAGACTTCATGTGCCTTTACTAGCTTGAAATGGAAGGGTGGTTTGGTTGGAGAGGCAGTAGTAGAAGTAGAAATTGGAGGGTCAACATCAGTGAAGAAATCAGATGAGAGGACACCACTAAGGTCCGTGAAGGTATCATTTAGGGTGTTTGCAATGATCTCTGGGTCTAATGTAGTGGTTCCATCCACATTCATTATTGTAGGAGAGGATTTGGACTGCTGACCCATGATATTCTTTATGTTGTCCCAGAAGGATTTCCCTTCGCCCCAGGAGTTGGAGAGGGCACTCTTGAAGTAGGAGCTCTTCATCAAGCATATCTGTTTAGTACAGTGGTTACGAGCCTGTTTATACTTTTGAATGTCCGACAGAGTGCCAGTAGCTCTTGCAGTGACCCAGAGGTGATCCCTACTTTTGAGTTGTGCCAATAGCTTCGCCGTGAGCCAGAGATTTGTGAGTGCTTTGATTTTGCGCTTTTTTGCTGGTGCATAGGTGTCACAGGCAGTGTTGAAAGTAGAAATAAAGTAATCAAGGGCTAGGTCAACATCTTGAGTTTTGTAAATCAAGGACCAGTCTATCTGCCTAAGACAGGTCTTGAGATGAATAAGGTTGCCATAAGGTAGGACTCTGCTATAGATGGTTTTTGGAGGTGGCTTATGAAACTTATTTGTCCAGGTACATATTATTGAAGAGTGATCACTGAGCGAGTCAGGGAGACCACTTACATTGGTTATACGGGTAGGGTGGCTGGTAAGGATCCAGTCAATGAGGGTGCTGGTCCCTGATTTGTAGTTTTTCCTGGTAGGGGAGTTTACCACTTGTGTTAAATTTGCTGCTAGGATAGCATCTTTGTTTGACCCTGCATCAGGAGCAAGCCAATTTATATTAAAGTCCCCAAGGAGAAGGAGTTCGATGTCAGAAGGTTGTGTACTTACGAACTCGAGGACAGCCTGTAGGCTGGAATCAGGATCTTTTGGTGAGATATAGACAGCAGCAACTGTGAGGACTTTGTTTTGGGCACCAAGTAGTATCTTGATAGGGAGGAGTTGCACTGAGGTTTCTGATATGTAGAACTAGCATGCTTACAGTTGGCTACAGAAGCACATAATTATTTGTAGAATGAAACTTACAGAATAGCGACCAATAGGTTGCCATTAGAAATCAATAAATATAATTTCATAAATTTGATAGGAAGACCAAATGTGGTCTTACCTCCTTTGAACATGATTAAAGTCTGGAACTCACCTAACCAATACTCAACTATTATAACGCATGTTTTACCAGTATTGTTAATTATTCCTGTATGTTATGAACCTTCAAAGGTATCATGGCAGGTTAGTAATCCAGGAGTATTAGTGCATGATCAAATTATGAGAATACAGATACCTGGGGACACAGTTTTTAAACATAACAATCAGTATAATGTTTTGCTCAAACAACAGTGTGTGCAAGAATATGAAACCCCTGTATGTGGAAAAAAAACATGACTACCTCATGGGCCCCCAAACAATACTCCTTTACCCTAACTTCCACCAATAAATATCGGCAAGCCATGCAATAAAACCAATCATAGTGTATACTAGCTGGACAGCCCTGAAACATGTGGGGATGTAGTGATAAAACCTGGACTGTAGCTAACTGGACGTTATATGAACGGCCAGCCTACAACAGGAAAAATGTTGCCCAGACTGATAGTTCTGGGCAGCAAGCGTTGGACTTGCTCAGTGATTTGGTAACACCTCCACTTATTACATGGCCTAAATTAACTAAAGTCCAGGTAGATGCCTTGCTGCATCAGCAACAAATCAAGGATTTGGTGCTGCAGCAAAAAATCACTGCATTAGATGTGAAGACTCAGGAGTCATATATATTTGTTATATCATGGTGGGACTGTGGCTCTGCTGTGCTTGGCACCAGCCCTACCTTAACTGTTGTCTGTGTCAGTATTGTTATACACTGTATCATGTGTATACTGCTTTTTCTGCTGTACCGCAAAGTAAGAGAAATGATCAACAAGATAAAGTTACTGCAGTGGCAACAATATTTATTGTGAGCCTCTAAAAAAGTCTCAGGGGGGGGGATTGTAGTGAAACATAATGTATAAATGTTATGAAGGAGAAATATAATGTATAAATGTTGTGAAGGAGGACATGTGAGGAAAAACAGTAAGTCCTGAAGTACCTCAAGGCATGTTTGGGCAAGCATTAACCACATAGCTATGCTACTGGGATTATAAGCAAATTATAATGTATAAAGCTCCTAAGGTAGAACATGTGGGGGAGAATCAGTAAACTCATGTGTCTTTAAACTATCTCAAAACATGTAAAGGCAAGCCTTAACCACATAGCTGTGCCAGTATATCTATAATGTTGCTAAAGTGTAAGTAAAACTTATTGTTCTGCCTAGTTTCTGTTGACCTACTAGCAAATGTCTAAAAGCAATTGTAAAAGGTATAATATTTTATTATATTCCATGAGCATGCATGCAGACTGTAACCATGAATAAAATACCAAATAAGTAAAGAGAGTAAAGGTCTCAAGTGATTTTTGTTGCTTTGCAGACAACATCCACCAATAAGCTGACAAAAGGTTTTTACTTACAGTAGTACAGTAGTTGCAAATTGAAACCAAGTGCCACACAGGTAGTACAACATGTACCTCATGCATCAAAAGACCCAACCGGTTTCGTGCAGGCACACTTTCTCAGGGACTGCCTTTGAAATTCACAATGTTACTTAAATAGTCAAAAGTAGTTAAAGTGACAGTACACCAATAATGTGAAAAGAAAGGTGAAATTTAAAAAGCATTATACCCAGTGATAACAATTACTAAAAAATATTTAATATTGCACTAAGTTAATTCATTTGAATAATGCTCATATAATACTGGGTAATAAAGTAGCAAATGTGCTAATTTAATGAGTAAGAATTTTAGCTCTGTGAAGACATGTGATTCCAACTTGTGACAAGGCAACATCTTGTTCACGCTGGGGTGTTCAGGCTAAAAAGAAGAAGAAGAAACATTACATATTATGATCAGGGGCCTGATTCTCAAAGGCATGGTGCAAGTTGCATCATAGGCAACTTGCACCAAATGCCAGTGTGCCAGGGACCCTGTGCCAAATTCTCTATTGGGCAGTGTCTCCGTGGCTATGTCCTTGACTTGCAGCAACCCAAGTGGTGCACCAAAAGGAGGGCACACCTGAACTGGGTGCCACTAGCCTATCACAATGCCCATGAACAGGGCACAAGTGCCCTCCCAACCCTGATTCCCACAATTAATCATAACCCTCTCCAAGCCCTGGTCCTCAATCCCCGAATTTGTCATTCTCTTCTGTTCTGCTAATATAGACATATTCATTTATGTATGTTATTTAAAGTAGCCCTGGTGGTCTAGTGACCCCCCCAGGCAGTACTAGATCACCCAATTCCCCCTGACCCATACTCAGCTGGTGACTGGCACAGCCTACCTCTCACCAATAGTATGCACTCGGTGACTGACAGCAGCTGTCATTCACCAAACACATACTAGTTACAGTACATGCTCATACAGAGAACAGTCAGTGGCTGGCCACAGTGGTGGGAGGTGGACTGTGCCAGTCACTGGCTGGGTATGAGTTTGGGGGTGCAGGGTGGTCTGGCACTGCCAGGTGAGGGGCCACTAGACCACCAGGGCTACTGTAAATAACATACGTACATGAATATGTCTATATTAGCACAACAGAAGGGAAAGACAGATTCGGGAATCAGGGACCAGGGCTTGGGGGGTGATTGTCCAGAGGGGCTTAGGTCTTACATTCAGGGATCAGGGCTAGGGGGTGTATATGAATAATTGCAGGGAATGGGGCTGGGGGGTGTTTAGGAATAATTATGGGGATTGGAGCTTGGGGGATCCACTAGCCCATAAGGGGCTAATTATGGCATATATCGGGGGTTGGGAATGGGGGGGCATATGTGTAATGGTGGTGGTGGGGCTGTATGATCGGCATTCACTTGCGGCGCATTGCCGTACCCCTGATGGATGGCAAAGTATACTTACACCAGTAGTTTGACAGATGTCCTCTGGGGGTTGTTTGAGAATGCCAAGTCAGTGATTGCGACTGCTGCCCTTTGGAAATAGGGCACTGCTGCTGCTGTACACCCCCCCCCTTGTACCATGTCATGGCTGAGTTTGTGGCCCAAGGATGGCGCAAGCCCCTTTTGGTGCATGCAGCCTGCGCTTGCAGCAGGCTGTCTTTTGGAACAGCATTTAGCATATCTTTGGACACAAGTTGCCACTTACATTAGGAATGTTTGGTGCATGCACCTTGTGTCCCTCTAAGGGCTTTGAGAATCAGGCCACAGGACTATAGTAATAGGGTAGAAGAGAAGCATTATCAATTTTCACAAGGGACAATGTGATTTGAACAATTTGCACACTTGTAATCTTTTTTCTTACTTTTTTATCAGGAAAGGGGTAATATCAAAGGTATCATAGAGGCCTTGAAATCTCAAGGCTCCCAAACGATAGACCCAAAATGCCTCTCTGCAAAGAATTTTTTCATCTAGGTTGCCACCTCTTGGGCCTACTGTGACCTTGTCAATGCCACAAAATTTGAATTTGTGTGGGCTATCATAGTCATTTTGGAGCAGATGTCTAACCAGTGCATTGTTCTCATTATTGCAGCTTATATCACTGAGGTGCTCTCCATCCTGAAGTTTAAGGGACCTGGTGGTTTTGCCTACATAAAAAGCATGGTAAGAGCATGTAGCAAGGTATACCATCTGCACTGCAGAGCAATTGATAAATTGTCTGATGTCATAGTTTCTAAGAGTATTACATGATGTGAACTGTGACATTTTTACAATTGTTGTGCAGAACTTGCAGTGACCACAAGAGAATCAGCCTTTGGGTTGTGGTGGTAACCATTGCTGTGATGGTCTGACTGTGGGTTGTAATGAATGGACCAGTACATCAGAGAGCTTTCTGCCCCTCTTATAAACAGTTCTATGGAGGACTTGTGATTCCTCCTCTAAACTGGGATCAGTAGTCAGAATGTGCCAGTTATTTTCAATAACTGTTCTTACTCTGCTCGTGTTTTTACCAAAGGTGGTGGCAAAATTGATTTGGTTATCATCTGGGCCTGGTTTTTCTTTGTATTCCAAAAGAGAGGAAGGTGGCAGCTTTCTTACTGCAGTGACAGACTCCTGTACCAAATTATGGCTATATCCCTTTTCTTTAAATCTGGAAGCCATTTCCTGCATACAGTTCTCAAAATCTGAGGTTCTGGTACAATTACATTTCACCCTCATAAACTGTGATTTTGGGATGTTCCTGATGCTATGGTGGGGGTGAAAGCTAGAGGCATGCAGCAGGGTATTCATGTTGGTAATTTTACAGACTTGAGGAACTGGAACCAAATAGCCTAATTACAATCAAGCCGGCAGACAAGGGGGTGCTGTTGTTGTTTTGAACTCTGCTATGTTTCTGAAGTACTGAGACAGCTGGGGAATGCCACCTTCTGTAAACCATTGGAGAGAGACCCTACACTGGATTTTAAGAAGAATATAGACTCTATCCTAAGTGCAGCTTTTGATGATGGCATTACTTCCCATTCCTCCCTTGAATACTTACAGGTGGCCTACCCAGTACACGCCACCATCTACATTCTGCCTAAAATACATAAAAGTTTGTGAAATCCCCTGTGCAGACCCTTCTTGGGCATAGGGTCCCTCATGGAGCCATTGTCTCAATATTGTCTCAATATGTGGATTCCCACATCAGAAATATCATGAGGGGGTTGCCATCTTGCTTACGAGACACCACCAAGGTATTGGGTTTGCTGGGGGATCTGCAGTCTGAGGAAAATTGGTTACTTGTCTCTATGGGTATAAAATCTTTATATATGAACATTCCCCATGAAGGGGGGGGCTAAAGGCATCACATGGTTGGTTGGACGTAGCAACTAGACTGGGGGAGGGGCAAAAAGAGTTTCTAGTTAAATTCTCTGAATTTGTACTTTATTCTAACACCTTCAGCTTCCAAGGGAAATATTATCACCAAATAAAGGGTACAGCCATGGGGGCCACACTTGCTCCTAATTATGCAAACCTTTATTTGGGACAGTGGGAAAAGGAGGTTATATATGACCAAGCTACTAGCCCTTTTTTCAACAGGATCAACCTCTGGAAGTGCTATGAGTTAACAGATGAAGCACAGGCAGGTTTTATGCCACTACACTCAATGCTAGATCAATGTTATGCACTTTCTTATCTTATATTTAAATATACTGAAGTAAAAAAACCAAAGTTTTGTGTGTATATATATATATATATATATATATACTGTATATTTATTTCTCAAAACTGTATTTGACAGCATAAACAGGAATTTATTATGGTGTACCTTACAAGACCTAGGGATGGATAAAGCAATGTTGAATATATTAATGGCCCTATACCATAAGAACACATTCAGAGTTAGATATAACAACCAGGGAGAGAAAACAGATAAAGTAGTAAGTAATAAGGGAGCTAGACAGGGATGTGTGCTATCACCAATCTTGTTTAACCTACTCCTGAATACTCTCCTAATAAAAATATATAACACTGAATATCACATGCCAAAAGATAGGTGAAAGACCATGTCCATACTTAGCATTTGCAGATGACATCATTTTGACTTCAAGTTTTTTAGGCATAAAAAGGATATTTGAGGATTTCAGGAACAAATGTCAGGATCTTGACTTAATAATTAACCATAAGAAAACTAAATTTCACATTTTTGGAAATAGTAATAGGAGATGCTATTCTATAAAAACACAAGCGGTTATTGAACAGGTAAGGGAATTTAAATATTTAGGGATTATACTGTCAAGTTCATTAACTTGGAAGGCCCATATTAGGGATGTGAAAATTAAAACTAAGAATTGTCTACTAGATATATTAAGCTTCACTCATAAGTTTTGGGGGAGGTCAATAAAAGGAAGCCTGAAAGTAATAAATGCAAAAACCAGAACACAATTTCTTTATGGAATCAAAATCTGGGGACAAGATTGTAATAAATGTATAGAAAGTTTAATAAAGAAGTACTATAAAAAAATTATGGAACTTCCCCAAAATGCATGTACAGCATTAATTAGAGCAGAGCTAGGACAATTACCTTTGTAATGTTTTATAAAAGAAAGGCAGGTCCTTTGGATCAAGGTGTATAGTATGAATTCAATAAGAATACCCAGAATATGATTAGACAAAGCACTTAGATATCAAAGTATGGACATTGTTTTTCCATCATTAAAGATTGTGGAAAAAAATATTAAACCATTTGGCTTATTGCAAACCATAACAGATTCATTGACTAGACCTCTTAAAGAAATAATTATAAAAATAAAGAATAGGATAAGAGATTTGTATAGACAAAACGATTATGAGAAGAGTGCAACCTCTAAAATAAGTGAATGGTTGGCAAAAAACAAATTACATTTTGTATTTGAACAATATTTACATTTATTAAAAAATCCCTGGTGGAGACAACTTTTTATAAAATATAGATTTGAATATTATGCAAGTGAACGTAAAGACTCAATTATAAGGAAAGATGGTTCCAACGGAAATGCAAATGTGGGACAGATAGAGATAATATTAAACATCTGCTCATATTTTGTCTGTTATATGAAAAAGCAAGAAAGAAAATTTTAGGTGACATTTTGGGACAGCTTTGTATGAATACAGATGACATAGTAAAATATCTATTGAACTGTGATTCAATGAGAACACTGGAAAACGTGACATCATTTTTTAAAGTGATAGAGAAAAAAGTCTCATTTACAAATAACAGAGAGTGATAATATTCAAGAATGAGACAAACTATTGAAACAAACTAAAGAAGGGATTCTTATTCTAAGATTTAGCAATAATAGAATGGCAAATAGATATAAAGAATATAGTGCAATATGAAAAGATTTTCAAGAGAATTAGTATAGAGAAATTTCTGTGGAATTTATTATAAAGTCACCAATGTGATAATTATTTATTGATGTTTAAATTTTTAAAACTTGTTTTATATTTGTATATGACATAACTTGTCTCACAATAAAAACTTACCTGCCTACCACTGGAGGCACTATATTGATGATGTCCTGATGGTGTGGAAGGGAACAGCAGAGGAACTGCAGCAGTTTGTGGACTATTTACATAAGTCAAATCCAAACCTAAAATTTCCAGTCCAAGCTGACTTGAAAACCATTAATTTTTTTGGATCTCAAAATAAACAAACAGGCAGATGGTACTATTCCCACAGACCTGTTCTGTAAAATTACTGACAAGAATACTCTGCTGCATGCCTCTATCTGTCACCCCCACCACACCATCAGGAACATCCCAAAATCACAGTTTATGAGGGTGAAATGTAATTGTACCAGACCCTCAGATTTTGAGGATGGCTTCTCTTCTACCCTATTACAATAGTCCTGATGTTAATATATAGTGTTCCTTCTTCTTCCTTTTAGCATGAAGACTCCTGTGTGAACAAGATGTTGCCTTGTCATAAGTTGGAATCGCATGTCTTCAAAGAGCTGAAATTCTTACTCATTAAATTAGCACTTTTGTTATTTTATTACCCGGTATTATACAAGTATTATTCAAATGAATTAACTTAGTGCAATATTAACTATTTTTCAGTAATTGCAGCCACTGTGTATAATGCTTTTTAAATTTCACCTTTCTTTTCACATTACTGGTGTACTGCCACTTTAACTGCTTTTGATTATTTAAGTAAGATTGTGAATTGCAAAGGCTGTCCCTGAGGAAGTGCGCATGCACGAAACCAGTCGGGCCTTTTGATGTGTGAGGTACATGTTGTACTACCTGCATGGCACTTTGGTTTCTATATGTAACTACTACTATAAGTAAAAACCTTCTGCAAGATTATTGGTGGATGGTACTGTGTTTCCTTTACTCTGACTGTTATGTACTTACACTGGCACATCTTCATTGGAGCCATTTTTTACTTGGTAATTTTGGTAATTTTAAATGTTTTGACCCCAAATTTTCAACACAGCCTTTTTTTACACCACCTCATGAACATGACAGCTGTCATTCTTCAAATTCTGCCAAAACTGACTTTTCGCACATGCGGCATGGAATGACATTGCTGTGGTGTGGGTTCACATTTTACTGGGGATTTCAAAAGTTTTAGTACTGCGTACATGAGGTAGAGTGATAAGAAGGCTATGCTGACAATTTGGTTTTTGTTGTCCTACAAACAGAAGCACAGGGACCAGAGGGCCCTGTGCTTCCATGGTAACATACATATATGCATTTATGGAGAGATGGGAGCACAGGGCCCAAGGGGAAATAAGCATGCGATTATACTATCTCAGAAAATAAGGAAATTCATTGCAAAAAAACTTCATTAATGCACTAGTTAGGGTTACCTGATTTGTTGCCTGCAGGGTGGGGGAGGAGCTTTAGTGTTGGAAACCCTAACGCCACATGTTCCTACTTTTTCACTGTAACCCTAACTAGTTTATTAACACAGTTTTTTACAATTAATAGAATAATTAGGCTGAATGAATAATATTGTAACACAGAAACATAGACTTTGATGGCAGATAAGGATCTCTTGGCACACCTAGTCTGCCCATTTCCCTACCTCCAGGATAAGCTGCAGATCCTAGTTAACCAACAGCCTATTTTTCCTACCCCCCCACAAGAATTGCCTTATGTCTGTCCCATGCATCCTTGAATTCTCCCATAGTTTTAGACCCCACAACCTCCTCAGGAAGGTGGTTGTAAATGCAAAATACTTTTTATCTTGCACTTTGTTTTTTAGCACTTCACGCTGTTGCACTTTATGGTTAAGTAACCGATAACACATGTCTACCAGTATTTTGTACATCTGTATCTCTACAACACTGTGTCTTTAAATGCATTTAAATGCAGTAGCAAGGTGGGTAGGTACAGTACCTCTGATGAAGCATCCTGTTTGTTGCGTGAATCATCAGGTCATTGTGGCATGCAACTGGTATCTTACTGAAGGAGATCACTGTGAGTTGCACTCTATTGTATGTAAGAGAAGAATAAATTATTTTTTTGCTATTACATGGAATGTAGCTTGTGTTTGTCTTTGTGAATGAGTGGATTACCTTATTTTATCAAATTTGATTATTTGTTGTGAGACCACAGCTATTTTTCTGCTGTGGCTTAGACCCCTTCTGTTTTGATGTGTTAAACCCTATATTTTTCGAATCACTTTCAGACCAGTGGTACATGTACTGTACTTTATTTTATAGTAATAAATGGGGGAATTTTTTTCTTGTAGGAGAAGCTTTTATAATGTGCTGTTACTGTATAACCTGCAGGTTATAATGACAAACATGTGTCAGCTTCTCCATGGCCTGGCTCATGCTGACTCACAGACCTCTCACAAGTGCTGACAATCAGCAGTCACAGAAACCCTTCACCAAAGAATACAATGACCAAGAAAATTGCTACCAAAATAAAAAAAGTCCCAAACTAAATCTTAGCCTCACTAGCATCCCAAATCAGCATGAGGGACTTTCAGACATAGCAGCCAGATTCCAGACAGCACACTCGCGCTCTCTCTGTCTTCCCTCCACAGAAACTGCGATGACTTCTGCAGCTCATTATAATATCTCCTTGGCAATGACAAACTGCAACAACTAAAAACAGCTAAAACTAAAACTTCAAATCAAAAAAGTTCACATTTTTAAGCATGTAACTTTACATATAGAACTATTCTGCAACTGTAAGTGCTTTCCTTATTGCAATTTTCACAAGATGCCATTTTCAAACAGGGATCAAAGCTCTTGTATGTATTCTTACAGTCTGTGAGTGAAAGCATGATTTGCCTATTTTCGATTTCCATTAAAAAGCTGCTAAAATACAAATATTCAAAATTATCCCAATATGTATTCACTTCATTGTTTAATGGTTTCTCATTCTGATCAGTAAAATTTAAGACATAATACCCTGTTTCAAAGACATGTTTTTTATTCAATGAAATCTAGTTGGAGAAAAAATGTCCCCTGGCAAATGCATAAAGCAACATACGGTGGGGGAGTGCAAAACTGTTTCGGTGTGAGATGCTTTGATAAATCCTTTGGGCTTCACCCTTGGTGTTTATGTAGCATCTCAGACCTCAGGTGTGCATTAAATTCTCATTTACTCCCCCATGTATTATTCTATAGTTACTGGTTAGTGCCAATAATCAACTGCTGGCACAACCTTACATGCTCCGTTATTCACATGTAAATAACAGAGTTCCATAAACCACCTTTCCAAAAATAGTCTTCTGTGCACCCGAACACCTGCAGCAGAGACTGTCTTCATGCTGGCCATTCACTTCTGCTCTCTCCAGAAAACTGCCAGTGTGAATTACAGTCTTCTCAGACGTTCAAGAAAACAAAAGCCGGGCACAGTTAACCAGTAAATATGAAAAATAAAACATGGGAAAGTGTGTAAATTCAGATTTTATGCACACCCTTGGTGTGTGATGACCAGATAAACCCCTCTGGATTTATGGGGCATCACACACCTCAGGTGTGCATAAAATTCTCCTTGTTATACACACTTCCTCATGCATTAGTCTATATATTATTGGCTGGGATAGCACACTGGGCTGAAGTTCATTTCTAGGTGTGACTCTGAAGCACAGGGAGGTTAGTTGACTTACTCAGGGTCACACAGTATGCAAGTGGAGGTTGTGGGAATCAGACACAGGTCTACTGGATGTGCTAAGCTCAGTCAAAGCTCATTTCTCTAACCTCTAGGCTATACTGCCAGCCACACCACTGTCATTTAGTGCATGCAGAGATAGCATACATGAGAATCAATTGGTAAGAAGACTAGTCTGTAAAGTAAGTAAAAGATTCAAGAGAGAACCAATGTCAAAACTATTTGGTGTTTATGTGTGCCTCCAAACTATGTATATACACTCTAAAGCCTCACAACAGTGCAAAGCATCATGGGCAGTCATATGCAAATCCTGCCTTGGGCAGCCTGACATGGTTTCACCAGAATAAAAGTTGCTTGAACATAAACTTACATTTTTCCCAGTCTCAGCTGAGACTGGAAACAGCAAACTACTATGCAGACATGTTTCATCAATTTGAGTCTCCTCAGTTTAGTGCAGCCACTGTCTCACATACACAGCACACACACACACACACACACACACACACACACATGCACACACACAAACAAACACACACACACATATGCAGTAATACACAACACAATGTCATATAAGCACATGGGAAAATCACTACACACAGTGGACTGGATTTTCAAAGATCCACATAGCTTTCTATAGGGGTATGCAAATGCCAAATAGTATTTCCTGAATAAAATCAATGATGCACTATTCGTTATTCAGATCCAAGCAACAAACAATGGCACTATTTGTACCCTGTTCCTATTCAGGAAATACTATAAAAAAGCAGTCCCATACCCTCCTCTCCAGCCCAATCTTTTCAAATACACAGTCCCCATCTCTCCGCCCTCTGTTAGAATCCCAATCTCACCCTCCTCCCCTCAGCATCCTCAACTGATATTTTGAATAGTTATAAAAACTCTCACAAAAAGGAAACTGGCACAACCCGCCCACCTCCATGGCTGGTCATCATCTTAAGTGCTCAGTTTTTTCAAATAAATATGTCCTCCCTGGCAGCTCTCTCCTCCCACCCTTCCCCCACTCCCAATCCTTCTTAAATGAAACTGGGAGAGATGTTCTGATTTACAGGGAGGAAGTACTGTGTTTTTATGAGATTTTAGATGTTATTATGAAGTAGGTACTAAAAATGATGGATCCTAATTAATCCAGAGCTACTTTCAGCTGGGCCATTATCCCAGCACAACAGCCCAGCTGAAAGTACTCCCAGACTAACAGGCTCAGCACCCACCTTTGGAGTCATCCGCTTTAGCTGATGATCCACCCACCCACCACACATGCTGCAGATCAAGCCTCTTTTTTAAAAAAATATGTCCTGTCCCCCTCGATTGCACCACACATACAGTGAGCGGCATGGATTGTCTAACAGACACAAATGTTTCCTTTCAGCTGAGGCTTATTAAAAAAAAATACCTTTCTTTTTGTAAACTCCCTTTGCTGTCTGTCATGGATCTAATCAATGATCTTTCAAACTGACAGCCAATGCAGTTCCTCCATTACAAATGCCACAGACTGAATTGTTCTGTGAAACTGCCACTGATCGTGGCTCATTTCAAACTGCCACCCAGTGCAGCTCTTCTTCACATGCCCCGATGGGACTGCACTGTCTGAAACTGCTTGAAATTGCTGATGAATGTGAGTCTTCTAGGTCCTGTCAGGCACATAACAAAAAAAAAAAAAAAACAGCAGCTTACATGCAGGTTTGCTACTAGCTGTTGGAAAAATAATACAACTGTACTCCAAGACCAGGACTATTTTTTCCCATGATGCATTTTGGTTTAGCGTTTTCCTTTTTTCTCCCTAATTTAAATTAAAAAGCAAAAACTTAACAAAAAATAGATATCTCCTGTTTCTTATGGACCCATTTCACAATGGCAATAAGGCACTCTGGGGGGGCATTGTGGTGGGATAATGGCCCTTCTCAGGTGGTAAAAGCACTCAACTTCGCCTCATGCTTCGCAGCCACCTGAGGTGGGCTGTATCCACTACAACACCCCCGTCATGCCTTATTGCTTAATTAAAAGCCACTTAGGTTTTTTTTTAATCTGAATGTTCTCTTGAACATAATGGGCTTAGAACTACGGTAGACTTCACATCCTGTATCCTGTGCAGCTGACTGTGTATAGCTGAATGTAATATTCTTAGCCCACACATGGCATGTGTCATTTGCACAATTTATTGATTTGATTCATTAATTTTAGAATTTTTGGCCAGGAAAGGCACACCATGTCCCAGGAGCCCAGGAAGACTGAATGACTTGCTTAGGGTAAAACAACATACAAATGGTGGTTGTGACAAAGGTATGTATGTATGTGCCCTCCCTTTCCACTACTTCTTCCACTCACTATTACCCCCCTATCAGCTCTACCTCCAGCATACCCCTCTTGTTGCTATACTACCCCCTACTACCCCCACCCCTCACTTCACCCTACTTCCCATCAAAAAGCTTGCCAGGTAACAATTCATGGACTGAGTGGGCACCCCCTTACATGGCAATTGCCCTGCCTTCCATTCTCTTCACTAACACTTCCTCATTTGGCTATCCTACCCTGTTTAACCTCAAAGTGGAATGGGCATTTCATGCCTGTTCCTTTCCTTGTAGGAGTATCACCCTAGAGGGATACAAGTCTGCCTCACCTGTTTTTACTCCCCCTTCCTCTCTTCTCAACCCCCCTTCTAAGACCTCACTTTTCTGTAACTGTATCCACTCTATGCCCTCAGCTGCTCCACAATCCAACTTCACTACTTGCTGCTTCTCTGTGCATTCTGGGTCTATCAGTATTAATTGTAGTGTATATATGTGAAACCACCTGTATATTCTTGTAACATTGTTGCTTATATTTTCTGTATTCACTCTGTGTAATATTCTGATAACTGTTTATGTCTGTATTATACTTTTTAATGCTTACTGTATTCCCTCTTCCCCCTCCTCCCCCAGAATGCATCTGGAAATGAGCTATTTCAGCTCAGTATGTCTTTCCTGGTGAAACTCTTCAAAGAAAGAAAAAAATAAATGTGTGGTCACCAGGTTCACAGCTTGATGCTCCAACTTATAGGTTTTATTTCCTCCACAAGCTTTGCAGCTAAGTATTAGCAGTCTCTGTGTTAAGAATGATTAGAAAGCAGCTATGACTAAAGATGTAGATATCTTTACATAGTACTGTTGACTTATGAATATAATAATGTAGTGCCCTGTCCCCCAAATAGAAGCTTATCTTTATGGGTTCCTTGGGGCTACCACCATCATCACTGGTTGGACTGTTTCTTCACCTCCATGTCTCATGCACTACTGTAATGGAACCAGGCAGGCAGCAGCAGTTATCAGGGCATCAGGCTTCTTTATTGAACAAGCCTCCGTCCACCCCGGCTGGATATCACCAAGATGACTACAGGCCAGGATCAAAGATGCCTTACATTACTGAATACCATTCTGGACACAAGATAGGTGGATCTGGGTGTTAACTGTAAAGCCCATCACAGCACTGAAGAAGCAGCAAAAGCCGAATTGGAACTGAAGACTGCAATATGTAAACAAACATGGCAGCCCCAATGATGCCAGGAATCCTTTCACTTCACAAGACTACTGGGTGGGAAAAGTTATTTTTTGTGTTGCCAAGTGACTTGCATCAACAGTGAGGTGAGCCTGCATGCAAAGATACCTTTGAGAAGTCTATGCCTGATTTTACCAATGACCTTTCACCCACTCAGGTGTCATCCTGAGAATGCCATAAAGAGATATGGAACCAATGATCTGGGCTCTCTTTTGCTTGGTGCTCTGAGAGAGTGGTATGCCACAGTAAGAAAATGAGTCAGAGCAGGAATCGTATTAGCAGTAGTTGGTAGTAGTATGGTTTATTTCTAGCAGTGCCCTTTCCAGGAGGCCCAGGGTGATTTACAAAAGTGCAGACATTATAAGCAGCTAGTAAATAAACAAACACACATATCATAAATCAGCAATAAAAGTTTTTAAGACCTAAAAAACTCGTTATTGAAATGAAATACCAATGCACCTTGGATCTGGTAGGCCTCAAGTGTACATTGCTTGATTTGCTTCATAAGATGTAAGGTGCTCCAACTAGTGTACAGAAGAGGGGAAAGAGAGATGAAAGGTTGGAGAATAGCAGGCTTGCCCTAACAGCATTTTCCCACCAGGGATTTCTTAAAGCAAGGCTGAAGAAAACCATTGCCTATGACAACATGGCTTCAGGTGATTTGAGGAGGAGAAGGAGGAGCTAGTAACCTGTGTCTGTGTTTTTAACCCTGTCAAGAAGAACTGCAGTGGGATGGTGCCAACCAATGTGTCTAGTCAGGGTAGAAGTTTCTTCTCATTAAGTTGCATTGCTTTGCAGTGCTTAAGTGAGTTAGGAAGGCTGATATCACTATGGCTCAGTAGAAGGAGAGTTCCTGAATTCAATGAAAAGCACTTTCAGGGGTGAATACTCACCAAAGAGTTAAGCCCAGCATCACTAATGCCACAAAGAAATAAGTCAAGGTACTGTAACTTTATTTTTATGGTACCCAATCCATGCAGCTTTGGGTGCCATACAGAAGTAGTAAATGCAAATAAATACAGTAAAACAGCAATGAAACATAATACAGCACAGGATAGTTTTGTTTTTATTTTATTAATTTGGTCACCAGGTGGGTACTCTGGGCCACATGGCTCATTTACAAACATGACCTGGATACTTCTGTTAATACAACTACAAAAAGAAACACAAAGCATAGACGTCAAAACAAATGTATGAGCATGCATGTACAAAGTTATTTTAAAAACATCTGAAAACCACTGAAGCATGCAAATATCCTTTAGGATGTTTTTTAAAAGTGCTCACTGTGCAAGATTGTCTCACATTTGGTATGGACTATACAGTTTCACAATAGGTCACAGTAAAAAAAGTACTGTAACTCATACTTGCTTTTTTAAAAGAGTCCCCCAAGGGGGCACTGTGAACAGCAGCTGGGAGGCTATTCCAGAGTAACTGACCAGCAGCCTCAAAAGTCGTCACCAGAGAGCTTCAATATGGAACACAGAATAGAAAGCAATCCCACTTTGTTGGAATGGAGAGTGTGGATAGCAGTGTATAGCAGTGTACAGAGTCAACAGATCTTCCAGATATCCAGAGCCCAAACTGTGCAGGAACTTGTAAACCAACAGGACTGTCTTGAAGCTGACAGGCTACCAAATCAACAACCAGTGCTGTTCACAGAGCACCACCGTGACATGCTGGAATTGGGATGTTCCAGCTATCAACCAGGTCCCCACTTTCTGGACAAGCTGCAGGTGGTGTATCAAACCCACATATAACCCTAAGTATAGAGTATTGTAATAATCCAGCCTAGATGTAACAAAAACATGTAGAATCATAATCAGGTCCCCTGGCACCCAATTTATTTAAATCTTGGTGATGTTAAATAAGTGAAATAAAGTCACTCTCGACTACTGCAGTCACATGATGTTCATGCATTAGCTTGCAATTCAAAATGCCTCTCAGTTATGCACCCTATCCACACCTGTGAGTGTACTATATCAAAAAGAGGACAAAGTGGTAGTAGCACCCTTTATTGTCGACCCATGGGAACCTGATTCAACCAGCAGCACCTCTGTCTTCTCTGAGTTCAGGCTACACCTGCTGAAGGCCATAGAAACATAAACATTGCCAGCAGAAGATGACCAACAGTCCATCCAGTCCACCCAAATAATACCCTACTTCATGCCATGACCTACTGTCCTGACGGGATTCCTGCTTCCCTCACCCCCGACCTCATCTCTCTGACTAATTCCCCTTGGTGTACCCATCCACCCCCTTACCCTGTTACAGCCATGCTTGAACTTATTTATAGTCTTTGCCTCTACCACCTCTGTCCATTGCCTGTTCCATGGCGTAACCAGCCTTTTTGTGGAATACAACTCCTACACATCCCTCCTGAACCTTCTTCCAGTCAGTTTCCATTCAGGAATCCTCATTAATGACTCACTATTTATATTGAATATGTCCCCACTGTCTACCTTGTTTATTCCTAATGGGAACCTAAAGGTCTCAGTCATGCTGCCCCTCTCCCTCCTGTCCTCAAGGAAATACATGTTCAGTGCCTCCAATCATTCCTCATAGGATCTTCCCTGTTGGCCCCAATGTAATAAAGACTTGCAGAATCATTGCTGGGTCCCCTGGAGTGGGATCTCCTCCAAAAACAATCTGACTTCTGTCTTATCATCTTCAACCACATCAGCTCATCACAAAACCATGGTGAGCTATGCTAGGCTCCATTAATTTCTCTCTGACAACTGCTCAACACAGAGGCAGCAGATAACCCATTAGGCATACAAGGTAGGTACGGGCTGGTTATTATCTGCATAGCAGTAAAACTCCACACTGTACCACTGAATGATCTTACATAAATGCAATATCTACATAGAAAACAATTTAGGGGTCAGGATTGAGCCCTGAGGCACAATACATGCACGGGCAGCCCTCTTGGAGACATAGTTACCAAGGTTAACTGCTGTACCCTACCCATAAGGTGGGACTCAAACCACTGCAATATCATGCCAGTGAGTGCTACCAGTGCTAAAGGCAACCCAGAAGGACCCTATGGGTTACTGTTTCAAATGCCAAAGAGACATCTAGAAGGACCAAGATGGAACTCTGTCCTTTGTTCATCACCACGAGGAGATCATTGAGTAACTTTACAAGGACCATCTCCATGCTGTGCTCAGGCCTGAATCTTGACTGCAAAGGCTCAAAGATATCCTATTCTTCCAGATGCACCTTCAGCTGCAGCACCACTATGCTCTCAATAACCTCTCCTAAAAAAGAGGAAGTTCGAGATGTATCCATAATTCACTAGAATGTCAGGGTCCAAGGATGGTTTCTTCAGTAAGGGCTTCACCACCAATAACTTTAAAGCAAATGGAAAAACACTCTCCTCCAGGAAGCACCTGACAATCTCAGTGATAACTGGTCCAAAGTCTCCCAACAGCTCAAGAGCTACCAGGTCAGCCCCCGATCCAGTATAGAGTAGGCGGGGTGCAGCCCTGAGGTCACCCATACCACCTAATCCACCAATACTGCATCAAACTCATCCCAGGGCTGGATGTTGCCTCCATCCACCCCGGCTGGATATCACCAGCCCATGACAGGCCACTGGGGGAGATCTCCCTAACAGAGGATATCTTGTCCAGGAAGAACTGATTAAACTCATCACAGTCATCTGCTGAAAAGGCTCTTTCAGATTATAGAAAGGGTGGATTTGACAATTTTTCCATGGCAAAGAAGGACCGAGGTGGTTTGTTCTTCCTAGCAGCAATCAACAGTGACAGGAACTCTGTCTTTTTTATGGTGATTGTCCATTACTATTCGTTATAATTAGTCCTAACTGCCATCCTATCCTCCATGGTGTTTGATCTCCTCCACAATCTCCCCAACCCCCTTCATCTTCAAATCTCCCAGCTCATCACAATTCCATGGTGAATTATGGCAGGAAATCTTGGTACATCCAAGGTAAGGTTTGAGGAAGTCTAAGACTGCAATAAGAGCCATGTTATAGCTCTCTATAGCTTTCTTGCTTCCCCCAGCAGAAGCTGTTATCGTGCCTGAGAAGTTCACTTCCACCAGGAGTTTTCAGTAATAAGTGGTAGTAAATAGTTTTATTCATCAAATATGAATATGAATTTACCCAACTGAGCCAAGGTTCATTTTCAATGAGTTCCCACAGTCACACATACAAACACAGTAACCACCACATGGTGTGGTTTTACATCAACATGGGGAAGGAAGCAGCCAGGACAAAAATGAGAGTGGTGGATTTCAAGAAGGCAGACTTCAGTAGGATGGGTAACATACTTGAGAAGCACCTGGCAAACCTCCGACAGGAGATGGATGCGGATCAGAAATGGTCAGTCTCTAAGAAGGGGTTAATTGAGGCCACCAACACTTGTATGAAGGCTCATAAAAAGAACTCCATGGTCAAGAGACCTAGTTGGTATAACAGAAAGGTGGCAGAGAAGGTGAAGGAAAAGTGGGTGGCCTTCCTGAAGTACAAGCATACTTCAAGGGAGGAGGATAGAGAGATATATGCAGAGAAATATTGAAAGGCAGGAAGAGAGGTCTAATCAGCCAAGGCTGAGAAAGAACTAAGACTGGTGCAGGGGATTAAGGAAGGGGAGAAGGACTTCTTTCTTTTTTTTATCATTTAATCCTTTTTGCTCCTCCATTTACAAAGCGGGCCACAACATCCACCAGCTGCCAGCACACGAGCCCTCAGACCAGGTCTGGTGTACACTGCATGCGCCTGCCTCACACAGGCCCCGATGAAATTAATGGGACACCCCCCCTCTGGGGGCCCATGACTAGGAACCAGGTGGCCACACCTCTCATGTCCGGGGGCTCAGGGCTTGGCCATGAGCCCCGTGGTCACCCCGCAATTTTACGCCATTACTGCCCCAGGAAGCCAGATGTGCAATGACGTCTGATGCACCTATGTGCAGATGTCTGCCGTGCTCCCTCCTCTTGGAATGCATGCCACTGACAGTATGCCTAGCCTCCACTAGGCACCACTGCAGCATGCCACATACCCCGTACCCACCCCAGAGGAAGGAGAGCAGTCATGGAATGCTCATTCCTTCCACTCCCCTGCCAGCCCCCGGTGCCCTGAGTTCATTCCTGAACTTGGGTCACTGGAATGGTGCGAAGTGTGCCATCCAGCGCCTCAACCCTCAGTGCCACCAGGCCCACAGAAGGACTTCTTTCTGATACATTTGGAAAAGAAGAAGCAGAAGGGATGGGATTGTTAGGATAAAGAGGGAGGGAGAGAGGATGGCCAGAAAAGAGTGAAGATCAAGCAAAGGCACTAAATGAGTACTTTAGCTCTGCCTTCACTAGAGAAGTGGAGGGGTCTATGCCTCAGGGAAGGATTGGTGGGAGCCTTGGGGGGAGGATTATGATGGGGAGATTAGGGTCAACATGGTCTTAAGGGGACTAAGGGAGCTGTGGGTGGAAAAGGCACCTGGCCCAGATGGTATAGACCCAAGGGTCCTGAGGGGGCTGGCAGGGGTACTAGCAGTCCTGCTGATGGACCTGTTTAACACCTCACTGGGGGGTGCCACAGGACTGGAGGACTGCTTATGTGGTACCACTCCACAAGGGAGGTTCCAGGGATGAGCCAGGTAACTACAGGCCAGTTAACCTAACCTCCATAGTGGGAAAGTTAATGGAGATCATTCTAAAGGAATGGCTGGTGTCCTTCCTTGAGGTAAATGGTCTCCAGGATGACAGGCAGCATGGATTTGTCAGGGGGAGATCTTATCAAACAAACATGATAGACTTCTTTGACTGGGTTACAAGGTTATTGGATGAGAGCAGGCAGTGGATGTCCTTTACCTGGACTTCATCAAGACATTGAATTCAGTGCCATGTGGCAGACTGATCAGCAAGCTGAGGGACCTGGGAAAAGGGGACAAACTGCTGGGGCTGGTCAAGAGCTGGCTGTGGGACAGGGACCAGAGGGTGGTGGTAGGGGGGAACTATTCAAACCTAGACCTGTAACCAGTGGGGTCCCACAGGGCTCCATACTCAGACCTGTGCTGTTCAACATCTTTATAGGTGACATAGCAGAGTGGGTCAAAAGTAAGATCTGCATTTTTGCAGATGACACTAAGCTCTGTGGGAGGGTGAACACAGTGGAAGGGAGACAGGATTTAAAGGGAGGATCTGGCTAGGCTGGAGAAATAATCAGGCATCTGGCAGTTGGGTTTCAATGATAAGGAATGCAAGGTCATGGACCTGGGTGCCAGGAACCCAAGCATCAGATACTGGCTGGGGGGAGTACAGGTGACAGTCTCAGAGGAGGAAAAGGATTTTGGAGCGATGGTCAGAGGTGATATGAAACAACTGGCACAGTGCCAAAAGGCAGAAGCCAAAGCAAATAAAATGCTGAGCTGCATCACCAGGGGAATCACCTCTAGAAGAGAGGAATTTATTCTGCCACTGTACAGGTCACTGGTGAGACCACGCCTGAAATACTATGTACAGTTCTGGTGCCCTTATCAGAAGAAAGATATCAAACTACTGGAGGGGGTCCAGTGGAGGGCAACCAAAATGATCCAGGGCATAGGGGACAGAACATATGAGGAGAGGCTGCAGTAGCTCAACATGTACTCTCTGGGGGACAGAAGGGGGGGACGTGATAGAAACCTTAAGGGCAAAAACAGGGTTGGATCAGAGGGCATCTTTAATTTAAGAAAGGAGGGTACAACAAGGGGGCATAGCCTGAAACCAATGGGGAGTAGATTTAAAAAGGAAATGAGGAGGAACTTTTCTACTGAAAGAGTGGTGATGGGGTAGAATGAGTTGCCAGAGGAAGTAGTTGTGGCAAATACAATGGCCAGTTTCAAAGGGGCATGGGACAGGGTGAAAAAGAAAATTAAGACTGGAGGAGTCTTTACTGGGAAGTGGAAGGGGAAGGGTAGTGGGGTGGAGGTGGATAACTCCAAGAGGAGTGGGGGGGTAGCTCCAGGGAACTAAACTGAGCTGCGCACTCAAGCAGACTTGATAGACCATTATGGCATGATTCTGGTGGCAAATTTGTATGTTCGTATAATAAGAACAACAAATACATATTGTAAAATTACGCTATCACATTAATATCGGTGGGTTAGCAATTACAAATTATACAGCTTACATATCCAAACTAGGTAAATCAGTAATCTGGAAAGGTCCATATTTATAATTCAGCTTGTGTCATAAACACTCCAGAAAGGATCTTTATTTATGGTTCAACATATACTGTAAGTTGAACAACATGGTAAAGGCTTCATTGCCTGTGTGGTAATGCAGGAGTGTAAAGTACCAGAAACAACATATTCCTTTTCTGATCTTAGATTTATTGGAACAGAGTTTTATGTTCAAGAACCCATGCAAAAAAAAAAAAGAAGAAGATAATTCAAGGCCCGTCCTAGTGCAGGTAGCAAGTGTTGAACCTCCTAATCAATCTTAATCCTGGTTGCAGTGTTTTATTAAACATGCAACTTGCAATATAATTAGGTGCTGTTCTTTTATGGCATTTAAACATACAATGTAAAACATATAGTTGCTTGTGATTATGCAATCTCAACCAATCCAAGCTGAGATATAACAAGCAGTAATACCAGGTATGAGGGACATCAAGGATGAAGCAAAATTGTTACACTTCAAATCCCATTTTTCCAGCTCTATCCCCAATGTCCCATCATACAATAGGTTACCTTAATCCAATACTGGGACAATCATTAGTTCACAATATGCCTACGGACCTCTAATGGAATAGATTGCCTGTGCCTGTATATCAGGCTTATTTTGCAGCCCAGTCCTTTCACTAATTTATCAGTGTTAATACTCCATTTTCACTCGTGGTCAAGCCATAATCCCAAATGCTTCTAAAACTGCACTAGTTGGAGTTGGGAACAATTATGTGTAACAATTTTCTGTTGGACTGAGCTTGCTGTTTTATTTATTTATTGATTTAAAATTTTGGTAACTGGGAAAGGTACACTGAGCTGAGACTCATTTCCAGGTGCGACCTGTCTGAACTATGTAACATTATTTGAGAATTAACAGCATTTAGGACAAGTCTCTGCTCAAAAAAGTATTGCTGAATGGTACCAAAAGCCCTGTGGAGCACAGCCTATATCTGATCAACCAAACATGTTGTAGCATAAAGAATTACACTATCTACATAGAGAGGATACAAAATGTCAGGCTCAATGAAGGAAAAATTATTTAGGTAGGTCAAACAAAAGCAGACCCAATATGTATCCTTGTGGCACTTGGGATACAATGGGTGATAAACTTGATCTAAAATTATTTAGAGTAACCAATTGTTGTTGGCCAGTTAAAAAGTATGAAAAACAATTTAAGGCAATAGGGATCATACCCAATAATTAAAGTTTGTTAAATAGAATGTTATGATAAGGCATTTTGACAAGTCAATGAAAATAGCACCTACATGTAGTCTTTAGTCCAAGATATTTTGAATATCGCCAACCACTTTTATGAGAAATAAGGAACTGCCATACTTTCGTCTGAATCCCAATTGAAATATATTAAGTTTGTAAGCAAAACAAAATGGTTATATTAAATGCATGCTGAAAACAGAAAATAGAGTTAAAAATCTATGTTTCGACCTTAGGTCTTCTTCAGGAAATATCTAAAAGAGAAAAAAAAAACAAGTTAGTGTAGAGGAGAGGTAAAATGAGAGAGATATATATGTGGAGAAAGAAGAAGGGGGAGGCTAAGGGAGAAGAAGTGATAAATGGTAAGATTAAGAGAGAATCTGTGAAACAAAAAGGTGATGATGGGAAAGATAAAACATAATGGGAGAAAAGAGCAGGAAGTTCCCAGGTAGAGACTGATTAACAGGGCCTTGTAAGAAGGCTGAAGGTGACAAATGTGTGAGAAGGAGACAGAAATGGAGACATATGGTGAAATGAAAACAAAAATGGTGTTTTCATTTTCTGTAATCCATTCGCTTCTCAGCCTGAGCCTGGTCTCTCAGAGAACTCCAGCTACTCGAAAGCACCTCAAGGGCAAAATAACAGCATCAGAGTTTAACAAAAGTACAAAAACACTAATGTAAACAAACTTGGTAGTTGGTTGTTGCTATTGCTTCCCCTAGACCACCAGGGATTGCACAATTTAAGATAGGACAGTCAATTGAGGGTGGTTTGCTTGACCACTAAACCAACAGGGAATGTACAAGTACTACATGGCAGGCAATCAGGAATAGGATCCACTGGACCACCAAGGACTGATACATGCAATGCTGGATGGGTGACTGGTGGGGTGGCACTACTGCACACACGTACTAGGCATAATGGGCATGCTAATGGACTATAGCACCTTACATGCCCACAGGGCTCATTAGCATGGGTCAGAAATTGGCTGAGTAACAGGACACAGAGGGTGGTTGTTAATGGAGTTCAATCCCGGGACAGGAGGGTGACCAGTGCAGTGCCACAAGGCTCAGTACTGTGGCCGGTCCTATTCAATGTCTTCATTAGCAACATTGCAGAGGGTCTAGAAGGGATGGTAAGCCTCTTTGTGGATGACACCAAGATCTGCAATAGGGTGGACACTCCAGACGGGGTGGAAAGAATGAGAAAAGACCTAGGCAAGTTGGAGGAGTGGTCAAGAGTGTGGCAGCTTAAATTCAATACAAAGAAATGCAAAGTCTTGCACTTGGGACACAGGAATCTGGGAGTGGAATACAAGATGGGGGGAGATACTGTACTAACAACAACAATACAGGAAAGAGACCTGGGGGTAATTATAAAAGACGACCTGAAAGTAGTCAAGCAATCTAAGAAGGCAGTGTGGAGGCTGGAGGGATGCTTGGGTGCACAGGAGAGGCATGACAGTAGAAAACAGGAGGTAGTCATGCAACTATACAGACAATTAGTAAGGCCGCATCTGAGTACTGTGTTCAGTTCTGAAGACCACATCTCCAGAAGGACATAGACAGAGTGGCAGCAGTCCAGAGAGGGCAATGAACATGGAGAATAGAATGAATAAGAAAACATATGAGGAATGACTGAGGCCTCAATATGTATGTCCTGAGCAAAGGAGGAGGGGATATGATAGAGACATTTAAGTACCTCAAGGGATAAACAGGGTTCAGGAGGGCAGCATTTTCAGAAGAAGAGTAGTGCAAGAACAAGGGTCACAATATGAGGCTGGGGACTCAGATAACATGAGGAAGTATTTTTCACAGAAAGAGTGGTGGATGCATGGAACAGCCTCCCTGTGGAGGTTGCAGGGGCTAATACAAAAGGTGAATTCAAGAATGCATGGGATAGACTGAAGGCAACCATAGTGGTAGGAAAGAGAAGGTAAACTGCAGATCATTTAGGATTTGGAGCTTATGTAGGTAGGGAAATGAGCAAACTAGGTGGGCCAGGTGGGCCTTATCTGCTGTCAAATTCTATGTTTCTGTGTTTCAATGTTAGGGTTGAATATGGCCCACAGGAGCCCTGACACTATCCTGTTTGAGCCATGGTATCTGTGCATTGCTCCTGTGGGCCATTTCCAGTTGGGCCTGTGTTAGCACAGAGCATAGTCACTATGCACTGCACTGAAAAGCACCTTATTCAGACTGTTATCATACTCTGGTCAGAGTGTGCGAACTGAATATTTCCCCCTGAACTAGCTGTGCACTGTTTGCCACACAGCGTTACTACTGTATCTATGCAGCACACACAGCCAGCTCTCAGTGTGGGGACCTTTATCTGTAGCCTCATATCTCTTAATGTACCCAAATCATGATGTTATCCTAGCACAGTACACACCCCAGTATCCCTTATTGCTTAAATAATTCCTTTCCTCTGTCTCCCATCACTTTGCTTTCCAAGCATTTACTTTAAGATAAAAGTAAAGACAACTGTTTCATTTTTTGTTTTGAACCCTAGTTGGAACTTATGAACATAGGAATATGCCAGAAGATAAAGGCCTTATGGTCTATTTACAGTAGGCTACTCAAGGTGCAGGTCCCCTATGTTTACAGAGGAACTGCCCCTTCCAATTCCCCCATGACCTCCTCAAGTACCCCTCCTCTCCCTCCTCCACCAGCAATTTTCCCTTCACTTTGACCCATCCTGTCTTGAAGTTAACATTGTTTTCAAGGAGACCACCCCCTCTTGCAACTCATTCCACTTGGCCATCACTCTCTCTCTCTCTCTCTCTCAGTAAAAAAAATGCCTTCTCATCTCTCCTGAATCTTCCACCCTCCAGTTTTAATCTAGCCTCCCTAGAGTGAACTTGTTTCCCCCTAAAGCTGAAGAGGCCCCCAGTACTCACCCTGTTAATACCTGCAAGGTACTTCAAGGTTTTGATTATGTTTCCCTCTCTCCCTTCTATCTGCAAGAGAGTACATGTTGAGCCCCTTGAGCCTCTCTTCAGAGATGTTGCCCTGTTGGCTCTGAATCACCTTGGTTGCCCTTTACTGGACTGGCTCCAGCAAGTTGACATTTTTCTTAAGAGATGGTCTCCCAATACTGCACACTGTACGCTAAGTGCAGTCTCACCACTGACCTGTACAGCAGCAGTATGATGCTACCTTCCTGCTGGTAATCCCACTGGCTATGCAGTCCAGTATTCAATTTGCTTTTACTGCTACTCTCCTGCAGTGTGCCAAGTGCTTCAGGCCACTCGTGATGATTACTCCCTGGTCCTTTTCTTTCTTTCACTCGGTTACCTGCACACCACCCAGTCAGTATTTGGTCTCTGGATTCTTCATCCCCAGAAGCATAACACTACACTTTTTAGCACTGAATCTCAGTTGCTAAATGCCAAACCATTTCTGTAACCTAGCCAGTTCTTCCCTGCATTCCTGTCCCCCCCTTCTCCATTCCACCCTCCTACATATCTTTGTGTCATCCATGAACAGGCATATTTTACCATTTATCCCATATGCTGCGTCACAGATGAAGATGTAAAACAACAACGGCTTGAGCACTAAGCCCTGTCTGACCCAACTGGTTGCTGGCCTAGCTTCCAAGTATTCTCCATCTTTTGGCTTCTGCCCTGCAACCAACTTTTGACCCATCTAGCAAGCTTGGCCCCAACCCCTAGCTCTTCCAGCTTCCTGACCAATCTCTTGTGAGGCATAGAGACAAAAGCTTTCCTGAAATCCAGATAGAGAACATCAACTGCTTGGTCCCTGTACACTATCTTGGTCACACAGTCACATATGTCAATTAGGTTAGTGTGGCAGAACATCTCTGACACAGACCCATGCAGTTTCTCATCCTGTAGCCCATTTTTCCCCATAAAACTCACCAGTCTTTATTTCAGTATAATCTCCATTAGCTTGCTCCTTATTGAAGTCAGACTGAACAGCCTGTAGTTCCTTGGTTCACGTTCATCACACAGGACTTATTCAGTTTGTTTCTTTTCTTGTTATTTTTTCAGTAGTCTATTAAAGTTCCAGTCTACAATTGGGTAGAAACACTAGTCAATTAAATGCTTCACTGTCTTTTAAAATGTTAGCCTCTAAGAAGCTTTATGTTACAGACAGATTAGCTGAGATGCATGTTTAGTGACCTTTGATGTGTCTCTATTACATGTTGATATGCTCAGAGTACTAGAATCACATGGCTAGTATTTATTGCCATCACTTGTGAAGGCTTGCAGCAAGTTTTTGACTTTACTAGCTGTTACTTCAGCCATCTATGTTACACTTGCATGTTAATTCTTCTGCTACTGCCAGTTGCCATTCTTGTGGTTAGACACCATCTTGTTCTTCTGCTGTTTTTTCTGTAGCTTAATTCCCCAGTCCTTTAGCTCTGATTGTGTTTCCTTCAGGCTATGGTAGAGAAGCACCCATCTTCAAATAATTATTTTCTACTCTTTAGTGCTTGTTTTTTCCTACATACTCTTGGTACTTTTTAACAATTTATTGGGGAGAGTAGTGGTGAAGTAAAGTCATGTGCTCTTGTACATCACAATATTTTCCTCCACAACCAGCTTATTACAGTGTATCCTCTTTGTACTATATCTCAAAAGTTTATTCTGAGAGATTTGGGCTGCCACTGGGCATTTGTCAATTTGCTGCCAATGTATTTTCTGCTTTCTGAATGTGAAACTCCTGCTCTGGGGAAGATGTAGGCATTCTCTAAACACCTGTATTTGTGACTTGTAATTTCCAAAATAACACTTGAAGTTAAACTTACACCCACACGTCAACTACAATTTTCAGATTACAGTGCAAAGCATTTTTGATGCACACATTTTTTCCCTTCTTTACCCACTTTTGTGACCATTATGACTCACAAAAATGTATGTCTTATCTCATAGAAGGGGATTTCACCTCACAAAAATGGAAAGTACCATTATCAAGAAAACATCCTTATAAAACATGCTTTCAAAAAAGAACTGTGTGTGTGTGTGTGTGTGTGTGTGTGTGTGTGTGTGTGTGTGTGCAAAACAGGATTTTACTTTTTAATTATTTAAAAACTACAAAGTCTCCAGCAAGGTCACTTATCAAAAATCATCCTTAGGATGAACTCAAACTAACCTGAAAATTTCAGGCTTGAACTTACAAGCCATGTTGGGGCTATCAATGAGTAAAAATAAAATAATAAATTATAATTTCATGTTTTTGGGAGGATTAAGGGACCATGGCCCAAAGACTGTGCATGTCAGACTTCATGCCATTTCATCTGATGATGGCCAAATTATTACTGTGCAAAAATCAGGGTTTGACATACAGTAGAACAGCATTTGTAACTTAATAATTAATAATAGGGCACTAGCTTGTCCTAACAATTATAAATTATGTTGCACATTTCCATTTTTTTTAACTGAAATTTAAATTTAAAATAAAAATGTTTTACTATGCAGAAAATTAGATAAACCCTTCATGAGACATGGACTATGGCAGCAAGCATATAACTTTAACATTATAAAATTATCAGCATGAGAAATCCTCTTATGTTTATAAAAGTACAGTACCTGGAAAGTTTTGAAACAAACAATACTAACTGGCCAAGAATTATGTCATGATTTTGAATATGATCAATGGGTTTGCCTTGTCTTGAGGATGATCATCAAAAGCACCTGGCTACAGTGTGCCACCCAGCAAAAATGTTTAAATCATACCATTGTGACTGGGCTTATTTTGGTGGCCTTCTGTTTCCCTTTGAATAAACAGAACACATGAATGGCTAATTAACTGCTGCCAGCAAATCCATAAACCTTCTCAGATCAGTCCACACAAATTCTTTCCTCATCCCCTGCTGCTGAAAACACAGGATAAGCTGGCTTCTCTTTTTGTCTCCTTTATTTCTGGAATACCCTCTCTACTGATGTCCCCATGGAGTCAATCCAATAGTCCCCCAAACCTCCCTAAGCCAATACTCATCACAGGTGCCCCTTGTAAGTCACATTTTCATGGAGGTCATGAGTTCTGTGAAAATGAACAGATCTGAAATCTCCATGAAATCCTATGAAACATGTGCATTTGCTGTGAAAATGTATCCAAACTGAATTTTTCTACAGTTTTGTTGGTACCAGCAGTTTTTAGTGATTGAAACCCCATCTTACTTTCGTGTAACCAATCGCTTCCCAAAGTTTGCTAGTTAAAAACTACTGTTTGTCAATGAAACATATAAGGACCTCCATGATAACCTTTTGTGTCTTTTACTATGAGTTTTAAATTAGTTTGTGAAATTTGTCACTCTTAACATGACTGGCCTGTGAAATGTTTCAGTTGTGTCCATAAATTAATTTGCTTGGTTAGTTTGTTTGTTTTTGTTAACCAGGAAAGCACACAAAGCAAACAATGCCAATATTCAGGTGCAACATGGGAGATTACACAATAGATTCCTTGTGGAAGGTGAATACATTCATTAGAATACAATTGTAGTACAATAGGCAGGATGGGGAGGAGACATAGCATTGCAACAGAGAAGGATAATATATGTAAGTCAATACAAATTTATCAAATTCAGCAATATGTCAGATAGTACAAAGATACTGTGCAGGACCCTGCTTACTATGTAAATTAACATGTTAAGTCCACTGCTGTATTACAATTAATTGCATAGTTCAAGAGATTGGTATGAAAATCCCTGAACATTTTAAAATTCTGGGCTATTATACTGATTATAAGATTGAATGTAATGGGGTGCCAAATGTTGGTCAGTCTGTCATACACCTAATTGCAATAGTTTTTTAGGTTTTCTAGATAGGTATCTAATACAGTCGGCACCACTTAAAGGGGACCCACTTAAAGGGAATGGCCACTTAGTCTGGATGATCATGGCACCGATTTTAAGCCCATGTTATTCTATGGTGGCCATTTTCCTTTAATGAGGATGCTCTGCTTGTTTAAATGGTATAATTTCTGCTCAACTGGATCCTTTTCCAACCGATTAGTACCAGGTGTTGAAAAACGTAAAAAACCATCAGTAGTTAGTGTGTTAAGTGCTTAGCACTTGAGCAGAGGTCAGAAACAGTCAGAAGCAGTTTTGTTTTTGTTTGTTTGAGCTGCTGCTGATGCCATGGCATCCTCAAAGTGACTTGACCTCCCTCTTTATGACAAAGTCAGAGTTTTGGAGTCTCTGCAGATGCCGAATTCCTCATTTGCTAAAGTCACAAAGGAATTCAACATTTCCAAAAGCCATGCTGGCTGCATCAGCAAGAACTGTGACTCCTTGATTTGGAAGTTGAGGATGGCTTGCTCTCATGGTTCAACCATGCTGTCAGCTGTGGGGCAAGACTAACTGGCCCCATATTGAAACAGAAGGCTGATGAGAATGGAAGGTATTTGGGGCATGAGAATTTCAAGGCCACTGATGTGGGTGGCTTACCTGGTGGAAAAACAGAAACAATATTTTGTGGAAAAAAGGCAAGTTTACCAGCATTAAAGTAGTGTTTCTTCCCCCAAACACCACAGGCTCAATCCAGCTTATGGATATGGGGGTGATTAAGAACTTCAAAGAACACTACCGATATCTCTCCTCCTCCTCACGTATCATGAGTGTCACTGACAGTGGATCCACCGCCTTGACCACTGAAATTGCAAAGAATGTAAATTTGCTTGATGCAATTTATATGATAGCCAAGGCATGGGCCATTGTCAAGGATACCATGCTCTCCAACTGTTTTGGAAGCCAGCTTCTCGATGGATACAGATGAAACCATGGAACTGCACCAACCTGCACTGCCAGAGGGTGGTGGTGAAGATCCTCTCACTGATGCTGATGTGCTAAATGGAATGACCCCCAAAGAGTTCTAGGTTTTCGTTGCTGTGAACGATGGTAAGAATACAGAGGGAGACCTCACCATGGACATCATCTGCTCATCTTTAAAAGACAGTGCTGACAGGGCAAATGCAACTGATGAGGAAGATGACCTCACCCTCATCAATGTTACAAGTTCCGAGGCACTTCTACATTCAAGTGCATTATGTGATTGGTGTCGGCAAAACAATAAAATAGAGTTCTGGGAAACAATCTTCAAGTTAGAGAGTGTGATGCATCAGCAGCTCGCAGCAGGGGCAAGGCAAAGCAAAATCACTGACTTCTTTGCCATGACCAATCTGCCACACTCAGAAATGGCAAGCAAAACTACAGTATAGAACAACTGGGAACATAAGTGCCTGACAGATAAGTGATAAGTGAGTTTAAAGTACAACACTGTAAAAGTATGGCCATTTAATAAAGTAGCCTTTCAATCTGCAGTCAGACAAACATAAGACTCCACAAAGGAGCTGTAATCACTTAAACTGTGTGTTTTGTTTGTTCAGTGTTCTGTGTGGAGGCAGGTGGATTACTGAGGGGTATAGCGGTAAAAATGAATGCCTGCAAAAACAGCTTCTCTTAATCAGGAGTTGTTTAATCAGGATGATTGTCTGTCCACAGAGTCATCCTGATTAAGTGAATTTAACTGTAATGGCTTATTGTGTTTCATATGGGAAAGTTTGCTAAAATGGCCAAGCATGTTTAGTAGATTTGCTCTAGGATCAATATTTTTGGTGCTAAAAAATAATGTAGTACATCTTAGGAACTGCAGCATTAAAATCACACTTTCGTTCTCTGTAGTACAAATGTTTAATATTTAGGGAACAATCTGGCAGCTCGGTGTAGTCAGAATAAACCCTATCAGCAGCATTGATCTTTCTAAAGTTTGATCCATTTAGTGTACACTATGTGAGATTGCCAAATACTTCTAATTGTGGTTATAAGATACTGTAAATCAATGACTAAATATCATGTAGTGCCATATTAATGTTGTATTCTCTGACATTTTGTAGGAATATGCTTTCCATTACCTATTTGTGGTGCTGACATTAAAATCTATATTATAATGAAATTACATGTTGAACACTTTTGTGATTACCATTAAACAATGAAAGTTCATAACATAGCAACAATCTTATGATTGTTTCAAAATGTATATGCTACCAAGTTGATGACTTATTTTCATACTTTGAAGCATTATAATGGCTAGAATCCTATCAGAAATGCACACTACATTTAAACAGTTTAATTTAATTATACTGATTCCCTTTGAGCCTCAGAACAATTCTAATAAGTAAACAGCACAGATAGCAACTTTGTAATAGCTTTTCATTTCTAAGAACTATAAAACAAAATTAGTTCCCTTTTGAAAGACAATGTCCAACTAAAAAACAGTTATTTCCCTCTAAGGTTTATGCCTAATTTGATTACATTATAACATGAATGAACAAATTTTTTGTATATTGATATATTTATATTGTTGTATTCAAAAATAAAGTAGATTAAGAACATTATTACTGAATACATTTAGTAATCAGAAATGTGTTGATAACATTTATGTTCTGGCAGTATGCAAAACTGATACTGCAAACGCAAATATAATAAAAGACATGGAATCATGTATTAAAAGGTTATAATAACTGTGCAATTTTTTTTTCAGTATTGATGAACAGTTACTAGTTGCTGTAATAACCAGCTGGTTATTATGGCAAACACGTTACATTAAACATTTTATATACTTTTAGTGTGAGCCACTCTCTCACTTGTGCAGCATTTTTCAGTAGTGTTCACACTGCCTCCCAGTAAAAGTGAAACCTGCCTATAATAAAGCTGCACTATTTAAAATAAAGCTACATACACTGAAAACCTTTTTAAATCACTTTTCAGTTGACTGCCACAACACTGTGCTGGAGGAATGAGAAAGAACTGCTACTGTGGTCACAAGCAGGCTGCATTCTGTGATAGAACAAGTGCTCTTAGTGATTCTGTACCACTATTTCTGTACACGCTCACATTAGTTAGCAGGTGGCAAGAGCCAGGGAAAAAGTATTTTAGGGACTGGCTATCAAATAAATAAATAAAGAAATAATAAAGAAAAAACAGCAGGATAATAAAAAAATGAAGAGCACACTATTAGATACATATATTTTAGTACTTCCTGAAAATTCAAAAGTTACTGAATCTGGTAAGAAAAAATGCCCAGAAATTATAAAAAAACATGGAGTTATGTGCATACTTAAATTTAATACACACTCTTAGTATGTGATGCTGTCATAAATCCCTTGAGCTTTACTCTTGGGATTTCTGTAGCATCAAACACCTCCAGCGTGTATTAAATTCTTATAATATACATCAACCCCTCTATTATTCTATATATAATTCCATCAAGAGGCTCTGATGACAAAATAACAATGAATGCAAAGCTTGATTGGCTCTATCGTGTCACCAGAACCTGGAGATTGAATTATAGCTGAGTAAAACATTGTCTCTTGTTTGATATTTGTTCAAACTTCAAACTTTATTTTTTAAAAAGGCACTTTTCTTAAAACCAAAGTACCTGTACAATTTCATAGAACAATAAATAACAAAATCTAAAACTATTATAAATCAATAAAAGCTATGTTAAAAAGGTGGGTCTTCAAGGCTCCTTTAAAACTCAGGACAGTCGGACTATTTCACACCTGACGAGGTAGAGAATTCCACAGGGTCGGGCCATAATACTAAATGATCTAGCCCCTGAAGTCTTCAAATGGACCCTGGGAATCTCCAGCAATCCCTCGTCAGTGGATCGGAGGGGGCGGGAGGGACAGTAGGGGCAAAGGAGCTCTTTCAGGTAAGTAGGTCCCTGGTCATGTAGGGCTTTATAGGTCAGCAAACCGACCTTGAAGGTGATTCACCAAAATACTGGCAGCCAGTGCAGTCCACGGAGCACAGGCATTATATGGCTGGATCTAGAAGAACCAGTCAATAACCTGGCTGCTGCATTCTGCACTAGCTGCAGACGGCAAAGCTCAACCCCCGATAGCCCTAGGTACAGGGAGTTGCAATAGTCAAGGCAGGAAGTAATGAAGGCGTGGATCAATGTTGGAAGATTGTTGTACTATAACAACACCAAGTGCCTTCAAAAACTAAATAAATGTGTACTTACATTATCCTATATGTTGAGTTAACTTTTACAGTAAAAGTTTGTTACAGTAAAAGCTGACACAGTAACACCTGACTCACCCTGCAAATGAGGAACTTCACAAATATTCAGTCTCATAATACTTTTGCTGTAACATCAGATTTACTATATTATCAGGTTATGGTGTCAGATAGATAGTTTTACATGGTTTGCATATTAATGTTTCCCTATGGGAAAACAAGCCATCCATAGATTGCTTTGAACTGCCAGACAGAATTGGTGGTGCTATTTATGTTTCTTGTTAAAGGGGAATATTCATGAACCATGCCCATCAAAGTTTAAAAGTCCATGAAAAACTTCTTTAAATGTGGTATTGTGCTTACATGTAGCTGGAAGCAGTCCAGAGATACTGCTGACTGCTGTATGCCTGCCCCATATTAATATGACATTGTCACCATTTTTAGAACATTGTGATGTCACTGCTGATCAGCTGTGGCTGATCACATTGCAGTCAAGCACAGCTTGATCATTAGTGGCATCTCAAGATTCTACAGATATTGGCAATGTACTATAGTATGCACATGGGGTACACTTAATCATTCATATTTCTAGACTACAGTCAGCTACAGAGGAGCACAATATATCATTTATAAGATCTATGTGTGGACTTTCATACTGTGCTGGGCAAGGTTCATAAATGTTCCCATTCCATCCTTATACTCTTAAACCCTTCTTAGAACACTTGTTGGTAAACAAAATCAACTGGGTTCATCAGTGGGGCATCTGCAATCAAAACAACTGCCCTATACTAACAACTGGTGTTCCTACATACCTGTTCCTATAAAAAATGAGTTTGCACAAAGAAGTTAATGTTATATAGTTCATATCCATCACATTGCTCAGTGACTCTGGAGAGGCGTGAAACATTGCAGTTGATGTTGATCTTACTTAAAGGAAAATGTAAAAACAACTTGATTTATGTTTTACTTCTACAGTGGGTGAAGCTGCATGGTGGCCAGATATAATCCATCTTCTTCTTTTTCATTTCTGGATTATTTCCATGTAAAATATATGTCATACTGTAGTTTCTCCCACTATTACTTTTGTTGGATAATGTACATCAAATGTTTATTTAGTTACAGTTTTGGCTAGGCCAAACTTTGTTTCCAGGTTAGCTCTTGGGAGGGAGGAGGTGAATGTTTGGCGAAGATGCAAACAATAAATATATTAAGGTCCAATAAAGCAAGTCTGGAGGTACCCTTACATGCAGAATCTTTGAGAAACAATATCATGAATGAATAAGGGAGGCATCATGAGAGGAAGGTCTAATTACAGAAACAGGAGTGGAAAGTAATGATATGGAGCTGGTCTTATGGAAATTGGACAAAAAGGAAGATCTGAATGGGGAGGTTATTTTGAAGTGGAGATAATGAAAGGAGATGGCTGCCTGCTCAGCCAAGGTTTTGTAATAGGATACACAAAGATATGAGTGTCAGTAGCTCTGAAGGAGTAGAAAGTGCAAATAGATGGTTGAAGGAAGGACAGGTAGCAGGGGAAGGGCTCAAACCAGAATTTTGAGATGAAGGAGTCAAGCAGCAAGCTGTTGTAGTCATTTAGTGATGCTTTGGATGCCACACTACAATTATTACCTGATCCTAACCATGCCTCTGAAACAGGTTTTGCTTAACTGAATGCAGTGTTTACTTGTCTCAGTTCACTTGCTCACTGCTGTTAGCCACATACAGTGCAGGGGGCTTGTGGCATTCCCTTGGTACCAATCAGGATTTTCAGTCCTGTGTGCCAAATAATGCAAGTTAGATCAGCTCTCCTTTGGTCTAACTTATCCCATCTGGGAGACCCTTTTAACAGGGCTTGCATCACATATTTGGCATGAGCTGCCATAAAGTGTGGAAACTGTTGCAACTGCACCCAATATACTAAAATTGACTGCAGTTGCAGAAAAGGAGTTTGGTGCAGTTGCACCAAACAACTGAGTTGACACAGGGTTTGATGCAAGCGTTGTATCAACCTTTGAAAATCAGTCCCAATGAGTTGATCAATGATTGTAAAAATGAAATACACTTATTCAAATGTAATAAAGCCTTACTTGTGTGAGATAACATGTCTGTTAACCCCTAAAACATAGAATACTTTGAAAATACATCAAGTGAGCACACCTTGCAGGTGGTTAGTGTTCCAAGTACATTTGGGCTTGATAATCTGACTAAGGCCCTAAATTTGTTAAAGAGAGAGTCTGACCACAAGTGTTACATTGCAGCATTAGAATCAGCATACCTCCAATAAGCCTCATGCCAAAATTAGATCTCTAAGATACTTCATTGTAAAGTTACAAGCCATTTTGTAACCCTAATGTAATGCCCTGTTCAAAAAAGCCAGTTTCAGTGAAGAACTACTGATAGCATCATAACCAGAACTCACTGCCTAATCTTCAAAGTCAGAAACCTTATAGGACTTATTTCTCCAAAGTTTATGAAACTGTAGTTGTAGGAATAATTAAAAAAAAAACTGACCCAGGGTTGAGTGCAATTAGCACATTTCCAAAAGGTTGAGATACATGGTTCTGTACTTTAGAATGTGGCAGTAAGTGGTTTTGGAATGCAGCACTGGACAAAGCTATTGAATGTCAAGGCAGTGCATAATTTCACAACATCGGGGAGATATGCAGTCTCAGAATGGGGGGATGCATAGTTTAAAAATGTGGTGGAGACACTCGGTCTTGGAATGTGATAGGGACCAAAATCTAGGGATTTGGCGAGGACTGACAATTTCAGAATGTAGTGGAGATGCATACTCACAGAACATGACAGGACTCAACATTTTGTTCTAAAATTGCTTGTTCCTGCCACATTCCAGAACTGCAGACACCCAACGCATTTTAAAATTATACATTACCTCCCCCACCACATTCAGACATTGTGCATTTCTGCCACATTCCAAAAGTGCACATCCCTACCAAGTTCCAAAAGTGTATGTCCCCACCACATTCCAAAGTTGTGTGTTAATTCCACAATCTGAAATTATGTCAAAATCACATTCCAAAATTGTGTCACTTCACATTATGAAATTGTGCATCACCACTACAGTACATTCTGAAATTTTGCATTGCTGCAACATTCTTAAATAGTATGTTCTCATCACATTCAGATATTGTGCATCCTTGCCACATTCTGAAATTGTCATCACTATGTTCCAAAATTTTGCATCCCCATCACATTCTAAAAAATACTTGTCCTCACCACATTCCAAAGTTATTAATTTCTACCACATTCAGAAATTGCATTTCCCAGCTACATTCCAAAAACGTGGCATCCCCTTCCATTCAAAAATTGTATCCCAGCCACATTCTGACATTGTACCTTACTGCCACATTCTGAATTTGTGTGTCACTGCCACATTCAAAACTTGCCCATCTTCATTACATTCTAAAAATGTGCATCCCCACCATATTCCAAAATTGTGCATCCCCAACACATTCTGAAAATGAGTCCCTGCCTTATTCTGAAATTGCACACCACAGCCAGTTTTAAAATTGAGCATCCCTGCCACATTCTGAAATTGTGGATTTTGTCACATTCTAAAATTATGTGTACCCATCACATTACAAAAATGCATTTCCCTGCCATGCTTCAAAATGATGCATCCCATCACATTCCAAAAATGTGCATCCCTGCCACATTCTGAAATTGAATGCGAACACCACATTTTTAAGCTATCCGTCCCTGCCACATTCTAAGACTCCAGGTCCATGCCACATTGTGAAACTGCAGGTTGCCATCACGATCTGAAATCAAGAATCCCCACTATATTCTGAAATTGTGCATTACCACCACATGCTAAAATTATGAATTTCAGCCATGACACATTATGAACTTACATATCCCTGCCATATTCTGCAACTATGTATCGGCTGCATTTAAAAATGTGCATATCTGCCACATTCTAAAAATTTATGACACCTCCACATTCTTAATTTACACTAAGCATCCTTGTCACATTCCAAAATTGTTTGTTTCAGCTACTTTCTGTGATTTTGCCATTGTACAATTGCAACCTGGTGACATACTGAAATTTCATCTCTGCATTATTCTAAAAATTGCACAAAACTTTGTCATTCTAAAGCCATGTTTTCTGCTGCACACCAATCTCCCAACACATTCTTAATAACATTGCATCTACATGTTATAAAAATGCATGCCCTGTACCCAACCAGTTTCAGCTTTCCTTTTTTCACAAGTTTTCAACTACTGCAGATTAATGTAACGTGGAAGAAATAAATCTTATACTGTAACTTGCAGGGGGGGACTAGGCTGTGAGTTCTGGTTATATCATCAGTAGCTCTTCACTAAAATTGAAGAGACAGTGAAATTAGGGTTATGAAATGACTTGTCACTTTTAAAGAAAGTAACTTAGAGATCTTTGGTTGGATTTTATCTTGAACCACAGTGTGGTTCACGATAAACACAGCCACAGAGTCAAGCCACACAAAAGTGAGGGTACTGGACTTCAGGAGAGCTGACTTTGTCAAAATGGGAGAGTGTCTCAGAAAAGCACTAGTAAGCAGGCAAGAAGGAGGGGTGGAGGAACAATGGGGAAACATCAAAACTACCAACACAGAGGCAACAAGCTTTTGTGTGAAGCAAATAAACAAATTAAACTGAAGGAAAAAAACACTGTGGTTCTCAAAAAAAGAGGCGGGGAAGGTTAGGGAAAAAAGATTGCATTAAGGAAGTATAAGGAAACACAGAAGGAGCAGGACTCAGAACTGTACCAGTTAAAGCAGAAGGAAGCGGGGAAGGCAGTCAGAATAGCAAAGGCACAAACTGAGGAAAATCAGTCAATGAAACAAACTTTATTTAACCAGGCTTTTCACCTTTGAGCGAGCTCATTTGCAAGGTGGTCCTGGACAACAATTACAATGGACAACAATACAATGGTATAGACAATGGGCGGGATATTCAAAGGAGTTGCACATGGTGCAACTGGGTTGCACATGTGCAACTGCAGAACTGCACCATGGAGTGATATTCAGTGGGAGCCAGTCCGCAGCACAAGTATCAGTGTGTCAATGCACAACCCTAGTGAATGCATGTACAAGGGCAGGGGTGTGTGCATGAATATGTGGCACAGTGTGATATTCAACCCTGACCCATGGCCCAAGTGCAGAGTAATGGCCAGATGTGCAGAGCAGACTTGAGCCTATAAATACAGGGAGCAAGCAGGGGGACAGCACTTGCACCAGAGGGGACTGAGACAGAGAGAGAGAGACAGAGAGATAGAGACAGAGACACAGATAGAGAGAAAGCCATCAGACCCTTGGGGGGGAACAGAAGGCAAAAGGGAGACAGATCATGTGAGGGACTGAGGGAGGGGAACAGGCAGCCACAGGGGTGTGGGACACAGGTAGCAGTGGAGTGTGAGTCAGGGGCATGGGAATCAAGAGAGAGCTAGGCAGAGTGAAAGGCACTGCTCCACCGTGGTGAGCAGACCACTGGGGCCGACCACCCAGAAGGACACAGGACAGCAGGGGCAATGGCTAGTGCAGCCTTCTAGATGGAAGCCATAATGAGGAGTGTGAGGTGGCAGTTGGAAGAGCGACGTGGTCATGGAAGGGCCCATCAGCGATATGCCCGGAACAGGTGGTACCGTGCCCGCATCAACTTTGAGAGCCACTCTGATATGGAGATTGTGGGCTGGTATCACCTGAACCAGGTGATTCTGAGGCAGCTGTGTGAGCTGTGCAGTGAGAAGATGCAGGCACCCACTAGACGGAGTCATGCCCTGACAGTGGAGACAAAGGTGACAGCCGTCATGTGCCTGCTCACCACAGGCACCTTCCAGAGACCAACAGGGGACACCACAGGTATAACCCAGTTGGCCACATCATGCCTCATCACACAATTCCTCAGCACCCTGCTGCCACATGCTGTGGAATACATCCAGTTCCCCAGCACACAGGCAGAGCATACAGCAACCATGCAGGACTTCCACAGGGTAGCACAGATGCCTGGCATGCCTGGGGCCATTGATTGCACCCATGTGGGCATCTGCATGCCTCCTGACCCTGAGGACATAGCATACATGAACAGGAAGGGCTACCATAGTGTCAACTGCCAGGTGGTGTGCAATGCCATGGGACACATAACCAATGTCTGTGCCACACACCCTGGGAGTGCACAAGAGTCTTTCATCTGGCACAGCTGTGCTCTGTGCCACAGGTTTGAGAGTGGGGACATCCCCAAGGGCTACCTAGTGGATGAGTATTGGATGACCATGGGGAGCAGGGAACAGTAGGGCATGGGATGGGGCTCAGGGTCAGACTGGGGTACAGAGGGCCCACCTGGAAAGAGGATACAAGGGCCCACCTGAAAAATCAGTAGAAGAGGGCCCAAGGTAACATAGTCATATCAATAGTCCACTTCAATCCAATACACTGGTTCTGTGTTTGCATCTTACATTTAATAACAGTGTCCCAGGTACCTCATTTAATTAGAAAAAAGATGATAAATGCAAAAGTTTTCAGAGTTGAAAAAGGTAACCACTTACCCAACTGAGGGCCCACCTGGAAATTTCTAGGTATCCAGGTGAGCCAGTCCAACCCTGGGGCGGGCAGGTGGGTGCACTGGCAGATGTGCCAGTAATGGGCAAGGGCACAGTGACAGAGGACACTAGGCTAAGTATGTATCTGTCCACACAGGTGACAGTGGCTACCCACTCTGGCCCTGGCAGCTCACCCCCCTACCGGCACTCATCATCCCCAGCAGAGGACCACTACAATGAGACACACACTAGCACACAGAACATCATTGAGTGTGTGTTTGGGATGCTGAAAGCATTATTCCATTGCCTCGAAAGGTCTGACGGTGTCCTACAGTATAGCCCCTCAAAAGTCTGTGGCCTATTCCTGGCCTGATGCGTACTGCACAACATGGCCATTGACCATGGGATAGCTGTCAAGGCTGAAGAGGGGGACAGCAGTGGGGACAATGAGGGCAATGGGCTGGGGGGTGGTGGGCAGCCCACCCCTGGGTGGAGGGATCCCAGGCTCAAAAAGGATGTCACACCAGCAATGGGGCACAATTCCACAGGAGCACTTTGGCGCATGCAGGTAGGTGGAGCAACACCCATGCAGCAGCCAGGCACAATGGCATGGCACATGGGCATGGTAATGGGCATGCATGCACACACAGGTGTTCAGCAGGGGCAGGGGTGGCAGTGCCACACAGCCACACACAAAAGCACACAGCACCATACAGCAACACACACAGACATACACAGACACACACACACACACACACACACACACACACACACACACACACACAGATGCAAACACATGCCCAGGCACCAGCACATGGTGTTGATCAGATGCAGGGCACCGGTGCACAGGCACATCCAGTGCTGTGCTGCTCTCATCATGCACATGCCACACAGACCAGTGGCCGGACAGGTGAGCACACAGACAGCGTGCGGCACAACACACAGTTGCCACAACTGTGGCATGCACCCACACACATCATCCATGTGCACACAGGGCAATGGCAGCAGACTGCAGACAGGGTGGCACACACATCAGGTCTACTGCATGGTACCATGGCCACCAAAGACACACGGGATGCTGCGCTGGGGCCGGTCAGCAGCCAGTGGTGCTTAATGGTCACAGGGAGTGTATGCAACTGCCCCCATGGGTTGAACTGTGGGAATGTGACCAGCATTGCACAGGGGTGTGTAGGCACCCAAACAGGCCCACCCAAGGGATGTCTGGGATGCTGACAGCAGAGTCCAGTGTCGACATGGAGGGTGTCACTTGACGCCAGGGCCATGGGGTGGACAGTGCATTCTGCAGTGTCTGTGGCTTGTTGCCACACCCTGTGTGTCACTGTCTGCAGCAGCCTACCCCATCCACCCTGCTGTTCTGGCTGTTCCCACAGCAGGCACAACTTAACTCAGATGGTTGCAATACTGGTCCATGGCCTGTGCTGTTCTGTGGCATCTTTTTAATGCATTGCATGCAAATTAGCTGTGGCACAATGGTAATGACTTGCTGATTTCCCCAGTGCACTGCGCATTGGCTGATGAGCTCATTAGCATGTGGCAGCTGAATATCGCACACTTGCTCCTTGCACAATGGAATTGCTCCATTGCATGTCGTGGCACAATGCCGTGACATGTGCAGTATGTTGCCCACAGTATGCATGCATCATGGCCTGTGCTACTGCCTATCGTGCACTGTGTGTTCAGTGCACTATAGGGGTCATGGCCATGTGTGCTGGGTGACACCTGATCTGACCGTATGCCCCTTGGGACTACACCACCATGTGCCGGGTGGGCCATGCCCATGCTGCACAGCCATGGCAATGCATGATTGGCATACACTGTGCATGCCTCTATGAAGTGTGCATCCCATGCATGTTGTGCACGTGCACTACTGGCCACCATTTTGGATCAGAACCTTGTGTAGTGAGCATGGCACAGCGAGGGGTATGATGTACTTGTAACTGGATGGACCTTGAGCTGGTCAACCTTGTGGCCCATGTGCAGCAATATGCACCTGGTCTTTTTGGCTAGGAGCCCCTGTAGTTGATTTTTTTTTAAGGATATCAAATACCAAACTTTGAGCAATTAGAGGATATAAGGCTCCTGATTACAAGAGCAGAGTTTTATCCATAAAGATAAAGTGCCCCTGCAGTCCATGCTTAAAGTGTAGAATAAGAATTTACAGCAAGTGAGTTCAGTAAAAAAAGGCGCCAAATTTGAAAAGCAGAGGCACAGTCTCCAAGGTTGTCCATGCTATGTCCTACCTTGCAGTGTGTTGCATGGCAAAATGGCTGGGGGAGCCGCTCCATGGGCTGGTTGCCATGCTCAGCCAGGGGGCTTGCAGTTTGTTGCGTGGCAAAATGGTTGGGGGAGCTGTTCTGTAGGCTAATTGCCCTGCTCAGCAGGGGGACTAAGGAAGATAGTCAACTCAGTTAAGAAGGGGATAAACCTTTTATAGGTATATTAGGGAGTGAAGAAAAGACCAAGGGAGGGATAGTGAGGCTTAATAAAGGGGAGGGTGGGTGGGCAGAGGGTGACAGTGAAAAACAGGGATACTGAATGAATACTTTTGCTCAGTATTCATAAAAGAAGAGGAGGGGGAGATACATAATCCAATCAATAGAAACACTCTGGATAGGGAGTTGATACCAGTCCATTCACAGAAGAAAGGCTTCTGAAAGAACTCCTAAAACTGAAGGTGGACAAAGCAATGGGCCCTGATGGGATTCAACCCAGAATTCTAAAAGAACTAAGGGGAGAACTAGTGACACCACTGACTACCCTTTTTAACAAATCATGGGAGGATGGTGTGGTACCAAAGGACTGGAGGAGGATGGATGTGATTCCCCTTCACAACAATGGGAGCAAAGCAGATGCAGGAAACTACAGACCTGTTAGTGTGACCTCAGTGGCAGGGAAAATGATGGAATCATCTCTGAAAGAAAGAATTGTTGAGTACAGAGAGGCTGGTGGGGTACACGACCCAAGACAGCATGGATTCATAGTGGGAAGGTCATGTCAGATGAATATAATAGATTTCTTTGACTGCATGACCAAAGTAGTAGATTAGGGAGGGGCTGTGGACATAGCCTACCTAGACTTTAGCAAGGCATTTGACACAGTCCCACACAAAAGATTAATAAACACATTAGCCAGCCTGGGAGTGGGTCCCAAGATGGTAGCCTGGGTAAACAATTGGCTGGACAACAGGACACAGAGGGTAATAGTAAATGGAGTCCACTCTGAAGAAAGGGGAGTTACTAGTGGGGTACCACTGGGTTCAGTACTGGATCTGGTCATTTTTAATGTCTTTATAAGTGACATTGCAGAGGGACTGGAAGGAAAAGTATGCCTCTTTGGCGACGACACAAAGATCTGCAACAGAGGTGATACATGGGGGGGTAGAAGGGATGAGAAGGGACTTGGCAAGGTTGGAGGAATGGTCAAATGTATGACAGCTTAGATTCAACGAAAAGAAGTGCAAAGTAATGCACCTGAGAAACAAAATCTCAGGGGAAGAATGCACAAAGGGGGAGGTACTAACAACAACAAAAATGGAAAGGGACCTGGAAGTAGTCATACCAGATGACCTAAAGGTAAGCAAGCAATGTTAGAAGGCAGTAAGGAGAGCTGGGGATAATGGGATGTATAGGAAGAGGCATCACCAGTAGAAAACAGGAAGTTGTTATCCCTCTGTACAGACAGTTGGTGAGACTCCATCTGGAGTACTGCATGTGGTTCTGGAGACCCCATCTCCACGAGGACATAGACAGGATGGAAGCAGTCCAGAACAGGGCAACTAAAATGGTGCAGGGTCTGCACCAGAAGCCATATGAAGAGAGACTAAAGGAGCTTAATATGTATACCCTCAAGGAAAGGAGGGAGAGGGGGGACATGATAGAAATTTTCAAGGACCTCAAGGGAAGTAACAAAGTCCAGAAGAGTAGCATTTTTCAGAAAAAGAGATGTGCAGGAACAAGGGGGCACAATTTGAAGATAGAGTGGGGAGGGCTCAAGGGCAATGTCAGGAAGTATTTTTTTGTGGAGAGGGTGGTGGATGCATGGAATGGCCTTCTTGAGGAGGTCATGGGGTCAAAAACAGTGGGGGGATTCAAGAATGCATGGGACAGATATAAGGCAACTCTAGTGGGGGGTAGGAAGAAGTAGACTGTTGGTTAACTAGGATCTGCAGCTGATCCAATGGCTAGGGAAATGGGCAGACTGGGTGGGCCAAGCAGTCCTTATCTACCATCAAAGTCTATGTTTCTGTGTTTCTTGAATGGGACAAGCCCCGAGTGTGCAGAACAAATGGCGCACAAGGCTTGTAGCAATCTCCCGGCCAGCAATTGGGATTTTCTATCCTGTGTGTCAATTGCTGCAAGTTAGACCAATGTTTCCTGGTCTAGCTTGTGCAATCTCAGGTACCCTTTTTATGTGGTCTGTGGCCAATATTTGGCACAAGCTGCCATAAATGGGGTAAAGTGTTGCAACTGCGCCTGACCTAATAAAATGAGATGCAGTTGCAGCAAAAGTATTCAGTGCAGCCATGCCAAAAAATGGGTTTGATACAGGGCTTAATTCAAGCTCTCATTGCCTTGTAAAATCCGACCCCTTATTTTTAGCATGAAACTGACTGGGGACATGCTGATCTAAATTTTGACATTATTGAAGATGGAAATTTTATCCAGACTCCCTCTTTAACATACTCAAAAATGTGAACATAAACAGTATCACACAAAAATACATTTTATTAAAGGCCAATAAGTACAGTGGAGTCCAGTCATAAGGACATCACATATAACATTGCATTTATAAGAACATTTTCTAAATGTCCTGATTTTTGCCCATTTTTTCCATGGCAGTAAAGCTCATTTATAAGAAGTTTTTTCTAGAGGCAGTGATAGATGGTCATTATCGCCTCTGAGTATGCTAAGCCTGGGCTAAATCATCAACAATTCTCATTAACAGTCACTTAAGTACTGAATGGATGTGTGAAAGATGTCATATGAAGAAGGCAGCACATATTCCTTCATAGTTAGATGAGACACTAAATGAATTTTACAACAATACTCTAATTGTTTCAGCAAGACCTATTGTAAACATCTATAATATACTACTTCTAATAGTTCTCTAAAAGCTAATTTAAGCCCAGTTTTATTAAGGTTACCACAGAATGTATGTATGCATATAACAGTGTCCCACTACAGCATCTCAAGGAAATGTTTATTTGGGGATGGCATTTTGCAGTATGGGCATTTCAGATTCCTGATAGCAAATGAAAGAAAAATACACTGAGTCAAGTTGTTGAGACTTTAGAGGTCGATGGGGCGCAGACGCTATTGAATGATGTTGGCCCCACAGTTACTGCTACTATGCAATACTATGACAACCCTTAAACAGAAAGACAGGATCGTAAAAAAGGCAAAAAAAAATATTAAAGAGTTTAAATATGGATAAAGTACAATTCTTTTTCATGACTATGTATGAGAGACTGCACCAATGCTTACTTAAAGTAGTTTTCTGGTTTCTTGCAAACAGATTACAGTTGGCATCGGTAGGACTCAATTCTCAAAGCATTTCAAAACCATTTGAATGGAAGGACATTCTATACTTTACTATGAGATACATTTACTTACCCTGTAACTAAAGGCTTTGCCCTTTTGAAATCATCTATTCTGGTTGTTTTTTTCTGCCTTAAATTCCTGATGTGCTGCTTAGGACATCAGATTCATTTCTGTGGCAACAAGTTGTGCTATCATAAGCAGAGGATCATTACCTCACTGCAGGAATAAGCAACACAAACTGATGCAGTCTAAAGAAAAAAATTCTGAAAATGAAAATACATGTCTTCGGTAATTAAAAATGGAAGGTCCTGCAATTCAAATTCTGGGGGAATTTTGTGTAACTGAGTTCTGCTGCTGCTGCCAACCATAAATTTGTTTACTGATATCAGAATATCTCTGAACATTAAACTTGCTTTATTGGAGTCTGAGGCACAAGTTATGCTTTGTGAACTAGCTCAGCTAAAGGGTATTTTGAATGATCAGGTTAACTATTACACTGGAAAAAACACATGAAACAGGATCACTCTGCCAACAGTACATAAATAAATGCACCAGTAAATCTGTAGTGGAACAAAGGAACCAGCAGCACTCTACCCCAGAACTTTGTGCCCTTTCCGGGACACTTCATCGGGGGTGGGGCTTTGGTTCACAGGGATCTTTTTTATTTTCAATTTCTTACAGATACAGTGATCATTATACAATTTAATATGCACCAAAACCAAAAATGAACAAACACCTTTTACAATCATGTGTCAATCAATTATAATATAGTAGCCCAAAGCAAGAAAATTTATCTTGATAAAGCTCAAGGGAACTATGAAAAACAGGGAGGTCAACAGAGATTGCTAAAGGTCAAAGACACTTCATTCAAAAGAGAACTCCGAAAAACAAAATATTAGTTAAGTAATAAATTAGAGCAATAATGATTATGCATCATAGCTTTAAAATACTTAAATTGTAATTTTTTTGATTATTTAATATTTAGTGATTTTGCATCTGTTCTGTTTCAGTTAGTAATTAAAGGAGGTTAACATACCTTTCTACAGGTCAAATACGATACACATTTGAGCAAGGGCTGAACAAAGGCAGACTAAATCAATGAAAAAATCACGTAATTCATTTAGAGACTGGTGTCCCAGAGTGACAAAATATTATACCAAATTAATACATGTCCAACAATCCCAGACATAACAATATTAATATCCATATCATAAAAAATATATGAAAAATAATATAAATGACTATTACACTAACCAACCCACTGTCCTGGGATTTGGCAAAGCAAAAACAGGCATTATACTTTTGAATGAGACTTATGTGGAGTCTGGACAGACAGTTTACATTCCCAGTGCACTGTCACAATCTACTGTATAGCAAGGAAATAACTCTTTGACATAAAAAATATAATTTTATAACTTAACACATAACATGGAGTGGTAAAGACTGAATAAAATAATTATAATAACTGGGTAGTGTTTTCTCCCATAGAGAAACCCGGTAATAATTTGCCATTATAACCCGTGAACACATACTGGATTTCCATTGCTCCTTGCATGCACCTGCCATTGTTCTTCAGTGCTGGACCATGAGTAGCACTCAGCTGTCTTCTATTTCTTTTAATGAGGCTGGGAGAGTGAGGAGAAAGTAACAGGAAGAGACTAGTATGGGGAAACGAGGACGGTAGTATTTTTTTTTCTTCAGTTGGGGAAGCAGTGTTTTCCTGATGTAAGAAGGCAGGTGGTGGGGAGATAAACAATTAAGTGGGAAAAAAACAAACAAAAATGGAATGCTTTTAGCAGCTGCTTGGGCACGGTCCATACTATGTCCTTGTGCCAATATTTTATATACTTGACATGGCGAGAAAATTTTTCCCAGCAATTATATAAAATAAAGGCTGAGTAGGGGGTGTAAAACTTGAATGTTACACACACCCTCAGTGTGGGATGCCTTTATAAACCTCTTGAGCTTCACTCTCGGGGTTTATGTGGCATCCCACACCTCGGGAGTGTATAACATTCTCATTATAAACCCCTACCCAGCCATTATTCTATAGGCAATTTATGGATAAGCTAAATAATAGTATTCTAAGGCATACAAAAAAAAAAACGGTATTACACCACAGCCCCAGTAATACCATCATTCACAACCGATAATACTATTGTTCAAATCCTGTATACTATTGTTTGGAGCTCTGAATGATAGTATTACCAAAAAGTAGAACAGAACAAGTGCAGGACTACCTTTCCACACTAACCTGGTTGCCGTGGTGCCAAGTGCCCTTCCAAGACTGGAAACATAAACCGTGCCTTGTGATTGGCTGCTTTTCATATGTAGGTGGGCCAAACACTATTGAAAGCATGGGGGCTATCTCTTGCTTAGCGTCCTTAGTGTCGCTTACTCCTATGATCAGCAATTTTTCTTTTGCTTTCTTTTAAATTTAAATAATGATCTGGTTGATCCTACTTTCACCCAGCTCTGCAGTCAACAGGTAAGCAAGTGAGGTGTTGAGCAAGCAACTCTACAGTGCAGTGCTTGAGTGTTCAATATACTTGGGCACCTGTTGTTAAGTGAGTCTTCAGTTAAGTGGTTGGGCACCCGTTATGAAGCCATGGATTTTTTTTTTTTGTAAACAGATCCATATATTACAAAAAATAAAAGATTAAATAAGTGTGTATTTCAAGGCAGTAAACCTATCTCAAGATTTTAGATGCTTTGGAACTTCTCAGGCTTCACTCTCGAGGTTGTAAGTCTACAAAACCTCTCGATGGTATTACTGCCTTGTAATACACACTTATCTATCATTTATTCTATTTATAACTGGGAACCATTTTTTCCAATAGGAAAAACATGGTTATAATTTGCCATTATAACCAGCCGGTTATAATAGTGAACACGTGTCGTGCTTCTCTTGTTGAGTGCCTGCACACACTGTTTCTGTTGCTCACAGCTCCTTTTTCCTGCACCTCCTAACACAGTTCTTTATTTCTTCAACACTGAATTTTGTCTGCCAAGTGAAATTTAAACCGCACTTCAGTCGACTGCACCTGAACTAGTACTACTAATAGCGTCTTCCTAAACTAAGACAAAGATGGAGAAAGAGCAACAGATAGAGAGAGGAAGACAAAGGCAGCACACATAAAATGGCAGTACTAATACTTTAAACAGCAGTATCATCTACTGGCTACACTGTTCCTTTTTTAATATAGACTATCCACTGCCACAATCACAATTTGGTGCTGCTGTTTAAGTGAAAAAAATGCTACCCAGCAATCACATAAAACAATACAGGAGTTTCTGCGAAAAACTCGAATTAATATACACATCCTCATGGTGTTATGCTGTTATAAACCCCTAAAGCTTCACTCTTGGGGTTTATGAAGCATCATACCCCTCAGGTGTGTATACAATTATAGTATGCACACCCACCCAAGTAATATTCCATATATAATTGTTCCTGTTACATTATATATTTAAATGATAATTATTTATTTTGTAAGGAAAGTACCATGGTTAATTTCTTTATTTTATTATTTGATTTTTTCATAATCTCCATAAAATGATTTGTCTACTTCTAGATTAAATGCTTTCTCTTTTGCCCCTTTTGAGGCATACTAATTATAAAAATACTCATGCATATCACATAAATTCACCCATGGCTGGAACCAACCACCTAATATGTTTTTTTTTCTGCAGGATATGATGTTCAGCAATGTAAATATGGGTGAACTGGATTGCTCTTCAAAAGCAAGTCTTTATTTTTTCCCAAAGATACCATTTCAGGGTACCAGATTAGGTTCTATTTGGGGAGGAAGGCATCACTTATCCTTCCACGCAAAAGAAAAGTTGACCAGGCAGCCTTTTCCCATAGATGCCTCATATCTGGAACAAACTACCACTGACCTTAACAATCTGTATAGTCAACAAACTGCCAGGTCCTGGCTGCTCCTGTCTAGAATCACTCATACTGCTTGTGTCAGGCCACAGATGTCCAATGATGCTTATTCATTCACTCCTTTGCCCACTATAAGTTACAACTTATTACTGTTATATACTCTATGTAATTACTGTACACAATTTATTTATCATGTGCTTAATCCTTCACTAATTATTTATTTTGTTTTCAACACTTATCATGGACTTTCATTCATTGTCTATTATGTGTGGTTCATAGCTCAGTGCTTATGTATCATATAGTTGAATGATGAATATGGTTGTTGGATACAGAGGCCAGCATAAAGAGGACAATGTCTACAAGGTAATAGTATATAATATATTGTGCTTAGGTACTTGGATGCTTGAAATGAGTTGTTTGATAATATTTGATGGTTTTGGCCTTTCTCTGTATCCCACCTGTAGGAAGGAAGCTTGGTTTAGAATTATGAAAGCCCCAAAAAGAATAAAATATCAACTATTGTTCTGTAACTGAATGCTGGAGAATCGTGCATAACAACTTAATGATATGAATAGACGATCACCTCCTCCAACTCTGGAGAGTGTGACCAGTAGCACTCAGGAGAGGAAAACCCCCCTTAGGGGGAACCTCTGAGGACCCATGGCTACTGACCTGCCCATCCTTCTGGGCATACTAAAGGAGAGAGATCCTAATTAAACTAAATTAATCAGCTAAATCTGAATTCTAATTTGTAAAATTCAATCCAGATAAATGGAGCTTAAGAAAGAACTGAATTGTAAATGTCCAGTGAAGTAATTTCCTCCTAATAAAGTCTGAGAATCCATGTACAATTCGGAATGATGGAGAGTGGATATATGAAGAACCTTCTTCAAGACTTCAGTTGATAGAGGGCATAATCCAGGAAATGTATGATGGTGGAGATGAAGTTGATGACTGACGAATTCAATACAGGAGACCAGACGCAGATAGTTGCATCCAAACTTGACGTCAACAAGGCAGGATGAACAGAAGTAGTATGACTTCCAGATTTCTAATAGAGGGCTTGTATAGTACGTGTCATGAAAGAAGACTTGTAGCCAGGCTACCGACTGATGAATCCAGTTCTGATAAGTGAAGTATAGTCTTAGGAATTGATATGAAGGCAACGGATGTAGAGCTGAGATGGAATAATGGCAAGCTGTAGAGGATAATCGGAGACACTGGTGCGAGGTATGAAGCATCCAAGTAGTAGAATATGGTGAGCCCAAAAAGTAAGCAAGTCAGTAGGACTGCTAATCTGAAGTGAGAGGTAGTAGGAGCAGGGATTGCACCCACAAAGGCAGATGAGAAGGAACAAGACATGACAATCAGCCCCTGAAGAAAGAGCAGCTTAACCGACAGCTGGTGAGGTAGGAGAGAGAGGTGACTGATTCCAGGTATGGGAAGCGCAGACAGACCCATGGAAGTCTGCTGGTAGAATAGAGCATGGCAGTTAGTCCCTCAACGAGAAGCGCAGCTTTTCCATCAGCTGGAGAGGTAAGTAGAGAAGCGACTAGCTCCAGGCAACAGGAAAATGCAGCCAGACCTACTGAGGTCAGCCAGTAGGAATAGTGTGTGGTATACAGCCTCCAGGAGACGTATCTTGAGTCAGTTTAGAGCAGAGTAGTACTGCATTTGTAAGGCAGACGTAAAGAATGGAATGGTGCCGAGGACTGACGGATCCATTGGATCAAGGATGGCAGGGATCGCATCGAAGAGACCGTGGCATAGAGATGGCAACTTGACGAGGAATAGCAATCGAAACTGCAGTGATGCAATGTTTGAGGCAGCAATAATGGGCCGAGACCCAAATAATCAAGCATAAGAGTCCTGGATGGAGATAACTGAAGAGGCTGAGTCAAATGGAGTAGCGTTGTCACAGGTCAAAAAGTGGTAGAGCACAATCAGAATAAGGTCTTCATGAGAGGCACAACTAAGTGTCCTGGAAAAGGTGAAGCAGTAGCAACTCCACACGGCTGAAGCAGCAGGGCAAGTGTCCAAGAATAGAGGAGGAATGAAGAAACGGCCAGATGCAGATCCATAATAAAGGAGCTTCCAGCTGGCTGACACAGCATATAGTAAGCATATAGTAGAATGCGGGCATCTCCAGGCCCCGATCTGGTGAGGCAGAAGTAGAGCAGAAATAGGTAAACCTCCAAGCCCGATGGGCAAAGGCAGGTCATAGAAGGTGTGAATCTCCAAGCCCCGAGCTGAATGAGGCAGGCATAGAGTAGAAGTAGGTAAACCTCCCAGCCCGAAGGGCGAAGACAGGTCATAGAAGCTGTAAATCTCCAGGCCAGGCCCCAAACTGGGCAAGGCGGCATAGAGGAAAAGTAGGTATTGAAATGGAAGTAGCGTCCTGAGCCAGTTAAGTGCAAAGTAGCATTGTAACTGCAAAGCAGATGTATGAAAGTAAAATGATGGTGTAGACTGATGGATCCTGCAGATCGAGGATGGCAGGGTTCACAGCAAATATCTTGGCAGAAGAGTAGGCAACCTGTCAAGGCAAAGAACATCCTGAATCTGGAGTCTATGAGTGAAGCAAAGGTACGATCACGTAAAGCATTGCAGTCAGGCATGGTCGAGGAGCTGAATGGAACATCCGGAAGCACACTTAAGGAGAAGGCCTGAGGAACCATACAAGTCCTGCAGAAGCCCTATATGGAAGAACCGATGGAGGCTAAAGCAGGAAGGAGTGGCGTAGAAGCTAGGCAATCTGACGAGGCAACCTCCCAACCGGCGTGGCACAGGCAAGCATGATGTATGAATAGATGAACCCCTGGCTTGACGAGAGGCAGAATAGAGGCAAGTAATGAACCTGCAGGCCCAGTTAGGGGTGGTAGGCTGACAGAGGCCCGAAATCCTGAGGCCCAATGCTGGTGAGGCAGATGGAAAAAGAGAGCAACCCTGGAAGCTGCTGAATGAGCACTGAGGTAGTCTGATAGCGTGTAAGTGTGAGGACCCACCACTTATTCATATAATTAGGAGTTACCTGTTTTCAGCAAAATGCAGAATAAGACCATGCAGTATAAGACTGAGGATAGGAATGCTGTAGCGTATGAAGTATAGGGCCAATTACCTTCAATGAGTCATCCCTGGTGTCTGCCATGCAAGGAATTCAGGGAACCAGACATTTGCATACAATTCATCAGTAGCTTAGGAAGATAATACTGGCATAGATATATTCAGAGCAAGCCACTCAAATGTCAGATAGCCGTATCCTTATAGTTTGGTACACCAGGGTCTGATTGCTATTGTCTTTGTGCTGCAATAGAGAAAACAGGTACAGAGCAGTCCCCCCAAGAATGTTCATCTAAATAATACATCTTCAAATGTGAGTCTGTGCAGGTGGTGAAATGCTGTTTGCAGAGGTATCATGATAGAGGGGTGTGGTTCAGATTAAATGACTTGTAGCACCTCTCACCCCAACCAAAGTCGAATGAACTGGCCTGTAGAAAAATGAATTAACAACATACTGTGTGATTACCTCCAGCTGTAGCATACAGGTACGTGGTCTGGTCTGGCCAAATACATCGAGAGAGGTGCAAATCAGGCGATCCAAAGACTCAGCAAGCAGGCAGTGGGTGCCTGAAATAACACTGAGAGCAATGCGAGAGAATTTGGTAGGGTTCATCAGAGCTGTAGATGAGGAGTGTCCCCACCGAAGGGCCCACAACAGCAAAATGCAAATAATTAGAAGCCAGCAAAGGCAAAATAGAGTGTTCTAAGGCAGCCAGGCACTAGCAAAAGCCAGCAAGAAAATAAGGGGCTGAAGGCTCCAATAGCAGGTAGGAAGGCGCAGAAGGCCAGGTGTCCAGAAAGCAGCAGTGGAGGAACAAAGGCTTGAGCAGGAGGTTGGTGGTGCAGAGCCAGAGCGGAGGTCCTGAGCAGCAGCACAGCATAGCCGGGTGGCTAGCACCAGCCAAAACAACAATGTTACGGTTAGTGCGGCAGGAGTCCTTGAACCAGTGGGTGTAAGCCAGATAGGTTGCCTGAGCAGCAAAGGCACATACCAGATGACTGGAGCAGTGAGGAAAAATGTAGCCAGCAAAGCTGCAGAAAAGGTGATGTTGGCTGGTCAGACTGCCAACAACACGAACAAGCAGTTGAGCGGCAGAAACCCCAAGGAAAGGGGATGGAGCGGGGAATGACGTCGGGAGCTTCAGCAATGTCAGGAAGGAGTAGCAGTTGGAGGGAATCAGCAGTGGTCGGAAAGGGCTCCAGACAGATGCCAGCAAGGCAGGCTGAGACGGGAACTAAGAGGGCATGGAGCCACGGCTGCTTGAGAAAAAGGTTGGAAGAAACAAACAAGCAGCAAGGTAGAGATGAGCAGAGACCGCAGAACACAGTCAGTAGAGGGAAGTAGGAATGAGGGAATCCCCCACGAAAGCAAAGGAAGATGAACATCAAGGAGGGTTGCGGGGTGGGGGAGGCATACATGTGATATGTCCAACTTGCTTAAGAGGGAGGTTTGGGTCAAATTAGGAGGGAGATTGGCCTGCCACCTTGCTTAAGAGGGAGATTTGGGTCAAATTAGGAGGGAGATTGGCCTGCTAGTAGGGAGATGCTGTAACGTAGTGCGTTTGTCCTTAAATTGTGTCAAAAACATAAGAAAAAAGTCATTACAAAAATGTAATGCATTTCATTTTGTCAAGAATAAGCACTAAAAAGAATAACCAACTGGTTATCAGATACATTGTGCATCACTCATTTAATTTGTATGCATCTTTATCTGCCCAAAAAAGATGGATATTTTGGACAGAGTTTTACTTAAGTAGGAGATTTTGTTTCCCAGGAGGGAAGGAGGAGTTCAGTCAAAAAACAGGAGTCTCCTCGTAAAGAGGAGATATCACATGTATGGGGGGGAGGCAGAAAACAAACAAAGAACAACGAGAGGGGAAATGGGGGGGGCACAGATACACAGAACGAGGAAGAGCAGCCAAGCACCAGCACCACCACACAGAGAGTGTGACTCGCTCTAAGCAGAGCAGAAGTCAGCTGGATGAATTAAATAGGCTGAGGGGGAGGAACTCTTTCCCCACATAATACCAGGCAAGCCTTTCCATTATATTGTACGCCATTTGTGTTAGCCGTTCACCCTACATCCTGACAGTGCATTGTTATAACTTATGGTATCTGTAATATAACCCATGCTGTGCTATGTTATTGATGGACTGTGATCCCTTTAATGTATGTTTGTTCTCCTCAACCAACCGACATCAAACCTTTATAAATGAGCTTTAGCTCAAAGGTACTTTGTAATTCTGAAATGAAATAAATAAATAAGTAAAAATTATATATATATATATATTTATGCAATGTATGTTTTGGGATAAATGTCAGAATAAAATATAGTATCTCAGCCAGGTCATGGAGATATCAATGATATCTTCACATGTGAAGATATCACTGATATCTCCATGTTCCTATATGTCATTCTAATGAAAGTGAAAGTCTTTCACTTTCCATTCTGTGACTGTCTCTCTTTACGAGCAGGACTCTCACCCCCCCCCCAACACACATGCATCGCTTACATTTCCTTGATCCTCCCCATATCATAAAACATACAAATATTTAAAAAGCATATCTGGTTAATCCTGCTGCTCCTGCGTCTTTCTTTTATCCAGTTCCACCTGGAACATAACGAGACAAAACTGCCTTCCCAAGAAATGTAGCATCACCGAGCGCTATAAACATTGAAATGTAAGGCACTGTCAGACTTTTAGAAAAACAAAATTGGTACTGAAACACCAAGGAAAGTGTGCCTTTTTGTTAATTTTAGATTTATTTTCTCAAAAGAAGCTGCCAATAGTACTAAGTGGACATTGAGAGAGTCAGTAGCTTCAGAACACCAGAAGGAAGCGCGAGCGTCTGTTGCCATAGCAATACATGCTAGCGCTCTGTCTGGTATTCTGAAGCTGCCAACTCTCTCAATGTCCTCTCAGTACTGTCGGCAGCTTCTTTTGAGAAAATAAACTAAAATTAACAAAAGGCACACTTTCCTTGGTGTTTCAGTACCGACACGCTTTTCTAAAAGTCTGACAGTGCCTTCATTTCAATGTTTATAGCGCCGTGATCGACATTTCTGGGGATAACTGTGGGTCACACTAGTTTCAGGTGGAAGTGGGTAAAACAAAATTTCACAATCAATCAGGTATGTTTCTAAACGTTGTTTGTTTAAAGATACAGACAGGATCAACCAAATGTGTGTGTTTTATTAAATACTGTAATCAGATTTTTTTTTAAATATATGTAATTTGATGAGTTGTGTGCGTATGGGGGGGGGGGTCAACCACAATCCAGACAAGTTTTTTTGTTTTATCATAATTTCAAAGTGGCAGGCTCAAACATATACAGTATATATTTTTTTTTCAATAACATATGCCATGTGTTGGGAGAGATATGTACACCTGAGTTGCAACAACCATCGCCTCTATGTGAGTGATTGTATTGAGGGGCCATTTGTGGGTTGTGTTGAGTGAGACCCAAAACATACATAGTATAAACAGAACATGACATGGCCCGACTGAAGATATCATATTTATCTTCACGCGAGGCCAATGACATCATGATATCTCACCATGGCTTCGCACCGTGAGATATCATGATATCATTGGCCTCTCGTGAAGATAAATATGATATCTTCAGTCGGGCCATGTCATATCCCCTATATATACAGTATATATATATATATATATATATATGTTATTATTTCCAGTTTTGTACTATTATCTGTATTCACCTCCCCCAGGACACGACAGGAGATGAGATTTGTATTTTATATCTGTTTGTCTTCCTGGAATAAACTGGAAATCAAATTTGTATTTTGTGCCTACTTTTCTGCTCGGATTAGTGGGTGTGTCCTGTATACTGTACGTGCTCCTTTGCAGTTCAGTCAGTGGCTGACCAGTGATGTGGGTGGGCTGTGCCAGTTGCCGGCTCCAGCTGGGTTGAGGGGGGTGGAGTGGTGGGTCACTGCCTATTGAGGTGGAGGGCCACCTGACTACCAGGACCAGGGATGTTAGAATTATTATATGGATTAGGGTTGGGGAGGGGATAGCCACTAGACTACCAGGGACAATGGGGGTTGGGGTTTTCTTTATTTTATCTGTGATTGGGCTGTGGAGGGGGGGTCACTAGACTACCAGGGACAATGGTAGCGGGGACTGTATTTTTGTAATACAGATTGGAGCGGGTGGGGACTGGCCCCGCGCACTTCACAGCAATGCAGGCATGCAGATGCGCCCATAATGGGCATGCACATGTCCCCATTGCACTGTGCATGCCTAATAAGCTCATCTGCATATTTGGGCTGAATATTGACCATGGGGGCTATGGAGCACACAGTACTCCTATGGATGGTAGTCAGCCCAGCACCCTGGTTGCACTGCACAGAACATGGTGACCCTCTGCTGTGCACTGCACATACAGGGTCTGATATTCAAAAAGATTGCACAGTCTGTTGGGATTGCACAATTGTTTGAATGTGGCACCAGAGCCGGCCGGCCCATTTTTTGTGTGGTGTACCATTTTGTGCATGTAGCAATCCGGCTCTGAATACGGGGGCAATAGGTTATTTAAAAGCCTTTTTTCTGCCTAATTTAATTTGATATTATGTAAATATGCTGTTTTAATGCCCTGTACAATGATTCCCTTAAATATGTTTATTGTTTCTCGGAAATCTTAAACAAATAGATATAACATTATTAAAAAAAGGTTGAATAAAACACACATGGGTTGGTGTTCTCACCTAATAGTTGAAATCACAGTAGTAAGTGTGGCAAACACCAACATAGAGGTGTCGATAGGGAGAAGGACAGGGGTAAATGGAGAAAGTGACAAAGGCAAGAAGGACAGGGATGGGGCAAAAAGGAGTAAGGCCATTGGGAAATGGAGGGTGATGAGTACCAATGCCCGTAGTCTGGACAACAAGCTCCCTGAGCTGGTGGCCTTGATGGAAGAGGGATGCCTGGATATCGTAGCAGTCACAGAAACATGGTACACAGAGAACCATGACTGGGATGTTAACATACCAGGATACAAAACCTACAGGAGAGACAGGCAGGGGAGAAGGGGGGGGGAGGAGTAGCTCTCTATGTAAAGGAAGGGATAAAAGCAACTGAACAAAAGAATAAACATAGAGGAGAGGAGACACTGTGGGTCACCTTGGAGACTGGAAAGGGCACCACAATCCGCACTGGGGTTGTGTACAGACCCCATGTCAGGGAGGGAATGGACAAGGATATGATAGAAGGCATTCTTAGAATGGCAGAGAAAGGAGATACTGTTGATGGGAGACCTGAATATGCCAGATGTTAACTGGAGACATTTGCTGCAGCCACATCCAAGAACAGGGCCATTCTTGATGCCCTACAGGTGGCAGGCCTCAGACAGCTAGTTTGGAACCCACTCGTGAGGGAGCAATCTTAGACCTCGTACTCTCAAAATGGGGCAGTGACAGGATCTCAGATCTAGAAGTGGGTTGCCATCTGGGAACAAGTGACCATCAAACAGTGTGGTTCACATTAAACTCAGCTACAGAGTCAAGCCATACAAAAGTGAGGGTACTGGACTTTAGGAGGGCTGACTTTGGCAAGATGGGAGAGTGCCTCAGAAAAGCACTAGCAAACAGGCTAGAAGGAGGTGTGGAGCAACAATGGGAATCATCAAACTGCCATCACAGAGGCAACAAGCCTTTGTGTGAAGCAAATAAACAAATCAAAACAGAAAAAAGCCACTATGGTTCTCAAAGAGGTGGCTGTGAAAGTCAGGAAGAAAAGATAGCATTCCAGAAGTGTAAGGAAACGCAGAAGGAGCAGGACAGAGAGCTGTACCAGTTAAGGCAGAAGGAAGCAGGGAAGGAAGTCAGAATAGCAAAGGCCCAAACTGAGGAAAAGATAGCCAACTCAGTTAAGAAGGGGGATAAAACCTTTCATAGGTACATCAGCAAGCATAGAAAGACAAAGGGAGGGATAGTGAGGCTGAATAGAATGAATGGTGGGTGGGCAGAGGGGGACAGTGAAAAAGCAGGGATATTGAACGAATATTTCTGCTCAGTATTCACAAAAGAGGAGGGGGAAGTGCCTAATCCAATTAACATAAGCACTCTTGATAGGGGGGTTGATCCCAGTCCTTTCACAGAAGAAAGGGCTCTGCAAGAACTCCTAAAACTGAAGGTGGACAAAGCAATGGGTCCTGATGGAATTCACCCCAGAATTCTAAAAGAATTAAGGGAGGAACTAGTGAAACCACTGGCTACTCTTTTTAATAAATCATGGGAGGATGGTGTGGTACCCGAGGACTGGAGGAAGGTGGATGTGATTCCCCTTCACAAAAGTGGGAGCAAGACAGAGGCATGAAACTACAGACCTGTCAGTCTGACCTCTGTGGTAGGGAAAGTGATGGAGTTACTTCTCAAGGAAAGAATAGTTGAGTACCTAGAGGCCAGTGGGGCACAGGACCCAAGGCAGCATAGGTTCACAGCGGGAAGGTCATGTCAGACGAATCTAATAGATTTCTTTGACTGGGTGACCAAAGTAGTAGACCAGGGAGAGGCTGTGGACATGGCCTACCTAGACTTTAGCAAGGCATTTGACACAGTCCCACACAAAAGATTAATAGTCAAATTAACCAGCCTGGGAGTGGGTCCCAGGGTGGTAGCCTCATGTAAAACATTGGCTGCACAACAGGACACAGAGGTAATTGTAAATGGAGTCCACTCTGAAGAAAGAGGGGTTACTAGTGGGGTACCAGAGGTTCAGTATTGGGTCCAGTCCTTTTAATGTCTTCATCAGTGACATTGCAGAGGACTGGAAGGAAAAGTATGCCTTTTGCAGCTGACACAAAGATCTGCAACAGGGTTGATACACAAGGAGGCATGGAAAGGATGAGAGGGACTTGGCAAGGTTAGAGGAATGGTCAGAAGTATGGCAGCTAGGATTCAATGCAAAGAAGTGCAAAATAATGCACCTGGGAAATAAGAACCCAAGGGAAGAATACACAATGGGGGGGAGGTAGTAACAACAACAAAAAAATGAAAGGGACCTGGGGGTAATTGTAAAGAACAAGCCTTATATATCAGACCACAATTTTTTTTTCTTTATTTTATTTTATTTTTTAAAAGTCTGTTGCAACAGCTCCCGATGTTTGCTTTTCTTTTTCTTCCTCTAACTGTTCCTATTCCTGCATATAGGGTTGGCCACCTATATGATCTCTCTGCACCTCTCAGTTCTCATTTCTTTCTTTGTGACTCTGATACATTGGGTTTGAACCCCCGAGGATATGCAAAATTAGTAGCGGTTCAAAGGAAAATACAATAAGAGAAGATAAATTCTCTCCGTGGGTCATTCTCAGAAATTCTAGTCAGTGTTCATTTAAAGAACCCACCTTAATTTTGATGTCTATTTTTTTTCAAGTAAAAGATATTGATAAGAAAATACCCCCCCCTTCGGATGCCTCTCGCTACTTCCCATGTTAGTGGGTTCCTATGTTTAAAATATAAATATAATGCAGAGTATTTTACAGTCGGTATCGGTACCTGTGGTAGCCGCTAAACATAAGGAAAGCCGAGTAGTAAAACAAAGCCACCTCCCGAGATTGCATTTTTTTTCGGTTTAATGACCCTCGGTGCTGCGGCTTCTACTCGTAGGTTTAAGTGTCTATAAACATACAAGAAAGTCACACACTATTGTACAGTATCACACACAGTCTGCAAGATATTCTGGCTTGTACATAATAAATGCGCCTAATATTCTGGTGTAAAAAATAATTGTTTTGACTGTAAAAGCGCATAGGAAGAACTAGAAGCATTCCCAATTAACGGTCCATTCATTGTTTTTACCAATATTTATTTTGACCTAATGGAAGAACTACATCTCAAACAAATAAAAATTGTCATTTTGGAGCCAGTTCAATTTAAAATAAAGCAGTATTGCCACTACACTCATTGCACGACCGTGCGTACGCTAGCGCTAGTTTTGAATTTCCTCACGAATGTGTGCACGATCCTGAAAGTATTTTCTTCCGTAAATTTTTCTGCAAAAAGGTTTCTCTTCTGAAAAGAATTTTGTTACAGTCTACATACCTCCCGAAGGCACTCTAGTGCGTTTGCAGTCAGTTTTAAGTTATTGTAGAAAACGAGGGATTTGCTGGCTTATCCGTATATTGGGATGTGTCCTGCTTCTTCTACAGCCTCTATCTAGGGGCTGGCCAGCCATATTCTGAGTGTTTTTATGTTGTTTTCAGAAGGGGAGGTGCTTCCTAAGATTTGGTACAATATTAAAACCCAGAATCCTTAAGAAAATAATGTTTAAAAAGGTATAAAGGTTATTTCATACATTTAAAGGTGTAGTATTGTTCTCAATGTAGTAAAATGTGTTGTAAATAGTAAATTATACTTTGATATGAGACACAAAGGTGGGGCTTGATAGTCACCTGACCCCTGCCCTGTATATATTCAGATAATCTAAATTAGTGAGTCAGATAGTCTGAGAGGTTCAGACCAGTGCTGACCTCCAAGAGTGAAGTACACTAGCTTATTCTAGTGCTGTCAAAAGACAAAGTGTTTTTGATTTAATTTGTTGCCTCATTTTCTTTTCGCTGAAAGTTCAGCTTTGTAAAATCAACTTTGTTAATAAATTGATTTCTGGATTATCTGCAAACTTGATCAAGCATCCTCCTTGCTATCCCACACCTCACACGTGGTGGCAGTGGTGGGATTCGAAGGATACTGTTATATGTATCTAAGGAGGTCGTGATTACGAGGATGTCCCAGGAGGTTCCTGTTGGTGTGTTGACCAGAACCATGGTGGAGAAGTCAGGGCTACCTTTACTGACCGGATTCCCTGATGTTAAACGTAAGCTGGTGAAACCGAAAGAAGATGGTGATGTTTTGGATGGGGAGCAAGAAGAGCTGGAGAAAGGACCCCCTACTGGTGACTCACAGGACCTGCTGCAATGGCTGTGTATGCAACAGATAGCCATGGAGAAACAATGAGATAGAGAAATGCAAAGAAATGAGGCAAGGAGGGCCGACACCTTGAGGGCCATTCAGCACTTGGTGTCAGTAGGCCTCCCCACCAGCAGGGATACCCCTAAGGACATAAAACTGACTAAGTTGAGTGAAACGGATGACATAGAAACATATTTAACTACGTTTGAGAATAGCAGCACGGGCCTGTCAGTGGCCTAGGACCAGTGGGTAATTCGCCTTGCCTCATCACTCCAACGGGAAATCCCAACTGGCCTATGGCGGGGTAGAGAGTGCCATGAGTGACAATTATGATACTGTCAAAGAAGCAATATTAAAAAGATATGATATCTGTCTAGAGACCTATAGACAGAGATTTCGAGCCCTAAGATTTCAACTTTCAGATACCCCACAAGAAGCATTTACCAGGCTTAATGACTTATGTACTAAGTGGCTACAACCTGCCACTAACACAAAAGAACAGATGTTGGAAGCTGTTGTTTTGGAGCAATTTATATGGATTTTGCCTCAAGATGTCCAGATGTGGGTATGGGAACACCGCCCAGAGACAGCCAAGAAGGCAGTACAATTGGCAGAAGACTATCTAACTGCCCGGCCTAATCGACCTAAAAGTCACTCGGGAAGTAATGCACCACATCCTACGGTAAGAACTTCTTCGATTACTACACACATACCTAGCAGACCTATTAAAACTGTAAGTGCTCCTAAAACCCCCCTCAATGAAGTGATATGTCATTACTGTGAAGGCAAAGGACATATCGCAAGGTTTTGTCCAAAAAAGAAAACCGGTCCAACACATCTAGCCTTAGCCAATTGGGGGCAGTACTTCATGCCTGTTAAAGTGAATGGTAAGGAAATGATTGGACTACTAGACTCTGGTAGTAGACAGACATTAGTTAAAGCTTGTATGATATCTACAGTTCCTGGAACCACACGAACTGAAGTAACCTGTATACATGGGGATACACATATGTATCCTGTACAACAAGTAGAGATACAGGTGCAGTCAAACACCCGAAACATGGAAGTTGGAGTGGTTACACAATTGCCAGTATCAGTTATATTGGGACATGACCACCCAGATTTTCCTCAGTTACTTGCCAGTGCTAATAATATAGATGCAATGACTACCAGAGCACAAGGAAAAAAAAACACTGAACTCCAACGCTCCTTCCCATTTGAGGATGGTCTATTCGAGCTTCCAGGGAAGACAAGGAAAACAAAAAGTCAAAAAAGACAAGAAAAACAGGTGTGGCAACACTTACAGAAAGAATCTACAAATACTATTGACTTTAAAGATATAGGTTTGCAAACTAATTTCAAGGTATCACACATGCAGGATGAGTCTTTAAAACCCTATTTTTGTCAAGTGGGTAATGAACAAAATCCTAACCAGAAGTTTGTAATTGAGAAGGGTTTACTGTATAGGAAATGCTTGAATATGAAAACCGGAGAAACCATTTTACAATTACTGGTACCCACTGCTTTTAGAGAACAATTACTGACACTTGCACATAACATACCTATAGCCGGCCACCAGGGGAAAGAGCGTACATTGCAGAAATTGCTGTACAGATTCTTTTGGCCAGGTATGCACAATCAGGTGACAGAATATTGTAGGTCATGTGCACAATGTCAAAAGGTAAGACCTGTACTTAGGAAAGATAAAGTACCACTACGGCCTTTGCCTTTAGTGGATACCCCATTCACTCGAATTGCAATGGACATAGTGGGTCCTTTGCCTAAAAGTGCCAGAGGAAACCATTTTATCTTAGTCATTTGTAACTATTTTTCAAAATACCCTGAGGCAATACCTATGCGGACAGTTAGAAGCAGAGAAAGTATCTGATGAATTGGTTAAAGTATTCTCTAGAATGGGTATACCCAAAGAAATATTAACTGATAGAGGTAGCAATTTTTGTTCTCAACTTTTGCAGCATCTTTATCAGGCTTTGGGAGTACATTCTATCTTTACGTCCCCATATCAACCCCAATCTGATGGTTTGGTAGAATGTTTTAATAAAACTCTGAAACATATGTTAAAAAAGTTTATTTCTGATGAAGGTAAATATTGGGATAAGTACCTCCCATACCTAATGTTTGCCTATCGTGAAGTTCCCAAGCCTCAATGGATTTTCTCCTTTGAGCTTCTTTTGGGAAGAATCAAGGGAGTACTAGATATAATTAAAGAAAATTGGGAAGGGTCTAAAGCAGATACAATTCCAGTTTCCACATTGGAATATGTCTCTGCATTATACTAACGATTAACAAAATATGCTAGAGTGGCTCAACAGGTTAATGAAGAACATCAATTAACCCAGAAACAGTATTATGATCAGGGAGTGGGGACTAAAACATTTCAACCAGGCGACAGGGTCTTATTGTTATTACCTTGTACAGAGAATAAACTACTAATGAAGTAGCAAGGGCCCTATAGTGTTCATAGAGAAGTAGGTCCGGTGAATTATGAAATCATTTGTCCTGAAAAAAAACAATTGAAAATTTATCATGCGAATCTATTGAAATTATGGCATGAAAGAAATACCCCAACCCTTTTTGTATACCCTGAAATAACTAAAATCGAGTTGGACCTCACCTATGATTGCTTGGAAAGTCAGGACAATAGCAAGGATATATTTGTCAATGACAACCTGAATGCTGAACAAAAACAAGACATAAAGAAATTAATACATACTTTTCAAGATACATTTACAACAACCCCTGGGATAGTGGATGGGATTGAACATCATATCAATCAATCAATCAAATCTTTATTTATTCAGGCGAACATCATTGAGCACAGCTCATTTGCAAGATGGACCTGATAAGGTCAAGGTTCAATAATTGGTACATGTATAGGAAGATTTAAAACACGTATATACTTATATACAGTAATCAAGGTTCAATAATTGGTATATGTACATGAATAATTAAAACACTTATATACAGAAATCAAGAACAGAAACTGTTTAAACATAACAGGATATGGTAGGAACATATGAGATGCACTCTAGGTAAACCAGTATATACATATCAACATTGGCAGTAAACATGGCATACATTCAATGATATACGAAGATTCCAAAGATCAAGGGAAGTCAATGTGGACAAAGAGAAATAGTGATTGGATGACTGAAAGAGGTGGTCATAGACTGAGACAAGTGACATGGTAGGAAGGGGTACGCATGACTAGAGCAGGGGCTGGTGCTATAGAAGTAACCGATACTAAACCCATCAGACATAAACCATACAGGATAGCCAAAAGTCTAAAAGAGGAGGTAATTAAGGAGTTATTAAAAATGTAGCAACTGGTGGTCATTATTCCTTCTAAAAGCCCATGGAGCTTCCCTATGGTTGTTGTAAATAAAAAAGAAGGAGGAGTAAGAGTGTGTCTGGATTTCCATAAATTGAATAATATATCTAGATTCGATGGGTACCCCATGCCCAGAATCGATGATATTATAGACAGGTTAGGCAATGCCCAATATATCAATACATTGGATCTTTCCAAGGGATACTGGCAAATACCCCTTGATGCTGAATCCCAGGATAAGACAGCATTCAATACCCCAGTTGGGTTATTTCAATTCACCAAGATGGCATTTGGGCTACACGGAGCCCCAGCAACGTTTCAGAGATGTATGGACCAATTATTACAGCCACATACAGAGTACCGCGCAGCATATTTAGACGATGTCATCATTTTTAGTACATCCTGGGAAAAACATGTAAAACATTTACAAAATGTTTTGTCAGTCATAGCTAATGCAGGGCTGACTATAAACCCGAGTAAGTGTTCAATAGGCATGCAGGAGACTAGATATCTAGGTTTTATAGTTGGACAAGGGGAGGTAAAACCTGAAATAGACAAAATTGAGGCGATTGCTAAAAGTCCACAGCCACAGACAAAGAAGCAAGTCAGGTCATTTTTAGGACTAGCTAGTTATTATCATCGTTTTATAGCCAATTTTGCAGATATTGCTAGTCCTTTGATAGACCTGACTAAAAAGAATAGACCCGGAAAGGTCCATTGGAATGAACAATGTGAAAAAGCCTTTAGCACACTAAAGGCCTAACTTTGTTCATATCCAATATTATACAGTCCTAATTTTCAGAAATCATTCATAGTGCACACTGATGCCTCTAATAATGGAATTGGGGCTGTCCTCTCACAAATGAATGGAGAAGAAGAACACCCAATTATATTTATTAGTAGGAAATTGCATCTCAGAGAAACCAAATATTCAACGATATAGAAAGAATGTTTAGCTATTCGTTGGGCAATAAATGCCTTAAATTCTATTTATGGGGTAGAACATTCCTGATTTTAACGGACCATAACCCCTTATGTTGGCTAAACACGATGAAGGATAAAAATCCTCGCATTATGCGGTGGTATTTAGTTCTTCAACCATATAAATTTGAGATCCAACATAGATCAGGGAAAAGGCATGCTAATGCTGATTATTTGTCCCATTATGGAGCGGAAAATAATACTGTATCAGACTCCGGAGTAAATGAAATTAATGTATAATATTCCTTTCTGATTTGGAATAAGGAGTAACTGTTTGCTTTTGGGACCCCGGAGTGGAGCTTTGGGAGTGGGTGGGCTAAAGCTCCATCTCCTAAGGGAGATCTGGCATGTTTATCAGTTATATGAAACCAATGACAGATAAGTGATAAAATATTGGTTTCCTCTTAAAAGGGGAGGAATGTAAAGAACAAGCCTTATATATCAGACCACAATTTTTTTTTCTTTATTTTATTTTATTTTTTAAAAGTCTGTTGTAACAGCTCCCTATGTTTGCTTTTCTTTTTCTTCCTCTAACTGTTCCTATTCCTGCATATAGGGTGGCCACCTATATGATCTCTCTGCACCTCTCAGTTCTCATTTCTTTCTTTGTGACTCTGATACATTGGGTTTGAATCCCCCAAGGATATGCAAATTAGTAGCGGTTCAAAGGAAAATACAATAAGAGAAGATAAATTCTCTCCGTGGGTCATTCTCAGAAATTCTAGTCAGTGTTCATTTAAAGAACCCACCTTTAATTTTGATGTTTATTTTTTTTTCAAGTAAAAGATATTGATAAGAAAATAACCCCCCCCCTTCGGATGCCTCTCGCTACTTCCCTTGTTAGTGGGTTCCTACGTTTAAAATATAAATATAATGCAGAGTATTTTACAGTCGGTATCGGTACCTGTGGTAGCCACTAAACATAAGGAAAGCCGTGTAGTAAAACAAAGCCACCTCCCGAGATCGCATTTTTTTTTGGTTTAATGCCCCTCGGTGCTGCGGCTTCTACTCGTAGGTTTAAGTGTCTATAAACATACAAGAAAGTCACACACTATTGTACAGTATCACACACAGTCTGCAAGATATTCTGGCTTGTACATAATAAATGCGCTTAATATTCTGGTGTAAAGAATAATTGTTTTGACTGTAAAGCATAGGAAGAACTAGAAGCATTCCCAATTAACGGTCCATTCATTTTTTTACCAATATTTATTTTGACCTAATAGAAGAACTACATCTCAAACAAATAAAATTGTCATTTTGGAGCCAGTTCAATTTAAAATAAAGCAGTATTGCCCTACACTCATTGCACGACCCATTAAATACGCTAAGCGCTAGTTTTAGATTTCATACGAATATGCGCGATCCTGAAAGTATTTTTCTTCCATAGATTTTTCTGCAAAAGGTTTCTCTTCTGAAAAAATTTTGCTACAATCTACATACCTTCCGAAGGCACTCTAGTGCGTTTGCAGTCAGTTTTAAGGTATTGTAGAAAACGAGGGATTTGCTGGCTTATCCATATATTGGGATGTGTCCTGCTTCTTCTACAGCCTCTATCTAGGAGCTGGCCGGCCATATTCTGAGTGTTTTTATGTTGTTTTCAGAAGGGGAGGTGCTTCCTAAGATTTGGTACAATATTAAAACCCAGAATCCTTAAGAAAATAATGTTTAAAAAGGTATAAAGGTTATTTCATACATTTAAAGGTGTAGTACTGTTCTCAATGTAGTAAAATGTGTTGTAAATAGTAAATTATACTTTGATATGAGACACAGGGATGGAGCTTGATAGTCACCTGACCCTTGCCCTGTATATATTCAAAGAATCTAACTTAGTGAGTCAGATAGTCTGAGAGGTTCAGACCAGTGCTGACCTCCAAGAGCGCAGTACACTAGCTTATTCTAGTGCTGTCGAAAGACAAAGTTTTTTTGATTTAATTTGTTGCCTCATTTTCTTTTCGCTGAAAGTTCAGCTTTGTAAAATCAACTTTGTTAATAAATTGATTTCTGAATTATCTGTAAACTTGATCAAGCATCCTCCTTGCTATCCCACACCTCACAGTAATCATATCAGATGACCTTAAGGTTAGCAAGCAATGTGAGAAGGCAGTAGGGAGGGCTGGGGGTATACTGGGATGCATAGGGAGAGGCATCAGCAGCAGAAAACTGGAAGTTGTTATCCCTCTGTACAGACAGTTGGTGAGACCCCATCTGGAGTACTGCGTCCAGTTCTGGAGACCCCATCTCCGCAAGGACATAGACAGGATAGAGGCAGTCCAGAGGAGGGCAACTAAAATGGTGCAGGGTCTGCAAGAGAAGCCGTATGAGGAGAGACTAAAGGAGCTTAATATGTATACCCTTGAGGAAAGAAGGGAGAGAGGGGACATGATAGAAACTTTTAAGTACCTCAGTGGAATCCACAAAGTCCAAAAGGGTAACATCTTTCAGAAAAGAGACATGCAAGAACAAGGGACACAATTTAAAGATAGAAGAGGCGGTTCAGGGGCAATGTGAGGAAGTATTATTTCACAGAGAGGGTAGCGGATGCATGGAACAGCCTTCCTGAGGAGGTTGTGGGGTCTAAAACTGTGGGAGAATTCAAGAATGCATGGGACAGACATAAGGCAATTATTGTGGGGGGTGGGAAGAAATAGGCTGTTGGTTAACTAGGATCTGTGGCCTATCCTATAGGTAGGGAAATGGGAAAACTAGAAGGGCCAAGCGGTCCTTATCTGCCGTCAAAGTCTATATTTCTATGTTTCTAAAACTGTTACCTCTTGAGTTAAAAAAGTGACCTCAAATAAGCAATAAGCTCCACAGGTTACTATTTTCCCAGCATAACCCTCAACTCCAGTATAGATAGATAGATAGATAGATAGATAGATAGATAGATAGATAGATAGATAGATATAAGAAAAATGTCATATCACAATCAGTAAATATTAAAAAAAATATAACTGCATATTTTAAATATGCATACATAAGTATACTTACATTAAGTTGGAATTGAAAGGCTTTCATTGTGTTAAATTGGGAATTAGAGAAAATACTAGACTTTACTACTTCAATTACCCAGGATTAGACTGCAAACTTTTCGGGCTGGGAATTAATAAAGATATAAGCTTCTGATGTAAGATCTATGATGGGGAAACCATTGCATCTCACAGTTTTGTGCAGCAAATTCCAAACAGGGTTTGCACCCGGGCAATATTCAGAGGAGGGGTGCTATGCAAATGAAGGTGCAGGGACCCGAATATTGGTGCAGTCCAATATACAGAGTATGTGTACCTCACAAGGCCATTTTGCATGGTCCCCTTGTGAGGTGCACATATGGTGATTGAAACCTTGATTTACACCCACACATCCCTAACAGTTGGTGGAGGAAGTGCGGTGTCCCTCCTGACCTCCAATGCAGTAGTCCCTAGTACTAGTGGTCCTTTCCCACTGATCACCAGACCAAGGTCAAAAAGAAAGATTCCCTGGTGCTAGTGGTCCCCCCCCCCACTGATTGCCATCCCGATGTAAAAATGAAATATTCCCTGGTGTCCAGTGATCACTGGTCCAATGTAAAAATGAAACATTCCCTGGTGTTCAGTGGTACCTCCCCCCATTTCTACCCATGCCTGATGTTCCTATAAGTATCCCTGGTGTCCAGTGATCTCACCCACCATACTGATCCCCTTTATATTAAAATAGCACCATTCTCTGGCGTCTAGCAGACCCCCCTCCTTATCCCCAATCCCCTGTAAAATAGAGATACACCATTCCCTGGTGTCTAGCGTACCCACCACCCCAGCAGGTAATGCTCCACCACTCTGCTTTCCCAGTGACTGGCACAGCCCTCCACTCTCCACCACGGCTGGCCACCAGCTGAACTTTCAATGAGTGCAAACTGTACAATAAGCTGTTACAGTACATGCTCATTGACAGCTCAGTCAGCAGCCAGCTGTGATGAAGAATGGAGAGCTGCGCCAGATGCCAGCTGAGAATCAGGATGGGAAACAGGGCGGTGGAGCACTACCTGCGGATGAGGGGGTGGGGTCTGCTATGCACTGGGAATGGTGTATGTCTATTTACAGGGATCAGGGTTAGAGAGCCAATAGACACCAGAGAATGGTTGCATTTTAATATACAGGGGATTGGGATGGGAGGTGGGACCACTGGACACCAGGGAATACTTACAGTAACATTGGGCATGGGTGCGGGTGGGAGGAGGGACCACTGGACACCAGAGAATGTTTCTTTTTGACATTGGGCTGGTGATTGGTGGGGAAGGATCACTAGCACAAGAGATAGTTCTCTGGGACCAGGCAAGTGAGGGGCGGTGCTGTGCTAAATTGCCAGGATACACATACAAATGAGCCCATAATGGTCAGGCAAATGGCCTCTTAGTGCCATGCATACCCAATGAGATCATTTAAATGGATCCATTAGAATACTGGAAATTTAGCATGGGCACAAGCCATTGTGGCACCCTATTTTGGGGGCCATGTCTGTCCAGCGCTAAGTGACTTAACAGTGGGCCGACATTGCCATATATTCATTCGAATAGCATCAGTGTGCTGTTCCACTGAATATAGCATTTTTGGACACCCTGGTCACCACAAGGTGCAGCGCTAATATTTGCGCTATGCTTTGTGCCTTTTTGAATATTGAGCTCAAGGTGTCACATTACTGAAGTTCTTTCAGGTTAAAAAGCATCACACCAGCTAGACAGGATATTTTTGAGGGTGATGATGTTGCTTTTGATTCTGAAATTGTCAACAGTAATGCATGCTGGGCCTGATATTCAAAACTTTGCCCTGGGGCTAAATTAGCACTGCCAGGTGTGCTAAATTAGCCTGAACCCAATAGCCCACTATATTGAAGAGGGATAGCCCCGGTGCTAAACCTGCTGAATATAGCGTGCTAAGGAAGCCAGGTAAACTGGGGTGGGAGTGCAGTGCAGAAATAGCCCAGGAAATAAGACAGCTCTGAATATAGCAACCAGAAAGTGCAAACCACAACAACAGCTCAGTGCACAGCGATGTGAAGGAAGGTGAAGGTGAACTATGTGGCCAATGTGTGTGCTAGCAAAGGAGTGGATTCATTAAAGCTGCAAGCACCAGTGCACATGATATTCTGCAGAAATGTACCATTTTCCAAAATGTTTGCGTGGCGCAGACGCATTTGTGCCGGTTCTGGGCAGGTTTTGCACAGAGCTAAGCCATTTGCCTGGTGCTATCATGTTTGCCCAGGGCAAACATTTGCCATATTCAAAAGTCACATGCAAATGAGCCTACCTAGGCAGTCTGTGGGCAAACATCCAGATTAGCATCTCATTATGTTCTAATTTGCTTGCAGTTTGCCCAGCGGTATTGCAGGGTCCCACAGCTACACCTGTAGGTCAGTCTGGAAGTACAGGGGCTAGCTGGGTCTGCCCACTGCTGCACTTGCAGGTCAGTCTGGAAGTGCATGGTGGTAGCTGCAGGCTACATTTGTACAGAACTGCATAGAATATTGTGCCCCAGGGGACAACACAGCACAGGCACAGGTGGTGCTGCTGCATGCAATTGTCAAACTGTAGTTCTTTATATAGTCCACAGCAGACACTACAGTAACATGGGGGCCAGTAGTGTGAGGGACACAGCAATGCCTATGGTGTGTAGGGCATCAATGACTGCTGCATGTTACACAGTGACAGGCCCATCTTGCAGGTGTATACTGACAGTGGACATTACTGTTATGCTGTTGTGTGACCCACAGACACTGCACCACTGGCATGGGATACTCACAGTGACATATACATGGCTGTCTGTCTGTGCTGAAGTGTCTGTACAGATGTGCGGTAAGTGGCTGGGGGGACACATACCATCAGACAGGCACACTGGTGTTGAGGTGTTCCCAACACTGGACCATTTGCACTGCATGGCTTGTCCCAGCCTTGTGGCAGCACCCAGTATGTGGTGCAGACTGGCCACCTGTACACCCTCCCCTCAACACCCTCCATGCCCACAGTGCTGCATGTGTGTGCTGAATTCTGTTGGTGTTCACCAAAGGGTGGTCTGCAGGTGTGTGCTGTATGGATACACTGCCATGGTGCCCACTGGGTGCTGGGTCACCACTTACTGCCTGGCATGGCTGGGACCAGTGGCAGATGATGGCATCATAGGAGGTGCCATCTGTGTGCAGCATGTTACTTCCATGTCTGGTTTCTTTCTATGTTTAATATTTACTGGTTAGGGTCATGCAAAGCTGTGTAAAAGTCATGCAAAAGTCATACAAAGCCACAAAGTCATGCAAAGTTGGTTTGCCCAGAGTTAAGACTACATTCTCTTGGGCAGTAATTAGCACCATGCAAAGTGTCAAGCTAAGTCACGCTAAAACAATTTGCGCTGCACTAATGTGCTGAATATAGCATGCACCTGTATTCATGTACATGTCCCCTCAATTTGGCCCTTGCATACATTATAGTTTTGCCCAGCACTAATGCAGTTTGCTCGCACTATTTGACCTTTTGAATATACTGTAGAGGCCCCACGCAAAGCTGGTGCTAACCCTGCATAAACGATTTGTGCCCAGTGCAAAGTTTTGAATATCTGGCCCCCTGTGTTTAATCCTCAGAGTGAACTGGGAAAGTTCTCTGCATGTATTTTTGACCATCAATAAAGGAACTATATTTTTAATATTTTTATAAACCCTACAAACCTTTTAGTGAATTGGAAGCCTTTGCTTCTAAAGGTTCCAGTATACAGTAGTAACCATCAATGATTGCATTGCTCTGTCGCGCAGTGCATTAGGATAGACTCTGGTATTGAGACCCCAGTGACCCATGTCATGGGTTTGGTCCATTGTTTCTGTGTAGCCATCGAACCGTAACATGGGCATGTTGGTTCACTTGCATTATGGGGAGCAACAGTAAAATCTATTTTAAAGGCTACCACTGCATGTTATTTTGCTGAGATTCTCTCAAAGTTCTGATGCTGTGAACTCAATTGGAAATTGATATATCCCATTTTCTTCCTCAGAGATGTGTGCTTATTTTTATATAACATAACCACTACGATTTTCAACTAAAGCTCTATGTGAAAAGAAAATCCTTTACTGTGATTTGTGTTTTGTTTCTATGTACAATTGTTGTGTTTCTTATGGTTATAGACAGCAATCTCAGCTTCCCCACATTATGAGGGAAGCCCTTTATTTTACCACTCAGAAGTCATCTGTCCTATCTTCTACACCAAGAATATAATTCAAAAATTTACTTTAATCTATGTTGCTCTATTAACATCACATCTTGAAAATAAAAATAAACATCTACAGTTTTCTGTGCTTCTGTCCCTAGGTATTAATAAGTCCAGCATTTTGATGCATATTATTGTATTTTGTGGGAAAGTGACCTACATTGAGGTGATGAAGCAATAATACACAAGAGGTTATGGGTTGTTGTAGGTTTTACCCATGCATGGTGTGAAGTGTCGTGAGGCTGCAGGCTGAGTGACTTTAACCACATGAGAAGTGGATAAAGTCCACAACATTTCACACCCTGGAGTGCATTATTGGAATTATACAATTGTCATATTAGTAAAATAAAGGTAAAACATACTAAAAAGCTATGTGCTGTATTTAGTCTTTTTAAAAATATTTTTAAAGAAACACCCATCCACTCATTAAGTAATTTATTGTTGCTGAGGGTACAGCATGATGTGAGCACAGCTGGGAGAGAGTGACGAGAGCCTGGTTGGAGTGCTTGCCTGGCCTAAACATAAAAGTTTATGCAGGAGACTGTTTTTTGTAGAAGAACTGTTTGTTGTGACTGTTTTCCAAAATGTGCTGCGGTGGTGTGTGTAATTGGGCAGCAGCTTTTGTGATCAGGTAGCAGTTCGTGCAAACAGATGAAGGGCAGTGTTTTTGGTGGATTTTCTGCCGAGTTCTTCCTTTTCAGGCTGCAATTCAAAATCATAGGTAAACTGTCTTCAGGTATATTTTGAATGTGCTATATGCTCTCTTATTTTGATATCAGCTGGGTTGTTAGAACAGTCAAGAGACAGGGAGAGCACTGAAAGAGAAAACTGAGAATACCTAGCCAAAAGTTCAGGTGCAAATGAGGCAGGTGGATGGCTAGGGAGAGAGAATCATTATTAGACATGTCACTGGCAAGGTGAGAGAGCTGCAAGTGAGGTGGTCTGGTTCCAGAAAACAGCACTGTTTATAATGGAATGGTGCACAGTTCTTGAATATATTTAAATGTTTACTGGATTGGGTCAAGTAGAAAATGCTTGGGGGTGTTAAGTGTTGGGAAAATACAGTATGGCAGCTGAAAAGTTTCCAACTGGTGGTGTACTGACAGCATGTGCAGTGTCTGACTGGCACTTTTTGTGTGGATTGTCCTGGAATTTACCCATGGCTAAAAGTGCCAGTCAGTCGATCAGAATGTGTGATTCTGGGACCACATTGTATAATAAATGTTTTAGTCTTCTCTTTTTAGCACCAGAACAACTAGGTTTTATTCTGCAGTTCTTTTTTACCCAAACAATTCAGATAAGACTCCAAACCTTAGAGGCTCAGTAACTACATAGGCATACTGTACTATTTTCTTATCTTGAAACACATTCCTTCTGTTGCAATGAGAGTATAGTCCTGGAGCATCTGCCCTTCCCATTGATATGGGAACATTATCTTCAATGCATCAATGAGCAAAATTTAAGAGAGAGTATCAGAATGCAAGTTTTATTAAAAGCTACATTCTATGTTGGTTCTTGAACCGGAGGCAACACTTTTGTGAAAAGTACCATAAAGTTAACGGTGGCATGAGAAAAACTGGTGGCAGTCACTGAGATTATACTTTAAAACTACTTAATATTGCACTAACATTCTTTCATTTGTCAGAGCCTTAGACTGATTAGTGCAAGTTAATGTTTGTGCTCTTACTGTCAGATTTCAGCAATTACAGCACTAAACTGTATCCTGGAGAGATTGCATGACTTGAAAGCAGGCAGCCACACCATGAAGTACCATTTCCCAGACAGAGTAAAGAGAAGGGAGTGAAGGGGCTATCTGGCTACTTAAATCATGCAGAAGTAGTTGGTGGCATCAATTGGGATTCAGTATGTATCAGGAGATGGATTAAGTGGCCATGAGCAGCTCTCCTCTCATGGGTGGGACCAGTCATGACCTGGCAAGGCTGCCTTTGGGTGGAGGCCCAAGGGCAGTGCATATGGGAATGGCTAGAACAGGAAGGGTGCCACGCATTGCTGCACATGCATGCCTCTCCGCTTGAGCAAACCGCTTGCAAGGGATGGGGAGAAAGTGAAAACTGGAGCTGGCAGGCTCCATGATGGCCCTGTAGCTCTCACGCCACCCCTCCTGGAGTCTAGATGTTGGTCTCGGGAGGGAGTCAACGCCCTTTGCCCTGTCATGGGGGACAACTCATGTGGGACCTACCGGGTGGGTCAGATGCGGGAGTTGGGGACCAGAGAATGAGCCCCTCTGAGGGAGGGGCTTGAGCTGCATACCAGCCCCACTGGAATGGGAGAAAAGCCTTGACTTGAAAACAAACGTTATGAGTAATTCACACCAAACCAGTCTCAATAGATAGTGAAACAGTTTGGGACCATAAGCAGGTGTGTCTGCAGTGCTGTCCTGGAGTCTGCATGGCACTGTGGTAAGCAGTCATAGATGAGCCACATCTCATTCATAGTCTTGGGTTTCTTCAACCGCTCCTTGTACCGGTGTTGGGGTGGGGAGGTGGGGAGGTAACCAAAACATCAGACTGCTTGGAAGAGCGATTCTTTGGTACATCTGCTAACAAAGGTTAAGACTCCAATATAGGATCCATAGCAAGAACTTTTCACTGTAAAATTATTTTCACAGAAAGTTCCCTACCTGAAAATAGGGCTGTGTGAAAATAAAATTCTACCAGTGGAACTTCCACAAAAGTTGGAATTTCACTTACATGAAATTTCAGAATGCACTTTGGCAAATTTCATAGAATTCTGACTTAAAACAGTGGAGTGAATATTTGAATTGTGGATTAATATATTAAACTGCAGAAAGAAATTCTGCACAGCTGATCCCTCTCAGTGATCAGTTCTGCAAAATTTCATTCCTCAGTTAAGTACAATAATTTGCAATCCATACTGAACTGCAAAATGAATGTATGAATTGTGGATTAATGTATTAAACTGTGGAAAGAAATTCCCTATAACAGATTACTGAACTGTGGAATAGTTACATGTATTGCAGCTTAATGTATCTAACTTCTCAGAACTGTCATTCCACAGTTCATGTGTATTATTTTGCAATCCAACCAGAACATTTCACAGAACAGGGCAAACATTCACCACACACATTCATAAGATTTAGATTTTGCAAAACTCAGAATTTTGGACAATTTTGCAAATTTTGCAAAATTTTGCAAAAATCTCTGAATTCAGAATTTGCAGTTTTCTGCCAGCACTACCCACACATATAGTGAAAATATTTTTACAATGAAAATATTAAGTTCTACAGTAATATTGAACTGATGGAAGGGACTTAGGATCAATCATGTTCACTTATCTTGTAACATACTAGCATACTATTTGCCAGCAGATTAGGCCTTACGGTCTATCGAGTCTGCTCGAACCTCAGATCCCTAGTTGGGTGCCGAGGCCCTCCTCTCCCTTGTGTTCCAGAAACCCCTATCATCCATCCCCACCCCCCCGGGACATGAGATCATCTGATACATCCACTTTCTGTGTCTGTCCCACCCTCTCTTGAAGCCCTCCACTGTGGATCTCTCTGAACCAGCTTGCCAGGCAGTGCATTCCAAGGGTCCACCACCCTCTCAGTGAAAAACATCCTCCTCTTCCCCCCTCACCCTTCCTCCTTCCAGCTTCAAACCATGCCCTCTGGTAATACCTCCCTGCTTTAGTCTAAAGATCCCTCCATGTTTACCCTATTTATTCCTTGAGGTACTTGAGACCTCAATCATGTCCCCCGTCTCTCCTCCTCCAATGAAAACAGGCAGAGCTCCTCAAGTCTGTCATCATCGTCAAATCCTAGCCTCGTATCATCTTAGTTGCCCTCCTCTGTACCCTCTCCAGGAGCTGTATGTCCCTCTTCAAGTGTGGTCTCCAGTACTGCACACAGTACTCAAGGTGTGGTCTAACCAGTCCATTGTACAGCGGCAAAATCACTTCTTTGCTCCTAGAGGTGATCCCCCTTATGATGCATCCAACATCCTGTTTGCCTTGCTAGCCACTCTCCCGCACTGCTCAGAGTTATTCATACATGCATCCACCATGGTCCCTAGGTCTTTTTCCCCTATTGAGGCTTCCAGCGCCTCCCCTCCCAGGGTGTACCTGGGTTTAAGGTTTCCTCACCCAAGATGCAACACCTTGCACTTGGTGATATTGAAATTTAATTTCCATGTGTGAGCCCAGATTTCCAGGGTGTCCAGGTCCCCTTGCAGGGCCAACCTCCCCTCTTCTCCCTCAACTACTGCTCCCATCTTGGAGTCATCAGTGAAGAGACTCATTTCACACCCTATACCCTCCCTGATGTCAGATATGTATGCATTAAACAGGATCGGACCCAGGACCGAGCCCTACGGTGCCCTACCAACCTCTCTAGGGTTTGAGAGCTCCCCACAGACCACTACTCTCTGGGTGCATCCAGCTAGCCAGTTTTCAATCCATCTGGCCATCAAGGGCCTACTCTAACCCCATCAGTTTCTCCACCAGACCATTGTGGGGACAGAGTCAAACACCTTGCTGAAGTCCAAGAATAATACATCCACAGGCTTTCCCTGTCCAGTTCTGATGTTACCCATTCGTAGAACTCCACAAGATTGGTTTGACATGATCTACCTGGCACAAACCCATGTTGCCGACTATCCAGACCTCCCCCCTCCTCCAAGTACACCCCTAATCATTCCTTTAGTATACTCTCCATTAATTTTCCCACCACCAAGGTCAAACTGATGGGTGTATAGTTACCTGGCACTACCCTTGACCCCCTTAGTCAGAGACTATTGTATACCTAATTTAATTATGTACACAAAATTAAGCTTATCAGTAAGGGTGCTATACCAAACACCTGCTCCTGATGTATAACATTCAATAGCACTCTGTGCCCAGAATCTGTCTAGTACTGCTCTGAAAGCCTAAACAGCAGGTCAAGAGCTTTCTGATTTTCTACATTTTATATATTAAGTGAAAATCTTGGTTTATAGACCTGTGATGCTCAAAAGCAGAGGAAAAACAAATTGAAATCTACAAAAAAATTTTCTGAAAGAGTGAGAAAGTCAGAAACAGAGACAGGGACAGGAGTATGAAGACATGTTAAATTATGGACATTAATCAGTGAAAATAGCACATACGTAGTGTTGTGTCCTTGCATGGGAGCTGTGTGATGTCAGAAGGGCTGATGCGAGGGTCTAAGCAAGAATAATTGATTATGGGCCATTTAAAGTTCTCACCATAAGATGTTCAGAATGGATGGCAGTGAATCACCGAACATGCATTTCCCTGTGTATTGACCCCTTGAAACTGACCATACAGTGGTAGTACCATGTCAGCCACACCTGCTAGCAATTCAAAAGATTATCCTAGAGATGGAAGAGAGATGGGAAAATTGATCATTTTTACCAGCGAAAATGAAGGTGGAATGAAAATAATAATTAAAACAATGGCACCACTTGTAATGTATAAAGCTGAAACTACAGTGGGGATAAAAATTAATAAGTAATGGCCAACATTTGAGTCAGGTTTTCTAGCTGGTATATTCAAACCTAGTTTGTTAGTCACACTTCTGGAGGGGGTGGCATTGATATTATTTTCAGATCATCAGAATAGCTATGACAATAATTTGAGTTATAACTGAAAATGTGTAGTTCACTCACTTACTGTAGCATCATAATTTATTGACTATGCCCTGTAGGCATTTGTCATAATGTATGATACTGACAGTGATCATTATGAAATGTTAAAAGCAAGCTAACTCAAAATGAAATCTGTTAGCTTCAGAGAAATATAGGATTACATTTTGGTGTGTAAGGAAAAGAATGAGGTGAATTATTTTACCCAGAAGCATGGAAATGATGGCAGATAAAGGCCTAGCAGCCCATCCAGTTTGCCCAAACCTGTATAATTTTGGGAATGTGCCCTTGTCAGTTTTCACTGACCCCCAAGTCTGCATCCTTATACACTATTCCCATTTGCCTGTTTCATCTCCTTTTGAACCTCCAACACTGTTCCTGCACCAATGACCTCTTCCAGAAGCTTGTTCCACTCTGACACTCCGCTTTCTGTAAAAAAGTACTTCCTGACATCATTCTTGAACCTCTCTGCCAGTTTCAGGGAATTACCCCTGGTACCTATGCTACCATCCAATACTGAATTAGTATTTAACTATATACAGCCTATATGTAACCTGTTTAGCAGATTATTTTTTTTGGGGGGGGTTCAAGAGCACACATTTGAAGAACTATGGAATGTAATGCTGCTTGGACAATTTATGAGAGTTGTGCCACATGACTCAAAATGCTGGTTAATGGACAAATACTGTAACTGGTATCACTAAAAGGGCTGCACTATTTCCCTGAACACTATGTGGCCAGCTGGCTACAAAGGCAAAAGAAAATGTGAGGGTAGAGGAACCTCAAGCCAGCAATGTCTGGGGGCTCAATGGGTAAACAATAAAAGTAAGCAGCAAACTGCTGCACTGTTGAGCTTCTATGCACTCCCAAGCAACTGGGAAAAGGGGAACTATATTTGTAACAACACAGAAACCTCCCTTGTGCCTACAGAAGAAGTAATACTTTTTTTGAGTAAGATCCTATTTATTACAAAGAAGAGTATACTAGACACTGAACAACTGGTACACTTTCATCTAATCCAGTTCCAGTTAACCAATGATCCTTGGCAGGGTGTGGATTATGCTGGGACTTTCCCATGCCTGATGTGGTTTGTTCACAAGACTGCAGGCCAAGTGACCAAATCAACACCAGAAGTGGGTAAATTCCAGCATAGAAAAAGAGAAAATGGGTTGCCACGGGAAAAGTAGTGCAGAAAGGTAGAATTAAATACACAGTAAACAACAAAAAAAAAAACCAGCACCTACTTCCCATCACTAACTACTCACTCAGAAGTTATTAGATTTTGTCAGGTACCTGCATGCATCTAATGATAACCTGCATTTTACAATGAAAGTGGATGTGACAAGTGTATCTTACTTGGATATTATGATACAGAAAACTTCAACAGGTCTTTTAGAAATGGACCTTTTTAGCAAATCTTCAGATCAAAATTCCATTTTAGAGGCCTCCAGTATGCATCCTAGGCATTAAGTTACCAATATACCTCACAGCCAATTTTCAAGACTATGACATATTTTTTTTCAACTTAGTACACTTTATTGAAACAATTTTTTCCAATACAAGTCAAAGAATAGCACAGAACTCCAAACCACATTAAAATGTCCAGCTGACGTTTCTGCTCAATCTAAGTCCCTCCTGTTCAAACTAAGTGTTCCCTTACCAAGATTACTCCCCCCTCCCTCAGTCCATTCCAGTCCCACCGGTACTACCAGTTCACCTCAGTCCATTCCAGTCCCACTGGTACTATGTACTCACTGCAACACACCCCCCATCACCCACTCTTATGCCCTGATACCACCTGCTTAGTATCCCAGAATCTTTCTTCCAGCATCCCTGCCTCCTACGCTCACTTTCCATATCCCAGGGACTCCTTTACAGGCTATGAACATGTTATTGATGGATAGGATTATAAAGGCATCTCTGTATATATTATTTACCTTTATTTCTACACTGTATATATTTTGTTGTATGCATCTTGCTACTGTTGTTTTATGTATATTTTACTTGTACTGTATTCTGTACCCTCGTCCTTGCAAACTGCAGGTCCACCTTGTAAATGATCTTGCTCAATGGTGATCGCCTGGGTAAATAAAGATTTTGATTGATTTTGATTGATTGATAAAGAAAAACAAAACTACAGTAAACAAGGGGAAGAATGTCAAATCTGAACCAGGGTGAAGACTGTGATGTAACTGTAGCTGGGATAATATTTTTCTGAAAAGGGCTGTAGAAATGAAAGAGAGATTCAAGGCTAGAGGTTAGAATAGGCAAGACATAGCTACAGCTCTGGCATGGGCTAAAAAACAAAATCACAATACCATAATTACACAGACTAGGGAGGCTATAAATATACAGCAGTCTTCTGAAGAAAGAATTGAATACATCACTAAGTGTACACATCCATGTAAATAAATACAAAAATGTATACTGAAACATTGGAACATCATAGAATCAGATCCAATATTGGAATGGAAATTGAAGATAAACCTCCACAAATTGTTTATAAAAGAGCTCCCAATATACAAGATAGCTTCTACATTCAGTACAACCAATACTTGAAAGGGATCCTGTCATATTTTCTAGTTTACTTCCCCCAGTGGGATGCATGATTTGTGGTCATTGCAAATTTTTCAAATTTATTGAAAAGGGTAAATCTTTTGTGCACCAACAGGAGGTGAGATTTTAATGATAAAAGATTTGATTCTATGTGACATGCAGGGGATCATATATATGGCAACATGTACATGTGATTCCTTTTATATAGTCAAAGCAATTAAGCTAGTTAAATGTTGTATTGAGGAACATGTCAGAGACATAACCAATGAGAAGCTTACAAATATTTTAACAGTTCATTTTAAATCTGCAGGTCCATCTAGTGAACATACCTGATAATATATAGGTATTAAAAAATATATATTTAGGAAGCAGAGGTGGAGATTTAGATAAATTATTATTACAATAGGAAGCAAAATGGATATGCTTGTAGGGAGCTTTAAAAGCACCAGGACTTAATGGGTGATTCAAGATAAAACTTTTTAAGTAAATGGGCTGTTGCATTTGTAAACTATCAATCTGCATGATATATTGTGGTGTTGTTGTATACAGTTACTCATATTATCTCTCCTCTTTTTAAGACAACATGTTACACACACCCTCACTTGGGCTGTAGAAGATTGAAATGTGGAACAAGTTACATCTGTAGCCATATGAAGAAATGTGATTGAAATGCTTCACATGGACTTTATGTTTCTATGTGTTCCATCTGCTTCTGAAATTGCCTAAGTAGAAAGGTTGAAACAATTCAAACTGAATTAATTTTCTTCAGGCTGTTTTTGTCTGCTTTTTTAAAATTAACTATATGGGGTTGTAATTTTACATGAGCTAAATGTGGTAATCAGAACTGAATTATTGCTTATTATGTTATGTCCTTATAACTTCATATTTAAAGGACTATATAAAGATTATAATGCATGTTGAGATCTTTACCCTTGATAAAAGAACTGCAGGGGTGTGAAACAGCATCAGAGAGTTCTGTGACCACTGTTTGGGGGTTTCTGCTTCTATTTTTTTATCTTTTTAAACTCATTTTATAAAATTTTCATTGGTTAAATATTGGTTAAATAAATGTCATATATTTTACTACAAATACAGTAGTGAAAGTGAGTGTTGTAGTTAGTGATGGGAAGTAGGTGCAGGGTTTATTTTTTTGGTTTGCTGTAAATCCATCATAACCCAAATTCTGGAGTGGGTTATTGCAATTATACAATTGGTAGTAAGTAAAGGTTTAAGAAAAATATTTAAACACCTTTATTTGTAAATAAAAACTGTTTTTATTGATTCTGTATGACATAGCCTTCCTCTGTGTGTTAAATAGTTCTGTACTGCTAGGTAGAATATTGCTCTTGGAAAGTCCTCTCTTCCCCCCCAACCCCAACTCAGACATGCACATATGATTGCAGAATGTTTGTTTTAATTTTTAAAGAGAAGGGTGTGATAGACAAATGCATCCTCATTATGTCACTGCTGATAAAATAGCAAGCCTGTTGTGAGGTGTCAGCAGATAATGTACATACATAGGGTTAAGACCACTTTCAAGCCTCTCCACTCTCTTAGTTTGCTGCAGAACTCAGGGATCAGGAAGACTTGGGAGGCTCTTTCAGTTCAAAATATCTCAGGCTCTTCTCTCTCCTGGCCAGCATTATTCACCATCCACTTTTAGCCACAACCACTTTGTCAGGGGGAGAGAGAGCAGGGAAAGTAGTTTATTAAAATGAATTCTCAGCCTGTGGCACAATTCAGGGAGTAAGGACTTGAGAGTTGCTTTCTTTTCAACTTTTTTCTGTCTCACAGTTCCAAACAACTGTCTCCTCAGGTGCAGCAACTGGGAAAAGAGTGGGTTATTTAAAAAAAAAAATTAATAATAAAATTATGTTAACACTTTAGTTTCACAGAGTGTTTCATTCCCACAGAGATGGGAACTGAGAACTGAAACTTGGCATTTGCTCTCGCTGTCTCTCAGCTTGCAGGAAACAACTTTCTCCGCAGGGATAGTGATTGGGGGCATGGAATGTGGGTTAAACTCTGCACATTTTTGAAGAGAGGCCTTTACAGACATCAAAGGGGTGGAAAGGGAGCAGCTTTAGTGGGACCGAGTTAGTGGAAACAAAGATGATGGTCAAAATGTATACATTTTGGGCCGTTGCAATGATTTCACTTCTGACTTTTAATTTTCGTTTGAGAAGAGGCTGTGTCTTTTTGTATGAGTTATGTAGGGACTTCCTCATGCTGAAAAGACTCAGTTAGCCAATTAGAATCCTTCTTTTTTCCTTTCCATTGTATAATTATCATTTTTGTATGTCGGTCTGTCCATATGTAATAATAATAATAAACTTTATTTTTAAGGCACCTTTCAAAACCAAGGTGCCTAACAAAGTAAAATCACATATTTAAAATTCCACAGCAACATAATCAATAACACATCTGAATGCCAATAATATAATCATAAAATCTTAAATTCTTTCCACTGAGTCTCCAACAATTGCAGTATTCTTTTATTAGGGCTGCATGGGCAGAGGGCTGCAGTCCTCTTGGGAGGACTGATAGAAAAGCAGCTTGCAAATGAACAACCTCATGAGGTAAAAAGTCCCCCACCTCTGTTTACCATTGGCTACTCCACACTGGCAATACTTGATCACCAGCAGCCAGTAAATGTAATTGATAATAATTGACCCAAAATGCTGTATCTCTATATTAAACAGTTGATGTATGATCACTAATACATGTTTTTATCTAAAAATAAGAAAACAGAATTTTATGAAATACAGGACCATGCTGCACTGCTCCAAGAGGTACTGAGTGAAACTTTAAAAACATCAGAACATGAGTACCGATAAATCACTAAATGAATAAATAATGAAGGTAGCTCTTGATGACTGCTTTGCCTAATGGTATCTTTGGATTTACCGTTTCTGGATGAAACTTGGGATTTACCGTTTCTGAATGAAACATCGCTAAGGGCAACATTGAACCTAAATAAAGTCTCCTAAAGGGCTACTCAGAACTGTTCAAGGGTGGCATGGAGTGAAAATCTAAATTTTAATGTTTCAAATTAACTAGATGCAAGTAAATAAAACACAAAGGAGAAACAAGGTAGGGGAAGGGGATGAAAGGCAGAATGATGGGGGAGGGAGCCGGGGGGGGTGGAGGGATCAGGAAAAACAGAAAGGCAAAAACAGGAAAGAAAGACACAGGCATCTTAAGGAAATCAGCAGTAAAGTATCAGCTTCTCCAAACTGAAGCTGTTATAGAAGTACACAAAGCCACAAATAAAGGCATCAGAGAAAGCTTTTTGATCTATAAACTCAAACATTTGAAACCTCTGAGGTTAAATGATCACTGGGTTCTAAAGCCACATCTCTGATGCCCTTATTTGCAGCTTTGTGTATTTCTGTAACAGCGTCATATTGCAGAACTTAATACTTTACTGCTCGTATCCTAAAATGCCTGTGTTTGTCTTCCATGTTTTTGCCTTCCTTTTTCCTCCGATTCCTCCACCCCATTCAGCCTTTCATGCCTCCCCATCCTATCTTGTTGCTAAGTTATGTTTTATTTACTTTCTTCTAGTTATTTTGAAGCATTTAAATTTAGGTTTACACTCCATGTCACCCTTGAGCAGTTCTTAGTAACCTTTTAGCAGACTTTATTTAGGTCCAGCACTGCACTTAATGATGAGCATAGCATTTGCTAGTTAAATTTTAATATTGTCTGCAATGTATTGGAGAGGGAGTTCAGGTTCTGTGCAGGAGGATTGATAGCTTTGGCTAGCTTAAATTTAATATTCAGCAGTCCAGACCTCTTTCTGTGAGAAAAAGTACTCCAGCATTCCAACTGACATAATGTCTCCACTCCCTTTAGCAAACTGTGCCAGCACCATGTGCTTCTGCTTTTATCTACACCAGTGGGGACTTAATTGACTTACTGTAGCACAATATCACAACACAACTTGTTAAATTAAAAATGCAGTTCATTCAGTGTGAATCAAGCACAGAGACAGTGAAACTTACAAAGTCAGACCTGACAGACCCTCCCCAGTAAAAATAAATAAATAAAGGCTAGTTCCAGAAAATGGAGTACAGGGTAACTCACCCCATACCCGCTACTAACAACAGGTGCAAAATTATTTAAATATCTCTGTAGCAGTCTATGAAGGTTTGACATAGTCTCATCCTGATAAAGTGGAACTGAACTGCCCTTGGCACTTATTATAGTTCTTTATTTATTTTTTACTTTAACTTAGCCCGTGGTAGATATAGACATCACTGTACCTTTTGTGATGATGTCAGATACCGTGTATTTTTATTTTCTTGATAGTTGTGTTCAGGTCTGAAGCTGCTGTCTGGGCTGTTTTTTTATGTGTTCCTTTTTTATGTTATTTTCTTGCAGCACTAGAAAAACACGAGTTGTTGTTTTAAAAAAAATGACAGTTCGATCATAAGGGCATAAGGGAAATAGATGCCTACTTTGGCTAGTTTAAATGTAATCTTCAGTGGTCCAGACAACTTTCTGTGAGAAAAGTACTCCAGCATTCCAACCAACACGATGCCACCACAATCTTTAGAAAACCATGCCAACACTGTGTGCTTCTGCTTTCATCTACACCAGCGGGAATTAATTGGCTAATTGTAGCACAATATCACAACATAACTTGATAAATTAAAAGTGCAGTTCAGTCAGTGTGGATCTAGCACAGACAGTGAAACTTACAAAGTCGGAGCTGACAGACCCTACCCCAGTAAAATAAATAAATAAATAAAAGGCTAGTTCCAGAAAATGGAGTACAGGGTAACTCACTCCATCCTGCTACTAACTGCAGGCATAGAGATGATTTAAACATCTCTGTAGCAGTCTATAAAGGTTTGATATAGTCTCATCACTGTGAAACTGAACTGCCTTTGGCACATACTACAGGTTTTTTTTTACTTTAACCTAGCCCACAGGTAAATATAGACATCACGGACCCTTTGTGATGATGTCAGATACCATATTTTTATTTTCTCGATTGTTGTGTTCAGGTCTGAAGCTGCTGTTTCTGTTGTTTTCTATGTGTTCCTTTTTATGTTATTTTCTTGTAGCACTAGAAAACATGAGCTGTTGCTTAAAAAACATGACAGTTCAATCATAAGGGCATATGGGAAATAGGTGTCCACCGTCAGCAAATGCAACTCTTTCTGTCTGTCTCTTTAACTTCTGCACAGGATGAACTCTAACAAAAACGATTTTGCATGCATTTGGATTCCTTTCTTTTCAATTTTCATTGCTACTTGGTGATACATGCATGTGGAGGGGGGGCAACCAAGTAGTTCTTAAATTCATTTTGTGATGTAACTTTAGTTGGCATTACTGATGTACTCCTCACATGTGTCTAGAGAAAAGACTCAAGCAGTATCTGGATCACTAGCTGAAAGGTGCTTTTGTCATCATTTGTTTTAACTACATACAATTTTTTTAAGAATTATTACACTGAACTCACAAAGATGCCTGACAGTCTAATTTCTGACAGTTTTAGACAGTGGTTAATTGGCAATCTTCTCTGTAACACAGGTTTTGTAAACAACTTTGTTTTGTGATTTCTTAGATTTGATAAACGTTCTAGCCCATCAGAATATTTTTTTTTAAACATTGTAATTTGTAGATGAAAGCAACAAAATGTTGGCAATTACATATTAAAAACAGTGTAGCATATACTAAGATCATGAATTTAGTCACTAAATATACTGTATATGATCAAAAATGTATGTGGAGGACAATACTATTGAAATAATTACAAGATTCATGATGTTTCCCCTTAGTGCAGTGCAAGCGTAGTGAATGCTAGTATTGTTTCCCAATTAACTTACATAGAAAAACATTCTTTCTCTCTTTACCCATTGTGGATTTTTTTTTTTTTGCGAGGGCAGTCACAAAGTTTCCTGTTGGTTAACCATTCCACTGCTCACCATGTATTGTATTGCATTTTTTTTTCTCATCAAATTGTTCAGCGTACATGACATGTATGAAATAATTAGTGAGGTGGCCACTTTTACCATCCTGGTGACCGATGTCGTCTGACTTTCAACTTGCCAATGTAGGGAAGATTTGCCAAATGGCTTCTGTGATTTATTTTGTTAAACAGAAATCAGTTTTGAATGTCCAACACTGACTGTAGAAGTACATTACTGACCTTGGCATATCTTATTGGCATTTTTGGACTATTAATTTTCCCAGTATTTATCGGCTTTTGTCTTGTTCACTCCCGTATCCCCTTACTTTAATATCCATGCTAAACTGTACTGCTTTTTTGTTTTTACCTCTGAGCTGACCAGTGTCCCAAGTGTGGTGTACAGTGCCTGGTGATTGTTCATTAAAAATATTAGCTGAGTCAGACACTCTGAAATGCCCTACATTCCCCATCCCTGCATGTTTTGGAAGGCACACATATCTTGCTGCTGCCCCTTTTGGAGGGGTGTATGGGTGGTAAGCTTGAGTTGCATCCAAGCAATGCACTATACACCATCCTGTACATGAAACTATGTATCTCACAGACAGAGTCTGTGGCAATGTTATTTACTGTTGAAGTCTACCAGTAAAGGGCTCAAAACTGTTTCAGTATGGTAATGCTGGAAGAAATAACAGTTTAACATGGGCTGATTGAATTCCAGTCTGACGTTTCATTGGTGGATGTTGTTAGTTAAATGTACAACTTATACATATGTATATATATTGATATATTGATAGACTTTGAGCACAGGTATATAGTATACACAACAATGACCACCGCTATGTATTCAATGCACAAGTAATCACTTGTCATTTATTCATCATTTTTTTTTTAATTATACTATTTGAAAGAGGTGATGTCCCCTACATCTAATGGAGTCCTGAAGCTGCCCCCACATTCCTCTTATTCTCAGTTCAGTTGAAAACATAAAGAAGTGCAGATGTATGTTGTTCTCTCATAGTACAACATTGCATGTTACACCTTTTGGTATATATTCTTTTCTTTTATTTCTCCTTTTTGTTTTACTTTTTCCCTGTCTATTCACACCATCCTTAACCTAATCATTTTCCCAAATCAGTTCATTGTAACCAGCTACTTAACAGCTACTCTGATCTCCTCCTTTGCTTGAATGTCACCTTTCGATAAATTCATATTCATTCATAACTGTTTTATTAATCATTTTTATCTCATACCAAAAGTGCATGGACGGTATATAAAAAAATTCCTTTTTATGAGAGAATTAATTTCTCACTATAAAAAATGTCAGAGATGTATTCCAAGAGGCAGGATGGTGGACATGTCAGGCTATGCAAGCCATCCTCCACTTTTTGTATGCACTTGTCTTAGTAAATCTGGTGTTTGTGCGTGTGTTGAAAGAGTGAGAGAAGTTCAGAGTCGAACTCTGGAGAGGTGTAACTGTGCAGGTAGGTCCTAAAAACTGTAGCCATCACTTAGCATGAAGAACTGTTTCAACATACTGTATGTTATCAGTTGGCAGCAGCAAACTGTCAAAAGCCAGTTATGGTCTTACTGCACACTTCCCATTGCTGCATGCATTTCTAATTCCATCTTACTGTATGTTCACACCTCATGCATACTGTTATTTTCAGATCATGTATAAACATCCAATTTGTGGAATATTTGATTTGCCAAATTCAATATATGATGTGTTATAGGCTACACAATGTAGTGGACAGTGTACAGCTGCTGGTATAATTTATGTCAGCAGAAACACTGGTCCATTGAAGAGTCTTTAGGATATAGAGATAGGTGGCACTGCAACACACCTGTCAAATACTATGTAGTTATCGCTGACATCATTTGCTTTATCCTGATTGTTTTGTTTATCCTACCACAGTGTAAAATTGAGTAATACTATTCAAAATAAAAACAATAGAAAAAATACTTGCACAGCTTTTAGAAACATTGAAACATAGATTTTGATGGCAGTTACGGACCGTTTGACCCATCTAGACTGCTGATTTTAATACCTACTTAAACTCCAGATCTTAAATAATCAGCAGCTTACACTCTTTCCTATCACTAGTGTTGTATTCTCTGTATCCCATGTATTCTTACAGCCACTAATCATTTTAACCTCTGCGCCCTCCACTGGGTGGATGTTCCATGCATTCACCACCCTTTATCTGAAAAAATACTTCTTTACATTGCCCCTGAGTCCTCCCTGTCTCATATTGTTACCCCTTGTTCTTGCACATCTTTTTGTTTAAAAGAGGCTGCCCTCCGGGACCTTGTTGATTCCCCTGAGGTATCTGACTGTCTAATCATATCCCCCCCTTTCCCACCTTTCCTCCGCAGTATACATATTGAGGTCTTTCATTCTTTCCAACTTTGCTGTTGTTTGTATCAACCTCCTCCTCCTCCACCCCACATATATACTCACTCACCACCATTTTGTATTCATCCCCTGGATTCCTGTGGTCCAAGTGCATGACTTTGCACTGTTTATGTATTGAATCGAAGCTGCCACACTCTTGACCTCACTTTCAGTTTGCCTCCATCTCTTCTCATTTTATTCAACCCTGTCTGGAGTGTCTACCCTATTGCAGAACATGATGTCATCCCCAAAGAGGCTTACCTTCCCTTCCAGACCTTCTGACATGTCACTAATGAAGACATTCAAGAGGACCGTCTCAATAACCCAGCCCTGTGGAACCCCCCTTGACACCCCTCTCACCTGGTTTTGAACTCCATTGACCATCACCCTCTGTGTCTTGTTGTTTAACCTATTTCAGACCCAGTGTTTCACCTTTTGACCTACTTCCTGACTGGGCAACTTTTTTACCAGCCTCCTGTGTGGGATGATGTCAATTGGCTTGATAAAATCTAGGTATGCCATGTCCACCAACCTTCCTTGGTCAACCACCTTTGTTACACAATCAATAAAATCTATCATATTTGTTTGAAATGATCTCCAGGCTTTGAACCCATGTTGCCTCTAGTTTGTGCCTCACTAGCTTACAGTTATGCCACTATTCTTTCCTTTAATATCGAGTCCATGATTTTTGTCTCCACTGAGGTCATGCTGAGTGGCCTCTAATTTCCAGCATCCACATTGTTCCTACTTTTGTGCAGTTGTACCACATTCACCATCCTCCAGTCCTTTGGTACCACTCCCTCTGCTAGTGATTTGTAAAATAGTGTTGTCAGCAGTGCCCCTAGTACCTCCTAGTGTTCTTTCAGTATTCATGGATGCTTCCCATTGCCTTGTCCACTTTTAGTTTTGATAGTGCCTTCTGGACTCTCTCAACTGTGAATGCACTGGTGTCCACTTCCCTCCCCATGTGTGTGTTCTTATCCCCTAATTTTGATCCCTCTCCTTCTCCTTATTTGGTAAATACTGAGCTTAAGTATTCAATTTGAATTTCTTGGTTTTTTGGTCCCCTCTGCACACTTGCCCCCATTCAACCTCACAATCCCACCATTGTTTTTTTAGCTCCATACCTGAACATTGTTTTGTCACCTTGTATTACTGTTTTTGCAATCCTTTCTTCAGTGTATGTCTTTATGTACTCAACTGACTTCTCCACCTCCTCTCTGCTTTGATTTGTACATTTCTCTGTCTCCCTCCCTCCCTTTGTGTTTCCTTGTGCTTTGGGAATGCCTTTTTATGTTGGCTTGTGCATGCACAAACAACATCTTGTGGTAGTAGTACATTTCAGAGGTGTGTCTGTGTTATGGCCAATGCAGGGGACTTTTTAGTGGGTGCGTCCCTCAGCCGCCAATCAGTGAGCATGCTGGCAATGACAGCAAACTTCAAAAAGAGACAAAACCTTGAAAGACATATGCCATGCCAATGAGGTGCAGTTTCCTCATTACAGCGACAGATGACAAGACTCCAGCTAAGAGCATTTGCAGTGCACAGTAATATGCATGGCCGGAGTTATGAGCAGTTGCTTGATTTGCTGTTCACAGTGAAACATTTCAATAAATAAATAAAACAGCCATCAGTGCAGCTTTCCACAATGATGGCTTCTGCTCCCAACCACACACTCCCACTAAGCCAATATCAGGGTGGCCAATCGCTGTGTCGGTGTGCATCCCCCTCCCCAGCCACATTGTGGCACACTGAGAGTCCACCCCAGTGTGTGATACATTTCTTTTATTGTCCTGACACCAGAATGCCCACTGCCAATGTCAGATGCCCCCACTCCCAAGCTCAATTTCTTTGCCGATGGAGTGCAAATCCTGTCGGCATCATGTTCCCTCCCCCAAGCTTGCTGATGGGGTGCCCAATCCCGTTGGCATCATATCTCCCCAAACTCATGTGGCACACTGAGGCCCACCCAGTGTGCCCAAATGTAATTTTATTAACCAATAAATAAAGAAAACAGTACCCCAGAGGCTTTTTGTTTGTTTGTTAAACTGTAAAAAAGAAAACCATCCAGCGTCATCTCCCCAGTCCCCCTTCCCTACCACAGCCCTCCCTCTGTGCACCCAACTCCGTCACCCATACTTACCCTCCAGAGGTTGGGAGCAGTGATCTTCTGTGGACCGAGATTCATCTGCACTCTTCAGAGCCAAACTACAAACTGAGGAATTGGGTAAGCATTGTATAATGGGACTCAATGGGGTTTCAACTTAGGTTGATATCTCAGCCATTTAAGGAATTTTGGTCCCAAAGTTTCAACATAGGGTTCTTGGGACCCCACCTCATGAACATGTCACTGTCATTTCATTTCTCAGTCCCAAAAGATGATTTGTGGACACTACATGGCATGATCTTTTGGGACCGATTAACAAATTGACAATACCACTTTTCATGAGGTGGGGTCCCAAAAGCCCATATTGAAAATTTGGAAAAAATTCCAACAAATGACCACGTTAAGGGCATGTATTGCACATTTCTATGCACTCTCATAACTTCACCAATTTTTATATTTTCATTCCGCATTTCCAACACTGACATTTTTAACACCTCCTCATGAGCAGTATAGCTGTCATTTTTTCACATCCTGCACAATATGTGTTTTGCACCTGTGGCACAGAATAGTGCGGTTACTGTGCAAAATCAACTTTTGGGATAGATTAACAAACCTAGTGCCATTTTTCATGATGGGAGGTCCCAAAAAGCCCATGATAAAACTTTGGTGAAAATATTACAAAATGACCACCTTATAGGCATGCATTGCGGAGTTTCTATGCATACATTTAACTTCTCAAATTTCTCATATTTTTCACTCTAGATTTTCAACATTGCCATTTTTCACCTCCTTATGAACAGTATGTGTCATTTTTCATCCTGCCAGAAATGTGTTTCTGAACCTGTGGCACGAATGGCATAGTTGCTGTCTTGAAATCCGTTTCAGGATTGAGTACGAAATGATAGTGCCACTGTTCATGAGGTGGGGTCCCAAAAATCAGACTTTCAAGCTGCAATAGTGTGAGTTGTTTAGTGCTGCTGGTAGGATCTGGCATATGCAGGGTTTAATGTCAAAACCATAAGGGTGATCTCTCAACTCAATGATGGAGGAAGCATTTTTCAAAAGCAGCTTACAGGACATATTCACAGATGTGGACCCCACATTGTGATCACACTTCACATACTAATGAATATTTAAAACTGGGCACTGTAACAATCATGGCCTGGTAATGTTCAATACACCGCTGGGCAGATTGTGATTAACTGTGACTGTAATATAATTGATACCAAACCACTGCTCCAAACTTTGGCAGCAGAAAACCACTGAAGAGAGGTGTGGAGTTCAAACACAGAGGAGCTTGTGACTAATACAGTCTGACTCAGAGAGGTGAAAAGCCAAATGTAGACTTGTAAGCAGGAATTTTTATTGCGGCTACCTTTTTGGCATCAGAGTAGGGATTAGAGGCATACAGATCAAAATGAACAAAAGAGAGACTGCATATTATAATCTTTTTGTATTTAGTGAAAAATGTAGATCCATATCACTCTTGAGGCATGACTGGTACTTGACAGCTGATTTATGCATGCGCTGCCAAAGCAGATGTCACTCCATGAATGACGTTGTGAAGTGTCTGAACACAGGAGTATGGAGAAAAAATAAAAACTGAACAGCTCTGTCAGCCGTCTTACTACAGCCTGGTGCAGCATAAAATGACTACATTTTGAATAAAAAACACACAGACACCTGATTTTAATTGGATATATTTATTGATCTGCCAATAACTGTGAAAAGAAAAATGAGCGAATAATTAATAGCTTTGCAGTTGGTCTTTAAACAGTTGCTGTATGATCTCTAAATAATGTTTTTAACTAAAAATAAGAAAACAGAATTTCATGCAAAACAGGATGGTGTTGCACTTCTCCACAGTTCCAAGAGGGACTGAGTGAAACTTATAAAAACACCAGAAAATCGTAAATCACTAACTGAATAGATAATGAAGGTAGTTCTTCATGACTGCATCGTGTCAAGGTGTCTTGGGATTTACCATTTCTGAATGAAACATCACTAAGTGCAGCACTGAGCCTAAATAAAGTCCCTAAAGGTCTACTCAGAACTGTTAAACAGTGACATGGGTAGAAAACATCTAATTTAAATGTTTCAAAATAACTAGGTGAAAGTAAATAAAACACAAAGGAAAAACAAGGTTGGGGGAAAAGGATGAAGGGTAGAATGATGGTGGAGGGAGGTGGGGTGGAGGGATCAGGAAAAAAACAAAAGGAAAAAACACGAAAGACAAATAATGATATTATCAGTAAATTTGAACAGGTCTGAGTAGCCTTTTAGAGCTTTTTTTTAGGTTCAGTGCTGCACTTAGTGATGAGTGTACCATTTGCTAGTTAAATTTCAATATTATCCACTAGAATAAGAAAATGTTGATTCAACCACAATCTAGTTTCAGGTTGTGACTCATGCATACGCTGGGTTGTAGGTATCTTGCTCCCCTGTCCATCCCCCCCCCCAGTTCTTAAATTTCGGTTTGGGCTGCATTGATATTTTTAATAAATTATAGGACATGTATAAAGTAAACACATGAAGGATTTCTGCAAGATTACATTTGGAAGGTCAAACGAACCAGTAAAGAACATATGCAGATCTTTTTTACCAGAACAAGCGTGTGTTGCTTGCCAGTGGGGCAGGCAGGATCAACATCGCAGAAGCTCACAGCTACAGGCTGTCTGCAAACTTCCAGTGGAAAGGAGAGTAGAGTTTCAGTTTGCAAACCTGCTTCTTTTTGCACAGATCACTGGGCTGGATTCACAGATGCTCCTAAATACCCACAGCTGTGGGGAAAAAATGTGATTATTTTGAACTGCATGTTCGGCAGCTTGTTTTCTGTATCTAACTCTCATACTCTACCTCAGTCACAGCTGAGCAATTCTGTTGCATCTTGGTGCTGCAAACTTTGGCTACTACTGTCCAGCTTGCACCCACTGTCTGTGTTCTGGTTATTTTGTGGGTCCGTTGTGTGTGCCCAGTGGCTGAGAGTAACAGGGGATATGAACTCACCAGGGGTTGATAATGAGGTCCATGAGAAGGAAGCAGTGGGGACTTCCAGTGACAGATTGCAGAAAGAAAATCAACTCTACTCACATTAACAAATTATATCTGGAGCTCAGATGTTGACAAGTATCCTTTTATTCTGTCTGAAGGAAACAAAAAACATCGGTAAGAGAGGCATGCAGACAGGCCCCCTCATACTTTCTCTACCGATGGTTTTTATTGCTTGTTTTGTATTGCAATAAATTCTCCCTGTTTTGTAGTCTCCAACAGAGACTCTTTCTGACTAGAAACATAGACATAGACTTTGACAGCAGATAAGGATTGCTTGGCCTACCTAGTCTGCCCATTTCCCTACCTACAAGATAAGCTGCAGAGCCTAGTTAACCAACAACCTATTTCTTCCTACCCTCCACAAGAATTGCCTTATGTGACTATATTTAAACTGTTAGCAGGAGACTACACAGATCTGTAATCCTTTCTCCACAATTGCAACATTACAAATGTTCTAAATCTGCTTGACTAAAAGACTGTTTTCAGCTGCCACCTTGTGCTTTAACAACTGAACTTGTATTCTAACATCCATGATTCATCATTTTTATGAGCCATTCACAGCATTTATTATGCCTAAAAGCTGTAACATTTATAAAACATTTTCTAGGATATATTAAGCAATAGATGATACAGTTTTTATACAAATACATTTTTGCACTATTATTAGATGCATGTCTGCACTATTATTAGATGCACTTTATGCTCATTGCCTAGTACCCTCCCCATGTCTCCCTTTCCTAAAGAAAACACATACCCCAAATCTTGGAGGAAATAGCCACAGCCATGTATTTACTGGAATACAACACATCATCCTGAGCATAGGTGCTGCTGAGAGGATGCACTCCTGCTCCCTGGGGGAAACGGTCATATGGCCAAGGCACTGGCAGCTGCCCCTTCCCTCATCTGGCACCGCCTGTAATCCTTATAGAGACATGATAAAGCTGGACCATGACCCCTGACTGGGTCATATTCTGATAGTCCCCTCAGCCTCATGCCAACCAGGGACAATGAGTCCTTCATGAAAATTGGCCTTATCCCCCAAGTTCCCCTGATACCTTGGGTCTGCGCTCTTCCCAAGCCACCTCCTATAACTGAGACAGTTCTACGCAGACACAACAACCTCTGTGGAACCATATTATCCTTGTCTTTGTCAGCTAAGATAACATCCCTTTGGAGGAGGTGAAAAACCCTGAAAACCCTGATGTTAAGCAGGAAAAAAAAAAGGAAAAGTCACACGCCAACTCCTAATGCAGTCACCCATACAGGGCAAAGAGGGCCCTACCTCCCTGGCCCCCGACCTTGCTTTTATGAGGGCGAGTGGAAATCCACTAGAAGGAGGACAGAGAGTCATTCCTACCAGGAGGCACCCAAAAAGCCTCCCTGTCTCCTCCCTCCAGCAATGCCACCCTTCCTGGGTGTTGCCAGCCCAGTGTTCCCCAAGATGAGGCCCTTCATCTCTACCAGGTCCAGGAGGGAGGCCCAGAAAAATGGCCAGCTGCTGCAACTGGCTGTCTATTTTCACCTTTAAATAACTGTTTCACATCAAGTTATTGAATGGAACAATACAGTCATAAAGGTACAGTGTGATCTTGAGCCAGGATTGAATACAGAATTTTATGTAAGAACTGCTGTCCTTTTGAATGATCATCTTTAAAGAGTAAAAATAACTTGTCAGCTGTATAATTGCAAGCACTCTTTGCTGTTATTTTCTACAGACACTCAATATTGTTTGTTTTAAAAGTAAAAATTAAAAAGCATAAACAGAGTACTGATCTAACAATCTGGTTATTGTCACTTTACAACCATCTAACTCTATTGTTAGGATGAATTAATTTGATTATAAGAAAGCTATGTTGCTGGTCCCACATTATACTGGAGGGGAGGTCATGGCATATACTTGTGGTGCCTGTCTTTCGCATTGGGCAAAAGTGCACTGTGATTTTTTGGCCTTGGAGCTGGAACTTACTGTTGATTGATGTTTGCAATATGTATTGTTTATTTCTGTTTTGTTATTACTGACCTGTAAAGTGTTCTGAGCCAAACTGGAAAAAGAGTCAATAAATAAAATTACCTACCTCACAGCTTGGATCTGAGTCAGAAAATGAAAGTCAGAAGTTTGACAGAAATGAAGAAATGAAACAAACATGACCAGTGATTGGTGACTTACAGCAGTATGAAAATAGGGTATCATTTGTCTGAGCTATTCCATCACTGAAATTGAAATCTGGAACAGGGCTATTGTAATACTTAGTTATGTCCCTGCTAAACACTTATTCCCCTTTCCACTATGCCCAGCAGTAGGGCAGTGCAATGGCTGAATATCACTTTCCAAATAACATGAATAGTTGGGCTCCTAGATATTTGGAGACCTTCCTGAATCAAGGACAGTTTGGTTGATATGTATATTGTGGGCAGCACTGATTGATTGATTGGTTGATTGATTGATTGACTTATGTATGTATTTATTCTTTGCTGGCTAGGTAGGTACATTGGTGCTGGGTACCTTGTTCATTTTAAAATCATTTTATTTATTTATTTGGTTACAACAGCTAGCTTCAGTAGTTGATTCAAAGTAATGCTATTGGGTAGAATCACAGTTCCTTTTAATGCCTGCACTCCAGTCCTCAACATTGTGACAGCACATTGTCCAACAGCTAACTTTGATAAAAAAAAATCAAACACCTGTTTAATAAGAAATCTGTTACAAATTAGGCAATCCTCCCATCCTTAAAATAGGCACGAGAGCCGTGACTGATGTTGTGAGTGGGTGGCTGGTGGTGGGAAGCCACACTATCTAAAAAAAATATTTTCTGTTACATCATTCCTTTCCCAGTCCACAAGAGGACATGCTGATCATTCAATAAAACTCTATTTAAGACCCCCTCCCCTGCTCCCTTAACTCAGAATGCCTGCGATCACTTCTAGCATGATATGGGGGTGGGGTAGTTAAAACTAAAGACCATATTAGGCTTCCTGTGAAGACCCCCCTTCCGCACTCTCTTAACTCAGAATGCTAATAACCTATGTCCATGTATCACCATGCCCCACAAAGCAGCACTGTACACTGTGACATCTGGAATATTTAGAAGATTTTACTACTGAGAACTGAAAAGAAAAAAGCATCTTTTAAAATAAACCCACAATCAGTCAACGTGAAGCAGCTAGCGCTACTGTCACGCATCTGTTTAAGGATGCATGAGAGTAGCTGCTGTGCTTTGACTAATAGTGTGGTTATTTTAAAAGATTTTTTTTCTTTTCAGTTCTCAGTAGTAAAACATTCTAAGTATTCCAGATGCCACACTGTACAGTATTATAGTTCATAGTGGAGTGTTGTTCTGTATAGAATTCCATCTCTTTCAAAATGCTGTTCTACCAGAGTTCCAAGGTCATGGAATGCTGTTCTACCACACTGTGGTAGAACAGCATTCTAGAACCTCTAGAGTCAGTTTCATTTTGAAAGCAAAAGAACTCACAAAACACATTTTTCACACAGTACTATACACTATAAAAAATACAGGATGAGCAACTCTACGCAGAGCCAGTGTGTTTTGCCACCTCAGGGTTCTGATTCCCATGGACCTCTCGAGCTTCGCTCTCGAGGTCAGAGGGAATCAGAATCCCTCTGTGGCAGAACACACTGGTTCTGCATAGTTGTCCATCCAGTATTCTCTGTGTTTTATGGGGCATGGTGGTGCATGGACATAGGTTACTAGTTACTGCATTCTGAGCTAAGGGAGCAGGGGGAAGGGGGTCTTAAATGGAGTTTATTTGAAGAATCAGCATGTACTCTCATGGACTGGCAAATCTATTAAAACAACCACACACAGACCATAGCTCAAACACCTACCACTCAAAATACCAAACTTGATGCACCACAGACTTTTATTTAATGCTTATAGAATAAGGTTTTCCTTCCTTTTCATGCACACAGGCCATAACAAGGCTATTTTGACAGTTTGTTGTAAAAATATTAAAACACAGCACCTTTATGAACCAACATTACATTTTGCGAATGCAGGCTCGTAACTTTGGTAATTTTTAATAGTTTTACCCCAGATTCATCATTTGCAGCCTTATCAGCTCTGGCCAGAGTTTGCAGTATATGGTAAGGGCTTATTCTTGATGCAAAAACATGGCTGCTCAGAAGTTGTGCACATTCTAAATGTTGTTCTGCATGTTCTAAATGTTGTGCAAATGTTTTCCCTCATACTGACTCCCGATGCTTTCATTCACTCAACTGTGACTACTCCATAAAACAAAGAAAAAAAGAAAAAAAAATTGTCACAATTTTGTTAAAAAATGTTTCCAGAATAAAACAAGCAAAGCACTTTGCAGTGCCAGAAAGTGATTTACTTTCTGCTGTAAAAGACAACAGAAGACCGATGTTTACTAATGGTGTGTCCAGCAGCTCACTGTCATCTGCAGTTACTATTTCATAAAAGTAATGCTACTCTGCCTGTTTCCAAGGGGTTCAGGGGCACGTGGGTGGATAGTACTTTTAAAAATTTAAGACATCTTGCTAGTATATAGGAAGCATATTAATTATTAAAATACAGTATATGGCAAGTAACAGTTCTTCCATACAGCCAAAGCAAAGAGATCCCCAGTTTGAAGGGCTTTTATGTTCTGTGCAGCAAAATTTTTAAAACCATTTACTATAACAAATAAAATGCAGGTGTTACACACAACTCACCCTGTGTCTGCATCTTGGGGTTGAGATAACAGCATGGACCTCTCAAACTTCCCTATCAAGGTCCATAAGCTGTTATCTCAACCCATCAATGGAAACACAGGCTCACTGTTTATGGTTTATGGATTAGAATTCTGTCCAGTCAAATATAGCTTTGAGATAGGGAAATCTCGCTTTTTTCTAATAGATCCCACTTTAAGGAATAGCTTGCCTCTTGCTTTGAGTCTGTAGACTGGTAACATTCTGAAATATAACATTCCAAAATGATCATATAGTCAGGCTAACCAGGTCTTGGACTGTTGCCTTACACCTGACACCGAATGAAACTTTGTGCTCTAAGCAACTGACTTTTTATATGTATTATTATATGCATTATGTATGACTGTGAACTGCATTTTTTTATTAACTATATTAATTTGGTGTATCTTATTGTGTACATTTTAATATAAGGACCTTACTTGAAATGAGTTGTGCTCAACTGAGTTCTCTTGTTTATATTTTGTAATATGAATAAAAATATTGCCTACCTACCTACCTTGTGTTAGAAAATGGGCTTCTTACTTGCTGCCATCTGATTGGTCAGTACCCTCAAGATAGGGGTACATAAAGTTTCAATAGATGACCAGCAAGTAAGAAGTGCCAGTCCGCTGACCACTGAACTTGCCCATATCCTGCAGCCCAGCTGACCACTTCAATCAAGCACTTCACAGCAGTAAACGTCTGTTTTAAAAAAATAAGTATGTCAGACCACATATCAACAAACTTCGACCTAATAAATATCTTAAAGCGCCACAATATACTTACAGAAGATGACCAACCACCACAGAAAATCAAAAGAAGTTGTCCTGTAAAAAAAGAAATAGAAAAAGCACAAGTAAGTGAATGCTTTCTTTCAATCAGCGATCTACAGCTAGACAAAATAGAAAAAGAAAGACAAGAAGAAAACACTGTAAAAAACACAAAATGGGCAGTCTCCATCTTTGAGCAGTGGCTAACTCACAACGAAATAACGATTTCCTGGCAAAGCACAACATTAGAAAATCTAAATGATCTGCTGAGACGTTTCTACGCGGAGGTGCGAACAACGAAGTGGACACAGTATTCAGTAAGTTGGTTGTTTCGCGCTTTATGCTTTACATCAACCACCACTCGCCAGCACAGATGTCCGTAGGCCTATAAGCATTATCAGAACCCAGCTTTCACCTCTTCCAACAACGTCCTATCAGCACCTAAACGTCTCCGAAAGTCCCAAAAAGACCAAGCAAGCCATCATCCAGCAATAAACCAAGCGGATCTTCAAAAACTAAGACTCAGTGCAGCACTAAATCCCGATACCGCGCCTGGCTTAGTCCGTAAAGTCTGGTTTGATATTCAGCTTCACATGGCCAGGCGCGGTCGGGAGGGCATCCGAGAGCTAAAAAAAGAAAGTTTTGAAGTAAAGCAAGACGAAAGTGGGCATAAATACATTACACTAACTTACAACCCAGATACAAAAAATCACAAAGATCCACGGAGCTGAACAAAGAAAACACACGAGGTCACATCTCAGAGCAACCAAACGACTGCTCTGCCCTGTTAATTCCATTATTAAATATATCAAAATGCCCACCAACTGCTACAGCTTTCACCTCCATCCAAAAAATTGCCACAAGAAATCCTAGATCATCACTAATACTGGTACACCACGGAACCCATGGGCAAAATTACTTGGCCCTCATGCCACTTACTCAAGCAAAGAAGCTGATTTATCAAAACGCCACACAAATCACAGTATTCGGCTACTTCAGTGCAGCTACTATATAGAGCAGGACTTACGGACAAAGAAATAATCGTCAGTCACAGGCCATCGCTCCCAACAAAGTTTGACTTCATACTGGGCCCCTTCAACTGCAGACAGAAAGACATGGAGCTCCATACTAGCAGGCAAAGAAAATCAAGAACCGAAAACCTCAGCTAAGACAGCACAGCAGAACACAGATAATGAGCACCACAACAGCATCTGTAAAACAAGCCTGCCACCTACTGATGTCACACAAACTGCAACCAAAAACATTTTCAGCCTACTAATTGCACATTTAATTCACCAATTAATTTCATTACTTACCAGAAATGAACGAAATGAAAGAAATGAAATGCTACCCTGAACAACAGTCACAGAGATTGTAAACAAATTTAACAGTATTACATGTTTTACACTATTTAAATATATTTAAAATGAAATTGTACCCTAAAAATGTTAAAAAATGTTTTAAATACTTAACACTGTTTTAAACTATTAAATTTTAATTATTTAAAATACATTTTAAATGTTTAACAGTCTTATTTAAACATATAAAAAACGGACTATTTTTTCTCAAATTTCAAAGAAAAGTTAAAATAAAACTTCATTTATTCACAACCAAATTAATACTCTGTGTCTTTATTTTTCAACAGTTAGCCCATTTTCTAAACGCAATAATGCCCTCCAGGGTGGGCGGTATGGGCAATACGGGACCGCCAGGCTATAAGGCCCTCCGCCTGCGTGTCGGGCCTCAACACGCCCTGGCTGGTCTGGTATTGCCCAATACCGCCCACCCTGTCAGGCATTATTGCTAATTACTGCTCATCACTATTCCTACCCTTCCATACTGACAAGTGGTGAGAATCTATTTGAGTTTTAAAGTCTTCATCTACTAGTGTTTTCAGCCTCCCAGCTCTTTCGTCTTTGCTTTGTTTCCTGTATTTTTATTAATGTCCAGTCTTCGTCCTCTCCCCCTCACTTGCTGTTCTAATCTATTTCTTTTTCTATTTACTCTTTGTGTTTGTAGAGGTTATTCTGATATAATTTGTTCAGTTGTGCCAATAGCTCTTAGCATATTGTCTACATGGTTCTCTAAGGCTCTAATCTCCTGTATTTTCCATAATTCTGTTTGCAAGACTGGCATTTTCTCTGTTTACATGCTCACTTTGGTGGCCTGGTGGTGCTGAAGGTTGAGGTGCTGGATGCCACCTTCGCTACACCGTGACCCAGGTTGGAATGAGCTCAGCCGCTGGGAGTCAGCAGGGGAGGGAGAGGATTGAGCATCTGATGGACTGGTCTCCTCTCCCAGGGAGGGCTGTGGGTTGTCCGATGTCCCAGTGACCCCAGTGGAGATTGGAGGTACTGCAAGATGTAGGATCAGATGTTTGGGGAGCATGGCAGATGCCAGCAGGGTTGCCATGCGCCATGGCATCACTGCACACCATGCCCGGGGGGAGGAGGGAGCTCACAGGGAACAAATGGGAAAACCCCCTTTAGCCCTGGATAGGCGACAGCCCCACAGTGCCTCACCACAACATGCCCAACACTGGACCTCCACCTCTGCCCCTTCAATCTCCTTGTGGACCTTAGGGCCCATGGGTCCCACGGGAAAGAGTAATGTCCTTGAAGAAGGTGGTGTCACAGTGGGCAGTAGAGTGGCAAGGTGAGTTGGGAGTTTGCTTAGGTATAGTCCATTACCCAGGCAAGCTGGGTTTAGGAAGGTATACAACACCAGTAATGTGATAGCAAGGGTAGTTGATAATGTGACGAATGCCTTCGACAGAAATTGCAGTGTAACAGCTGTGTTTTTGGATATGTTGAAGGAATTCAACACAGTTCATCATACGATTTTGCTTAATTGTCTAAAATCAGATGGATTGGCCATATCTGCCCTGAGCTGGTTTTATTTGTATTTGAATAATAGACAGCAGTGTGTCAGAGTGAACAACATCTGTTCTGAACCTATTGATATTAGATCAGTGTACACAGAGCTTTGTCCTGGGTCTCCTGTTTTTTATGATGTATGTGAACAACCTACCCAGATGCTGCTCACCTGACACCAGTATGTCTTGTATGCTGATGACACCATTATGTATACTGCAAAAAAATATGTGGATGACGCAATTGAGGTGTTACAGAGGGGCTTCTTAAAATTTCAGGGAATGCTTCAAGATTTGAGGTTCCTACTTTAATGAGAAGAAGTCACTCTGGATGACATTTCAAAAAAAGAACAGCAAAAGGATTTCCAGTGGGACTATCCATACATTAGCTGGTACTATGTTGGGTCAGGTTACCTCTTATAGATACCTAGGATTGATGCTTGATTGTCATTTGACTTTTGATGTGCATATAATTAATATTTCAAATAAATTAAAAAAGTTGCTTGGTTTTCTATAGGAACAAAACTATGTTTACATATAAAATAAGGAAATTGACGGTTCCATCTCTATTCTTGACAGTTTTGGATTATGGAGATTGTATTTATAGAAATGCTAAGAAATCAATATTGGGATCATTAGAACCATTTTATAAAGTGCACTTAGATTCATTACAGATTCACCATACAGAATACATAGCTGTATCCTGTATAAGAATCAGGATTGGCATCATTGCAGGATCAATGTGATACCCATTGGAATCTTTTGTATATAAATTTGTGCCCATTCTTTACCAGTATTTTTACTGGATTTATTGAAAATCAGGTTAAACCAAAATTATTCTCTTAGATCTTCATTTGGATCACCTTTTGTGTTCCAAGATGTAGTTCAAGTTTTGGTGAAAAAACATTGTCATCAGTGTCCAGAACATGGAATTGTAAATCCAAGAAATTGAGGGTACAGGAATTAATGTCATTAGCATGTTTTAGGTCATATCTAGCCAGTCTTTATAATAGGCATTGTAAGTGTTTAGGATCATTTAAAATTTCAGTTAAAGTTTATAGTGTAATGATGACCCATGTAACTGTTTAGTATGTATTACTGTTTGTTGTCCATTTGTCTGATTATAATTTTGTAAATTTTGTAAGTGTTGGATGCAGTTGAAAATGAGATATTGTTATCTCAATTTGTTATCCAATAAAGTTGTAGTTGAAGAGAGTTCCAGGTCCCGGAGGTGATAAATAGAAGCGTAAAAAAAATAACGTTCACTTTGTGCAGTGCAGACATGTATGAGTCCTTTCCTCATTAGAAACTGGTTTTATTTTCTAATTATTAAATTACAGAACTTATATTCAAATCCTTTTTCCCTATTTACAAAGACCACTGTAGTAGCTACCATTTTCTTACTTGTAGTTTTGCATTTAATAATTGATATTAGTCTTTAAAAGGGGTCTCAGCTTGAGATCCCTACCAGTCAAGTTTCTGGTTTGTAACCAGTGTCTGGGTATTTACTTATTAACTGCAGCTCAAGATGAAAGAGATACAAGATGTAAGTGTCTCTTCTCATGCTCACTGGCCACTTGAAAGGGACTGTAATTTAGGCAGGAGCAACCGAAAGTAGTTTCACTTATGTGTTGTGTGCAAAACACTGAAAATAGCCTTTATAAGCTGTGCTAGCTTTCTATTAGCTCCCTCTATCAGTCCCATTTCAAAATGAATGCACTGGTGTTAAAAAACACACTTATTATACACTTATAGTTCACACTAAGCTGCAAGGGAACTACAGCTCCCAGTAATCTCCTGTTGAGATTCAACCCCAAAGAAAAAGATAGCTTTAGTAGTTATTTATTTTTTCTTTTTTGGTTTAGATTTTTTGGGGTGTTTGAATCACACAAGCTAGCCATGCTCAGAGGGATAACTTGGGAAGGGAAGTCACAATCACTTACACACCAGTAGAATTGATATAGCAATGGTCATTGTTTTGTCCACCTCCTTTCCTACTCACCAGCTACTCACAAGGGACTAGAATTTAGGCAGGCACAACCAGAAGTGGCCTCACCCATGTGCTATGTGTAAAACACTAAAAATAGCCTTTATAAGCTCTACTAGCCTTCAACTAGCCTGCTCTAGCAGTCCCATTTCAAAACAAGCACTCTAGTATTACAAATACACTTGTAATACACCTGTAGTTCCCTCTGAGCTGCAAGGGAACTACAACTGCCAAAGCCTCCTGTTCTGATTTAGCCCTGGAGAATATGAATAAGATAGATGCTACCCTCCTGTACCTTATTTATTCCCTTTAGGTACTTGAAGGTCTCTATCATGTCTCCCCTCTCCTCTTCTCCAGGGTATACATATTGAGCTCCTCAGTCTCTCCTTGTATGACCTTTGGTGCAGCTCCTGCACCATTTTTGTTGCCCTTCTTTGAATAGCCTGTACTCTGTCTTTGTCCTTTCAGAGATGTTGCATCCAGAACTGGACCCAGTACTCCAAATGAAGTCTCACCAATTATTTGTACAGTGGCATCGCCACCTCTTTTCTTTTGCTGGTGATACCTCTCCCTATGCACCCCAACATCTCCTGGCTCTCCCTATTGCCTTGGCACATTGTTTGGCCACCTTTAGGTCATTAGATATGATCATCCCCAGATCTCTTTCCTGTTTGGTGGCTGTTAATAACTCCCCTCCCATCATGTAATCCTCCACTGGGTTTCTGCACCCCAAGTGCATGATTTTGTACTTCTTCACATTAAATCTTAGCTGCCACGCTTTGGACCATTCCTCCAGTCTAGATAGGTCCTTCCTCATTTTTTTCCACCCCTCCAGGAGTGTGTACCTATTACAGATCTTACTGTCATCTATAAAGAGGCATACCTTCCCACCATCCCTCTGCAATATCATCGATGAACAAATAAACAGTGCTGGCTGAAAACTGATCTCTGTGGTACCCCATTGGTCACCCTCCCTTCCTTGGATTTAGCTCTGTTTACCACCACTCTCTGTGTTCTATCCCTCAACTAATTACCAAATCAGTTCACCACCTTGTGACCCAATCCCAGGCTGCCCAGCTTGTTTACAAGCTTCCTATATGGAATGGTGTTGAGCACGCTTGCTGGTGTCAAGGTAGGCAACATCCACCACTCCCCGATCCACTTCCCTAGTCACCCAGTCAAAGAACTCTATCAGATTTGTCTGACATGACTTTCCTGACATGACTCCATGCTGCCTCAGATCTTGTGCTCCACTGAATTCAAGGTTCTCCACTATCTTTACGTTTAGGAGTGATTCCATAGATTTCCCCACCACCGAGATCAGGCTGAAAGGTCTATAGTTTCTAGCCTCCTCCCTGCTCCCACTTTTGTGGAGATGGACTACATCAGCCATTCTCCAGTCCTCTGAAGCCAATCCTGTATCCAGTGACCTGTTGAATAGGACTGCCAGTGGTGCTGCCAGTACCTCCCTTAACTCCTTTAATATTCTAGGGTGAATCCCATCTGGTCCATTGCCTCATCCACCTTCAGTTTTGCAAGTGGCTTCAGGACATTCTCCTCAGTAAATGGACTGGTGTCCGCCTCCCTTCCAGTCTTGTTTCTTAACTCTGGTCCTGTCCCTTCCCCTTCCTCTGTGAACACTGACCAGAAATATTGGTTCAGGATTTATGCTTTTTCCTGGACTCTTTCCATGCCCTCTCCTTCCTCCCTTTTTAGCCTTACAATCCCTCCCCTGGTCTTTCTCCTTTCACTAACATACCTTTAGAAAGTCTTGTCCCCTTTTTAACTTCTTTTGCTGTTTTTTCCTCTGTCTTCACCTTTGTGCTCCTGATCACTTTTCCAGCCTCCCTTTGCTTTTCTAGATACAGTGCCTTGTCCTCATGCTTCTGTGCTTCCTTGTATTTTCTGAAGGCCAACTTATTTGCCCTCACTTTCCTGGCCACTTCCCTTGAGAACCATAGTGGTTTTCTTTTTCTCTTGCTTTTGTTTATCACCTCCACTATGGCTCCTCTCAGATGGGCCCATTGTTCCTCAACTCCACCTTAATTTTCCCCTTCTGCTAGAGCTTTTCTGAGATATACCACCATCCTAGAGAAGTCTGTCCTCCTGAAGTTCAGGACCCTCGCTTTTATGTGGCTTGACCTTGTTGTAGTACTCATATTGAACCACACTGTATGATGGTTACTGGGTTACTGGATGCTGTTCACCCACCCTGACATCTGTAATTCTGTCCCTGTTGGTTAGTACCAGGTCCAAAATCGCTCTCTCCTGTGTTGGCTCAAGCACTAGCTGCTTGAGGCATGCCTGCAGAGAGTCCAGGATGTCTGTGCCTCTGCCTGTAGCAGCCATGGGGTGCTCAATCAACATCTGACAAATTGAAGTCACCCATCAGCAACAATTGCCCCTAGCTGCCATCATATGGATGGCTTCAAATAGATCCCTGTCTGTTTCCTCCCCTTGTGCTGGGAGTCCGTAGATCATGCCTGTGTGAATGGCTGTGCCATTGATCATCTTCAGGGTGACCCACAGTGCCTCTGCCTTCCCCTGTATTCATTGCACCTTTGTCACCTTTATACCCTCCATGATGTAAAGAGCCACCTCTCCTCCAATTTTACCCTCCCTATCTCTCCTGAACAAAGTACAACCTGATGTAGCTATGTCCCAGACATGATCCCCATTATATCATGTTTCTGTAATAGCTACAAAATCCAGGTCAGCCTCTGCCATCATGGCTGCCAGGTCTGGGATTTTATTCCCCAGGCTGCTGGCATTTGCACACATGGCCCTCCATTTTCTGCAAATTCTCCTCCTGACCTCCCCACATTTCCCCTTGTTTCTCCCCCCCCCATGCTGAGTTCAGACTGAACTGGCAAAATTGTGATGTTATGGTCCTCCATGCTGGCTACATTATCCTATGGGGGTGGGCAGTATGATTTACCCTACTTCATTCCTCCACCCCCTTGGCTAGTTTAAATACTTGCTAATGAAGCATCAAAACTGTTCACTAAGGACCTTCGTTCCCTTCCTGGAAGGAGGCAGGCCATTGCCCCTGTACCAGTCCACATCCCCCCAGAAGAATACCCAGTCCCCAATGAAGCTGACACCCTGATCTCTGCACCAGTTTTTCAACCAAGTGTTGAAGTCCCTGGTGCGGAGATCCCTAGTCTCCCCCTTACCATGGACAGGCAGCACCTCCAAGAAGGTCAATGAGCTTTCTGTTATCTGCTTCAGGCCCACCTCCCCAGCTCTCTGAACTCCTCCTGCACCCTTTCTTTCTCTGCTTTGTCTCCAGCTAGGTCATTGGTCCCCAGATGGAGAATGACATCTTGATCCCCCCCTCCTTGCTACTGCCCTAGCATCCCTCTGGATCTGCTTTCCATCCCTCTGAGCTGTGCCTCCAGGTAGGCACTTCAACTCTCTCTCCTCCTCACTACCTGCTCCAACTGCACTCCCTGGATGATGGCGTCCCCCACCAAGAGTAGCTTTCTCTTCCTTTGGGGTCCTCTATCACCCCACCCTTGGGGGTCCACAGTGGAGATACTATTCATCTTCCTTGGTCTTGACTATGGGTGACCTTGTGGGGCCCCTCCATTTCTCCAATGTAGCATTGGAGTTCTTCAGTTGCAGCAACTGGGGATGTGCCTCTGACCCACCTCCCTTAACCTGCCTAAGTCCACTGTAGTCCAACAACTCCTCCTGCTGGTCAAACTTTGAGGTAGTGGTGTGGATTTGGTGGCATCTGGGTCAGGGAGGCTCCTCAATCCTAGGCAACTCAGCCCAGAGACTGGCAACCTCTGCCCTCAGCTGAAGAGAGTGCCTGCAGATAAGCCAGTACTACAGCATCCAGAAGGTTCTCCTGAAGACTGCTTCCCACAGCCACTTCACTGCACCACTCCCAGCATCTTCCACTTTTCTGATGACTGTTGCTATGCTGACTGTTCTAAGGGTACCCTCCTTTGCAAACTATTGTGCCCACTATCTGCAATACATCTTGATGTAATAATTTACCTCCTAGCCCCAGCACCCAATCTTAGTCCAGACCCCACCTGTCTAACTTCCTGTTGTTTTTTTTGTTTGCTTGTTTGTTTGTTTTTGTTTTCTCCTCTCCTACTTCTTCTCCCCCTTGAATGAGAGTTTTCAAAATTCAATCACACAATTTTCAGGTCTACATTGTTTAGTTGTCCATGCGTTTCTTCTCATTCCTGTGTCCAAATGGAAGCATCCAAATGTCTTCTAGGTGTGTCCCTATGAAGGTAGATGAGCCCAGAGGGTGGGATGGGGAGGATGGGCAGGTCAATTCACCTAAGCATCCACCTGTGCTACCCTCCTCCAAAAATAATCAACTGCAAGAAACCCTACAATTCAAAAACAAACCTCAGCAAAACAGAACCCAAAGCACAAGACAACAGCAAAAGTGGCCAGAAACAACAGTATCCTGATGTTACAAATAGAAAAACTGTAGCTTAGCTCCCGGTCTCTTGGCCCCTCTGCATACAGATCTTTTCTCCCCTCTTACCCTGCTACTTTCAAAAGGAAGAGAAGTATAAATAAATATTAATATACATTTAAGGTAAAGCTAGGTGCTTTAACTCTACTCTTTCAGCAAGCTCTGGTCTTCCATCTCAGGACCCCAACTAACTTGAACTTTTAAATTTTATTTTTGTTAGAAGGCACTAAGCCTCTGTCTCAGCTCCACCCCCCAATCAAACACCTGATTCACAGGGCTGCCTGAATCTACTCACCCCAAGATTAAGTTCCTGACCTAGTTTCCCCCATATCAACTGTTACAATTTAAAATACAAGTTTCAAGGTAACCCAGTCACTGCCTACCAAGTTTCGAAGTGCTCCAACCACTGCTTACAGCTTTTTTCTCCCCACTTATCCTGTTACTTTCCAAAAACAATCAGCTGCAAGAAACTCTCTAGTTTAAACACAAACCCCAGCAAAACAAAACCCCAAGCACAAGACAACAGCAAAAGTGACCAGAAACAACAGTATCCCAATGTTACAACTAGAAAAATTGTGGTTTAGCTCCCAGTCTCTTGGCCCCTCTGCTTACAGATCTTTTCTCCCCCTTACCCTGCTACTTACAAAAGGAAGAGAAGTATAAATACATATTAATATACATTTAGGGTAAAGCTAAATGTTTTCACTCCACTCTTTCAGCAAGCTCTCGTCTCACACACCAGTAAAATCTCTATCGCAACTACCTCTGCTTTGCCACTTCCTCTCCTACCAGTATTTCAATGCTCACTCATAACTTCACAAGTTTTTAATATTTTTCACCATACTTTCAACATGGCCTTTTCTGAACTCTACCTCATGAACTAGGCAGTTGAAATTTTTCAAATATGTGCCAAAAAGTGATTTTGCAGTTGCTGTGAGAAATGACATTTGGGCAGGATTTGAAAACTTTCAACTTCAAGGTTCATGAGGAGGATCATAAGAAGGCTATGTTGAAAATTTAGTGTGAATATGTGCTACAATTACCAAGTTATGAGTGAACATTGCAATATTTTAATGTTCACTCATAACTTCACTAAATTTCAATATTTTGTCACCAGACTTTCTTCATGGCCATTTTATGACCCCACACCATGAACTAAACAGTTGAAATTATTCAAATATGTGCTGAAAGGTGACTTCACAGTCACTGCACTAATCACAATTTGGGTTGGATTTGAAAATGTTCACTTACTGGGTTCATGAGGTGGTGTTCATAAGAAGACTATGATGAAAATTTGGTGGAAAATACAGTAAAATGACTAAGGTACACGTGAACAGTGAAATATTTTAATGTTCACTCATGACTTCAATAATATTCAGTATTTTGACTCCAAACTTTCAACTTAGCCGTTTTTTCACATTACCTCATAAACATGACAGACGTCCTTTTTCAAATCCTGAATGAAATGTGTTTTCATACTTGTGGCACAAAATTACATTTCTGTGCTATTCTAAAAATGCCAAATGACCTGTTTATAAAGGGGTGTCATAAGATGACTATCTGGAAAATTTTGGGTAAAAAAAATGATTAAGAAATGTGCATAGAGCCAGCCTTTACCCCCAGTGAATAGTGCTTTGTAATCCCGTACCAGTGAGCTGAGTATGAGATGTGAGCTCAGTGAGCCAGCTGGATAGACCAAGGCTGGGGAGATGGCACTGTCATTTGACACCACCCCAGCCTAGGAAGGGAAGGTGCAGGGTTGCCTTGCATGGGCCCAAATATCATATAGCAAAGAAAATTCTCCTTTTTGCATAGGGCCCTGTACGTCTGAACCCATGGGTGCCAGTTGGCCTTGTGCTTTGGTTGACTGATGGACTCTTTGCCTTGTGCATCTGTATGTGCAGCAACATGGAAGTGCAATGTCCAGAGGGCCCAGTGCTTCTGCAGCTCACCAGACAGACCCATGAATTCTTGACATCCACTGCTGCATGGAAGTGCAGAGCCCATAGGCCCTGAAAAACTGGTAAGAGCAGAGTGGTCCCTTGAGAAATACTTAATTGCCCAGTGTTTCTAAACATCATTATGAGTAGTCATCATTGAAGACATCATGACAGTAGTGCCACAAGATGTTGTGACATTTGGGAATCTGAAAATGGGCATGACTATACAGCATTGCCACACTGTCAAAACTAAAGAAGCGCTAGCAGATCAAAAAACATCTACCCTGTACAAAAACAGTCATGTTATAAAAAAAGGACAACTATACAAAGTTGTGGGCCAGACTCTTCGAAGCAAAGTTTGGAGTTGCAAAACAGAAAACAAACAACCTACCTAGTATACCACTACATTCTGCAGCTATGCATAAAAGCCTGGGGGAGGAATTCTCCCTTTAACCAATGCAGAATGTAAATGAAGTAGGCCATAAGTTAGTGGGTGCAAATGAGGGTTGCACCCAGAAACACCTGCTGTGCAACAGCAAAGAAGTATGCATCTGGTACCAGTTGCAAGTTCTCATGAAACGTTTATCAAGGTAATTGAGCTTCATTTCTCTTGAACGTTCACCATCACTGCACTTTACAACATCTGTTATTATCTTTGTATTGCCACTCTAAAGATCAGGCAAGGCAGAAGGTTTACTTTAGTCACATCTGGAAAAATGAACATATAGGTACAATTCAAAGCTCTGTTAGCCCTTGGAAATCTAGTGACTCAGATAGTGTGATATCTTTTTATCAGACCAACATTTTTTAAGAGGTTACAGTACATCAATTAGTATAACCATCAAGAGACCTATGAGGCCCCAAAAGCATATGTAGTCATCATCCATGTACAATAGCTATGTTGGCCTGATAAAAAGCATCAGCCTGTCCAGTGGGTCCCTCGGATAAGAATTAATTCAACTTGGTTTTGTGTTCATTTGAACTATGTACAAAAACTCTTACTCATACAGTACCTTTTACTGAGGAAGGAAACTGTGACAGTAAAGAAGGCTTTTATCCTTGAGCTAAAACAGCCTTAGGCAGAAGCCTATGCCTTGGGCTATGACAGTGTATCAAGCTGTTTCATTTCTGTCCATACTGCATTTCCAACCATTTTCCTTTTGCTATAGTGCATGAGCATTTCTCCAGTGCTGCATGTCTGTAGTAACTATTACCACAATCAGCCTTCATGATCATGAATGTTAATGTGATCAAGTTTGTCATTTTCAAATTTATCATTAGTGGGGTTAATATCACTGATGTTATTTTAAATTGTGCTTGTAAGTACTCTGGTTACCAATGTACTGTGTCATTTATGGAATAATGAAATAAGTCCACTCTTTATTTATTGCATTTGACCTAGAAGTGACATGACTATCCATTAAATTAAATAGTTTTCAAACCCAGTCATGTTGTCTTTGCAGAAACCATACTATTCACAACAAAAATTGTAAAAGAAATGGGAATGTTTGATTAGGATAAACATTATTTTTCCTTGATTGTAAAACAAAGAATCTCTAATAGATTTTGAGACTCTTCAGTCTACTTTGTCAGTTACTGTTCTTATTCATACAATACTAACAGGGTTCAGTTCTTTTGTATACTGACAAACCTTGGGTCTGTTATGTCAATATGGTTTGAATTGATTTGAGCCTCTCAAAAATCTAAGTGATTCAAACCCCTGGCATGAATGACAGTTCTCACACCTATAACATACAGTACACATCATCAATCATTATGTATTCACTAGCCTCTGCTGTGCTGAAATTTATTTTAACAAAATGTTCACAGCTCTCTCATTAACATGTCATGAGCTAAGGGGACCAGATCATGTTAGGGTTAAGCTTAGCTGAGTTAGACTGCAAAACACATCAATGTCTGGTCAATTAAACAAAATGTTATTTACCAATAATTAAAAAGCTATTATGTGTCTTTTTGTAGGGGGTTGGGAGTTTATTTTACCAACTATGTCCCTGATGGATGAAAAATGTGGTTGTATTGTACTCTGACACAGTGCAGTGTATAATTCAACTTTATAAATGACATACATAGAATATTGTTACATTTTGAGTCTAGTTCAAATTCTGTCTTTAATACCCCCAAGGCTCTGATTTACTCTGATTATATTAGAATTGCTGTCAGAGTGATTGGGATGGTGTTTTAACTCCATTTGCTATTCTACCTTTACAAAAGTTAACTTTTACATGTTTAAGGATGCTTTGGCGTAACCAAATGTAGTGCTTCTGTTATAACACTGAAGTTGGAGGATGTGGCCAAAATCAGAATATTTATAGTAATGTGCATGTTTTATTCATTCAGAAAGCAGGAGGCCAATGTGAATAGAAGGGCTATGTTGGTTGTCATTGATGGGGAATGTAGTGGGTGTCACTTGGAAGAGGAGGGTGGGAATGGATGGTAGAGGGCAGGAGGAGGGGGGTACTTGTGTATCATGGTGGGAAGGATCGTGGTATAGGTGTTGAAAGGATAGTGGGAGGGATTTCAATTTGCAAATTGCACAGAATTTTTGCACCTGAAAACACAAGTTTAATATATACTTTTACACTGTCTGGGCCAGAGAAGAGTCATATGGGGTGTTAAGTGTACTGGGGTATGGGGGAACCCTTTTGTTCTGGCTGGGAGAGAGCTAAGAGTGTTATGAAGGTGGGCAAAGTTTTTTAAATGTAAACATAACTGGCGAACTGTTACTTCAGTCACTACACATAGCAGAAATTGACTTCAGTTTATACATAGCATCAATGCACTTCACAATGCTCTGGAGCTTCAATGAAGTGATGTTTCAGCACTGCACCCAGCTCTTGTCTAATGACTCTCCCCTTCCTCTGCCCAATCCTGTTTGAAGTAGTATAGCTCCTGGATTGATCTGCTCCCTCTCCCTCTTCCCAGTCCTGTTTGAAGTAGTCCTGTCATCTAGCAGCTCCTAGTCCCTCTCCTCATCTCCATTTAAAGTAGTCCCTCTAATTTTCTTAACCTGACCACCATGGCAGGTCTCATCCATGCAGGACTCTTTCTGTGTAAGTGTCCGCCATGATGGATACTTTCTTGAACAGAATCTCAGCCCTAAAAGGCTGTTGCTTTCATGGTGTCTAGTGGTAATACCCCTCCCTTTCCCGGCCCATACCAATAAAAGTCCCACATGTCTACTGTTACCCTTCCATCTCCTTGGTCCCATACCAATAAGTTCCTCATAGCTAGTTGTTTCCCTACCTCTCCCTGTTATGTACTGAGTAGTCCCTGGCATCAAGGAGCCTCCTCCATCTCTCTGTTCCTGTTCCACATAATCCCTGGTGAGTAGTGGTACCCCATGCCATCTTCCCAGCCCTTACCAAGTAGTCCCTAGTGTCTATCAGTACCGTCCTCCCTCTCTCTCGTCAACCCATACCAGTAAGTCCCTGGTATCTAATGGTAGTCCCTCTCTTTCCCCAGCCCATGCCAAGCAGTCCATGGCATCTAGTAGCTGCCCCCTCTACCTGGTATTGTTCCAAGTAATCCCTAATGACTAATAATACCTCACTCCATCTTCCTAGCCCATACCAAGTAGTTCCTAGTATCTAGTGGTACCTCCCTACCTCTTTCTGGCCTGTGCAACTAAGTCCCTGGTGTCTGCTTATGCATCTTCCCCCTCACAAGACCACAACAGTCAGTCCTCACTGTCAAATGGTACTCCATCCTTTTTCCTGGCCCATACAATTCAGTCCCTGTTGTCTACCAGTACCACTTCTCTCTCTCTCCTCAATCTGTATAGATAAAAGTCCCAGGTGTCTAGTGGGACTGGCTCCCTCTCCCTGGCCCTTTCTGATAAATGTCCCTGGTGTCTTATCTTATCCCCAGTACCCCCACCCATCCCTGCCTTGTATCAATAACAATACAGCAACAATTGCTTCCAAAGCCAAATATAAAATAATTGTATAGCCCTTGCCAGGTCAATGCATAAGCAGCCATTTTGGCACTGATGAAACTTGTTTTTTTGTTGTTGGTTGTTTTCTTTTTAATTTTAGGGAATAGAGACACAGAAAATGTTGGCAAAAAGACTATTGTTCACACAGTCTGTCTTGTTATACCCTATCCTACCCTGGGACCTGTTGTCCACTTGGTGTTTTTGTCCTTGCCTCCCCACTTGCCCCCTACCCTACAGCTGCTCCCTGAGTAACTGTTAAGCCTTTTACATAGTCCCAGCCATGTTTGAAACCATTAATGGTTCTTGTGCTCACCACCTCTGCCAGTAGGCTGTTCCACAACTCTTCCACTCTTTCTGTTAAAAAAAACTTTCTCATGTCCCTCCTGAATCTCCTCTCCCCCCACCACCAGCTTCGACTCAAGTCCCTAGATTTTGATTTGCCATTTATGTTAAATATTTCCTCAAAAAAAACAAAATAATCAAATCACCCTGTAGTAAAACAGACAACCACACACAAAACATTAGACATCTTGCAGGTTTATTTAAGAAACTTGTGTGCAAACAGCATGAAGTCAGACATCCGAGGCCACGTGCATGTAGCATGCTGGTTGTGGACTGATGACATCACATTGGAAAAATGATTCACCTAGTCACTACCAGGCTTCATCAAAGATAGTGTTTCAAGCAGTATAATGCCCATCAAAGGTACAGGAACAATATGTGCAAAAGTGTACATAGAACAGCAAATTCAAAAAACTATAAAAAAAAAATGAACAGAAAGCAGCCAGGCACGATCATTTAGTAAGTGAGAACAGGAGATGACAATAACTTAGTGCATATTCAAAAGACATACAATATTGTAGTACTGTATATTGTATAGCAGGGAATGTTTGTGTTTCGTTTATATTTGCTATCTTGGTGGTTTTGGAAAATGCACTAATTTAAACAGATCGCCAATATTTCCTAAAGCTGGAAACCCCATTACTACATGCATACTGCTGGGTTGAGGTGGGGGTTTGTAGCAACACGGCAACAAATGCAGTGTCAGCACACAGTACCAACACCAGTATTTATTCCAGCACAGTATTTCAGACTTTACTTTTAATGAATATCCACAACAAAATAAAAAGCAAACTTAAAAAAAAAAATGTATGGGAGCAATGGAGCATGGGAAACGGGAGTCATCTTGATCTTCTCAGTCATCGGTTTGCACTGCAGTGGAACTAAAAAAAGAAACATAAGCACAGCACTTAGTCATCAGGCTGCACTGCAGACAATCTCAAAAAAAAAAAAACAAAGAACAAACCTCAGGAAACTTGATCGCTGCACAACAGTACTGTTGGTGATTTGTCTAGATCTCAGGAACTGCTCAAGAAGTGCTATGTTCAAGTTTGTGCTACACTCATGTTAGTGTTGGGGTCGAGTGTTTTATACAGTGTGACAAGGCATGACCTCACCACAGGATTCAGGGTCAGCTTTGCGGTGGTTAAGGAGTCTCAGGAAGACTCGTTTGTTAACATCAAACCAACTAGGCATATTTTTATCTCCTTAATATGGTTGGTAACACAGAACTTTGGGCTTCTGCCCTTTTCTTTTTAAGCCCCAACAGGGAAAAATGAAACAAAAACAGAAATAAAGAGGCTTAGCTCCAGGTGGGAACGCTGTCTAAACAATCCCCGACCCTAACTAGAAACCCCCTTTTCCAGAAGGCTACACCTTCTGGAAGAACACAAACAGTAAACGGAAAACTCAATAAAAGTAAATTTTTCTTTTTAGCCTAATTCAGGAGACCAATTTCCTGAGAGTTGCTTATGGGACTCCTGATCTGGAACACATCCAGGCAGCTTGTCAGCCCTCTACCCTTGCAGCAACCTACTGCTGGCTTTTCCTTCCTGTTTTTAAAGCTCTTTTGTTTGAGCAGCTGCAGCCAAACAGCCATTCAACTGCAGCTGTACCCTGACTATCTTATTCAGGGAAACCCCCTCTCCTCCAGTACCTGAGTCCACCACAACAGCTATGCAGCTGCTGCAGGTTACAGGTTACTGCAACTCTTGTCAAGAAATACTCCATTCAACTTTGTGTTGAGATCAAGGTAGGGTAGTGAGAAAGGTCTATACAGCTACAGGTTACTGTCAGCCCACTGATTGCTTTATTTAGCTGCGATATCAACTACCAGCCACAGATAGCAACTAACAAGATGTACATTTAAGATTTGCTTTTTAGATTAAAGTATCAGGACCGTGAACATTTTTAGATGTGAACATGTTCAGCCTGCAGTCAGCATCAATATTAACGGGTACAAACATATTCTGCTACACAGTATATTGCTATCCAACCTGACTAATAAAAATAAAGAATGTACTGTCCAGGTTGATGTTGGAAATGTTTCCACAATGAACATTATGAGTAATATATGCCAACAAAATATATTATGATACATGGACATTTATTTATAATTGTGGTAACTGGGAAAGGCATGCTGAGTCAAGGCTCATTTCCAGGTGTGACCCAGGGTAGGAGTGAAAGGAATACAGACATGAAGAGCATTTCAAACATCCACAGTGCATATACAAAATACATTGGCAGCTGAATCCAGGTAAAACTTAGTGGGGTGTCCCACTTAACCTAACAAAAGCAAGGACTCTGTAGCTTTGAAACAAATAGCAGTTTGTGGGTACCTTACATGGCTGCAATAGACAAAGTATGCTAGAGAGCATAATATAGCACCTCAAAGATTAGAGAGCAGACGGTGGGCCAAGAGCACAGGTGGCCCACTTAGAGGAGAAATAGGTGGTGGGGGACAAGAGTCAATGGACATGTGCCACATCAGTGCAAGCGTAGCATGGTGTAATATTCCTTTTTCTTTTGCAGTTTGAGGCAAAAGGAAACATTTTTTCTCAAACTGCGAAACAATGACCATGTTTCATGGTAAAACTTTATCATGATTTTTGGTAAAATAATTCTGTAGATTAAATACAAACATTTCTGGTCAGTTTGTTTTTCAAAAACTGACCCCAGAATCTGATTCCTCATGCGATTAGGAAAATACATATGTTGGTGTTTACCAACACCCAATATTTTTCAAACATTTTAAGTTTGTTTGCCTCTCTAACTGAAAACAAAATGATGGAAGCTCAACAAAACTTTCCACATTTGCCGCAAAAAGTATCACATTCGCGACAAAATAAAGTTATTTCAAATGGGACATCTAACTTTTCCCATAGGAAATAATGGGAAAATGTGAAATGTAATAACTTTTGAATGGATTAATATTTTGTCACCAAACCTTCAAAATGCACTTCTATGACCCAAACCCCATATACCGTAACATTTCAGACCAAATCCCCAAGCCATTTCTAGAAATACGGTGACAAATAATTTTACAAAAAATGGTATCTTCCACATTTTTGACATTCTGTATCTTACGTTGCTAACATAAAGTGACTGTCAATTCATATATATATATATATATATATATATATATATATATATATATATATGGTAGCATGGTAGTGATACCATAGTTAGGGTTGAGGAGCCATTTACATGTGAAACCTAAAATTTTGCACCTTAATAACTTTGCAACTGTTCAACAGATTTGCCTGACATTTGGAATACATGATCAAGAACCATAGATCTTGGGATCTGCCAACTTTCGTACTGTTCGGATATACAGCTGCGGAGTTATTAAGCGTGATCTGTGCACACGTTTACGCTTTTTCGGAATTCTTTGGTCATCTCTAGAGGTCGCATGGTTTGCGCGACCAGTCCAAAATCTTCAGAAAACATGCAGCCAGAGGCCCCAATGTGCCTTTTGAAGATTTCATGAAAAAATATTAAACGGTTTAAAAGTTATTCAAAACACAAGTTCCCATTATAAGTCAATGGGAAAAGTTAAAAAGTCCGACAGTGTTGCAGATGCAGTTTTTACTTTCACAAATGGCCCTTTACTGTTGCAAATCCACCATTTTGTTTTCAGTTGGTCATCAGAAAATGCTTGGCATTTAAATCTGGGACCTTCTAGCAACTCTAGTTCTTTTGTATTCACCTAGTCAGACCATGAGGATGCTAGGCATCTCTTTATTTTGGGGTAAAACACTCAGAAATATGTTTTCAGATTTCTGGAAAAGTACTTTTGCAAAGTACTTTCGCACTTGCGACAGTGTCGAATGAATCTGAGAAAGCTTTCTCAAAGTTCGACAGTTCTTTTGCAGGCTGTGTGAAAATGACAGCAATTCTTTGGCACCCTGCTGCAAAAGAACAGTTTGGTCTTTTGTGTTGAAATTTGGAGGAAAAGCAGCCAGCATCTCACAAATGTGCCTTTCAGTGCTTCAGTGAAAAAATATTACAGGGCAGTAAAGTTACGGCACTCCAAAGTTGACGCTTTTTCCCATAGAATAACATTACGGCATCTGTCGCATTACAGGAATCCTTAGCCGCCCTACAGCAAAATAACGATTTGGTCTTTTGGGATGAAATTTGGAGAGAAGAAAGCCAACATCCCACAGATGTGTCTTTTACTGGCTTGGAGAAAAAATATTACAGGAAGCAAAAGTTATGGTACTCCGAACTTCTCTTTTTTTCCCATAGAATAACATTACGGCATTCACCGAGCCTTTCAGGGCCTGTTTCTCGGAAACAGTGCGAGATATGGACTTTTCATCGGAAAAATGCTTAGCCCCCCAAGGGGGTCTAAGTAGAAAACTAGCCAGGAAAGTCATAAATAATATGACTTTCACGTTTTATTTCTACGTCGTACGGTTCCTGAGATATAAGCAATTTACTATTCCAACTCCTCATTTTCGGCTCCAAGATCCATTATTATGCATACATTCTTTGTACTCACTGTCTTTCTCTATGCAACTTTTGTGGAAAACTAGCCTGTGTGCTTACATTACTGTTACCCTTACCGCTTCTGCTTGCGGTTCCATAACTGTTTCACTTACTGTGCCCGTCTACGGCACCATGTGCGTTACCCTTCGTGTTTCCATTTGCGCTTGTGTTTGCGTTATTTTAACCATTTCTGTGTACAGTACTGTTTATATTTCTGTTTCACTTTGTGTCAGCATACACATTACCATTTATGTTTGCGGGCACCGTGTTACTATGTGACAAGACATCAGGCCCCGAGCTCCCGCCGCTGCATTACATTCACTATTTCTCATTATACTTCTCAAAAAGAAGGGAAATTAGAGGCAAAAAGCTCCATTTAATGCATTAGTTAGGGTTGTTCCACAGTGACAAAAGTGAGGAAATTCAGTGATAGGGTTGAAAGCCCCCCTTGGACCCCCATGCCCACACCCCCAACCGGCATCGGGGTGCGCATTGGGGTTGTCGGTCCTAACTCTCACCCCATTCTCCCATATCTCTGCTTCTTCACACATCTGATGGGGCGAGAGTTAGGGCCGGCAACTGTCACTCCTAATGCTGGTTGGGGTGTGGGCGAGGTCAGGAGCCTCGTCCTAACATGAATTTCCTCACTTTGTCATTGGAACACCCTAACTAATGCATAAATAGATTTTGCCTCTAATAAATAAATATATATATATATATATTTGTTTATTTTTGGGGATAGGGATACACATGTTCATAAAATATCTTCTTTAGTCTTTATATTATCATACATGTAATTTATATATGTCTTTTATGTCTTGCAGTAAATGGCTGTGTTTTATATATTTTTCTAGGTTAGTGGGAATGAGCTGTTGCTCATATGTACTGAGTATTGTTGGGAATATCTCATTACTATGGTGTTGGGCTATTTAATCATTTTTGTGCACTGTCACTTTAATGAGGGGAACTATGAGGCTGCCACCTAGTAATGAGGACAGCTTTGAAAAGTACACATCACTACCTGTGAAACATCAGTGGTGTGGGGACAAGTTGTGCTTGCTACCAAATTTTGTGTCTGCATGAATCAATAAAGGAACTTGATCTACCACCAGTGAGGCATGCATCCAGTTGCAGTGAGCCAAGCTTTGTTATTTTATTTTATTAAAAGTGTAGAAACATAGAATTTGTCAGCAGAAAGGACCGCTTGGCCCACCCAGTCTGCCCATATGGTTCCATCCTAGTCTGTGTCCACTGATTCTAACTGGCTTCTGACGACCTCCTTCCTCCCAGCCTATTTACTAACATTCCCCTATGTCTATCCCATGCATGCTTGAAGCCTCTGTACTGTTTTCATCTCCACCACTTCTACTGGCAGTCTATTCCAGGCATTCACCACTCTTCCAGTGAATTTAGTACTTCAATGTGAAGGTGTAATATATGAGTACTAGAAAGGCCCTGCCTGTGTTATGATCTTTTGACCATATTCTTTTTCTTTTTGAAAAAGGGAGTTTCTCCAGTGTCCTTGCAACAGTTTTTTTTCCCATTTACTAATCCACCAACAGCTTAACCTGGCTCAATCACAAGCTGCACTTCCTGTATTACCCTTCCCTGTGGGCAAGGCTTAAAACAGGAAAATGTTTCCTAGCCTCCATTTACTTCTCAGCAAAAACAAGCATTTTTTGACTTTCTGCAGGATCAGATTTCCAGTCCATTTTGAACTGCATATTTTTACTACCAGTGAGGGAAGCTTGTGAAACCTGTCACAGGCAGCAGCATTTTTTTCAGAAGCAGATATTATACTATACTGTGTGTGACCTATATTTCTGATTTAGACAGCAGAATATAAAGATATTTGAAAACAGGCACTGAACAGATACAGCATATCTACTTTTAAAATATATTTTTCTCAGTCACCTTTTGACGTAATCTCTTAAATGTTAGGGGCACATCACTTTCTGCTTAGTTTCCACTTAAAAGCAAAAATATTAAACAGCCGTAAAGCTATGAAAAGACTCAAGTCAAAACACATTTTCCAGACTTCAAAAATGAAATCAATAATTCAAACACTCTTATACCTTTTGACACAAAACTGCTATAGCTTATGTGGAATTCCTGGTTTAGAAAGTTGGCTGTTTTTAATAGCCTGACATTTAACCCTCTACTACTTGAGAATAAGAAACTCTCATTCTGTTGCCACCTTTTCCTCATCTCAAATAACTAAAGTGAAATGTTTTCATTTTTTATGTGTCACTGACTTCAATAAAATTACCTTTCATTTTACTCTTAGATTTAAAATTAGAAGGCAAGAAACCACTTACTGGAAACACATATCTTAGAATATGTCAGACAGTTTTCTTTCATTGAGGACTTACCCTGTATAATAATTCACATCCTAAGAAGCAGTTGTTGAGCATGCAACCAATGACCTAACTGCAGTCAATTCTGCATGCATTTTGACTCAATGCCTTTACAGGCCTCTTTAGTATACAGTGCATGTTCTTCCATTGCTGCAAAGTGTGTGGAGAAAACACTTTTGTGAAACATAGAAACATGGAAGTTGATGGCAGATAAGGACTGCAAGGTCCATCCAGTCTGCCATTTTTTCTACCTTATGAATGTGCCATAGGCCTGTACTCCTGTCAAGGCCGCCTATTCATACTCATCTGTATTGCCCCTTTATGCCTATCCCATGCCTGTTTGAAGCCCTGCACTGTATACATATCCACCACTTCCTGAGGCAGGCTGTCCCATGCATCCACCAACCTTTCTGTGAAAAGAACTTCTCACATTACCCTTAATCGGCCTCCTCTACTCTTATGCTGTGTCCTCTTGTCATACTATTTGTCTTATATTGAAACATGTTAGACTCTTTCACCTTGTTAATGCCCTTAAGGTGTTTGAATGTTTTGATTATATCACCTCTCTCCTCCTTTGCTCTAGGGTATATATATTGAGCTCGTTAATCTGTCCTCATATGTTTTCAGATGCAGTCCCTGCACCATTTTGCTGCCCTTCTCTGGACTGCCTCTATTTTGTTACTGTCCTTGTGAAGGTGTGGCCTCCAGTACTGCACGCAGTACTTCAGATGGGGGCCTAACCAGTGTCTTGTAAAGAGGGATTATTACCTACCTCTTATGACTTGCGATACCCCTACTAATACACCCAACATCCCTCTAGCCTTACCTACTGCTTTAGTGGTCTGCTTGGATGATTTCAGGTCATCTGTGATGATGATACCCAAGTCTCTTTCTTCCCTTGTGATTGCCAGCAACACCCCTCCCAAACTATAGGTGGCTTCAGGGTGTGTCTTCCCTATGTGCATGATCTTGCACTTCTTTGCATTAAACCTCAGTTGCCACTCTTCCAACCATTTTTCCAGTTTATCCAGATCTCTTCTCATTCTGCCCACCCCATCTGGATCATGTACTCTGTAGCAGATCTTGGTGTTTTCTGCAAACAGGCAACACCTCTTCCCAGTCCATCTGCAATGTCACTGATGAAGATATTGAAGAGGACTGGACCCAGGACTGATCCCTGAGGTACCCTATTTGTGACTTTTATCTCTTCTGACTGTATACCATCTACCATCATGCTCTGTTTTCTGACCACCAACCGGTTTGCCACCCAGTTGCACAACTTCTTACCCACCCCAGGCCTACCAAGCTTATTAATCAATCTTCTATGTGGAACAGTATCAAAAGCTTTGCTAAAGTCAAGGCAGGCAACATCAACTGCACCCCCTTGGTCCACCACTCTGGTTACCCAGTCAAAGAAATCTATGAGATTAGTTTGGCAGAACCTTCCTGTTGTAAACCCATGCTGTCTTGGATCCTGTACTCCTATGGATTCCGGGTGTTGCACTATCCTTTCCTTAAGGAGTGCCTCCATAATCTTGCCCACTACTGAGGTAAGACTAACTGGTCTGTAGTTCTCTGCCTCCTCCGTGCTACCACTCTTGTGGAGTGGGATCACATGAGCACTTCTTCAGTCTTCTGGGACCTCTCCTGTGCTCAGAGACTCACTAAACAGTTCTGGTAATGGCTCTGCTAGTTCTACCCTTAGCTCCTTTAGTATCCTGGGATGTGTGCCATCAGGTCCCATTGCCTTATCCACCGTGAGCTTAGTGAGCTCTTGAACAGCCCTTTCTTTGTGAAGGGATTAGTGCACACCTCCCTCCTCTCTGTGTCCACGGTGCTGAGCTGTGGGCCCTGCCCTACCTTCTCCTCAGTAAATTCTGAACAGAAGTATCTATTTAGGATAGATGCTTTCCCTTGGTCCTCCTCCAAACACTCCCCCTTATCCCCTTTGATCTTAGCAGTACCCCCTCTGGACTTTCTCCTTTCACTAATGTATCTATAGAAAGTCTTGTCCCCTTCTTTTACTGTTCGTGTCATTGTTTCCTCGGTTTGGGCCTTTGCCTGCCTTACTGCCTTCCCTGCTTCCCTTAGGGAACTTTGGCATGCCTCCCTATCTTCATCCTGCTGCATTCCCTTATATTTCCTGAAGGCCAGCCTTTTGGCTCTGACATTTTCTGCTACTGTTTCTGAGAACCAAAGTGGTTTCCTCCTTCTTTTGCTCTTGCTTTTCTCTAACACAGTGGGATGATGATTTAAGTATTGCATCCTTAATGCTTGCCCACTTTGCCTGTACCCCTCACCTGTACTTCTCTTACCAGGGCTAGCTTAACTCTGTTGGTCATCTTATCAAAGTCAGCTCCTCTGAAGTCTCATATTTTTGCCTTGGAATGGAATGATGTAGTTCTAGTGGCCAAATTGAACCATACCATGTGATGGTCACTGGTCCCCAGGTGACCTTCTACCAGGAGATCTGTGATCCTTTCTCCATTAGTCAGTACTAAATCTAGGATAGCCCTGTCTCTTGTGGGTTGTTGTACCAGTTGTTTGAGGCCCTCCCCCTGCAGGGAATCCACTATGTGTCTAGTTCTGGTGGATGTTCCTGCTGGTATTGACCAATCTGTATCTGGCATGTTAAAGTCTCCCATTATCAGAACCTCCCCTTTAGCTGTCATGTGTTGTATATCTTCTAACTGTAATGTGTCTATGGTCACCCCTTGTCTGGAGGGCTGTAGACAACCCCAGGTCATATGGCTGTCCATATCCCATTTCTAGGGTGACCTATCGTTCTTCTGGCTCCTTATATGTATTCTGAATTTGTAGCTTCAATATTTTCATTGACATAAAGGGCCACCCCCCTTTTGCACCTCAGTCTCTTCTTGAACAGTACATAGCTGGGTACTGAAATCTCCCAAGTTTGGTTACTGGTGAACCATGTCTCACTAATTGCTACTATGTCTAGTTTAGCCTCTGTCATTGTTGCCTGCAGGTCTGGGATCTTGTTTTCCAGACTGCGGGCATTTGTGTACATGATTTTTCATTGGCCAAATTTTGGTGTGTTAGTTATGTTGGGTGAGGTCTGGCATTTCCCTGCACATCGTATGGTGAGCTAGACCTTTTCCTTTCCTGGTGATGCAAATGAACTACAAACATGTTGAACTCCTGTTTGATCACTAGCTGAGGGGAGGGTATCCTCAAGCTATACAAAATTGTAACTGGGTACTTTACTGGTGATTAGAAAATGGGGTCTGGCTAATTCTAGTTCCTCCTTGGTCAGGAGTCAGACTCCATCACATAACAATGCATTAACCTAGTACATCTGGAACTAGGTTAGTGCACTCAATGAATTACTAAAAAACAGATGGCTGTGTATTTATACATTTGTTATTAATGCATAACATGAATCTATTACAAAATAACAAACTGGAGGACTCCAAGTGCAAAAGCCTTGGTGCATCAACCATAAAGGGTTTACCAGAGGGTGTCTCTACATCCCTCTGCTCTATTAATGCTGCATTAATCGAGAGCATAACTTGTCAAAAAGGTCATTATACTAATTACTGTACATAACCACAGGGTCAAAAAAGTCAAAATGCAGATTAAATAACACAGCAACATTAAAAAGAAATCATGCAAAGAAAAAAATTTAAAAAACATGATAAAATTTGCCATCCCCCACAGTAACATTACTCAAGCATCAGAAAAAGCAAAGGAAATCCAACAAACAACCTTAAAAAAACATACTTTATACTTGAAAATCCAAACTCAGAAAGCCGTAGTGCTGCTTACACAAGAAACAAATCTTTAAACACCTAATGAAAATGCAAAATATATTCAAAACCACAATTCTACACAACAGAAGAAGCTTAGCATTAAACCAACAGCAAATCCTCTACTAAGATTGGTCTAGAATCTAAAAAATGTGTATTTATGTATCTGGAATACAGTAGCAAACATGCAAGTTGTAAATTCTGTACTTCCATCTCATCATCTACTACACTGCAGTGCACGTGGGCTACATAACATGGGGCCAGATTTTCAAATGATCAGGAATGGTGCATGGTGCTTGCACCACAAACCACACCATGTGCCATTCCCAACATGTAAACGATGCCTGCAGCAAATGAGGATTACCTGCCACAACTGGGCTTGCAATACACTTGCAGCAGACACATGGCTGCATCCTGGCAGACAGATGTTTGTGCCTCAGCAATGCTGCCACATCCCTTTTTCAGGATTCTAAAAGAGCGATAATAGGCACAGGGCTCAGCAAGAGTTAGACCAGCCCAGAGATGGTCTAACAGTTCATGTGCCATCCCCTGCACTGGTGCATGGTGAAAGGTGAGCCTGTGCCCACCAGGATGGCCCAAATTTGTAACCATCATGCCCGCACCTACATTGGGTACTGGTACAGTGCTGTGCTGTTGCTGACACTGTGATGGTCCAGGACAGGTGCCCCTGCCAACCTTTGGTCATACCAGGCATTCCCCAGCTAGAATGCCAGGTGTCGCTGGAGATCCATGTTGCAACCCACCACCCCCATGCCATGCCTGTGCCCGGGCATGTCAGTCCTGCCACAGATACCAGCATTACTCTACTTCTTCTTGGCCATTCTCATGGCTGTCCAGCTCTTCCCTAGTGCTGGCAGTGTCCCCATCAGGCATGGCTTGAGGTCTCTACTACCCCCTCTGACCCAGCTCCTGCCGGACCCCTTTGTGACCACTGGCAGCCACCTAGGCATGCATCTGAGATTCTCTGGCACTGGTTGCCATCATGCAGGGCTGTCCTATAGCTTGCAGCATTTCCCTCCCATGCACTTTCTATTTGTCATGCAGGAGTGAGTGCACCAACCTGCAGTACATTAGCCCCACCTATACTAAAATTAGGTGTAGTGTCTCTGGTGCACCAGTGAGGGATGATAGCTGCTGTTTGCCATAGTTTATGTAAATCCATGGCTAGTTTTGAAAATTGGGACCCTGGCTTCTTACCAAAGCCCTCTCCAGCAGGCATTGGTTGTGAGCTGCTTAAAATATCAACGGAGGTGGAGCTCAGGAATAGGGCTGCCCAAATTACCAACAAACTTCACTAGTCCAAGCAGTTTCCCACACTCTACAAAGTTAACCTCTGGTTACTCCACTGTTCAATATACATCTGCATTTAACCGTGAGAGGAAATAACTGTTCCCACAAAATATAGCTGGTGGTTGTAGATGTTATTACTATGAACTCTTTTGTAAAAAAAATCATAAGCATTTAGATTATCTTTATGTTGGCTATTATATAAACAGACAACTACGCTCAGGCACCAGAGACATAATATATAAAATGATTTGCCATAAACTTTGTTAAAGCAACAGATAAGGTAACTTACCACCACAAAAGTAGGGAAATGTGGAGTTAGGATTTCCAACCCTAACTACCCAGCCTCTCCCAAATCAGCAAAAGTAAAAAACATTAGGGTTTTTGGTCTCTGGAGTCTTGGCAAATCAGTGGTGGGGTCTTCCTTGTGGTTGTCAATCTAATAGTCCCCCTCACCCCCAGCTCATAGCCTGTAGTCCAAATCACAAGGAACAGTTCTAGGCCCATGCCTGATACTGATACACTCTTCAAAGGTAGAGAACTATGTCTCAGCACATGTTGCCAGCACAATTTGTTGTAGCTTTCTTCATACAGAGTCCTGTGGGCCCTGCATGAAGAAAGGAGATCATGTATGATGTTGTTTACTCGGGGAACAGGGTGGGCATTGGGGTTGACTACCCCAAGGAAGACCCCACCACTGATTCACCAAGACTCCAGAGACCCAAAACCCTAATGCTGGTGGCATTAGCACTTTAGGTATACTGGGTTTATGTGTTTGTCTAGTGTTGTTGTACCATATCAGTATTACTTGATCTTATATCAAATATAAAACAGTGAAATAGTGTTACCTGGATACCAGGTATTCAGGAGCAACAGACATGGTAGGAAGGGTGGGGACTGTCTTATCCACACTAAAGACTCCCTCCACGGCTCTGTCCTCCCTATCTCCCGGATGGCCACAGACCATGAGCTCCTTGTCATGAAAATACAAGTCAGACAGCTGGGTATGACACTAACCATTGCATCAGTCTACCTGCCCCCCAAAAAATCATGGGATGGTGTGTCCAAGGTCCTGGACACAGCAGCCTCCCTACCCAAGGATAGTGATTTTTTTATCACAGGAGATTTCAATATAAACTGGAAAAGCGACAACTCCATGCCACCCAAGGATATTGTGGCTAGCGCATACCTGACACAACTAGTCACAGAACCAACCAGAAGGAACCACAAAACAGGCAAGAGCTCACTCATTGACTGGATCCTCTCAAACTCCCATCACGAATATCTGAGGTCAAGGTGCTAACAGATACGCTGGCGACCACTCCCCTGTCACCCTCAGATGGTCAAATAAGTTCAAAAACAGCCCCCCCCATCACTATACAGAGCAGGATCCTGAAAAGAGGTCAGTTAGGATTGTTTAAAAATGCTCTGTCCCACCATGCCTGGTCGACCATTGACACAGTGCCAGACCTGGACCAGGCCCTGAAGTACTTCACAGATGTAGTCAACAATATTTATGACTTATACATGCCATTAAAAAGGAGGAACGTGTGGGGACCACTAATGGTTGGATCACAGGCGAGCTCCTAGCCATGATGCAGGAGAGGGACAACCTCTGGTTAAAAGTCAGGGACTCAGGTAAAGACCATGACCACCAGCTATACCTGACAGCTAGAAACTGCTGCACACATCTAATATGGAGGGCTAAAGCAGCTCACCAAAAGGAACTGCTTGATAAAACCTGGGGTGACAGCAAAAGGTTCTGGGGAATCATAAAGAATCCCTTGGGGGAAGAAGAAAATAGAAATAAAGAGAAATAAACAGCTGCTCCATCAGGCTCTACTACCTTGGACCCACACCTCATTGTGGAGTCCTTCAACTCTGCCTTCACATATCTAAGCACAATACTCCTCCTGACTACCTACACCCTGCCAAGGTTCCTCAGATGACAAACCACCCAATACTTCTCACCCTACCTTCTACCTCAAGAGTTACTATAAAGAGGCAGCATTCTACATAAAAAGTGCTTGGGAAGACCAGAATGGGTAGCAATGGAGTAGACATGAAGCTGGTGTCTCAAACTCTTGATGTGCTCATCAAGCCTGTTACAAAACTATTCAATAATTCCGGCCACCTTGAAGCAAGCACTGGTCACTCCTGTCCACAAAAGCAAGGACAGGACTAATGTGTCCAATTACAGGCTGATCTCAATCGTCTTCCTCCTATCCAAGGCCCTTGAGAAGATTGTGGTGGCCAACTAACAGACTACATCAGCAATTACCAACTGCTATGCTCCAATCAGCATGGGTTCTGGCAGGGCATAGTACCACAACTGCCCTAGAAGAGTTCACTGACTATGCTCACAAAACTATGGACAAAAGCAAACTAGTAGGGTGGTGTTCATAGACTTAACAAAAGCCTTGACATCATCAACCACACCCTCTTACTGGTCCTCAAAGCCTGGGGTATCCGCAATGCAACACTCTGGTTCTGAAACTACCTGTCCCTCAGGTCACAATGGGTAAAAACAGGACAAACAGTGTCCTACCCCAGGAAGTCATGCTATGGGTCCCCGAGGATCCATCTTGGGACCCTGCTCTTCAGTCTGTTCTTAAATAAGCTCCATCAAGCCTGTGATGCTAAGATAATCCTATGTCGAATGGCACTGTCATCCTCAACAGCAACTCTCGAATTGAGCCACTCAAAGCAGCACTTCAGCACTTCTTCAGTAAAATAGAAGACTGGTTCAGTGAGCACAAACTTCTGTAATTACAAAAATCCAAGAACATCGCCTATCCATCACCCAGCTCAAGAAAAGGTTCCCCATCTTAAACATCGCCAACAATGTACTTGCTCCTTGGAACAGGTACACTCCTTCAAATACCTTGGAGTCACCCAGGGCGACACCTTATCCTATGCTTAGCATATCAACCAGGTGGTCAAGACAATCAACACCAAGCTTGGTGTGCTATACAGGCACAGAAAATGCCTTACCATGGCAGCCATCTGCCTATCAGTTACGAGCTCCATCCTCTCCACCATTGACTACTGGCTGGTTGTCTATAGCACAGCGTCAGACACTGTGCTCAAAAGGGTGCACGTAGCTGTCAACAAGGCCAGCAGGCTCATCCTGAACAGTGATTGACTCAGGTATCAGCATGGCTCAGTTGGTAGCACATCCACCTCTGGATAAGAAAGTCATGGGTTCTCGTCCCACACCGGGATTGAACTTGCACCTAAAAATGCTGGCATCCGAGTGCAGTATTGGGGGTACTGTACTGCTGGGGTGTGCCATCCTTCAGATGAGACATTAAACCGAGGTCCCTTCTACCCATCCTGGTGGGTGTCCAGGTGGAAGTAAAAGAACCCAGGACACTTTTTTGCAAATAGTAAGAGACATTCCCGGTGTCCTGAACAACATTCCCCTTCCCATAAACTGGTTCATGCAATCATCCAGGCTGTGTGTGGGTGTTGATGTGTAATATGGCCACCACTACACATTCGGTCACTTCACCACCAATCTAGCATTGCTTGTAAAGTGCTTTGGTATACACTGTGTAAGAAAAGCACTATATAAATGCTGATTCTTCCATTCTTCTTCTACACCTGTTCCCTCTATGAACAGACACACCTGCTGTCTCTTGGGTGCAGGACTAAGTTCCTCACATGCCTCCTAGGCAAAAAAGCATTACTGGGGAAAGCCTCCCCCAACATAGCAGGCATCTTCTCCTCCAGGCTCCAAAACATATAACCAGAAACCCAGGCATGGGGCCCCTCATGGTGCCTTTCTGATGCACAGCTCTTGGACAGTGTGCCTTCTCCTACAGAGCCCCTCTTTGGCTTAAAGAGGTACTAGAATCCATTTGGAACTCCACTAGCCTGTACGGTTTCAAATCAGACCTTAAGTGCTACCTGACCTCCAGCTCTGCATGCACCCGCTTCTCCAATAGCTGATTGACTCTGGATATGACTAGGCCTGACTCTGCTACCAGCAACTATTCTCAGCACAAGACAGAAGCCACCCTCCTACATGCTCCTTGACAATGCATCTGAATCACTCTAAGGGGCTGCTCCTGTACACCCCTCCCCCTCCCCATCTCCATGCTCAGATGGATCTCTGTCTCCCCAGCCTCAGCCCTGTCTCCTTGACCACTTTTATTAGAGGCTCCCCATCTCCCCTACCAAAATCCTGTCCTTACTGACCCTCTGCCCAACCTAACCTAAACTCTAGTGCATCTGCACCTTACCTGCCCTTGTAATCAACTAAAGTTGATGTCCATATGCTGTATAGTGTTTTAAATGTCTAAGAAACTCCATAACCTTTTCCTGATTGTTGTGCTGTTCAGTGTCTCAAATGTCCTAAAACTCTGTAACCTTCTTGATTGAATGTCTATACTCTGTTCACATGACGTGGAACCTTTGTAAAGGAGCCTTAGCTCAAAGGTTATTTTCTGAATACCAGATAAATAAATAAATAAATATACATATGTATGTTATCTGTATTTAATTTTTTTTTAATGAGTCAGGTGATCATCTGTGATCCCCTGTTGGTACTTATACATGACACACCTGTATGATAGTCACAACTTGAAAAAGAGCCAGTGAGGTTTGAAACATTGAAGCTGAGTGGGTGTATATGTAGGGTGCTTTTTTAAGTATTTTTTCTACTTAAATAAAGATGCATCATTGGAAATACTGCTGACTTCTGTGAATTTATGAAGCAAAGTGAGACCGGCATTCACTTCACTACTGTATGGCATTAGGATTAACAACCCAAAAGAACACCCAACACTGATTTGCCAAGACTCCAGAGACCCAAAACCCTAACGTTGTTTTTCTGCTTGTGGGGTGGGGATTGGGAGTTAGGGTTGAAGCCCTAATGCCACATTTCTCAACTTTTGTGGTGTTAAGTTACCCTAACTGGTACATTATCAAAATTTTTTGCAAAGGATTTCCTTTCTTATTAAGATATTGGAATTGTATCCTTATTCATATAGGTCCCTTCTGGACTTGTGTGAACAGATGCAGATGCCCTGCACCAAGGAAAGACTCTGTCCTCCTAGAGAAGTGCACGGCTAATGCAGGCCCTGCATTTCTGAGTACTTATGGATGTGAAGAATTCATGGGGTTCTCTGGTGGGCTGCAGAAGCACAGGGCCCTGTGGTCCATGAACTTCAATGTCACCACAGCTATAGATGTACAGGGCAAAGAGTGCATCTGTCAGTTAATGCAGGGCCCTCTGCCAGCCAAGGGGAGAAGGTGCAGAGCCCAGTGCCAAGAGGACAATTGTCTTTACTATATGGTAGCCAGGCCTGTGTGAACAACCCTGCAACTTTTATTCCCTGACTTTGGGATGTCTCATAACGGTGCCATCCCCCACCTTCACACCATCCAGTTAGGTCACTGATCTCACCACTGAACTCTGTTCACCAGCATGGGATCACAAAGCATACCCACTAGGGTCAAGAGTGGCACTACAAAAAAAGTTTGGTATTTTTTTTTTTAATTTTGACTGAAATTTTAAAGATACTCATTTTAATATTCACCTTATAAGCATGCCATGTACCATTCATAGTATATTGGATGAAATGTCATTTTGTACCAGAAGCCTGACAACATATGTCATCTAGGATTTTAAAAATGACATGTGTCATGTTTATGAGGTGGTGTGGAAAAGTTTTGAGTCAAAATATTTAAAATTAGTGAAGTTTACGAGTGAACATTGAAATACTGCAATGATCACTCACAATCTGGGCATTTTACTACATTTGTACACCAAATTTTTCAGCATAGCCTTCTTATTACCTCACCTCATAAACCTGGTAGGTGAAAATGTTACAATTCCTACTGAAATGTCTTTCCATGCCACTGAAATGTCATTCCATGCCACAGGTGCAAAAATACATTTTGGCCAGGATTTGAAAAACAACAGCTGTCACATTCATGAGGTGATGTGATAAAATGGCCATGTTAAACATTTTGGGTCAGAATACTTAAAATTACCATAGTTATGAGTGAGTGTAGAAAAATGTCAAGGTACACACATGACTTTGCCATTTTTATGTGTTTTGACCCCACATTTTTAACATGGCCTTCTTATGATCCCACCTCATGAACAAGGGTGATGAAACTTTAAAATCCTGCCTGAAAGATGATTTCACCAAGCAACCACAAACTCAGCTTTTGGGCCTGATTCCACTACCAACTGGTCATGAGGTGGGATCCTAAAAAGGTCATGTTGAAAATTTGGGGTCATAATATGCAAAAATGGCAAAGTTATGCATAAAAGTTAAAAAAACCCTATTGAAATACATTGAACCATACTTAACATTGGTTTCTCATATTGCAGGCAGTAGTTCCAGCAGCAAGATGTGTCTTCAATTGAAAAGTGGGTATTTGCCCTGGGATGCGTTCAGGTGAGTGAGAAGGTGGGGGAGGGTGTAGGGCAGTGCAGGGAGGTGGGTGTTCAGTTGGAGGTCAGGGTTGTGGGGTCAGTTTGACAAGGGACCATTTTCTTTTTTACAGGTTTAAAAAAAATCAAGGGACAGTTTTCTTTATTACAGGGAACAGTACTGTGGGGATGGACAGTTGGAGGGTGGGGGATACCACTAGACACCAGGGAAACAGAATACATAAGGGGATGGTGATCAGAGGGTGTTGGGTACCACTAGACACCATGGAAAGATAATTCACATGTGGATGGCAATCAGAGTGTGGGGGTGCCTCTGGACACCAGGGAAACATAATACAATAATGCTATGGCACTTGGAGGGTGGAAATGACACTAGACATCAGGGACACATAATATAAATATGGGGACAGCAATTGGAGGGTGGGAGATACCACCAGGAAACATAATATAAATATTGGGATGGCAATAGGAAGGTGGGAATGCCATTAGACACAAGGGAAATGCAATATACTTAATGAGATGGTGGTCAGAAGGAGGGTGGGTAGCACCACTAGACATCAGGAAAACATTACATGCATTAAGGGACAGCAATGTGGGGGCACTACTGGGCATCAGGGAAAGGGTGGCTCACTGCTGTCACAGCAGCCTGCAGCACAAGTTCCAGCGGCCGCTGGAGAACGCAAGAAAGTCCCACTGTTCTCATACAGAGAATGCAAATGAATGGCTCCTCTTGCTAAACTGGGCACCCTGGATTTTGGGTGCCCAGAAAATGTACTTCTAGCAACTGTTTTAAAAACCAAGCAGGAGAATCTTGCTAAACGGTCCCATTTAGCTAGGTTCAGGTGCTTGCTTTTAAAAATACATTATTTATGTACTTTAAACATTTGTAAGTTTAAACAGCAGAAAGAAAATGGTGGCCATCTTGACTGTTTCTTCCCACGACAAGTAAATCATGCAAATAATCACTTGCAATATGTTTTTTTACCTTTAGATAGTTTCTTTTTAACCTTTTGCGGTAGTTTTTTTTTTTAGTCGAACTGGAATGTTAACTCAAAAATCGTTATAACTTAAAAATGGTATAATATTTTTTCACCAAAACTTCCAAAGGCACACTCTTGGCTTGGGTCCCCTCAACCCTGAAAATTTCATAAAAGAATTACACAGGGTCTAGGCTATAGGTGACAGCAAAAAATACCCAGTGTTAAGTATAATGAAACCTAACATGCTTTTTTTTTCATTTTTTGGTGTTCCATATCTCACAAACCATACAAGATACTGTCATGAAACTTTACATATCTTGAGACTCTGACAGGTTGACAATGCTTGCCAAATGTTGGGCTATTTTGTCAAATGATGCCAAAGTTATTAAGATGCAAAATTTGGGGTTTAACATTAAACAGCCTATTCAACCCTAAATGTAGGGGTGCTACTGTGCCTCTATAATAATATTGTGTCTCTGGCACCAGAATGTAGCTGTTTCTGTTAATTGTCTCTTTAGCAGACTTGGTAACTATGGTTATCTGGCTGTTATTTAAGCAGCAAGACTTTGCACGATAACCCTGCCTCCTGATGAAGCTTTGGATGAGTAAAGCACCAGGGCAGAGGGAGTGAGTGCCTTGATTTGGTTACTCAGTGTGAAGAGACTAAATATTTGTTTGCATGCTTTTACACTTTAGTTGTCTGTGAAATCTGGCACTTAAAACCAGTGGCAACACACTGATAGCATGTTTTTAAAAGAACATATGCTGGAACAGAAATGCCTATAAACAGAAATGTTATGAAAGACTGTGATTTGTGGTATAGCCACATTTTCCTTACAGAAAAATAAATGCGTTGTGTACATGCAGAATGTATGCCACATGCTTAACTATGCAATGTTTGCATGTGGTTCGCATACATAAAGTGAACATAAGTGAATCAGATCTAGAAAGCAAATCAGGTGCACATGCCGCAAGCTTGACATGTGTGCAGCAGGTAAGCTAGTGTGAAAATCTTCTAAAAATCACATCAGGTCTGCATGTCACATGCTTGACATGAGAGCAGCAGTTAAGTTGGTGTGAACATCATTTAAATATCACATAATGTTCATGAATTGTGACATGGGCAGAAGCCTGGTTATGGAATAGAAATCAGGCAGCCAAGATCGCTGATGCCTATTCATACACTACTGAGGTTACTAATGGAATGCCACAGGGTTCTGTACTAGGCCTCACATTATTAGGGATTTTTATAGCTGATTTACAACAGGGCATAAAGGGTCACATCAGTAAATTTTCAGATGACACCAAAATCTGCAGGGAGGTAGATTCTATAGAAAAAATGACAAGTTTTAAGAATGATATTCAACAGCTAGAGGAATGGGAAGAGGCAAACAACATGTAATTCAATGAAAGCAAATGTGTTATGCATCTAGGTGCAAAGAATCCACAAATACAATACTATTTGAATGGTAACCCATTGAAATCAGCACAAACTGAAAAGGATTTGGAAATGATTGTTAAAAACCTTTTAATCCCCAGTGATCACTGCCAGCAGATAGCACTAATGGCTAATAAAATTCTGGCAGCCATAAGGCAAACTTTTATATCTAGACATGAAGCATGTATTGTGTCCTTATATAAATCTTACATTAGACCTCATCTGGACTATGCGGCCTCTTTTTGGGCTCCACACTTAACCAAAGATAAAATCTTAACAGACAGCATCAGAGAAGGGTAACTAAAATCATATCTAGGGTTGGTAAACTTTCTTATCATGATAGACTGAGGGATTTAGACCTGTATGACCTTCAATCAAGAAGAGATAGGAGCAACTTTTTATTACTGTACAATATATTTCAGGACACCCATTTGATGGCTGAATGTGACATAAAGTATGCTGATAAACCTATTAATCTGAAATGTTACAATAAACAGTTACTGAAACCAAGAGCAGTGACAAACAAAAGAAAATATTTCTTCACTACTAGAGCTAGTAAGCTATGGAATAAGCTTTCCAGTACATTGTGGACCCAAAAAATTCCACCTCCTTCAAACATAACCTTGATAAATATATTTTTTTATGACAGAACAATATGTAGCCCACATGGTGTGGGAGGGTAGTCTCAATGGGCCTAGTGCCTTCTTCTACCTTCTAATACTGAGTAATACATGTTGCATGCTTGCCACATGTGCAGCAACTAAGCTGATGTGAATCTCATCTAAACAACACATCTGTTTCTATTTCTCATACTACTGCTAGCAATTAGAGCCATTAAAACACCCTTTTCATTGATTTCCCATTAAAATTAGGTAAACACAAATAATTCTGATCCTTTTGCAAGTTGTTTAATGGCTTTTGATTTTTGTCATCAAGTTGCCATTAATTTGTATTGTTTGCTTACTGCATTAAATGCATAGGATATAGTCAGCCAATATCCCGCATTCCACATGTGTGAAGATGGGCCTGTGTGTTGTGAAGCCTGACCTTTTTGTTTTGGGCCATGCAAATCCCCTTATGCACATTTAGTGCTACAAATGTGTTTCTCCATGACGGTTTCAGCTCACTTACTTTCCTTTGTCATTCTGTATGGAGCATATGCACTACGGCCATGTTCAGCACTTTTTGTGCTGAGTAGGATCTTGGAAGCACTCACCACATCTCACCTTTCATCACTGAAATGAAGGACATAGACACTTAAAATGAGGGACAATGAGGGACACTAACCCTCACCATGATCAGGACACATCCTGAAACATGGAGATACGGTACCTCGGAACACAGTGGAAACAATTGAATTTACTTGTACCAATATTAGCAACTGAGAATGAATTTCTACCATAAATCAGGGGTTCCATTTAGGTAGGCCTGAGGGGAGCAGTTCCCCTCCCCCCTGCATTTGTGCCTAGGTTATTCTTATGGTGTGGCAATAATGGTATTAAATTTGGATGTAATCTTTTGCACAATAAGTGCACCCCTGGCCTGTGTGCTGTCATACTGCAGGTGCACACCTGAATTGACCATGTCTGCATTGCATTGTGCACTATCTTTACCTAATTAGTGGCAACACCATCAATGTGACACGGAGGAGCCTGCCAAGCAAGAGCACATGGGTCATATGAGTGTGACACTGTCTTTCCCACCACAGAGTAGATAGGCTGCACACTACAGCTTGGAGGAGTCAGTGAGCACTGAACTCTCAACAGCAGTGTTGTGGCAGCATATTTTTGTTTGTCTGCTCTTAGTGAGTCTCCATCTCCCCTTGGTGGCTGAAGGGGCAGAGGGTGAGCTAGAAGCTAACTGGAGAATAGACTACCTACCTACTCTACTAGGCTTGCCTCACAAAAAAGAACAGTACAGGCTCCCCACAGCAGCAAGCTAGCCCTAGCAGCAGCAGTGACAGCAGTGTGGGCAGCCTTCATAGGCCTTGATCAGTGCAGTGTGGCAGCAGCCACTGCAGCAACCAAGCAAGCAAGCAACACAGGTTAGGTGGGTTCACTTGGTGAGGTGACTTCATCGCAGACCATGTTGGGGACCTGGAATGGTCACTTCTAGCATCCAGCTTCTTGCAGAAGAACAGAGAAGGTGGACTGCAAACTGGCTGGTGGCACCCTTGGCCAGGCCACAGGTTGTCTGGCCAGATGGCCAGGTAAGTAAAAGTAAATATTTATTTTTACAGGGGATTGGGGAAGAGGAAGGACTGACATATTGATGTGTTCTTCATGTTTCTGTGCTTTTGGGTGGTTTCTTGACCTATATGGCATGGATATTGAATGGAATGGAGTCAGGTAGAAATTAGGACAAAGTTTTTTTGAGGGGGTAAGAACTTCAGTACAAGAAAAAAAAAATGGTTAGTTAGTAACTAGGTGGGTTTAAGCCCAAATGTGATGCACTGCTCTGGGGTATAGACAGATGAATCTTACACATTTGAATTTCTCCTGATTTGCATATCACTTTTCAGTCACAAATAAGTTTTGCCTTTTAGAGATGCTCCAGACATTCTAGAACTTGCCACCTAGGGGCTAACTAGCACCTGGCCTCCACTGGTTGTTGGCACCCCCCTGCTGAAATCTGAAATGGCACCCCTGCCATAAAGTCTAACTTTACTGGACATCCTCTGTGTGAGCAGCATGTTTTCCATGAGGGATGGACGAGGAGCAGAGCAGTTTTCAGGGGAAAAATAAGGGCTGTCACTTTCATTCAGGGACAGTTGAGTGGTATGGTAACAACAGTCTATTGGAACCCCACTATAGTGAGGCTTACCCCCCCCCCAAATGAGGCTGACCTCCACATCCCCATGCTTAGGCACATTATGACTTAGGCAAGGGAAACTGCAGGGGTATGCCCCATTGAAATGAATGAGAGTATTTTTTATTACTATTTTATACATTATTGATGGAGAGTTGGAGATTAATGAAGGTGACTAACAAGATCCTTATTAGTAGAACAGTGTACTTCATTATTCTCCAACTCACCATCATAATGTATAAATTGTAATAAAAAATAACTCCATTCATTTCAAGGAGGTACACCCCAGCACTCTAACCCATGGACATCATCTCTAAAGACTGCAAGCAAACAGTTGGGCATCCCAGTGAAGCGACCAAAACAGACCTGTAAGCTAGGTCTTGATAAAAACTTTCATTGTGTATAACAAACTAAAAGCAGTAGCCAACACTCCTGCACCAACGCAGACTCCTGCCTCTTGCTCCTAATACTCAGGTAAAAGAGACTCTCAACTTATATCTATACTTGGTGGGTTGTCTATAGCAGCGTGGCTGTACCCGCTACAGTGTGCATACATGGTGGGGGAACTGGTCATGTGGGTGGCTGTTGAGTTATTGCTACTTTGTGTTTGCCCCTTAAAAGTCTGTTTGTGTGGAAGCATTCAAAACTGTAGAAAGAAAATTGTAGGAGTACAGGTAAGACAGAAATAATGACATCATTTATTGGGTAAGTGTGTGTATGGGGGGTGGGAAGAACCACATGTGTTTCCATTAGAATGTGTGCTACAGTTCAGCTGTGCAGCTGAGATGAGGAGGGACTGGAAAATGAAAGTATTACAGTGGCTATAAGCACACTACATGCTTGCAGATGTATGCAGATTTGTCTTGAAGTACAAGTGAGCCATATGTGTGCAGGCAGCATTGCTTAGTGGTTAAAGGCACTGAACTGTAAACAAGGAGACTTGGAGATGACCTGAAGACCTGGATTTGAATCTCATCAACCCCCACTTGTACATGGTGTGATCCTGAGCAAGTCATTTAACTTTTATGTGTGCAGTTATCAGTGACCACTTGTTTTTTTCATGCATGCCACATACATGCAGTCTGTTTCAATTTAACATAAAAAGTATGCTTTCCACACTTGCTTGCTGCATGCATGCCACATGCATGCAATCTGTTCCAAATTAACATTTAAATTATACTTGCAGCATGCATATCACATGAGCAGTTTTATGTGTGCAGCATGAAAACATTTCATATAATTATTTATGTAATGGTTCCTCTATGCTAAGAATAGATCCAGAAACAAATGGCTTGATATCTTTTATTGGACCAGCTTAGATGTAACAAAAGGAAACAGTGCTTAAGCTTTCAGATCAACAAAGTCCTTCCTCGGAAGCTTATGATCCGAAAGCTTAAGCACTATTTTCTTTTGTTACATCTATGCTGGTCCAATAAAAGGTATCAAACCATTTGTTTCCGAATCTCTTCTTACTCGGACCAATACGGCAACTAACTAACTCTATGCTAAGAGGCAGCACATATCTAGCAAGGCCTAATCCTTATAAATTTATTTACAAAGACTTCACAGCAATAATGTTTACAACCAAAAGTTACATTTTGTGGGAGCATGTTTATTTCCTCTCTCAGTTAAACGCAGATGTATACTGAATACTTGAGTAACAAGAGGTTAATGTTGTACAGTGCAGGGAAAACATTGGCATTAATGTAATCAAAACCCAGGCTTCCAGGTCAGACTCAGTTCATACAGAAAGTACAGGAAGCGTAGCTCAGCCTCCAAGGTTACATGGGAAGTACAGGAAGGTAAAATTCATGGAATACCCATTTAAAGCAACTAGACCAATTATAGCCATGCAAGCACCCCCTCCCCACTGTGCAACTTTACCCAAGTCAAATGTTTCAGCTGTAGCCTAATCCCAGCTGCATATCTATTTTAAGATAACACATTACAACTGTCAATTTAAAGATACAGCACCAACTTACAACACTACTACACTGCTACACAACTAACATTACTAAACATTTTATAAGTGGAAAATGCAACCACATCAGGATTAATATGCTTGTCAGTGTACATTTTGGTACTTGAAACCCTTTGCCCTTCAAGCTCAGGACTGCACCCCTTCAGTTAGTACATTAAAATAACATTGTCCCCTGAATCCCCTCTCCCAAGGAATGATGGTCGCCACACTGTTTTACTTGTTGGTAGCTCATTGTAAATTTATTCATGGCACAAAGACTATATTTACAACTCATATACTTTAGAATTCACAATTCAAATTTTACATCCAAATTTTATTTCCAATTTCTTGGTTCCGGCCTCTGTTCTTCTTCTGGTCATTTCTTCCATCTTGCTTTCAGGGCCCAGAAACTGTGAATCCAGCCCCCTCTTCCACACCAGAACCCAGCTGGTTCCCCTTACCCAGGCTTTCACCCTCCAAACACCAACACTTCTGAATTTGGCACCTGAACCTATTCCCCTCCCTGCTTTTACCACCACATCTGGGTTCTTTGTCCCCAGCCCGTGTATCCTACCCCCTCCACCCTTTCTCCCCCTTGCTCCTCCCTTTTTCTTCCTTCTCCCTCGTGGGCATATATGCCCCTCCAAACCAGGGGATTTTGCCCCAGCCCCCTGGCCCTCTGCTGCCTCCCTGCAGCAATAGACACACCTGACTCTATGCCCAGGGTCCCTAGGGCACTCAGCCTGCCCTCCATATTTTTCCTTTGTGCCACCACCAGCCACCCCAATGACTTCCTTAATAAGGGTGGGAGGGTGGGAAAGATTCCCAGCAAAGAGGCCATCCTGCCTGGGACCTGACCTAATATACCCTAATAGTTCCCTGTCAGGACCCCTTTGGGCTCCTCATCTCAGCCAATCCTGAGGCTTTGGCTTGACCTTGTCATTTACCCTTTCCTGCCTGGTGATGTCACAGGCCCTCCCTCCTATTCCCCTCCCTCTCCCTCCCCCACCCACCTCCCCTCCTATTCACATCTTCCTGGTGGGGATCACTGGACAACCTGGCTTGCCTTTTATTGGCAATCCCCATTGTCCCCTGAATCCCCCCCCAAGGAATGATAGACGCCACACCATTTTTACTTGTTGGTTGCTCGTTGGCAAATTTATTTATGGCACAAAGACTATATTTACAACTCATATACTTTAGAATTCACAATTCAAATTTTACATCCAAATTTTATTTCCAATTTCCTAGTTCCGGCCTCTGTCCTTCTTCTGGTCAGTTCTTCCATCTTGCTTTCAGGGCCCAGACATTGTGAATCTGGCCCCTCTTCCACACCAGAACCAGGCCGGTTCCCCTTACCAGGCTTTCACCCTCCCAACCCAGACACTTCTGAATCTGGTGCCTGGACCTATCCCCCTTCCCACTTTTAGCACCATGTATTGGTTCTTTGTCCCCAGCCCATGTAACCTACCCTCCTTTCTCCCCCCTTTTTCTTCCTTCCACTGCCCCTCCTCCAGCTTGTGATGGATGGAGGGGCTTCCCCCTTTGCGGGCTAGTATCTAAGTCCTTTTTGGCTATCTGAGTCACTAGCTCCCCAGTAGGCCATAGGAACAGACATATCCCAAACTCTGACAGGTGGATGCCATCCAACCTGTACACTGCAGGCTGGTCAAAAGAGATGTCTCTGTGCTGCAGATGCACTACCCCCATCTCTAGTATCCTCTTGGCCACCCTCCTGTTTAAAGGTTTCCTAACTGATGTGATTTTGAACCAGCCGATTATCACCCTCAGCCACCACCCTCTTAACTTTTCTAAGTCTCCTATAATGTTGTGCCCTAATGACCCCAATGGCAGGTTCCCTAGGTCATTGCCCCCCAGGTGTATAATGATGCAATCCGGGGTGCCCCACTGCAATCTTAACTCCTCCATTAAAGGCATGAACTTTGCCCATTTCATCCCCCAATACCTTTCCATAGCACCCTGGTGTGCTCTGTTTTGTATCTCAGCTCCACTCCTCTGGAGGTGGCAACTGCAAACCTTTCAGCCCAATATATGAAAGAATGCCCCACTATCCAAATCTTTTTCTTGGAACCTGCCATGAAAACAAAATAAACAGTGTGAATTGTTGTTATATTCTCACTTATCTCTTGTAGCAACTGGACCTCCAGCTCCCCACCTTTTGTACATCTGCCACTGCAGCCCCCTTTTCTGATGCCTCTGTGGCTGCCCCATCTGAAATGAATGTGGGGCAAACTTGTTGGGGTTCTCCCCCCGGAATGCCAGCACCTTCTTGAGGACTGCCCCCACCTGAAACCCTGTGACCAGGGAACCATTGTCATGTCAGAACAGCACCTCCCCAGCCCTCCCCCGAAACCTCCTATATTCCTCTAGTGCACCCACAGCGCAGCTGGCTGACTGGGATCTTACCAGTGACACTTGGGTCCCCCTCCCCCCTTGATCCATTTTGGACCCGGCCAAGGTAATGATCACCTTGTCCTGCCCGCACCGAACCTCCGCATGCTGTAACGCCTGCCCAGCAGCTGCCTTTTTTGGGACCACTACCTCCCCCACTTGGAATGCACCTGCTGCCATAACTGCAAACACGGCCTGGAACAGCACCCTTTCCTGTGCTAATGTGCATACTTTCTGGATGGCCTCTAAGATCCTTGCCAGCAAATCACCCCATATGGGTTGTCTCCCATCCACCCTGGCCAGTTGGCCCCACCACCAACCTGTCACCGTGTGCTTTATTGTCCTGCTGGCCCCTACATCCGGCTATCCTTTGTCCTGGCATACCCAACTGATGCCAGCCAAGTGCACCACCATCTTGGCATGGGCCATCCCTTCCTCCCACATTTCTACCACAAATCTCTTTACCTGTTCATCCAGGGCCGGTTCAGCCCTGTGCCACCTTCTTCCTTCTGAATTCTTGAAACCTTGCCCATCCTGCCTCATATGCACTCAATGTGTTGGCTGCCTAGGCCCCCCTGATGCAGTGCCCTAGCCATGATCCTCCAGCTTCCCACATCCGGTTGGGTATTCTGGTCCTGTGTGGTGCCACCTGAGGCATCAGCTCCCAAAATCTGTTGAGCTGTAAGTGGGAAAGACTGTCAGCCACCTCGTTCTTCAACCCCTCAATATGCTGCACTTTAAGAAATTGTCCAAGTAGTGTACCACCCTCCTGTCCCCGTATTGGGCCCTGAACACCCATTCTACCCAGGTGCTGAATGTTTCAAAAGTGGAACATTCTACTGAGCACCCCATGGCCATGGCCTTGTTAAAATTCGTGCCCCCTTTAAACTGAAAACCCAAAAGGTCCTAATCCTTGGGCCAGACTGGTAAAAACCAAAATGCCACTTCTATTTCAGTCTTGACCAGCCATGCCCCCTCAAATACAATGATCAACCCTACTGCATGCTCCAGTGAGGCATAAAAGACTACCCTAAGGTGTTCGGGTATGCCGTCATTTACTGGGGAGCCCTCGGGGTAGGATAAATGATGTCTCAAGTGGAATTCTCCTGCCATTTTCTTGGGGACTATCCCCAGTGGAGACACCTGGAAATGCTCACGGGGTGGAGCCCTTGGGGCCCTCCACTCTGCCCATCCTTATTTCCTTCTCAATCTTCACCTCCACTATTTCCTCCTTTCCCTTTACTGACCCTAGATTTTTGGCCCACATCTGAGTTGTCCCCCCTCTAAACCCAATGGGAACCCCTCCTTGAACCCTGCCCTAAGCAGTTCCATTGCCACCCTATTCAGGTAGTCTGCAGTCCACTCCTCCACTACTGCCAGGGAGATGGGAGTGCATGCCAGTGCAAAACTCCATCACCCCTCTTTGTGTCCCTTTTTAGTGCCATCCCCTGGGAGCGTAGTGTTGCCCTCACTGTCCACCCCCAGGCCCCTGCTCTGCCCCCCCAGGCAACCCTAAAGGACTGATCATGGTATTGTCCCCCATGCTGTCCCCCTCTGTCTGCCCCTTGGTGGCAGTTGGAGACCAGGTGCAGCCCCCCACACTTGGAGCAGACGTGCTGAAACTTACAATTGCCCCATGTGCATGTGGCCTTGTTGTAGCCCCAACACGCCCTGACTGGTGCGGTGGCCGTGGCCTTCCCTCCTTGCTGTCTGGTTCCACTCCCTTTCCCGGATAGCGTCCTTACCCATAATTCCAAGTGGGTACAGTCCCATCTCAAATCCCTTTAGCCGCCATTCTCTTCCAGAATGCCTCATCGTGTTGAGCCACCTATACCTGACTTTTGCCTTGTACACATCCTGATAATGGACAAGTATGTCGCAGGGGAATAGTGAGCTCCAGCTGCTTCTCCAGCACCAGCATGCTGTATATGATGAAACCTCCTTGCCAGTTCTCGATGGTCTTTCCTTTGTATTTCACCTCCTCTGTCTTGTGGCCCACCACCAACAAGGCCACTGCCACTTCTGACTTCCCCACTAACTCCTTCTGCTCGTACTTCATGGCCGTGTCTTTGTCCACCAGCCCAAAGATGTCCATACTCCCCTCCATATCTTTCTTTGATTTACACGGGACTTGGTCCCCACTGAAGCACCCAGGTGCCCATCGTACAATCTTTTGTTGCCCCTTGGCCCCTCACTTTTCCGCCCTGCTCCTTTGCTTTTTAAAGCCTGCTTGGCCTGTTCCATTTTTCCAACCCTCGTCACCCATTTCCCTATTAGCCTTTCCAAATACTCTTTCAGCCCATTTTCATCCAAGAGATCCCTGCCATTCTTACCACCTTCTAGGCTCCCATCATCTGGCTCTGGTGTAGGCAGAGGTGCCAGGATCGGTCACGGGCTGTGGCGCCTCCCATCTGGGTCTCTTGCCCCTGCTCCCCTGCCCAGATGTCTCTCTCACTCCTTCCATTTCTCAGGGCCTCTCTTCTGCCTCCCTTTGCTTTGCCACTGCCACCATCTTCGATATCTGCCCGTCAGTTTAAATGCCTCTTGCATCAATTTTTCACTGGTCATTTGGCTCGCTTAGGTGCCATATTGCTTCCTATGTCACTGTGTGCAGGAGGGAAAACACTTGTTCAGCTATGTATACTCACTTTGACAGGACTGCCCCCCTTTTTTGAGGTCCGCTCCCCAGTCTCCTGGGGACTGCACTGTCATCTGGTCCTGCCCGCCAGCTTGTTGTGCTCCATAGTCTCCTCTCCTTGTGGAGCTGGCCCAGAGAAAAAGAACACAAGGAAAATGCCTGCTGGGCCATAACTATGTCTTCTGCCCTGATTGCACGTGGGTCCTCGGGGTTCCCTGCCACTGGAGGAATACACTCCCTTCCCTAGACCACACATCCAGCTCCACCCTGGCTGTGGTACCATGTCCCCCATGCCCAACTGCCTGTGGCCCCAGCTGCTCATCCAGCCACTTTCACAGCCCCTCCTTGCTCTGGGGCATTCATCACACCCAACGCCCAGCTCTCTATGCCTGGACCTGCCCAGATCTCCCAGCACACAGTCCGCACTCCAATGTTCCCGGCCCCTGCCAAAAATGGAGCTCCCTCTCCCCATAAACTCAGAGGTGGCTGGAGGTCCTTAAAACCCTTTCATCCTTCTTGTATGTTTTCTGCCCCTGCCCCCCCGCCTCCCGCTATGCTTTTCTTTTTTTTTTTTTACATATATCGCAATTGCCCCGATCACCCCAAGACATGGGTGCTGCACCCCCCTGTGCCACTTGTCCCAACCACTCGCTCCAATGCTCACGCAGAGCAGGCCTGAAGTGTCCATCCATTCAGTTGGCCTAATAGAAGTAAAAGAAACTTTCCTTTCATTGCAAAGCTGTACCTCATAGGACAAGAAAACAAACCCCGCCCCCAGGCCACGCCCGGCCATGTAGCCTCCTGGGCTCCTCCTCCCCTTGCACCACACCTGCACCCTCCTGATGGAAAACTCAGTATCTTCCTGCCACCCACCAATACCCCTTCCCCTCGTCTCACCGCCATCGGACAAATAACGCCTCCTTTGAGAGGTGCGTCCATTTTCCTTTCAGCTGTGGGGCTTGTGCCCAACCAAAGCTGGGCCCTCTTGCTGCCTGCATGCTGCCCAGGCCTCCACCCAATCCTCAAAAAAACAAACCACAGCACTACGTTTGTACCCCAAAGATTGGGAGTGAGTTCCACCACCCCGGTTGCTATCCCCATTTTTAAACGTTTCTGCTTTTGCCCTTTCCTGCTAGCGAAGGCGCCCATGCCAGTGCATTCACTACCAGCCCCCATTCTGCTCCATTGTACGGTATTCACCCCTTTGAGAAACCACTGACCTCCTGTGTTCACCCTCCTCTCCCAGCGTGGGCAAAACCAGACACAGCAAACAAAATGCCCTTTCCAACAACAAGCAAGAGGTGCGCTTCACATTCTCACGATGCATCACGCTGTGGTGAGGTGAAACGCTGCTATCCAGTGCTCAAACAAACTGTCATCTCTGTCCTGATCTCAGCATTCTTCTGACACCCTACCAACAGTGCTTCCAATGACTAGCCACTTCAACCGTTGAGCAAACCTGATTCTTGCTAGCTTCCCTTTCCTATTTTCTTTTCTTTTTTTTGTAACCTTCTCTCCTATCAAAACGCCCTGCAACTAGGATCCACAAAAACCTGCCCTGCATTTTTTTTTTCAAACAAACCTATTTTGAGTCCTGCCTTCTTGGGGTAGCACCTTCCCCTTGCTCCCACTCTCCCTGCCTTTTAAACTTCTTTCACCACCCAAAAAACCAACACAGTGGATGGTCCTTCTGACCTGCCAGGCCTAGCTCCACTTGCTCCCATCTCTAGAAAAAGCAAGTTAGTGCCACAAAAGAAGCTCCTATTCCACTCCATATACATTTGCAATTTATTCATCGTGCCTCTAAAACAATGAAAACTCCTTCCTTTACTTCATTTTTTTACCTACACATCTCTACACACTGCATACGCAATCAAACCACAATGCTAGCCATACATGTACCACATGGCCTACTAGGCCTAAAGCCTCATGTGCCTTACCTGCTAACTTGCCAATGATGTGCTGAGTTCTCAGAAGAAAAATTCCCAGCAAAAGAGTCCGTCCTGCCTGAGACCTGGCCTAATATACCCTTAATAGGCCCCTGGTCAGGACCCCCTTTGTGCTCTGTCCCTCAGCAAATCCCTGAGGCTCTTGCTTGACCTTGTCATTTTACCCTTTCTTGCCTGGTGATGTCACGAGGGCCCCTCCCCCTCTATTCCCCTTCCCCTCCCATTCACATCTTCCTGGTGGGGATCACTGGACAATTTGGCTTGCCTTTCATTGGCAGTCCCCATTGTCCCCCACTTGATACCTTTTTTCTTACATAAAGGGCATCCGATGAAGACCCAAAAGTTACTTTCTGCCAGCATAGCCAATCATAGGATAATTTTAAGTGTTTTAGTCACATAGATCAAAACTACTGTATGAACCATTTTGAAAGCCCAGTTGAGACCATGAAAATCAAGGATGCCCTACCTACTAAACCAGTAGTAAATATGCAGTTGTAACCATTGACATGTTTGGATACTTCCTAAAATCTCTGTGATGTCACTAGGGAGATTTCCATCTGACCAGAGAATATCCATTTAGAAATTTACAAAACATCTTGAAGCATAGGTAAGTTATACACTGTACAACAGAGCAGAATTGAATATAATTTAATGTAATATGGTGCCTTTCATATGCACTGCACTGCAATGTGCTTTACATACCAGTAGTGAGATATTGATAGTGCAGAGATTGTATGCATTTAAGCACAACAGTTATACGAGGCACTCAACGTTAACACAGTGTCATAGGCAACCCTGTGGTTAACTTCTACATAGACAGCAATTAGAGATGGACAAAAGAGCCTCGCTTAGCACTTTATCTGAAGGATAGCACCTTCAGCAGTGCAACATTGCCTTGTAACACAATTTAGTGTCAGCATCGGGTATGAGCCCAAGTCAAGTTACCAAGGTGGAATTTGACCCATGACCCAGAGGTGAGAGTTCTACCAGCTGTGCTATATTGACACAAGTTGTTTTGCACAGAAGAGCATTTCTGTACCTTATCTGTAAATGAACTGGAAGTTGTTACAACATTCTGAAAGGAAAGACAGTGTAGGTTAGATTACTTGTTTTAGTGGGCTGTACAGCATGCCCCAAATAGCTAATTCTTGCACTGATACTGTAGCAAAATTACTCAAATCCTTACACAGAATGTAAGCCTGAAAATCATTGTTTATTCCCTCAGAGCGACAGATAAACAAGTGATAAGTTAAATGTATATTTACAGGATAGGACAAGGCAGGACAGGACAGGACAGGATAGGATAGGACAGGACAGGACAGGACAGGATAGGATAGGATAGGATGAAGTTATATTTAGCACCCTTCAAGAATTTCAATCACTTTACGCATCACACAAAACATGAACAGTACACAAAACACCCACATACTATGACAATCAATAAACAACACATTTTTCATTAAAAAAAGCATTTGAAAAACAGATGAAAATCATAACAGCAAAACAAAAAATATTCATGAGGGGTAGTCATAGTAGGCAGAACTGCATTGCTACCTCTGAGCTTTTCTTTTGAAGTGGCTCAAACATTGTAGGCTCCAGATTAATATTGGGAGAGAGTTTCATAAGATCAGGGCTGCCACTGAGAACACCCTTTCCCTTGTTGACTTTAATCTTGAGGAAGAGGCTACCAGCAGCCCATGGTATCTAGAACAAAGCACAGTACGAGGGTGACAGGGGGTCAGGAGCTTGCTTAGCTAGCTAGGACTCAACCTCTCAGGGCCTTACACATTTAAATAATAATCCAATAGTCAATTTTATGCTTAATAGGCAGCTATCACAGTTTTCTCAATGCTGGGGTGTGTTCTGATCTCTGAGTAGAGCTCAAAAGGTGATCTGCAGTGTTCTTCACTAGCTGCATGTATCAAATCTGACTACATTGTAGGCCTTTGTAAACCATGCAATAGTAATGAATGCACCTGGAGACAATGCTTGCACTAGTGTTTTCAAATTCTCAGGTTTAAGAAAGGTTCAAACTGGTGATATTCCTAAGATGGTAAAAGCAGCTCCTAACTACAGCTGACACCTACAGTATAGTCAGCATTAAACTTGAAAACAACTTCATTACTATTTTGTTTATAACCAGGGGCTAGATATTCAAAAAGGCACATAAGGGGAGTGCAAAGGTTTATGCTGCACCTTCGCTTATGCCTGCCCTGGAGGTTTCTATATTCAGTCACATAGTGCACCGGGGCTATCAGGCCAAATATGGGGGCATGTCAGTGCAGCGCTAAGTCAAGTTGCTCTGCCCCAGCTTTGACCTGGGCTGTATCCAGGCCATAGGGAACTGCTCCTCCAGACCAGAGAGTACCAGGACCCATGGCACAATATTCCATCACAAAATTCAAATGAGCTCATTGGGCATTCAAAGTGCTAAGGGGTCATTAACATGCTCATTATGGGCTCATTTGCATTGGAAGCAGCAGCCTGGTGGTGCCTGACCTGATGACATACCTAGTGGCTAGCAGATGCCCCCAGCCACCTGAACACCTGTTCCGGGCTGTGTCAATGTTGCCCTGGAGTCTAGTTGCACTCATAACCTTCCAGTCCCTTGTCACACTCTGTGTCAATGTTGTCCTGGTGTCTAGTGACACTTTCCCACTCTCTGGTCTCATGCCCTGGTCCATGTCAATTTTTCCCTGGTGTCTAGTGGCATCCTCCACCCCCAGTCCCCTGTCCTGGTCCATGTCAATGTTGCCCTGGTGTCTAATGGCACCCCCTCACCCTCTGATCCCCCATCCTGGTCCAAGTCAATGTTACCCTGGTGATAGGTGGTACCCTCCCCCACCCTCCAATCCCACGTTCTGGTCTGTATCAGTGTTGCCATGGTGTCTACTCCTTGTCCCAGTCCCTGTCAATGTTGCAGCTGTACCCTATGGGAGGTCTTCAGTCCTCCCTCTGATAGCACTGTGCCAAACATGGCAACTGCTTGCTATGGGCCACACTACCAGAGTCTGATATTCAAACAGATAGCACGGTTAGTTTGGATTGCACCATCTGTTTGAATATGGTGCCAGAGCCAGCCTGCCCTATTTTTGCCCGTGGTACACCTGTATGCGCATGCAACCAGTCAGCTCTGAATATGGGGCCCCTAGTGCAAAGACACTTTGAACTGCCAGTATTAGCTGACTGGTGGCTCAACAGACCAACAGGTTTCTGTAACTGCAACAGATGTTTAGACTTTATGTAAATCATCCAGTCAGGAACACAAATCAATGTCTTTGGTTCTGAGACTAAATTAGAAATAAGACAATTTATTAGCTGTTCTGCATATATTGTCTGTGTTTTCTGATGCTCGTGCCCTAATAGTTATGTGGGCAAGACCACCAGTACACTTAAGGTTCAAAACCAAGAACACCAGAGTGCTTTTATAATGGTTACTAGGGTAATGTCCCTTGATATTTATTACTCTAAAAACATGCCAGGGACCCACTATGCTTTAAATGTTCTGGTATTGAGTATCTCCCTGTCATGCCCCATGACCATGGTGTTAACAGAGTTATCAAACTTCTCCATTAAGAGGCATGGTGGTGGATTCACCAAATTGAAACATTGACCCCTGTGGGACACAATGAAATGATAGAGTGTTGTCCCTTCTTAATGTGAAGGTCTTCAAAAAAAGTAATTATGATTTCAAGTTGTTTTCCTGCTTTTGCTTTTTAGAATATATATATATAGTAACCCTCTATTCTTCTTTCATCATCAATACTTATTAAACATTTATGATTGTTGTATTGCATACCATTGGTTTGGAATAATATTTTCTAATTGATGAATTATAGTTTTGTTTTCTAACTTGTTTTGTTAATTTAAATGTTAACATTTTAATTTATAAATCAATTGTTTGTTTTTTATATTCTCTGGGCTGGATATTCAAAGGTTGCGCCATGCGCAATAGGGTTGCGCCTGCACGCAAGTCCAAAATTGCTCCATTCTGTGATATTCAGCAGGAGGCAGTTGTGCCCCAAGTCATGCTGAGCAACAGCGCAATGCTAATGAAGGCATGCTCAACGGGCGGAGGAACCATGCATAAACTGCACAGTCCGATATTCAGCCAGGCTGTGCAGAGCTGCGCGGGCGCAACCCCAACCTGCGCCTGCCACGACTTTGAGCCCCAAAAAGGATCAAGTCGAGGGCCACCCACAGGTGAGCTGCAGCATTGCAGGGCACAACACAGCAGCTGCCACCTGTGGGAGGCCCTCCACTTCTTCCTGTGCCCCCCTGCAGTCCAATTGTGGGCATAATAGTAACCCCCATAGCCTGATTGCGGGCACAGGAACACACTCCCCACTGGCCCGATCGCGGGCATAACATCAATGAACCCCCAATGGCCCGATCATGGCCAGAATGGGTTCACCCCCAAAGGCAAAATCCCTGGTGGTCCAGTGGACCACAAAGCCCGATCGCGGGCAGTAGAGTCAACCCCTAAGGTCCAATTACCCTGGTGATCTGGTGGCCCCCCACCCACCACCCACAGGCCCCACCACCCTGCTCCCCGTCACCGGCGGGTGGCAGCACCCGCCCACCTGCCGCCCGCCGCCCACCGACTGACTGCTCGGTGAGCTGCGCCCATGGTTCAGAGCAAGAGCCAATGGCGTGCATCCTGCTACTAAGGCAGTCCAGATATGTGAATGAATTCATTCACATGTTTGGACTTCTGCTTATGCCAGCTATGAGCTGCATGCCCGATGGCTCTTGCTCTGAACCAATGGGCATGCAGCCCTACCGAGCAGTCAGTCAGTCAGCGGTGGAGGGGTGGCAGGTGGTGGGTGCTGCCGCCCGCCGGCTGATGGGGTGGAGCGGGTGGTGGGGCTCCGTGGGTGGGTGGGTGGGGGCACTAGAACATCAGAGTAGTGGACCTTGGGGGTTGACTCTACTGCCAGCGATCGAGCCGCGGTCCACTGGACCACCAGGAATTTTGCTCTTTGGGGTGAACTCCATTCTGGCTGCGATCGGGCCAGTGGCGGGGTTTCATTGATGTTATGCCCACGATCGGGCCAGTCGGAGGTTTCATTGATGTTATGGCGCGATCAGGCCAGTCGGGGGTTCATTGATGTTATGCCCGCGATTGGGCCAGTGGGGGGGGTGTGTTCTGTGCCCACGATCGGGCTATGGGGGGGTTACTATTATGCCCACGATTGGGCCAGTCTGGGGAGGATTTACTCCATGCCCACGATCGGGCTGCAGGGGGCATCGGTCCCCCATGGCTGCTGCCTGGCAGGGTGCCAGGCGCAAGTCGTGGGGGATCGGCGCACCTGCATGCTAATGGCATGCAAATGGGGCCTTAATTAGATGCAAATGGGCCCCGTGTGCTTTGCATGAATTATGGCCCCATTTGCATGCCACCTTTTGAATATCAGAAATTTGCACATGGCGCAATGGAACTTGCACCACCGCATCTGAATGCTCCACTCTGACCACTTGCGGTGGTGCAAGTTCCACTGCGCCATGCACAGCGGCTGTGGCCGGGGGGCGTATTCAAAGGAGTTGTTCAATAGCGCAACTCCGTTGAATATCGCCCCCACCCTGCACAACTTTTTTGAGCAGTGCAAGGGCTTGCACCACAGACTGGTGCAGTTTGAATATCCAGCCCTCTTTATTTCTCCCTCTTTCTTCTCTCACATTTTTTTTTATAATAGGGAGACCATGGAACCAAGAATTTGCTCCTGAGAAACAACATCTTGTATCTGAAATTCCTGATATTACTTTGGACTAACTATATTAAGAGCTATTGATGGAGATAAGTATGTATATTGTGCTACAAATCCAAGTACTTTAAATGGTAATTCTATTAGTCTTACAATGTAGTATTTTTACAACCAGCCTAGTAGATTGACATGATTGAGTATTTAAATACTGGTCTGCATTTTCAATTAATTATTCATCATATAAACTTGAGGGCAATTTATTGAGCCCTCTGGCCAGCACACTCTGCTCCCTGAAGAAGACACAGCATGAGTCAATTGGTAGGAAGTGACTGGTCCTTTTGTTCTTGAGTATATTGTGGCACCACATTATTTATTGCACTTTAGCACATTTTTGTTCTCACCGTTATTTTGTGTGAAAATAAATTATTGAGCTGGAGTTGTATGTAATTTTCTTTGTGTGTGTGCAGATTCCATTTTGGCTGCAACACCAGCAAATTTAGGTTGTCACTACTTTTAATCCTGCTCATTTAGAACAATTCTCATCCACTTCCACAGTTGGAGGTGGCTTCATAGCATCTGAGGTTGCAACTCATGGTGTGGTGGCTTTGACTATGCTGTAGGATCCAGTGTGGTGTTTTCAATCTGTAAGCCATGTTGAATGCCAGGTCTAATGTGTGACTTCTTTCATGCATGACAGATGTAATAACTCTCTAAGACCCAGAACTTAAGTGGTCAGGAAGAATTTACTTACAAAATAATTGGAGGTGTCATCCAATATTACCTTTAAATCCCAAATAAACAAAAATCTAGTTGATTCAAAGGCAATATAAAACAGGCACTCCGAAAACTTCTGCAGAAGCTTCATCTCACATCAGGGGGGGTGGTACAGAAGGATGATTTTTCATTTTTGATTGGATGTGAACAAAATGGCCACTTATTTATTGGATGCCAGCTGTTCATTGAGTAACCCTATGAGGGCCATTTCAGATCTAAAAATGAAGGCCTCCTGCTCCTATCTTGGGCACTGAATTCTGGAGAAACCTGTTGGAACCAACATAGTCAAACTTGGGCCAAAGTTTTCATCCAACCACATCTTCATGATACACACAAGTTCCACTCCAAAATCAGAGACAATTTCTGATTATAATTGACTAATTCATAACCAACCTGGCTTTGTGTAGTAATACCTAAATTGAAAGAGGCAGGCTGCATTGTCCAAAAATGTCTTCCCTGGATAAACAGGACTGGGAGAATGGACTATAGGCAGAAAATATTTCTACCTCACTCAACTCTACCCTGCTTGTGTTTCCTGGCTTTTCCACCCTTTATACCCCAGGAGCTGCTCTTTGAATCCCCCCTCCAAATATCAAACAATCAGCACTGTTGCCTCACCCTCACTTCAAAATGCAGCATGCAACCCTCAACAGGGTACAACTGCCACAACTGTTGAGGCATGTAGCTAATAACTCACCTATACTGACACATAATATGCAAAACATAACAAACACACTGCATGACCCCCTCAGTTACACATATCAGTAGCAAAGACCCACCACTCATACCATATACACCTCCAACATTCCCCCAAAATATAAATCAGTGGAGTAACAACAGCAACTGAGCAAGTCTAATGCAAAGATTATTTGGTAAGGAGGCCTCCTTCAACCTAGCTCCTTGGTGGGAAACTACAGCTGAGCCAGAATATGAATATTCAGAGTATCTACAACAGGATTTCAGGGCATGTATTTACAGTAAAATTGGAAATTAACTTTCTCAGACAAATCCATGAATATTGCCTTGTTGTTTCTGCAGCTTTCATTTTTCTGTGTGATGCTATTCCTTTATATATGTGATAACTCAAGGAATTACATGTAAAATGTTGATGTGGTGCCCAAGAAATGATTCTCATGCTGTATGCTCACATTGCCAGCAGTACTCATGAAACCTTTACATCTAGCTCCTTAATCTTTCGTTTCAGGAGTTGCTGTGAAAAGTTTACATGCTGCATTAAATTATGCACCAAGGCATACACAGAGTGATTTTATTCTTCAGGGCATGTATATATTTTTTATTATTCACAAAATTCGAAATAAAAGACCAGGACAGTAATTTAACACAAAGATTTATTCAAGAATTCTGCCAATCAGTGGAGGAGATTCTAGGGCAGGGTAAAGTGCCTGCCTGCATATGTATATATATGTGCGTGTGTGTGTGTGTGTGTGTGTGTGTATGTGTATACTTTTGACCATACCAGGGCCTTTGAAACAGTTAACTATTTGTACATGAGGACTGGAAACATGTAAAACAAATTCTGAAAGGGGTGCCAATAGTATAATACTTCATTTGCTTTACTTACATTATTACACTACATTACTGACACTTAATTAGCTTTGTCTCTTTCACAGAATTCTGATTACTTAGGATTTGAAGGAAAATAAAGCCGTTGTAAAGTTCATTGGAATTTAATAAAAAAGAACATTAGCAACTAAGGAAGCCATCATTGTAGTTCTTTGTGTTGTCTTCTCAATTTTTTCTTATAAGGAATCCAGACTCCAGGGCCAAAGTCTGATACCTGTTACTTTTCATGTATACAGAAAATGTTATTATTGAAGTGTAATTTGATCTACCTATGCCACCTTTCCACCCAACCCAGAGGTACAAGGGACTCCAATTCTAACATAAATGTCTATTCCCTACCTGAACATGGAGAAATCTTGCTTTAACAGGCAGTGCTGTTGGCATTTTTTATGTTCATGTTCCATACAGCATCCAAGTCCTTCTCCAGCATGAACCACAGCTTTCCCACCAATTTCCCTGCCCTTCTCATAAGTACTGTCTACTTTCCTGTCAGAACTTTAGGCTGGACACTTCCTGACTGAAATGAGAATGTAAGAGTGCTTTAGAATATCTAGGGGCCTGCCCATTGTAAATAGTACTTAGGACTCAAGGAAAGGAAGAGCAGCCGAGTGTAAATAAATGCATAGGAAGTGTTAAGGAAGAAAATGAGTCTTCACAGTGCAACCATATTATTCAAAAGAAATATGCAGACCAGAAATGCTGACAGTACATTATGTTGTTATCCACATTTGCCTTACATCATAAGATTAAGGGAGTCAAGTTTTGTCACTGACCTTTCACAACCCTAACTACTAGGCAACTTTTTGAGTATTAATTACATATCTATTTACAAGCTCTGTCTATTATATTAACATATTACACATTCTTTATATTCCCATTTCCTAAGTAAAAACAGAAATGTTTATATGTATATGCAGTGGGAATGCAATGTGTTGCTGCATTTATAAGTCCTAAAACACAGACATGAAAATGGTCCATAAAGCCCTCTATCAAGCAACACATTACACATGATTTGAAACCTGTTGACCCATAGTGAGCAATGGTATATCTGCTGCAGCAATCATGATTAAAGTGTTGGCAGATAGTGTTTGAAGCATAGCTGAATCAAAAGTCAGATATTTCAATGAACATTAGTTTGTTTTTGTTTACATTTTTTGAATAGCATCCCCTGGGCTTTTCAATGCTCAAGTTCAACCAGGAAAAGAGTGTGGAATGGGGAACAATTCCATAGATCTTCAAACATGCATTTTATGTTCTTTGTAATGCTGTGCAGTCTTGCAGTTTGAGTCTAAGAATCAGTAGCTTGTTTGGCCATAATTGCTCGTGTCCATGTGTTGTCATTGCAACTGAGACATCAATCAGGAAATTAAAGTCATTGGATTATTTTTTTTTCTTCAGGATTGCTAAAAACTAGTGAAAGCAGAAATCTCAAGGGTTCTAAAAAAAATATGTTCTCCATGTCTATGAAAACAATATGGAATATAAAAATGTTTACCGTATTTCCTACACTAGCAGCATACAAAATACAAAAGTCCCCCAATAAGGGAGCTACAAGGCTGCTATAAGATACTTTGATTCTCTTACATCAGACTACATTAATTTGTATTTTTCCTTGATATAACATCACTTAGTTATAGCAGCCAAAATGTTTGAAGATAGCCGTTTCTTGAGTGACCACTGTAATTCTGCCCCTGTAACTACAAACCCATTGTCTGCCTTTCTTCACTGTCTGTAGCATCAGTGTACGCTTCACATGTGGAAACAGAAGAAATATACTGTAGATAACTTAGCAGGGATGATAACATTGAGCATTGTTTGTCCTATTGGTCAGCCCTTGTTCTGTTTTTAGTTCAAACCAAGTAGAACATGACACCAAATCTGAATATAAAGTGAGAATTCAAAAACACATGCATCTGCTGATTCTGCCCTGTGGCACCTCATGACTTCCCAAGCCACTTGTTTTCTTTTTAAACTACTCCCTGCTGCAGAAGAAAATTAATCTACTGAACCATAGTCTACAGATTCCCATTGTTATTTATTATTACTGTATCAGCTTTCCCAGCTTCATGCAGTGGCTGGAAATGGAAAGTAGACTAGATCATGTTTCATTCAAAAATGATATAACCCACACATTACAAACTACCAAAGAAATTATTTATCTGGCCACTAACACTGCTGCAAACTGATCTGCTGTGGTGGTTTTCAACTCAGATGGAAGGAACACAATTTAAAAAATTCTTTGCGCCTCACTTTTTTAAGGCTGGGTGAGCTGTAAGGACTTTTGAACTGCTGTCTTGCTGTTATCTCAGTTCCTTTAACCTTGCTGTATTTAGACCAATGCTACAGGATATGAGTTATGTTATGAATATAAATTGGTAGGTATAGCAAAATAACTTGTATGCTAAGGAATGAAGAAACCTGTTCAAACCTACCATGAATCCAGACGAGGTCCCTCCTCCCAAAACAGACTGATCTGCATCACTCAAGGTGAGACCGACATTTTACCACCATTTCTGATACCACTGGTGTACCTGGGAGGAAGGAAACTTAAAAGGTCAACATTGCATGGTACATTATTGTCTCATAGTCACTACAAAAGATTATTCTGAAAATAAAATGTTTTAAAGAGCCAGTAGTGCCAAAATAACAAAGTGAAAATGTTAATACCTATTTTAAGTAGCCTGCTCTTATTTTTTTAATTTGTCCTTTTTCTCAGTACAAGGTTACCTACCTGATAGTATAACTGTAAGTGTGATGTGAAAAGTTATACATTATTTGGAGGCTGACATATCTACAGTAATTCTGCTCCCCTTCCTACCTCACCAGAATTGTGACCTCATGGCTCTTCTATGTAAGTGATAATATTATATGACAATATTATAGTCAGTGACTATAGTCAGTGAGCTGATGAGACAGGAAGGGGTATAGAATTAGATATGACAGCCTTCAAGTGAAGAACTCTTACACACGTAACACCTACCATAGTACTGTCAGGTAGAAAATATTTCAATTAGCAAAAGGGAATGGGAAAGGAAAATGTATTCCCAATATGAAAAGTAAAGGTTTATTGCTTTTAAAAATCAATATCAATTTCAGGTAGAATGATGGCTCTTTAAAAAAGAAGAGTTTATAGTCTGTCAAGGTCAGATTAGCATGTCACCAGTTGTGAGTGGTTGGTGTTTTCCCTTTACCATTCTCTGGCTGTTCATCTATCTGTCTGTCTGTCTGTCTCCCTGCAAAACCTAGTCTTCCTGCAAAATCTATAGTGGAGCCCATCATGATGCAATGCAATACTACAAAATGCTGCAGCAGAGTTACTGCAGGAAACAAGGCAATTTCAGTGGCAGTCAATCCCTTGTTGCATACATGAAGCTGTGACAGTGCATTGCATTCTGGCAGACTCTACTGTACTTACCTGTCTATCAATTGTTTCCATCTGGGGCTAGGAAGAGCTATGAGAAGAATTCAGGTGATTAAGCTAGGCTAGCACTCCCTACTAGTGGGTGCAATCAGGTAGGAAAGGTAATGTAGACAGGGGTGATGAAAGGGGCATACAGCAGAGATCGGGGACTACAGCAGGAGGGAAGGTAACAAAGGTGAAATAATTAATGGAATGAGCACTGAACATCTTGCCAGTGGAAAGGGTAAGAGTAGGAGTCAGGGGTCCTTGAGGGTGGTTTGCTTTAATGCCAGAATCCTGGGGAACAGAATGAGTGAGCTCAAGACAGTGGTGGTAGAGGCTAAGATGGACCTGTTAGCCACAATGGAAACACCGGCAACAGGAAACAACAACTGAGATCTTGCAGTATTGATCTACTCAATCTACAGGAGGGATGTATAAAAAGGCAGAGTAGGGTGGCACTGTACTGCTCTTAGGGGACAGTATAGAAACAGTTTGGTACATCTGACAATGGAAGGAGGTAAAAGGATCAGGGTCAGAATGCTGTGCAGACTGCCAAACAAGAAGGAGGAAGGGACAGGGGAATTGGGAAGGAGATCAGGAAGGCATCAGCAGAAGGGGTGGTGGTGAAGGTGAGTTACCTAAAAATGTCAGATGTGGATTGGAAATCCCAATATCCAGAAGTTATGTGCTGGTAGATGTAATGCACTACTGCTTTATCTTCAGTGGATCAGGAAATGAATTAGAGGAGCCATCCTTGATATGGTTCTGTCAAGCAGTGAGATATTGTACTCAGAGAAGTAGAGGTGAGGAACCACCAAGGTCCAATAATCACAAAACAGTGTGATTCAATATACCCAGGAGCACATTACTCCACTTTAAAAACTGTGTCTAGAATTTAGAAGGATGGACTTTAGCAAGAGGGTGCAAATGCTGAATGGTAAGCTGGTAAGGGTAAAGGAGTGGAAGGGTCAGAATTCAAATGTGATGTCATAAAAAGGAGTATAATGGAGGGGACAGCATCATGCATGAGACAGGTCAGCAATAACAAAAAGCACAAAAAGCCAATCTGATTGTCCAGAGGTGAGGGAGATGCAGTAAAGGTAAAATGGGTAGCATTCTGAAAATATGGTCACAAGGGAGAACAAAGTGAGGCCAGCTGGGAGGATTACCTAAAAGTGGAAAAGTGTCAGAATAATTGCATGAAAAAGTAAAGCAGAGACAGAGCTGAGAATAGCAGAGGTGGTCAAGGGAGGGGAGAAAACTTTTTTAGGTACAGTACATTAGGGGAAAAAGAAAAAATGAGGGTATTATTAGATTAAAGAAAGAAGGGATATGGATAGATGAGGCTGGGAAAAAGGCTGATACACTGAATGATTACTTTTGTTTCATAATTACCATAGAGCAGAGGTACTGTACCACTACCGGAGGTTCTTTTTTTTTGCAATTGTTTAACCAGGAGTAGCACACTAAGCTGAAAGTTTGTTTGCAGGTGCAACCTGGGAGCACAGGGAAATTAAGTGACTTGCTCAGGGTCTCACAGTATGCAAGTGGGGGCCATGGGATTCAAACCCGGGTCTTCAGATTTGCAGCTCAGAGCCTTAAACCACTGCGCCATACTGCCTCCTGGAGTGTGTAATGCATGCCAAAGAGAGGGAGAGTGAGAAGACTGAAGTTATGACCAGTCTCAGCAGAAAGACTGCTCAGGAGCCACAAACCCCAGAATGTTGACAAATGTCTAGTCCTGAAATATTGCACAGTAGAGTGCTGAAGGAAGTGGGGCAGACATTGGCAGTGTTGCTGGCAAGTCTGTATAACTGTTTCCTGAGACAGGGGTAGTTCAGCAGACTGATGGGTAGGTGCTGTAATGTGTATCAATTCACAAGAATAGTGGCAAGGATATCCCAAGAAATTACAGATCAGTCAGTTTAATCTCAATTGTAGGTAAGCTGCTAAAAACAATGATTAAGAAACAGATTGTAAAATTCTTGGAGGCAAATGGACTGCAAGACATAAGGCAACACAGGTTTTCAGCAGGAAGATCTTGCTAAACTTTCCTGATTGAATTCTTTGATTGGAACACAAAGGCAGTGGACAGAAGACAAGTAGAAGATGTGTTGTTCTTCAGCTTTAGCCAGGCTTTTGATTACATTCAATACAGATTGCTAATAAAGAAGCTGGGTAACCTATGGATAAGGGACAGACTGATCAGGTGAACAGGGAACTGGTTGGAGACAGGATGCAGAGGGTTGTCATCAATGGTGTGCAGTCAGAGTCTAGTGGAGCCATGATCAGGGTACCGCAGGGATTGGTTCGGGTGCTCTTCACTATCTGCATGTGTTATATACAACAGGAATCCAGAATAAGGTTTACTGATGACACTAATATTTGTGTCAGAATAGGCACCAAGGAGGGTTAGAGAAATAAAGAGACTTCAAAAAGTTGGAAAAGTGGTCAGATTGTGGCAACTAATGTTTAATGCAAAAAGTGCAAGGTGATGCACATTGGTAGAAAGACCCTAAAACGGACCACTGGCTGGGGAGTAAGGTGGTGCAAACAACTACTGAAGAAAGAGCTTTTGGCTTGATATCAGCACTCTTGGTAAATCCTGGTGCAATCAAAAGCTGGACACAGTCAGGAAGTAAAATGATGCGCATGTAGACCAGGTGGCCTTCTGAAAAAATCTTTTTATTTTCTTATTCAACACAATTAGTGTATAACAACACCAATTAAAAACGCACACAGCCAAGATGGATCCCCAGAGCTTTGAGGCTTGCGGCCTCTTCCTCCTGACAAAGAGGTTGGTGAGCCTTGAAGTGTTGGAGATCCATTCTGGTTGCAGTGTGTTTCTAATTGGTGATAGTATGCACTACTTGTGTGGCATGAGAAAATAAAGAGATTTTTTGGTAGCATCACCTGGTCCACAAGTGCATCATTTTTCTTTCTAACTGAGGAAAGAGACCTGGAGTCATCATCAGTGACAGCCTCAAGTCCACTTCTCAATACAATAAAGCACACAGGAAGGCAAACATAATTTTAAGATGTGTAGGAAGGCCCGGTGGTGCAGAGGATTGAGGTGCTGGCACCTCACCTCTCACCACAATGGTGACTCAGGTTCGGCAATGGATTTGGGCAGTGGTGGGTTGGCTGGGGCAGGAGTTGGATCGAGCATCAGAGGATGGCTCTTCTCTCCTGGGGTGGGCTAGGACAGGTGTCGCTCTGGTGAACCCGGTGGAGACCAGGGGAAACACAGCGGCAACACAAGTGGGGAAAGTACAGGAGGAAAAATACAGAAAATGGTGTTTCCACCTGCTAGGATGGCGGCGGTTCCGGACTGGGCACCGCCTCGAACTCACTGTCTCACCACAGCAGCACCCCGACCCAATGCCTAGTCCATCAGGCCCTTCTCCTCAGAAGAGAAGACCCACCCAGCAAGGGTAATGCCGGGTACTGGGGAATGGCTGCAATATGCGGTTGGAGCAGAGATGAAAAGGCGGGTGCAGGAACAGAGTAATTGGCCAGAATGGGAGCAAGTGAAAGGGATAAATAAATAACACACAAAAAAGATGTGTAGGAAGGGGACTTGATTGTGAAAGAAGGAGGTGATCCTGATCCTGTACAGGTCCCTGGTAAGGCCACACCTGGAGTATTGCATGCAGTCCTGAAATCCACAACTCTGGAAGACAGGGACAGTATGGAGACCATATAAGGGGGCCACTAAGATGATCATAGGGCAGCAGAGGAAGTTGTATGAGAAATGCTGGAAAACCTTAAAATGTACATACAGGAGGCTGCGGGGAGGGGGATATGCTTGTGACATACAGGTAGTGGTGGGCAAAGTCCATGCACTTTGCTACACAGAGAACTTCACATCATAGCCATAATTAAGTGAAGTACTCTGCAACGCTAGGCGAATAACTTCACCTTTCATTTAAATGCGAAGTCCCATTGTTTTCTATGAACTTCACTCTGACTTCACCTTTGTTTTGATCTTTAAGGCAAAGTTTACAGTGAATCATGGGATGGCAGGTCACATGGACTATAGATTATCTTGCATAGCCTCAGTTCTGCAAAGTGTGTGTAGTGGAAAGCTGGAGATATTTTGCTCTCAAAGCTCTGTGAATCAAACCATCGAAAAACCTTTTAAAAATCATTTCTGAGCTAATTTGTTGGTCAAAATTTAGTACATATATTGTAGGAAACCCTTATGTGCTTATATCATTGAGTGTTTATTTTTTGTGTGTGCATCTTGAATGTTAATTTAGAACATTCAGCCTGTGTACTAACAGACACTGTAGAAGTGTGCTTCCGGGGAGGGGTGCATCTGTGATTCTCAGTGAGAAAGGTAGTCTTTCTAATTGTTGTTGGGTAGCTAGTGTGTAAGTATTTGTGTGTTCATGTACACACAGTAATACTTGTAGTAAGTTTTGATAATTTTTGCTGTTTGCTGTGGTGCTGTGCATTTTTTCAGTCAGTTTAAAGGATTTGGTTGCAGTGTACTGAACTGTTAAATGTTCTGCACATAACCTTTAGTGTGTTTGTGTGCATGTCATCAAGTCAGGCACATTTTATTGTGCCACACCGTTATCAGAGCACTCTGAATCTCTTATCCATCTGCAGTATTTTTTACTGTTGCATTCTATCTTGGTAGAAAACTGGTGCTGCAACTGCTCCACTCACCTCCCCCCCCCCAGCAAAAGAAAGTATTATTTTTCTAGTTTTTAATTTTTGACCACTGGTTAAGGTGTTGTGCCTATGCAGCTGCATCTCTTGAGCACTCAATCTCCATCTATCTGGACTTCTGCATCTGTTTAGGGCTCAGTCTCCATCTGTAAGCCACAGCTGTTGTTTTTTTTGGCTTCCCATGCACTCCAAAGTTCCAAAATCTAAATTTGTTATTAATTTTCTGTGTAATCCCAAAAAATGCCTGCAAAGAGATGTGCGTGTAAAGATGTTTCTGGCCATGGCACTGCTGCCAGTGGCAAGAGTGGCCATGGGCGTGGGCATGGTAGTACACAGCATAAAGGCATTGTTGTCAGTAAAGGAATTTCTCTGACTGTGTTTTTCACAGAGCAATCAGTTGCTTCAACGATGGTTGGAGATGTTGTTGTCCCCACTGGTGGTGATAGTGAAGTTGGTGATGGCATGAGTATTGCCCCAAGTTCAACCTGTGACAAGTTAACAGGTTGCCAAAATATTGTGGAGTCAAAGACATGAATCAGAGTGTAGTTGATGTCACCTCCTCAGTCCCGCCCCACAGTAGTTGAACATAATTCTGACCCAGATGATGACTCACAATTACAATCTCATGTTTCCAGGGCTATTGAGGTTATGCCTGGGCCATCCAATGATTCAAATATTGAAGAAAACATAGTGGATGATCATACTGAGTTTGCAGTTGGACATGGAGCATGTTCTCCACAGGACAGCATCCAAGCTGAAAACATTAGCAACCCACAAAGTTAGAAAAAATAACTGTTTGCAAGAAATGTATTTCTTGGTGACTCTGTGTAATCTAAAAAAATACCCACAAAGACACAGTTAGGCAAAGGTGTTTCTGACTGTGGTGCATGAGCCACGTAAGTTAGTGGGGTATAAGTTTTGGCTCTGTGGGCAGGGCATTCGGTCACATCATGAGGAATAAATAGAAAAAGAAAAAAATCCTTGAAGGGGAAAAAGTACTGTACCAGAGAAGGTTAAGGCTAGGCAAGATCACTGAATCTGTATGGGTAACAGCAGTGCCTGCAGCATCACCCTTAGCGTAGGTGGTGTGTGAAATAAATTCTGTGTGTGTCTGAAATGAAATCTGCCAGCCAGTTGTCAAGTAACAGCAACTTGCCATGTAGGTTAAAGTTGCAAATGAACACTGAAGATTTGCCACAGGCATGAGGAGGATGACTTTGAATGTTCAGGTTGTCTTCAGAGTACTAGTGTGATGCATACCTCAGTGCTAGTGTTGTACTCATTGTCATGTCATGATCACAAGTCATGAGACAAATCATGTTCTTCATCTTCACAATCACAAATCACACAACTTTAACTATTTTTGGTCCAACCCTGTTTTTTTTTTAATTTTTGGTTTCATCACGAATCAGCAAGGGGGGACACCCAGTTATCATGCCACATCAATCAAGATCCTTGGTCTAGTACGATGCTTCTGTTTGTGTTTCGTTCTGTAGGATGCCCTACCCAAATCTTCATCTTCACAAGAAGCCAGACCTTTTTAATCAAATAGATATTATTTCAACACGAACATTGTACAGTCCTGGGAAGTTCATCATAATCGAGTCATGTCATGTCATCACGATCACGAGTCATGAGACCTTAGCGTAGGTGGCGTGTGAAATAAATTCTGGTGTGTGTGTGTCTGAAATAAAATCTGCCGGCCAGTCCTCAAGTAACAGAAAGTAGTCATGTAGTTAAAAGTTATGAATTAACATCAGAGGTTTGCCACAGGCATGGGGAGGATGACTTTGAATGTTCAAGTAGTGTTCAGAGTTTCAATGCGGTGCATATCTTACTTCAAATATTGTACTCATTGTCATGTCATGATCATAGATTCATGAGACATGAGACAAATCATGTTCTTCATCTTCATGATCATGAATCAAACAACTTTAACTTTTTTTGTCCAACATACCAAGCAGGACCATCACATCTATGTTTGTACTCAGTCACGATGATGGTGGTGCTGAATAATGTAGCTGAAGCAGACCTTTCTGATGCACTGTAAAACAGTGTACCATTGAGGTTGCTGATGCAGTCATGGAAAAATAATTTCCAAGTTAGTACAACTCCGGCATTGAGGATTGTGATTACTGCTTTCCTTTTTGTATCCTTGTTTTCCCAGTGTAAAATATTTAACAATGGTGACATACAGGCCAGATGATGGACATAACAAAGACAGGAACAGCTACACAGGGTACTGATCCTGAATGGGGTACTGGAATGAACTTAGAATAATTTCTTCATTTGTTTGCAGGTAGCATCAAGGTATTGTGGACTGGCAGTATGTTCAATCTGAAAACAGACAATAGTCTAGATACACTAAAGACCTTGAAAGAAGACAAAATATTAATGAAAATTGTTTTCCAAATGACCCATGCAACCCCCTCCAAATAAATTCTTACCTTTCATGGATTGACATTGTTACCATAGCGAAGTCACAATCAGACACCGTGGAACACATGTGCAGTGGCAACATGGCTTCATCACTATCAGTCCAATCTGTGTGCTGTAATCTGAGAATGTAAAAGAAAAGAACAGTAATGAGAAATGCTTATAATTCACTCACTCACAGCAGTACCCACCATCCTTCGGAAAAATTTAAATGTTACAGTACCACATATGTATGGCATGTGAATGTGACCATGGTCAACACACCTGTGAAGGGAAAACATTCAGCATGTATGATGATGATTCCCTGCAAAGGAATAACATGATGGACTACTCAGTATTTACAACAAAAAATAAGATTCAATACAAATTAAATGGCAGTGTCTCTGAAGAAACATGACAGTGACATGAACACTAACTTACCAGTATTGGTATGAATACACACACATAGGGCAGCATGTTTCAGTCAGCGCAGAAGAATTTCTCAGAACATCAAATTATAGCCCAACCCCATGGTCATTTCTGGCTATCATCATTTAGCAACACACTGTACCTCAACAGCAGCAGAAAACAGATGGACAACAACAACAGCAGCAGCAGGTGCCAGCAAGCCATTTTCTCACTTGGGACACCACTTATGCAGAATTCTGATTCTAGGTTCATGCTTTAGCAGTGTGTCAAGCAATACTTGTGACTTTTCTGAATAGTTTTTCATGTGATTATTCTTTATAGGGACTTTTCATGACATTTAAACAGCAACAGCATCAGGCGGCAACAAGTCATTTTCTCACTTGGGTCACTTATGCAGCATTCTGGTTCTAGGTTCATGCTTTTAGCAGTGTGTCAAGAAATACTTGTGACTTTTCTGAATAGTTTTTCATGTGATTATTCTTCATCGGGACATTTCATGAAATGAAAAGAAAGGGCCAAAACCACCAGCAGCAGTGTCGTCACAATGCAATGTTGTCACTTAACATGCTGTGACGCATTTCTGGACTGGTATTAGGTTTCATCTTGGCCTTTCATGAATTAAAACAGGGGGACATTCAAACACAAAATAATACATTGTTGGGGGGCATGCTAGCTGGCGTTATGGTATTGTGAATTTTGCCCTGGTGCTTTAACTGCATGTTCAGAAAAGGAACAAGTATTTCCTTGGTTGTTAATTTATTTTTTACATGACTGATAGTTGTGAAAATAGCAGATGCTGTGTGCTTTCATTAAAGGCGAAACTGTCCTGCTGCTATGCATGATGCAATAAAAGTAGCTGGAAGTTGGCATTTTGGCAACACAATTTAAAATCAAAGGAAAGCACACACTGTCCGCCAACTGGTTGGTGAACACATGACTTGTTATTACATTAAATAAAGCAATGAGTAATAATCTAGACATTGTTTATTTCAGAAAGCATAATGGGTGTGTGTGGGGGGACATTTGTGGTAGGGTGGGGAATAGGATATATTATTTTATGAGGTACAAAAATACCATATTAAGAAAAGTTACACACAAAGAAAGCATGAACTGAACATGAATGTCATGCTATATTCTGCAAGAAAATAAAATATTCATTAAGAAATCTATGAAAAGCAGAGGCAGAGCTTTTTGGGGTGGACATTTTCTTCATCCTCTATTTCTTGCACCTCGTAATGGTAAATCCCATTGTGCACCTACCACAAATGCCCCCCCACACACTAACATATGCCATTAGGCTTTATGCAATAACCATCTAGTGGTTCACTCATTACTTTATTTTCTGTACTAATAAGTCATGAGGTCACCAACTGTGCGTCCGCTACATGCTTTCATTTCAGTTTAAATTGTGCTGCCAAAAGCCATCTTCAAGACATCTTTATTGCAGCATGCAAAATGGCAGGACAGTTTCATCTGTAATGAAAGCACGCAGTGTCTGCCATTTGATGACCATCGCTCATGTAAAAAATAAAGTACATTAACTAACAACTGTGGAAAATAAACAAACAAAACATTGACTGAACAGAAATGTCATACTTCGTCTGGTAGAAAAAATGAACATTACTGAAGGAAAAACTGAAAAGCAAAGGAGATGGTTTTGGGGGGGAATTAAAATTTATGATCACTACTGAATATATTACGGGCCTCGTGGGGTTGTTGCTGGCCACCAACACTCAATCCCTGCAGTAGTGGATAATTTCCTTATTTTGGCCCTCAATGCGGGTAAGCTGTTGGACAGCACCCTCCACAGCCATTTTAACTCCTCCACCTCCGCCCACATAACAGCCAGATCTGCCTGTGTCACCAGTTGCTGTGATGGGTCATATTGTACTTAGTCAGCTGTGGCTGCAGGCTCCGCCACCTCTGCTGTTTCAATTGAGGGGCCCTGTAATGGCAGTGATGTTCAGGTGGAGGATCACACTGGGCCATAGCTACAGGAGTGGCTGCTACCTCCCTCAGCTTGGCATCCACTGTTCTCAGTGGTGGACAACCACATATGTCCTTGGCCCACCAGTCCCTAAGTGCCCACCCTTGCACCTCCACTGGACCAGCACACTGCCCAGTTTGCACTTACTACCATGGGATCACCCGGGATGTTCTCAAAAAACTCCCACATGGGAGAGCACCATGCAGGACCCAATACAGGAAGTGGGGGACACCAGATACAACAACAGACTGGGAGGATGCTGTTGCTGCTGTGCTACCAGTGGTGGAAGGGCAACAACCTCTAGCTACAGTTCTTCAGGCTGCTGCTGCTCCAGCTGAGGCTCCTGCGGCTGCTCAGCTGCTCTGCATGCACCTCTGGTCAGACCCCTGCTGTGGGGCTGTCTGTGGCCACACCAAAAGTAGCCCACTTTAAATGCACCGGGCTGCCCCGCATCCATGGCCCCCACTGACCACCAACACTTCTCCCTCCATGATCTACGCCACAACCATGATCCATCATCAAAGCAAAAAACAAAAAAAGGAAAAGGAAAACTAATAGTTGAAAAGATGGACCTCACTCAAGACTAACTCAAACAAAATCTGGTTTTAAGAGCAAAGAAAAATCTCTAATTAACAAGAAACCCTGCTGCAGAACAGTTTTACACTAAATAACTACTAAAAAAAACAACCAATGCAAAACAAATCGACTATAAATGTATCTCTCTCTCTCTCTCTCTCTCTATATATATATATATATATATATATATCTCACTCTGGTGCTCAGCCTGCAACTTGCTCTTTCCTGCCAATTTAAGTTCCTCCCTGCATCATGTGACCTGCAAACCTGGAGAGACAGTCAGACATGTGATCTGGGGGCCTTTTCTTACCAACTTTGCCTTATCAAGTCTATAGCTCAAAGTGAACCTGAAGTGGACAACACAAAGTCCATTAAAAGGTGAATTTCAGGTATTTAATGGATATTTCGCATAGCTCTATGCAAACTTGAAGTGGTCTACTTCGGGTTCATTTTGAGTTCGTAGTAGAACTTTGCTGCTTCTCTACATACAGGTTCCTTTGAGCAATCAATAGTATGGATTTTAAGGACTTGTTCATGAGGAAAAACAGCACAGTGACTAGAGCACATGTGTGGAGACTGTTGGTGGAGATTCTGGAGGGAAGTGAAGAAGTTCTGTTTCACAGAACAGGTGGTGGACAAATGGCATAGACTACCTAGAAAGGTGCTTGAAACCAAGACTATGTCAGGGTTTAATCTTGGGTGGCACAGATATTAGGGAAGAGCGAAACCCACAGGCAGAAGAGGGAAGGGATGCCTGGAAAGGGTATGATAATCAGCCACTAGGGCTATTGGATCTCTAAACCCAGTTCAGTATTAGGTCGAGCATGGAACTAGGCAGAAAACTGAACAGACTGGATGGACCTCTGGGTCTTTTCTGCCAACACAATCTGCATGTCTATTTTCTATCTGTTAGGTCATCAGCAAGATGGGGGCTGCATGTGCATCAAATAAACTTTGTTTTTCATTGGAGGGTGTCAGAAAGCAATGCATTCTGCCATGTAATTTTGGAAACTGGATTAATACAGTAATAGCTACGTCTTTAAGCTGATATACTGGAAGAGGCTAGAAAAGCCAAAAGAACAGGAGAAATGCAAACAAATGAAATATACTGTCAAACAAATAAAAGCGTTAAAACTCTTTTAAGTGAGTACGTTTTCTCAGCATACTTATTCATAGCTGCTTTTAAAGCAGAGGGCAGGCACGACAAATATAGTCCTTTCCAACTTTAAATTCGTTTTATTTATTTATTCATTATTTATTTCTGAATGTAAAGTTTTTGGTCAGGAAAGCATTCTGAGCAAACTGATTCATTTCCAGGTGTATCCTGGGAGGGGAGGAGGGGGTACTAATAGGAGAGATGGCTTCATAAGAATAGTCATAGCTTAATTACTGTATATTTTATAAATTGCAGTGCAAATACACTGTGTCAATTTAGATTTATTTATACAGTGAAATGGGTCATACCAAGGCAGGTATATATAGCAAAATGTCATAGTCTAGTAACTGACAATTATAGTGTAGTAACCAACTTGGGTAGAACTGGCATGCAAGACACAAGCATCACCTACAGAGATTGACAGGTGCACTTTTGCAGCACATTGGGATGAAGCAAGTTTTTAAAGGTGAAGATGGAACTGAGTTTTCTATGTTTGGGGAGAATGAATTCCAGAGGACAGGGATAGGCAGTTTGTCCTGAAGCACTGGTATGCCTTGGGCTTTGGAAACACCTGGGCTTCTGTTCCCTGAATGAGTAAACAGAATGTCATGATGGGGATAAAAGGTCTTCTAGGTAGCTACAGTAGGTTTTATGTATACTATGTTACTATGCAAGTAATCAAATTCAGAGAAGGTGCTAAACTGCACAATTGAAACAAAATAAGAGGCTTAAAGTGACACAAAATGAAACAACCTAGAAATGGGAGGTGTAAGTGCACAATGAAAGAAGTTTGAGAATTAAGGAAATATTAACTGAAGACACCAGTCATCATGGAAAAGCTGAATGTACTTGTAATGACATAGTCATGATAGTATGACAGTGACTTGTAGCGAATTGAAATAGACAGCTCCAAGTTTTACAAGAAGGATAGACCAGGCAAGAAAGGCAGTGGTATACTGAAGCATTACATGTCACCAGAGAATTGCTGGTAACTGCAATACTGTATATTAGCTCAGATGAGAGCAAGACATTCTGGCTGAGAGGCTCAAATGGAAATTGAGAGACAGTCATGGTTAGCCTATGCTATAAAACACAGGACCAAAAGGAGAGTCAGGATAATAAGATTCACAAGAAAATCCAAAGACAATGTTAATTTGAAAGAACACCCAATTTTACACACCCAATAATGCAAAGCATCATGGGAAGCATATGAAGGAATTTGGACTGACTCAACTTTAAGCAGAAGTCCATGGTGCCAAAAGGCCTCACAATGCAACCAACCAAGGCTGAGAACATCAGACACAGACACGTTTTATTCTTGTTAGAACTCATGGTGTGCCATATCTGTAGCTTAGCCCAGAGGGAGGGAAGGAGCCAGCTTTAGAAGGGTCTTACTTGCTTGGGTCATGGGGAGCCTATACTACAGAAGAGAAGAACTACAAAGACAAGAACCCCAGAGCAAATGTTCTGAGGCAAGGATTAATTTGAGATTTCAATTCTGCACCAGACAGTGACTGGAGGAGAGAACTGCTATGACCAGATGAAGTAGGCAATATTTTGATAATTCAGAAGACCACTATCTGATACAATGTGTGAAAGGAACCATTAGTGAGTAAACAACACTGATCTGAGTTTTCACAATACAGATAATGTAGTTAGAGATGTGGGAATTGGAAAGATGCTGTGGAACAATGTCCTTAACATTTTTTTGTTATTTATTCACAAGAAACAGATATACCATTGAGTCAAGGACTCATTTACAATAGTTTCAGGTGGATCATTTCCAGGTGTGTCCCAGGAGCACAGGGCAGTTATGTGACTTGTTCAGGCTCACACAGTATGGAAGTGGAGGTTGCAGAATTGAACCCAGGTCTGCTAGATGCATCAAGCTCATTCACAGCTGTTTACTAGCTCTTTACTCTAACCTCTTGGCTATATTGCCAGCCAAAACATCTTCAGATTCACCAGTGAAAATATAGAGCAAAAAGAAAGGGAGTGTCATACACCCTGCTTCTGTACAAGGTGACCTTTGGAAAAATGAGGAAACTCTCAGTACAGCCACCTGGGAAAGCAAACTCATGGGCATAAGTGTTCAGCAGCAATAGGTATCCCTCAAAATCCATTTAGATGGCTTCAAACAAGAGTGCATCCCACAAAACAGACAGTGCAATAATAGAAGATGTAAACCTAGGTGATTGATGAAAGAGGAGCTCAACATACAACAAAGGCAGGATTCAATATTTTACTGCATGGCAAAACTGAGTAATTGTCTTTGGAATACATTGTGCTCCTGCAGTATTCTCAGCATGTCACTGGCAGTAACTGTGATAAGAGTGTTGCATCCGGGCTAACGCCACTGTATGTATGTATGTATGTATGTATGTATGTATGTATATATGTATTTACTGTATGTACACTGGAGTCAACCAGAATGCCATGCTCTGTGATAAACGTGACATTTTCCTGAATGACAAACTGGAGTAATTGCTGTTGGATTACACTGTGTTCCTGCAGTATTCTACAGCATGTCACTGGCAGAACTGTGATGAGAGTGTTGCATCCTGACTAACTCCACTCTCATTAAAGAAACAAAGTAGTCATATGAAATGAGTAAATTTTAAGACACCAATGAAAATAAACAAATATAGAAGAACAACTCATAGAGTGCAAGCATAGAATTGGGTGCAAAATGAATGACAGAACAACAGTGTTTGAAATCAAATCTGATAATAAAACTTTCTTTAGATAGTTTATCAGAAAATGAAACATGGACAGTTGTTGGATCACCAAAGGATCAGAAAGTGGCAATATAACAACCAGTGAGGCACAGATGGCTGGATTTTTACATAAATATTTTGGTCAGTAATCACCGGAAAAAAAAAGAATAATATTTGATATTTAAAGGTTGTTTTCAGGGGAGCAGCATGGCACACAACATGGCATGTAAGAGACACCTGAACACGATTGAAAGAATGCTGAAGTTGTTAAACAAAAACACCGCAACTGGTCCTGATGCAATGCATCCACAAATCCTAAGGGAACAATCCAAGTAACTATCTGTCCCATTGACAATGATGTTCATTGAGACACTGAGAACTGTTTACATGCCTGATGACTAAAGGGTCACTCCATGATACCAATATTCAAACTATAGCCTAGTCAGCATAATGTCAATGACAGGAAACTACTGATAATTAGAGATAATTATAAGAAGCAAATGTTTTGAAAATGTACAGAAAACTGTCTTAGACATGATGCCCTGATATGGATACTGTGAAAAGAAATCATTCAGGACCAATTTTAATGCATTTTGTTGTCACCAAGAAGCTTATTGAGAAGAAGCCTGTAGCTTCCCCCAATGCCTATTAACCTACCCAGCCCATAGACATATGACTCAAGGCCGAGCTATAGGTATGGGGCCATGCCCCATGGGTTTTCTGCTTCAAGCTATGGGTTTGGGACCGTGTACAAAAAAAAATTAAGAGTAATCTCCTGCATGAAGGAAGTTATGACTGATCTCATGCTCCATGCAGGGCTCTGTGCAAAGAATATTATGAGTAATCGCTTTACACTAAGCAGGGCCCTGAACAAAGTTATAACTGGTCTCATGCTTCATGTAAGACCCAAAGGGTCCAGTGCAAAGAAAGTAAGGCTGATACTGTGGCCCTATGTTGAGCACCAGACTTGTGGGACCCAGACCCAGAGATGTAATGTGAAGTAGTAGCCCCAGAAGGCTATAATTCTTTCTTAAATATCAGAACACAATTCAGGGCTTAATTTTGCAAGAACCTCTTAATAAAATTTTAAAGGTTGATTGTCGTTAACATATTTAAGATTTCAGAGTCATCCATCTACAATCTACAGAGTAGAATGGATTAACTATTACACAATGGCAAAGAAAAATAACATTTCTGATTAGCTGTGTCTTTTCAGCATGAGTAAATCCTGCATAACTCATGCAAAAGATTGAGTTAACCTCTTCACAAAACAAAACTAAAACTAAAAATTGAAATTAATCTAATGGAACATAATGTAAACAGTTTGGCCACCATCTTTGTTTCAGCTGACTCCGCTAAAGCTGTTAGAAATTAAAAAAATGTCAGAACACCAGTTTTGTGTTGCCATTTTCCCCCTGCTTTGCTCATTGAACATAAATAGAGTAAACAAAAGTAGCATACTATGGATTTGTTATGTTTCCAAAAATGCAGTCTACCACAGTAGCACCCTGTCTCCCAGAAAGCAAAGAGAAACGTAAACTTCTCGTGGTGGCTGCAGCACTCAATCATAAGTTAAACATCCAAACAGCAGCCACTTTAACTTTGCACTGTGTCGCTCTCTTAGCTTATTGCTCCAAGATCAAGCTACTGTAATACCCAACTGAACCTTTCAGTTCTACTCACAATTACACTAATACTGTTCCACTTCTCTGTCTCCCATCACCCAACATTCATTCTCATTGTATCTGTCTTACTCAAACCTCACTCTCCCAGCACCAACTGCTCCTGTATAGTCTACCCAGCAAAGAAGCACTATTTAATATACAGTGGAAGAATACGTCTATGAAAATATTTTTTAAATTATACTTTTCTATTATTTTATGTTTTCAATCCTTATTTTAAGTAATTTTCATATCGTATAAGGACAATAATCCACTCCAGGGTGTCGGTTATACTGGGATTTACTCACTTCTGGTGTGGATTTGGTCACTTGGCCTATGGCCTCGTAACCAAACCACACCTGGTGTGGGTAAATCCCAGCATGACCCACACCTTTTCATGGATTATTGCTTAAATACAGAGTCAATTAAGGGAGTACTTTAGACCAATAAAAGCACTCCTTTCTTCTGTATGTGAGCCATTCTTATTCTGTAGAGTTTTTCTTTTGCAAGTGCCCTGGAAATGAACTTGTTTGGTGCACTTTCTTTGAAATTTTCAATATATTCTGAATCGACCTTGATCAATAATGTATTAATTTGTCATTGGAGACCACTCTTTCAGTTGTAAGAGCAGTCTCACTAACATTCTTAGATTATCAGAAATGGTTCTCATACCATAAGAATACACATTAGAGCACTCTTACAACTGTAAGAGTAGTCTCCATGGCAGCATTAATATGCACTTTAAATGTAAATTCCATGAAAGTTTCAATTTGTTTTAAGTGTTATTTGACACAGAGATGTTTATTGTTTTACTATATAGTGTAGCACATGTACTGTAAATCTGTAATGTAAGTCTTCTGAGCTTTCAATTTGGTTTCATATTTAGTTTTAAACAAGGCTTAGAATGAGAATATGATGTTGGAAAACAATTTGTTTTGGAAAGAAATGGACAACTTATAGAATGTGCATATCATGTTTGATATAATTCTATACTTAGGTTCTCCTCAATCCGTACTTAAAAGTTTATTTAGCATCATCTAGGAATTGCTGTTTATGAGGCACAATTGGTAAAACACATTTTCCCACAGCTTATTATTTTGACAGCATCAGTGTTTTCTGAAACTCTACAGTAGAGACCCTATATTCAAACAGCCATGAATATGTCCACCATATTCCCAGGTGTCTGGCGGACCCCCCCACCACCACCACCAATCACCACTTCTGTGTAATTCTGAAAGATTCACTGGTGTCTAGTAGACCCCCACACCCAAGTTGCCCATTTTGCATGATTCTGACTGCTGCCTTGGTGTCTATTAGAACACCCACTCCGAACGATCACCCAACCTTCTCCTGAACTGTCCACTACAGACATTGCACCTCCCTCACCCTGGATACCAATCAGAACCAGATTGGTAAGATAGTAGCAGGCACAGCACTCTGCTCACCAACTTGGCTGGCTACTATCTGCCATTCACCAAGTGATCATGAGTACCGTAGAAATAACTGTTTCCATAGTACTTGCAATCACTCAGTGAACATCACATGGTGGCTGGCTGTGATGGTGAGTGGAGGGCTGTTTCAGTTACCATCTTACCTACCTGTTCCTGATCAGTGTTCAGGATGGAGGACGGAGCAGGTGGGTTCAGAGGGGGTTGAGCAATTGTCTTGGGGCTGGGGATCTATTAGATACCAAGGAATCTGTCAGAATTACTGAGAATGGATGATTGTGAGTCAGCCCAATAGCACAGAGGGCTGAAATGACAAGCACTTATCTGCCACCATGCTGATGACCCAGTATCAGGAACAGACATGAGTTGCTGGGAGTCAGTGGGGGGGGGGAATCGAGCATCAGACAGACCACTATACTCTCCAAAGGAAGGATGGCATGTTGGTTCCTCCAAAAGGATGCCACCAGGTGAAGGCCTGGCACTGTAGCAATGTGGGACAGCAGTGGCATGAAGGAAGGGAGCTGCAGGACTCTGTGGAGTATGTGCCTCTACACCAATGTACTGCCATGGGTGCCCCAGCTAGGGTTAAGGAGACAACAGGAGAAAAACAGGAAGGCAAGGCAGGCATACAGTACATGATGCCTTGTGTGCCAATCCTCCACCAGCACCACCACCAGAACCCTGCTGACCCAGATCTGGATGTGAGGTTCTGGGGTGAGGATGGCCCTCCCTTTCCTGGATCTAGCATGGGGAACAATCCATGAGAGAACAAGGACCAAACTAGGTAAGTCCTGGGGAGGTGGTTGCTTAGGGGATTGCAGGGACAGGGCAGATTGGAGTCTAGCGTGCTTTGGCCCAGGAGTATAAAACCTTGATGAAAAAAAAAGAATGGTCGACCAGGGGTGGGGGGTCCACCAGACACCAGAAAATCCATCAGAATTACACATAATGGGTGAACAGTGGGTGGGGGTCTACTAGACACTAGAAGTGTTGTGAATTTAAAATTCCCAAGCAAATTGCACTGATTTATCTTGCTACAGTATGTGCCACACACAGCATTTGTGTAATGTGCAGTATACAATTCACCACAATTGTATAAATTATTACTACCTCAGCTGATGCAGTTTGCACTTTGCAATGAATTTGTGATGGGAATTGCATCAATTCACATAGTAAAGTATGTCGCAAGATGCATAGTGCATACATAGTGCAGCTATTAGTAAAGTAAAATTCGCACAATTGTGCAAATAATACTAGACAAATGTGTACACTACACTACCTGCTACATGACTTACAGAGTTTTTTCACTTAGCCTGCAGCTATTAGACACCAGGGAATCTGTGATATTTACATAGACAGGACAATCAGAGAAGGGATCCATGAGACATCAGGTAATCTGACAGAATTACATAGACTTGGTGGTCAGAGGGTGGAGTATGCACTAGACACCAGGTAATCTATCAGAATTACACAGAACAGGTGATCGGAGGTCGGGGTCCACTAGACATCTGGAATATAGTGGACATATTCTGAATGGGCAAATAGATGGGCCACTAGACAACTAGGGAATATGGTAGAATTAAACAGAATGGACAGTCCAGGTGTTATGCCTTCATGCTAGTGAGCCCATAATAGGCATGCTATTGGTCCCTTAGCACCTTGCATGACAATAAGCTCATTAGCATATTAGGGATAAACATGGCCCACAGCAGTCCTAGTAATATCCCGTTTGGGCAGTGCTATCCCCAGTGGGCTCCCCTGTGGGCTTTATTCAACTGTAGACTGTGCCATCATAGTGCATAATCACTATACACTGCATTGACATGACCTCATATTCAGGCAGCATACTTGGGTTGGAGCTCGCTAACTGTCTGAATATTGCTCTGTGCAGGCTGAGGACTAACCACTCCACAGCACTCCTCTCTGTGCATCACAAACTCTGGATATGGGGATCTAGTCTGAGAGAATGCAGCTTCACAGATATACTGTACAATGCATGAAGCATTAATTTATTCTGTTCCAGCCCAGACCAAAACAATACAGTAATACAATAAGGATAATATAATTATTTTATGATTTATTAGTTGACATAGCTTTCAAGTTAAAAAATCACTTACTACAGCTAAATATGTGTGGTTCTGTATATTACCTCTCTTTTGGTTATAATGTAAGAACACTGTAATATAGTTTATTCTTAAGCTCCAGCTTTTCCTTTAGGTGGGAACAGGATGTACTTTAAAAGAGAGTACACTCTATCTAGCTATCTGTTTGTCTGTCCATCCATCCATCCACCCGTCTATCTATCTGTCTGTCAGTTTGTCTGTCTCGGTCTGTCTGTCTATCTATCTATCCATCCATCCATCTATCTACCTATCTATGATAGAAGGCATTCTTAGAATGGCAGAGAAAGGGAGATACTGTTGATGGGAGACCTGAATATGCCAGATGTTAACGGAGCACATTTGCTGCAGCCACATCCAAGAGCAGGGCCATTCTTGATGCCCTACAGGTGGCAGGCATTAGACAGCTAGTTTGGAACCCACTCATGAGGGAGCAATCTTAGACCTCATACTCTCAAATGGGGACAGTGAGAGGATCTCAGATCTAGAAGTGGGATGCCATCTGGGGACAAGTGACCATCAAACAGTGTGGTTCACGTTAAACTCAGCTACAAGTCAAGCCATACAAAAGTGAGGGTACTGGACTTTAGGAGGGCTGATTTTGGCAAGATGGGAGAGTGCCTCAGAAAAGCACTAGCAAACAGGCTAGAAGGAGGTGTGGAGCAACAATGGGAATTATCAAAACTGCCATCACAGAGGCAACAAGCCTTTGTGTGAAGCAAATAAACAAATCAAATGAAGAAAAAGCCACTATGGTTCTCAAAGAGGTGGCTGTGAAAGTCAGGAAGAAAAGATAGCATTCCGGAAGTATAAGGAAACACAGAAGGAGCAGGACAGAGAGCTGTACCAGTTAAGGCAGAAGGAAGCAGGGAGGAAGTCAGAATAGCAAGGCCCAAACTGAGGAAAGATAGCTAACTCAGTTAAGAGGGATAAAACCATTTATAGGTACATCAGTAGGTAGAAAGACAAAGGGAGGATAGTGAGGCTGAATAGAATGAACGGTGGGTGGGCAGAGGGGACAGTGAAAAAGCAGGAATACTGAACGAATATTTCTGCTCAGTATTCTAAAAGAGGAGGAAGTGCCTAATCCAATTAACAGAAGCACTCTTGATAGGAGGTCAATCCAGTCCTTTCACAGAAGAAAGGGTTCTGCAAGAACTCCTAAAACTGAAGGTGGACAAAGCAATGGGTCCTGATGGAATTCACCCCAGAATTCTAAAGAATTAAGGAGAAACTAGTGAAACCGCTGGCTACTCTTTTAATAAATCATGGGAGGATGGTGTGGTACCGAGGACTGGAGGAGGGTGGATGTGATTCCCTTCACAAAGTGGGACCAAGACAGAGGCAGGAAACTACAGACCTGTCAGTCTGACCTCTGTGGTAGGGAAAGTGATGGAGTCACTTCTGAAGGAAAGAATAGTTGAGTACCTAGAGGCCAGTGGAGCACAGGACCCAAGGCAGCATGGGTTCACAGCGGAAGGTCATGTCAGTCAAATCTAATAAATTTCTTTGACTGGGTGACCAAAGTAGTAGACCAGGAGTGGCTGTGGACATGGCCTACCTAGACTTTAGCAAGGCATTTGACACAGTCCCACACAAAGATTAATAGTCAAATTAACCAGCCTGGGAGTGGGACCAGGGTGGTAGCCTAGTAAAACATTGGCTGGACAACAGAACACAGAAGGTAATTGTAAATGGAGTCCACTCTGTAGAAAGGGGTTACTAGTGGGGTACCGCGGGGTTCAGTATGGGTCCAGTCCTTTTAATGTCTTCATCAGTGACATTGCAGAGGGACTGGAAGAAAAGTATGCCTTTTGCAGATGACACAAAGATCTGCAACAGGGTTGATACACAAGGAGGCGTGGAAAGGATGAAAAGGGACTTGGCAAGGTTGGAGGAATGGTCAGAAGTATGGCAGCTAGGATTCAATGCAAAAGTGCAAATAATGCACCTGGGAAACAAGAACCCAGGAAAGAATACACAATGGGTGGGGAGTAGTAACAACAACAAAAAGGAAAGGACCTGGGGTAATCATATCAGATGATCTTAAGGTTAGCAAGCAATGTGAGAAGGCAGTAGGAGGGCTGGGGGTATACTGGGATGTATAGGAGAGGCATCATCAGCAGAAAACAGGAAGTTGTTATCCCTCTGTACAGACAGTTGGTGAGACCCATCTGAGTACTGTGTCCATTTCTGGAGACTCCATCTCCACAAAGACATAGACAGGATAGAGGCAGAGGAGGGCAGCTAAAATGGTGCAGGGTCTGCAAGAAGCTGTATGAGATGAGACTAAAGGAGCTTAATATGTATACCCTTGAGGAAAGAAGGAGAGGGGGACATGATAGAAACTTTTAAGTACCTCAGTGGAATCAACAAAGTCCAAGAGGGTAGCATCTTTCAGAAAAAGAGACTTGCAAGAACAAGGGACACAATTTAAAGATAGAAGGAGGCGGTTCAGGGGCAATGTGAGGAAGTATTATTTCACAGAGAGGGTAGTGGATGCATGGAACAGCCTTCCTGAGGAGGTTGTGGGGTCTAAAACTGTGGGAGAATTCAAGAATGCATGGGACAGACATAAGGCAATTCTTGTGGGGGGTAGGAAGAAATAGGCTGTTGGTTAACTAGGATCTGCGGCCTATCCTGTAGGTAGGGAAATGGGCAGACTAGATGGGCCTAGTGGTCCTTATCTGCCATCAAAGTCTATGTTTCTATGTTTCTATGTTACCTATCTGTCTGTCTATCTTTCTAGTCACACTGGAACTGTACATAATAACAGTCAGTGGAAAGGGTAAGAGTAATAGGGGACTATATGGCTTATGGGAAAGGGCTTAAAGGGAAAGCCTGTCAGGCCTTCTAGCTGTGTGAGCCCATAGCTTAATGGCTAATGTACTGGAATGGTATTACCAGGGGTCTGAGTTCAATTCCCAGTGAGTCACACTTTTCCTCTCTCATCTCTATCCATGATTTAAAATGCCAAGCAGAGGCTAAATTGCACAGAAGAGGAGTGTCTGGTGGTGACGTGTTCCAAAGTTGCAGGTTGTGCAACACTAGAGAGAAGGGGCAGGATTCTCAAAGAACAGCAAAAATTCTGTAGCTGCGGGAAAAAAGCTTGCAGCACTGTGGAAACACAGTTGCATGATATTCTTAAAGAAAATCCCGCAGCTGAGGGAATTCTGCAAAAAGTCCCACAGCTGCAGAACTGCAGAAGCTGTGGGAATCCCACAAGTGCTGCTACTCCATAGCTGCAGATCCACAGCTGTGGAAATGACTGAGGAGGCACAGCAATAGTAAATCTGTGTAGCTGAAGCAGCATACTTTAACATTGCTACCATAATATGAAGCTGACAGCACACACAGAGACCAGCAACCAATCCCCAACTTGGTCCACAACAGCACCACAGGTACCAGCGATACCTTGCACGACAGTGACTGACTGTCCTACTGGTCATCCCTCCTGGGATGTCCCTGTGGCCTGCAGGGGTAGCACTCGCTGCTGGCTGGTCAGGCTCTACTGCTTGTGGGGCTCTATCATGGGCTGCACTGGGTCTAGTGGTTGTTGCCTGTTGCCATATCATGGCAATGTGTGCTTTTAGTGCTGTAACATTAGCCACTGCTATACTGTCTGAGATGCTATTACCTGTGGTACACCTCCACCTTAATTGATTCCAATTGCTGGGGCACTGCTGCAGTGTGCTGAGGGAGAGTTACACCTCATTCCACTGTGTGTAACATTCTTTCCTCAGCTGTGGAAAAAAACTGGCTGTAAATAACCTTTCAGGAGCTGTGCCTTAATTATCTCACACATTTTTGTCCTGAGGGACTTCTGCAACTGCACTTTTTTCCACAGTCCATAGTGATTTTTCCCACAGCTGCGGAGGGTTTTGTGAATAGCACTTGGAGCAAACTCCCCTTTTGTTCCGTAGCTGAGGAAGTTTGGGGGACTTAGAGAAGGTTTTGCACCTTCTGAAAGCTTTGCGAATCCTGCCCAAGGAATGTATCTTCAAAGGAAAGCCTGTCAGGCCTTCTAGCTGTGTGAGCCCATAGCATAATGGCTAGAGCACTAAAAGAGTATAACCAGGGGTCTGGGTTCAGTTCCCAGTGGGTCACACTTTTCCTCTCTCATTTCAATCCATATGGGTAATATAGGGGTAAGAGTTATGATAATATAACTATTGTAATACCGTTGACCCTTTTCAAAAGTTATAAGTGCAATAACAAACTCCAGGTATGTGGTGACACTGCAATAACTTCACTTCCTGGGTTGTTCAAGAGTCTTGACTATGCTTTTGGTCTCGTAATCCACCAGAGGTCTGCAGTTTTTGATGCATAGCCACACAACTTATGAGTTATTCCTTATACTTACTTATTCTATCTTTCTATCTCTGATCGATAGATAGATAGATAGATAGATAGATAGATAGATAGATAGATAGATAGATAGATAGATAGATAGATAGAAATATAGAAACATAGAAACATAGACTTTGACAGCACATAAGTACCCCTTGGCCCACCTAGTCTGCCCATTTCCCTACCTACAGGATAAGCTGTAGATACTAGTTAACCAACAGCTTATTTCTTCTTACCGCCCCCACAAGAATTGTCTTATGTCTGTCCCATGCATTCTTGAATTATCCCACAGTTTTAGACCTCACAACCTCCTCAGGAAGGCTTTTCCATGTGTCCACAACCCTGTCTGTGAAAAAAATACTTCCTCACACTGCCCCTGAGCCATCTGCTCCCTATCTTCAAATTAGTCCCCTTGTTCTGCAAATCTCTTTTCTGTAAGATGCTGTCCTCTTGGACTTTGTTGATTCACTGATGTACTTAAAAGTTTCTATCATGTCCCTCCTCTCCCTCCTTTCCTCAAGGGTATACATATTAAGCTCCTTTAGTCTCTCCTTGTATGGCTACTGGTGCAGACCCTGCACCATTTTAGTTGCCCTCATCTGGACTGCCTCCATCCTGTCTATGTCCTTGTGGAGATGGGGTCTCCAGAACTGGACACAGTACTCCAGATGGGGTCTCACCAACTGTCTGCACAGAGGGATAGCAACTTCCTGCTTTCTGCTGGTGATGCCTCTCCCTATACATCCCAGTATCACTCCAGCCCTCTCTACTGCCTTCTCACATAGCTTGCTAACCTTAAGGTCATCTGATATGATTACCCCCAGGTCTCTTTCCATTTTTGTTGTTGTTACTACCCCCCTTGTGTAATCTTCCTCTGGGTTTTTGTTTCCCAGGTGCATTATTTTGCACTTCTTTGCATTGTATCCAAGCTGCCATACTTCTGACCATTCCTCCAACCTTGCCAAGTCCCATCTCATCCTTTTCATGCCTCCTTGTGTATCAGCTCTGTCACAGATCTTTGTATCTTCTGCAAAGAGGCATACTTTTCCTTCCAGTCCTCTGCAATATCACTTATAAAGACATTAAAACAGACTGGACCCAGTACTGAACCCTGCGGTACCCCACTAGTAACCTGTCTTTCTTCAGAGTGGAATCCATTTACAATAATCTTCTGTGTCCTGTTGTCCAGCAAATGTTTTATCCAGGCTACCACCCTGGAACCCACTCCCAGACTGGTTAATTTGATTATTAATCTTTTGTGTGGGACTGTGTCAAATGCCTTGCTAAAATCTAGGTAGGCCATATCCACAGCCCCTCCCTGGTTTACTATTTTGGTCACCCAGTCAAAGAAATCAATTAGATTCATCTGACATGACCTTCCCTCTGACCCCATGCTGCCTTAGGTCCTGTGCCCCACTGGCCTCTAGGTACTCAACAATTCTTTCCTTCAGAAGTGATTCCATCACTTTCCCTACCACAGAGGTTAAACTGACAGGTCTTTAGTTTTCTGCCTCTGTCTTGCCCCCATTTTTGTGAAGGGGAATCACATCCACCTTTCTCCAGTCCTCAGGTACAACACTGTCCTCCCATGATTTGTTAAAAAGGGTAATCAGTGGGGTCACTACTTCTCCCCTTAATTCTTTTAGAATTCTGGGGTGAATTCTGTCAAGCCCCATTGCTTTGTCCACCTTCAGTTTTAGGAGTTCTTTCAGAACCCTTTCTTCTGTGAAAGGACTGGGATCAACCCCCCTATCCAGAGTGCTTCTGTTAATTGGATTAGGCACCTTCCCTTCCTCCTCTTTTGTGAATACTAAGCAGAAGTATCCATTCAGTATCCCTGCTTTTTCACTGTCCCTCTCTTCCCACCCACCATCCTTTCTATTCAGCCTCACTATCCCTCCCTTTGTCTTTCTATGCTCCCTGATGTACCTATAAAGGTTTTATCCCCTTCTTAACCAAGTTGGCTATCTTTACCTCAAGCTGGATCATTGCTATTCTGACTTTCCTCCCTGCTTCCTTCTGCCTTAACTGGTACAGTTCTCTGCCCTGGTCCTTTCGTGTTTCCTTATACTTCCTAAATGCTTTTCTCCTAACCTTCACCGCCACTTCTTTTGAGAACCATAGTGGCTTTTCTTTGGTTTTGATTTATTTGCTTCACACAAAGGCTTGTTGCCTCTGTGATGGCAGTTTTGATATTTCCTATTGTTGCTCCACCCTCCTTCTAGCCTGTTTGCTAGTGCTTTCTGAGGCACTCTCCCATCTTGCCAAAGTCAGCCCTCCTGAAATCCAGTACCCTCACTTTTGTATGGTTTGACTCTGTAGCTGAGTTTATCGTGAACCACACTGTTTGGTGGTCACTTGTTCCCAGATGTCTATCCACCGCTAGATCTGAGATCCTCTCATTGTTCCCATATGAGAGTATGAGGTCTAAGATTGCTTCCTTATGAGTGGTTTCCAAAACTAGCTGTCTGAGGCATGCAACCTGTAGGGCATCGAGAATGGTCCTGCTCTTGGATGTGGCTGCAGCAAAGGTGCTTCAGTTAACAGCTGGCATATTCAGGTCCCTCATCAGCAGTATCTCCCTTTTCTCTGCCATCCTAAGGATGCCTTCTATCATATCCTTGTCCATTCCCTCCCCCTGACATGGGAGTCTGTATACAAACCCTGTGTGGATTGTGGTGCCATTTCCAGTCTCTAAGGTGACCCACAGTGCCTCCTCTCCTCCCTGTTTACTCTTTTGTTCCATTGTTTTTATCCCTTCCCTTACATAGGGAGCTACTCCTCCCCCTCTTCTGCCCTCCCTGTCTCTCCTGTAGATTGTATACCCTGGTATGTTAACATGCCAGTCATGGTTCTCTGTGTACCATGTTTCTGTGACTGCTACAATATCCAGGCATCCCTCTTCCATCAAGGCCACAAGTTCAGGGAGCTTGTTGCCCAGACTACAGGCATTGGTACTCATTACCCTCCATTTCTTGATGGCCTTACCCCTTTTTGCCCCATCCCTTTCCTTAGTGCCTTTGTCATTTTCTCCATTTACCCCTGCCCTTCTCCCTATTAACATCTCTATCTTGGTGTCTACCTCACTTACTACCCTGACTTTTTTGGGGGAGCTAGGATTTCCCTTTTCTTTTCCAGTGCCTTCCCCTTTGGCTAGTTTAAATGCTTGCCAATGAAGCATTTAAACCTATCACCTAGGATCCTGGTTCCCCTCCTGGACAGATGCAGACCATCACACCAGTGTAGGCCTGCATCACCCCAGGTGGACCCCCCGTCCCCAATGAAGCCAAATTGCTGGGCTCTGCACCAGTTTTTCAACCACTGATTGAATCCCATGGCGTGGCGCACCCTAGCCTCATCCATGCCATAGACAGGCAGCACCTCCGAGAAGGTTACCATGTGTGCTACTTGTCTAAGACCCCTTCCCAACTCCACAAACTCTTCCTACACTGCTCTGATCCCTTTCTCAGCCAGGTCATTTGTCCCTAGATGGAAAATGACATCCAGCTCCCTCCCCTGTGCAGCTGCTCCAGCGATCCTGAGGATTCACTCCCTGGCTATCCAAGCCATGGCACCAGGCAGGCACCTTACCTCCTCTCCCTTCCTCTCCCAGTTCTACCACCTAACAATGGAGTCCTCCACCAGGAGTTGTTTTCTTCTCCTGTGGGATCCCATGCCACCCTCCTGTGGGTCTCCTTTGTGGAGGTTCCCAGCTTCCTCCTCGGTCTCCACTGTGGGTGCCTCCATAGAGGAACTACACTTTTCCAGAATGGCATATGAATTGTGGAAAGGTACTACTTGAGGGATGCACCTCTGTTCCATCACCCTCACCCTCTTTGAGCCCACTGTGGTCCAACCGCTCCTCTTTCTTGACAACCTCTGAGGCAACAGCAGTGGCCCTGGTGGTCCATGGGTGGGAGAGGAGGTCCCCCAAATCCTGGCCAACTCAGCCTGGAGATGATCAACCTCCCCCCCCTCAGTCCAGAAAGGTGTTTGCAGATTGAACAACATCACATCCTCCAGAAGTCTCCCAGAAGACTGCTGCTCCACAGCCACTGCACTGCACCACTCCCTTCATGTCTTATTTCTGGCCCCTTAACTGTTGTTTAGAATACTTACTCTTTCCTCTTTTATTTTTTCTCCGTACTTACTCTGTGTCTGTGCCCTTTAAGCTCCTGATCTTCCTGTTCTGAGACAAGAAGTTCCTATATTTCTCAGTAGTATCCTTACTTGCTCAGAGTCAGACCTACAGTTGCTGGGAGGCAGGGGACAGAGAGCTACTTTTTCCTTCTAGGATGGTGAGGTCTTTGAGGCTCTGTGATTGCTGACTTCCTGCTCCCACACAGGAAGTTCCTGTTGTCAGTCAAATCCTGTGCCTATAAAAGCAGAACTGGCTTAGGGTGGGGGGGTGGAGGGAGGGAAGGAGGGCAATATAGTCCCAGTACAGAAGTATAGTTACAACAGCAGCTCATTTGTCTTGGTGTTATCTGTCTCTTCTCTGGCAGAAGCTATCTAGGGCAGTTTTTAAATCTGGCTTTAACCTGGCTTCTTTCTAGCTAAGTCACTCCCTCTACTTCACAGCTCTTTCTACACTTAGTAAATTGCACAGATAACAATTCCCTTCAGATACCTGAGACAAACACCTAGATAACTGCACAGATAACAATTCACTTCAGCCAACTCAGACAAACACACTAACTTTTTTTTACCCTAAATTGAAGGTCCCAGTAGTAGAGTTCTAGTTCTTTAGTTCCAGTAGAGAAGTATAGTTATAACAGCAGATCCTTCATCTTGTTGTTTTCTGCCTATTAGATAGAAAGATAGATAGATAGATAGACAGACAGACAGACAGACAGATGGATCGACAGAGACAAACAGATAGATGAAAGAAAGAAAGAAAGAAAGAAAGAAAGAAAGAAAGAAAGAAAGAAAGAAAGACAGAGAGGCAAACAGACAGACAGATAGTTATTTTCAGGTACTTTTTTATGTTTTATATACATTTACTTTTGCTCTAAGGGCAGGATTTTCAAAAGGATGTATGCAGACACAAATGCATGTTGCACCTGAATCTGCATCTGCCTAAATGCATCCACGCAGTCCTGCTGCAATTTTTAAAAGCTGCATCTATTTTCAATAAAAAGTCATGATATTCATTAAAAACATGCACCATTTTTTACTGCAATTGTATTTGTTTGTCACAAAATTCATCTGCTTTTAAACAATCTGACAGACAGTTTAATACTTTGGATTTGCTCAATTTTGAAAATAGCATAGATACATCTCAGGCAGAACCTTTTAAAACTCCTAACTTAAATAGTGTGGATAAAGGGGTCATTTATAAATGCGGTTTAGCTTTTGTCTGCTTACTAAAGCTCATTAAAGGGGTTGAGTTATATTGGTCTTCTATTTAATTTGCATTCGTGGCTTATGTGATTTTACTTTTTTTTATTTTACTATAGTTCATAAGAATGAAATACATGTCTGTACAATAATTTGTCATTTGCAGCCTATACTGCATTGCATGTACAAGTCTGTTTAAAATGCAATGTCTGGACTACTAAAGCCATGTCAGTCTGACTTGCACAATGACTTGCATTCCATGATACATTGCTCTGAGACTGATGCTTTAAGGTATGGTGTGGAGATGCAGAAAACAATGCAATCTGACTTTATTTTAATGGTACAGTAGCAATACTATAGTTAGCATTGAGCAGACAATTCTATGTAAAACATGATTTGTAGCTGTGTATAACTAGGCTGTCTTCTGACCTAAAGATAAAAACAGTTACATGCATATCCCTGATGGCAGGATCTACAATATTTGGTAACAGACTCTCACCAGAGCTGATAGGGCTGCAGCAGTGGAATTTGGGGTATAAATATTGAAAACTACCCAAGCTATGAGCCTGCATTTGCACAGTGTAATGTAGGTCCATAAATTAGTTGTTTTTTAAAAATATTTTAAAAATATGTAAAAATGCCCAAGTCATGTCACTAGGTTCAAAACACCAATGAAATACATTGAACTGCATACATGTTTCTTCAGTTCATGGTCCAGTTTTGAAGAGTGAAGATGCATCTGCGCTCCAGAGAGGATTATGACCTTGGCCCTCCAATGGGAAAGTAAGGGCTTGGTGGGTACAGGGTGGTGGGTGTTCAGTAGGAAGGTTGGGTGGGGGGACTGTAACAGTGACAAAAGATATTGATGGACAGTTTTCTTTATACAGGATGAAAAAAACAAACAAATGAACAAAGATTCCTACACTGGGAGATTGGGCAATCCCAGTGTCATTGCTATGTTTCTTGGAGTATACCATCAAAACATTGACACCCTGACAGTGAAACCCCCACAGTGAAACCCCAACATCGATGGACTTTGCATTGACAGAGATTTCTCGATGATGGTCTTTGCATCTGTGGGGGGTAGGCACCTAACTCCACTTTCTGTGCAATGTGGAGTTAGATATTTCAAGTCGGGGGTGTAGGGGGCCAGCATTGATGTGCTCGAGTGTGGCAGTTGGTGTCGGCATGCTGCAGGTCAGTGTCAGGGATGTCAGTGGGATTGTGTGACTGTAAGGGATGACAGCGTGTTTTCCATTGCTGCAGCTTAGTGGAACTGTTTCTTGGTGGGGAGTGGGGTGGAGGGTGCTGTGAGGGAGGGTCAGGTGGGCAGGAGAAAAACAAATTAGAAAAAAAAAATGAGGATTCCTGTACTGGGGGATTGGGCACACCCAGTGTGACTGTAACATTTCTGGTGGGGAGTGGTGTGTTGGGTGCTGAGAGGGAGGGTCAGGTGGGCGGGAGGAAAGAAATATTAAAAATAGAAATTGTTGCATCTGTGGTCTTGTTGGCAGAGGTCACAGTCTGACACAGCACCACCTGATGTGACCAAGATGGCTGCTAACCTCTATTGTGCATGCGCAAATAGTCACACGTACAGTACAAGTTGTCAGTTATCTTGAACACAGTAGACAGTGCCATGTTCCACTGTGACCTCCAATGCAGAAACATAGTGCTGTGTGACTGCAAATAGACAGAGTGGAGTGCATCATGGATGCAGAGACAAACTGTGAGGCAACTCCACACTATTATTCGGTAGGAAAAAATCTCCCTTTTTCTGATTGCAGGAGGTTTGCAGAGCTTCACCCACTGCAGCCCTAAAAGTTGGTTAAGTAGATTTAATATATGAGATCAAAAAAATAAAATTCACATACAGTATGTTATGATTTTTTGCATTTAAAAAATGGAAATAGTGCAATGATTAGAAACCTGAAACTTTCTATTTCATTGTACACTGTCGCAAAAGTAGTGCTTTGGGGAAAAATGGTAAATAAAAATGTTAATAATACAGTACAGCACAAACCCAAAGAACCAAAACTGGATTATCTGAATTTAATTCCTTTCCCAGAATAACTGCCCATTTCAAGCTTAACTGGTGAACAATTACCAGTTGTAGTCAATAAATACCAAGGGGGGGGTTCCCGAAAGGATGAATGCAGATGTGAGTGCTTGCTGTGACTGCATCTGCCAAACTGTGTCCAAGCAGCCCTGCTGCTATTTTCAACATGATTTGTGGTAAAAAAATTGCAGCAACTGGTAGCTGGATAAATTACTGTAAATGCAATTTGCATCTTTTTTTACCCTTCTTGTATTGTTGTTGGCGTAGGTACTCAAACCCGTGTTCAAAAAAATTGTCATTTACTACTTTTCATTTGTTTCTTTCTTTATTCTATAATTCCATATTGCTTTTACATTTATCACTCTTTTTTTTTCACACGTGCTTTATTTTGCCGGTACATTTTGGCTGTGTTAGTGTTTCAGGACCATCCTGGTTCCCTTCATCAGAAATATGGACTTCAAACATGGAAACATGGACTTTGATGGCAGATAAGGACTGCTTGGCCCACCCTGTCTGCCCATTTCCCTACCTATTGGATAAGCTACAGATCCTAGTTAACCAACAGCCTACTTCCTCCTACCCCCACTAGAATTGCCTTATGTCTGCCCCATGCATTGTGAAATTCCCCCACTGTTTTTGACCCCACAACCTCCTTAAGGAAGGCCGTTCCATGCATCCACCACTTTCCTTGAAAAAATACTTCCTCCGTTGTTCCTGGAGCCATCCCCACTCTATCTTCAAATTGTGCACCCTTGTTCTTGCACATCTCTTTTTCTGAAAGATGCTACCCTCTTGGACTTGAGGTACTTGAAAGTTTCTATCATGTCCCCTCTCCCCTCCTTTCACTCTATTAAGATCCTTTAGTCTCTCTTCATATGGCTTCTGGTGCAGACCTTGCACAATTTTAGTTATGCCTCCTCTGAACTGCCTCCATCCTGTTTATTTCCATGCAGAGATGGGGTCTCCAGAACTGCACACAGTACTCAGATGGGGTCTCACAAACTGGCTGTACAAATGGATAACAACTACCTGTTTTCTACTGGTGATACCTCTCCCTATACATCCCAGCATCCCCCAGTCTTCCTTATTGCCTTTTCACATTGCTTGCTTACCTTTAGGTCATCTGATACGACTTCCTCCAGGTCTCTTTCCATTTTGTTGTTGTTATAAACCCCCCACACTGTGTACCTTGCCCTGGGATTTTGTTTCTGAGGTGCGTTACTTTGCACTTCTTTGCATTGAATCTCAGCTGCCATATTTTGACCATTCATCCAACTTTGCAAAGTCCTTCTCATCCTTTCCACCCCCTTGTGTATCAACCCTGTTACAGATCTTTGTGTCGTCTGCAAAGAGGCATACTTTTCCTCAGTCCCTCCACAATGTCACTTATAAAGACATTAAAAGAGATTCAGTACTGAACCCTGTGGTACCCACTAGTAACCCCACTTTCTTCAGAGTGGACTCCATTTACTATTACTCTCTGTGTCCTGTTGTCCAGGCAATTTTTACCCAGGCTACCACGCTGAGACCCACTCTCAGGCTGGCTAATTTGTTTATTAATCTTTTGTGTGGGACTGTGTCAGATTCCTTCTGAAAGTCTAGGTAGGCCAAAAATTATAACCATTCACAAATAATATTACCTTTTGTACTATAATTCTAGGCATATGTTCTCTATATTTGTTATTTGTATTATTTCTACACATATTATTGTTCTTCAGTTGTGCTAAATTTATATACTTTAAAGAAAATGTTGAAGTGATTAAAACATTAAACAAGAGGAACTGGTCTGTACTTTCTCTTTATTGATAGGTGCCTACATTCTGACATATTGCAGTATTGTAGAATGGTTAGTTCTAAAGAAATTTGTAAACTTATATTACTATTGTATTTATATCAGGTTTTAAGTTTTTAATATTTTGTCTTTGAATTATGGTGCTTTAATATCAAACTCCTAGGTGTTACCTTTTTATATTGCTTTTCATTTTTTTTTTCAACTTCTATACCGCCACTGTTAACTGAAAATAATGAAGTTCACATGCTTTAGAGATAAAAAAACATACAGGGCTTTATTTTCAATGGACCATTAAACTGACAGAAGTTGCAGCAAACGGCAGCTTGTGTCGATGCCTGGTGCAACAGGGACACCGAACCAGATTTTGGTAATGGAGGGATCCCAGAGTCAAAAGCCCCCAAGATGCTGCAAGTGTTCCTGTGTGCCATACAGTTGGTGCAAGTGAGAGGAATGACAGAGGCTGTTGGCAGCTCTAGGCCTGTGGAAGTGTGGCCCAGGGAGTTTAAAGCAGAGTGTCCTTGTTTTGTCATCATCATTTTTTGGTGTCATACTGCAGTGTACAGCTACATTCTCTAGGAGTATGGGTACATACTGTTTCTTGCATGGTATGTGCCAGATGTTTCAGATGTATGTGACCAAAAACCACAATAAAAAGATTCAAAACAAAATAGGTGCATGTGGAAGAATCACTCCATTTACAGCAATGTTACCATCACCTGTGGGATCAAGGTTACTGTCTATGCTACTACTTACTATGCACAAGTTATTTGTCCAGCAAATAATCTTGTTCCTCCACTGTGTACATCTGAAAATGAGCTCTGATATACCTGGATGATGCAAAGAACAGTGTTCAATGAGTCCCAATGAAATTGAAGCAGCGTACATAATTTTACGCACACTATGATTTGAACTGTACATGTAAACCTATGCAATATGGGCACAGGGAAAATGTAACAGAAACCTTGAAACACCTCCCTAGTTTCTAGATTACATACGGTGAAGTGAAGGAGTGTGTAGGAGAAACCACACAGCATATGATGCCCAGCTGCAGTGTTCCCTTCACTCCCTGTCACATATGCCATTAGGACCTGACTCAGTGCTAATGTGATAAGTACACTGTGGATGGCTGAGTAGTTACATACCTCCATGCAGCACCATGGCACTTACTCAGGTTCTCACAATGAAACCAATACAGTTTTCTGCACAATACCACATGTTGCTGAGTGGTATCTCAGAATAACATGTAACCTGGTAGCAGTGAACCCTGGATTTATGGGATTCCAAAGCTGCTAGATCTCCCGTAACCATAACAAGAAGAGATAGTAGTTCCTATAATCTACGAGGGCAAAAATGGTGGAATAATTCAAAAATGCATGGGATAACATAAGGGAACCCTAGAGACAGGGAAGAGAGGGTAAGTTGCAGATCATCAACAGTCTGTGGCATATGTAATCAGTAGGAATAATTGGCAGACTAGCTGGGCCAGGCAGTCCTTATCTGCCAACAAATTTTATGTATCTATGTATCTAAGGTTCTGCACCAAAACCAGAAAACCAGGAAACACTAAGCATTGGAAAAGGACCAACATAAATAGTGTATCATAACATAGTGGAACTCTATGCTAGTTGTGCTGGTGCCATTGTAAGGGAATAATGCCAGATGCAGAGCATTGTCCACTGAAGGATGCCACAGCCCACCTTGTCCCACCTGCCACCATTGACTGTGGTCACACTGAAGTGCCACCCATTTGTTATCAACCATTTGGAACAACTGGAGGGACTGTACCTGATGGAGTATGCATGGCAGGAAAAATGGCAACGCACTGTAAAACCTCGAGGTGCATTGTCATGTGGACTGTCAATGCTGCACAACCCCTGTCACTGTAGGAACAAAGCCCTTGATGGAAACATTATTTTATTTTTAAGATCAAGAACTGATTTTTTAATTATTATTTTGTGTGATTTTATATGGAATTAATTATGGGAAGTTTCATTATAATTTCTGGTTAAGATTACTGTTTGCATAAATTTCTCAAAGCAAAAGAAAGCACTAATTAAATCTTAAAGCAAAGTATCTGGCTTTAATTATTAAAAGAAAAAATATATTTTTCTCTTTCTGTTTCTTGGCCATATCGTTGCTCATATATGGCAAATAAATTTCTGGCCTAAAGCTAAGAGGACATCAGTTTTACTTCTAAACTATGGTATTATAGACTCTGAATCTACTAGCACAGAGATGAGGGAGGCCCTGCTGCATTCTTGAAATACCTAGAATGAAATTGAGGCTAGGTAACCTGGACAATAATCAGATAAGAGGTCATGTTAATGATGCAGGATAGCACCATGCAAAAAAAGTGCCTTAGAAAATGCAGTTTAAAAAATCTCCATAGTGTTTGCATTAGAATAAAATGTTTTATTTACATCTTAATACAACGTACTGCCAATATGAAAATTTGACAGTTGATAGAAACTAATATGAGTAAAATAAATTTAATATCATAAGTGTAAGACCAATGGTTTGAGAGTTATGTATTAAAAGTTTTAATAACATTATTTTATTGATAAATAGACAAATTTAGTTGCTCATGATAGCTGCCACCCAGAGGAGTCTGAAAATATAACCTTAAGTAAGTAGCATGTTGCTGTGAGGAAAATATCATCTAAAAGTTTGGTAATAACTAGATGTATTGATTATTTAAATTTTATAGGTTCCAGTGTAGTGAGAAATTTAGTTTTGGTAATTTTAAAATTGGTTAAATGGAAGTAAAGCTTATATGGTTTGTGTGTCAAAACAATATAGACAAGACAAAAATCTCATGTTTCTATAAAGCACTAGTATTTAAAAGCTTTGATGATGGATTTTTCTTATAAATCTTATATTACTCTATAGCTTAGAATATTTAGAACAAGACTATCACTTTATTTTAAGCTATATTAAAAAGGAAGTTATAACCTTTAATAGCCTAACTTGGGAAATATTAGTCCTAGGAATAGGAAACATACCAAAATGATTCATTCGATGAGAGAAGTTCAAATATGTAAGTTTAAAAGTAATATTATTTTGCATTAAGACATTATATAAGAAAAATAGTTTTGAGAATAAAATGAGTATTGGAGTCAATGGGCAGTCCTTGAAGAGGTGTGGCTACTGTCACCATTCATCATCTGCAGGGAGCCACAAACCCAGCCACCTTAGTGACTCAGACCATTCTGAATCTGGTGATGAAATCACCGGGGCAGATTCATTTTAGTGAATTCTGCTGACCGCTCCTTAGTCTTGTCTGAAACACCATACAGTAAAGCATTCAGTTAGTCAGTTGAAAACCTTAATGGCTTCATAACTTGCTAGGCCTAAAAGCTTTAGACCACATCTGAATGTGGAGTACTGGGACCAGCCTTGGTCAACTACTAATGTGTCCAGAAAGTGGATGCTGAGGAAAAGCTTGAAAGCCAATGCAGTGTTGCCAAAAGGACCAGGTACAAAACTTTTTGTTACAAGGACATTCTCATTGTATTATAAACAAGGTCTGTGTTTCATTTACTGAGCATGTTGCGGAAGTAATGTTGCCTGCTAAAGCTGGACTAGAGATTTAACTTTAAGATTCACAGCCGAAGCAAACTGCAGTGTTGTGAATGAAGGAAGTCTAATTGTCTTAATATTTTGGTGCAGATGAATCAACATGAAGTTAGAACCCAGTTATTAAGACAACTTTGCTATCCATGAGAAAGTCTTTGATACAAGTGTGCTATGGGACTGTTCAAACTCGGCTGTCTGTTCAAATCCTGTTGAATTCTACAAACTGACTTTTGATAATTAGTGCATTCCAAATTGATGAAAGAAAGTTCCAGTTCAGATTCAGGGAAAAACAGAAGATATAAGCTGTCTGAAAGAGACTTTCTTACTCCGACCCGAACTCAACCAAGATTTCTAAGTTAAGAGAGAAGAAAAACCAATTCAACAACCAGAAATATAAGTATAATTTTAATTACTTTTACTAATTAATTTTTAATTGATAGTTTCAGTAATTTAAATTGGCCTATCTGGGAAAGTAACATGGACACTTACTTTTAACTACAGAACTTGGGGTATATAGTTTAAAAGGTTTGAACTGAGGAAAATACATTTTGCATGATAAGAATTTTGATAGAAGTCTTACACAGAAATATAATCTAAAACACTAGTGTAATGAGTTGTTGCAAGTTCTCATGAAAAGAAAAAGGTTATGCTAAACGCTAAGTATGCTGAAAGTCTAGTTTATAACTAATGTAATTTGTTATGCTGATTATTGCTTATTCATTTACATTGTTTAGTTCCTAAATTTATTTGTTAATGGTGTGTTTGATTTTCTGAAACAATTTTGTTGATGTTTACATATTAATGCTTGATATTTATGCTAATGAGGAATATTTAGAATTATTGTATAGGTGTAAATAAAATACATATATTTTTCATATTTATAAGCTTGGAAGAAGTGTTATTGCCATTATTGTGAACCTGGAGAATGGGGATAATATCATATGTGAATTTTATAATTATTTTTGGAAATTTATGAAAATAATTTTTGGGTAAGGCTCAAGGTAAATCCAAGTGCATCATTGTAAAAAGTGATGTTATAGCCTTTGTTCCAACATCTTTGGGATTCTCGTCTGTGGGATAATTGTTAGTAAATAACAATCCACAATTAGAGTGCATGAAGAATAAATTATTATTATTACTTGCAAAGTTACTAATTTTCAAGTAATATTTTCTGTTTTGCTTTCTGTCTGAAGCTACCTTAAGCAAAGAGAAGGAGCTAAATCTAGAATTGAACAGAATAAGATCCCTGACTAACAGTAAAGCAGCAAGAAAAGAAAAGAATATTTAAAGCCTCAAGAAAAAAATTTGTTTTGTTAAATTGTTGTGTATAAAGTTATTTCTATTTTAATTGTTGTTTAAAGCATTATTATTGTTGTTAAAGTTATTAATCATTATTGCATTGCCATGACAACTTTGGATGTAACTAGCAGATATACTTAGCACTGGGACAATAATTTATACCCCAACACAGCTGACTTTTATTAAAAGTAAAAATGAAAGAATACAACACCTAGAAAATGTTGGAGGATAAATGTTTTGAGTGTGGTAGGCTTTCAGATCAGATTGAGATTTCAGATAAGCTTTTAAGAGAGTGAAAATGACCTTTCTAATAACTACTGTGACTTAGTCAAGCTAAAGACTGAAAATACTGTTTTGCAATGTGAGTTACATGCAGCTAGACAATGGCAGAAATAGTGTTTGAATTTGAAAAGAGAAAAAGCTGAACTAGCAGATGCTTCAATGCTTTGATTGAATTAATGAAAATAATGAACATTTACAGTGGAAAAATCAAGTTAAAGAAACAATGAAAGCATTTAAAAGGTTAAATTGCTTGACTGATTCTGGTATATGATTGAATGGATCATCCGACTCAGAAAATGAATTACACAGCCAAACAAAATCTCTAGACAGACAAGTGATTCAAATTTTGATTCGGAGTGAGAAACACTCAAGAAATACAAGAAAAAGTACAAGATTAGGCAACATGGGGGTTCCTCTGTACCTCAAGCTAAGGTGTTAAAAGCCACCACCTGCAATACTCTGGCTAAGGGAGGAGAAAAATTACCTATGTCTAGCGAGAAAAACAATTGAAATCCATGCTTGGTTCAACTGTGGCTCAGCAACCTATCAAGACTTAGACCTATGCCAATACTGGAGTCCTTCTCGAAGAGAGTCCTAGGTGCAATGTATGGCAGTGAACATGGTGACAAACTAACCACAGGGTGCCACTATTCTGACTATAATCAAAATGGTAGTGCAACTCAAAACAGGTCTAAGCATAGTTCTACAAGACTAAAAGAGGATCATTAAACATTCTCAAAAGGAGACAGAGGAGACAAAACAGCAGATGGAGGAGATAAAAGCACTTCACTTCACTTGCACAATCACCTCCTGACTTTCTTTTTCCTGTGCAAAGTCCCTCCTCCCCTGTACCAAGTACAGATGGGACAAGTAAAGCTATGTGACTTGTAAATCCTGTTCACCATATTGCTGACATGGTAAAAGAAACTGTTATTGTTAAAAAGGATAATGAGATTGGAAAGAGATTTAAAAATTAGATGCCAAGTGAATTTGAAAATGCTATCTCTGAGCCTAGCCTTTCTCAAAAGGTTCCCAGAGCTAGTATCAACCACAGTGTAAAATGCCATAGTAAAACTCCTATGTTACCAGGAAAGACAGACAAATTTTGCCTGGGCAACTTAATTCCCAAAGGAAGACAAGGAAGATTTTTCTGTGACATAAACATTGGAAACAGTCTAAATCATAAGACTTTGCTTGATTCTGGAGCTGAAGTAAGTCTCATGTCTAAAAGTCTCTATGATAAAGTGACTGATGCCTTAGGTGATTCAAAGAAGCTGAAACCCCTTCCTGACAGCTTACAAATTGTAGGTTATGGAGAGAAAGCTCAGAAAACCTAAGGTAGCATTTGGATGAAATTGAGATTTGGTAAAATGGTGATTAAACATCCAGTGTATTCACAAACAAAAAGATAATGATTTGTTGATTGGAAATGACCTTCTAAAGAGGTTTAAACCTATTCTGGACTATGGCCAGAAAATCTTATGGTCACAGGTGACAAGGCCTATTTCATTTAAAAGAGTCACAAAGGGCCTGATTCTAAGATGTATGGTGCAACTGCATGGTGAATGCAAGTTGCAACACAGGCTGCCTATGCTGGTGACCCTACGCGTTTACCGAACAGGCAGGTCCACAACAACTTCGACCTGCAACTTGCGACACCTCCAGCGTGTGCCACAGATAGGGTGCACCTAACCTGAGTTCAGCAAGCCACTGACATGCCCAATGACAGGGTGCAGCCACCCCTCCAGCCCCAAGCCCCAAGACATGCCCACAGACCCCTGTGGGCAATGGGGGGTGTCAGCAGAATCTCACTGGCACCAGGGGGATGGCATCACTGCATTGTGGCACTGGGAGCTAGTAGGTGGACACCAGTATTGCTGGGGTGCAGGGGCTACTATGCTGTGGAGGGTTGGTGTAGCATGGCAGTGTGTGGGTCAAGTCCATGCGGGGGGCATCAGGTAGTGAGCAGTCGAAGCCCTTACACCAGCACATAGCTGGTCTAACACTGCAGTGCTGCAGGGCCTCCTGAATGGTATTCTGGGTTATGGCAGCTGCCCTTTTCGAATTGTACACAGATGCTGCCATAACCCTCCCTTCTGCTTTGTTGTAGGGGCATTGGGTGATGTAGGTCCCCCCAGGCACAAGCTGCCAGCACCATGGCATGGGTCACCTCTTAGAATCCCACCCAGCGTAAGCCATGGTGCAATGTGTGATTTAAACCATATGTGTTAGTGCAAGTTGCACTGTGTCACAGTGTATCCATCTTGGAACTGGGCCCAAAGTTTCTAAACAATGAAATTCATGCTACTTTAAAAAATGATGTAATGATTAAATCAAATTTTATAGGTTCTAGTGTAAGTGAGAAATTTAGTTTTGGTAATTCTAAAATTGGTTAAATGGAAGTAAAAGCTTATGTGGTTTGTGTGTCAAAACAATATGCGGTAAATCTGTAATTGAGACAGATGCCTAACTTTCTTCACAAAGAAGCTAAGTCCTGTTTTCCCAGTGCCATGCTGTTTTTGACAAAAGCATTAAACTCTAAGCACAAGCGAGGACTGTGAAAAGGGTGACACACCATAAAACCAGAGGTAAAGTCAAGGTGCCAGACAAAAACAAGACTTGTAAAGTTTCGTATTGTCCAAGCAGTGCACAGGTTTATCCAGTATTAAAATGAATGGTTACAAATGTTCCAAATCACAAATAAAGTTTGAAAACTATAGGCACTTGCATTGAACCTCCAAACAGAGAAAATATACAACATCTTGTATGCCATACAAGGTTTGAAATCTCCCATGCCTTGAGATAGATGCACTTGTGCAACGGGGTGTGTATATAAGCCAAGCCAATAAAACTCTGTGGTCACAGCTAAGGAAACCTTACCCAATAAAGTGACATCATCAACCTTGAGGTCTGGAAAACTATTCCTAAAGTGTGCCAAATGGTGGTGTACTCACTACAACAGTTTCAGATAAAGTAAAGATACATAGATACATAGACAGTGTTGGCAGATAAGGACCTATGGCCCACCCAGTCTGCCCATTTGAGCTTGTAAGTTCAGTTTGTTTTCCTAGAGTCTGTTGCCCTACCCCTGACCTCCAGAATTCCTTTATGTCTATCCCATGCATTCTTGAATCCGTGATTGTTTCATCCCACCACTTCCTCTGGCAGGGTGTTCCACTTGTCCACCACCCGTTCTGTGAAGAAATTCTTTCTCATGTTTCCTCTGAATCGTCCTCCCTCCAACTTCATCCCATGCCCTCTAGTCCTGGAACATCTTTTTCGCTTAAAAATAGTGTTTTCCTGCACCCTGTTCCTCCCTGTAAGATACTTGTATGTCTCTATCATATCCTCTCTCTCCCTCCTCTCTTCCAGGGAGTACATGTTCAGTTCCTTCAACCTGTCTTCATAGGACTTGTGATGCAATCCATGCACCATCTTTGTTGCCCTCCTCTGAACCTTCTCTACCCTGTCTATGTCCTTACATAGGTATGGTCTCCAGAACTGTACACTGTACTCCAGGTGGGGCCTCACTAGTGTCTTGTATAGTGGAATTATGACCTCCCTTTTCCTGCTGGTGATGCCCTGCCTATACATCCCAGCATCCTATTTGCTTTACCTGCTGCCTTGTCACACTGTTTCCCTACCTTGAGGTCATCAGAGATGATAACCCCAAGATCCTTTCCTACTTGGTGCATGCTATATCCTCACGCCAACTGATATATTGTGCCAGGGTTTTGTGCCCCATATGCATTATCTTGCACTTCTTTGCATTGAATTTCAACTGCCAAACCCTGACCATTCTTCAAGTTTCTGCAGGTCGCTTCTCATTCTGTCTACACCCTCTGGTGTGTCTACTCTGTTACAGAGCTTTGTGTCATCAACAAACAGTGAAATTCTGCCTTCTAGGTCCTGCGCAATGTCACTGATGAAGATGTTGAATAGGACCGGTCCCAGCACTGATCCCTGTGGTACCCCACTGGTCACTCTTCCCTCTGTGGAGTGACAGCCATTTACCACCACCCTCTATGTCATGCCACCCAGCCAGTTACCTACCCACGACACTACTGTCTTGCCCACACCCATATTCCCCAGTTTGTGTAATAGTCTTCTATGTGGCACAGTGTCAAAGGCCTTTGCTGAAGTCCAGATAGGCCATGTCCGCCGCCCTCCCCTGATCCACCTCCCGAGTCACCCAGTCAAAAAATTCAACGAGGTTGGTCTGACATGACCTCCCCCTGGTGAAACCATGCTGCCTTGGGTCCTGTAGTCCATTGACAACCAGATGTTCTACCAATCTCTCCTTCAGTGGTGCTTCCATGATCTTCCCCACTACTGAGGTGAGGCTGACTGGTCTGTAGTTCCCTGCTTCCTCTTTGTTCCCACTTTTGTATAAAGGGACTACATCTGCTGTCCTCCAGTCTTTGGGTACCCCTGTTCCAGTGATCGACTAAACAGGATAGCCAGAGGTTCAGCCACCACCTCTCTTAGTTCTTTAGGACCTGGGTGCACCCATCTGGCCCCATTGCTTTATCAACTCTTACATTCACTATTTCTTGTTATCATTCTCAAAAGAAGGGACATTAGAGGAAAAACTCCATTTAATGCATCAGTTAGGGTTGTTCCACAGTGACAAAAGTGAGAAATTCGATGTTAGGGTTGAAACCCCTTTCACCCCTCCAGCCCACCCCAACAGATCAGAGGTGCTTGGCGTTAGGGTCATCGGTCCTAACTCTCATCCCATTCTACTATTCCTCAGCTTTTTCCACATGTGATGGGGTGAGAGTTAGACCAACGACCCCTGTGCACCCCAATTCTGGTTGGGGGTGGGCTGGAGAGAGGTTCAAAGAAATTTCAACCTAACATCAAATTTCCTCGCTTTTGTTGCTGTAGAACAACCCTAACTGATGCATTAAATTGAGTTTGTGCCTCTAATATATATATATATATATATATATATATATATTATAGTATATGATAGTGCTACCATAGATAAGGCAGGAGCCATTTCTATATTAAACCCCAAAATTTTGCACCTTAATAACTTTGCAACTGTTTGATGGTTGCCTGAAATTTGGAATTTATGATCAGAACCATAGGCCTTGGGATCTGCCAAGTTTCGTACTGGTCAGATATCACGGCTGCGGAGTTATTAAGTGTGATCTGTCTTGCTGCGTTCACATCACTACGAATTCTGTGGTCAGCGCCTACAGGTCGTTACGGTTTGTGTGACCGGCCCAAAATCTTCAGGGAACATGCAGCCAGGGTCCCCAATGTGCCTTTCAAAGATTACGTGAAAAATATTAAGCGGTTCAAAGTTATTCAAAAACAGTTTCCATTATAAGTCAATGGGAAAAGTTAGCAAAAAGTTCAACACTTCATAAATGCATTTTACTTTCATAAATGGGCCTGTTTGTACTTTATGGAAATCGGCCATTTGTTTTCAGTTAGTGATCAGAAAATGGTTGGCATTTAAATTTGGGACCCTCTAGCAACCTAATTTTTGTATTCACCTAGTCGGGCCCCAAGGATGCTTGCCATGTCTTTATTTGTGGTAAAACACCCAGAAATATGTTTTCAAATTTCTGGAAAAGTACTTCATAAATTACTTTCGTACTCCACGAAAGTGTCAGCAAATTTATGACTTTCATAAATGCGACAGTAATTTTCTAGTCTGTGGGAAAATGACAGCAATTCTTTGGCACTGCACTGCAAAATAACCGTTGGGAGTTTGGGCTGAAATTTGGAGAGAGCATAGCCAACTTCTAACAGATGTGCCTTTCAGTGTTGTATTGAAAAAATATTACATGGCGGCAAAGTTATGGCACTCAAAGTTGACAGTTTTCCCATAGGATAACATTCAGGCGCCGAGCATTACAGAATCCTTAGGCACCCTGCTGCAAAATAATGGTTTGGTCTTTTCCTGAAATTTGGAGGAAGACAGCCAACAGTACACAGATGTGCCTTTCAGTAGTTTGGTGAAAAATATCACATAGCGGCAAAGTTACGGCACTCCAAAATTAGCGTTTTCCTGTAGGATAACATTCTGGCGCCGGCTAACAGAAATCATTTGGAGCCCTGCTGCAAAATAACGGTTTGGTCTTTTTTCCTGAAATTTGGAGGGAAGACAGCCAACAGTCCACAGATGTGCCTTTCAGTAGTTTGGTGAAAAAACCTTACAAGGAGGCAAAGTTATGGTGCTCCGAACTTTTCTTTTTTCCCCATAGGATAACATTACGGCATTCGCCGCGCCTTTCAGGGCCCGTATCTCGGAAACGGTGCGAGATACGGACTTTTCGTCAGAAAACTTCTTAGCCCCATGGTGGGGCTAAGATGCAAATTAGCCAGGACAGTTGTAAATAATATGACTTTTAAATTTTTCTGTCTCGTCATACGGTTCCTGAGATATAATGTATTTAGTATTCCAAGATCTCATTTTCTCGCGATACTCATTATTTTGCATACATTATTTGTACTCACTGTCTTTCTCCAATGCAGGGTTTTGGGAAAACCAGCCTGTGCGCTTACATTACTGTTACTGTTGCCCTTTCCGCTTGCAGATCCGTACCGTTTCACTTACCATTGGCGTTTGCGCCCCATATGCGTTATCCTTTGCGTTTTCATTTGTGCTTGTGTTTCTGTTATTTTTGCCATTTCTGTCTACAGTACTGTTTATCTTACTGTTTCACTTTACATCACCATGCCTTTGACATTTCTGTTTGCAGGCACCATGTTACTATGTGACAACACATCACGTGGCAGACCATTCCCGTCTACTCCACCATGCGTTACCCTTTCTGTTCTCATTAGTGCTATGTTACCATATGCGCCACTGTTAGCACTTCTGTTTGCGTTGGTGTTCCTGTTACTGTCCCACAAGACATCATGTGGCGGGACGGAGACCTGGAGGCCCCTGCTCCTCCTCGCTGCATTACATTCACTATTTCTCATTATCATTCTCAAAATTAGGAAATTAGAGGCAAAAACAACTACGTTTAATCGTTAGTTGGGTTCTTCCACAGTGACAAAAGTGAGGAATTCGCTGTTAGGGGTTAAAACCCCCTTGGACCCCCACCCACCCCCAACCGGCATTAGGGGTGCGCATTGAGATGCGTGGGTCCCTAACTCTCACCCATTCTCCTATGCTTCTGCTTTACATGTCATGGGGTGAGAGTTAGGGCTGACGATCCCCAATGCACCTGTCTGAAGATGAGGGTGAAACAGAAATTCCATGAAAGTTTTCAACTTAACAGTCACTAATGAAACAACCGTAACTAACGCGCATTAAATAGATTTTGCCTCTAATATATATATATATATATATATATGGGATATGACATGGCCGGCCTGACTGAAGATATCATATTTACTGTATCTTCACAAGAGGCTAATGATATCATGATATCTCATGAGTGGTGAAGCCACTAGTGAGATATCTTGATGTCATTGGCCTTGAGTGAAGATAAATATGATATCTTCAGTCAGGCCATGTCATGTTCTGTTTATACAGCTTATGTGCTGGGCCCCAACATGACCCACATATGTTTTGCGTGCCTCCCCTGACAACCTACCACTTATAGTATTTAAAACAATATTCCACATAAGTTATCAGGCAGCATCAGAAACTTTAACTCCTGTCCTCCTCCCACTCCACTCTGGTCCTGCTATAACTGGTAAAACATAGTTATTAATGTTATCTGGTTGATCTTGCCATTCCCTCCCCGGGCTCACTGAGGAGTATCAGTTTTAATGGTATAAATGTGTAGCATGAGCAAGGTTTTCACTGAGGACCAGGGAGACATTTAAAGATGGGACTCTTCTTGTACATTGAGAAAAATCTCTGTGGGTTTTACAAATTTATTAAGTTATTAAAGCAATTTATCTGGTGGTTGTTCCTGTGATTTCTTCATCGTCTCACGAGTTTTATTTCTGACCTGCTAGATTTGAAGCATGACCAAGTGGTTTCAATAGATTACATTGAGTAGGTCACAAACATTTAAAAAAGACAGTGTCAGTGCAAACATGTTGCGAATCCACTGTGTTTTTGTAATCTTGTTGGGTGTGTTATGAAGAAGCTGGCAACAATAGAAAGAGAGACCGAGCAGGCATGTCAGCAGCTTCAGAGAAATGAACGTGACCGCGAGCGAGTGTTGCTATAGTAACACTCACTCACGTTCACTTTCACTTGTCTGAACTGTCGACATGCTGAGTAGTTCTCTCTCTCTCTTGTGTTTGTACTTGGCAGATTGTTTTTTAACAAAGCTCAGGAAAACTAATAAAAATGGAGTGGATTTTTAAAATTTTGCACTGTGCATTATTTTAAATGTTTCTGAGCTACTCTGTAATGTATTGAAAGTGCTCGGTGATGGTACAAATCTGGGATACGAGGAATGAAACTCTTTTGGTGAGAGGAGGGAGAAATTGCAGGATAAATTAATGATTGTTTTAGATTGATGGCAGGTTCAACAAGATGTAAGAGTTGTGCTGGTAGGGAGGAGGGTTCATGTATTTAAGAGGCAGAGCTTTAGAACAGCTGAGTTTCCTGTGGGGACCAATAGGATTTCTTAGACATTACATAGAGGAGTTTAAAAGATAACAGAATGACGTATAGGAGTGTTAAGATATCATGATGATGTATAGAACATGAAGATATCAGTGTTATCTTCACTGGCTTCTAGAGATATTACTTTTACACTGGCATTTATCCCAGCACATAAGTTGTATAAATATATATATATATATATATATATATATATATATGTATATATATTCTTTGCAAAAACTTCATTAATGCATCAGTTGAGGTGGATACCCCAGTAACAAAGTAGAGAAATGAGGTGTTAGAGTTTTCAACCCTAATGTCCCACCCCAGGTTTCCCCAACCCTACCACTCCCACCCCATCCCCCCCACCCACCAGATACCAACAGGCATCAGGGTGTGCCATGGGTCATAAAGCCAACTCTCACCCCATTCCATGGGTAAACATGCTTACACACTTCAGTATAGGACAATGGGGTGAGAGTTAGGCCTATGACCCCATGACACAACCTGACACCTGGTGTCTGAAGGGTAGGAGGATGGGATGAGGTGGTAGGGTGAACCCTGGGGTGGGGGCATTAGGGTTGGACATCCTAATGCCTCATTTCCTACTTTTGCTGTGGTATACACCCTAACTGATGCATTAACAAATCTTTTACAAAGAATTTCCTTTTTTTCAGATAGTGTAACTGTATCCTCATTTTACTATGAGAGCACAGGATCCTTTGGACCCTGCACTCCCATCCCTCCATCGAGATAGTAAAACAGTATCCATATGATATGATGGGAGCACAGGGTCCTTCAGACCCTGTGCTCCCATCCCTCCATCCAGATAGTACAACAGTGTGAAAAATGGGAACCACTGGCAAAGTTACAAGCATGTGTAGAAACTGCGCATGCTCACAATGCCTCATTATTTGGAATTTTTTCACCAAATTTTCAACATCAGCATTACAGGACCTCCCCTCATGAACAGTACAACTGTGATTTTGTTAATCCATCTCAAAGTTGATTTTGCTTAGCGACAGCGCCATTCTGTGCCACAGGAGCAAAATCACATTCTGGACATGATGTGCAAAATGGCAGCTGTTCTGTTCATAAGGTGGTGTAAAAAAAATGGCAATGTTGAAAATCTGCAGTGAAAATATGAAAAACTGGCAAAGTTACTAGCATGCATAGCAAATGTGCAATGCACACCCGTAACGTAGTCATTTTTTGGAATTTTTTCACCAAATTTTCAACATGGGCTTTATGGGACCTCCCCTCATGAATAGCAGCACTGTCCTTTTGTTAATCTGTCCCAAAAGTTAATTTCACGCTGCAACAACACCATTCTGTGCCATTGGTGTGAAAACACATTTTGAGCAGGATATGAAAAATGACAACTGAATTGTTCATAAGGAGGTGTTAAAAGATGGCAATGTTGAAAATCTGGAGTGAAAATATTAAAATTGGTGAAGTTACGAGCATTGTAGATACTACGCAACACACGCTCATAACAGTCATTTTCAGAATTATTTCACCAAATTGCAACATGGGCTTTTGGGACCCCACCTCATGAACAGTGGCACTGTCATTTCATGAATCAGTCCTGAAAGGTGAGTCAAGCGTATCAACCGCGAAATCACCTTTTGGGACGAAAACAAATGACAGTTTTCACGAGTGGGGTCCCAAGTACTATGTTGAAAATTTGGGGCCAAAATCCTAAAATTGACCAAGATATCCACCTACATTGAAACCCCATTGAGTCCCATTATACAGCAGTTACTCAATTCCTCATTTCGCAGTTTGGCTTTGAAGAGTGCAGACGTGTCGATCCAGAGAAGATTGTGGCTCCCGACCTCCAGAGGGTAAGTATGGGTGAGGGGTGTGGGAGGTGGGTGCTCAGAGGAGGGGATGGGAGAGGGACAGGTGAGATGATGATGGACCATTTTCTTTATTACAGGTGAAAAATAAAATGGACTTCAAGGGATGGTTTTCTTCATTTACAGGAAGAAAACATATACAAACAATTTGGGCACACTGGGTGGGCTCCCAGTGTGCCACTTGAGTTGGGGATGGCATACATGACTGGGCATGCTGGGATGGGCTTCTAATGTGCCACATAAGTTTGGGGGAATATCATGCCGACGAGGATTGAGCACCCCATCGGCAATGAGTGGGATGGGGGGTCATCGACACAGGAGTGGGCATTCCGGTGTCACAATGGTTGAACTTCAAAAATTAATATATTGGCACACTGGGGTGGGCTCCCAGTGTGCCACACTACTGGGAGAAACAGATCAACATGTGGATTGGGCACCCCCATGTCAGAGAATGGGTGGGCAGACTAGATTGATGCAGGATCCTGCATCTAAATGTGCCCAAATTTCAATGCAGGATCCTACATCAAAGTACTGCAATGTGCCGCACAATGCTTTTGTATCAAAGAAAATACCTCAGGGGGTGTTTTTTCTTCTTTTCACAGGTTTTCATACATAAAAAAATACATTGGGCACACTGGGGTGGGTTCCCAGTGTGCCCAGTGGACACCATGTACTGTGCGCACAATGTGCACAGAACAGGTCTTCCATGACTCTGCAGCTGGCAGCATGAGTTCCAGCTGTGGCTGCAGAAGTCAAGAAAATACCACTCTTCTCATACAGAGAATGGACTCCAAGCCGTTCTCTGTATAAGCTAGCACCTGAGAGAAAAACTTATTTGGATCCAGCTTAAAACACAAAAGAATCATCAGAAAACACCTAAAGAGGTTCTCTTTAGCTGTTTTCTGATTTCTTTTTCTGTTTAAAATGTTTGATACTTCAACATACTTGCCAAGCGGCAAAACAAGATGGCGCCACAACACAGCTCAATGGATGCAGGACTGTGAACTGTGCAAAAAATAACAGCATTTTTGTGAAAAGAAGCTGGTATTTTTGCACAATAATCCAATGTTCAAAAATAAGCTTCCATTTTCACACAATACTCCTATTATGCCAAAAATATCTTTCATACCTGACATATTAATTTCCCGTAGGCAATAAATGGGAAAATGAAAAATGTCATAACTTTTGAATGGATTAATATTTTTCACCAAACCTTCATCTGTGACCCAAGGGCTTTCTACCCTGAACATTTCAGACCAGTACCTAAAGCTGTTTCTGAAATTCAGGGTGACAATCTTATAAAAAACTGATTTTTCTGTTTTTATCAACACTTTATATCTCAAAAACCACTGGATGGAGTCCCATGAAACTTGGCAGGTCAAGAGTCCTACCCCTAGAGATTGTGCATGCCAAATTTCAAAATGCCAAACTCCATTGAATGGCTCCAAAGTTATTAAGGTTCAGAGTTTGGACTTTAACATAGAAGTGCCGTTTCACCCTTACTATACTGGCGCAACCATGCCAGTATAATATATATACACACACACGTATACATATATACATATATTCATTGCAAAAAATACTCTTTTAATGCATCAGTTAGGGTTAATAGCACAGCGACAAAAGTTTGGAAATGTGATGCTAGGGTTACACCCCTACCACCCCACCCCACCACCCTCCACACACAAAGAGGCATCGGGTGTGCGTTGGGGTTGTCGGTAACTCCTCACCCCATTCCACATGTAAAGCAGCTGAGGTGGTGCAGTATAGGAGAATGGGGTGAGAGTTAGGCTCGACAACCCTAACGTACACCATGATGCCTGTTGGTGTGTAGAGGGTGGGGAGTGGTAGGGGTGTAACCCTAACATCATATTTCAAAACATTTGTCACTGTACTATTAACTGTAACTGATGCATTAATGGAGTTTTTTGCAATGAATTTCCTCTTTGAGAAAGTGTAATATAACTGGTAACTGGCATGTGGTAGTGGGAGTGCAGGCCCTCCGGCCCTGTGCTCCTTCATTTTGTCCAGTTTTAGTGTAATGGTATGTGGTGAGCATACCACCAGGCCCTGTGCTCCTACTTCCACATTAGTACAGAGCCATACAGCAGCACCATAGTACTCCGAAGGAACCCTTGTAACACGTTTTGCCAATATCTCCGTAACCATAGCAAGTAGGGAAAAAATTCTACTTCAGGTGTAATGTATGATTTCCAAACTTGTTTTTGTAGCTTAGTTCACCTGTGGTGAACTAAGCTATAAAATAACAGAAATCCTTATCTAACCGTTTTCAAGATACGGGTGCCGAAAGGCATCACAGGCACTACAATGTTAAATGTTTGGGTATCAAACCACCAAAAGGCACATCTGTGGGACCAGAGCTTGCTACCCTGCAAATTTCAGCCCAAAAGCCCCAACTGTTTTGCTGCAATATAGTGGCAAAGAATTGTTGTTTTTTGGCAGAAGACTTTATGAAATGCAACACTTTGCAAAATACAAGCACAAACCTTTCATGATTTGTGAAAGTGTCCCATCTGAACTGTTACAATTTGCAAAAGTACTGGGGCTCTGAGTTTTAAAACTGCATTTCTGGGGGTTTTACCCAAACTAAAGATAGGCTGACATCCCAGGACCCAACTAGATAAACACAACAGTCAGCATTTAACTGGGGGTCCCAAATTTAAACACCAGGGCCAGATATTCAAAAGAGTTGAGCCATGCGCAATAGGGTTGCGCCTCAAGAGTCTGAAATGCGCCATTCTGCGATATTCAGCAGGAGGCAGTTGCACCCCAAATCATGCTGAGCAACAGCGCAATGATAATTGAAGGCATGCGCACCGAAGGGAGGAACCATGCATAAACTGCACAGCCCGATATTCAGCCCGGGCCATGAGAGTTATGCAAGCGCAACCCTACCTGCACCTGCACAAAGTTGAGCTGAAAAAAAGGATCAAGTCGAGGGCCACCCACAGGTGAGCTGCCGCATTGCAGGTGCAACACAGCAGCTGCCACCTGGGTGGCCTCAACTGTTCCGCTGCACCTGGCAGTGCCCCCATGCCCCAATCATGGGCATAACTGTCCCCCACCCCGGTAGCCCGATCGCAGAACAGGCGTGTAACCGAGTAGCCCGATCACGGGCAGTAATATCCCCACCCGGAGTAGCCCGATCGCGGGCATAACATTATTCCCCAGTAGCCGATCGTGGGCATATCATTGTCCCCTGGTAGCCTGATCACGGGCATAACATTGTTCCCGAGCAGCCTGATCGCGGGCATCAGACCTCCCCAAGTCAATATCCTGGTGGTCCAGTGGACGCGGTAACCCGATGCGGGGGCATTCCTCACCCCAAGTCCAAAGCCATGGTGATCTGGTATGCCCCACCCACCACCCACGGACCCCCACCACCTCGCCTCTCCCCGTCAGCGGCAGGCAGCACCCACCCACCTCCGCCCCACCGCCCGCAACTGACAGCTCGGTAGGGCTGCATCCATTAGTTCAGAGCATGAGCCAATGGGCATGCAATCCACATACCGTACAAACCAGTCAGATATGTGAATGAATTAATTCATTCACATATCTGAACTAACTGATACGGCTACATGCCAGCTCATACTGTTAATGGGCAGCAGCCTACCCGACAGTGGCGAGTAGCTTGGTGGCAGGCTGACTGGGGTGCTGGCGGGGAGGGGTGGTGGGCTCCATGGGTGGGGGTGGGGGCCACTAGATCACCAGGGCTTTCAGACTTGGGGGATGAGAGGAACTGCACCCGCGATCGGCCTTCCGTCCACTGGACCACCAGGGATATTGGACTTTGGGAGGTCTGATGCCCGTGATCGGGCTACTGGGGGAACAATGTTATGCCTGTGATCGTCCTACTCAGGGGGGAACAATGTTATGCCCACGATCGGCTACTGGGGTGAACAATGATATGCCCGCAATCGGGCTACTCGAGGGGTAGGGGGTACATTTCTGCCCGCAATTGGGCTACTCATAGTCCACTGGACCACCAAGGATTGAAGCCCTTCATTGTCCCTTACAGGACATCCCATGATCGGGCTGCAGGGGGCGTCGGTCAATGATGGCTGCTGCCTGGCAGGGCGCCAGGTGCAAGTCGTCGGGGATCGGCGCACCTGCATGCTAATGGCATGCAAATGGGGCCATAATCAGATGCAAATGGCCGCCCGTGCACCTTGCATAAATTATGGCCCCATTTGCATGTCACCCTTTGAATATCGCAGGTGCTGTGCATGGCGCAATGGAACTTGCGCCACCGCATCTCAATGCTCCATTCTGACCACTTGCGCTGGTGCAGTTCCACTGTGCCATGCACACTGGGGGTGGCCAGAAGGTGATATTCAAAGCAGTTGTGCCATACCGCAACTCCGTTGAATATCGCCCAGATACACCCCCGCGAACTATTTTGAGGCGCTTGGGGCTTGCGCCACAAATGGTGCAGTTTGAATATCTGGTCCCAGGCATTTTTCTCTTTCACTAACTGAAACAAGATGGCCACAGCATGAAAGTAAAGGGCCATTTCTGAAAGTAAAATGTACTGGTGGCAGCTTTCATAAGACACATATATTTTTTCCTATTGACTATAATGGGAAACTTGTTTTTTGAATAACTTTTGAATCGTTTAATATTTTTTCACCAAATCTTCTAAAGGCACATCAGTGACCCAAACTGCATCGTCCCTGAAGATGTTAGACCAAATGGACTAATCATATGGGCTGTAGGCATGAGCAAAGAAACACGGAAAAAGTTTCTTTTTTTTGCGAGTTTTTTGGCATTATGCAGCTCTGCAATTGCTCATCTGACCATAAAGCAACTTGCCAGATCCAGAGATCTATTATACCAGACTGTGCATGCAAAATTTCAAATGAATCTGTCGTACAGTGACAAAGTTATTAACGTGCAAAATTTGGGGTTTAACATTAAAGTGCTTACGCAACCCTAACTATACTGGCCCTACTGGGCCAGTATAATACATACATATATATATATATATATATATATATATATATATATTTATATATATACAGTATATATACACACACACACACACACACACACACATACATACACACATACACATATATATATATACACACACACACATATATATATATATATACACACACACACACACACACACACATATATATATAGATATATATATATATCTATATATATATATATATATACAATCAATCAATCAATCAAAATCTTTATTTATCCAGGTGGGCACCATTGAGCAAGGCTCATTCACAAGGTGGACCTGGTCATGAATACATCAAAGTACAGTACAGAAGCAGGTATACAAAAAGCAATAATATACAAGGAAGAAAATGTATATACAATGTATACAGTACAGTACAAGGTTGAAATAAATAAAAAAATTAAAAAACAGCATTAATTTATAATTGAAGAAGTCAACAGATGTACAATCAACCATAGGCATACAGGGGTTATAAGCAGAGATATTTTGAGTGAGGCAGCCAGCAACTACACATATAGGGGAAAGAGGTCATGTATGGGGTGGCAGGTTAGAGAGGTAAAGAAAAGGAGGGATATATTACCGATGACTCGGGGAAAAATTGAGCTAAAACCACAGAAAGTGATGATGGCTGTCATGTACTTGTTTATTATGATAATGACGGAGGAGAGGTAAATAAATGGGACACTACTATGGATGGGGTGGGACTTTAGCCAGGCTGGAGCGGACAGGGAAGGGTGGGTGCAGCAAGAAGAGTTAATAGAAAAAGAGTGAGAGCCGGGGTAGAAACATATTCATTACAAAAAACTTCATTACTGCATGAGTTAAGGTTGATAGTACACTGACAAAGTTTGGAAATTCAGTGTTATTGTTACCAAACCCTACCACCCCATCCCACCCACCCACCCACCATCCTCACACCAATGGGTTTGGGGTGTGCTTTGGGAGCATCAGCCTAGCTCTCACTGAATTCCATGTGTAAACAAGCAGAAGTGGTGCAGTATAGGAGAATGGGGTGAGAGTTAGGCCGATGACCTCAACGCATACCCCGACGCTTGTTGTTGTGGGAGGGTGGGGGTGGGATAGTGGTAAGGCTTGGAAACCCTAACACTGAATTTCCAAACTTTTGTCAGTGTTCTATCAACCCTAACTGGTGCATTAACAAAGTTTTTGCAATGAATTTCCTTCTTCTTTAAAGGTGTAATGTAACGGTGTGTGGTTGCGGGGCCACGGGCCTCTGGGCCTCTCCCCTCACACTGCCCATTTTGCATACTGATATCCATGATTTGCATATGTGGGAGTGCAAGCCCTCTGGGCCCTGCGCTCCCACTTACACATAAGTATGGAGACATACCACACCCCAATAGTTATGAAAGGAACCCTTGCAACACTAATTTGACAATATCTCAGTAACTGTAGCAAACAAAGGAAAAATCCACTGCAGTTGTAATCATGGCTTCAAAACCTCCACAAGTGCTTAGTCCACCTAAAGGTATACTAAGGTCAACACGTGAAAATCCGTATTTTGAACCATTTTTGAGATACGGGTGCCCAAGCACTGCAGTGTTATCCTATGGAAAAGTTGGCAACTTCAGAGCACTATAACTATTGAACCATCATTAGTTTTGTGACCAAACCTCAAAAGGCACATCTGTGTGGCCAGGTCTTTCTACTGCAAATTTCAGTCAAAAAGCCCTAACCATTTTTTTTTGCTGTGACATGGCAAAGAAACTGGCTCATTTGGGAACTTTATTTCTGTGAAATTCTGCAACTTTCACAAAAGTCCCATAGGTCAACATAGGGTACTTTCACAAAACTAAAAAGCAGTGTCATACCAGTACTGGTACAGTACATTCACAAAAACAAAGGTAGTATCACAACACTACTGGTACTTTCACAAAACTAAAGGTAGTGTCACAACACTACTGGTACTTTCACAAAACTAAAGGTAGTGTCACAACACTACTGGTACTTTTGCAAAAATAAAGGTACTGTTGCAACACTACTGTTGCTTTCGCAAAATTAAAGGTAGTGTTGCAACAATACTGGTACTTTTGCAAAAGTAAAGGTAGTGTCGCAACACTACTGGTACTTTTGTGAAACTAAAGGTAGTGTCGCAACACTACTGGTACTTTTGTAAAACTAAAGGTAGTGTTGCAACAGTACTGGTACTTTCACAAAACTACAGGCAGTGTTGCAACACTACTGGCACTTTTCTCACCCACTTTCAAGATATGAGCACTGAAAGGTGGCGCAGATGCAGATATCTCAGTAATGTTTTCCATAGATGCCTTTGCGTTTACTGGAAAAATAACACCAGTTTCATTGTAAACATAGTGTAATGCAACTGGTATGTGGTTAGTTGAGCGTGGCCTCCAGGGCCTACGCTCCCCTAATGCTAAAATTTTTGGTAATGGTATGCAAATGTGAGGCACAGGCCCTCTGGGCCCGCGCCTACTTACACATAAGTGCGGTGACATAATGCAGCCCTACAGACATGAATATGAAGCCTTGTAACACTAATTTGGCAATAACTTAGTAACTGTGTAGCTATGAAAAAATTCCACTCGGTGATTTTCATAACATTGAAACCTCCATCCATGCTTAGATCACCTAAAGGTAGACTAAGCTGTGAGTAGCAAGAAATCCATATAGTGAACCATTTTCGAGATATGGAGTCGAAGGGCCATGGGTGTCGTGAATGTTATCCTATGGGAATTTCCAAGAAAATTGCACAACAGACACTCATAACACAGTGAATTTTTGAATTTTGATCCACATTTTAACATGTTTTTGGGGACCTCCCTCATGAACACTGGCACTGTAATTTCATTAATCGGTCCTGAAAGTTGATTTCAAGCAGCAACACACCATTCTGCGACACAGGAGTGAAAACATGTTTTGAGAAGGATGTAAAAAATGACAGCTGTACTGTTCATAAGGAGATGTGAAAAAATGGCAATGTTAAAAATCTGTAGTGAAAATATTAAAAATCGGCAAAGTTACAAGTGTGAGTAGGAACAGTACAACGCACGCTTGTAACGCTGTCATTTTGGATTTTTACCAAATTTTCAACATGGGTTTTTGAAACCTCCCTCATAAGCAGTGCACTGTGATTTTGTTAATCCATCCTGCAAGTTGCTTTCAAGACAGCAACTGTGCCATTATGTGACACAGGTGTGAAAACACATTTTGGGCAGGATTCAAAAATGACAGCTGTACTGTTCATAAGTAGGTGTGACAAAATGGCAATGCTGAAAATCTGGAGTGAAAATATTAAAAATTGGTGAAGTTACGAGCGTGCATACGAACTGCACAATGCATGCTCGTAACGCAGTTATTTTGGGGATTTTTTTCACCACATTTTTAACATGGGCTTTTTGGGACCCCACCTCATGAACACAGGCACTGTCATTTCATTAATCAGTCCCAAAAAGGGATTCCACACACTGACTGCGAAATCACCTTTTGAGCCAAAGTAACGAAATGATAGTGACAGTGTTCATGAGGTGGAGTCTCAAAAACCCCATGTTGAAAATTTTGGGCCAAAATTCCTAAAACTGGCCAAGATATCAACACAAGTTGAACCCCCCTCCCATAGACTCCCATTATATGGCTTATCTTGATTCCTCAGATTGCAGTTCGGCTTTGAAGAGTGTAGATGTGTCCCGGTCCAGAGAAGATCGCTGATCCTGACCTCTGGAGGATAATTATGGGTGAGAAGGGATGCAGGGAGGTGGGTACAGCAGAGGAGGGAGGGATGGGAGGGGGGACTGGAGAGACGACGAGGGACTGTTTTCTGTCTTGTAGCATTAAAAACAAAAGACATCATGGGACGGTTTTCTTTATTTACAACTTAATGTATTAAAAAAAACATTTAGCACATTGGGGTGAGCTCACAGTGTGCCACAGTAGTGGGGTGGGGAAACACTACCCAACCCGGGATTGGGCACCCGATGTCAAGATAAAAGAACGGGCTTTGGGGGGAGGGCATCCGACACCAGGAGGGGGGCATCCCAGTGTCAGAAAGATAATATTAATAAATTGGCACACTGGGGTGGGCTCCCAGTGTGCCAGATGAGCTTTCTGTGGGGGATGCATGCTGCCAACTTGGGGATTGGGCACCCCATCGGCAAAAAAAGTTGGCTTACGGGGGGGCATCATCAGAAAACACAGAAAGTAAAAATAAAAAATGATCTGGGCATGCTGTTGTGGGATCCCAGTGTGCCACATAAGTGTTTGGAGGGTGGGAAGAGGCATACCAACATGGGGATTGGGTACCCCGTTGTCGGTGACTGCACAAGTTTGATGCAGGATCCTGTACTGCAAATTTCGATGCAGGATTCTGCATTGAAGTTAGAAGACGTTAGAGAATGGTTTTCTTTATTCACTGACCCAGGTAAACACTGTCAGTTGTGTTTACCTATTTGGGGGCTCAGGAACACACTGGGGGCATCAGATTATCAATCTGACCCCCAGAAAACCATTTTCTCAATCCTTAATGTCAGAACTTGCAGAAGAAGTGGGTGCCACACTTTCGTGAAAGTGCTGGATCTTTTTTTTTTTTCTGCAATTTCTGACACTAAGGGGACTGATGGTGAAAATGTCATTTCTGGGGCTCAGAATGAAAATCTGATGCCCCCAGTATGTTCCTCAGCCCCAGATTAGATAAACACAACTGACAGTGTTTACCTAGGGGCAGTAATTTTTGGATTTCAGCTGTGTTTGTCATCTGCAGCTAACTGCAAACAAGATGGCAGCAGCTTGAAAGCTTGTTGGTATAGCTCAGAAGCTTTTTTTGCTTGCTTGAAAGCTTTTAAAAGCTTTCGAGCCGTACATATATTTTTTACCATAGGCTATAACGGGAAACTAATTTTCATGACTTTTGAACAGATTAATATTTTTTCACCATATCTTCAAAATGCACTTCCTTGACCAAGTCCCCATAAACCCTGAAAATTTCACATCAGTAACATAAACTGTTTGGGCTATAGAGGTGAGCAAAGAATTCAAAAAAGTTGAGGATTTTTCAAACTTTTCAACACTCCACAACTCTGCAACTGAAAATCTGACCAGAATAAAAATTTCCAGATGCAGAGCTCTATCATACCATACTGCGTATGCAAAATTTCAAGCAGATCTGAGAAACGGTTGCAAAGTTATTAAAGTGCAAAACTTTGGATTTAACATAGAAGTGGCTGCACAACCCTAACTATACTTGCCTTACGTCCCAGGAATCACTCACTTAATGTTTACACTTTATGCAGTCATCTCAGCTAAGGGAGGTAGTAACTATGCAAATTTTGGAATTTAGAATGTAGCTCAAACTCTGCAGCCACGCTGTAATCTGGCCATTGCTCACATCTGTGTCTCTGCCTGAAGAGAACAGTTGCCCCATAGTGAACACCTGTAATGGCTGGAGAAGAGTGCAGCAATGATCCTGATAGCTCCAGACTGGGCCAGACAGGCATGGTACTCAATGTTCCTGGTCCTGTCCAGCAAGAATCCAAACAGTCTGTCACTCAGTCACACTCTGTTGACTTTGTCCCATAGAAGAATAATATTCCCAAACCTCAGGACCCTATGCCTGAGGGCATGGTTTGAGGAGTTAGAATTATGTGGATTGGGTCTTTCAGAGGAAGTCCTGAAGGTACTCAGGGTTTCAAGGAAACCTGCTACCAAGAAAGCATATTCTTCTAAGTGGAAAAGATTTTCCTTACTAGTGTGCCTCAGAAAAATAAAACCAACAGAGGCAGGGTTGTTTATAGTTATAATTCTGGATACCTACAGTCATTAGGCCTACTTTAAAGGTGCATTTAGCAGTAGTATCAGCATTCATATCAACAGACAAGGAAAGTCCTTGACCTCACAACCCGTATTCAATATGTTTTTAAAGGGCTCAGTCATTTGTACCCACCAGTGAGAGACCCAGTCCCACTTTAGGACCTCAATATATGCCTTGCTCAGCTTACAGAGGCTCCCTAAAAGACTATGGAAACTGATGACCTGAAGTATGTCACATGGAAAACCATATTTCCGGTTGAAATTATCCTCTGCTAGGAGGGTATGTGAATTGCAAACCCTCTGCGCAGAGCCAAATTACATTATTCCTCATAGGGATAAGGTAGTTCTTAGAACCAACAGAAACCTCCTACCTAAGGTGGTATCTGGATTCCACCAGAATCAGTCAGGGACCCTCCCTGTACTCTTTCCAAAGCATTCCAGTTGATCACAGGTCTCCACAAGCAAAATATGTAGTGGTTTCATTTGTTTTTTAAATAACTGATGGTCATGACTGAAAATAATTCACATACTACAAGATGAGGAGAAATTATATTAACCCATAAATATATCATGGTTATGAGCAGCTTGCATAATGTTAGTAAGAGTAACATTACAATATAGGCACTCACTGAAGTAGGAAAGTAGGACTCTTAATATGCAAGTGAAGTGATGAAAATATAATTTCACTAAATCGAGATATGAGAAAAGATGAAAACAAGTGGCCTGAAATATTATATGTTCCTTATTGTCACTAATAATCAGTAACCTATCTGTTACATTAGGTTATTCAATAATCTATCAATTGAATAACCAGACTGTCTGATTTTATTACTACGCACTTCATGGTTTCTAGTCACACACTATTAGGTCTTCTAAATATATTTTTATTATGAACATCTATATTCATATTGTTTAATTTAGGTTTGCATCAATTGCCATATGGATTACTCTTGGTGCAGTTAACCCAAAATGAAGTATGAATTCCATGCAGGAGATTCCCAAATGTCCAGCAGTATTGTAGTGTCTGGTAATAATTATGGCAAAATAGGCATTATGGCCAAATTTATGAATCTACCAATTTTAAGCAAATCATCCTTTATTAGACTGCAGCAATTGTACATAGTACTGATAACTGCACAATTTTGGAAAGAACATCAGGATAAGCTACTTCATGAACATCAAGATAAAGACATAATTATAATGGGTTAGTCATATATTATTATTTTTATATACCGTATATATTTAAGTTGTTTATGGTGATAGTTTGTGTAATTTTTGTTTGTTGTACTGCATTGAATGCAAAAATGAATAAGTGTTTCCTATATACCATTTACTAACTAGTTTTTTACATTATATATCAACTGAGGCAATGGACGAATGGATAGTCTGGGTCATTCTGCTAAATATTCAACATACACCAGCATGGATGTGCAAAGCAAGGAGATTCTCAGTGTGTAGATTACTGACAAAAGACTGACAGGACTAAAATCAACAGATATGGAGAAAAAATGGCTTTCCAGAAATCAATAAATAGTCTAATACCATCAAAAGTGATTATAAAAGAGGTTGTTACAGACGCACACATACAAATATCTAGTCATATGTGTCAATAGATCTTAAAGAAGGTCTAATGTAACTATGACAAATTTTATTAAATGTTGCAAACTATTCTATGATATTTTTAACAGAAAGAATGACAATGTGCTATGTAGTGTATGACTATTGTGATGAAGAGGAGCTTAGGGAGGGGTATCAACAACATAATGATGAATGTGGTGATTTTACCATATAGGTTGCTGGTGAGCGCTCACCTAAAGTACTATGTCAAGCGTTCTATGTTACTTCTTAGGAGTGACAACATACATTTTGGAACAGTACAGGGGCTGTATCATAAGCATTTTGAGTAGAGACTGAATGATCTCAGTATGTGCACACTTTTGTGTAGATAAGTTAAAAAGATGACAAGTTAGTAAGATATAAGCATCACAAGAGATATATAAGATGCAATATGTGATTTTTTTTGTAGAAGAAAATTACAGTAGAACTAGGGGACATGCAATGAATCTGGAAATGGGGAAATTTAGAATCAATGTGAGAAATTACAGTACTTCACCAAAACAGCAGTGGACATTAAGTGGTGGTGGAGCAGAAAACAGCCCACATAAAATTCATTTTAACAGGCCCTGATGTTCTTTTCTCTTGCATTAAGTTGTTTCATTATGATTTTTGAGAAAGGTGGAGGAGAAGTGAATAATTATAGAAGTGGTGGAAGAAATCATGTTCCTGATTTAAATTTTTGCAAAAAAAATGTACTTTTAATTTTAAAAGTAATGCATTAAATTTATGTATGTTATATTTAAATCTCTATATAGGAAGGAGTACAAAACTATTACTCACAGCCATGATATATGATATGCACCAAAAACTGGTTTACCAGTACAGTTCAACATGAAAAATGTCAGTGTACATTAGGGACACAGCACAATGCTGACTGCAGATGGCACCAGGCATTGTGGCACCCAACCTCAAGAAAGCAGAGCATACTGGGGCAAGTCTTTGTGGGGGCTGTACACACCCTCAAGTGGGATGTTCTCACCCACCACCACCCAAAAAGTTAAAATAATCACCTCCATGGTGTAGGTTTATCAGGAGGGCGCACCCATGTGGCGCCTTCCTGCAGGGCGCTCTGACAACCAGTTCGCCACTGTGACAGGCAAACTGATTGAGCGCCTGATTGGGTCACCCTAATTGCATTGACCCAATCACAGGATACCCCAAAAACCTAGCAAAAAAGTTACATGAGGTACTATACTGTGAATTGATTACATGTAATGAAATAACATATCTTTTGGAAGTCATTTATTTTTTTCTGTTGCGGTTTTCCTGCATATGCAGTTTAGTTTAAGTTGTAGAGGTATTAGTAGTACTGTTATAAACAAATATTAACTGTAGATTTATACATAAATTATGAATCAACTGTGTACTTCTCATGCATAAATTTCTTTGACTAGGCTAATCAGCTGCATCATTGCAAGATTCTTAAAACTGGTATGGAGACATTGCAAATCATTTCTGACACTGTTTTCAGCTCATGAGGACATACGAAATTTCATAGTGAGTAGATATCCGATACAAATATAATAATTGTTTACAATAAAGAACACATTTATATGTGCTTCATGTATATTCTCATATGTTAGGGTTTGTGGGCAGGTGTTCTTCACCATGTTTGCAATGTGCATGATTGGGAGCTTGGACATAGTACTAGCAATGCAAGCTGTGAGCATTGTCCACTTGTTGAGTTTCACAAGAAGCAGTGGGTTACTGCAGGCTATGCTTCTCATAACCAGTGGCAAAACATAATTGTTAATAAAAGATTTCTGAACTCAGTTCCATATTATTTGACTTTTTGGTAGGAAGTGGTTTTATTTTTTATTTTTCCTGTTACTATATTTGTCAATTCACTGATTACATTATAAGCAATGTTTTGCAATATAAAGAGTATTGAATTACATTGTTAGATACACTTGTACTGTGCATGTGTGTAATGGAATGTTAGTAAAATATATGGGCATAAAATATAACAGAATGCCTCTTTGACTAACATATTAAAACATATTAAGGCTCCCAATCACGTACATTGCAAACGTGGTGAAGACTAAGGCATCTGGCTCACCCGCAGATTTGGAGGAATTTAGGGCCGCAAGATACAGGTGCACCAGGTATATCAGGCAGGCTAAGGTCTCCTTCTTTAAGGATCAGCAAGTGAGAAGATGGCGTAAAGGGAAAGCTTTCTGGGAGTCCCTAAAGGACCTCATTGGGAAGGGTGATAAATCCCCCCCCCCAGTTATGCTCAACTCAAATGTATCTGTCACACTTGACCCTACTGAAATTGCCAATGCATTTAACAATGCCTTCACCAACCTCAGTGCAGTACTCCCACCTAATGAAGAACCCACCCACCCACTCTAGACAAACCCCCCAAGCAGAATTACCTGACATCACTAATGACCTGAGCTACCCAAAGTTTTACGTCAAAACATCTCAGTTAAGGATATCATCAGGTATGTCAAGCGGTGCTTGGTAAAACCAGGATGAGGAGTGACGCCCTAGATACTGTATGAAATTAATTGCCCTAGCCCTTGATGAGCTAGCCCTTCTATTAACCAAACTGTTCAACCTCTCGCTCAGATACTCTCAATTCCCTCGCCTATGGAAAATTGCAATCGTTACACCAGCACACAAAAGTGGGGACAGTATATTAGTCTCAAACTACAGGCCTATATCTATTCTCTCCTCTCTGTCCAATGCACCGGAGAGAATGATATCAGACCAGCATGTTTCATATTCAATTTTTGCATCTTGTATTATAATGTATTTTGTTCCTTCTCGGTTTGCTTCTGTGTTCAGAGCATTTGAATGTATACCTAGATTGTGTAGACACCTCCACCTTTCTCAAGTTCTGTAATTTGTATTTTGTCTGTATTCATATGTGCCATCTTCATGGCCTAGGTCATACCGTAAAATGATCCGTGGGATCAGTGCACCTGCCTGGTAAACAAATAAATAAATAAATACCTTAACCAATACAATATTCAATGTGAACAACAACAACACGGGTTTTGCAGACTACATAGTACCAACACTGCCCTGATTGAATATACAAACTTTCAACATGAGTCCTTGACAAGGGTCACCTGGTGGCTCCATTTATACAGACCTAACCAAGGCCTTTGATCTGGTCAATCACTCACTACTGCTATCAAACTTCTCACGTTAGGCCACTCTGCTGACACTGTACTTTGGTTTGACAGCTATCTCTCCAGCAGATCCCAGCAAATCAAGATCAATGGTGTACTGTCTGACTCCAGACCTGTCTCAATATTAGTACCACAAGGCTCCATACTGGGACCTCTCCTTTTCAGCCTCTTCATTAACACCTCCCTGAAGCCTTTTTCCATACTCAAGGCTACTACTTTATGTGGATGACACAGTCATCTGTTCTAGTAGTCCCAGCCAGGAGGCACTCACGGACATCCAACTGGCTTTGGCTCCCTTGAAATTGGTTCTTATGGAATAAACTTGTCTTGAACTACAAAAGACCAAGACAATGTTATTCCCCAGCATGCAGAAAAGAAATAAGGTCTATCCATTCAACAATCACAATGTAAATGGGGTTGCATTAAACCAGGTAGACTTGTTTAAGTACCTAGGAATTACCAGTGACCAGGGTCTTACCTTTGCTCCACATGTTGACCATATCATATGCAACATCAATAGAAAATTGGGAGCACTCTAGAGACAGAGGCACAACCTCCCTCCTGAGGCCAAATGTGTTGCAGTTACCAGATCCATTCTCCCCATAATAATCGACTATGGCATCATGGTATATGGGACTGCCTCTGATAAGGTGCTAAACAGGATAAAGCTAGTTTTGAACAAAGCCTGTTACTTTGCCATTGGGCGGACAGAACCACCCACATCTACACACTCTGGCTCCCCTACATGACAGAATCAAGTACCAGACCTATGCTTGGTGATATGAAAGCCCTAATGAGCCTCAACCTCCCGGGAATGCAAAACCTCCTAAGCCCTGCCCAAAGCCCATACCAGGAGCAAGGCTTGTGGCACCCTTCCTGTGCCATACTGCAGGACAAGTCTGGCTAGTGTTCATTTGTGGCCAAAGCCCCACAATGGTTGAACAAATTGCCAGTGTTGCTGGGACTCTCTAAAATTGGCCAATTCAAAAGGGAACTACTGAAGGCCCTCTTACCTGGTACTGTCTGTGGCTGCATCAAGCAAAGCCCTTTCATCCCCTTCGCACTCTGCACTGCACCACTGTTCACCTCAACTGTATTACCTATCTGACAAAGTACTGATGTGAGTTGCCTGGTTTCTACCATTTTCCTTTTTGCTGACTCCTGCATATGTTTTTGACAATGCTTTATGGTTCCTACCATCTTCTTTCATGACTTCTTGCACATGTTTTGCCTGACAATGCCTCTTAAGGTTGCTACTTTATTGTTCTATATTAATTGTAAACACTGTTGTGTGTGAGTTTCTTTGAATGATTTATCACAGATACTGATGAGAACCCTTTGTAAATGTTTGAAAAAAAGGTTTTCTTTTCTGTTATTTTAATGAATTAGCAAAACATAAATAAACATAACATAGAAACATAGACATTGTCAGCAGATAAGGACTACTTGACCCCCAGAGTATGCCCATTTTTCCAAACCACCAATATCACCACAGACTCTACTTGATCTCAAGCTCTTTCTCTCTACTCCTTATCCTTTCCACCTCTGCTGGATGGCTGTTCCAAGAATCCACAACATTTTCTGTGAAGAAGTACTTCCTCATATTATTTATTGAATCTACCTCATGTGGAGTATGGAATGTCTCCTTTTCCCTGAGCACATTTATTTTTCTGGAAAAAAATACACCCCTCCCTTACCTTATTTATCACTGTGGATGTATTTAAACATTTCTACCATATTCCTGCTCTCACTCTTCCCTTCCATGATGTACATAATGAGGTCCTTTAATCTCTCCTCATAGGGCTTTTGATGCAGACTATGCACCATTTTAGCTGACATCCACTGGACTGTATCCACTCTGTCTATGTCCTTCTGGATTTGTAGTCTTCAGTTCTGTACATAATACTCTAGGTGGAGTTTTACCAATGATCAATACAGATGCTACTCCACCTTCCACATTCTGCTGGTGATACCACTCCTTATGCACCCAAGTATCCAACTACCTCTCCCAACTGCCTTATCTCATTGCACAGCCACCTTCACTCTTCTTTTCTCACTTCTTTCTCCTCTATTTTGATGCATTTGTTCCCATTCCCATATATTTTTACTACCATGCTCCATTTATTAATCTGTATTTTGTATGCTTCCTCTTTCTTGTGGTCCTCCCTACTATCAACTTCATCCTGTAGGGGGTCAATTCTGCCTCTCCTATTTCTTCAGCCACCGGCCACCACCCTTAGCTAGTTTAAATGTTCATCAAAGTAACATTTAAACCATACAAGAAGGACAGTAGTTCCACTGCCAGATGGATGCTGGCCAAAGATATTTTTTATATGATAATGAATGTTTGGACCATCTAGTCTGCACATATGTTACATGGGAATAGTCAGCAACAGGCAGACAAGTCATAAGAAAATGTTTCAGAATGCAAATAGAATTTATTTGACAAGTCATGCAATCAATCTCTTTTAGCTCATACAATGATGATAGATATGTGTCCTATAATCATGTGGGGGCCAGTCTCAAGGGGCAGGTTGAATGTGCCAAAGGCACGTATCTCACCCTGCACAGCTCCACACCCCCAGGACAGATGCGCATTGGCCATATTCATGTTCACCAGCCACTGCGTGGCTCTCTTTCATGCCCTGCCCCCTGATGCACAGGTGCATGGGGGCTGTTCCATGGACAAGAGCGGGTATCCAATGGGATGCCTGGACCCAGATTGCCAATGGATCCCTTGTGGCCACAGAGCACTGCAGTAGGCAGGCAGCCATGGTGCAGCCACAACACTGGGGAGGGAGGGTGGATGCCCGGTCGGCTGCCCAGACCTCCATGTGGTATCTGAGTGATGGGGGCATGTTGGGGCGTCCTATGTGCCCTGACATCTCCAGTGAAGCTGGTGGTGGCATCGCGTGGGGGAGGGTGCATACCGGTTATGGTTGGGCTTGTTTAGTGTAGCTGGTGGCCCCCCATGCACAGCACTCTGCACCTTCAGGAATGGCGCAGACTGCAGCCCTGCCACCCGCACCACCCCCTGGACTGGCCCCGCATGGACATCCACAGTCAGTCTGGGGATCTGGTGCATACAGGTTCTGCAACCCTGTTGTGTATCATGCACAAGGGGTGCAATGGGTGCAGGCCAGCTATGCACCTCACATACATGGTGCATAGGCACTGCACCACATGGAGAATAGCCTTCAATATGCATTAATTATCTGGTATTTGTGTGTTTACATCACTGCATTGGAACAAAATAATATTAAATAAATATATTGACTATGATATTGACATCAAAATATCATGTCATTAAAAATCTAACTGAACGTGTTTGTATAGATTACATATACTGAAAGTTTCAAACAATAACTATTAATTATTATTGTAAATGTATAGTTATAACTTCAAACTGATATATTTCTCAGAACTAGTAACAACAAACACTCATGTGATGGGCTAGTTTTGTTTTGCAACTTTTTGATCTCTAACAATATTCTTTATAAAACTTTATTTTATTGGAAATATTGGAAAACATTGCATCATTTTGGTACTGTTCTCTTGTATATTGACATGTTGTACAAATAAAATTCCAAGAGCAATGTATTTCTAACTTCATAGCAGTTGGAATCCTATACAGAAATTATACACTAGAGTTCATCGTGGCATTTATATATGAGCTGCAGTATTATGGTAGCTGTTCAAGTTGCCATCCTTTGGTTAAATTCAATTGTAAGTTGACTCTGTTGTAGAATACTACTCATGATATGAGATCATCTAATCCTGTGTGCATTATAAAATCTTTAACATGCAGTGTATGATAGTGAGTAATCTGATGTAGATTACTGATGTGATATAAAGTGGATCTAAAATCTTGGATGTGTAGTTACAGATAAAGTCAGATTTTTCTGCGTACAACAGAGTTCTCAGAATGATTTTGTTGAGATACCTATTTGCTAATAAATGCATTATCATTGAACATAATATAATCTTAATAAACTAACTGTTGAATTGTGAAATCCTTCCTTGAACATGCAATATGATTATAAATGTGCCAACTTGCACCCATAAGTAGTAACTATTGGTATGAGTGATATTAATCAAATAAAGATATTACTGTACTGCAATGACTTGTTAATTTCATTATGTTACTTGGGAGTATATAAACCCTGTGTACTAACCAAATGGATCTGGATAGACATCACAGATTCTCCATACACAACAGCTAGAATACACTTCTTCCTAAGTATCCATGTCGCCAAAGAACAAAATGGTGAAATGCTGTGTGACATCTACATTTGTTTACATCTGCTTCTACAGGTAAAGAAACACATCATGTCCGAATGCTGCAGCTACAGTCAATATGCCAGGATCCCAAATGAGATGTTCCATTTGCTGTAAAAGATGAATGTGAAAACTTAGCCCTGACAGACATATCAAATATATATGACTTAATGCTAAACATTCAACTTTTAATTATGTGTTGTAACAATCAACAGATAATAATATTTACATAATATACTATGATTTATACCAACAGGCACTGGTTAGAAGAGAAGGAATTATTTGTATATAGCTAATTGACATCAATATTTGATTCCATGCTAATTATCTATTCTAATTCCACCTGACCAACTTGTGATCAATAAATACTGTAAATCTGGAGTACACTCGACCTACACAGAATTCCATGCTCATCTGCAGATCTTACATTTCATACTTCTAATTCATTCTGTGATATCAGTAATTACATTACATGATACCATTACCCAAGTGGGTGCTTAAGGAGGAACGGCTGGACTATGGTGGGTTCTAGAACTTGATTGTCAGAAGCAAACTTATACCTGACCAGAACAACAGAACACTAGGAGGCATTAAACCCTGCAATGTTCCTAAATGTAAAACATGTGAGCACACTTCCACATCAAACTTTATTAATACCCCTCCCCCCCAAACAAACCAAGCAATTCATGATGCAGGGCAGTTGTACATGTGGATCCCAGAATGTTGTCTATTACATCCAATGCGAGTAGTATCCACATGCTGGCTATGTAGAGGACAACAGACAACCCCTTTGAACCCAAATGGACTGACACAGGCGCAACATAAAGGAGAGAAAAAGATAGAAAAACCAGTGGGACAACATTTCTCTCAATGTGATCACTCCATCTCTGTCTTCCTTCTCCTGGTTCTCAAAGGATACTTCAAAAATACATAAGAAAGACAAGCTTATGAGCTTAAACTTATTTGCCTTCTTCATACTAAAAATAATGGACTGAATATAGACCTTGGCGTCATTACACATTACAAATTTTAACTGACAACTGTCTTCTTCATGGTTCAGGTACATATACATTTCCTGTGCATATATTTGTATATATTGTCTCTTGCATTTGATGTATTTTTATTGTGCCTTTTACATTAACTACTGTAGGTCTTATTTTTATATTGTAGTGTCTCTCTTTCAGTCACACACACACACACATTCGCGCACACACACATACATATACACACACAGTCTGTATTTAGGGAGGCTCTTTGAATATAAACATCTTATAATTTATAGGCCTCCTGCTGTCACATTCCATTTCATGAAAAGAGTCTACATCACTTATCTGATTTACAACCACCTAGTGGTTCAAAGACTTTTTTTTGTCCCTGCATATTCCCTTATCAAAAGAACTGTTATGCTCATATGTAGAAGTTTATTTACCAGTAGATTTCTTTATCCTAAGAAGCTTGTATTCTGTAGAACCTGGCTGCTACACCTGATGAAGGGCTCTACATAGCCTGAAAGCTTGTATTTTGTAAATCTCTTGTTGATCCCGTAAAAGGTATCAAATCACCCACTTTGTTCATCATTGATTTCAAGGTCATTCTCCTTGTTGTTGTATTTTTACAACAGCTTTCCTTTTGGTTTTATCAACACATCCTCTGCCCTTTTCTTTACTGTTTCTAGGAAGTACACGCTTATTGGAATTAGGAGTTCTGTTTTTCTTTTGGTCATTTTAATACTACTATTAAAAATGTGGTAATGTTAATACTATTATTAGAAATTTCTGTTGTTGGGCTCCCCAAACTATCACTTAAATTATCAACAGCTGTTGATGAATAGGATTACAAAATAAGTACAAGAAACATGTGATTATATTACGCTTTATAAAAATATCATGACTGACAAACTTATGATAGCGCAGCTCACTACAATTTCAAACTACTATCCACTCTGAAAATATGACATATAATTACAAACTTAAAAACATAAGGTCTGATTCCAGAATGGATAAGCATGGCGCAAAGTGTCTTGTGCCAAAACAAATGGTGCAAGTAACACTTGCACCATGAGTTCAACACTCGGTATTCAAAAGGCAGCCTCCAACGTATTCACAGTCTGCCTGCCGATGTGCCACCCCATGTACACCCCTTATACACATAAACCCCTGCAACATGGCACAGGGGTTTACGGTAGCAGTTGTGCCCTGTTCCAGGAGGTGGCCGCTGGAATAGTACAGTTGCTATTCAGGAGACACCCGGGGACATTGGTCCAAGACAGTTAGACCAGCTATTAGCTGGTGTAACTGTAGTCTGCATCCACCGGGGTGTACCACTGTGCCATATACACCCAATGGCCACCTCCCCACGAACCCACATATGTCCCATCCATCCCTCATTGGGGACCGCACATACCTGCCCTTTGCAGGCTACTGGCTCTCCAAGCCCTGCCCCAAGTAATGCCCTGCAGGGGTAGACTCATGCCCCATACCTAGGAATCACCCTGCAGGGCCAATCATGTCCCCAAGCCCCCATCCTCACTGCCAGCTCATCCTTAATTGTAATTATGCACATCCCAGTAGCCTTGTAGTCTAGTGGCCCCCCACCCCCACCCAGCAGTGCCAGTCCATCCCACCACACCACACACCCATTCCCAGTCAGCACTGGCAGATCCATCCATCACCTCCATGGCCAGTTGTGCTGAGTTCCTCTCGAGCATGTACCATACGTATACATACGCCAATGATCATTCATTGAGCACATACTGCATACAGTAGTACACACTCAGAGGGAGCTCAGTCAGCAGTTGGCTATGGAGGTGAGAGGTGGGATGCTAGATTGCCTCCTGGGAATGGGTGTGAAATAGGGGAGCTGGGGCCACTAGACTACCAGAGCTACCGGGATGCACAATATTACAATTACCAGCATGCTGGCAATTGAGGATCAGGGCTTGGGGATCTGGGGGGAACATGCTTAGCCCTGTGGAGCACTACTCAGGTATGGGTAGGGAAGACATGATCTGCCCCATGGGGCACCTCTCGGGTGGGGGGGAGACATGATCTGCCCTACAGTGCAGTTCTTGGGTATGGGGGAAGACATGATCTGCCCTGTGGGGCAATTCTCAGGGATTGGGGCCTGGGGGCGGGGTGTGGTTCTGATAGCCCTGTGGGGCATCATGGTGGTATCTGTGGGAATCAGGGATTGGGGGGTTGTACCCTGTCAGTGGGCATTTACTGTGGCTTGCAGTACCCTGTTCAGGTACACCCTCCCTTTTGCGCAATGCTTGGGGTGCCACAATTTGTGGACGTAGCCACCAGGGACCCTGGCTGTTCTGGAATCAGGCACAGGGTCCCCAGCACATCAGCATTTGGTGCAAGTCACAATTGTTGGCAACTTGCACCATGCCTTCTGGAATTGAGCTCATAGAATTTGTCAGCAGATATGGACCACTTAACCAACCCAGTCTGGCCATCTTTCTCTTCTGATCCTGTCACTGTAGACCCAAACTGAATGGTGTGGAAAGATGAGGAGTAGATCATTAGGATCACTAGGGCAGTGGGGCATGAGGGGTAGCTGGATGTCATTGTCCATTTGGGGACAAATGACCAGGCAAGGGACACAGTCGAGGTGGTACAGGACAGATTCAAGAAGCAGTAGAGGGGCATGAATCATGTGGCATTCACTGTGGCCTTCACTGAGATGCTATCTGTGCAAGGACAGGGCAGAGAGAGGACACCACACCATGGTCTTCAATGACTGGCTGAAGGCATGTTGCAAGGAGAGGGGTTTGGCTTCATTTGGAACTGGGGTCATACTTGGAGGGTTAAAGATATGTACAAATGAGATGGCCCTGGTACTTACAAAAAGGGACAATACAGCAGACATCACAGTGGGTAGCCTCATGGGTTCAGGTTATCATCGTACAATGTGATTTGTCACAGGGATTTGAGCAGGAGAAAAGTCACATTAGGATGATGGTCTTGGACTTAAGGAGAATAGTTTTAGAGAAATGGGAGACTAACTTAGGACATATCAAGAAGGGAGTTATAGCTGGGGTGAGGGAAGGGGTTTGACGCACAATGGAATAAAATGAAGATGTAAAAAACTGAGATAACGTCATTCTGCTTAAAGAAAATAGACAAGGATAAGAGGAGAAGAGGCCACTGTGGTTCTCAAATGAGGTGGCTACAGTGATAAAGGAGAAAAAAAAACAGCTTTCAGAAAGTACAAGGAAACTCAAATGAATGCTGGACATGGAGGTATATCTGGAGAAATAAAATAGCCAAAAGGAGAGTAAAACAGCAAAAGCTCAAATTGAGGAAAGGATCAAACAGAAGCTCATTAATGGGGATAAGCCTTTCTTCAGGTATGTGATGATAATAGAAAGATAAATGATGGTATACTGAATAGTAGGAGAGCAGTTTGGTGTGTAATATATATTTATTTGTATTTTGTAAACGGTAAGTACGCTAGACAGCAGTGTGCCTATTTTCAGGTACAACCCGGGAGATTACATTTCACAAACATAATAATAATATAACAATCTATATAAACATATCCACTTAAGGAGATACAGTTTTGAGAACACAGCAGATCGATATCATTACACAAGCACAATAACAAATGATGATTTACATAAACATTTCCAGGAGGGCAGGGTTATAGTATTGAAAAACAGCATGTTGATAATTGAACATTACAACAGTTAAATACATGAAGTGATTATACAGATAGTTCTGATTTTAGAAACAGTTGTACAACAGCAGTAAGGAGATACTTAGAGATATTGGTTTGCGCTGAGTGGTGCAGTGTGGATATCTAAGAGACTCCGAGAGGGTATCCATGTCTGTGGGTGTACAGTCTGGTTATTTTAGATCATATATAGATAAGTGCATTGGCTGTAGCTATCTCAATTACTTTTCATCAACAGGGAAGTAGTGGCCATGTAGTGGGTAGTAGAGCATCATCAGTGTTGATACATAGGGGTTGGGGACCTTGGAGCTTTACGACAGAGAAATCAGGTATGTGGGCAGTCATTTAGATTTGAGAGGTTAGGGGTCATTGGGGTTGGAAGCATTTGCAGATCATGGATTGAAAGAGATGGGCTTTGAGGGCCAATTTGAAAGATTGAGTGAGTTGGAGCCATGTATTGATTGAGGAAGAGTTCCAGAGTCTAGGCATGAAGGATGAGAAGGCCTGTTCACCCATTTTAGTAGCAGACCTGGGCATGGCAAGTTGGGTGGGATCACAAGATTTAAGGGAGTAGGCAGTGCTGGTACCTAGGAGGGGCTGGTGAGAGACAGCAGGGAGAAGTGGACTGAAGTTGCTTATGTATGAAGCTGCCTACAGTGAAAGACCTAGATGCCAGGGGATAACCACCCTAGAGAGTTGTAGAGTGAGCAGTTGTGAATGAGGTGAGGAGGTGAGAGGCAAAGTGGCACATGTTATTATAAGTGATATCCCACTTGTGCAAGAAGCCTGAGGGGGTGTTGGAGATGAGTAGGGACCCATATTGTAGGCAGAGCAGAAGTAAGCCCTGGACAATGGTCTTCCAGGTGAGGGGTGTGAGGAAATGCTTAAGGCAGTAGACCATTCCAATGCGGATATTGGTGGCTTTACATTGGTTAGCAACATGGAGGTGGAAATCTAGGCTAGGGTCTAGGGTGACTCCTAGGTATTTGAATTCTTGGACTGAGGAGAGAGGGGAAACATTGATGCATCTGATATCTAGGGTGAGATGGCAGGAAGCTCAACAGATTCTGGATCCAAATAATGTCACGTGGGATTTTTTAGCATTGAGAACCAGGTTGTTTTTCCACGAACCATTTTTGTATTATGGATAAGTCCTCATTTAGCTGAGTGTTGATGAGTTGGATGCTTTGGGCGCTGTAATAGAGGGTTATGTCATCTGCATACATTATAATTGAGGAGGAGGTGGAGACAGTAGGGAGATGATTTATGAATATGGAGAAAAGTAGTGGGCTGAAAATGGACCCCTGGGGGACATCCCAGGTGATGGGCAGTTCATGGGAGGCAGCAGTGCTGAATTTGACAAACTGTCTATGATTGGACAGGTAGCTTGTGAACCAGGAGGTGGCATGGGGGGCTAGGCCTATGGCAGCTAACTTCTGAGTGAGAAGGGAGTGGTCTATGAGGTCAAAAGCCTTGGATAGGTCTATGAAAATGGCCCCCATGAGTAGCCCTGATCCATGGCAATTTGATGTCATTGGAGAGTTTCATGAGGGCAGTTGACATGCTGTGGCCTGCAGAAGCCATGTTGGTAGGAGTGAGCAGATTATTGGAGTGCATATAGTCTATGAGTTGGGAGGTGACTACTTTTTCTAGGAGCTTACCTAGGAGGGGCAGCAGAGCAATGGGATGATAATGGGATATGTTATTCAAGTCTCCTTTTTTAGGGACAGGGGCAGCCTTGGCTACTTTCCAAAGAGATGGGACTATGCCGGAGGTGAGGGATAGATTGTAGATGTGGGTGATGGATATGGCAAGGTGCTGGGCCCCAGCTTTTAGTAACCTGGTCTCGATCCCCTCAGGGCCTGGTGCAGCATTTGGTGAAAAGGATTTAAGGAGATGTATGACCTCACACCTTGAGACCACCTTCAGGTAGAAAGGAGGGTTAGGGGGTGGGTCTTGGATGGAGGGATAGGAACAAGAAATGTGAGAGATCAATGAAGTGGGCATTGAAGGCATTGGCTATGGTAAGGGGTTGTTGCAGTGTAATCCATTTATAACCATATCATTGGTTGAGGATTGGGAAGAAGCACCCAGGAGACCTTTCAAGTGATCCCGAAGCTGCTAGGATTGCCAGTGGAGGTGGTGAGCTTAGCTTTGCAGAAGGAGTTTTGGCTAACCAGGTGTCTCTTTGCAGCAATCACACAGAGCATGGTATTTTTGCCAGTCCTGGGGGTCAGAAGATACCTTGTAGGAACTCCAGAGAATATCTCTTTCTTAAAGAGGAGAGGAGGTCGCTTGTGGAGCCAAGGTGTGGCAGAGCCCCCTAACTCTCATTCTAGTGATTGGGAATAATCTATCTTGTAGATTTGAGATGTGTCATTGGAAGATTTCTAGGGCAGTGTTTACATTGGAGGTAGCTAGGAGGGGACCAATCTATGAGCTGTAGCTCAGCTGTGAGCATGACTAAGTCATGGTTGGCAAGGTTACTGAAGTTGGCGACCTTGGGGGGGCATTTCAGGGTGTAGGCTTGCCAGAGGCAGTAGGTAGGGGAGTGGTTGCTGATCGAGTCTGGTAGAGTGCCAGACTCCAAAATCTTGTCTGGATGATTGGTGAGCATCCAGTCTAACAAAGTGAAGGATGTGCCTCTTGGGCAGGAGCATGTTGGATTGGATATGATTTGGAATAGACAGGCTCTACTTATGAGCACTTCGTATGTGTTCTGTTTGGGACTGAGCCAATCAAGATGGAGATCCCCATAAAAATTGTGTCACACTGGTCAATGGAGAGTAGGATGGAGTTGATGAGAGCTGTTAGTCCTGTGATCCTGCCTTTTGGTGGGTTGTATACACATACAATGTGTAGTTTTTTGGCATGGCTAACTGTAAGGGTGGCATGTAGGAACTCACAGGCAGAGGCGCTGCTGGTGGGTGAGGGACCAAGGACAGGTTTAGGTGTGACCTAAAGTATATGAGGAGGCCACCTCTGTGCTTGCAGGAGGGCAGTCAAGTTGAAGGAAGGAGTAGTTTGTGAGGTTGCAAAGACTATCATGGGTGGAAGGCTTGAGCCAGGATTCAGAGATCCTGAGTATGTCAGAAAAGTAGTGTGCTGTCCAGGATTCAAAGTTGGTCTTATTTGCCACAACACTATGAATGTTTAGGTGACAATTTTAATCCCTTTAAGGCCAACCCATGGTGATGTGGATAAGGGGCTTGGGTTTGATTCCATGTCACCAGCCAGGGAGATACAGGATGTGTGACCATAGGGAGTTTAGTTTTTGGGGCATGGATAGCCTGGGGTCCTTTTGTGAGGGCAACTGTGCCAACTTCCTCCTGGAGCACACTAGGTATAAAGTAGGATGTTTTCTGGAGGTTGTCAATAAATTGGAGAAGTGGAAGTCATTGGGGTGGGTGGGTGGGGTATGATGAGTAGGGTGGGTACGGTTAGTGGTAGTGAGTCTGCCAGGTAAAGGGATAGAAGGAGGAGTCAAGCACTAGGGTGGGCAGGAGTGTATGCCAGGCAGTAAGAGGAAGCATGTCTGTGTAGCAGTTTACTTGCTTCTGGGAGGAAAAAGGGAGGGTCCTCTCTTGTAGTGCAATCCTGCCTGGAAAGTGATAATCCCAGAGTATATAGGGACATTATGTAGAGGCATTAGAGGTTAAGCATATGCTGCAGAAGTCTGGAGAGTCAGCCTACTCAGGGCACTTAATCAGGGGATTGAGAATTAGAGTGATGGTGAGTTTAGGGCAACTGGGAAGTTAATGCAGGGCACCACGGTGGCAAAGATTCAGTAATGTAACATCAGCTTTCACTTACAGTAACTAAGAATTAGTATGAAATAACAGGGAAAATCCCCCTATAACTTTACAATACTGAAGTAATGCTTCACAGACATATTAAATTTACTGGCAGCATTTAGAAAAAGAAAATTTAAAATTATTCCGGCAGAGTGTCTGGTAGCACAAAGCAAAAAGGCACCAAATTCAAATAGTAAAAGTCGGTGGGCACACCACCCGTGGCAGTCCTGTTTTCCCTTGCCTCATGTTTTTGAATAACCAAATAATAAAAATGAAAAGACAGTATGTAAAAAGGTGCAGAAATGCATTGAACTAAATTTGCAAGCGACAAGAACATTGTTCATAAGGACGTTCAGTAACCTGATCAAATGTGGCAAATTTTTTACAAATCAAGATTGAACAAAACTGACAATAATTAATCTAACCTCTGAATCAGTCATTTACTTTGATGTTACGATGGCAAATTGTACACACAATTGTGTCAAAAGGCAGTCGACTACTCGTATTTTGCTTCTTCCAGACATCACGTCCTATAAGCATGGAAATCTTTTACTAGACAGCAGGCAGCCTGACCTCGAGATGAGGTGACAAGTGTGCTCTGTTGTGCCTTACCATGCTCAGTGAACTTCAACTCAGGATCATGCTTTACTGGCTATGGGGAGGAGGCTACACAATTGTTTGTGCATGCTCATGCTTGAGATTGATAAAGCATTGTGCAAGGTGTCCACTTCAGTGAGATCATAAACAAATTATTGGAAGAACAGTGTTTTTAAACAAATAAAGACTAAAATGGACTAAACCAACATGAAAACAAGCAATGTAACAGAACACAGTGCACAAGTTTGAGTTACTGTAGCTATACAATGAGTAATAATATCAATATGCAATGTTCTACTAGTGAACACAGACAGTGTCCTTTAACTCTATGTATAGCATGATAGTGCAAATACATTCAGAAGATAAAACCTGTTACTTTCACTGAAGGCATAGCTGCTGCACAAATAACAGTTGCAATCATGTTATTTGCACAGTAACTTATTTGTCTAGTAACCACAACCCAGGCTTTTCACATGAACTGCCTCCTGTGAGCAACACATCAAACAGTGGATGCTGTCATTTTAACCATAAACATAGAAGGATCGTTTAGGGTTATTAATAAAGTGGAAAGAAAGAAAACTGTAACATGATAGTCCATTTACATAACACAGCACTTTTTTTACCTGAAGTAAACAAAACAAAAGTGGGAACTCTCATGGTATACATCAATTATCCCATGAGGTAGCTCAAAAATGAATGTTATTTGGTTTGAAATGATGGTGTTATTGCCACTACTGCAACAATACCAGCATTCCAAACCAAATAACATGCATATTTGAAGCTTATCTCATGGGATATTCCTATGTATTATAGGCTTTACAACTGGTCTTCAGCTTATGAATAAGCTGTGCTTACATAATATATGTTACACTTCCCCAGAGAGTCACTGTACTGTCAATTGTCCATTATTATACGACAGGTATCTGTACTCAACCAATCACAGAACAGAATACCTGTCAGTTATTCCCTCACAAACTGCAAACCACCCCCCAGAATCATTTAATTACTTAAATCCCGCCCACTGTCATTTTACTGGATTTACTGGATAAAGTAGGACAAAAGAAGGCCCAAGGCCCATCTAGATTGTCCTCCCTCAATAGTGGGACATTTGGTTAAATATTATTATTATTATTATTATTATTAGGCCAATAACCAGAGATCAAGCCTAGTTTTGAAAATCTCAGAGTTAGCTAAATCTATAACTGTGGGTGGTAAAGAATTCCAAGATTTTGCTGCCCTTATATTGAAAAAGTTATCATATTTTTTGTTATTGGCCCATTCTACTTTTAGTTGATTAGAGTGTAATCTTTCTACAATTCTTTTTCCTGCAAATTCCAATCCACATATATTAAGTAACTTAGGATTGTGAACCAATTTATACATTAGAAGTAAATCTCCCATTTCTCTTCTTAATGTTAAGGGGTAGAGACCAGTTTGTTGTAACCTGGTCTCATAACACTTATTTTTTAATCCTGGAATAGATTTAGTCAATCTTCTTTGTATCTGTTCCAAGCGATTTATGTCATTTTTTGTATAAGGACTCCATAAGGGAGAACCATAATCCAGGTGTGGTCTGACATATGCTCTATATAGTGGGATCAAATTATGTTCTGATTTACTAATGAAAGTTTTTTTAATTTGTCTTATTACAATATTAGCGGATCTAACTGCTTTACTACAATGGTCATCTGATGTCAGTTTATTATTTATTAATATACCAAGTCTTTTTCACAACTGGACGATTCAATAACTGGTTATTTAAATAGTAGTTGTGTAATGTATTATTTTACCAACATGCAAGATCATGCATTTATTGATGTTAAATAACATTAAATTTTTTTAGCCCATTGTTCAATTGTATACAAGTCTTGTTCTGGAATTTTAATTTTTTCTATGGTATCAACTCTTCCACCCAGTTTAGCATCATCAGCAAACTTGGATAAGTAATTTTTAGATTCTATTACCATATCATGAATGAAAAAGTTGAACAAAATTGTGCCCAAAATGGAACCCTGTGGAACCCCACTTGTAACTGCTCCAGATGTTGAAAGAGCTCCATTTATTCTAACTGATTGAGTACGATTATACAGCCATTCAGATATCCAGTTTACTAAACAAAGCGAATTTTAAAATAATGTAATTTATTTATTAGTAAGGAATGTGATATATGATCAAATGTTTTACTAAAATCTAGTAGCACTACATCAGTAGCTACATAGCTATCAATAATTTAGCAACATGTTGTAGAATGATATGAGATTTGTTGTACATGAGAAACCGGCTTTGAATCCATGCTGAGATAAATCCTGAATGTTCAATTTTTCCAGTTCATTTTCCAACCTATCTTTAATTAATCGTTCCATCGTTTTCCCCAAAATAGAGGTTAGACTAATTGGACGATAGTTTTGAATGTCAGATTTTGGCCCTTTTTTATGAATTGGTGTAACCAAAGCAGTACGCCATACTTCAGGTATCTTACAATCCAATAAAGATTTATTAAATAATATTTGTAAAGGAATAATGATTGAATCCAGTATTTCCAAAAGAAATATAACATTAATATTGTCCGGTCCGGAACTAGTTGATCTTTTAAATTTGGATAGTGAATTTTTAATTTCTTTTAGTTCAAATAATGGAATACAGGAATCATTACTATTAGTATTGATTACAGAATTTCCGGATTGATTAAAGACTGAACAAAAGTACTTATTGAAGTGATCTGCCATATCTTTGTATTTACAGTGATTCCATCATTACAGAGTGGTCCTATATTTCTATTACTGACTCTATTTCCATTCATATAAGAAAATAAGGATTTCAGGTTGTTTTTTGAGTGTGCTAATTTAAATTCAAATTTTAATTTTGCAGCTTTGATTGATTTTTTTAATGTTGCCAGAGCAGTTCTGTATTTGTCTCTAAGTAATATGTTAGAATTTGTCTTTCATTTTTTAAATAAATATTCTTTAGTTTTTTGTTTTTAATAGTATTGTTGAACCAGACAGGTATTTTACCTTTTTTATTACAATTTGACAATGGGGACTATATTTATCCTCTAGTTCATGAATAATATTTATAAGACATGTATATATTTCATTTACTCCTTTGTTTTTAAGTAAATTTCAACCATTCAATATGTGATAATTCTTGTTTATCATAGTAAAGTTAGCTTTATTGTAATTCCTACATTGAAAGTTGTTTTAATTTTAAGTGTTTGTAACTGTAAAATAACAAATATAGAATTATGATCACTATTGCCAATTGGTGACATAATTTGAGTCTCAGAAATATTGAAACCTTCATTAACAATTACTAGATCCAGTATATTATTACCTGTAGGCTCATTTACCAGTTGGTCCAAACCTAGGTCAGCGATTGTATTCATAAATAACCTTTCATGGTTAGTGTTACTTTAATTTAATTTCCCATTTATACGGCATGTTGAAGTCCCCAAAATCAAAGTATCATTTTTAGAGAATTCCAATATTAAGTTCAATAATTCAGTTGTATATTGAATATCTGCTGATGGTGGTCTATAACACACTCTATATTAATTTTGGGACAGTCAATAGGTTGGATAGAAATCCATATTGATTCTGTCATACTATTTGTAGTGATTTCATATGCAGAAATATCATCTTTAACAAAAGACAAACTCCATCCACCTTTACTACTCTGTCTTTATGAAAAGATTATAACCTGAAATATCTTGCATATGTAAGAAGATTGATCCACCAGGTTTTAGTAGCAGCAATGATACTTAAATCTAATTGGATGCATTTTATTGAAAGTTCAGCCATTTTTAGGAATTTAAAGATCTTGAGTTAAAGGATAGAAAATTAAACATTTTGTCAGTTCCAATATTCTTTCCTCCATCAAGAGAATTTTGAATAGTCCAATTCTCCCCATGTTATTTAGTTTAAATGATTGTTAATGGCCGGTACTCAATGTTTTACCAAGTAGGACACTTCCCTCCTGCTGAGGTGCAATCCATTCCAACTGAAGAGGATTCCCTACCATCAAAGTTTTCCCAATGTGGAATGCAATATATTCCTGTCCATAACACCACTTCTTCAGCCATTCATTGATTTCTTTAATTTTACAAGTTTTATTATCTGTTGCCCTTGGTACTGGCAACATTTCTGAAAAGCATGTGGTGCATCCCTGCTCTACAAGTAAACTGTTTAAAGCCACAAAATCTTTTTAATCTGTAGGATATTATTTTGATTTATATCATTTGTGCCTACATGGATAATAACCAAGGGGTTACTCCTGCATCCATTAGTATATCGTTGACCATATTTGTAATGTAGGCAATCTTTGCTCCTCTAAAACTGGAGCATGTTCTTGTGGCCTTATCTGGATTGCAGATTGCCCTATCTAAATGTTTAATAATAGAGTCTCCTAATACATAAACTTAACATGGCAAGTCCCGAAAATTTGATTCAGCGGTATCCATAGATGTACCTAAATTCCTAGTTAAAGTGGAAGCAGGGTCGGGTACATGATGATCTGTAATTAGGGATCCTGAGCACTCATTTATTGATAAAATACAGTTACTTTTTGATTCATATAAAGTTTTTTTTATTTACTACTGTTGAAGTATCAGTGTTTGTTTGCCCCAGCTTATGCCCACATTTAGAGTTTAAAGAATGACATGTTGTTTTACTAATAGGTGGTTGTAAATCAATGAGCGTATTATTAAAGCTGTCACTGTCCCTTGTTTCTATTTGATTTCCTAAGCAATCTAGGTTGTTTGTAATTAGGCAGTTTTATCTGATAAATTAGAGTGTTGAAAATAATTTTGAGTTGGTAAACAAAATTGATCAGCTCTTCACCCTTTTTACATGTCCTTGTGCTGGATATCAATGTCCATTCAGAGTCATCCTCTCTAATTCATTTTTATTTTGCAAATTTGCATTCATAGTCTCATTATTCATTGTTAATGAATCAGTTTCTGTATCATTATTACTACATACATCTTTATTTAGGATTGTATTCATCACTGGACATGTTGATGAATTAAAGGATATCATATTGCCCGTAGTATCTGGGAGGGGTGTGTAGTGCTTTAAAATGTTCATTCATGGTCAATTGGCTCTCCTCAAGCTGTTTTAATCTATTTGAAAACATTTCAATATCCTCTAATAATTGTTTATTGTCAATACATTTTCCACATATATAATCATTTGTTGGTGTAGTTTTTGTTTTCAACAAGAGGTACATGTTACATGTTTTACATATTATCCCAAGTTCTCCATCCAAGGTCATAATAGTGAGATAGTCACTCCTTAATTGTGAGCTGTTATTTGTTGCTATTAAAGCATCCATAGTACTTTAATCTCTAAATTAAACAAATTGTATATATCAACAAGTTTTCTCTCACCCTTATAACACCACCAACACCGTAAACACAAGCCGAGCAAGATTCTCTTCTGCTGTCAAGGAGTTGCCACGGTACTCACCATGCTCGTGTTCGCCCTGCTCACAGCAGAACGCTATTTATAGCTGTGAGCCCCTGAAGTCCCTTAACAGCTGATCACTGTTTAGAAAGAGCAAAAGTATACAGTGCCAAAATTAGTTTAAAGCAAAGGTCTCCGAGATTTGTGGTTCTTAGCTTTAGCTAACATGCACCACAAAGCTCCTCTGCCTGCTAACAACTGCAGGGCTCCAGATATGTAAAAGTTTTAAGCAGCAATGCACAGTTTCACAAGGTGGTAGAGGTTTACACTTATGCAGCGTTTAAGCTCTAAAGGAGCTGGTTTCAAAAGCAGAGTGCTATTTATAGCTCTGAGCCCCGAAGTCCCTTAACAGCTGATCACTGTTTAGAAAGAGCAAAAAGTATACAGTGCCAAAATTAGTTTCAAAGCAAAGGTCTCCCCCAAGGTGTGTGGTTCTTAGCTTTAGCTAACATGTACCACAAAGCTCCTCTGCCTGCTATCTAACAACTGCAGGGCTCCAGACATGTAAATGTTTTAAGCAGCAATGCACAGTTTCACAAGGTGGCAGAGGTTTACACTTATGCAGCGTTTAAGCTCTAAAGGAGCTGGTTTCAGAAGCAGAGCGCTATTTATAGCTCTGAGCTCCCTGAAGTCCCTTAACAGCTGATTGCTGTTTAGAAAGAGCAATGAAACAATAACCCCACCCACAGTCATTTAATCAGATCCACAAAACACACCCACAGTCGTTTAATCAGATCGGAAGCATCCGACGAAAAAAAAAAAATGGCGTCAGAAGAGCCATCCACCTCAGCACAAAACACAACCCTGGCCCCTCCTTCCACAACTCATATCAAAAAATCCATTTCTCAGCATGCAAAGTAATGATCACCCTCCCTTTATAATGTATAATCCCTTTTTTGCCTGAAAATGAGAGGTGAAACAAGTGCTCCAGAACTGTTTCAACCAGCGTGACAGCGTTGAATGCTGTGCGCATGGCATACACTGTAAAATTACTTTCTTTTCTTTCAGCTGCTTCTCCTCTTTCTTTCTCCTTAACATCTCCTCTAAAACTGTAATTTGCAGCACTTCAGCAACTCCAACTCGTATAATAGCAGTAACATTCAGTGAGTTGAGTATACTCGGAATAACCAGCGTCTGTGGTAATTAAATGCCTCAGCTTCACCTCGGCATTTAATCATACACAGAAGCTAGTTATTCCTTCATATACTCCAACTCACTGAATGCTATCACTTAAAGTGGAAGTCTCCCATAGTTTCACACCAACATTTTCCCAACTCCTTAAGTGTAACTGTTGTGTGCCTTCTCCAGTTGCCAGCAGTCCTATTCCTGTCCAAATCTAGATTATAAATAAAAATATACAGCCCCAAAAGTTATCAATGTGTTTGTCCTCCATTTTACCATCAATGTTGCTGGAGGATGATGTCATCAGAGCAATAGATAATGGTACTGCACTAAATGCAGTTCCAACAGTAAACCAAACCCACAATGTTTGGTTCCCCACTTGAGTAATGGAGGAACCCTTTAAGTGTTGGGCACATCCTGAAATGCAGGTCTAATAGGCACTAGTACCATGTGAGTGTGATGCAGCACTGATTTGAGGTATATACAGTATTCATATAAGGAAGTGCCTGTATGTGTTGTGTTACTGTTTCTGTTAGCAAAAACAGTTTACCCAATAAATGACTCTGGGTACAACAAGAGTTTTAAGTGGTATTATACACCTGTTGCATTATGTTGTGTGTGTGTGTTAGCATTCTCTGTTTTGATTGACACCAGCAGTGAGAAACAACCTTGCAAATAGGCCCCTTTCCCTTGGTAACTAAGCAGTCAGTGATTGGATGGCTGCTGTAAGGCAATAAGGCAATAAAGAATTCAGCTATAACAAGGAATAGGTTACCAGGAAAGCATCAGCTGCAGCATATGGAAGAAGGGTAATCTAGTGGTTAAAGCACAAGCACTGGGGGACCCTGGTTCAAATCCTACTAGAGTCCCTTACTCTCTAACCCTTAAGAAGTTCCCCTAACCTCCTTGGAAACTGTGATGGCCCCTCAGGTCCATGACTTTAAAAGTGCCCCAAGTCCCATTATAAATCATTAGCAGTGATGTGAGAGCTACAGTACTTCACTTTCGAGGTACTAAGGATAAGCTGTGGCTGCCTCCCCCACCCCACTTTGTAATGCCAGCATTTGAAGGATCTAGCTCTCCTCTTTCAGGCCACCAAAGGGGATGTGTATAAGTCAGTCTTGTGTGATCCTTTGGCAAACTGCCCAGACTCACCTTGTAATGAATCTTCTCAAGGGTGTTCACTGGATCAATACAGAGTGACTGATTGACTGCTCAATTGATTGGTTGATTGATTGGTTGATTGACTGATTCAGTCTACTGCTTTCCACAACATGTTACAACTGCCTCACAAGAGAAATGAGCAGTTCAAAGAAACAGCTTTTGTTTCTTGTGAATGAAATACTGTTAGATGTATTATTTGCTCTACACATACAGTAATAAGGCTACAAGTACTACTCCCTGTGTGAGCTGCATGACAGAACTGCCTTATGCCATTGCAAACTTAAACTAAAATCAGGCTAGACAGCACTGATGCCCTTATGTTTTGTTCTGCACTGTTGCTGCAGTGACATCATGGAATAGGAGGGGCTGTATTACAAGTGACTCATTTGCATGTAAATGGAGGCTTGCTTGACATTTTACTACCTTGGGTCAAAGCCCCAAACTCTATATATGTGTTGCAACAGAAGAAATGGCTGATCTCTTATTGACATATATACAGTACTTGATGTAATGTATAATAAATACATCAGACATATCCAAATCATCTATATACAGGAGTGTTCTCCTTTAAGTATTGAGAGATACAGGTACTTCATCAACAGTGCAAGTTGTTATTTTATTGGAATGAGGCAATGTTTATTTATTTAGTTGCTTTTGATAACCGGGTAAGTGCACTGGACAATAACCTGCCTACTTTCAGGCACAACCCAGGAGAGTACAATTACAGAAGGCAAAAGACAGTAGCAGTAAACAGGCTATAAACCATTCACAGTAAGCAATACTGAATATAAAATACTGGGGGTTACAGAGGTAAGGGATTAAAAGCAGCAGGTGCAAATATTTAGTTCAGTATATGCAGTTTAGATAAAAATGGGATCAGTAAAATATCATTCTTATGGTGCCACCTCATGAACAAGGGTGGTGAAGATTTCCAAATCCTGCCCAAACGTGATTTTGCAATGCGAGTGCGAAATCACCTTTCAGGCCTGCTTTGTATACTTCCACTGCCATTGGTGATAAGGTGGGGTCACAAAAAGTCCATGTTGAAAATTTGGGGCCAAAAGATGCAAAGATGACAAAGTTATGCATCAAAGCTCTAAACTCCATTGAAATATATTGAATTGCATTTACCTTAGTTTCTCATATTGCAGCTGATGGTTCCAGCAGCAAGATGTGTCTTTGATCAGACAGTGGATCTTCACCTTGTGACCTATTCAGGTGAGTGAGGCTGCGTGGGGGTATAGGGGTGGTGGGTGAGTGGATGCTGAGTGGTGGGGTGGTGGTCAGATTGGCGAGGACTGTTTTCTTTTTGCAGGTTTAAAATAATGTCAAGGGACAGTTTTCATTATTTTAGACCCAGACAGAATAGGGGTGGTGGGGTGCCACTTGACACCAGGAAAGAGGAATACATTATTGAGATAGCAATCAGAGGGTGAGGATGCCACTACACACCAGGAAGAGAACTACATTAGGGGACAGTGATCAGAGGGTGAAGGGGCCACTAGACACCAAGGAAACAGCACTAGACAGTGTGGATGGCAATTGGAGGGTGGGGGTGCCACTAGACACCAGGGAAACAGAAATACATTATGGGGACAGTGATGGAAGGGTGGAGGGGTACTACTAGACAACAGAGAAAGATTATTAGACATATAAAAGGAGAGGAAAAAGGTGCTCCCTCAGGGCGCAAACCAGAAGTCACCGTGGAGCATGAAAATAGTGTGCAGGGGGGGAACAGCAATATAGTACCTAGACAGAACCACATATGCTTCAATTCCACTGTAGAAGGACACAGTGGAGGTATCAGTTATGTGCCTCCAGAGTCCTATCTCTCTACTATGCCTGTCATAGCAATTCATCAGCACAGCTCTACTATGCAGCCATAAAATACACTAAGTTTAAGCGTTTAAAAACATTTTGTTTAATTTTGGTAAGTTCCACAATAACCTAGATAAACATCACTATGTTTTGGCCATTTAGTGTTTTCCCTTTGCCTATCAGTACTCTGAGAGAAATTCCTTAGTTTCCCTTCAGAGATTTACTGTCAAAAATAGCTGGCATGTTACTGTTTAAACACATTTATTTTTATACATTTTTTCTGAATGCACATTTAATCCTTGTTTATTTTATATGATACCTTGTAAATAAATAGTACATATTTAGCAAGGTATATGCATCTTGTTATGCTGTTTTGAGAAAGGATATTTTTGTGGAGTTTTCAGGTATCTGAGCTCATGGGTCCAGGTTTCTGGGCATGCCAGCTTCACAGAGGTGCAAGTGCAGGTGCAAGAAACAGTACAGGACAATCTAGGGTGGAGATTTCTGCCAAGCTGGTAACAGAGAGGAGCTGACGTGGGTGCAGACACATTGTTTGTATCCGTAACCCTTATTTAGGAGTGAGGGTGTGTGAAATTGGCCGAGTCCCATCCGATAGGATTTGATAGGGATTTAGGAATTTCTGATTCCAAATCCAATTCCAACTCAAATTCAAAGAGGACCTTGGAATTGGAATCAAAATCAGATTTAGAATTCTAATTCTAAATCCTAATTTCCCATGTAAAAACATGTTTAAACCTTTCATTTCAGAATTTGGATTTACAGACTGCAGTTCTGAAAATACTGATTCCAAAAATCACATTGGAATCTAGCAAATCTGTTTCCATAGATATGTAGCCTATGTTGGCAGATAAAGGCCCATCTGCCCATCCATTCTGCTCACCCTACCTAACTACTCTGCAGTGGTCCTAGTGGCCATCCCTCCCTTTTATTTCTGCCACCCATTTTCTAACTAATCCCATATGCTTGTCCCATCCCTGCTTGAAGCTGCTCACTGATTTGACCTGTACCACTGCCTCCAGCAGCTTGTTCACCTTGACTGCCACTCTTTCTGGAACCTTTACTCAGATTCTGAAAAACCCTATTTAGAAATATACAACTTTAAGCTGGCCCAGTGGCGCTGAGGGTTGAGGTACTGGACGCCACACCTCACGTTTTGCCAGTGACCCGGGTTCGGGAATGGACTTGGGTTGTTTGGGGGCCAGCAGGGGTGAGGAAGGATTGAGCATCCACAGACAGCTCTTCTTCCTCAGAGAGGGGGGACAGTATGGCGCGTTGTTCACCTGACACCCAGTGGTGGCCTGGTGTCAGCACATGCATGCCATCAGAATGGGAGGTTACCATACGTCCAGGGCGTAGGCTGCCTCCACTAAGGCAGAGCTCAGCTGCTCCATCTGTTGCACATTTGGGGGCCCAGGGAGTAAAAGCAGGTGGAAAAACAGGAGCTGTCAAGCTCCCTGATGGCCCAATGCACCCTCTGCAACAAGCTTCCCCGATTCGGGTTGTGCTCGGGGAGGAGAAGGCTGGCACGCCTCTCTCCGGCCCCACCACAGGGTAATCTGCAGGAAACTACAGGGTACAGCTGGGTGGGGACAGTCAGGCTCAGAGAATGAGCCACTCTGAGGGAATGCCAGAGCCATCTGCCAGCTCCAGGGAGGCGAGAAAAAGCATTCAAAAAAACAAGAAGTATACAACTTTTGTGAGGCATTTTATGACCTTTTGTGCATCTTTAAGGCATTTTTCCTGTTAGATTCATTGTACAATGGAGCTGGCTATGATATTACAATAACTGTATCTTCCAGCTCCTCCATTTCCCCTCTTTTTTTGCTCTGTTTTAACATATATCCTCCTCAGGGTGAGAGCTGCTGCTTTCCATCCCAGTTCCGTGCAACATGTCCCCCTTTTTAGGGCTGCAGTGGGTGAAGCCCTGCAGACCTCTTGCTATGAGAAAAGGACTCCACATTCCTTGCATTCCTTGTAAACGAACAACCTGTTGGACATGGAGTACAGTCGCCTCCACATCCCTGGTGTCCCTGAGGCACTCTGCTCCTTGTCTTCAGAGCACTGCACAATTTTTTCTGTAAAACCTTGGCGGTGTCCTGATTGTCTGGGAGGATTAGGCACCCCAGTGTCACTCATGTTTCTGGAGGGTGCAGGGCACTGGGTGCTGAGAAGGAGGTCAGGTGAAGGGATATCTATAATTTAAAAAAAAAATGGCAGTTACGGCATGCTCTGCTGTAGTCCACTGCGCATGTGCAAGCAGTCCTGCATGCACAGTGGTGTGGGCAGCCATCTTGGACATGGCAGGAGTGGCCATGACCGCTGATTTATTTTTAATTTTTTCTTTTAAATTATTGATATCCCCACCTGACCCTCCATCTTAGTACTCACCACCGCACCCCAGAAACATAAAGTAACACTGGTGGTGCCCAATCCCTGAATTCAGATAAGGATTTTAATCCCCACCAGACCCTCCCTCTCAGCACCCACCACCAATCTCCTCCCTCCAAGAAACATAATAGTAGCACTGCGGGTGCCCAATCCCCAGTGCTGAAATACTCAGTCTTTTAAATTTGTTGTAGCTGTAAAGAAAACTGTCCATTGATGTCTTTTGTGGCCAAGACTTCCCCACCTGGCCCTCCACTAAGCACCTACTGCCCCACCCCCAAGCCCTTACTTACCAATCAGAGGTCCAACGCCATAATCCTCTCTGGGCTACAGCCATGTCTTCACTCTTCAATGCCAGACTGTGCACTGAGGAAATCAGGTATGCGTTTCAATGTATTTCAATTGGGTTTGAACTCAGTAGCATAACTTGACCATTTTCATTATTTTTGCCCCAAATTTTCAACATACCTTTTTGGGACACCACTTCATGAACAATGAAAGTGACATTAGGTAAATCTGTCCTGAAAGGTGGTTTCTGGTCACTGCATGAAATCACCTTTCGGTGTGGAGTCATAAGATGGCTATGTTTAAAATTTGTTGTAAAATATTACAAAACAACAAAGTTATGAGCCTACATTGAATTTTACAAATGCAGACTCAGCTTTGGTAATTTTCAATATTCTTACCTCAAATTTACAACACAGCCATATCTTCAGAGCACCTCATGAATGTGACAGCTGTCATTTTTCAAATCCTGGTCGAAATACTTTTTTTTACATCCCGAAAGGTGATTTCACTGTCCCTACATGAAATCACCTTCTGGACAGAAATTGAACATTTTCTCTGCCACTGTTCATGAAATGGGGTCATAAGAAGGCTATGTTCTAAATCTGGTGTAAAAATATTAAAAAAACAACAACGTTATGAGCCTATGTTGAAATTTGCAAATGCAGGCTCATAACTTTGATAATTTTCAATATTTTTACCCCAAATTTACAACATAGCCATATCTTTCAGAATGTGGCAGCTGTCATTTTCAAATCCTGGACAAAATGTTTTTGTTTTTACATCCTGAAAGGTGATTTTTGGGTCCCTGTGCAGAATCACCTTTCAGGCAGGCATTGAACCTTTTCTCTGCCACTGTTCATAAGATGGGGTCATAAGATGGCTATGTTCTAAATTTGGTATGAAAATATTAAAAACCCTTGCCCAGTGGCACTGAGAGCTGAGGTGCTGGATGCCTTACCTCACACTATGCCGGTGACCCAGGTTCGGGAGCAAACTCAGGTCGTCAGGGTGCCGGCACGGGGGGGGTAGGGTCAGAGCAGAATTGAGCAAGCCAGAAAGGCAGCTCGCCTCTCCTAGGGATGGTCGCCACACCCCCATAGTCCCATTACCACCGGGTGGAGGTCCGGTGGTTAGTGTAGGAGGCGGGGCAACATGAAAGAAGTGAACCTTGAGATGTGGCCTGTGCATGCCTCCACATGCATGCATGCATCCAAGGTAAGGGGCCGGGATTGGGGAGAAAAAGATAAAAAAATACCATAAAATCTGTATGGTAAAAAAAATATTAAAAACAATAAAGTTATGAGCCTACATTCAATTTTGAGAACACAGGCTCATAACTTTGGTAATTTCAATATTTTCACCCAAAATTTACAACATAGCCATATCTTTATAGGACCTCATGAATGTGACAGCTGTCATTATTCAAATCTTGGCCAAAATGTTTTTTACATCCCGAAGGTGATTTGCAGTTCCTGCTTTAAATCACTTTTGGGCTAGATTACAATCTTCTCTGCTACTGTTCATGAGGTGGGGTCATAAGAAGGCAGATACCCCTCCCGAGGAGACTGGAGGTCGCAAGGGGCCAGTCCCAGGCCCTCACCACCTCGCTATGCCAGCTTGCCCTACAGCTCAGCTCACATCAAGATACCACCTCCCCCAAGGAGACTGGAGGTCAACAGTGCCAGTCCCGAGGCCCCTGCAGCTAGCTAGCCCGCCCGCTTGCCCTACAGCTCAGCTCACATCAAGATACCACCCCCCTCCCCCGAGGAGACTGGAGATCGCGAGGGCCAGTCCCGAGGCCCTCCCTGCAGCTCGCTAGCCCGCCCGCTTGCCCTACAGCTCACCTCACATCAAGATACCACCCCCTCCCCCGAGGGTGACTTCAACGTCAACTGGCTATCCCCAGCCTCATCCAGCTTCAAAGACACCGCTCTGGCGTCTGACCTTGCCCAACTCATCACCTCTCCAACCAGAAGGGACACCAGATCCGGGACCTCCACCCTTTTAGACCTTATTTTTACCAACAGGCCACAAAACCTCTCCCAGGTCACGGTGCTCCCTGATTCTATTAGTGACCACTCCCCAGTGACCTGCTTGTGGTCAGGTAAATTTCCCGTGCCCCCCCAAAAATCTCCATGCAGAGAAGGTTAATAAGAGGAGGCCTACAGAAACTCAAAGCACACCTAACTACCAGCAACTGGCTCCCCATTTACACAATGCAGTCAGCTGACCTAGCTCTCGCCCACTTCATAACCACATTCAACAAAGCCTGTGACTTATTTGCTCCCCTTACCGAGCAAGTTGTGAAAACCAAAATCACCCCCTGGATCACTCCCTCACGACTGAACCTGCTCCAACAGAGGGACAACCTCTGGTATAAGGCCCTAGACTCTCAGCGCACTCAGGATAGACAGCTATACCGTGAGGCCCGCAATAAATGTACCTGGGCTATACCACAGGCAAAGGCCACTTACTACCAACAAACCCTAACCACCTCTTGGGGAGACGGCAAAAAATTCTGGAGCAACATAAAAGAACTCAATGGGAAATCCCGCTCCCCCCTCCCCTTCCCAACTCACCATAAATGGCGATGTCACCCAAGATCCTTACACTATTGCAGAGCCCTGCACTCCACCTTCTCGGACCTCTCCCATATCCCCCCAATTTCTTCCACCCTGCTCCCCCCACCCCCGACATACCGTAACCAGACCCATTACCTTTCAGGCTGAGAGTCATCTCCTGCCGTGAGGCAAACATTACATTTCCAAAGCTATCGCCAATTCCGTCACAGCAATGATTCCTTGATCTTTAAACTTATCCGGCTGACACTGGCTGTCATACTACTCCACCTTACTAAAATTCTCAACCTCTCTCTCCTCGGACAGTTTCCATCAACCTGAAGAGGCCATAATCACCCCCATTCTGAAGAGTGGCTAACCCCACGACACAAGCAACTATAGACCCATCTCAATACTCCCCTCCAAAGCTCTGGAAAAATAGTCTCAGACCAGTTAACAGAACACCTAACCAAACACAAACTCCTCTGCCAGGCCCAGCATGGTTTCCGGACAGGCCATAGCATGGTCACTGCTCTCACTGAATTCACCTCTTTCATCCATGAGGCACTGGACCAAGGTTCTATCGCTGGAGCAATCTTTGTGGATCTGACCAAGGCATTTGACACGGTCAGTCATGATCTGCTGCTCCGTGTCCTTCCTAAACTAAATGTGGTCCCAGAGACTATGGCCTGCTTCAAAGACTACCTCTCAGGCCGGTCTCAACAAGTCAAGTTAAATACCACCATCTCCTCCTGCAAAGATGTGCGCTCTGGAGTCCCACAGGGTTCTATTCTCGGCCCTCTTCTTTTCACCCTCTTTCTAAACTCCCTTCCCAAGGCCTGCAGTGGTCATCTGCTTCTCTATGCTGATGATGCAGTACTATGCTGGAAACACCCACAGCCAAGCACCCTCCAACTGACCCTTCAGGGTTTTTTCAGGGAGCTTGAGACATGGTTTAATGAACACCGCCTTATCATCAACTATAAAAAAACTAAAGCCATGATCTTTGCGCACCAGCAAAGCCCTCACAGGCAGTCGACCCTCCTAATCAAAAACTCACAAGGCACCCCCCTTGAACACGTAACAAACTTCAAATATCTGGGCATCACACTAGATACCTCCCTCTCCTACCATAGTCACACCTAACACCTCTCCTCAGCTGTCAACGCCAGAGTGGGCATACTCTACAGACTCAAACACTGCCTACCCGCAGACAGGCCATGCATTTAGCTGTCTCCTCATCAATTCTCTCCTAATTGACTACGGGATAACGATATATGGATCAGCTGAACCCACCGCTGTACGTAGTATTAACACTGCCCTGAATAAAGCTTGCCGACTAGTCACTGCAGTGACAGGCTAACCCATACCTGTGACCTATACGATTTGGCCAGCTGGTTAAACTTCCAACAAAGACTAAAGTTCCACACCTGCTCTCTCAAAAAATACATCTCCAGCTTGCCCCATTGGCCTCCTCCCTTAATCAGCCCTGTCCCCACAGGCGATAATACACGCCAGAGCAAACTCCTCATTCCAGGTCCCTCACTGTAGAACATTTCTAGGCCAAAGATCTTTCCGGTACCGTGCTCCCTTTGGCTAAATGCTCTACCTCCCAGCTCTCTCACACCCACAGCACTTCCCTATTCAAAGCGGGCCTCAAAGTTCACCTACTTGAGACTGCAAACTGTGACTGTGGCTAATCTCCTCCTCCTCTCGTGCACCCCTTTCCCCACCTACAACTGACACAGGGTCTTCCTGACCCTAAGAATCCGCTTCCTACCTATCTCTAACTAATGGAATCCTGACAGCAGCATTCCACTGTCTCTGGTAAACTAAGTTAAAGCCTGGACTGCACTGCCAGTACTGTTTATGAATGCTGACTGTTAATTGTATGTTTCTCCTGACTACTGCTTGAACTATGTATGATTCCTTGTATTTTGTAATCCCTCCACCCTCTGTAACCTCTGTATTTTGTACTCCCTCCACCCTCTGTAACCGGACGTGGAGCCTTTGCAAAAGAGTCTATGACTCAAGGACTGTAATTCCGATCTTATGCAATAAATAAATAAATAAATGTTCTAAAACTGGTGTATAAATATTGAAAAATAACAAAGTTATGAGCTCATGTTGAAATTTGCAAATGCAGGCTTGTAACTTTGGTAATTTTCAATATTTTACAAATTTTCAACATAGCCATTTCATTACTGCACCTCATTAATGTGACAACTGTCATTTTCAACTCCTGCCCAAAATGTGTGTTTTGTGTCCCGAAGTTGATTTTGCCCTCCTCATGCGTGAAATTACCTTTCAGGTACAAGTTGAAGATTTTGTCTGCCCTGAGGCAGGGTCATAACAAAGTTATGTTGAAAATTTGGTGTACAAACATTACAAAACAACAAATTTATGAGCCTATGTTACAGTTTGCTAAAGCAGGCTCATAACTTTGGTAATTTTCAATATTTTTACCCAAAATTCCTCAGCTACAGCCCTATTGGCTCTGTCCAGATTTTGTTAAGATGGTAATCATCCACTGGGAGACCAAGGTATTACCTAGCCTGTCTTCTCCTCTTTTCTGTGCATGTCCAGAAGGGCTCCATAAATTGGGCCCCCAGGAGGGAGAAGTTATCTAGCCTGTCTCCTCCCCTTGCCTGTGATTCCTCTGTTCATGTGTGAATGTTAGGTAAGGAGGAGCTCTCTGACTCATCTTTCCCTAGCAGGCCTCAGCACTCCCTGGTGCAGTGGTTTCCCCATAGTGAGAACCACAACTTGCTAGGTGTATTCTTGTGGTGAGGGGAATCTCCTCCCTCTTAGCATGATGAAACTGCTGAATAAAAACAGCTCTCACTCATTCACTATCACTGCTAGTACAGCACATCAAATCCAACTGCTGCTGCTGTGAAACGGTGCTCTCTAAATCTCTCTTTTACTGGCTGAATTATTTATTTAGAAAGGTAGCCTGGTGCTGTTCTAGTCTCCCTGTTCTCCCCAGTAGCCTCCAGGGAAAAGGGTTCCTAATGAAGATGGGTCCTATGTACTGTACCAATAATACTCCTGCTACGCCTCAGTATATTTAATCTGTATAATACCTACAAAAATAAGCTCTGGTACAGTGAACTGCAGACCAGGTGACAACACCCCCACCCACCCTCCCACACCTCCTCTGCAGGTCTGTGTACATTTTATCTAAAGGTATGATGAATTGTGCTGTGTGTTTTCCTGCAGGTGCTTGCTGTTAGCTTGACAGCTGCCAGAATCCTGTGACGCCTTCTTCCTGAATGCTAAGTTCAGCAAGTACAGTCACCAGGCTATTTTTACGATATGTATAGGCTTGGCATAATATGGACATGTGCCAGTTATAGCCAGATGTTTAGGATCGGGGATTATCATGCCATCTTGGGCTCTAAAAGCCAGTTTGTATGCCACCCTAAGCATCTTAGCAAGAATAATTCAGAGTGTCAAAAAGACAATGACACTAATCCTGTGCTCAGTGACAGAAGGTTGTGTTTGTTCATTCATGCCCTGCATTGTTATGAAGCAACTAGTAAACTATTGTCTAACAGAAGCTTCAAATTCACAGCATTTACTAAAGATGATCAATAATAGGTAAAATGAAGCAGTTCCTGTTATGGCAAAAGTTTACGCAACGTTTATTCCATTTTAGCTTGTTCTTTTCTCAAACTGTATAAGATGTCCTTTGATGTTCTGTTGAGAGCATTACCTTTTCCACCTGCTATCAAACCCTACCAATTCACCCCAGCACCCTGGTTGCCTTACTGTAGGCACTGTTTCACTGGCTAGGCTGTTTAAAGATCATATGCAAAGGTTTTATTCATCTGTTCCGCACTGAATTTATCAATATGCAGTTCATTAAAACTTTTTGGCCAGTTGTATGCATTTGTTTCCATAATAAACGGTTTCTACTCACTTGAATTTGTCACCTGTTTACAGCGCCCTTGATGTTGTTTTCATGCTGATAGCTGAGCTGCTGGCAGTATCGCCAGCACAGTGCTTTAACTGGTTGCATACAGTCAGTCTGACAGCAGACTCCTTTGTCTGCTTTGTGTTTCCCACTGCAAGTGTAGTCACAGTTTCAAGTTTATGGTGCTACTAACAGTGTCTGTTAGTAATATATATCCACTACTCTAAATCTGTGTTGTTTTCTAATTTCTAAATATTTTAATATCATAACATTCCTCTCTGTCTTTCAATAAACTTGGTTAATGACTTATTAGTAGTGTCAGTGTTGAGGTCGTTTGTTTGCGATCGCAATCATGACCTCATTTACTGAATAAAAGAATTCTTCTGAATTTAATTTAAAGGCACATTTTTTAAATAATAAAATCTTTGGGTAAGATTAGTAGCCATTAATATAAACATTCTCTGTCATTAAGTCATGACAGAAAGCATATAAGTTATAGAGATAAGACATGGGCCCGATTTTCAAAGGGTAGCACAGGGCTTGTATCAAGCCCCACATCAAACCCTTTTCACGTGCCCTACCTATTTGCCACAACTGCACTCAATTTTACAATCTTGAGCACAGTTACAGCAGAGTACCTACTGAACAGCAGCTTGTGCCAAATCTGAGGCGCAAGCTCCGTGAAAAGTGTATTGACACAAGCTAGGCCACAAAAATATGGTCTAGCGTCTGCGAATTGCCACAAGAGAGAGAAAATCCCTTTAGATTGCCACCAGCCTAGTGTGCCATATCTTTGACACAACCGAGGCTTGTGGTAATCTCTGGTTTTCGAAAATCTGACCCACGGTGTCTGCAGGTATAGCTGTCAAACTGTATTGCCTCACCGCCTAACAGTACAGTTTCAGCGAACAGTCTATATGCTGACTTGTCTTTTAGTACCAGCATATGATAATTTTTCACTTAAGACTTATTCACAGTGATATCCTTCTGTCTACGTATATTGATCATTTTCAAGGCTGCAGTGTGACTGGTCATATGTTGTGCATTGCAGGCAACACACTGGAAAAAAGTTGTATGTTATGTGTTGGCATTATAACATATACAATAATGTATGGGGGTTAGTGTATAACAAGAATTAATGCCCAACCGAGGTGTGAGATGCTACATAAACCCTGAGGTCTTCGCCCTCGAAGTTTATTAAAGCATCCCACACCAAGGGTGGTCATTCAATTCTCATTTATACACTCACCCCCATACATTGTTTTATGTAATTGCTGGGGGACGTTTTTTCACTAGCCAGAGTTATTGAAGTAAATGCTGTTTTCCAGTAAAATCTTGTGTCTGCTTTTTTGCTTTCTTTTATTTATGCAGCAGCAGAAAATACTTATCTGTTGTAATGGGATTTAAAATATTTATAGAAAGAAGTTTAAAAACAGCGCTGTGAAAAGTTTTAGTTCATATGTGGAAGATTTTGTTAAGGTTTTGTTGGTTGTTGTCACACCGATATGCAAATGAGGTTTAGTGCTGCAGCTCATTTGCATACCACAGTGACTATGAGGAACCGGAACTGGGAAAAATCTTAAGTAATTTAATGTAAGAACACTTCAGAGCTGTGTTTTTTAATGTGTATTTTTATGTTCTCCAAGTGTGGGAAATGGAGCTTATGGACTGCTGTTTTTGTTAGACCAGCGTGCTGCGTGGCTGACTGAGGCTGATGCGGCGGGGTTCAGCAGAACCTCTGTGTGTCAGATCCTAAATTGTCTGCAGCTTGATACTGCTCTCAAAGTGAGGGTCTCATTTTTAATTTGTTGGCTTTTGCTTTGTCTTCTAGTTTTAGTTAGTGTGAAGTTCTGCTGGATTGTATCTGTGCCGTTTTTGACAGCAGTTGTAGGCAAGCAGTGACTGAGTCAGTCAGCGTGAGCAGGGCTGGAGAGAAGCTGGCGCATGTTCACTGTTATAACCCGCAGGTTATAACGACAAATTATAACCAGCTTCTCCTTTGAGAAAAAAATGTCCTCCAGTTATTATTATACTTTTATAAAGTGAAGTCCTTTATACACAGTGTGCAACATGTTACTGTGTTTCTGTTATCAGATTGTAGCCAGTTTATTCCCCAATTTTTAAAGTTATTCATATTTATTTTAGTTTGAATGGTGCTATATTCACATTTGCAACATAATAGTCATTTTATTAATAATTTCTTGTTTGTTCAATGTATGAACTACTGAGTGTTAGAAGATAGTTCTGTTTCTAATGTCGTGTAATTGCAGTGTTATTAGTATAATATTCTGCATATGTGAAATAACTTTAGATGTTTGGCTGTGTATGGAATTGAAATTAGTCATAATCATAGCTGAATAGATCTAAGTGTTTCATTTTATTTCTTTTCATTAGCTTCTTTATTACTAGTTCTATACATATTGCAACTGCCATATTAAATTTGTGGTTAGCATTACTAAGTAGTAAAATAATAAAATAGTTACATGACAAAATAATAATATTGTCATCTGTGTACCAACACATTTACTTCAAAGTGTGTTTACATATTATATTTTGCTGTCTTTAATTTTTTTCCATCCGCTTATTAAACAAAAGCACCTACTAACATTCATTAACATCTTGTTTACTTCGTTACTTGATAATATGAAGTACTGTTGTGCAGTGGCATGCATAAATGAGAAGGGGTAAGAGCACAGTTTTTATCACTTCCCTTAAGATAAAAAACTTCTACAGCAGTGGACAGTCGCTGTCATGTACTGTATGCTAGATGGGAACTGAGTAATCATACCATAATATGAGCAGATAATTTTACAGAAGATCAATTTGCTATTTTCAATTACTTTTGGTTGCCACTGGATTTAAGCCAGGTCAGCAAAGATTAAACCAGGCACCTGTCCAACAATCTTTTCATTTAAGCCTGACAAGCCAAGATGTTCCAGCAGCGTGGTGGAGAAGCATAAAAATTGAAATAAGTGTATATCACTATTTTACATTCTAAATTATTTCAATGTGTTATTCTCAGCCAGTCTGGTGGCACTGAGGGTCGAGACACTGGATGCCACACCTCACACCATGCCAGTGACTCAGGTTCAGGAGCGAGTTACGTGTTGCCGGGTTCGGCCAGAGAGGAGAGGACAGAGCATCTGGAGGACTGCTCTCCTCTCCTGGAGAGGGTGGGCTGTGGATCCCCTAGCATCAGCAACTCTAAGCAGAGGCTGAGGTGTTACAGCTGGGGGACACATCAAGAAGGGTGGGGGATATCAGATGTCCGTGGGATGGGTGTGGATGCACTCACCACATGCTGGATGTCATTGCACATCCATGCCTCCAGGGAGTCACATTCATGGTCACAAAAGTAAGCAAAAACTCCAGCACCTGGGAAGATGATGACAAGCCATGGCAGCCCCATGCCCACCACTGGATCCTGCCCAACCAGGTTCCCGATATCCTCCAGTCTCACTCCACCTGTAGATTTGATTGAAATGAGTGCCAAGGTAAGTGGTTGGTGGCCCCGCCTTGGGGGGTACAAGCTGGGAGGGTATAAGCAGGGCAGGAGTGCAAACTGGAGCTCTGGGGGAGCCTTGGACTGAGGGGTCAGGTGGGTGGAAGAAGCTGCCAGCAGTTATGTCCAAGGGAGTTCCCAAGGGCTGGGGACTAGAGGAAAGATGGTTGAAAAAAATATGTTATTCTCATATTTTATTTTTTGGGGGGATTCCGGTGTTATTTTATGTTGGGTAATGTATAGATATATGTTAAGGGTTACTTGTTACATGATCAGTGGTAAAGTGGAGTGTGGGGTGGCTTGCAGTATTTGTTCTGGATATGGGGAGGGATGGCAGGTGATAGTATTTCCTTGTTAACGAATGGAAGAATTGTTGTATTTGTCCTTAGGAATGTGATTGAAGGCTTGGATATTAGTTCATGTGTAATGAACAGAGTGCGAATATATTTGATCTACTGATCATGAAGGATGGCTGTTGATAATTGCTCCTGTTTCAGGTAGGAATGTCAGTGAATATTTTTCACAGATGGGAGGGTAACTGGGGTATTTAATCCCTTGTCTGGATGGAGGGCTTGACGATCTGTTCCCAGGTTCAGAAGGGAAGGCAGCGTGATTTGTTCTCAGGTTGGGGAGGGAGGGCTTTTAATATCTGGTATAGTGTATTGGAGGAGTGCAGGGGTATTTGTTACTAGGTCAGGTATGGAGGGCTGAGAGTATCTGTTCCATGTCAGGAAAGGAGGACAGTGGCTATTTGTTCATGGCTTGGAGATGGATTGCTGTGGTATCTGTTCCTGATTCAGAATGGATGGATGGTGTTATCTGTTCCCGAACCTGGGAGGGAGAGCAGAGTATCTGTTCCTTTGTCAATGATGGAGGTGTAGTGATATCTGTTCCCATATCTGGGAGTGATGGTTGAGTATATCTGTTCACGGGTTGGGGATGGAGGGCTGGTGTTGGTATCTGTTACAAAGACTGGTAGGGAGGCAGCATCTATTTGTTCCTTGTTGTGGAAGGAGAGCTTGTGGTATCTGTTCATGAGTCAAGGAGAGTGCTGAGTATATATGTTCACTAGTCATGGAGTGAGGTTCGATGGTATCTAATTACTATTGGGGTAGGGAGGACTTGGTGTAAATGTTCCAGGGTCGGGAGGGAACACGTAATTTGTTTCAGGTTGTGGAAGAAGGTTAGGGGTTTCTTTTCCAAGATTGGCAAGGGAGGCTGTGAGTATCTGTTCCCATGTCTGGGAGGGAGAGCTTGGGGTATCTTTTCCCAGGTGGGGAATGGAGGGTTTGTGATATCTGTTCACATGTTAGGGAGGTAGGGCAGTGGTTATTTGTTCCTGGGTCAGACAGTGATGGATGAGGGTATCTATTCCTGGGTCAGTGGTGGATGGCTTAGTGTATCTGCTCTCGAATGGGGACAGGCGACCAAGGATGGAGGGCTCAGCGTATCTGAACACTGGCTGTGGGGAAGATCTGATGGTTTCTGATCTCTGGTCAGGATTGTGTATGGGGCATCCTATCTGCATGATCTATGGCCCTTCACCTGCCTCCCAGTTTCAGATACCATGGTTAGACATTGCTGGGAGGTGGGGATTTGGAGGGCCTGGGTGACTTTGGGCAGTGGTAGCCCGTGCAGAGTGGGGGTGGTAAAATAAGTTATTAGGTCTAGAAGGTGCCCTGGATTATGATGGGCACACGGAGGAGGCCAGACATGTTTGGTGCCTGTCCCCAGGGAGTCTACCAGACCCGAGTGGTCAGGTAACCCGAGGGGCTGCCTCATCCACCAATCCCCTGAGGGCAGTGCCCGTGCAATGCCAGACTGATCAGGAATAAGACAACAATTATTGCGGACTTGGTTTCCTCAGTCAATCTGGCTTGCAGTAGGGAGACCTGGGTTGGGGACGATGCAGGCCCAGTATTTGAGGCTGCTGTCCTGCCTGGGTTTACCGTAGTGCACTGCCCCAGAGAGGAGCATAGGGGCGTGGGGTGGCCATTTGTTTTAGATCCAACTTGGCCTTCACCTGCACCCAGTGGGAACACGGGTTCTTTTGAGTGTGTGGCCATTCATGGGTCCAGGCACAGGCTGCAGGATTCTCCTTATATATCCGCCCGCCTGGGAGAGTGCGGGAATTTCCTGCAGGGTTTGCCGCATTCATCACCAGTGAAATATTGGAAGCTCCCAGATGTATTATTCTGAGGATTTCAATATTTGGGCCATCGAATAATTTTCTCGGCCTGGTTATAACCTCCTACAGATGATGTCTTACAGCTGGGCCTGTCATGAAGTTATTTCTACTGTGACAACCAGGCGGCCACATGTTGGACCTGGTGTTCTCACTGGGGCTTGAGATAGTTCATCTCAAGACTGATTGGGTCATATAGTCTGATCACTACATGGTGCAGTTCTTGTTCGGGGCTCCGGCTGGTTGCCCTTCCCCTACAGAGATGATAAGCTGCCGCTCTTTGAGGGGATTGACCCCGGAGGGTTTTGTGGCAGCAGTCGATCTATCTAGTGTGGGTGAGGCATGCACTGGAAGCATTGATGCTGGAGTTGGCACTTATAATAAGGTGCTATCCGACATCATCGACTCCCTCGCACCTGTCCATGTACAACCCAAATCTTCCTACCTGAGATCCCCATGGTATGATGGGGTTCTCAGGGAGGTGAAGAGAAAGGGTCGGAGGTTGCAGCACTTCTGAGAAAGTCTGGTTGGGAAGACAGACTGGCCCTGCGTGTACATTATAATGCATATCAGGGGCAATCAACCATAAGAAGGCAGTGTTCCTGTCCAGGGAGATTGCTGCTGGGAAGAACCGACCATCAACACTTTTTCGGACTGTAGACAAGCTAATTCATCCTGCCTGTGTACAGCCAAAGAAGGTTTTTTTGGATGTCGAATGTGACGAGTTTGCTTGGTTCTTCTCAGACAGAGTGTCTGACATCCGGCAGGGAGTTTCTCCAGTCAGCAATGTTATAGCTGGTAGTGGTCGCCAGAAGAGCTCTGAGAGCACTCCACCTGGTTGGGGGAGTTTAGACCAGTGGAGGTAAGTGAAGTCATTGAGGTGGCGACCAATCTGAAGCACACCTTTTGTGGACTGGATCTGGTGCCAATGCATTTCTTGATGAGATGCATCGACACCGTTGGCTCAGTGTTTGTTCTGATAGTCCGGTGTTCCTTATCTGAGGGGGTTTTCCCCGATGCCTTGAAGGAGGCATTGGTGAGACCACTCTTAAAGAAACCATCATTGGACCCGGAGATCAGGGTAAATTACCAACCTATCTCCAGTCTTCCCTTTTTGGTGAAGGTAGTGGAGAAGGTAGTGATGCTTCAGTTGGAAGAGCACCTCATGACTCATGAGTTGTATGAATCCTTCCAGTCGGGGTTTTGGGTGAGGCATAGCATGGAAACTGCACTTGTTTGGGTAATGAATGATGTCCTAAGGGCAAGAGATCGAGGGGACAAGACAATTCTTGTTCTTCTTGATCTCTCTTCAGCATTTGACACTGTGGACCATTGTGTGTTGCTTGACCATCTCAGGGAACTCTGCAGACTCACTGGCACTGTCATCAGCTGGTTTGAGTCTTTTCTTACCAACAGGAGGCAACAGGTTGTGATGGGGACTTTCTCCTCTACCCCAAGCCTCCTATCTTGCGGAGTTCCTCAAGGATCGGAACTGGCCCCAATGTTGTTTGCAGTGTACATGCTACCCCTGGGAGGGCTCATTAGGAAGTATGGTCTGGATTTTCATTGCCATGCCGATGATACCCAGCTATACTATTCCTTTGCCCTGGAACATCAATCATGGTAGATGTGTAACAGCTGCCTTGCTGAAATTAATGACTGGATGGCCTCCAGCTGGTTGCGACTGAACCCGATAAGACGGAGGTATTGGTGATGGAGTCGAACAGAGTGTGTGATAGGATGGCCTCCAAATCAGAGACTGGACTTGTTCTAGGATCTGCATCATTGAAGACCTCCTTCAAGGTGCGGAATCTTGGCATCATTCTGTACAAGAGCTTGTCCATGGAGGCGCAAATATCCTCCATGATTCACTCCTGTTTTTCCATCTCAGAAATGTCGCTAGGATAAAGCCCCTTGGTCTGCCTCTGGACCTCCCCACTTTGATACATACCATAGTCACATCTAGGCTTGACTACTGTAATGCGCTCTACCTCGGGTCACGGAAGATCTCTCCACAGACTGCAGCTAGTGCATAATGCAGCTGCTCAGTTGCTTACTGGGCAGCCTAAGTTTGCCATATTACACGGTGTTGCGTGAGTTGCACTGGCTGCCGGTCAGGTGGAGGATCCTCTTTAAGGTGGGTCTTCTCACCTATAAGACCTTACATGGCCAGGGCCCTGGTTACCTATCGGACCTTCTTATCCCTGCTGTCTCCGTTCTGCCCCTCTGCTCCTCCTATGGAGGCCCCCTGGTGATACCTAGGATGAGATTGAGATCAGCTGGTGACAGGGCATTCAGTGTTGCCACCCCTGTCCTCCAGAATTCGTTACTCCTTGGGGTTAAAGGGGCCCCCACTTTGGAGGTATTTAAGACTCTCCTTAAGGCCACCCTATTTGCTAAGGCATTTTTGAATTAACTTATTAATAATTATTTTTTTTTATTTGCTTAGAGTTAAGTAATATATTATTTCTTTTTTGGGTTTCATTGTCATAGATTTGTATGTAATTTTCTATTGGACTGTTTATTTATTTGTGCAGTGCCCAGAGCCTATGGGATTGGGTGTTTTGTAAATAAATTTTGCCTTTCCTTTCCTTGCCTGGTCATGGAAAGAGGGCATGGGGTACTTGTTCCAGGTTGGGGAGGGAGAACTGTTTGAATTTGTTATGCGTTTGAGGTAGGAACAATATGTGTATCTGTTCCCTGTTGATATTCAGTGCTGGGGGTCTCTGTTCCCTGGTCTGGAAATGATAGCTTGTGGTATGTACTCACCTGTCGTAGAGGGATGGATGAGTGCATTTGTTCATTTGACGATGATGGAGGTCCAATGTTATTCTGATCACGTATCATGGAGGGAGTGCAGCAGTCATCTGTTTCTGTGTTGTGGAGGGAGGGCAAAGGCTATTTGTTTCCAGGTGTGAGAGGGAGGGCTCATGGTGTCTGTTCCCATGTCTCAGATTGATATTCTGGGTGTATCTGTTCCCTGGCAGTGTACTTAGGGCTTGTGGGACCTGTTCCTGAGTCATGTAAGGAGGGCTCAGTGTATCTGTTCCCTGTTGGTATTTAGAGCTGGGGGTATCTGTTCCTGGGTCTGGAAAGGATAGCTTGTGGACTTGGTATGAATTCACATGTCACTGAGGGATAGCTGAGTGTATCTGTTCATTTTGCAGTGATGAAGGTCTGATGTCATTGTCCTGGAGGGAATGTGGAGGGTATCTGTTCCTGTGTTGGGAAGGGAGGGCAATGGGCATTTGTTACCAGGTGTGAGAGGGAGGGCTGATGGTATCTATTCCATGTCTTGGATTGATGGTCAGGATGTATCTATCCCTTGCAGTGTATTTAAGGCTTGTGAGACCTGTTCCCAAGTTGTGTAAGGAGGGCTGAGTGTATCTGTTCTTGGGTCAGGGAGGGATGGCTAATGGTATCTGTTCCTTGTCAGGAAGGTTGTGCTGGAAGAATCTGTTTCCAGGTCTGGGGGAAGGGATGGTGATATCTATTCCTATGTTGTGGAGGAAGGGCTGGGAGCATCTCTTCCCTTGTCGAGGCTGGAGGTCTGTGGGTATCTTTTCCTGTGTCTGGGAGTGAGGGCTGAGTGTATCTGTTCTCAGGCTGAGGATGGAGGGCTGAAGGTGATATCTATTATGAGGTCTGGTTGGGAGGGCTGAGTCTATATGTCACCAGGTCTGGGAGGGAGGTAGGGCAGTGGGCATTTGTTCCTGTGTTGGAGAGGGAGAGCTTGCCATATTTGTTCACTGTTCAGGGTGTGGAAGCTGAGTGTATATGTAACCTGGTCATGGCGTAAGGGCTGATGCTATCTAATTACTGTTTGGGTAGGGAGGACTTGGTGTATGTGTTCCAGGGTCAGGAATGAAGGGAACTGGTCATTTGTTCCCAGTTTCTGGAAGCATGGCTTGGGGTATCTGTCCACTGGTCATGTACTGATGTCTGGTGGTACCTGTTTCTGGTTCTGGATGGATAACTGAGGATTACTGTTGCTGAGTCATGTAGGGATGGTTCTGGAATTTTTGCCCATGTCTGGTAGTGTTAAACGTGGATATTTATTTATGTGATATGGCATGTGGGCAGGTACATGTGTTCATGTGTTGGAGATAGATGGCTTGAGACACTGTTTCCCAGGACATTGACAGAAGCAAATGTATGTTTGTTCCTGGCCATGTACAGTAGTACTGTCTGATTACATCTGTACCTGTATCGTGGCAGTATGGCAATTAACATTTTACGAAGTCTGGTCCAATGTTAGGCTGTGAGGTCAGATGAAATTTGTAAACATATTGCAGGACTATTCAACAGTGCACTGCAGATGTGGTTGTTCAAGCACTAGAGGGTGGCAGATGTTGTTTCACTCCATAAGGTCAATGAACATGCAGAGAACTACAGACCTGACAGTCTGACATCTATTACAGGCAAGCTGATGGAGTCACTGGTCAAAGAAGACCTCGTTGACTACCTTGATAGCAATGGTCGCCAGGATTGTAAACAGAACGGGTTAATGACAGAGAGATCATGCCAGACGAACCTGATAGTTTTCTTTGATTGGGTGATGAGGTAATTAGATAGAGGACACACTGTGGATTTGCTCTATTTTGACTTCTGCAAGGCTTTCCAGTGGGTGCCCCACAGACGCTTGCTAAAGAAGATGGAGTATCTGGTTGCGGGTAAGAACATATTTAACTGTGTGTGAAATTGGCTAAAACGTAGGCAGTAAATGGTTGTGGTCAGTGGTGTCAAATCCTGAGGGAGGAGGTCATAAACGGGTGCTACAGGGATATGTCTTGGGCATGGTTCTCTTCAATATGTTCATCAGTGAAACTGGAGAAGGTATCCTGGAAATAAGATTTGGCAGTTAAAACTGAATACCAGAAAGTGCAAGGTAATTCAGTTACAGAATAAGAACTTTAAGACAGAGTGCTGGATGAAAAGGGTTAGACTTTGCACTACACATCAGGAACATAACGTGGGAGTGATCATCAGTGGTAAACTCAAACTATTGAGCTGGTGTAACAAGGCCTATGGCGGGTAGGATGCTGCGGTGCATAAGGAGGCGATTGATAGCAGAAGGAAAGGGGTAATACTACCTCTTTATAGATTTTAGTGTGGAGTACTGCACACAGTTCTGGAGCCCTCACCTCAGAAATGATATGGACAGGCTGGAGATGGAGCAGCACAGCGTAACAAAACTCATTCAAGACCAATAAGGCAGGTCTTTGAAGAGCACATCATGGCATTGAACATGTGCTTGCTAGAGACCAGAATGGAAAGTTGAGATATAACAGAAACCCTCAAGTTCCTAAATGGAATAAACAAGGTGAACTGCAAAGAACTATTTAGCATGAATGCTCATTCAAGATCACAAGGGATGAATGAAAACTAACATGAGGGAGGTACAAGAGTGACATGAGCAGCTGTTATTTTACAGAAAAGGTGGTGGAGTCACTAACAGTCTATCAGCCAAAGTGGTGGATGTTAAAACAGTTGATGGTTTCAAGCACCGTTGGAACAGAGTGAAGGGTATACTGGAAACTCAAGGAGACAGAATCGGAAAGGAGGCTAGAAGGGTGGATGGGGAGGACTGGTATCCCAGATGATCAGCATGTCCCATAGTTGGATAGGGAAGTAGGGTAGACTGGATGGACCACTGGTCTCTTTCTGCCAACACTGTCTGTCTTTCTATGTTTCTATTTTTGATAGCTTGGTGTGATTATTTATTCCTGGGTTGTTTATTTATGAGCTGGCAATAGTTTTCCCCATTTCATGAAGGGAGGTCAATAGATAGCATGTCAGGGATCAGCGGGAAACACTTCCAATTTTATCCAGTAGCACATGATATTAGTTTATCTGTTTTTATTCCAGGTACTTGGTAATCTCAAACTTCTTGAGAAGAAGGGAACCACTTCACCTCATACACCTACATCTACCATTACATTGTCGGTATGTCTACATCATGACAACACACCTGTCATCAGTTATTGTTCCCAAGATCCAATGTGGCCACCAGCATATGATGACAATGCTGCTGAGGCATCCAAACCCACACCATTGTTTCAATATACATTCTTCCAAACTGAAACAACAGTATCACCATTTAATAATGTGTTTTTAGGGCTTCATCGGTGGAGAGTTTTAAATCTGCTTTAAAAACGTACTTATTTACTTTGGTGTTTTTTAATTTTATCTGAGCTGCTGCAGTTGTTTTCACATGAACTTTTTTATTGTTTGTATACTAGTGCTATGGCTTTGGAATAGCGCTATTTAATAAATAAATGATGATTGATTGATTGATTGAGTGATTTTGGGAAGACAAGTAGAAAAGCACTCCTGCATTCCTTGTGAAACAAAAACAGCATGAGGTGACAAAATCACCTCTGTGCCTCTTTACACTGGAACAGCCTGCAAGCTTCGCACTATCCCCCCCACCGAGTTTCCTGCCTCAGAGACACTTCTACAAAGTACATTTAGTTAAAGCACCACTGCTGCTTTAAATAGAAGCCACAGTGTAGCTCCACTCTCTGATGGTTCTTGTTGCCTTCCACTCCTGAATGGGTGCTGTTTAACAGTTGCAAGTGCAACACTGCTGTGTCTCCTGTTCCCATGTCTTCAGGTTTACATCTGCCACCAGAACAGCGGCTCGGGTAGATGGAGGGGGCCCAGAGACTCAGACGCCAGGAAAAAGTTTTGTTTGATTTTATTTTTAACATATTTGAGCTGGTATTCTGGGCTAGAGATTAGAGTAATGAGCTGTGAATGAGCCTGGTGCAGCCAACAGAAGACATTTGTTCCTTCTCGAGATGAGCTCCTGTTTCCCGCCTCTCATCCACGTGGGAGGCCGCAGCCTGAGCTCCGTATGGGCTGGGAGTATCACTAGATACCAGGAAAATGTTTTTTTATTATTTAAAACCATTTGAGCTGGCATTATGGCTAGGGGTTAGACTAATGAGCTGTGAATGAGCTTACCACAGATCTGGTTTGCCAGATGACTTTTCTGCCATGCACTGGTTACCAGGGACTCTGAGTTAAGATTTTGACCCTGCCGCTGTTCCTGATGAGCTCCTGTTCCCCGCGCCTCTTGCGGGCATAGAGCAGGCCACAGCCTGAGCTCCATACAGGCTGGGAGTACACAGTATTGCCTGGCACTTTACCTTGCACTGTGGTTGCTTGCACTAGCTGCTGTAGCTGCCCCATTACATCTTTGCACCTCTCGTCAAAATGATATCGGGGCTCAGAGGCTCTGAGTGGACGCCAGCAAAAATTTTTTTATTTTGTTTTATTTTTGTTAACACATTTGGACTAGCATTATGGACTCCCAGTTTGTTGCCTGTGCATACCTTGGCTGACTCCCCAACCAGCCGTGCAGCTCATGAGTCGCCTGACTCATCATCCAAAACTTTAGCCATAGTAACATTTCACTCTCATGTTTGGACTTTTTTTTAAGAAATAGATTATTTAAAATTATTTAAAAGAAACTCTACCCCAAGCCACAAGCCAAGAAGGAAAAGCTGAACGCAATCTACTTAAAGCTGACCACATAACCAAAAGTCACTCATTCAGTGGTTGGCTAACTCAGCGTCAGCTCTAAAGGTTGACAACCTGTCCCCTTTCCATGCAGTATACATATAGAACAATGGACTGGCTGGGCAGCACACAAAACTGCAGAAATAGGAGGGAAAAAGCACGGGGCTGTACAGCATCACTTTCAGTATAGCACCACTGCTTTCCTGTACCAGTTTGCTGTGGCACTGCATAGGTGACAAAGAATTCTACAATGCCTTTCCTGAAATTGTGCTTGAACTTTTCATAACCTCTCTTGATCTGACTTCCTTCCTGTGTGCTTTGGAAAATTATGTGCATCAATGGAGCTATACAATTTTTAGTTTCTTAACTGTATTTATTTTTTCATCAGGAAAGGCACACTTAGCTGTGGCAGCTTATTTCTAGGAGAATGTGTGTGTGTGTGTGTGTGTGTGTGTGTGTGTGTGTGTGTGTGTGTGTGTGTGTGAGGTGCAGGAAGGCCAACGTGGACCTGCTTTTCTTCTGACAGGAGGAATGTGGACCACGACACAGGGTAAAATCCCCTACCCTTATGATAAGTGCCATGGGATCTTTAACATCCACAGCAGTAACCAGCAGAAAAAGGCACGAGGGACCTTGGTTTTACTTCTAAATGTAATTAGGTAACTGGTGATGTTACGGGTTACTACCCCTACCATTTGGGTTTAAACAAGGTTGAGGGGCCTAGGTTCATTAAACATCAGGTTACCATGTTGATATCCATGATACAATTTAAATAGCATGGTGCTTCCACCCAGAGAAAGGTTTAGATGGGTCTGATATAAGTATAGTACCACACCTTGGGATGCAGTACCTACCCACCTACTGACTGGATCAGTCCACCCATGACTCAACACAGTGCAAATGATATTTCTTGCCCAAGACAGATGCGCTTGAGTGTCCGGTTCAACTGAGTCACCAACTGGAATTCCTTCCTTCCCTCCCCTCCTCTTCCTTCCTTCCTTCCTTCCTTCCTTCCTTCCTATTATGACCAAAATCAGGCATTGTTTTCAACTCTGCCTTCAGATTGTATTAGATGCTGAGACGTGACTCTGAGTAAGTCACTTAACCACCCCAGTGCTCCATGGTCACCCCTGAAAACAGGCACTTGTGCCCAGTGGGGCTTACCTTGTTAGCAAAAAATAAAATAAATACATTTGGACATTGATCACCAGGGAAACTAGCACACAAGCCCACCAGGGATATCGTGTATATAATTTACTGGCTCTCACATGGGATAACTGTAGCACTCTGCACCACCAATGCTAAATTATTTTGTTCATGCTGGACCACTAGCCCAGAAGAGTCCCCACTAGCCCACCTGGGCCACTACATTTAATTACTGGCCACTAGGCATCTAGGGGCGATAAGTGGTTTCTGCAGAACCCCTGCCTCACAACTTTCTTGTGTGCTATTTTTCTGTTTATTTTGGGTTTTTTTTTCTTTGTCTACTGTATAGTTCTAGCTTACTATCTTATTATCTTGTCTTATCTGTAACTTTTTATACAACGGTCCCTTTCTCTTTACTCTTATACTGCCATATACCGCTTTTGTATCTCCACTGTCTGTCATAGAAACATAATTTGATGGCAGATAAGGACTGCTTGCATCCCCTAGTCTCTCTTTACTCTCACTACTGCATTTTCTCCCTAGTAACCTGTTTTTCTCATTATTTTAACACGTTTGACAGGATGCTGACTTTTTCCTATCAGATAAGCATTATTCTGTTTAATCTGTCCTATTTTTCCTATTTATTCCTAAGAACTAAGGATCCTTGTGACCACTTTCCAATATTTTATTTTACGGTTCGTGGAAGTCATCATTTCAAGACTACAACCTCTTTCTCTCTAGTACCCAAGTAAGAGACCTCAACATATTACCTATACTACCTAATATAGTTACCATAAGAGTGTAAGTGAGGCCAAAGTCCTCTGCTATCACCCTGGGACCTGCTCTCCTTCCAGTGTACCAGCCCTACTATTGAAGCAAAATATTTATGCAAGTTCACTTTTTGAATTCCTCTCAGGAACTTGAAAGTTTCTATCATGTCTCCCTCTCCCTTCTGGTCTCCAATGAGTGCATGTTCAGTGCCTCATAGGACCTGCCCTTTTAGCCCTGAATAATTTTTGTTACGTTGCTCTGCACCATCAGCCTGTCACTGTCTATCCTGAGGTGAGGACATCAGAACAGGGTGCAGTACTACAGGTATGGCCTCAGTAAGGATATATATATAGGGGAAGCATTACCTCTTCCCTCCTGCTATCAAAACCCCTCTTGATACATCACAGTATCCTACTCGCATTGCTATATGCCTTGTTGCACTAACTCAGTTGTTTGAAGGAGTCACTGATGATAACTCCAAGGTCCTGTTCCTCGGCTATAGTTCTAAGTCTCACCCAACCCATCCAGTAATTTCAGTTCAAAGTTTATTGTTGAACTGTTTTTAGAAATCAAACGGTTATTACAAAATCGCATATTTATATTACAAATCATGCATAAGACACCACACTACTATTAACAAATTAAAATTGCAAACACCATTGCTCAATTTTTCATGGGTATACATAATTTAAGAATAGGACATTAAAAAGAGAGAGTGTAGTAGACCTTAAAATGCTTATCTAAAGATTAATTAATCCCCATTGTATTGCACTAAGAGTTTGCTGCCAATTATCATGGCTTCTTTTGATGTATACTCATTCTATAGAACACCTTTTTTTGTTTAACTACTGCTGCTAAAAACTTTGCAGTTCTTTCTATTTCAGTTAACGTGCTTGGGTGCAATAAAATAAATACAGGATCATAATTTACCTGAGCATATTTTTTTCAAAAATTCTAAAAGATATTCATTTCTTGCTTTGGAATATAAAGGACAGATGGTAATAATATGGTAAATGGTCTCAACAAATCTTTTATTACGAGGACAAAATGTATCAGATTTATCTTGTATTCTGTTAAAATATGTACATTTTGACATGATTGATCCCATTCTAGCCCAGGTAATAAGTTTTCTTTGTTCTGAGTTTGTCCCCTTCACTAAATATTCTTCAATATTGTGATCAATTTTGTGTTCTTTGAACTATATGCCAACTTTTAAATTTTTGATTTTTATCATATTCTCCTCTTTTGACTTGTTTATTAATTTCTTCTTTACAACTCTGCCAAATTCCACTGATAGTACTATATGTCCATTATAATCTTCCCAAAGGTGCATCATTTTTATTCCCAGTAAAGTGTTTTTCACTGTTTTTAACCATATTGACTTTATGCCCTGTTTCTCCTAAGTCAGTTTTTCTTCCCAGCATAATTTTGGTAACTTATTGTATTTATTATTTACGATTCTTAGCCAATAATTTACCATTCTTGAAACTTTAAGTGATTGTGGATTCACCCTTCCTACCTCAGCCCTAACCATTATGTTAGCTGTTGAAGTTGGTACACTCAATAATGCCTTATAATAATACATAATTATTTTTTCCAGTTGACTGGCCCTATATGTCCCCCATACCTCAGCCCCGTATAATAGTATTTGAAGTATTTTGGCTTCTCCGGCTTTTATAGGTGGTAAGATAGTGTTACCTCCATATTGATAATTAAATCTTAGTAGAGCTTTTGCTACAATCTTTGCTTTGACTTGTTGATCTTCCACATGCATAGCCCAGCATGTTGTTACGGAGTATTTTACTCCCAAATAAACATAGCTTATTACTCTTTCAATTTGTTCTTTCCCCAAAGTAAATTTTCCCTCTGTCTTTAATATTTTTTTTATTCATGGCAAATGAAATTAATTTCGTTTTTTTTTCAAATTCATTTCAAGCTCTAAATCCAGACATTTCTTGTGAAATTTATTTAATTTATTCTGTAAACCCATTGTTGTTAAAGCAAACAAAACTATATTGTCTGCATAGGCAATGCATGAATAGACATATCATTTATTTTGGGTGAGTCAAATAGTTCATTCCCTTGAAATTCCAAAAGTGTGTTTATATAAAGGTTAAAGCAGATGGTGTCAAAAGACATCCTTGTTTAACACCCCTATTTGATTTAAATGGGGTAGTTAAATTTCTTAGATTATTGTATCTTACACTTGTTAAAGTGTTGGTATATAATAACACTATTGGTATTAAAAGGGCTTTATCAATTCCATTCAAAATTAAAATTTTCCATAGTGTATTCCGATTTATAGAGTCAAAAGCAGCCCTGAAATCCACAAATAAGGCACATAACTTCATTTTCCTAATTTTCACATATTTCTCTATTATGAGCGAGAAACAATATAAATTGTCCACTGTTGAGTGACCCTTTCTAAAGCCTGCTTGTTACATTGAAATTAGGGCCTTATCTTTTATCCAATTTGTTAGCTTATGCAACATTATTTTTGCAAATATTTTTGCACTTGTATCTAACAGACTTATTGGCCTAAAATTAGATGGGGAGTAAGCTGATCCTTTTTTATGTATCGTGACAATAATATTTTTTTGCCAAGAGGCAGGGAATTTCCTCTGTTGCAGGCAAATATTAAAAAAAATTGTTAGTAAGGGGATCCAGAAATCTCTGTATTGTTTGTACACCTCTGCCGGGATGTAATCAGGGCCAGGGGCTTCATTATTTTGGGGGGCATCAATTGCTATTGCTACTTCTCCTTCTGTTATTTGACAGAATACTATACAGATAGAAAACAAAACATGCTTTTAAATTCTGACCTTTTAAGTATTGGTACAAAAACGAATTCCAAATGCTGCAACAAAGTTCAGACTTCGCTGAAAAAAACATTTATAGTCGTAAACTGACTCCACTTAAAAACTTATACTGATATACATTACCACAAGCGTATGTTAAAATATACTAAACACTATACAGTTTATTTTTTTTTTTACTTGTCTTTTTATTTAAAAGATCACAAGCATGGTACATAGTCTATTAGTTACAGGTAGGTACATCTTTCATTCGTAAGACAATAAGAAAGTGAAGTATAAAATCATCCTTATAATCATTACAATCTTCTTATATCATTTCCAGATCATATTAATTTATTTACCTTCTTCCTGTCTAAATCATTTCTAACTCAATTCAATGGTGTCCTTAGAGTCCAGGGTTTTACTTCCCTTCACTTTAACCTATTATCTTTTCTTTCTTTCTCTCATTATCTAATCTTCTTCTCCTTCTATCTCTCTACTCCACCTCTGGATCCCTAGGAATCTCTTTTTTCTTTGTACCATGTCTATACATCTTATATTCTAACATAAGTATATTAGTAATTACCATTTTATCTAATACACTACTATTTACTTTATAACTTTGTAACCTTCAGCAGGATGTGCCCATGAGTGATTCTCTCTTCTCCAATCAATCTTCGGAATACCCCCTGTCATTTCGACCCCACCATTCATATCTTACTCTCCCTCTTTCTGTTTTATACTCCTGTTTCCTCCCATCACTATCTCTCTTCCCCTCCTTCTCCCTTCTACATTAAGTATTGGTCCAATATCGAAGTATGTGTTTTTTCTTGGATGTATTTGTAATAAGGTAGCCATCTAGCATTAAACCTTTCTATCCTTAACTGAACTTTTGCTACTGTGATGTCTAACTGCTTAATTCTTTCCATATTATGTTCCCAGATCCCTACTGAGGGTGAAGTCCATGTAAGCCACTTCTGTGTAACTGCTTTTGTTGCCGTCGCCACACAGATATAGAATAAGTATCTGTAATCTTTCCTTATCAAATCTACTGGGGAGAGACCCAAGACCAGATTTTCAAACTGAGGAAGAAGCTGCAACTCAAACATTTTCATTATAGTTTCTTTCAAGTTGGCCCAGTACTTAGTTAATATTGAACATCCCCAAAAAATATGGAAGTGCGAGCCCACTCCCCCACAACCTCTCCATTTGTCTGAATGCTGTCCACCATAGTGCTTGGTTACTGTTGGGACCTTAAAAAATCTGATGCTCACTTTCCATCTAAATTCTCTCCAATTTTGTAAACTAGTAGTTTCTGTATACCCTCCCAAATCCCCCCCAACCCCCATCTTGCCGGTTGGATGTTATACCCTATCTCCTTTTCCCATTTTGCTTGTATATTTTCTCTATAAACCCTGCCTTCTCCTTGGCACAATACAGCATACATTTGTGCTACTACCCCCTTTGTGTCCTTTAACATCGTTCTGCTTTGTATCATAACTACCTCATCAGGTAGGGGGTGGGCCACCTCTGCCACTTCTATCTCCCCTACTATTATATTTCTACATTGGAAAAATCTAAAAAATTCCTTCTGTTGCAACTGGAATTCTTGTTGTAAACTCAAGAAAGATTTCACCCCTTCCCCTTCCACAAAATGAGCCAGTGTTAATACACCCTTTCTAACCCATCCTTCCAGGGAAATAAAACCCTTCTTGCCCACTATAGATGGTATATATTCCAGTGGAATTTTCCACCATATCGGTACTGGCATTTCCCACTTTTGCCTGATCTGGAGCCATACCCCAAGAGTTTGCCTCATCCAGCAATTCCTAACCTCGGTCAGGTTTGCCTTCGTTATGGTCCACGGGAGAACCTGCACTGGTAGATTTATATGGGCTCTACTTTCCATCTCCACCCAGTCTGGGGGTTCATCCTGTATTAAGAGTTTCAAGAGCGGCATCATTTGGGCTGCATAAAGTATGTCCACAGATGTGACATACCCCTCCCCTTCTTTTTTAGGTATTGACAACAGTTGTTGCCTAATCCGGTTTTTTTCCTGCCCAGATGAAACTAGCTAACTCCTTCTCTAAATCTTTCCAATCCTTACTGGGTATATCTACTGGAGGATGCCAAGAGAAACAACCAGCGAGGCAGGATGTTCATCCTGATAGTGTCTATTTTCTGAGTAAACCCCAACGGTATTAGTTTCCACCTGTCTAGGTCTTTCCTAATCTGTGTTTTAAAGCCCCATGGTTTAATTTATACAAATCCTTCATCATATGGGATTTTAATTCCTAAATATCTTATTGGCTTTTTAGTGTTCTTGAAGGATGACATTTATTTTAAATCCTGATCACACTTTCCTGAGATTAATTTCACTTCCATTTTCTCTTGCTTTATTTTATATCCTGACATTTTGCCAAAGTTTTGTATCAGGGTCAGAAGATGAGGTATGGCCTGCTTTGGGTTAACACCTAGACTAATCGTCCATCTGCATGGAGTGATATTTATTTACTACCATTTCTACCATTATACCAGTAATCTTAGGATGTCTCCTTATGGCTTGAGCTAGGGGCTCAATACTAATTGTGAACAGTACTTGAGGCGAGGGGCAACCCTGTCTAGTCCTCTTTGTATCTGGATCTGCGTAGATACTACCCCATTTACTTTCACCATTGCTGTAGATCTATTATACAGTATCTTTCTCTACTTCAGAATTCATCCCCAGACCCATCTCCCTCAAAACAGCAATCAGAAACTGCCAATTCAGGTGATCGACATTTTCGGCATCTAGAAAATGGCTAGTCCCTGGTCTTTAAATTCTCTCACCCCTGTGATGACATTCAACAATCTCCGGATATTATCTGCCAGATGCTCCCGGAATAAATCCCATTTGATCCATATGGATTAGTTTAGTGATTACTTTTTGTAACCTATTAGCCAGAATCTTGGTCAGGATTTTACAGTCCTGATTCAGGAGGAGATAGGCCTGTAGGAGGTGCACCTATCCCTTGGCATCCCTCTTTGGGTATAACCGTTATAATTGCTGAGTACCATGTTGGGGGAAGGGCTTGTTCCTCCAAACAGTTATTGAAGACTTTGGTCAGGATGGGGGCAACAGTTCCACAACATTTAGTGTATAACTCACTACTGAACCCATCTGGTCCAAGTGCTTTCCCCTGTTTCAGTTCTCTAATTACCTGGACTACTTCCTTCTGTGTAATTTTAGCTCCTAATCCTATTCTGTCTTCTCTACTTAGTTTTTGCAACTCAAGATCTTTAAGAAAGTGATTTATCTCTTCCTCCAACTGCTCTGGAACTATCGACTCTGTGTATAATGTCTGGTAAAAATTCTTAAAGGCCTGTGCAATATCCACCAGTTTACTTCATCTCTCTCCTGTTTTCTCATCTATTATTATGTTTTTAATTGTACGGTTTGCTTCCTGTTGTTTCAACCTGAATGCCAATGTATAAGCTGCCCTATGCCCCACCTCTGTATTTTTATATCCCAACCATCTTATCCATCTCTTGCCTGTTTCTCTTCATGTTCATTTAATTTCTTTCTAGCTAATTCCAGTTGTTTTAACCATTCCCCATCATTGGGATCTTGTTTATGTTCCATTTCCTTTGTTGAACCTCTCGTAGTAGTCTTTCCTAAGACTAGACAGTTTTTATTCCTAGAAGCAATACTTATCAGTTCACCCTGACTACTACTTTTGCTGTATCCCATCTGATTATAGGTTGGCAACCTTCATCTCTTTTGCATAAAAAATTCTTTGAATCTATCCTCTATCCTTTTAATTGTGGATTTGTCTGTCAGAAGGAGACATTCAGTCTCCAAATAAGGTCTCTCTTCTTGTTCCACCATCAGGACAGCCTCAACCGGAGCATGGTCCGAGTTAGTGATCGAGTGTATTCGAGATCCAGAGGCCATATACATGTATGCCTTTTGAAGGAGAAATAAATCAATCCGAGAATATGACCTTTTGAACCGTCGAATAGTAAGTATAATCCAGTGTCCTGGGGAAACGTGCTTGCCACACATCCACAAAATCTAAACTTCTTATCAAATACTTAAGCCATTTAGTCACTTCCCTGTTTGTCTGGATACAACCTGAAGGATCTGTCCAAAAATGGGCATGACACACAGTTAAAATCCCCCCCACCAATACTCGTCCTTGAGGCAGTCTTATCAGTTTGTCTAGGATTTCTTTAAAAAAACTACCCCCTTTAATATTTGGAGCATAGAGATTGACAATATGGAAAAGGACATCCAAAACAGTACCAGATATTCTGACATATCTCCCCTCTTAATCCGTGTCTGTCCGGTTGATCATGAGGGGGCACCCCCTTTTCATCAGAATTGCCACTCCCGCCTTCCTCCCATCTCTACTCAGTGAGGCATATACCTCTCCCACCCATGACCATCTTAATTTCAAACCCTCTGTTTCCCTTAAGTGTGTTTCTTGACTAAGAGCCACATCGCATCCCATTCATTTCAATTCAGTTAAGATTTTTGTCCACTTGACCGGGGGCATGTATTCCTTTCACATTGTATGTAATTATTTTAAGATTAACCATTGTCTTGATTTGTCCCTTTCCACCCTCTCAACCTCCTTTGTAAATTTCTCGTGGAACCCCACCTGCTTTTACAAGTAAACTTACTAAACCATTAAATAAACATCGTTTAACATAGTTCAACTGTATAGAACTTTTCAACATCGTGGCAGCTGCTTCTCAGAGCTTGCCTCCCCTCTTAAATCAATCCCCCTTCTTATGCTTCCTAGGTGCTACTGCGCATTTCAGCTACTGTTATTAATTTCCCAGTAGCTTGTATGGGTGGGCTCACTAGGCCACTGCCCCGCCTATCCCTTAATAGGGATTCACTCTAGTTGTTCAACGGAACGGCAGCAGTCCCCCAGAATTGACGCCCCCAGCCAAAACTAATTTTCAGCTGGGAATGAGTTAGCAGCAACCCAGCCTTAGCACCCCCCCAGCTGAATTTGCCTTCTAGCCAACATTTACCTCATACCATTATTGGGTCCATTACTCAAAAGTCCGAAGTCTCATATGTAGAAACCTGTGTCTCCTTATTCCCCCCAAGAGCTTCTCCCCAGTCCGGTCTTTCGCTTCCCCCAACTTTCAGACCACCTCTTCTATTTCCAACTCTGAATCCTCTCGAATCTCCTCTCCTTCGCAGATGTCCTTCTCACCCCTCCATACATTTCTCTGATTCCTGGCTATCCACTGCATTGAGCATCCTCGTGAGATCTGGCATTAAATATTTCAGCCATGACCAAGCAGGGCTTTTTTTCTTCCCTCGATTCACCAGGCTCCATGCCCCTTCAATCAGTTTTTGCTCCAAAAGGTCACAATCCAGATTCGGGATCACCATTTGTTTCTCCTTCAAAAATGGGACCGCATCCACCGGGGTCAGGTATACTTTGAATGAGGAGCCCGTGTATACTTTCAATTTTGCTGGGTAGTTTATCTGGGCTTTGATTTGGTGTTTGTCCTTTAATTCCTTTATGACTGCTCTGACTTGGTTCCGACAATACTGCAGCTCTGTCGAGAAATCTTGGTCCAGAAACACTTGTCCCCCTGCAAATGTGAGGTTTTTAACTCACCAAGCTTCTTTAGTATGTAATCTTTTTCTTGGAAATTCAGCATTCTCACTACCCAGGATCGTGGTCTGGTATTCTTGTCTGTCGGCTTGGGCCCCAGAGCTCTATGGGCCCTCTCTCGATTGTGAGGGAGAAGTCTGAGGGTATGGTTAGTAGCAATCTCAGCACATGTTGGAGAAAGTCTGCTGTAGCAGGATAACCCTCCTCTTCCTTCTCCTTGATCCCATATATTCTAAAATTATTTCGTCTTGCTCTATTTTCTGAATCTTCCATTCGTGTATGCATTTGCCTTTCCTTGTGTAAGAGATGTATAATCAGTCTGTCCATTGCATCTTGTCTCTCCGAAGTCTGGGTTACACACTTTTCTACTCCCATGACCATCTTGTTTATATTTTTAACTTCCATCTTAAGATTAGCGATCAATGTCTCAATTCTTTGTACAGACTTGAGGATTTTAGCCACTGCTATTTCCATTGGTACCTCAGGCTAGAGTCTTCCTCATCGAAGTCGATCGATGATACTGAGGGGAACCGTACTTCTCGACATGGTCGTTAGGCCTTCCGTGCCTTTATGGAGAGTAAGCTGCTTTAATTTACTACTTTTTTGGTCTTGCCTCAACCTTTTCAGCTTAATTTGTTTAGCTGACATTAAAACAGCCCCCGACTGTCGACTTCAGCACTTTCCTAGTCAAAAGAGGTAGAAAATGAGTTTAATACCACTTGGGAGTCCGGAGCTCATTCTTCTAGGCTGCTACCATCTGGATGACGTCACCAGAAGTCCCACACTATACAATTTATAATATCAAAGCCCCAAGAAAATCTTTACTAGATTCTACCCCACAGTGGGAATTCATTCCCTATTTCTATTTTTTTTTAATTCCCACTGTTTTCTTCAGTGAAGTCTGAACTTTGTTGCAGTATTTGCAATTAGTTTTTGTACCGTTAAGTAAAAGGTCAGAATTTAAAAGTATTTTTTATTTTCTATCAGCATAGTATGCTATATCAGTATTGATTCTGGTGACAACAATAGAATCCTTATAAATTCAAGATGCAGTGGAGAAAATATAGGATTCCAGAGGATGCAAGCTTGAAATCTACAACAGTAGAAAATGAAAAAAATGATGACTGAACAAGGCAAGTATAAGATCACCCTGTAAAGAATTATGGATATTATTGAGATAAATGTAATGTAATGGTATGTGGGTGATTAATAATATTCTCGTCCGAATCAGAGGATCATTTTGGCTTTGAATGGTATTATAAGTAAAAGTCATAACATGAAATAGATAAATTATTATTCATCGAGCTTTGTATTTTTAAATAAGCTATTGTAATAATTTATATGTAGATGTTTTGCTTTTGTCATTGTTTATTTGATGTTTTTTGCACAGCCTTGTTAAGCACTTTAAGTGTATTAGTACACACAAAGTAATTTGTTTTGACAATTTATTTTAATCACTTTTTATGTCAAAATAATAATGACATGCTAATTGCAATCCCCATTTAAGGGGCTTAGTTTCACTATGGGTGACACCTCTGAAAAAACTCTGCCTAGTCAGAGCGAAATGTAAGGTTTTTATGCCTTAGGGTGTGCTGTAGCTGCCATTGTGCTTAGCCTGCTTTTCCACCCCTGAGGGTATGCTGTTTTTTGTAAGTCTTGCTATTTTTGTATTTGGATATCTATGCATATATATTTTTGCCTGACAATACATTAAACATGGTTTTTAAATTCTATTTACCATGTGTACTGGCATTAATTTGTTTTGATATCCTTTTGTAAAGATATTTAGGTCATATGATGGGTGCTCTGTATGCTTTGAAGTCACTAGTTCTTTATATTAACTATGTAGCACCACCATTTTATGACATTTGGGTGAAGAGCCTGGTTCTTTTTTTTTCATTCAATTATTATATAGAAATTTTTTTTTTTCACTCTAGGAATGTACTAGAATATTTTCTAGCTTTATTTAATTTAGAAAATTTTTCTAGAGGGATTTCTTTTGACCACCTGATTAAATTCTGTAAATCCTTTTGGCCAGGCCACATTCTGTGTCAAACCAAGAGTTACTTTTATTTCTGACAGAATTCACACAGTCAGTATATATCAGATTTTTATCTGTGTATTGAGAAAATTAATGTTATTAATAAAATTAGTAACAGATGCTTGATGAGGACCTCTTGTTCGATCAATAAAGGATCATAGGTGATTAAACACTCTGCAAGTGAAAGGTGTCAATCTTTCCTCTGTTTAACTTTTGTTTCCTGCCAATAATAATGTAGCTAATGGTGTATTGTCTTCAATTATATCATTGCACACCACTCCCAAATCTATCTGTAACTGTAATAGGGCACGATTACTCTCAGGTCACATTTGAATTGTTAAACTTTTAGAATTGTTTATCTACTGATTGGATTACATATCACATAATCTATTATGCTCTGTCCTGTAGCAGAAGACTACTGTATGCCACAGTTCCCTCTAGATCACCATTTATTCTTCCATTTAATATAATTAAAACATTTTCTTTTAGCAATTTTTATAGTTCTTTTCCTTGGGCATTACTCTGTTTGTCTTGACTCTTTCTCTTCCTAATATCACCCATTTCCAGCTGTTTATACACCCTGTCCATACTGTTAGCGTTGGCCACCCTGGCATTGAAGTCTCCAGCTAAAATTAATATAGCATTTGGAAATTTTTTTAAAGAATTATCTATCTCTAAGGAAGATCTTGCCAAATGCTTTTATTTGCATTATTTTACTAGGAGGAATGTACACATTAATGACAACATATGTCAATTGATTCCACTTAAGTAATAGTACAATGAAATTTGTTTTAATATTTAATTTGTCCATGATTTCAATATTTGTATCAATTTTATGTAGGTAATTAGACCCCTGAAGGTCTACCTAATTTGTGAATTTTACTTGCTGGAAAACACAGCCTGGTAGCCATTTATATCAATACTTTCAATAGCCCAGGTTTCTTGGAACATTATTATTTCAGATTTGTTTATAAATGTTTTCTATTCCATGTCTGGTAACTTATTATATAAACCAGCAATATTCCATATCAGACAATTTGGGTTTCCATTTTCCTGAGTTCTAGATGCAATACTGTCTAAGATATTTTCACTTTCCTGTTCAGTCAGTTTTGGGTCTTATCTACGTTATTCCTCCAGATTTCTCCCAGTCCACTATTAATATTGCAATTTGATCAAATTTATGAGAATTATCTCATAGAATTTTGTAATACTCTTTGTTGCACATCTGATATCAATTGTATTACTATCTTTGGGAATAAGAGATCTTTCTACTTTGAGAAACCAATTTTGTGTGATTTTTTCCCTATGATACATGAGAAAGTACTGTCACTAGGTCCATTAAGCAATTTTCATTTTCCATCTGAAGTCTATCCAGACCAAAATTGCTAAATTGAATTCCTGGAGGTGCTCTAGATTGGGCCCACCTGTAAATTTCCATCTTAGCTTTCCTAGAATCTCAATGATTTCTGACTCATTGATGGAGACACCAAGTTCTCCATTTGGAATAACCTCCTGAAACACCATTTTCCAAGAAACAGGGGCTTTTACTTCTAAACCCAACTGGCTTAACTTATGTTGCTTACACCAAGTTTTTTTTTGCAAAAAACATTTTCTTTACCAAGACATAGACTGGTTTCTTATCTTTATTTATGACCCTGGTAGCCATTAATACATTATCTTTTGAGTTCGCAAATTGTAATTCCGCTGAAAATAATTGTTGCATTAATTCCTCTAGTGTATCTTTAGTTTCATATGATTTATGGTATATTCCTTCCAACCTTACTACTGTTTCCTGCCCAAACAGATTTATTGCATCTGTATCACTACTCTCATTTTCAAATCTAGATTCCTCTTTGTTTTCCATTATAGTCTGGTTCACTTTATTCTCCTCCTCTGACTTCTCTATTTTCTCATCGGCTTTCTCTAGATTCCTTCCATTTTGTTGAACAACTGAATCTATGCCTGCATCCTGAGCCTTGTTTCTAATGACCGTTTCTGATTGGTGCTGGGTTTTTCCCTTATTTTTACATGCCTCCTGTCCTGGGTTTTCATTATTTGCTTTTTTTGTCTGCCTATTCTTATTCTTTGCCTTCTTGTGTTTCCTTTTCTCCTTTTTTCCTTAACTTTTCCTTCCGGGGTATCTGGCATGACAATGGTAGAAAAGGATAACCTCCTTTTTTGCATCTACTTTCTGGCTAAGGCTAATAATTTGTAAATGCAAACTATTTATTTGAGTATAGATTGAATTTGCAAAGTTGTCCATTTTATTTCTAATATCATGTAATGCTTCCAGTAATACTATATTGGACATCACTGGGTGTGTCAGTGCTTATATTGTATATTTAGTCACAGAGTTTGGACATTGCCCTAGGAAGTCAGCTTCAAGCTTTATTTGTTCAACATCTCTGTCTAATCTTTGAAAAACAGTATTAGGCGATCCTGCTAAAACAGAATCATCCTGGATTTCTCTTTTTTGACTTGAATCCTCACTAAGTTTAGATGGTAGTTCTAATGGGCTGAATAACTCTAGTCTAGTCTCATTCTCTTTATTAAGCATTTGCTGGAGGTTTCTAATCTCTTATCTGAGTTGTCTGAATTAACATCAGTTATAACCTGTGTATCTGCCTGTTCATCCTTGTCTGATCCTATAGGTGCCTGATTTACTGGAAAGAAGTCAGTGATGTCCCTTTGGTTTTGTAATTGAAGAGCCTTTATTTTGGTTGTTTTTTCTTTTTTTAGGTTTATTTTCTTTTCCTTTTCTGCCAGATTATGTATCGAAGGTGCAGCCTCTGTAACTGTAACCACCAGAGAAGTGTTTTCAGTGACTTCTATATCATCTTTATTAAAGCTCCCCCTGTACTTCCTGCATTATAATTTGTGCCTGTATGGAATTTCCTAGAGCTTTTGGCATCTATTTCTGAACATTCTTAGGAGGTTTCTTTTTATGAAGGAGGTCCTTTATTTCATCCCTCTGCTGAATATTAACTTTAATCTTATCAGCATAAGTCTGTATTTAATCACCCTTATTTCCCTTCTTTGGGGGGAGATGGATGGTCATTGGAGTAGATGTAAGAAGCTCTGTTTCTCCTATAAAAATACAGCCATTTCTTTTCTTTGTTTTTACTTTCTGCATATTAGGATGTAACTTTTCTGTTACCATTTTCCCACTTCTTGTATACCTATTCTATATGACTTACTTTCCTCCTCACCTCTCTTTTTACATAAAAAGATAAAGTGCTATTAGCTCCAAGGAGGGCTACCAATTAAAATCTACACCAGGCCCCCCCTTAAGTTTCATTTTTTTTTTTTTTTTAAAGTGATCAAATGCACTATCAAGCGGTGTCAAAAAAAAACTGATTAAAAAAACAAGACAAAACAAAAAATGAAGCAAAAGTTAAAATGTAGGTTCTTAGTTAGTCGAGTCCCATAATCCAATGATCCAAAAGTCCATTAGTCCATTGAACACAGCCAGTGGTATTCTGCATTGCAATAGCTGAAGCTCTTGGGGCCACGATAAACCTTCAGTCAAGTAGCAACTTCCATGTCTCCAAGTTCCATAGTTGTAGAAATTTCTTTGATGCTCTTTTTGATTCTGTCAATTCTTCTTCAAGAGCACCGTGTTAGATCCCTAGGATATTTAACATAGGTTACAGACTATGAACTATAAAATGCCCGACTTTAAATATTATTTAACAAAGTATTTAACAAAGCATTTACTCCACCCAGGCATCAATATTACTTGCACTTATTATGCATACAGCCTCTTTAAAATACTTTATAACCAGATTTAAATAACTCAAAAATTATCAATTTTGCATCAATGTTGCATAAAAAAAAGGATACAGCAAACTTACATGTACTGCTCTGGTTGGGGTATTTGTCTTGGGGGAAGGCTCTGATTTAACCACCAGGCAAGTCGAATGAATCTCCCCTTATTCCAATACTACCAGTACCACCCAGGTTATCTTTACCTCCTTTGGTCTAATATCTTACTATAAGTTGCTTGCAACCCATGCTAAAACTCCATTTGACCAAGTGACTGATCAGTGCCACCATCAGCTGAACCCGACCACCTAGGGTCGTATTTTATCAGTAAACGAGGCATTGGAGAAAGTCTCTCATGACTGTGAGCTCACTGCATGAAAAAGCAAAGCCACTGGCCTGGTTTCAGGGGTGCCTGCCTACCTGGATGGAGCAAAATTACTGAGAATTAGTTAGTTTAAGCATCAAGCACCAGTCCATCAATGATCTGAGCAAGAAGGTGAATGCTTTACTTAAGGTTTGGCTGTGATAACCTAGCAATCAGCTACCTGGTTAGGTAATTAATCATGCACAAGAGTACACAGGTGTATACTGATGCAAAAGCATGCCAAATGCATCACTGTTAGGTAATTAAAAATTGTATCAATGAATCACTTAAAACCAATTAAACAGCATGAGATAACTTTCCCGTGCCTAAGTTAAAACCTATGGAGTTTCTAATTTAATATAGTAAACTATCAATAAAAAACAAATACACTATAAGGATCACCTATTTTTATGCACCAGGGTCTCCATTCTTTATAAGTTTCTTTAGTAATTTTTACTAGCTATTAAATATTAGAGCTCCCTTTAATTGCTCTAATTTCTCAGTCTTCACTATTTTTCTGGTATTTACCAAAACTTTTTGTGGGCATCAACTCTCCACTTTCATTCACTAGTGGAATTTTAACAGAGTTTGATTTAAATACATATAGTTAAAAATATCAAACAGAAACAAAAGAAGAAAAAAACACAGAGGGGACAATGGGACAAAAACAAAAAAAATAAAAAAAGCTATGTATACAGTCTCTCCTACAATCTCTTCTCTCCCCCCATGTAAATCAGCAGCAAACAGCAATATACAATGTTCAATGTGCAATATACAACAGAGTGTTCTCCAAATGTTTTTAAAAGTTAGTTATTCAGTTGTCAATCACTTGGAAAAAGCCGCTTCTTGCTTCCACCTTCCGACTGCATGCCACTATGTCCCTCAGGGCTTGTAATCGGCTGCAGGAATCTTGTAAGATCTGTAGGAATCTATCCAAGTGCTGACATCCTTAGAAGATCTTCAGAAGTAGTAACCATGTTTTTTTCCAATCCCCCATGGGGCTGTCTGACTCTCTTCAGTCGTAGGCGTTGGCTCCTCCACTGCCTGGACTCCTTCACCTGCTGGGTGGCAAAGAAAACACAACGAGGTACTTGACACCAATAAGGTGCACAACTGGACTGAAAGGATTGTACTCTTAGAATTCTGGGCAACAATGGTATACCTGTTCAAAATTCTTGGTATGCATGTAACAATCCCTGCTGCAAAGCTTCGCCTCAAACCTCATAGAGTGAAGTCATTATCTTGGACTGAACCCATCCAGTACTCTGTTCTGGGATTCTTGTTTCCTAGGTGCATTACCTTGCACTTTCTGTCATTTAATTTCAACTGCCAACTCTTAGAATACCTCTCTAACTTTTGTGAATCACTCTGCATTTCCTCCATCTCTGTCCATCCTCCCACAGAACTTAGTGACATCTGTGAAGATACAAAACCTGCCCTGGGTTTCCTCACCATTGTAGCTAATGAACATATTGAAGTAGACTGAACCAGGACAGATCCTGTGGTTCCCTGCTCGTGACCTCCCTCTCTTCTGATTTGACATCAACCTTTTACTGCCTCCCTTTTAACCAGCTAACTGCCCAGTTTGCTATGACCTTAGCCATACCCAGATCCTCCATCTTCAGCAGGCATCTGTGAAGTATCAAGTCAGAAGCACTGCTGAAGTCAGAGTAGAGCAAATCCACAGCAAGGCCCCTATCCAATTCCCTCATCACTCAGTCAAAGAAAACTATCAGGTAAGACTGATGAGACATCCCTATCATGAATCTTTGCTATTTACTGTCCTGGAGAACATTGCTCTCCAAGTAGTCCACGAGGTACTCTTTCACTAGTAACTCCATTAGCTTTCTTACAATAAAGATAAGACTGACAGGTCCATAGTTGTCTGCTTGTTGCTTGTCCAACCCCTTATGGAGTGGAACTACATCTGCCAACCTCAATACTGTAGAACTACCCTCGTCCTTAGTGAGCTTTTTCTGGTCTTGACCAGCTCTGCAATATGCAGCTATGTTCCTGCTTTAGCCTGCCTAACTGCCCTCTTTGCCTTCTTATTTTCAGTAAATGTTCTCCCCATTCTGTCAACAGCAGTTGACTTTTTGGAAATGCGGTACATCCTACTAATACATAAACATGTGTTGGCTGTGCAGTAATCCACAGTAAAGTGTTGCTGAAGCATCAGATCTGCAGTGGCAAGGCATCAGTGTTTTCAGGAAGCCAGACACTTAGTGCTTTCTAGTGAGAAGCTTACTATAGACCTTAAGCAGAGGTAGTACTGTGGCCTTAAGGAGAACCTTAGTTGAAGGGTCAAGTTGAAAGGTTTAGCTTGTAATCACTTGAGATGAAGTGGAATACATTTATGTAGGCTTGCCAATGAACTGAGACAATATGCTTTTATTTGGTGGTGGGGGGTCACAGTCCTCTAAAATAAGGTCTTGGAGGCAGAATTAGTAATGGAGGAAGGGGAGTATGTAAACTAGTTTCAGTACTGTGTCACCGGGTGTGGGTATACAGGACACAAAATAAGGCAAAGATTCCAGTGAATTAAAAAAAAAACAGGACATGTGTTTTACATTTTTTTTCTCATAAAATCAAAATCAATTTGAAATACTTTTGCACAGAAGGAAAATAAGAAATTAAATCAATCAAAAACTCTAAATCAAGAATGTGACAAACTGACTTCGTTTCCACTCCAAATGGTGCAGCAATAGACTTCCTCAGTCTTGCGCCTGCACTTAGTCAGCAGCAACTGACCCTATCAAAAAACTAGCCCCCTAGTGACAGGTTTATATATAATTCAAGGGGTGACATCACATTCATGTGATCTATAACAATCCACCCTTTTGTCTTAATTAATATTCCATCTTTATTTCACTTGGTTTTATCCTGACACATTACATATATACAATTTAGACCCTCTTATGTTTTTCTAGCTAGAATTCAATAGCATTTCATTGCTTGTAAAGTAATTAAAGCAACATACAGTACATATCTAATGAGTTTTAATTGGGGCTAAGCTCCTCCCTCGAGGAGTGACGTCACTCTTGGGTAACCAAATAAATAGTCAGACTGAGAGCTGCCAGCCTTATACTGAACTAGGAACTTACAGTCTCAGAGGGCTGCAACAGCTTCTCGGCTGGGTAAGCGAGGCCTTCTATAATTACTCATCAAGAGTCACAGAAAGTGCTAGGCTCTTTTCTTTTTCTAAAAACATTGGAAGCATTATAGGACTGGGAAGAGGAACAAAATAAAAACACTTTAGAAAGGGAGGGATGAACTCTGCTGTGATTCCCTTTGGTTATTTACATTTATTTATTTACTTTCTATATGCCTGGATATAGCATGTTAACAGGCAGCAGACTGAGACCCAAATAGCTTTATAAACAGACTGTTAGAGAGCATATAACCTTAAAATGCAACTGTATTTGACATTCCTAAAATATTTACCACAGTACTCAAAGGCCGTAATAGCAGTAGGACCATCACAAACAGCCTGCTTAGCTTAAGAATATGTATTATATAAGGCTGCAACCTCTTTTGACTATGTATACAGTGTACCCCAGACAGCTTCATTGGCAGGACACAATTCTGTAATTCTGCAAATCAGTAGTAGGAGAGAGGAGGTTATACTGCCCTTGTACAGGTCACTGGTAAGGCCGCATCTAAAGTATGGAGTTCAGTATTGGTGTCCACACTTCAAAAAGGACATTAACCTGCTGGAGAAGGTACACAGGAGGGCTACAAAGATGATAGCAGGTCAGCAGGGTAAGGCATACGAGTAGAGGTCGAGGTTACTGAACATGTACTCCCTGGAAGACAGGAGTGAGAGAGAAGGGACATGATTGGGACCTCCAAGTACTTAATAGGATAAATAAGGTTGATAGGAGATTCTCTTTATTTATTTATTTAAGTGTTTAACCAGGAAAGCATACTGAGCAGGGGTTGCTCGATTCCAGATGTGTCCTGGGGACAAGTCCCGACAATTGCATTTAATACAGTACATATGAAGGCAGACCTGGACTGTTAAACAGAGATGCAAAAGTGATACACATACATGGTTGAGGCAGGTGACAAGACATCCTGAAGAGAATAATAAACTGGTCTACCAACATGGTGACTAAATGTCGAAACACCTAAAACCAGCATTAGTAGGTTCAAGTGAAACCTAGCTAAAACAGGTGCAGCTGGTGAGAAGTGAGCAGCTGAGGAAGAGGTTAGGTGATGGGAGTTTGTGGAGTGTCTAATGTCGGCAGGCAAGGCATTCCAGAGCTTGAGTTAGCGGTACTTGAAAGCAGCTTGACCTTTGGTTGTGCTCATGAAAGGGATATGGAGGAGCCTGGAGTCCATGTTTCTGAAGGAATAGGCAGGTGGAGGTTGTGTTGAGAGGGCAGATTCGAGGTAAGGGGGAAGGGATTGGGACCAGAATTTGGCTGCGATCCCAGCGCAGTGGATCTGTCTATGGGACTGGAGGAATGGCAGGGCTAGGGTGCTGTATAAGATGCATTGGTGAGTCATTTGTGGGCAGTCCAGAATAAGGTGACAGAAGGAGTGGAAGAGAGTATCCAGGCTGGCTAAGGAGGTGGCGGGAGCAGAGCCGTAGACTACGTCGCCATAGTCGAGTAATGGGAGAATCATCTTTTGGACAATTTCCCTCCGGGCCAGTGTGGGGATACTACCCTTGTTTTGGAATAGGGCACCTAGTTTAGGGAGCAGTTTCTTGTGGATGGAATCTATATGGGTGGAGAAATCTAGGAGCTGGTCAAGCCAGACACCTAGATATCTGAAGGAGGTGCACACTTCCAGAGGTGTGCTTCTTTAAGCTGAGTGGCAACCATAACACGAGGGGGTACACTCTTAAGCTGGAGGGTGGGAGGTTTATGAGGGAGGTCAGGAAGCACTTCTTCACATAGAGGGTGGTGGACACTTGGAATGCACTGCCAGAAGAGGTAATCTCATTGAAGACAGTGGGCAGCTTTAAGAGAGGCTGGATAGGCATAGGGGAAAGATCATGGGGAGGGAGGAGGAGGAGGATGGGAGGAGTGGGAGGGAGGGCAGGGACATTAGCTCAAGCTGTGGACCCTGCAATACGAAGCAGACTTGATAGACCAAATGGCCTTCTTCTGCTGGCTTCTTCATATGTTCATATGTATTACTATTTCATTAATCAATAGGGTTTGTAGCCTCAAAGGAAGTGACTACAGTCTTTATAAGTCCTTGCAGCAGCCCTGTATACCAAATGCATATTATTTCTAGTATTCAGTATTGAGCAGCACTTTATCATTTTTATATCATAAGGCACCTTATGCACTTTAATCATTTCACTGCACTCAGGCACTTTATTTAATCAGCCAGAATATAAGCCTGGCATGTTAGCCATTTATATTTAGGTACTTTGCATGGCTCAGAGGTCGTTTAGGCTTAACCTCCCATTCTTTTTTTTTTTTAGAGGGAGACAGCAAGAAAGAGAGGGAGGGGTTTCACCTGAAGGTGGCCAACCTTTCAGACTAAAAAAATACAGAGATAGCATAAAGAAAAGCAAGAACTGTTGCAACAGAGTTTTTAAAACAGGGTGAAAAGTGGTCCAATTCCGTGGCACACGACATTGTGTCACACGACATTGTTATGATTGCACCCTTTGTACACTTATCCCAGTGTGCTTTACTCTAAGTGATTGGTGGAGAGAGGAGTTACGTCAAGAAAAGGTGACTTACTTTTGGCCAAAGTCAAGCAAATGTTTTTCTAAAATATTTTATTGAAATGTGGTCACTTTTTTTTATTTCTGGCCCTGCTAATAGCGTGAATATTTCAGTTGTACTTGTCATCTTAATTTACCAGTCCAGTGATTTATTCTGGGACCAAGGTCCAGGGAAGAATATCTGATGGAGGACACTGACACCACAGATGAAGTCAACTCTAATCCCTTTCAAGGGCTCAGACCTTGAAAACAGTTATATTGATGCACTGGCAGATGATAAATGTACTTTATGCCTTTGCCGTTGGTTTTGTTACCTACTGCATGTATAATTTCAAGTCTTTTTTCAGCAAGTTAAACGAAACATAAAATGAAAACAAATTCTACTTTTCTCTATCACATTTTAAAGTAGGCCATTCAAGCTACCTCCAGTCTTTTGTCGAATATGGTTCCCTACACACATGGCGTGGCAGAGTGCCTTGGGGCTCATATCCATGCTTTGCTAGTCACTAAGAACTTGTAAAGAGCCACTCTACTGATTTGTAGAAGCAGTACTTTGCATCTTCCTAACTGCCCTACACAGGATATGTGATTCACTCTATGAACTTCCTCACGCACAATCTTGACCTGATAAATAGTGGAGAACCCTTAGCAATTCATTAACCTAGTATAGGTGTAGTTAAGATGCAGCATCTCATTTTCATTAGGTTCATGCTTTTCGAAAATGTTAGAGCTGTGAGGGGTTGAGGCACTTAGGGCTTTAGTGATTTGCTGAAGATCACAGTTTGTGTCTCTTGTGGGATTGGAACTTGGGTTCATCCTCATTCCTATATATGTGCATTAGCCACCTGACCATGTTCACATTTTTTAATTCACCTTTTAAAGCAGCAGTGCATGAATATGGTGACAATTTTGACCTGTACTTTATTATTCTATTTTAGGTTGCCCCTTATCTATTGACTTGTATGATACCCTTCTTTCCACAATGAGTCCACTTTAGTACTTTTTTTCACATATGAAATAATAAAAGGAGTGCTCTTTTTAAGATGTATTGGACCAGGTTTTCAGCAACATTCTTGGCTGTTTTTGTACATCAATTGTTTAAAATCACTTCTGTCATGATTAAAATGAACTACCATGCAGTAGGTAATGATCCCTGACCTTATGGAACAGTAGGTGTTCAAAAATAGCTGGGAATATTAATGAAAACCTGGTCCGAGCCATATTAAAAGGAG